>CM065938.1:0-5000000 GCA_033459515.1 Theretra japonica | reverse complement strand
CTGGGAGCGGGGAGAGGTGCAGGTATAACCGTATTTTAATGCTGTCTCGCAAAAGCGTCCTCTTGGAAACTACTAAAGCTCTATTTACACGGGGAGAATTTTTTGCCTCGAAGATAAGATTATCGTAAGGATATAAAAAAGTTGCATCGTGTAAACATTTTTCAGATAACGATAATCTATGGTGGTTATGTCATGCGATAATTACTTACGGTTCTCGCCGCAAGAAACTCTCCCCGTGTAAATGACACTTAAGATAGCTCATTGTGGATACCAAATCGTGGTGAACTATGTGGCCAGTGATCTGTGATACAGCCTGAGCCCTCGCAATCATACTCTTGATTATAGAGAAGGCCCGTGCCCTGCAGTGGGGCGTATATGGGCTGATACACACAATACTTTACGTACCTAATATGGTTATTCCACGGCTGGCATAAAAGCCAGGAATGAATTTAAGGATATTACACTTGTATAATACTTGTACTTGTTTTTTCGTGGTCACCTATTAAGTATCCCACTTGCGAATACATTGTGTTTCTGCATTATCTAGAACGGAGCACCAATATCTTGATAGCATCTTTTTTAATTCATATTTTTATGCTGTACAACTGCGGAGCTTGTTGCTTCTGTAAGCTAATAGTAATGTATCAGCCTATATATGTAAGTGGTCAGACGACCTGGTAAAGGTCGCGGGACGTCGCTGGATGCAGGCTGCCTCCAACAGGTCACTGTGGAAATCATTGGGAGAGGCCTATGTTCAGCAGTGGAATTCTTTTGGCTGATGGATGGATGGATGATGATGATATATGTAAGTCCCACTGCAGGGCACGGATCTCCTCTAAAATCGAGTATGATTGACACGGGCTAGGCCATACAGTCCATCACGCTGGCCTAGTGCGGGTCGACAAACTAATAGTATATTTGTAAGATAACATTTTCTTACAAATAACAGAACCTTGACATGATAAACATTGAGGGTCTAAATGTTAACGCTTTATCGGTCGAAGTACCATACATTTGGCAGGAAATTGGACCCAACATATGTCGAATGCTTAGAGAAATATCACAGTCCAATGAGGAAAAACACGTAGCGTCAATATTGTGTTAATTCTATAAATAGAGCGTATAAATAATGTCTATAATGTTTAATGTAATAATATCAATCTAGTGACAGGATATTATATTGACTTGGAACCGTCAGGTCCTAGATTTGAAATCCAGGTAATCCAATTTTAGTTAATTTGTTTGAATATTCTTATAAGTTGCCCAATATTGCAATTTGCGCACAATATGGATATAAACTCATCCCCACCATATCTTAGGACGGAAATAAGCACCGTGAACTGTTTGTAACAATAGTATCACATCTGCTTACCCCTTTAGGGATTATTGATTTATTGAGGCTGCCTGTAATAATAACTTATTATGAAAAATTACAAAAAGTAACTTTTGACGAAAATTGCTTTCAATAGAGATAGCTTTTGCCCAGCGGTGGGGTCCTTTAGACAAGCATAATATTAATACGAGACGATATTTAGTCAGTCCACAGCGCCACTTTTATGTTATTGCAAAGATCATTATATATTAAGAGTAGCCTTAAAATATTTTATTTTATTTTCTATATTTTGAAATAGATATACATTCAAAAAGAATAAGTATTGTGTCATTATTTTCTACGCAATAATTTGTAACTTTGAGACGTAAAAAGGCAATTTGGTGTATTCGCGTCTGAATCCCATGAGATTGGAAAGAACTCTGTGACAGAATGAAAAATATTTTTATAAAATCATTTCTGTAAATAAAAAGACTTCGTTTGCAAATATAAGCTGATGGATTAAAAAGCAGAGATCTCTCAGAAATTGCGTGGTCTCTAAAAGGCCTTTTCTTGCATTAAACTGTTACGGATTAAAAGAAATGTTTTTATTGACTTGGTTAATGAGCGTTATCGAGACGTAATAACTTTGCAATAGCTATTGAAATGACAGATTAGTATAAAATTACGTCGAGTTATTATTGTAGAAGAAATGCGGATTAATCATGAATTTCCTGAAATAAATAAATATCAATTACTGCCCACTGGCTACTTATTTCAAAAGTGGGTAGAGATCAATGTAAATTCTAATATTCTAACATACATACATAAACTCACGCCTTATTCCTACAAGGGGCAGATAGAGGCTCCACCTGGACACCCGCTTTTCGCCTTGTATGTTCCGTGCCACGATGTAATAGGAGACGAGGCTATCGCCATATCGGGCATCAAACCCGGACTCCGGAAGTGACTCCTGAAATTATCAGTCGATAATAATTAATGGATAGAAAAATACGATATCACTTTTCTTAACCCGGGTTTCCAACCTGAAACCTCGGCCTCGTAATCGGACCGTAGTACAACTGCGCCACCGAGGTAGCAGGGGCGTGCGCTCCTTATAGGCAGAAATGCAGTGCTTTACTTGCCATTCACAGATATTTTAATAAAACGTTCGTACGTTTTAGCTGACTATAATTAATAGTAAATAAATGAATAAACAAAATGTAATAACTTAAAAACGCCTAATATTTTATTAATAGCAATTATTTGCAAGCACAAACAAAAAATAATGTGCCTAATCAACCAACTCCTGCCGTCGCGTCCCGCAGGAGATTTGTTCGCGTGTGCGTAGTAATTTTAGTGTCCGTGCACAGTGCGTAAACGCACACACCCATGAATCCGAAAGCCGCGACTCCAGCGGCAGGCTACGGCAGTTCGGCAGTTGTCGGGAGTAATCGGAAATGTTCGTTGCCTATAATCCGAGTAAAAATAATAGACGGAAATCTAATGAATCACGTATGCGCATTATGCATTTTTGTTTAGTAAGGTTTTAAGTATTTGTTTAAATAGCAGAAATGTTTTGTGTTTCGCGGGGGCCATTTTGCCTTTTTTCATGTGATAAGCATTGTTTACTATTTTGTTTGCGCCAGTATATTTATAGTTTTCTTAAGAGATATTTCATTTTAACATTTGAAAGTGTGTACATTTAACAGTTTATTACTTAGTTTCTATAATAATTGTAGTGATTTGCTGTTACTAGTACGTTTGTTGATTTGTTTTAAATGTTATTTGATTGTGAGGTTTGTGTTAAAAATGTGTGTTTATTAAAAATTTAAAATAACAAGTTCTCACAATTGTCATTGAGTGAAAAGATTCAAATTGTGTCTAAAGGTAGGTGTGTACCCGAGTTACAATTAAACCAGCAAAAAGGGAATGTAACTCGAAAGTTTCATGTTAAAAGTTATGAAACGTATAACTAGCTGTGTGGTTGTGTACACACGATTATATTATATTGATTTCCTTGCATATTGTTTAGTAATTCTAGTACAGTGTAATTTCTAGGAATTTTACTTATTTGAATTTCTTCCGCCGCGACGATCGATCGCTGTTTTGTCTGCGTTGCCGTAGAAGATGTACATGAATAGTAGTACACCTAAGACTTGTTCTGTTGGCATGGTTTCCGACTTAAGAGATCTGTCGTGTGGCTGTGGCTATACTAAACATCTATAAAAGAAAAAGTTGTTGTGACCGAGTACTCCGCGGCATACCCAGTGTCATAATCCTGTGCACGCCGCTGCGAGGCAGTCTAGTACTCTACCATACTTCGTAAACCCACCATTTAGTAATTTTGGACTGAATCGAAAATCACTTAGACTGGATAAAATGGCGACGATTGAGTAGTAAATCGAACCCTGACACTGGTTTGACTACCGCTAAGTAGAAAGAAATTCTCTAAACCTATAATACCAACGCGTTATTACAAATATCAACATTTGAGAAAGACGGTCAATGCATATCTGATACACCTGTTTGATATTAATATCTAACTAAATTAATAAACTTTTCAACTTTGTACAAACGTATCTCACACAATTTCAATGACATTTTCCGTAAAATCATGGAATTAAGGTTTTATGGAATATATTGAAATGGCGTGAGACGCGCCTGTACAGAGTAGTTTAAACTTGACTAGTATGATACATCAAACAGTACCTATTAATTTAGTCGGATTATAATGGAAATTATTTGATCACTGACTCCGATATAAAATACTTATTGACTCGTTTTTAATTATTAAATGTAGGATCTTATTATGTATAAATAAATATATACACCCAACAGTCACATACATAGTCCTGACCCACACTAAGATATATAGATATTTGTGGGCCACACAAACATTTGTGTTGGTGCGGGGATCGAACCCGCGGCCTCTCGTTTCAGTCTGCGTCTAACCAACTACGCCACGGAGGCGGTCAGATGTATGGATGATCCCTTAATTAATTGACGCGGAAAAACGTGGTTAACTCAATTTTAAATGTACTTTATTTTTGTGTATACTGTATGGTGTATTTTGCCTTAATTCCTATGAAAATAACGATGCATAACTGATATCTTTTTGAAAAGATACCCGGATCGAAATATCTTGTTTTAGAAGAAGATTGCTGAATTATATTTACAATTTTGTTGGTGTTCGTGTTAACAGAGGTTAAGGACGGATGTGAACCCGTGCTTCCCACCGCGGCTTGATATTAAATAATGAACTACCGGCTGTAATTATTAACGAACCATCCTTTGAACGTGTAAAAGGAAACGCGAGGAAAAAAACGTATTTTGAAATAACTTTTTTTAGGATTACATCTGAAAGAACCTGTCGGATAATATAATTTTACTGTTTTAATTATAATATTGTAAGTGCGTGGTGTAAACGGACCAGACGCAGCTGCCAACATGTTCAAGGCGCGGCGGTCGCGGGTTCAAATCCCAGAGCACATCACTGACTTTTCAGATCATGTGTGTTTCGATAATCAATCACCACGCGCTGTAACGGAGAAGGAAAACATCGTGAGAAAACCTGCATACCATAGCCGTTTATAAGAATTATGGTATGTAAATGATCATATCTTTGGTATGTAAAGTCCACCCACCCGAACTGGGCCAGCGTGGTTTAAATATGCCCTAACCATTCTCAATAATAATTAATAAAAAATAAAATGTAAACTGACGCAATGAGATTTACCATATACACATTCTTGCCATCAAGCTTTTTATGTTAGCACATGAATCTTGACAAAACATATTACAAAAATCCAAAACTGTCATGAAGTAGATTTCACGACCTGAGAATTGAACTCAGTAATTAAAATTCACCGCCCAAATACACTATCACTGAACCAATAGGACAATAATTTGTCTATTGTAAATAGATGGCATTACATAACCTTATATACAGTGTAAAAAACCGCAATTTGCACGGTAAACGTGCCAAGAATCAACCTTACCCCAACCCGCTCTTTCTAGATATTGATGATGATGAGTAATATCTGCAAATTATAATGCTTTCATATTATCGTATTCTTATGTATCTAAGTATATAAAAACTAGCACAGACACCACATACAACTCTTCGCTAAGCAACACTCATATTCTCAGTGGCTCTGACCTGACCCAAAAGTCCGCGAAAATCCCAGCGGTCGGCGATCATGCATGCAACCCGTATTTAAATCGTTTTCATTTTGCCTTGCAAAGCGAGATAGTGGCTTTAAATCTAGGGACAGATTTCATTTAGGGCTGATTTTTCAATTGTCAAATAAGTCATCGGGTAATACAAAGCATGAGCAAATCTAAAGGCAGGTTTTTTAATAACATTTTCCCACCATGACATTTGGCAGTTATTTAGACGCCGGCTGTGAAACAAGAGGCCGCGGGTTCCATCCCCGCACCGAGACAAATGTTAGGGATGCCAGCAAATATGTCGCGGGTCTGGGTGTTTGTGAGACCGAAAAATCTGTCGCAATTTCTGATACCCACGACACAGGACTCGATCTTAGTGTGGGGTAAAGACTATGTATCTGACTGTTGGGTGTATTTTATTTATAACTTATATCTGACAGCTGAAAACGCTGCCATTTATTCCATTAAATGCCACCGTGGTCAAATTAAACATAATCGAGTGAAAAGATTAAGATTCTAATACGAAAGATAAGAAATCGAGTGTCTAAAATAAGCAATAACCTGTAGATGGAATAGTCGGTAAACGTTCAACTTGTCGAACCTACGCCAACCAAATCGATGACACCCAAAAGCGCCATTGACACGGAGAGTTTCTCGCGGCGCGAATCGTATGCGATTGTCGCATGACATAACCGCCATAGATTATCGTGTTCCGACAAATATTTACTTGATGTAATTTTTTTATATTCTTACGATAATCGTATCTGACTGCCTCGGTGGCGTAGTGGTACTACGGTATGATTGCAAAAGCTGAGGTCTCGGGTTCGAATCCCGTGTCGGGCAAAGTGATATTGGATTTTTCTATTCATTATCAGCCCGGAGTCAGGAATTTGTGCCCGATATGGCGATAGGCTCGCCCCCTATCACATCGTGGGACGGAATATATAAGGCGAAACGTGGGTGTTCTGTTAACACCTCTGCCTACCCCTTCTGGGAAAAAGGCGTGTGTTTATGTATGTATGTATGTATGTAATCGTATCTTCGAGGCGAGAAACTCTCCCCGTGTAAATGGAGCTTTAGTCTTGATGAATGTGACCAAAGCAAAAAAGCATGCCAGGGTATAACAAATTCCTTAGTCACTGCCCACCCCTGCGGAATGTAGATTTAAATTGTATATATGTTTAAATCTAATAAGTTAGAAACAGCTTAAACCAACACCTGATGTTACACAGTTGGCTGAATTACGAATGAATCGCAAAGCGAAATTGAAATTCCTTGTGTCTCATACGATTTGCTCGCTTCAGTGTGAATTTTATTACATTTTACTAAGGTACTAAACTTTTACTTTCACAGCGCCAAAAGGATTGATATCAAACAGGCAAATTAAATTATACGCCTACTCATTCTGCCAACAAAAGTCATAAGTCAAATTTACAATAAAATAATTTTATTTCCGTTCCCTGGAACAACGTGAGTCCGGCGACTATTATTAATATAATTTGATTCAATTATTTGAATTGGGTATACAGCTACGTATGAACATTTTAGTTTAATAGAAGGCTGGCCCTTCGTTGGAACAATCATAATTTAATTGTTTGACAATGTAAGGATCTTTTTGGGAAAATTGTTTATTTTGACTTATGAAGCCGTTATAGCCTTATAGATCGGATCAAAATTTTAATTTAGGGCAACGAATAAGAGTGAATAGAAAACTTCTATTTAATGCGGTCTATCATCATCATCATGATCATCAGCCCGTTGCAGTCCACTGCTGGACATAGGCTGCTCCCAAGGTACGCCACAGAGCCCGGCTTAATGTGGTCTATGGTTTGATCTATTACCTATTTGGCGATGGACCATTTCTATGTTTCGATTCCAAGAAACGCATCTCTCACTTGTCGAAGCCACGTGGATTTTAAGTGATTATGATTATCGCTTAAATTAACGGCGAAGAAAAACATCGTAAGTATACCCAAAACCAGGATACCTAAGAGATGGTCACAAGAATTTCAAAGTTATGTGAAATCCGCAATTACCAGGCTAGCATGGTGGATTAGGGTCTTAGCTCCTCTCAATCTTGGGGGAGGCAGTGGGAAGTATATGGAACGGTATAAATACAAGTACATTATGATTGCTATCCTTAGCTCATTAGAGCTAAGGATAGCAATCACTGTTAAAAATCGACCTCCCTATAACTAAGACTTCGAAAATGTCTAACCGTAATACTTTTAGCTAATGACGCGCACTAGAGTAGACTTTTAAATAATAAAACTTTTGATCGAACTCCCTATTCCCTAACCTTAAGCGCGAAACTTAAAAAGATTACATCATAAAACTTGGACCGGACCGAGAGAACTTGGCTCTCGCTGATGTTATGATTTAGTAGATTTTTTCACGCCTTTGTGAACGTTTAAATTATAATGATTATGAAGAAGAAATTTAAATTATTTTCGCAAAGATACATCCTCGTGTTTATTGAGCTATAACAATAAACCAATGACTACTATGTTTGAACGCATTTTCGTTGAAATGTCACGCATCTAGACTGAACTCTCGCTTGTTGAATATGTTAACCCTTTGGTCTATGTTCTCACCATTCAACACTCGGCAACAGTCAATAACATCCACTTAAAACCCTATTGGAAATTATGCCATAACTCAATAACCCCTCATCTATTAAAATACATTCCCAACACTACCTTGACTAAACGTTATAAAACATTGAACACAGTATGATAATTTGCCGACTACGAGTACAATCTGCAAATATTATATACCTATTTTCAGTAAGAAAAAAAATTAAAAATTCCGGATACTTTTTAAAGTAAAATAGAGAACTGCATTATATTTTCAAAGAACCAAGTAACGTCGGTCCTACCAACTGGAAGTGGTATGATATTAGAATTTATTTGAGCTGTGTTCTGCTCACTGAAACGTATGACTATTCTAGTCTTGTTTATTAAAAACTCGCTTTTACCCGCGATTCAGTTTGTGTAAACTTACACAACCTTTGTAGAGGAACCATGCATTTTTTGTAATAAGTAATCTGTAGCTATATCGGGCAATAACTAACTATAGTCATGACATCATATAGATATCATATTTCTCAATTTTGTTTTACATAATCCTTTCATTTTATATAATATATAATAAATTATTCGAACCCACTAATGAAATATAGGCCTCATGCACGCCACACAGACCTGTTGAAAGCGGCCTACATCCAGCAACTTCCTACAACCTTAACAAGGTCGTCCGTCCACCTTGTGGGTGGGCGTCCAACACTTGACTTACGTGGCGATACGTGGGTGAAGCCAATGGTGAGCAGTGGATTTCCTGTGGCTAAAGAGAAGAAGAATTAAATATACATCCATAATTTATTTTTAACGAAGCTCATTTCACTGCTTGCTTTGTGAATACAATATTACATTTTAAATAATTTTTGTTTTTTTCCAAATCCCTTATGTGTATTATAAATTCCCATAAATACAAAAACATTGCATTTATTACTGCATACTAAATTAAAATAGAACGCATACATTATAATTTCTAAAAATTATTACCGAAAATATTATCATAATCATCGTCCTTTTAATGACCACTGCTGAAAATATGCCTCCTCCATTTTGCGCCATTACGAAAAGACTATAACCAATATAAATTCTAGTTATAAATACTTGTTTCAATAAAACATATACATCTTTTTAAATACAAATATACAGCAATTTAGCCAAACGCCGATGTTCAAATGGCAATCGGAGCCTAATGTTCAGATACAAGTGGAAATTACTCTAGCGCGTGAATTTGACGAGGGTCCGTCAGATAATGCCTAATCGTACCGCTAGAGTATTGTTCGATTCTTTCGATACTTGGGTTAATGGATAAACCATGTGAGTTTGGAAGATATTTATAGATAAATTGATGTGCTGTTTTTGTTTACTGGCATGATAATCTAGAATATAGACGACGGTAGGTTCAATGAAGTATAGAATATTTATATGCCGGATGCCCAATAACCCTTTCCTCTTCCCATCCTTTTTCCTTCCCGCTCCTCCCCTAATTGGGCAGGCAAGATATCCATGATCCAGCGTTGTGGATGTTCCTGGGTGGCAGTGATCACTTACATCAGGTGACCTGTTTGTTCGTTTGCCGGACTTATGCAAAAAAAAAGAAGGAAAATTATTTTTGCTTATCGACACCAATATGCCGACACACTCGAATACCCATGTTGACCCCAGAACGCTGAACACTGGTACACGATAAAGTCTATACAACTAAATGTTCACGGGCGTCTTCAATTACTTACTAACAGGTGATCCGATAAATAATTGACCGGACCTACACAAAAAATAATCCGTCCATCCATCCTGCAGCCAAAGGAAGTCCACTGCTGAACATAGGCCTCCTCCAACGATTTCCACAGTGACCTGTTGGAGGCAGCCTGCATCCAGCGACGACCCGCGACCTTTACCAGATCGTCTGACGACCTTGTGGGCGGACGTTCTACGTTGCGCTTTCCGCTACGTGGCCTCAATTCGAGAACTTTTCTGGCGCCATCAGTTCACCGCGCTATGTGCCCCGCCCATTGCCACTTCAACTTACTAATCCGCTGGGCTATGTCGGCTATTACACAAAAATTGACAGAAATAATACGAGATGACATCACTCAACATTCGTTCTTATGAGGTAATACGAGTATGCATACTCATATTCTACATACACCTTAACATCCTTAAATAACCTCGCTCTTATAAAGTGATATAAACCCTAGGCCTTAACATCCTTAAATAAAGTTTCAAACTCCGAACCAACTGTAGCAAAAACACAGCCAATCCCTCAGATATAAGTGCCTTAGGTTCTTAATAAGTGGGTCATTTCCCTCGCTTGGCTTCATCAAGCCTCCACCGCCGCCGGTTTGCGGCTAATAGAATCGGAAAACCATCAGCGGATGCCTCAAGATTAAAGGTTGCGCTAACAAAGTTACTGCCGATTTACGTTAAAAGGGAAACCAATAATTTTGAGCTCGCTTGATGTGTTTTAGGAACTGTGACGCGAATATCTTAACAGAGTATACTCGTAGCAGAAAGTAGCTCTCCGCTGTCCCTAGCAAAGTTTAGGCCTTTTGAACTACGCAACAGATTTTAATGCGGTTTTCATTCGATAGAGTGATTCAAAAGGAAGGTTTATACATGTATAGTTGTCTGGAGTGGTGTGAACCCAAAGAATATCGGCATCCGGACGATAATATTAAATCGAAAGTTTAAATTATTGCCGTCTGATCGATAGAAGAGGAAATGTATGATATGTTTAGTACTTGGACTATTTACAGTTGGATAAACTTCTATCTGTTTCTGTACTCTTAACTACGACAATACTAAAACAACAATACACACTCAAGCTTAAAACAATTATGTGTGTGTGTCAACTAAAATATCATCATCGGCCCATTGGAGTCCACTGCTGGACATAAGCCTCTCCTAAGGTCCTTGGATCTCATTTCTACTTGGGGTTCCAGGAATATGGTTGAGTTCAATGCCAGGAAAACCCAGGTGTGTGCGTTCACGTGCAAAAAATCCCCGTTCTCTCCCCTCCCCAATCTTCAGGGTATTCCCCTCTCAATGCGGAATGACCTGAGTATCCTTGGTGTGGATATCCGCTGTGATCTTAATCCAAGGAATCACATCGAGGGCGTAATATCTGCCACATCGCGCAGGGTCGGAATCCTGAACAAGGTGCGTCGGTTTTTCACGCCCGGTCAACTATACCGCTTGTATAAAGCGCAGGTTCGGCCGGGTATGGTATACTGTTCGCACCTCTGGGATGGATCCGCCCAGTATTTACTCGATGCCTTGGATGGATTGCAGCGGCGGGCCATCCGCATTGTAAATGATGCAGACGTTACGAGCAACTTAGAGTCGCTACAGTTGCGGAGGGATGTTGCCTCTCTAAGCGTGTTCTACCGTCTGTATCACGGTGAATGCTCTGAGGAATTGTTTAGTTTGATCCCCTCCTCTCCTTTCCTTAACAGAACCACGCGTGCTGGCTTGCGAAGCCACAGCTTGACGGTTCAAACCATCTCGGCGCGAACAAAAAAGTTCGCAAATTCTTTTTTGTGCCGCACTGTGAAGCTGTGGAATTGTTTGCCGTCACACGTGTTCCCTCCTTCCTATAATCCTGGGTCCTTCCGCCGTAGTGTGAAGAAGCATCTCAGCAGGCCGGCATAATTGTGTCAAATGGCATGGGACCGCCATCTGATGCCATTCGATACTCTGTCTGGACGGCATTTGCGCTTAACATCAGGTGCAGTGCAGTCATCATGCCGTGCCAGAATAAAAAAATAAAAAAAAAAACCACAGACCCCGGTCTGCTAAACATAAAAAACTAAAATATAAACCATAAAATCACGCAGGTTTAAGTGCGAAATATCTAGCTGAGCAACACCAAACATTTTAACAGCGAGCTATAAAAATAGCTGTAAAGAATGCATCATATAAACGCGCCGAAAAACCACGCGACACTCGAAAAGTTTTAATAAAACAATTTATCAAGCGCGCGGTCCAAAGCGACATTCTTTTATTTGGCCATACGCGTGTGTATAACAATATAATAATGGTACATTCCGCGTGTGTTATTCCCAAAACTCCGTGTTGCACAATAACAGAGAAACGGGAACAAATTTAATTTTATTAAAATATAATTTGCGTTCTGGCGACCTTAACCAATGTTAATTTGATTTCGTGTGTAGCGGTCAGAGTAGAGGAAAGAATTTCATAACGCGTTAACCAGTTTGTGGATGAAATGTCCAGCCTAGAAGCCTCTAAAGTATCGCAAACTGTCCAATTTAATTGTGGTCAACGAGGAATCAAATGTTAAGACTAGCAGTTTGCTCACCCGACGTTAATCAGAACGCCTGGCTAAAAATAGAAGCAACGCCACTTGGAAATTATTTGTCAGTAATGCGTGCCCCTCCACTTTTCATCCCAAAAACTTAGATATTAAATCTTTATCGCCCTGTAATCATTCCAATCTCCATGAAATCGGGACAAAAAAACCTTCCACACTGCAAAAATAAACAAAGCCGTGATGCCTATCCAGAGAGCCCCTTGCATAAGACGAACCTGCAATACGTGCGTACGCTTCGATAGGCTCACGCCTTATAAAGTACGCAATAACAATTTCATGATTTCTTTTTTTTTCTCTTATTATTGTTACATTTATTACCAAATTTCAATTTTAATTTAGCTTGTTAATTTGCTTTAATTTTTTAATTTCATTTTAATTTGTGTTGAGTATTCATCAAGCTTATTGTGATTTCTTATAACTGAGGAAACACGCTGATGGTTTAATTTACGATATATTATATTAAGGTTATGTGTATTCATTGTGGGAAATCCTTTAATTAATAAATAACATCGTGGGACGGATCACACAAGGCGAAGGTGGATGCCCAGGTAGCATCTCTGCCTACCCCTTCTGGAAAAAGGTTAATGTATGTATGCAATTCACTCATAAAATATTCTGCAATATTGTAAGTCTAGAGGGGCTAATAGAAACGGCGACACTAATAGGTAAACCTGACCGAAATTGCGAAATTACAGCTGATAGTGTATCCAAGCGGTAAATTCGACCGCGCGTTTTGCCTCACGCGGCTAATAATTTTCCAAATTGGAATCCGATACTGACACATTTTCACGGACATTACTAATGCTAATCTGAGTAGAGAAATATGTTCATGTGTCACGATTTTAGATTGCTTTTAATCGCTAAATACTAAAAAATATGCGAATAAATTACGATAAAAACAATTCACAGACATTCTTTAAATCAAAGACCATAGGTATGGAAGTAGTAATTTGCAGGACGAGACGAATTAACAGATAGGTAGCTATAAACACTCTTTTCACACTTAATTTACGAACTTATATTTTGTGTACCAGTTTGCAAAATCACTTAGCCTTACTACTCGTAATACGGTTATAATAGCTTTAGTAATGCGGTTACAATAATGATATTGTATAAATGCATTGTTACTTTTACAGACTTCAAAGAGCAAGCAGATGGTCAAATAAACCAACAGTAATCCAACAAGTGTGACCATATGGCCTAACCACTTTCAATCGATTCTCTCGAATGTAGAGTAGGCCCGTGCCCAGCAGTGGGACGTATATGGGCTGATACAATACAATCCAACAAGTCAATATAGTAGATCTAGCCAACTCACCAGGTACTCGCTCTTGAAGATAATTAATCGACACCCACGCGATTTATAATCACACACGCAGCACTGAACTATAGACCACTTGCACCAGATAGTCCACAAAACAACCGAAATTGGCAGAAAACCAGCGCAACATCGTAGCATGCACCACGCGTTGAGAAGTATACGGGACTCACTAACTAGTAAAAAGACTAATAACTTCCAACTACCCTACGCTGAAAAAAAAATTAAAAATACAGAAAATTATTTAGAAAATGTCACATTAACTGATAAATTATTTACATTTCTTACTTGTTCATTGATGGAAGAAAAATATTATGGTACGATTTAGAATTATGCTTTATGGAACATAAAAAACGGTGATTAATCAAAAAATTACATGAACCTCTAGTACAGGCCTTTAGGGTACTTTTTATGATTGCACTCACGGTCGTCACGGCATCAAAATTCTTTATCTATAGAAAACAAAGTAATACAAACAGACCTTTATCAACAAAAAGTTAGCATAACAAAACTATCAAGATATATCGAAAAACTCCCATTTGCAATTTGCGAAAGCTATTCAATCACCAAAGCCTATACAAACGGGTCTAAGTACCCGACGTCACAGGCACTCGCCTCATAACTCAGCCGCTTTGTGCAGTTGGATTACACGAGCACATATTTTGTTGGTATTAAAGTTATTGGCATGTGGGTATCTAACAATTCACTCGATGGCTTTCTGCCAATATCGCTCTTCAATACTTTTAAAATATGAAAATAATCGAATCCCGGGTAGGGTAAAATCATAATGGATTTTTCTTTTCATTATTAGCTCGGGGTCATAATTTTTTCTTGTGCCATTATCGCATGACATAACCGCCATAGATTATCGTGTTCTGACAATTAATGTTTACACGATGCAACTGTTTTATATCCTTACGATAATCGTGCCTTCGAAGCAAGAAATTCTCCTCGTGTGAATAAGGCCTAAAAACACAATACATACACCCTATTAATGATTTCAGAAGGTCATTAAATGTAAGCTTCCAACCGGTCGTCGTTGAACTCTTTGAGAAAGGCCTATGTTCAACAGTCAACGAGTCTACTATATAAGATAAGATACAGAAAAATCACGTCAGGATAATAACAGTTCAGATATTAGGAAACACTTTCCAAGTTTAAATTGTTACGAAGATATGAAAAATTTAATAATCTTATTTTTTACTAAGTATCTGCGGTCTATCACGGCCCATCTATTATAATTTGTTTAATCCCATTTACCCGAAGTTAATATACCTTCGCACAACAAAAGTCTAAGGTTAATATTTTGAATCCACTTTATCCGGCCTTCGTAATAAGTGGCAGGCTCGGCCTATCACGTTTCTTATATTATTTTTATACACGGCCCAGAATAAATTTTCTCAGTCGATTTTCTAGAATAAATGGCGCGAATCAGGCTTACAGATCTAGTTAAAATACATTTCTGTGCCTTTTAAAGCAACACTATAGTAAAATTACTAAAAAAGATGTTAAAATTACGTGATTTAGGAATCTTTTGATATGATTTTATTGGATAAATTAACTTTTTTATTTTGTCCGAAATTAACGCCTAAAATGCAATCATATTATCTACAGACAAAATACTTAAATTTTATTTTCGTACGTATTTTCGAATTATGATGAAATTTATAAAATATCATATTTGTATTATATTATATCAGCCCATATATACGCCCCACTGCAGGGCACGGTCCTCCTCTGCAACCGAGAGCACGATTGAGAAGGCTTGGGCCATATAATCCATTACGCTGGCCTAGTGCGGGTTGGCGGACTTTATATACCATAGAAATTCTTATAAATCTCTATGATATTCAGGTTCCCTCATGATGTTTTCCTTCGCTGTTTTAGTGTGGTGATTGATCAGCAATACACGCATGACTCCGAAAAGTCAGAGGTGGTCCCTGGGATTTGAACCCGCTACTACCGTGGCATGCGCGTCTGATGCGTTGCCAATAGGCCACCATGCACTTCCCATACGATTTCATAGCCACATTTTTTTACAAAGTTCCAAAAAAACCGCATATTTACAATGTTCCAAAATAACCGCATATCTACTACAGCAATAAGGGAGCAGTAATCGAGTACATAAAAAACCATAATCTCAAGTGCCAGCGATGGACCAAATACATTACCAAAGTAATTTCTAACGCTATTTTCTTTTACGTAGTGTATCTGACGGTATGTACAGGCCGTACAAAAGAGTTCACGGAGTAGAGTATTATCTATTGACTGTGGTCACGATATCACTTAAAATCGAAGATGTTTTCGTATAATTCGAAAATTATGTTACATTTGGAAAATAGAGTGAGGATTTATTACAATAATTTTTATATTATTTATCTTTATAAACGTATTTACGTTACTTTTAACGTAATGTAATGCAAATAAAAATAAACCTGACACGCTAGCCGTCTTGATTTTTTTGTTGTACATTGCGGGTTTTAGAATTCAATGTTTAAAAAAGTATATAGTAGACAGCCTCCGTGCCGCAAGTCGTTAGACGCCGGCTGTGAAACGGGAAGCCGCGGGCTCGATTCCCGCACCGAGACAAATGCGTATGTGGTCTGGGTGTTTGTGAGACCGAAAAATCTCTCGTAGTTCCTGACACCCACGACACAAGACACGATCTTAGTGTGGGGTCAGGACTATGTATGTGACTGTTACATACATACATAAGCACACGCCTTTTTCCCAGAAGGGGTAGGCTGAGGTGCTACCAGAACACCCACGTTTCGCCTGTATATTCCGTCCCACGATGTGATAGGGGGCGAGCCTATCGCCATATCGGGCCCAAATTCCTGACTCCAGGCTGATAATGAATAGAAAAATCCAATATCACTTTGCCCGACCCGGGATTCGAACCCGAGACCTCAGCTTTGCAATCGTACTGTAGTAACACTACGCCACCAAGGCAGTCTGTATGTGGCTGTTGGGTGTGTATATTTACTTATTATTTATTTATATATTTTAGAAGTAACTAATGATGTTTTCTTTTCAGCATTAGACTATATCTTTACCGTTACTCTCTCAAACGTCTCTGGAATCGCAAGTAGTATTTTGTTACGTATTATAACATCTAATTTTAAAACCAACATTTTCAACCCCAATTTCAAAAGGACCTGAAAGTAATTTTAAATAATTATCCGAAACGAGTCTACATTAATTAATTTAACTCCAAACTTAAACAAGAAACCGGAGGTCGCCGACTTCCCAAGTTAAACAGCCCGTGGTAATATATTGGCGATAGTGGTTGTTTTTACTGTTCCACCCCATTGTGCAGGTGAGGGATGAGACAAAGCTAAGTTTTTGTTTACCTTCCTAGATTTATTGTGGGCCTTCCTCGCGATTTTGGGAGGGTTCAGTCGTATAGATTTAAAAGTTAGAGATTTTAGAATTTAATACAGCTGTACTGTATCAGCCCATACACGACCCACTGCAGGGCACGAGCCTCCTCTACAATCGAGAGTACGATTGAGAGTGGTTAGGCCATATAGTCCACCACGCTGGCCCAGTGCGGGTTGGCAGACTTTTACATACCATAGAAATTTATACAAATCGCTATGGTATGCAGGTTTCCTCACGATGTTTTCCTTCACCGTTATAGTGCGTGGTGATTGACTATCAATACACACATGACTCCGAAAAGTCAGAGGTGTGCCCTGGGATTTGAGCCCGCGACCACCGTGAACATGTAGGCAGCCACGTCTGGTCCGTTACCAACAGGCCACCACGCACTTAATACAGCATTGAGTTTCAATTTTTTGTGCCTTAAATATCGGATAAAACTAAAGCCCCATTTACACAGGAAGAGTTTCTCGCCTCGAAGATACGATTATCGTAAGGATATAGAAAAAGTTGCATTGTGTAAGCATTGTTAGAACACAATAATCTTATGGACGTTATGTCATGCGATAATGATATATGATTATCGCCGCAAGAAACTCTCCTCGTGTCAATGGCCCGTGACAGTATTAGTATATGCAATTGCTCCAGTATTCTATTTTTTTTTATCAGCCCATATACGTCCCACTGCTGGGCACGGGCCTACTCTACAATCGAGAGAATCGATTGAGAGTGGTTAGGCCATATAGTCCACCACGCTGGCCTAGTGCGGGTTGGCGGACTTACATACCGTAGAAATTCAATATTCCAGTATTCTATAGTGATTTTTAAATGCATTCTCTGAGTTTTCATCATAGAATAACAAACTAAAATTATAATGTCGAATTTCTGTACCAAGTTATAGTCAACAATAGACAAAGTCCTATAACGGTGAGCAATATTTATTTTCCTTAAATCGCCACTCTACACGCGTCTTTATCATAATACAATAAAACAAATCTGATGACGCATGTAATAGCTACTTCACTGCCTATCCTTGATAGGCGTGAGTGTTACAAGTTCACAAACTTACAATACAATTTATCACTAAAGTAAGTGAATAACGTAAGAGTTATTACTCAAAGTGGATTTGCTAATTGTCGCACTAATTATTACTGAATGAAACATGATTTTCATTATAATTCGCTATGCCCTGGCGTGCGTTGGAACGACTTCTTTGTTTTAAATGTTTAATTATACTAGAAGTCTCATAATCGGTGATTAATATTACTTGCCCTTAAGTTACCAGACTAAGCCCCCCCCCCCTACCTATGTAAAGGGAAACCCTTTTTTAATGTCTATACCTGCTGAGTCCTAACAGATGGTAATCATTAATTTCAATCGAATAATTAAAAAACACATCGGCTTTAAGTCGCCCGCCTACAACGTGGACGGACGACCTGGTTAAGTTTGCAGGAAGTCGCTGGATGCAGGCCGCTTCCAACAGGTCGATATGGAGATCCTTGGTAGGCCTATGTTCAGCAGTGGACTTCGTTACCTGAAGAGAGGCAGAGAGAGAGAGAAGTAAAAGAGGTAGTAACGTACCCAGTAGGATATTCCTATTCGTCCAGCTAGTGAAGGCGCCACGAGATGCTAGAAAATCTGACATAGTGACCTATACAATGAATGTGTACATTTCGGGCCTTATTAATAAACTCGGATGAGCCAAACTTTAACTTTAGTCCAAGGCCTTAAAATCGACTCAATTATAGTATCTATTAATTTGACTATATTATTGAACAATGTAACTACAATACGAAGGTTCCCTACCCCTCTACGCAATTCCGTGTTTATTAATAAAGTCAAGAATCAGTCATCAAAATAATCGAGTCAATTTTGAAGCCTTAGGCTAAAGTTAATCCATCGCTCATCCGAGTTTATTAATAAGGCCCTTCGGGTTTAACCTATATGTAAAAGTTTCAAACAGGCCGGTCGCAGGCATGAAAGTTAAACACCACTCGCCAATGAATTTTCTTCTTGGATTACACTGTAAAAATTCAATATGTAAATAGTTGCTTTGCCGTACTAGTAAGAAAAATTACAGGCACCCTAACATGATATGCTGTCCATCCACGTGAATAAATGCATAATGTACGGTCTGATATAGAAATAGACGAAATATAATTAAGCTATTCAGTTCTATTGACAGTTCTACGCACGTGATGCTTCTCTAAATGCCTTTCAATGGTTTCTATAAAAAATGAAGGCCTGAAACTGGGCCTAAAAGAGTCCCTTGGGTGCGAACCAACCCTTTGACGGGCCTTTTCTGAAAAAAACCTGCATACGCGGAATAAATTGAGGAATAAGGAAGGTAGCACCCTGTTATATATTATACCGAGAGAAAAATATACGAACGAAATTTATGAAATAGAACACACAGCAAAAGAAAAAAAAACGTTAATTATAATTTGTATCTGCAATTTTTTAACACAGTAATTCAGAAAACAAACTATATTAAACGACTTAGCAGCATTATATTACGTAGATATTTGTAATATAAATAAAAATCGTAGTATAAAACCTTATCCTTTAAATAAAATATGGTGAGTGTCGAATGAAAGCCTCTTACGTACTCAGAAAAATTCTATCAAATACTTTTCCTCTGTACGTATTATGTAACCCTGTGTGTATTATATCTTTTGATCCAATCTTTTCCATAGCGTTATTTGCGTCTAATATCACTCTTCGTGTTTTCTTCACAGCGTTCATATCAGGATGTTATACCTACATTTAATAAATTATGAGACATTTTCATGCATTGCGTAACATAATGCGTAAAGCGGGGCGATGTGGGCGAATCGCCCACACATCTTCGCATCTTAAGCCCCATTTACACGGGGAGAGTTTCTCGCCTTGAAGATACGATTATCGTAAGGATATAAAAAATACGTCGTGTAATATAAAAAATACGTTGTCAGAACACGATAATCGCATACGAGTCACGCCGCGAAAATCTCTCCCCATGTAAATGGCGCTTTAAATATTTGAGGAGGTTTCTTTTTCTCATAAAATATATTGTATTAGATCAACTTGAGACAGTTAGCACGATGATCACGACTGTAGTTTTCACTGAGTTTAAAATGACAAATAGTTTTCAAAGAATCTAGCTTTACTTACCCATTTTATAAATTGTACGTTTAGGAGACCTAATAAATAGAACTTGTTATAACAATATGCAATTTAAGTGGAGCACCGGTGCCAAATCATCATCATCATCAGCCCTTCCACGTCTACTGCTGGATATAGAGCTCTCCTATGGCATGCCACTAAGCTCGATCTTCTTTAAAGCGAATTTATATACGTAATTAATCTCACTACTAATTTAAAAGTAAAAGTGATTGTCTCTACTCCGCGACTAAATCTCTGAACCGATCTTAATGACATTTGATAAAGAGTGTGGGTACGGCTTTAAGCTACTTGAAATGGCCCTTAGGAAAAATAAGTATGGAAATCTATAAAAGACATATAAAAGGCATACTTATATATTAGATTGAATTGTAGCTTACCGTAAAAAAAAGCGCCGAAGCGATACTAGTGCCTAATAAAAACATAAAAAAAAAAAAATCTAGTCCTTATTTGAAAATGGAATTAAAACCCATCTCATCCCTCGGTAACACAAAGCTTCACAAAATTGCATTAAACTTGTAAATGGTATTAAAATGCTCATTTCGGTGGCAATCAATCACGTCGTCGCGTGCTCGTGACGTCACTGCATGCTCTTTAAACGAACGCTCAAAAATCCACCATGCTTTCATACGTATCGATCCGTATGGGAATTTGACGGTAACGGGAGTTTGATACTGGTGTGTGACTATTCATTTGATGGTAAGTGCGGTGGAGTCTGTGGGGTCACTCTATTTTCCGACATGAAGTTCGAATGTTCGGATGTTCGACGTCCACGTATAAGATAACAGTTAAGTCTAAAATCAATACTATCTCTATGATACTTATAATTCACTCGGAACTAAGTGTATAGGTAGGACGTACGATAGAAGATTCAAGAATTTTGTAAAGTAATTAGACACATTCGTACTGTTTTACGTACGATGTTCGAACATTCGTCATCGTGTCGGAGAACGGAGTAACCCCCCAGGACTCACTTGCATCGATCAAAAGTTTTCCAATATCTATTATGGTAGCCACTAACATGGCGAGTACTGATATAAAACAATTAGCAATAACGGGCCTTTCAGAACAAGTATACTGGTGGAAGGTCTCTCATACATGAGAGGCCGGCTGGGTAAGTACCACCGCAAATCCTATGTCTCCCTTCAAACAGCAGTGTTAATACACTATTGTTTTCCGGTTTGAAGGACATTGTAACCTGAGTAACTACTGGACATAATGAGACTTAACATCTTATGTCTCAGGATGGCGAGCGCAGTGAGATGCCAAGCATTGATTCATAATTCATGGTGTTGTTCAGTTTTGCCAATGTCTATGAGCGGTCGTAAAGCTTACCATAAGGCGAATGGCATGCTCGTCTCGCCATTCATTGATATAAAAAAATGAATATGATCGTGGAACATTCTCTCAAATTTTATGATTGTAAAATGTAAATCCTTTTGCAAATCACTACATCAGAGTATCACAGATACAACACTCTGCTTTGAACATATCTGATACAAAACGCAACACAAAGCGGGATTACGATAGTCGGGATAACAATTGTATACGAGTACAAAACTTGACACTATATTCACAAATACATGAATACTGCCACATAAAGCGTTTGTTGTGATGCAGAGATCGGAGGTAAATAGCTCCGGGTTTTCCCAGAAATTGGGTTTGAGAGTGTACGAAATGTGTCGTATTCGAGAAACATCTTGTATTACAGACAATGTAATATACTCGGTCTTGATAAAATGGTTCTGGAACTAAAAATATCTACAATTTTTTAGTATCCACATAGCTCTGATTTTTCCAATTATTTAAAATCGTACCAAGCTGTAGGGTAATTTAATTTAATTTAATCACGTAATTTTTTGACGCGCCGATCAAGTTGCAGTGCAGTTGCAATTAAGTTTACGTCTTAGTACAAAATGGTATTCTTGTAATTGTTTAGCTGCGCGTGAACTGCACCTATAAGCTATGCGTAAACTGCGCGTCAACTATACGTCAGTCGTATGCAATAAGCTTACACGTGAATACCGATCAAGTTGCGATCTGAATCATGTTTTGATCGAAACTTAACTGCAACTGCACTGCAACTGAACTTATTAAAATTACGTGAATTACCCTACTAATCAAGCTGACTCATACATACATACATAAACTCGCGCCTTCGTCCCATAAAGTAGGCAGAGAGGCTACCAAGACACCCACGATGCGCCTCGTGCGTTCCGCCCCACGATGTGACAGGGGGCGAGCCTGTCGCCATATCGGAAATAAATTCCTGAATCCAGGCTGATAATTAATAGAAAAAATCAATATCACTTTGCCTCACCCGAGATTCGAACCCGAGATCTCGTCGTAAACATATCGTAATACAACTGACTCAACCATAAACCACGTCAATACTTATATTGTAACTTATTACATAACTAAATCAGGTTTAGGTACCAATATCTGTTCTGTTGCAACCACAGTTTGTTTTTTAAGTGAAAATCAGTGACGTATGTGTTTAAATGCATATTGAAAACTTTACCAAAACAGGAGCTGTAAACAGCCGTAATAGAAAGTCGTAAGAATTATGAAAAAAAAAATCGTTCGGTGAGTGAGATTGCCACATGCCCAATACACCTTTCCTCTTCCCATCCTTTTTCCATTCCTCTCCCCTCCTAATTGATCCGGCACCACATCCATGATCCAGCGTTGTGGATATTCATGGGCGCCGGGCGGCAGTGATCACTTACTTAGGATGTTTGCTCGTTTGCCGGACCTATGCAATACAAAAATTCATTTTGTGATTGGGTTAACATAGTTTCTATCATTACTAACTTTTTTTGGCATTTTTTTTTATCAGCCCATATACGTCCCACTGCTGGGCACGGGCCTACTCTACAATCGAGAGTACGATTGAGAGTGGTTAGGCCATATAGTCCACCACGCTGGCCTAGTGCGGGTTGGCGGACTTACATAACGTAGAATTTTTTTAAAATCGCTACGGTATGCAGGTTTTCCACGATGTTTTCCTTCACCGTTATAGTGCGTGGTGATTGGCTATCAATACACACATAACTCCGAAAAGTCAGAAATGTGCCCTGGGATTTGAACCCGCGACTAAAGGGAACATGTAGGCAGCCGAGTCTGGTCCGTTTGCCAACAGGCCACCACGCACTTTTTTGGCATAAAACCCTTTTATCAACGTATCGATCCTATTACCGATAACCGCAACATCTCATTAACTCATCTACAAGAAGACAAACATGTAGTAATTATCCCTGCACCGCCAATATTGGAGGCTTGATAACGATGAACAGGGAGCTGATAATAACGTAGCGTCTTCGGCGGTGTAGGGACTCTGTAAGTGTGCATGTGTGAAATAATGAATCAACAGTTTTTCGTGTAAGCGAGAAGTATGTTAGTGTCACCGGGCAGTTACTGCGCGCTCCCCGGTAGGTACGAACGTGGTTAGCTTTGGGAATTAATCGAACAATAAAACCAAGTATAAGTTCTACCACCGTTTTATTTATCGCCAGTGACTCCCAATGCAGCATCCACATGAACACTCCCTAAAGCGGATTTATGTACGAGTAGAATAGATTGTTAATGCCGCGTGACATTTAATTCTAGAAAATTCTGGATTAAAACTCAAAACATCGTCACAAACTTTCACATTTATATTATTGTTGTATGATGTTATGCTATCGCTGTATCACTGCGATATTAATGTTTATGAATTTAACAGTACAAATACACTCTAAAACAATATAATCCCGTATATATTAATACTGTAACATTTTTTCTATGAATTTAATAATGAAAACAATTTTTTGCGCCTACTAATTTTCTCTCTGTACCATCCAAAGGTGAAAAAGAAAAAGTGGCAAAGAATGCCTCAGGCATTAAGTCCGCCTTTATACTTTGTATATAAAGTATAAATAAATAAATAAATAAAACACGTCCTTTGGAAGCTAACATATTGGTATAAACTAGAGTAATTCACATATTTTGTTCATATCTATACAAATTACGGCATTTTTCAATCGCAACCATACCCTAAACAAATATATTTCGTCCCCAAATACTATACTCAGATAAAACCTACTTTGTACTTAATACTAAAAGCGCGGCGCTGTCGCCCAGGGCTCCCGCGCAATATAACTCGTTGTCACTTAGAACAATAACTAGTTGCTAACAGTTCCTGTTTGGCGCATGTTGGCTTATTGCATTGTGCACTACGGAAATGGATGTAAACTGCACAACACTAGTAGGTGATGTGAAATACAGGAGTAGGGCTTCGCTTGCAGACTCATTTTAGTAAGATTTTTTATTTATCTGTGTAGGCCCAGGAGTTATTTTGCCTGTTAGCACCAAAAGGTGGTCTATGTTCACAGATTTGCCAATAACAGACAAGTAAGAGGAATAATTGAATTTAATTTAAAGAAGGTTAGATCATAGCGTTCAGGCAATACCCTGGCAGGGAATCCATTCTACTGCCCTGTGGCAATGGGGAGGTTAGAATTCCACCACGGTATCCCCTGTCTGTCGTAGAAGGCGATTAAAGAGGCCGTTGGCCCGAGGCCATAAGTCTCCGAACAGCCATAGACTGGCTGCGGAATAGTACCCGGCGAGTCCCGCTAGCAGGGACCGCAGTCACCCTGATATGCGCGAAGAGGGCCGTCAAAAGGTTTTAGTCAGTATGCCGGCGTAGGGTTTTAGTGTTAAGGACACAGCTCGGCAGTAACATCCGCGCGCCGAGCTGGAAGGCCGGTGACCCCGACATGCCCTTCCTATCGTCTCCCCCAAGGATTACGCGAAGGGAACCATAACCAGTTTTCCCCTCGTTAAAAGAAAAAGAACAAAGGGAGTCCATTCGACAACTTATATCTACGTTAATAGAAAGCATATATTAAATTATGCTATACCTTTTCATATTATATAATCTTTAATTACAATCACCTGACTATAAATATTAGAATGACCTCATTTTGCTTTGTCTTTCACAGTCATTGTAACACATTATTTGTTTATTTGTTCCAGAAAGGTCTACCTCGTGATTTTCCGAAAGCCTGTAATGAATCCTTTCAGGAATTCAATTCGGTTTGTTTCATTCTTACCTATAGGTACACTAACGACTATAGCATATACCTACATGGAAACAACCTCAATATAACTCATCTGTCCATTTCGTCGCTCGGCGCGGGATCGCCGGGAATTCGATTAAAACGCGACCAGTTTAACTTTTAAAACGTTTCCGACGTTCGCACCCATACGTCGTAAATGTAATGGAAAATCAACGGTCGTACTATAAACGAGAGTTCTCAAACCCTTTTACGTGACGACTAAAGTTTATTGTAGTAGATTTTAGTCACAGGGACTAACGGCCGAATTCTCAAACGCTACTTGAATATTTGCACTTAACTACGCAAGTCCTGCTTAAATGTACTGGCTAAGTAGGACGCGGGTAGTTAAATGGAAGTTAATATTTAAATGACGTTTGAGTATTCGGGCGTTATTGGGTTAAAATACATATCATAATGTAAGATTCAATGATGTTACATTGCAAATTTTTAAAGAACGGGCGAAATAGATGAGATTGGCTACAGGTCAATAGACGAAAGACACATCGAGATTAACGCAAGGTGAACACAAAGGAGATATTAAGTAATTCCTTGAATAAACGGAATGCAGTGCCTGTAGTAGTATCTCTAATCTTGAAATACAAGTTAAAAATTAGGTATGGATAAAATTATTTATTTGTTATTTGGGAAACAAACAGATAAATTGACATATAAATAACAGAAGAATGTGTTTCAAAATCCAGCAGTTTCCACTAATAAACAACAACATATGCAAGCAACCTTAAAAACAATTTAAAATTAAAAAAAAATCATGCTCGAATCAATAATTTTAAAACATTGTTTTTAACATTTCCGTCACGAGCAATACATTAGAGAAAGTCTTTTACGCTTGAAATATTTTCCTGGAAGTTAACTTTGAGGCAGGAAAAGTTGATTGCGGAATTCTTTCAAACACTCACTCGAGTGTGAGAGATAGAACTCAACTTGCTTATCTGAAATGGAAATTGTAACATTAATATAGTAATAGGTCAGAGGGTTTAAATGTCAAGTTGAGATAAACAAATTCCAACTATAATGTTCACACAACAGAGTACAAAGTGCTATACTTCCCGGGCAGAGAGTACAGAATAAAGGTTATGGAACAAAGATATTATATAAACATTTTATAGCTATTTATTTTGTGTAAAACGAAGATTTTAGGCTTTATTCTTTTCTAATAATAATTTATAAAATTATGTTTGTTTACGTAAGTGCTATAACCTTTCTGTGGAACATTAAAGCCTGAAAGCCTAAAGCCCGACGCGATCACTGTGGTACAATTTCCTCACTGAAAATCGACGTGAAATAATAGTTTTATTTCACTGCTGCCTTTCATTCTTTGAGAGCAATTGCCATAAGAAAAATATGTGAGACACATCTTAAAACATGATAGATATGACCTGCTGAGAACCATCATGATGGGGAAAATAGCCGGAAAGAGAAGTAAAGGAAGGAGAAGGAAGTCCTGGCCTGGGTTTTTTTATTGCAAGGAATGGCGAGACGAGCATGCTATTCGTCTGATGATAAGCGATATGACCGCTCATGGACAGTAGAAAAACCAAACCATGAATCACAAAGCAATGCTTGGCAATCCACTGCACTCCCCAAACTGAGACATAAGATGTTAAGTCTCCTTATATCCAGTAGTTACTCTGGCTACATTGTCCCTTAAACCGGAACACCAGTGCATTTACAATGCTATTTGGCGGGAGAAATAGACATTACGGTGGTACCTACCCAGCGGCCTCTCTCACATGAGACCTCTCTCTCTCTTCAGCCACAGGAAGTCCACTGCTGAACTTAGGCCTCCCCCATGGATCGCCACATAGATTTGTTAGAAACGGCCTGCATCCAGCGATTTCCTGCGACCTGCCACCAGTAAAACATAATATAGAGATCATGACGTACATGAGTAAAAATTTAAGATTTAAACCCCAAAAATATAATAGCTGATCACTTACCTAGCATGACGTTTAAGCGATATGGGAGTGTGACTCGGCTTAACGACTGCTGTCAGTGGCAAATGGCAACAACTGGGCCACGGATTAATGCGCTTTCCGTTGCACCTTCCTCCCCTCCCAAATGCTTGATGTGTTCTATAAAACAACGAATACAACCGTCTTTTACTATATGGATAGTAAAAAAATATGGTGAATTTATTCTATTTTGTGGGTGTCATGAAAATCATTGAAATCCTATTATTTGTTTTAAATGTGAAATGATTGACTCCGCCCGTGGTCATCTAACACTTTAGGACCATAGACGCGTCACCACTCTCTCAAAATAAGTTAGATCAATTAAAAAGGACGGGACGATAAAAAGAGTATTGGGCCTCAGGCAGTCCCACTCACTGAACGAAACACGACAGTAAAGCAATCGCTTCATGTCCGAATTCCGTGATGTTATTAATCATCAAAATTACATTTAGGACCTCTTTTCACGAAACAATAACAAACAAAACACGAGGTTATGGTTGATTATTGATGGTATACAGATTAAATTAAGCTGGAAACAAATAAATACACCCAACATTCAACAATCACGTGTTTGCCCCGTGACCATGAAAACTGTAAAGTGACCGAAACGTAGGGTAGTAAAAAAAGTTATAATTAAATCAAATTCGCGATAAACTCCGAAAGAATTCGTTTTATTTCAATCACAATACTTATGACCCCACACTAAAAACAAGTCTCGTGTCGTGGGAATCATAAACTGCATGAAGCTTTTTGATCTCATAACACTCAACCCGACACAAAAATATGTGCGGCCCACAAATATTTGTCTCGATGAGTGGATCTAATTGGCGTCTCGTTAATTTGGACATTTAAATAAAAATAATGACTCCTAGCTAACCTTAAACAAGTGGCGAGAAAGTAATTTAATTTTAATTTAATTCACCGTGAAATGCTGCAGCCTAGTCGGAAATTTCAGTGACCGCTACATTCAAATGAAGTGACGTCAAGGATATAGCATTATGAAGGCTTGTTAATTTTAACGAAGCATTGTTAGAAGGACAATGGCCGTGTGAGGAAATGGGATTAATACAATATCTGTCTTGTTACAAAGGTTCAGTGTTTTGTTACAGTCATATTTTAATGTTCAGGCGCTTCTAGGTATGAATAGCCAAATCAGAAGGGTATTGCTGACAAGGAGGTTTAGTCACTGTGACCTTGGACATCATAATACGTCATGGAATACGAAACAACAGGTACATCCTACCCAAATGTGTACTGGTACGGACAAATTCAAATGACATGATTGTACAGAGACTCTTGGTTTTTTATCCAAGTTGGTCTTTCCCAAGATAATTGGTAGTCTAAGGTCAAAACACGCGGTTAATTACAACTTTGACTAAACTTTCTTATCAGACCCGAGCATTGACTAGGTGAACCTAAAAGCGCCTGGACTTTGAAGTTTAACTATGATAATATCTAGAAATAAACTGTGTTTGAAATCCAAGAAATAACGATAAAGAAAATTACCCACTTTCCGGCTCACATGTTACACGTTTCATTTCTACCGAAAATATCCTGTATTTCATCCCTAAAAATCTCTGATTTACAATTGCGAATTGAACCAGATTGAACCCGTTAAATATGGCTATGTAAACGGTTTAACTTTCAGTTCGTTTTGCACAGGGAAGAGATTATTGTCTATTAATTTCAAATTAATCGTAAATAAACTTAATAACCCGCACTAGGCCAGCGTGGTGGCCTATATGGCCTAACCACTCTCAATCGTACTCTCGATTTTAGAAGAGGCCTGTGCCCTGCAGTGGGACGTATATGGACTGATACAGTACAGTAACCTTAATATTATTAAGTACCTCTCTAAAAATAGCATTAATTGAGTCTCCCCTTTGTATTTCGTTTACGATTCCCATGTTAATAAATTATACGTGTGGAATGGT
The DNA here is from genome assembly GCA_033459515.1 of Theretra japonica. NCBI lineage: Eukaryota > Metazoa > Arthropoda > Insecta > Lepidoptera > Sphingidae > Theretra > Theretra japonica. Next base: position 4,970,742 of record CM065938.1, on the reverse strand, counting down.
CGTTTCAGAAACACCTTTTTAGTAAATAATTAATTGAGGAAAACCCGGATTAGATTTTGCACTGTCAACCAGTCTTTCAATCGTAACTATTTGTTTTATACTATGCTCAAAATTCTACACCACTATATAGGTAGTTCTATGACACGCTCAACATCAGATGAAGACCAAATAATTATAAAAATATTTTTTATTCATATCAATTAGAGATGTACAATCATTCATAAATCTATTGGCACAATAGTTACGCCTGTTTTTTGGGAACCAAGAAATATTATTGAATTAACAAACATAGCAAATGAATAAAAATGTCTTGTTACGACACGAAACGACATAGATTTCTTAGAATTTAAATAATAATTTTATATTACACAGACATTCCATAATCGTAAAAAGGTGTTTCCATTGAAAAAGCAGCCTAGAACTTTAACAACAATTTCACTCCCATTAAAATCATTTTACAAAACCGTTACCTTTCAAAATCACCCCACCTTATCTGCAAGCTTCATTATACAATCCAATAGATTGAAGTACTCGACATAATAATCTATTTATTCAGGCGAGGAGGATAGAATTTTGCGAATACCCGGCCGCTGACCCAGTTAGAGGAATGTTTGGGCCCGTTACCATGGCATCTGGCGATACCTGCATTCGCCGCAATCTATGAAAAATATGACAGCCACGCTATCCACTGAAGCATTAATCAAAGTAGTTTTAAAAGGTTTCATGCTTTTTTGTTTGGAGGATTTAGGTCTAAAAGGTTCTCTGATGGAACGTTTAAATTTGGAATAGTAGGGCTATAGGGATGTGAAGGAGAATTACACGCAGACATTGCATTCTGTTTTGTTTACCTATCTTCAGCAGTGGACTTCCTATTGGAGCACCAGTACTTTTTTATTAATATTTTTATTATTTGGCAAAATAAAATTACTACAATTATGCGCAACGTGATTATTGTATTGCAATCGTGGCTATATCTCGCCCGCCGAGGCATGGGTCAGTATGACGTCTTTTCACCATCGTATGCGTAGGTATTTTAATAACAAATAAATACACCCAACAGCCACATACATAGTCCTGACCCCACACTAAAATCGAGTCTTATGTCGTGGGTATCAGAAACTACGAGACTTTTTGGTGTCACAAACACCCAGACCCGAAACACATACCTGTGGGTCACACAAATATTTGTTTCAGTGCGGGGATTTTACCTTATATCTTACCAACAGCTGACAAAACTATCGTTCTATTACTACAAAAAACAATACCACAATTTGAAAACTCGGTAACTGCCTTGGTGGCAGTTATACGATACGATTACAAAGCTGAGGTCTCTGGTTCCAATCCCGTGTTGAGCAAAGTGATATTGAATTTTTCTATTCGTATCAGCCTGGAGTCAGGAATTTGTGCCCGATATGGTGATAGGCTCGCCCCCTAACACACCGTGGAATGGAAAACGTAAGGCGAAAGGCAGGTGTCCTGGTTGCACCTCGGCCTACCCCATTCTGGATAAAAGGTACGATTTTTATGTATGTATATATATACTATCTTAAAACTAAAGCCGAATACAATATACGTGAATAACTGTGACGAGTGTACCATCATAGGTCAAGGTGGCACTATTGTTGAATGATACGAACAAAAGAATAGCGAATTAATCATTAATAACTTCAGTTAATTTATTACCCAAGCAACGTCAATTTGAATTCGCGCAATGGATTCTTCAGTGATCAGCGTAATTGATTAATTGCCGGATCCACGGCTACACCTGTGTGATAAAACGCATAAATTATTCACTTAATGCCCATAATTCGAGATTTTCTTCAGCAATTGCGGTAAATAAGCATGGGTGAGGTTTCGTAGATATTGTATTGTATTTCATGCTTTATTTCTGAGTAAATTAAAGGCGTATTATATTCTCGTAATCGTATACGGCCTTATTCATAGACAGATTTAAAACCTATTTTAATTATCAAATGTTTTGTCCCTTTCGAACGACTTTGAATTCAATTTAAGCTAAGAAGACGAAACATTCGATAACTAAATTAGGTTTTAAAACAGTCTATGAATAAGGCCTTTCTATGAATATTCTTTCTATGAATAATGCCTTTCTCATTTAGGAACGGTAACTTCGTTTTCAATTCGCAGAAACAAAAGTCGAAGGTTAGAGCCGAAGAAATCTCGGATATTTCACAATTATGTGTGCATTAGTAGTTCTATAATTATAGCTCGCTTTAACTGTGAAGAAAAACATCGTGGGAAAATCTGCATACCTGAATAATGTCTGCAAGAATTTGAAAGGTCTACCAACCCAGACTATAACAGTAGTAAATCATTTTAGTCCATTTTTTTTATCCATTGTGAAAGAAGTATTTGTAAAATTATTATTTTATTCAGAAAACATTAAACAGATATGTCCCGGTAATATTAACATCAATATATCATCGTATAATATATTGACAATATATTTAAAAGCCCCTGAAATTCACCCTCTAACAGTATGTCAACGTCGAGGCCCGTGACCGGATATGTATCAATTTCGACAAAAAAAGCTTTAATTATTTTTGCAAAAAACAGACTGATCAGTAGCGCTGCCTGAGCAAAGGGGGAAAATGTTGAACAAAAAGCGTGTTTCCTTTATGTGACATAATTTTTTTCTTCCTTTCGTGGGTTCATATCAAATTACTGTTTACGCGGGTTCTAAAATCATTAAAATTGAACGTACTCCTACATACATACATAAACGCCTTTTCTTAGAAGGGGTGGGCAGAGGTCCTACCACGACACCCACGTTTCGCCTTGTGTGTTCCGTCCCACGATGTGAAAAGGGGCGAGTGTCTGTCTCTCTTACGATATCTCAACGTCCAAGAAACAAAATGGCGGAAATTGATGATTGAAGATTAGCCTTTTAAAATGTGCCCTCTAACGACCATCATAGAACGTTTATCATGTGCCAAAGGTTATCGGTATATAGGGCAAGGTGTGCCTTAATAGCTTTTGGCGTGAAAATAGAGGAAGGCAAGCAAATGTGTTAATACAGCATCAACTAATGGGTTTGAATTGTTTCAATTTTTAATTGACTGTTGAATAATATGTATATTGAGAGCAAGACACATACATTAATTCTAATATAAATTATGTGCTAAGAATGAGTACTTAATGGCTTCAATTTATTACAATTCGTTATATTGTAACCTCTACAGTCTAATGGAAGCGTAATATATGAATGTGGGTGATGAACTGTGCAGTCTTGGCATCGAATCCGTTGTAATGCAATCAAATTTGGCTGTTTTCCTTTCAATCGAGGTCCATAATTTTTAGTCAATCGAGCAGAACCGTTAATGCTGGTAGCTCAATTTCACAAAATTTGCAAGACCAAACGCATCAAAGCTACCTACATATGTAACTTAAACAAATAATGACATATTTTTATACAATAATGTCTTCCACATCGTTTATCTGGTGAACAGAATAAAGGGACGTAAAATTAAATCAATTTTGATCAGCCTGTATTCATCAATTTTTCGACATACGCCTTGTCAAAATTACGTCATTGAGCGTTAATCAAGAAAGATTTGTCAACACCCAAACACGCTGGGCAGGCGGGGTAGTAAACATAGTACCGAAAACTACCACTAGTGGCACTGCTGTTCACCAATTCTTCTTCTACCTGGCGTTAACCCGGCCAGTGCCAGGGTCCGCCTTCCGGCTAATTGTTCAACAATTGGCCTTATCATTTATCAGTCCGATATACTAGATGGATATATGGCTATGAGGTTGTTTCCAAACTTGATGTTCTACCTGAATAATGCCTTTTGTGAAAACCAACCTATCAATTTCCCGAGTTATCCAAGGTATATATTTCCTAAGTACTGGAATTACTGGAATATTACACTATTGAATCCGGCTTCGACTCTACTACTATAGATTTTTTTTTTGTTAATTTCCACGGATATAAAAAGTAAAATAGACGTGCCAGAACCTTTTGTTGTTGCATGAACAAAAGAAGGATAGGTCGAACAATATAAGTCTGGTAAAAAACACTTAAAAAACTTGAATATTTTAATTATTTCTTTATTGCGTTCTTCCTTTGTATATGCAGGCTATTCTCGTGAAAATAATTTGCAAAGAGCATAGCAGTAAGATAATATTGAATAAATAATTCCTTATCCTTTTTTTTTCATACTGCAATGAAGAATGCATTTTTTTTAGATGATGATAAAATCTGTGGTGGCCGCATATTATCCGTTGGAAGCCATTGGAAGGTTCTTATATCTCTCTATTTTCGTATTTTTGGCAACCCTTACATTCACGCGTTTTGATTCACTGTTAAGAGGAGCAATTTAAAAATAATTGTAAATACCCAGTTAACACCAATAAGTGAGAAATGTTACACATGTATATTATGTATGTATTCACACATGTCAGTCAAGTCAGTCAGTTCAATTTCGTTGGAAATTTATGTATTACAGAGGCTTTAAATCATTATTTTACACATTGCCTAAATAAGCTCGGAATTGTATACGAGTATATTTCAGGTAACATAGGTATACAAATTGAAATGCCCAACCTAAGAATGGAACACAGGACCTCAAAATACAGAGCCGTAACTCTACCACTGTCATTGTACAATAACATACTTTAATATATATTTTTTTCATTAGCAAAATACTGGCCGCTAAGCTAAAAGCATACTGTCCGAAAAGAATTCTCGGATTAAAAACAATAAATAATTTTTAACGCGCTCAAGGGCATAGAGCAATTAAAAAAGCGAATTAAATTCTTTGTTACTCGCGCCGGCGCCTCGCTTAGTAAATAAAAATAGCGAAGTGCAGTCAATAACAGTCTCGATTTAAAAGCTAATAGTTCGCACAAGATAAAGTGGATTGATTTTATCAATTGTTTTTTTATTATGCTGTTCGCACTCACGGCACTGTGTGTAATAAAACAGGGTCTTTTTTAAAAGTAGTGTACATATATCCACTTTCCCCATGCTATTTCCTTCCTGCTCCCATCCCAATTTGGGCCGGCAACACATCTATGATCCAGCGTTGTGGATGTTCATGGACGGCAGTGATCACTTATCATCAAGTGACCTGTTTGCTCGAAAACGACAAAGTTCGAAGACAAATATGAAGCACCTGATAAGTGGTAAGTACAGACCGGGTAGAGTATTCACTGGTTAGATATATTAATCTTGTATCTTTCCTGACACTGTATACAGAAAATCTCTCGATCTATTGTTTACTATTTTAATTAATATTGGGGGATATAGGGCTCACTATAAATAGCGCTAAATGTGAGCTGTACCGCTGTGGAACCGTTATTGAAGAAAACATCGAGAGGATACGAAACATACTTCCCGACATTAAGATCGTGGATCAACAGACGTTTGAGCTTTTGGGCGCTCCAGTCTTTGAAAACGGCTTGGCTAATTGCCTCCGTACTCGGAGACGTGCACTTGCTTCTGCCCGACAACATCTCCCGCATTTGTCTGGCCACGTAGCTCTTACACTCTACCGTAGCTGCCTCTCTGTCCCCAAATTAATGTACGTTCTGAGAACATGTCCAACATGGCTTGTCCCAGATGAAGTCGATGCATTGGATAGCGACATCAAGGACGCGTTGGAGACTATCTTAAATATACACCTCGACGATAACCAATGGGTACAAGCGTCTCTACCCATTCGGCACGGTGGATTGGGTGTTAGGCGTGTGAGGGATGTCAGCGTATCGGCCTTTTTGGCGTCTGCGCATGGGGTTGTAGAACTGGTCACTAATATACTCCAATTACAAGGGGACAGTTCTGCAATTCCTTACGCAGCGGAGGCTTTAAGCGCCTGGTCGTTGTTGTGTCCGGCCGCTGATCAGCCTGAGAACCCAAGTGTGCAGCGTCAGTGGGACGAGCAGGTGTGTGCAGCAAGTTTTGCCGAGCTTCTCCATTCGGCACGAGGAGTTGATTTGGCTCGGCTTAAATCGGTATCCACCCCAGAGTCGGGGGCTTGGCTTCATGCAATTCCGTCTCCTCACTTGGGTACCCTCCTCGACGACGGCTCACTGAGAGTAGCCGTGGCGCTCAGAGTCGGCAGCAAAATCTGTGAGTCACACGTTTGCATGTGCGGAGTACAGGTTGACGCCACGGGTCACCACGGTCTAAGTTGCGGCAGATCGGCGGGACGTTTTCCACGCCACCACATGCTGAACGAGGTCATTCGTCGTGCTTTGGTGTCCGCCGGTTTGCCCTCCACCTTAGAACCGCCCGGTTTGAGTCGCTCTGATGGTAAGCGTCCTGACGGGCTCACACTTGTGCCGTGGGAGAAGGGTCGTTGTCTGTTGTGGGATGCGACGTGTGTCAGCACTTATGCGGCCTCTCACTTGACTCGCACCGCGCGAAGAGCCGGATCGGCTGCTGAATGGGCGGCAATTCAGAAGCATCAAAAGTATGCCACACTTGAACGTGCTTATTTTTTCGTCCCGTTCGCGGTTGAGGTCAGTGGGGTGTGGTGCGCAGAGGCTAAGGATTTTGTCCGTGAATTGGGGCGACGTCTGAGGCGGAATGGGCAGGATCACCGCGCCGAATCATTCTTGGTGCAGCACATATCTCTTGCCATTCAACGTGGCAATGTTGCAAGCATAATGGGAACATTCTCACCGGGTATGGTTCGGGGCGGTCTTTTTGATTAATTTGAAATATGAAATTATTAATATGAAATTCTTTAATTTATTATTTTCTTTTTTAATTAATATTCGATTTTTACAATTAATTAATAAATAAATAAAAAAGAATAAATAAATTAAAATAAAATGAAAGTATTGTGCAAAGTAGTACAGGTTTAAAAAAGTGATTTGGTTAATCTCATAGATCGTTTTAGTCGTAAGAGATACGTATGACCATACTGAATTGATCTCTTTGAAATTACATTGCCCAAAATGTTTTCTCTACATTTTGTGACTACATGTATGCCCGTTGACATAAATAAAACTTACATCATTGCAATATCGGGAACAACAAATATTTTCCGTTAAAATATCGCGTCTATTTTTCGCGTCCAATGGCAAAACATACCTTCCAAATTTATATCACGAAGAATTTGTTATTTACACCTCGCAAAAAGAGAATAAAAATGCTACTTTTAAAATATCACGCGATAAAATAGTAGCGATCTTTTTAACAACAATTCTGTGTTCTACATTCCAAGACATTCTACACCTACATTATTTTATACTCTGTTCAGTGTTTTTACTATCTTTTACCGTGACTTTCCTCTATAATTTCGCTTCAGAACTACAGGAAATGTCAATTTTCTCGTAATAAAAAGCATAAGTTCTTTTTAGACTAACAAAGTATCTCTAGGCTAGAAAATAATGCCACTGCTGTTAGATAAAGGACAAACCAACCAACATACTATAAAAATATGAGTAGATATAAACTTTTAAATAACTATGTCAATGACTTGTAACTAGGTGAAACGATTTTCTCGGAATCAATTTTCGCAAGAAAAACAAAAGACTGCACAATTCTTAGATTAATGTTTTATTTTGATTGTCTGGTGTTCTATGAATTTGGTACACATTTTAAATTTTTATTGTGCGCGCGGGTGCCTACATGTTCACGGTAGTCGCGGGTTCAAATCCCAGGGCACACCTCTGACTTTTCAGAGTTATGTGTGTATTGATAGTCAATCACCACGCAATTTAACAGTGAATGAAAACATCGTGAGGAACCCCGCATACCGTAGCGATTTTAAAGAATTTCTACGGTATGTAAGTCCGCCAACCCGCACTAGACCAGCGTGATGAACTACATGGCCTAACCACTCTCAATCGATGCTCTAAATTATATAGTAGGCCCGTGCCCAGCAGTGGGACGAATATGGGCTGAAACATACATTGCGGCCGTGTCATTTTTCAATCCTATTCGAAACTAAACCAACCTTCAATTTAAAAATGAGATAAGTGTCCCAATTGGATAATACACCGAAATGCGCGATAAAAATCTCCGAAGTAATTTAATTTTATGAGGTGGGAATAGGGCGCGTTCACAGCTTGTTATCCAATTCCGAGGGCCCGGCCACACGGCTACGTTCTGTCAACAAAATCGAAACATAATGTCACGGAGCTGGTCTGTTGTGACCCATTTAGTACATTATGTGACGGGAACCGCGGCAAATCAATGATAGGTGTGGGCGCATTCGTTTCTGTCTTGGCTGAATTCGCTAGCTTATATTTTAATGGAGTGTTACGTTCTTTAAATTGGTAAGGAATGGTTTTGTAAATTATATTTTGGAAATGGAACTTGTTTTATTGTAGTTTAGTTTATTTAGATATTTATTACCGAATTGTCTTTGTTACACGCCCGAAATTAAATTGCATTATATGGATAATGAATGATTTTGACTGCCTCCGTGGCGCAGTTGGTTGGACGCGGGTTCGATCCCCGCATCGAAACAAATGTTTGTGTGAACCACAAGTATTTGTTTTGGGTGTGGGTGTTTGTGAGACCGAAAAGTCTTTCGTAATTCCTGATACCCAAGACACAAGAATCGATCTTAGTGTGAGGTCAGGACTAATGTATGTGACTATTGGGTGTATTTATTTATTTATATTTTCTTACTTCATAAGTTTCAAATACTGCGTTAAATTCCGCTCTTCGAAACGACCACACACCACATAATATATATCACTAATAAAATTCTTATCATAGGATTTCATAAAAGCCAATTTTAACACATCAAACAAAAGGCAAATGTGTTTGTAACAGAAAATTCTCGTGAAATCTGATTCAACCCAGGAATCGCACACAAAACTATTGATTTGACAGCCGATTGGCGCAGCTGTTGAGAAGTTTGCTTTCTGCTCTAAATTTCGGAGTTTCCGTCACAGCACGGATTGTTCCGGATCTGGGTGATTGCATGCGTTTATGTTAGTTACCTCAACCAAGTTTAAAAAGAAATTCTCGTGCAAAGCATTTAAAATTCCAATTAATTATTTTCAAATATATTTTCTGCAGCACAAAATCAGAAGCACATTATCTGTTAGATTTAGTTGCTGTTATAAAAACTTTTACTAAAATCATAGATATTAGATAAGTCAACGATCTTTGGGAATTGGGGAGAGCAAAAATGTTACGTAGGCATAATTGTGTCAATGGGTAAAAGATTATGTTCTACTGACAATAGAAATCGGTACTTTATCACCCTTTATATCAGCTGCGGCATAGTCATTTTGGCGTGTCAAGATAAAAAAATAATAAAACAATGATTGGGCTATCGGCGATGTCGTTGACTGCACAAATTCAAAAATAAAATATACAAAGCGTAATTGTCCGACACGGCGCTGATTACACAAATTCAAAAATCGAATATGTTGGGCACAATGTGTGGGCTGTAATTGTTAGGATTACAAAAATATTATACAAACCTCAATGAAAGTCGCAGTAACACTCTTGTATACCTAATAGTAATTATAGCCGTCTAATTTTTGCTCGCAATGCCGGCGAGTGTGGGCGTCTCATCGGATTATTTCTGCCGATTTATTAATGTCGATACTTTGGCGACAATCACGTGCCGATTCTATTCTAATACTAATCGCGTTCGCTCATCTGTTATGTTGTTTTGGCGTTCCTATAGTGAAAGGGAGATACATACCAACATGAGCTAACAATATTTAAGATACATTCGACAGTCTCCATGTCGTAGTTGGTTAGACGCCGACTGTGAAACGAAAGACCTCGGCATCGATCCCCGCATCAATACAAATGTTTGTGTGGCCCACAAATTTTTGTGTCGGGTCTGGGTGTTTGTGAGACCGAAAAGTCTCTCCTAGCTTCTGATACCCACGACACAAGACTCGATCTTAGTGTGGAGTCAGGACTATGTATGTTATACAAACATACATACATAAACACACGCCTTTTTCCCAGAAGGGGTAGGCAGAGATGCTACCAGAACACCCACATTTCGCCTTGTATATTCCGTGCCACGATGTGATAGGGGGCGAGCCTATCGTCATATCGGGCACAAATTCCTTACTCCGATAATGAATATGCTGATAATGAATAGAAAAATTTAATATCACTTTGCCGACCCGGGATTCGAACCCGAGACCTCAGCTTTGCAATCGTACAGTAGTACCACTACGCCACCGAGGCAGTCTATGTATGTTATGTTCGGTGTATTTATTTTATTTTACATATTAGGAAAATATGGAGGCCATATGAGACGCAAATGACGTGGTCATAGTATAATATTTATGCTGAGAGCTTAACCCAAAATTGAGAGGACAGTATTTAAGAATTTTCAGGCGTCTCTAAGACCTAATTTTAGGCATCATTAATACCTCTAATTCTACTTCATCATGCATCATTTGGCAAAACCGAGATAGATGGATTACGCGTGGGCTCAGAACTAAATCCATTCAATGTCATTGTGTCCGTAAATTAACTAAGAGAGCCTGAGCCTAAGCTATTCATTGGCACAACGGTAGCGTACATTATGTCTGACGCATAAGCTATGAACTGTGACGTCATGGTTTGATAGAAATCGCAGATATCCACAGGAATAATAGGTTATAGCTCTGATGTTTTTACAAGTACGTATATCAAGAAAAAACAATGAAACAAAAATATTGTAACCGAAAGAAAATAACCGATATGACACAAGTAAAAATGTTGTAAGCGTTGTTGGCAAATAAAGCCACCTGAGAGAAATGACGTTTTAACTGATAAAGATTTTTGTAACCAAAGAAATATTTCTCAATTGACGTCCAATTGTTTCTCTAAGAAGCGAAAAACGCTTTGGTTTATCGAGAATATTTTTATAAAAACGGTTTGGTAAAATGATAAGCAAAATAAATGCAGGTCTTTTGACGACAGTAACAAATGTTACTTATTTAATAAATATTAAACAAACTGATCAGTCTCAGAAACAGTAACCTAAACATATATTTTATAAATAAACAAACATGTTCCTCAGCACGGGTCAAATTCAGGATCTTTCGTTTCAAACCCGACTTGACATCCACTATGCCTGAGGATCTTATAAATGATGATACAGCAAGGTCGTCTTAAATGTTCCGAGACTAAACGGTGAATAATCATTTTAAAAATATTTGGATGTCGGCCAAATGCCAGATTTCCTGAATGGTGGATTACTTCACAAAAATGTGTGGAAGAGTTTCTTTGTACTTTTAATGCATCATCTTTTTGATGTGTACGTGTAATTTAACAGTCTTCCAATAATCATTCTGCATATTTTCAAATTTATATTTTATAAAATAAATCTCTAAATAAATAATTTACCAATTAAAAACAATTTATACTCCTTACCAAATTTAAAAAAAGAAAATGAAAAATAACCTCTCTTATATGAGAGACCGCCTAGGTAAATACAACCACAAAGTTTATTCGTTCTGCCAAACAGCGGTGTATATGCACTGTTGTGTTTCGGTTTGACGGATATTGTAAGGAGAGTAACTACTGGACATAATGAGACTTAACATATTATGTCCCAGGATGACGAGCGCAGTATAAAAAAACCTTACAGAACCAAGTAACGTATAAAGAGTCTTGTAATTAAATATCAGATACAATTCCATGTGGAACTTCGCCGCTACGCGGGAATAGAGAGGCGCGGTGACAATTTAATTACAAAATGTTTACCGGCCACATTATCGTTTGACGCACATTGTGTTGAGTGCAAATACAATTGCCAACAAATTAAGTTAGATAAAGATAAGGGATGAGCACCATTGAGGTGTATGCGACGTTGTAAGCGTTGCGAATTTCATTCATACATATATAGAAACATCACACCTTTTTCCAGAAGGTGTAGGCACAAGTGCAACCAGGACAACCACGTGTCGCTTTCTGTTCCACGATTCGATAGGGGGCGAGCCTATCATCATATCGGACACAAATTCCTGACTCCGGGCTTACAATAAAAAAAATATAAATATCACTTTGCCCGACCCGGGGTTCGAACCCGAGACCTCGGCGTTGTAATCGTACCGTAGTACAACTACGCCACCGAGGCAGTCGCCTTTTATGATATAATACTAGCATACATCAGACATAATAAAACATATTGCAAAGCTATTCAAAATATTAATTAACGATATCACACACTAACAATGCTCACTATAAAGTATAAACGTAGATATTATAGCATGTCGTGTAGACAATGCTTTATTTTTAAGCCTCACGCTTGTCTCGTCCATAAACAACGGCTTAACTTGATGAATGGAAGTAATAAAACGTTCCTCCACCTTTCATTTCCATTTGTGGGCAGCGCAGAAGGAAATTAAGGATATCTTACTAAAAATACTCTCGCCGAAATTTATTGTGACAAGGATTTAAAGTGGTAGACTGTAAGGAGGTTGAATTTATATAGATCCTGTTTTAATAGAACGCTTAGAATTATATTACAACTATAATATACGCACGCACTATAACGGTGAAGGAAAACTGCATACCATAGCGTGTAAATTTCTATGGTATGTATTTAAAAGTCCGCCAACCCGCACTAGGCCAGCGTGGTGGACTATATGGCCTAACCACTCTCAATCGTACTCTCGATTGTAGAGGAGACCCGTGTCCTGCAGTGCGACGTTTGTGGGCTAATACAGTACAGTAAAATATACGAATACATACAAAATGTATACGTATTACTAAGTCCAAATTAACCTAAATTCACATTACGAAATTATAAAATATAAAATTCCCAAAATATTTATTCAGAATTTACAACATGCACAACACGTTATTGAACACCATACTATATTATAAAACAATACTTGCACATTAAAGTTTTCAGTGTTCAAATATCAAATCAATTATAACGGTGCATAGCACGGTGTTTCATTTACAACGAAATTATTCACCAATTTTTCGTGTTGAAATACAATACGTTAATTTTAAATAGTTAAATAAAGATCAAAAATATGTAATGTATAACACACACATACATATACGGACCTAACACTGGATGCTGAGTCACGATTATACTAAAATACACGGTTGAATCATAAGTATAAGAAAACAGGACTTTTCAGTCCCGCAAAACACAGACCGGACGCAAATATTTGCTGTTGACGCAAACATTTGTATCATTAGGGAGCTAATTCGGAGGATGCTATACAAATCGAGTATCGACATAATTATGTCAGCCGAATAGTAAGGCTAAAGGGTCATTTACCGCACGAAACACTTTAGCAAAACTGACGCTTTATGTCGGGACGAGATATTACCACCCTGGTTGGGCTCACCAATTGGTACTTGAGGTTTTTGAGGTTTAACAGCCGCGAACCCAACAAACAGATATATCTTTATGTGGGTTTTCTATGATATAGTACCACACTGGTTGGGCTTACCAATTGGTACTTGAGGTTTAACAGCCGTGAAACCAACGAATTGATATTACTTAGAGTCTTAAGGAGGTAAAGCATGACTGTACCACTTATTTCTGCGGTTTAACAGCTAAATTCTTAAACGGCTGACTAGGTATAGTATCTAGTCTTTCGTACCCTTCTCTCTCCCTCTCTTCATACATAGGCCTCCCCCAAGGATCTCCACATTGACCTGCAGGAAGCGGCCTGCATCCAGCGACCCATCTGCATCTTGCACGCTTATAACATTGAATACTGATACAGACATAAGCACACGCCTTTTTCCCAGAAGGGGTAGGCAGAGGTGCTACCAGACCACCCACGTTTCGCCTTGTATATTCTGTCCCACGATGTGATAGGGGGCGAGCCTATCGCCATATCGGGCACAAATTCCTGACTCCGGGCTGATAATGAATAGAAAAATCCAATATCACTTTGCCCGACCCGGGATTCGAACCCGAGACCTAGGCTTTGCAATCGTACCGTAGTACCACTACGCCACCGAGGCTGTCATTGAATTGATTGAATACTGATAGACTGTCATTTATAAGCAAACAGAGGAAATTCTATTTAAAATGCGATGCAGACAAAATGGAGGGCAAAAGCCAGTTGTAACTAAATCACGCGCGATCAGTTATACTAATTGGAACGGTATTCGCCACTGAGATGGAACGTTTTCTCAATTAACACGCAGAATAGTTTGGCATACATTGTTGTGAACTATATTATGTATACGTGTATATATTCCATTGTATATATGTATATATTCCATTGGGAAAGGCAGAACTTATAGAGCGCGAAGTGTAAAATTATGTGTCGCTTAAACTCCTTTTATTTCTATTCATTGTTTCACATATTATGGTCCATCAAGAGCACTATTTTTTGACCTTTTTGTACAACAAAACTACTATATTCCTTAATTAAACAACGTGAATAGTGATAAAACACTATTGACGCAGGAGTCAACTTCTTACAAGCTACATTTTTAGGAAAGTATTAAGACTAAGTAGGCGCTAAGAGATGGATCGGATACATTATCTGAAAAAGGTTTCACAGAGCATAACATGCTACTCCCAGGCACCTTAAAACATGAATTAGAAACCTAATATTTTTTATCATCCTAATGTATTAGAAAAACCATACATACAAATATATCAGCGTAACTAACCCATTTCGATACATACAGGCATGTACCGTATGTGATTAGAATTTCTGATATGGCTCACCAACTGTTACCGTTCAAGAATAATGAGAAATCTCTGTATTCGCAACTATCTGATATATTCACATATTGTATGACGACAATGGCGATATACTCACATAACATATAACATTTATTTTTAAACGTATTTTTGAACTAATAAATGTTTAAACCTACATCAATCCTTGTAATAAGATCGATTTTGAGTAATTTTGAACCTTGTATCCACGTATTGTAGATATATTTCCATTCATCCATCAACCGTCAGAATATTGTGTTCGTCCACTGCAGGAAATAGATCTCTTCAAAATTAAGCCTTTGGGTCAATGAAAGATTTGCTCACACTCGATGTTAAAAACAAAAGTACACAATATCTAAACAAATTAAACCTGCATATCATTGCCATCTCCTTACATAATGAAAATAAGATTTTACATCAGAAGGTGAACAGTTCCTTAAATGTTTTCCTTTACCATTAAAGCAAATAATAAACTAAAAACTCACTAGTATTTGGACTCGAACCTAATACCTTAATACCGGCAGATATCTACAAACCGTAACGAATTACGGAAATCTCAATAAACTTTATAAAATCAGAAATAGTGCGGATAATATCCGCGTTTACTCTTAAATGAAGGTATTTGAGGATATTATTCCGATGAGCATCCTTCGGTGAGACGATAAAACTCAGATAACGGAATGGAGGGAGGAAATGCCGGAAATAAATACGATAAAAATATTTTATTGAGCCCCGAGCGGAATACACTCAACTAATATAAAAATACGTGGGCGTTTAGCCTGAATTTGTGTTAATAGAAGTTGGGAAGGAGAAAGCAGCTTATCTAATGGAATTTGGTCGATCCGGATCTTAAACGCCCACTTTGTAGAATCCTTTAAATCGTTCCTTTCATGACCACTTTTCACTCGAAATCAGGTGAAGAAAGAAAAAAAACTTTTATAAAAAGTAGACGCTGCACATTGAGAACCATATTTTAAGAATTTTACCACACTTTTCAGTTTATTAATTTTAACTTAACGACCCTTCCAAGATTAACAGCCTTCGTGGTCACTGGGCAGACTGATGTTTTAATCGTCCACAAAGACAGTGCAACAATGACTTCATTAAAACAAATAAAACAGCTTTAACATAAGTAACTACTTTAATTTATTGTTTGATTATAAACATCGTAAAATTATAATTACCATAATTTGCTACATGTACTCAAGATACAAGTATGTTGTTATAAAAATCTGAACAAAAAGGCAGGTGTCCATGACGAGATGTGAAGAACGCTATGAATATGCAAAAAGCAAATAAGGTACACAAAACGCAAAGCGAAGCTCCATTGTCTACGTGAAGAACAAAGAAACAGGGTAAAAACAAAATATAAATTTCCTCCGACACTAAACTCATAAATTTGCCAAAGTTCGGAGAAAAAAAATTGCCAAGTGTGAGACGGACTCGCGTCTAGGGTTCTATATTATACAACAACAAGTATAAGTTTGCAATCACAAAAAAAGCCAAGCTTCTTGTCAAAGATGATACAAGATCAATAAGAAGTATCCTGTAGGTTTTCTTGACAGACAAACAGTTGACGTAATAAAGGTTGCAGGAAAAATTGTTTCCAACAGGTCACTGGAACAATTTTTGGGAGAGGCTTATATTCAGCAATGGTCTTTCTGTGCTGTGGAAGAAGAAAACGGATAAGGAATTAATTGATATGATAAGGATGAAATATCCCATTTTTGACACAGAACCCTAAAAATCCCGGACTGCCAACATTTTACCGTTACTGAAGCCTATGTCCTAGATTTGTCGGAGCGAGGTATTTGAAACTTAGTCGAGCGTTTTATGTTCTGTGTCGTAGTTTTTTTTTGGGTAAACCGATTCGGGAAGTTGTGTCGTTAAATCGCCATTTACACGGGGAGAGTTTCTCGTGGCGAGAATCGTATGCGATTATCGCATGACAGAAACGCCACAAGATTACCGTGATCTGACAATGTATAAACGATGCAACTTTTTTATATCCTTACGATAATCGTATGATCGTATCTTTGAGGCGAAAAACTCTCCCGTGTAAAGGGGCTTAAGTGTGTCGTGGGCTTAGTACAACATGCTGCATGTGTGGTTCGTTAATTTGGTGTTATGCTAGAGTAACATCTTAACTAGAATGACAATTTTAGAATAATATTGGGAAAGAAATACCCACTAATGTATATAATGTAAATAAATCATAATATATTGATTAGATCCTTATTCAGTAATACTCTATAGGTACATAGAGTTGGATTTATTATTTTCACAAAAATTTCAAGGAAATAAAATTTTATTCTCCTTTCACCTAGAAACGGAAATATATTTCTTTCTTTCAGTACCGTAACTGAAAAACGGAGTACGCCCTTTAATCCCCGGAAAATTAACGACTCCTTTGGAATAAGTCTTGGCAGTAATTATACGCAGAAATATGGTATACGCTACAGTGTTATCGTGTTTTGAATTTAAAAAATTTCAATCCAAAAATTTACAACGCTGGTTATCTGAAAATGAGATACCCTTCTAATTGAATCCTGTATTAACCTTAAAGAAATAAGCTGAGAACCAAAAGCACCACTGCTATAAGCGTATTCATGACGTGTTATGAACGCAAAATTGGGCGCCTGTCACACCGCTGAAACAATTTACATCGCATTAGGGTACGTTTCACGCGAGTTCATAGGCGAGGCAATGCAATATATTACTGCTATTATCACTTTACTCTGGGCCTACCGTCACACCGATTTAATGTGTGGTTTTGATTTTTTTGTGTAAGATTGTTTAAAGTGCGTGGTGGCCTGATGGTAACGCACCAGACGCGTTCCAAGATCTTCACTGTGATCGCGAGTTCAATTCCCAGGGCACACCTCTGACTTTCCGGAGTTAAGTGTGTATTGATAGTCAATCACCATGTACTATAACGGTGAAAGAAAACAAAGTGATGAAACCTGCATGCGATAGCGATTTTAAAGAGTTTCTACGGTATGCAAGTTCGCCACTTCGCACTAGGCCAGCGTGGTGGACTATATGGCCTAACCACTCTCAATCGTACTCTAGATTGTAGAGGAGGTCCGTGCTCTGCAGTGGGACGTAAATGGGCTAATACAGATCAGACAGAACTTTTAAAAGGAAGAGGCTCCATTCTTCAGGCTACTTTCTCCAAAAAATATCCGAACCCATAACCATAAGTCCTATGCCTAGAATACGCTCCACAAGCAGAAATTCATGGCATAAGCACTTGGAATTTAGAATTTTCAAAGAACAATTCAAACGTGATATGACAATTACTATTTGCTAAAGGACAACAGCCGGAGTAAACACCTTAATTAAGGCTCTAGAGATTTAAGGGACACTAGACTTTTGTCATTACGTAAATATTTTCCTTCTTCATTTCAAGATTATCATCAAGTGCTTTGAAATCACTTTATTGTGCTAATATAAAAATATAATAAAGCACTTTCAATCTCTTATTTACTATCCATTTAATTTAAAATGGCATTTTATAAAAACCTTGTAATTTGGGTGTTCTGGTGGCATCTATGCCTACCCTTTCTGGGAAAAAGGCGTGTGTTTATGTATGTCGTAATTCCTGATACCTACGACACGAAACTTACTATCATAACTTGGATTCAGAAGTGCGTGTAATTATTTTGTATATTTATTTAACAATTACCAGTGATAAACACAAGACACGTACTCCCAGAAGTTGTCCAGACCCGAGATGACAGCGGTGGCCTTGCAAACTCGCCAAGTGCGGTGCCCACTCGGATATAAATTAATTTGCATAACACCTCCTTGTTAAACTGTGGAACCGAGTTTAACGCAAACTTCTCTTATCTGCTCAGTGGCCAACTTGCGCTGTTCCGTTTAGTTTGTGGTTGTAAGCAAAGCCGCGGAACCTATTTTTGTTTGGAATTTCTAGATACAGCACTTTTTTTTATTTTTTAGTATGAGTAGCGATCGCCGTACTTTGTGTTAGAAAACCCATCACAGTGATACACGAAAACTGTGTGTCTGAAATTAATTTGTCTCAGTTTTTACTAAACTGATGACGAATGTGGCGACAGCCGTTATTTATTAAAAATATTCATTTTCTCTCTAGATTGCACTGCATATGCCATTAGGTGCTTTATAATAAATTTATCGTATAGTATAGAAAATAACCTAATCAGAAAATAAATACACCCAACAGTCGCATACAAAATCCTGACCCCACACTAAGATCGAGTCTTGTGTTGTAGGTATCAGAAGCTACGAGAGACATGTCGGTCTCACAAACACCCAGACCCGAAACAAATACCTGTCGCTGACGCAAGTGATTTTTTCGGTGCGGGGATCGAGCCCGCGGCTTTTCGCTTCACAGTCGACATCTAACCAACTGCGCCACGAAGGCTGTCCAAATAGCTCCATCTATTAGTAACAACTTAATCTATATATCATAAGCTGTGTCTGCAAACTATATCAGCCCATACACGTTCCACTACAGGGCTCGGGCCTCCTCGACAATCGAGAGGATTAAGCCATATAGTCCACCACGCTGGCTTAGTGCGGCTTGGTGGACTATAGCTGAGATATTTGCGAACAAACATACGTACAAATAGGGTTCAGCAACTTTTTAAGTTGGTTAAAAACACCAAGTATTATAAGCAATCATATTATAAGCACTATGACTGCCTCGGTGGCGTAGTGGTACTGCGGTATGAATGCAAAGCTGAGGTCGCGGGTTCGAATCCCGGGTCGGGCAAAGTGATATTGGATTTTTCTATTCATTATTAGCCCGGAGTCAGGAATTTGTGCCCGATATGGCGATAGGCTCGCCCCCTATCACATCGTGGGACGGAATATACAAGGCGAAACGTGGGTGTTCTTGTAGCACCTCTGCCTACCCCTTCTGGGAAAAAGGCGTGTGGTTATGTATGTATGTATGTATATTATAAGCAAGCTAAACGTATGAAACTATTTTATAGAACCATTTACAAACAGCATTGTACAGGTCGGGACGGCAGGAAACAAATCATTGGAATATTGCAGTTTCCGCGCGAGCTGACGGCCGCGATCTTTAATCAAACACGATCCACTCCATTAAACGGAATATTTAACCAGATTCAATGCTTGTTTGATGCTTCAACATCAATGATAAGCGTTGATGATAAGATAATGCTGTACCTACTATGGTGGTTATGAAAGGGTTTGCTATTAAAGTATTTATAGTTTGTATTTATTATGTTGTACACTTGTTTTTCTATGGTATGTAAAGTCCGCCAACCCGCATTAGGCCAGCGTGGTGGACTATATGGCCTTACCACTCTCAATCGTACTCTCGATTGTAGAAGAGGCTCGTGCCCTGCAGTGTGGCGTACCTGGGCTAATAAAGTACAGTACAGTTTTATACACCAATGACTCTTAACAATTAAACAACGTATTATATCAAAGTACAAATGGTGGCCATATCGTTCAAGGATATCTCTTACCAGCTACCATGGGATGGAAATAAGAGAAGGAGAAGAGAAGGCCGTCTATAGTGTACCAATAGGAGAAAGCTTTATCGATAAAAATAATTAATAAAAGAAAATATTGTATTTGATTTGTTGTGCCATTACGATTTTTTTGTTTTTATGGTTAAGCCTTGGTTAGAGAGAGCTCTGAACAGTGGACGATAAAAAACTGGAATACTCAAGACGAAAAAGAAATATTACTTGGGGGAGGCCTATGTTCAGCAGTGGACTTCCTGTGGCTGAAGAGAGATTGCGAGAGAGAGCAAATATAATTATTTGCGTGTAACGTACACGACAGTTAATCGATTGTCTATCCATTGTGTATATTGAAAATTACGACAAAAAAGAGTAAAAGATATTTTTGTACCGAACACTGTACAAAAAAAAGTACTTAGTACCCCCCACCTCTAAATTTTTATATCAACAACCACGTGTTTGCCAAAGTCGACGAATAAATTTTATAAAATACGCAAAATGCTTAAAATGTATTTATTAATGGAAACAGATTCATTAAGGGATGTCGCTGTATACACTTTACATTATACCTTAATGGCTGTAAAATGTGAAATGAAAGGTCGCGGGTTCGGCTGGAATTTGAGATTAACAAATTGCTTTGGGTCTGGGTGTTATCGGGCGTGACATCCAGTGGTTATACTCGTATATCCCAGTAGTTATGTATCTTACTTAGTATTGCTTAATATATTGCATCAATTACTATATCACAAGTTATCAAACCCCATACAACTTCTTGGTAATGGGCCGAACTATCGAGATGGTGGTGGCGGATTCCAATCTCAGGGCATATTTTTTAATTTTCGTCATATCTATATTGATACTTGATAGTCAATTACCATGCACTACCACAAAGCTGTTAACAAGACTGTATGTTATGTGAAGTCCGGAAATCCGCATGAGTCCAGCGTGGTGGGTGGCCTAAGGTCTATTAATCAAACTTTTGGCAGGTCTTCCAGCAGTGTAAATGCACTGTTGTTTGCGGTTTCAAGGATATTGTAGTCAGAGTAACTACTGGACATAATGAAACTTAACATTTTATGTCTCAGGATGGCGAGCGCAGCGGAATGCCAAGCATTGTTTTTTAATTCATGGTGTTGTTTGGTTTTGCTACTGTCCATGAGCGGTTGTATCGTTCACCATCAGGTAGATAGCATGCTCGTCTCGCCATCCATAACAATAAAAAAAAAGATGTAACCATGTTTACAATTTAACAGCCTCCGTAGCGCAGTTGGTTTGACGCCAGCTGTGGAATGAGAGGCCGCGGAATCAATCCCCACGCCGAGACAAATGTTTGTGAGGCCCACAAATATTTGCCTCGAGTCTGGGTGTTTGTAAGACCGAAAACTATCGCGTTGTTTTGATACCCAAGATACAAGACTTAATTGATCATAATGTGGGGTGAGGACCATGTGTGACTGTAGGGTGTATTTATTTATTATTATTTATATGTAATACAACTACTAGAATATTATTTGACATGTACAACCAAATTTCAAACTACACCGATTGGCTTACAAACAATTTGATCAGAGCAAGCTATAAATTCCTTCGAAGCGTATTAACGATGCAGAAGCGAGGTGCCAAAGAACCTCGTATACAGTTCACGTGATGCCGAAACTGCTTGTGTTCAAACTTTATGACAACCTAGGATAAAGATGACCTCATAAATAGAACTATTTCGTATCTAATGGATTCCTAATTAAGACTAAATTGAGCGATCGTTTAGTTTTTAAATTATTTATCAATTAAAGCAAAACCGCATCATAAATATTAATGCATTTTTAACATAGAATTTACTTTAAGGTAATATCAGGTTAGTATATTTGGCATGTATGACACTAATTACTGAATATGTGGCATTTTATATAGCTTAACAAATATACGAGTAAATTAATTAATTGGTCCGTTACCAACAAGCCAGCACGCATTGTATATTTTTTTTAAATATAGATTTGTGTAATACCTGTCACTGTTTTAGGTATTTTTTGTGACAATAAATAAAGTAAAACACATTTGAAAATGAATGCGTTTGTTGTCACATAAATAATAGACAGCGTCCGTCGGGCAGTTGGTTAGGCACCAGCTGTGAAACGAGGGGCCACGGGTTCGATCCCCGCACCGAAACAAATATTTGTGTAGACCACAGATATTCGTTTCAGGTCTGAGTGTTTGTGAAACCGAAAAGTCTCTCGTAGTTTCTGATACCTACGACACAAGATATATGTGAATTTTGGGTGTACATTTATGGTTAAAAATTAAATAGCACTTTTATCAAGTCAGCACAGATACAGGAAATATAAATCAACTGCAAATATTTAGGTAATAATATACTGGCGATTCGATTTTATTTAATTTATATAATTTTCTTACATTTTTTGCAGCTACAGAACGTCCACTGCTGAACAAAGGCCCCAAGGATCTGAAGCGACGTGTTGGAAGTGGCCTGCATCCAGCGACTTCCTGCAACCTTTATTACGTCCGCAAAAATACATAAAAATTAATAATAAAAAATATAGAAAATTACTATATTTTCTTTATTAGGTTATGTAACAGAAATTGTAGTGCTACCCGCTCCACAAGCCGCAAATAACAAATTATATCTTGTAATAGTAATATAATGCATCATACTCGGCAACCGCTGAAGATCATTACACATCGCGGTGAGGCTGCGGCTTGTAATCTGTATTAATAGCATTTCCTGCACTTATCCGAAAGCCTGTCGAATTTGTTGATAGCCGCCATCCGTCATACGCGATTTTATAAATATTTGTAGCTCGTCATCACCATGAACGGTGACACCAAAGGTAACGCACCGAAAGAAGTGTTCTATTGGTTCTTGGATCAATATTATTTATGTGCTGAATGTCACGAAATATTGTGTCAGCTTAATAAAATACAAAGATTTCTTTTAAATAATTATCTTTCTATCTAATAGATTTTTAAAATAATTATTATAACAGTAGACAACAACGTGGTAATCACAATCTAAACATTCGCCATCAAGGCCACAGATCCGTCAAACAATTTGCCCACACTAAACAAAATTATGTTCAATTACAAAGACCTAAATATCAAAACCAGAATACATTAATTGCTCGATTTATCCGATTCATTTGCCGAGCAAATCGGCCTTTAAAACATGGATTAATTTGAATTATGAAGCTTGAGCGCAGTATTGGTTTCTAAGCGAGTGAGCAATTCTAAACCACGGTCCGCGTGTGGTCTGTTTAATAACAATTGTATTGAAGCATCACGGCCGACCGCAGGCTGCAGGTGAATCTCGTTGTAACGCGTAAGTTATTATATAAAATAGCATCTGTCTATTAGTCACGAATGCACATGGCCGCGCCGGTTGGTCAAATGGGGAAGTGTGTCAGCGCGAACAGTTGTTGCACGCGCTCACGTCACAGATTACGTTGTGTTGCCGTTTGCTAACACAATACTGCTAGGTTCAAGGGGAGCCGGCCAGATCGCCGTCTCGTTCCTTCTCTATTTATAGTCTCTCGCGTCTATTCAGCTGTTTGCTCTCAGTGCAGAAATGTTCGGTGTCGCGTACGTCCAAAACCCCACGCGAATAGCCTCCCGGATTGTTTCCCGGAGGAAAAGCGCTCGGGAGAGGAAATTACGCAAAGCGCCAACCGTCGCCGATCTATCTACGAGGCGGACGAATTAAAACCATCGACGTCAAAGTCATTAGACGGTGCAATTTGGTGCAATATACACACGCGCGCGCAACTTATGCAATAGTTTTCAACATCAGCTCTTTACAATGTGATGTTCAGTAATCATTTACAGTGTGCTAAGTGACCGGTGGCAGTGCTCGTGTACACAGTATGCAGCCTTTATCCACGTTTCACGTTTATTTTCGTTTGAAAAACATAATTGACATTGGTGCTATTTAAAGTGAATGCCGGATTGTTGCGACTGGCGCTATGCCAGTGTATATAGGAACAGCTGACTGTAAACAAACAAATTAACACGCTCGTGACGGACGTAATTTCATTTTTCGAATATTTCCATGGATCCGTAAATGTGTGAAGTGCGCCGCGTAATATTTTTGCGATGGCGGGGAGTGCCGACTCCAGTGATAGCGACGGTCCGATAATAGACGACAATATAATTCGCATTCAATTGAGAAAACCGAGCCAAAAGAAGTGGGAATTACGGACGCGAAATCTCTCCCCCGGGATAAGATTCCCTACCATACAACTTTTTGATTGCGAGGGAAATCTACTCGTAGAAACAAATGACGAAAATGTGTCCATAAAAAGTTCTGATTATGCTGATGGATGTTTGAGGCCGACCAAGTCATTACGCGAAAGAGATTTCCGACATGTTATAGACAAAAAGCACCTCAAGAAACACAACTCAATATCCGGCGGCAAAGTATATACGCGCGTGTATAGAACACCTGTGATAGTAGGTGATAACGTGAACAATGTAAATAGTAGATACGTAGTGCGAGACGAATGCGGTGTGACCAACATTCCAGCAACACTTACTGTTAATAATTCCCCCTTTTTACAAGCCAATAGCGTCGAGACATCCCCTTTCCAATCCGAAGGTTTTAGCGAAGTGAGTAGCTACAAGAGTTCTGACAACGAAACATGCGAGGACGCAAATCAGACTTTAAATAAAGACGCGGAAAACAACGAACAATGTGTAGAATGTGCTCAGTTATCAGATAATTTAAAATACACATCGAACTCTTCCCTAACTGATGCTAACAATTCAATAGCGACTAACACGCCGAATAAAGGAAATGAATGTGGATTGCCGCTACATAAATCACAATCGTTCAATGATACAGCACTGAGAGAGCTGATAAAACCACCCGGAAGTGACACGTTACAGCGCTCTAAATCTGGTGTTACGTACAATCCCCCACGGAATAAGGTATCGTTCCTTAACACTTATTTGAAAAGCTTATCCACCCGAGTGAACTCTAATCCGAATTGGTTTGCTTTACACCGTCGAACAATCGAATCGACTATCGAACCCGGCGGGAGAAAAACTTCTAAATGTGTTTCGAGAAAGCCTCTCCTGAACGCGGGGGACAACACGTCCGACAATGAATTTATTAACATACCCACAGATGTCGCGGCCGATTGCGAAATGAAGAAGCGGCTCAAAATGTACAGACGTGGCATATCGGAAATCGAGATGAGGCAAAGTGTGTTTACAAAGAGGCGACATTCGGTGAGTGGGATGATACGGGTCGTACACACTTCGTCCTCGGAGAGCGTGGACGAGGCCGACGTGGTACTTAACCGGCTGAAGAGGAGGATACTCAAGAATAAGTTGAGAGAGAAAAGACGGAGTTTCGGGGCCAAGTTCCAATTCAGTAAGTAGCTGAATGTAGTACTTTTTGCTCGCGATATTGCAACGCAGCGCGGTTTTGAAACGCCTGTACGGCTAATTTATGATGCCTTAAGTGTTTTCAAAGATTCCGAAAGAGCAGTTTGCTCAAATATGCGATGTGTTAAATTCTTTCTCAATTCAAGAGCACTCACTTTCCAGATCGCATACTTTTGGCATTGTAAATGAATTATTTGAAACAGAATTTAGCGATGAAAATCATATTGAATATTGTTATTTAAAACATATTAATTAATGACTTGGTTTAAAAAAAAAACATAGGCATAAGGCTCCCAATATATGAAGTCGATTATGCTCCAGTTCACCATACTGTACTTATGCGGCTTGTAAGATCACTTTATGAGACTCTAGCAGATGGTCAGTGACCGAAAATTCAAGCCTACCATAGACAACTTAACGGGA
This sequence comes from Theretra japonica, assembly GCA_033459515.1. Taxonomy (NCBI): domain Eukaryota; kingdom Metazoa; phylum Arthropoda; class Insecta; order Lepidoptera; family Sphingidae; genus Theretra; species Theretra japonica. The sequence goes on along the minus strand of CM065938.1, from coordinate 4,944,836 downwards.
ATGACTACTTCCATTGCTCCCATCATATCAATTCAGCCAAAAGTGGAAGTCCTCTGCCCAGCTATGTGATATAAATGGTTATATGTAACATTATAAATAAATACCTAAGTACATATATACCAAAATATGTATATTTAAGAATAAATATGGCATATTTTTGCGCCAGGCGTGGTGGTTAAATATGTTAATGTAAACGTGGTGTATTATCTAACGATTTATTGCCGGTCTCCTTATATTAATATTAATAAAGGCCGCATTCAACAATTAAGTTATTTGCTTACTTTTTAGAATTAAATGTAGCTAGATTTAAGTAAATTTTAAATACATTCATAAACCTCACGCCTTTATCCCAGAAGGGGTAAGCAGAGGTGCAACCAGGACACCCACGTTTCCCCTTGTGTGAATAAAGAATAGAAAAATCCAATATAACTTTGCCTGACCCGGGACTCGAACTCGAGACCCCAGCTTTGTAATCATACCGTAGTACAACTACGCCACCGACGCAGTCTTTGTATAACTTTTATTATTTTGAAATTGTTTGAACCGTGTCTGACATAGCCTAGATTCTAAAAGGAGGATTATTTTCTAAGTAATTGATAGTTTTAGAAAGCCTTTTTCATTTACTAACAGTCCTGCTTTACCGTGTTGAGGAATGCATTATGATCATAAGGCTTCAGGTGAAATTTGTATAACCAATTGATATCATATCTATAACAAAAATTAAATAAAAACTAGGTAATTAAAATCACTCAATCACAATATAGTCACTTGATTATTATATGTGGAAGCTTGTAGTTAGCAATTTAATTTTATTTATGGTTGATATCTTTTTTTATTTTGTCTGTAACTTTTTCTTAAAAATAAAAATAAAGAACAAACCAGTAATAGTATCTAATGCCCTCGAGCCGAGTACTCAATTCCCGTGTCGGTCACCCCACTATGTGTGAGTAGGTATGCAGTTTTGTTAACCAACTTCAAAAAGGAGGTTCTCAATTCGTCAGAGTCTTTTTTTTCATATAATCAACGAACGTAATCTAGGCGAAGTATGAATCTAGTGTCAACTCTACCTACCTCTAACACCAGGCTCTACCTCTAACCTCTAAAATATGGTATTTAATTTAAACCACATGTTTGTCACCCAAATAAATAACATAATTTTTTGTCAAAGTCGTGATTTTAATTTTCTTGATTTTTGGCCACCCTCTACAGATACGAGTATTTTTACCGCTTAAATGAAATTTGGGTTTAGTGGGGAAACTTACCTAAGCGGTAAAAACTCGTACCTATAGGGGTTGATAAAAAGCCTTGAAAACAAAAATGGAGATTTTTGACAAAACTACCAGGCAATTTTTTCAATAATATGTAATAATGTTACCTGGAGTGGCTAGGGACATGTGGTTGAAAATTAATATCATATGTCAATATCATCCCGAATAACTAAATTCTAAAAATAGTTTTTTGTGTCTATGTTCCTTGCGATGGCAACAATGTTACATAACATTTAATTAAATGCAATTAAACTATAGGAAAAGTCTTAGCGTTTCAGATTATCCATATCCTCTTTTCCATACTACTTGACAGCCACAACAACGAAAATTGAAAGTAGATCAACTGACGTCATAGAATGTTCATGCTCGTACTCATTTTTGTATAAATAAATACATACAAATGGCCTTATCTCTCACTAAGATCCAGTCTAGTGCCATAGGTATCAGGTACTACTAGACCTTTGGGCCTCACAAACACCCAGCCACATAAACACCAATGGATCACACAAACATTTATCTCGGTGCGCGAATTTATGAGTCTAATGTATACAAGAGCTGGTTCACGGAATTCTTCCGTTGCCTTCAAATGTAATTCCTTTAATACAAACTTTATTACTTAACCTCAATGTTTCACGGTCATTTCGCTCGCTCTAGATTATGCTCCGAGAATTATCACTAACTGGACATAGTAATCTAATAATTTAGTTTATAACATTTTCGTAATTGATAGTTTAAGTGGCAGTATTGGTTTATTTTGGTTTACTTTTGGTGGGTTTACTGGTTTATTTGGCCGCCTTCGTGGCGCAGTTGGTTAGACGCCGCCTGTGAAACGAAAGGCCGCGGGTTTGATCCCCGCACCGAGACAAATGTTTGTGGGGCCCACGAGTATTTGTCTTGGGTCTGAGTGTCTATAAGACCGAAAAGTCTCTAATAGCTTCTAATACCCACAACACAAGACTCAATTGATATTTTCTACGTATGCAACACTAAGACACAAATCGTGTGTCAAGGGCTTCAAACACTAAGAGACACTCTCGAAAACCCGAAACAAATACGTGTGACTCGCACAAACATTTGTCTCAGTGCGAAGATTGAACCAGGTCGTCTGACCACCTAGTGGGTAGACGTCCCACGCTGCGCTTTCCGCTTCGTGGCCTCCATTCGAGAACTTTTTGGCCCCATCGGCCATCAGTTCTCCGTGCTATGTGCCCCGCCCATTGCCACTTCAACTTGCTAATCCGCTGGGCTATGTCGGTTACTTAGGTTAGGTCGCGGGACGTCGCTGGATGCAGGCTGCCTCGAACAGGTCACTGTGGAAATCATTGGGAGAGGCCTATGTTCAGCAGTGGACTTCTTTTGGCTGGTGGATGGATGATGATGATGGAAGATTGAACCCGCAGGCTCCCATTTCAAGCCGGTGTTTAACTAACTGCGCCACACAGGCTATCATATTTAAATAATAATTTAGTGAATGATAACATTGTATACAAAGATTATGTGCGGAGATTGTGACGTCACGCCCATTATGTTGACCCGCCCTGCCTTTGTGTCATTATTTTTAATTCCGCATATGACAAATTAGTTTTAAACCCATATTTTCGCTCAAATTATGAAAGAAGCGGAAATGTCGCAATGTTAACGTAGTCACTATGGAATGCTTTATTATAACGTCAAAGTTTTACTAGTGAGTAAAATTTTACTAGCACCAGTTGAATATTTTTGTCATTAGGTATTTGTTTTTTATCCACTTAGGTAAAAAAAAATGTATTTTAAAATCCTTATGCTTATACGCCGTAAATAGGCACATTCGTGAATATTGTTATAGAATTAAATAATTAAATGTTTGTAGATTTTTTTATGATTATTTGTATTATTTTTATATCATTATAGACCCAAATAAATCGTAGACTAATTTTCTTTTCTCTGGTTTATCAAATTTAGTAAGTTGTTATACAACTACAACTGAGCTGTTATCTCTCTAGTGACGTTCGTGTATCCTTAATTAAGTGATCATAACAACAATACGACCCAAAATAAATATTTGTCTGCTCAACATATTATGTGGGGATAGAACTCGTGGTCCCAGCTACCGTTTCCACGGTCCGCATTTTCCTTTATAGTGTATTTTACCTATGATCCTCACCAACTATTCAACTGCCGAGATTTCACATATAACACTCAATAAACACAAATACAAAATCTGCCGATAATGATGATATGGGTGCTATTTTTAAATGTGTATAATAATTTGAATTTAATGAAATTATTTTTACTTCAGATATAATACAATTCTTAACAGCGCCATCTTTGGAAATACATACAATTTACTTTATACGCAAGTTCACAACTTCATTCTTTTTAGGAAAATCCGCCATCTAGCGGAATATAAGCACACTATTTTATAAACGCGCATTGAAACATTTACTCTTGATGCTACCTACATTATCCAAAGTTGGGGATGCCGCTTTATTCAAAAATTTCAAAATTCATTATTACAGTACATAAAGAGACAGAAAGTAAATAAAAATATTTCAATATGTGAATCTAACTAACTTATAATAAATCTAATTCATTATTTGTTTTACACGGAAAAGCGGAACACAGATCTCTTCTATAAACTTTCACCATGACCTCTTTAAAACAGTCTGTATCCCTATAATCTTTTTTTTTTCTAAAATATATTAGCCCTGGTAGAAATGTGTTCTTCTTTTTCTCTTCAGCCACTGGAAGTTCATTGCTAAAGATTGAAATGTGTCATCATCATAATTTCGGCCTATATTCATCCACTGCTGGACATAGGCCTCCTCTTTACGGCACCACTTTACTCGGTCTTGCGCCAATCTCATCCATGCCTTGCCCTGTATCTTAATGATGTCGTCACGGCAACTGGCAAGTGCTTACTTTTATCTTGGCCTCTCTAGGCCACCATTCCGTTAACGCCTTAGTCCATCAACTATCGTCTTGTCGAGGCAAGTGTCCTGCCCATCTATTGAGCTTATCAATTCGTTGTCCGACGTCAAAAACGCCTCTTTGCTATCGGATCCTTTCATTGCGGACTCTATCTCACAGAGTTATGCCTAACATGGAGTGCTCCATGGCACGTTGAGCCACCTTTACATTGTGCATAATATGCTCTTGGGTGAACGTCCGTGTTTGAACCAAGAAATGTGTGCAATAAGCAATTATACCACACTTACATATAGAAATCGCTAACTGTATATACATATAGGAAGGAAGGACCTACGGAACACCTTGCAACAATAGTAAGTACTTAATCTGAATATACATACTTACTAATATTTTCGATGCATTGTAAAAAATAATGAAAAATAAGTTAGGTCTTTAAAATGATACTCCATCATTCAATCATGAAAAAGGTACTTAGCTTTTGTAATTTTTTCCACGACTCCGGATTCAAATTAACAACGCTCTGTTAAGCTGTCGGAATTTTAAGAATTCTATAGAGTAGCATAGATAAATTAACCTTAGAGTATTAATATAGAGGGTTTGCTGGTACTTCTAAAACGTAGTTATAAATGATGATGTAGGACCACATTTTTGTGCCCTCCTATAGGCTGACATTTGAGGGGTAGTCCAACTTGCACAAATAGTTTTAAAAAGATAAAAATTATAAATATTGTTTAGGACTATTGAATTCCACTCAAACTCGTCTTAGAAGGATAAATATACTTTCGGTTACGAACGGAATTTCTAGCATTTTGTTGTTAAATAATTAGTTAAATTTTCACGAATACAGCAGTGCCACCAAAATTACGAACAACAAAATATCTACATGTTTGAAGACGCAAATATATGACTGCGCTCCCTCTACATATATTTTAAATACTCCTTAAAATTAGATCCAAAGGCGACACGATTCTTTAAACCCATAGGTTAAGACGATATTTACCCTCAAATATAAAGCATAAAAGAAAAAATCATACAACAATTTGTCCTTGCTTTATCCAAAAGAAAAAGGCTTCCCTCCGCCTAAGCATCTAGATTTAACAAAGCCCTTAATAGCGTTGTGACAATGAGAACAAGAGGAAATGACCCCATCAAGATATCATACAATTTTAACGCAGATACTGGGGACAATACAATGAAGATTCCCTTAAAAGCCCTTACTTCAACGCGTTATTTCGGTTAACAAAGAAAAATTTTACTACAAAGAAAATAATTCGGCCCTTTCAAAGATCTAACGTGAATGGTACGTCTATCACGATATGTGTACGTGTTTTATTTACATGTTCTTATAAAAATATGTTTTATTTTCATGTTTGATAAAATTTACTTACGTATTTATTTTGTTTATTCCGCTTAAATCGACATCAACTTATCCGTTGGCAGGGAATTAGACCGGCTCCCCGCCAGCACCGGCCTACGTAGTAGCTACGGACCTCCCACTTACCTTAACGCACGCATTTATTCTCGAAGGGTTAAGCACCCACCGTTTGGCGAACCTAATTTCCGTTCCAAGATATGCAGGCCGAGCCTATAGCCAGGTCGGGCACAAAGTCTAGATCCGACCGTACGCAACTTTACAAACTCAAAAACTGACACAAAATGGTACTCGGCCAAGGAACCAAACTTAGGACGTCACGTCACACCTCACTGCTTATTTGCACACACATTTCGCTTATTATCTTTACGACCTGCTGGTCAATGTCAATTCTTTTACAATGTCATCCAGTCCCTAGCTATCATGAATTTCTAGTTGTATAATAAATTGAGTGACCCAATCTGGAAACCGAAGTCTTGATCTCACTATCCACAGTATACTTAACAGTAAGGAACAAAGATGTCCATATTTGGTAAGAAATGCAATTCAAAACGTGAAAGTGAAGTGCAAAATTCTTGCATACCCTCGCAATTATTTTTATCTCCTTTCAAACTCAAGTTTCAACTGTATCTTCAATTCGCTTTCCGAGGGATTAGAAATCTCACACAAAAAGTGTACAAGCTTTTGGTATTTTGCCAAAAATATTATTTCTTTATAGAGGGAATTATAATTGACTCATAAAATTTTTTGATGGCGCTATAATTCAAAAGAATCAATGTTCAAAATACATAAATGTGTAGTGGCCACCACGGTTGCCAGATGACAATACTTTCAGATCCAGTCATAAAAAACGTATTAATGAAAAACTTCCTGCAAAGTTCAATAGGGATCGCATACGTCACTGGTGTTACTTCTTCTTCTCCTGTTCTTATCCCACATTTTAATGGGATTGTAGCGAGAGGAATTTAAGCATCGTTATGGAATAGTTTGGTTATAGAATAGACATTCGGCAGCCAGTTTGATATTAACTCTTTCAGTCTTATAATCCATCACGCTGGCCTATTGCCGACGCGATGGTTAAATTCTTGTCAAGAATTCTGAAATTTGTAAAACCCTCGCGATGTTTTTCTTTACCACTAGCATGCTATTTATTAACGAAGAACATAGGCGCATCCTCGAAAATTCAGTGGTGTTTGCCCTGTATTTGAACAACCAACCTCTAGTTTGGTATTCCAGGTTTCACTCAACTTGATTATCGCTCAAGCGCCACTTACACTAGGAGAGTTTTTCGCGGCGAAAATCCTATGCGATTATCGCATGACATAACCACCATAGATTATCGCGTTCTGCCAAATGTTTACACGATGCAACTTTTTTATATGCTTACGATAATCGTAACTTCGGGGCGAGAAATTCTCCCCGTGTAAATGGGACTTTACACCTTTTTTTAACGCACTTGACGGTCACGATCACAAATGACAATAACGCAATTTGTTGGTGACTGAACTACAATTGATCCCGATGACCGATTGGTCCAAATTTTTCAAAAGCCTACCTAATGCCTTAATGCCCACAATCCACGGCGGATAAATGGACATTACGTACACGTGTGGGCAAATTATCTCTTACGTCGCATTTACGTACATTATTTTGACTGAAAGCGTTTTGGCACGGGCATACCGCGGTGTCCATTACAAATGTGGTAACTGTTTACAATTGTTGTTTTAGCTTCATTATTTTAATGGTGGAATTTATCTCGACTCGGATTATAATGAACGGCAATTAATATATGCGATCCGATAGCCTTTTAATGTTTATCGGAAATTACGCAAAAATACGTTTCAGATCATATTCATTTACTTAATAGGGTTCGTACGCAATGCGTAAAAACTACTAACCATTAAAGGAATATTTTTAGTTATACTCGTATACGGTCTTATTCATAGACAGTTTATAAACCAATTCTTGGTATCGAATGTTTTGTCCCTTTCGGACGACTTATGAATTCACTTTGAACGAAGAAGAACGGAATAAGACCGCTAATAGTTAAGACCAACCGTAACTATCACAAAAAGTTAGCATGTAGAAAATAAATTTGAAATAATTACGTCTTCCCTTATACAACAATTTCTGTTTAAGGCGTGTAAAACAAATAAATACAAAGGTTATGGACATCTGAATAATAAATGTATATTTATGAAACATTAAAAAACTGCGCGGCCATTGAAGTGTCCAGAGCTTTTTGTACCCCTATATGCTCCCGCGGCTTACCATCGCGTCTGGAATGCGCATCACCGCTTTTGCAAAAGCCTTACTCAAATAATTATTTTAAAAAAAAAGGATAGTTGGTGGAGGAAAACCTGTGAGAATCTTGGAGAAAGCTATTTCTGTTAGTAGCCTCTAATAGGCTAGTTACTATGATGGTGAAAAAGATAATGAAGGACATAAACAAATCGGTAAAGTTATAGATCTATTAGCCATTTGACAGCCCTAGTAGCACAGTTACTTTTTTTCTGTTTATTTATTAATAACAAAAGAATAAACTTATGAGCTACAAAACTGTCCTGCAAAACTGTACAAGCAGTTTGACTTAGACGCCAATTGTTAAAAAAGAGACCGTAGGTTTGATCCGCGCATCGAAACAAAACGTTTGTCCGAATGATAAAATTGTTTTCTGGTAGACCACAGTCTCGTAGTTCTCGTAGTTTCTGACACCTATAAGACTTAGGTATATGTTACTGTAGGGTCAGAGCTCTGTCCGTGATTGTTGTGTTTATTAATTAAGTCAGACAAGGGGTCAAAGATATAAACGTTAGGTAAATCATTCCACAACTCGCGTAGATCCCACGTGAAAATTAAGTTATTTGTTGATTACCTACCTTAATTTATTTTGAAATAACACTTGTTCTTTAAAATATAGGTAGTCTAATAGTCTAAGGTAAATGGAGAATAGCATTGTTTTTCTTTCAACAGTGCTTCATAAATTTCAACGACTGTAAACTATTACAGCAGAAAAGGAACTATGACACTTTAAAAGGAATTCTTTGAATATGAATCCCCGCTTGTTTGAATTGTCGGAAAAATCGTGTTCGCCAGCTCAAAAAATCTTTGTAGCCGCTACAGTGGTTTTTCATCGGGAAGTCATAAATCTAAGTAATTGCTCCCTTTCTTTCTGTCCGCCGTCTTAGAAGGCGAAAACCGAAGAAAAAGTGAGTTTCGCACGAAAACTACGGAATGCTGGCTTGTGTCCAACACTTGGCTATGTCTGCATCTTGATACTTGTCTGCACTTCGCAGACGTTTCGGCCGCATAACTTGCGAACAACTTGTAAATTATTTTTATCGATTCACAAACGCTAACTCGAAACTGCACACTCATTTCGCACCTACTTTCGAACACGGGCCAATAGTGACCAACTTGTACTCAAGCATAAAAATGCGTGTACCGTTACCGAGTGGAATTGCCATCTGTCTGGTCACTGGTGGGAACTATAAATAGTATTAATTACAAGGTCACGGCAATTTTGGCGCCCTCTGTGTAAAACAAAGGAAGCTCGGCAAAATATGGTCGCGGGGAACAAAGCGTAGGGTCAAGTTGAGGATTTGTTGTCGGCTGGTTATTAACGATAATTTTCTTATAGTGTTTGAACAGCTTAAAAACAGAAACACATGATTCAGTACATGCGCAGTGGCGGCGCCGCAAGTCAATATCCTCCCACCCCAACGACGCGCCGCCATCACGCAGTTCCCTTTTGAGACGTCGTGACACAACCGGTTAATTCTTGATTTCAAATATTCACTACGCCGGTGCTTCAACCTAGTTTGGGCTCCTCGAAGTTTGTATTAGAATTAGACTTTAGTTACCGTATTTGTTATTTGTTCACAGTTATATTTTTTAAGCGACTCGTTACTAGATGGTGTTTTAGGTACCTAATTGTTATTTCAATGAACTAAAGCAGTCTTATAATTCGTACTTGATCATTTGAATAACGTAGTTCAACTATAAGGAAGGTTTCTAACAAATAATACAGCACCATGCCTTAAACTGGTTTACATGAACAATTGGTAAATTTTCATATATATATTTTTTTCTAAACATTGCAATTTGCATACTATATGCACCATAAAAACAAATGAAATACAAACTCATTCATTGTAGTAAACTACACAAAGAAAAAACAAAAGCGAGCTGTGACATCTTCTTAGCGTTAGCTTTATGTATGGTTAAAATTGCGCGATTGTAAGTTGTGCGATGCGCGCGGAAGGCTCTAGTTAGTTGTTAGTTCGTCCGCCAGAGTGAGGCAGAGTGGCAGAGATCTCGAACCAGCTGGCCGGCCGCGGTCGGTTTGACATTACTCGGCGTACGTCAAGCGGCCCGGCCGCCGGCGACCGGCGCATTCCACGCTCACCGCTCACGTGTTACCAGATAATGCTTGGATTAACCTCGTCGACTTTCATCCGTAACTTTTGTACAACTCGCCAAACTTACGCATGACAGTGAACGGCGGACCAAACAACAGTTTTTATTACGTTTATGTTTGTTTCGCTTTAATAAATAGTTCGATTCCGTTGTGTTGCTCGTGTGAAAAGTATTCGTATTGTGTACGTGCGGGAACTGTTTTGTGATATTTTTGTTCAGTTTCATTTTGAGTTTTGGACCGCTGCACCGTGTGAAGTTTTTAACATTTAACAAGTCACAGCACGTAAGTAAGTTTGTTGTTATTCGTAGTGTATTTAAATGTATAGACGCTTGAAAGTGAATCTTGTTTGCTTTTATAGGAATTCCTAAGCGGTTACTCCTACTCATTTTACAACTTGAAATTCCTGAATAGATATAACCTCTTACATAATAACCCTTTCGTTTTAGAATAGTTTCGTGGACATGTGTGTAGCTATTTAAGTTAGAAATTAGAATGTGTAAATTCACCATGTATCCATAATTAAAGGATCAGCTTTGGTGAACTTTACCTTTAGCAAACCCGGCGCGTGTATTGTACGACGCATATTTGGTTAGATCATACCTACGCCAAAACATACATATATAAGTAAACATTACCAGCCTACTTTATGCCTATTACAACTTTCGTCTGTTTTGTAGGATTGGTGCCGATGTCCGATTAAGTCACATTTGTCATCCCGTATTACTTCAATGAATAGAACCGATTCCCTGCGGATGAATACATAGTACATTCTTAATGGACTTAGAAAAATTATAAACAAAGTCACATAATAAAATGAATAAATGGGGCGAAGGCCTCCTCCTCGCATAATAAAAAACAACACCAAAAACACGCAATTCAATATATTTTTTTCCCCAAAAAAATCGGGTCTAATTCTGTTTTCTTTTCACCATGGAAATCGCAAGACTTATTTTAAGACCGTTTAGTCTATCTTAAGAGGTCAGACGCGTCCCTCCGTGTCCTTTGACCTGCTAAATCCTCTTATATATTGTAGTCGTTTACTAGAGGCTCGATCGAGCGTGCCTCTTTGAGCTCAAGGGTTTTTAAAACTACTTAAAGACTTCAAGTATTGATTGGCTGGACAAAGTAAGTGTTCCTCTAGGGCCGACTTGGAAATGTTAGATGTGGTTAATATTGCGTCACAGATTTGCGTCTGATTTTGAATAGGCTCTTGATTTTATTAAGTAGTGATGATGGGACTTTGCATTATTTTGCGTTTTAGTTTTTGTTCGTTGTTTGATTTTTCTTGCTTGCGTAGGTATAGAATTATCTACCCCATTCTTGGATTTTGGCAATGCCACGCGCATAGCCGAGCCGTTGTATATCGAAAACTGTTCTATTTTTATTAGTTCTCCACACTCACTTATTGCTAAAAAGCAATAATATTATTAAGATTAGTAAATTATATTATAGGGGTAAGCCCCTATTGTAAATCTTCTAGCAAAAACAAATTTTAATATACCAGATTTCATTCGTTTCAACATTGCCGTCACTCAAACACTTGTCTCGTTGGAAAATTAAATTTGGGCCACCAATTTTAAGCCGGTTTTCTTCGTCAAGGCTAGACGATTTTAGTGATAAATTACTTAATACTCGTATAATGTTTACTTATCAAAAAGATTAACAGATTTTTGATGTAAAATATTCGACAATGGTTTAAATTCTAAATGCGTATTGTCCTCCGTGATACGTGGCTGATTCTGGTCATATCCTCAGAATTCTAATTCTGGTGTTTTTTATATGTAAATAAAAGGGATGATGTATTATTCGATGTTAATATTAGCCCACAATTAAGTTCCGACACAGTTCCCAACGATAATGCGTTATGATTCACGCATATTGATAAATGGAACTGCTTTCAGCGATTACTGCGCTAATTATAACTTGTTAATCATCCGTATTGTAATGTGTACATTTGGTAGGGGATACAGTTTTGTAAATGCGATGGAAACTGAAAGCATTGTCATTTAAAAATTGCGTTAATTTTTACGGTTACGAATTATGCCTAACTGCATAATCGAGATGTATAGCAATTAAATAAAGAACAATCGATAAAATAAAACACAATAAAATATATTGAAATTATTAAATTAGGTGTCATGTCAAAATTTATTTTCCAACAAGCTCAACCACAAAATAAAATATGTCTGTGTTAATTCAATAGTTAATAAATAATATCTCCTCCTCTAAAATAAATAAATATAGATAGAACCAAAAAAAAATTCAACGAATATACCGAAGAATATAATTTAAATATGTTAAATGTAGAAACTGCTGACTAGATACTTTGTATGCAGTTTCACATACCGCTCTGTTAGACTTTAGAGTATAGTCTTTCTACTGTCTGGGTACGATTCTCATTAACTACACGTGAGCAAATAGTATGCTTGGTTGTCTTGTACTATCAAAGATATATTAGGTCTTTTACCATTCTGATCTAGAGCATTTTGACCTTCATGTACTTCGGGAATTTTGATAGAAAACGATCAAAATATCTGTACATTGCTTTCTTTCGCCGTTAAAGAAAGCGAAGCAATTACTAATACATAGGTAAGTAGTTCCGAAATGTCTCAACCATATTGAATAGGAACTTAATTAATAAAAAATAAATACACCCAACACTCAACAGTCACGACCCCACAGTAAGATCGCGTCTTGTGTCGTGGGTATCAGAAACTAAAAGAGACTGTTCGGTCTCACAAACACCCAGACCCGAATCAAATACCTGTGGATCTCACAAACATTGGTTTCGGTGCGGGTATCAAACCCGCAGCTTCTCGTAATAATCTAAAACTCAAAGGACTAACACCACCAATGTTTTACGAGCCACCAAAAACATTTGACAATGTAGCGATGAAACATTAATATCGAATTTGAAACTTCCTCACGACTTCTATCCAACGCCTCGTAAACTACCAAATTGTATTGGAAATTGTAGTAAACATTTCTCCTTCAATCAAAGTCCCTTTGAACTGGAAAAACTGTTTGACCGATTTATGAACTTGCACAAGATATTTCCGAAGTTGCCGTTCAGTGATAAATTTATTTTCAATCCATTGAGAAATGCAGTTTCCATTTTGTTTGCGATCCGGAGCCATGACATATGAACCTGTTCAGCCAGCTACGCGGAATACGATAAAAGTAAAACGTTTCTTTTGTGAAATTCTATTTCGTGACAAGATTGATTTTATTGTTGGAGTTGTGGGGATTTTTAACAACATTTTATTATTTTGAGTCTTCTACAATTAGCTAACCTTACTAGATAGTAGATGTAGTTCTGTTTGGACTATCTGATATATATTTAATATATGAAGCCACGAAGGCTTGTTAGGGTTACAATCTTCAGTAATTAATTGAGCACTTAGGAAGAAGGGTTATCTGATAATCCAAGCCTATGAGAAAACAGATCTGGAGCACTTTTCCATTGCTGGCCATCTAGGCGGTCAACCACTCCAATGCTATGGATTGTTGATCTGATAATGCTATATTTCAAAGCCATCCATGAAGTAATTAACCCACGCCAGTGTATCACATTCTGGAATCAACTTGTGTACATCCATTACTCTATTTGATTGATACACTTAGTATCAGTACGTGGTGGCCTGTTGGTAACGGACCAGACTCGGCTGCCTACATGTTCGCCGTGGTCGCGGGTTCAAATCCCAAGGCACACCTCTGACTTTTCGGAGTTATGTGTCTATTGATATTCAATCACCACGCACTTTAACGGTGAAGGAAAACATCGTGAGGAAACCTGCATACCGTAGCGATTTTAAAGAATTTCTACGTTATGTAAGTCCGCCAACCCGCACTAGGCCAGCGTGGTGGACTATATGGCCTAACCACTCTCTATCGATTCTCTCGGTTGTAGAGTAGGCCCGTGCCCAGCAGAGGGACGTATATGGGCTGATAAAAAAAAAACTTAGTATCAGATTTTAGGAAATATTAAGATGCCATTATAAATAACAACATAATTTACCCATTGATCTTATTATTGATAATTGAATATTACTTTCAATTTTGCCAACTTGCACTAGTTCAGCGTGGAATATAACCTAACCCTTCTCAATCGTACTTTTGATTGTAGAGGACGCCGGTGCCCTGCAGTGGCACGTATATGGGTTGATACAGTAAAATACTTCTAATTTAACCATGAAAACCAGTAATAAATCTCTGTGGCGTAGTTGTACTACGGTATGATTACAAAACTGAGGTCTCGGGTTCGAATCTCGGGTCGGGCAGTGGTATTGCATTTTTCTATTCATTATCAGCCCAGAGTCAGGAATTTGTGCCCGATATGGCGATAGCGTCGCCCCTATCACATCATGGGACGGAACACATATTGCGAAACGTTGGTGTCCTGGTGGCACCACTGCCTACCCTTTCTGGAAAAAAGGCGTGATTTTTATGTATGTATGTAAACCAATAATAAGTCCTCAAGAATGTTAAGAAGTATTTTCTGATCGAAAATAAGCTTTCTATTTGAAATTAATAAAAAATAGAATAAAATAAAAATAAACAGGTTATTAATGTGCTAATTTATGCATTCCGAATTCATTAACGGTTTTATTAGATTAAATATTTGTTCTCTAAGATTTATGAATTACTTAAGAAGGTGTTCCCCAAGAGTTCGTCTGAATGTTGTCTTAAATAATTGCCTAGTTAGTGTTACTTTGCGAGGTGATATTGGCAAAATGATTTATTAATAGGATTTCTATTTTGTTGCAATAAATCCTCCCAAAGAAACCTACTTATTTCTTCGAATTTTAATTATGAAAGAAATGGTATTGTTAGGGGAAACATTTTTTTTTCTTCATGCTGTTCGTTATTATTTACATCGACAAGTGAAACACAAGTCTTTCCCGAGACCCTTCTCAGAGATTTATCTGAAGGCTACCATCCAGCGACTTCCAATAACAAAAACTAAAATAACTAACTATAAACAATTTGGACATTTTGTCGCTGTACATAATATTGAACTTAATATCAAACGGCTTGGCCACAGAAATGTGTTAAAAATTTATAATACATTCTGTAAGTAAATGTTCGAGGTGGACTAAAAGAAGTTTCTTTAAAAGAATATACAAAATACAACAAATATTTCAAGACAAAAAGTAATTGTCAAGCTAAAACGATGCACGCAACGTACCCTTGCCAGTATTGTTTACCTTTTAATTTGCACCGTCACGCCCGCGTTTTTAAAACAAAGCAAATTTTATTCAACTTGTCCGGTCAAAGACATGTCTACACAAAATGTCCCCACTATTATATGTTAAGTAAACGAGAAATGTGCTCCAAGTTTCTGTAAAGACTTTAGTAACGAGCAGTTTAACGCTACCGCCACTAACAATGCACACATTTAAGTACTTTCTGTGTGCATAAATTTCAGGAGCTCACAACTTGCTCGATTCGCAGGAGAGACTTTAAAAACTTCGAGATATACAGGAACTATTGCAGAAATAGCTAGTAGAGAAGCTCCTAAAGAAAGTCACGGTTGTGCAATCGATTCCAGTTTGGTTGTAATCGATTTGCGTTGATATTTCGATATTCGATTCAACTATTCTGACAGCGATTACTGTCCTGAAAATGTAGAATTCACTATATACGAGTATATAGGAAAAGCCAAAGTACATCTCATTTCGAATAAGCTAGTGTAATAAATAATTACCATATGATCGATACTTCACTTGAACAACTTTACACTTATCATTAAGTGCCTCGTTCGTTGAAAAAAGCCAATGGAACTTTTCAAACGTTTTATTCGCTTTAAACTCAATTTTATGTTGTGCATCTCGTTTATTGAACATAAAAAAGTACGAATATATATACATTCAAAGATCTCCATGTCAATGCCATGTTTCAAACGCGATTAAGTAATGAAGCGTTTACACAAATCGCTAAACAACATTAAATTTAAAATCGATTTATTTACACAAACAATCGATACAACAACTAATCGATTTAAAACGACGCGCCTAGCACTCAGTCGGTGTTTAACTGTATGTGCATTAGCGATAACTTTTACTCTTGCAAAGTGATTGAAAACTTTGTGTGGTTAAGTTCTTGCTTTATCGGGGGGTTGTTTGATAAATGGCTTAACTATTCTTTGCAGTAATGTAAAAGTGTTTAACTTTGTTTTTTATTAACGTATTGAGGCGATTAAAGACATAAAGGAAATACTTTTATGGATATCAAGTTTGCTGAGCAATTCGTAGTGATTTGTTCTTTATTACTTTCCATTATATTGATATATCAGTCATCTTATGGCTCAAAATTAGTTTATTAATTGTATGGTTTACTTTATTCGTATGTACTAAAAACTTCAAATTAATTATTTTCATAATTATCTCCGTCATTAAATTTTAGGTGACCCTTTGTCTTAGTTTTTCTTTTTCTTAACTATTGGTCTTATTATTGAACGTAACTAGATTCCTTCAGCATTACACAATGTACGTGAGGTCATACGTTAAAAGTTAATCCAATCCCATAAGGTCAGAATCATAAATTATATTTGGTCGTATAAATTACACCACTCGTAAATCTTGTCATTTTGTTGTTTACATGAGCAAGTTGCCTGTAGGTACTAACTTGCTATTTTAGAGCCTTCGTAAAGCAATAACCAAAATAAGGTGTGTTTGTTACGAAAATACGAAAAATCGCGATCTTCTAAATGAGAATATTTTTTGTGCGTTTAGGACTTAAAAAATTCTGGTACAGTATCTGATGTTCCTAAAACGAAACTCGTTTACTATGAGATTTCATAATTTTTATAGTTATAGTGCAAGTGCCTGTTGGTAAAGGACCAAACGCGACTGCCAACATGTTCACGGTGGTCTCAAGTTCAAATCCCAGGCCACACCTCTGACTTTTCTGAGTTACGTGTGTATTGATAGTCAATCACCACGCACTATAACGGTGGAGGAAAACATCGTGAGGAAACCTGCATACCGTAACGATTTTAAAGAATTTCTACGGTATGTAAAGTCCGGGAACCCGCACTAGACCAGCGTGTTAGACTATACGGCCCCTCACAATCGTACTCTCGATAGTAGAGGAGGCTTGTGTCCTGCAGTGAGACATATATGAGCTGATGCAGATGGTTAGAGTAGTAGACCTTAGAACTTACTACGACACCTTTTTCTTATCTACCTTCAATAGTCTTACGAATAAAGATCCTGAAGGTCGAATAAGGTCGAGATTAGCAAGTCTGATCTTGGAACCAGCTAAGAGAATCTGTAGAAAGAAAGAATCTACCTATGTAGTAGAATGGTCAGTTACCTATAAGAATTAAAAATCATTGTTATACAGTAGGCAACGACCTGGTTGTGCAGGGCCCCTGGCGCTGCGTAGGTCCATGAGCGGCGGTGACCGCTTACCATCAGGCGGGCCGCACGCTCGTTTGCCTGCAAAGCTAATAAAAAAATCGAATACCATTGATAGTACATTGTTTTTCCAATAAGAACCATAGTCGCGTGATCATAAAAATAGAAATAAATTCGCTGAGTTTTAAATAAGTATTGGTTACGGCTACGGTATATAACGGTTAGATAAAGTATTACCTACCAATATTTGTGATTTTGCGAACATTCGCGTAGGAGTATTAAATATCTTGGAATAGCAATGTATATTTAAAGTAGTCTTTGTAGGATACTTGAAGGACATTATTGGTTTAGCGGAATCGATAATAGGCTGTGAAATGCCAGGGATAAATTAGCATATGTTTTGTTAGTGCGATGTATTGTGAAATTTCTCGCCTAATCCTATGAAATATTTAACAGGGATGTGATTAAATTATTAATCACAATTATCATAGCCCACAGTATGAAGTTTGATTACTATAGTGGATGTTAAAAATACGTGAGACTTTTCTCTGCCATAATATGCAGGAACTCGAACCATTTCTTGTTGATAACCTATATTGATGGCACAGGAAAAGGTTAGGCAAAATGTGGGTAGCAGTACTAGTGGTTCTTCTACCTACCATTTCGTTGATATAGCCGTGAGTTAAAGAATGTATAGATGCAGATACACCATTCCGGGCAAACCGATTGATTCACGCTTCAGCGTGGCTGCACTTATTACCATAATCCTCAGGCTCAAGAAGTCCACTGAACATAGACTAATATCATTACCTTTCTAAATCAATAGCCTTGAGTATTGCATCACAGTGCTCTCAATAATAACAGAAATTCGATAAAACTAGTTTCTGTAAAGAAAATACTAGAATGGCGTTGATTTTTTGAAACGAACTGCAAGAATCGACGTCGACTGTCCCGGTCTACTTTTCAGTTCCAATCATTTTTCGATTGTACGATTCGGCTGGTACGATTGCTTGCCAGTGGCTCTTGTCTTGTACAATTCCTTTACCGTCAAAGTAAATAACAAAGACATTTCTTGCTAAAGGATCACTGTTTGAAAAAGAAAGAGAAATACAAAACGCAGTGCAACTTTTGAACGTGTTTTGTCGTGAACTTCAGAGGTTTTTGTATGCGTTGCTATCTATTGTAGAATCTCGTTTAAAATCTCGTCCTATTATTACCTGCGATCGGCTTATGTAGTTTTAGAAATATAAGTAAAAGTAAATACACCGTCAAAAACTTATAAGAACATAGACAAAGCGCTACGAAAACCATGTTTTTTAAATTCAATGCAAAGTATATGACCGACTGAAGGATAAATTTTACAGATCACAATTATTGCACAATACAACCACACCGTCGGAGCAATAATGAACTATTTTTACGTTTGGAAGTCGCAATGAAATTAAAAATACTCTCTAAAATCAACACGCATACATGACTAAACGATTTCGCGTGCGATAAACACGACAAATACGAACATTCCGCGCGCATTTATTTACGTCATTTATAAATTGTATTCCAATAGTTTTCATAAAATTTAATCAACACAAACTTTTCGCAAAGCCGATTAAACATCGTGTTTTAATTACAATCATTTTGCATCATTTCATTGAATTTATCGGACAAAATAAGCATTTATTTGTGTATTTTCCGTTTCTCTGGGTAATTATGAATAAAGCGAACATGCAATTGTGAATCGATAGTGTAATTCAACGTAAAGAATATTTTTGTTTTTGTAATTGATGTAATTTTTTTTTTTGTTAGATCATACGTTTTGTATTTCTGTTATTTCATATTTCATAACAGAAATGGTTACATTTTTACGGCTGACTACAAACTCATGGTACCGGGAGTTCGTCAAGAAGCTCTGCCTATGTCAACCCCGCGGGCAAGATCCTATACAAGCCCAAAAATAACATGTAATTCGTGTAAGGAAAAATACTCTTGGGTTTACGAAATCTTGTGGACATTTTGTCAAATACTTGTAAGCGAGGAGGCGACTTGGAAGGATGAAATGTATTTATTCCATATTTTTCTCCTCTAGCTTTGTCTTATAACATGGTGAAAATTGTTTATAGCCATAATCACTTCAGATTTCATGGTTTTTAGGGCATTTTTAAGTAATGATTCCACATTCATGACTCAAAAATTGTTTGTCGAGGTCGTAAATATTTCTACGACCAAAGTTGCCTTGTAAACAATGCATAGAATTCAAATGGTGAAGTTACGACGCATATATAAAAATCTGCCAAGTTATATGATTGTTTTGCATTGAAACAAAAGAATGAGCGATAGAAGCTACTGCACATTGAGGTATTATACTAGAGCGGACATCGGGAACAAATTCTCTGCGCATTATGCTGGTACAGTATTCCTGTGTGAGTGCACACGGGAACCCAGTGAAGCGAGAGCTAAGATGATGTTACTGCGTAGGCGTAAACAAAAGGAGTGGTACCATACCGTTCCTTTTTGTTACAAATATTTTGTTTACAGTGTCCCCTCTAGTATATTGTCTCAATGCTATAGCAAATGTCGTTTTACAGTTTGCTACGACAACCAGGCAGCATAAAAATAATACACAAAGAAACAAGACATGAAAATTGTTGCTACTTTATTCTTCATATTCATTTGATCTAAGAGTCCGATCTATTTTACAGTGATTTCACATGCAAAATTTTGCAGTGAATAATTTTGCTAGTAGTAACACCCTTAAGCCACACATATTATACTGCAAATTATTTTTATAACTATTATTATTTTTTCTTGTATAATATAGGCTATGGTACAACATAGTAGCAAATATTTAGACTAGATCTTCAAGACGCCACTTAAAATTATGCGGCATTCACGTTGTTCATAGGAAGAATTATTTTTTTCACCGGCAAGCGTGGTGCAGTAAAATTATTATTTTAAAAAATTTGGAACGAAGCATCTTGAACTATGATCCATCGTTGCCATTATAGCAATAATTATTAATTGCTGGGTAATATAGCCTATATTACTTTTTCTGTTACACTCGTTACTAGAAAACACGCTTCATCCTGAAATTGGATTATATCGTCGTCCATTTAGCAAGTGGTCTCCAAACATTTGTCATGACCTGTACGCTATTCAGTTAGTCTTTAGTTCCGCTTAGTCCATCTACTATCGTTTCATCTAGCCGTGTGTGTCTATACAGTGAATACACTGTGTTCTATCTTATGATAAAAATGCTTTTAAAATAGAAAATAATTAAATTGTACAAAGTAAGGACTTTCGTGTGGCTGAAGAAACTACAAACCCAGCCGAAGCACTGCTAGCATTTATTAAAGATTCAAAAAATCTTGTGAAAGTATACTTGAGTAAAGAATATTTTTATTTGATTGGTCGGCCAATACTAAACTGGAACAAATATGTCTGCAACGAACTGATAAAAAACCAAATCAACGGCGTCGCGGCACCGAGTTAAGCTCGAAATGTTAATTAGTTCTTTATTTGTTTGTGTTGTTGACAAGTTAATAGCCGCATTCTATGCACGAGACAGTTTTAGCCGCCGACTCGAGGAAGTGACTCACCGCGGAGAACTGTCAACATAAATCTGTATAGTAAAATTGTGGACATCTCCCATCCAGAAATTTTATTTAAATTATATTTTCATCAAAAAAATTGTCTGTTACTGCTTTCCATAGACAACGCAGACATTGAATGCAACAATTTTTTTTAATCAGCCGTCTGCAACAAATTTGTGATTTTAAAAAGGAATTTGTCCTTGGTTAAGATATATTTATCCCCATATCTAAGATGTAAGTGATTCCACCATTTGCAATTCATGTACATAGGTAGAAGAAATGGCTAATGATAAATTCGCTAAAGTAAATGGACCATAAAGAATTAAAGATATAAAAATCAAAGTAAGGTTGAAAAAGCTAACCCACTTGCTAATTAATTCACCTAAAATGACACAGAAAGAATCAATCAATTACGTGTATGGATATTTTAACATATGCTTAAGTGTTGAGAAAAAGATGTATGTACACAGTTCTTGGATCATACAAAGCGGTGACGAAACCAAGTGACAGTAATAAAGAAGATAACGAGCTATAATTAGAACGGCGATAAGTGGGTACGAAAGCTTTCGAAGTAAACTGACGGTATAAGAACACAAATATTGTTGTAAAGTTGTGGACTTGTTTGAGTTTTAAATACAGATAGCAGGATTCGTTTAACATGTTTGTGTCTTTATAATTACTTTTTTGTATAACGCATTGGATACGGTAACCCTGAATCACTATTTTGGTCGAAATAAAGATTTCGCTAAATAATCTTATAAGCGAAATATTTACAATAAAAACAGTTACGCCATTTTCCTTATAAGTGTCCGGCCTAGGATCTCATGGTTCTCATCCGCTTAACCAATTTTACCAATTTCTGGCGCTATTTCAGTAAACAAATATAATAATTAATAATTAACAAACATAACATTTATAACTTAACAAACGAATTTACTGGCTTGACAAGTCGCTCGCTTTTTGGTAATTGTCAGGTCTGTCCGTATGAAGGAGCCATGTAACTCAGGACTTTAAGGTCTACACAACACTGCGCTCTCCACCTCGAAACATTGACTGTTAAATCTCCCACCGTCCCATAACTTTTCAGTAAACAAAAATGCAATACACAAAAATCATATTTCCGCCAAACCCTCGCTGTAGTACAAGAGCAGGTAGGTTTAGCGACTCAGTAGCTGTAAATAAATTGTACTCGGGAACTTGTTAAGTGTTCTATGTAACAAGTTTTCCATTAAATAGTCCTCGACTAGACGTTTCGAGTCCTGCCGACTTGTTCTGTTTAATATTGGAATTCTTTTCGCTTTGAGCCTTGGTTCGGAACTGTGAGTGGGTGAAACGAAGTTTGACAGTTTCTTATACCTTATAGGGGCGTACAGTTCATCAGTTGTTTGGATGTTTCGTTGTTTGCTAATTGTATCCTCTATCAGGCTTTATTGGGTATCTTTGGTAAATAAGTTGATATGTAGAAAGTAATGATGGAACAATGATCTTATGACATTGCATATACGAAGATAAAATAAGGGATAAAAACTTAGCACCATTTTAAAAAATTTAAAAACGATTACAAATTATTTCAATTGTTAAATAAAAATCAGCGTAGGTTAAAATAGGATATTTAAAAAATGCCTCACAATCTGTGTTTAATTCATTTGATAACTACTGTCGGACGATTAATAGATCAGCCTTAATTCTCCTACATTATTTATATCTTTGAATTCACAGGCCGTGAGATTACTATGTTTATTTCAACCTCTGAAGACAATGATCTCAGTGGTATTTATTAGTACAGCTGCCATGTTGTATTGAAATTCCCAGACTTCTCAAACACCAATAATCAACCAGACCAACTCGTGCTCAGAGTTTGGTGATAAATTGAAAATATTTGTCATCCAAATTCTCTAGTTGAAGTATTTTGAAATATGCAAGCAATATTTAGTCTCGGGAAATTAAAAACAAAACGTCAACTCGGCAAAAACTTTTGGAATACGGAATTTTAGTTTTGCGGTTTTGAACAAGTCCTCGTTTTGAGTGCCGCCGAGGCTTTTGCTTGCGGTTAAAGGTCACCGATTTTTGGAGGTAGCTTTTCTATCAGCCACGTTACTAAAATAATATTGATATAACAATGGTTAAGATTGCAGAAAATCGCCGGATGCAGGCTGTTTCCAACAGGTCAATGTGGAGATCTTAGGGGGAGGCCTATGTTCAGCAGTGGCTGACTTTCTATGGCTGAAGAGAGAGAGACTTTTAGCAATAATACATTAAATATATTTTCTATCGGGTCTTACGTATGTGTCTTAAGCTGGCTATGAAATGAGAGGCCGCGGGTTAGATCTCAATGAGATATTTTTCCAGTCGCCGACAAATATTTGATGAATATTTGACAAATGTTTCGGATACCCCGAAAACAAAGCTGGTAATTATTCTATTTCAATTAAGGCTTATTATTGTAGGGTCAGGCCCGTGGGTGTGACAGTTGGGTTTACTGATTTAACTACTATTTTGATTTGAACTCTATCGCAGAATAACAAACATCTGGAACCTATTTGTTTATCCAAGTACTGTCAATGTATACATATAAGGTATACCATGAGTGCAACCGAAAACGAAGCCAGGTGGTAGTTTTAGTGATTACAGATACAATGCAACAACAAAAAATGTCTTAAATAAGCGACAGGTTCTTTTTTTATCACCTGTATGGGTGGTAAATCCCTAGCTTTGCTAAAATTATAGTTTAAACTCGTACGTACCATTGTGTCTTTAAAAACAAAAAGGTGTACATTATTATTTTAGGAAAACGATGTATTTACTACCTAAATATGACGACAAATTACAACAACAACAAAAAAACGCTTTATTTTGCGAAATTTTTAGTTGCATTGTGTCTGAAGTCACTTATACGTGGCTGAGTAATGAACTTGACAGTGGCGTTATTATTGCCAGTAGGTGGGCGATGTGCATTCCGCTGGCCCGCTATAAATACCTATCACGGAGATGTGACACTAGGGCTGCACGTCACGCTATTTCCAGACAATGGAATTCGAGATTGTGTATTTGATGTTTGTTTCCCAATAGCGGTTCTATGTTCGAGAGATTGAAAGTGCTTAGAGAGAATCCAGCAATGGGCGATTGAGTGTTGTTGGTTTGCCCACTAGTGTAGAATCCGTTGGCGGATTTCACAAAAAATGGAAATCATATTTGTATAATACGCAGGTTGCATCATGATGTTATGATTCATTCTTGAAGTGCATTGTAAATCTGAAAAGTCGGTGTGCCTGGGATTCGAAGTAGTGACCACCGTCAGGGTAAATCGAGTCCGATTTATTAATTTACAATAGATATCTCTGTATTCTATAAGAAACGTAACTTATTCATTACAAATACTCGTACAACAATGCTACAGTAAGGAATAATTTTCATATTTGTTTTTCTTTTCTTACTTTAATTCTTGTTAACTATAATCGTTTTTGGCGTACTTTCAAGGAACTTCCAAAACAAACCAACCCTAAAACCTTAATCCAACAGCAAAACATCTACCCAAATGTTTTGCAACTCGATACTGTCGCAGTAAGCGCCATCCCAAAAATTTACATAAAAAAGGAAAATTTATCCAAAACAAATTTAAATAAGTATCCTAATAAAGCAGGGAGAGGGACAACCCTGTGCTTACCCCCTCCCTCCCTCCTCCCGCACCTCATCCACCGGGGACCAAGTTAAGAACAACATCCATCCTTATCGAAATCTGTCGATAAAAAATATATGACGGGACGGTCGAAGCTTTACTAAAATAGGTTAGGGTGTCAGAGAAGCCATTTATTTACTGTTTTAGGAATTTTAAATAAGGATATCGGTGTGATTTATTAAATATGAGTTTATGAAATAGCCACGGTCTATTATTGCATAAGGGTCAAATATTGGTCTATCATTATGGATGATACATACGAGTATCTATATATGTAAGTGCATGGTGGCCTGTCGCGAGTACTAATCCCAAGACAAACCCCTGACTTTTCGGAGTTATGTGTGTATTCATAGTCAATCACCACGCTCTTTAACGGTGAAGGAAAACATCGTGAGGAAACCTGCATATCGTTGCGATTTTAAAGGATTTCTACGGTATGTAAGTCCGCCAACCTGCACTAGGCCAGCGTGGTGGACTATATGTCCTAACCACTCTCAATTGTAGAGGAGGCCCGTGCCCTCCAGTGGGACGTATATGGACTTATACAATACAAAAATATCTATCAATAAATAATAGCAAATATATATTTGTCGATGTGAACTTTGATTCCCAAATTGAAAAACTCACTAAAGTAAAGTATACTTTGGTGAGTTTGTGATTTTAGCAAAGCAATATTTAATTTTATACCTGGCATGGCGATGGGACTGCTTCTATCTTGGGAAGGAAATAAGGTCGATGAAATGTTGATAGCACTGTCGGCGCCTATGCCTACACCTTCTCGGGGATATAGGATGCATTATTTGCAATAAAGTCTACATTCTACGAGTATGTGACCGGCACTGTAGTTGACAACTGGTGCATTGTAGTCAATTTTCGACTCCCACAACTACAAAATAAAACAGAAAATTAAAACAAACCAAACTATATTCAGCAACTTTTAAATTTAATTTTAAAATTATCTCGCATATATTTGCAATATTTTTTGATTCTCTATTGCTCTTAAAAATACCATTTCATATTTATGAATGGAAATATAGAAAGTGCAATATTTTTATTCTTATTTGGAGAATAGTCGGGTAAATCTTTTCCTCTTTATTACGGAGCAGGCGGACGGAAACTAGCTCTAGTGTTTTTTATTCATAAAATCTTTTTGCTCTTCTCCGTTGTAAGTAGCCGGTGGAATCGCTGCTCTCTGTTAGCTAATTAGATTTTACAAGCGTTAGGTGAAATTTAGTAAGTAAACATACAATTAAATAATGCTACAGGTATTTTAAATCATTGTTGGTTTATTAGGAAACGTGCTTAGTTAAAAATTGTTGAAATAATTTCAAAGGTGGGTTAAGTACTCTAACTTCATAATAGTGACAATCAAGTCTGTCTCTTTTTTTTTATCGACTTCAAAAGAGGAGGTAATTAATTCGATTGTTTTTTTTTTGTATGTTTGTTATTTATTCAATTATTCAATACAATTTAAGGGACTTTTATATATTTAAGTAGTACATGCCAGTCCCATCGTACCTGATGCATAAATCTGGAAGATGTGTGAAATCTGGAAGAATAAAAATGGAAGATGTAAAATAAACAAAAACAACAATTCATCAACTAACTACATACTTAGTCGTTTCGAATAGTGTGTATAATTTTCGAGCCTTATTACCTTTTTCGAGAACTTTGGCATAATTTTGTAAATAATCTATTATCTATTTAATTTGCACATTTACCATCACATGCATTATGCTTCATCTATCATTCTATTAAAAAAAAACGCCGCTCAAGTAAATACTTTGAGAAATTGTTTGCGTATAAAAATTGAAAAGCGAAGGAAATTGCGCGGCTCCTCAGCGCATACCACTTTGACGCCGTACGATTGCTTATTGAATCAAAAGTCGTGCCAGGGCGGTATTGGCACCCGCGCGCCTGCCGCGACCTGGCACCACCGCGTAGATTCTAAAACATTTGTACGGAAAATGGGGCTCCATGTTTGAATACAAGTTTTGAATAAAAAAAGTTGGTAGGGGTAATACGCTTCTAGTAGACTTGTGGAAAATCTTGGATAAGGCTGAAGTGTAGCAGACTTCCTGTAGAGAGGCCTCCGTTTATGAGAGTCCTTATAGTTGCTGATGAGTTAATTGTGTATTAAATAGCGCAATAACACTAGTATTATAGTTTTTAGAGAAAAATCTTGAAATTTCTAATGTATTTTGGTTTATATATTCGGGTAAGTTTGAAGTAGGCTGGAGTGACTTTGTTTATCAAGCGAGAAATAGATAGTCTTCGTAGATAGTGTACTTTTCATTATGTGCACGAGTGTCAGTTACCATGTCAGCATAAAAAGTGGAAAGCTTAAAACGTTACTTTCTTTACACTTATTCTTAGAAAATATATAACACTACGATTCCCTGTGAATTTATATCACAAACTCAATACGTTTCATCGTTAGCCCAACCCATATAAACTAATGCGCTAGTTGCTACCATACTGATTGTAGTTTCCAACATAATGCGTCCCAAGATACGACGCCACATTTCTCTTCATAGCAATACGTCTCGCTTACTGGAAACTCCGCAATTTCTTCACACATTACCACTGTTCTGAGTATTGTTGAAACTGCAGACTGAATAGATATATTTGTCTCATTATATCTCTCGTAAATTCATTTCTTTAAGTTTTGTC
This sequence comes from Theretra japonica, assembly GCA_033459515.1. NCBI lineage: Eukaryota > Metazoa > Arthropoda > Insecta > Lepidoptera > Sphingidae > Theretra > Theretra japonica. The sequence goes on along the minus strand of CM065938.1, from coordinate 4,917,569 downwards.
TTTGAATATATTGTCATTTTATGTTGCCATTCTGCACTAGGTCTAAGTAATAAATAAATACACCCAACAGTCACATACATAGTCCTAATCCGACATTAATATCGAGTATTGTGTCGTGGGTACCAGAAACTAAGAGACTTTTCGGTCTCACAAACACCCTGACCCGAAACAAAAACCTGGGGGTCACACAAATATTTGTTCCGGTGAGGGGATCGAACCCGCAGCCGCTCGTTTCACAACCGGCGTCTAACCAGCTGCGCCACGGGGGCTGTGACGAGTGATCTTAAGATCATAGAAGAAGCCCGTGCGCTTCAGAGGAACGAATACGGCCTTGTATCATCTCGACAAAATTTCTATAAAAAATTAAATGACCAATGTCTGCACGTAGGAATTATTTAAGAATATGTAAAATGGGACGTTTCTAAAACAGCAACAGAACTATATGAAATAGGGCGCAAGTTACGCAATAACCAAATTACTTTCGCAAGATTGATGTGATTCGTAAGAGAATCGTAGCTTGGATGCGGAACAACCCTGTAACTTATTGTTGGTCATCGAATGGCCAACGACTAAATCATTGTCTCCGAAATGTCGCTATAAATATCGATATCTTTTCCCATTCCGTAAAGGACTGACGATATAACAACCCAGAAAATACTCCATAACAACAGAAACGCCTCAGGGCAGAGCATACAGATATCAACAATAAGACGGCGGAACACAAACTTAATTATACTAATTGGGATATTGTGAAGGTAAAGAGACAATGCTCAGCAATTTCATAGTCGAGTAAGCTAAATATAAAACAATAGGACTCAAGTACACAAACTGGCCGGTCGTTAAGAGAAAGAAATAGATTAGAAAACATCGTACCATTAATTAAGGAGTTTAAACAAGGCCTCGCGATCCTGAATATTCATAAGGCCAAATGGGGGAATGCTGTTTTACACTTTTGTCTAAATAATTTGTCTTCGGTGATCTAATTTACTTTTGCGTGCTGTGCTGCATTTTTCGCTGACATTAACAGCTCATTTGTGGTGGACCAGACCAAAAAGGTATGAATATTAACCACAATCTCGCAAGAATAATAGAATTCCAATTAAATGTGGTAGGCTACTTAAGTAAAATTTGTAACCACCACTGGTTGTCCCAATAAATAAATGAGGCATTTTTGAATAAACAGCTTAAAGTAAAACGATGAAATTAAAAAGGTTAACTAAGGTTAAGGCATTGATTGGGATATCGCCACGAATAAGAAAAGGAATAAAATAGGTACTTGTCTATGTAATTACAATATATTTCCTCATTTAGATTCAAAACTAGTATTAACTTCATCAGAACAACGATTACACTCCAAAAGGATATGCTAGCTGTTCACTCAACTCGCTGCATTAACCAAAATGTCTCTCATAATTTCCGATAGTCACGACACTAGACTTATTATCTAAGCATCGTCATTTATCGTCCGCTAAAAATAAATAATCCTTAGTATCGGCATTAGTCTGATCAGTCCGTTCTAAGCTGTCACCGTCACTAGCCTGTAGACGCTTAACTTCGTCGCGAGAACTTCTCTAGAATCCACTCACTTCAACGACTCGGCTCTAGTAAATAACGCTAATCCACTGCTCCCCAGCTTACAGCACTTTCCAACTTTTACATCCAGACACTACTACTTTTTATTTTATTGCTTAGGTTCGGCAGACGAGCAAACAGGTCAGTTGATGGTAAGTGATCACTGCCGCCCATGAACATCCACAACGCTGGATAATGGATGTGCTGCGGGCCCAATTGAGAGGGGAGCGGGAAGGAAAAAGGATGGAAAGAGGAAAGGGATAGGACATCTGGCAATCTCACTCACCGAACGTAACGCGACAGCTAAGCTGTCGCTTCACGTCGATATCCTGTGAGACAGTGGTACCGCCTCGGATGGGCCGCCCATTCATGCTGAGTCATGACTGACAACAGCGTGGCTCTACCACTTCACTACTTTATTTATCCATTTATTGCGTGAAGGAAAGGTAGAATCGGCTGAACAATATTAAAGACTCTAGCTGATATAAAGCTAATGACAAATCTTCGTTTATAGCGCTATTGTAAAAGAAAAACACAAAACAAACAATTATAGGTACAAATAAGTTTTAACTGTGAATTGTTGCATTATAATTCTCGTAGTATAACCTACATTTATATTTTATGCATTTATATACAACGTGTAAAATGAATAACGCACAACTTCAGACACCCAAACTTAAAAATATTATTGCAATTATAGTATATGCTTTAAAATTGTACTCCGGTGTCTACAAATATATTTTATTTATGAAATTAGTTATACTATTTGTAGGCGCACAACATGGTCACCATACAAATAAGAGCGTACTACGACATAGTACATATGCTCGCGGCGGACACGCACACTTACACGAGTACCTACGCGGGTCGTTTGAACGCCGTGCCGCGCCGCACCGCGCCGCGCCGACAATACTACTTATACTACTTATGTTACTACAAATAACGAACGCAGGTGATTGCCGGGTGGTTTCATAAACAAATTACTATTTATTTAGGTACTCAGACAGCATCTAGTTTTTATCGAGCTATTAAATAAGTATTTAAATTTACTACAAATAATGAGCAGGAAGTCACAAAACAAGACAATATTTTGCATTAATCGACTATTAAATCGGCAATAATAACGCAACAACTAAAAAAACACAAAAATAACTTACGTGTTACATGGCACTCATACGGCGACTTCTTTTTAAAACATTTTCAAAATGTCCACCACCTTGCTCGATACATTTTAACGCACGTTTGCGCAATTGATCGCGTAATTTATTTAAAACGGCAGTTTCACTCTTCACCTTTAGGAACGCTGCCACTATCCTACTTTTTAGTTCCTCCACACTAGTAGTTTCACTGCTGTATACTAGAGATTTAATACGTCCCCACAAAAAATAATCAAGAGGCGTCAAGTCGGGTGACCTAGGAGGCCATTGCACTGGCCCACCACGACCGATCCATCGCTCACCATACTCAATATTCGAATACCGAAAAGATATCGCGAAAGTTATCGAAATATCTACTTAACGAGTGAACACAAGAAGTCACAGATAACAGCGGCGCACGACTAGATTTTTTGACAAATTCGGTGCATATTTAGAGATTGCAATACCGGGATATCCGACACACCGGGATTCCGCATACATTGGAATAAAATTACGAATCAAATGAAATAATGATTATCTTAACGTTTCGCGTTGTTCTTCGGCATAGAAATATTTGATCTTTCTTTTCCTTTTGATTATTACAATTTAATTGATATCATTTAAATAGTTAGTTACCCGTATTGCGCGGGATTCAGAATGCCGGGTCCCGTAAATATCGCATTAGATTTTTTTCGCGGTACATCCCTATGCGGACTGCACATACCCTTTGATGTGCCGCCCGCGCCGCGCGCGCCGTTTTTTATGTTTATCGGATGATTCAAATTTCATTAAACAATAGTGGCGTCCTGCTCTGTCTAATGGTAGTTACATTTGCAGAAAAGAGAATAGATAGTTATTAATTTTGGTAGCTTATCATGCTTTTTGAGGACTGTCGTTGTGTGCGTTTGTTTAATGCTATTTTGCTAGTGTATTTGAAATAAACCTTTATGACTATCGAAATAATGTTCATATTTGTTTATCTTTGATTATTCGTTTATAATTTTATTTAGAAAAGACTTTATGTACTGGAGTTACGTTTCAATTTTGTTTGTTCGGTGCATCAATGAGAGGGTGTCTGTTATTCACTTAGTCTTAATTAATTATTAAAAAAAAAATACCTACAAAAAAAAGTATTGATATCGATTCAGTAGCTGATTTTGAACATACTACTTTCCGCTTTTACATTTAAATGTGTTACATGTTGTATATATGTATATTTTAAATTAAAAATAAACGAGGCTCAAACGTATACCAAAGAATAAAACTGGAGGCATTACATCAAATTCGGTGAAAATTACAGAATATCGTCGATCATGATCGGAGCAATAACCAGCGCGAAAATGGAAACCTTAATAATCAGTTTATGTAAAACGATCACAGATTGCCGGTAATTTTGTGAAATGTCTTCAATGCAATAATACAGGAGACTTTGTTAAATGTTCCTTTTATAACAAATCGCGGTATAAGAACAAAGGTTTCATTTGTACTTGAATGTTTTGAGATCAGGTTTTAAATAAATATGACCAACTTACTCTCAACTTTTAAAACTCGTAGGAATATGCAAAATAATATAGGACATTCCTTAAAAAAATGTCAAATAGAACAATAAATTTTGAAATCACACAAGTTTTACAGATACCAGCGCATTAAAACAAACAATCTCTTAATTTTATTATATTAGTATAAATGGGTTATATTATACAGTACAATAAGCTTTCAAGTTTACCGATTCCAATGTGAACAATGGATCTTTGATATTCAATCCTTGTCAAGACATCCAATACTTTATCTTAAAAACAATATTTACCTTTAAAGATAAATTTTACATATCTAACGCAAATACGACTTGATTTACACCTTGCATACAAATGGTTGACATGATAATTGCATTAAGATAAATGCCGTTATCAGATGCGCAGGCCACAGGTGCGAAGTGATAGATGTTATCACGTGCTAACAGTGTTATCAGTCACCATAATTGATTAGGTTCGCCGCACTAACCGCTTGATAAGGCCGTTCGAGCTCTGGGTGATTAGCTACTGTTATAGATGTAGATACTACATACATACATACATACATAAATACACGCCTTTTTCCCAGAAGGGGTAGGCAGAGGTGCTACCAGAACACCCACGTTTCGCCTTGTATATTCCGTCCCACGATGTGATAGGGGGCGAGCCTATCGCCATATCGGGCACAAATTCTTGAGTCCGGACTGATAATTAATAGAAAAATCCAATGTCACATTGCCCGACCCGGAACTCGAGCCCGAGACCTCAGCATTGTAATCGTACCGTAGTACCACTACGCCACCGAGGCAGTCACTACTGTAGATACTAGTGATGTAATAATAGGTTTTAGGCATTATGTTAGGGATGAGCTAACATCCTTATGTAAGCGACAGTTTTCTATCGGATTGGTCTATAAAGTAGAGATGAGAGGTTTAAACCCAAGGCAAACCATTGATTTTTTTGGAAATATTCAGCAATGTGTGAAAAACTAAATATTTAGGTATAAAAAAATACACCAACATTCATATACATATTCCTGACCCCACACTAAGATCAAGTCTTGTGTCGTGGGTATCAGAATCTACAAGAGACTTTTCGGTCTCACTAACACTCAGACCCCAAACAAATACTTGTGGTTCACACAAACATTTGTCAGCCGACGTCTAACCAACTACGGCACAGAGGCTGTCAAGGTATAACATTATGTGTATTCCTACCGTCCATGAAACCAGAGACGCGTAAGTGACTTTCAATTTTATCGCCCATTATATCTGACTTTTACGTCACCGCGCAATTTATACAGTAATAATTAATCAAGATGCCAAACACAATGGTTCTTTGGTGAAAATTACTGTGAAAACGTGACCAATTGAACGAAATTGTAATAATTCAAATAATTTTAATACCTTTCAATCGCAAGCGGCTTTGTTGTGCGTAAAGGAGAAAAAATCATAATACATTTTATCAAATCCGAAAGGCCTTTAAGGTCCTAATTGTCGTGGCACGGAATCTTATAAGTAGTACCTAATCCTCCATCAATTTAGGAATTCATTTATTCCAATTTATGTTCATTTCGGATTTACTTTACGATTGCCATTAAAGGGGCGAGCCGGAATAAGACTGGGCGAATGATGCCAATGTATAAATGCTTTTAACCCTTCTGGCTGTAAAATGGCGTCGTCTTAATTGCACTTGAAAAACTTTAATTACCCTGGCCACGGAACTTGGACAATTGTGAAAATATTAATAAAATGTTTATTTCACATTCCGCATAGAGTTTTTTAACATTGTATTAGCTTTTGATATTCACAGACCACTATAGTAGACGGATGCTTCCGAAAGCCTGATTTTCATAAAACATGTCCTTAATTAATTGTATAATTTTGGTTGGGAGTACGTTTTCAAATTAAATTATTTTTTGCCTAGTTTCGGTTGTGAAAAGTGAAACCAAACCCAAACCATGACGTGTCGGGTGATCTATACGTCTGTTTTGCATTGGAATGAATATTAATTAAGATTTAATCATATACCAGACTATATCATTTTCTAAAAAGGAATTTGAATTTTATCGCGAAACTATCACGAATATTAATGTAATTTCGAATTACAGCAGTATAAGTATGCTTATGTTATCATTCTGTCTTCCATTTCAAATAAAACTACAGCGACCCCAAATCTAAAGCAACGAGGATAAATATTTACATGGGTCCTACTGCCTACAGCCTACAGTCTACAGAAAGCGAGCGAGCCTACGTACAAGGAGGGGCTATGTTTATTCAAATATTAAACACGGCAAAAATTCAGAAGGGATCTAAATTCTCCCTAGATTATAGGGACATGGATCGTAGAGTAGATGTCTATAGTAGGTAACTATGCAATTATCAACCTCAGGCACAGGAATTCTACGACTGAATATACATCCCCCAAAGATTACCGCATCGATCTGTTGGAGTAACAATACACAATGCAATACCCGATGTCATTTCAATATTGTTTTAATGCAAATGAATTATTAGAACGCTATTTCTTGACATAAAAGGGTTTTATTCCTTGTGTTAGAAAGAAAAGAAAAGAAACAACGAAAGAAAAGGTTAGAAAGAATCGTTCGTCGTATCGTAAAGTCGTGAAAGTGTCACAGCGTCTCCAGCCGCGGTCGTCTCATTTCTGTCGGTTCTTAATTGTCTACGAGAGATTTCATTGCGGCCCAAATCTACGGCCGCATTCCGGGTCTGTTAAATAAATCCTCAAAAGTACCCTTTGCCTCTGAGAGAGCGTTCTGAATGTAAGATTACATTTTCAGTGCGTTTCGTAAATTTTAATATTGAGACTAACTTTCAACTCGTCGGCTCTTCAGTTATATTGGTTTTGAACAGTTTGAAGAGCCTGGTAGAAGTTTTCACGAAGTTTGTTATGGTTGGAAGTATATTTTGTGGGGAGTATGTTTTTGGTAACTGTAATCATTTTGGACTGAATATATTATGTACTGTACAGTGGCAACCCATAATCGATCACTGCTAAGCATGAGACTAATCTCCAACTGGGAGTTCGATTAAGACGTTGGGCCATAGTTCACCAAACTACCCTATTGCGGGTTGGCAAACTTTTTGAGACATCTGTAGTATGCAGGTGTCATTACAATGTTTCTTTTTACTGTAAAAAATATTAAAAAGCCTATGAATTTTTTGGGCCCAACTATACTGATTTAACACGTTGGTTGACGATTGGATTTGGTTTAGACTACTCTAGCGTGAGAATTTTCCAACCTTCCGTACAATTTGGAACGTGCTTTTTGATGTATGGAGAGGCTCGAATTTCGTGCCGAACGTAGTTGCTCCTGTCCTAAATTAGAACCCACGTGTCCTCAACGGAGTGACGCAAAAATACCCTTTGCCGATTGAAATTCGAATTCGTCCAGCTTCCGTTAAACATAAAATTACATGGTGGCAGTACGCAGCGTATTTTATTAATTGGTTCGTAATTGTGGACACTACGTTTAGTCAAAGATATTTTAATATTTGCTTTTATTTAAACACATTTAGTTTTTTTATGATATCTTGTCAATATTTTTAAAAACCTCAATGATAAGTCGATTAAGAAGTCGTTTATTCGTCTGGCTAACTGATATGTTTCGTTTCTGAGTGTTATGGGATTGTGTAGTCTGCGATAGTTTCTGAGATCTATGGGATAAGACTTTTATCTTAATGTAGTGTTAGGACTTGTATTCTACTTAACTTATTTATATATATAAAAACAATTTCAACTGTCTGAATGCAAAACAAATTACAGTAAACCCCGTAGCTAATCGCAGGCATCAGTTATTCCAACAAAATTACAATGTCCGAACATACATGTGTATTGTTTACAGACATAGATATATCTTTAATTCCATAACGCGACGGACAAAGCAAATCTCTGTGGAGATTAGTGACTGTTCACTCGAACAATACAAACGAGCCTTTTGGTAAAAATATACTTTGATATAAAGATGTATACATGTATACATTCAACAGTTTGTAAAAATTATAATTTACGACATTAACATATCATTTAAATACTTATTTATCTAATTAATGCCCAATGGGATCCTTATTCCTAGAATTCATGAATATTATTATCTTACCACAAGAATTCCATTACACAGAGCCAAGAATACTTCATAGCGAGTTGTAGAAAGCGACAATAATATGAGAAAACAATGATAAGTATAAATTAATATTTATATTTGCATTGTCATATTATTAAACATCTAGAAACGACGTAAACGACTTCAAAACAATAGCAAGGACGGATCCGCTGCATTAGCGACACAAAAAGGTCATTGTTACGCATCATTACTCAATAACGCGAAGTCCCTTGTTCACTACGGCGAAACAGAAAAAAACTTGTGCACACAAAACGTGCTGGGATCTCTTCGATGTCGCCCAAAAAACTGTGGGAACCGGACGATCGTATCGCTGTTGCAATCGTGGCGCGAAGACAAACTTACACCAACAAAACAATCTCGCACACGATTCGCGCCGAACAAAATCCCGGATCAGCTATCCACATTTATCGAGAGTGTTCTTGATTTCTTTCAAGCCCGGGCTTCGAGCTACTGGCCTTGAACTAGTTGCAACTTGAATACAAAGCGTCCGCCCACAAATATGACCTGAAATTTTTAGCTCACCCTGTTCGTAACATTCAATCAAAATTCAGCAAATTGCAATCCACGAACGGAGCAATAAAAAACAAATCAGTTCAATTACCCTTGATTTTTACAGTTTCGAACAAAGTCCGTTGCGATTTAGCACCCTCAGTTTAATTGGCGTGGGAGTTAGTTAAACGGAATCAATATAAAGCAGGCGTGTTTTTGTTTATTGCGAACAATGCTTACACATAACCCCGTTCTATTTGTTATGCTCACGAACAAGAGAAAGATCGGCGGTGTAACGGAAGGCTATTGTATACGTTTTTGTTGCGTTTGTTTCGCTGCGTGAGTCAACAAAATGGAACATGCAAGGGGACTGTGACATTATGAACAAACTAAGGCACAATATTGTGAAAAGAATTGTCGATATTAGCCGTGATTGGGGAAAGTTACACATGTTTCTTTGAGATAATATGATGAAACTCGCGTTTCATTGGTTTAATAGCTTATACGAGTAATGTAATAAGTAGCATCTTAGTGTTAGATTATGATTTGTCGAGAACTAGAAATCGCGGCGAAAGTTAACTGATGTAATTTCACAAAGTGCTAAATCATCTTCTATTTAAAATATGTATCAGGAAAATGTAAAACAGATTTATCAGACATCGATCTTTATAATTAAATGAAGCATGACGAATCTACATAACAAATTAGTTTTTCCAAAGAACATCGAAACCGCTTTTTTATTGGAGTAACAATCTATCTTGACGTATTTAAATTAATGTTGGCGATTTAATAATTTATTCACTTTCGTAAAACCTCCGCTTTCTTAATAAATGGAAAATATATTAAAAATAGCGATTTGTAATTCTTGTTGCCATTAAAAAGATTCGTTGCGTTTTCTTCTGCTATGGTTAGTTCCTAGCGATGACTAATTTGACTTTAAAAAATGACATAATAATATATACTTCCTTAACTTTTACTTCGATTGAGATATCTCATATGGACCAGTTTATGACGAGTTTAGTGAACGCGTTGATTACTAACGGAGTAAGCATGATTCAGTTATTTCGAAGTTTACTCATACTAGTGGAATGTCTCAATTGAGGGCTAGACGGCCGGCACCAACTGAAATGCAGGACCGAGTTAGGAAACTGCTAATTGTTGACATTTGTTACGTAACTCTCCGGAACGTTTTACTAGAGCAGTTTTTATTTTCTCATTTAATATGTATGTATCTGTATGGCGTGGGGTGAAGTAAAAAAAGAATACATTAAGATAAAATTAAAATACTCAATACTATTTATGTGAAGTGCGTGGTGGCCTCGTGGTATCGGACCAGACTCGGCTGCCTACATGTTCACGGTGGTCGCGGGTTCAAATCCCAGGGCACACCTCTGACTTTCCGGAGTTATGTGTGGAGTGATAATTCAATCACCACTCACTATATCGGTGAAGGAACACATCGTAAGGAAACCTGCATACCATAGCGATTTGTAAGAATTTATAAATACATACATAACCACACGCCTTTTTCCCAGAAGGGGTAGGCAGAGGTGCTACTAGAACACCCACGTTTCGCCTTGTATATTCCGTCCCACGATGTGATAGGGGGCGAGCCTATCGCCATATCGGGCACAAATTCCTGACTCCGGGCTAATAATGAATAGAAAAATCCAATATCACTTTGCCCGACCCGGGATTCGAACCCGAGACCTCAGCTTTTATTTATAAATGGTATGTAAAATCCGCCAACCCGCACTAGGCCTGCGTGGTGGATTATATGGCCTAACCCTTCTCAATTGTATTCCCGATAGAGACACGTGCCCTAAAGTAGTGCGTATATAGCCTGATACAGATACAGAACGATATTTAAGGGTAATAAATATCATATCGAGTATTTGTAGATCACACAAACTTTTATAAAACTCGATTACTCTAGTTTAACACCATACTGTCCAATTTAGGTATATTTAATGTAAATAAAAGTGTGTGGTGGCCTGTTGGTAAACGGACCAGACGTGGCTGCCTACATGTTCACGGTGGTCGCGGATTCAAATCCCAGGGTACACCTCTGACTCATCACCACTCAATCACCACGCACAATAACGGTGAAGGAAAACATCGTGAGGAAACCTGCATACCACAGCGATTTGTATAAATTTCTATGGTATGTAAAAGTCCGCCAACCCGCATTAGGCCTGCGTGGTGGACTATATGGCCTAACCACTCTCAATCGTACTCTCGATTGTAGAGGAGGCCCGTGCCCTGCAGTGGGTCGTATATGGACTGATACAATACAAAAAAAAGACATAAATAATCGTTATATATAGTTCGTCTCGTAATTTGTGAACTTAATTTCCGATCTGCAAATACGATGTTCTTTTTATTACAGGTATTCGAGCCAATATTGTGAATGTGCGCCGTCCGTCATTGGACGTCAAATAAATACGGATATAGACTTAATAAAGATGCAACGAGATACGTTTACATTTAATTTATTGCTTATTTATAGATTTCTAACGGGCATGTAAATACATCTTGTTTTATAGGTGGCTATAAATTTTGTCTACATTGAAGCCTTGATACAAGTGCTCACCTGTATACAATAATGTTTTAAACTAAGATATTATATAGCTGTATTGATAATAATGCTTTTGTGGACTATTTTCTAAATATATCATATATTAAAGGAAAGGTATTATTTAAATGCCTAAAAAAGAAACGAAACAAAAGCGAGATCAAAAAATAATAATAAGAAAACTCGCACCTGCAATCTTTATTTTCAAACTGAATATCGTGCCACATTTTAGCCCCTAATTCATCACTAATTATCAACGATATTTCATATAACAAAAGACAGTGAATTCGTACGTAGTATTTGTTTACACTCACCTAAGGTATAATGAATACCGTATAGACATAGGCAGGGTATATACCGCGGTGGCATTTGCAGGCTCGTCCCTAATGAACCCGCACCAGTTTGGTGAAAGATTCATTAAATCTTCGGAAGTACGCGGCCCACCTCACACACTCTCATTAAACATTCTCGATATTTTCAAGCTGAAACAGCAATTATGATAATCAACGAAATATTATAGAAAACAACGGAAAGTTTTTGAATTGCTCAAATGAACTGAACGCGAATTTACATTATTTAACATGTAAATAAGGCTCATTTTGCGAAAGCCTTTGTTGTCTGCACTTTTTTTCTCGCGGAACAATAAAATTTCCGTTTTTATATTTTTATTTTTTTGAATTCTCCCGGGAAAAAATTAACAATCAAGTATCATCCGTGTTTACTTCGCTTAATATCATCAATTCGTCTGTTTGAAACGAATTTTACTATCACGAAGTTTATTGGATAAATATAATATTTGTCATCGTTCTGTTGTGAAGATGAATTGATTCATTGATTTATTCAGGGTATAACCCTGCAAATTAGTGAGTGATATTGGACAACAACTTGGTTTTATAAGCACAGGTTAGGCCTAAATCTATCACCTGATAACAATAGGTTCGTTTTTAACTCAACTTTAATTTCGCAAAAGGATGCTCAGGCATCAATTCTCATTTGCGCTACGAACCGTCATATAAAATATGTATTTTAATATTTAATGCGCTTCAATTTAGACGTGATTCAGGCCTAAACCTGCCATTTCATCTACAGACTTAAGCTTTTAGCCATTAAATGTAGACGCTCCCTTAAGATTCGAAGTCACTCGAACGTATTCGACGCTCAAGCTAAGCCTAAGTTCTTAACATGAAAGTTTAATAAGCGTCTTTGTTCATTTATTTTTAATTTAGCTGCCATATCAAACGTCAGGTGCCTTAGGGAGTAGGTACTAGCTACGTATATTCAGCTCCATTCGCCTTTTGATGGAATATTTTGATAACTCTTATACAATGCGTACAGCGCTGAACCAGGCGGAACAGCGCTGAATACGGCGGAGCAACGCTGAATGCTGGGGAACAGTGCAGACCTCCGCCAAAAGTGTACGCAAAAATGTCAATGATAAAAATATACATTTGTCGCCGTTTTATGTCCCCAAAGCCGAACAGACGCAGAATGCTGAACAGATACGTTCGCGTCTTCATAAAAATTGTATTTTCTATAGACATAGACAAATGCAGAACTAAGCGTAATAAGTGTGGCTAGTCCCTTATCTTCATAATTGTTAAATTTTCCTCATATTTAGAAGATTATGAAGGGAAAGTAATAAAGAGATGTAAGTACATTGTAGAATGTAGCTGTTTGTTTATTTAAACATTTTATAAGCCATTATTATTTTATTGACGCAAAGCAATGAAGCGGGAGTTATTGTGAGATCAAACGGGAACTTGCACGTTATAGAAGAGTAGAATACTTTATTTACTGCCTATGTGGTTGTTATGCGTGGTAGACAATTTCCATTGATTTATTTGGTGGTCCGTGGTAAGTTGTTTATCTTATGTATCTTTTTGTTGGTGATAGGGTATTCGTATCTACTTGAATAACGACTTCCCTATGGGATGGTGGCCCACCCAAATATGTCGCGAGTAAGGTGCTGCCTTGTTGTTCGTTGCGTTTGTTTCATGTCACCTAATAAGTTAAAATCTTGAAATTCTGTTTCGGCTGGTATTAACTAGGTGACATTGGCAGAATTGGGGTGTAGTAACACCGCAAAAGCCAAATAACAAGAACTGAGAACTGAGGTCCTGCCTATATGTTTGTATAAGATTGTGTCTATCTCTCACATGTCCAAGTGGGTCGGAATGGTATAAAAATGAAGTGTATTTTATTTTTTACATATATAAACTATCACTGTTAGGCATAACAGAAGGTATATACTACGTATAGAATAGAACGTCAATTGTTTGGGTGCAAACGTCCCTCTTTCGTTTTTTTAAATATCTTTAATCCACTAATGCAAATCGCTCGATGACACTGCTTATACTTATTTCCTAAGCAACTACTTGAAATTTTATTTTCATCAAGTTTACATTAAAAAGTAATTTCTTTTTGTTTACGTAATTAAATTATTTTTTTAGCTTAATAATGTTTTATGAAGTACGTTTTTTTCAAATTAATCTTAAAACACTTAATTTGCCATTAAAAATGAATTTAGAGCGATGCGTGGTAATTCAAAGTTAATTGCCTTATTGTCGCAGCAAATTAAGAACGAATAGGGATTTTGTTTCGGTATTGCTTAGGAAATTATAGCGTTTTTTAAGTCCACAGAAAAATATTAATGAAAGATCGTTCCTACGTTCTGACGTGATCTATACATATACAGGTAACCGGCTTTGTATTTTTAATTGCACGCCAATAATTTTAAATAAAAAAGCAATGCTCTGAATAAAAATTAATAAACCACGGCGTGATTTCATGGTTTTTACTGCGTTCCTCTAATTATTTTACACAAAAGCATATGCGATGGCCAAAGGCTCTTTGTATTAGCATATTGACGTAAATAAATAATAAAAAAACTTATTTATGATTCTGATAATATCCAACATTCCTATAAAACGCTTAATTCTCAAAATACGGTTTCTTCTACGTCATTATATTAATGTAACTATACTCAAAAATCGAGATATTAACTTTATGTTCAACCGGCCACCATTCAATCCTTTGAATATTTAGTAAATATTTTTATTTATCAAATATCCCATATTTCTTTATAGCACACGTCCGACAAAATTACTTAGATCACCGTCCACCAGTTACTGCGTAGTAATATATTAACAATAATTAGTCTAACCCTCTAATTTCTTTCCAGATCCGACGTGTCAACCCGATAGCAACCGTGCCTCGGCAGCCGAGTGGCGCGATGCGGTCGGCGGGACCCCCGTGAGGTCCCGCCTCGACATGGGCTCTAACATCAGCCAACACTCCGCCAAGGGTCTAAAAGGCCGACGCGCCAGGTCCAGCGGCGATCTCTGCAATGGCGACACAAAAAGTCAGACTGAATCGTCCGTCTGTGGGTCCGTTGTCGGCGATGTTATGGGGTGGAACCGATCCCTGCCCAACCATTTAGACGGCAACCGACATCTAGCCGACTATAGCAGGGTTAACAATAATTACGGTGACTTTGGAACGTATAATCGAAGTCATCCTAAAGGCGGACGCGGCTTGCGGTACCGAGTGAGCAAATCAGGTGAGTTTTTAAAACTAATATCCGATTTTTTAAACTAAATTTAATGGCGTAATATCCAAAAAAAGAGTATGATGGTACAATCAGTGGCGGTACTTCCATACAAGCCCAAAAGCCCGGCTTGCCCTACTTAATACGTACATACTCGATACTGAACATAAACCATTACAATAAATACAATACATTCATTTATTAGAAAACATCTACAATTTTTGAATTTACCGCGTCCTGTCGCGGCGCGTCTAAATACAGCGCTTGAGACGGAGCGCCAAAGCGCCGCGCGAAATTCATTCCATAGGCAATGATATTAAAACTCAAAAAACGGTGGCTCCACGCGCTCCCTTAAAAAGGCGGCACAACGCACATATATCTATCTTTTTCTCTCTCGTGTGCTTTTACGAGGCTTTTGGCAACGCGGCCCACGTATGGGTGAAATGGTGTACAAGACGCTACGAATGTATAGGTATGGCTATTTTTGTATAGCTCTCAGTACGAGACGAAATGCCCGGCTTCGTGATGAACATTTCACGGTTGTCACGTTATTATTTGTTATTGTTGTTTAGTAAATATATTTATTGTTAATAAATTAACTTGTTTCGCATTTAAAAATATTTTTAATTAAATGATTAAAAATTTGCCTGTAATGTCGGTACTTTTTAATAAATTATAATTGCAGTTTGTAATTTATAGTAATGTTTATATTTACGTTTCGTTTCGCAATTCTGAACGAATTCGTACTAACTTCATAAGTATTTTGACATTGTGTAATTATTGTAAATAGTTCTAATATAGGTTAATTATTAGTTGTTTTATGTTATTGAAGCTTTTTGATACTAAAATGAGTTGTATTGTTTCCTGTGATGGTTTTAGTGTGATGATGAAAGTGTTCGTTGCCGGTATAAAGGTAATTTAATTCAATTATATTGAATTAGAAACTAGAGCGAAAACAACGCCGGGTTTGTGTATTTCTTATATTCGTGGTAAATCACGAGAGGTATTTTATCAGTTCAGTTAAATAAACTACGTAATTTGATTTCTACATGCTTCCCTTTGTATAGGATATTAAATAATGATGTTTCATATTATGTTTTTCAAACGACACTTGTGTATTATAATAGTTTGATAAAATATAAACATTGCAATAAATTAGGTGGCTCTTTCAAAAAATATGTTATTACTTGTAATTCTTAAAAATTTAACGTTAATGAATTAATAATTTATGCCGCATTTTCGGATAACTGCGAAGTCAAACACGGCACCATAGTAGCTATCGTTGTGCTAGCGGACTGTCGGGTATTAAAAATGAAGTGCTCAGCAGTTATTGCAATAAACAATTAGGTACGGTTGCATTTCCACAAGTAATCTATATTTGTATTAATCCTAATATTGTATAGATTATGTGTTAAGTCTGCTGACGTACATTCGTTTTCTTTGTTCTTAGTATATTTTCCTTCTAAATCAATATGCATTAAACATAAAACAAAATATTGGGCTTGCCCTACCCCAAAACCCTAGGCACGCCACTGGGTACAATATTAGGCGTGCCCTGTTACAATAAAGGATATTTTTTCAAGTCAGATAACTTTTATCGGACCAATAGAAATGTTCTTCCTATAGAAATTATAACAAAAATGTTGCCATAGAATATTTCATTCTAATGTCGATTCACTGTTTTGTTCACTGTCCAATATGTCTATCTCCTTTACAACAAATGTATGAAACATTTGAGTCTCCGTTGTCACCAAACCAGACAACTCTTTTATCATTCAGCAAGTCCTCGCGGGTCGCCATCAATATCTTTATGAGGACGCATCGATCCTGACAGCACTTTATGTTGCCATAAGTCATAGCGCGGAAATATCACCGTGATTTATGTGAAAAGGACTGACAAAAACAAACTCCATATTGATTTATACGCGCCGCTTGATATTCAATTGAAAAGGGTTTTAAAAACCTAGTGGTTTTCGGAAACTCGTTACTAATATTTGTTGTTCTTTGTGTAGAAGTTAACAGTTATTATTTCATTGTTTTTTTGTAGGTATATATTTCTTTATACCTAAAGTTATTCCGCCCAATTGGCAGATACCAATGCGTGGTTTCCGACTGTATAATTTGCCGTTTCGTCTGGTCTTTAACATTGTTGATTTTAAGAATATTGCCTGTCGTATCTATTAAGGATTTTAAGCCAGCGCTTATTTAACATTTAAAATGACGAAATGTAAGTTATACAGTCAGATGTGACTAACCAACATTTCAAGCCTATTCTAACATTAAAAGCTACGTAATTTTGTGACTAAGGAAAACATTTATTTAAATAATTTTCCTTATTTCATACGTGTTACTTAAACATATCATCTTACCGTCACTTGAATCAAAGCGTAATTCGCAATTTGCTGAAAAGGAATCCAATTTCACAAGTGGAATCAAATAAAGACGTTATATATTTTGAGATTAGCTTGCGACACACATTGTAAGGTCAAAAGAAACTACTTATTGGCAACACGCCACCCATACTTCTTGCTTGGATTAGTAATATGCACCCACTGTAGGAGTTTGCTATCTTTAAACTAATCAGGCATATATAAGATTTAAGGCCTTATTCATAGACAGTTTTAAAACCTATTTTTGTTATACAATGTTTTGCCCTTTCGAACGACTCTTGAATGCAGTTTGAGCAAAGAAGACAAAATATTTGACAGTTAAAATAGGTTTTAAAACCTTCTATGAATTGGGCCATTAATATTTGCAACGTTTGATATTAAATATTCATTGAAACAAGCAGGAGAGGATTCGTTTACTATGTCGCTTTCAACATAATATGAAGGCTTTAGGCATGTCTGAAACAGATTCTTAGGTTCGGCAATAATTTCTAAAAGCATTTCGGCCGCAGAATGGTAAACATTGTTTGAATAATGGTGTCTTGGATTTTATCGCGTATTTGATTTAATTTTTAGTTTTTTTTTTAAATTGTAACAGTCACTAAGCGGATGACTAATACCTCAGTCCGCCCCGTGATCACGAAAACTATAAAGTAATTAAAAAGTCGGGAAATTAAAAAATGTAAAAATTAAATCAAATTCGCGATATAATCTGTAAGAATTCGTTTTATTTCAAAACATTGTTCGCTTGATATTTGCTATTCAAAATTTGGTAATCGATCCTTTACAGTTTTCAATATTCTCACGATGCAGAGTCGAGACCAACGAGACGACCGTATACCTTAAACTATTACTTATAAAATTCCTGCGCGTATTTTTTCCAACACGCGAGAGAAAAGCTACTTTATATTCCCAAACGGCACATTAACATTAATTATGTATCCAATAAATAATCCTGTATATTAAAAGGTTGAATGTTCTGATTTTATAGCGCTTTGCTTTTGGCGGGCCTTTGGAGCGCAGAATTAATGACTCGGAAGGCTCGTTTAGTGAAATATCTTTAAGGTTTCGATTAGCCCGTGTTGGTTGAACAAAGAAAACATTTTGCCTACACAGACAACGCCGTGTTTCTTATTAGAATGTCGTAAATAATTCCACTTGAAATATGTTGTTTTATTGTATCTAAAATTAATAATCGGTGAATTATATGTACTAGTCTTATTTAAAAATATAAAATGAAACCTATGTAATTCGCCTATTTATAAAATAACTGTATATAGTAATGTGAACTGCTGAATATAAGGTATCGTCAAGTACTGTATCCTTTACTGCGTCAAATAGTAAATGAAAAAAACGCGTTTACAATATCAGTGATAAGTACTTCACATATCACATTATTATTTAATGTCTATTCTTAAATACATATGGCATGAGTATTGTGTATGAATTATTGTGTTGAAAATAAACACAAAACTCACGATTGAACACAAGCCTACCCAAGGCCAAAACCATTCATCCTTTGTTACCATAAAATAAATCGCCTTATTTATACGTTAATGTATCACAACATTACATTCTGATGTCCTATTTTTCTTTAATGACACGTTCGCATCTCGAGCGTCGGTTTTTTGCGAGAGAAATGATGCTGAGATAGTAAATAATAAATCTGTATTCCCGGGTATTCTAGACTAGTGTAGTGACGTAGGCAGATAAGGGCGAAGGGAGCGAGATAAAAAGCGTAATGGGCCTAATGCGCGGGCCATCGATCATCTCGGCTCACCTTGGAATTGTTTGGGCGAGCGGCTGATTGCGTTGGTATAACGTCGCCTTACAAATTTTAGTGTACGGCTATTTTACCTGCGCTAGATGTTTTGGTGTAGGTTCTTTTGTACCGGTTATGTTTTGTAGGCGATTAAGTATGTTATCGTCAGAAGCCACGCATTTGCGCAATTAAATGCTTATTTTTCGAAAGTAACGGTTTTTAGGTTTGCCGTTTTTATATGGATGTTTTAAATATAGTATTTTTTTTATCAGCTCATATAAGTCCCACTGCGGAGCACGGGCTTACTCTACAATCGAGAGAATCGATAGAGAGTGGTTAGGCCATATAGTCCACCACGCTGGCCTAGTGCGGGTTGGCGGACTTACATACCGTAGAAATTCTTTAAAATCTCTACGGTATGCAGGTTTCCTCACCATGTTTTCCTTCACCGTTAAAGTGCGTGGTGATTGATTATCTATACACACGTAACTCCGAAAAGTCAGAGGTGTGCCCTGGGATTTGAACCCGCGACCACCGTGAACATGTAGGCAGCCGAGTCTGGTCCGTTGCCAACAGGCCACCACGCACTAGTAAATACCTAGTACTATAATAATATTATATTCCGTTGCAGAATAAAATAAATAAGAGAAATTAAAAAAAGAAAGAGAGAACAGAAACAAATTGAGAAGAGATATGTTAAACATAGGTACCACTTTCGCTTCTTTAGTTATCATTAACCACCTCAAGCAAAATCTTCGAGATCATCTGAAAAAAATAAGTGTAGGAAAATTAAATAATAAATAAGGAATTTAAGCATAATTTAGTCTTCATGGTCAATGTCGTATAGACTATAGACATAAGGAACAAGGACGTGTCATCAGCTTTCTGGGCATTTTGCCATTCGCTAATGATTTACGCTTGAGCGACTTTTCGTTAGATATCCGAGCCGCACTGCTCGCATATTTGAATCTGTTTCAAAACCATACATAATATTGTATTGAGAAGAAATTGCCTGAAAATTCATATACTCGTATTACATAAGTTCATGGCTCAGGCACAGGCACAAATCTTAACACAAAGTGATAGATTAATAAGTAGATATATTTTGTGGGACAGAATTGAACTTATTGTCGCAAATAAGACATTAATTATGACATAAATGACATTGGAGGATAAATCAAAAGGAAATGTGATATATACATGATACATATTATACATAAGCTCACGCGTGTATCCCGAAAAGGTAATGTATTATTACTGTCACAACAAACAAGAATACTGTTGACATAACACGAACCCACTGGATCAAAATTACCCTATTTATATGCTATACCTGTTCATAATAAATTATAGTGACACGTGTTCATAAAGTACCAACAATACCCCTCAGGAACAATTAGCACGCAAACATATTTCAACACTAAATCAACGATTTAAATGTTTCGCTAACCCTTTATTAAATCAGAGCTAAAATACGTCTGGGCAGGGCTCGGCATGACGTCACGCGTGCACTCGCGACTAACGGGTCAAGGGCGAGTCGACAAGGGACCGCTTTCCATTGCCGCTGGTCAAACAGACCACATGGAAAACAGCTATTTAAATTACATGTTTATTTTAGCCGTGTAGGGTTAAATGTGTCGCGAAATTTAAATAGGTTCTTATTTTAAATGTTATTTATTTATGTATGATTAATTACTTTTACTTGTTGTACCTACCGTGTCATAATTGATTATTGCGTGGGGGTCTACAATGTAAGGTTTGATTGAGAGGGTTAAGTCATAGTCCACCACGCTGGCCTTTTGCTGGTACTTCATGCACCAAAGATTTTTGTGGAAAGATCTCTATAATACTTCCACACGGTGGTTTTCATAGCTGTTTATAGTGGGTGGTAATTTACTATTAAAACTTACATATCTGATAAGACCGCCAATTGTACTTTTTATGTATTTTTATTTTCTTATTATTTGTATTTTTTTTTGTGTGTGCATGAAAGTGTAAATAAATAATTAAAAAAATATCCGAAAAGCCTAAGGTGAGCCCTGGAATTCGAAACCACGACAGAATAATTTTTAATTATAATACTAACTTGGTAATGCATCTATAATACATTAACTACATATTGTACGACTGCTATTTCTCCGTCCTATCTAGAATTTGCTCCACACACGTTATTAACTGCGAATGCCTTTGTATCTATGACGGATTATACTCAAAGGCACAAAGCTACATCCGATTAGAGCGTGCTTAGAGACACGTCTCTAGAGATTCTTCAATACCGGCTGGCTTAGAGGAAAGCGGATAATGCTTTGTTACAGTTTACGCCAGTAACAACGTACTTAAATGATAAATTTATTGAAAGTTAATTAAATGGAGTCATAAAACCAAATACGTATGACAAAATTATTCAAGTTTGTTTTGTATTTGCCACGAACAAATTTAAATGGCGGTAACTTTTTTGTTGTGTATTTTTCAATATACAAAGTAAATTGGTTGTCGAATTAAAATCATGAATATTTGGAAAAAATACCCGTTGCGAAATAATACGTATTTTAAGTATGCTGAAGATCAGGCGAAATGGAGAAGAATTACTCGAAAGGCAGACCCTGGCACCGGCCGGGATAACGCTAGGTAGAAGAAGAAGTATTTAAAGTATGATTTTTGTTCTTAAAACCCGTCGAAGTATTTCGTTTTTTAACAGCATTTGCAGTATAAGTTACTAGATGTCAAGTACACAGAAAAGTGTCTAGTAAGCTGCATGAAAATAAATTATAGATATTAAATCAAAATCCAGTTAACTTCCTGCAGCCGTAAGATATTGTCAAAAATCTTAAAACAAATCTAGTTTTATCACTATACTCTATCCCTTATTAATGTTGCATACAAAACTAATTAGAAGCGGTTTTGCCTATGCAATAACCCAAACACACTATAACGGTGAAGGAAAACATCGTGAGGAAACCAGCATACCATAGCGATTTCTATAAATTTCTATGGTATGTAAAAGTCCGCCAACCCGCATTAGGCCAGCGTGGTGGACTATATGGCCTAACCACTCTCAATCGTACTCTCGATTGTAGAGGAGGCCCGTGCCCTGCAGTGGGTTGTATATGGGCTGATACAATACAATAATAACCCAAACTACACAAACAACATTATGATTTATATTTAACGCATAACATGTTGCATCCAAATTGATTGGCCTTATGAATAAATAGCTTACCCCTATCTCAGAAACATAATATAATGGGGCCTACAGTGTTACGAGAGAATTACGTAATATTCACCTTTCGGTTAGAATATAGATTGCCTGTCAAATTTTGTACATTAATTTTATATTAAAATAAAGTTATTCAATTTCCGATACCGTCCATTTTTACACGTCGCTGTTAGTTAGGTTTTAATAATTTCTTATTCGTATAATTTTTATATTAATAATTCATCGCAGAACTATAATCAAACTTCATCTACAAAAATCAAAGAACACGGCGAACTTAATGAATAAATGATTTCCACGCTTATTAGAATTTCGAATCCGCCTTTAAAGCATATGGCGCGAATCGCGATGTTCTGATTGAATTCTGAATTCTCTTTTGTCTGTAGGCCCAATTTGTCTCCTCGCCTAATCAGTAGGAGAGAATGGAGCATTCCATCTCAGAATGTTATTAATCCCAATTTGCCGTGACGCCTAACGCTCGCAGTCAGACATTGATATATCACTAATGGGCGATTACATAAGAAACCGACTTTTATACAAACATAAACTGTTTTATAGCCAATGTTTTTGGACTAACAGTTTATTTATAATCCTTTTTACGAAATTAATAATCGATTTTAGTAAATTAAATAACATTTTTAAACAAAAACGACATATCAGGCATAATAATTGGAAGTGGTAGAGCCACGCTGTGGTCAGTCATGATTCAGCATGAATGGGCAGGCTCATCCCGGGCGGTACCATTGTCTCACAAGAAATCGACGTGAAGCGACAGCTTCGTTGTCGTTGTGAGATTGCCGGATGCCCAATACCCCTTTCCTCTTCCCATCCCTTTTTCCTTCCCGCTCCCCTCCCAATTTGGCCGGCAACACATCCATGATCCAGCGCTGTGGATGTTCATGGGCGGCAGTGATCCCATACCATCACGTGACCTGTTTGCCCATTTGCCACAATAAAAAAACATAATATGTGGATAAACACCCTTATTACCTCATTTCAAATGAAAATAGCGACATCTCACGGTATATTCGTGAACTACTTTCAACTTTTACGAGGTTTGGCCAACATGGGATTAGAAATAAAACGTGTTACATCAATGTGTAAGCTAGTTTTACGTAGTAGAGTACTTTGCCGCACGGGACTAAAACTCCAAACACTCATGAATCATTTAAAGTTAAATTATGTTCGCATATTCACGGTAAATGGTCGTAAAAGCAGTCCTTTTCTTAAATGGTTAGTAGTAATGTTGCACAACATATAGAATGTGAAGTTATTATTATCCAGAATGTCGAGGCGAATAGATCTCTTGCTTAATAGCTAATCTTGCCTCTCCCTACAAACAGACACGACACGACTCCCAAATTATAATTGTACAAGTTGTCTTATCATCCTTCTTTTAAAAAAATCATTAACAATTCGTTCATTAAGAAATATTGCATCTAACATGAAGAGTAGGTACAAAGAATATGCAATGCAGGTGAAGACCTTTTCTGAAATCGAAATAGAACCAAATATAGTACCAGAAAACTAAAAGTATACAATAGCAGATATGACTTCCTAAACATCATTAAGGCTTAAATTCACCGCTCCGGCCTACGGCTCTAAGCCGGCGATCATTAAGTTAGCAGGCATTGACGTACTGTGAAATCAAAATTAACAATTCAAATGCGCATGTGATTTGCCCGACACAGCAATTCATCAACTATCATGACTGTCCAAAATAGATTGCGTCCAAAATTGCCTGCGCTAATTCGAAATTGAGTCAGTTAATACTTATCAAGCTCTATGTCAGTGCCCATGGCTTGAACACAAACATTAGCATTATTTACCATAGATAGGTCTATTGATTCGTGGGTTCTGTGATTTTAATCTGTATTTTCGTTGATATGTTTACTCTTATCGTATACGTTTGAAGCCTTAACTCACGTCTGTTTTCGTTCTGAGATTAGTAGTGAGTAATGCGTCATAGGCCAATGTACAAGATATTTCGCTACTTCAACTGGTATTGACCGCATGTTAGCTCTTTACACGTTACAAGAATCTTATATTACGTATATGCGCTCACGCCCATAGCCGCGATAAACCCAGGCAGAGGTACTACTGGCGCCACCCAAAATTTGGCAGAGCTTATTTCCGTCCGACGACGGAGCCCGGTACAAATTCCAAAATAGATTGCCTGATTAGGGAATATAACTCATGACCTCACAGATCAATTTTATATGCGACCACTCTGACAAATTGGTGACCACAAAAGTATCCTGAATTTGACATTATAAGTACTTTTATAGGTACATGCGTTGCTTGACTTTCACTATGCAGATTATCGGAAACATTTTTGAGGGCATTTTGTGTCTCATAGATGAACAGAGTTAAAAGTCTACAAGAATGCATTATACATCTTTCAATTACTTGCACTTAAATCATCCGGGCATACCATTAGTAGCTTATTACAGTGTCTGCAACATTTATTATAGCTATAATAGGCAACGGTAGTGAGGTAATTATGATAAGAACCGCACTAGTGCTGCTGTTCTGAGTGCTTCATAATACTTATCTGAGATAAGCACACTTCACCTGCATGCGGTATTCTCAGTATAAACTACTAAATAATGCACGTTTCGTAAGTTAAATATAGACATTCATATTGTACTTCTGAGCCGCAAGATTTAGGATCCAGAAATTCTTGAACACAGACATGAATCTACGCTCCACCGTTTTTTGTCATTTAATTCGGTTATCAAGTTCTTCAAATTTTAAATCTTTACATATGGCACAATATATAGCAAAAACTGTCATCCTAATCTGCGTTGTCTTTTAAGATTTATGTCTTGGTTTGAACATATAACTCCAAAGTAATTTCCTGGTAGTAAACATGTCTCCAGTAGTAACGAAACGTCCTTATGACCCGATTTCAAGCGGCTTCCCTTTTCTATAAATCAAATTTGACTGTGGCGCCCCAGAACAAAATATGTCAGTAATTGATGTGCCCACTGTGCCCTACCATTTGTACAAGGAACATCATTGAGGCTATAGACGCTGCCATAAGTGTAGCGACCGACTGGGCCGAGAAATTGTAAGAGTTTTAGTGCAAACAATTTTAAGACATTGACTCGAACGATGAAGAAGAATATGCTTACATTTACATCATATTTTCGCTCAGGACTGTGGCTTCCCTTTTGAATATTCACTCATTGCCGCTGGTGTTTTGCTAAGGCTATTTCGAGAGATATGTCTGTCCATGTATGGCAGTATCTCCTATAGGAGACTCGTGTGCTCATTTACAACCCCTTCGCTTTAAAAAACAGATCATAATTATAGAACCACCGAGGGGCAGAAAGTATGCATGACTTTCTCATCCCTTTAAGTAACCTAGGCATGATACAAATGCATGCGCGTTATTTTAATTTCTCAAGTAAGTACGACAAAGTGACTACAATGTTGATGTATCATGTAAATGCTTTGCAATAGTAAACAGAAGATCCATCGTTGAAAGATGGTTATCTCTCTGGCTGACATAATTATTATATAATTTTACACCTCTATAATAATTACTTGACTATACATTGCTAGTTAGGTTCGGTTTGGTTTACAAGTAGATGTAAAGTTTTTGTTTAGCTTTACGATCGCTTGCATGACGCCAACTCTTGTATGTAGTTCTTCGAAACTCGACACCAGATCGATATGGAACGCACTGCCTGAAGCACTTTTAGGTTATATTAAACACTTTAAAGTGCGTGGTGGCCTGTTGGTAAACGGACCAGACGTGGCTACCTACATGTTCACGGTGGTCGCGGGTTCAAATCCCAGGGCACACTTCTGACTTTTCGGAGTCATGTGTGTATTGATAGTCAATCACCACGCACTATAACGGTGAAGGAAAACATCATGAGGAAACCATACCGATTTGTATAAATTTCTATGGTATGTAAAAGTCCGCCAACCCGCATTAGGCCAGCGTGGTGGACTATATGGCCTAACCACTCTCAATCGTACTCTCGATTGTAGAGGATGCCCGTACCCTGCAGTGGGTCGTATATGGGCTGATACAAAACACTTTAAACTCGCAGGTTTTTAAAACAAAGAGTAAGTTTATCACAACGAAAATAAAAGTAAGGCAGATTATATAAACCATTAATTTAGTGCAACATATATTAATTATAATTAACTGGTAGTAGGTTTCTCCTATATGAGAGGCCGCCTGGATGGACACCACTGCAATGTCTATTTCTTCCGTCAAACAACGGATTGAAGGACATTGTAGCCAGAGTAACTACTGGATATAATTAGACTTAACATCTTATGTCTCAAAATGGCAAGCGCAGTAGAAAGCCAAGCATTGCTTTGTAATTCATGGTGTTGTTTAGTTTGCTACCGTCCATGAGCGGTCGTATGGCTTACCATCAGGGGAAGTGCATGCTCGTCTCGCCATTCATTGCAATAAAATGTACCACATTGATAATATCACAACTGTCTTATTTTCTATGCTACTACTTTCCTTATTACTATTTAGTAGTTATCCAAGTTAAAAGGATTTCATTTCTAATACCTTCGAACAGTTGTGTTCTAAGTTATTAAATACTTAGGTACAGTAGTGGCCTTCTTAGAAATAGCATCTTCATTTATCACCGCAAAATAGTTCAGCTTTCTATAGCGTCTCAATTTAAATTGGAACTAGTTACTACCTAGCTAAATAGAAAATCTAAGACCCAAATAGTAAGAACTTTTAAACTAAAATTTAATTTAAAAGTGGTGGGAAGGTACAACCCCGTTTGAAACATTGAGGTAATCTAATGAAGACTTTGCGAAAACTTCGATTAAATCTCTGGCCGGATCCGGCGGTAGGAAATACACTTATCGAATTTTCCCATAGTGTGAAATTGCAAGGAATTTCTGTCTGGGGAAGGAATACATTATCCCATCGGGGCTCACGGCCCGGCCTTACAGGGTTGTCAGGAGTTTATGCTCATCAAATTATAAATTCTTTATATTGTTTTGAACGGAAGTGTGGGCAGAAAATATTGATTAAGTGTTACTTCTTACCTTAATGGATACAAAGAGGCTGTGTTCACGGTAGACATTTATGTGTGGCACCACGTTCAAAATGCATTTCTTTACCGACGTTTACAAAAATAGGGTGTTCTTATAATATATTTTAATACATCTCCGAAGAACTCAGTAATATACTTTTTTAAACCTCGACGTGGCAACCCTAAATAACTTTAACCCTTCTCAAAGCCCCTCTTTATACGGTTTTACGGAACAAAAAGGTGATATATTTATCACGCAGTATGTGTGCATATCGCACGTATTAATTAATTGAATTAAGAGTTCTACCCCTAAGCACCCCCTCCTCTTTGCGTAGTATTCCTGAGTATAGAAGGTCGTCAACTCCCTTCTGTAACTGTATGACTTTCGATATATTTCGAAAACATACACACATTAGGTGTTTATTAAGAGTGTTTTTAATGTTAAATATCAGTAAAAAAATTATATTGTGTTTGCTTCCAAAATATATTGCAAATAAATGTGCATTATTACTTCATCACCTGTGTTTTAAATCGGAAAAAATAGTTTTGTATTTCAAAAATAAATCGAACGAAATCCAATCTTTTGTAATACTCATTGTAAATCTAAACTCGCACTAGAAATATACATTTTATGATATATTGTTGCATCTGTATTTTATGCTATTGAGTATGCTCCGTTTCGTATTCAACCCACGGATAACCGGTTTCGACAAAGATCCGTCCATCCATCCATCAGCCAAAGGAAGTCCACTGCTGAACATAGGCCTCCCCCAATGATTTCCACAGGACATTCCACAATGATACTCTATTTTAATTCCACTGAACCACTACCATAAACATTGTAGCCACTTTGTCACGCCAGTATTAAAGAAAAAAAAAGCAACACCTCTCCCTTTTATGAACCAATCTTTCTGACGTTTATATGTCGAATTCAAAAAGCATATTCGCGAAGAAAACAGCTCGTAATATAATTTCAGCAAAGGAAACTCGTTCAGAATTCAATAGAACTCACATACCTACTTACGTGGGAGGCGGGTAGAGAGCCTTTTCACTGGCACCTTTGAACACTTTTAATCTGGCAGTTTTTCAAAGCCTCCACGCTTCTTTTCGTTATGCGACAAGATTTCATATTAATCTCCTTAAAACTTCATTTTGCCCAAGTTTAATCTTTCTTAATTACTTACACCATATTAATTATGAGGAATTTTGGGGCGCGGTGATGGATAGCGGAAAGTTTTGAGTTTTTGCCAAAAACTCCGTGTCTTATGGTGCTCTGAGAAGGGAATTAGGCTGCCGTGTTTTATTAAACGGTGTTTGTACTTTAACCTTACGAACTTCAAAAGAGATTGAACTTTATTGTAAGGCGTTTCAGTCACAGTATTAATAAACCAACTAATCGTGCTGGTTTTATTGTTGGAGGGCCAACAATATTTCCCTTCTCCCTTGTCCCTCAATTTTCAAGGGCCGTCAATGCGGCTACGATTCATGAGTATTGAGGGTTTATTGCGGTGATTTCTTTTGAGGGAACCGCTTGATGTTATTGTGCTTTAAAAAATAACAAACAGTGAACTGGAACGCTTACTAGTACTACTAGATATAGAGAGGTGTATATAATTATATTTATATAATTATATTTCTTTTTGCCATCATACGTGTTACCTCCTTCCTATAGTCCTGGGTCCTTCCGCCATAGCGTGAAGAGGCATCACAGCGGGCCGGTATGATTGTGTCGAATGGTATGAGACTGCCGTCTGATGTCATTCGATACTCTGTCTGGGCGGCATTTGCATTTACCATCAGGTGCAATGCAGTTACTGTGCCGTGCTAGATCAAAAAATAAATCTATTGACGCTGATGGAATTCTTGAAAGGAGGATGATGGGAATGTTTTGTTAAGTATAATTAGTCTTCTGATGAACACAACCGAACAATACCATATAGAAAGATGTCATTCCAATCAATTCAATCCATCAGCCAATGGAAGTCCACTGCTGAACATACGCCTCTCCTAATGATTTCCACAGTGGCCTGTTGGAAGCAGCCTGCATCCAGCAACGTCCCGCGACCCTTTCCAGGTCGTCTGACCACCTAGTGGGTGGACGTCCCACGCTGCGCTTTCCGCTTTGTCTTCGTCTTCTTTTTTGTAGAAGTTATTACTTACTTCTAAAAATAAAAAACAGTTAGCTGAAATAAGAACATCCTCTTTAGTGTCCAAAAACAACGGAACAAAATACTGTAACAAATTCAACACTCTGTATTCAGTGTTTTGTATTCACGTTCCACAATTCGGGAACACAGCATTCAGCTGTCCTCGCAAACGTCATAACTATGAAATAAGCTTATTTTCACTGTCTCCACGGGACGTCCAAGAAAACAAAACTTGGTGCCGTGAAGCGACAGTATACATTCGCAGACAGAAGCCTTTCACAACTACGAATTATGCCCGTTAATATTTCACGTCATAATTTAAGTTAATTAAAGTCTTGCTAGTATGCAACTTTGCAGAAAATTTTAGGTGTGTACAAGTCAAAGTTATGTTGAATTGTGTTTTCCAAGAATACATAATTTTGAGTACTACTGCCAAGTTAGTAATGCACTTTTCATAAAACTTAGCAAAACTATGCAACGTATATTAAAATAATTCAATTTTAATATACGATTTTTTTTACATAATATGTTGACTCCATGAACTGATTCGTTGACGAATTGAATAATTATCTCTTTTTTTTACCGAATCTAATTCCACTGAAGTTACATTTTTCGTAACAGTTATTGGCCAACCATTACTTGCGTAATTACGCAAGTATACGTTATATTGCGTCAAACAGTTTCTACCACACAGGACCCTGTAACCAATCCGACGGGTTCCCCTGGGCCTGTGTTTCAACCCGACATGTCCAGCATAATAAGCTATGCAAATTAATCCAAATAATACGAATCAATAATTCGGTCTAGGCCTACTAATTAGTACAAGCGACATATACTTACTGATGGTAGGATTTTGGTTTCTGCATGGATAGCGACTAAAGTACCTACACGATGGTAGAAAACTTGTTATTGTTCTTATGTTTGAATTTGCTTTTGATTTTATTATATATTAGCTTGATATGAAGAATCCCTATAGCCTATTAGATGCCTTACCACAGTATCGAAAGTTTGTGTATTCCATAAGTTCACGTTCTCATAAAAAGCAAGCAAATCCGCAAGATATATTTAAATATGATTTCGCAAGCTCCTGAATTCGCAATAATTCCTTTGTCTCGATTTTTGTCCCGAAAACCTTGATACGTGCCGTTAAAAATATACATTTATTAGGGTAATAATTTCCGTTCGCGTCTGTACTGCGTTGTAGACTCCGAGGCGGCAGTCAGCCATTGTCGCCCTTATCACGTCGCGGGATTTGGGACCGAAACGCCTTTATTTCCCAAACTATTGAATATAACAGCCAACTTCTCTTATTTACCTAGCCATTACGAGTTAAATGTTAAACAAACATGGGCCGAGTTGTTCTTGAGATAGGTCAAATTAGATAAGTTTCGGTATTGTGGTTAGCCCTATCTGTGGGCTATTTCGAGGTCCTTGCTCCTTGGTAAATATAGTTTTGTTTATATTACTGTGCCAAGTGCGGGGCTGATTCGCCAGTGAAATCTGAAGACACAGGAAATTGCCTTTCTTAAAATAAATTGCCACCGTCTCTTTGAATTAGGCCTTTTTTAAACATCCTTTTCAAAACCATTTTTATTATAATTTGTTACTGATTTCCATAAATTAATTATTAGCGACTCGCATTCATTCACTGCATATTAAACAATAAATAAAATGACCACGGATTGAGAAAGATTTATAAAAGCTTAAAACTCATAACTTGATGACCAGGTAAACATATTAAAGCTAGCAAATTTTGGAACGAAACTTTTAATAATCTTTAAAAGTAATTTAAAACTGTTGGTTGTAAAATAGGGCGACGACCTGCATGTCGCTTAGCAGGAATGGCTGGATCTGAAAGGGATGAAAGAAAAATCGGCCGTAGTGGCTCGCTTTGAGCTAACTTGTCTCGTATACCAGGATTCTTTGCTAACGGAAAGCAATCTTCCTGAAGGATGTGGTTTAAATCTTGTGCGAACGTGAGATCATATTACATGTTCTATGTTGTCCAGCATCGTTCATAGCATTATTAAGATAAAAAGCATCTTGTTCAGGTTATTTACTGTACGGTGCAAACTTATAATTCATATTATATATCCCATTGCAATTTACGAGCCTCCTCTACAATCGAGAGCACGATTGAGTGTGGTTAGTCCATGTAATCCACCACGCTGGCCTAGTGCGGGTTGGCGGACTTACATACCATAGAATTTTTAAACAAATCGCTACGGAATGCAGGTTTCCTCAAGATGTTTTCCCTCACATGCGTGGTGATTGACTATCAATATACACATGACTCCGAAAAGTCAGAGATGTGCCCTGGGATTTAAGGTTATTTATTAAAACGTATTGATGAATAAAATAAATTTGTCTTGCTACATATTGTAGGCCAACGGATAACCCCCGCTTGTATTATTTATTTATAGAGCCTTTATCTACACAACGTACATATCAGTAATAATATTAAAAAGCGCCTAAAATATATGTAACTGTCAGCGGTCTTCTCGCTATTGGAGATTTCTTCCAGACAACCTTAGTATTGTATACATTAAATTTTGTCACATGACAAATATACTAAAAGTATCATAAGGCAGCGAATCTGCTAGGTCAGGTAGAGGGCAACAAAACATATTTAGGAATTAATGCTCTAGAGTCTAGACAATACCTAAAGTGAAATAGGCCATCTATTATTTAAGGCCTTGATTTGTATACTACGAGTAGTAATAGCGTTTGCAAGCAAGGAATCGATTTCTGTGGTCTGCGGCGTAAGCTTTATGAGTAATGAGTGTTCTTATTATCAGATTCCAATATATTACTTAAACGGCTAATATGAAATATCTCCGTGTGAAGATAATTTAGTTATTGGTTGTATAAACACGGAAACTGTAGACACAATGGTCTAGTTTAAATCAATAATTAGAAGTGACCATTCCAGATATTGTTATTAGCGTTGTATTATTGTGGTAGAGCCACGCTGTCGTCTGTCATGACTCAGCGTGTATGGACAGGCTCCTCCGGGGTGGTACTACTGTATCACAGAAGATCGACGTGAAGTGACAGCTTTCCTGTCGCGTTTCGTTCGGTGAGTGAGATTGCCGGATGCTCGGTACCCATTTCCTCTTCACGTCATTTTCATTCCTGCTTCCTTCCTGATTTACTGGGCCGGCAACACATCTATGATCCAAACGCTGTGGATGTCCATGGGTGGTAGTGATCACTTACCATCATGTGATCTGTTTGCTCGTATGTCGGTACCTATTCTATAAAAAATAGATGTATTTTTAATCCCTGTCTTAATAATAGGCATTATAAAAATATTGTTGTTATCAATGCTTTTTCTTTAGATTACACAATATTCTTCTTGCTCATAAACAACTTACAAATGACAACGAAACAACTAAGCGTATAAGATTACGATCTGCTTTGTTGTCGTCAACCCTTACGGAAAAAATAAGTAAACATGTAAATGTCTAAACGCAAAGAGAACCTAAATCAGCCGCTAAAAGCACTTACTCATCAGACATTCCAACCCACGTCACTCGCAAAATACGAGTACTTACTAGCAACCAAATTACTTACGAAAATACATTAGAAGACATGGGTTTTGAAATCGAAGGTAGAGCAGTGTTCAGTAGTAAAGCTTTATGTTCAACTGATCCGCAGCGGATACAATGTACGCTTTATTATTGGTACTGTCTTCTTCGAACTTGACCATTGTAACACAGTCTTGGGGCTATATACACCCCACGCAAAAAGAATCATTAAAATCCTGCTTTAATTTTGAGATGTTATCTCAGTATCTCCGAAGACCAAGGTCTAATGCTAACGAAATTAAAACAGGATTAGGTAGTACTGGTGTTAGGTCTCTCATTTGTGAAATTCCACCTGGGTAGGTACAACTGCAATATCTCGCCAATTTCTCCCGCCAAACAGTGTAAAAAAGAATCCATCCTTAAACAAAAAAGTTATAGGCAAACATGAAAAAATCCCATTTGAACCCTTTATAAAAACCAACAGCCCTCAACTCATTTTAACAAGAGGCAAAACAGCCAATATACGTCCTTAATGAATGTAAAAAATCATTCAATTAGGATTATTTGCAACTTAGCGGCAGTGCTTTTCCGCCAGGTCGAGTTGTTTCCGTACATCTATTACAAGGGATAAAAAGCCTTCATAATCCGGCTCCATTATTCAACGCGCATGCAGGTAATAAAAGAAATCCCGCGATAAGCCGACGCACCCTGACTTTTAATCTTACTGGTGACGATAGCGAAAAACACTTTAGAGTCCTTTGAGTCCGTTGAGTCCCTGTTTTTTGCTGAGCTCCGGATGTTATTAGAGCGGCATAAAAACAATTCCATTGTAAAAAGGGGTTTACAGTTTTGATATGTGTTTGCGCTTGTTGGGTGGGGTACAAAAACATTGCTCGTTGTTTAGGTTTAAAGAAGTTTTTATTCTATAAAAGACAAAGGAAGTCACTTACATGAGATTAATTAAAAATTGTTTTAGTACAGTCATCGTCAAATTTCGTCAATTGAACCATTGAAATTGTAAGAATTTTGATGCAAACGATTTTGAGCCGTTGACTCGAATGGAGCAGGAGAAGAACCTTGCGTAGTCAAAGTGTTGTTACTGTAGCGTTAATTTTTTATGAAATAAGAAAGCAGATAGCGAAAATTAGAAGATAAATTGTGTTAGCATCTTTGGTTGGATTCTAAATATCAATGGGAGAGGCCACTGGCAAAATCTGAATTTAGACCACAATCTTGTTGATCATCGAATAATTATTCCCCATGTGGGTTCTGGTGTATCAAAAATACTTTAGACAATAATGCATTCTAAAAGGGTATTTTTATACTAATTAGACTCCTAGTCATTTAATCACAGTATAGCTGAAATTCCTGCAAAAATTCTACAAAATTAATGCTCCATAAAAGTACTGCAAATGTGTAGTATTGATTGATACATTCTTTCTTCGCCGCTTCCATAAAGCGTCGGTTAGTTTGTGAGACTGGCACGCAGTTACGCATGGCTGAAAAAGCCTATTCGGCAGGGTTGCCTCGTATTTATGGCAAGTAAACGCAGTATCCGAGAATGTTACGGTTGTATTTTTTCTTACTGCTCGCGTTTGAGCTAGTAACGCGAAGGATTCGAACGACACAAACAGACAGCAAATCTAGAGATTCCACTATTGAACAAAGATTTCTTTCCAAAATGACAGTAACTTATGAATAAACAATACTGTTTTTCACGATGGCATCCTGCGTAACAATCTTGTCTATCACCAACGTTGTAGAAATAGCATGGCTTAAGTATTTAATACTTTAAAATATTGATACTTGAAAATTATGAATTTAGAAAGCCTCATTAAAATAGACGAAGTAATAAACGAAACACAACTTATTCAAATATATTCACGTAATGTTTTTAATCGAAATAAAATAAAAGTAAAACTCGACAGTGATGAATACGTCGGAAGTAAAAACTGATACTGTAAAAGCACTACTTTTATTGATTAAAATTTATTCCCCATCGCGCCGGGCGCCGACGGCTGTAATCCGATGAAATTTAATTTACACAGGTCGCAATAATATCACGTAATTTATTGGATTTCGACGTAATTAAAATACTAGCATTTAGTTTGCTTTTTAATTTGTACAGTTCGAAAAGGCAAATGTACATTGAATTAATTTAAAATGCCACGCTATTGGCAGTATTGTAAGTGATAGTAACAAAGTTATATCCAGCTTTGTCTACTATAGGACCAGACACCAGTAAGCAGCATAGTAAAATTGGATCATAATCACTTATGAACATCATGATTACGAAAACATTATTTTAATATGGAGAAAAAAAGTGCTCAACTGACGATAGATAAATATAGTGGAAGGCTTCAAACATCTCCGAAACCTTTGCCACAGAGAAATGTATCGTAAAATTGCAAATTTCCTGTTAATTTGAATTTTGGCTTCCTCATCCACGTTTACAAGCCGACGATGCTCATACCAGTTCTTTGATTTTTGTTTCTCAATATGTTGGAGAAAATATGGGCAATTAAAATCTATTTTTATTTTGCCATATGTAGATTGATGCCTCTATGGTTTAATAACAAAAACAATTTATTGACCTATAGGAAATTCATTGCGTAATGTATGTTCGGCAGTTTTGAAATATATTTCTATACCCAAGGATTCCAGAGACACTCGTTCAAAGTAGCTTGCATCTAACAATCTCTTGCTACCTGTGTTAGGTCTGTATAGCTAGATTCTAGTAATATACACCGATGTAATCATACAAATATAACATTGAAATGCCTATTAAAAGGCCTATTTAATTAATTCGCTGACAGTTTATAACATAGTTTATTAGGTTATAAAAGCGATTTACATTTGCTGCAAACGCTTTGTGCCGCTATGAATTTTATAAATGCATTATATGTGCCAACTTATTGCTTTGCTGTTGGCCGCTTTGTTTGATATTTTCGTAGGCTTTATGGGATTTGATATTAATCATCGTCATGTGTTTTCAATGCGGATTACTATGTCGTCACGAATTACATTTATTCTAAATAAATATTTGTGATTTGTGTTGACGGTTGTGGAATCCCGAACGGATAGTGAATTCGTCAACTGTATTGATTAATGGGCGGATCTGCGTTTTATTTTTATTAAATCTGTGTGAATGTATGGTTTCGCCCATAGCACCCTTGAAAAGCAAAATTGAATGCTCGCTTTTTTTACAGTTATCAACAAGGACGTAATTGCAATCAATGTAAGGTCATTGATCTACCTTATCCACATTTCGCCTGCAATTGTACAGCTCGATATTATATGAAACAACTATTGCCACATCTGATACAAATCCACTAAAATTAATGTTGGAGAGATTCGCCTAAAACAAAGAAAAATCTCACGACATTAAACACTTCACAATTCCGTGTCATAACATACACATTCAGCTTCTACTCGAACAGCTTGATCTACCACAAGACTTGTTCTCTTAATAATGTTTGGGCGCTGTTCATTGTTATATTTCATTAATATCAGGTTAGTAAAATATTTTTATAAACAAAAATTGTCTCTAGGCTCCTATGTTTCAAAAACTGTCTAAATAACAAATTCCGCATCTCCGAGATATACCATTCAATTCAATCCAAATCTCTTAATACCCTTCAGCCCATAACTCATACATTAAGTAAGGCCAGCTTGATATACCGTTATCACAGATATTAGACCTAGATATTATATCATCTAGGATTACAGCGGAGGGACATTTCGTTTCCTTTCACGATATTAAGATAGTGTACCAAGTCGGAAACTTCCCGATGTAGGCTATAAATTACGAGCGTGGTACATTCTCGGCCTAAGTAATGTATAGCACGCGAACTGATATTTTACCATTCCTTCATACATAATACATTACTGGGAACGCGCCTAATAGTATACAGATTGGCAAGGGTTTTAACGTCTACGTTTCAAATGTTTCTAATGGAAATTATCTTTATGGTTTTGCTTATTAAGTTATCGTCATTATAATATAAGCACCAGTATTTACCTGTTTTTAATTTGGAGCTCAAACTATAACTTACCTATAACGTACCTGATTATTGTTTATCGTTTTCTATTGATTGTGTCCTACAGACTTAACATATTTGAATGCATTCTTTGATCTGTTTAAAAGCATTAAATCGTTTATTTGTTCTATGGAAAATATAATCAAATATTCAACAATTGTATCTATTGGATAGATCACACCTTATTTTTAGCAAAAATAAAACCTTTTCAATGTTTTTAACATATCCAATTTTAGTAATAACATTTAGAATTCCGTGTGTGAGTTAGATTAAATTTGATACAAATATATTTTTTTATAGGTTCGGACGCAGAGCCGGTGTGGAAGCTGCAAGACCCTGGCTTCGACCAAGGATATGGGTCGGAACGGTCTCCAGAAGACGATTACCTTCCCCCTATCGCGCCTGCTGTTTCCCTTGAAACGTACGAAGCGGAGCTACGAGCCATATATCCCTTCATTAATGATGGTAAGTGGAGAATGGAAGTTGTTTCTTATGCTGAAGTTTTTGTTCTGGCAAGAGGAGTGTCGAACGTCATACTACAAGCAATGATCTTCCTGTGGTTGAAGATAAAGACTGGTTTTATTTCAAAAGTAGAATTGTCTGTATATCATCCATTCCAAATGTTTTATGCGTTACTGACTTTGTGTCTTCGTCTTAGGCTCGTAAGATCTTAAACATCACATGGTCTTACCTCAAACACATTCATATGATTCCTGTATCGGTATCGTTTTATGTAACTTTTAAAAGGTATTTTGTGAATATCTAAAATATTTTCATTCCTTTACTTTAAAAATGTTCTTTGGAATTATCTTGAGAATGTTGCCTTTGGCGTATCTGACAAGAATTTACAAAATTGAAATTTCACTTTGGTTTAATTTTAGTATTACCTCTCAAAAAGAGGATTGCGGAGAATTTCTTAGAATTGATAAAAAGGTTCCGTTCTCCGAATTTTGATAACTCAAATTAATATAATCTGGTTTCACTAATAAGCTTACCTGCGTAATAGCTACTTTAATATTAATTTCAAATATGTTATTGAGAAGAGAATTAATC
This sequence comes from Theretra japonica, assembly GCA_033459515.1. NCBI lineage: Eukaryota > Metazoa > Arthropoda > Insecta > Lepidoptera > Sphingidae > Theretra > Theretra japonica. The sequence goes on along the minus strand of CM065938.1, from coordinate 4,879,435 downwards.
TTACTGATGCCAATTAATTTATCCGTATAATTCATCATACCAATATATTCCTTCTTTAATATCTAACCTTTGGATGTCATTTCTACCGTTTAAATATTTAATATTAATTTTAATACCAACAGCATTATTAAAATCTCAGCTTTAACTTTTCAATGCTCTCGTAAAAGAACGAGGGCTGTTATGTAAATACACACCTACGTATTGGATAATAAAGGGAATTATTGAGAATTCAGCATCCTTACATCTCGAACGAGATAAGCAAATTGGGATGACCCAATTTCAAAAATAAAAAATAAATTTAAAAAATTAAACCGATTTCAAAATGGTAAGTAATAAAAAGAGAGAAATAAAACTAATCTTTAATGAATATAAAATACTTAATTAAAACAAACAAAAAAATATAGACGAAGATTGATGCGGCTCGTCTTACCCCTTCGTCTTATCTTAAGATTTTAAAGAACGGAAAAGATATTCGGATCTGCCGCCAGACAAATCCGGAAACAATCCGGAGCCGCAACAAAGAGAACTACGTCAACTTCAATTTCTTGTTTGGCTTAAACCAACTTTCTGGAAGCGATTTTTTTCCTCTTACTTAAGTTAAATTTGATTCTATTTCACACGCGTCTTGACACAGGAAAATCAAGTAAATTCTCCCTAACAAGCCAGAACCTTCTATTTTCTAGCAAGATTCAATTTAAAAAACTTCCGATATGGATAAGAAGGTAGCAATTTGTCAGGATCAAAAGAACATTATAAATATAAAATGAGTTAGAGACAAAGATTATATTGAGACAAATTCTAGACGACGATGTACTTATTATATGTAGATTTCTACTATTAGAAGATAAAGAAATCATCAAAACTACGATATCCATGGTAACGTCAACAATAGCTAAAAAGCCCTTCCTGTAAAGAATAACTTCGTAAGGAAACTTAAATTGCATTAAGATTTTTCAAAAAATTCTGTGAATTATGAAGTCTGCCAACCCGCGATGGACTAGTACGACGGACTATGACCTTAATCCTCTTAATCAAGCTCTATTGTAGAAGAGTCCAATGTTAAGCAGTAGAACCTATAGGCTATACATACAGAAAAAAACTATCGAAGACCGTAAGCGCAATCCCAGGCGGCAGCACACAACATTAGCGAAGAACTTGAATCCAAAATAAATGTTGAACTTAACTTATAGAAAGTTGTAAGTAATCGGCGTCCCGTGGGCGAGTCTTGGGAAGTTTAAACAAACCCTTAGCGAACTTTTATCTCGTGTTATGAGTGTTATTAGTAGCTTCGAATGCAGTATTGCTAAGTTTTATTTACAGAACCATTTTATCTTGATTGTTATCGTTTGGGTTATCTTTTAGATTGCTTTCCGTTATTGGTTGTAGGACTTCTGTTATGTGGTTTTCTTCAGATGACATTTTCTTTTAAATTATTGTGTAGTTTGTTAATTTTTGCAGCGCAGTTGGTTCAAGAGATGCGACGAAACAATTTTTGTTGCGCAAATATTTGTCTAAATTTGGATGACGAAACACGAAGTTTCTCTAAGTTTCTAATACCCACGACACCAGACTTACATGAGAAGTAAGAACTATATGTATGACTGTTTGGTGTGTTTATTTCTTTGTGTCTTTCAATTAAGCCCTATATTTGAGTGGAGACCATGCCTTGGCAAGAGAAGTGTAGGACGCCCTTCAGTTAGGTGGAGTGGCGATTTGCGAAAGGTCACTGGCAGATGCTGGATGCGACAAGCCGAAGACAGGATGAAATGGGGAAATTCGGAGGAGGCCTATGTCAGCAGTGGACAATAAAAGGCTGATAATGATTATGATGAGGCCCTGCCTGGCAACCACTTTAGTCGGTGTTACTGCTTACTCTCCTATATTTCGGCCGATATTCGAAGTCCTTATCACTGTCAATTAAATTTTATTAGTTACTTAATTATTCAAAAATTTGTAATATTACGCTTAATTGCTAATAAAATGTCGTTTATTCGATTTGGTAACAGCGACTATGGGCTGGGATCCGTAAGATTCCGATTTCAATTGGTAGCTCGATTTTCTTCAATTTATCCATGTTTAGCAAACAGAATACATATATAATATACCGAAAATGAAAGTATCGGAAAAGTTTCTACTGTTGATATTCGTAGTTTGTTCAACCTATTTCTGTGCTTCGAGCACAAATTCCACTTCCGGGCGACTCAAATCAGATTTAGGTCTTTATAAAATCAAAAGCTTATTTATTAATACAATCCATTTAGATCCCGTTGATCATCAAACATAATCCTCAATATTTTAACACCACGAAAACCGCCATAATGTTCGAAACATTATCACTAGTGTTGACCAAAAGCCATTATAAGCGAATTTCGCTATATTCAGTGCATCATTTGTACAGCAGATCGCTGTACATTCTTCTATTATTACACAAGTATATTATGATTTTAAATAAATAAATGCTTCCTACAGTAACAGTCACAGGCCTGGCACATTAAGATACAAGCTTTTTGTTGTGAGTATCATAAATTACGACAGACTTTTGGTGTCATGATTTTCTTGAGAAAGCCGCAGGAGTACGTCGGCAATGTGTGCCTCAACATTCCAGGTCCTCGACCGAGTGGTAGAGGAAATAAGCTCTGGCTAGACGTCGTCAACGAAGATATGAGCGTCAATGGCCTTACTATAACGAATGCTGAAGACTGGCTGAAATGGAGGAGACTCAGCCGGAAGGCGGACCCTGACATCAACTGGGATAACGCCTAAGCAGAATGGATGACTTTTAGTGTCACGACACCTAATCTTGCACTAAATACTTAACATGTTATTACGGCATTAATATCACGAAGTAAATAAGTACTTTTTTTTTTACCGAATTTTATTCCACTAAAGTAATGTGGCAACAACTAAATCGATTGCCTGACAGAGGATATACCGACAATGAGCCCCAAAGTATTCTTCTCTCTACTACTTGTCTGCTATCCAACATCTTCTGCACATAAAATATATTTGTTGATTGTTTAATAGCTTTTCCTCCTGAAAAAAAAAATGGGTATTCAGGATCCATCAGAATAGCGACCACCGTACACGATTGTGGAAATACATGGAAATACACACATGAGTATCGCATTTCATCTTCAGCGTGTATTAATCGTCTACGATCTTTTGACGTCCGAATGCGTTATTGTTACTGTTCATTATTATTATAAGCCTATAACGTCCCACTGCAGGGCAAAGGCATCTCTTCCCGCCTTCCATACATCTCGGTCAATGGCTTTATATGACCAATCCTGCTATGACCAATGTTGCTGTTCATGCTATTGTCAAATTATGATAAGTTTTTCCCCCTTCACATTTTATTATATTGGACATGTTAATACTATTAGATAAAGATTACGAGTATAAATTATCTTCTTCTTTGTCGGTGTCACTCTTGGCAAGCCTCACAACGCTCACGAGTATACTTGTTGTTTATATTAAAAACATGTTTTAAACAATGTCTTAAATATTTTTTGTATTGTATTGTATCAGCCCATATACGACCCACTGCAGGGCACGGGCCTCCTCTACAATCGAGAGTACGATTGAGAGTGGTTAGGCCATATAGTCCACCACGCTGTCCTAGTGCGGGTTGGCGGACTTACATACCGTAGAAATTCTTTAAAATCGCTACGGTTTGCAGGTTTTTTCACGATGTTTTCCTTCACCGTTAAAGTGCGTGGTGATTGACTATCAATACACACATAACTCCGAAAAGTCAGAGGTGTGCCCTGGGATTTGAACCCGCGACCACCGTGAACATGTAGGCAGCCGAGTCTGGTCCGATACCACGAGGCCACCACGCACTTCAATAATAATTTAAATATATATATTTTAAATTATTATAGTTCATAATTTCGCCACACGCCAACAGAATTTAGGTGAAATATATATTATATTCGGCTTCGATCAGGCTGTCATTATTTTATCAGCCAGCGCGAAATAGACATCTCATACCGGTGAATGTTCTTTTTGGATTTCATTACACTTACAATATGGTGCATTCTGTTGAGCCCGTATAAACAAAACACTATCGTCACTTATAATTTGTCTGATTTTCGATTTAAATCACTATCTTTCCCCGCACTACGATGCAGGTTGTCCGATTATCGCAGGATCATTTGCGGTGTGTTAATTGACTATTGATAATGGGTATAACATTGCGATACAGCCGTCATCAATGCATGTGACACTATAATTAATTTTATCGTCCATTTTGCACACGCGTACCTAGTTAATGCATTTGGTTTAATACGGACATTTAGTTATTGGTGCTATTTTTGTGTGTTAGGGATTTTTAGAACTATTTATTGGTCTTATGTCGAATCGAATTGTAGAGCAGGCAAACCTTTGTATAAAGTTACTACAAAGGTGTTCGTATCGGCTCAAATGGAAACCACAATGGTAGAAAACTTGTCATTGAACCCACGTACATACGTCGCGTTTGGTTAAAAAAATGTTAATAAAATAAAACATGACACTTAAATTAATAGGTGAACAAATTAAGCGAAACTATTATATCATGAAGCTATTATGACGCCATAAAATACATCTAAGGTGAAATACAATAATTAAAAAGCAATAAAAATTGTTAACATAATCCGAGGCATTTTATTTATGTAATAAAATTAATGTATTGCAATCTTTTGAGACTTTATGTTTCCACTTTGGTTATTATATATCGCCTACATTTTGGTGTTTCATCCATACATCCATCCATCAGTCAAAGGAAAAGCACTGCTGAACATAGGCCTCTCCCAATTGTTTCCACAGTGACCTGTTGGTGTTTCATGACCTTTTGAAATTAAAAGTAGCCGTCAATCCTATTAAAGTTCCATTAACAAGTATCACAAAGAAACCAAAAATAATGTCATAACTGTTATGAGAATAAATATTATTAATCAAGTGAGAACGATATAATCTAGCCCTACCAATATACTTTGTTAGTAAATCCTAATACTGGAATTCTCATTAGAATATTGAGAACCAATCGGTCATCGATCCACATTCGATCACCACGGACTAACACACAGTAATTTCTAAGCCACTGCGAGTTGTAATGTAAAGCTCCTTGCTTGCTCCATACGTTGATATAAAAACAAATAGCATTATATAAAACAGAACACCAGCTCGAAAATTGATCACCGACAATACCATTACAAGACAAACGAAAATCCTACAACAATTTATCGGTAAAAGATACCTTTGTACCGAAAGCCTTACGGCAACGTTCAGCGCGGCGAAAATAAAAAATGGTCCGTACCAAAGCTGGCGTAATTCAATTTCCTAGAGGAATATTGGCAATACCAACAAAATCGTCCAAATGCCCAGCGTTATATTAACAGGATATTGGAACGGACGGGACCGTTAAAGGGGTGGTTTTTAATTAACTTTGTCCCCTGGGTAACGGTCACACATTTCATAATCAATCGATGGGACAAGTTGAAATTCAATAACAATGCCCCGGGGATGTGGAACTGTTACGAATGTTCCCCGCTATTAACTCAATTTTGTAATTTTGTTGTTGTTCGTTATTCGTGGGTGGTAGGTTGTTGGGACTTTATCAGACGGCTTAGAAATATATTATACGAGCTCAGAGCACAAACAGATACCATTATGAAGATATATTTTAAAAACAGAGTAAGGTATGATATAAACAACGGGGGAAATTAGCATATCTGAAAGTTCTTCCCAAGATATACCAAGGTAACAAAATTTTCCAAACCCGCTCTAAGCTAATATAGTGGACAAGTCTAAGCCCTAACATCTAATCAATCTCACTCGTAGAGGAGACTTATGACCCATATGTAGACTCTGGGCAAGTATAAAATCAATCGGTACCCCAGGGAAATATAAAGCATTCAGAAATTGTTCTACCTTATGAACACAATATCATATATTTTTCCTATAATAGTATTTGTTCGTAGCTGCCGCTAAGTGAACTATTTATAGACGATCTTAAGTGTTTCTTATCCCAGGAGATCTGTTGAAGTTTCCACTTTTGAAAAATAAGAGTAATAATATTGTTGAACGGAGACTAATTCGGTTTGAAACGTATGGAAGGACTTTTAAATAACAACGTTTTGAATTTATTTTCATCTTTTTGACACTAACTACTAACACAAACCTGTACACCAATGTTATTAATAGCTTGAAAACGACGAATAAGGGCGAGTCTTGTAGAAAGACCATCGACGCCGACGAATTCCGAACACACCTGAGTAATTGCAAGTGCTGTACTAGCCTTTGAGAATGATATTGGGTTTCCGGCACTCATTGACTAAACGAAAAGCTGTTACTTCACCTCGGTTTTCTGTGAAAAGTGGTACGGCGATGGTCGAACCAGACCATTCATCTATCTTCATTCTGTTTATTGCAACGAAGCTCTATTACCGGTCTAATTCTGGTTGCACAAAATACTGACTCATCACGCCTTTATTCTTTTCACGTACAATTCGCTCACCCTCATCGATTTATTGCTTTACTGAATTAACATTACAAATAGTAATGACAACAAAATTGTTTTCTTGAATCCAAGAATTACCTACACTTGAATAACATTGAACAGCTTACAGAGTTGCAAACAAGATTTCGTTATTTGATACGTGCGATTAATAATGCCACGTTACCATTATATAGTATTACAATTACATACAAGTATTACAAAGGCCACTGTGTGTTTACATTACGCAATTCATATGCTAAGCGTACATTTTATCCTGTAACGTTTAATTTATACGGAATAGGTGGCCTTTGAAACATTTCACGAAGCGAAAACAATTTGCCGTATCAGGAATTCCCATTACCCGGTTTTATTGTAACACCGCCGACCTCCGTGTTGTGAGTAAACAGGGTGTTATCTCATTTACACGTTCAATTTGTATGCAAGGTCTAAAGCTCCCTTGGCTATCGCCGGCTCCATAACATGCAGTGTGGCTGTAGATAGAAAAATGCTGTGTACGACAACACGTCCCGACGCCGACGCGCCGTAGTCCCATCGTAATTGAATTGTTCACTTAGTTTCAATAGCAGCTATCTCTGCGGTCAGCAATCCCTGTTCAATACGCACTCATCCGTGACTGAAATTCGCTTTGCATTTTAATCTGTCCTCTTGATTCTACTCGTAGGTGAAACTCGATCTTTCTGCCCTATGCTCGGGACACGTTGGGGTTCTTTTTTAATAGAAACTTGTTCTTAATTAAACGACTAGTGGTAGCAATTAACGGCGCCAGAGCGAGAGCACTTCAGCAGTCAATGTTGTTTTAACTTTTTCTTGTTTTAGTTTTCTATTGGGAACTTATTTAAGAATCGGGAGACCGGGTTGCCTTATTATGAAGTAAATGTAGGGCGTGAACTAACTAATTGCATCAACTAAACAGGTATTATGACTTGATTTCATAATTTATCTCAGTTGGATGTGAATGCTCTTGTTCCACCTGAGCTAGCATAAAAAGCTAATTGTCATGAGCCAGTTTCTTAACAAAACCCTAGACGTTCTCGTAATGTAACAGAATAACTCGGCACTGAATCAGCCTAGCGTTTTATTCGAGAGTGAAATGTTTAAGTGCCCGTGCTTTTGATGACTATTATTACTTACATTTTCAAGTTAAATTTCTCTTGAAATTTCTGTATCCCGTAGCAAGTTTACGTTACGCTGCGTTTATTGCGATCTTTAAATACTTTATTCATGAAGTGAGCACTCCCACCTCCCTTTGCTTTCCCGAACCTTTTTAAATTATCCTTATTTCGTTTACAAGGAGTATCCTTAGTGTTGTGCGTACGAACAACGTTGTGTACTTCGTTAATATTAATAAAGTTGTTTTTTTTTTCTCATTTCAACTTGCCAAACAGTCAGTGTTTTCTGTGCTGTATTCGGTCATGTTAGAACAATGAAATCGTTCCCTATTCTTAAACATAAATATAAAATAAATTATTTGCTCATTTGGATATGTTGGACGAGTAACGGGTAACATAATATGACATGAAAAATAATACTTATGTTTATTTGTGACGTCATAAGAAGCCATCTGTTATACTACACGTATATATTCATTATACATTGTAATGCGAACAATTGTATCTGATCTGTATACTTATAAATGCTGCCTTAACTTATTATGTTTTGGGATAAAATATTACATTATAGCAACCTGTGATAGCAACGATGGCATATAACATCTATACCTACTGATAAAATGTTATTCTCTCTTTCTCTTGTACATTTTCCATCCATTTATTAGCAAAATAAGTAAACAAGATGTAAAAATTAAAAATGAAAATCCTGCCCATGCTGGATGATGCTGGAGCTAATGTAAAAATACTGCTATACCTTGTATATATTATGTTCAATTCTTATCGTGCTGTTTCTAACAGCAACAAGCCACAGAAACCCTATGGCTGTCTTGTCAATTCTGACGCTAAGCTGGCTTAGACCTCCCTCTCAATGGAAAGCCTATGGCGGCAGGACTTAAGCGCAGACATGGGTTTACTTGGACGATGTAATTGGAAAGGTGATAGGGAGACAAAGTATGATGTATAATAATATAATTATTAACTAAAATCTGCATTAGATGTGGTGATAACATTAAATAAATAAATAAATAAATAGCCTCGCTCTTTATCACATATAGAGAGGGAAATAAAATTAGTAGAATCTAGATGGCACTATACTCTATAGCCATCTCAGCCTCCTCTCTCTCTTTAGCCACAGGAAGTCCACTGCTGAACATAGGCCTCCCCCAAAGATCTCCAGATTGACCTGTAGGAAACAGACTGCATCTCAGCTTACCCCTATGTAAAACAGGCGTTAGCTTTTGAAGATAAAGCAAAAATATCGTTTGATTTCAAAAATAATTCGGACCCTCTATTACCACAAAAATCAGATCCTCACAAACAATGAGACGAATCTGAGTGACGTTACAACAAATTAAACTTTAGATTCTCCCACAAAATGTACTTCATTATGAGTTTGTTTGACGTGATGGGCGAGTCCGACCCTCGTCAACATCTGGAGTCTTCCTACATCCTCGATATAAATTTCAAACAATCTGGAGAAGGTTGACAGCTATAAAGTTACAATGATAACGAATCTAAATCTCATTTGGAGTGTAATAGTCTTCAGCTCGTTTGGATTCGATGTCGCCCTTTGAATTACTAATATGTAAAACCCACGTAACGTGTGTTAATCTTGTGGAATTGGCAGATTATCTAATGTGATGAATATGGTTATTAATCTATTCTATTATAATTAATGCTAAAATAACAATGTCTGTTATCTTTTCTCGATTAATTTGCGCTACAGACTATAATGGATCTTTGTTGACGTATAGCATATCTTAAAGTGTAAAGGCTTCACTGCTAAATGCTACTTGTAAGGGAAGAAAAATTGGATAGAAAAATAAGTGGAAATGTTTCAGGCCAGATTTAATGGAGTAATTCTCGTAGCTGTATTCGTAGATATGTCTTCTTCTTCCGTCTGATATTATTATTATTATCTCACATTTACTATTCTGGTCCGCGCCACATGACTTTATATTTCCACGTCGCAGTGGCTTATGGTCTGATCGTCCATATGCTTAAAAGTCAACGTTTTTCAGAGATAGGTCTTGTATCTGTATCTGCCCATATACGTCCCACTGCAGGGCACGGGCCTCAGCTACAATCGAAAGTACGATTGATAGGGGTTAGGCTATATAGTCCACCACGCTGGCCTAGTGCGTGTTGGCGGACTTTACCGTAGAAATTATTTAATATCGATGAAATATTGAAGCAGAAATCAAACATTTGCAGATTTATGGGCTCGTAGTTATGCAGGTGTTAATTATATTAAATTAAGATATCTGAATCTATAACGTTAGTAATATGGAACGTCGGAAATGCTGGCGTAAAATTAGCCACTAATCTAAATCATTCCGCCCACTAATCCGAATTAGTGTAACGTTTTAAGTGTTTAAGCTTGTTAAAATTTGGGAATTGGTTAGTCAAGTAGCAACGTACATGGTGACTGGGTCTTGAATCCTATTCCAATGTTAGGGAATCCAATTTATGTGAATTTCAATAGTACATTTCAATTGTGTCGGATAGAAATGGGTTTAATTGTTGTAACTTTATTCATGCAATTGTTGTGATAGGTTACAGATGAGATATAAATTGTGTATATGATTATTATTGATTACTTGACAAAGGGAAGAAAAGTCAAAGACTCACTGGGGCATAAGTTTTCTCCGTTGCTGTGCCACATACTAAAGCATTACTTGAATTAATCAACGTTACAAAAGACTATTTTTGAGACTAAATACCTCAATCCGTACAGAAATTATTACAAATAAAATAAACGAATAAAACAAAGCTTTGTCCACTTCAGTCCGTAATAAAATTGTACGCAAATGCAAAAAGAAAAATGATTTTACATTTACAAATGATTGTGCATTCATTTTAACTTGACACCGCGTGAAGCGGGCTTCAGTCGAGACTCGATCCCGAGGGTGCTTCAATGGGCGAGAGTTACAATTTCGCGTACTCTAGTGTCTCAAATATTGTGAGCACTGTTGTGCCTAGCCTCCATTCTGATTAACAAAGGGGTTGTTTTTAGCAATCGTATTTTGATTACAGACGAGTCGATATGTAGACAACAATTAATAGATTTCTGTTTGGTTTGATGAGTGTGATTCCACAAAATCTGTACTTGGTGATATTCGTATCTTTCCAGATAGCGTCTACATAACACATGGCTAGAAAATCCATCATATAGACCTAGACCGTGGTCCCCAGACATTCGTCATTTCATAAAATCTGCAAGTTGGTCTGCGCATGCCGCCGACATAGGCATCACACGATCAGCTATTATGGAGTAACTATTATGAAGTAACTCACGCATTTTTCCTAGAAGGGGTAAGCACAGGTACCACCATGACATTTTCCCCTTGAGATGGAACATATTCCGTCCCACGATGTGTGGGGCGAGCCCATCGCCGTATCGGGCACATATTCCTGACTCCGGGCTGATAATTAATTGAAAAATCCATTATCACTGCCTGACCCGGGATTCAAACCCGAGACCTCAGCTTTGCAATCATACCGTAGTACAACTACGCTACCTAGGCAGTCGACTGTAAAATCCAAATCATTTAAAAAGAGACAGAAATTGTGTTCCGTTAACCCTACGTGTTACGTATAAGGAAACGAGAAATAATGATCACATTCATGTAATAATTTACAACCCACCCATAAACTACCAAACTGAGTTATAACCAGGAGCTAACAGAATTACAATTCAATAACATGTTACGTAACATTCCCAAAGAGTACCCTTAGCAGGTAAAAATCCCACAAATACAAACACGTCTAAGCAAAAATGGTTTGTTTGGGATATTGGATGTGACATGATAATCGCGTAACAGCCGCATTCAGTTTCCTTATTTCTCTTAGGGAGAAATTTCGGCTTAAGCTCGAGTAATTCGACTCGATATGGTATTTTTGTACGCGAACTTTAACCTTATGTAAATGGTTTTTTGTTGATTTTTTTCCAAGTATACATGAATATGTATTTTTTTTTTCAAAATCATCAGGTTCGATTCCTCGCTCAGCATATTAATTTATTTAAAAGCTAAATATTCAGTTTTAGTTTTTATCAAAATCGGGCTCGTGATTCCTTTCAGCATTTTTCGATATTCCTCATAGTTTCGGATATGGCCATCCGCACCCAATTGAAATTTCATCTATATTTCTAATTAAAAAAAATATGTAATAAAATCTAATCGTATCTTTATTGAAGGAGTAAAAAGAGATGTGAATTTGGCATTCAAATTTTACTTATAACGCTTTTGAGCACAATGAGTTAGCCGATCCCGGTAATCTCAGGTAAATATTGGTTCTGAGATTTTTTAAACAAAATGCTTGACATGAGAATATAATATGGCACTAAAATTATAACGAACAACTTCAAATCCAACGAGAAAAATGTGATTGACATTTACAAACAATGATAAATTATCAATTGATTACCACTGACCTGGTTCCATTTTCTCCATTCCATAAATAACAACTGCGAACTCCAGTATAAATGTGAATCGAGAAATAACTTTAGAATTCAATAAAATTTCAATCTTCAAATGCCTCCACTAATAGAATCTGGGCATCGAGCTCACTTAAAAATATTTTTATTCCATTGAACATTTCCACTTCAACAATATTGGCCTAAGTTCGTTTCTTCGCTATTTCTGTACATTTACTTTTTAAGTATTATACTTTTCAGGTAAAGGAAATATTTCATTCAGCCTCGTATATTAGTCACTATAAACTTTATTAAGTTTTTTGTGGAGAAAGAATTAAGTTTCTTATTAAAAATATTTTTCTCGGGCCGCGTCTAGTAAATTGCTGTGATGAGCATGCCTTGACGCGTTATGGCTTTTATTAAATTTTTATGTTGAGGAAATATGAAGCTTCATAATACACAGTTTATTCGCGGACGTCCGGAGTTCGGAGTACATCTCCGGAACTGTTGATATATCAACTTCTCGCGTTCTATTAGTGTAATGAAACGTTGTTATGCTATGAGTTAAGTGGTACGTGGGATGGAAAAATCTTTAGTATCGTAATATCATGTAGAAAATGCAAATTGATAGTGTCATTGGCAGTTTTGAGCAAGCAAAGATGTTGTTTGAAATAATTTCAAGTTTACATACCAACAAATATGGACTTTCTGAAAACGTGTACTGCTCGCTGTTATTTTATGTTTAAAATTAATGACTTTTCAAAACAATCTACTTTGTGAGAGTTTATCGGTTGAAAAGAAACGATTTCCTCGGCACTGAATAATTCCCCGAAAGTATTAATGGCAAGCGGCTGCTCCCAACAGCAAAAACTCCTAAAAATCTCATTGCGATGCAATAAGTTTCTTTTTAAATTATACTTAACACTAACCCTAAATATTCGGCGCACTGATAAGAATTATCCCCAATGTTTAAAAAATAAAAACATCGCTTCCGAGCGAACCCAGGCTGATCGGCAAGTATAAAACATTTCGTTGTATAAAGTTGTATTCGTTCTAATTCCTTTTATTCTCGGCAGCTGGCAATGCCGTGGAAATCGATCGCGACTCGCGAATGCAAGTGTTGTCCGATTCATGACTCGTTTCTATTTATATTTCGCTTCAAAAATGTTTGATGTATTTCGGTCATGTTTTTGGAACCCGTTGAATGTTGTATAAGTTTTTCCGCAAATATTGCCTCGCGGAATATGGGTTTACGTATTGATAAATAAAGGTGAATGAAATCTTTTTTGGAATTATCTTCAAATATTTGGCCGGATTAATACGTTTCTATTTTATTTGACGTCATCGCGAGTTATTTCACGGCCTACTGGTTTAAGCCGCCCGTGTTTTGGGAGGGCTTAATGTTACTTACCTCCTGACATTCTTAAAGGTATTTGCTTGTATATAAAAATATCAAAAAAATACTTCTTATTGCATAGTTGATTTTATCATATATCATATAATGTTTTAAGTGGTTATATTTAGTACTATAATGATGAAAGAATTCCACGTTTTGTCACGTTTCAGGTTCAACCTGTGCAAAATCCGGTCCCGAAAGGACTGCATAATCCGTATATTTAAATTGCACTGCGCTTTAACACATTGTACTCAAAATAATTCGGGAAGCTACCTGCGACCATCGTCTGCTGGTCACGTTTATTATCTGTGCAGACCAAAGAATACAGAGCAGACATCCTTGCTTTTTTTAATTATTACAATTATGTTTATTTTGAATTATCTTGTTATTTGTTGTATAGGTATATAATATATTCTGTTAATATTTTAAATTGTTCATTAGCAACTCTGACTGATCGTCCGTACGTCACTCGGGCCTCCCATTGAACATCAGCGTTGCAGTATTGCCCATGTAGTACTGCAGCAGACAGCTGAAATCTCCTTCATTTCTGGCGCAATATTTGTAATTTAATACTTATCGTCTGTTATTACTGTAATATATTATCGTGTATACTTTTGTCTTTTCCTTTCTTGTTTTCTTTTGAATGTTATTACTGTGCTAGCAATAAATATTTTTTCTTTCTTGTTGATGGAGTCTAATATTGCGCCCATATTATAAAAAAACTAACTATTTAATAAACACAATGTTTACGCCTGGTACTAAAACATTGAACTTATGTAAGCATAAACCTATTTTTACAAAACCCTGTAAATAATAAATGAGCAAAATTGAAAAATAAATAAAAGATGCGCGCCACGATATTCAATATTTTTTTATCTGCCGGCTGAATTGAGTTAAATTCCAAAACATACACGCGTTGGTTTGCTTAAAAAAAGTTGCTTTCAATTTGCTTCCCGAAACAAACGTGCCGTGTTCGGTTTGAAACGCGCGAGGGTAAAAAATATATTTTCGTGTAGTCAAATTGCAGCGGTTGTAAGCGAACAATGATTTTAGTCAGTAAACTGAACGCGTGTGACTTGAAAACAATACGATTGTGTACTGACTGACCAGTACTGACCTTTGTGATGATTTTTTACTCTTAATTAATTGGCGACAGCGGTAATAAGCTCTCTACAACGTCGCATGCGATAAATTTATTTGATTTAATACTTAGTTCTTTGCACTGCTTTTTATACTGATACGACAGGTGACTCTAATACACCAAAAATATATGCAGTGCGAACGAAATACAGAAATATACTTGTCTGGTAAAAACCGGATACACACAAGCAGAACTCAAAACGTCACTTGGCACATTATGACGTCTTTACTACGATGGCTATGATACTCTAATCTTGGTAGATGTATGTACCATACCAACAAAATAAGCATACACTAGACCAGCGACAATATTTAATTTCTCCACCTTTTTAAATAAAAAAATATACAACGAACAAGTATGTCTAAATTTTAATATTGAATATGGCCTGGACTTAAATGCTTAACCAAGCAAAGGCTGTACCGAAGTACGTATCATCAGTTGGTCTAACTGATATAGCATATAATTTAAGGATAGGAAGGATACCTGCAGTACTTGTACGAAATAGCCTGTTAGTCCGCCGTGGTATTAGAACTCCGTACTAATGGCCTTAATAACCCTTTAAACCCTACGTTAATTTCCATACCCGGGGAAAGGGCGGTTTTATAGACACGAAACAATCTTCTACCGAATGATTAAAGGTTTATGAGGTGTATTGCAATATAGGTATTAGCATAGAAGGAATGTATTTTGTGGAACAGTAAGAGATTCAAGTTGGGTATTTAGGGTTCTTGATTCAAGAACCAGATGTATTGTATTGTATTGTATCAGCCCATATACAACCCACTGCAGGGCACGGGCCTCCTCTACAATCGATAGTACGATTGAGAGTGGTTAGACTATATAGTACACCACGCTGGCCTAATGCGGGTTGGCGAACATTTTACATACCATAGAAATTTATACAAATCGCTATGGTATGCAGGTTTCCTCACGATGTTTTCCTTCACCGTTATAGTGCGTGGTGATTGACTATCAATACACACATGGCTCCGAAAAGTCAGAGGTGTGCCCTGGGATTTGAACCCGCGACCACCGTGAACATGTAAGCAGCCGCGTCTGGTCCGTTACCAACAGGCCACCACGCACTTACCAACAAGCCACCACGCACTTGCACACGCACACACACAAGAACCAGATGTAACCTGACATTAT
The DNA here is from genome assembly GCA_033459515.1 of Theretra japonica. Classification (NCBI taxonomy): domain Eukaryota; kingdom Metazoa; phylum Arthropoda; class Insecta; order Lepidoptera; family Sphingidae; genus Theretra; species Theretra japonica. The sequence goes on along the minus strand of CM065938.1, from coordinate 4,863,718 downwards.
CAATCGATTCTAATAGATCTTCGCGTATTTCTTTTCTATTTTATAAGAACCGGTATGCTTATTTGAAGTATAAAGGGCGTTTCCGCTTAAATAATTAAAAAGTACTATTCTTAATTTGTAAAAAGTTTAAGTAATTCCAAGGTAACCAATAAATTCACACAACAGCGCATAAAGTCCGGAGGAATAGGTTGGTGACGTTCCCACTTACAGCTAGTGTTTTGCTATGCCGGAGATATATTTCATTTTTATTTAATTTTATTTGGGTGGCTCACCGCTATCAATAGCAAGCAAACATATAATATATTGCAAATAGTATACGATAGGCTCGCCCCCTATCACATCGTGGGACGGAATATACAAGGCGAAACGTGGGTGTTCTAGTAGCACCTCTGCCTACCCCTTCTGGGAAAAAGGCGTGTGGTTATGTATGTATGTAAATAGTATACGAAGGATAGCTAATTACGTGCTACCGCAGATAGGTTTTAAAAGTTACAAAATCTAATTGTCTTACTATCTTACAACTTAGTTAACAAAGTTTACTAAAATAACTTACTAAAGATAATATTTACAAAAATATATATAGTTATAAAAAATAGAATTGGATATATCAGAGAATCAAGTAGCAAAGCGCCGACTTATCAAGTAGCAAAGTGTCGTCTTATTCTGTCAGTTTCTCAGTTTTTGTCCTACATACATATTCACATGTTCTTAGAAAGAAAACTGCGTGAGAAAGCTTAGAATATGCTAAACTGACAACTTGTTATACATGATACGTTGACAGACAGCGGTTGTCATGTCAAGTATGGAATAATAGGTCGACGCTAGTGTTCAGTAATTGACAGAATTAGGCACTTGTATGATACACCTTGATTGGAACAAGCTTGTTAGATTCATGAACCATAAATATATCTAGTAAAATATAAATATATTTGTTACGCATTTTATATGCGCTGTGTACTATTTGCAACGTAAAAATACAGATCATAATTGGCTTTTTATATACAATCTTTTACATATATACTTATTATAACGTCCCCTTTTTTGATAGAATAAATGTACTGTAAATATGGTGATGATCTTGAGGTACAATTTTATTTTTGGGTAAGAGTCGTATCAATTTGAAAGATACTAGGTAGTATATACTAGGTACTTAAAAACTAACGTCAAACTTAAAAATATATCTATCTTAGGAACTGTAATATTTCTAGACCACAACTAATCATGATGAGCCACAGACACCCACTTCCCCACCAAATTAGTTTGGGGCATCTGTACCTACTAAAATCTAAATAATCACCCATAATTATGTAGGTTAAGTGTACATTACCTAGTTCATACTTACTACCTAAAGCACACGTCACAATCCACAGGGAAATAAGAAACCTAATCAACCATAAAGTTGGTTGCTAAGCGCCATGTAGGTACAAAGAACCACTGCATTAGCTGCAGTACATAAATTCTTATTATCGATCGTTGCCACTGCATAGAGTATAATTTTCTACCGTTCCGTACGAATGGAATAAAAAATCTATTTGATGTGGGCAAATAGTATCGACAATGGAGGAAAGATTGGTACGTTGTAATGCAAATATGGTTTAGCATTAGCAAAATTACACTTTTTGCTGTTTTTTTCTAGTAGCCAGTGTTACACGTCCTTTTATAATGTTCAATTGGCTATTTGTACAGATGCCAATTACTGCTGGTATAGATGGTACATATTTTTATGACTTGCGCATTTGTAACACAGAACATTAATACGTCACTTTCTGATTAAGTTTGAAATTAACTGTCCCAATTGAACATTGTGTTATACTTAAGATATATAAAAAAGTTAGAAAATCCTCTCTCAGGATTTGTTCGGACTAAATCTGGAAATGACAGAGGATTTGATAACGCTAACCCTATTTCATATGTACATATCACCCAATAGTTTTGCATTCCCCAATAAAATCTAGTTCAAAGCACATTTTTATATAGGGCAGCCGAACAGAACTGTCGACTTGCGTGCCACTAACTCAACTGTGAGGCTAACAGTGAAATATATTACTCAAATTAGCATTTGGGTTGTAGCTACATCACGCACATCCGGACATTAAATCTGGATGAAGTAAATGGTATTTAAGGTTAGGCTAACTATCGCATTTAGGCCCGGTTGCATCAACTAATTGACCATAACCTCAGTCATGGCCAGATCCAAGATTTCAGGCCCAGTTGCATCAACTAACTCTGTCCATAACTTTGATATTAAAAAACGCGAACTAAATTTTAAATCTCAAATTAATAGCGATGACATTGACAAAATTAAGGTTATCGTCAAAGTTAGTTTAAGCAACTGGGCCTAAATGTATGGAGTGACATTGTCAAAGATTAAATTATGGTTAAAATTGATGCAGCTAAGCCTAAGTTTCTACGTAGTCAATGCAGAGCCTCGCCCCGTATAATAAAGAAAGTCAGGTCACACGCTTGGTGGGCGGCGATCCGTAACACGCGATATGCTGGCAAGTACCATGCCCAACAAAATATCCATTTACGTAGGTGATACAGAATCTATTACTCGGAAATATCGTTGGACATAAGGCACTATTTATAGAGCTAATAAAAGTGGCCGTTCAATAAATGTTAGAGGTAACAGTTGTTGAGCATTAGAGACATTATTAAAACATATTTTTCAGGTTGATTTTGGCGAGAGAATAAGCAAATATTTAATTGATACAGAAAACAAAATAAATGACGCATTGTTTGACAGTGTGCCGATGTTGTTTGTAAAATAAAATCGCGTGCCTAGTGCAGTGCATATTTCATAGAACATTTACCGCTAATAATTTCCAGGAAACTGTACTAAGGTTTCCACGGATCCCCTCCAGTTATATTGTTGAAACACACGTACAAGATTTAGAATATTATATCAAACGTGTTTCGTATTTGAAACACGTGCACGAAATCAAATAAAATGCTATGTAGACGTGAAGATGCTCTCATCTGACGGGAAACTTTTTGAATTCGTGTTTTAAAGTTGAGTAGGCAAATTGTGAGCGGTACGAGAGCCCCTCACACGATCCGCAAATGTATCAAGAATTTACTGCGGCCATAAAAGGCGGAATCGTGACTTATAATCTTTACAAAGTTACAGCGGGATCGGCCGCGGCGATAGATATTAATGTTCGGATAACCGTGGCGTCATTTGTGGATTTGTGTGTGCAAGTTTACCTGTGTGCTTTACCATGTAGGTCAGCTGGGGAATTTGTTGCAATGCGTGTTATATTGTAAATATTATATTATATGTGTATGTATATCTCTCTGCTCCTATTCTATATTTATGTGGGGTTAGTTTACATTATTTTCATGCATGTTGCAGAATTATTCGTCTAATAAATAATCACTCACCGATCAGCTGCCGGTCTGACGTTAATCAATTCGGGAAATTACCTACACCCAAGCAAAACACATGTTTCTAATCGAAATCGAAGTGGACTTCCCCACATTGAAATAGAACTACAAATACGAAATTAGTATGACCGCTATTTTTTTATTCTATCACCGGTCGACATAATTATCATGCCTTCTCGAAACCGGAGATACACAGGCTGAACTCGAAAAGCAAATCCATTGCGTGGTTCATTGATGCGTTTTTCACCACCGTGTATGGTAGTGTATCCAAGCGGATGCTAATATCCTTACAAATGATTAATAAGCTGCTCTGAATTCTACCAAGTTGCGACTTTTGTTATCTTTACTGCATTGTAAACTGGTTTTTAAAAGAATAACACTAGAGTTTCTTGTCCGTTCTTCTTTTCTGAAAACTGCCCTTTGAACCGGATGATAGAGAAAAGAATTCAAGCATCAAAATTATGTGTAACAGTTTACGGGTTCATTAACTACTTTTATTTATTTAATACCAGCAAATGAGTTAGATCAGTTAGTAATGAAGCGCTGTACCGAGTTTAGTCGGAGTGTTGCTCAAACATCGTGCAGCACACACTGCGACACAATAGTTCACACCGTGAACTTCACAGGCCATTGTTTTGTTGCCACCCGGATCTGAGATGTGGCCGAGTTACGTGCTGGAAACGCTTGCTGCAAGCAAATATATTTATCTAGTTGTAGGAGAACTTCGTTTAGTTCGTTCGGAGTATTGATTAATTTATATGTGACCTGACCTTTACAGGACTTGTGTTTTATGCTATTAACCAAGTTCTCTTTGAGTTACTTAACCGAATCTGTCAATCTACCATCACAGTTAGGAATGCTAACGGTTAACAGTAGTTAAGTCTTCATCCACCACCATGGCGTGCCTACTGTGTTATGGTGACCTTTAAAAACCGTTGTAAATCTTGGGAATAAGTATTAGTTTCCCTAAGAATATTCACCATAAATATGAAAAAACGTTGCATACCTCTTTAAAATTGTAACACTAAAATAATATAATCACAAAGCGAAGTATTAATAACCTACAAAGCTATTTCCTACGCGTGTTCAGTTTTCCTATTCCCGTTTCTGAAATTTGGTTGCCTTTGTACCGCCGTAGCTTCGAGGTGAATCGCCTTACATTTAAATTTCTCTACGGTTTCCATCATGGACAAAGGAAACTCTAGGCGAATGCTTAGAGCTAAGTTCACAGTCCATTGTTCGGGGACCAGCCGGATCTGAAAGTAATTGAGCTAGGTAAATATTGATTTGTAAACGGTACAAATACTGTTAATTTAAAATTCAATAATCCTCGAGTGCAGCGAGATGTCGGAAAAATTTAAATCTGAAGCGAGTGGAATGAAGAAGTGGTTATTTCAATGGATGTCATTTAATGTATTTTTGTATATTTTTTGTAGAATCTGTGACTTTTGAGCGCTTGACATTATTTTATTTACATCCGTTAACTTACATCGCATTTGAGTGAAACTTACGGAACATACAATCGATTGAACTGAGTATGAAAATTATTGTCCTCATATTATGATCTCGCAGGTTTTTATTTTTTTATCATTAACTTAACAGCTTGTAATAAAAAACTATTTAAACTCCCATCTCAAAACATGCCTTAAAAACTAATTTACTCTTTCCACAATAACGCGATCACAATTTTTTCATTTAGCTTTAAAAAACTTTGCTAAAAATATTTATTTTGCTACCATTCAAATCAGCAACATCAATTTACTGAATGTTTTCAATAAAATATCAATGTATAATATAAAACATTTCTATTTTAAACTTTAATTTGGTTCTTCAGTATAACCGCCGTAACTAAACTAACATTCCAATTGCTGAGTGTTGGTTTTTATTTTTCTTTCCGAGTTAACCGATACTTCGCCATTAGAATGAACTAATGGCTACCTGATGACTACTCGTTAGTGGACATTGGATGTGACGTTTTAACTATACCCCTCACATCTCTTTTGCTAGATCAATCTGGTTGGAATATTATCAATTTCCGTTCTGATAAAAGACGTGTGATTAAAGTTTTCTTAATGAATGTTAATATTGGTTTTTATAGATTTTTGTACTGGTATTAAATAAAAAAATACATAGATTTATTTTCTATTTTTGCAATCCTCTGTGGCTTCAATGAATAAGTATATATGAGAATATACATACAAATTCTTCCTAACTTTCTTCCTTATTGTCAAACATGGCGACGGAGGGACTAGGTTTATTTACCTTTGGTATAATCTCTCCAAAGTCGCCTGCGATGTCTCACATTTTGCATACCATCTTATAAGTATCTCTTACGTACATATTAAGTCAATTTGGAACTTTATGTACTCTCTGAGGAGTCTGTTACCTATCACCAGTTAATTCAGATGGATTTTGAAAGAAACCCCATCACAGTGACCATCGCATCCCTCTTTGCGAGTTCAGCTCGTGAATATCCGGCTTCGACTATGCCGACATATTTGTGTCAACTGTTAAGATATAACGATCACTTTGTCGTGCCAGTATTAAAACTAACAGCGTAATAGTTTCACAAAATCGATCAGTATAGGAGTAAAACGATTGTGTTGTCAACACAGCGAGAGAATTACTCACCGCAAATTCACTTTGTCCATCACACTGGGATGGAAATTTTTACTTGGCAGCTCAATTGGAATCCGCAGTCTTTTTTTATTCCTCAAATTGAATACACCTGATGTTAATCAAATCACCATCCAAATAGAGTAATAATGTTTTATTTCTGCAAAGTTTAGTATCCACACTAGTATTACCAACATCAGCATCATCGACAGCCTCCAGGGCGCAGTTAGATGCTGGCTGTGGAAGGATAGGCCGCGGGTTCGATCCCCGCACCGAGATAAAATGTTTGTGAGGGCTACAAGTTTTGTGTCGGGTCTGGGTTTGTGAGACCGAAAAGTCTTGTAGTTTCTAATACCCACGACACAAGACTCGATCTTATTTTGGGGTCAGGACTATTATGTGTGACTGTTGGATGTATTTTGTTTATCGTCAGCTACTGGGCACATTGCTGAATCTAACCTCCTCCAAGTTTGTTCCTCTCTGCCAAGTTTCTTAAAATTGTAGCCGGTTCTTCTTGCCCATTTAGATAGAGACCATCACACACAATGCTCTAAAAATCTGCCATAGTTAAACTAACAAATTAATTGGATTGGTATTTGGTCTATACATAGCTCTTTTTATACGTAAACTTGTCGCTATGATAGATATTTGATCTGCACTCTACTATAACGTGTATTTACTATGTCATACTAGTATAAAAAACATAACAATGCAGTGGCAGGGCAGTGAAAATACGCTGATGGCCTTTAAGAGTTTTCTGCCATTTCTCATGGTTATTTCTAAAAGCCGTACCCTGCGGTATTTTTAAAGTCTTATAATGTTTAAAGCCACTACACGGCAACCTTGGCATTCTCCACAGAAGTGGTTAAACGGAACTCCTTAGCTTAAATTACAGTATATAATGAACCGAATTATGCAGTAGTAATGCAGTCTGCGTTTACATTTGTGGGTTAGTATTTCTGAATATTCATAACGTTCCGTCTATATTCTATAGAGGTAGGTAGACTATAGATGACTTATGCAATTCTGACATAACACTCTCTTCATCCAATCAAATCCAATCCAATCCAATCCATCAGCCAAAGGAAGTCCACTGCTGAATATAGGGCCTCTCCCAGTGATTTCCACAGTGACCTGTTGGAAGCAGCCTGCATCCAGCGACGTCCCGCGACCTTTACCAGGTCGTCTGACCACCTAGTGAGTTGACGTCTCACGCTGTGCTTTCCGCTTCGTGGCCTCTATTCGAGAATTTTTTGGCCCCATCGGCCATCAATTCATCCGTTCTCTCTTCATCCACCTTGGTCAATTTCTACATACATTGTTATTTGTTCAGACTTCTATTAAACAATCAAAACAATTATTTAGGAGAACTCCATTTTAGTTACCAAGGATTATGGGTCGGATATTAATTTTTAAAAAAATATTCAGATCTTATATGCTTCCGCAAACAAATAGTTTTACTTTAAGACAAGTACACCTAGTCGCACATCAACACACAAATGTCCACGAATATTGTAAAGTTTGAAAAATGTAACATTATCTAGCCCAATAAAACTCCTTCACGTCGATATTCTCAACATCAGTGCTGAATTTTCAGTCAAAATCTGTCATTTATACTCTACCCCAAAAATCTTTCACATATTAATAATTTCGTAACTTCGCGGTTGGATCATGCATAACCAGGTCCAATTATAACACCCAACTTCCCACGTCGGCCATGTAATTTCAGATAAAGTTAGAATTTAACTATGTTCAGCGCAGCACCGTCGCACCCAATCTACCGGCGGAATCAGGAAGGAAATAGCAGTAACGTGTTCCGCTGTGTACACAAGAACGGTGTTCTGGGCAGGCGCAGTGACGTCCACGCGAATCTATGTGTTTGAATTTAGAACGGTGGTTATTTCAAATGTTTTCGTTCTTTTTATGATTTCTTTAAAATTTAAAAACGTTTCAATTAGTTCAGTAGAATTTTTATACATATTTTACTTTGTTATTCAATCTTCGTTATTTATGGAATCAAAATATTTCCCACGAAAAGTTATAAATCATTAACAAAGTTAAAATACATGAAATATCTGAATAACAAAGAATGCCAGAAACGTGCATTAATTTCACATTACGTGGAATTCTTATTATAGAATATAGTGGTTTCAATATTAACACTTCGTTACTCGCTTCCAATGACCTTTCACGTAACACAGCTAATAAACTACTTCAATATAGAAAAATGTTATTTAGTATACACTAGAATTATTGTGTAATTTTTTTTAACAGTATTAACATTCCTGGCTTTTTTAAACCAAATTTATATTTCAAAAAATGATTATTTCATCGTATGGGTTAATTTTTTCTTGAGCATCCAACACTGAAAATGTAAATACATATAAATTATAAAATAAAAGTACAGTGTTTTACATAATACGCTCGTCTATCCTTTTCCGATTTCATACTACAAGTGCCATCAGTCAGACACAAATGCCAATAATTGATGGTACCTCAAGATATACCTAATATTAAATTTTTTCATGAAAATTAGATGATGTAGCTTATAAAAATATATCTAGTTCTAGTAAAAATATTTAATGACAATACCGTGGAATGTAATTTAAACCTTTTTGGTATAAAAAATCTGGTACAATACTCTATGTAGTTTTAACATTGGCAACTTACCAATTTATACTTTAAGAATTATAAATTTCGTAATAAATAATTAATAATCAAAATATTTCAAAGAAGTTACGTAAATAGCGACTAAAAAAATCTTCCGCTGCAAACTGTACCACCCCTGATTTTACTACCCTTACTACCCTCTGCTGGTGCCATTAATCACGGATTCTAATCACGTACACACGTTATCTTGTTTTAAAGCACTGATTATTCTAACGTTCTAAAGGTAATTATCCGAAAGCTGCTGAGAATTTCCAAGATGTGGTACCAAATAATGGCTCTATTTTGTTACAAGGCGAATACAACCTTAATTCCTTAAAACTAGGTTGAATATTGCAGAACTTAATCAAATGCGGGCTAATGTGGATCTACTTGTCGAGGTAAACATGAATTAAGCAATACTTGAGTAATTAATAGTTATTCCAGCCTACGTAAGGGAGCATAAACAAGCTGATTGGCTCTGACGAGTGTTGAACAGACTTTAATCCTCTGATAGGTGAAGGTTTTAGGGATTTTATATTAGGAAATGCATTGACAAGGTTAATATCTGGGATTGTGGTTTAGACTGCAATATAAATAGTTCAGCTTGACAAAATTGCTTTTTTTGAGTTAACTTAAATGAAAGAGATGAAAATGGTGAGGCGAAATTGGTATGTCAGGTTCGAGCAAAGCGAAGATCAAAAATCTCTAACTAGCTGTTTGGGATGCAGGTGTTTTACCAATTATCCTTGGTGTTTTTCTCCCATTTATACAGCTTGCAACATACAATATTTATACAACAGGTCACTGTGGAAATCATTGGGAGAGGTCTATGTTCAGCAGTGGACTTCCTTTGGCTGATGGATTGGATTGATTGATACAGCTTGCACATACGTAAAGACTAAAATCATGTAGGTATGTACTCTCTTTTTGGCTTCCCTCTTATCGTTTAAAAAAGAAGGAAAAGAATGATGCGTTAATTCAAGCAATTACGATCTTATTTTACTAAGGGAAACCTGCATGTCCCACAAAGCGATACAATATGACTCACCCTACAAACTATAGTTTCGCTTATAAAAGCAAACTTTCCTAAAGAGACCCAAGATTGTTAAGAATGCGCGCAAAGTGACCACAAGTTGGGGTCACTGCTATTCACCGCTATGTTCGAAAGCTCGCTTATTGTTCACGGGAGATCACGGGGTCATCTCATTATTAATGCATGAGTTTTATAGATATTCCGCTGATAAACAATGTATACGAACCAAATTATTTTCCAATGCGAAATATTTTAAAATAAATAGGATAGTCTAGACTCTAGACTGTGATCATGGTTTCGTGACGTCAGCGAAGAAATATGAGAGCCCATACTATTCTAAGTGAGAATGCAGAAACTCAAATAACTGATGGAGATTACCGAGAATTTAAAAACAAAACCAAATTGGGACCTACTGATACCAGCCTAGCAAAAGCACTGTAACAGACGATGATGTAAACTTAACCCAAAATAAATCTCGATCAAATACCTACCAAACTACTCTCGATATAAAAGCAAAAGTCGCAGTTATGAAATACATCAAAGAGTCACAAAGCACATTTTTCTGTACAACGTATCCACACAATTACAAGCACGGAGCTATTACGATTGTTAAATACGAGCGATCACAAGTTCGTGACTGGGCAACTTTGCCAATATCGAAACTATGAACAACTAGTGCACTCAGCTGTTGTCCTTTCACGATACAATAGAGGTTTTAGCCAAGGGACGAGTTTTAACTGCCAACTTTTAGTTACATATAGAAGCTGTTACAGAATGTGCACTGATTTCAGTTGTGCTAGCAATATGTTCTGCAGAGTATTAGGAACTTGCATTAGGACAGTAGAGCTACTAAACTTGGAAACAAGAGTAATGTCCTCTATTTTATACAGTAGCCCGCCCTCAACTATTGCAACTCTCGTAAGCCAGGATCAACAGAGACTCAGAAAGAATTGCCTCTGCAAATTTAGGCTAAAAAGCGTCACTTAAAACATAAAATCTTTCACCTAAAGTGAAATAAATTGGCAATAAAATAATTGGTAACAATTTTAAACAAATAATTGTCCAATTTAATAGTAGTAATTGTAGTCTATTTGGAACCACAAAGAGTTTGGTAGATATTATAATTCTTTAGAATATTTACAAGATAGGCCGCGGCCCGACTGTATCCCTAGCTTTCCTGAAGTCCATAAGTAACGGTCAGTTTTACGGTCAGGCTAACGGTTAACTAGTTTTCGTAGTTAAAGAATATATTGTGTATCTTAAGAACCACGCTGCCGCTTAACTTGTTCAGGGTGAAAATGAGTTATCTAACCTGGCATTGATACGTTTGATTTGAATAATAGGGTTTTGGAATAAACAAAATCACAACCTTGTAAAAAAAGTCATTTATCCACATTTTTTATAAAAAAAAACTTTTTTCGTCACTGTTTCAGATTCTATCCATCTTACGGCTGTCTGGTAAAAATCACTTAAGCGATAAGACCGCCCATTATATTAACGAACATGACCAAATTTTTAAGCTGAATACTGTAATTTGGTTCGCAATAAAGAATTATTCCATTGTATTTTTTTAAATCATAAAAAAAATCCAAGTTTCCTTTTAGGCAAATCACAATCAGACCCCAATTACAATTCTTTGAAAGATCCACGATGAAATTCAAAGGACTCCAAAAACACGGAAATTGATAAAATAATTTTGAATTGGAAGCTGTTCCTGTACACTTAATGCATTATTCATGTCGGACACGCTCCGATGTCCGTTACAGGCCTAAAAGGGGCTCAAATTGACCGTGTCTCGGTTCCATATGGGCGAAATACGATATTAATCATCGGTACGGGATAGATCTCTATGTAACATACATTATTCTGTAGGAATATTAGATGTTCAGAGGATGATCTACCAGTTACCACGTATCCTATTAGAATCCGCAGATGTTTCGTGTGATATTTGTATTAGATACTTGAGGTTATTTGTCTTGGACCACTACTGAGGTAAGGCCCACTTAATAAGGTTTGGAATTTATCCCTTTTTCCTTGCTTAATCTTGCTTCTAAATTATTAAGCTGCATCCAATCGAAAGCGCAATGTTGTGTATGTACATCGTTTATGAAATCTCATATCTTGCTTGACATCATACTAGCTCTTTTTGGCCCACCTCTGAACCTTGGCCTAAATATACTAAAGCCTAAGCTAACACAGCCTTCAAAACTACCCAAGCATATGTTGTAATTATAACACCTAAATGAAACATAAACGTATGAATTATAATCCACAATTGCGGGCGTAATGCGCGCACTAGTCACAAAGAGCTGAATAAACAATGTTTAGTAATGGCTAAACACGGCTCGCGGCGTACGAGTGCCCGCTGCTTTATGAGAAATGAAAACACCTGGTCTCCGCCCGTCTTAAACGCTCCTTATAAGCATAATGCGACGCGAATGGAAAAATCGATGTGGGCTGCTCGTAATGTGAGTGATGTCTGGCTTCCTAGGACTATAATAGCACAATTTGCGTTAAAAGACGTAGATTTGTGAGTACAAAATCAATATCAGGTTTATTGGTCAGTTCTCTGGATTGAAGTGTGGGTTGACGATTTTAAAGAATACTCATGTGGCAAATTGGTTGTGATAGTTTATGGGTTTTTATATATTATTATGTGATAATATTTGGCTTAGGTGTAATATCAGTATTCAGTAACCTTTATGCAATTTAAATTGGCTATAATATTTCTGTAATAACTAATCTAATTTCTGGTAACTAATCAGTCCCCATTTTTCACGTTTATTCGTCAGTGTGTCATGTACTACTGATGTAAAATATTCATTCAATACAATATTGTTAAACAAATGAAATATTTAAGTGAATTTACTTGACTTCCCTCACTTTAGATCCCATTTTCTATTTCAATGTCATTGAATTAAATAATAGCTATTCTGTGGGACGGTCTAAGAATACGTGCCGCCTCTCATACATATTCCGAGGATGTGGAAGAGCGAGCGAGGTCTAAAGTCTAGACTCTAGACAGATCGTGCTATACATACATTGTTATTATAACTCGTTCCTCACTCGTTTCGGATTAAGCCAGGTAGTAGGAACATACTGCAGGGATAAAGGCCTACGTTTCTACAGGTATAGAAAAGAATAATTCTAATATATTTAAAAAAAATATGATATTGAGTCTACTTTGGTATCGCTATTATGGATTGATTAGCAGGCCGATGGCTGATCTTAAAATACAGGGTATATCAAGACTGCTACCGAAAACGAAGCCAGGTGGTAGTTTTAGTGATTACAGACACGATGCAACTAAAAATTTTGTAATGTTTTAAATATCATTGTGTTTGGATGGTAAATCCATAGCTTTTGCTAAAATTATAATTTAAAGCCTTGCGTACTATAGCGTCTTTAAAAATAAAAGGGTGTTCATATTTTTTTTAGGAAAATGTATATATTTACCACCCAAATACGATGATAGGAAAAAATTACAAAAATAAACGTCGTTTTTTTTTGCAAAAATTATAGTTACATTGTGTCTAAAGTCACTAAAACTACCACCTGGCTTTGTCTTCGGTAGCAGTCTTAATATACCCTGTATATCATAAGGCTTGACTATACTCCTGACATTAGCAAAGTTCACACGTCATGGTAAAATCGTACCATCAGCCAGACCGTTGACTTGTCTGACTATTTAAGTAAGAAAAAAGATAATTCCCCTCACATTGAAATCAAACATACGTATGTTATAAAATCTTTACATTGTTACGAACGCATGTTTACGATTTACTAATGAATAGATACCAAAAAGTTGGTACACGTTCTCAAAATTTCAGAGCGCAAATGTTTTCTAACAATTTCGCCAAAACTTGCAGCTTCACAACTGAATATAAAGAAGCCTCGTGAAGTTGGGACTCCTATTCACTCGCTCTAAATAGCAACCGTTTCTCCTAACAATGGAAAAGTGTAACGTAAAATTAATATTCAAGTAGAATGAAAACTCGTTCGGAACAAACAGAATAGAAGCGTGCGGTACACAACCTGTTCCCTATTAAAGATAAAACAACATCCACGCTTAACAAAAATCACGTGAACAAATATTTTATAAGTTTCTCTGTACAGTCTTTGTAATGCCGCGTTCATCCGCTCTCTATCCGGTTTAAATCGACAACATCCCTCGCATGTTTATTTCCTTTTGTTTAAGTATCATATTCGTTGGGAATAGAACGATCCCCGGCGGATTTCTGCTTTAGACACAGTTTCTATAACCCCAGTATATTGCTTTGAGACGCTGTTCAGTTTTAATAAAAACGTGTATTTCTATTATTGTAAATGTTTTATTTTATTATAATGCATAAACTTCGTATGGAACTGGCGAGTCGTTAAGTGTGCCATTTTTGTCGTGTATCATTCTCACGCCTCCATTCACACATGACTTGTTTGTCCATTGATAATTTGGTTTATTTAAGTCTTTAAATTTAAACTCTGTTTTAGCTTAGTTGTTTTATTATATTAGTAGGTATTCGACTAGATAACAACAAATCAAAGGTGGAAATACTTACAGAGAATCAGTCGCCCACGCAAAATCTCCTTTTGAAGGCTATAGAGCAGATATGCTCCTGGTCCTGATGATGATGAACTTTATACTTTTATTCGCAATATTCTTTCGTAGTATTTACAATGAGTGAGCTCCTACTTATATCTTTCTGTTCTTGCTCCCACAGAGAACACCTTCACAGTAGTGGTTGAGAAGGATGGGCGCGGTCTTGGCATGTCGGTGTGTGGCGGCGGCGGTCTTGTGAGGATACGAAGACTGTACCCGCCTCAGCCGGCCTGGCGTACGGGAAGACTGGCGCCTCGCGATTTGTTGCTATCGGCCAACGGAGTTCCTCTCGCCGGTCTTAGCACTTACGTAAGTATTTTTGTTACCAACTCCTTATAATTATTGTTTAGTTTTTTCGCTATTGAGGTAAGACAAGTTACTAATACTTATTGGATAAGTAATGTTGCCAATTGACGAATCAGTCGAAAATCAGAAAATCGGAAATCAGTGATGGACTGAAAAACAGCTATAACACTTTTCATAGAAAATGATGTACATTATAATGTACAGCTATTTAATTTCATTCAATATTAAATTTTAGAATAACAATATACATTTTATAAACTACTTTCTCGGTATTAGCACTTCCGTTTCCCCATCCGTTTCTGCGTAGCTATTGTTATTAATTCTACTTCCGATAATGTTTCCGTTATGTCACTTCCGTTGATTCGCTAAAGCTGAATAATAGGAGTTGCAGTAAGTCTCTTGAGTATCAAGATTTATAACAGTTTTACTAGAAAAACATTTTACCGCGAATCTGTCAGTGTTAAGATTCCGATCGCAGCGGGAAGTTTTATATAGGTATAAAGATGTTCTATGATTGAATAGATTGATAGCGCCCACTCATTCTTAACCTTAAAGGTCAGATGTAGAACAAAATGTTCCGGAATAAGAAAAAGTGCGTAATACTTTGTTTTCCCGATATAGTTTGGCAATAAACTAAAATATGAGCTCTGTTTTATATAAACTGAGTGAAGTGCATACTCTGCACCTAATAGTTAATGTGTTTGCATCCAGAAATTGATTATCTAGTTATAGATGATTACATTTCGCCTGTCGACGCAATTATATCAGGCTCCTCGAAATCTGATACATAAATTGCCTAATTAACGAACGCGGAATACGTACGTCGTACATGGATCATTTTGGCTAGTCATTAGTGGAAGTGAGGAAACCTGCATACCGTAGTGAATTCAAAGAAATTCTACGGTAGGCAAAGTCCGCCAACCCGCATTAGGCCAGCGTGGTGGACTATATAGCCTAACACTCTCAATCGTGCTCGTGTAGAGTAGGCCCGTCCCTGCAGTGGCACGTATATGGGCTGATACAAGGTACAATTAGTGGAAGTACGGTACTCTCACTCTTTCTCTGTTCAGCCACAATACGGTACTCTATAGGGATGCAAATAACACCGACGATTAACTTGCAATTGCAAGGTGTATTTTTTAAATTTATGACCCAATACAAGGCTTAAAACAACGCGTTGTTTACGTTATTACGTTGCAACGTAGGATAACATAATCGTGGTACGAAGGTATCAGACAAAAAATATTCTTATTACGGATTAGTATGAAACGCCACCCAATAGACCGTCCCGTCGCCAGTACGTACCGATCCATAGTAATCCATACAATGAATACTTTATTGCCAATACGTTCATGGTACACGACGCTGTGGTAAGCAGACCTTAAAACTTAAACGCTACAACCTGTATAGCTAAATGCCAAGTGTCACCGCCGAAATACCAAAAAAATATTCATGAAGCAGACTGCCTCGGTGGCGCCGCTGTACTACGTTATGATTGCAAAGCTGAAGTCTCGGGTTCGAATCCCGGGTCGGGCAAAGTGACATTGGATTTTGCTATTTATTGTCAGCCCGGAGTCCGGAATTTGTGCCCGGTATGGCGATGGCTATACATCGTGAGACGGAAAATATAAGGCGAAACGTTGATGTCCTGGTTGCACCTCTGCCTACCCCTCCTGGGAAACAAGGCGTGAGTTTATGCATGTATTTGAATAAAGCAGGCCCTGAAATTTACTGGGCAAGTGGCTCTAGCACTTGCATAACAGGTACAATCGTAAAGCTGTGCAAAAATAAACAGTAAGTCAGGTTAAAAATGCCATTTGTTGTCGCGTTTCCCTCCAACCCGAGGCAGTAAACGTAAAAAGTTTTATGAAAACTCCGACACGCTCCGCGGGCCGGGTTCGAATGTAATAAACTGTAAAATGTTCCCCGCAAACTTCAACGAAATTATATTAGACTGCTTGTACTGCGCCGTCGGTGTAAAAATTCACATTTGCCCGATGAGTTTTCTCGTCTGCGCGGCGTGTCTATCAGATTCTTTCGGGTTTCCTGGTTTTATTTTTTTCAGTGTTGACGATAGTATTTACAATTTATGCTGTATACTATTTTAATGTTAGTATGCTTTTATGTAAATGTACAATAGCGGTTGTAAAATAAAATATATTATAATAATAATTAACATACAATGTACAAACTTTAAAATACGGAAACGTAATGTATAAATTCCCATACCATTTGTGTTAAATCTAACAACTCGTACAATTTTCTCAAACTTCTTTTGCCTGTCCATCACATATTTAAAATATCATTTAGTACTATTTATACAAAAAAAAAACTTGCACATTGTTAGCAACAGAATCTACACAATACACATGTCGCAACCCAGATCCAAAACAAACATTTGCCGATCACAACAATGTTTGCCCCAACGCACCTGATCCTCGTTTCCCAACTATTCCGTGGAAAAACACAAACGTATAAATCGAGTATTCCAAAGATATTTGCATCCAAAATGAGTTTTGCATAAAACCGCCGTTTATACCGCTTAGAAGCCGCGGGTGCCAGTCCGAATGCGAGGCAGAATTCTGGAATGTAATCAGATAAACAGACTATTAACGGAATACCATTTTATTTGCCAAGTCGGGGAACAAAGCTCTCTTGATAGTGAAGACTTGAGAAAACAGACGCTTCGTACTGTTGTACTGAATGAATATAATAAATAAATAATACAAATAAATACACCCAATACTTACATACGTAGTCCTGATCCCACATTAAGATTAATTAGGTCTTGTGTCGTGGGTATCAGAAACTAGGAGAGACTTTTCGGTCTCACAAACACCTAGACCCGAAACAAAAGTTGTGGGCCTCACAAATGTTGGTCTCGGTGCGGGGACCGAACCCGCGGCCTCTCGTTTCACATCCGGTGTCTAACTAACTGCGCCACGGAGGCTGTCATATGATATCAGTAGATATGCATGCATTTAATGCTACTATGTATTGATATATGATTTTGTCTTGGGCTTTGTAAGTAATTTGTGTTTCGCATAGGAACAGAATTATGTTTCAGTTCGACCGCGTATTGAGTTTTTTTTTAATTGCAATGAATGGCGAGACGAGCATGCCGTTCGCCTGGTGGTAAGCGATTTGACCACTCATGGACAGCAGCAAAATCAAACAACACCATACATTACAAAGCAAGAATAGAATAGAATAATTTATTGACACACAAAAAGTTGAGTATACAAACAACTACATTTCATAAATAGAGAGATTCTTAGCAATAATTAACATCGTTGTTTTTGATTGAATTATGATACCCAAGGAAAGATTTAACTTGTGTTGCAAGCAATGCTTGGTATTCCACTGCGCTCGCCATCCTGAGACATAAGGCGTTAAGTCTCATTATGTCTAGCAATTACGCTGGCTACAATGTCCTTCAAACCGGAACACAACAATGCGTGTACACTACTGTTTGGTGGAAGAAATAGACATTGCGATGGTACCTACCCAGGTGGCCTCTCACATATGAGAGACCTACCTACCACCAGCAAAACAACACTGTGTTTGCTTAATTATTGAATTGTACTGGTGTGAAATGTGAAGCACGAAGTGTTTGCCTTTATAAGTAAATTATTGTCATGACAGTCGTTGTGGAATAAGGCCTAGGGGATAAAAACCGACTTCGAATTATGAAACACATTTAATTTCATTGAAATAAAACGAATTCTTACGGATTTTTTCGCGAATTTAATTTAATCTTTATATTTTTTAATTTCGCGATGTTTCGATCACTTTACAGTTTTCGTGGTCACGGGGCGGACATTTAATTTCTTCTGTAGCTTGTATTTACAAATGTATATATACACAAATACATATATCAACTACACATAGTATTAGAACTCGCAAACAGAATCTCTCCAAATATGAAATCTATTTCAGCTTCGAAGAAAATATGGCGCAATAGAGAGGAATCCAAAAATAATTGCTCTATTCGGGCCGCTTGACCGAGGGGCTCCGGCTATCGGAACTGTCTGTGTCACTTGAAATATAGCCTCTATGTGGAATTATTAATACTATCAACGGAATTGGTGAAAAAATCCGTCTTAAAAAGAAACAATAAATAAATAAATACGCCCAATAGTCACATACATGTACTGACCCCACACTAAGATCTTGTGTCTTGGGTATCAGGAACTACGAGAGAGTTTTCGGTCTCACAAACACCCAGACCCGAGACAATTGATGATTTTTTATTGGTTTATTTTCGAGATAAATCCTTGGATACAAATTTGCATCGCTTATTGAATTGCGTGGTTGGTAGAGCCTGTTTAAAAGAAAATAATATAATTTTTAGTTAATTTTGATATGTCCTCTGTTATAAAATATCACGATATCTAGTCTCTGAGCTGCTTAAAGCTGAGAATCAGCGCAAACACACAAAACGGTTGCATAACGTGGAATGTTCAGCTAAATAACTTCACACTAAAACAAAGTTGAAACAGGCCTATAATGCTAGCGTGTAGAAACCAGTGTACATTTACGGCCTTATTCATATACACTTTTAAAACCTATTTCAGTTATCGAATGTTTTGTCTTCTTCACTCAGGGTGATATTGACATATTATGGTATTTAATTTCACCCACATGTTTTTCATCACCCCAGGTGTCATCCTGTATAAGTGAAATTATTCTTTAATTTAATGAAATAACACATTTAAAAATCAAGCATTTAATTGCCCTTTTAGGGTGGTACTGTTAGTTTATTATGAACACTAATATAGCGCATGAAGTGCGTGGTGGCCTGTTGTAACGGACCAGACTCGGCTGCCTACATGTTCACGGTGGTCGCGGGTTCAAATCGCAGGGCACACCTCTGACTTTTCGGAGTTATGTGTGTATTGATAGTCAATCACCACGCACTTTAACGGTGAAGGAAAACATCTTGAGGAAACCTACATACCGTAGCGATTTTAAAGAATTTCTACGGTATGTAAGTCCGCCAACCCGCACTAGGCCAGCGTGATGGACTATATGGCCTAACCACTCTCAATCGATTCTCTCGATTGTAGAGTAGGCCCGTGCCCAGCGGTGGGACGTATATGGGCCGATAAAAAAAAATATAGCTCATGTAACACAATATATCAAATACGAAAATGGGAATTATTTGTACAAAAATATGCAGCTGTATTACAAACGGCAATAAAAAGCAATAAACTCAACACAAACCGAGCACGTCCAAGTATAATTTAGCACCCTCATCAAATATCGAACGTGAAAAGGGCAGTCATTTTCCTCAATCAAAATCGGGTGCCAACCATACATCAGTTTAATTCCGTCCAGTTAACATTTCGATGCACAATAGAAAAATAGTCCGTACAATTTCGCCCGACCGCGAATTTCTGTAGTGTGGACCAATTGATTACCCTACTTTTCACCGTTAAAAGATTGCTCCCGTCTCTATCGGCATAGATAGTTTTTGCTGTATCTTTGGATATGTGTAGATACTGGATAGATTGATCGAATGCTTGTGGATATTTTTGGAGTGAAATGTGGGAGTAATTTAAGTGGTTTGTGTAAGTAGGGATTGATATGTGGCATGAACTTAGATGATATTTTATTTATATTCATCTTCATTACTGAATTCCTAGCATACGTGGACACCGGTATACTGGGTATACCGTATGATCTTAGCATCAAATTAACCTGCATATTAACAAATCAGACAAGCCTGTGCTTTTTGTTCATCTTATGGTTGTCCATAAGTGCGATCCATTACCTTGTGCGATAAGACAGCTATTTCTGCTTCTATACGGATATTTACTTTGTTTTACAATAAAGCATAAATAAATATATTTAATAACGCAAAAACCAACAGAAAATCTTTATACGTTTTATTACAAAATATTGCTTAACGGTCAAAGAATTAATACACTAAATGGAAATGAAAAAGCAAAATGAAATATCGTGAATAAAACGTCGAAATGTTCCATTTGCTTCGCGCATCGCTGACCTGCCAGTAATTATTACTTATCCACCATTAATCCCTTTGATCCAGAAGCTACAGATGTACTCAAAAATTACGTTTTTACAACAAAAACATATTGGTAATTTTTATTAAAAGCTACCGATGAATGTAGCAACGCGGTGTTGTTTTATTCTCAAACCAGCTCTTTTTATCTGATATATTTACTTATACTATAAACATATTTAAAAAGGGTTGTTAAAAGACTATTTTGCCTTCACACACATCATTGCTACTTCTGCAACTAGAATCAACAGAAGTAAAGAATGAAGTGAAACCAAACCATAATGTTCTGAGAGTCTCGTAGGTGGTGCATCAAAGTTTAATGAATTATCTTCAATTAGAGACAGTGGAAGTATTGGTGAAAGGTTATTTGTAATTTGTTGAATGTAGAAAACCTAACACCGACCCACGCAATCATATCGCCTATCAAGGTCAGCCTGAGTACATCCGGATTCGAGCAACCGAGAGTCATCTATCGGCGGTAGATGCCCTATCTATTTAGACGGAATTTACAATCAATTACATTATAATTAGATACATTGCCAGTAAAAAAACATATCTTACCAATAAATACTTATTTGAACTGTATTGCCATTAATTAACCGTCATGTGCGTAGCAGTCACATTACCAGTACAAAAACCCTTTTAGACATTTCTAAGCATTGTATAATTTTCTCCTAGGAAGCTCTAGAAGTCCTGCGCACGGCAGCAGCTCGAGTCGAGCTGCGAGTCTGCCGACCCCCGCCCGAGGCGCTTGAGAGCGTGACCCCCCCGGACCCCCCGACCCCGCCGGCGAGGACCCCCCACCCGCCGCATCTGCCGCCGCTAGACCCCCTCAACTGCCATCCCATGCACGCCAGGTGAGGTTTCTTCTGTTTAAATCAAAGTATCCGTTCATAGGTACCACAGAAGGTCGCTAGTAGCAAGTTATAACGTGGTTATGGTAATGTTCGAAGGAGATGTACCTTGGACAGCGGATATTCCGTGGCTAATTTTCTACTTATCGCGACGTGGGCGCGCTTTATCCCTTGCGTAGGCATTGTTAAAGAGTGATTTCGTTACAATCTACGACTGTTTTACTGCCAATACCAATGTTTGCCGGAGTAGGATGTGGCTACTGATGATGATGAAAGATTACCAAATAACTAAAACTATGATAAGGGATATCTTAAAGCTGCACAGAATACAGTATTTTTATATGCTCTTAATATAACATAATGTTCAGTATAATGAAAGCTAGCAAAAATTTGAATTCAAAGCTTTAATAGCTTGTACGTGTGAATCGTCAGACTATCGGTAATTCGGAACGCATTACTGAAGTCTTAATACCTTAAAGCGAGGATTAAAAATTAATATTATTTCAACATGTTACCATTACAAATACATCGAAGCTAAATGTCACGTAGTCAAAACGCTTTTAAGGCCTCATAAGCTTATGACCTTAAGTTTTCCAATCATTTGGCAACCTTGTCAGTTTCGCTATTAATCATCGACAACCTTAATGGGAGACATTGTGTGCCTCGTGACAACCCTAATGGGCCATAGTGAAACCTGTGAATGTTGAGTTAATGGATAGTGACATTTGTGTTACGGAAGTTGCAAGGGAATCCCTATTAGCGCGACTCCCAAGGTCTTATCAACACTAATAGTGATTTATCTACTTTTACTCTTGAAAGAATCTTACCGGATCGAAAGTTACTCGGCTAATTTATAAAACTGTATAAATAGAAAGAAGGTTAAATACTATTAGTATTTTACAAGAAATACATCACTTATGTGGCGAAAAGTCGTCCATTCATTACCCTATAAGTTTAATCGTTTATGGCATCAACTACAAAAGAATTGCTCGTAATATTATTTATTTGGCATAGTCACAGATAGTGACGTCATAATGTTCTAACACATTAGCCCTTGTAGACTGTGACGTCATAACACACAAATTCAACTTGTTATTCCTGGCTATATCTACTAAATTTACATTTTCACATCAATCCTTAATATGTTAAGGGTCCACTATAACATATGCTATGACCGTGCTCTAAACGTATTGGGCAAAGATAATTCTTTATATGAATTGCTATAGAATGTCGCTAGCCAGTTACAGATATGTCTGGTTCTATAGCAATTTATATTTTGTTTTTTTGACAGATATGTTTATGTTTTGGACAGAGACCCTAGACCAATATATTTTCTTCACAGACTATCTCAAACCACCAGCAGTGCGACCACGTCGTCGTCAGAAGGCCGAGGTCGCCGCGAAGTGAGTCCCGAGGGCGACCGGCGCGACCTGCGATTACCAGACCTGGACCGACCGCTACCGGTCTACGATATACAATACGGGGTTAGTATTGTTTGTTGTCATGATAGTTATAACAAAACATGCATTGTAAGACGAAATTTATAATGAACAAGCGTGACGCTTGCTGACAACTGATACAATACGGGGTCAGTATTGTATACTATGAAAGAAGTTTTAAAATCATACGCAATGTACAAACAACAATAACAAAATTGCTACTAAACACGGGTCTTGATAAGCTCTGGATTAAGTCTTTATAGATTTAAATTGTTTGTAGTTTCTGGTATGCGATATTTTTATTAATGATTTCGTTGCGTGTTAAAAACAAACTAATTTCCCTAAGACACATGCCGAGCATTACTACGCACTGTAAAATGATTGTCGGCCTTTGTTGATCTTGACTGCCTGGAGCTGCTGTGGTGGGTCTGTGTGGGTGTATTTACTGTCATTTTTTTACATTTTGGGAAGTCGACCCTGCTTACTTTTCTGTCTCATAACACTTTTCACTTTTAAAGTGAATATACCAAAGTGCATCCTGCAATCACAAACCAAGTTGAACTAAAACTGGAATTACAAAAGCACAGGCCATCAGTGCAGACGGGTTCATGTATGGGCGTGTTTGTATGAACACCCAGAGGAATAATCTGTGAAAGAACAACGCCAGGCTTGGTACAAAGGTGGCTTTTCATAATGTATGAGGAGGAATGCGCGCGGAGTCTTGTTCTCGCGCACTCGACATTTGTGTCGAGATGTGTCTAATTTATTCAAGGAAGATATGGATATCTGCTGCTATGCATGGTTCATGCGTTTATTTCTGGGTCAGGTTTTATTGTTATTACACTTATGTTTTCATAAGATGTTTAATATTTACTTTGACTTCTTCTCTCTGGTGAAAACAGCCTTGTGAACCGGGTGGAAGTGAAAAAATAAAAAGTGACTGAATCTAAATAATGTATGACATTTTATGGGTTCAATAAATATTTTCATTTCATTAATTCATTCACTTGTTTCAAAAGTTAATCTTTCCATCTACACGAAGCAATAGGACCTACCTCTGAGCTTAATAGATATTAGGCCTAAGCCTACTATGCTGACCTATTCCAGTAAGGTAAGCACACACCAGCAGCAGTAGACTTGCTGTGGCTGAAGAGAGAGAGAGAGAGAGAGCGAGAGAAACACATACCCATGATACTCTTATAAGGTACTCTCACTTAGGCAGGTTTCCCGGTGACGTTTTCCTCCATTACAATTAATGACAAATTATTATTCGTACACCGTGCGTAAACCAAACCAAAACTTTTAAAATCACTATCAAGTGAATTATGTTCACCGACAAAATAGGTCCATAAAAATGAACAGTGCGATATTTCAAATCCAAACAATGCTACGATAATGATCCCCCTTCACGATATCAGGTTATTTCTAACAAAACACATGAAAAGTTACTTATTGCGTAACTAAAAGCAACGGGTTTCATAAAGGGCGAGGAAAGGGAGAATCGAAAATAACACATTCACATAAATTAGCTGTTATAGGTGCTTAATCAAATAGTTATTGTTGGGCCAATACTTAATATTGTATTAATGGATGATTTAGGTACAATGGGATTAGAAAGGAATTATTGTAATTGGTGTAATTATGGCGGAGGATAAGAGACGTTTATTTCAATCATAACTTGATATAATGGGGAAGGAAAACACTTGAAGGCACCTTTTTATAATTAAAGCAAAGATGTTAAGCCCCCTTCCCGTACCTATGATAAAGGGGTCTGAGAGCGTATGCCTAACTTAGGCACTTGCTCACCAACCCGACACGCTTCCAAAAACAACAGATATTCCTGCAAAGCTGGGTCCCTAACAATCCTACGCCAGCATTCCAGCTAAAAAGCTTATCAGCCGCATTATCGCCGTCCCATACCACTCTAGTAAGATATTTCTTTGAAACCTGTTAGTGAAGTCTATTTATTTAATTCACCTGATGTGTTAGTCTATTTAGACTAAATACATCACGTAAATTAGTCTTTGTCATGTCAGTATGAAAAAGCTAGAATTGATGTTGTACTTCATACTCTATGAAAACTGCAACCAAATGATACTACAAGAGAGATTTCTTGCAAATGTAACATACTGTATTTTTTTTTTATTGTCTTGTATCGGCCCATATACGTCCCACTGCAGGGCACGGGCCTTATCTACAATCGAGAGTACGATTGAGAGTGGTTAGGCCATATAGTCCACCACGCTGGCCTAGTCTGGGTTGGCGGACTTCTATATACCATAGAAATTTATACAAATCGCTATGGTATGCAGGTTTCCTCACGATGTTTTCCTTCACCGTTATGGTGCGTGGTAATTGACCACCGTGAACAGGTAGGCAGCCGCGTCTGGTCCGTTACCAACAGGCCACCACGCACTTTGTACAAACTGTAAAAGTATAAAAATATAATATTTTTATTATTATTAGCCCTTTAAGTCCCACTGCTGGGCAAAGGCCTCCCTCCATTCCTTCCATTTGTCACGGTCGGATGTTACTTGCCACCAGTTCGGAAGATAGGAGTCGAGTTCGTCCCGCCATCTCCTTCTGGGCCTACCGCGTAGTCGATTTCGGCTGCTGGGGAGCCAATGTGTGGTGGCTTTCGCCCAATAGTCGTCGGACATGCGGTAGATGTGGCCAGCCCAGTTCCATTTTAACCTGGCAGCTGTTTGTCCCACGTCGGCAATTTTAGTAATGGAACGCAGCGTTGAGTTCTTTACGCGGTCGATGAGTTTAACTCCAAGAATGGTGCGTTCCATCGCTCGTTGGCAAACCCCTAGGGCGGACTTTTGACGGTTAGTTAGTGACCAAGTTTGGGCTCCGTATGTGAGGGTGGGGAGTATACACATGTCCATAAGTTTCCTTTTAAGGGAGAGAGGTAATGACCCTTTCATGAGATCTTTCATTGACCAATAGTTCTTCCAGGCATTCTCGGTTCGTCTTGAGATTTCTTTGTCTTGTCTTGCCTGGAAAGATACAATCTGGCCAAGGTAAAGGTACTCATGAATATATTCAACTCCCTCACCCCCGACTTCTATGCGCCTTTTCACGCTGTTTGTCATTACTTTGGTCTTGGTCATATTCATACCGAGTCCGACCTCGAGGCTCGCTTGGCTCAGTTGTTCAAGCATTTGGGTCAGATCAGCTGCAGATGAGGAGAAGAGGACAATGTCGTCGGCGAAGCGAAGATTTGTTAATCTCTTTTCGCCAATAACAATGCCCCTATTCTCCCAATCGGTTTTTAATTTTTGAAATACTTCCTCCAGCGTGGCTGTAAAAAGTTTTGGAGATAGCGGGTCACCCTGTTTTACACCCTTTTGTATAGGAAAAGGAGGTCCTACGAAACCATTGATGTTGATGGACGCTGTGCTGTGCTTATATATATTCCGAAGTAGTTGTATGTACCCAGGGTGGATATTCTGTTTTTCGAGGGACTTGAATATGGCCGAGTGTTGTAGGCTATCGAAAGCTTTTGAATAATCGAGAAATGCAAGGTATAAAGGTATATTGAATTCTTGATGTTTTTCTATTACCTGGTTTAGGGTATGTAAGTGATTGGTGGTGGAAAGGCCACGGCGGAATCCTGCTTGTTCAAAGGGTTGGTAGTCGTCTAATTTGTCAGATATTCGATTTGCGATTATTTTTATAAAAAGTTTATAAAGGTGGGAAATCAAACTAATGGGACGGTAATTGTTTATATCGGACTTGTCGCCTTTTTTATGAAGTAGTATTATATTCGAATGGCAAAAAGTTTTTGGAAAGTTACCGGATTTTAAAATAGTGTTAAAAAGGTTACAAACATAGGGTAGCAAAAGGTAGGGGTGTAAGGGGTCCTATCTACATCTTTGGGATCCAAGCCAACCTCACCTGCACGCGTTGCACCCTGCCGATCAACAAACGAGGCTCTGGCCACCCACCAACCCGCAATAGACAAGCGTGGTGGGTCTAATTGTCTAACCCCTTCCTTTCCTAACATGAAATACACAAATAAAAAAAATATAATAATTACATGTAAAAATTTTTGTTTATGCTACAAAGGATGACGGATCAGTGGTAAGTAACAATAAACATTGATAAAACCAGTCCTAAAGTGAAAAATACCCTTGATGAAGAACAATATTAAACAATATTTTTTTATTCAAACAAAATAGTTGAACACACAAATTAAACACATGTTTGTTTGTGTTAAATTCCTAATGAACTCTGATGAGCATTATTAACACATAAATATTGAAGCCACATAAATATTGTTTGTAAATAGTATTTAAATAATTTATATTTTTCTATATATTTAGTCTGAAGTAGATTTTTTTTTAAATACAGTCGTAGAATCCATAAAAATAATTCTATTATACTCGTCTCTGCTTTCTGGAAAGCGTCTATGTCACAATTTTTTCTCAAGAAAAATACAAATAAATAGGTACATAAACCTTTTTAACTTGTAAAAGTGTATATAGTCCAAAGCAGATTATTGTTAAAAATGTCTTTTGACATTTTAATAATTGAGTGCCATTTTCCATGCAATGCATGTGTTAATTCGATACATTTTATATTAAAATATCCAATCTGAATAATTTTTGTACTCGTACAAAGAAAATTTCCTTTCAAACCAACTTGAAAATTCTCTTAAACATATTTAGCTATAAACTTAATTTATTTGTCTTTAACTTTTTTGTTTATTCACCACCATTCACCACACCACCAATCTCAGCTAGAAACATCGCTCTAAACCCTCAATCTGTTGCAGGAATTCGACATAGTGATGACGAAAGTGAACGGCTCCCTCGGATTCACGCTGCGGAAGGAGGACCACAGCGCCCTGGGACACTATGTCAGAGCGTTGGTCCGGGAACCAGCTCTCAGTGACGGCAGGATACAGCCTGGAGACAGGATTGTAGCGGTAAGAAAGAATTATAATATAGCCTTTATGTACTGCGAGGTACGGGCAGTACGGATCCTGTATGATCCAGAGTTTGAGAGGGTTTAGACATTAGTCCACCAAGATGGTCTATTGCAGGGATTGCATATATATTGATAACACTATCTTTGTCCTACTATTTCATCTATTCCTTCCTCTTTATTTCAAAGGCTTTAATCAAAATTCCATTGAAGCCTGAATTGCGCAGTGAGTTAACTTTTTAATGCAGACTGTAAAAGGAAAGGCAAAAAATTCGATTGCCACGCCGAGACGAATTATGTGAATTTCAGAATTATTTCAGAATGAATTTCAGAATTGAGAACCTCCTCCTTTTTTTAAAGTCGGTTAATAAATAGAAACAGGTGCTCTTCAGACGCATATTAAACAGTTGCATGTTCTACAATTATAACTTTCTTTTATTTGACAATTTAAACAGTTGTAAACAACTAGCATTAACTCCTTTAAAATCGTAAAACACGAAAACATTGCGTCGCGTTGCATACAAAATGAGAAGGCTAGCACGTGATAACTTTTTCACTGTGTGTTGCACGGAGCAATTGAATCAACAGCTCATTATGTTATATTGTGAACGAATTTCACCAATTAGACACGTTTCGCTTTTGGCTGCGGTGTGCCAGATAATATTGCAATATATAATATTATATTTTATTACATTGTAAAAATAAATGCCTTTTAAAAGATATTGGGCCATTGGTGCCTAATTACGGTTGTAGGATTCGATGTCCACAATAGTGACGAGATAGCCTGGGCATTAAGAGATTGACGAAAATTGGCCAAATTCTAGAAAGATGCAGGAGTTTCATGAGAGGTCGGGATGCATCAATGTATTTATGCACCTTCTCCAGAATGTCTATTATAAAACCTATGTTTCTTATGACACAAAATTTAAATACAACATGACTACTTCGTCATCCTACTCGATTGCAGCAATTTACATACAAGTCTATTATGAAACTACCACGGTGTTTAGATCAAAATTAATCATACTAAAGTTTTTGTCGTCGAAACCAAACATTTAAGGTGTGGCAATCGAACCATTGACCTCTCATTTCGCAGTCTAAACTGTGTACAGAGGCTTTAGTGATTCAATTTAATAACTAATATGTTTGCGTACTCCGACATGCTAAATATTTTAGTTAATAATGACTGTATAATACAACATGTAAAGTGACGTCACACGGCTACTAACGACCTAGTGTACAGGTATTATTTTCATACTCCCGAACAAGTAAAATGACGTCACGCGCCTTCTATCTGTGATCACACAGGTGAACGACACGCCGATGTCGAACATGTCTCATGCCGAAGCCGTGGCGTTTCTACGAGCGTGTGGCTCCGAGGTCCGGCTGAGACTGTACCGGGACCACGCGGCCACGCCGCTGTCGCCTATGTCGCCCAAGGAGGACGCGCCCACGGACTCCGACGCGCCTTTGAATAGGCCTAAACCGCCGCTAAGGTGAGTCTCACCATTATCATTATAATTGATATTCTACTGCTGTTAGGCTTCCCACTGTCGCCCATGTCGTCCAAGGAAGACGCGCCCAAGGACTTCGAAGCACCTTTAGACAAGCCGCAACCATCGCTCAGGTAAGTGTGATAGTCGCCCATTGGAAGTTCACTACTGAAGGACCCAATTATCATGTCGGAATATTCTGTATTCAGCGACTTTTACCAGAAGTTCTGTCCAGGATGCGGATAAATTTGTTCGGAGATTTCAGCTATAAATAACTTGCAACAGAACAAAATGGTTGCAGATTAAAAGAGAAAAATGAAAGGCGATTCGTATTACTATATTACTATATTCAGTTTCGATCCGACCGGCAAATTTTATCTCTGATGGACGCTCTGTTTAAAAAGTATTGGCCTTATTCATAGACATTAAAACCTATATTAGTTATCGAATGTTTTGTCCCTTTCGAATGACTTTAGAATTCAGTTTGAGCGAAGAAGACAAAACGTTCGATAGCTAACATAGATTTTTAATCTCTACGAATAAGACCGTATAACACCATACAGTGCTTAGCAGTTATTACGCAATTATGGCGGTCCGCGACATAGGGGTTTTCCACGAGAGCTGTTGTTACGTGCAGAGAATTTTCAACACAGCCTCATAACTAACAAAAAACAAACTACAACGCACCGCCTGTGTACACAGTGATATATTAATAAACACATCTTTTGTGTAATGTTTGAGTACACAAGTTGCTCCACTAATTAACACAGAGGTGAAACATTAAAGCGAACTTCGCAACGCGTTTAGACTCGCGCCGCACGAGTACGTGTGTTCATCGTATGCCGGGGAACTTTACACCTATATTATGTTATATGGATACTTTCCAATGGGGTTAGATGTCTTCACAAACTTTAATACTATAACAATGTAAATAGAATACACGTTGATACAGGATGTGATGATGCTAGATAAGTAAATAATAATAAAAATAAATACACCCAACAGTCACATACATAGTCCTGTAGGGTAATTCACGTAATTTTTTGACGCGTCGATCAAGTTGCAGTGCAGTTGCAATTAAGTTTACGTCTTAGTGCAAAATGGTGTTCTTGTAATTGTTTAGCTGCGCGTGAACTGCACCTAAGCTATTCGTAAACTGCGCGGCTGCGCGTCAACTACACGTCAGTCGTATGCAAGAAGCTTACACGTAAATACCGATCAAGTTACGATCTGAATCACGCCCATAAAACACGCAGCAGTAGAATACGCTAAACCGCTCGCGTGACGCGGACTTGACACGAGCGTATCTGACAGCGGTTGTCAAAATTACGAGAATACGAAAAGGGCTGTTTTGATCGAAATTTAACTGCAACTGCACTGCAACTGAACTTATTTAATTACGTGAATTACCCTACTGACCTCACACTAAGATCGAGTCTTGTGTCGTGGGTATCAGAAACTATGAGAGACTTTCGGTCTCACAAACACCCAGACCCGAAATAAATACCTGTGGTTCCTACAATTATGTGGGTCGAACCCGCGGCCTCTCGTTTCACAACCGGCGTCCAACCAACTGCGCCACGGAGGCTGTCGATTTGGATGGTATAAGGGATTCTGTAACCGTGGAATATATTAAGCCTTAATAGTGGTAGTAACATTCTATAAATTTCAATATAGAAGGATACCATTTCCATAGAAAAGCTAGTAGTGATATTATGGCTTCCATGTCGCGTTTCAATACATTACCCAATGCAACTTCTCATACATTCATACATAAACTCACGCTTTTTTCTCAGTAGGGTTAGGCAGAGGTGCTACTAGGACACCCACATTTCGCCTTGTATGTTCCGTCCCACGATGTGATAGGGGGCGAGCCTGTCGCCATATCGGGCACAAATTCCTAACTCCGGTCTGATAATGAATAGAAAAATCCAATATCACTGCCTGACCCGGGATTCGAACCCGAGATTATAATTATCACCGACGATAAACATCCACAAATATTGAATTGTAGTTGCATTGCCGGTTATTGTCGTTTCACATAGGAGAGACCTATGTCCAACAGTGGACGCAGAAGGGCTGATGATTATGATGATGATGATGGATGTGCATTGCCGGCCTCTCAAAATAGGGTATTTACCGAAAAAAGACGGTATTGGTTCTCAGACGTCACTCACCGAACAGAATATGACGGCAAAGACGCCGCTTCACGTCATCCTCGTCATGTATCATACCATAATCGAAGAGACATGTTAGCCTACTACATATAGATTAGTACAATACACAAGCACTTCACACTCGCTAATGAAACTTAATCATCCTTAATGGATCGTCCTAATCGAGATTCACCTCAATCCAATCAGTTACATGATAAGCCGCATAGTTTAGTTTCCGCGCCGCGTTCCTTGTATGATTAATTTGCGTACACAAAGGCACACCCGTCTGTGCATACGTACATACATACGTATATGTTTATACAGTAGTCGTAGCGGTTGCCTTGGTAACCAATAACGGTTTCAATATATTGTGGAATAATTTGTTTATGTATTCCTTCTCCTGAGAAATATTCCCCATTTAACAAAGTGGGGGGTGTAAGAGGTTTCAAACTTACATGCTTAAAGTGTACTGAACTAACCGACGGATAAAGCTCTGGTGACCGTCGATGGAATAATCATCACAGAGACTTTATTCTTTCAGATAGATGCATTTTCTTCATATCAACATACAGCCTCCATGGCGCAGTTGGTTAGACGCCGACGGTGAAACAAGAGGCCGCAGGTTCGATCAACGCACCGAGAGAAATGTTCGTGCGGCCCACAAATATTTCTTTCGGGTTTGGGTGTTTGTGAGAATGAAAAGTTCCACGTAGCAGTGGCGAAGGCTCCATATAACTCGATTCCCTGCGGCTTACCTTTTGTAATTTATCATTACACTATAAACAAGCAAATTTTTTAAAATTATTTATGTAATATCTAAACTCATTTTATTCAACGACATCTGTCGGCCACATCGGTAAATATTACTGCGGAGGCGCATAGCAAACTTGTAATTAGATTGCGCCGCGTTGCGACCTCTGGCAAATTACTGCCAAAATTGTTCGGCTTATTGAGTAACAATGGCGCGGCCCGTGCGCCGACCGTCCGCGTCGACTGCATGTTACGTATTGGTGTGACATGGTTGTGTATTTTGCAACAAATCACGCAAAATTGTACCTTAAACTTATAATGATTTAAGATTCAATTTCCGTTAAAAAAGCAGGAGGCATGCTGCGAATCTTCAGCATTTTGTGTGTTTATGTGTGTATTTGTGTAGATATCACTGCATTTGTAAGTGTTGTATTAACATTTTGACAGTATACGAGTATTAGCTGGTTCATGCATTTAGTTTTTAATGTTTTAAATTACAAAATGTACATAAATATTAATAGTATTATTATGTCGTAATGGAAATTAATAATCGTGAGGGACGTACATGTTTAGATTGTCAATTTCGGAAATAACGTTACTGTTTAGATATTAGGAAGTGCTCGACTACTAATAATACAACTAATAAAAGCGCGGCTAACGTACTTGTTAACATTGTATCTAGATCATTAATTTTTCTTTATTAATCTTATATTCACGTGCGATTTAAAAATATACTTTTTTACTTTTCTCATGATGACATTACAACTTTTGTATATTTGAAATATTAAAATATAATTGACGACCGCAGTACCTACGTACTGCGGTCGTCAATTATATTTTAATATTTCCATCGAACTCGAATTCAGAGGTGAATTCGAGCAATTCGAAACGATTGCGTTTCGTATGATGGCATGTAGATGCCATGTTTGGTGAGTGAGATTGTCGGAGGAATAATTTGCTGGCGGTTGGATATTCACAAACGTCCGGATATAAGGATACACGTACAAATTATGTAAATGTGTCGCGTTTTGGGCTAATTCTGTGAAGCATCTCACGATAAGTTGATCTACTCAATGTGGACTGCACTATGGTTACTATAAAGTATCAGTCGCATTGTCTTCCCTATGTAGGACCAGTAGGTATAAACACACTTATTTCGCGTATTGAGCTTCGGCTTCCCTTTTTAAAAAAATCACCCTTCGCCACTGCCACGTAGTATCTGATACCCACGACACAAGACTTAATTGATCTCAATGTGGGGTGAGGACTATGTACGTGACTGTTGGGTATATTTATTTAGTCATTATTATCAAATAATATCTTCGATGTTTTTTATAATTTGTCTATGCGAGTGCAATGATTACATTCATTTAGCTTTATAATCTATAAAACCTCGGTCATTTGTAATATGATCCGCAACGTAATTTAAGTGCAAGAACAAAAGTCTTCCACCAGTGAGTATAGAAGGTTTTTTACTCCGTTTCTTACGTTTTTTGACGCGATCCTATATGAAAATCAATTAAATACGTGGGTTGCTATAACACTTAAACTTCGCAATACAAATTTCTAATTTCAGTACCTTCTCATTTATCGTAGCTCGTACAACACCACTCTCTGAAAATTAATTTAAATAAATAAAATGTCCACGTTGAAATTTGTCGTCTAATTTTAGTTTGTAATTTAACGTGAAGCCTCAATTTATTATTTATAATTTCGACGTTGCGAATTTAAACAACCGTTGAAGAATTCCTTGAAATTAATTTGTTGGAATGTTTTTCACTTATGTTAAAATTTATTTCACATATAAATTATTTTGGTATTCTGTGAAAGAAAATTATAATGAAGTATGATGGAGTTAAATATATGGTTAATGATACAAACATAAGTTTATGTTATTATATTAGTTACCTATATCCCATATCCTCTAAACAAAAACCATTAGAGATAAAGTATATAAAATAAATATAATATGTAGAATAGTATATGTAGGTATATTATATCTGTATATAAACGATTTTATACAGATTAAAACACAGTCAAATACTGACCCGTCTCACTCCTACTGACTTTATTAATGTGAAAGATTGTAAGGTTCGACAAAATTGTGTTATTTCTTCAAACAAAATCTACTGAACGGATTTTGATGAAACTATGCACATGTGGATAAAACATAGGCTGTATTTCAAAGGAGAGAGATACAAAATTAAAACTGTGGGCAAAAACAAGTTATTCATATTTGATTTTAATTTTCTAGGCCTGAAGCAGTCTCAATGCTCTGCGACTTGGCGGCGCGTCGTCTGACTCCCGACGCCGCGGATGGATCTCGATCGCCCTGTCTCTCGCCCAGAAAGTTCCGGAAACTAACTAAAGATAATAACCATTATGAACAGCCAAACGGTAAGTAAGCAATCCATTCAATTCATCATATTACGCTCTAACAACCCTTGTTCAATATTATGTTAGGGCTGGTCCACCCCAAAGATCTTACGACTAGTATTTAGTACTGGATGTTTAAAGCCAGTCACAAACTCATTGGTATATAAATTTGAATCTATGTAAATAAATGATCACAAAACAAACCTAGGTACAGTCGACCACACAGTGGTACAGTGATCTCCATATGTGGTTAATCCAATCACACGTCATTTGAACATAAGTAATTATCTGTGGGAGTCAATAAATTAACTGGCATTAATGCAAACACAGGTACGTACTACACGTCCGTTCACAATGGCTAGATTAATTTAATTAGATCTATGTCTGGATAAGCAGAAACTGGAGGATGAGCCATTGACATGACACGTTTAAAGCCGGATTAGCTTGAATAAGGCGTTTACAATTCACTTTGCTGGCCAGTTTGATGGTTTCGATTGTGTGCAATCTACATTTAGTTGTTGCGGATAATCCTTTTGAACTGGACTGTATATCTTGTACAGTCACTTACACAATCAATATCTTGTTGAGTAACCATAGTAACAAACGCATATACGTTCTCTAGTATCAGACTTTTACCATGAGTAATATGATTGTCACTTCATAAATATGAAGCGATATTTGCATTGTTACATTTTAGCATTAAGTTAATTCGGCTTTCGACACGTCGAACTTACTATATCCTCCCCTGATATCAAAGCCTTACCTTATGATAGTCAAAGACTAGGAAATTTGATCAAACATTTGATCAAAATTATGAATTCCGAAACACACAACACAAACACACTAAGCGTTGTAGTTTCCCACGCAGATCCAAGTGCGGATAAGCTAGAGCACGCGGAATGCAAAGAGTTGGGCGCGCAGAGGCGGCCGCGACAAACAGTGCCACTCACACCCACAGCCAATAGTAGAAAGCAAAAGTTGAGCTTGACAGGTGAGACGCTCGCTCTCATCCTACGCTTCGTACCATCCAATGATATTATACCACAGAATACAGATAGATTATTGAATTTGATTAGTGTTAAAACGTGCCCACTTGTACGGAATTCTATTTCAAACTATACGTAAGAATTATGAAACTGCTTTTCCAGAAGATGGTTAAAAAGCGAAGCTGTGTTTTTTGTCGCCGTAAGATGAATTCGACCGGGCATTCTCTGTAAAACGCAGGAAAGTCAATAGTTGCGCGGTACAATACTACGAATAAAAAAAAACTAGATTGTTCAAGAATTTCCCTACGGAGTACCATCGGTGACGCACGAAAATCTCATTTCTCATAAATATATACCGAAATCACGAACTGAAATGTA
This sequence comes from Theretra japonica, assembly GCA_033459515.1. Lineage (NCBI taxonomy): Eukaryota > Metazoa > Arthropoda > Insecta > Lepidoptera > Sphingidae > Theretra > Theretra japonica. The sequence goes on along the minus strand of CM065938.1, from coordinate 4,827,735 downwards.
TCGTGTTCTCGTGAGAGAAAAAATTGAGAATGCACAATGAATTAATGTTTACTTCAGTTTTCTCACATCGCTTTTTCGTTGGTAAAACTTGTTTCTGACATTATGAGAAATTGTAAGATTTAAGTTTTCTGTTAATAGTATTATCGATCTGTCTTTCTGCTTCTTGCCTTGTAACAAACCGTTCGCATCAATCAAAAGTATAATTTTCATGATTTTATTTAATATTCCTTTCGAATATTGTTAATTAATCAGAAACATTAATGTACAGTTGCATTAAAATTATTTGTCTTACATTTAACGTAACTAACATTGGATATTCTGAAAATGATTTGGTTTAAAATAAAACAAAGTACATTGCGCTTATTACTTTTAACTCTTGCTTTTTACATCGTTTACTGTATTAAATTTTTTTTTCTGCTAAATTGGTATAATATCATTGGCCCCATCCGAAACAGTTTTCAGACATGCTGTCGGATTAGGTCGGATCCTTCGATAGCTTCCAAATTCCAACACAGCTCACTACACTCACACCCCACGTTTTACTTTGCATACCATACTGCCCTCGGTAGTACCCCTGTAACACCGCACTCTTCCTAATAATCAGCTATTTTCACTCAACCATCAATTTATGACTGTTGGTTTGCCTACTGAACACATCCTATCAATGTTGTAATAGACGTGTTTTATATCACTTTTTGGATTATTTGTGTGATAGAATAGTAGCCCGTCACTTTGGGAACTGTTTTAAGGGGGTATTAAGTCTACCAAATTTAGAATTCAGGTGCCCGTTTTCCGTCTGTTTCGATTCTTTTGAACGGAACGTGATGTGGAATTTGTAAATGAGGATAGAAAACAAAAGCTTTGAAGGGCTTAGGCCTTGAGAGCCCTTAGATTTTTTTCCTTTTTGAGTATATTTCATGTTTGATCTTAACAAGCACTTCTATCTTATAATTATATTGGTTAAATGCTTTGAATATTTCTTCTAAAATCATACTATGGGATAAAAAAAAACTGGATGAAATGACTTATCAACACAAGTCGAAATAAAATGAATAATATCGTTTATATGAAACAATAATTGTACAACAAAATAGCTATGCTTTACAAAAGCTTAACAAATATGCTTATTTTTACTGTAAGAGGAAAACAGCAACCTAATCTAAATTCTTCCAAATTCTTGCCACATCAGCTGCAAATGAAAGCACGGGCCATTTACCCAACCGCACCTCATAGTTCCCAACAACAATCTAAAACTGCACCATCAAATTCTAGTACCACCGCATGGATACGAGCTAAATAACCTAGACAACGACACCCTGGACGCTCCCAACGTGTACCAGGAAGACAGGAGCCGGTATGCGGAAGCGCCCTTCCCCGTGGACTCGGACGAGCCCGTGTCGATGCCTGCTGAGTTGTCCAGTGACGAGGCACGGTTCAAGCACACTAACCCTACGTACCAGAGCGCTGTGCTGCATACTAGCACTGATGCTGCGAGTAGCGAGGGGAATAGGGATGATGGTATGTTGACCATATTTTTTGTTTACTGTACTGTATCAGCTTGGAGTCACCCACTGCTGGATAGTTCGATTGAGACGGCTTAGGTCATAGTCTACCAAGCTGGCCTAGTATGGGTTGACATTTATTGTTTACTTATTTGAGTTTTTTATTTCAAAAGTATCAAAGATAGTTCATGTTAAATGACGGCCAACTGCAGAGGCCAAGAAATTGTTTTTCTGCTTCCGGATCTTTGGAATTACAAGTTTTGCTGTTGCGTTTCAAGCAACCCTAAAGCTAAACCCAGGGCAGCACGATTGTGTCAACCGGTGAATTATGGTTATCTCTATTTGGGTTGTGCTGCACTTACCATCAGGTCGATGATTTTTCGGTTAACAAATGTATACTAATTCCAATTTGGGCACAGTAAACATAACAATAGAGATTACTCATATAGCTATAATCAATTTCGATTTTAACATCTACTTCCAGGCAACGGCTTGAAGAAGTGGAAGGGCGTGGCATTGTCCCCGGACAACGAGCGCAAGGCGAAACCCGAGCCGCCGCCCAAGCCGCTGGATGAACCCGCGCAGAAGGAGAACGTCCAGCCGGAGCCGCCCCTCGATAACACCAGCTCCGAGCCTACTGTGAGTACTTCAATATTTTGGTGTATGATTAGCAAATAGCAAGCTGCTTGATTGAGTGATGTACCAAAATGGTCACAATCAGACTTTAACTGCGTGCACCGCCTTAAAGAACTGTGGGTGTCTAGCAACAAAAGCTTTGAAAGTGAATTTGAATGAGGATGAGAGAAAAAGAAGTTGGTTTATTCTTGGCGTTTCTTTATAATTTTGATTTGGATGCCTAGTCGTATTTCGATCACAATATACTTTCTTCATAAAGCAGATAAAAACAAAAGTGTTTTATTTTCCCGACAAAATAATGTTACTCATAGAAGGTAATAAATCGTAATAAATAAATAAATATAAATAAATACATTGAAATTCATTCAAAATCCACTCTCAATAGTACTCTCGATTGTAGAGGAGGCCCGTGCCTTGCAGTGGGTCGTATATGGGCTGATACAATACAATACATTCAAATTGCGAGGTACCTGCAACTTGCACGAAAAACAATGTTGCGGCGACGCCATATAGCCAGGAAGCAATGAAATAACCTCACATGATCTGAAAGCTGCTTAGAATCCCAAGTTATTTCAGTATAAATATTTTGAATATTTAAATAATTTTAAATATTTTGACAGCCTCTGTGGCGTAGTTGATTAGACGCTGACTGTGAAACGAGAGGCCGCGGGTTCGATCCCCGCACCAACACAAATTGTGTGGCCCACAAATATTTGTATTGGGTCTGGGTGTTTGTGAGACCGAAAAGTCTCTCGTAGTTTCTGATACACACGACACAAGACTTAATTGATCTTAATGTGGGGTCAAAACTATGTATGTGACTGTTGGGTGTATTTATATTTATAAGCAGACAAGATACTCGACATGAGTGTACTACAGTATACACTCGCTTGCAGATAGTATCAGTAGAGTTGAACCGCGGCTGGAACAGTCGGCTGGGGTTCAGCGTGCAGAGCCACCCCGAGTCGGGGCAGAGCTACATCTCGGCCGTGTACTGCGACAGCGTGGCCGCGCGGGACGGACGCCTGCGCCCCGGGGACGTCATACTGCAGGTTACTTATACCATTATTTGTATTCCTTGTATAGCTGTCTCTTTGTACTTTAAGATCAAATAATGCTTTATTTACTTTATCTACACATCGTATCCCAAATTCCGCAATAGCCGTGTTTATCAGTACTCGTGAGTTTATCACCACTTTAGCCCCATTGGCATGTCTACTTTCACAAAATCTATGGAAGGTGTCCACAAAATTATAATAGTGAGAAGTGAACCGTACGTTCAGACTTATAAGTTATTAGAAATATAATTAACATCTTTAACGGCCGAAATTAATGAAACGTATTGATCTCTTCCTAAAAATCGATCCGTAAAATAGGCCAATTAGAGAAAGATTTATCGACACGCCCACATGTCACAGTGGTCACATTCATATCGTGATTGGTTTATTTTAGGGATCGATCTTCAGATAGTAATAGCATTCGTTTATTAATTTCTGCGTTATTCAGACTGTTATCAAGAATTATTTTTAAAAAATCATCAATATTTAATAGTGCATAATTGTTCTTTCAGGTAAACGACGAAAACGTAACATCAATGAAGACTCCAGAAGTGATAGATCTACTCCGGATACTGCGAGGATCTATCTGCATAACAGTATTGAGACCACCAAACGCACAATGAACTAAAACAGCAGATAATTATTGCAAGGAATGTTACTACAAGTTGTCTATCGGTTGTTGAAACAACTGCAGTTGGATGGGCATTTCGGAATGTCTGAAGCCTTAAGCATACAAGGTAGCTCTTCAATGAAGGCCTATCGGTCTACCAATACAGTCGAAATGGATTGTTTGGTGGATAGAAGCCCTAAAGACTCCTATTTCGGGATAGAAGATTATGAAATCGTTCTAGAACAGCTGAAGCTTAATATAAGGGAATTAACTAATCACATTTTAAAATGTGCGCATGTAAATCTCTCTCGTTGTGTAAGTATCTACTTCAGCCTACAGGATCCAAATCTCAGAAAATATTGTTAAAATTATATTGTGTGGAAGTCTTTACAAAAAAATTAACGATATAAATGAAATAACTTTGGTAACCAGGGCATTGTTATACAGTGTTGTTAGGAACCAACTTGCATTGGAAAGCATGTTAAGATTCCAGGAATAAAATGCCTATATCGCAAAAAGTATATTTTTTATCCCAAGGAATAGAAGTTTAACAAAAGGCATTGACAACTGACAGTAACGAGTTAAAATATGAATATAAGACGTAAAGAATCTGAAATAAGATCTAATTTTGCATAACATACAACTGCATTAAGGCATCATATGCAGGCATTTGGTGAAAAATTGTAGTGAACTTAAAATATTCATACTGAATTTTTAAAATCTCGTGAAGTAACTTTAATACATATAAAAGTATGAAAAATATGTATATTATATCACAGAGGTAACTTCTATATAAAAATATATTTGATGATTAGTCGAGAAGCGTTAAAACTACGATATATGATTTTCTCACATAGAAATCGATTACATTTCTGAACATTTCTACGCCTTTTCATAGTATCAAACATCTGAGCCATACAAACTATTTTCCTGTATAATATAGTTTAGTACCGCTTTTTAAATGTACATACGAACACTGTAATAACAGTTCCTAAATATAGTGGCTATAACTTCAATTCTGTCGCTATCACCTATTTATAAGTATTTAGTATAGCTATATATATGTATGTTGCAGATTTGATCTCTGTAGAAATCTCATAATTGAGAATTAGTTGTGAAATTTAAGAGAATATATGCGAACGTAACATATTTTAATGTTTATAGAGAACAATAAATCTATTGAAATCACAGCAAATATTTTCTTTAGCGTATTTTTAAGGATAATTTGGAAATTATTAATGTTGATCTCGAAACGTTATGACCCGTAATATTAAAACTACTTAAAACCGGACGGCCTATTTTAATAGAAACAAAATATATTTTCATCTTGCTTTGAAAAATTAAAATGAAACATTTTAGTATACAGCATTCCACAAGATTAACCATTATACATAAAATAAATTAAAAGACAGTTTCTAATAGTTTTATATTTATTTACATTGGGAGCCATCTGAGCTTTTTTGTTAAAAAATGCCGTATTTACGTCTTAGACCAATTTTGATGATAATTCCTAATGTAAATAAGAATTAGCATAAACGTAGCGTCACTAAAATTACCTAAAATATTTACACAAAACGCCTATCGCCAACAAAAATACCGCTTTTTCGATCATCAATTAAATACATTTTATAAGTGGCAACATCTATATTTATAATATAATGTGGAGTTATGTATTGCAAGCGTTAAAGGACCTACAATAAATGTATTAAGCTATACTTTCTGATAAGCACTGATATATAAATTCTAGTCAAATTTAAATTGAAATTATTACACAATTAGTATTTGAGAACTATAATATTGATACGTAAATAAATAAATATATTTAAATAAAATTGTATAAATACTGTCGAGACGTATCCATTTCTTTGATTTCCCACGAGGTGTCTATTTGTTATAAACTTGAAAGATTTTATCGACAAATCTATTTTAATATTAATAATATTACATAGTCCTAAGTTAATAGAGTAATTGTTTAGAGAAATGTAAAGATCCTTACACATAAACCTGAACGAATGAATCAACTGATATTCTAAAATTATTGTGATGGAATTGTGTTAGTTTTACCATATAAAATGTGTACTTAGCTTTAGGTTCGCTTGAGGTGGCTACATGACGCTTATTCGAATGAAGCTTTATTTATTGCATTTATCGCGCAAGGGACGAACTCAGTGCATTATGTGTTGCCAGTATACCACAGGTATTTATTTTGTTAAAAAGAACATTAAAATAACGTAAACGGCAAAAATATTATTTACTTATAAAAGATATATAATATTTGGGCTTAAACTTTCTATAATATATAATTTTATATTATCTTTACTGAAATAAGTTTAAAACATTATGGATAAATCTCGGTGGAAAGAAAAGTATATAAAATGTTTAGTATTATCAAATTTAACAATAAATTCCACCCAAATCCGTGGAGTGAAGAAATCGTTAAACGAGAAATAATAATATTCAGTTGCAAAATATTGTTTTTGTGAATCGAAAGATACGACATATTTATTTACACGTCAACAATAGTGTGATGAAGCTACCTCAAACATTTCAGAATAATATCTTAATAGGTACAATGTTTATGTAGATGAAAATAGGCCCGGTGTGATGTAGTCTCATGCAATCCAAGCAAACCTTGCAAGTATGGCAGGCCGTGTGTAACACCCGATCGTAACAGCTGTCGGAAAGTTAGGTTATCAAAACAAACGTATAAAATATCTTTAGAAAGTATGAGAAATTAAATTTAGGCGGTTAAAATTGGTATTATATGATAAAATTCATAAGAGCAATCGCTTATTAAATAATTTGGCAAAGCCTTAAAATTAACACAAATTGTATTGCATTTTACATTAACCTCCCAACGTTCTGTCCTGGATTGAGATCTGAATTCTGAAGAGATATTTTTTAAATGAAATTATTATGTTTATTGGTGCTCAATGTTTAGCTAGTATAGTGCACATCGCTTGCTAGTCTGTTAACGCCTTATGTCTGGGCCGTAGTCGTTATGTTATGTGACGTCAATATCATTTGTCGAATTGTGTCAGTCATGTGCGTCCACACGATCGTCCAACATTCTAACTGTTGGTCCAAATGATTGGACATTTTTGAGCAATAATACTTCGGAATAGCTTCAGTTGCATTTAATAACTCTGCATATCTAGCACTAAATGACAAAGCCCACTTTGTTTTTAAGCTAAGTTAGTAATATCCCATTATTCTACATATAAACTGAAGCTCCATATAATAAACATTCTAACATTCATACATTTTTAAGCTGATTGTCTTTTTGCAAGTTACTGTTTTATGTATAATAGTACCTGATAGTGATACACTATATGTACTATTTTGGGATCTTTATGTAGTAATAGGTACATGTCACTTGCCAATTTACCATTCGATTAAATCGAAATCTCGGTGTTGGATAACTCTATCGAAACTAGTTGGAATATTGGACGATTGTCTGCGAGCAATAGAGATATTATGAATTGTACGATATACTTTATCTTAATATAATACAAATAAAAGATAATTACGGATTACTCTTGGTTTTATTGTGTACCTCTACTTTTGAATTCACCTAAAGAACTTTTTAAGTAGGTAAATTACAAATTGAAACAAAACGAATTATTACGGATTTTATCGCGAATTAAATTTAATTTTTACATTTTTTAATTTCCCGACGCTTCGATCACTTTACAGTTTTCGTGCTCACGGGGCGGACTGAGGTATTAGTCATCCGCTTAGTGGCTGTTACAATTTAAATACCCTTAATTTATAATTATTAAATTTTAAAAAGTATAAAATAAAATCTGTAAGAATTCGTTTTATTTAAACGTGTAACATTCGCGTAAACCTAAGAAACTATTAGTATTATATATTGTAATTTACAACATCAACATTTACAACAACAACATTTACCAATCTTCAGGTGAAATAACAACTCGATAAAAAGAAAGGACATGGCGAAAGAAACGATATTCCATATCAAGAAAAGTAATTTATTGTATTTTTTAATATCATTATCAAGTTCCAAATTGATCTCTGCTGAACACAGAAGTGCTTACTGAAACCGCCCTACATCCAGTGATTTGCTGGAAGAGTCATTAAATCGAAAGGCACCTTTTTACATCGTTGCAGTAGCTTTTAATAAAACTTAAGCCAAAATAGATTTCCCGTTCAACAGATCCGTAGGCTGCACACCGTCAAAACAATTTCGTATCTTTATTTTTGATCCATTCACCTGTATCGAAACAGAATGGTTATTACGATTGCCTACGAAATAAATCGGCGGAACATCGGAACGGTTCCCGCATCGCCACTATCGGTCCGTGACTTATCTGAAACGCATCATTAATGCTGTTGACTTTTTGTACGAGTGTACTGTTGTGTACGCGTCGTTTTATGTAATCGGAATAGAATAAAACATACAAGGCATGGGGAATTTGATTTGTGCCAAATAATTGATTTAGACCCCGTCAAAATTAGGGTTGCATAACTGCCCAAGTAAAAAGAAAAAAAAATAGTCACAGAATAAGGTGGATATCTAACTACGTACATAACCAACGTTATCGGTGATTAAATTTTACATCACTACATAGTTTAAAACGAAGTCGCTTCCCGCTTCTTCGATGCGGTTTTATTTGAATAGTTACAGTGGCTCAAGAAGTAGGTTTATATGTATAATACATATACAGGTATCCCAGTTGGTATGAAAAATAACATTTATCTGGTGTGGAGTGGAATCAAAAAACATCTGCACCAAGGCGAAGCTGGGACGAGCCGCTAGTAGAACATAAATGACACCATTAATGACCATGTAAAAGAGATCTACACTACACTCTACAGAAGTAGAGACCATGCCTCAAAGACCCATTCAGACCAATCTTTGTGCGTCCATCCAATAACTGTCCATTATATCGGTTCATTACTACTTCAGGACACGACAAAAGGACCCAACATTTGAAGCTGGATAAATTAACTTAAAAATACACTTTTTTCTTGGGCTCATGTCCGTTACACAGAAGCAGTACGAAGTGTCCCAACCATCAATTTGCTAACAAGTGTAACGCTACATCAAGTCAGCGCACTCGCGGGCGCTGGTCTGTGCCATATGGTCACGGTCATCGCGCGGCGACCGCGGCCCATGGGCCACGAGGGAGCCGCGTTCTGCTCCGACACACAACGCTTTTAAACATGTAAGGCAATTGGAGAAAGCCGGTGAAGAGTGTTTGTATATCAGTTGTACTGTTTGTGCGTGGAGACTTCGGGTTTAACGTATTTGTAAGACGATTATCTATCCGTTAATTGTCGTCATGTTGGCATCAAGTAGTATACAAAAATCCAACTGCCAAAACCATTTGTCAGTTGATAGTCAAATTTTGATGTTCTCAATTATTGGTTTGAATATCAAACACTAATGTGCATCAACCCAGAATAACAATTCTGTTACAATAGTTTTATAACTTCTAGTTAAAGCGTCCACCCAACTATATCTGTATCAATCTATATACGTCCCACTGCAGGGCACGAGTCTCCTCATCAATTTTAGAGTACGATTGAGAGGGGTTAGGCCACATAGTCCCACACGCTAGCGGCTAGCCTAGTGGGGGCTAGCAAACTTTACATACTTACCCAAGTAAACTTTCAATTCTGTATTTCGCCATCCGCGTACTTCCAACTTTCTTATGTAGGGCAAATTATATAAAAAAATATACTTAAAAATCTCGGGTCACTGACCACTATCACCCCGTACAAAACGGTAGATATCCATCATAATAAAAAAGGGAAAAAAATAATAGAATTCAAACGCCTCTAAAAAATCAATCGTCTATATAGACGGCGTTTTGCATCATTTTCATCTTGATATACTTGACTGGCTCGCAATTGAAATAACAGAATCTTAAAAACAAATATTCATAATTTACTTCCTAGTTTATGAATACACTGCAGATAAAACGTCGAAAGTGGTAAGCTAATTTATTCATAATAATTTTCACTAATATCAAATTTAGTTCTATCACCTGTGGTGAAATGATGCGTCAAGCGTAAACTAACACCATGGGGCATAGCAAGGGATGTGGGTACGATATCGCTGCGCGGCGCAGTGGCCAGTGTAGAGTACACACAGTCGCGACAGCCCGTGTGCCGCGCGCACCTGCCCGCCGAACGCGTCGCCTACATCGGAAGTGCAGTGACTGCCCTAATATTGTTCGATATTCAAATCTGACAGCTGATTTTGTTTCAACGTTTACTCACCAGCTACAGCCAGTTTGTTTTGTAAGTTTACAATTTAGAAACGTTTTTGTTTAGTTTATTTTTAATGTAAATAACATATAAAGATAATAATTTAATTTAATTTACTGCAAGAATACACTGGTTTATTATATGTTTTCTAGCAGCAATAAAGTTTTTTTTACTTTTTAAAATTTAATTGGAGTAAGTATGAATAAGACTGTGTGTTAAGTATTGTTAATTTTTAATTATATTCTAACGGGAAATTCTATGAAACAATTTGAATATATTTAATTCACTCATAGGGTGGAATTAATTTTAGTACAATTCGCACTAGTTAATACTTATTGCGTGAAACATTTTCTGTTTATAAAGTGAGGTACGTAAACAAAATTACAGCGTTAAGTAGATCGTGACAGATCAAATCGCGATTTATGGGTCAATGAGAACACCTTTGCTTCTCCGAACGTCATTAGAAGAAAGTTTCGTTTTGCACTAACGACGCTTCCAGTCTAGCTTGATCGTAGACATTAATCATGGACTGAACATTCCTATGCTGTTGTCAAGTAAAAACAAGTACGGTAGAGTGAAAAAGATAGAGCGAACATGAGGTCAAAGTTTTTTTTACATTATTTAATCTTATTCCAAAAATTCCTTTTATAAGACTTTACATTTGCATTGGTCTATAATTTGGTCGACATACAGCACGCTAGGATTGTCCACACGCGGGTTTACTAATGAAAGTCATAAATGATAACATAGCCGACGGTCGATATGCAGCATATGGGGCATATGCTGCATATCGTGGTGTGGGAACTTTTATTGACAGAAACAGAACCTTTTCCGCACTCCGCATAGACGCTCTATTGACTAAACACAACAGCTCCCTCATGCAGTCTATGAGATATGTAAACAGAAATCTCTCCGGTCCTGCATACGGGCCCTATCGACTAGTATAGATTAGCCTTAACGCTCATGACTAGGTTTAATGATAACACTGATGCCAAAATAAGTGTTGTCATAATACTTTCATTTTCGTGTATGCATTATGCGAAATGTTTTATTGCTAATGCGTAATAGTCTGACAAAAAATGTTCCCATAGTCGTGTTACACAGAACTTATCATCCATCTTAATATTTTGATTAATTTCAAAATGTCTCACACTAATTAAAATGCATTGTTTACAAGCCATTGTGCCTAACTAGTTTTGAAATTATTAGTCAATTTGTGTCAACGCTGAATCCGTAATTTATTTCAACTTTATGATTTTCCAGGGTTCTACATCAATACAACCTCATATTTAAAAGCAGTTTATGCTTAACGCCTACCCGACTTTTAATAGTCACTACCTTTTGAACCTTCGGTTGTTATGTTACACATTACATGTGCGTAATCCCCCATGCTGGCCTAGGCAATTTAATACCTATACGGAATCCAGGTTTTCTTACGATGTTTTTCTACACATTGAAAGTACTTAGTAATTGACTATCAATAAACACATGATTCGGAAAATTCAAAGATGTGAGATACGAACCCGCGAAACCCCACTCGGCATCCATGTCCGGTCCCTTGTCAAAGGTCGACCACGCACCCAAGTAGAACAACAAATTACAAAACTTATAATATGTGATAGAGAACCCTCTGCACATGAGTCATATTCGCACTTGACAGGTTTTCCTCCATTATATCACTTTAAGTAAAAACATCAAATAGTCGTACTTAAGTGTCGTGGTCATCACAAACTAGCTTTTTGTTCCCACAATCTAGACAAAGTCTCAGCGTCTCTAGCTTTAGTCTCTATCAAATCAACATTATTCTAAGTGAAGCCAAATTATCCGTTACAAGTTAAAGAAAAGGCGGAATAATCGGAATAAATAAAAATATCTAATGTTGAATTTTAATATTTATAAAACACACTATAAATAGCTTAGTACAATTAGTACTTTAAATAAATAAAATCACGCAACAGTCACATACACAATCCTGACACATTAAGATCAATTAAGTCCTATACCGTGGGTATTAGGAGTTACGAGAGACTTTTCGGTCTCACAAACACCTTGACTCGAAACAAATACCTGTGGATCACAAAAATATTTGTTTCGGTGCGGGGATGGAACCCGCGGCGTCTCGTTTCACATCCGGTATCTAAACAACTACGCCACGGAGCCTGTCACTGTTAATTTAAGAGAAATTTTAAACATTAGCGCTGTTTTGCTAGTTGTAAGTCACAGATCACTCTCAATTGTAAAATAATGTTTCTTATAATCCACGATTGAGACTTCCTTTTACAAGAGCCAATAAAAATACTATTAGCCAGAGAAATACGATACAGGTTAAATAAATTCAAACAAAAAACTATCGCCGAGTTCAGTTAACCAGTAAATCAAGCGAAGCATTTAACTTTTGCTACCCAGTACCCATCATTGTTAAGCTCACTTGTTAATTGAAAAGTTACCACCCAACAATGGTGTGTTTTTGTAATGATCAATTACTTTCTCTTATGCAAATTAATCCACTTTGTGATGTCTCTGTCAAAGCCTTGCATATTTAATGCTACACTTAATGAATAACTGGAACTTTCAATGATATATAGACTGAGATAAGACGTTTCTCTTCAATGTTAAGACGAATACCCACAACGTTGATATAGTATGTACAGGGTATATCCAGACCGAAAAAGAAGCTAGGTGGTAGTATCAATGACTTCGGATACAATGCAAATAATTATTTCGCAAAAAAGCGACTATTTTTTTTTTATATTTACTTATCGTCACAATTCAGTAGTAAATAGTGAAATACATCGTTTTCCGAAAATAATAATGGACACTTTTTTATTTTTAAAGACATAATGGTGCTCAAGCGTTTAAATTATAATTTTACCAAAAACTAGGGATTTTCCATAAAACACGATGATATTTAAAAAAATGCAAAAAAACCCTTTCGCTTTTTCTGAGAAATTTTTAGTTGCATTGTGTCTGTAATCACTAAAACTACAACATGGCTTCGTTTTCGGTCGCAGTCTTGATATACCCTATATAGACGGTCTTTTGAAAGTTATGGTAGGTCGCGGCATGCAAACCATTACCAACTATTTGTAACGGAAATCCTTGTAGGTCCGGCTTCAACAAAGTTCATCCTGCAGTTGATGTTAATCATAAAAAGATCCTTTGTGAATCAGCTAACGAAAAGAAGTTCAAAAAATGAAAGTTTATGAGTCACCCATGAGCCAACTAAGTTTAAAAGTTTAAAGACAAAGATTTTTTTTTGTAGATCCTCAATCTTAGCTAAAAACCTTATGTAAAATCATTACAATTTAACATAATTTAACATCCTATTGTTTATACCTATATGTATTATACTATTTATATCGCCATTTATCTATACCTACCTTAATATCTTACTATGCATGAATATTTGGCTATACATAGAATTATGGATCAAGGATTTTCGAATGTATGTAACAGAATCTTATCCATTTGAATCCGATTCAACGACAATCGCTACGGAGTATCAAATGTTATGTAGGTAATCAAATCAACTGCTCATATTGTGTTATTCATGAATATACACGCATTTGAATATTTATGGCTATTTCATAGACGAAATAAAATGTAAGAGCATAGCTGAAGCTTTTATTTCACATTGCTTTTCTGTCTATCTATTTAAGCTTAGAAAACGGATTATATCTACCATATCAATGATATTTAAGTACACATTAACAACTCACACATGACCTGATGCCTGTATACCCGAAGGGCTTGGCCTAGATGTCAATGGTTACTAATAGTTCGCCAAAATTATTTTCTCTCTAAGTTGTGATGGAAAACCAGCTTAACTAAGTTATACACAAATCTATCCCCAGCTGATAAAGCACACATTTTTCGAAATTGAAAAACTGACACAGAACGTATGTTTGCTAGACCTGAGAAAGTAGGTACAAACGCAATGACGGCAATCCATCATTATGGCACAAGACCGATTAGACGATTTATAATTTGTATATGTAAAAGTGTTCCGGACTTACATAAACCATAAATATAGACCATAACATTCTGAAGTGAAAAGTTGATCACCACCGGACGCATTCATAGACAAGTTGTCAACGAGAACGCGTAGGAAGTCATCGAAGCGTCTGTAACGGCACTAACTGCGAATTAATGCATGAAATATATCAATATATGCAAATTATTAGATTATCTGCACGCTTATTGGGTAACACTTGTTTAACTAGAGGTAATTGGATCGAGCGAAATTATTTACATAAGCAAATGTAGACAGACGGGTTTAGGAAAATCGTGGCTTAGAAAATCTGATCGTGTTTCAATGCAAAAGCATAGTGTTTTGATTATTATATACATCTAAAGTCAAGGTAACATTAATGATGTACTTAATACATCTAACACTACATTATTCTATACCTACCAACCTTAAATTTTGAAATGCCTCTTTGTGATCGTGGCTTTTTACAAAAATACGAAACAATGTTCCAAAATATAACAAGTTTCGGTTGCTTCAATTAACATGGCAGAAGTAAAATTTTACTCACAAAGTTTTCAAATAAAATCGTTACAGCGAAAGGTGCTGTAATAAAAATACCTTTATTAACGAGTTTAATATATGCTTTCACTCCCAAAACACACTTGTTATGAGAAACAGAGCAAATACACGTTCCAGATCATTTGAATTATTGCAAGAATTTTGTAAACAAACCTCGATTCGTTGATATACGATATTAAAACCGCAGCGATGGTCACAGTTCACAGGTCACAGGTCGATTAGCATTGATAGAAGCGATGTAAATATAGAAATCACCTCCAAAGCACAGCAAGTTAGTAGGTGAGGGAGATGGTTTCAAATTGCTAAGTAGGTAATGTATGTAGCCTTTTTTTCCCCAGGTAAACTCAAATCTGAACAAAACCTATAATATTTCCGTTCTCTACCGGCACGACTTTTACTACATCATCTGTAATCTTATATATTATAATAAAATATCAATGTGCAAAAGACGAAATAAATTCAAGATCGACTTTGGTTTTTTCAGGAACAGGTAGAAATCAATTGTCTAAACATGTTTTAGAAACTGTTACAAATATCCATCACCTATAAAATAAAATCGATCGATTGCTATTCAGAGTCTTCTCGGAATAACAGCAGCGGTAACGCCGCGCGAAACAAAATTAAAAACTTATAATTTAAATATTGCAAATAAAAAATTGGTTGCTCGATATAAAACGGTCAAAATACGGTCAGCCACAAACAACGGATTTGCTTTTTGTTAAAACACCAACTGCCGATGCTAAAAAATACTTGAATCTTGGTACAACGACCGCGATGACCAAAAATAATACAAACCAAGCCAAAAGAGATTTGAACTTAAATTACAGTTAAACGTTTTCGCATTGCATAATGACACCGAAATCGAAAGTATGTAATTGGGCAAAGAGTATGAAACTACTGGCATTGTCGATGTGTAGTGAAATTGGACTTCCGACCTTGTTTGTGTAGGTATTTGGGTATTATACTCAATTGTAATAATTATGGTAAAAAAATGAGAAGGAAGCATCTAAAATTATCCTTCATTTTAGCCATAAGACCAATTTTCAATCAATTCATTTTCCATCCATTTCTTAACTTTCTTTAAGGGTCATGACTGTGACATTTTTACTGATCGTCACTTCTCCAGTACCATTTACAATATGGCAGCCATGAAGCCTATAAAGTCCCCGTTTCACGAGAGCTAATCAATTGCTAAACATCTCGATGAGGATGATAATTATGATGATACCTCAAAGTTTAATCAGGCTGAATAACCTTATTTGTAAAGCCAATCACCCAGCAATTTTACAAAAGCTAAATCATATATCCTTCACAACACTAAATAATTAAGCCGTAATGTATATTTTAAAACCAGTTTTCTCTGTCAGACTCGTACTTGGAATACCTCAACTGGAAAGCTTTGTCAAATGATTGACGCTTCTGTCAGGTGAACGTGCGAACACAAGAAAGCAATTGGTGTTTCACTTTCGCTATAATTAGTCCTTGGAAGTAGAAGCAAGTGTCATATTATCACCTACATGTTACTACAGATCTGTGACGTAATTGGAATTCTCGATTAATTTGTTTACACATATTTATATTTTATTGATTTCTTTGCTTTTGTATTTTTATATGGAATAAAATAAAAATATTTACGCCACGGTGACTCATTTGTAGTTTGTACTACGATAGGATTACAAAGCTTAGGTCTCGGGTTCGAATCCCGGTAATAAAGATTGGTTTCTGCTGGTATTTAACTTATCATTAGAGTATTTTTTGAAGCTTTCATGGTTTATTAACTGCCACTTCACATGCGCAAGTTCAATTCACGCATGGCCGAGTCTTATAGTTTCTATTATTAACCACAAAAGCGAATTTGGTATTTCATTTGTAGTTTTCTTGCTCTATACCTTATTTTATGTTTCATTGAGTTATTTTTCTCGCTCCAAATTACAATCAACAATACAACAAACTTAACTCCAGAAGTTGCAAAAACTCAGCGATACCGGATACACCGCGATGACTAATTCCGTTCCCGGGGGAGGCACAGCACGCTCGGACGCGCCGACACGGCCCGTGAGCACTGGCCCAGGGGTGCCAACTGTTCTAGAAAATACTTTATTGTACTGCGTTTTGGGTTTCCTGGATGTTTGTCTGATGCACATCTAGCATCGATGGTATGGGTCTTTATATCTAAGGATAATCCGTCATATTTTGTCTCCCGCTTTGCTATGGTTGGACGTGGAAAGTTATTTGCTGCTTCATCTTCTTTATTTTCTATATTATAATTTGTTTCCGTGTAAGTATGAGCTAATATTCCTAACAGCCCCTCAACATTCAGTGCACTATGTCCATTGTTTACATGCTCCCATAGATGTGGCGTATCAACTATGGGCGACAATTGTTACTAAAAATCTAAATTCAAATATACCAAAACTGTCAAACTTATATTAAATATTACCCTTTAAGTCATTCTGTAAAATAGTATGATAAGCCAAAATACTGTGGCAATCTTACACCTGTCCATGCCGCTAAGAAACTCGCCGACCGACGAATATACAATACAAAGATACTACGTAGTACGTACTTGTTATGCGATATGCTTTTTGAGGTTGGTGCGGTCTAGACGAACGTGTCGTTTTCATAAGTAAACTGTGTGAAAATGTGAGTCAATTACGTTTGTTTTGAGATTATATATAAACTTTCTAAAACTCTGGAATATATTCATAGGTACTATATGCAATTGCAGTACCTAATTTTGATCTGGTTAGTTAATTAATCATATAAGCAATACTTTTATCCATATTAAGGTATTCTGAAGATAACAACCAACAGTAATACCTATTTCTTTATATTTTACTAGCGGCCCGGCCCAGCTTCGCCTGGGTGCTTAGATGTTTAGACTCCACTCCACATCAGAAATATCTTATTCCCGTTCAAAATGTTGTACCCCTGAACTCAACCTACTATCCCTTTTCCTATCGTATCCCATCCCATCTCATCTGGCTCCTTTTCTTTCTGTTACATCCCGTCCCATTATTTCCCATCGAATGCAATCCGGATCCGACCGGTCTCATCGCGTTCGTCCCACTTCATCCCATTTCATCCCTTAATGCCTAAATAAGCATGTTGACAATTTTTGGGAATTGCTTTTATTTTGTAGATAGGCCTTATATAAACACGAAAATACGACAAATATCATTTAAAAAATACGCAAACACAAACACTTTGCAAAATTCCTGCTAAAACTTTCCGCTCAGCCAAAATTCTGTCTCAAATGTAAACAATGCAATAGTCATAACGTTTTTCCCTTCTTGGTGATTTCTGTTGTTTAATTCCTACCTGAAACAGCGCTAAGAATGTTCGTCAAAACAAACCCCTTTTCGTCGCTTTAGGCTAATAAAGAAGGAATATATAAGGCGAAACGTGGGTGTTCTGGTAGCACCTCTGCCTACCCCTTCTGGGAAAAAAGCGTGTGTTTATGTATGCATTACCGAAGATGTTTTTATAGTGCACATTATTTTTCGTTACTGGTGTCAAATTATAAGTTTATATAGCAATAGCTTTAGCGGTTTTGATTTTCCGTACAATATTTCTACCTTTATTTTACCCCCGTAATGATGTTTTTACAAAATTATTGTAAGACATTATTTTTTGTTTGTAATAAGGAGCTGAAATATATATATTTATAGAAATAGCTTCAGCTGTTTCGATATTGCATATAAAATTCCAACCCTTATTTTAATCCCTTCAAGCCTTTTCTTCACAAAAAAAGTAGCCTATGTCCGTCTCCTGGCTCTAAGCTACCTCCTCGCCAATTTTCAGCCATATCGGTAAAGCCGTTCTTGAGTTATAAATAGTGTAACTAACACGACTTTCTTTTATATATATATAGATATGTAAAACGTACCAACATCACTCCAGAGCAGTTTTGTTTCAAAAAAATTTCACCAACTCAGCAAAATATTAGCAAAAATCAATCAACAGGAAGATACCTATATAATTAGGACACACACGTCCTAATATTCGATATAAGATAAAATAGAAGGTTAAGATAAAAAACATACCTACCTAACATACCTCAAAACATATCGCGCAAATCTTAACAATAACATTACAATATTACATAGATAGTAAAAAAATACAGCTTCTAATTTCAATTACATTCAATAATTGTTACTAATACAATACCACAAATAACAAACACACTTTAAAATCAATTCAAACAACACCCGCAGAAACGTCGATCTATACTACGAGTAGATTAAACGCAGTGAAACACTTTTCATTTGAATAAAAACAAACGCTCGATAAGGAATGACGGCCTATAATTACCGCCCGGATACGTCCGCTTTAAAAAGCTGCTCACCTGGTTTTTATCCACGGATCTTCTTTATATCTCGTAACCATTCACACAGTGACAATAATCGTATTTATAGTGCGTACGTTTATCGAACTACAATTTGTTTTACTACGGAAGTGAAGACGTTAATCGAGATTGTTATTGAGGTGATTATTGACTGATGTGTTCATTAATAAAACTGATTATTTGTAATTTGTATAGTTATTGAATAACCACAGTTAACAAATACCTATGTCCTGTTCTTATAAGGCTACACTTAAATATTAACATAGATATTTAATTATATTTAGCTTACCGTTTTATTCTGGAACGAAAGTCAATTCTTCTAGGGAATATAATTTTAAATGTACTGCCTATTAAATCTAAATAAATACACAGACTAATTGGGCAATTTTATTGAATCGAACATCTTAATATACTCGTAATTACAACGCATATAAGCTAATTAATCATATACTAAGTGTATAGGTTGCCCAAATAGGTACCAAATGAAACAACATAGCCAATAAATAAGTCTTGCTGGACGTCCGGGAGCAGAATGATCGGGAAGCACAAACGCTAGCGCCCTCTACCGTCCGCCAGCGGGAACGTATATAAATCACAGAGTATGAAACACTACAACAAGTAATACTCAGTGGTTCTTTAACCAGTAAAGACTTAATGGTTATTGAAATATGGGAAGCTAGAATTTTCCTATTGCTGTTTGAGTAGTAAATGAGATATGTAGTCTTTAAATACTTTATCTAACTTTCGCCTGTAAAACCTTTTTACTCGCATTCTTTACAATAACTTGGTTTTACAGTAAATTAATGACAAATATTAGTGTTTTCATGTGTTTTCGACTGCCTCGGTGGCGTAGTGGTACTGCGGTACGATTGCAAAGCTGAGGTCTCGGGTTCGAATCCCGGGTCGGGCAAAGTGATATTGGATTCTTCTATTCATTATCAGCCCGGAGTCAGGAATTTGTGCCCGATATGGCGATAGGCTCGCCCCCTATCACATCGTGGGACGGAATATATAAGGCGAAACGTGGGTGTTCTGGTAGCACCTCTGCCTACCCCTTCTGGGAAAAAGGCGTGTGTTTATGTATTATGTATTTTCGTGTAGTTAAAGGTTTATGTGCCTTTTGTGCATTTATAATCTGAAGGACTCGGCAGAATAAAATGTTATGTATAAAGTATACCTGATAAGTAAAACATATTTATTTTAATATATTTTTATTAAAATAACGTAAACTTAAGGAACTCATACATGCAGTAGAAAACAACAGTGATTTGTGAAACATACTTTCTTGTCCCTGTTATCTCATTAAGCTTCTTATAATCGACTTTGGATTTATTATCTTCCCTAATTCAATGTTACTAGGCAATTACTATAAAGAAGATCTTTCCAATCTTCGCCTAAGTACATTCATCAATGTCGGGATGCATTAGTAACACTTTTAAAATTACCTCCTTGCATCCAGAATTACGCCATAATAAAAAAAATATAAATTATGCTCTATAGTCCATAGTAGGTTTCACTCACATTGTTACTGGCATAGGAGGGTGTAAAATTAATAAAAAAACAAAACGTCTGGTCTTCAAATGATTTAAATAAATGCACAATATACTCGCACATAGTCAGTAGTTCTCGAGCTTATAGTATTATAATATAGAGTGAACGCTGTGCATACATTTGCGTCTTCAAAAACGTAGACATTTTCTTGTTCGTAATTTTGGTAGCACTGCTGTATTAAAATTTAACTAATTATTAAACAACAAATTTATACAAATTCCGTTGGTAACCGAAATTAAATTTAATTACCATCCGTCTAAAACGAGTTTGAGTGGAATTTATAGCCCTAAACAATTTTTTTTTATTTTTCTTTTTAACCGACTTCAAAAATAAAGAGGATGCTACAAAATTTTTAGTTGCTTTGTGTCTGAAAACTACCACCTGCTTTTTTGGGTTGCAGTCTGGATATACCCTGTATTACAAATACACTAAGTTATCGAGATTAGTAGCCAAGTATACATAACTCTACCTTGGGTATACGCACTTCTTATATTATGTTAGACGCCTATAATTTTTATTGGTGTTTCAAGTAAGTATAGTTATTTAGGTAAGGCGTAGATGAGTTAGAACTATGAAATAAAATGTTACTAGATAAATTAAAATTATGAGCCTTGTATTACATAAATCGTATGAAGGTTCGCCTACTAGTGAATGTCAATTGTTTTCTCCTCGACCCACAAAAAATCATAGAATTTGTTTAACAACCTGAAGAAGTGAAACAAATTCTTAAACAATTTGAGAACATCACAGATTCGACAAGCATCTAAACCAATTAATATATTTGTAATTGAATTCCGCAATATCAAACATTTTAATCTTTGTTTTAAGCAAAAGCAGCTCACTGCGGTCATTTCTCGATTTCATGAGCCATTATTTATAAGCAATATTGTAACCGTACGAAACCTCAAATCTAGAATATGTTCCGTAACAAAATTTATTTCGATTTTGTAAAGGCCGCGGATGCTTTATGATTCATATTTAATAATTTAATTATGTTTAACATACATACATAAACACACGCCTTTTTCCCAGAAGGGGTAGGCAGAGGTGCTACTAGAACACCCACGTTTCGCCTTGTATATTCCGTCCCACGATGTGATAGGGGGCGAGCCTATCGCCATATCGGGCACAAAACCCTGACTCCGGGCTGATAATGAATAGAAAAATCCAATATCACTTTGCCCGACCCGGGATTCGAACCCGAGACCTCAAGCTTTGCAGTCATACCGTAGTACCACTACGCCACCGAGGCAGTAATTATGTTTAATATTTTTATTTTTTCACTTCCTTACCAATTAATGAAGAACACATAGAAATTAATTTCGCAAATATTAAATCTACCTAGCATCTTTTTAAAACTGAAAACACTTAAAAACAAATGAATGATTATGTAATTTATATTTCTGTTAGTTTTATTTCCGTAGATAGTACATTTTTGTGGCATAATTTGTGTAAACAACCATAAACTATTCTACATTAAAAAGATATCGTATTCAACCTTTAGCATTAATTGTTCGTATCATCAAAGCCAAAGACTTTGCGGCTTTATGCAAAGCGGAAGTTCTTATCTTATTAGGGGCAATCTCATTAAGAGATTAACCTCATAGGACTCGCTTGTAGGCAGTGCAGACAGCTTATATGTAAATACTTACGATGAAACTGTATGGTGACATGTTTTTTACCTAGCTCAGCATAGTGTCTAAAATTGCCTAACGAGAAGTACTGTACTGTCCAGATAAAGTATCCACTGACTGTACTCCACTGTATCAGCCCCCAATGGCCTGCTGTTGAGGATATGACTCTTTTATAATGGAGAGGTCAAGTAACTTAGGGCATAATCCACCACGCTGGCCATTGCGAGTTGATGGACGCATACTATAGGCTTTCTTTCTAAAGGTTTCTATGGTATCCAGTTTTCCTCACGTCGTTTACATACACCGTTATAATGTGTGGTAATTGACTTAATAATCATTGACCAAAGTCTATTAAAATAAGAAGTTTTATGTAAGCGTGTCAAAGACCACGAGAATCATTGATCTGAAACCACCCACTCACATTACAACAACACAAAAATAATACAGACTTGTCACTATGTACAACTAATTTGCGGAATGAGTTTATACAGTTCCTTCCGTAATAGCGAACACAATGTAAGTAAGACAATAACAGTTTTCTTTTCATTAAGACATGAAAAGTCTATTAAACCAATTAAGCGTTTCTCACGGTGTCGCCTGGATTCTCACCGTGCATTTTTTCTCCCGCACTTCCTATCCGCATTATATTAATTTTTTGCAAGCGAGGTGGAATTGTGAAACCTACATCCGTTCTGCAATGGCTCAGATTACTCATTGTACTTAAGTACTAATATTTCCTTTATGATTTTATGCAGCACGAATGCATTATATCTTGTGATGATATTTGTGAAAAGTAGTTACAGCACACAATATTAAGTATATATTATTTACGTATTGATGACAGCGTCTGTAGCGAAGGTTAACGTTTGCGAGACCCACAAATATTTTTACGGATCTGGGTGTTGTGAAACCACCAAATCTGTCGTAGTTTTTGATACGAACGACGAAGGACTTGGTATCTTCTGTCGGGTCGGTACCACGTGTGCGACTAGTGAGCTTATTTATTTATCATCGTCTTCTATTTATTAGCATTGTGGTGTCTTATTGCTGGGTATGGCCTCTCACGCATTTTACCACTACATTCTGGATCGGGCCGCGCTCGTACTAAAGTATATAATTATATATAGACTAAATATTTCCTAAAGATAAAAAGTCTTTAAGGGCTCTAAGCCTCAACGGCGGAGACCAGGACTATGTTAGCTCTATGCGGTCTAGAATTCGGTATATTTTCACACGCGCAGTTATTTTATGGCAGCGATTTTCACACTAAAGTGAAACTAATTTGTATTTTCGGGCAAGTGTCACTTGAAGCGTATCGTACAAGGTGTGCGGGCACGGGGTAACTGGTAAGGTACATCGAAACGAGTCCAAGTCAGCCGCCGAAACGAGAGAAAGCCGCTACCCTCCGTTAAACACGTGAATATATCAAATATTATCACTTTGTATGGTTCAAGGTGAGGAGTGTTTATTAATAACTTATCACGCTTTATTGATGCAAGACGCATATGTTCTGTTGTCGATATCAGAGATAATGTACGATTTTTTGTTCCTACAATCGTCAATCTTTGATTGGGACTGAATGTATTTCAGCATACAAATACATATTTGTCTGAATAGCGCTATCAAAATTTATCTAAAAATAACTGCTAAAAATCAGAAACGAGAGATTTTATGTTCCCATAAAACACAATCATGTATTTGTTTACCACACTAATCTTAGTCTGGACAATGCGATACGATGCTGCGTTCTCGGCCACTATACTACGAGTAATATACTACTTAATAAAGCTCAGTTGCATAATAACTGTAAGCATATCAATACCATACGTTGATATCGTCAAAATAAAAATAATTGTCAAAACTACTCGGTGCAAGTGGGCCTAAAAAAGCGTTCTATCTTAACGCTACACCTATGTTTGCTTGGTAAATATTTTTTTGCACAATCCATCACTCGGATTAGAAAAATACGATGTCGCTTCCGTTATTTACATGTTCACAAGACATGATATAAAGCATATTAAAGTCATTGTTCAGTTTTAACAAAAATAATATTATGTAAATGATTGAACGTACGTCATAATTCTACAGTTAACCGTTGTGTAATTATCAAAATTGAGATATTATCTCAAAGCACGGTTTCCTGACTGTTAAAACAAATGCGAGAGTTTGTTGCTTCCTCCTTATTTCGTTCAGGAACTAATCAACATGATCATTTACATGAAAAAAAAAATACATAAGAGATAGTTTATCCAACAGATAATGTCATACTACACTAGTTTTCTTGAATATCATACTTTCTATGCATACATAAATACATTAAATCATCAAGCATATTTCCCATAGGGTTACAGAGGGGCTATGTATCTCCACTTTACTAGATCCTGACATACATTTGCTTCATCAACCTTTATCAATTGATCTATACATTCTTGTCTCTCTAGGTTACTTTTGATATAGCTCTCATACAGATTTGGAATAGAATATACTGTAACCTGGCCTAAATTGCCAATTTACATTCGTCTAAAATGACATTCCCGATTATAAAAATACCACCAAAAACCCCAACTTTCGTCACACAAAAAATTCGCACAAAGTTCATCAGTCCGGTTGATGATCGGGAGGTCGCTCGCCGATAGTGCACAATAGTCATTGGCCTTGCGCACGACGCGCTGGCTGCGCCCTTTGTTTCAGCATGACGCGGCGGGACATCTGGCATCACACGGATATTTGTTACTTTAGTATGGTAATAGCTTCTGCCCGCAAACTTCGTCTGATTGTTTAATTTTATTTGAAATTTCCCGTCCCGTCCTGTTATATCCCGCCCTGTCCTATCTCATTCTCACTCAAGGTATGTAATCTAGTCTCATCCCATCCCTTTGAGAATAAAAAAATAACAAATATATCGGAATTCTTTCTTCATCCAATGGGAACACTACATTAATTCAGGATAAAAATAGCCAAGTGTTAATCCAGGGTGTCGGCTACCTTCATACCAAATTTCATCGAAATAATTTAAGCCGTTTCTGAGTTCATCGTGCACAACCGCACAGACAAACAGACAAAAATCATAAAAACCATTGTTTTGGATTCTATTACGTATACACAGTACCCCCATATTAGTTTTTCTCATTTATCTTCCCTGTACAGGTCACAGACATCGATGGTAGATGTTCATAAGCTAAGCGGCGGTGATAACTTACCATCAAATAAGCCGTTTGCTTGCTTGGTGGGCAAATGCATTAAAAAATATAAATTTTATGTATTTTTTTTATTGCAATGAATGGCGAGACGAGCATGCCATTCGCCTGATAGTAAGCCATACGACCGCTCATGGACAGTAGCAAAACCAAACAACACCATTAATTACAAAGCTATGCTTGGCTTTCCACTGCGGTCGCCATTCTAAAACATGAGGTGTTAAGTCTGATTATGTCCAGTAATTACGCTGGCAACAATCATAAATTAAAACAGGCAATATCCAGTTCACAGTACATTTCACACTTGTGAAGTGTGAAATACAGTGAAGTACAGGCTGTGCAATATAAGTAATTTAAATGATTTGCAAACTGAGTGAAGTAATAGAGAAGTCAGTTCTATCTTATCGACTTTATCCATCACATTATTTGCAAGAGCGTGCAGTCGTTTTGAAACTGTGCCTATTAATACATTTGCATTTTACACGGACTCTGCCAATATATGTGTTAATTTTGATTGATTTTCTTGTTGTCTATCGGCGTATATGCACTGTGAATGTTTGGGACTCGTTTGCCAAAACGTATAATCCACTTTTAATGAGTTTGTTGGTTCAAGAAACCGTTATTTAATTTCCACAAGTAGGTGTATTTTTTTTAAATACATCTGATGTTAGTATGACTGAAATAAAAGACAAGTAGCGCCAGTCTCACCAGCCACCTTACATAGATTAGATGTAATTTAGCAAAAAACAAAACTGTCCATCATAAGATTCCGCTCTACAAATTAATTGAGCTATGACTCTTGAACATAATATTTAATTAAAATAAAACGAATTCTTACGGATTTTGTCGCGAATTTGATTTAACTTTTACATTTTTTTATTTCCCGACGTTTCGATCACTTTACAGTTTTCGTGGTCACGGAGCGAACTGAGGTATTAGTCATCCATCCATCATCATCCATCCATCAGCCAAAGGAAGTCCACTGCTGAACATAGGCCTCTCCTAATGATTTCCACAGTGACCTGTTGAAGGCAGCCTGCATCCAGCGACGTCCCGCGACCTTATTAGTCATCCGCTGACTTACAATTTAACTACCCATAATTTACTAAGTCGAAACGTCGAAAAATGTGTAACATTCGAGTAAATCCAAGAAACCATTACATAATATTTAAATTGGATTCCATTAATTGCAATGTGATGATTTGAAGCCGAGTGGAAACAAAATCTCACTTTTTTGTTTTCTTTTCACAGCTGTTCCTTTTTTGAATTTACTTTTTTTAATTTTACGTTCATCCGTGCGTAGTGATGGGCAACAGGCCTTGTCACCGAAAATACGTCAACGACACCTACATGCATCACATCCGGTGGGAGCGAGGTCACGTTATTGTTTTACTTTATGTAATTGTCAAAAACAATTGTTTCACACAAAAATCGCGTGTGAATGAACCACGTAATAATTTGTTCATATTTTAAATGAGTTCGTTGTAACGTTGCTTCTTTCTCATTGTTATCTGTTAAGTAATCGTATATCGTAACATTTCATTAGTTTGGTAAATCTGGGCGGGATTTAACATAAATACTTAGAGAACATACTATACCCAGCCTATCGCCGTCCACTATACACTATTTCTATATCAACGCTATCGTCTTTAGCCGTCACAAGATTTTATAGAAAGCTACTAAGCAGCTTACCGCCAATCGAAGCAGAAATCCTAGTCCGTGGCATTTGGTAACTTAAAATCTCGAGCAGAGTATACAACGTCCTCTAGTAGGTACTTCACTGTTCACAGACCATTCATGGTGTTCCTTGAACAGTAAGTCGTATTCTCATTAATTTACTTGTAGTATAATTGAGCCTGATTGATAGGACATCCATCACTGCTTTACTCCAACAGTTTACATAAATTCCATTTAGCCAATTCATTTGAATAAACAGCACTTAAATTTACCGTACTTAGTAGATATAAAACTGTTTGTAATATACATCTCATTAGGCAAGATTATGTGCTAACAGCATACAATGGAACACTAAGACTAACGATATGTCTCATGGTGACATGCGCCAGTTCCCGGCTCCGAGATAACCCACTGACTTGAGATTCTTTACTTAACGATGGGGAAAAGTTTCTACATTAGCTTATGCACTTATTTACACAGCTAACCGGTATTACTTGTCGCTAAAACTGCAGTTGGTTAAGGCTCAGTTGCATATAACTTTGACGCTTCTTATTGTCAAATTTAAGTTCTTGATGAATTGTTGTTTTGTTTTTCTTAATTGCTAAATAAGGTACGATGTGACTGGCATGTATTACTTAATAGTATAAAAGTCCCTTAAATTGTATTGAATAAAACCACGTTTTTGATGCAACCAAAACCGCGAATATGAATATTAAGCATAAAACGAAATATATTTTGTGTAAGATACACCACTCGCTTTTCTAAAAAAGTAATGAAAAGGTTTCCGTAATACTTAAATTACTAACAAATTCAAACACCTGCTTCAGGAAAAGTTAATTCAACAAACAAGCAAGTAAAGTAGGTTGAACAAGAAACTTACAAACGTAGACAGTTCATTTTCTACAGAAAACGAAAACTTAGCGCAAAAGCGAAATTCGCGATGTACAAATAAACCAAATTTCGCTCTTGACACATCAATCTGACACTTCAATTTCGTTACAGGTGCGCGAAATCATCGGCACGTCCAACAACTAATTCAAAGTCACCGTGACACTTTCACCGATGCACGCGCCTTCTCACGGAGAAACCGTGTGAAGAAAACTCAAGAAAATGCTCTTTGTCTCGACAGACAATAAGGTCCAATGTGTCAGATGACTGCTGAATATGAGAGCAAGGACGCCGCCCCGCGCCCGGTTAAAACCGGCGTACATCGTGCTATTGTTAGCGGTGGTTGCTGCTAACAGACCGCCACGGTTCCTCATAGATGGCCAGTCTGAGATAGTTGTAAGGTTGAAAGAGGGAGCTGATACGCCTGTCGGTTAGTATTCTTTTATTAACCTGTCCTATTTTTACTGCTCTACATCCTTTTGCTTGCGTATAGACAACTATACTACGTCTCCCCTCACAAATGTCATCAATACTGTGTATCTTGTCATTAAAATCACAACTATCAATGTAGTAACCCATCAAATCGTTGAAACTAAAGGTTTCTCACTCTTTAAATGACAATTTTAGTAAGTTTTCTTTTTCTGTTCACCCAATTTAATATTTATCCACTTTGCACCTCTCTGAATGCACCTGATAGCACCTAAGTATATTGTATAATGCCCTTCTAATACTGTATCGATTGGCCACAGGCGATTATCTTTTGCCATTCGACACAATTACATATACCGGCCGCTAAATCTTGTTACATTTAGCATTGCATGCTATTGGGTTAATCCGCGTGCACGGACGACATTTACAAGTACTTATGCATACTATGTTCTCGTAGTGTTTATGTAATAAGATGAAAGTAGATAAACAGCCGTTAACAACGTGTATTTTTATACGTGTTTTACTACTAGTTAGAATGACGTTATGCTTGCTCTAGTTGTTCTTGCTTTGTTTTAAACATTCCCGACTAGACAGAACTCAGACGTAATTTAAATAAATATTGAGTAAATATACTAGCAATTACAGAAACTGAATTATTTATACAATCAGTAATAATCACAGACATCAACTTGATGAAACATTTGGGGTAATGTAATGGTTTAGATCAACATTTATGTTCAATACCATTAACATATACGTTATCGAATAACATAACATTAGTTTAAAAATAACTCTCCTAACTATAAATCCACGAAATCAGCAATCAAACGCTCATCAAATAGAATACTCAGACGTTTCCAGTGAAATAATTACAAGCCATAATTCCCGCTAAAGTTTTAATGTTGTGTTTACCGAAACGCAAAACTGACAACCGGAAATTATCCATAGTGAGTAGTGCTGGGGTGCAGTGTTGCTACGACGACTGGCACAAACAAAGGGAAGCCCTACGAACCCTCCGCGTCCAATAATCGCGTATTATGTAACGATTATTCATAAGCCGCAGCTTGGACACATTTTACATTCGAATGTTTTGTTTTAAAATATGTACGTTTTGTATTGTAAAGAAATAGCAGGGTTTCTTAAATAAACGCATACATAGGGACAGACAGACTGCGGGAGGCGACTTTGTTTTATACTATGTAATGATAAGTATTTAAGAAAATTAAGCTTAATGTAATTTCAAAACGCGTAGAAAGAACAGTTGTAAGTCACTATTTACTATGAAAAAGTAGATCCAACTTTAAGCATTATCGTCAACCTAGGGCGCTCTGAGTGAGATTGCTTGATGTTCTGGAAGGAATTACTACGGCACCCACTATCTGCAATTCAAATCCGTGCAAAGACTTAAAAAATCAAAAAACACTACGACACCCCTTCATTTATAAGCCCCCCAATCTCGACCTATCCTACGCTGCTACTGATTAATGAATATGTATTAATATATTTTGCAATGTAAATCTACTTATTACAGTTGATTTAGCAGACATCTATTAAATTTACTTCAATTAAAAAAAAAAGCACTCAAATATGTACGCAGAGAAAACAATAATTTGGGATTCAGATAGAAAACTGTTTTGCTTATAAATGATATTATTAGTAATGGGGAATATACTATCTTCATGAAAGCAAAGTTGCGACGGCCTCCGTGATACAGCTGGTTAGACGCCGGCTGAGAAACGAGAGGCAGCGTATTCGATACCCGCACTCAAACAAATGTCTGTGCAGTCCACAAATATTTGTTGCATTTAGTGTTAGTGAGACTGAAAAGTTAATATAATTAACACAAATATAATTTTCTTTCTTTTCTGCTCAGTCACCTCAAATTTCCGAGATTTATATTTAATTTTTAATTAAAAGACCATTAGCTCTTATATCTTCTTCAACGTATTCGAGCTGGCGCTATTTCACCTACCTCATGATTTTGATCTAGCTAGTTGCACTGATATAACTTAAACTATATAAATAATTATCAAAACAATTTTACTTCGATTCGAAAACATAGTTATAAAATTAAAATGAAAGAATCATGACATATGACACATTACACACATTCGAGCGCCCAGTGTGATTCATGGACTAAGTAATTGTAAAATCAATGCACTTTCAAATTAGGGGTTGCACTTGCAGAACTCTATAATTGATTCGTTTAAATTATGACGCGTATTATTTACAGTAAGTATATACCTACTGTATCAGGCCATATAAGTCTCATTGCAGGGTACAATCTCCTTTACAATCAAGAGTACGATTGAGAGGGATTAGGCCAAATAGTCCACGACGCTGACCTAGTGCGGGTTGACGGACTTTACATACTATAGTCACAAATCGCCATGGTTGATATGCAGTTTTCCTCACGATGTTTTCCTTCGCCTTTAAAATGCGTGATAATTGACTATCAATACACACGACTTCGTAAAGTTAGAGTTGTGCCCTAGGATTTGAACCACCCACCGTGGCTTATTTTTGTACTATCTTCAAATTGGTTTTTTGAGTTTTTGATACCTGAAGTGGTAAAATATAAATGCTTACATTCAACATACTAAAACTAGGCTTAAATACGTGCGGATCGCTTTCCGCATTGTTTTGTTAACTTTCACAAAATGACATAAACAGTTATTTTATGTAAACATTACTTAACATTGCTTCCATATGTGTAGCTACTGTTTCCACGAATTTAGCTTAACAGTTATATTTAATTACAGGTAGCCTAATATACCGTCTAAGGGGCGTCGACCCCGATGGTGATACGTTGCAGTTCGGAATAAGGGACCAGCTGGGTAGTGATATATTAAGATTAGAAGCCATTTCATCCAACGAAGCTAACATTTATTTAGTTAAGGAATTAGATAGAGAGGTAAACTTACTGTCTTTATTTGTTTGTTAAATAAATAACATTATGGGACTCATTGGGTTGATATAACATTTGGGACAATGAGCTTCAATTTAGCTTGTCGGTACATAATAATATGGTAGAGTTTGGTTTTATTCATTGTGCTGAAACTCATTTGAAAATTTTGCAATTCTTTTATATTTTTATGCAAAAATATATTATACGTTTATTTTTGTTTGTTAAAAAAAGTGGTACATGTACTTAATTCAAATTAATTATTAAAGTAGTAAGTGCTTATTACTTTTTAAGCATTTCAAATTGAATACGTTGTAACATCGAATTTAATTTTTAGACTCGAGATGAATATTCTTTCGTGTTAACTTTGACTGATGGACACTTGGGAGATGGTAACTTCATCACACAAAGCTTTCTGTTGTTAGTTGAAGATGTGAACGACAACGAACCTATATTTAAACCTTATCCCTCCGCCATTACCGTGAAGGAAGGAGCACCTCCTGGAATATTAACCACCGTGGAAGCGACTGATCTTGATGAAGGCGCTTATGGACAGGTATCTTTATAACACTTTTATTTTATAAGCATATTAAAATGCCTTGTTTCATAAAAATATAAGTGAGCATAAATAATATAGATCGTTTGAGGGTAACCCGTACAACAGCTTCACGTTATTCTTGATCCTACAGAAAGAGACAAAGTTATCGCCGCACCTGTGAGCCGCACTATTGCCTCGTCCCTTTCATTCTTCCATGTCATTTTTTTATATTAAAAATATATTATACAATATGAGTTTAGGCATTGGCTGTTTAATTTCATTTTCTTTGCCTAAGAAACACGTTACAAATAACAAAAAACGACAACAATTGACATAGCCAATGGGCAATGTCAGTTTGTTTGTCACTGTCAGTGAATTGTAAATAAATAATGAAAATTAATATTTAATTTATAATATTAAGTTTAATTTTAAATACGCCATAAATTGTAGGTACTATACCACTTACAAGAATTAGACGGAGACGTCGAAAACTTCGCTGTGCAAACCGTGAATGGGAAAGGAGTGGTTCGATTGACAAACCAATTGGATTATGAACGTAAATCCTTGTACCAGTTGAGGATTCTGGCTGTGGACCGCGCTAACCAAGGACGAGTGAACACGGGGACTGCGGCTATACTGATTAAAGTACAAGATGTGGAGGACCAACCCCCTGAATTTGTTGTTGTGAGTCCGGTTACGAGGATAAGTGAGGATGCTGCTGTTGGCACGTCTGTACTGCAAGGTATTTTCTATTTACTTAATTAAGTTATGAAATATATTTTTGTATGGAATGTCTGTTTTGTTAGTCTTTGGTTGGAAGAGTCATGGACATATTGTTGAAATTATAAAGCTTTGTATTTGTTGAACTATTGATGGTAGCAAAAACCTGGGGAATTATAAAGAGTAAAAAAACTGATTGGCCATATTAATTATATATTTGTTTTATTTAGACTTATTTTATACATCCATTATGTAAAGAATGCACCTCATATGTAACTGAAGTGTGAAATTCAAAATAAACTGTCTTAAATTTCCCTATTTGATGTATTAAGTACGAGCCATTGATGGAGACCGTGGCATCAACAACCGCATCTCATACAGCATCATATCTGGAGGCGAAGAGCATTTTGACATTGACAGCAGTTCCGGTGTTGTCTATACTGTCAATGAATTGGATAGGGAGGACCCTAACAACAGTAATGGGGCTTACATACTGGAAATATTGGTGAGACTAAAAGAATATTTATTTCAATACATAGAACTAACTATTAATTAGCATTTGACAGTATGTTATTGTATCTTATTTATAAATATTTAACACTTTTTTCATAAACCTTTTCTGATTCTATCATTTAGTACAATATTTATCATGCAAATACTATATTTAATCTTTGCAAACACAATTTAAATAAACCGATTATCATTTCATTAAAGGCGACTGAAGAATCTCATGCTGTGTCGCCCATGCCAAGTGCTACCACTGAGGTGACAATAATAGTTACCGATGTGAACGATGAGACACCAACGTTCCGCAGCAAGAGATATGTTGCTGAAGTGCTCGAGAACGCACAGCAAAACACACCAATTACCTTCCTTCAGGATGCTCTACCAGAAGTGTTTGATTATGATCAGGTATATATATATATTTATACATTATAATAGCACACTTAGGGTGCAAATTTTAATACCAAATATATATATATATATATATATATAATATATATATATATATCTGAATAAATGCTTGATTCATTTACATAAATTTCGAAATAGTGGTTCTTAAAAGGTTTATTCATATTCTTAGGATTATAATTCATCATGTAAAATACATTGGAATAATATTATAATATACATATTATTATTTTTGTATTATATATTTCATGCAAGATTTTGTCATTTAAATTTTATTTTTATTCATATATTATAACTTATTAAATTATGATTGATTAAACTCAATTTCAGGGTAAAAATGGAACGTTTGAACTGTATTTGAATGGTGATAATGGTGTGTTTGATGTGACACCATTCAAAGGTATTAATGAGGCTTCATTTCTCATTAGAGTGAATGACGCTTCGTTCTTGGATTACGAGAAGGTTACAGTAATGAATTTCAGTCTAGTCGCTAAAGAAATTGTTACCAAAGATCCTAAGATGAGGTAAGTTGCAATAGATATTTTAAGATTGGTTAAAATATGTTCTTTATTTGTTTTGGGTCAGGATGGTATAGGACTAAACCTCACTTGTACTTATTTCTGATACTTATGACTTAAGACACACTCTTATTGTAAGATCAGAATGCCAAACATTTATCACTTCAAAATAATTTCTACAATCAGGTAAGAATATGTCACCCTAATCATATTCTTTCTTTATTTCCAGTGTAGTGCCAATAATGGTGCACATAAGAGATGAAAACGACAACTTCCCGGAGTTCACAGAGTCTTTGTACACAGTGTCCATACCAGAGAACTGTGGTGTGGGCACTACTGTAGCCTGGGTCCAGGCTTTAGATGAAGACTCAGATAATTACGGCACCAGGGGTATAAGATATACTAGTTTAGGAGGGAGTATTGCTAATCTGTGAGTCATTTTATACTTTTAATAATTTAGTAATGCAATCTGCTGTATGTAGTATTAGAAAGACAAAGACGGAAGCAGCTCGTCTCATTTGATATAATCATCACCACTGTTCCAATAACCAAAATATAGGCGATTTAATTTACTAAATGAATTCCAATATTGCTATTATGACAAAACTTTCAAGAGTCAATAAATCCCAAAATCGTATATCAATGTTTTTGTATTTTTCGGAAATTTCAAGTTTTAGATCCGGATTTCGTTGACCTAATTTTGACACTTTATTACGTTTCATATTTTGAATTCTAACCGATAACTTGTAATTTTCGTATTATTGAACACTTTAGTAGCACACAATTTTACTTTGTTCGCGATAGCATTTTATTGAATTAAGTTAAGACGAATATTACGAGACTTAAGCATAGGCCATCGTATAATTTAGTTGAACCGGCCCATTACTGTTTTCATGACTCATCCATTTTTTTTTTACAATTTCCAGCCTGAACCTCAACCCAATATCAGGGGTGATTACTGTAAAGCAAGCAGGAGGTGACCACTTCGACCGGGAGCTGGTCCAACGCCACTACCTAACAGTGGAGGCAAGAGATGATCTCGGCAAGGGCAACCGTAACACTGCACAACTGATCATCAACATTGAAGATGTTAATGACAACGCTCCCATGTTCTTGGCAAATAAATATGAAGCTAGACTGCTGGAGAATGAACTGGAGTTCGAAACGCCGCTCGTTTTGGAAGCTAGGGATATTGATTTAAACGGTATGCGCTTTGTGATTTATTAAACTGGTAAACCTTTCGCTTTTTTAAAAAAAGAGGTCTTAAATTTGTTTGTTGTGTGTACGTTATGCATCATTCTTATCATTCTTAAACCGCTTTTGATAAACCGATGGTACCACCAGCCATTTTGCAGAAATCACTTAAAGCCATTACTAATTTCGGTATAGAAAAACTTACATTAAATAACATATCTAACCCGAAAATCAAAGGATCTTAAGGTTTACAACTTTTACGAGGCTGTTATAACTGAACTTAGCCATGCTTAAGTATGTTTGTAGATCGGTTATTCCAATAATATTTTTCTTCTTATTCCAGGTACAAAAAACAGTCACATAGAATATACAATAGTCGGAGGTGATTACAAAGATAATTTCACAATAGATCCTAATTTGGGCATCATCACACCAGTTGGCGGGTTGGACTTCGAACAAATTCCTGGAGACAACAGTAACATAAGACCTATACATTTAACAGTAAGTATATCTCTATTCATACATTCCTTACAATTAACACTAGCGGCCTTATTCATAGACAGTTTTAAAACCTGTTTTAGCTATCCAATGTTTTGTCCTAACGACTTTTAAATTCAGTTTGAGCGAAGAAGACAAAAAAATTTGATAACACAAATAGGTTTTAAAACTGTCAATGAATAAGGTCTTAAGACATTCCATAATTATTGTTGTGTTACAGTTGTGCCTTTATGATGAGTAATCTTTGTTGACTTAGCTATCAATAAAACTAAATTAGTAACAATCTGGATCTAATGTATAAACCAGACATAACATCAAGAAGTGAAAAAAGCGTGCTCAAAATTGTACTTTCTCTCTCTATGTCTCTCTCTTCAGCCACAGGAATTCCACTGCTGAACATAGGCCCTCCTCGTAGATCGCCACATAGATCTGTTGGAAGCGGCCTGCATCCAGCAACTTCCTTTTAACCAGGTCGTCCATCCACCTTGTGGATAGGCGGCTGACATTTCGCTTGCTTGTACGTGGCCTCCTCTCCAAAACCTTTTGGACCCAGCGGCCACCAGTTCTTGTACTACTAGTTGTGATCATAATATTCATAGGTCCGTGCTCGTGATTTCGGCGACCCGCCATTATCTTCGACCGTGCCCGTCACTATATACGTACAGGACGTGAACGACCACGCGCCCATGTTCCAGCAGATGTTGTACAAGCGATCCATACCCGAGGACATGCCCGGAGGAACCAGCGTGTTGGAGGTATTTATTTAGTCATAAATATTTTAAGTGGTTCAAGGTTTTGAAATTTTACATTTTAGTGGTTGAGGGGAGTGGTGAACTTTTGTATGGAAGTGTCGACTTTTTAAGAAGTGATTTAATTAAAATTGTATCTACTTAATTTATATTAATAATGACGAGTTATAAGGATTTAGTGTTTGTATGTTTTAAGTGAGTATAAGGGGGAAAATTGTGGGTAATTAGAAATAAAGTAAATCGCGCAGACGAAGTTGCGGGCATAATCTAGGAGTAATATAAAGTTATACTGCGATTAAATCATATTAAGTTCTAAAATATTTTATCTCGTTTGAAAATCTATGATTTAATTTGACAATTGTGACGATATCAAGTTCCATTGCTGCTCTCACTACACACCCACATTTATTCATTGATACAAACCCCGCAATGTACAGGTAAAAGCCCGGGACCTGGACGGGTCGTCGCCGAACAACCGCGTGGTGTACCGCATCTCCCGCGGCGCCGCCGACAAGTTCGTGATGGACGCCCGCTCCGGCGCCGTGCGCGTCGCACACGGATCCACGCTCGACCCAGACAAAACCACGCCCAAAACACACACCTACACGCTTACTGTGGTACGTATTATATCAAGCAAAATATTCGAGTAAAATCAGATAAAATAACTTGAAATATCCTACAACATATCCAGCAATATATTTCTTTCTATAACTTTATTTGATTGAATTCGATACGTCTATATTGTGAAGATATTTACATTGATTCGAATAGCGACATTCATCATACAGCGTATGCAGTGATTGCACCAACATTTCCGAAGAGGGGTAATAAATAGGGGGTGTGTGTGTTCTTAGTATGGGTTCAGGACTATGTACATATCTGGCTGTTAGGTGTATTTATTTATTTATTTATTAAATTATGAGTATCGTCAGATCTTGTTCGAATTAATATATCTCTGTGATTATGAAGAATATTTTCAATTGCAGGTAGCGTTGGACGGTGGGATAGGTGACCAGCAACTTAGTGCGGCGGTGTTGGTCAATATCACGATAGTGGACGTCAACAACAAACCACCAGTGCTTGTGGAACCCGCTCCTGTCATTGTTAGAGAAAATATACAGGTACGCAAACTTTACAGCAAAACTCACTGTATTGACAGCCTGGGTGGCGCAGTTGGTAAGACGCCGGCTATGAAATTAGTAGTCGCGGGTTCGATCCCCGCACCGAGACTAATGTTTATGTAATAAACAATTGTTTGTGACACAAAAAAGTAACTGGTAGTTTCTGATCCCATTACACCATACCTATACTACTATGGAGTAAGGGCGATATGTATATGAAATAACCGATACCCGATACTCAACAATGTAAGTATTGTTGCACATTATTCTGTCCACCTTGCCCCAAACATTCCCTAATAATTTGAATAATTCGCTCATTTATCACTATTAAAAAAACAATATTATCTATGGTTGCAGGTCGGCACGCCCATATTCCGCGCCCAAGCGCACGATCCGGACGACCAGCCAGTACTGCGATACGCCATAGACAAGGCGGGGAGTATAGCGAGGAATGAAGACGGAGTACCTATACCTGTGTCGGAGTATGATTACCTCGCTTTATGGGACCTGAATGCGGTTGATGGGACTCTGAGGGTTGTCAGGTAAGGCCTAATTCAATAGTAAAAAAAGTATCCTAAATATATACCAATCTGGGTAAGTTAAATGTGGGCGTGTCAATAAAGGTTTGTATTAGCCCATATACTTTCCACTGCAGTGCACGGACATCCTCTACAATCGAGAGTACGATTGAGAGTGATTAGGTCACATAGTCCACCACGATGGCCTAGTGCGGGTTGGCGGCCTTTTACTTACCATAGAAATTTATACAAATCGCTATGGTATGCAGGTTATTCCTCTCGATGTTTTCCTTCACCGTTATAGTGCGTGGTGATTGACTATCAATACACACATGACTCCCGAAAAGTTAGAAGTGTGCCCTGGGATTTGAACCCGCGATCACCATGAACATCTTGGCAGCACCGTCTGGTCCGTTACCACCAGGCCACCACGCACTAATAAAGGCTTAATTTTAACTAGTTAACTTTCAGGGCCGATTATTTATTAATTTCCGTAGTACCTTCTACACAGTGGAGTCAGTATTGTATATGCAACTGTTGGGTGTATTTAAATTTAAAAAATCTTACAGATTACTAGACCGAGAGACAATCGAAACGCTAAAGCTAATAATAACAGTAGAAGACATGGCCGCCGTGCCAGGTGGACCAAGACAGACAGCATCCACCACGCTTACCATCATAGTGGATGATGAGAACGACAACAACCCGACGTTCAGGAAACCATTCTACAGGACCTCCATCACTGAGAACTCTAAGAACGGAGCGAATATCGTCAATGTTATAGCCGATGACGCTGATAAGAATCGCACTATGAGCTATTTTGTTGAAGGTTGGTATCACAATAGTTTGTCACGTGAATTAATTAAACTGGTTAGAGATATGAATCCACATTTATAAACTTTTTGTATTACTGCCAGTATAGTTATAT
Organism: Theretra japonica; assembly: GCA_033459515.1. Lineage (NCBI taxonomy): Eukaryota > Metazoa > Arthropoda > Insecta > Lepidoptera > Sphingidae > Theretra > Theretra japonica. Next base: position 4,788,815 of record CM065938.1, on the reverse strand, counting down.
AGTAGTATAATTTGTTTCTGCGAATTTAATTATTATGGTATTGTACTGTATCAGCCCATCCACGACCCACTGCAGGGCACGAGCCTCCTCTACAATCGAGAGTACGATTGAGAGTGGTTAGGCCATATAGTCCACCACGCTGGCCCAGTGCGGGTTGGCGGACTTTTACGTACCATAGTAATTTATACAAATCGCTATGGTATGCAGGTTTCCTCACGATGTTTTTCTTCACCGTTATAGTGCGTGGTGATTGACTATCAATACACACATGACTCCGAAAAGTCAGAGGTGTGCCCTGGGATTTGAACCCGCGACCACAGTGAACATCTAGGCAGCCGCGTCTAGTCCGTTACCAACAGGCCACCACGCACTTAATTATTATTAAGCATTCTTTTTTATTTAGACAGCCTCCGTGGCGCAGTTTGTTAGACGCCTGTGAAACAAGAGGCCGCGGGTTCCATTCCCGCACTAAGACAAATTTTTGGGTGAACTACAAGTATTTGTTTCCGGTCTGGGTGTTTGTGAGATCGAAAAGTCTCTCGTAGTTTCTGATACCCACGACACAAGACTCAATCTTAGTGTGGGGTCTTAGCTATGTATGTGACTGTTGGGTGTATTTATTTATTTATTTGAAAAAGGCGTAAACTGAATTCAGAGTGTCTATTTCATATTAATTATTCAGAAATTTGCCCAACAGTGACTAAGATAATACTGCGTCACTGAAGTTTAAATTCAAGAAATGTTCTAAAATAAGTATTGATAAAAAAATTGTATTATTTCTTTACTTTCTCAATAATTATGTTTTTAGGTCCAGAAGAGCTAATAAGCATGGTACACATGGAAACCAACACAGGCGACCTAGTGGTAGCGAACAAAATAGACCACGAAGTATACCCATGGATGAACTTGACAGTTAAGGCGGTGGATAGTGGCGTGCCTCCCCGGTACTCTGTCGTTGATGTATTTATACAGGTAATACTTTCAACACATACTAATGATGGATCGCGATAGAAATGTCACATAAAATCATATGTTTGTCGAATTTCTTGTATCCATAATCGCAGCTAACATCCAAATAGTCATAAAGCGTGGGTTGTAGTAAAAGAAGGGAGCGATTGATTCTTCAATTAGATAATTGTTAATTCCTAGAGCAGTAATTTCAACTTTATGTATAAAAATAGCACACTTAAAAATAATTTAATAAATTCTTTTCAAATACTCATACGTAACAGCAACCCCAAAATACCTATATTATTGTTCTAAATTGCATAATTTTACTACAAAATTGGGGAGTTTTTTTAACCTGGCAACACTTCCTAATATTTAATTTATATTCCCCCAAACAACGCAAGGTGTTGCTAGAGTTTTGAACTGTTTCCCAGGTTTTAGACGAAAATGACAACAACCCAATATTCGAGTCATCAGCGTTCGAATATCGCGTGAAGGAGGATGTTGACCCGGGTACCACTATAGCCACTATTACAGCAAAAGATGCGGATTCCGGTGAATATGGGAAAATCACTTATCTACTGGATAGGATGTCTACACAGGTAAATATAAATAAATAAATAATAAATAAACCCAACAGTCACATAGTCACGACCCCATACTAAAATCGAATCTTGTGTCGCGGATATCAGGTACTACGAGAAACTTTTAGGTGTCACAAACACCCAGACCCGAAACAAATACTTGTGGTTCACACAAACATTCACAAACCTAGCTTAGTAGGGCATCTGTCGGAAGCTGAATATTATGAAGTAACACTCTCAAAGGCAAGTTTCATGAAGGCTTGATATGACTAGAAACTCGACAGTCCCCATTCTTCCCATTTCTATCCTTATTTTTCTTCACTTGTTTGTCACTCATATCCTATCAAAAAGTAAAAACAATAAAAAGTAGAACCATTGCAAACATAATTATAATTAGATTACTTTTGTATGAGGAAAACAAAATAGGAGTATGTAATTTATGTAATGAATTGTGCCAAGACTAATCAGATTTACAGCAAAACTATTTGTTTCAGGGTAAATTCCTAGTGAACGCCGATACTGGGGCACTGACTGTCTCTGATTGGTTGGACCGCGAGACGCAAGCCACGTACAATCTGGTTGTCGAGGCCTGGGACAACTATCAGTTCGGATACCTCAGTGGGGAGAGCCGGAATGCTTTCAAACAGATTGTGTAAGCTACAAACTAAATAAATACATCTCTGTATTCCTTTCCTATTTAACCACTACACGCTATTTCTACCTACTTCTCTTTTCACTCCATCCAAAGGTTGTCTGGAATAGATCGCCGCCCTTAGCGATAAGACCGCCACTTGTATACCGATAATTTATATTTAAGCCTGTTTCTGTCTTATTATTACTTTTTTTGTCTTTTTAATGGTGTGCAATAAAGTTTAAATAAATGTATTATTTTTTACGAAGTAAACTGCCGGGGAAGAATAAAACATATTTGTTTAACCTGTATAATTATATTCCTTGCGATTTGTAAGAATTTCTATATTCGCAGTAGGCGACCGTGGTGAACTAAATGACCTAGCCCCTCTCTATAATGGAGGTCTGAGTCCTGCAGTGTGACGTATATGATATGGGCTTATACAGATACAGATTTATGTTCCTATGCTTTGGCAACTTGCCACTTAAGACTGAAAAAAATATATATCGAGTTATCTTTTCTGACGTTCTTTTATTTTTATATAGTAGTATATAATCACTTTTTAAAAATTAAAATTATACCAGTAAATACACTACCCTTTATTTTCCCCAGTGTCCACATAGAAGACGTGAACGACAACCCTCCCATACTACAACTGCCACCAGACTGCACCACCATCACGGAGTTCCACAACCACCGCGAGCCCATCGTGTCGGTGTCGGCGAGCGATGCGGACGACACCGCCACGCCCAACGGACGCGTGCAGTTCCATCTCGTCGCGGGGAAGGGACATGGTGAGTCACATGTTTTAATACACTTCTTTAGATTGATCAATTGTAAAAAAACATTGTATAGTATCGGGCCATATTCGTCCCACTGTAGTAGTGCACGGGCCTACTCTGCAATCGAGAGTACGATTGACTGGGGTTGCGCCATATAGTCCACAAAAAAGACGTATCTGATTTAACAATACATATTTATTTTATTTTATTTATAAGGGACAAAAAGCAGTTGTTAGCCAGAACATTAAAAGAGAGAGAAATTATACTAAACAATAAAAATTCACAAACATACAGCCCACACCGTTGTCCACACTGCACATATTGTCAAATAAAGTTAATAAATAAGAGAAAAGCATTATATTTATGGAATAGTAAGTATTTATTTACCAGTAACCCTTCAAAACAGAATACAGATGTTGAGAAAATAAAATAAAATACCAGTTACTATCAATTCTACTTTCGCAATTACCTACTAGCCTGTAAGTTATAAGGTTCTTATTGTACTACTTGATAATATTCCTATATAACATTCAATTATATTGTAACCTGAAAGTTGGTCCTTCGAGCCGGATTATTATTCTCACGACTACACATGCTATAATCATAAGTAATTCAATTTCCTATTTATACAGAGCTGTTCCGCTTCGAGCAAATCGGTGGAGATGCCAACACAGGCCGACTTTTCGCTAAACAGTCTCTACAGGATCGCTTTGGGAACTACAGTCTGGTAGTAGAGGCGAGAGACCTAGGCAACCCGCCTAATGTAGTGCGCGGGGAATTAAGGTTGTGTGTCACCGATTACAATGATCACGCGCCCGTGTTTGTACATCCGCCGCAGAACGTCACTATTAAAATACCCGAGGTGAGGTATAGTTGGGTTTTCGCTATTTTTGTGAGTCCTAGAAAATGTATGTGAGATTAGTTTTCCAAGAACTATGTTGATTAGGTAACATTAATTTTGTGTGTGTGGTTTAACTTGGCATAGTTAAAGCCATATTTGAAATACTTCTATTCCATAACCATACAAAAATCTCATAAACTTTTTATTCATACAGATCATAATATTTATAAATGAAACCAATCAGTATAATTTGCTAAAATTGAAACCCTGATGTCCCTAAATCTTAAGGTTTTTGAAATCAACCGAGATCAATCTAGCTTCATTTTATTTCTCAAATGCAACCTACGGTCGGCATAGTCACGAAATGATTAAAGCCCCATTAACACGAGGAGAGTTTCTCGCATAGAACATACGATTTTCGAAAGAATATAAAAAGTCGCATCATGTAAACATTTGTCAGAATGATACTCTATGGCGGTTATGTCATGCGATAATCGCATAAGATTCTCGTCGCGAAAAACTCTCTCCGTTTAAATGAGGCTTAAGGCGAACACAAATAAAGATATTTTAAAAAATACAACCTACAGCAACTAAACCTGTTGTAGAACGCGACAATAGGCAGCACGGTGGTGGAAGTGCGCGCCATAGACGCGGACATCGGCCCCAACGGCGCCGTGCGGTACCGCCTCAAGCGCGACGCGGGCGGCGCCTGGCGCGCCTTCGCGCTGCACGCCACGGCCGGCCTGCTGCGCACCACGCACGCGCTCGACCGAGACAAGCAGACCACCTACCAGGTAACCACACACTCACCTACCTACTAGGTACAAAAACTTAACAGACCACCTACCAGGTAACGACGTGCTCACCTACCTACTAGGTAGAAAAAACCTGACAGACCACCTATCAGGTAAGGAGGTGCTCATACGTAGTCGTTACCTAATCAGATTCAGGTAAGAAAGTATCGTAATAGGTAGCCATTACCTACCAGGTAAAGAGTACCTGCTAGGTAGACAACACCTAATAGGTGACAGGACAAACTGATAGTTAGACTTTGCCTATTATATAAACTACCTACAAGATGACTGTCTTTGAACCACCTACCAGGCAATTAAACAACCATAAAATTTATAGTTTACTTGTTAATTACTTGTCAACCACTTATGAAAATATTAAAATTTTAAATTAAGATGAGTCAGAGAGAAAAGTCGTCTCCTTTATGTCTTACAGTTATTAAGAAATGTTCATGCGTGTAAGTAAGAATTACCGTACTAATTATTCGTTAAGTTATCTCATTATCAAACAATTAAGATAATTTAAATCTAGGTTAATGATTTAAAATATGTGATTTACGATAATTTTGTCGAGGCATATCAATCGTCATTTTTTTTGTCTGACGCTAATACGTTTTTTATGATAAGATTTCCCTAAAAATAGTTGACGTCCAAACACTACTAAAAATAAAAAGCGTATGAATAGTTGCATGACAACAGCTCAAATACATTTCCCAATGATAATACTAAATGAGATGGTTATTGTAAAATTTATGGTTTGATTAATATATCCTGTCGTCACGTCAGTTTATCGATAACCTTCCGAAGGTCATGCTACTGAATGGTTAAACGTCACTAGAAATATCGATAAATTACGACTGCAATGTGTTTCGTATGCTTATAATTACAGAGGGCATGTTTGTTGTTATTATTGTTATTGTTTATTCATACATGTACTTATTATGTATTAAATAATAATTAGTGATATATCTGTACCTATCTATACTTTTTGAGCTAAAAATAAATGTTGAAATAATCAATTATAATTAAATATTGTGTTTTAACGCATATTTTTTATCAATCTTATTAGTTTTGTGACGTAATTATAAATTGAGTATTTGCAAACAAATTCAGCAAAGGTCAAAAAGAATGCAGTTTTAAATTAAATCTACTCAATAATGGCAACATCATTAACACGTATAAAAGAAAATAATAATATTTTGACAGCCTCCGTGGCGCGGTTGGTTAGACGCTGGCTGTGAAACGAGAGCGGGTTTGATCCCCGCACCGAGACTAATGATTTTGAGGCTCCAAAGTATTTGTCTCGGGTCTGAGTGTTTGTGGGACCGAAAAGTCTCTCGTAGCTTTTGATACCCACGACACAAGACTTAATTGATCTTAATGTGGGGTCAGGACTATGTACGTGACTGTTGGGTGTATTTATTTTAATAATTAATTTTACAGCTCCGCATAGAAGCGTACGATCTCGGTCTACCGACTCCTCTAAGTTCCGATCTAGATTTAACAATATACGTGCAAAACGTAGATAACTATCGACCTCGTTTTCCCATGAAATACATACATATAAACATCACTGAGAACCAAAAGGACAACGGAGTATATCTGCCGAGTGTTATAGAAAGGGACGAGATAGATAGAGGCGATGAACCAGTACTGCCTGTTTGTTATTACATCGTGGAGGGCAATGAGGATAATACTTTTGAGCTGCATAGGAGTACTCACAGGTAAATTGGTATATTTTAGTAATTTACTTATAGCTGTAGCAATTAAGTGGCGTAATTTCGTTTTTCTTTCCTAGCCTATACCGTCCCACTGCTGGACAAAGATCAAAGGAAAGGGATTCCTTCTTCCACTCTTCTCTATCCAAGGCTTTCTTCCACCAGTTATAGTTTCGTTAACTAGTTACATAAATAATATGTCTTTAAATTGAAGGGAAGGAAGCAATCGATTTTGTTAATATTGAAACTTGGTTACAAGCAAAAATGTTGGTCCCTTTATTTCTTCTTAACGCTAAATCGATTCAAACAAATTCTCACACGAAAAAAATCCTGAGACTTGAAGTGGAACTCAATATTAAGATAAATAGATTGATTAAGATTTAACAAATATTACTAGTCAAGGAATTGAACAACAACCTGGTATCTAGTGTTTTATTCAAGCAAACAATTTCAGGTTGCTCTCATTGAAACTGCTAGATCGGGAAACTAAAGCGAACTACACATTAACAGTCTTAGCCACTGAGGATTGTGTGACTACTCCCAAATATAATGAAGAAGTGGATGCAATCAGTGCTTTAACAGTGAAAGTAACAGTGAATGACGTCAATGATAACCCACCGAAGTTCGCCAACAAAATATTCACTGGAGGCATTACCACTGAAGCCGATTTTGGCATCGAGTTTATGCATATTAAGGTTGGTAGACACAATTATAAAATCACAGAACTAAGCTAGGTGCAGCTAATAGTGTTATCTTATAGAATTTGAAAAAGGTCAAGCAGATAACGCGAAATGCAGTATCAGATAATATCGGTGTGGCGTCCACCCACTTGATTGTCAGAAGACCTGGTAAAGGTAACGACCGGGACGTCGCTGGATGTAGGCTGCCTCCAACAGGTCACTGTGGAAATCATTGGGAGAGGCCTATGTTCAGCAACGGACTTCTTTTGGCTTTGATTATCAGAAATTTAGTTATACGACCAAGTTTCAACGAATGAATTTTGTGACATGCTCAGGAAATTAATACGTATGTACTGGCCTCCTCAATGGTAGCTACACCGCAGCATCTCATTGTTTATAAACAACAAGAATATGCGCAGGAAAGTCTCTTTGTATTCTGAAACATCATTTTCTTTTCAGGCAACAGATATAGATGAAGGAGACAATGCCAAAATATCGTATTATTTAATAGGTGAAGTAAAAGAGACGCTTACAGAAGGACTGGAAAACTTGGCTGTATCGCCGTTCCTGGTCAATGTTAAAACAGGAGCTGTGTCACTAAACTTCGATCCACAAAAAGGCATGAAGGGATACTTCGATTTTAAAGTAAGTATAACATATACTTAAGAATTGGGTTTTATATTTCCTGTCGCTTCTTTTCATATATTTTGACCTATTTATTTTCTTTGTATAATTTTATTTCGGTTCAGAAGAAGCTGAAGTTCTACCGTCAATTCTCACTTTATAGAAGTCGTAATGGGACTTAGCAAACATTCTCTCTATAGAAATTTTGTATCTTGCTTATTATTGTCACCGCAATTACAGAACTGTTTTTTCAGGTATTAGCCAACGACACAGGAGGCCTGCAAGACGAAGCGCACGTATTTATTTATCTTCTCCGTGAGGACCAACGCGTACGTTTCGTTTTACGTGCGCATCCGTCGGAGGTTCGCGACAAAATACACGTGTTTCGAGAACAATTGGCTAGAGTCACTGATTCTGTTGTCAATGTCGATGATTTACGTGTTCATGAGAATAAAGATGGTTCTGTTGACAACACTAAGACGGATCTGTACTTGCATTTAGTGAACGGACAAGACCATTCGGTGTTGGAGGTTGAGCAAGTACTAAAGTTGGTCGACAAAAATATTGAGCAGTTGGATGATCTGTTTAAGGTGAGATTGATAGTTTTATAGTCGACTTTAAATGATTTGGTAAGATTTAGTCTATGCTGAAATTATGCCATAACTGATGTTGGGGTCTTCACTCTAAAAGTTCCTAAAAGTAACTTTTCTTATAATTTTTATGGACACTGGGAATAAATTTATACCTGAATATTTTTTCAAGTTGTCCTATAGAGTAATTGATATGACTAACCTATTATAATTCAGATATACGAAAATGTTCAAATCCAGCCTTCGGGAAATCTCTATATATACCGCTATATAGTAATTAATTTGATATGATTTTGATTAAACTATTTCAACTCAGATTTAAAATTATTAAGTTTTAGGTGAATCCTGGAGTTGAAGGTGATTATGAAATCTTAAAAACAACTAAAATGGAAATTAAATTTTAGGAGTTCAACGTGCTAGACACTCAGCCGGCGGAGTATCAGCCTCTAACGGCGGAGTCCATGTCGTCTAACCAGGCCGTGTTCTGGCTCGTGTGGACGGCGCTGGTACTGGCCGCGTTACTGATACTGTCGCTACTGCTGTGCGTCTCGCAGCGAGCTGACTACCTGCGGAGACTCAAGGCCGCCACCGCTACTGCTTACTGTGAGGATTTGTTCGTAGAGTTCATTTTAGGATGATAAAAATAATTATTAAAACCGTTCCTGAAATGACGAATGACACCAAAATGGATTGAGGTGTTATGCGAGCTACAGTTCTTTTACGTACAGACGAAGTTTGTTTCCGTAATAAATAACATGGGAAATCTAGCATCTCCGACTGGGGAAATCAATAAGACGTTTCATGTTGCCACTAAAAAAATATATATTCATTAAATCCATTAAATTCTGTCAACGACCACGTATTGGTCACCTCTGTCAATCATTAGATTCACCTCTATAATTTATTTATCGTAATTTCGTTTTTGTAAAAAATAAAAAATTAATACCTAACTAACATTTCGACACTACGTCACTGCGAAGACGGGTGTTACGAAATGTGAAACGCACAGCTTGCACAATGCTGGTATTCAGTTTATTTGCAAATAAATCACTTTCTCTTCTTATCTTTGTTATCTTGTACGTGATCTACGGCACATATTAAGCATGTACATAGTAATACCCGCTAATAATTTTATATAAATTAATCAAATAAATGTTTCAAAAACCAGTAGTAGGATATACTTATCCGTACATATAGCGGAAGAATCATCTTAGTGACCCACGAAAGTCTAATTTTTTTGGCATAGCCTGGGGGGTTACTCTATTCTCCGACACGACGACGAATCTTCGAACGTCGTACGTACAATTGTACGAATGTGGCTAAATACTCTACTAAATGTTCGAATCCTTTATCGTACGTCAAACCCATAGACTAAGTTTGGAGTGAATGATAAGTTTCACAGAGAATAGTATTGATTTTTATAAATGGAAAAACTTTTAACGTGGACGTCGAACGTTCGAACTTTGTGTTGGATAGTAACCCTCCTGTATCTCTCCGGTCGCGAGCAGGCTTTATGCCAACATAATTTTGTCGACTAGTAAGTGATGTTAGATAATCTATTTGTACCGCATTGCACCTACCAACAGCTGCATTGTAATCACATTGCCGTGATAGTAAAATAGGAAGCAATATAATTTCTTAACGCTGCGTAGATTATTTGCTTGTATAAAAATATGACGCATGACTGTGCGTCATCGGTACCGTAGTACCTCGTTGTGGTTAGAGTGAGATAGCAACACGCGGCGCTTTGACAAAGACCCTGAATTACTGGTCCCACTGATGCATCTTGGTAGGAATATGTTACACTCAAAATCACATTTTAAATAAAGTATTGATTTCAACAAGATGTAGTGTATTAACAGTAATAACCTCTTCAATTTTCTCTAAAATCTTAAATTCACCGTTTTGCATCCTCTGACTAAAAAAAAATATCGGATTTCGGAAGTACAATTCCAAAATTGTATGAATTTTTCAAGTATGGGAAATTTATATAAGGAAATATTACAGCGATATAAATATCTACATTGTTATTCACCTGACATTCGAGTGAACTTCATACACAATGTTTATTTGTGTCGCATATAGGAAGGAAAACAATACTGAAATTCTTACAATTGTTAGAATATATGTGCCATATTCAGACATCATCATTCTAAATATTACTTAACAATTATTTAATCCAGTGGCAGTATAGCAAACTAAAAATCCTAGGTTCCTTTGCCGTCAAAAAATCTTTTGGAAAGGTTTTGGAGTTGTTGATAAGCATAATCTTCCACATATTTTCGTGTGTGATATTAAACATAGTAGGGTTACTCTATGACCCGAAACGATACTCGAATGTTCGGACGTTCGACGTCTGCAGAACGTTTTTAATTTTCCACTTCTAAAAATCAACACTATTCTGAATTCTCTATGATACTTATCATTCACTCCGAAATAAGTTCATAGTTAGGACGTACGATAGAGGATTCGAACATTTTGTGGAGTATGGAGGCACATTTGTACAGTTTTCGTGCGACGTCTGAAGTATTACAGATTATAGATTTTGAGAAAAATGTCTAAATAAAAACAGTGGAATTTGTTACAAACATTCCTACTCATTGCTTGTAACAGTGTAAAGGGTTGGTTGTAACATTGTAAGTGACATGTCCGGCATACCGCATGCAACATATCAGTATAGATAACATACTTTTTTGAAATTCATTTGTTAGTTTTATCCCGCGTTACTTTCGTCCTTGGTCTCCCCTATAGCATCATTTCCCATACTACGGCCAGAAAAATGTGTTTTTACCTTCCTATTCGGGAAAACATGCTTAGCAGTAATAATCTTTTTCCAGAAATAATGAATACTCATATAAATATTATTTATAGTTACCAGAATCAGAATTAAGAGACTGCCTCGGTGGCGTAGTTGTACTTCGGTACGGTTACAATGCTGAGGTCTCGGGCTCGAGTTCCGGGTCGGGCGATGTGATATTGGATTTTTCTATTAATTATCAGTCCGGAGTCAAGAATTTGTACCCGATATGGCGAAAGGCTCGCCCCCTATCACATCGTGGGGCGGAACAAACATGGCGAAAAGCGGGTGACCTGGTTACTACCAGGAGAACCTCTGCCTACCCCTTCTGGGAAAAAGACGAGTTCATGTATGTAGATTATAGAATCAGATTTTCAGTTGCTAACAAGCCGGCTGTGCAACACGAGGTCGTAGGTTCGATTCCAGTATCACGATAAATGTTTGCAAGATTTTGGGGTCAGCACGTATACTATTGATGTACCTATTTGTTATTTATTTCTAATAAATATGTGTATTGTAGCTTTTCCGATAATTAAATAAAAACATCCCTTGGCTTCCAGTGGAAAAAATAAGTGTAAATATCATAATTAATTGGACATTATCTTTGATACGACAGCGTCAGAAGATTGCGTGCGATGTGACACCAGATCTGTCTCGGGTCATTGAACTCCTCTATCATAATTACCAAAAATAACAATGTATAGCTTTCAGTTTGTTAACATATCTGTATTAAGTTCTATTGCGGAAATATAATTTTAGTGTAAAGGTCCTGGGAATGTAGTGAGTTTTCTTCGATGGTGTATATTCTGAAGGGTTCCTATTTAGAATAATTTAATTTATTTGACTTATTAATGCCCATAGCAACACCGGAAGTCGATAAAGCCCCATTTACACGGGGAGTTTCTCGCCTCGAATATACGATTAGGATTTTTTCTGCCTTTCAACGTTCTTTCCTAAACTTACAGGCCATATATTAAAATTAAAGAATTGCTATCTGACAGTTTGATCTAAATAAGAGATTTTATATCTTTACGATAATCGTCTCTTCGACTTTGGAGACTAGATGCTTTAGCTTTGTAAATGGGGCTTAAATGATAACACAAAAAGTAAATGAAACTGGAGCATTTAAGTTACATTTCATCTATCCATAGCTTCTAAACTTCATAGGGCTCTCCATCAGGTGCAGTGCAGTAATTTTTTACCAGAACAAAAAAACTACAAGAAACATATTCATCAACTTCTTATTTATTATATTGTATCAGTCCATATACATCCCACTGCAGGGCACGGGCCTACTCTACAATCGAGGGTACGATTGAGAGTGGTTAAGTCATATAGTCCACCACGCTGGCCTAGTACGGGTTGGCGGACTTACCATAAATTGTTATTGTTATTATTTTTGTCACTTGTTCTTCACGTGAATGATATTTACATATACATTTTAAATGCTTTATTATGCTGCGTCAATGCCAAAAACAAACAAGTTTGCATATCAACACTACGAGACATTTAACGGACACAAGCTATTTATTTCCAAGGTGTAAGTCATTATAAATACTCATACGAGTCAAATTATTAATGTATTTCACCAGTAGGGTTATTTTACATCATAATGTATCTACTACAAATATTTATAGTGTAAATTCGAAAAAACAGTTGTAAGTAAATCTGGACAGAAATTAATCCAAGGAAATGAGGGACACGAGCTTTGGTTTATGAGTCAATATGTATTATGTATATATTATAATCAATAAAAACTTCGTTCGCATCGTCCTGTTTAGCTAGTGGCATAAACTGTAAATCGGGAAGTCCTGGGTTGAATATACAGATCGGACAATCCACTATATTTCCCAGTATAAAAAATCTCACGACTGCCTTGGTGGCGAAGTTGAACTAAGGTATATTTGCAACGCTGAGGTCTCGGGTTCTAAGCATTCTACATGCATACATAACTCTGCGAAACGTAGAGTTAAGTATGCATGTATAAGAAACATATGAATTGCCCGGGTCGGGATTTTATTTCCAACATAGCGATGGCCTTGGCCCTTGTCCCTTTTTACATATTAAAAATGTAGATGTCACTCGCGGCTACTCTTCCTACTTCTCAGGAGTCGGATAAATGCTTGAGCATTTGTAGATAAACTTTGCACGGTTTCCTCTATTTGGAGAGTTCAACGATAATCATATTTTCTTACCTACCATATGATCTGATAAGAGAATATAAACATTGTATTAGAATCCTATTGCCATCTAAATACATTTTCAATTCTCATAATCTTTAAGTCAATAGTCTGTATTGTGTGTGGTTGTTATCACACTAACCTTGTTGTTTATTTACAGCGTCACCTGCGCCGGGGGAGTCCGACATGACCATTAGGAGTTCTGGTGGTCGAGTTCCGAACACCAACAAACACAGCACTAAGGGTTCAAATCCTATATGGCTACATGCCTATGAAAACGACTGGTACAAATCAGATGACCAGCTAAGCCGTTCGGAGAGGGACTCCCTCGACGAAAACGCAGTAGATCAAGACTTGTCCAATGAGAAACCTTATTTCATCACAACCGCAGCCTTCCCCTCCATAGATTCCAACGAAACAGACCCGCAAACAAACCAAGCCAAATACGATTTCTACCAACAATTGGAACAGATGAAAAACGCAAAAAATATGGAAACGACTGAATTGTAATCTTTAATTTTAATTTATAATGTAGTCTATGTGCCTTTTGTAAATTGTGTACCTATTTTATTTCTCATTTTGTATCAAGATTTTCAGTAATAAAAAGTAGTGTTTATATGTCGTTTATTTATTCAAAATGTACATAATACAGCCGATGCAGAAACCGTGGTCATGAGTCAATTTATTTTTACATCGTACGCATACACTTTAAATATTCTATTGGTTTCAGCTATTCTAAAAATTTAAAATATCGTTCAATACAATTACAGTTTATAAGATTCTAATTAGTTAAATAAATGCGGACGTAAGATCAAGCCATTGCGACTTATTCTGGGAACATAGTAACGTAATATTTATTTACATACAATGCATAAATTCACACAGAATATTTATTTTAATGAAACAAAAGCAAATGCCTTATACACGGTGGTCGAATGATAAAGAGAAGTTATATTTAGTCAAAATTATTACTACATATACCTAAAAGCGTTCAAACGCAAAAAACAATGTTACAAATTCCAGGTAGCGCCAAATATACATCTTTTCTAATAATAGCAGTTGTTCGACGGCTCTCCCAGCAGGCGTAGATTAAGTGGCATGAGGTCAAGTTCCCCATCCAGTTCCGAGCGCCCATTTCCGATGAAATTATTATAAGAGAATGAAACAAATGACGTCAGTAGAACATTACTATAATGACTTAAAAATAGACAAAAATGTTTCCATACCACGCTCAAATGCCATGAAAAATATTAAGCAAAATCAATACATTCTAAGAATGTGTCCCTGTGTGCAATATTAATATATTGACAGCTATAGCCAACCCATCATGAGAGTACGTGGTTTCATGTTTCCGCTTCACTAGATGGCGTTCATCTTCTAACGGATATTAGGAAAGGGTATGGATGCGAAACGTACCTATGCAATATTTTATTAATCATACTTGGCAGTCCTAAGCCTACCATTTTGCTAATATACAGCAAATAGATCTGAAATCGTCAGGCACATCCTGAGTATTACAAATAAAATTAAGTGCACATTTCAAGATTTTCGTTCAAGAGTATCAAGTAAATACACAGAAGCAAAACACGTGCGTCGTCAGAGTCGATATTTTGCGTATTTAAAGTATTATTTCAAAAATCGCACGACAGGAAGAATAACACCTAGCATTGGCAAATGTTCTCGGTCAGTCAGCGACCCTGCGAGAAACTATGCCAACTAATTAAAAACTTCAAAGTGATTTATTTACAGCTGCTCACATATTAGGATGTCGCCTAAATAAAGCTCAGGATGTTATTTACATACACAATAATTTATTGTTTCTTACAATTTAGTGAAGCTAAAACACATGATGTTGATTGATTACAATTTTAAAAGCTTTAATTTTTATCTCTCCCAGTGTTAACCAAGTGAACGAAAGCTTCCTCTTGCTTGCCTGCAGCTGTAAGTATAACACATCATATTTTGCCACTAATGCCAAGACACTCGACGGTTCTCTAAGTATTGTTCAACGTACCGAGGGAAATAAGGATGGAAATCTGGATGGGACATATGTGGAAATTACAACGCAGGTGTCCTTACAACCACAATATATATTAGATAAAATTATAATATAAAGTTCGCCATATTGAAAAAAATCTAGATTAATTGTAACTTATTATCTTATGAGATACACTGTAATTTTATACTGAATGTTTAACTATTGGAGCGTTTTTTCATTGTCGTAAAATATTGTGGATGAAAGAAAACTGACCAATTGATGTCAGTGTGGTCTGTAGCACGCTACATTTACTAACTTAAAAAAAAAACGATGTTTCTAGTAAAAAAAAATAACACTCATTCGACTCCGTCAACGAGCTCATTTTGTAATACCGCTTACTTACATTACCCAAAATGTTCTTAACACTTATGAGCTTCACTTATCATTGACAAAATTCCTAAGTGAACTGGACATGTTGGTAAGCAAGGAACGCTCCATTTCCTAAACATATGGCTATTGTACAGTTTTACAATGCAATTTAAATCCTAGTTAAAGTACAAATAGTTTAGGAATTACATAAATTCAAATCATGTAAATTTAACTAATTTTTTAAACTTCAACTAAAGGAGTGTAAAGACATCTACTGACACATCAATGTAAAACAAATGTAATTTTGCTCTTATAGAAAATGTAATTAGAGACAAAAAACCAGAAACTGTATTTGCACATGTGTACCATATTTACTTACTATGCAATAAATTCGCATATCAATGTTGCCAGACATGACAAAAATTAGGCAGATCCAAAATGACCATGAACAATTTTACAATCTCCAGTATAATTTATGTTTCAAGGAGGATAACAGAGGATAGGGAGCAGGGATAAGGGATGGGGAGGGGTAAAGGGACTAGAGCCCAGGCTGTGGCGATGTGTGTGTATGTTTTGCTGATGTCACAATTGACTCATCACATGGCATACTTCCTCGTCCACTCGCGGGCTAATTCATTGTACTTTTCTCTGTCCGTTTTGTAGATCCTAGCAATTTCTGGCACCAACGGATCATCTGGGTTTGGATCACATAAGAGTGAGCAGATTGAGAGCAACACTGAAATGAAACAATAATTCATATTTAGTGATGGATTCAATTGACAATGAAAATTTTGTAAATATAATAAATTAATATTGATATAAAATAAAATTACCTTTGGATATGGTGAGTGCTGGAGACCACTGTGAGCGCAGAATATCAAGACAAATGGAACCATTACTGTTTATGTTGGGATGGTAAATACGCGTTGTGAATGCAACTTTTGGTGGTTTGAATGGATAGTCTGTTGGAAAATGTATGGTCAGAAAGAATACACCTCCTTGATAAGGACTGTCAACCTGAAATAGCAAATGTGTACACTTTAACATCAATTGTCTATTCAATCGAGCAGTTGTTGTTCATGGCTAACAATAGTGTGAGCTATTCACAATGATCCACATCATTTTGTTATATAATTTAATGAAAAATGCACTACATGTTGAAATATAGTTTCATTGCAAACTACTGCTAATGTATCACTTATCAATAATTTCCTAATAAGTGAATGTTGAATAAAGATTCCTATCAAACAATAAAAGAGCTTATCAATTTAAAAATACTATTTCACATATCTCATCCTTGTCTAGTTTAAGTTTTGCAATCAAATATGTATATAAATTGCAACAGAAGTAATCTACTTACTGGACCCATAATTGTGGCTTGCCAATGGAACACTGAAAACAAAATAAAAACAATGAATTAACACATAATCTCACCATCAATCTATTAAAACATCTAAAATTATAGAAATGTGGTACTAGTGTTACTAACTAAACAATTATCAGTTTGAGTAAGATGCACAAAAATACATCTGTCTGTGACTATACTGACAAGGTCATTGACACTTGCAGTGTCAATAACCATGTAGAGTGATATTTCACATATTTTAAACAAAACTCATGTTTCAACAAATAATTTAACATGACTGGAATATGTAACTGAATAAATATATAATTTTGTTAATTTTTATTAATTGAATTTGCAGCAATCACACTACTTTGAATCACAATACAAAAATATATCATGAATCATATTAAGTTTTAATTAATTTTCAAACTGTATTTGTGTAATTTTTAAAGTCTTTGTATGATAAGATTGTAAAACTTATTTGTTATCACTAATAACAAACTTAATGAATGCATACATTATTTTCTTAAGCCTATTGTATTCCACTAAGTTGTCAGTAAGAACAAAAATAAAACAGGCATGCTTTCAAACACAGAGATACAATACTGCACATCTGAGTTAAATTCTCAGTGCATTGTCAATCAATCAATGCATGCATGCACTGCAAATTCAATAATCTGTCCCCATCGCGACATTGTTTCACTCCATTATTATTATACAACACAATGAGTCAGAAAAAAACGTAGGCAACAAATCAATAAGCACTTACGATCTTCACCGTGTGGGCCTGCAGAACATTGTGCTGGAGGATCTCTGCCCAGATCTTGTAATTCCTGAACAGAAACAATACAATGTGTACCGAACGGCATGCGAAACACAATACCTAGGGCTGCGACACTGTCACATCATCACTAGGAAAATAAACGAGGCCCCAACATATTGCCCCAAACGGAACTGTTTCAACTTTGCCGATTTGTCCTATGCCGTACCACACCACCACAACCCTTTGGCTAACGTTTTTTCACCGCACAGATGGGTTTTGCAAGGAGAAAACCTCAAAATTGGCACATAATTCCGACATTTTATGTACGCCGTGTGCACAAAATTGTCACCTACATCATGCCAGTAAAACACCGTTATACCAAACGAAACCGCTTACAAAAGGAAATTAAGCGACATGTTAAAACATTTATGTAAAATCATCGCGCACACGGAATTATCCAGAAGAAATTTCGATAATAGGTATTCACAATGACGAAACATTCACTACGAACTATAATACATTTTTACAACACTGGATTCACTTGTTCTTTGATTATTGAAATAAACAGTAAAAGCATTAAATACATACCCTATTAATTCGTTTTAACGCCATTTGATTATTTTATGATGGAATAAACTGACTTTCAGCTAGACAACGAAACTGTGAGCCAAGGACCTTTGATTAGAGATTGCAAGATGGCTCCCGTCTAAACGCAAAAGTACCACCCAAGTCGTTTTATGTATTATTTATGAAATTTCAACTACTGTGATCAAACTTTAAACGCTTAAATAAAAAATAATCATAACTTATAATATGAAATAATAAGAATTGGAACAGAGCACGGGTTGTAACAAATTAAACACTTTCAGCAAATGGAGAACAGCAAACAGGAAAATCGACCATTCACAAAGAGCGTTCGGAAATACTCATGTTTTACGTCTGAGCAGTATGTTCAAACAGTTCTTTTTTAATTTATTCTCGGTCGTAATTTGTAGATATGGTTTTGGGCAACTTTAAGAACCCAAATAATTTGTAATAATTTTAAGCTATCAATTTTATTTTAAATAAATGGTGTTAATAAAAAGTCATAAAGTCATATTTATTATCGATTCATGATTTTTAAATATAGCAGCACTAGCAGTAAAGGGATATGACGTCATAACATTTCGAGGAATGAGGAATGCTCAAAGCGCTATTTTTGGAAAATTTTGTAGATATTCATTACTGGCACGCTAGCTATTTAAAACACTATTTTGCAATTTGAAACTCTCCAGGTGCAAATACCAGAAATAATTGTACGCGACAATATTTTTTTGTTCTAATAAAACATGAAATGCCCAGCGAAAGCTATAATTTATGCTTAGAGTATAAAAATACTCTAAGAATGTATGTTAAGTAAAAATTACTATTCTTTACTTGCTACACGTGGAAATCAACAACAGCTATTGTTTCAACTGTTTCTTTATGTGAACGTGTAACCCCTTGTAACTTATTTACGATACGATTTTCCAAGATCGGTATCTTATAGCTAATAGACTATGATAGCACCATTAATTATTTGTGAAGCTAATTTATGCAGTGATATATTGATATATTTATATGTAAAATTATTGATTTAATTATGTAGGACAAAAAATTGTCACTAAAACTCCGCGTATATTTTTATTAATAGCAAATATTGAAAGTCAAATGCCTGTTTACAATTCGCAAATAATAATTTATAATGAAATGTAGGTACTAGGTATTTAAGTTATTAACTATTAATATTACACCCAATAATTATTGCTTAGTGTTATAGTAACATTTCAACAGGTTATTTTGTTTTCTATACATATTTTTTTTTAATGTTGATTAAAAAAAATGGTTTTAAAAATAAATATTTATGCCACCCTTATTGGGCTGACCACGTACATTAATCATATCCTTTTAATACCTAACATACTATAATTAAATAAGGATTTAGCTTTATCCGATAACGGACTGTACATATTATAAAGAATTTCCGAATGATACCAGCGACATTTAGGAGTTTTGTCTATGGAACTGATACCGATTTATTATAATTTAATATATTGAACATTAGCTTGCTAGCTTATTAGATTAACTGTAGGTTTTTTTTCTTTTAAGTGGACCGTTTATCGTCAGTAGAAGTAAAATAAATAAGTTAATAGAAAGATTAAATTAAACACTAAGCATAAGCAAAGAAATTGTATGTAGTTTTCATATTTAAAGGCGCTAAATTGAACATTCTACGCTATATAAATAATTATTTTATATCACTAGGTATAATCGAATGAATATATGCAATTAGCTCTACGATCACAGTGTACGATAAACCGTTCGGATACATCGATTTTACTTTTTTTTATAAGTAATTGAAGTTCGCTCTTGGTCCTTTTGGCTGAGGTTTTATTTTTTAAATCATCATTAGTGGTCTATTCTTTTATCGTGATTATCGAAAAGTGTTGTGTATTACAAAAATAAATTTATTCGGAAAAGTTTCCAGAGTTTTATTGGAATTTAGTGCAGTTTTTTTACTTAATTTTTGTTTATTGATCTCAAAACTTGTAATAAAATGGAAAGTTAGAACGATTTTTATGGTTTCAATTATTATTATAATGAAAATGATGTAAAAAATGTATGATGTATATGTAAAAAATGACACGGAGTAAATGATTTTTAACCAAGTTTTTAACAGTATCTCATCTGAAATATAAATTCCGTGTCATTTTTTACTTCCCATCTCTGATTTTTTACGTAAAATCAAAAATCAAATGTCAACGCGTAAAAAAACAGCAAAGTCAACTGTCAAACAGTTTGCAATGTTTGTCGAGGAGTGTGGTGTTGTAAACTGCTTGGGATTTTTTTTGTAACTTTGCGTTTATTCTCGAAAGTGTTTTTTTAACTTTCTTGGGTGAAAAGTCGAATGAAATTTAAGTTTCAGTTTTTCTTTTATCTGTGAAAATGTCCGTGTGATATTCGAGTTTATATTTTGTTTTCTATTTAAATTATAGAAATTTACCAACATGACTTTGATTATGACGAGTAAAATAAGTGAATGCCAAGCAGAAACTGTACAGTTTATGTCGATAGAAAAAGTAAGTTGTCTCACATATTTAATTTAATACATAATTGTATATTTTTTTGTTGATATTGAGTAGTTTCTTATACTTATGTATGTTTTATGTTAAACGATCTTGGTAAAATCGTTAGGTTCATAGATTCATTTCATAACTTATTTACGAAAAGTAATTATTCGTAATTATTTTAAAAGACTAAAAGAAAAGCGAGGTTTAAATCCTTTCCGTTTTGAACTCTAATTGAAAGGTGTGTTTTAGCATCGAGTCTAATAATTGAGTTACGATTTGTATGTTACCATAAAGGCGTATTTTCACAAGCAAGAGGTTTTGTTATTTATGCTAACAGTAATGTCCTTGGGGTTTTATGACGATTAAGATTTTATAGCAAGGTTCTTTGAGTGTATGTTACTTACAAATGGTTAAGGTTTTAAATCTTCAGAAATAAATAAATTGTAGATGGTGAAATATCTGAAAATTTAAGTATATCTTTTATTTTTAATTTTGTAAATTTACATATAATCATAAGCCAATACAATCAAATATATGCCGATTCATATATTTTTTTTATATAAATCAAGTTAAAAATGTCCAGTTGATGGAAAAGGAGTTAACCTATTATGCAAATATTAAATCTTTTCCCATACACACCTATAAAAATATAAAAACCTAGTGTTACTTTTTTAAAGAAATTTTATTATAATATCTGATATATTAATTGTTAAAAATTTCCAAATCCAATGCATAAAAGTTATTGTTGAATTCATAACAAAAATCTCACAAATTAAAACCTTATTAATGCTTTTCCTAATAAATAACATTTAAAACGTGTTTCAACAATATTATCATATTATAACATTATGTTTTTCTAGGTGGAAGATGAATGTCACACAGAGTATTGTCCAACAAATACATTATTACGAAGAGGCAAGAAGTTAGAAGACAACAATAACTTAACAAAAGAGGATGAGGAATACATAAATTACAGAAAGCTTTTGAAATATGAAGAAGCACCAGTGTATTTGCAACATAATCCTTACATCAGAGATGGATACAGGAAATTGTTACCTACAAAATTATGTTGGGAAAGGTATGTTCTATTTATATGGTATTTTCAGTTGTTCGCTAATCCTTATTACAGTACTGATAAATTACTTTCGCAATCGGGAAATTTTGACAAACTGGGATTGATATTTTTACGAATAGAATTCTTTAATGTGTTAATAGTGACTGGATGATTTTTTTTATCATTGAAAGAATATGTGAAACTAGAGATGCCCTTTCATTGTTAGCTTCTTAGGCAGCCCTACGATCACACCATATGCTAACATGGGGTTTTGTCTATATTTTATTTATTTTAGAGCTATATTAGGAAGTCTCAAAATATTCATGAATTATTATGATTGCTGTAAATCTTAAAAGAGTGTGCAGCATCCAAAACTTAATATTTTAAGATTTTTTTAAATATAAATAATGAAATATGTTTTATTCAAATAATTAAAGAATTCAAAAAAAACATTACAGTTTTTCACAATCATGTAATCTTAGGTATAAAAGTTTCAATTAAGTAATCTTATTTCATGGTTTATGGTTTTTAGTATACATTTGGTTATCAAGACTGTTTTAATGTTATAAATGTTATGCGTGGAATAAATAAGCTGCTGTTCATACATATTTATGAATTTATTCTTATAAGTTTAGGTAATTAACTAGTTATTAAAGTATGTATATAGGGTGATATTGACATATGTTACTTAATTTAACCTTCATTTTTCTCATCACCCCAAGTGATATTTTACAAAATTTTACAAGAATTGGAGAGGATTTTTTTATGATGATACGATTTATGCATCCTGCCATCATCAAAATAGTTCTAATTACTTTGCATTTTTATATATTTCGCATAGTGCCCCATAATGATAACAATATATTACGCAAGTCCCACTTCCTGATAATATTGCGTATAAAAGAAATTTGCATAGGTATACATGAATTTCGCTGAGATTTTGATATACATATTTGCATAATTTGAATGGTGTAATGAGTTGGGTGTGTAACTGCTTTAGTTATATGGAATTAAATATCTTTGTAGTTTCCAATTTTGTAGTTAATTGTAGTAGTAGAAATTGCAATCACCTTTGTAAAGCTGTAGGTGATTAAAATCATATAGTTTATTTTGAGAATATAAACAATAAGTTTAAATAAAAAAATAAATACACCCAACAGTCACATACATAGTCCTGACCCCACACTAAGATCGAGTCTTGTGTCGCGGGTATCAAGAACTACGAGAGACTTTTCGGTCTCACAAACACCCAGAGCCGAAACAAATACTTGTAGGCCTCACAGACATTTGTCTCGGTGCGGGGATCGATCCCGCAGCCTCTCGTTTCACAGCCGGCGTCTAACCAACTGCGCCACGGAAGCTGTCGATACGGGTCTTAAGTTTGAATAGGGAAACGAACGTTCGGTAACATTTAGTATTTGTTAGGTAGCCCAAAGGTCGTAAATAGAACTCACAGAAATTAATGATAATCATGAAATAAAGCAAATAGTTTGAAAGGAAACATTGTTATTCTCAATGATACTAATAATTTATGAAATTTGAAGACGTTATAGGGGTCATAACCCGTTTTACTATTCTAATTGATTTTAACGTAAGCAATGAATTAAAAAGTGGGCTTCCGTATTGTATATAAATTAATAACGATGTCTGCGGTAAAACTACCAACTTGGGGATTAAATAGCTTGAAATTTAACGGCAACATGAATGACATAAAAATCTTACCACTTTCACAAGACACAAAATGATTGAGCAGTCATTGGGTACTGCCTTTTTGTAAAGATTTACGTCATTTATCGTAATATGTAATTTACGTAAATCAGAAATATATAATTATGAAAAGAGACTACAGGGACACTGTTCATGCTTTATTTCTATTTTCTATGATTGTAATATGGTCCCATTGGTTTATGTAAGGACTGTATGCTATCATAGGTAGAGAAGTTAGGATTCCACCAGATGACAAGAAGGACAGTTTAGTCACATAACGCATTACCGTTAAAACCTACCACACCCGTTAAAGTGTGTTTACGTAGACGAGAATTTGCGTCAGTCTCGCATCGAAAATTGAAAGAAGTTTGCGCAGTTATTTGCCCACACACATTCCAGTATACTGGAGCAAACACAGACTTGCATAGTTACATCGTTAAGTGCATGGCGGCCATAAAATTCTTTATATTAATTTGATACAAAACTCATATTATAGTCAGAATGTCTGTTCGTTGAGTTTATTAATTGACATCTGCAAATCAATACAGTTAAAGACCTTGTTAAATCCAAATATTCCACGCCAAAATAAACAACGTTTCGATCTGAGTCGTGCAAATTATGCGAAGCAATGAAACTTGTTCAAGTGTAAGGTCATAATGGCCAATGTTGTTCGAAATTATGAAGGAAACTGTATGATGGCTGATTGATGTATTTGCATGAATTAGCATAAATATGTAAAGCTGATTTAGTATTGAAGCGAGGACGAATAGTCTCGATTTTTCTTAACGTTGCATAATAATGGGAGGAAGTTAATCTGTTTAGAGGATTTGTCAAGGATTGCATTTATTAGATAAGAGAGTTGCATTGATCTGTAAGTTTTATATTAACAAATTATAATAGAGTTTTTCCGGTAAAAAAAGAAAATCATAAGATAATAACTGATTTTTTTCGAGAGTGCTTCCATGTTAAAGGTTTTTAGAATATTTCCATAATATCTTTGTGGCTGTAGAGGCCACATGAAGTCCACTGATGAACATAGGCATCTCCCAGCGACTAACTAACATAACCTTAATAATCCAATTCAATCCAATCCATCAGCCAAAGGAAGTCCACTGCTGAACATAGGCCTCTCCCAATGATTTTCACAGTGACCTGTTGGAGGCAGTCTGCAGCCAGCGACGTCCCGCGACCTTTACCAGGTCGTCTGACCACCTAGTGGGTGGACGTCCCACGCTGCGCTTTCCGTTTCGTGGCCTCCATTCGAGAACTTTTTGGCCCCATCGGCCATCAGTTCTCCGCGCTATGTACCCCGCCCATTGCCACTTCAACTTGCTAATCCGCTGGGCTGTCGTTTACTTTAGTTCTTCTAAATAAACTCTACTATAATTATTTTACGGACCTTTACATAAAAATATTCTGATTTTAGTTGATGACGACTACAATAATATAGCGGTGTCGTAAATTGAACAAAAAGTTACATACAAATAATGTATGTACATACAATGTATAACAAAATACAAATCGTAATGAAAAAAAAAATGTGGTCACTTTGTATTACGTACGTAATTATACTACTATGAGTACTACACTTTGTGTCAAGCATTTTAATACATAACACTTAATTGTAGCCCTAAATGGGCCTAAGTGGACCTAATTAGGCTGATATAGGTACAGCATAACTGTGATGTATCGACAGGCACTTACTGGTATATACTGGCAAGACAAAGCACCTGATATAGGGATAGGCACGAAATGGTGACCTTGACCCCATTAAACCGGCCAAATTATATTCGGGTATCGTTAGGATGGACCCATAACGCGACATACTTACGTCAACACGACAGGTTCTGAACCCCTTTGTTATGTAGTCGCTATCTATACAGATATAAATATACATACATTCACGCCTTTTTCCCAGAAGACGCTTCTTTATTTTGGGCGAAACGTGGGTGTGCTGGTAGTACCTCTGTACTATCAATACACCTATGTTCCGTCCCACGATGTGATAGGGGGCAAGCCTATCGCCATATAGGGCATAAATTCCTGACTCCGAGCTGATAAGTAATAGAAAAATCCAATACTATCACTTTGCCCGACCCATAATTTGAACCCGAGACCTCAGCGTTTCAATCATACTATAGTGCAACTGCGCCACCGAGGCAGAGGATACAAATATCCCACCAGCGTATTTGTGAAAATAGACTCAGCATTACGTATGCAAGTATCAGGTATGGTAACATTGTTTCCCATTCCAGTATATTCTGGTGGACCAACGAGACGATGAACATATGGACCCACATATTCGGCTTCTTCCTACTCCTGTTCCTGACCATCAACGACCTGGTCATCATCAACATCCACGCGACGGTCACCGACAAGGTGGTCGCCGGGATACTCTTCTCGTGTTTTATGGTAAGTTTTTATTATACTACAGGGGATATCGCGAACAAAATGTGTTACCAAATAGCAATGTGCAGCTAATTTTGTTGCTATCTCTGTTACCCCTAAGCAGTAATACTATCTTCCCTCTCGCTCCTGTGGTTTTCCATGGTCTTGGTTGGTACATGTGCAGTGCGCGTACATTTTGTTTGCGATGTCGGCTCTCATGTAATAGCACAAAAGATTTTATCCCTAATTGTGATTTCGAGGAGATACAAGCACGAGCTTATGTGCGCAGTATGTGTGTAAAGAAAAAAAAACTGCTTCAAGGTTTGTTTCGGAAATCGTACATTCTCGACTATAAGGAACTATACTATACTACTATGTTTCATTGAAGTTCACTTGATGTTATTATAAATTATGCTTGTTTTTAATACTGCACACCTGTTAAGGACTCGTTAGTAATTGACGTCACGCCAGTGATATAAATAGATGTAGGTATTTTCTTTAAATGGCGAATGCTTTATATGTTCATGAGTAGTTTTGTCTGTGTGTTTTGCGTAATAAAACGGTAAAACAAATATTTCCGGACAGTACTGGCTAACCGGATGACAACAATACTATAAACGGGTACTGGCCAATCTATAATTGGAAGAAAATGAGGAAGATGCAAAAGTGAAAAGAATTGGAAACATACAATTATAAAGTACTAGCAAAGACAAAAGACCGCTTCCAACAGGTCTATGTGGCGATCCATGGGGGAGACCTATGTTCAGCAGTGGACTTCCTGTGGCTGAAGAGAGAGAGAGAGAGAGAGAGAGAGAGCAAAGACAACTTCCATTCAGCTCTATATATATGGCAGTACCACCTGAGCAATACTGCATCGCTATTTTTTTATGAGAGACCCAAACGAGCGCTTAATCGAAATTACATAGTACTTTGCTACAATAATAAAATTATATAACATTTAGTTTTCTACATATGGCTAAATGTAAACAATGGAAATCAAGCGAAGAGTATTCAAAGAAAACAATTGGCGGTGTCCTATTTCTATTAAACAATAAGGGCCTTATTAATAAACTCGGATGAGCGAAGGATTCACTTCAGTCCAAGGCTTTAGAATTGACTTGATTATTTTGACTATAATATTAAAAAAACAATCGCTAAACGATGGTTCCCTAGCCCTCAGTACAATTCCGCGTTTATTAATAAAGTCGTGAATACCTCGCTATTCAAAATAATCGAGTCAATTCTAGCCTTGGACTAAAGTTAAGTTAAAGTTAGACTAAAGTCCTATAGGGATAGAAATATAATATCTTATAGTCACACAACACACGACACTAGATAATTGTTGTTCTGCGTTACGTTCAATGTTTCCATGGCATGACGAGACGTTACGAAATATGAGCCGTGCGCCATTGAGGCTGTGTCGAAAGTTTGCCTCTCGCATCGACCTGCTTTTCTCCGGTTAGTGAAAGTGTAAAATTATAAAAATGAATCATTATGGGCATT
Source organism: Theretra japonica (assembly GCA_033459515.1). Lineage (NCBI taxonomy): Eukaryota > Metazoa > Arthropoda > Insecta > Lepidoptera > Sphingidae > Theretra > Theretra japonica. The sequence goes on along the minus strand of CM065938.1, from coordinate 4,761,453 downwards.
CTGCACCTGTGCATTGCATTAATTAAAGATGTCATATGTGTTAAGAAGAAGATACTAGGTTCAAACCCAATATTATTATAATATTATTATAGAAATAGCCTAAAGTTTCGAAATTATCCAGTTTTTTCGGTTTTTGGGTTCAATATGGCGTTGGAGAGTGTAAAAGGTGTAATTATTCCAGTTACTGACACATCGAGTTATTTCAAAATGGTCAAAATTATCCGACCTCAGAGTCAAGTCCAAGACGATTCATAATCCTAATACTAAGCTCAAAAGACCATAGGCACTTATAAAAATTGTTCTTAAAAAAGGGCAGTCAATATATTCTGCAAGTCATAATATTATCTGCTTCAATTATGCCTTAAATATTGCGCCGAGGTTTGTCATACATGAATAAATTTTCCGCGTTACGTTCGCGTATGAAAATGAAAGGTCGTTGTTCTGTGGTAATCAGCCTAATGACAGCAAGAAACCGAAGGTTACCGTCGACGATGTTCAGAGAATTTCTATGCGTAGGTCATTTGCCTGCTGTAGGAGTTTATTTTCTATTCTTTTTTTTATTTCAGTAGTAAGTAGCAAAACGGTAACAGTAGCAAAACCAAACAACACCATGAATTATAAAGCAATGCTTGGAATTCCTCTGCGCTCGCCAATCTGAGTCATAAGATGTTAAGTCTTATTATGTCCATTAGTTACTCTGGTTACAATGTCGTTTAAACCGGAACACAACAGTGCATTTACACTGCTGTTTGTCGAGAGAAATAAACATTGCGGTGGTACTTAGCCAGGCGGCCCATCACATAAGATAAACCTATCACCAGTATTCCTTTTTTTATATGGCGATATCCCGGCCGGTGCGAGAGCGTGCCTTCCTGATCGATCCATTATATTTCTTCCTGGCAATTGAGGATGCTAAAAATGGTATCTTCGTTTGTTAGAGCATTTACTCCAATATATTCCTTGATGCCATCAAATCAGTATTTTTTATGTTTAATTTATGAAGATATATGTCTTTTCACAAGAAAATAAACAACGGCTAAGTCTAATTGGAAGTAAGCAGAGTATGTAGAGCGCCAAGTACTACGAGTATAGTCCAAACATAACTGTTTTGATTCATGCACTGTCGTTAATCTTACTTATGAAATCTTGAGTACGAGCAGTCCTTATTTGACCTTTTTACGTAAATTTCTTGTTAACAAAAATAACAGCACCTCATGGTCAGACTAGTTTTGATTTTGTTCCGTATATTACAGATTTTTTCTAGTAACAGTATATTGGGTGAATTTCGTGATGCAGTTTTAGATTTCATCAAAATTGGACTCGTGGCTCTTTTCAGCATTCCTTGTAGTTTCGCATTTGGTTATCAACGACCTGTTGAAAAATTCACCTTGTATACTTCTATGGCACCTAAAAATTGATACTTTTAAAGGTTTGAAGGTTTAAAGAACAATAATCTATCAATAAGCCTAAATCCTTTATTGTTGTCTATCCGTTTGACCTAACATATTTATTCATAATATCTACTTTAAAGGAATGTGCAGATACCTGAGTCTCGAAAATTACATATTAACGTGGACTTTCACTGACAGTTCTGTTGTATCTATGCTTCTCATATTTAAGTGCTTTTACGGCAAGTAGGCAATTGTTTCTTTTAATAGAAAAAATACATCTAACCACAAGAAAGTTTAAAGTTTCATCATCTTCTCTGTAAATGATTGAAAGAGAAATTCAACTTGATATCAATAGATACATTCAGTACGTAAAAAGAGGAAAGGAAGAAAAAAGTATTTAATCGTGATTAAAGAATGAAACAAAACTTCGACGTCGAATGTTCGAACATTCGAACTTCGTTTTGGATCATAGAGAAACAAAGTAATCAGATTATGAAAAGGTGAAAACAATCGTAACAGGATCCCACCTTAGTATTTTTTTCTGTGCCTGGAATAACAAAACAAGTTGATTTCAGCAGCCTTAAGTGACAGATGCTATTCTAATTTATAAGGAGAAAATAGATTACAATGAATTTGATTATTTTTATTGCGAATGCATACATTCTGTATTAGGAAGTTTCAATTGCTCACTCAATAAACCTTTCACTATTTGAGGTTTCTCTTCAAGTGGTGAATGGAACATGCCTATTTTATTAGTATGTACGCATTTATATAAACGAGTTACAGGCGGAGACAGGGCTGTTGGCCTGTATCAAGAGTATGGTTTAGTGAAGTACTTAGAAGTTTAGGTTAGAGGGCACATTGCAAATTGGTCACAAAATTCCTAACTTTGGAATAAAACGAAACATGAATTTATAATGATTAAAATATCATGTGCCAGTCTTTCGTAAATGTCCATAATCCAATAAGAAAATATTTACGTTCAAATTAATAATATGTGATCAACTATAGCAATTCGATTAAATTGCTTCGCATCTTCGTACTCATTTATAGCATATTGAAGTTCCTTTGAATTTACATAATAAGTTTTAATATATTTTTAAATCTTCGTATCATCTCTGAAACCTGTCTCAGGGACAACCGGTTAAGAATACTCAAGCTAAAGGTCATCGAAAGTCGATTTATAATTATTACCTGAGGTTTTGCAGATAATTTCGTAAAGTACCAGAAAATGCCTTATTAAAATAACAGGAACGTACGGTGTTTGAATACTCAAGTTATACTGTAGGTTTTATTTGCCCGGACTAAGAATTGTGATGTGGTATGTTTTTAGGTATTTTAACATTGTAAGTTGGAAGGTATGTTGATAACTTGTGCACTGTAGAGGGGCACTAATCAAAAATGGTATGAATTTCCAAAGCACTGCGGTAATTGGGAATATTCACTTACTATTAATTCTTCAGAACCCGCAATAAAAAAAAAAAGAAAACAAGCGTTTAAGCGTCTTGAAGATAATATTTAATATTGTTGGCCGACATCAACGACATAACATCCATGACGACGGAGTACTTGTAGAAATCGATGCTCCTATTGCAATGGCTATAAATATTAAATTGTTAAGCCAGGGAACAGACGTAATTGGTTCGTAATATCGGGTAATGGCAGAAATTGCGCAGTTCCATGCCGTATGATATGTATGAGCAGCAACTGATCATCTAATTGCTGGTGTAATAGCGCAGCTCATAGTTTAACATACCTTAGTTGTTAAAGGTTTTTATTTAATTCTCAGGATGAACAATTATTATCATCCAAGATAAGAATTAAACAATGTTTAGGATATAACTACAATTGAATTCTAAAGTATAAAATTATATTCGTTAGTGTTGACGCTGGAGAATTTCATTCAGTGGCTTTAATTAAGTATTTTGTAGGCAAATATGTGTTATCACTAATGACATTTTCCATTACTTGAGAGAAGTAATGGAAAAAAATAAGAGACGTTGTAAAGTTCAGTGAAGGATCCAGAGTTTTGGTCTCGCGTTGTTGCGGATGGCAAGGTTATTCTTGGGTGGCTTAATGGCTTCGTACAAGCCTGGTGCCCCATAATGTTAAGAGGTAGCCATAATTCGTTTTCGCCATAATAACAAAACCACAGAACTTATAAATGAAGATCAAACATTCAAAGACATCCACAGTTCAAACAAAGATATTGGAAAACTACAAACAGTTATCGTTGTTCGCTAACAGTGATCGCTATCACAGCAATGTTTATTAATGTTAAATTGGTGGTGGGGCCGCTATGGCTGACCTTTGTGACGTGCACGCTCGCGTCCGAGTGTTGAATGAATCTGGTGTTTTTGCGCTTCGTCGACGAAATTGAGCAATAGTGTTCGTATAAGCTTGTATTACGTGTTAAGTAAGATGAAATCGTAGACTTATAAGTCACATTTATAATTTAGTAATGTTCTGATTCAAAATAGACTAAGCTTTAAAATGTTTTGTATGAGCATAATAGAAAGAAACTAAATGGTTCCTAATATTTTAAAGTACATGGGAAACGAATGTTTTAGTAGATTTAATGTTATGATCAGAATTGTCATTGTCAACAGCCTTAAACAGTATGGCTAGTTTTTGAGAGATTTTATTTTTTAATGTTCAAGAGAAATACACTTGTTAAATAATTGCTTTGACATAGTTATATTGTAATCTTTTCCATTTTATGACAGGTTTACCATGTATTTACGCCGACATAAAATATCAGTTTTCTTTTAACGGTTTAACGGTCAATAAAATGTTAATGATATTTTTATTACTAAATTGCAATCTATAAACCTTATATGAGATACACACTAATACATAAAATAAATGAAAATGTTGGAAAATTTCAATTTTCCGAATAAAATATTTTAGAAATTGTATTAAAACTAATTTTATTTTTAATACACTACATATTTGCAGAAAATGCTTATTTCAAGACACATTGTTATTACTTATTACGTAAAGTCATACCTACTAACATTAACCTTCACGAAATATCGAGTTTCTATAGTTTAAATCGATCAGGTTTTAGTTGCATGTGGTGGTAGAGAAAAGTAATTAAATAAAAAAAAACACCCAACAGTCACATACATAGTCCTGACCCCACATTAAGATCATTTAAGTCTTGTGTCGTGGGTATCAGATACTACGAGACTTTTCGGTCTCGAATTGAATTGAATTAAAGTCACTAATTTTGGACTTTACGTAATACAATTTTGCAACGCTTTTTGAACAATTAAATGGCAAATGAAAGCGAGACAGCGTTGACCATTTGTTTTCACCATTCACTCGTCATTTGTATGAATTATAGTGTGAAAACTTGTCAAGTGCGAGTCAGACTGATGATCGAAGGGTTCCGTTCCATAATCCGTTACAGAAGGACTGTTACGATATTTTATAGTTTTATTTTAGAGATTTAGAGATTACATTATGATCACTCAGTTTGACGTTGATGGTTTCCTTCCTAATAGAAAAAAATATTGAGTATATTTAAATATTTAGGTTTTATTTTCTTAATTATTGACGTTGATATTCTCCACTTCCATGATAATGAATATTAAGTAAAAAGAAATGGACAAAACTGGCGGTATAGGCTTAACAATAGATTAAGAATCTTCTTAATCCTTTTAGTAGGGATAAGGCACAGATAACTCCCAATAGATACAGCGTAATGTCAATTTTGTTCAAATTCAAAAACGCGACTTAGGCTACAAGAGAGGCGAGCGGGGGACGTATCGGCGCATTTACGTATGAAAAATTAAATCATATTCTTTACAATGGATCTCCAGGTGTTCTTGCTATACCATTTCACATAACGATTGTTTTCTTTTGGTATTTAAACATAATAAACAAGAAAAATAAAACGAAATATATTTGCGCAATGACACTGACGGATCAAAGAAGTGGACGTTCCTGATGTTGCGCGTAGATGAACTGCAAATGGATGTGTGCGAAATCACTCACCTAATAATGAGCGTCATTTGCCTTTAATGTGGTATATACTGGGATTGGTCTGCGAGACAAGGGAACCCTAAAAGTGTACGTTGTTCGGTACCAAAGATCCACGAAATTGTACGTCTTGTATACTGCTCTTTAAAGGGGCGATAAAAAATGTACTCTTTGCCAAAGCCGTTAGTCAAATTGCGATGACGATCGCATAACGGCACAAATAATTTCAGTTATTTGCTTCGTTCATGTCACGAATGGTCAGTGGAGCACGATAAAAAAATGTGATTATAATAGTATTTGTTACTTTTTAAAATAAATAGATAGAACAGTCACATATATGTAGTCCAGTACAATATATACCAAGTCGGATATTGTGGGCATGGGGGGGTCAAATAAATTATTTCACCGTGCGGGGGTCGAACCAGCAACTTCTAAAAACCGGCCTCAATTTTCGTACTGAAGTAGAGCAATCTGCATTATATTAAGTTTAATTTATAATACGTAATGTATTCGGAATTCTATTTTAATCCGCTACGAATTCTCGGGAAGAATTCACGTAAGATAATATATTTAAAATGGCTGTTTATTTCTTTGATTTTAAGTACGAAGTATTTCTTTTTTCTTATTCTATCGATCTTATTCCACGTTTTAAAACGTAAACAGATCCACCTTAAAACCTGTTTTACATTAGTAATTGGAATCCGATAAGATGTTGATTTTATTTTATATGAATTAATGAAAAAACCTGGTTAGCGAATTCATACATATAAACTTTTTTCTTTTTGTTGTGTTCTCGTTTCTGATATACATTATACATTTGACATGCATTTTTTGGGAGTGGTAGAGCCACGCTGTTGTCAGTCATGACTCAGCATGAATGGGTACGCTCATCCAGGGCGGTACCACTGTCTCACAGGAAATCAACGTGAAGCAACAGCTGAGCTGATGATTCAGTTTTGTGGATGTTCATGGGCGGCAGTGATCACTTACCATCAGGTGACCTGATGCCTCGTACGCCGGAACTATGCAATAAAAAAAATCCTATGATCAAAATCGTCATTATTCAGTTAACATTCTTTCACTATATTTTTAAAACCGTTGTCTAACACAACCTCGTTAGATCGTAGCACAGCTCCCTCCGCAAGTAGCAACACGAAACGCATTTTTTTAACTATTCAAAAAAGGAACGGCTGGCTGGTGGCTATGGATCAAAAAAGTTTTTATTCGAATCAATTATCATTGATTTGAAAAGCGAATTATAGGTAGTTGAAGAATAGCTATACTCCAAGGAGGTTTCGATAACTTTTGTCTTTTGTTTCAGATATGCATGGCGTTATCAGCCCTGTACCACACATTCTCGTGTCGGTCTGAGTGCGACTACAACACGTTCCTCATGTACGATCTGTTCGGAATAGCTCTATCACTCCTTGCTATCTACACTTCGGGGGTCTACTACGCTTTCTGGTGTCATTATGTAAGTCAAATTGTTTTTTTTTTTACCATAAGTCTGAGGGTTATCCAGTGGTGAATGAGGGGCGCTGGTTAAACACCCGTGTTAATCGGGGGCTTAAAACCTATTTATTGAGAAAGGAGAAGGAAAGGTGGAAGGAGGTTTAAGCATTCTTTGTTGTTTGACGTCACACATTAAATTGGAGGTATCGGTTAAAGTGAGAGGGTATTATTTTGACCCAGCCGGACTATTAGTACATAGTAAATTTACTATAGCAACGCTCTACCACTTGTATGTAAGTAAATTAATATGAACATTTTAAGAGTTAATTTACCGGGTATGCTAACGTTTAATTTAACAATAGTTTATAATCATTTCACGCACTGTTTACTTAGTATCGATATAGCATTTACGCACTTCTGTAATTTGATTCATATATTTGACATGGTTAATGAATTATATTTACGTAACTATATACTGTTTGAATATTATACAGACTTGCGGATTGTACTACACACTTAAGTTCGGTAGAATATACGTCAGTCACTTAGGTCGTTTGCCTTTTATTTTTAAGTTTTGTTTGTACCAATCACAAAAAAGGTTGATTATCTTAAAAAGAAGTTGTGTATCCAACTCACAAAAGGAGTTCTAATTTTAACATCAATTTGCATTATTACGAAGTTTTTAGTCACAAACTGGTAAGAAAGAGCAAAAAAGATACACTGATGTGGCGGTCTATGATTTTAACAACTACACCCGTTTTATTATATTTTAGAGTATGGTCAATTTTATGAAGCGTTTTTTATGAATTTTATCAATTTTGATATGGCGATAGGCTCGCCCCCTATCACATCGTGGGACGGAACATACAAGGCGAAACGTGGGTGTTCTGGTAGCACCTCTGCCTACCCCTTCTGGGAAAAAGGCGTGTGTTTAATGTTTATGTATGTTATGAAGAGTCCATACACATTTGACATTTTCTATTGTGTATACTAATCGCCAAGAAGATTGAACTATTTAAAAAAAGAGGTTCTACACCCCGTAGGATTTTAGTTACAAAAAGGTATTCCAAATTCAAATAGCGCATACATTTTATGTGTTTTTAAATTTATTAGAAAAGTGAAAGTGTGCAGTTTAGCGTGCTTATCTCTAAGGCGCTCCGTGTGTCTAACTGACAAGCGTACGTTAGGTTTCACACAGTAATGATTGCTTTCACTCGGCTACATAATGACACTGTTATTATAAACTGTCTACACCAGTACTATCTGTCGACGCCGTGTGAAGGAAAACAAAGGTTGGGTCTTGACGGGAAGATAAAGATATTACGGGCTTTTGTTTAGTCTAGCTTGGGCTAAGCGTCAGGGCTTGGCCAATAACAAAACGTTGGTAAAAAAAGACTGGCACCGTACCGTATTTTCTGTCTTTGTCACCACGTAGTCAATTTATCTTCCCTCTTGTTACATTGATTTTCTGCATGCCTGGTACGCGCGCACAGATTTTGTTCGTAATTTCCGCTCTAGTATATCTTTAATCTTAATAGTCAAGATTACCTAACAGTCTCACACACACTCACAAAATTAAATGTTTTTGCTATAGTATCAGAAGCGGTTACGAAATTTTACGGTCTTAAATAATTCGACAATCTAGTATGGAAAAGTCCAAGTCATCGTACTGTTTTAAACGATATATGATTTCAAATTGACTGCTAAATGGGATCTATGACGCAATATGCAACAAAATATGATTGCATTTGCATTGTATGTTGCCGTAAAAGCTACGCCTTGACGTCATAAAGGCATTCCTTAAATTTGGAGCGTAATTTTTAATTTTGTTTGTCATGTTTGGTAGCTTATATTTAGGTATTTATCTTAATTCTTGTATTGATGTTGTTAAAGTTAATATGCATATGAACATTGTGCATATGAAATTACAGAGAACACCGTAAGTACACCGAAATATTGGAATAGGGTAGGCACTGTTCTGTACGCACGATAAATAATAATAAAAACTCTAATCAAAAATCGATAAGGTATTAAAAAAGAATTAATTAATTTATTTATTATTATATGACACACCAACAGCAAATAGACAAAACATGCAAATTAAACTTATACAATTTTAGACCTGGCCTACTTGCCAATTATAGGCGTGAAACAACATTCATAATAGAATTTAATTATACAATAAAATAATTCAACATAACAATAATAAACTTCAAAGTAAAATAACTGCAGAATAGAATAACATTAAGGTAGTACAAATAAATTACGCACAGATGATCGCTGTTTGTATTATTAAATATATTGAAAAATTACCTAAAGCTAAACCGAATTCAGCATAGGAAAAGTGGCGTACGTTATGTAACAAGTTAGTACATTAATTAGCAATTCCTACTAACGCCTTTGCAAATCAGAATTTATAATGCATGCTGAATGATGTGCTCTTCGGTGCATGACCTCACGGTTAATGAGTTTTTACCTTTGCTTATAAGTTTTTTGGTCTACCTAATATTACACACATACATATGTAAGTACATACATAAAGTCACGTCTTTTTTAGAAGGGGTAGGCAGAGGTTCTTGTGGTACTGACCAGGACACCCACGTTTCGCCTTGCCTGTTCCATCTCACGACGTGATAGGCGGCGAGCCTGTCGCAATATCGGGCGCAAATTTCCAATATCACTGAACGTGAGACCTCATCGTTGTAATCGTAACGTGGTACAACTTCGCCACCGAGGCAGTCATATAGTCAGGCCTAATTCATATTGCTATTATATATTTGAAGAGATTATTTTTAAACGCTTTGTATTAGTCAGTAATCACATCAGTTACTTAAATAACGAATGGAAGTATTCTTTCTGAATCGAATTGTCTAATTTTAGAAATATGTAGGTTATAATCTATTTAGTCTACGACTAAAAGTAGGCGAGCAGTAACCATACATTTTCATCTATACCGACATAATATAAAATTATTGTGTAATCATGTAATGATTTTTTTTAAATTTATTTCAATTATTATAGTTGCAGATTGTGATAGCCTTAAAAGTAACCTTTTATATCTAATATTTTTTGTATTTCTATAGTGTATGTAAATTTGTAACCACCGCTGGTTTTCCAGATAAATAAATAAATCTCTGCAAATCGTAATGTAAATCAAATAACATCACTAAACATAGATATTTATTGCAAAAATTGAAAAAATAAAACGTTACAATATTGTAGGAAAGTGCGTCGTTGCGGTCAATAACTCGTCACAAGTCAGTGCTTGTCTAAGTACTGGGTGATTAGTAGGCTGCGAGCAAACGATGGTTAGCCAAATTAATACGTAGCGGCTAATTGGGTGAAATGTCGTTGTGTTGACCGTGAAATTAAAAGGGGCAAGGTTTATTTCTGCAAGAGGGATAGTTTTTAATTTGGCTCTTTTGGGAAAAGAATAGTATTGCAGAACACCGTGTAGATGGTAAGAATGTTGAAAGTAAATTGGTCAATACCAACTGGTTAGATGGGGCTCAACATCGGTTTGTTTTGCTGCATTATAGATAAATATCGAATACAAAATTTGGAGCTACGGGATATAAAGACAAAAAAGATATCAGAATCATGAATTGGGTAATTTTGTTCTTTTTTCAAACACCGCCATTACAAACTAACGTGAATACAGCACTTAGTTGCACGCTTTTACCTACTATTGAACTGGTATTTAGCATCTGTATCTGTCCCACTGGAGGGCCTGAGACTCCTCTACAATCGAAAGTACGATTGACGGAGTATAGGCCACTTTGCATCTAAAAAGGTCTTATTCATTATGATCAAAATTAAGACAAAAAATTAAATTATACTAGAACTATTTACATAGAACATTCTAGAAATGTAAACAAATTATCTACTCCTAATTAGCAGCCGGTACGTGCGCACTGTCGCAACGGTTGCTAGGTCAATATCGCGATATTGATACGCAAGTCTCGGCTGAAATCGCCAACGTTTGTATTGTTTTGCGTAATGAGTTGTGAAACAGCCATTGACCTTCGACACGTGGTGCGTTCGGACGACATATTGTTTATTGTCATGTGTTCCTGGTTTGTTCTTTGTTTGTGGTTGAAACACCAGGGAATTATGTTACGAATGTTACTGACAGCCAATTGAATGGTCTTAAGAATTTACATCATTTTTGTGATATATGGAAATTCTTAAATGTCTGTAAACGTGGCTGTACGCGATATTAGATTAAATAGCAAATATATGGTGGTGTATAATAAAATGTAAAGTTACCTTAAAAAAATAGAAGCATAAAACCACCTACAAGGATTATTGCGAGGAGGGACAAGCCACAGATGTAATAACGATTGCAGAATATGCTCGACTTATGACCCTGCTGCCAGTCAACAGTCTGCCATTTAGTTTTTCCCTCTGTCATGATACTCTTCTATCGCTTGGTCGCTATAGTTTTACCCTTTTTCTAGCAGGTGACTTTGGGCCCCAATTTGATATATCTTGGGTAAAGTTGACAGCCTCCGTGGCGTAATTGGTTAGACGCCGACTGTGAAACGAGAGGCCGAGGGGCTCGATCCCCGCACCAACACAAATGTTTGTGTGGCCCACAAATATTTGTGTCGGGTCTGGGTGTTCGTGAGACCGAAAAGTCTCTGGTAGCTTCTGATTCCCACGACACAAGACTCGATCTTAGTGTGGGATCAGGACTATGTATGTGACTGTTGGGTGTATTTATTATTTATTTATTATTTAGTTGGTTAGAGCCCCAGCTATGCTAACTACTATTTTCCTGCACTATTTTCCAGGAGCTCCGAATGTTCTACATGACGTCAGTGACGGTGATATTTGTGGTGGCGATGGCTCTGCAGATCCCGAAACTCGGAGTCCCCTACCTGGTGAAGATGTGCGTGTTCATCGGCTGGGCGGCGTACGGAGTGCTGCCTACGCTGCACTGGACCTACGCTATGGGCGGCTTCGATAATCCCATGGTCCAGGTTGGTAAAGTATATTAGGTTATAGGTACCACTAGTAGGGGTAAAACTAAAAAATGTGAGAACGCTTGCTTTTTAATCCTTCAATTTGGTTCTAAGTCAAAGAATGGCAGAATTTTTATAGGCTGGTGGTTAGTATGGTATGATTGCGTGTAATGCATTGTCAAGTCCCGGGATTCCGACATGGGCCTTGACTAGTACGATTACACGACACTGTGTACTATCCTTTCATACATAATTGTCGGTGGCCAATCATTCCGCTAACATGAATTTGTTTACTTCGTCTCTCCTAAGCGCTTCCTACAATAAATTTTTCGAGTCGCGATTTGATAAATTGCACTTCTTCGTGACAACGTAATTAAATATTTCCATCAACCTCGCAATAATTCTGACAGCCTTCGCGGCGCAGTTGGTTAGACGCCGGCTGTGAAACGAGAGGCCGCGGGTTCGATTCCCGCACCGAAACAAATGTCTGTGAACCACAGGTGTTTGTTTCGAGTCTGGGTGTTTGTGGGACCGAAAAGTCTTTCGTAGCTTCTGATACCCACGACACGAGACTCGATCTTAGTGTGGGGTCAGGACTATGTATGTGAGTGTTAGGTGTATTTTTTAAAATTTATTAATAATTCTATTAATTCTCAGTTCGTTAAGTGCAAATACCGTTTTAATATCTATATGCTAAATATTAAGACCTTGAGCGTAATCCTCGTGAATGATTAGATCGATCGAATTAAGGTCAAATATTTCCGTATGCGAAAACAATTTTATCTCATTTACGTAATTTTCGCATATCGCGGCGTCACATCTTGTGTTTAATAATGTTTTATCGATTGTTTCCTTTATACCAAGCTAAAGATTAATTTTATAAGTACATCAGTTAATTATGACCTCTAATATTTTTTATAAGTGCGTGGTGGCCTGATGGTAACGGACCAAACTCGGCTGCCTACATGTTCACGGTGGTCGCGGGTTCAAATCCCAGGGCACACCTCTGACTCGGAGTTATGTGTGTATTGATAGTCAATCACCACGCACTTTAACGGTGAAGGTAAACATCGTGAGGAAACCTGCACACCGTAGCGATTTTACAGAATTTCTACGGTATGTAAGTCCGCCAACCCGCACTAGGCCAGCGTGGTGGACTATATGGCCTATCCACTCTCAATCGATTCTGTCGATTGTAGAGTAGATTGTAATTCATAATTCACATAGAATTAATGAATGCAAAATAATTTACATTATTTTATATGTCCGGTAATGTAGACAGAATTTTAATGTGGAATTTTATATGGCAATTAAAACAAAACAAGATTGAACGGCTACACACTACGCAGTCATTCGAACCTTCTAGAATTTTAAATATTTTAATAATAATTGATAGAGCTTGTTGTAATGTAAAATATGATTTATAGTGAGTAGTTATACTGATTTTTTATTATTTGTATTTACTATACTTCTTGTTTTCTATTCTTTACACTTTAGACTGCCCTCTGTTTATCCTTTTCCAATATCCATCCCATGGTTTTCTGTAAGACATTGCCTTTGAGCGATAAGACCGCCAATTGTACTTTTTTAAGATTTCTGACTGTACTTATTTCAATTTTTGTGTGCAATAAAGTGTATAAATAAATTAATAAAATAAATAATTGACGAAACCATTATTTAGTTTTAGTTTTGAAAATTATTTGAGTCATGGGCTTCCGCGCTCTCGTATTTTGGGATAGAAACAAGTCCACCGAACTTGATGTTACTTTGTGGTATTTCTGCTTTCCTTTTCCTTCCTTGTTTGAATCGATGCGTGTATGACGTATGTTATAACAAAATTAATTTTGGTTTCTTCTTTGAATAACGACCTTCCTTCCTCACTTCCGATTTGCATAGTTTTTATAATTGAGTTTTAATATCGCCATTTTCAATAACATTATGTCTTTGGTAGTATAATTAATTGTTTGCATCATTAGTATTTTATGACGTGTTATTGTAAATTGTTTCCGTGATTTCATTGTTGCGTTTTTGTGTCAATATTATGGCAGGACCGGACATTTGCGTATCGCTGATTCCTTGACAAATATGTTTCCGGTGTTTTATAGAGTAACCTAAAATGGAATGACCAAAAGTGTCACGAAATTGGAGTTCGTATCCTGTAATTTATTTTAATGGATATTTGGAATAACCATAAAAACGATGAGATGCTTTTCCAAATTTTCTGTGATATTGCAAAACGTGCGATGTGTAAATATGTATTTTTTTAAATAGCATTCATCTGTAGTTAGTGTATGTCACTCCGTATTTCTTCACAATAACTGCTGATCGAATTATCATACTTAGCAAAATATTTTAAATTTCATTTTTTCTCTTTCCGGAACAATCTTTTCGTAATGACGTAACTCCTTTTGCAACATCGCCCACGAAGTAAATAAACAGTAGTATCTTAAAAATTAAATATTTATTAATGGTTCCTTGCTATATAGAGCGGTTCACGCCTTATCGGGGTGTATAGAGTTTATACAGATGCCATATATATAAGGCAATCATGTTACTAATATGATTATTTCTTCTATTCCAGATGTTCTTCCCTAGAGTGATAGGGATGTACATCATTAGTGGGACTGCATTTATTATATATGCGTTTAAGGTGAGTTTCCAACGAATTAACATTATTTATACTGTATAATATGGTTGATATAAACTGGTAAAAATAGCTGGTCAAGATTAGGCAATACTAAAAAAAATGGAGTGCCTCGAACATTTTACATAATTATATAGGGTACATAAAGACTGCTACCGAAAACGAAGCCAGGTGGTAGTTTTAGTAACTACAGACACGATACAACAAAAAATTGGCAAAAAACGCGACGACTTTTTTTTTGTAATGTTCTAAATATCATTGTGTTTAGGTGGTAATACCATAGTTTTTGCTAAAATTATAATTTAAGGCCTTGCGTACTATAGCGTCTTTAAAAATAAAAGGGTGAACATTATTTTTTAGGAAAATGTATGTAATTACCACCCAAATACGACGATAGAAAAAAATACAAAAAAAACGTCGCTTTTTGTTTTGCAAAAGTTTTAGTTGCATTGTGTCTAAAGTCACTAAATCTACCGCCTGGCTTCGTTTTCGGTAGCACTCTTGATATTCCCTGTATAGATATAATTTAAAAATCAAAACAACAATATCCGGGTGTAAAACTAACTAGAACAATTCCATAGATTCCAGAGCGCTGGTTCCCGGGACAGATGGACTACATAGGCCACTCGCACCAGTGGTGGCACGTCCTAGTGCTGGGAGCTTTGTACTATTGGCACAACTCTGGCATGATGTACGTCCAGTATAGGATGAACCATGGTTGCGCAAACACCATGAGGATATTTTAGTAATGTATCTGTGATGTTATTGGATGTGATTAGATCCGATATTAGTGGTACCTGTGTAGGCATCTTGGTATATTGGCATCCAATGTTTGTCAAACTATGGTCAAAAGCAGGTGTGGGTGCTATGGTATTCAATGACAAAATAAAATTAATGTTATCGTTTACAAACCATGATTCCCTAATAGCCACATCTATGACTTCCTATGCGTTCAAAAACCTATATCTTTTAAAGCATTCAAGCAACTGGAAATTCATCCTGATTGGGTTCTTTGGATGTCAATTATTAGAATGTTGGGTATAAACATAATATGAGGGTTAGAAAAATTATATTATGTATATATTGCATATTTCTTGGAATGTTTGAAAAAAAAAACTTTATTATACAAACACTTACATTTCTGGTGAATTATTTTGTTAAACTATTGAGTAGATCGTTTGTGCATATTAATTATGAATTTCAATTCAACAATGTAACTGTTAACTGTTAAAGACACTCCGTCCAAATGTAAATTTCTATCATTGTTGTAAAATGTAAGGTACTAAGTATTTTGACAAAAATGAAATGGATGCTTGTTAATTTATCTGCCTTATATTTTATGGAAAAAGGCGTAACTACTTTTTTCCTCACATTATGCGCATTTTCTTATAAACGAGTATTTTTGTTATATTTTTTTATTTGTTATATTTATATCATTGTTTTTGTAAAGGCGTGTCTACGTTTAACACCTTTTTTCCTTTTGAAACATAGTATTACTTGAAGCTGTATTATTACATTGTCGTACCACTGTGACGTATGTGAATAGCGTGGCAACACATACACAGATCTGTTTTAACTGCATTTTTATCCATGACATATGTTTTGTCTTTTAACATTTTAATAAGACAGACTTGCTGGCAGCCAAAAAAGGCAACTAGTTTATTTATATTATTAATTATATGTTTTAGTTGAAAATGCATTTGAGAGAAACCATGTACACTATTATTAACAAAATAAGTAAAACAGCAAAGTCACGAAACTTTTGAAGTAATGTAACCATTCTCTATTATTAATGTATCTGGGTGTAATTATTTATTTAATCATTTTTTATGTTTTCGTCATAAATACTGGCAAAAATGTTTCGGCTACACTAAACTAGGTCCTGTTTTGGGAATCAATTTAGTAATTTAACGTTTTTTATTCATTTGCGTACTCTGTTTATGCTGAAGTATCGAAAAGAATAGAAGCAATAATGCAGGCCGGCATAATTGTGTCAAATGGCGAGGATACTACAGATACTTAATTTGAATGGTACTTCATGGGTCATTGAGTGGGAAGTCACATTGCCGTGTCAGTAAAAAGCGATGATGAAAAACGTCATCGATGACTGTGAAAAATAGTATAGTTAGGTAAATAAATATATACTTCGTAATTGAAGTTAATTTATCTGTAAGAATATAAGTCTTAAAGACCAATTTTATATTTAAGGAAGAGGATTGCTCAATAAACACGTTAAGGGCGTTTCAAACGTTTCATGTATTCGGCGAATAGTTACAAATAGAAATGTGGACACTTTTCTATAAGACACCAAATTCACAATAAGTATATAATAAATGTTATTGTTTTAAGAGTCAGCAACTCTAAAGGATTTCGCAGGTTTATTACCAAATTCTTTGGTGAGCAAAATCGTCTGTCTTCGACGTTGTCACTTGTCAATATTATGCGAACAGGGACAAAATAATCTATATTTTGTTATGATGGCCTCGATTTATCACGTATTTGTTTATATCGACATAACATGTACTCGCCGAATATATGGGAACGTAAAAATGTCGTTTAAAGTTTAATTAACAAATGAAATATTGTAATTTTCTTGTGTTTTTGTTGATATCTGTGATTTTGTTCACTCTTAAATTGTTTTTGGTTTCATCAGGCTCAGTACTTAGTAGCGATTATTATATTACAAATGATATGCGAGTAAATTATATTTTTCGTTTTGGAGTTGGGTTAATGTGATGATATAAAGTATTTTATATTATGCAGTTGTTTTTTTTTTATATATATTATTATATTCCCTATCTCTTAATTGGGGAAAGTGTAGCGCAAACTTTGAATTGCTATCGAGTCCAGGACTAAACAGTCCTGGCAAGGCAAACGCCTTAATTCTTGTATATGTTGCTTGGTACAGGCGTCCTAGAACTAAATTTCTACACTGCCCCTAATTTTTCCATCAGCCATCTAAAATCGAGACACAACCAAAATCTACTGTGGAGTGTGAAATTCGCCTTACTGTAACGCTTCCAATGTTGTCATTTCACGTAAATGGTGTCTTGCCTGTCTAATAATTGTATGAATAACAATGATGGTGTTTATTATGCACGCTGTGGTTCTCTTTTATTGAAAATGCAGACAGATTAAAGAAGCATTGATTTAAAAACTACTAGGTGTATTCATAATTTATGTCAATGTTATGAAGTATCTAATATTTTGTGAATAACAACGTAAAATTGTAAGTCTCAAGTTCAAATTAACACGAAACCTAATACGCAAATATTCCATTGACATATTATATATTTAATATGTGAAGCAAGTATTAGATAATAATATTATTTTATGGCCCTGACATTTTTTCACTAGAAATATAAGGCTAACAGCGCCATCTGTTGCTGAGTAGCAAAATGACGTACTAATTAATGCGTAGTTTGGTTTATCCGTTCTAGATGTCGCTACATGAAACAAAATTTTAGAAAGTTGTATGGGGCGGGAAATATTCTTGGCCGTCGAAACTTGTAAATCCGTGACTTTGAATAGTACTTGAAGTTAGCAAATACGGAGAAAGTAAATAATATGTGGAATGGTTAGATTAAATTACTAACAAAATTTCCCTTATTTTTTTACTGAAAAGTCTTGAAAGCGTTATTTAATGTGAAGAAAAGAAACATTTTTGATAAATATAAAACCGTTATCGATATTATTTTATTAATATCTATTCAAAAGTAAAACATACTTTCGTGATAACTAGTTGTTTCAGAGCTATATCAAAATAATATGGCTTCGCTGTATGTAAATCTCTTAGGGATGGTAGCTTGTGGAAATACTTTCTATTTTGTTGCAGCATTTTTATAACAGATTCAGATACGCTTTAAACCAACATATTTTTTGACTTTAATATGATAGGCGCTACCGCTAGTTAATCTTACGGTGTGTGGTTGTCTTACCTGGATTATTTTTTTTTCACAAAAAGAAATTTAAAAATGGCAATGCAAAATATATGACATTCTTTTGTTTAATAATTGATAGTCCACTTACGGTGATCATTACAAACTAAAGAGTTGAGACGATCTGGCTCATAAGGCAGATTCATGAAAATTTAATACATAATGTAAACGTTAGCATTATTCAATTTTCACTGTGACCTTACATAAATATTTATAACATAAGTTAAAATTGCAATTCGAAATAAAATCTCTGCAAATAAACCCTCAGTTTGTTCATACAAAAACGTATTCAAACAAGCCGGCAGCATCTAAACATTAAATAAAATACGTCTACATGGAAAGCCTACACGATATGAATGTGTAACAGCGAAAAATAAAATTGAAAGAGCTTAATACCATCAAACAAAATAGTGATTTCACACATCACCGGGCGCGGATCCTTTTAGTTGTTGCATAAATGAATTCTGTCAGCTCACACATTCGCGCTCAAACACCGAGTAAACCGAAAGGTTTGCGAAATGGAAAAACAAAAGATAAACGGCCAATATTTTCATTGCACCGATGAATGGGCGCGCGTGTTGATTCAACGTAGCGGGAAATAATCGTAGGCTGCGATATTTTTTTGCCCGCGTTGTGCCAGAGGTAATCTGTCTGGATGAGTGATGTTTAAAAAGATTTATGGATTAATACGGCGAGATTCGTCTGGTGTCGATTTAATTATGTTTACCTGCGACGGTCGACAGTAACTTCCTTTAATTCGTTCGTGTTTGCTGTAGATTAAATGTATCTCATGTAAATTGTTTGCTGAAATATTAAAGATATTATATTTATGTTAAAGTTGGTTTTTCATTCAGTATTCAATGAGTATAGAATATTTTACTACTTATTTGTTTATTTTTATTAATAGAACTAACTAGGTATCTATATAAAAAGCTAAGACAAATAATATGTTACTTTCGGATATGTAAAACTTCATCTAAGTACGTCTGGAGCTATCACGTTCACTTCGTATTGAAATAGCGGTCGTGGAAGGATAGATTACAAATTCACTTATTTGAAACACCTATTATCCACTGGAAAAAACGCACCCAAATCAACAAAAGATCTAACCTGCAATTTATGCCATGTTCCATCTAACGCGATTTAAGCCACGAAAGTTACAAGGCATAGAATTCTGAGACCAACTCACTTTATTTGGCACGACAAAGTGTCGACAATTCATCTGCTGTATGTGCAGTCCACTGACACGAGATGGCTAAATCTCACCCACTCTCAACAGTCAGCACAATCTTGCCGGCGCGACTAAAAACATACAGGGACATTACATACTTACGTGGGGCATTATCACTATGACTTATAATAAATAAATACACCCAACAGTCACATACATAGTCCTGACCCCACATTAACAAATTAAATCTTGTGGCGTGGGTATGAGACACTACGAGAGACTTTTCGGTCACACAAATAGCCAGACCCGAGACAAATACTTGTGGGCCTCACAAACACGTGCGTCGGTGCAGGGATCGAACCCGCAGCCTCTCGTTACACAGCCGGCGCTTAACCAA
The DNA here is from genome assembly GCA_033459515.1 of Theretra japonica. Classification (NCBI taxonomy): domain Eukaryota; kingdom Metazoa; phylum Arthropoda; class Insecta; order Lepidoptera; family Sphingidae; genus Theretra; species Theretra japonica. The sequence continues at coordinate 4,741,506 of CM065938.1, read as the reverse complement.
CTGCGCCCCGGAGGCAGTCTTATGGAGGCTCACTTATCCTTAAACATTCGACGATGGTCGCTATCCGGATATATACACATACCCAATCATTCAATCACTTAAAATTAATTCAAGTCATCAGACGTCAGTGCGCTTTAATTACAAAGCATAAAGCAACTTTGAGAGCGTCTCCAGTTAATGGAATAGTTGAAGAGACTCAATCACATGGCTCGTAAAGCCGTTAGTTCCCGGCAGTTACTTCCACTACATATAATTACAATTGAATTTATGGCTTACACCGCGTTCTGATTAAACTATTACTCTCATACGAAATGTACCGTGCGAGTATTCGATGTGTTTATCGATATTCATACGGTTATGTAAAGTTTGTGTGAATGAAATTGACAGCGTATGCTCAAATTACTTTTGAACAGGTTTCCTGTTGTTTAAAAGGTATGTTTTTATTTAGGAAACAAAAGTATTTCTCTATCACAAGCTATGATTATATTTTATTTATATTGTTTTGAGCAGCGAACAAATAAAAAAAAAAATACCCTGATACTCATTTTTATTTTATTTAATTATTAATTTTACTTCGAATTATAATTCTAAGTAGTATTTAATATTTTTCATTCCACAGTGAAAAAACGGTCAAAACCATATACTAAAATTAGAAATTTCATTACCATCGTAACCGCGGCACATCCGCCTCACATTCAATTAATCAACATCAAACATCTATTACGGAAGCATCTACGCGAAATCAATGTACACACCAAACGCGGTGAAATTAGCGTGTAATATTTCCTATTCGAATTATAAAACGCCCTTTCTTGGGGCACCGGCGTCGGTTTAGAGCCATGTGACCGCCACACGCGCGCCACACGAGCGCCACGCGCCCGCCACACTCATCCTACACCTCCAATCCCTCTCGTAGTATTTATTCTACTGTCCTCTCATTGTGACAACGCCTCGTGTAAATTCAGTTTAGATTTCATCGAGCCCCTCATTTCTAAACAAATATAATTCCGCTTGCGCGATGGGAATTTTGAGATGTTTGAGGGTGTCATTCTAAATTGTCTGTTTGGACGTTACGGAGAGTTGGGTAAACTTATATTGGCCATTGCAATTGTAAAAACAATAATCATACATAGTCCTGATACAAATCTTGTGTCGTGAGTATCAGAAAAAGAGTACGCTATAAAAACAATTCTAATTGGACCACACAACTATTTGTTTCGGTATGGGGATTGAAGCCACGACCGCTCAATTCACAGTCAGTACTTTAAGGAACTACGCCACAGATTCTGTCGAGTGACAAACGTTTGTGAAACAAATAAAAAACAATGAAGGAATTTATGACCTTATTATCACAGTTATATAAATGTAATTCTAAATATCTATTATTCAAGTAATAATTTAAAAATAACACCGATTTCAAAAGTGTAATAAAAAGAGTGAAATAAAAGTAATCTTTTAATAAAATAATACCTAAATATACAAACAATATTTTTGAGGTCGGTGCCAGCCGACCAGCGATGTCTCGCGATTTTACCGGCATAGTTCGTAGCGTGATGTTATATATCTTATAGTCGGCCAGCTGGACTATACCTAATCCAACGCAAAAATATTTTTTGAAATCCGACTTATACTTTTTGAGATATGCGTGAACAAACATACATACATTTATGAAATTTGGCACACGTGTTCAGAAGCTGTTACAGACCAACATATCTAAAAATCATGTAATTCTGACAAATTACATACATACACATCGCATTGATAATCTCCTTTTTTTGAAATCGATTAACAAGATATTTTAAATAGTCAAATAATACAACCAGAGCATAAGCGCTGGTTAAATTGTTACTGCGCTAATAAACTTAGGAACTCTAAGCAACATTACTGTTTTGTATTTATTATTTATTTTTCTAATCCTGTATTAATATAGATGCTAAAAATGAAAATAAAAGGAGATTATTTAGGCCTTGAAATGTCAATTATGCACATATTTCGCCAAATAAGACATTTTACACTCATTATTTTTACCAAACCTATTTGTCTTCTAACAACCATTTAACTTTGAATACCAAATTCACCTTTAATTAAAGACATCCACACAATTTTTCAACAATAACCCCGTTTATTTTAGTTAACAAAACCACTATTCACACGAGAGTCCGGAGCGGCGCGGCCATATATCAGCCGGTTCCATTCTAATGATAATGCGGGATCCGCCAGCCGATATTGTGGCCGTCCCTTCAGCTATAACAAATGTTTATTTTATACACAGCGCCACTAACAATAGTGTGCAAATACCTAAACACCGTAAATGGCGGCGCAATGCGATTTAGATGATAATGCCCCGCAGAAATAATAACGGGCGAAATTACCCCGTGTTTATTCTGCCTCACTTTTGTATGATTGAAATTTGTTTTTGATTTCTTTTGTGATTTGTGTCGTCTTTGTCTTGTTACATATGTCTGGTGGATTTGATTAGGTGTCTTTGTCTTTGCATAATTATTAAATTTCAACATCGATTTAACAAATTGAATATTGAAAATATGCCAAAATATTAACTAACCAGGTATGATTATTGTGTTATTAGTAAAAAAAAAACTATTTATAATTAATTGTATCAGCCCATATACGACCCACTGCAGGGCACCGGCCTACTCTACAATCGAGACTACGATTGAGAATGGTTAGGCCATATAGTCCACCACGCTGGCCTAGTGCGGGTTGGCGGACTTTTACATACCATAGAAATTTATACAAATCGCTATGGTATGCAGGTTTCCTCACGATATTTTTCTTCACCGTTATAGTGCGTGGTGATTGACTATCAATACACACATGACTCCGAAAAGTCAGAGGTGTGCCCTGGGATTTGAACCCGCGTCCACCGTGAACATGTAGGCAGCCGCGTCTGGTCCGTTACCAACAGGCCACCACGCACTTATTATAATTAATAATGGAACTTAAATTTAAACTACGTAACATTTATTTTTTTACAACAGCATATTCGTACTGATAATATTATGTTACGCTATCATGAAAGAAAAGCTCAATCTACTTCAGACGAAAATAATTACCTATTATAAATAAGATACCTACTTCAAACATATAGATATCCATTATTTATCCTATCCCCTAGAATAAACTTAAACTTTGCTGATTAAATTATTTTATACACCTTTCCAATTTGCTACACACAATTTTATTTAAAGATTTTAAAGAATACATTTTAACGACTTTAAGGATATGAAGACACTGTTTGAATAGGGAACATTGTGATTCCTTTTTTAACAAAAAAAAAAAAACACTCATACTAACAAAACCTCTAAACATAACCTTAAAAACATAGATGTTCATATTCAGGTAGAGCACGGCGTGCGGCGTACATGTTTAATTTGATATTATTTAAAGGCGCCGGGGCCGCGGCTGACAGCTCTAATACTCATGCATATTCATGTGGCGCGATTAATCATTACAACCTCCCCAGGAATACCTACGATACATCCTCTGTTTATCATAATATACGTAACGTTAAAATTATGAATTATACGAGAAACGCCAAGGAAATTAGTTGCGCCTTATTGCAATTTGTTGGCGATAAAAAATGATTTAGTGATCAACAAATTATTGGGTTAGTGTGTTTTGTGGTGTCGAGGGTGTTATCGCTTTAAATAAATATAAAGCTTTTATAATTTTTTTATTGCTTAGGTCCTGCAAACGAGCAAACAGGTCACCTGATGGTAAGTGATCACTGCCGTCCATGACAATCCCCAACGCTTAGTTCGTAGATGTGTTACCGGCCTTTAAAAATCAGGTGGGGAGCGGGAAGGAATACGATGGAAAGAGGAAAGGGGTATCGGGCATCCGGCAATCTTACTGACCGAACGAAACCCGACAGCGAAGCTTCACGCTGATTTCTTGTGAGACAGTGGTACCACCCCGGACGAGCCTGCTCATTCGTGCTGAGTCATGACTGACAACAACGTGGCTCTACCACATACAGCCAACAATTTTTTTTATATCCTCATGAAAGACATTGCAATTTAATTTATAGCGAGTGCAATACAAATAAAATCGATATAATTATGTCTGATATAAGAACACAAGCTTATCGCGAAATGTTATACATTGGGTGGGTCACCATGACGGGTCCTCATTGTGTGCGGTGCTTGATATTCAAGCGAATATTAAAATACTACCAACCACTACCTACTATTTTTTAAATTAATTTTGCTATTTTGATGTAGGGGTAGGCGACTGCATTATATTATGACAGTAGATTTTAGTTGTTAGTAGTAAGCAAAGAGTACATACAGTACACTGTAGAAGTATGAGTAGTAAGCAAGCAAACAAAACTTATCTTCTGTATAGTGTTGTTAATATTGTTTATGTGTTCGTACTTGAAAAACCGGCAACTCACCAAAGATCTCTACACATTGTGAGTATTAATCTATAGTATTTGCCTAGCTAGTTCAATTTTTATTCAATTATTGTTTTTATTTTTTCCTATAATATTTTAGTACACCTCATGCTGCCCCATATTTCTCGTTTTCGCCCATGCATCCATGGTTGTCTGGTAGATCAGAAGGGGTAGGCAGAAGTGCAACCAGTACACCCACGATTCGCCTTAAGCGTTCCGTCCCATGATGTGATAGGGGGTGAGGCTTATATCCGACTATTACGATATTGATGACAACCACACCACCGAGGCAGTCACATTTAATTGCAGTCAATTATCATTTATTTCAACGGTGAAAAAAAACGTCGAGAGTAAATATGCATACCCGAGAGAACTGCACAAGAATTACAAAGATATGTGAATTCCACCAGTCCGCACTAGGCCGGCGTGGTGGATTAAGAACTAAACCCCTTTCAATCGTAGAGGAGACTTGTGGTCAGTACAACGGACAATGTGAGCTACTATTGTATAATATATTGTATATTTCATGATATTTTTAACTTTCAAAAATGTAACTTTAATGTCTCGTTTAATTATCCTATTAAAGTCAATGAAAGGAGTTTTTATCACAATGTGGTGAAATATATTTTGTACGAATGTGGCCTATAAGTTAATAGGCACATAAAAAAAACATTAATTAACTCTTTAATTCCGCAAAAAATATGCACCGCACAGATTAACAGCGCGTGCCCACATTTTAACATTCATAAAAACTTTACAATGCGAATGATGAAAAAATATTAGCATACGGAACCCATATTAAGTATTATAAGACGCATCTGGCTGTGGGCGGGGCGCCGTGACGTATGTTGGTTTTATGCTAATAGTAGTGCGTTAACGATTGTGCTAATGCGTTCGCAATAGTAATGGAAGATTTAAAATATTTTAGCACATTTGTTTACTGCTGTCTACGTTTTTTAAACGGTTTCGTAATAGGAAGTTATGTGTCCGAGTCTATTTCTGTTTTACTTTTTTGTATGTTCATGCTCAGTTTCTTTGTTAATGGATGCAATTTTGGCGTGTCGTAGTATAGACTTAAAATACTGAGCATTTTGAGATCGAATTTTGGCGTATATGTAACTAAATTGGTCCCATTTTAATTTCATTCATATTATATGAATTATTTATTCATATTATCATATGGTACTCTAGTTTTGTAAGGCTTTTTTTTGTTCATATAAAGATTTATTATTATCTATTATATGTTGCCTATGTAGAAAAAGTAATTTAAACATTTGACTTAGGTATTTTAGCCACTACCTCACAATTCACAAAATATTAACGCGACAAAACAATCTAGCGATGCAGCCTAAAAGAATCCAAAGTTCCAACATCAAACGCGTTATCAGCAACAGAACATGTACCGATAGTGACATCTGACAATTGGGGCAATATCGCGCGCGTCGTCGGCAATCGCGGGGTAATTCGTCACTTGGCCTCGCTGGGGTCTGAAGGTACCCGGTGTGGGGTCTCCGAGTACCCTGGTATGGTATGGGGTACACTAATGTGGGGTATGAGGTCTCATGGGTATAGGCACGCGTCTCGCGCCCCGATTAGCATTGCTCAGTGATCACAACTCACTGACCAATCTCGTTTGTCACCCCGTGTTTAAGATTAATCAATTTGGTGTATTTGTCTTTTGTGAATGTGTGCGGATGGGAGAATTTATATGAACAAGTATTGTAAAGTAATAATATTAACCTTAAAATATAATGATTTTATTTTAAGTATCTAATCGAGTAATATAAAATAGTATCTACGTTGACAGTATTTCGTTGCGGGTTAAAGACAAGTTATAAGTTAAGTTAGTTGGTAGACAGACGAAGCGGAAAGCGCAGCGTGGGACGTCCACCCACTAGGTGGTCAGACGACCTGGTAAAGGTCGCGGGACGTCGCTGGATGCAGGCTGCCTCCAACAGGTCACTGTGGAAATCATTGGGAGAGGCCTATGTTCAGCAGTGGACTTCCTTTGGCTGATGGATGGATAAAGACAAGTTACACATACCCGGAGACTCGCTGAGCTTCAATGCTCGGCGTCATTACAATACGTGCCACTGTTGATTTTGGCTTACAGGAGTTGCAGTGGTGGGTGTGAGGGCGGGACAGTCTCCATAGTCCAATTGATTAAAGGTTGGTATACCAATAAATTAACGTACCAATATTTAGGTATGTCAGAGTGTATTTTTCGCGAACATGATGCTGTTGCGAATGATTAGACTACGGTCATCGTTCTGCTACGACATCTGTAATCGCCATCGAGTGTGTATCTCGTTGCAGCTTCGTGTTGAAATTTTTGAATTCCCTTAGACACAATTTTATTCAATACATTAATTTCTCTCTCTCTCTTCAGGAAGTCTACTGCTGAACTTCGGCTGAATATGTTAATATTAGTATTTGTTTTCTCCCTTTAACATATCCATACATATACACATATATATTGTGTGTAGCTGCTTCATTATCACACAAAGAACAACTGAACTGCTACTAGCTTGAGCTTCCGCCTCCGCCTTCATGCATACTTTATGTAAAGCATAAACCTACAAACAGAATCATGAATATCTTCTTTTTAATTAAATCAAGTATAAAGAAATTCTAATGAGCGCACAGTTTGTTAAATGAAGCTGTGAAAGTGGTGCGCGCTCAGTGGAAACCGAATTAAAAGATAACATCACAATTTGCCAAGTTCCATTCTAGAAAGCCGCTCTTAGTTAAATTAATTTATCTCTTGGTGTGTGCTTTTCTGCACTTTCCGATGTTTGTTAACATTGATAGTGTTTTATCTATTTAAAAAAATGCGCTGTAAGTCATATAACATGCGTAATTTGCTTTTTTAAAAGAAGCTTACCTACAGTTAGTTACATCTCAGCCAGTTATTTCTAAATTTCTCTACTGGTCGTCGGTATCTTATATGTGAAAGATCGCCTGAGTAGGTACCACCGCAATGTCTATTTCTTCCGCCAAACAGCAGTGCAAAGGCATTGTTGTGTTTCGGTTTTAAAGATATTTTATCCAGAGTAGTTCGTCGGTATGTTATATATGAGAGGCCGCCTGGGTAGGTACCACCGCAATGTCTATTTATTCCGCCAAAAAGCAGTGCAAAGACATTGTTCCGGTTTCAAAGACATTGTAGCCAGAGTAACTACTAAACTAAACCTTATGTCTCAGGATGGCGAGCGCAGTTAAACTCATGGTGTTGTTTGGTTTTGCTACTGTCCATGAGCGGTGGTATCGCTTACCACCAGGCGAATGCCATGCTCGTCTCGCCATTTATTGCCATAAAGAAAAACTATTTGAAGCCCCACAAACAGCACTAGGCCAGTGCGTTGGACTAAATTACCCTATTCGACGAATCCTTCTGTAAAATGTATACAAATCATCATTAAGGATTACTTCCTGACGTAATTTGGCATTATGACACGTAGAAGAAGATTACCATTTTTTTATTATCCCCATATTCCGAGTATAGATTTTCTACGTTATTTTATATTATTTTATTTTTATTTAATTTATTTTCTAGGAAAGCTTACAGACTCAAGCGGCGTTTTGACGTCCGATTGCGTTGTTGTCATGCTGTTGTAAAAATTTTTAGACCAGTTTTGCTCTCTTCAAATTTTATTACATTGGCCATGTTAATACTATTAGATTATGAGCATAAATGCCTGTTCTTTATATTATGCAAACATATCTCAAACAACGCATTAAATACAAATTTTGCCATACTCCAATAAAATTTTGATGAATTTTACATGTACATATATGATATGTCATGATACACGAAGAAAAATATCATTGTCTATATTTTTAGTACTTATGATCTGTACCGTATTACGAGTAGTGTTCGTGCAAAAGGTTCTATATTATGTGGTAGTTTCTCATATGCATCTGGGTAGGTACAACCACTTTGTCTATTTCTATCGTATAAATTTGGTTTGGTAGTGTAGCCAGTGATTACTGGGCATTAACAGACTTGAGTCTCGGAGTGACGAGCGCAGTGTAATGCTGTACTGTTGCTGCTGTAATATTAAATCATATTACACTCTGAATATTGTTGCTCCTGGTAAGGCGAAAACCTATTCGTCTCATCATTCTCTAATAATAAATTATTTTTTATTTTTTAAGTGTGTTTTTTGACTTTTATTTTAGGGAAGAAAAAAATTACACTCAGGATAGCTTCAAAAAATAATATGGTAGTATTACATGCAATTATCGCCATATTTTCCACAAATTACAATAATCGTTGCTCCATTGTAAACGCATCATCTATTACTTATTTAATTATACTTTTGTAGAAAATAATCCTGGTTTACTAATTAAAACAATAAAAGAATAAAATAGAAATAATGAAAAATAAAAATAAAATAACAGCAAATTATAAAGCAGCATTATTATGTTCAGCAGTGGACTTCCTTTGGCTGATGGATGGATGGATGATGGAAATTATAAAAAATAAATTAAATTTAGAATCTGAACATGCTTTAAATATTTTTTATTATAGCTTTATTCTTCAGCGTTCCGTCAAATATTTTACATAAAGACTTAAAATATACCGGGACGTTCATCAACGGGGTGCGTATGACGTGCGCGGCTCTAAATGTTGAATTACCCGAAAGCCTTTATCTAAGAGCGCTGTGCCGACAAAGATCGCCTCCATTGTGATACAAACTGTGAATCTCCATAATTTACATTCATTAAAGCAATGAAATGATTAATAATAGGAACTCGATGTGCTGGTGTGGCCATCGCGTGATGAGTAAGCGGGATATTGTAATTGGTTAATTTTTTAGTCGTTTGTCGAAGTATACCGTATTAAGAATGTTATATGAAAAATACTGTTTTCGAAAGCGTTGATGCCAGGTAGACAACCGGTTGTAAAAGAGGTTGTATTCTGGAACATGGCTGAAAAGTCATGTTATTCTAGCCCCGTGTAGCGTAAGGGTAGGTGGACAAAAAGTGATTAAGATTGCAAAATTTTGAAAAATATGGTTTTTTTATTGCGTTAAATGGCGAGACAAGCATGCCATACACCTGATGGTAAGCGATACAACCGCTTATGGACAATAGCGAAACCAAACAAGTCCATGAATTATAAAGCAAAGCTTGGCACTCCGCTGCGCTCGCGATCCTGAGACATAAGATGTTAAGCCTCATTATGTCCAGTAGTTACTCTGGCCTCAAGGTCCTTTAAACCGAGACACAACAGTGCATTTTTACTGTTGTTTGGCGGGAGAATTAGACATTGCGGGGGTACTTACCCAGGCGGCCTCATATGTGAGAGACCTACTACCAGTGGAATCGAAATAAACAACGCGGATTTCGTTACATACCATAATGGTAGTTCAACCTGAAGCTTTTCGGTTGAATATCAGCAAGTCTGTCATTAAACCAATAATTTAAAGAGCGTGTGTGTAGATAGATGTACCAACTAATGTTAGGCGACGATAATATAGGGACAGCATATTTTGTTATTTGATTTTTTGTAAGTGGTGGAGCCATGCTCTAGTCTGTTATGACTCAGCATGAATGGGCAGGTTCATCCGGGCCGGTACCACTGCCTCACCGGAAGCCTGAAGCTACAGTTTGGTTCGTTTCGTTCAGTGAGTGAGATTGCCAGATGCCCAATACCCCTTTCTTCTTCCCATCCTTTTTCCCTCTCGCTCCCCTCCCAATTGGGCCAGCAACACATCCATGATCCAGAGTTATACATTTTCATGGGCGGTAGTGATCACTTACCATCAGGTGACCTGTATGCTCGTCTGCCCGACTCATGCAATAAAAAAGAAAATATTTTTTTTAAAAAGATCTCGTGCAGATATTCTCGCAGGTATGCAGATTCCTTCCCGATGTTCATCTTTGTTGATAAGGCAAGTTTTAATTATTATTATGACAAAAGAACATTTCTTTTTTTAATAAAACCATGGCACCCTACGCCAAGGCGGCACAGTCGGTTGTGATTTTAACAAAATATTATCTTGCGAGTTTGTATTGCCCATATTAGAAAATTAAACGAGTATCGAGCTAACGCTTTGAATATTCAAAACGAATAAATTATGCGCAGTAAGCGACGGCAAACAACGCCGAAACAAATTGTGCGCCGGTAATGTAACAATATTCTACGTGAACGTTATTGCAATCAGTTGGATGCTCCATTACTTTTTACTTTATTTATTAAGATGCGAGATCTGTGCGCCTTTCTGTTATGTATGTATTACATGTTACCCTGGTAGGTTATTTTCTGTTTATAGAAATAGACTGCCTCGGTAGCGTAGTTGTACTAAGGTATGATTACAAAATGAGGTCTCGGGTTCGAATCCCGGGTCGGGCAAAGTGAGCCCGGAGGCAGGAATTTGTGCCCGATATGGCGATAGGCTCTCCCCCTATCACATCATGGGACGAAACGCGGACGAAAGGCGAAACGCGGGTGCCTGGTTACTACCAGGAGAACCTCTGCCTACCCCTTCTGGGAAAAAGGCGTGAGTTTATGTATGTATGTATGTAGAAATAGTTATTAAAGGAAAATGTAAATTAGCTTATGACACAGAATTTTAAATCACCGAGTTTTTTTTGCGATATGTTGGTAGGGTAGGAATTTGATGAACTTATGCATACTAATTAAGAATTTTACAGTATGTACGCTACTATAAAATTAACTCAATAGTCAGATGAATAATATAAGTAGGAGATATAAAATACAACGACTTTTCAGTCCAGCAATACTGATCTGAAACAAATTTAATTGCGGAGAAAAAGGGTACAAGATACAAGCGAAATTAAGGTATTATTTTTGCTTTTTCATATTTAATTTCAAAACAGTTATTTAAATGTAGAAACAACAACGACTATAAATATTAGAAGAGATTTGCACATTTATTATTTATTTAATACTTTTTTGCACAATACAGAGATACATAAACGAAATTATTTACACACATTGATTATTTTAACTATAACATAGATACTTTCTTATATTTTATACTCATAATTAATCCTTGCTGGTGTACCTTATACTTCACTCTATTCAAATAAATAAAGCCTAATTCTGATTACCACAGTAGGTAGGAGTACCACGAACCCTCTATTCTATCATGAATGCAGCGAACCTAAGTTGATGCCTTAATGAGCTGAGTAAATGACTCCCCACTAAATTAACGACTATGCACTACATTAATTAGAGGGTGGTAAATGTTTACGAGGTCATTAACTAGGCAGAGGTGTATGGCATTTCACTATAATTGACTCGATGCAATTGCCTTGTCATATTCAGGTATTAGGACATATCAGTCTTTAATTTAGGACTTTTAGAGTGCGATAAAGTGTTTTCAAGCGGTTTATTCTTGATCGAAATAGGGTTACACTATTTTTCATTTATTTGGGTCAACAAACCAAAAAACAATATCATATGCATAAACAGTACAAGTTTTATTTAAACTGATATATTAAATGTGAAACTGACATCGTGAAATACAACTTAAAAATCATAATACTGTAAATGGAAGTCAATCTTGAAATAAAAATCAAAACTCCATCTAAATTACATTGATAAACTTTCATAAAAACAAACAAATTACGCAACTCAAACAACCCAAAATATGAGAAAATCTAGACTTGAAGTCTAGCTTTGAAAAATACAATATTTGAAAAAAATCTTTAGTATTATTTTATTTTCAGTCTGTTGTTTATTTGTTAATATGAAGTAGCTAAGGTGTTTAAATAAATCAACATTAAATGTCTGGGATTCTTTATAACTTGACAGAGATTATTGTAGCGCCTATGTTTTAATTTTGGCAGAAGAAACATACGAAATAGCAGTTTGATCAATGACTTTGAATATGATTACTCGTAGTACTGCAATCCGTATACAGAAAAATATTTAAAGCAAAGATTAATCTACAAATAGACATCCCAAAAGCTCTTCTTGGTTTACGAAAATTTATTTTTCGATTTATTATAATTGTTTTTGCATAACTTATGCTGTTAAGTTTTAAAAAATGATTTTGGAGGTTAAAATTATTTTTTTATTTATTGCATTTAAATTAGCATTCAAAAATGTACCTATCCAAAAACGTAGGTACTAACCGGGCAATCTAAAATATTTTTGCCAATGATATCAGCCCGATCGGCGATAAGGTTAGATTTACGATTATTTATGGCCGCGTGATAACGGTTGCAGCTCTAATCCTGTTGGTTTTGTCAACTTGCCACTTCGTGGGTAAATGTCCTTTCTATCTGTTATGTAATAAGGGTGTGAGAAAGATTTTTATACGACAATATGTCTGCGAAGCTCTATTTGATAAGTTTCGTATAAGTGTCGGAATAATTATAAAACGCAAAAAGTATTTATTTCAGTTTTTATATTTGACACCTTTTTAATACAGTAAGTATTAAATTTAAAAAAGTCGAGTGTCAAATGATGGATGGATGATGGAAAGGTTTTTGCAATATATATATTTTTTTTGCATCAGCCCATATACGACCCACTGCAGGGCACGGGCCTCCTCTACAATCGAGAGTACGATTGAGAGTGGTTAGGCCATATAGTCCACCACGCTGGCCTAGTGCGAGTTGGCGGACTTTTATATACCATAGAAATTTATAGAAATCGCTATGGTATTGTTAGATTACAGAAATATTAATAAATAATTAATACAGCTATTTCGAATGGCAATAATAAAAATATTAGTTAATTTATTATATATAGCAACACTGTTTGCACAAGCGGGAAGAAAAACTTTTGTCGTTTGGGTTAGACACCAAACAAGCTGCAGCGAATCGTTATATGGCCACATAGAAGCCAAATAACACTTTAAGATCTGACCTTAAAGATCCGGTGTTCAGGAGACCGCAGCACCGGGCACGTAGATACACTATCCCACTTCTGACTGTTAAATAATATCTACTCTGATAATGATAAACTGTATAACTGTTAACATCAGTATATTTTATACTTTTAAAGGTATAGTTTCACACTTATTCCAGTAATATTTGCAATAATTCAAGACCACACTTGACGTCTAGCCGGGGCGAGCAAGCGAATTCCCGCCAAAAGTTTTTCTTCCCGCTTGTGCAAACAGTGTTGCCATATATATAATAAATTAACTAATATTTTTATTATTGCCATTCGAAATAGCTGTATTAATTATTTATTAATATTTCTGTAATCTAACAGTATGCAGGTTTTCTCACGATGTTTTACTTCACCGTTATAGTGCGTGGTGATTGACTATCAATACACACATGACTCCGAAAAGTCAGAGGTGTGCCCTGGGATTTGAACCCGCGACCACCGTGAACATGTAGGCAGCCGCATCTGGTCCTTTACCAACAGGCCACCACGCACGCAATATGATTATGATATATGATAGTATATTTAAAAATAAACTATTACGGAAGAACGTGGTGTTTGGCTTTTGGCTGTTAAAATCTCTACATAAGTATAGAGTCAATTGGCAAGGGATAGTAAACTTTAACTGATGGACATACATAATTACATAGAAATAGACTGAAACCAACACGATAGACTTGCGTGGTCAATAATTATGGGTTTTCCACCATACTGCGCTACCAACTAACTTTCTCAAATTTTATACTTTTTATATAGGACTAGTGATGTGATTCGGCTTCGGCTGAATACAATTAAGTTATTTTCTTCCACCTTGTACCTGTTAAATTAAAGAAGGTATAAACGTGAAAGCCTCCGTGGCGCAGTTGGTTGGACGCCAGCTGAGAAACGAGAGGCCGCGGGTTCGATCTCCGCACCGAGACAAATGTTTGAGTGAACAACAAGTATTTGTTTCGAGTCTGGGTGTTTGTGAGACCGAAAAGTCCCTCGTAGCTCCTGATACCTATGACGAAACACTCTGTCTTAGTGTGGGTTCAGGACTATGTATGTGACTGTTGGGTGTATTTATTATATATACACAATATCTTTCGAATTAATGTATGATGTGATTTGATAAAGAAATAAAGTAAATTATTAATGGTGTACCAATATCTTTTATATAAATCAGTAATCGTATCAAATGCTCTTGAACAGCAATTATACTTGGGGATGAGTATTGTCGGCTGTTGAGGATAGAGTAGGAATGACGGATAGGGATACCCGGAGCTTGTTGAGACTCTGGCGATCTTGCTGAGCCAACTATAGGCAAAGTCTAATCTTTTGTATAACATCAGTTATCTTTGAGATAGTGGTGATTGGTCGTTCACTTGGTGTTTAACATCATCAGGGTGCATTCCTAATGAATTTAGTGATGTAATAATAATAATATATTTTTACATTCAAGAAAACTGTCCTCAGTTATTGAAGTTTTTGAACTCACAATCATGAGCGTAAAGGTATCATAAAAATGCGCTCTACGAGTACGCTAAGAATCTCTATTAACGATACCAAAAGGAATTTGATATTTTCAGAACGTTGTTTACTATTTTCATTATTATTGATAATTTATCTTTGGTGATAAGTTGAAACGTTTATCTGCATTGAAAACATGTTTATTGCTGCAATAAAACTCAAATGTGCAAGTATATGCCAATAATGGCGCCAGCACTTCAAATAAATTCTGTGTCTATATTGGTAATATAATGGTCCAGTGTTGGGAACGGGATTTCCCCACAGTATACGAAAAGTTTTGCCTCTTGTTTACCATATTCGACCATGGGTGAATTTTATTTACATAATGCGGTTCTAATGCTTGGATTGTTAGACCACTCAAAATCTCTTCGATTCTTCTTCGATTAAGGACGTCTTCTTTATAGCCGGGTGGCGCAGTTCAGCGTTGCGCTACCATCCGCACTGCAGCGCAACATTCTGATGGGTGGTCAGCTATTTGCCACAGCCAAGACGTGCAAACTTCTTGTTTCTTTTTAAATTTTAATTTATTTTTAAGTTTTTTACACCTCTATATACAAGCTTAGTCATAAAGGGTATATAAAGGTGAAAGAGGGTGCTATACTCAACATAATGAACAACTTTTACTATGGGGCCAACTTGAAATATCGAAAGAAAAATTGCCGTGACTATGGCCTGACTCCTCTCAATCGAATTCTCGGTTGTGCATGTCCCGTGCTCAGCAATAGGCGATTATAGGCTGAAACATTTACAGGTATAGTATTTTATTCGACGAACGACGGACATTTGACAATTCCGGTCTAAATACAAGAATTGTCGATATGGATCATGTCGACAGATGTGATTGTAACCTAAGATGTATTTATAGCGTTGCAACTCCTTTTTTAAAAGAATATAGCATCAGTATGAGTATGATTTACAAATCGGGCCTTAATGAACTTAAATTCATTCATCGCATCTCATGATTTATCTACATACAAGATTTTTCTACGGCGATGATGATAACTCGATGGCGGTCGACGGATGTTACTGTAAAAGAATATTGCATAATCTCAATGCGTATAAGTACAGAACGTATGTAGGTCTGCGAGGTCAAGTTCAGTGGTTGATGGCATGCGCGGGATTATGTTCTTACAGTTAATCTGTCGGTAATCGTCGCGGCTGCCACTGCGCGCCGCTCAATATGTAGTTTGCGTCATATATTTTTCAAACTATTTTTGTTATATCGTATGGTTTATGTTATTTTGTTATATATCTTTATGGTGATGGAGGAGTAAATATATAAATTATAAAGCATTGAAAAGTATAACCGTCGGGTAAATACTTGGTTTGTAACGTTGTCGAATTTATTGTGGTAGGAATTCTACGGTTATAATTTAATCATTCCTCTGAAGGACTGAAGATGGTGTTAATGTTCCAATTTAAATAGGCAGTAAATGTAATACACATAGAATTTATTTGTCTATTCTCACGAAACGTATATACTCAACTCCTGGCACAGATATGTACTAATTTTTTTTAATAACATAAACAATTTGCAATTTGCATTGTCGCTAATTAGTTATAAGTATAACATACATACATAAACTCACGCCTCTTTCTCAGAAGGGGTAGGCAGAGGCTCCACCATGACACCCACATTTCGCTTTGTATGTTCCGTTTCACGATGTGCCCAGTTCTTTATTAACCGACTTAAAAAGACCAGGAGGTACTCTATTCGTCGGAATCTTTTTTGAACTTAATGCAATTATATATTTGGGACAGGCCTATGTTCAGCAGTGGACTTACTGTGGCTAATGGATTGGATTGGAATTATATATTTTGTTATTCAATATTCTTTATTCCATTATGTTGTAATCCCGATAACCTACTGTAAACGTAAACTATCCTTTTGTTTATTAGTTTAGAAAACGAATTGATAAAACCTAATTGTATTGGATTAGTATTAAATATCTTGTGTGGAAGTTTGGGTTATGAGGAACAAAAAGTTTCTCGTCGTTTTTTATATCAATCACATGACATGTATTTCACTGTGGTACTGGCTCGCCCCCTATCACATCGTGGGACGGAATATACAAGGCGAAACGTGGGTGTTCTAGTAGCACCTCTGCCTACCCCTTCTGGGAAAAAGGCGTGTGGTTATGTGGTTATGTACTAGATATATAAAGTTGTTGTATAGATCACTCCCAATTGTATTTATTTATTGATTTGTTATTTAAAGAAAATGAACGATATTCGATAGTCTAGTTGGCCATGGGAACCGAACCGTTTCTTCACAGACTATGATTAAAGTATGACACGTTATGATTTCTTACACTTTGGGCTAGCGTGGTCTAAGGCTTATTTTCATCCCAATTGTAAATTGTGGCCGTTACCTGCAGTGGGATGTTTATGGGATGGTATATTGAGTCATATCATAGTAATTGATATTTCATGGGTACCGATACGGATCAAGACAGATACATTTTGCAACCAATAATAATTTTTTTAAGCTACGTTTGTGAAACTGATAAACCAGTCGTAAAGCAGTCGTCTCATCTTCCATTGTAGTATTAAACGTTTTAATGCTTAAGTTATTAATGGGGTTGTTAAAAAGCTTTTTTTGTTACTTACAACGATGTATCTGATGTTCTATCTTTTTTGGGGTCTAGGTGGGTTGACAGACCAGCAGCCAGCTCGATTATAAGACGCCACCACTTTGACAATGTGTGATTAATAAATAGGTACATACAACAGCCATTACTTTCCCAATGCAGAGCAAAGACCTCTCAACACTCCTTCTTTGTTTGTTGATCTATGCTGCTAATCTCTCCGATATGAATTATTTAAAACTTTCAGTTGATAGAAAATTGGATACGTTATAATGCTCGGGAAATTGAGCCCTGATGTTCATACCGAAGGTGGTATTTGTTAAGCAATAATGAAGTACTTTTTAGTACTTTTGGTGAAGAATAGGTAGACTTATTTTATAGAACCAGTGTGATTTCCACAGCCACCCATTTCGCTTTTAAAAAATCATGTGATTTTCGGGTGGGAGGTTCCTTGTCTAAGTGAGGATATTTAGGTAGTATCGGTGGTATCACCACCGTTTTGTTTATTTCTTCCACCTAGCAGTGATGTGGGAGCACCGTTGTGTTTTTTTATTTTTTTTAATTTTAGGAAGACTTACAGACTAATACAAATACAAATGTATGTAAAAACTTAAATATAAAATAAACATATTGCTAATAACAAGTCTCCACACATAATTAACAATTTAGAGCACCGGTCCAGTAGAAAAGACTGCAGCCATTGATTACTTGACATTAAAGGGCAATTGCACAAACTAACTTTGCCATTACTTTGAAAATGTCAATCCCATACTTTAGCAATTTTAAATACGTCTCAAATGTATGGCGATGAAAATATCAAAATTGAAGTTATCGTCAAAGTTAGTTTATGCTAGTTGGTCTTAAAAACCTAACTAAATGTTTGGCGTTCAACTGTGCTCGCCTTGCTGAGACATAAGGTGTTAAGTCTCATTATGTAGTAGTTACGCTGGCTACAGTGTCCTTCAAATCGGAACACATCTATGCGTTTAAACTGCCGTTTGGCGGAAGAAATAGACATTGCGGTGGTACCTACCCAGGCGACCTCTCACATATGAGAGACCTACCACCAGTGGTACCGATTTCTAACAAAGAGAGCGAAGCTATTTGCCCACACACGTTGCAGTATACTGGTGCAAACACACACTTGCACGGTTATGTCGTCACTTGTGTGGCGGCCATAAGTATCCTTGATTGTTAAGCAGTCCAGTGCTTTGGAGTGGGTGTGTAATATATACTAGATGGCTTAGTAACACAATCTATGTACATAGATACCTGGATTATAGTAACCTTGGCCTTACAAAGACACCCACAATCCATCATTTCATTACTAATTCTTATTAAAAGCACCGGATATTCGATTATAATTGTATAATCGTGTTTTAATCCGCAGATTAACATGGTGCGATGTGGATTATAATAATTTCTGTCATTTATAGATTATATATAAAAGGCGGTATATTTGAACGTTTGTTAATCCGTACTCTTTGACTAAGTATAATGAATCGATTTCTAAGTATTCTGTTTGTATTGTTTTTGGGTGTCGGGGAATTATTTTTACCTTTGAGGAATTAATGAAACACATTTTTGCGGTTGATATTTTAATAAACTTATTTCGGGTGATGTAACGTTTCGTAATATTGATTAGAATTGTACAATTAACAATAAAGGTAACACATTTTTCAATAAATTAAACTTATATCTGAATAAAAATAAAATTGCTCTAAAAGTAAACAATTTTAAACCGTGTTGGTTAAATTAAATGTTTGTTTCAAATTTATTAATATAAATGAATAACTAACTATAGTGAATTTCTTAAATAATATTAACATGGAAGTACCTATAACATAGTGTATATAGAAATCTTATGATGTTATTATATAATCATATTGCATTATAATATAATAAATGTTTACGAATCTGATATAGAAATGAAACTCATAAAACAATAAATTGATTACTTTATGAGATTAATTCATAAACAAATGTAATAAAGAAATGAAATATTAATCAACCAGTTAACATGACACAATATAATCATTACTGAACGTAAGGTAAAATATTTAAAAGGCATTTTCAAATTCCACGTATTAAAATGTTTTAAAAAGAATAATATTGTAATTTTATTTTGCGTGTATCATCTAACAATAATTATATAGTTTCATTAACATTCCAAGATGTTCAAACTAGGCATACAGTTTGTTAACATATTAATAAGTATATTTAGGTTTACAAGTTAATATCGGTGGGACTGCAACGAAGAGTATCGAATCACATTAGCAAGAATGAATTAACATTTAATATTTTACATTAAACAAAAACGACAATAGTTTAATAAGTGTTAAATACAGAAATAAACGCCTAAATACTGTGTTCAATACACTTTTTGACTACAGTATTGTATCACAGTCAATAGTTCATGTGCCGTCGGCGCCGCGACGCCGTCGGAGCGCTCCCGTCGGCCACGTGCGTAGGCCACGCCGTAGACGCGTAGCACGCACCCAGCTCGTAGCGTCCCCGGCGGCTACGCGGCCGCTACGCGCACTCATTAACTATTCAACTAATTACCTAGAGCGGAGAGCGCGCGGAACTCAGCGCGTGAAAAACAGACTGAAACAGCATGCAGCGCTCGGCGGCCGGCGGGACGCGCCGCCATGTTGCCGCGGCCCCGCCCACCGCGCGGCTCCCTATGCCATTGGCCCCGCCCCGCCTCCAGGAGGGGCCGCCGTTGCCTAAATGTTGCCAGCTTTTTGAATAAATAATTTGAGTAATTTAAGTAATGAAGGCAATTATGGCGTTGTTTAGCTAAGTTTGCGCGGCGGCGAGTGGCAACTTTATATTTATACCGCTCTCTTTATGTACGCCGACGCGCGGTTAATGCGCCCGATCTGTTTACGTAGCGAGCCGCTCGGCGCTTATTTATTGCGGCGACTCCACTGCACGCCGAGCGATTTAAACTGCAATTATTTTACGGTTTAAGGAAAACATATTGCACCATTTAAATGAGTTTTTGCGATGCGATATAGTTCGGCGAGCGCGAGTAATAACTTGCATGCAGACATGTTCGGTCCTGTCTTTGTTGATATATTCTCAACTATGCCGATACAGTAGTGCAAGTTGAATGGTATCTCATGCAGGTAATGTCACATGCATGCGCGGCAGTAGGTACTCGCCGCTCCGTAGTGTGTAGTACTCGAGTAGTCCCATAAGGAGCGCGTGACGGCGGCGGCGTTGCACAGGAGTAAACAGTGACGTCACGCGGCGTCATCGAGCCGATAAAAAGTCGATTTTATTCCCACAAGTTCGGCCAGCTGACTGGCGGGGCCCCCGCCCCCGCCGGCCCCCGCCCCGCGTCGCGCCGCGCGCACCGCTCCCCGCGCCGCACCGCTCGCACGCACTGAACTTTCAGAGAGCGAGATTGCAGCGCGAATGAGACGGAGCTATACGTGTGAGTGTATATTAGAGTGAGATAGTTATCGCGGAGAGCGCTCGGAGGCGCGGTGGGCGGGCGGCCGCGTGATGTATAGAGTGGTGGAGTTAGGTTCAAATTGGTCCGGGAAGTGGCCGAGATTAGAGCGAGCGCGGGCCGGCCGCGCCGCGTACGTAAGCCCACTTAAGACTGTTTTTAATACTAGTATTTTTTACGCGATCCCGACAGGATTTAGCGGATAAGCGACGTCGCGATCGTGCGCTTTGATTTATCGGTATCGGTGAGCGCCGTTCTTGTGTTTACGTTGTGGTGACTGCCGGCGGAGCTGCTGTAATCCCACCTCGCACCAGATTATGACGGATATCTGCGGATTTGTCCGCACGCTGTGAATATCCGCGGATCTCAGCGCACCCGCCCGACTCTTTATCTAATTGTGAGTATGTTGACATCACGCTGGTTTGTTTATGTCCGTATATCATTTTCGTAATCTGCAAAGGCTACATGCCACATATATTTCTCTGGACGACATAGGAGACTATTTTACTGTGTAAATTATTTCACGGTCACTGTCAGTTGATTCAGGGTTTTTTAGTATATTTTCTATTCATTGAGTAATCAAAGTACCATTTATATCGAGGAGGAGAGTCGCATTCCCACAATGTTCTATTTTATATTGTTAATCCATACCTGAATGATTCGCCAAACAAGACAAGAACTAGACAAAAACAGAAAAACTGAAAATGTCGATCAGTAGATAATATAGAGCTTCAAATGCCCAGCCAATTTAGTTGTTTCTTTTAAAAACCTATAAATGTAATCAATTTAACTTTTAGCTTAATACAGGCGCGACGAATTTGATAACTTTTAAATTCGATATATGTCATGATTAGCAAATCGTATATAACTGATGTAAGAATATGAAACCTAATTAATAACCTTTGTTCCGCTTACATTTTACTAATGAAAATATATTTTATATGGGTTTCACATAACTCTTCGGTTTCGGGCCAAATTATCTTTACCCTCATTGCGTTGTCTTCGACACAAGACTCGATATTAGTATGGGGTTAAGACTATGTATGTGGTTGTTGGGTGTATTTATTTACTTGTATTGCCAATGGTAGTATATTAGCGTATATAATATTATAAATACATGTACTCTAGGGTAGCGATCAATGTGCTCAAGGATCATACATGTTTGGTAGAACACGACAGAAAGTAAAAAACGATTGGTACCAACGAAATGCTAAAAACTAAATTATCACACCAAAATTATATAAAAACGTATTTTACACTAACCAATTTGGAAAGTAATCTACCCGATTATAATTATTTATCAACAGTAATAAAAATATTTACTGGCTATATCTTTGAATATAATTTTATGATTTCTCGTGTTGGAATTCGCTACCGCGATACACTGTATGGTAGTAAATGATATCATACATACATAACCTCACGTCTTCCTCTCAGAAGGGGTAGGCAGAGGTGCTACTGGGACCCCCACGTTTCTCCTTGTGTTCCGTCCCACGATGTGATAGAAGGGGCAGCCTACCGGTATATCAGGCAAAAATTTCTGACTCCGGGCTGGTAATGAATAGAAATATCCAATATCACTTTGCCCGATCCGGGATTTGAAAAGCGTACCGTAGTACAACAGCGCCATAGAAGCAGTTTGATGAGGTTAATTAATAACGTTGTTCTGAATTCTTAGTAATATGGTGGTTATATTCATGAAGCGATAACCGTGAAAGATGTTGTAAGTCGTAATTTTATTGTACCCACGGCAATATGTTGCGTTTCAAGTTTCTCTCTCTCTCTTCTTGTCTCTCTTTCACTGCTGAATACAGGCCAAGTTTAGTTCAGTTTCCGTTTCAAGTTTAGTCTGTATCCAATTTTGAGAACACTGGCCTATGCCAGACGTAGACGTATCCCAGGTCGTACTCTACCGACCGGTAAGAGACAACTATTTGTCTCTTACCGGTCGGTAGAGTACGACCGGTGATCGATGATGGTACTCATACCGCTGGGTACAATGTTGTATAATTTATTTATTTATTAGACACAGTATACACAAAATAACATTAAAAAATAAATTTATCAATAATTAAAATAAATCAAATGCATATGCCTTTTAAAGGTATATACAGCATACACAAAAAAAAAAAACAAAAGTAAAGTTTGTGGCAATTATTTATTCAATATTATAAATGACTTTAATTTCATTAGCGAACGGAATTTTATGTTCTATAGGTTGTTTATAGGTTTTTTCGGAAATAAAATTCCACAGTCCAATTATTATATAACATAATTATTCTTACATATTTTTATTTAGCCTAAACCATGTCCCCCTACTCGATGAACGTCTGCATTTTTTATTATTACTATATCGAGTTGTTTTCTTTTTACTTCTTCCCATTTTGGTTCTTATGCTTTCAATTTGTCTTTCCACCGTCTTTAGCTTGCCAATTTATTTGTAAAAGTGTCTGCAAATTAATAAAAACCTGTGTTAATATTACTCAGGAGTTCTTTTAAGGATACATTTAAGTTTGTATATTCAGGAAAATATTTTTCAAATAGCACAATCAAATAATTGAGATATACGAAATAAAAATAAATAATTTACAATACCAACATGCCATAATGCTCAAACTTAAGACGTTAAATAGAGTAAAAAAATTGAGACAACACACAATAATCCAATACGTTTATTTTCAAATAAATACTGGTCTGTAGAGACTGTCATTTTTCCAAATAAAATAATTGTATGATGAAGAGCAACAAACGAGTATTAAGTTTAAGCATATGCAGTAAATATCGCTATTAAACATAATAGAAATTAAAAATATACCTAATGAAATAAATTACATAATTTTATATTTTATCATAATTTTGTAAGCCATACAATGATAGATTTTGTTTCACCGAATGGTCTATTTATAATTCCTGTCTATTCATGCCTGGTAGAAATCGCTATTAGTGACAAGGCCGCCCCTTGTACCGAACTGTTAAACCGATTATCCTTTATAGTGTATGTAGCCATGTTTTACAATAAAGCATATTTTATTATTATTCAGTACTCATGTTATAAATTTTTAAACTGCCGTAATAGAAATAGAATGAGAGTACCAGTAAAGATCACGCAGTAGTCTTCACTTGGCCCCTGCTATTGGTACTGCATATTAGCGGCGATCGCTATGGTAGTCAGATGACGGTAGTTCTATCAACGCAGAAATTACCAAGATAGCTGAACAGCCCGATTATTCAAACATTCCTTTTTGAATAATTACGCCTCTGTCAAGCGATTGGTCGTAAAATGAAAATAATCCGTGATTTTTCTGTAATTATTTATGGGCTATTTTTGTATTCATTATCAGTCCGGAGTCAGGAATTTGTGCCGGATATGGCGACAGGCTTGTCCCATATCATATCGTAGGACGGAATAAACAAGGTGAAACGCGGGTAGCCTGGTTACTACCAGGAGAACCTCTGCCTACCCTTCCTGGGAAAAAGGTGTAAGTTTATGTATGTATGTATTTTTGTTCTCAGTATTTTTAAATATCGGACAGACGACCTGATAAAAGTTTATGGTATTTGTTGGATAAAGACCGCTTTCAATCGCTGTGGAAATAATTGGAGGAAGTTTATGTGCAATAATATTACTTTACTATTTATTTTTTTAAGTTTAATGGTAACAATGTCAAAGGATATTACTTCATATACTCGTAGACGTTTTGCCATCTTGTACATAATTCTAAGTACATATTAGAACTGTTTCTCACAGACATCAGAATTTTGATAGTAATAGCTAAATACAGAGCCACCAACTTATCTGTTCAGGTGGGCCTAATTGGAACTAAACCAGTGTTATCAGATATACGGTAATTACTGCATTTGCACATTATTTTTTTTACCAAAACACTGCCAACATTACCGTTATATTACCGTGTCGTTTCTACCGTATTTTATAAGATACATAACTGTGTATATAATTCTCTAATTTACTCTAATCTAATTAAAGATTTTTTTTAAAGTGGCAATACTCAATTCCTCACTAGCGACGATTCCGAACTTCCGACTGAACAGATAACTTGGTGGCTCTATAATTGCTTTATAAATGTCAATAAATACGTCTGAAAGAGAATGACGTCAGATTGTAAACGATAAGGCAAATTATTTGCATGAATACTATCATGACCCCACGCGCATGTAGGTGTAGAATAAGGGCTGATAGGGGAACGCTATATTACTAATATACTTTATCTCGCAACATTTCATAAATATATAATATAGTGATAAATACCCACACAGTCCTGACTCCATATAATTTACGAGTCTTGTGTCCTGAGTACGAGGTACAAGCGGCCTTATTCATAGACAGTTTTAAAACCTATTTTTAACCGACTTCAAAAAAAGGAAGAGGTTCTCAATTCGTCGAAATCTTATTTTTTTTTATGTATTTTCACCGATTCCTCGAAGACGCCTGAACCAATTTGGAAAATTCTTTTTTTGGTTTCCAAGCGTATACTTTACAGGTGGTCCTATAAAAATTGGTAGAGATCTGACGAATATCTTCGGACCTGGAGAGTAGAACTCCTCAAAATTGAGTAGGATTCCAATGGCCCTTTTTGCATTAGGTTCTTTACTTTAAAGTGGTTTCTTTGAAGTCGGTTTTCATTGTTTATTAATTTTTTTTAGTTATCAAGTGTGTTGTCTCTTTCTAATGACTTCTGAATTCAGTTTCAGCGATGGAGACAAAACATTCGATAAGTAAAATAGATTTTACAACTGTCTGTGATTAAGGCCGAAGACATTTTCTGGTCTTATTATACTTATACCCTCTGGCCAAATGGCCAAATGGCGGGACGACTTGTACAAGAGGGCCGGCTGCGACTGGATGCATAAAGCTGCAGACAGCTCTGTGGCGTATTTTGGGAGGGGCCTATGTCCAGCAGTGGATTGCAATGGGCTGATGATTATGATGATGATGAAGATACCTATACCCAATGCGCACATCTATGGGTTATACATTTTTGAATGGAGCGGGTGTCGAATCCACAGCCTTTAGATTCACTAACGATTTTTTAGTTAATTGCGTTACTAGGCAGTTTACTTGTAACTATTACTGAAAATCCGGTTATAATATATTAGTATGTATAACACGAGTCCTAAACCACAAGAAAACGCCTAAAAATAACTAAAATTAAGTGTCTGCGAGGCGCGCGGCGTATCTGGCGAATGATATTTTTATCTACACGTTAAATTGATAACAGCTTGTTGATAAATTGGGCATGACGTAGCCCCGCACTCCACGCTGCGACCAACACATAACAGGAACTTTTGTGTTACAAATTAATGTTGGGTCCAGTTTAGTCCCATTTGTTGGTCCTATATGTGTGATTAGTGTTGTGATATTGGTGATATTTGATTAAATTTATTAGGTTGGATGCAAATGTTTGTGATGTGAATTTTCTTAAGGTTGTGTGAAGTAAGTTCACATTTCTTAAGATAGTGATTCAAGTGATTACTGCTTTTGGACAAACTTTCTGAGAAAATCTTCAAATTAGTGCTAAAGGAGTAGGTATGATATTAATTAATAAAAAATGGTAAAGCTTCTTAAAGAATTTGGTTAATTTTAATAAAATACGCTTTTTAATTTGGCTCTAATATTGTTGAATAAAATGTGATTGCCTAAATCTTATAAAGTGATATTAATGTTAAGTGTTTTTAAGGAGTTTCTTGTGACGTTTCTTCTATACAATTGTGGCTCATTTTAAGGCGTTAGTAATATTACTTGACAAAATAAAACACTCGCTTAGTGTTAAAGTAACTGAATCAGAAATCTTAAAAGAGTTAGACAAATGGCAATCATTTATTCAAAATAATCTGGGGTTTAGAATATCTGTAGTGTTATTCGATTTTTCCTTTTTTATATCTTAAAAAAAATTCAATCTATATGTCAAACTTTAAGTGGAACATGATGGCTGAAGTTCAAGCAAAACGCTTTTTCCGTTATGCCAAAAAAACTACGTTTTAAAATTCATAATTAACTGAATACCAATAAAGCCAATTGATCCTGGATAATCTATGAATTAATAATAATTTCGTTTTATTAATGTAAGCCTTCATTTAATCTTTGGAAAAATGTAAGGTTAGAAAATGTGCCGCGACGGAAACTTCAAGTTTTCATGATTTATTTTGTAATCTCGTCTCGAATGGAATGGTTTAGTGACAAATTTTATGATGTCATGGGTCTTACATTACTTGCTAATATGACGTCAATAAATTAGTTATGTCATAAAATATGTTCTTATGGTGATGGCCACTCCGGAAATATTTTTCTAAATATATTTTGATGCAAACGTTTCTTATTTCAGTGTACATACATTTCAGTGTTTACCTTATTAAAGTATAACGATGTTTAAAGTTTGTTCGACATGATATTTGAGGACTCTTTAAAGAAGTAGCTGATATTTTTTCTTTAGAATTTACAAGTAGCACAGCTTGGTCGAAAACACAAATGGCCTTATTCATAGACATTTTGAAACCCATTTTAATTATTGAATGCTTTGTCTTTCGACCGTATTTTGAATTCAGTTTGAGGGAAGAAGACAAAACACTTGATAACTAAAATAGGTTTTAAAACTGTCTTTGAATAAGGCCGAAAGTTTTTAATAAACAAAATATCATAGGCTATAATTATGAAATACTCCGTTTTAACTAATATAACTTATGAAAATATGAAACGAAATTTTGAAAAACATAAATAGGTGATGGTTTTATTGTACTATCTACATTAGTGAGTAAATCCAGATTTAGCTTCAAATTAAATAGAAAAAATACTTTACATGAAGGCACGTCAAATGAGTGATATAAACGCAGGCTATAATTTCTGCAATTCCGTCTTATGAGAGGTTCATTTTTAAATTATATATTTTAAGATATATTTTTATTTTTGCAAGTTGTAGGAATTGAAATCACGAGTGTTGTATATTTGGTGCATTTGATTTGATCTGGCGAGTGAAGAGTTTTTCACCCGAGTCACATTATGCCAACGTGTTGCAATAACGTATCAGCTCATATACGTCCCACTGCAGGGCACGGGCCTCCTTTACAATCAAGAGTATGGTTGAGAGGAATAAGGCCGTATAGTCCACCACGTTGGCCTAGTGCGGATTGGCGGAATTTACATACCATAGAAATTTTATAAAGTCGCTATGGTATGCAGGATTCCTCGCGGTGTTTTCCTTCATATTTATTAGGTGTGGTTTTTGACTATAAATAATTATAATTATAATTTAAACAGAGCAAATATTATTTAAACTTTTTTTAACTATAAAAACTTAATATACATAAATTCCCAAATTTCGTTGAAATTCCAGAAAAAAAAAATGTTTGTTAAAACGCGGCGTGGTTCGGTACATTCTTAGCGCAGTTCTATTACTTACTAGTTACTATCTATTACGACTTACAGAAGTTGTATTGTAGGGTGTTTACTAGGATCATCTCTACCAAAAACATTTCATAAATGCCATTTATCAACCGATAAGTAATCGTTTGTATTAATAAGTAGATATATAAGCGTATTTGTTAGTCCAGGATATGTTCAATCAAATAAATAATGTTATCTGTTGTTCGGAAATGCAAGATGATAAATAACCCAAGACTTATTTTTAACAATATTACCATGTGTCCATAACAGTTCTTAAAATATTGCCGTGGTAATATTTTTAGAAAATATATGTGACTTTTTTATATAGGAAATAATTCCTATAGAAAAAAGACTTAAATAATTAAGTCATCATTATTACAGTATCTAATAGTGTATAACATAAATAAATAAATATATATATATATATATAGCTGGTCGATGATAAAAGTTATTTGAGGAAGAAAATATACTAAAGTGCAAATAGATAATAATTAAACTTAACTTGTTAAAATAAATTTGCAAATAAAAAAGATATAGTGATAACTATCAAAAGAAATCAAATGGATTCTAATATGCACATTGGACATGACAATTATAACTTTATTTCTTATTTAATTTACATTATTTTTAGTCGTTGGTATTTATACAGAGTATATCAAAACTGCTACCGTAAACGAAGCCAAGTGGTAGTTTTAGTGACTACAGAAATTATGCAACTAAAAATTTTGCAATAAACCGCGACGATATTTTTTTGTAATGTTTTAAATACCATTGAGTTTGGGTGGTAAATCCATAGTTTTTGCATTGTGTTTAGTCACAAAAACTACAACCTGGCTTCGTTTTCGGTAGCAGTCTTGATATACGCTGTATAATTGAAATTCAGTTGTTAAAATCTCCATTGAATAATTTCACTTCAACCATGCATAAATTAATATGTATGTATATGCGTGTATAATGCAGGAGTAGGCAGGGGATATAGAGGCACAGTTCCAGATGTGCGGTCCCACTCACCCCTTGCTCCTCAACTGTCATTAATTGTTATGCATGCTCGTCATAGACAAATGTCTTTTCACATAAAACATTTCTATAACTATTTATATTGGAGCATGTTGAATAAATATGGAGTTACTAATTTTAAATACTTTATTTATAATTTAGATTATAACCTCACGCCTGTATAGTCGAAGGGGTAGATATAGATGCCATTAGTTCCACCCACATTTTGCCAGGATACATTTTGTTAAATAACATCAAAAACACATTTTTTGAAATGTAACCTATTTAATGTTATCAAAACCAGCCAGGTACAAACAGTATAGCCAGATATTATTACAAGTTTATACATACTACGCGTATATGCCAAAAGAGTTTTTCTCCAACCTATTCAATCACCATGTCGGGCGCATATTCCAACGCTAGTCACGAAATACCCAACCGGAAACCTCACATACAACATATTCCCGACTTAGCTATCGAAATCAGTGCCTAGATTTTCATAGCATATACATGTTTACAACACCAACAAGGAAATTCAAAACATACATATATACATTAACATCACGGCTTTTTTCCAGAGGGGGTTGGCAGAGGTGCAACCTAGACAACCAGGTTTCGCCTTGTGTGTTCCGTCCCATGATGTGATTGAGGACAAGCCTATCGCCAAATCGGGCACAAATTCCTGACTACGGGCTTATAATGAATAGAAAAATCTAAAATAATAAATCAATTTTCTTTCTTTCTTTCTATATCACTTTGCCCGACCCGGGATTCGAACCCGAGACCTCAGCTTTGTAATCATGCCGTACTACAACTACGCCATCGAGGCAGTACAGGCAACACAAGGAAATTCAAAACAGGAAAATCAAATTGCAAAATAATTTTGAAACAGTGCACTCTAAACATCAGCTAACATTATCGAGCGCATCTCGACATATGACAGGAGATATCGAGATAATGTTATCGAGTCAAACACACCGTGTACTACAAGTCGTTACACGGCTAATATGACTCGATTGAATGTATCGGCGGGTTCAAAGTGAGATAAGAGCTGACTTGTCCGTATCTCTCGATGATTTGTACTTGAATTGAGAGTTTCGATGACATATCTTCGACTGTTCAGTGTTTGTACTTGTTAGGATATTGCAAGAACTATATTTCGCCTGTGGATAGTCTGTATTATATATTTGCTATAAGGCATTCTATGGACTTTGTTGTGGCAATGTACAAAAGATTTGTTAATTATTTTATTGTTTTATGCGAGAAACAATAGAGTTTGATTAAAACTGGTATGTTGACAGCTTTGTTTATGTCATAAGAACGAACTAATGAAATTTGGGTGATAGTGTCGCATTAGTTGGTCCCATCTGGTTATACTGGCGCGAGTAACTCACCCTGAGAAAATCAGATGCCGTGGAATTGAAACCAAGATGTTTAAAAATACATTGCACTCACTAGAGCAAGAAATGCAAGATAAACTGTGTTATGTTTCATTGTACAACGAGTATACAAAACTAATAAGTATCTTTCAATTATTAAAAAGCAGTAAATCAGCGTAATGTTTACATACGCATAAAATTTCCAAGACACATTACACGAAAGTTTCCAAAACAGATTTAACCTTCGCAGATCGAACCCCGCGTGGGTTCCGAGTAAAATTCCAATGAGATGGCGTTTTAATAGAGCCAAGCACTTTCGCCAACTTAAATCTTTCGGCTTAAAAAAGGCTTTGCATTGGTTTAAAGGGATAGCGGTGGCTCAACCGGCCCGATCGATGCCTTTGGCTTTGCCCAATTACTCAGCCGAGTCAAGATTAATATCTTATTGTGTGAGGAACAAGTCACTGCCGACTTTTGATTTGTTAACTTTTTAATGAGTGTAAACAACAATTAATATGTAGCTGTTTCCAGCCAGTGCTTTACTGCTTTGCTGTCTTTGTGTAAAATTTATTTTGTCCGTGAAACCAAAGAGGTTTGAATTGGATTTCAATGTTAAAATTATTCGATTTTTTAAAAATGAAATTAAAATAATATTTGCTTATTTGTCAACTAGTTTATTCTAAATTGAAATACTAGATGAGTACAATTAAGCAACTTTAAAATAACTTCCTGAATATGTTCCATGAATGAGAGAATAAAGGCAATCAAACTTTCGTTCCGTTGAGAATATATAGCCTTTTAACTTCCGATATGGAACCAGGTAATAAAAATCCAGACGGCGATAGTAATACAGTGGCAGCGACGCGACGGTCCACAAAAAACGGAATCGCTTCGACGGCTCTTTGTCGTTTTTGAATATTGAATTCCCTCGGGAGCGCAAGTACTGACATGTAGAAAAGGCAATTAAAACGATAAATCACATATATGCACGACTTTTTCCTACTTTTCATCTCCATTATACCGTTTTTTATGTGCACATAAGGGCTTAGCGTTGTGTGAAGTATGAGCGGACAGTAACCGCTGGAAATAAATGGGAGGAATGTAAATTAATTACAAATATTTTGTAATAACTGCAAAAGGTTGCAGGTTTTATCGCCGAATAGATAAATATTTGTTTAGGCTATAAATGTTTCCAGTCTGGTGTTTGTGGATATAAAATTTGTGTTAGTAAACGCACCTATATTACAGGAGTACCTATTCGAAATATTTTTGTTTTATATTTTCATTTTTTTTTATTTTAAGCCAGTGACATTGTGTCAGTATCGGAGGCACATCGAGTGTTGGAGTTTTACTCTAATGAAAAATGATTGTATCCGTAATATGTTCGGTTAAGTATGCGCGTTTCCATTACTTTTATATTATTTAGCATGATTCCGGATAATTTTAATGTGTTCATAAAAAATTGGCAAAAGCCAGATTCACGTTTACCATAAAAATGAATTTAACTGTTGGAATAAAATTATTTCTTATATCTGACATAATGTCACTCTCTAGGGGTCTAAGAATTTCTCGCCACTCTAGGGTAAATACCCTGCGGCGTAGTCATATTAATTAGTGGAAGATTTATGAAATCTTGTTACATGTGTAGACTACTGGCAATGCGGTGTTGGCAATCTACTAAACCAAAAATACGTCAAAACCGGCCACTCCAAGAATTTCAACCTCTTACTTTACTACACAGTTAACCACTGAAATGAAAAAAGAAAGCATATTTTTGTTTTTTTTTTTCAAAAATCTTTAATTAATCTCCGCTTATGTCTGTGCCCGCAGCCTTACCGGTGCCCACTGACACGGCTATTTGAAATATGAAAGTTGTAAAGCTATATATTTCCATCAGGGAGTTTTTTATGGCGTTTTATTTTTTTTCAACAGCTCAAACAACGCAGTGTGTGCTCGCCTTAAATCTCTCCGATGTTTTACCGAAATTGATTTATTTTCCCTTTAGTAACTTGTGCGGTGTAGTTTGTTGTTTATTTGAGGCGTTATCTAGAGTAATGTTATTTAAATTGTCTATATAGATGTTTTAGGACTTTCATCAATTGTGGCAAAATTTAAAGGATTAGTTTGGGTTTTGACATTTTTCTTATTTTAAATGGAGGTGATTGGTGCGATTATTGCAATATGTAATTTCACCGGTTGTGTGACTTTAACGACTATTTCGGAAAACTATTTGGTCCTGAGAAAATATTGCTTGAACTGGATAGGTACTCATTCGAATTATATTGACTGACATAAAAATCGAACCCAGCATTTTATGGTACACTAATATAAATGATTTGTAAACTAATGAGATGACCCTGGCTTCAAATTCGCAAAAAAATGTTATATGCACAAAATTCGTTTACAAACCTTATATACGAGTATAAGTTTCGTATTGATGTATATCTTGACACACTTTTCTCGATTCTCAAAACAATCTTACGTTTAATAAATTAAGTAGGTACTATACCATTTACAATTGAATGTGTACATTTCAATTTGCTGTGTTTGGATTGGAAAACCAAAGTATATCTTTTGTCATGTTTAATATCACCGATAACGCTACTTAATTACGTGTTTATTGAATAATGTTTTAAGATAATCAATGTGTTGCAATCGCTGCTTAAAATTCACATCAGTGCAATTAAAAACTGTTTTTACAGAATAAGTTTTCTTAAAAATACAATGTTAAATTTATTTATTTGTTGTCCAAAATTTACACTTTGTCCAAAGCGCCTACGTCCTACTTCTCCTCAACTCAACAAGAAATTAACTGAAACTCTTCTCCACAGCGTTCAAGAATGCCCGTCGCCTGAACAGCACACCACAAGCGATCGCGACCCAACAATCGCGAGTCTTAACCCTTCGTAATCACCGGCATCAACATTCACCTCCGCGTGTACAAGGAGGCGCTGGCGGCCGGCATGGAGCCGCTAAGCGAGAACCTGTGTCTCTCCGAGCTGGAGCTGCATGGGGGGCACCTGCACGAGTCGGTGGCGGCGTCGGTGGGCTCGGCGATCTCGAGCCTGATGGCGCCGCTGCACCATGAGCCGCAGCACGCGCCGCTACACCACGCCCCACCGCTGCACCATGAGCCGCTTGAGAAGCTTAAATGTGAGTGTTTTGTCATTTCATTTTTGTACAGGGTTATTTTTAAAGACTGCATATTTTTAAATTAAATTCAAGAGAATAATACTGATTAACGCAAGGTGGAAATTATTCAACTTTGTACATAATTACTCATTTATTTTAATTTCAATACATCCTAATCAATGTTAAAAGTATACTGAGTATCTACCACAAGCACGGTCGCCGGTCATTTTTATACACAGACGCACGCGCGCCCTGTGTGTATGTAACATAAGTAATTAGGTATTTTGTTTTGTGAGTATAAAAATGATTCAAGATTTTCAAAAAAGAAAAAATTACTAATGGACTATAATATTCATGATTTTGAACCTTCTTTTAAAATTTGAATACTCTAATGAAAATAACTTTGAATTAAAATGTATTAAAATAACACTAGGAGATTCGAGACCTAAGTGTCACTGGTTAGGGTTAAAATAAAGGTTAATATATATCCTCACAATGCATGCGGCGTCTATTAATACAGGCTTCTGTATAATCTTTGTCAATTGAACTGGATATGTTTATTGTGTTCAGAATATGCATTAATACGATTAATTATGCTCGACGAAAAAAAAAACACGATTTAAACACATAAGTGAAGTATGACAAAAGGTACATCGACTTTGTAGCGAAAGGAAAGAAAAACAAGACATCAACAAAATTTCTTGAATTTTATGAGTCCTGATTTTGGTTGGTTGTCATAATCTCATGAAGTTTGCTTACTCGTTTCTCTGATATATGAACGAAACAAGGTTCTGTCCTTTAGGAAGCAGCATAATTCGTACGTTAATAAATTCAATCTCGTAGCCAATCCGGGACAGAACGTAAAATCAGTATGTTTCCATATCGACCCGTTCTCACGAAACGCCAACGAGGATCTTTTATATTGGCAAATAAATCCCGTTTTAAACTCCATTGGGTTGGTAAATAAAATAAAAGGGACTTTTCGTGTTTCATTTCATTGGCGAGTCGTGCCCGCGTACAATGAAGTCATTCCTTTGCCCGTTTTATTTTCATGAAGATATGTGGCCCCGGCTCATTGATAGGATCTTGGTGGCGGATTTCGTGCGGATAAAATAAACTATGCTGCTAGTGATCAATTGATTTAATTGTGAATGTATAGCCTGACTATCCTTTGTGAGTATGCTAAATGGTCCCTTAAACGATAAGGAACATATGACTTTTTAGGTTTTTTGTTTTACACAAATTTTTAATTCAATGGAATTTCATAGAATACAAATGGAGATCGTATTCTATGAAAGACAAAGATAGACGTAATCTCCCTCTTCCGTTATGGAGGTTGAATAAATAGCAGATTTAGGCATCTTAATTCTTAATATTTATAATATCCTTTAAAACTATCATTCATAAATTGAAAAAGCTATCTTTCCAACCATTTTAATCATAAAATATCGCATCAAAGTGACAAATAATACAAAAATTAGCTCTCCTTTGTGATCGCACGTGGTCCGAAAACATGAAGTGTGACGTCACATCGAACAGCGTGACGATGTGGGCACAACTTTGTGTGTAAAATTAGGGATTATTCAATGCCCCGTGACATGCAATTTCACACTTTTGTTCAATATGATGTCTTTATTGCTTGTATTTCTATGACGTCAAGTGATATATTTATGATTAAAATAAAAAATATTACAAAATCCTCCTTCAATGTAACAGCGTATTGAACTGTTGCATATTGTAGTTTAAAATTTTTAGAATAAATAAATACCACGATATTTTCCTTTGCCGTTAAAGCATTAAGTAAGAGATAATTAACTGAGGTTCAGTTCCATCAAGTAACTTTGACCAAATACCATAACTTTAATGTTAATGCTTTTCATGGGATGTCAAATCGTCAAGGCTAATTATGGTAAATATAACTTAACACAACATGGCCTAAAATAGCTACTTAACTTTGGAAAGTGAGTTGTGCGTGCCCTGCATTTGAACCCGGGACTTCCGCTTTGGGCAGTTCGTTTCTTACCCACCGAGCTATAGGCAACTTGCTATTATAATTATTAAGGGTAAATCGTGTGATTAATTTACCTGTGGAAGTCGCAGTTAGTTTTGACACCACATTATGATTAAAGATTGTTTGGAATTAAGCCAAATATTAGCACAATTGTTTTGAGAAAAGGTCAAACATAATTTGCTATGTGAGTCATGTTGCTTATTTGTTAATGTCAATGACTTGGAGCAGAATTAATGTAAAAAAAATAGTGCTCATAATTTTGATAATTAAATTATTTTTAAGAGGTCATTATAGTCATAGACTTTCTACGGCTGAAGATGATTAGGTAATAAATCTTTCATAAACGAATACGTATAAATCTTGAATTTTCTTTTTTTAATCCCAAACGGATCTCTTCAAGCAGACTGCTGATCTTTTATTTGTTATCACAATACCGCAATATGTTTATAATAATAATTTTGTACTGAAAACGAAGAACATAATATATTTGCAGTTTTATATGTGATTTCAGGGGAATAACCGCTTGAATTTAATCGTTATTTGCAGTAATTAAATAAAACAATAAATATATGAAAGCACTTTTACAACCCTTAGTACAATTAATTGGTCGCAAGGTTAATTAACTACGCTCCTTTTTTGCGATTTAATGCTCTTAACAATCCAACTGATACATTATATTAGTCATTATTATTGTGGTGAGTAAATTCGCTATTAATAGATAACGAGATCATGAGATAAAAAATCTGTGGACATTTTTTAATGTTGCTCAATTTTAGTAACAAGGTGATGCGTATTTATTCACTGTTGGTTTGAATCATCTGTTTACAAAGTTATTCATGGTAACGGTAAGCATTCTATTTCGTATTCGTTTAGTTGTTCCATATTCAAAATGAGCATAGTTTGAATTCAAATTTCAA
Source organism: Theretra japonica (assembly GCA_033459515.1). NCBI lineage: Eukaryota > Metazoa > Arthropoda > Insecta > Lepidoptera > Sphingidae > Theretra > Theretra japonica. The sequence goes on along the minus strand of CM065938.1, from coordinate 4,704,820 downwards.
ATTATTTATTAATTATTCGATCAGTTGTTCGATGTTTAAGATAAGCATAATTTGAATTCAAAATTTAAATTATTTGTATTTGATCTTTTTTTTTTATTATGTTTTTTGGCTTTGTCCATTGAATTGCACATTTTGGTAGCACATGTATCGAAAAAAGTACTTTATTAATTTTAGACTCTTTAATAATTATACACTTATTAATAAATGCACCATACAAACACCTGCATTAAAACTTTAATGTATTCATACAGCATTATTGCAAAGCGCTGTGCCGGAGTAGGGGCGCTGCACTGGGTCCCGACCCCCGGCTAATCGGATAGTTTTTACAAACACATCAATATCGGATTACACGTCCCCTAGATGTTTTGTTACGCAATTAGTCATGCCCCGAGGGACTCGCGTTAAAGTTTTCGCGCGTACGGATGATCTGTTCCAATTTACAATTTTATTTGTTTGTATAGATAAGGTTGTTTTTTATGAGAAAAATGGTATTTTTGTACTCTTAATTATACATTTTTTGCATGAGTTGCAAGTTCCGGTATGGTAGTGATAAAATCATCAACAAAGAAATTTCGTGTGTGAAAAAAGGGTTCATAAAAGATAGGCCAAGTATGAAAAAATCTAACAAATTCCTAAAAATTAGCTTCTTGAGAGTAACTTGAGTCTATGTTATAGACATTACCATAAATAATCACATGCGTTGTAACAAAATGGAGCATACATTTTGTTACTTTCGTTAATAAAAACGGTTCAAAAAAGAACTTATTTTTGCAAAAAATCGCACTGCACCATACATCTGTGCATCGTTCAAACACAAAACTGACGTAAAAGCAACGATTTGCAATCCATCACCGCCGAGACAAAAAGGGCAACAGAGGCAATCATTTAAAGTCAATTCGAATCGTGATCAATGCGTCCCTGTCTGGCGTGAATATTTTTTATATCTCCTGTCTCTTTCTAACATTAAAAAAGTCCCCCGAATCCAGCGAGGCATTATATTGCGATGATTAGGCTTGCACTTGCTTCACTATTGAATTTAAATGGGGGATTAAAACGTTACTGCGTATTATTAAAGCGCTATTGTGTTTTAGTTCATTAGCTAATGCTGTTGTCATTCGGCTATTGTTGGCTTTTGAAAAATTATCTCCTTTTTGACTTTTTGGCAGTTGTTGAAACATATTTAAAGAGTGGAAATCGATTAAATAAAACATGTTATTTAGTGCAATATTATTAATTTGCACGGAAATTAAAATTGATTATTATAGGTAGTATGATAGTGAGTTATTGTTGTACAGTTACGCCGTCAATGAATAAAGAAATATATTTTTTTCTAAAGGTATATCGATTTATACATTCTTAGTATAACTTTATATTTCCTCTTTCTTATTGCATGGCGGTAAATCGTTGGATATATTTTTTTTTACAAAAATCGTTGTTTCCTTTATTTTTTGCAAGATTTTACAAAAGATAATTTTAGAAATTGAAGCTCAAATTCCTTATTAGGTTGTTGTAAATATTCCTAGCAATTTTTTTCAGGCATTCAATTTCAAAATGAAACCAAAAAAATTGTCGCCACCGGTATATTTATTAAAATAACACAAGGATCTAGTACATTTTTTTATGTTCGCGCGTAATCCTTCATTCAACTTTCGATAATTGGATCGCACGTGGGTTTTGTAAAAAAATTACGTAACCACGTTCTTTTAACATATTCTGTAAAAAAAATCCCATCTGTTCTGCGTATGATATCGGCATCGGCGAGCTTATCCTCCGAAGATTGTTCCCATATCCCGAGATTTTTATAAAATAGGCGAAAAACACGTTTCGTGGCTTTAATTTTAAATTGATCAGGTTTTGCGGAATCTTTTCTAAAGCCGCCTATTCGTGGACGGCTTTTTTCCCGTTCGCGACCGTGTTAATTCTTCATTATTTTGATGATGGAAAAATTAATTATGTGACGCATTTACTGGTTTACATGATCACATTTTTAATATATGAAATGTTTGAAAAATCTCAAATGATTACAAAGCCAATCCGCTTTGTAATCGGGATTTGACAATCCAATCCAATCCATCAGCCAAAGGCAGGCCAATGCTGAACATAGGCCTCTCCCAATAATTTCCACAGTGACCTGTTGGAGGCAGCCTGCATCCAGCGACTTCCAGGGATTTGAGAGCTTCGCCTCTATCATCTTGGTCGGGTATAAGATTGACGAACTATGAGTGGTACTAGTGATAATTCTGCCTACTTTTTCGAGGATACATATACGGATATATTTCGAAGATATGTTATAGTGACATTGGACCTAATAATGATAGGTTCTTGAGAATAGGTATATCAAGACTAAAGAGCTTTTCATAGTCTTTGATGACTGATACCTATCCACAAATCACGGTCTTATATGTATTGTAGGGTTACGAATTATATTAAGTGTACCTTCACTATCAAGCAATGGATTTGAACTGCTGTACATACACTTTTCTAATAGGTTGTTCGTATTTGTCCCTATTGACCTAATAGTCCTTATTCCTCCAACCTACAACGTTAAGCGATGGTAAAAAAAACCATCATGGGCACCTCGCAAATTTCTCGCATTTGGACCAAGACCAAGATCAGCGGAATAGTGTCAAATGGATAGAACTCGAATTTTGATTGCAGAGCACTCACGACTTATCGTGAGTGCTCTGCAATCAAAATCAAAAAAAACGAGAAGGTGACAATGGACCTTAGTCCATTGTCACCTTCTCGTATAAAAATAAATTCAAGGATGAATCGTTGAAATCGTGAATGAATGAATGAATCACCTGCATGCAAATTAAGATTCTAATGAAGGATTTCATTTCGATAAATATCCTATCCTAAATTTCTATGGTATGTAAAGTCCGCCAACCCGCACTACGCCAGCATCATGGACTATATGGCCTAACCCCTCTCAATCGTACTCTATATTGTAGAGGAAGCCATGCCAACCGAGGACGTATATGGGCTGATATAGTATGTAGTAAATATCCTATGTTTTGTATAGATTTAACCCAAAGTTCGGAGATATCCCTGAGGTGTGAGGGCCGGGACCGAGGTAAATATTTGTCGTGTTGGTCCACGTCTTACGGATAGAGATTACTTTATCTGAATGCACTCTTTGACCCCGGAACGCATGCGCGATAATTTTATAACACGAGTTTGGAATGAAAATAATGTTTTCCAGGTTAAAATCGTTGGATTAATTCGGTATTTGCTATAATTTTTGAGTTTATCAGTTAACATCGGCAATATAAACAAGTTCTTGCTTCAAATTAGTGGCTTTTCGTTTGCTCCTTTTTAAATGAGCAAGAATTGTAATGTAGAGTCGCGTGTCAGATCAAGGTTATTAATTCAGAATAATTAGTTTATTAAATTAGTTCCTCCCTTTTCTTCCTTCCTAGTACATTTTTAAATGCTTTTCATTGGCTAGCAACGCTTTATGTGTCCGTTGAGTGGAGCTTCATTATCTTTTCTTCTATTCATGGATAATATTAATTACTTACGTAAACCGCTTACTCGTTTATCCAATTTGCTTTTATAAAAACAACAGTCTTCATTTATAGGTTATCACAAATATGTCTCCGTCTACGTTACATGAAAATTCGCAAAACCAACAATGTTACGCTAAATATGAACTAGACTATATTGAGATAAATGATCCTATACGAAAGTCAATAAATATTAGTATACAAAAAGTGTGTTGAAAAAATCGGTGCCATGCTGTCTGGCGAGTCGCGTAGTATAAAAGTTTGTTGCAAAAAATGTTCACTGGCCCACACGGTTGCTTTGTCGCGCAGCTTTGATGTCCTTAGGGATTTATTGATATTTTTTGTTGATGCTTTTGATGTGCAAAAACAATGTAAACGAGGGGATAGCATACGAGCGATGAGCATGTCACCTGATGAAATATGATCACTATCTCCTTTAAAACCATTGCTATCCTTACATTTGACGTGTCGACCTTTGATGATAGATAGTAGATGAGGTGATGAAGTTTGGGTAATTAGGTAATTTCATTGGAAGAATCTTCAATTCTTGTCGTTTTTACAATTATTCTGACATAATCGGTTATTCCAGTCTATTGATTAGATATGCAAGTTTAATCAAATTCCAGTGATAAAATATGTTGTTGCACATATTTTATTCTAACAAAAGTAATTGATATAATAAAAAAAATAGGTATATTGCATTTGTAAATTAGTTTTTATTCTCTCAACTTACACTATGTGAATGTGTCCTCAATCAGAAGCTCCCCGATCCGTCGCCCTCTAGTCTACACGTTTATTTCACCAGATAGTCATAAACTAAGTCACCAGAACATTAGTATAAGAAACAGATTAACATATGCTCGGACTATTAACAGCGTCATCGGCAATTAGTGAGGGCGAGGATAAATAAATTCGAGCGCACCTCGGAGACATGTGACACCGATTCCGAACGCCTGTTAACAAATTAAACCGATTTGTTCTGTTATTATAGCGGGCGTATGGGAAGTTCTCGAGCATATTTTGACAAAATTTATTACTACCACGCCCACGGGCTTTTATTTTTTATACGAGGGCGGATTCCGCCATCTGCCGCGGGAGTCACGCCCTGCCAGGGAAGACCTCGAAAAAATTGTGTCTTTTTGTTATTTTGGAACAGTTTTGAGTAGGATTAATTTGATGTTCAGGTTTCAAAGGATACGCGCGAGTGCAAAAAGTTGGTGGATGGGAAGATAGCTGGACTTTACAAGTTATAACCTTCGTGGTAGGCAGCGGCTTGATTGACAAAGTCTATAAGCCTTGGTGAGGGCCAGGTAAAGAGGCAGGGTGATAACTCATCTCCCTCTCTTACACCACAGGAAATCCTGTAGTGCACATATGTAGGCTCCTTAAAGGATCTCCACGTCGACCTGTTATATAACTTAACTGCCTATAATAAAACAAAAATGACGAGAAAAATTCACTGTTAATTTAAGGAATTAACGTTACTAAGTAAAAAATATTTACTAGATTTGGTTAGATTACGAAATATGAAAGAAAAATTATTTGAATTTTTTACCTTTCATTTAACTCGACTCATTGGTCTGATACCAGTATCTGTTTACTTTGAAATGCATTAGAAATATTCCTTAGAAATCCAAAACTTCTCTTCTGTAACATAAAATTATTATATTTTCAATAAGCACTCAGATACTTGAGGGAGTCCTATGTTCAGCAGTGGACTTCCTGTGGCTGAAGAGAGTGAGTGAGAGTGAAAGAAACGCTCACAATCTGAACAAATTATTTTATACCTCCCAACTTATCATCCAGGGAGCCTGCTACCTTTAGCACAGAACCCCACTCATACCTTACAATCCTCATCCCTATTACAGAGCAACGGTAGCTATTTCCATCATTAATAAAACCCATTCTTCAAACACATCACAGCACGATTCCGTATTGGTAAACAATAAGTCAATACACATGATTGATAGTGGCTGACAGATGGTAACCCTTGCACTGCGCCCATCTGTCACCGCGTGGTCACTATGACCATTCGCCACCTCGTTCATTATGATTTATTTATGGTCAGTTTCGGCAGTGAAGGGTTGGTTTGTGTGAGAAAAAGGTTATTAGGAATTTAATGGATTTTTGTCTTGCGATAGATGGGTGCATTAGTATGGGTCAGTTTAAATCGTGTTATAGTTAAGACACGGTAAAAATAAATATTTCTATATCGACACAAGATGGCATGTTGGTGTTATTTTACATATTTCAGAATAGTTTGTATTATTATGTCATGAATACTTTTGCCTACCTGGTTAAATGCCTTAATAACATTGATTCTTCTAAAAAGTCATTAATTACCTGTAATTCGTAGAAAGTGATCAGTAACGAAATTTTCTTGAACAAACGACTACAATCCAACGAAGAGTTAGTGTAGTCTAAAGTGTGGTTATTTTTTGCCGGACAACAGTATAATGTTCACTCGGTCTAATTTTGATATAAACTGGCAATACCCGTAATGTGTGATTTAGTATAGGGGTTTTAAACAAATAAATAAATTCACCCAACAGTCACATTCATATTTCTTTCCACACAATAAGATCTTGTGTTGTGGACTCGTGAATATCAGGAATTACGAGAGACTTTTCGGTCTCACAAACACCCAGACCTGAAACAAATACCAATGGATCACGCAAATATTAGTCTCGGAGCGGGGACCGAACCCGCGGCTTCACGTTTTACAACCGGCGTTTAACCAACTGCGCCACGGAGACTGTAAAGATGTATGTTTTTAAATAATACTTCACCCTATAATACGGCCTTGTTTTACAAACCATCAACTACACGTACATTAACTTGCAAAAACAAAGGTGTATACACGTGAATGACGCCATAAAAGTTTTTATAACGCAGGTCGCGATATGTATCTGATATAATGCCCATCTTTTGTATAACATTACTTTCCGTTTATTCTCGTTTTATTTGTTGCTATAAAAGGGAACAATGACAGTACATTGTGCACTTTGTAATAAATCTTTTCGTTTTATGACAAATTGTAGTTACCCTACGGTTTAGAACAAATATCCCGGGACAAACACCAGTATGGTACGTTTGTAAACAGATATTGCAACGCCCTTCTGTGTGTACAAAATATTGTATTGTGTATGAATTTATTGCTTTGAGGTTTTAACCGAAAATAGATTATGGTCGTTTTGACCGTCCACAGTAGTTGGGTTAATGCCTCTTCTCAATAAGAAACGTCACCAATAACCAATGTGATTGATGCTTTTAAGTTACACATATTTTGGAGTTGATTCATGTTTCAAAAATATTGTAGATATCATTTCTGACCTAAGGAGTAATATAATTACACTAGATACGTATTAGGTGGACGGACGACCTGGTGAAGGTTGGAGGAAGCCGCTGGATGCAAGCCGCTTCCAACAGGTCATTGTGGAGATCCTTGGGGAAGGCCTATGTTCAGCAGTGGACTTCCTGTGGCTGAAGAGGGAGAGAGATACGTATTAAAGGATCACAGAATGTTGAAGAAACAGGGACATTAACAAACAAATATTAAAAACGAGTGCTATTCGGCTGTTAGTCTAATTTAAAATGTTGGACACGAATTACCTTTAAAATATTTGTCGAATTTTAACTATGAAGCTTTCTCACGATATTTTTATTAAAATTTATAGTGAACGACAATTTACTAAGAATACCTATATTATAACAACGAAAAGTGTTAACTGGTTTGCAAAGTTATCACTTAAAAATGAATTGTACCATACCAAAATTTACCAAAATCTTGGAACATCCATTACGTGCATACTATAAAATGTGGTAGATATGTAGAATGCTGATGAGGCATTGTAAACCGTCGTCTCGTGACGTATGTAACCCGTAACAATGCCGGATGACGCTGCTTTATGACACTACGGTCTCAGCGACCCACCGCCCCGCACCTAATTATAATATTATGACTTCACATTATTTCCCGAATGTGTCAAACCCTCAGAGGTGCGGGGTATATTTCACCCATTTAAGCTTATTATAACGCTAATCTTTTGTGCTCGTATCCGATATTTTATCGCTTTCATGATGGAAATGTGTTTTTAAAATGAGTTGCAATTTGGATACTGCTAGTTTAGAATACAATCAGAAATGAGAAATGAAATTTTGATCGTAACATGATAGGAAAACTTGATAAATTCCTAACAGAAAATCTGTATTTATGTGACGTCTACGAGTATAAAAAATATTGAAAGCTTTTAGTAGGCATTAATACAAAATTGCAGAAACTTACTAAGCATTCGTTTTTATATTAGATATAATAATGTAGGAACTCCTCTAATAACCTCTCCTTAATTCACTCAGTATCCACCGACTAAAAAAGGGAATAACAAATGTTTAGGTAAGTCAAATAATGTACCAACTCCGCGCGGTTCATAAAACAACGAATATACTGTAATGTGGCAACTAAAACAGCCTGTTATCCACCCTCGGAATAGATCGCTATTACAATTTAGTAATCACCATAAAATCTGTATCACCGCACTAATATATTTATGACATTACAGCTCCCACTAATATTTATGCAAATTGAAAATGCACCGAATGGCGTCGTTTACGCTTCCCTAATCCCTTTGCAGACTAAACGGGACCGAATCGACATATGGTCGACTTGGCTCTTTTCAGCTGTTAATTTCTTTTTGACGCGGCTGGTTTAGGGTTATGTTCTTGGTTCGTGAAATGTATTAATTTGTTTGTTTTTTACTGCTTGTTTCGTCGAATATTTAGTGCAGCGCTAATAAAATAACAAAATATGATTGGTCTGGATGTTGGAACACATTCTATCACCAGCAGTATTTTTGTACCTGTTGATTGAAATCTAAGAAAATTATATTTATATTTTTCATGAAGCTATGCTCTTTTGAAATGATTAAATTGGTTGCATATGTACAAGGAATATGCCATGAGCATAATTTTATTTCTTCATGTCTTTAATCCGAAAAAATGTTTTTTTTAACTTTTTTTAACTAATTCTTTATGTAGTTATGGTGTTCCAAAGCTGTAAAACACACAAAAAAAATCCTGCATCTAAAACAACACAATCCATAAATCGAAGAGATACCCCATCACAACATTTGCAGAACAAATCTGTACCAACACCCCATCCGCATTGTCATCGCGACATCTAACAGAAAAGTAATTTGTGTCCATATGGGACTCGTGATTGCCTTACCACTTCAACCCTCACTCATTCCACGGATTGGTCTTTTGGTGGCCATTCCGACCCCTTGCGCTTCTTGGGTGTCTTTTAATGCCCTATAATGATGTTAAATGGATGTAGAAGTCATATTTCTGCGGGTTTGTTAAAGTCAATGGGAAATGATTTTGAAGGTAAATTATATTTTAGGTGAATGTGTAGTAATGTGGCTTTGGTGACGTCAAGTATTATGTGTCGTGCCAAAATATTCTGAAGATTACTTAGGAATAATTACCAATATTCAATGTGCTTAACGCAGTTTTTAAAAATATTCGAAAACGTTTTGGAAAACAATGTGTTACTTACTATTTCTTAATAAATACTGACTAAAATTTTAAAATGTAACGAGGTACCGTTTTGCATTCTAAATACACGCATGAATTGTCGACGCATAGTCCTTGTCTTCACAAGACCAAAGCAGTTCTAGATCTCTAAAATATTTAAATATAGCCCCATTTCAAACCTCATCATAATTCCCACCTAAAATACAGAAAACGTACATTTATTTAATATCAAATAAAATATCCCCCATTTAATTTCCACAATGAGAACCCAAATATGTAGTTGCAAAGTCATAAAAACAGATAAATTTCCGCGAATTAATTCTCAGTTGCACCCCTAGCCGCAGCGGGTAAACACTAATATTGTGGGGTATTTTAAGTCTCAGGTGGTTATTTGCTTGCGCGGAAGGGTTACACTTGATTTATTCCGTCCGTAATGCGCCCCGCGGGACGCACTATTCCGCCCCCGACGCCTATACAACTATAAACGCTAATTTATCTACACACCGCAAATGACTTGTTTTGATTTAATTTCGAGTTGGTTTTACTTAGGGATTTATATAGATGTTACATGTTATTTTCATGTTATAAAAGCTTTGACGAATGGAGCAGCGGGTAAGAAGCAGATAATGTATAGTATAGTATAATGTATAGTACAGAGGTTGCAGGTTCGATCAATGTAAGGAAAAACGTTATTCACGATACGGTAAACCTAGTAGTTGGGTAAATATAAAAAATACATATTCAAAAAATTTGACAATTCGGTATCCACGTAATCTCCGAAAGGAAGATATACCAAAAAGCTCTCATTGACATTTTCATTAGTATGATTAACAACACTACATTTATGACTTCCACAACGCAACATTTCACTCGTGTATGAAAGAAATACGCACGCAACAATGTACAGAGCTTGGAATTCCTCGCTGGTCCGACCTTGAGACCAATAACACGTGGCCAATAAACAAAAGACGATGAATCCTCGCCGCGTACGTGTCATGTTCCTGCTACAATAACGAAACATGAAAAATTTCCAGACGCCCACATCAGACTGATAAATGGCTTCCGAAAATCCAAAAGGAAGTTACAGCTTACTTGGGATTTGGTCTAGAACCTCTCACGTCCCATAACTGCTGCACTCCGCTTTATTACAATTACCATAAGCCTCAAAGTCCCGCACTCGACGCGACGCCCGCGCGACTTCATCATTTTGAACCTACTCACAAGTGCTGTAAGACTGTTATTGCTTGGGTGAAATAGAAACCGCGTGTGGCTCGGAGTCTGTTACTCGGTGCGTGCAACTTTGCCACTTATGTGTGACGTGTTAAGAGCTAAGTTTGTAGATCGCGAGTGATTCTCGCGAAAGTTATGCGCCGTTCGTGCCTCCGTAGCGGTCCACTCTTTACATTTTATGTACGTGTACGATATGTTGGCGGCTATTTGGAATACTAATTGAGCATGTACGGATTTCTGAAAATGCCCATTTTTTCCGACCCGAGAGTTTGTTTTATCGTAACACCATCTAAAGGATTCGGACCGTTGGTGTGTCTATAAAATATTTGAACGCAATGAAAACTAAATTTCCTTTTCTTTAAGCAGGGTTTTGTTTAATGGGTAATGATTAAAAGGGTGTTCTTAAATAGAACAGGTAGATATCAGCCATTAATTCAAAGCCGGCGGTTTACTGCGCCGACCAATCCACGTCGTGAATTGTGAACCAGCAAACCGCGAAATGATGACGAATCGTGCCTGAGAAAAGGGTCGTCAGAGCAGGATGGAAACATAATTTAAGCGGGGGTGCGAGAAGGATAAAAAGCGGGAAAATTAGCCGATGCTCCCGTGAATTTGTGTACGTTTTCAATGAAGGTTCTTCACGGTAGGTAAAATAGGAATAAAATGGATGGGCCCTAATCCGTCAGCCATTTATAACTTACACGCCATTAATTTGAGTGATAATTCATGAATGGCGTCGCGATTGGTCGTAGATAGAGCCGTGGTGTACAGTAGCCGAGGCAACAAAGCGCTTATCAATCAGGTAGGAGGGTAATCTAATCGAGTTTTACAACGAATCTACTGCGCCTGTCATTTCCTTCTTCTTATTGATACGTTTTCGATGCCATAGCCGATTGATATTACAGATTATTTTTATATTGCATAACGTTTCATTATCAAAATTAATGTATTTTCGCTTTTAGATTCGTGATTAGTTGTAATTACAGATACTAATTAATTCTAATTAGTTCCATCTACAGATACGCAATTGTGGTTTAATTTTCTGTTTTTTTTTTGTCATATATATTTGAGTTATTTAAAGTACTTTATTCGCATTTTGTCTTTGAATAAAACATTTTTGTGGTAATAGTATGCACGCAGAAATGTAACTTAAAGCAGGTTCATACAAATTACAAAACACCAATTTTTTTATGGTTAAAACGTGAATCGACGCTCAGAGATTTAATTCAGGCCTAGTAAGAAAATATTGCTTAACATTTTTTTGTCCCGGCCACCACACAGGTAGTAAACAGTGCGGATTATGCACATATTGCACGTACTTTTGTTTGACTTGTGTCCGGCTTGACCTACTGCCGCCGACGCATGTCACTCATAGATTACATCATTTGTGTACGTACATACATGTTCGCCGATTCACAAAATTGAATCATATTTTAATATTTAGAGTATTAAATATTACCCTTACTAAACGCGGCGAAGTGACTTAGAAGAGCAAATTGTGAACAGAAAGACAGCGGGATCAATACTAACCCTGTAATGACTCTGGCGTATATCTAGACTTTTTTTCTTCCTATTTTCAATTGTAGAGGCGGCAAGAGCCCACCGCGCTGGAATATTTTCCTTGTATAGAACTTTCAAATACAGAACCTCAAGATATTATCATTCACTATTAACACGCAAATAACATTGAAATGCAAGAAATGTGCTCCCTTCAAACTAACCAATATCACTCTAAATAATATTTTCTATTCCCAACTACGACATCGCTCACTTTTACAAAATACTAACAAGAACACTTTTTCTATTTACAAAGCAATGTTTTTACAATACTAATATTTATTCATAAACAAAAAAGCTTACAAAAACACGTCGATGACCCATATTACGTCACAAAAAATACAAGCGCGAACTAACAAAAAATATCCAACATTGTTTACTTACATCATAATCCTGTCATAAGACCACCGCGCCGATGTCCGCGGTCTCAATTCGGTCTTACAGTCTTACGGTCTTGTACAGTCTCACGATCTTACGGTCTCGGTCTTACGGTCCCGGCCCCGCGCCGGACGTGGCCACTCGTGCTTCCTGCGTTATCAGGATTACACTAAGCAGGCTCAGCCACGGTGGTCCGTTGATAATAATAGTGTTTGGAATTAACAACTGATTCCATTAAGTGATCGTGTTGCTTAATTGCTTAGCGTTATGGTATGACGGCCTTTAGACTGTTAATGTCTGAGTTCATTTTCCTATTATAACCTATGTTGATGTTTTATCTGTTTTCAAATAGCGTTGGTTTTTCGCAATTCTGTTCAGTACTGTGTTATATTTTTTGGGTACCTATATTGAATAGAGGGAAGCTAGTCATGTTCGTATTCAACCGAATGACGATTATCTTCCTTTTGTTGGTTTCGATAAGGCTGGCATAATTGTGTTGAGTAGCGATGAATAAGTCTCACCATTGGATATTCAATTTGAATTGCACTGCACCTACCACTAAATGCATCGCTAGCATTCTATTGTGTCGGTATATTCAAAAATAAATAAAAGTGTGTTTATAACTTCTATTTTACGGCCTTATTCATAGACAGTAATAAAACCTATTTCATTTGGTCTTCCAATGATTTGTCCCTTTCGAACGACTTCGAATTCAGTTTGAGCGAGGAAGACATAACATTCCATAACTAAAATAAGTTTTAAAACCGTCTATGAATAAGACCGTTATTGTTAAGCAACTCAAATAAATATCATGAATTCGCATAAAACTATCTTTTGTAAACAAACGATAGTTTAGATTAGAGTTAGATTCATCAGTAATCCGATGACTCTTATTCACGATACCGTTATTATCATAACACTAAAATGCGACTTATTAAAATAACCAAATCATCTATATTCATAAAATATTATGAAAGAACTAGCCAATAAACATATTAAAATAACCAATCGCATAAATATAAGAATTATATTTGATACGAATTGATTTCAGATACATAAAATAATATTTGCGTTATTAAATTGCACAGCCATTTTTTCAAATTTAATACCTATAAATTATAATTTATAACAATAACGATAATACGAATAAATCCTTTGTGAGTTAATACCGTTCACTCGACAAAAATAGCTCGCGTGTATCTATTGCATGTTATTCTTATAGTGTATCAGCTATACGTTCCACTGCAGAGCGCGGGCCTCCTCTACAATCGAGAGAACAATTGAGAGGGATAAGGCCAGTTAGTCCACCATGCTAGCCTAGTGCGGGTTGGCGGACTTTTTCATATCATAGTATCCACAAATCGCTATGCTATGCAGGTTTCCTCACGATGATTTCCTTCACCATTATAGTGCCTGATGATTGTTTATCAATATACACATGACTCCGAAAAGTCATAGGTGTGCGCTGTGATTTGAACGCGCGACCACCGTGAATATGTTGGCAGTCCCGTCTGGTCCGTTTACCAAGAGGTCACCATGCACTCCACTTCGTTATTCTTGTAATGGGTGAATATTCGTGTACCTACTTTGTTAAAGGAGAATTATAAATAAACCATCATTTATTCGTAGGATGTCCATCGTCCAATGCAAAAGTGTTATCAGTTTTCATTGCCATCTTTAGATAACGTTCCCTATTTGTTGTTTTCCTGTCCTCAGCATTGCAACTTCACCCATAGCAGTTTGTACATACATACACATACATAAACACACGCCTTTTTCCCAGAAGGGGTAGGCAGAGGTGCTACTAGAACACCCACGTTTCGCCTTGTATATTCCGTCCCACGATGTGATAGGGGGCGAGCCTATCGCCATATCGGGCACAAAATCCTGACTCCGGGCTGATAATGAATAGAAAAATCCAAAATCACTTTGCCCGACCCGGGATTCGAACCCGAGACCTCAAGCTTTGCAGTCATACCGTAGTACCACTACGCCACCGAGGCAAGGTCAATGTGGAGATCCTTGGGGGAGGTCTATGTTCAGCAGTGGACTTCCTGTGGCTGAAGAGAAAGAGAGTAAATGAAAGCTGTGTTCGTAAAATTCAGACACGAAACAAGATTAATCCTATGGGGCAATGTTTTTGAATACATATAAATAAAAACATAAATTCATCGCAGAACAAATAAACTCGTTCATAAACAAAAACTTGTCGCACAAAGATAAAAGTCATCTCAAAATTGCGTTGTGACACCACTCGTAAATAACATGTACTTACCTGTATATGTATATACGAGTTCATTGTGACGAAACACCTACCTATGTCCCAATAGAGATATATTTAAATTACCTACTGCAAATAAACTACATCTGCGTTATAAATATGAACTAATCGTTGGAGTTTGCTCCGTCCGAGAAATAAAAACGCCTCGAAATTCAGCGGCAGCGAGGACCGGGGTCGTAAATTACGTGCACTTATCTATATTTGCCCCAGCGCGACTGTCTGTCTTTAGTGTAAATACAAAATTCTCTCTTTATATTTTTATACATTTTTTACAGCCTTTAAAATTTATGGCATAACGAATTCGGCGCCTACATGCGTTCTAATCAAAACATCTTTGTAATATCAACTTGTACACTGGTTTACAGAGTATATAAAATGATATTGTCCTATTTTTCATCTTTTTATTACGTTTAATGAGTTTTGAAGTGGTCTAAAATATAGTGAGTGCTGTTGATCGCGTTTATTAATAATTTTATGGGTAAAACACGTGTTTAAATATTTCCTAATATATGTATGGTTACTTGCAAGTGAATGGACTCGCAAAATTGATTCTCCGGGCGAATTGACGATTCACAATAGTATAGTCCAGTTTCTTTCTTATTTTTTTATGTTTTAGCAAAGCAAAGTAAAACTAAACATGATAATAAGAGCGATATTACTCATAAAAAATATCTACTATCTGCCAACAAAGCATAACACTCGTAATTGCTTCTACTGAAACATTTAAATATCTCTAATCACCCCGCTCTCTTGAAACCGAATTTACACTAGTTAATCTCGAAACCCGAGACAATTACATATGACTCTAGACCTCGTGTACTCATTAGTCATTATCCGGGTGGATACTGTATCATACATATCGTATAAAAGTTAACGCACGTCATAACGTGTTTACAGAATGATTGTGCTGCAGATATGCGCTGACAAATTTTAAGGAAATTCCTTCTAAAATTATACTTTAAATCTAGTTACTCGTGAAGCAGCATAGGTGTTTGAGCGATGCCGTCTCTATTCCTCACTAATTGTTATAATTATGCCGGACTGGTAGAAATCGGATATGCAAAGGTTGTATCTGAAATGCAGGATACTTGTGTGGTCATTATATTTATTTTTTTACTGATCTCTACTCTCTGCCTCGATTAGATAGTGTCTTGAAATAATGTATTTTGTGAAATATAATATACTATCTGAACTGGGAATTTACGAGTAATTAGACAGAAGTTTATTCAAATTTAAATATTAACAAATATTTCACATCTTTATACAACGTTTTTCCATGTATATTAAAATGGAATATATAATCTCTACTATTAGTTTCTGTAATGTATTACTCAGAAGGATGCTTTTGTGATTATCACGTCACGTTAGCCAAATTGAATTTCTAATATGTATGACCTAGGATAACGTTTTCTTCATACACCTCTTCTAAATATTAATGACCATCAAGGTAACTGATATATTGCAAGGATATTTTTACCACAGTTTTCAATCGACATCGTAAATAACTCGTATGTAATAAATCTCGTTGTCGCACGTGATAAGCAAAATTTAATTAATGCAGATGTTTAAATCTTGTCAGTCAATGTAGCAATGATTATTTGAAATTATATGATTTATAAAACTGGCCAAACGGACCCTTAAAAAAATCTTAAGGAGTGGTAGAGCCACTACTGTCTACTGTAGGAATGGGCCGGCTAGACTATAGTCATGTCAAATGTGGGAACCAAAGTAAAGCGGCATTTCCGTCGTGTTTCGTTCCGTGAGCCGTTTGCACGTCTTATGAATCTACAATAAAAAATATCTACAGCAGTTAAGTACAAAATTTTGCAAACAAATAATCCACATCTTTAAATTGCGTTGTTCAGCACTCACAGTCCCTATTTTATATCATAACACGTGTTTTGTGTATCAAAAATCACAAAAGGAGTTACACAAACTAACTTAAACTGAACTATTAGTAGATGACACGTCATATGTTTCATTGCGTTGATTTAAATCGTGGTTTGTTATGCAAAGCTTCAATTGAAACTATCACTACAAACTATAATCCATCTAAATTCTATTGGCGCGTGGCGAAATTTGGAACTACAATTAAAATTTTAAAAATATCTGTTTAACGCATTGTTTGAGATATGTTTTCATAATATAAATAACAAGCACTTATATTCGTAATCTAATAGTATTAACATGTCCATATAATAAAATGTGAAGAGGGAAAAACTGTTCTCAATTTTTTGACAACATGGCAATAACGACAACAACGCATTCTGACGCCAAAAGATCGTAGACAATCTATACAATGCAATTGAAAATATGTCAAGTACATACCAGATAAAGATCTCGTCGATACTTACGACTTGATCAAAATCAGATACATTCGGAACCCGAAACGCCACACTCGCGTGAGTTAATACGGTATTTTTAATTACACATCAACCGTCTGCTAAAGCATATTATTCATTTTTTATTTACTTCTTATACTCGTATAATAAAATATTATTTTTAATTCCGAGATAAAAGTATAATTTAAAACATTTATATTTAAATTCATTATTTTTCATACAAATAGTTTACTATCGTCATGTGCGGTTCGGTCGTAAATCAATAAAGTTAAGTAGATAAACTAAATCCTTTGTTACCTTCTTCGAGTAGGTTGAGGTAACAGCTGCATAAATATTTTTAGCTGCTCTTGAAATGCCAGATTTATGCATTGCAGTGTCTTTATCCAACTTAATAATTATATTAGACCGCCTCAGTGGATTAGTTGTACTGCGGCATGATTACAAAGATGAGATCTCGGGTTTGCATCCCGAGTCGGGCAAAGTGATATTGTATTTTTCTGTTCATTATTAATCCAGAGTCAGAAATTTGTTCCTGATATGGCGACAGGCGCATCGCCCTATCACACCGTGAGACGGAAAATAATAAAATATAAGGCGAAACGTAGGTGTCTTGGTTGCAATCTGCCTAGCCCCTCTAGTCATTTTTTTGTTTATGTTTTTTATGTTTTTCTGAGTCCATATGAATGTTCTACCACAGGTTTGTTATATATAGGCTTAGTTAATTTACTGCAATTAAATAAAAACAACGTAATTTATTTTTGGTTATCTCTGTATAGCAACTGATAGCACAAGCCATTGTCACGCCTTGTAAATACCAGCGCTGCGATTTTTCGAATATATTTTCCTTAATTTCAATAGCTCAATTTGTTTACCCCAAACCTTTTTAATGATAGCTTGTAAGTAGTGCGATAATATTATTTTGCTTTATTTGTATACGAAGATCGTACAGTCTTAAAACCTTGTACCAATCTTCTTTAGTTACTGCCGACTGCCTTAGTGGCGTAGTTGTCTCAGGTTCGAATCCCAGGTCGGGCAAAGTGATATTGGATGTTTCTATTCATTATCAGCCCGGAGTCAGGAATTTGTGCCCGATATGGCGATAGGCTCGTCCCCTATCATATCGTGAGATGGAACATACAAGGCGAAATGTGGGTGTCCTGGTAGCACCTCTGCCTACCCCTTCTGGAAAAAAGGCGTGAGTTTATGTATGTATGTATCTTCTTTAGTCATAATTCATGGGCGTACAAGCGTGGCAATATTAACAAGTGCGTGAACAGTTCATCACATCACGGAGTGGAGAGGAGGTTTAAAGCCCCCAATAAAACAATAAACGTTGCTTATCACGCGTTATCAAAGCAGCAAACACACATTTTATTTGTACTCGTTGTTCGTTTGTAAATTGTAATGTACGTTTGTGCGGACCGACGTTTGCTCTGCCGCGCCGAGCTGTGCGATAACGCGCGTTTTAATTTTCATCGCAAACAATCATTGATAAGTTCATTTGTTAACTCGGAATGTCTAATCAGAGGAGTCGTTTGAATAAACTCGTAGAAGGGCCTGCGCTGGAGTTATTTTGTTCGGAAGTTTTTGATATATTATGACATGATCGAGTGACTACAATGTTTCTAATGGATCGTCGCTATTATACCAACATTATTGTAACCGGATATACGTCACTTATTTGGGTCACTGTGACGAGTCCTTAAACACTATTTATACATACATACATACATAAACATCACGCCTTTATCCTAGGAGTGGTAGGCAGAGCTGCCACCAGGACACCCACGTTTCGCCTTGTGTGTTCCGTCCCAGGATGTTATAGGCGCCGAGCCCATCGCTATATCGGGCACAAATTCTTGACTCCGTGCTCATAATGAATACAAAAATCCAGTATCACTTTGCCCGACCCGGGATTCGAACCCGAGACCTCAGATTTGCAATCGTATCGTAGTACAACTACGCCACCGAGGCAGTCGACAGTCGGCAGTCCAACACTGTTTATAATGGGATTATTTCATTAATCTAATTCTCCGAAACACATGCATTGGTGAATATACGCCTTGTCGAAGATTTTGACAGTGACCTGTTGGAAGCGGCTTGGATGAAGCTTTCTACGGCTTTAGGCTTTATCCGGGCTATCTTGTAGCCTCATAAATGTTAAAAAATCGAATTTCTTCTACTACACAAGTAATATAAATTCAGTCTTTATCTTCATACGTATGGGAAGTATATAAGATTAGAACTATAATCAGAATTTAAATATCACATTTGTCATCAAATTATTCCATATAAAATATTTTGTGCCCATACCACGAAATAAGATAAAAACGTAAAATATAAATATGACGTAAGTAATAAAATATGACATCAATACAACATCGTAAATCAATTCAAAGATAATAAAACCCATATTACATAATACAAAGAAATATCGGCTACTCAAAGTTTAAAATTAGATCAGCTCCAAGTCTAAAATCTACGGATTAAATGGCAATAAACTGGCAAGATAAAGAGACCTAAACCCCAAATCTCATACATCCACAATTGTTTGAAATATATATGTATGAATTTACCACTTTATAGCGATAAAAAAGATCCATTCGGTTAATAGAATTAAAAAACAACTAAAACACAATTGCAACGCGTTGTTTTTTAAATAGTAATTACATTTCGCCATCAATTGTAACGGTTCGTGACTTTTTCCAAAACAATAGGATCAGCGGGTGTCACAGCGAAGACGGCCATTTTAAATAAACAACCAATAAAAATGTGATCAAATTAAATTAACAATGGAAACGTGCATTCGCTTCGAACAAGATGTTGCCAATGAATGCTTGCATTATGTGCATTTGTTGGTACTTTCGAATGTTTAGTGGAATTTTTTGAATATTTTGGCCAGTTACATTGACTTGTAAAATATATTGAGTAAAAAAGAAATTAAAAAGTTATAAGTTTTTGTTCCGCTAATAAATATGCTGGCTGGTAACAAAGACGGAATTTACAATCATTGTTTGTTCAATATTGAATTTGATTACGGATATTTTATCGTCCTTACTATCGATGAGCTTAGTACTTCCCAAGACACGATAGGGGGCCAACTTATCGCTGTGGCACAAATCCAGTCCCGGGCTACATGCAAATATCTATATTTCTACATCATGTGTATATCCAGATAAAATTAGGCATAATTGAGTCATTTACCGTTAGATACACTGTGTTCATTATATCGTACAACTATAAAAATACCCCACCTGGTAACCAAACGTAGGACCCCACGTTTCCCAATCAATGTATTGCTACTAGACAGTGAGTGTTAGACCAACGATCCAACTTTAAACAAACTTCCAGGTATAATTATGGACGTAAATAGACGCTAATCCTTATCGAGTACAAAAAGCGTACAAAAGCGTCCTTACCGTATGCTATAAATAAGGGCGCGCTCACACTCCCCGTGACTAATTTGCTAACAAGTGTTCGGGGACAGTTAATTACGTCGAGCTACGGGGCGTCATCGTCGTTCGAAATTCAAATACATTACTTTGTCAAGATATCCTTGTAAATAATGCCTCTATTAGCGCTTATTTACGTGCCATGTGAACGGTGCTTTACTTCCGTGAGGTTTTCGGAATGTATGTGAATTTTATCGTAGTGGTAGTTAAGTTGATTCTTCTTTTAGTACGTTATTTACTTGTTTAATCTAATTTTCCATTGTACTGTAAGACATGTAGCGTTTATTTCTTTAATCATATCAAAATGCTGTCAGTGATTTTCATTGATGACAACATAAATTGTGAGAATCTAACATTGTACACAATACACATAAGTAAGTTTATCAATAAAGCATAGGTATTAAAGATACTTATTTTTAAAGTTTTTGAACATTTAGACAGTAAAACAAACATATTAACGTAAGTCTCTACATCAAAACTATTAAATAACGATGACTACCTATCCGACCCTGTCCATATACACCGACTGCTGATAGCAAAACACTTTTTTACGAATAATTATTGAAGGTTCGATTAGGAGAGCTTAGACTATTATATAGTCCACTGGCCGCCACGCTCATCTATTGAATGTTGGCGGATTTCACATACCATAGACACCTTTAAATATCTCTATGGTATGCAGGCTTGTCAAAATTTTCTTACACCTTTAAATCCGTTTTAATATACTAACTGCATTAGCCCTATCATCTATACAGCGACATCTGTTATCCACATCTTGTACTAATAATGTCATAGATCAAACCTCAACCTCCTTGTACCCTAACACGTTTGTTTGTTCACAGTATGGGCCGAGACCGGCGAGTTCCGGGACAGTGGCCACTCGTCCCTCGCCTCTGGTGGTTCTGGGGTGGAACAATCTTCCTTGTATGGGTCTGCCAGGCCGCGGCGTGATCGGAAACTGACTGATGATAGTGAGTATACAGCCTTATTATTGAATTTGATTTTAGAATGTACTATGTTCTTATTGATTTTTTAAACCACTTTATTGTTGGTATAAAGATAAGCAATTTCCTTTGTGTTCATAATTTCGATAGATTTCATTCTGAAAAAAAAAAAGAACCGCTGAATTATCGTTTGCCAAAATAATGGCTCTTTTATGATTTTACAATCGAAATGTGTATTTTTTCCGAAAGATAACGTGGCATTCCTAAAATTTGGTGAACTAAAGCAGCTGCTAATTAAAACTGTTTTCTTTTTGTAGAAGTAACCCGATTAATGTTTCTTCGACCCAATCTGTTTGAATAGTATGCTTAATAATCCGTTATGATACAGAGAACCAACCCTAATAAAGGGTTAAAAGATCGTACGTAAAATGTCTATTAAAGTCTTTAATTAGTGAGTTAAATGAGCAAAAATCAATCAGAATGCAAGACCACACAAAGTGACAAGCTTAAAACTGAAAGCAAACCTAGTAAAGCGTCGGAAAATCTATGGCAAATACGGGCGCGTGTTATTCTAATGCTTTCACAAACAGCGCGGCGCGAGAACCTCTGTCGACTGTTGTCAGTCCATTGTGGGGCGCACTAACGATTTGCAGATCATTTCCCTTTTACAACACGCAATGGATTTCGAGCAAAGTGAAAAAATCGTGTGATTTCACATGTGAACTGAGTGACTATCTGAGTAGGGCTTTGCTAGATTTGATGTTTGCGTAAATTCATATCAATGAACTTGTGTAAAAGAATAAAAGCTTACAAGAGATTATGTTACAAGTACATTGTATGTGCGCATTATTATCATTATATCAACATGCTCTGTATAAGTGGTAGAGTATTGTAGTAAGTTGTACAGTATGAGTGGGCCGACAGTTGATTCGACCGGGGCAGTAGGACTGTCTTGCTGAAAACCGATGTTAAGTGTCCATGTTTTGTTTAGTTATTGGTGGATCTACAAATATTTTTTTTGTTAAATTTCTTATGTCCTTCGTCTTAGGTCCGATTTCTAATATTATCAAAAATGAGTGACCTTGATCACAAATTTTTATGTAAAGTATGTGTTTAGTCTTTCGCCTAGGTACTCTGCGCCTCATATTGTAATGGATGAATAATCTAATAACAGTACCTACGCAATACGGGTAAAGGAATTTAGATGAATTAATGAATTGCTCAACTGTTCACGTTGTTCCAGTGATTATCAGGCATAAATTTCCAACGCAAACTGAAAATTATTTATCTAGGAGAAATCTTGGACACACAAACAACCCGTACGATATGTAAATTACGCAATATATTTTGGTCATAAAAATCGTTGCTATCAACGAGCTACCTCAAGTAAGCCCTCAGATAAGTGTCATTATGTGAAGGAACACTCGTTGCGACTAGTTAGCAAACACATTAAAGGAAACGCAGGCTGTTTTATCAAAACGATTGTCGGGCTTTGAAGTGGCAACATGTACTGATACCGTTAACACATGTAACTGTTCTGTTTACCTACGGACTCTTGTCGCGTCGGCCGATCGCAAAGGATAGATTAAATAAGTTACCTACTAACGTGGACCTTAGTTCGAAATGATGGATGAGTCGGCGAGCGCTCAAAGCGTATCGCCGATAAACGCTATCTGCTCTTATCGACGCCTATCGAGCTATCTTTCGCAGCGAGGGTTGCCAGCGCGTTGATTTTCCCCAAAATTAACGGATTTTTATTTATTTTTTGGTTTGGGCGTGGTGATTTTTGCGTGTGATAGGATAAGGAATCTACATACATATATGCTTACAGAAGCTTGTCTCCGACGGGACATAGGAGGCACTAATTCCACTAGCATTTGCATTGCTTATTTCCAATTCGTACCATACACATTGGTTTCTTGAAAAATATCAAGTTCATTGTTGCTTAAAATATCAATTTTAGTGATAATCATGATTGCAACTTTTCAAGAACACTGTATTAAAAACATCTTGAATTATTGTAAAATCGTTAAAATTTTGATACATTATTTTATTGTCTATGTTATGCAAAAACGTATTTTATTTCAACGGAAGTAAATTTATTTTAATACGCAGAATTTATATTATATTTACTATATCCAGCCCTGTAGATAGGGTATGGTTAGGGACAGCGGTGGGTACTAAATTCCGAGACCATAATCCCTTCTTGTTCATTATGCCGATGAGCTCGACCCGTCCTGTAGATTGATGATTTTAATAAACTCTTTCAATTAAGGGTACTGACACGTAGGATAACTATGGATATTATTTTATAATTCCGTGTATGAATTATTTTTGCCGCGATACATTCTGTAAAAGATGTAATTAAATATGCCAGATTATTTTATGCACTATATCACACGCTAGTCTAAAATAGGATATTTTATATCCGAAATGTTTAAACAAAAACACATTCTCGATTCAATATGATTTAATTTTCTGTAGAGTACAAATATTATACCCCACGATAGAAACCGCAACTTTTAGCACAAAAACTGAGTATAACCCGCAAATTCATGATAATCATAGCGTGTATACAAACTATAAAGCGCTATTACCTATTTGTAGTGTTGTCGAGTGTCTAGTCTCGTTTATTGTGGTTGCACTATGATATCGTATCGCTGTTGTAAAGACAAGCGGGCCGCAGATAAAAATACTAAACAATACGATTTTTCCCCGTTTTAATAGAGTTGTCTATGATTTTGTAACTGAGTTTTTGGAAGTAAATTGAGTTATTTTAACATAAATAAATAAATAGTCACATATATAATCCTGACCCTACACTAGGATCGAGTCTTATGTCGTGATTATCAGAAACTACGAGAGACTTTTCCGTCTCACAAACCAGATCCGAAACAAATGCCTGTGGTTCACACAAATATATTTATGTCGGTGCGGGGATCAAACCCGCGGACTCTCGATTTTCAGTCGGCGTCTAACCGCCTGCGCCACGGAGACTGTCGATATTGTAATAAAATATTGAAAATTTGCTAACTATATAAATATTTCCTATATTTCCAAGAAATTTGCAGACATGGACCTAGTGCCAGCCACAATTTGTTGAGGTTTTTTATTTAAATACTCGCACGACAAAGTGATACAGTGCTTCTGATGGGAAGTGTAGAGCTTATTACTGTCAAGGACACATTTTTTTATATAGTTATATAATTAATATAAGTGAACATAAATAAGTGCGTGGTGGTCTGTTGGTAACGGACCAGTCGCGGCTGCCTACATGTTCACGGTGGTCGCGGGTTCAAATCCCAGGGCACACCTCTGACTTTTGGGAGTCATGTGTGTATTGATAGTCAATCGTACTCTCGATTGTAGAGGAGGCCCGTGCCCTGCAGTGGGACGTATATGGGCTGAAACAGAACATAAATAAAGGCATAGTGAATGAAGGCAATACAATTCAAATTAGAAATTAACAAATAGCAGACGGAATCAATACAGTTGAATATAATGTCAAAATATCTATATAATGCTTAATAGTGTTCAATCAAGATAATGTGCCGCAATAAAACTTACGAGTTAATCCGGACATAATACCCGCCTAAATAAATTAACATTGTTTGTTGATTACGATAAATATAGCATTGTAATCGTAAGCCTTTGTATTTTTCGGTTTTATATTGAGAATTCCTTAATTTTAAATTATATTGTGTGCTAATTTGACCAATGTCGACCAAGGATTCAAGGTCCAAGAGATGTCGCGTTACAACATTTTAAGGAGCTTTCATTAACTCATAAAAATCTTTTGTTAGAATAATAAACTTGGTACTAATCTACTGATTTGACTCATCAAAATGAGCAAAATGTAGGTAACAAAAACAGGGGTACAAATTGGGTCAACTACATTAGTTTTTTTTTAAATAAAGCTAAGAAGTAAATGCAAAAAGAAGTTTCCGCACATTACATTCACTGCTTCCATGCTGCATGCATGCTGCTAGCATTGGATATGAAGGCCGTCGATCGTGAAATTACGAAACAAATTATTCTGCAAACCAAAAGGTTATAATTTGAGAAACTAATACAATAACAGTTTGAAACACGGGTAAATAGAAGAGGAATTTTGATCTCATTTAACCTGTACTGTGTTTGTATCATCCCGTATACGTCCCACTGCAGGGCCTCCTCTGCAATCGAGAGTACGATTGAGAGTAGTTAGGCCATATAGTCCACCACGCTGGCCTAGTGCGGGTTGCATCTAACCAGTATTCACGACGATATTCCAGGCACCATATACTACAGAACACGTTCACACAACTTCCATAATTTACATATCACCTAAAATCGCTTAAAATTACGCAGAAATTCGGCACCTCACCGAGAGCAATAACAAGCTGCATAGACAATACGTACATTGACACGAGGATTTCGTGCAAAGCCAATATACGCGGCCTGATTGCGATCGGCGCGCTATCAGTAATGAATTGATGGTAATAACGCGATATCACCTGTCCCGCCGCGACGATACGGTTTTCGGGACACTTTCGGTCTGTCCCGCATTGTTTTAAGTTAGGTATGTTTTGCGGTGCGTGTTTAAATCAATCTTTATTTGTATGTGGAGTTATATAGATGGCTTGTAGGTCGCATATCTGCTTTTAAATCAATTTCTACTGGATTAGTCATTTACGTAGTCGGTTATACTTGATGATGCCGTCATTTGCACACTCGGAAAATGTAAGTGTGTTAGCGGCCCTTCCAAATGAATGAAAAGAGTAACGATTATGAAGAGAACTTATATTGCTAGTTTATTTTATTAATGTACATTTCACATACTTAAATCAAGTAAAACATATGATTATAAATGATCATAGATTCCGAACTTTATCTAGCTCGGGCTAAAATTCTAGCTTACAACATTAAACATTGTCTCTTTTCGCGGTATTGCCCTACCACGTAGACGTGCGTAAATGTCATAAGTACTATAAAATTATTTATCAACGAATTCAAAACCTTATTTATTAATTTGCACTAAAGAACTCCCTTAAAATGACCTACGCATATGCCTAATAAATACAAGTGTACATCCGGCATAAAGAAAGCCAGCATGATTGTGTCGACTTTATTTACGCAACTCAATACGATACTACATTTGAACGTAGACTTACCGTCAATGCAGTGTCGTGGCTATAATAAACCGTGAAATCGAAAATAGATATACAAGATATAAATTGTGACGTATCACATCGAGAATAACGAATTTACAACGTTGTCGTAAAAGTATTAAGTGTGCCTGGGCTCCTAATCCGTAGTATTACCGCCGCTACTGCCACTCGTAACGCGGCCCTGATTCCACTTTTTATTATCTAATTTTTATTTTGTTTGAAAACGCTTTGCGGCCAGTTACAGTTTTACGATTAATGTTTTTTTTGTTTTTTTTTTTTATGAGTTGCGTTTTGTTTGATTGTGCAAGTGTTTAAAGGAGGTTTGAAGCGAATTTCAGATGGTGCCGTCTACAGGTTATTGTTATGATTACTGGTGCCGACTTGTGTTTATTGTTGCGAATAATTATTTATGAGTGATGTTTAAATTAAATAAAATGAATACTTTTTTATAATTTGCCTAAAATAAGACCAATAGTGACGTAGCAGTAAAATAGTTTAATTTCGATATCGGTATACATATTTTGATATTGGTTATTATTAATTGCATGTGGCACACACTTTATCCGTTAGTTTGATGTCATCAACATTTGATTATAGTTTTTACAGATGTATGGTGCATTTAGACAATATGAGTATATGAATATTATATTGTATTTTAATACAACATTAATATCGATTTTTAATTTTAATTTTTTTGTAACTATTATAACAATGTTTTAGTATATTCTCATATTATTTCCGAATCGATTTATGCTCGTGTTCTCTGAAGACTGAAATGCAACACGTGCTCCAACATTATCCGACTATGTTTTACAATACCGATATCAGTCAATCCTAAGTTGAGGCTTGATAGCAGGTGTTAATTAAAGTTTTTGCACATAGTAATCCACCTACAAAGTTTATTGTAATTCACCTTTCCGCGACTTTAAAACCATTTTTGCCGTCAGATCGTCCCCTAACATCGGAACCCACAATAAAGACGGAATCAACAACACCAGGAGTGGGGCCCGACGAGCCGATAGACGACAAGGGAGACAAAAAGAACAAGCGCCAGCGACGCCAGAGAACTCACTTCACCAGCCAACAACTACAGGAACTCGAAGCTACCTTCGCGAGGAACCGCTACCCAGACATGTCCACACGAGAAGAGATCGCCATGTGGACCAATCTCACGGAAGCGAGAGTTCGGGTGAGTTTTAATGGTACATACGTTCTTTAAAAACATTTGAATGTCAGTGATTAGGCAGTATGGTGTAAGTTTCCTTAGCCTGTGATGTAAATTAAAAAGTTACGCGATTTTTATAGCGTTTGGTAAACGGTCTCTCCTTTATTTAATTAATGTTAGTGGTTTTAATATCTTTATTGTGAGAAAAAAATATTTTTGATTTTGTCTTGTTTTGGAGCTTTGTGATTTATTCAAGCAAAGTAATTATATTATTTAAATTTCATATTACTTCGTTCACGATCGTTGCAAAATACTGCAACTATTCATTCCATTTATTTATGGCATGCGCTTTTGGTGTCCATATTGTCAAGACATAATGCACACCTATGCTCCACTCGAGAATAGAATCAAGTTCTTAGACAAATACAAATAAACTAAAGCCGCCAGAGTTATAATTAAGTGTCGTCACATAATAGTTTAATAATTATGACGTGTACTTCACATTTGTCATGTAACATAATCAATAAATACGCATAGCAACAGGACATAACAGTCAGCTTGAAACAGGATTAGCTGCTATCATTCGTTGTCAATTGAATTATCATTTCGCAGATAGACGAGACTATTTTTGGTCACTTTGTCTTACATAATATAGGCTTTGCTTTTTTTATTGAATAAGTTAATCTTCCATATTTATTTCCTCCCAAAAACCCAGTCGTTTAGGCGGTTTAACCATGAGTCATTCGTCTCAGATTTACACATAATGTTGTAAATTAAAATAAATTATATTATTAGTTAAAGTTAATTCTTTGTTGTAAAGGTTTACGTAATAATTAATAACACTTATTTAAATTATTTTTATTGATATTTTTATGCTCTCTGTACAAGCGCCGCCAGAGCAACATCGTTTTTTTATTTGTCATAATTATCTGTCATTGCCAGTTGTTCTACTGTGAATGATTCTGGTTAGGATATTTTTTACGCGTCCGACATTCAGTTGACAGAAGCGCAGTGCATTACAATATTAACGATGTAGATGTTTAGGCTAATCGTCGTATCCGGCGCGCGTTCGATATTTTTGTGCCGTGCCGTGCCGTCCGTCGGAACACGGAATCCCTTAATCCACGAGGATTTGATGCGTCTATTTCGGTCTCTTCATAATCCCCGGCTTAAGTCTGATCGCATCCACACTCACTGTCAATAGTTTTGGAAAGTCCCCGTTAGAAATTCTGCGGTTTGCGTTTGTACTGTTTAGCTTATCCAGAATTCATAGAATAGTTTTTGGTTTCTTCGGTATTTGGTCCGTGCCAGCTTCCGCTTAATCTTCCTACACGTGTTACGTTCGCATTCCCTGTTCTTGTTTTGGTGGCAGCACTGAAAGATGCGTTAAACATTTTAATAATTTCGAATTGTAATTTTTTTTCTGTCAGCGCGTGACGTGATGAAATACGAAGTTTTAAACGCGTCCTCGCTATATATAAAAGATACATCGCGAACATATTTTTTATTCTTAAGTATTTAACGAAAATTTGTTGAAAATTTACTTGAGAAAAATATATTTTCGGGTGTCAGATATAATGTATATACTTGACCAATTGTTCAAAAAATGTAGTGTTTATTTTTTTAACTCGACAGTTTGAAATGAGTTCGTTGAAGGCCAAGGGACATGATACATCTCTTTCGACCGTCTGTTCTCGTTTACAAATCGTCTCGTTTACACAAATTAATTTATATTGTGTCAGTTAATATTAATATGAATATGTGATCAAAATTCACAATCTAGCATTCTAGACACAATTAAATTAATGTTCTAATAGAGAATATGAATATCCCAAAGTTCTAATTTTAAAGTATATTATTAAGTTAATGCAATGCTGTCCATGGAAAACATAGAGAGAGTAACAGTGTATACCCAAGCCAGTTTATATTCTCAATAACAACTAACTTTCCTGAGTTATTATTGTCTGTTTACATCTTATGTACCCAGGCGCATTAGAATATTTGCATGCAAAATCATAACAACCAGTTATCACGAAAATCATCTAGCCGAAGCAATATTTTTACATAACCCAAACTTCGATTAGCACAACGGCTTCAATAAACAGACCATCAATTAACTAAGCAGACGCGTTGTAAGTCGATACTCGGCGAGTACTGTACCGAGTACAGAATGCAAGTTTCAAGTGTTGGCATTCGTTACGGTCTGCACTCGATGCGCCGCGCCGCGTGTGTTCTTCAAAACATTCCCATTTGTATCGATAGGGTTGCGACTTGTGCGATTGTTGCGATTACAATCGATATTTTTTTGTGGAATAGCTGGCATAATGTGAAGTTAGGATTGCGTTAATAATACAGAAGGTAAAATCGAACGATTTTTTTAAAATTGGTTTTGTTGTAAAAGCTTCAGTAAGATGTGTGTTTTTGTAGTAATTAATGACATGATTCTGTTCATTAATAATTAGATAGTGATTATTATGTAAAATGGTGTGAGATTAAATTCGGTTCGTTGGTGTACTATTCGGACTCTATTGTCTATTGGATATTGTCTGGAAACTTTTAAAAATGGATAAGTTTTGCAATATGTTTTTGTAAAAACAAAGCAACTGAAATTAAAATGCCATAATTTATACGTTTGAAAACACCCCACATTGGAATTGCTTGTTAGTTTTAAAATCAGGATGTGTGATTTAACACTCAAATTATATTATACATATATAGAGCAAACAAATACTTCCACGGCTTCGAAGAACATGTTCTCATAGAAAAAATAGTTCAATGTATTATTTATTTGTATTTGGTATACAAAAAAGTACATCGCACTATATTACAATATAATTAAATTGGTTTTTATATGTAATCTTTTACTGTACGAAGTAACGAATTGATTTTCTTTAGATATTATAGCCTAAACATAGTTCTCAATATTTCAAATACAATTTTGTTCGTGGGTCTACTATCCATTTATGTGGTGAATCTTGAGTGTTTAAATACAAACGCTCTGCCGCGAACTGATCGTTAAAATAATCAGATAAAACCACATGTATGTGCGCTTGATAGAAATAGGTGATATAACAATTAATTTATTCGTTATAAAGACAGGTTTCGTCATACAATTAAATGTACAGTGAGCCACCCGCCGTCATTTGTTTAAGGTATTGTAGGCTCATTATTGTCTTGAACTACAAGCACTTAATGACTAGTAGTAAAATGAGGAATTTTGAATGTTTGTTTAGCAGCAACTAAACATTTTACATGTTTCTTTACATACCCTTTTCTATATTGTCTAACAACAATATAGTAAGTATTGTATGTAGACTGCATGAATTTTCGGTCTCGTCATTTTTTTATAATTAATTCACATCCAGTACATTTCATATTGTTCTTACATTTTCTTCAATTCATTTTCTGTATACTAACCCTGCATGTTCTTCAGAGCAAGCCTTCAAGTTGATTAATAATCCGTAACTATGTCTCCTTTCTTCTTAGTTCTCGCTCTACATAAACTTACGTAAGGCTGGCGTTACTTGATTTTTTCTTGATTCACATCGAGGTTTTTGAAATAGTCCGTTAATAAGAGTAAAATACGTTAATATTAATAAATATTATGCCTCGGTGGCGTAGTGGTACTACGGTATGATTGCAAAGCTGAGGTCTCGGGTTCGAATCCCAGGTCGGGCAAAGTGATATTGGATTTTTCTATTCATTATCAGCCCGGAGTCAGGAATTTGTGCCCGATATGGCGATAGGCTCGCCCCCTATCACATCGTGGGACGGAATATACAAGGCGAAACGTGGGTATTCTGGTAGCAACTCTGCCTACCCCTTCTGGGAAAAAGGCGTGTGTTTATGTATGTATGTATTAATAAACTCGGATGAGCGAAGGATTGACTTTAGTCAAAAGCTTTAAAATTTGACTCGATTATTTTGACTATTAATTTGACTATAATATTGAATAATGTACTCGTAACTACAATACAATGGTTGTCTAGCCCTCTATGCAATTCCGTGTTTACTAATAAAGTCGTAAATACCTTGCTGTTGAAAATAATCGAGTCAATTCTAGAGCCTTGGACTAAAGTTAATCTTTCGCTCATCCGAGTTTATTAATTAGGCACTAAATGTTAAAGTACTGATCATAAATTATCTTTATTTACCTGCCCTGCCCACACTTATGTGGGGTTCGCTCAATATGTTTTTATGCATACTCAATTCTTATATAATAATGTTATAGTAATAGGAAACACAACATTCAGGCCAATACTATGAATGGTGTGAGTTATCGGCCGCGTACTAATATTGATTTTACATTTGTAATCTACGCAAATGAAATTCTTGGCAAAAGCTCCAAGTGTATAGTAATTCACTATCATTTATATAATTTTCCTTCGTTCAAAGTAAATATATAAGTACTTGAGTAGATAAAACAATGATTTTGTGTTATGTAGATCAAGTGAAGTTAATATCAACTGGTTTTTAATTTTTAAGAATATCTTCGTAACGTCTTGCCTTGAGGTTTTATATGATTTGTTTGCAAAAAATATTGAACTAAGTTTTTCTTTTTATTATTTTGGTTTTAGCATGTTATTGATTTTAGTGGTAAAGCGCAGTAGGTACCTTGTTTTAAAGAGATAAGTTATTGATGGAAACTGTGTACAATAAAGTAATGTTATTTATTGGACCCTCCGTTTTAGCAAAGTCCTGCAGACAATCATGTCATGATAGACTACTATCACGCTATTCCACATAATTATTCCACCCATATACTTCTTCTCCTAAATTTAGAAATTTAGAACACACATGTTCCACCAATCCGTTCACATAATTTTTTTGCAAAATCATATAGTTATATCCGTGGATCTAATAATAAAAAATACAATGCAAGCAAACCCACGGTCGAACACTATCGCATATTAATAAACAGTGTCTATTTACGGCAGCCCTGCGCGGGATTAGCCGCGCTACCCGCCGCCGCGCCGTCCAATAAATCTGAACGCGCGCGCATCGATAAATCGTTGAACATTATTTTTGTTACCAACTCATTAGGGTCATTGCCTGCTTATTGACTCAATTAGCCCGCGTAAAATATGATACGTTAATCTCAATGTTTTCTTTAAAGTATTTCCATGCAAATTACTCGTGTCACATCAGATCGCATATTACACGCTGCGTTTCGATTTTTGAAAAAGATTTTTGTTTTTATGTGTAGATTTTTAAAGAGCAGCTTCTCTCTGTGTCCCGGTGATTTTTTTCTCACACAATCCATCAAAAGTATTTGGCAAAGACCGCATTCAGTATAGAAAAATGTTGCGTATATTCGAAGTGTGTGTAAAATACTACACGAATAGAAGATATTCAATGAAATTATTTATGTTATCTAAATAAATGGTTTAGCGACTTCTTTTATTACAGTACAGTAAACTATAAAAGTCTCTAGTAAGTAGTTTTGCAAGTTCTATCCGCGCAATAATGTGTATTGTTTTAAAAATATTAAAGGTAAACTTTTGAGCGAAAAGGTTACAGCTATTTCTTATTAGACAAACACACTATCTAGCAATTAGAATAAACCAACACCATGAATCTCGGGGTTCCCTACGAGATCGAATCAGAAATGAGGAGATCCGTAGGAGAACTAAAGTAACCGACATAGCCCAGCGGATTAGCAAGTTGAAGTGGCAATGGGCGGGGCACATAGCACGGAGAACTCATGGCCGATGGGGCCAAAAAGTTCTCGAATGGAGGCCACGAATCGGAAAGCGCAGCGTGGGACGTCCACCCACTAGGTGGTCAGACGACCTGGTAAAGGTCGCGGGACGTCGCTGGATGCAGGCTGCCTCCAACAGGTCACTGTGGAAATCATTGGGAGAGGCCTATGTTCAGCAGTGGACTTCCTTTGGCTGATGGATGGATGGATGGATGAATCTCCATTTTGCTTTAACAAATAACCTTCAATTTATAGACTTTTATCAATCTTTTCAAACAGTCTCGTTGGTTCTGGGTACTTCTTACTTGATCCTTGTTTAGGATAACACTGTCTTAGCTGGCGTAGATCCGATATGATCGACGCCTACTAATTCTTCCATCCACACTCGCCTTTATTATCTGTAGCCAAAAAGAAAATATACTATACTGTGAAATTTGAAGATAAATACTAAAAAAAAA
Source organism: Theretra japonica (assembly GCA_033459515.1). NCBI lineage: Eukaryota > Metazoa > Arthropoda > Insecta > Lepidoptera > Sphingidae > Theretra > Theretra japonica. The sequence continues at coordinate 4,671,121 of CM065938.1, read as the reverse complement.
TTTTCACCAATAATCGCGTAAACCCTCGAAGATAACAGCTGTAACTATTTTCTTCTTGAACATCTCACCAGAGTCAGTTGTTTTATTAAAGTCCTAGACACAATTTACAGAACGCACAACAAATCTAAAGTTATTTGTTTCCGTGTCGTCCTAAATTCTGGGTATACAATACCAAAGCAGAACTTTTAACTTTCCTCTTCATACACGGTATCTGTTTGGCCTTTCAAACATTATTACAGAACTTTTAATATCAAACTTATTAACCACTTAAGTCACCGAAACGAGTAGTTTGTTGGCCACTTTTGTTCGCGAAGTCCGTCGAGGGCAGCGGAACGTCGCGGCAATCGTGCGTGAAACACCACTTGACACATTTCATTTGTGCCGAACAGGCGGCCGTCGCGTATCGTATTGCGTGACGTGCTATTAGCCCATCGATCTCGCCGATACAGATAATATTGTGTCGGTATTATGTCATGACGGGAAATGTTCGGGATATTCGGCTTGAGGATTGTTAATTGCTGCTTTGCTTAAAACAACATTGTTGGGTAATCATTGCTGTTTTAGTTTGATGTGTAAATATGAGATTCGGAAAGAACTATACACCTTTGAATTAAGTAGTTTGATAAAATGAACCGAATGTTCCAATATAATCAGTATACGGTTTGTATTATTTTGGCTCTTTAATTAATAATTGTGCAAATATTAAATTATTCCCTCTCACAATTCGCTTATTTACCAGCCAAAAAATTATCCTAAAATGATTAATTTATGTTTCCATACACAATTTCAACCAAACGTCGCCAAGATAATGAGAGATCCAAGGCGCTCACCCCAGTCGAACCATCATTAACCCGCGCAATCCAATTCCACGCTAAACCGCTAACCCAGATGTAAGATAGAGGGCATTTTAGCGTGCACGCGTGAAGGCATGTATCAAACCTCGCGGACAGGCCGAGTGGCACGGAACATTATTTATTTTACGTGAAAACGGCCCAGCGGCGCGGCTCTATGTTTTTGCAATGCTTTTAGTGCACGTTGCTGTCGGCTGTCTCGTCGCTTGCAAACAGTTTAGCGGGCTTTACCCTTTTTTACAAAGCCCGCGAACATTCACGTGCTGGAAGATACGATATTGTTCGTGGTAATTTTTACATCGGATTTGCGGATGCGATTAGTGTTTTACAATTTTATTTCGAATCCACGTTTTCTTATTTGTAAATCGTGCAATATGTGGAAATCGTTGGGAGAGGCCTATGTTCAGCAGTGGACTTCCTTTGGCTGCTGGATTGGATTGGATTGATTGGAATACGAACAATAAAGTTAAAAATGTATTTAAAGTTACTAATTTTAAAGTTCGCTTCCAACGATGACCACGATTCTCACTCATGAGGGATCGACTGCAGAGAGAGAGATTATACTTCCAGGGTACCTTTTAGTACGAAAATCAACATAGCAACTTTTTTTACATTATTACTGTGGTTTTCTTTGCAGTGAATAAATTATTGACAATAAAACCATCCGTTTTTTGTGTCTGCGAATAGAGACAAATAATTCTGTGGGATATTTCTAGGGTAGTCATGGGACTGAAAAGTCTCTTGTGGTTTCTGTTACTACGACTTAAAACTTGACTACGAGCTCACAACCCCATATCCGTAGGTCCTGTTCTGAAATATTTATTTAAAAAAATCAACGGCTGAATTCATAATATGCATATCCTATTGGTTGAAATTATTAATAGACAAATCTCCAGGACAAAACAAAACTTGCACGTAAATACGTATCATTAGGCCAGTCACTCGTGCTGACATTACGCAAATCTCATTCCATACAGCGAAGACTTGACACTACCCTCGCAAAATAACCTCACAGCATAAGCCTACTTTAACATCAATATTATATCTACTCGCGCTTATTAACATTGTCATGTACCGATCACTACTGGCTTGCACCCAAGCGTATACAAGAAGAATTTGTTACAGTAAACAAACTATACAGTATTATGAAACTTCAATTACAGAATTTATTTGATACCCGCAGTTGCTGCCAAGAAGCATTGCGTTTTACAATTTGTACTTTATTGTGTTGTATTAGGGTGTAATTTTGTGAACGAGTAAGTAACTTGTACGGTGTACAATGACTTATCTGCTCCGTGTTTTGATAGGCTCAAAGTTTACTGTTGTGATCTCTAGGATTCAGTGGATACTTTGTGCAGGAATTTATATGAATGGCCGGTGCGTCCATTCGATTATATTCGACGCCAACGCGTAATCTTTGTTTATTGATCGCGAAAAACAGATGCGTGTTCAATGTCAAGGGTTCCGGATAAATTATGTTTTTGTCACATTTCTGTATGTTTATTATTCACGTGTGTCAACTTGGCTATAATCTCACCTAGTGTAAACATTTTCTGCGTTTGTGCATGTCTGATTAAACAATACATGTTATGGACATCGATAAATGTATAATCAAAGCTTTAATAGTTGAAGTTTAGTGGTGGAGTTCAGATTTTTAAATTCGGAACGCGTTTTGATACTTGTCACAAGTACTTCGACTTAGACTGTAACGGTGAAGGAAAACATAGAGAGGAAACCTGCATACCATAGCGATTTGTATTAATTTCTATGGTATGTAAAAGTCCGCCAACCCGCATTAGGCCAGCGTTTTGGACTATATAGCCTAACCACTCACAATCGTACTCTCGATTGTAGAGGAGGCCCGTGCCCTGCAGTGGGTCGTATATGGGCTGATACAATAAAAAAAAATACTTAGACTTAACCCACTTAAAAGGACGCTGGCCTGTAAATCCAAGTAGATGGGATTAATTATTCATATCAACTAGGTTCTGCCTCGGTGGCGTAGTGGTACTACGGTATGATTGCAAAGCTGAGGTCTCGGGTTCGAATCCCGGGTCGGGCAAAGTGATATTGGATTTTTCTATTCATTATCAGCCCGGAGTCAGGAATTTGTGCCCGATATAGCGATAGGCTCGCCCCCTATCACATCGTGGGACGGAATATACAAGGCGAAACTTGGGTGTACTGGTAGTACCTCTGCCTACCCTTTCTGGGAAAAAGGCGTGTGTTTATGTATGTATGTAACTAGGTTCTCTTTTAACATGAATAATGGGGAACTTGGTCTAACTCACCCCTAACAATGTTGTGTTTCTTTAAAGCTATTTCCTTTCACACGTTTAGAACGAGTATTTTTGGTCATTTTGCACCCACTACGGAAACCAGTAGTGGCGCGCACCGCGGGGTGCATTTAATAATCTACCCCTAAGGAGGGATGTGGACTGACTTACTCGATATAGTTACAACACACCGAGAATATCTCCCGCTTCTGACAACGCTTTAGAACTGAGCTCATCTAAATTCATTTACTTTCCTTTGTGTATTCAGAATAAATTTAGGTTTATTTAGGATTTGAAATCAAACGTAGTTTAATAGATTACTACTCAATAAACTAATCTTCTTTTTATTCCACTGTTCTTTAGCATTGTATAAAATAATATAATTTTATTATTTTAAAAATATTATTTACGATAAAGAAACTCTTTTCGAACTTTGAGCACAGAATGATGACCGAATTTTGAGACGTTGAAGAGGAAGTGCTCTCCAAGTTTCCAGTCAATTTTCTTTCTTAGTTTTTAATACTATACCAGTCCAAAAGGGGGTTTTTCTTCTATTGTCAAATATTGTGTTTGCCTACTCTCGTTTAGATAATATATAAAGTAACATACGAGTGAGATATTCATTTGATTGTATGCCTCTAAAGCATTCCAATCTAATCCAATCCATCAGCCAAAGGAAGTCTACTGCTGAACATAGGCCACTCCTAATGATTTCCTCAGTGACCTGTTGGATGCAGCCTGCATCCAGCGACGTCCCGCGACCTTTACCAGGTCGTCTGACCACCTAGTGGGTGGACGTCATACGCTGCGCTAAATGCATTGCTATGTTGGAAAATATTGAAATGTTTGTTGCGGTTTGGAGGTCTTATTGTTCCAAAAAACACAGCACTTTAGCTTGCGTTGCTATGAGGCAATGGATCCCAGTCGAATGGGTTTAATTATGCTCTAATTTTGAGCTTTAGTGTCGCTTTGCCAGGTACAAAACACACTTGAATTTTCAATGAAAACTGATTCCAGGCCAATTTTCTTATTCAGTGTCAGTACCACATAGACGCCTTCACAAATTCCACTGTAAAATAAGTTTAATATAATAAATGGTATCGGGCCATTTTGATAGTAATTTGCGCGTCTATTCTCGCGATACAAATACATTATTTCTGATTTCAACGTGGCTTATTGTTTTGTTTGCGAAGTTTCCAAGTAGCGGAACGGTTGGTGTGGTCCAACAATAATATTAATAAAATTTGATTTTGAACTAATTAAAATAATATGTTGTTAGACAAAAAATATTATTTTATTTTTACAATGGTATCCTATTTAAAATAGGCCATTTTATAAACATCTTGACCATTGTAAATGAACCGTAGTCATTGCTTTTTCAAAAACTTTTAGCATTTTTTTTTCATCTTTCATTCAGAACTTGCGACTTCATATCGTGAAGAAATGACTGAAACGTTACTAATGATATTTCCCATCGGTCTTTAAGACAATTTCTCATCAGAATAATTATTTATATACCATTTATTGTCTTATTGTAAAATTTAATTGGAATTACATAAATATCATAAAAAGGAGCGTTCTACAAACAGATTGTATTTTCTTGACCCCGATTTACACTTGTAGATTTTGTCAAATTATTTATAGTAATATTTTTCTTTATAAGTGCATCCCCTTATCATTGTTAGGTTAGCTACAGTTTTTCTGCTTTGATTCGGATTGCATCAAAACAGAAAAACTATAGCTAATTTTGATGATGCCAATTGATGCTGACTCTAGATTCATAGATTCGAACCTTAGAAGCGTATCCGTATCTCATCCGTATTTTAGTACATCATTATATTATCACTTTTATTCTACAAATAAAATGTTCCTTACTATTTTATATTGTGTATATTGCTATGGCTATTCCGTTTCCAATACGACTCGCCAACCCTGATCCAGACACGTGTCAATTCCGAGTTTATGTTCACTATCCGTTTATATGAGCTCCTGTTTATTTGACTCTAGAAATCTCCAGTATTAACCCGCTAACGACATTACTCCGTTGTAATAAGGTCTATAGTCGCGTGTCGCCCGCGCCAGTACGGATCGGTGTTTGATTGATGACACTAATAAAATTGTGATTCCGAGTTAATTTAAATTTAAGGCAATTTAGCAACCCTGCGGCCCGCTGACCGTATAATAGCTTTATTACTAGTCGGGCAGGTCATAATTCATCGGCTTCTTAATACATCACGTATGAGGATAAACATGCGAACGGGAGTTTTAGGGATGTCACTAAAGAATATTTTGAATGAAATTGTCAAACGTTCGCTAAGCCACAAGCTATTACTGTTTAATTAATAATATCGCGAATATAGTGCGAGGATTTGGACAGTAAAAAAAGTGTTTAGTAGAGGCACATAGACACGCCTAATTGGTTGGCGGAAACGATTTTCTGAACACACAATGGGTTAAACTCAGGATGAGTGAAAATCATTAGCCGCGGGAGAATGTGTAAAGAGGTATTAAAGAATGATTAATTCTAATCATTCATTGGTGTTGTAGTTTTTTCGTCTTGTTAGATATTTTATACATGATTCCAAATCCTTATTAGAGTGTCAATGCGAGACATTGTTCTGATAAAAATTATCCCGCAATTACAATGGAAGACAATACCCGGTACCTAGTATGATGTTTAGGAACTGATGTAGATCCATTTGAAGGCTTGTTATCATAATTTCTATAATATTCCTTATCCTGATGGTGTTCTGATTATAGTGAAGTCATACTAAAAATAACATTTAGATAACAGCTAAGGAACGAGACGCATTTGAGAAGCATTAAAAAGTGCGAGGGCGCGCGTCGGTGCGGAGGTCGGAGGGTGCGGGTCGCATCCTGCAATAATATATTTAAAGGATTAGCCTCGCCGCCCGCCGCCGCGCAATATTCGCGACCCTCCGCTGTCCACCGCTATTCAAATAATGGAAATTATTTCCACATATGTGCACCTAAATAAATATCATTCCGCCTTCATTACTGAACAACAGCAACAGCGGGGGTGTTGCTGTAGCCTGTCTATTTAACACCCGTTTGTTCGCCACAATAGCAAGCGGCGGATGTCCGAAGCTTTACGCAACAACGTTTTCATCGCCGTTTATACCGTCTCACTCCAAAATAGCAATATTATGATAATTGTTTCCACTCGCCCAATGAAAATCAGCGATGAATTGTATACGATCGGGCATTAAGTGGCATGTACACACTTGTAATCTGCGGTTTACCTGTGTCACCCGGCGCACGAAACGCGCGCTCATGCGAATTTGTGAAATTTATGTTTCGAAAAATAAACGATTGTATATGGGGTGGAAACGACCGTTTATGTTCACTTAACCGAGGAAAGAGGGTATTATTTACCGTTTCGGCTGGGTGAACCCGCCACAGTGAGTGAGACAAATACCGCCGCCGGCACAATATTTATTGCAGTCGCTACGTGGATTGCGCAATTTATCGCGGAGGTGTCGTCGGCGCGATCGATCCTCGGCTGACGGACGCGCGCCATACATCACCGCGCGCGTTATCTGCGCTCACGGCGACTTATCACGGCGCCCGGCCAGCGCCTCCGAGCTCTAAACAACATGCAGCCGAGACCCGCTCACCGCGACCTGCTCCCGACCAGGAGCCGCCGAGTGGTGGCGAGCCGAGACCCGTCCCGCCCAATCGCGACGCTCGTTTATCTTCATTTGGTGGGCGCAATTAGACGGGTCGTTGGGCGCGCGGGCGGGGGTCGCTCGCCACCGCTACGTGGCAAGAATACACCGCCGCGTCTCACTGTCAACTTTGTAATGAGTAAAGTTAATAACTACGCAACGCAAGTCGCGTCCACATTCAGAATCTCGTTAAAACTTACCGATACGCCTCGTAATCAGCTCGTTCTTACTTACTTACCCGACCTCTTCACTAATAGGAAGCGGAGGCGGACTGTTAATTTTCAATATTATGTTCTACAAGTATCCCTTTGTATTGCAGGTGTGGTTCAAGAATCGGAGAGCAAAATGGCGGAAACGTGAGAGAAACGCAATGAACGCCGCCGCCGCAGCCGCAGCCGACTTCAAGAACGGCTTCAGCACGCAGTTCAACGGACTGATGCAGCCATTCCCCGACACCGACGCGCTGTACTCCTCCTACCCCTACAACAACTGGGCGGCAAAGGTGCCAAGCCCCCTAGGAACCAAGAGCTTCCCGTGGCCCGTAAACCCGCTCGGATCGGTAGTGCCGGCGAGCCATCACCAAGGCTCAGTGAACTGTTTCAACACAGCGACGTCGATGGGCGGCGTGGGCGGCGGCGGCATGGCCGGCGTGGCGGGCACGGCCGGTGTGGGCGGCGGCGTGGCTCCCTGCCCGTACACGGCGCCCCCCAACCCCTACAGCATGTACCGCGCGGAGCCGTGTCCCGCGATGTCGTCGTCGATAGCGTCGCTGCGGTTAAAAGCCAAGCAGCACTCGTCGGGGTTCGGCGGCAGCTACGGCGCGGTGTCGCCGGTGTCGCGCGCGGGCTCGGCGCCGCTGTCGGCGTGCCAGTACGCGAGCGGCGTGGGCGTGTCGGACCGCGTGCTCTGAGAGGAGGCGCGCGGCCGCGAGGAGGTGCGATCGCCGCCGCTGCTGGCCGCCGCGCGCGCCTCCTAGTCGCCGCCCGACGCCGCGCTCGCGCCACATCTCTACCGCCACCTGTGGGACTGGTTCGACTGAGCAGTGCGTCTCATAAATGCCATAGTATCCGCGGTGCAGACCCGCTGCCTGCGCCGCGCCGCGCCGTGCCGCGTGCGCTACCGGACACGTCAGTATATCCTCATGGATACCGTGTATTAATGTGAATTCCTCGCGTGTATAACGTTGGTTACGAAACTTCGGGCAATAAACTTAATGATGTTTTAATTTTAATGTAAATATGTAGTTATGTATGTACGTATACCAAAGCGATGTGTGCAATTTTTACAAGCTTACGATGTACTTAGTAATACTTAAATACAATTTTATTTTGTTAGTTTGATACGCATGGAACAATGTAAATAATGTTTAACGTAGATAATTTATTTGTCAGCAGAAAAGGGCCCGTATTATGGGAAATTGTATATAAATGAACCTATATTTTAGTTTTTGTCAAAACGCTACTACAGAATAAAACATTCATCAAGATTTAAATTAACGAAAAACTTGCAATAAATTCTTGTTTAGAAATCATTACATAGAAATAATCGAATATGTGTTAACACACGTTAATTTCTAAACGCAATATACCAATGAAAAATATGGTTTATATTTATGTATTGATTTGTAGAAAACTTCATTCAAGAATCGATGAAATAATAACATTAAGTCCATACTACGACCCAATAGCCATCAAAACTTTTTCTAGCTAATTATAAATATAAAAATACAACATTAAGTATATATTACCAAAAAAGTACCAAAAGCTGTCATAGGAATATATATCTTATTCCTATATATAAAGTACCTATTACGCTTTGCATTTATATTTGTTTTATAGTTTTAGTGTGACTACGAAACAGCCCTGCACGCGAACAATTAAAAAATATTTATAGAAAAATAATAAATGCATTTTAAAAATATTCTCCAAAATGTAAATTTTATCCATAATTTTAACCATATCTTTGAAAATATCTGCTTTTGCCAACTAGCAAATAGCTGATTGTCTTCTAGAGTCATTAAAGTATTATACTAGAGGAGACAAATTGAACAAAAACTGCAGTACCGTACTGTAACTGTCTCTTTCACTCTTGCGCTGGCATAACATCTTGCCTCTCGTTTTACAGTTTCTCGCGTCTCTGGTGCGCGCGCATAGACTTTGTTCGGTTTGTCCGTTCCGGTATAATATCGTACCTAGAGTACAAGGTTGTAATGTGGAAGGAAAATTATAGTATACATTCTTCGGTAAAGATTCTCAAAATTGGGAATAATAAAGAGAGAAGACTGTTAAAATAATGAGATGTATTGTTAAGTTTCCCTTTTCTAAGTACTAGAAAGTCTAGAAAAGAAGGGAGACAATTACATAATCGTTATAAACCTTAGCATACCGCAATGAGATTATGATTTTTTTTGAGATCAAAGCTGAAATATTTTGCATTATATAACGTGAAGACACTACTAATGCTCATTTTCACCAACCTTAAATGTCTCCTTGTCATAGGACCGATCGTAAACTTGTGCATTTACTTGCAACATTCAAATCAATTCAAAGAGCAGTCCCTATGTTTGGTACATGAAGTGGTGACCATGCCTCAACTGTAGATACTCATTGATTATAAAATTATGCTGCAGTAAAATAAAAAAATAAAAATCCTAAGCTGATGTTAGTGAAAATGGGCATTAGAAACATAGTAATAGCAATTAGCAACCGTTGCGAGATGCTCACATCGCTCTTATATAAATATTTTCTCACTTTGTCGTGGTAATGAAACAACATCCGAACGGTCCTATTTTACAGTTCCTACCATATCATTAGTTGAATAATCAATTAATAAACAATGTTTTAATAAACTGTATTTTTCTTGGAATATATTTCCTTTTAATAATAAACCTTTACGAAATAAGAAAACTTGTAACAGTAGTAATATTTAAAGCATTTTGATTACGGAAAATAATTATGAAAATATTCGAGGATAGTAAATTACTATCATTGGACGCATTCAGAAATAACTGTGGGCTTCTATAAACTTTCAGCACATATGAGATTAACGTAAACAGGATCTCAATATTTATTTAAAATATTTATTCAGTAACACCGAAACTAAAATGTAAATATATGTAAACTATTTAGATTTTAATTATAATTAGATTTATTGTTAGTTATTCATTATAGCCACTTCCGTGTGCCTACCGACGATGGAAACACTAAATGAAAATATGTAAATAACAAAATCTTACTATCGTAACGTTTTAAATGTAATTAAATTCGAGGTTTTCATTTTATACATATCATAATCGCGATCTTGTAACGTTATTTGAAGTTATTTTGTGAATTACATATGAGGAAACAGATTGTTTTGTAACTTACAGAAACCTCTAGTCATAATAAAAAAATACACTGAGATTAATTAGTTTTATTTATATACATTAATGTTGTATCCTTTACACATAACATAATATACACTTCCGTAAACCCGCGTAGTACAACGAATAAAGAGCGTTCTATGAAATACGAGATCGCGGGTTCAATCCCCGCAACGAGGTAAATGTTTGTTGAGTGACATTTTTAATATTTTCTAAGCGAACATCGTATTGGGAAACAAAGTTTTTTTATCCTACATACACGCTCAAGTGTGACACTCAATCCCTGACGGGGTAGGCAGAGGTTACACTTGTAGTACTTAAGACCCACAATCCAACTCAATTAATTCAATCCTGAGATGTTGTCTCACCCTCTATCACATCGTGGGACGGAACACACCAAGCGAAATGTGGTTGTCCTGTTTGCTCCTCTGCCCACCCCTTCTGGGATAAAGACGTGATGTTTTGACCTGGCATTCGAACCCGAGACCTCAGCTTTGTAATCAAACCGTAGTATAGCTACGCCACTAATGCTGTACGTGGTATATTTATTTATCTCCAACTAAGATTACACATGGCATACATTTAGTTTCATACTTATTATCATAAACATTGTGCATCTTAAATTACAAGAGGACACAGCTTACATAAATTTTAGGAAATAGAATCGGACAAAAATAATAAATTTAAATATTAAATGAAATTACAAACAACAAAAAGAAAATTCAAAAAATGGCAATGGGGTACTTACTGGAACTGTCTTACCTCAGCTCAGATTAAAATGAAAAGTTGTCAGAAAAACACAAAATGCCAAAGAGTAAGAAATTAGAAATTACAAATAAATATGAAAGAGAACTTATAATTTAATATCAACATACAAATTAATGTTGCATAGATAAAATAATGTCAAAGGGTAACAAATTGCAAATTAACACTAAAGAGAACTTACAAATAAAAAAAGAATTGCAATATACTATTTAATAATAAAGGGGGTTTTAAAAATTATCTGCATAGAAAAAAAACTATAATTCAAAAATACACTATAAGTCAGTTGTGTTTATTTTAATTTAATTTTAATTCTAATTCTCGTCAACAGTTTGAACTAACTTTATCATGTTCCCACTAACTGTCGTCTGACCTGTAAGTAATTCTTATTATACAGCACCTTCAGAATCGACTTCATGAATTGATAACAAAGATTCCACAAAATTATTCAAACTCATACATTCATTTAAACATCACTTTCCTATGTATGAGAATACATGAAGATTTTTCAAATAGACCCGTCTAAGGCGCACTTTATATGGAAATAAATTTCAGTTTACAATATTGCTGTATCACAGAGCTGTGACGACTGCTTGCGGAAGAAAAATTGCGTTGGCATGGCAACGGTTGAACGGTTGAATCGTGTAAACTAAGTATTGAATGTTTGTGAAAATAAATAATAGGTTTGATTGGTTTCTTGGATTTACGCGAATTTTACACATTGAAATCAATCGAATTCTTACAATTTGAAGTTAAATTGTAACAGTCCCTAAGCGGATGCCTATACCTCAGTCTGTCACGTCAAGTCAAAAACTATAAAGTGATCGAAACGTCGGGAAATTAAAGAAATGTAAAATATTTAATTAAATCCGCGAATAAATCCGTAAGAATTCGTTTTATTTCAATAGGTTTCATTTTTACAAATTAATCGTTGAAGGCGTAAAATAACCAGAATTTCACTTTCACTGGTCCTTCCACTTCAATATTCAGAGACATATTTTTTAATATGGGCACGATAAAGTCATTATAACTTGCCTCATTGTAAGTGCAGGGTAATCAGGGTAGGCAGAGGTGGTAGTAAACAGGCGACTTGGGTAGGTCAATGGGTTTTGTAGCATCACGTACCGGTAGTCGGTATCCGGGCGGATATGAATATCCTACCATCAATTAACTAAACATGCCGATAAATAAAAGGATCAATATATCTATCTATAGAATATATATATACATATATCTATATAGCCCATATACATACGTCCCAATACAGAGCACGAGTCGCCTTTACAATCGAGAGTACGATTGAGGAGTATACACCAATCATAACAGACTAATTAAATACAATATAAATAAATGTAATGAATAAATAAATATTGTTTAAACGTTTATTATGTTACGATGATGACTACGTTAGATGTTTCTATCGCTGTGTTTAGAATCTGGTGTTCAGGAATCCTTGGAATGTATTCATATATTTACCGGATTGAAATGATAACATACAAATTGATACGGGTGATTTTGTTTTCGTAATATGTACGATTTCATAAGCTCCGTAGGAAAAGATATTATCGTTATTTATAAAACTAGACACACCACGCGGCTTTGCTCGATTATAATTACTCCAAGCGCGATAATAACACCAATAAAAATAATGTAAAAAAAATATTTCTAAATTGAGTTTTTGTACTACACCCTTTATTTTCTTACGCCCCTTTCTAGAGGTTGGGTTTTGAGAAACTCTAAAATGCGTGTTTTACAATTCCATCAAAGAACTTGCAAACAATTTAATTCCATTTAGTCTAATGTCAATTTCATTAAATCTGACCTCTTTATTTCTAATATGAACTCCTTTATTTAATCCCTCAGGACCTATTAATTTCGTTCTGAAAATTAGTCCGTGTCCTTATAATTTTTATAGTTACCCTTCTCTCAGATTTCCTAATATGTAATCGGATTCGCTGGTTATTCGTGAAATATAAATATATGTATTTTTAAATATTAGTAAAGCACTAATTCATTTTAGAAAAATTATTTAAATACCAAAAATGGAGGCGCTAGTGAAAAAACTGGAATAATAGTAGTACATAATTATTTATATAATTATTGTTACAGAGCATTTATGCTAAACTAATGATATTAGTATAGTATATTAGTAGGGATAAACATTTAATTTATTATCGGTGTATTTATATTCATTCATTTAAATCATTCAGAAATAAAAATATCGAAGCAACGGAACACACACAGCCCAGAAACAATTGCGTTATTATAAAAATCAGCAAATCCTTTCAAAATTCAAACATAAAACCGGGGTTAAATCTCCAAATGCCAATAAATTGCAAACAATTGATTCACGAAAATCGGTGACATTAGGCGGAAAGTATACAATAATCCAGCAAATGATTATCAGCAGTACGGGAGCGCGGCATACGGGACTACGGGAATACGGGAGTACGGGAGGCGACAGCGCGGGCGCGCAAACACACAGTTTCCAGGTGCTCCAATCCAGGCGCTTTAAGGATTTAACCGAGGATTTGCTTTCAATATTAGCCGCCGGCCGCCGGGGGCAGGCCATTCCGTTCCGCCCGTACCTTTTTTATTATTTTGTCGCATCGTTTTGGCTCTAAATGGAATCATTCCGCCATCTACATTTTTATTTTTCAATTGCTGCCCGATTAGTGGGATTAGCCGTATCGCTTTCCGATTCTTTGCTCCTTTTGGTGGGAGCTTTCGCGGACTAACGCGGCGAGCGCGCTCCGCACCCACACACCTCTAATCGTTTTAGATTAGGAGTGCGATCATATTCGGTTTGTAGTCTAACCGTCCAAGGTTGACTTATTCAAGGTTGTAGGAAGTCGCCGGATGGAGGCCAATTCCAACTGGTTGCTAATTGCTATGGAAATCCATGGAGACCTATTTTAGCAGTGGGCTAGGAAGCCGCGGAAGTGGTTGAAGAGAGAAAGAGAGGATGTAATGGTGTGAAGTGCGTCGCGGGCTCGTGCTGGGCGCGTCGACCGCGGCGGGCCGCGCTAACAAACAGCTCATTATCGCAGAGTCAATGTCGAGTTTTTATTATTTGCTATTTAATTAGGGTATTTGTTCGTCGTGCCGTCTAGTTATATAAGCACGTGTGTGCGGTGGCCGCGACTGCAGGCGCGCGCGTCATCACGCTTATCTTTATGGTGGCAAACACTGGCATGGCTTTTTATTTTATCACGGATCGCCTTAGTCACCGCGGGGTACGTGCGTTATCATATCAACCCTACATAATATTTGTTCGCCAACACAAGATGATGGCAGCGTCCAGGTCGCCACGTGACGGTACCCACCACCGCGCGACCGTTACCACTTAGGTAAACTTTTAATGCATAAGTTTTGAGTTGGCACGAACCACGAATGTAATGTTGTATCATTAGCTTTCTTAAATAAATCTTGTTAGTGACATCCTCAACATTAAAATGATAGGTAGTTACTTTTTGTTGTCGTTTCAAAATGTTTTGTTTTATTCAGAATGTTAAGAATGTATGATATTTCTGGCTGACAATTATGTTATTGATACAAACATCGTATTAAGGTGCTATAGGACGTTTCGGAATTAAAAACTATTGTATTGTATGAGCTCATATACGTCCCACTGCAGGGCACGGGCCACCTCTACAACCGAGAATACAATTGATAGTGGTTAGGACATATAGTCTACCACGCTGGCCTAGTGCAGGTTGGCGGACTTTATATACCATAGAAATTCATACAAATCGCTATTGTATGCAGGTTTCCTCACGATATTTTCTTTCACCGTCATAGTGCGTAGTAATTGACTATCAATACACACATAACTCTGAAAAGTCACAGGTGTGCCCTGGGATTTGAAGCCACGACTACCGTAAACATGTCGGCAGCCGCGTCTAGTCCGTTACCAACAGGCCACTACGCACTTCACTTTATAAAACATAATCAACGAATAAACAATAATACAGAATAAAAAATCAATAAATACACCTAACAGTCACATACATAGTCCTGACCCCACACTAAGGTCGAGTCTTGTGTCGTGGGTATCAGGAGCTACGAAAGACTTTTCGGTCTCACAAACACCGAATAGTCATTAGTTCATAAATAAAAAACTTAAAAACCTAAACTCTTAAAAACCTTCGCCACAGCAACGTAAATAAAACTGATTCATTTTATTATTGTACACCGAATAAATAAAAAATAGGATTACAAATTAGAACACATTGTTAATAATACCCTCAAATTATGTGCTACACATCCATAGTTACATAGACAAAGAAGATAATTTATGATGCCTTAGTATTTTATATTATTTTCATATAAATACAAGTTCTATGCATGTTATTTGCATTAAGACTTGGACCAAGTCGGCGTATCTGTTTAATTTTGTTTGTTTCTAATCTTGACGCGTAAACTGATAACATGAACTGTGAACCATCATATTCTCTACAAAAATAATTATGGTACAGATCACATCATTTCGTACTTATTATTATAAAATTATCGATCTATTGATGTAGTTATAATATGCAATGTTTTAAATGTAGATTTATAACATATAATATATATATCCAATAGGCACACATATTCTTAAAGTAAGATACCACGTCTTGTGTGGTGGATATGTTAAACTACGGGTGATTGTTGCCCCACAATGACATGTATGCATTTATGTCTGTCTGTCTGTATCAGCCCATATATATGTACGTCCTACTGCAGGGCATGGGCCTCCTCTATCAAGAGTATGATTGAGAGTGACACAATCGCAAGACCTAACTCGAAATAGATATTTATAAGTCACACAAATATTTTTGTCGCTGATGGAGATCGGAACCGCGGCTTCTCGTTTCATAGCCAGCTCCTTTAAAAATAGTTGAACAACTAATGAAGCGCTTATTAGAACCCATATACAAAAACGGTTTTATTTTTATTAAATGTTCGATCTTGAAACTATTATTAAATAACCTTTTACAACCACAAAGATACCAAATTCTCCTACTTTATTTTGTAATATTTCCGGACTGATATTCTAAACTATTAGATTATTACTAGAATAACAGGATGTCTCTACATTTTTTGCCTCGTATAGTATGTACACAATACCTACGAAATATATATAGTCGATACTTATACGATCTTACATTGTTTTATTACATCGTGATGTAGTGTTCACATTAACCTTAACTAAACTGAGACAAGATGCACTATTACCGCTTTTAATCACATACTAAACTCTAAACTACACATATAATTAAAGGACTGTAACTTGAATGAAATTATAAAAACAGGAAAAAATTGTGGCTAAACATCTACAATGAAGTTCACGTTCTTATTTTTTTCTAATGTAAGTACAAAAAATTTCACACAAGTTTATATAATTTATTTAATAATAATTTCATCTCGACTATCGTTCCTATTAAATTCCCGGTTAGACGCAATTAAACACACACAGGTAAACACGCATGCCCACATTTAACTCAGAAACGAAGAGGGCTAGATTTTGGGTGGAAAGGATCAAAACGGGATTAGAGGAACGACAACCAATCAAGGGTAACTGGACTGCTATATCTACCCAAAATAAATGCGGCACATAAAACTTAAAACGCGTTGGAGGATTGTCAACTGTATACTGTAGAAATAAGGGTGATAGTTGAGTGTGTGTCGGAGTTTATTGATGTTTTGTTTGGGAGGGTAGAATGTACTGGGTAGATGGATGAGGAGGCGAGGGTTGCGAGTGCAGCCTCCGCAATCTTACAAGTTAATTGTGTTCCGTGCCTGAAGCTGCCAGACTACAAAATAATGCCGCTCCGTATTGCGTTCATATTGTATCACACACTTACACAGACTGTCTTGTTTTATTGAGTTTATTTATAGATATAATTTATAAATATGTTACGTTTAGACGGATTTTAGAAGTGATAAAGGCAATGTAAATAATCGTTTAATCAGTATTTTTCAATTTAAAGTTGATTAAGTATTTATGAAAATAACACTTTTATAGTATTACTATAAAGTTCATAGTTTCTTGTGATATTATTAGATTAAAAACTCAACCGATTGATAAGGAAAATCTCGATACTTATTTTAACGGGTTTCATTGGACCTAAATAAAGTCAAACGAAAATAAAGTTTCAACGGCCAGAAAAAATAACTTAATAGTTTTGAGGCATCGTTGCATGTGCAGACCGATTCTTTGATTCATTTGCACCAATTATGAAAAGGCAATTTATTGATTCCGAAAATATCGTATATTTTCGGAAGAAATAACTTTTTGAAAATACCTTTTATTGTAAAATATTTAATAGCGCCCTTCAAACTTATAGTAAATAAATGACAAAACAAGTGTACCCATAAAGAGTATGTTAGCGCTGGGGTGCGCGGGGGTTGCTTGGGCGCGGGTGAGGGGGGTAGAGGAGACGGGGAGACCGCGGCCGCCACCAGTAAATAAATATACTGCGACGCGGATTTATTGCGAATGCTACTATGCAGATACCTTACTTTAACTGTACGCCACTGTCTCATAAATATTATATACATATAGTATATGTAACATAGTATATACTGTTATTTGTAAGTAATCTCACATAATTAAATAGTAATAACTCAATCGTACTCTCGATTATGGAGGCTCGTGCGGCGTGCCTGTAGTGGGGCAGTATATGGGCTGATACAATACAATACAAATATTTAAGTAAAGTATACCGAAATTCACATTATACTTACTATTTATTGTATTTTAATATAATTGTGGTGTCCACGGGTAATGTTACAGATGTTTGTTTAGAACATTTGATACATAACAGAAATTAATACGATTCTTAGTCGAATGACCATTGATTGTACGAGTGAAAATCTATTGACAGCCTCCGTGGCGCTATTGGTTAGACGCCGACTGTAAAACGAGAGGTCTCGGGTTCGATCCCCGCGCCGAAACATATATTTGTATGTACCACAGGTATTTGTTTCGGGTCTGGGTGTCTGTGAGACCGAAAAGTCTGTCGTAGCTTCTGATACCCACGACACAAGACTGGATCTTAGTGTGGGGTCAGGACTATGTATGCGTTGAGTGTATTTATTTATTTTATTTGTAAATTTTTTTGGACAACAAAGATATCATAACAATCAAAATCTAAATTACAGTACAAAAGTCGGTACTATCGCTCTAGACTTAGACAATTTGTTATCATGGCATTATTTTAAAAAAAAGAGCAAGAAAATGATCGTTATTTATTTCATGAACCACGCAGACAACTATAGGTAAGTATCTAACATCTACTGCAGTATATGTAACAATATGTGTGCAATAACACGTTCCAGACTAAAATGTAATTCGCAACGATACAATAACTGTCTGCACTAGTACAAATCCCAATTAGTTTTCTTTGCTCATTGACTGTTTGTTTTCGTAGAAAGTTGTAGTGATTTTCTACGTATGTTTTTGTGGGAAAAAGAAAGACAAAGTATTGAAGTCTTCTTAAGGTTTTGGCTTATAACCAAATTTTTATCCGCCTTTCAAATCATTGTTTACTTAGAAAAGACCATGTCTTTTTTATTTAATTAAGACGAACAAACTGGTTTCCTGGTAAGTCATCCATGAATACAAGGATGTTGGTACTGGGAAAAAGGCATTATGAGCCCTTAAATTAAAACCCTTTTTATAAGCCAATAGTTTAGATTGAAGGCTAATAATTTAGTATTTTTAACCCTTTCACAGAGTATCCGGATTTTTAACGTACAAGTAAGTCTTACAAGTATGCCATGAAATATGATTCATTAACTAAACCGCGCGCTCATTTTCCTGGATGACTTCGGACTTAGGCTTGAAACTGCTGTCAAAACATTCGTCAAATTAATGTTGTATGCATGCTCGCTAAAATACGAGCTATGATAATAAAATTTTAATATATTAAAGCTTTTAAAGTATTCAGTAATTTCTTATTGTATTCCGTTTAAATACAGAAGCACCTAGCACGAACTCTCAAACAGACTTACTAACGAAACACTCCTTTTCATGAATATTTCACTTATTACAAGATTATGATATGTGATATTGGAAGGTTTGAGTGCGCGAGGGGAGGGGTGAGTCGAGGGTAGCGCGGGGAGGGGGGGGGGGGTGAATGAAGATTTACGACGGGGGCATAACGAGCGGTAGATGAGGCGTAAAGAAGCCCAATTCCTGTTATTATACGTACAATCTGTAGAGATATGTCTGGTAGGTTTTACAGCTAGATGTATTGCGCTATTGCTGTACTGGTTTGCTTGTGATACACTGTTTTATTGTCAACACAGTATTGATGAATTCCTAGTCTTGCAATAAGGATATCCGTAGAACAAAAGTCATCGACATAGCCTAGTAAGGCGATATAATTGAGGGTGCAGGAAACTGCACGGAGCAGGCTACTTGAAATATTGGAAAGATCTACTTATATTTACCAGTGATTTGCTTGTGGCTGAAGAGGTTGATGATTTGTCTGCTCTGTAATCACTTTAAGTTTATTTGTTTTCCTAATTTTATACAATTTTATAGAAATAAATATGCCAACTTTAATTTGGGCACATGGTGTGAAAATATCTTGAATTTCAACTAACACTATCTAGTAGATAATGATGATTGCAATAATAGATAAGTAATTAATTGCTTCAATTATATAAGGGACTATTCCCGATCCAAAAAGGCTTTATTTATATAGTATACTCGTAGATCAGAAGCTACAAGAAACTTTTCGGTCTCACGAGGCTTTCGCATGAAACCAAATTTCGCAGTTATGTATTTATAGCACATGAATTGATCTCAATGAGATTGAACACAAATACTCACTTATGATAGCTAGGTTCTGAAATACGAAGTTACTATAGGAATTACTTATCTCTAACCGCTTCTGTCATAATAGCGTTGTTGTAAAATTAAGAAAATTATCTCAAACCTAAAATGGATATCAGAGACACTTAAAGTAAATAAATACACCCAACAGTCACATATGTACATAGTCCGGACCCCACACCTAGTTCGAGTCTTGTGTCGTGGGTATCAGGAACTACGAGAGACTTTTCGGTCTCACAAACACCCAGAAGCGGAAAGCGCAGCGTGGGACGTCCACCTACTAGGTGGTCAGACGACCTGGTAAAGGTCGCGGGACGTCGCTGGATGCAGGCTGCCTCCAACAGGTCACTGTGGAAATCATTAGGAGAGGCCTATGTTCAGCAGTGGACTTCCTTTGGCTGATGGATGGATGTATAGCAAGGATTCGAATAAAACGCCCAACGATTTGCGAAGTGATCTGTCGAAAGCGTTCTGCATCCATCAATCGTGTTACATTGCAATCTTTATTACATATATCCATATTGTTCATACGTACATAAAACATTACATTCACGCCTTATCCCAGAAGGGGTAGGTAGAAGCTTCCAGCACCATCATGAAACCACATTTCACCTTGTATGATCCATCCCACGATGTGATAGGGGGCGAGCCTGTCGCCATATCGGGCACAAATTCCTTACTCCGGGCCGATAATGAACTGAAAAAATCCAATATCGCTATGCCCGACCCGGGTATTGAACCCGAGACCTTAGCTTTGCAATCGTACTGTTGTACAACTGCGCTACCCAGGCAGTCCATATTGTTTATTAATTATTTTGTATAATTTATAGTGATATGTTTACTCTACGGTCGATTTATCGGCGTGTGTAGGTATTTAGTTATCGCGGGGGTTCCGTGCCTCGCGGGATCCGTAACTAATTTGTGGATTATGCACATCTGCAAACGTCATTTGTATTCATTAAAACAACGCTGCCAGTACGTGTAATGTTTTACTAAACTTTGTCCCTGATGCATTTGTAAAGGGTTCTTGGTTTAGTTGTTGACACGATTGTCGCTGAAGGGGTAATGTTAGTGGTTGTAGCAATTTTAGTTCATGGTGCTAGTCTATATAAACAATAAATTATTATATTTATTTCGCCATTTTTATGAGTCTTGATACCAGACGTTGTAAAATTATTTTGGAAGCACTTATGACAGGATTACGCAGATGACAATTGGAAACTTAAATTGCTTAATTTCTTATCTTTGCAACTCATTGTTTACCAAAACTCTCACGATAACAAACAGTGAATTTTTACCATTTCACAGTGTAAAAATTGCGCAATGCCTTCTCTTAGATACTATTTGCTTAATAAGTTGACTGCAAAATCAAAATAAAAACAAAACAGAGCTAGAATAATAGAAAGGGAATGATTGTGTGTTCAATAAAGGCGCGAATGTTCGACGTGGATTTCTGGAACTATATGTTGGCAAAGCCTCGGCGGAGCGACGGGCGCGCGCCGCTCGCGAAACCCATCGTCGACTCAAACAATTTTATTGTTCTGTCGTTCAAACGCGACACTACGTAATAGAATTAAATTGGGAGACGCGCTGCTCCGTTGTGTGGAAAATAATATCACCGAGAGGCAGTTATCTGCGGAGTTTTCACGCGTCGCAGGCAGGGGTCTGCACTAATGGAAATCCGGCCAATGATAATCTGTTTTCTACACCATTAATCCTGAACTAAGTCTGAGTACAATCTGTGGCGTCTCCGGGAGTGAGTCTCGAGTTTTATGCCCTCGTTAAGGTCCGCAATTTGTGGAGTCGGGCTGTTAAGACGGCTCGCCCTCATTCGCTCCCAAATCCTAACGCCGACCGTGGACTTTCTTAATCTTACGATATTGAGCTGGAGGTAATTGTTTCAAAATTGTGGCGGCGGATAGTTGCGCACTATGCGGCCCACTAAAACTTCCACGCAATTTAACCTTATGTAACACGGACCAATCTAGCTGCTGCCGAGTTTACTTAATGAAATGTCGATGTTCGTGAAATTATTGCTATAACATTTCTCGTTGGAAGGTTTCTTGCCGAGTTGGACTTGTTTTATTACTGAACACACGTATAACTCGACACCATTCACCATAGACATGAGTGTTGTATCAAAAGCTACGTGGACTTATCTTTCAAAAGGCTTTAAAAGGGACACCTTTTAATTTTTTCATGGCACTAAAAAATATTTAGCCTTAAAAGTCTATAGCCAGGCTATAGGCTAAGGCCAGGGATAGAAGCCAATACCTCTCGTTTCGTAGTCAGCTTCCCATACACTGTACCACGATGTCTTAAATCTTATACTAATACCTACTATTCATCTTTTATACAGTAGTAATACACGAGATTAATTTATGTAATGATTTATTAACTTCAAAACTATTATTTTAAAATCATATGAATTTATTAAATACAATTATATGAAGAGAAAGAAGAGGAACAAGAATATTTTAAATACAGTATTGCTTTAGATTATTGCGATACAATCATTATCATTAGCATTGTGCGAAGGGGGTTCAAAGTGGGAATTGTCCACTTATAAATAATTTTGTAAAATTATAAAAATCTCCATAATTTTTAGTCAGACACTAACATAGTTATGAAGTTACTCACTAACAAATAGGATAATGTTGTCTGAACATAAATGAATTATAGATATATTTACTATTATAACACGGTATTTTAAACCATTCAGCCATAGACCAAATGATATAGACCCGAACCACATCAAAGAATAGCTTATTTTCATCAATCCCAAACTAATTCACGCAGCATCTAATAAGTATTTATTTGCTAGTCCAGATTGTCTCAAGCGCGATTCTTCGGCAACGGGATAATAAAAACGAAAGTAATCATGCAAATTGAAGAAAAGTTGAATTAAAAATGGGGTCTGCTTTGTGTTGGGGTCCGGTGGGGTACGCTGGTGTCTTGTGGGGTCCTGGGGGGAGGTGGGGTAATGTATCTTAATGACCCCAATGGATGAGCGCGTAAGCCCGCAACCTTTTGCTACTGGTATGCTCCGCGCTATTCACTTATTTGTGTATTATATAAGGATCGATTATTAATAATTATTATAATAATACATTATTCATTCGTATAAATGTACATTAATAATACACGCATATTGGATGTGAAATATCGTGTATAAAATAATGCTGTTCGCATCAAATAAGGTTAGGTTCAGTCAGGATTATATTTGTTTCTTGCTGGAAATGGTCGAGATTTCTTCCTTTATGAAAATGTTAACTGAATATTTTTAATAGCGCCGAAAATAGGATGGACGAAGTTTACATAAACTTCTTTAATTATTACGTCTTATTAAAGTTAATTTATGAAAATTACAACGGAGCTACATGCTTAGGTTGTGGAGTCTAAATACTATTCTTTCCTAAGACTGTGTGATATTATGTATAAGTATTTTGCTTCAAATACATATCAATAACTCATATTAACATGACCCCACGCATAAATTAAATAATAAACAATACTATAGGCTTATAATAAGCATAACTAAAACGCTCCCTACAAATCGGAACATCTAAATCCTTCCGCGGTCAGCCTATAAATCCTGCTCATAAACCAACACATCACAAAAAGTGCAAGTAATGAAGGTTCAGTTGAGCTATATTACTGGCCGGCAATAAATCTTAGGCCACTATTGCCGAACAGAACGCGCAAGTGACGCGCAACTGACGACACTCCAACGCGACACGACATCATCAAATCAACATTTGCAGATTCGCGAAGCTTCCCTGGGAGATTTAGAGGTGGAAGGAAAATAAAAAAGTTCGTAGAGGAATCCCGCTTGATCCCTGTTGCCTTTATGGTAATGCCGGGATGCGTGTATTCGACTATTCAATTTATATTTTTTTCCCCTTTCGCCTTATTTCTTTCTGTGCGAAATTATCTATCCTTCGAATTTCGTTTCGCACTGTATTGTATAGGAGATTCGGTGTTTGCGAATAAGGTACGACTTCTGCTGAAAATATCACGGATAACCGCGGTGGATTGGCTTTGTTTCCGACTTCAAACAACTTTTCTTACCTATATTGTGGCTCGGTGTTTGCGCGGTGTACTGGAACTTTGTTGCTTCCATATTTATTTGGTAATCGAATATGCTGGTGTAATGTGCGTATAATTTTGTATGGAATATTATTCGTTTAATTCATGAGCTTCTGATTTAGAGGTGAGTATTTCTTTAACTTATTTATTTTAATTCACTACCTACTTAGTACAATCTCGGCATCACCTAAAGGTTGACTGATAGAGAATACTTAAGGCATTGAATCCGCCCTCTATACATCATGAATAAAAAGTTCAAATAAATAAATTCGAATATGAATAATAGCAAATAATTAACGAAAACCTCATGAAATGTAAGTATTTCCAGTTTATGGGCGAACACTACATATTACTGAGCATTATAGTAAAATAAAATTGCACGTCACTTAATGCAGGGTGCTTCTAAATCAAAATCAAAATAATTTATTTGTAAATGTAGGTATTTTCTACAGTAGACGTTCCAGTTTAAAAGTTAGTCCTCTACATTTTACTTATAAAAGTATACAAATACTCCTCTACTAATAGTTGTACATTAAGGCTTATACTCAACTACTATTGAGTATTTACAATTACTATTGGCTGTTTTTGTAGAATATGATAAATACATAACCTTCTTGCCTCATAAAGAATATTAAAATATTGACTCAAGACATTTACTATCCAGATCTCATGTAGGCATATACGTACCTAAACCTTAACCAAACTATTTTACAAAATGAAAATCGCAGACATACTTAATTCACATCAAAACGGTTTCACTTAAATAATATATTTCACAAAACGAAACTTCACATAGTTGCCTATTAATCTTCATGAAATACAAATAACTTTCATAAACCACTTGACGTTCATATTAAAATATTCTACATTAGTATACGAGTAGGCATGTTCAAATTTAACGTTGTTCTTGGTTCATGAATAAATCATAAGAAGTAAGCGTTGCTCGACGCCTTTAATACTACATAATACATTACAACGTACAGATTGCTTGTTACTTTCATAATATTAACTTAATGGGTATTAGTACTTGTGTGAGATGGTGGCGGGCATATGACTTTAAATCGCATAAAACTTCTTGTGTGGTAATTACTTCAGAAAGTATGTTAAAGACCGCGTTTATTTTGTATATTAGCCTGTTTTTTGGAAACAGTAAATGTTGAAACAAAAAATAACAATTACTTTTCATTTTACAACCTAAATCCACCCCAAAAACTGTTAAAATAAATTATATTTAATATACTATTCTATATTTTTTGAACCATTTATAAATAGCTAGTTTATGTGCTTATAAAGGGTCGTATAATATTTTATGAGAACTATGGACTAAAAGTAAATAGTTATTTACCTAATACACCACCCTGTAAGTATTAAGTGTCGATTTCACGGCAAATATTATTTTGTCTAATTCGACATGAGAAAACGCCTGTAGATATTACAAACAATTAGTTTACAAATCTGTTTTCTCTTACTTAAAAAAGGTTTATTATAAAGCATCAATTAGTCACCGTAATGTCTCTATTATACGTGAAAAATCGTAAATCAAATAACGCCAAATGTGATTTTAGTCCATTGGGCAACATTAGATAGGTGTGCTGGACGTAATGTGCCTAATCTTGAATAATGGGAGCCATTTGTCTTCGCGACAGTACATGTGTAATTGAACAGTCACCGTTCACCATCGGTGTGTCTTGTGTGCACCAGCGTACCTTTGCATTTTTAAATTTGCTGCACTATCTTTTAAATAAAACATGGTATGGGTAAAATGGCTATTACTGAAGACTGCGGCACCATATTCCGATTTCAAATTTCGAAAGATTGTTTATAGACTAAAATGTTTACATTTTAAAATTATCTAAAAATGTCAAATAGGTTTTAATTAGGTATATAATTTATGTAAAATTCATTCATCATCATCATCGTTGCAATCCATTGCTGGACATATGCCTCTCCCAAGGTGCGCCAGTAAAATTCATTAAAATTTTATATTTCAGTAGAAGTTGACGAATTTCATGTTAATTTCTTAAAGGTATACTTTACAATGCGCCTCTAATACTGAATTACTTTATAAACTGATATTTTTAAGCCATGATATATGTTAATAGTCTAAATTCTTTCAGTTGAAAATTGAAATATATTGAGTGATTTATTCGAATTCTACGTTTTGTATAAATTGCCTTACATAAAATAATTATGCTTTACTTTAAAATAATCACAATAATTGTAAACTCCAGTGTAGATCTACATTTATATCGCAAATAAATTGACAATGCTATCTGCGCGCAGTGATTCGGGAGAGCTGGAGTGGCGAACCTTTTAAATATATCGAGTGTTTCAGTGCAACGATACAGCGGGTTGTTTACAGAGGGGGTGTAGCCGGGGTGAGTAGGGAGGGTGTCAAGATGGCGGCGTCGCCAAGGCAACGCTGCACTCGCTTCCTTAATCGACCGTCGGTGCCTCCGCGACCCCAGCCGGCTCTCATTTATGTATTGTATTGCACTTGTGAAACCGACTTCCATGTTTTATGATTCGACCATTTTAGTTAGCGTTGGAGTTTTGTTTTTAATGCTTGTTTTGTAGGTGTTTTCAAGGATGTTATTATTATCGCTAAAGGTGGTATATATGCTTCGAAAATATGAATTGTAAATTGGGTACTATAAATATACAGGGTATATCAATTTTAGTGGGATAATGTCTGAAGTCACTAATACTACCACCTGGCTTCGTTTTCGGTCGCAGTCTGGATATGTATAAGTGGTAGGGACACTGTGTAGTTATCTTAAGTTATTGTAGAAAAGGGCCTGCTCGACGAAGGTAGCCCCATTTTCTCTGGTTGAGGTATAAGGGTAGAGAGAGTTTGAACGAGCACCTGGAGCGCCAGAAATGAAGGAGTAGAACTGGCTTAGAGTTAATTGGGTCGTAACAATTAACTCTAAGCCAGAATTGCTCCAGAGCAATTCAAACACCCAGGTGTTTCAGCAATCCACACATTGCTTGTCACATCCGATTGACTGACAGTAAAATAACGCGATGCGACAACTTTCCCGTTGTTTTGTGTTCTGATATTGAGAGAAACAAGACTGTCATATAAGTGCAAATGCACTTGTGTTACGGTTTGAAGGACATTGCAGCCAGAGTAACTGCTGGACATAATGAGACTTTACATCTTATGTATGAAGATGGCGAGCGCAGCGGAATGCCAAGCATTCTTCTATAATTCAAGGTGGTGTTTGGTTTTGCTACTGTCCGTGAGCGGTGGTATCGCTTACCATCAGGCGAATGGCATGCTCTTCTCGCCATTCATTGTAATAAAAAAAGTGTTGTATGTGTTCATGAGCTGCGGGTATCACTTACCATCAGGTGCCCGTCGTACAAAATTTATGCAACAAAATAAAACTCTACCTAAAAGTCAGAAAATCGTGATGTATGTTACAGGACGGTTCAATTTTCATTGCTATTTAACTCCATAGTTTTAAATTCAGATCAGAAACCATTCATTTTCTCTACTCACACATATCTCCATCGTAAATATCCATGAGAGGTGCAGGGTGATTTTTATCCGCAATTTTTTTCGTCATTTCCGTGAGCTTTTAATTGAAAGCAGGAGACATAACGACGTAGACTTATATAAATTGAATTACTTGACCTGCGTTAAAATAAAAACCTTCAATCACATGCTACAATAAACATACATATGTATATACATAAACTCACGCCTTTTCCCCAGAAGGGGTGGGCAGAGCCGCCACCACGACACGCACTTTTGGCCTTGTATGTACCGTCCGATGATGTGATAGGAAGCGAGCCTATCGGGCACAAATTCCTGACTCTGGGCTAATAGTGAATGGAAAATCCATTATCATTTTGCCTGACCCGGGATTCGAACCCGAGACCTCAGCTTTGCAATCGGGTGCAAACGAGCATGCAGTTCATCTGATGGTAAGTGATCATGTTTCTTGACTCCTGACTCAACTGGGTCTACCAGGAAGTCTAGCCGTGAGCTTATAAAATAAATATTTACAAATAAAAGTTATGGTAATTGAATGGGTGATAACGAAGTTCCATGAGGGTAGGACTTCCTAAACGGTGTTCGTGATTAATCAGTAGTTAATCAATTCTGATCTACAGTTACAGTAATGTTGATAGTGTATTCACACTAGCAACATTTTTAAGTTATATGTCTATTCTTAAGTTTAGTTAACTCCTTCTTAAACATGGATAATATTTTAATGAAAAAATAAATAAATAAATGTATTGTAAGTCAAGCCATATTGTGCCATCTCTTTTAAGGGGACTATTGCTATAAACCCTTTGCTGGACATAAGCGTTTTCAACTAATCTCTACATGGTCCTAGCTCCTAGGCTCTTTATATGTATCCCCATTTAGCCCTTAGAGGTACAAATATATTAGTGTTAACTTTAACAACACTAATTATTGAGTATATACCTACTTTCTGATTCATTTCATTGCAGGTGACAAGTTAGTGACACTAATAGACTCGCCAGGCTTCGATGATTGTAGTCGAATTAATAACTTTGCGAGTTACTAGCTCACAAGAGTTGCAGTGACCCTCCCGTCAAATTAGTCGTAAAATTATATTATTCGAAATACGAATAAAAATAATTTTAATAAACAAAAAATAGTCGTAAAAATAACTGATATCTAAACGGTGCCGAAATGTGTACGTGAACAGAATTAATTCCCAAATAAATACACGGAATCAGGTAGTCACTTGTCAAATTAAATATAAAATCCTCAACGAAGATCTTTTAAGATCTAGAGATGTGCAAATAAATCTTAACGTGACTCATAATAGTTTACATGCACGTGAATTTGTTGTCGGCGCAAAAGCGTACTATGTTGTAGGTATTTACTAATTTGTTGAGGTAAATTATCGTTTTTTTTAAGAGGAAATACCTACTTTGTTTGTTGGCACTTTTTATGCCGGTGTATATTGATAACAAATACAATCAATAAAGTGTATCATAGTGGACTTTTGTCGAAAGCATTTCCAAATTATAATTTTTTGATATGTACTCTGTTGTCCTTTTCAAAGAACTTTGCATTTGCCTGATGACGACGTCAGGAAGAAGGCAAAGTGAAAAACAAATGTGAAGAAGGTTGGTTTCACCACCATGTGAGATTAATAGTCGGGAAGAGAGAGAGAGAGAAAGAGAGAGGGGGGAGGGGAGGAGAGAGAGAGGGAGGGAGAGAGAGAGTGAATGTCAGTATCAGTTTCACGCAAACCCGACGTGAGATGACGATTTTGCTATGGTGTCTCGTTGGGTAAGTGATATTGCCAGAGACCTCTACTAATACCTCTTTCTTCCTCCCATAATTTTCCCTTTCTTTTTCCCTTTTTGAGAGATCCTTCCACAACTACGATCCAAGTGTTATGGATGTTCATCGGCGACAGCAACCGTTCACCATTTGGTAGACGTAGGTATGCAATAAAAATGACATTTATTTAATATTTCTTGCGTGATGAGTGTATAAACAACGAACCTGGATTCGATTTAATATTACTATAATATATAACATAGTATATACAATATAGTTTTATAATCACAAGCATGATCCTGACAGCTTAAAGAGTTTTAGAACGCATGTACAAAGTACTTTTTTGAAAATAATAACTGTTGAGGCTGTAATTTCCTTGCAATGAACTCTTCTTAATTTTTGAGATATCCGATCTGAGATAAATGCGGTAGAGATACCAAAGACATAGAGACCATATCAATAAAATGCAGTAAGAAATCTTTTCTTCTTATACCATACTATAAGCTACTAAGCTCTACCACTCCTCAAATTAAAAAAAAAACTCCAAAAATTCAAATTAATCACGGCCTTTTTCGAGCACTTTTGAAACTTTTTACACAAAAGAACCCTGTCTGCTATTACTGGATACAAGGAGCGACCTAAACGGCACTATGCATTATATATAATACGGTCGGACCACAAACACTGGCGCGAAAATGTCTTTTTGATGTCTTTTGCAAGGAGTTGGCAAGTTTCCGACACAGGAGCTACTTTGTTATAAAATTTAATAACCGCGCCGCGGACGCATCGATTACACTTGAGGATTGAGATCGGTGTAGCGCTAATTTCTGGAGTTTTAGTGGTATGTAGATTAGTACCTATTCCAATAAGTAAAAGTGTAATATCATATATTTTTAATTGTCTCTGAGAAAAATTAGTTAAAATATTGTTTAGCTTATTGTGGAATACTATGTACCTTTCGTGTTTAAATAGGTATGAAATTTATATATATATTTTTTTTTCATAATTTAACAATGATTAATGTGTCTTTATTTGTTGACAACTAACGCTGGCTATTTGGCTATTAGGCTGCCTTCAACGGGTCACTGCGGAAATCATTGGAGGAGGCCTTTGTTCAGCAGTGGACTTTCGTTGGCTGATGGATGGATGGATGATTTGGATAATACAAAAATTATACTAATACTATTTTTATTTAATAATGAAAAGTGCTTTAGAAATAAAGGTATCTTAAGAATATAAATAAGTTCACGCTTCTATCACCGAAATGGTCAATTCAATCAGTCTTCTTATTTAGCATTTAAAATAGGAATCAAGTAAAAAAACTCACCTTAACCTGCCAGTGCCAAAATTCAGCATTTGAATTAAGAATCCACCACAAACCCCACATCCTTGGCCAGTTGCAAAATCAAACGCGCTTTCCAAATAAAATACTCCAGTGTTAGGCGATCAGTTAGGTCAAGTCGTAATCCAGTGCGGTGCAACCACCGGCGGGCAATAAAAAAGAGTTATAGTTGAGAAGAAAAGGAAAGTGCCGTCTCTCGGCCGCTCTCAGCCGTTAGTTAGGGATCAAGGGCTCAGCTCTCGCCGGGCGATAATCATAATTTTTACTTACAAGAGCAAGTATAAGGCATTAGCCGACGGAGCGACAAATCTTCCCTAACTGCGGGCGACTTCGCGACTTGGCTAGCGCGCCCCGAGTTTTACAGGTGCTTTTAAAATTTGTAGGGTTATGTAAGTATACAAAATATTGCGGGTCAGTATGTAGTGTTTATTTGATGTTATCGAAAATATTGTTTGGAAATTTAAAATTAGAAAAAGCTATTGCATTGCTTATGTAAAGAGACAGCAATATTAAGTAACATATTATGTAGGTATCTACTTACGAATATGTAACAATCTATACATTAAGAAAGTCTTAGTTGTTTGTAGTTGTCATTAGCAATGACATATTATTTCTGAAAACCATACCAGATTTTAATTTTCTAAACGGCTCTTTGCTTTTACTAAAGCCTTCCACATAAACCACAAAGCAACTTACAATTGAATTAAAACCAAAATCATTAGAATACGGATCAATAGTTCTGAATCAATTATGCAATTCAACAGCCGTTCCTTAATTTACATAATCATGGTTTGAGGTAGTACGCAGTCACATCACGTGGTGATATGAGTATTATAGCCGGGTACTGGGTACTGGTACTAGTGGGTAGCAGGTAGCGGGCAGTGCATTAGACCATCGCGATATTGAAGTGTTATTCAGAATATGTGAACATCGCGCACGAGAGCGGGGCGTGGAGTCGATAAGGGATACTTTGTATTATATTTTTGAAGTAAAACTTCTTTAGGCACGCTTGACTTAGGGGGTAAACTGGTGAATGCATGACGAGAGCATTACGGAAATACGTGTGACACGACGAAGACAACAGAAGTTGAAAATTGTCAATAGAGATCCATGATTAATCATTGAAGGAGATCAGTCGCTTTGGTCGAAGTACGGACAAGAAATTCACGATGAATAAAAAATCAGGCTTATTTTTTTAAACTAGTTTTTCATTTTATTCACCTTATGATATTAAATTCATGTATTCAATTACACACGATTGACAATTATTTTAAAAACAAGGAAAAATCAATTGAACGTGCATCAATCGCCCAGAATCAAGTATGTAGATTCAAAAACTGTTCCTCGATAATCGATTTAAGTAACCATGGTTTAACTAGAGACAGTATCCAGTCACATCACGTGGTGATATGAGTATTATAGCCGGGTACTGGGTACTGGTAGCGGGTAGCGAGCAGTGTGTTAGACCATCGCGATATTGAAGTGTTATTCAGAATATGTGAACATCGCGCACGTGAGCAGTGGCGTGGAGACGACAAGTATACTTTGTATTCTATATATTTTTATCATAATACATTTTTATTTCAATTTATTCGGCCTGATGTACGGATAATTGGTATGTATTGTGTTTTGTGTTCGTTTATGTTGTTTTATACTTATATTTCACTGGAATATACAAATTACTAAGTGTACGTTTCTGTGTTGATATGTTCTTTCTCTAATAAAACTAAGTAAGCTACGTGCAAATGTTATGAATTGTGTTTTATAAAATATAATTTTAGTTGTTAATTATTTATTGACGTATTTTTGTAGCTAAAACACATTTTCAGGATATAGCCACTCGTGCCGATGACGCTACTGCCCCATAACAGCTTATTTTATATTCCGATACGGCATGTATGTTATTCCTTCATCTGCCCGTTGTTAAAACCTCGTTGGTTAGCAGGGACTATATGCAGGTAAAAGTAGTTAGTTTGAGCTCTGAGCGGTGTTATTTGGAGCCCCTTACGCCCCTGTTTTCATAATATTTTTTTATAATACACCCAACATATACATAGTTCTGACCCCACACTATTAAGATAGAGTCTTGTGTCGTGACTCGTAGGTATCAGGAGCTACGAGAGACTTTTCGGTCTCAAACACCCAATTTCGAAACAAATATTTATAGTTCATACAAACACGGAGGCTGTCGAAAAAGTGTCTATCTGCTGTCGCTGTTTTAAAAACAATCGTAACAATACTGTAGTAGTCTTGTGGTTGTTAAAATAATAATAAATAATAAAACACTCGTTATGGAGACGGGGTAGTAGGTAACTAATTAATTCCCAAGTTGTTAAGACTAACTAAAAATAGATAGGCATACCGATGTGACATTTGCTTATCACAAGCAACTCAAAATACCTACACTACCGATATCAACGCTTGACGAACCTGCCAAAAGTTAATTTACGGAACATTGGCCCTTTTAATCCGCAGTTATTGATTTATAGATTGTGCATGCGGTGAATGACGCACTACCACGGTGACGGAAAACGTCGTGAGGAAACCTGTACTATAGCGATTTGTAACAATTTCTGTAGTATGTAAAGTCCGCCAACCCGCACTAGGCCAGCGTGGTGGACTATTTGGACTAACCCCTGTCAATAGTACTCTCGATTGTAGAGAAGGCCCGGGCTCTGCAGTGGGACGTATACAAAGTTTATCAAGACTGCTACCGAAAACGAAGCCAGGTGGTGGTTTTAGTGACACGAAGCAAAAAAAAACCCGACGCCTTTTTTTGTAATGTCTTAAATCATTATGGTATTCGAGTGGTGAATTCATTGTTCTTGCTAAAATTATAATTTCAAACCTTGCGTACTATAGCGACTTTAACTTTAAAAGGGTGTACATCATTTTTTTAGGAAAATGTATGTATTTAACACCCAAATACGATGATAGTAAAAATTACAAAAAAATATTCGCAAAAATGTTAGCTGCATTGTGTCTAACGTCACTAAAACTACCACCTGGCATCGTTTTCGGTAGTAGTCTTGATATGCCCTGTGTATGCACAGATAGATACAGATACTGTCAGTGAAAACAAACGTAATGCCGTCTCCACAGCACTCGTAGTGCGACAGTACTCACGGGCGGCTCGAGCGGATTTGTTTTATGCCCACCGAAGACATCGACTTACCGCGACCGACCGGCCGGGGCGTCTTCTTAATTTTATTACATGACCCGGCCTCTCCCTAAGGGAAATGTCCTAATTGTGTCTCAGGAAATGTCAACCTGGAATGTACAAAAATACCTATCAATTCCACGTTTTATTCCAATATTGTTCGTGACTTTTATTCCGTGACATGCTTTAAGGTATTAGCGGAGTAAATTGTGTCAATAGAGTAAAAAATTGTCAACATTTTTTGTGCCGAGATTATTTTCATCTTCTGTTAAAATTTGGTTTACGTTTTTTTATTTTTTTATTCTACAGCAATGTGCCGATATATGCTATAGTTATACTTATTCGTCTATTAATTAACTCTACTGCAATATTGGCCACAAAAGAACTTATTATTATACCTAATTATATTAGTTCATGAGAAGAATATATTTTCTGACTTGCGATGAAGTGTGCCCGTAAGTTACAGTAATATTCTTAATGTAATTGGTTGTAGAAACTTCTTTATTTT
This sequence comes from Theretra japonica, assembly GCA_033459515.1. Lineage (NCBI taxonomy): Eukaryota > Metazoa > Arthropoda > Insecta > Lepidoptera > Sphingidae > Theretra > Theretra japonica. The sequence goes on along the minus strand of CM065938.1, from coordinate 4,636,975 downwards.
ATGACTTTAGTGAAACTTAAAAAATTTAACTATACATTTTATCAACGTTGCCATGATAACTATTTTATATTTAGAGATAATCTACGATTTACATTTACCGCTGGTACGAGTAGTACAAAATATTGTTCTTAATAAAGTTTAGTAGGAAATAATGTGCCGCCATCTGACGTCTAGTAGATTTCTTATCATACTATTTGTACTAGTGACATCTATTGTCAAATAGTAATGTAAAGTTGACATAATATTATCACTAGATGGCAATGTAATGAACTAGTAAATTACTGAAATTAACGTGATGTTTTTGTTGAAAGTAAAAATATATTTCTTACTATTTAAGGTATACAAAAACTTAATTTAAAATGTTTTGTAAATTAATCAATATATCAAAGTTATATAATGTTGCCGTTTTTTTTAATGAAGATTAGGTAAGATTTTGACACTGACAAATGACAGTTTGCTCCGTGTCGTCTGTCCGGTTGGTGACTTGACGATTTGTTTATCAATCGATACGCAATAACATCCAAACAAAGTGAAATTATCGGCTTGTTGTTTAGTATTTTGCACACCGGGAACGAAACTGGACTGCTAGACTTAGAACGAGAAATAATTTAAAATGACAAACGCTATAGGTGTTTGTCTGTTGGCAGTATCGCTCTTTTGTTGTACAAGTAAGTAAAACAAACCTATGCTTTGTGGTCGTTAAATTTAATTGACCTTGTATTATTTGCACAGTTTTATTTCTTGCTCTTTGCATAAGAATTCTTTGTTTTTCGGTGTGTGTTACTTCAGCAACAGACAAAACACATGATTACATGATTTCTATTGGGTAGTTATGTACTGTTTTTTTTGTATAGTTCCGGCTTAAATAACGTCACAGACAAGTTGTTACATTGCTGCGAGTTCATTTTGCCTTAGTAATACTAATACGTAATATTCAAAACGTATTTTAAATATCTTAAAAGATATGTAGAACGAATTCATATGTTAATTTTAAAACAATGAAAAGGAAGATATTTTATTCCTTGAAATTACAATATTATTCTTTATTTAAAATAAAATATAAATATGTTGTTGTGAAAAAATAAGCATAGATCATAGTATGCTCATGAACCAAACTCCTATTTAGGAATTAAATCCTACAAAATTGTAGACATACATATTTAATGAATAGCTTTTAAATTCAAATATAATATTATTTATCCTTTAATAGTTTAGAGTATAACATTCTATATGCATACATAGGGTTGATATACCAATAATATGCCACATTATTTCGAAAAAAAAAAAATACCCACATTTACTTGTGTAGCAGTAATTATGCATCAAAACAAAAAGATCTAGAAGTTTCTTTCATAATTATAATTTAAAATAATTGCAATATTTTTATTTACCCTCAATAAATTCAAAAATTAACTTAAGTACTAAGTAATGTAGCAGCATGGTATTTACAAGTTTTAAATAAGTGTTAAAGCAGCACATGTTTATTAATTTTGAAAACAGGTCTCCTGCATGTATCAAACTTGTTTTATGTTGACTTCTTTGAAATGTCTCACACTTTCAAGTTTAAAATATCAATTTAAGGAAAAAATATGGCTTAGCATACCCAGATTCACACAGATCACTGTGGAAATCATTGGGAGAGGCCTACATTCAGCAGTGGACTTCTTTTGGCTGATGGATGGATGATACCCAGCTTTTGTAGACATACATAATATTCAATGAACTTTTGTTTTGTAACTTAAGTGTTCTTAATAGAATATTCTCAATCATATTGTAACAATTTCTTTGTTTCATATTTCCAATATTATCTTGCAGGTGATTCTCTAATCTGTGACCCGACCTTAATCTTTATTAATGCTTTTTGTGACTCACACCATAAATGATGATTTGAAAAGATTTAAACATTCTTTTTTTTATTTGTTGAATACCTACCTTTTGTATTTATGAATTTTAAAATTCACATTTTTTATGTAATAATCAAGTTGAGTTTGGTATGAGCAATAATATTGAATATATTATAACTTATTTATCATAACAGCTTACTGTTACCGATACACTGTATAATGAACATTATTATCATTGGCAGTAGTTTATGAATCATGTGTTACTCACTGTAACAAACATCTGTCTGATCATATTTCCTGCTGACGAACTAACCGCAGCGACTGGTGGCATAACAGTATGTATGTATGTTGTATCAGCCCATATACATCCCACTATAGGGCACAGGCCTTCTCTACAATAGAGATTATGATTGAGAAAGGTTAGGCTATATAGTCTACCACGCCAGCCTAGTACTGGTTGGCAGACTTTACACACCATAGAAATCTTTCAAATCGCTACAGTATGTAGGTTTCCTCACAATATTTTCCTTCACCATTATAGTGCCTTTTGATTTACTATCAATACAGACATAACTCCGAAGAGTCGGATGTGTGGCCTGGGATTTGAACGCATGAACATTTGCTTTGTGACAGTAAACAATTATAATTTGCAGTAATTTGAAGCTGTGTTTTTGTCATGTATGGAGAATTGAGATTCGAAAACTAGATATAATTGTTTTACCACTCGTGTCTGCTTACAAACGAATATAACTAGAAAGACATATGTAAAAAAAAACAAATAGTCAATATCTTCTATGTAGATTATAACTAATTAAAATATAATGCTTCACTAAAATATTTACTAATTAATATTCACTTGATGTGCAATGATTATTAAATTGCATTATAAAGTTATTTAATTTTGTAATTGAGTCACTTGAAACCTGTTTTCCTTGTTAAAAGAAAATATACATGTATGTACAATGTCTTATGTATATTTAATATTTATATATGTATTGTATTGTATCAGCCTATATACAACCCACTGCAGGGCACGGGCCTCATCTACAATCGAGAGTACGATTGAGAGTGGTATTTGTGGTATTTATATATGTATTTATAATTTACTTTATGCAGTTATATTTTTTCTACTTCCTGGACTGACTGTCCATGAGCAAGATTTATTAAAAAAAATTATTACAATGCACTCCAATGTATTTGTACTCGCCAATTCTAATTTTGTTTATTTTGCATTCTACGAAAACATAATAGGCATTAGCTTTTATCATCAATTATTAAGGTCATTGTGATTTCAATTAGTTCACGTGTTTGAAAGCAAAAAACATTAATTAATTTACATACAGTTAGTAATAATTGCAGTAATAGGGCCAGAAATATTCAAACATTAATGCTGAGATAAGATTATTTTGTTTCATTATGGCATTTCAAAAGCTTTTTAAGTTTTCTATATTGTACTTCAAAAGTAGTTCATAAATCTTGATGATACATGATGACTGTACAAAGATATAATACCATGATTGGTTGGCTTATTAATATAATTTTGAACCCTGGCATTAAAAAAAATCCATTTTGATTCCAAATTTTCCATTTTTCCTTTGTTTGGTACCTTTTTTAAACCATATTTGTATATAAAGGATGTATTACATATGAAAATTGAAGATGTAAACTTAGTCATTGAGTGTTATCACAGCACTCGGCGAAACAGTGTTCACAATAATGTACTTCAGTGACCGAATGATAAGTGCCTTGTTGACCCCACTTGACTTAACCGCGATATCGCATTATTTTTAATATTTACCCAGCTGTAAATAATGTGGTAATTATATGTACTTTGTTACAGATTTGTCGTTTGCTCGACAAGTGCCGAAAGAATGCGCCAAAGGACCTGAAGTATGGTGCCAGAGTCTCAAGTAAGTTTTCTATTTTTCATAGAAATATATGAATTTACTTTACATTGCTGCATACCAGTCAAAGAACGCCATAAATGTCTTTTGAAAAATATAGCTTTCAAGAACAATGTAAATAAATACACCCAACAGTCGCATACATAGTCTTGACCCTACACTAAGATCGAGTCTTGTGGCGTGGGTATCGGAAACTACGAGAGACTTTGGTCTCACAAACACCCAGACCCGAAACAAATAATTGTGGTTCACACAAACATTTGTCTCGGTGCGGGAATCGAAACCGCATATAGGTAAGGTATTTAGATTTGATTCATCCCTTTACCTATACCTATGTAAGTATGTACATACCTATATTCAACTGATGACACAGCTCTTCCCCTAAGTGAGAAGTGTTGTTGATAAAAACAGAATCAAAGACCTAAACAAAATAATAATGACGGTCTTTTCACTGCACATTTATTGGCAATTACATGAGTTTTGTTTGTGGTCAATTAATCAAATGTTTTGTTTATTAATTAATATTATTTAAATACCTATAGTATCCTGTTTGTGTAATGTAGTTTGCTAATTGTCAATTATGCGTATAATACTATTTATATAATGCCAATTATGTGTATAAGATATAATAATACTTCGTATCTTAAATATTATTTTAAGGTTGAACTCACAGCTTCCAAGAGCAAAGTTGGTTAATTATGAAATTCCCACAACGCTTCTAGAAAATACCAATACATTACAGTATAGTATGTATAAGTTATTGTGTTTTACGCACCATCATATTTAAATAGATAAATGCAAAGAATATTTATGAATTAATAATTATGTAGGTGCATCCTTTCGAAATACCGTAATGTAACGTGATTTAATCAGCTGATGGGTTCAACGACACTCGCGCTACAGCGAAGTATTATCCGTATACATTGCTTGTTTGCCAGATAAAAAAATGCAATATTTAAACTAAAAAGGAAATAAATAATTATTGTTAGTCGTTTGTATCAATGTGTATTTGTTATTACCACTTCGACTTCGAGAACATTCCTACACACAAACTTTTATTATATTGACTAATTCTTACTCTATCAATCCTATATTAAGACGTTCTAAATATAATCTATTTTCTGATGGTCAACGTATATTAAATATTATTTGTTACTGATTGTTTCTGAAAATCAATATGTATTTGTAATTAGTATACTGGGGCATGGTCGTCAGGCGAGCTAGTAAAGGTCGCGGGACGTCGCTGGATGCAGGCTGGCTCCAACAAGTTACTGTGGAAATCATTGTGGGAGGCCTATGTTCAGCAGTGGATTTCCTTTGACTGATTGATGGATGGATGGATGATGGGTACTGGGGCATGATTGTGGTGTTGGGGCATGACTGTATTCTAATGGTGAAATACATACCACTGCATAAATAGTTATATGAAAGATATCCTTAAAGAAGTATTAAGTTAATTTATTAGGTTGCGTATTATCAGGCTTATACATAATTAGAGAAATCAAAGAACAGAAGAAAGTTAGAAGGAAAAAACAAATAGATTCACAATTTTTAAATACATGTTACTTCACGTGAGTATCCTGCAAAACAATACCTGCTCTTTAATCTGTTCTATGACTAGCAATGCAGCCGTGTGCAATAGATACTACATTTCTCTACAAAGTCATTAGTACCAGAACTAATGAAAAATCTCGGTTCAGAAACATATTTCTCATATGAATTTATTTCGTTTTGCTAAACTTCTTAGAGTCGTAGCGTTATGTTAAGTAGCGTATAACCTTCCTCTATAATTGAGTTGTCTAATGCAAAAATATTTTTTTAATCCGACTGGTAGATTTACAGATTAGCGGATTCAAACAAACTCTTCTAAATAGAGGCCTTGAAAAAAGCCATCAATAAAAAAACAACATGTAGAATTTCTCGCAGAGTTAGGCCAGATTTGCAGTGACATCCTCAATTGCCTGTAGCAAGATTAAATTACTTTAAAAGTATGATAGACTTCTACCTATCTCCGATTTACGGATTATACATTTATTAAACATTGGTTACACTATGGGAATTGAACACGCGACCTTCTGTTTCTCCGTCGGGTAGGTGACAACAAAGCAAGGGCGTCAGTGCATATTGGGGTCCAATAACCTTGTATTTTTTATTGAGAATACAAATGGTCGGGTGTCTGTCGTGGTCGTAATTCACACTTTTTAATTTTAAGCCAGCTTTGTACTACTGTAAGTGTGCTATGTTTGTCGAAAATCGGTATTTGTGACTTTCTTCTAAATTAATATAATAAAGGAGAAGATTTGATTGTTAGATTGCATTGAATAGGCTTGAAACTGCTGGACCTATTTGAAAAACTCTTTCACCATCAGAATCCTACATTATCCCTGATGAACATAGGCAATAGAATATTTTCAAAAAAATATAGGAAATGGACACACAATTATCCGCATCCTTAAAAATAATACCCAATGATTAATTATGATTATTACTATTTTTATATATTTAATGAATTAAGATTAATACGAAAAAAAATTCAAAACATGATATAACGATGAAGCCGCCTTGGAATTTCTCAAGATAATTTCCAATTGGTACGCGTTGCTAATCTTAAATGGCAAAGATAAAAACAGTCATGTTATGGAGGAAGAGATGTCATTTTTTTCCGTATCCCCGATATTTGAATTCTACTAATATTAGTCACTAGAAACAGGTTGTATTTTTTCCTTAACCATCATCCACGTGACAGAATTTCGTTTCCAATTCGTACAAATTAGCAATCATTGATTGTATTTATTACTTTAACTTTTATCATTTGACCCATATTTTAATTGCACAATTTTGTGAAGTGTGGATTAATGTTATAAAATTAATACTCTTTTGTCCCTTTCGAACGACTTTTGAATTCAGTTTGTGCGAAGAAGACAAATCATGGGATAACTCAAATAGGTTTTAAAACTGTCTGTGTATAAGGCCTTTAGTAATCATCTCCAAAAACTTCTGCAGGCAGCTTATAGAAAAACAGTTTGAAATATTATGCAAAAAGTACTAATTCTCTGTCGGATATCGCGATGTATTGTAATGACTAACGCTATTTAAAGTTGTGACGATATATTTGCGTAAATGACGGTTTTTTTTTATTTGCAATAATATGTTTTATCAAAGCCCGTCATTTACTCCCGAACTTTATCATATTTTTAAACGGTTTTATTTAGCTTGTCCATTTAGTTTGTTTCTTTGTATTGGTTATGTATCATACAGACAGAGTAACTTTTCTATCTACGTTTCGACAAATCATGGAATTATTATCTACATAAGTCATTATTATTTACTTAAACATTGTGAATAACTATGGTTGTTTTTTAAATGTGAAAACAAGACTGTAAAGCTTATATTTCCTTGACTTTTATAATATTTTCTGGTAGGTTACTCCTTTCTGCACAAACGAAGATGCATCGGCAGATGCATCCTATTTAAATAGCACACGTATAGGCTACACGCACTTGCACAGATATATGATAAGTAATGCGTTTACGATGCCCGCGGTAGATTCCGTGTTGAACTGTGGATTATGTGTCACCAACTAGTCATGCTCGTTTCCTTTAAATAATTGTATTGGATGCTTCGTCATCTATGTATTTTGAAGCGGTATTGTATATTATATATCACCAAACATTATAATCCGGTATTGCTAGAATACCTCAGTATTCATATTGATAATCATCGTATTAATTTTGAAGTATTTTTGGTATGGGAAGCTCTTAAATATTTAGGCATGGCATCGCTTCTATTTTAGTAAATCAGTTTGTTGACAAAGTGAACATAGTCTAGGATAGCGACTGACGGCCTTATACATAGACAGTTTGTAAACCTATTTTAATTACACACATAATAGGTCCCATTTAAATGTAAAAATGATTTGATCCGTGGTGCTTCACAACTGGCTTTTCTGGCTGTAAGTCTTTTTGCGAGGTTATTCACCTCTTTAGTTCATTGTTTTTGTCACCCGCTTTGTTACGGAGGGAAGTGGACAATAATTTATTTCCAACCCCTCCTATTAATTTAACTTTATGATTGACTTCGTTGCGGGTTAAAGACAAGTTAGACTTTCCTGGAGACTCGCTGAGCTTCAATGTTCAGTGTCATACAATGCGTGCCACTGTTGATCCTGGCTTACAGAAGTTGCAGTGGTGGGTTTGAGGGTGGGACATTCTCCATAAAAAACCTATTTTAGTTATCGAATGTTTTGTCTTCTTCACTCAAACTGAATTCAAAAGTCGTTCGAAAGGGACAAAACATTCGATGACTAAAATAGGTTTTAAAAGTGTCTATGACTAAGACCGTAAGCGTTAATTGAACTCATAATAGTATGTACTCTTAGTAAAATGAAGTTCATTCTTCATTCATCTGTAATATAGATGAACATTGAACAGTGCTATTATGCCTTGTGTCTATGGGCTCAGTGATATCTATGCCCTTATGGAAAGCAGTTTAAGGTCTAAAGCTAAAGCTTCTTCAAAATCCATAAACACATTTCTCGTTTTAAGAAAATTTCACGAGGTCGTCGTAATATATTTTAAAACAAGTTTGTACTTTGCAGTGTTATGCTAACGTGATGCCTATACGCCTTTAGACGAAACAAACTCAATTGGAACATAGGTTTATTTATTGTATAGTGTTATTACTAAATGCATTGCTGAATCATTATATCGAATCGATATTTGATATCTAATAGCTTTCGTTGTCGAACGAAACAAAGATGTTATGTTATGACACATATTTTTAGATAGTATATGAGTACTTCTCTAAATATCAGTGTTCTAATAGCGGAATCCTTAATAATGCCTGTATTTAAGATTCTCAAGTTATTCTACGGGTATATTTCACTACTCCATAGTATAGTATAGTATCAAAAAGAGACAATTCTCTATTTCTATTTTGGACTCTATTTTACTTGCGACCCCAACCTCATCTTTGCTACTTCAATATCCACAAATATTCCCAGCTTATATCCACCAAGCAATATTTTGTTATAACAATATATATAGTAATTTACATGAATTTTAATTTTATTTTAAATAATGTTTAATTTTAAGCATCGTTTATGAGTATACCTTGAAGACCGCCACATCTTCAATTATGGTTAATCAAATTTTTACAGATTATCTGTCGCAATTCGTCACCTATGCCAGTCTATTCAATTTCTACTACTCTCTATTACGAGTATTAGATGGCAGTTTCAATTCCCAAGTACGAGTATATTAGTCGACTATATGAAATTAAATTCAAATGCAAAGTACTCCCAGGCAGACATAAACAAACATGACTCACATTCTCCCCCTATGTCCCAATCATGGCTAATTATGTGGCGTGCGACAGGCGCGGCGCGGCGTGCGGCGCGGTGGGTCACTGCATCGGCACGGTGTGGGAGAAACAGGATGACCACGTCGCACCCAATGAGGTCTCCGTCAAGTTCGTGCGCATGTTCAGGCAGCTCAAGGACGTCAAGGACCTTATTAACGAGGTGAGTGACTTAATTAGGTGAGATTATTTAATGAACACTGCATCGGCACTACGTGGGAGAAACAGGCGGACCGCGTCACTTCAAATGAGGTCTCCGTCAAGTTTGTGCGCATGTTCAGGGCAGCTCCAGGAGGTAAAGGACCTTATTAATGAGGTGAGCGATTAACCTAATCTGCTGGCCAAAGGACTAAGTTCCAACGACAGACCAATGACGGATTAACCTTCGCATAGTTTACGCAGTCAAACGATGGACAGCAACGTCATCAGCGCGAGAAATTACGCTCGTCAACCCGTCTGCTAAGCGAGACGCGTAATAGGAATTTAAAATTTGTCCTTGAGGGAGGCCTCTGTCTAAAATGGACATCGGATGGTAATTAGTAAAATGGAATGGAAAGATGGTAATGAATGCCTGAATGAATGCAAGTTCTTTTGGAAGTAATATGTAGACTGTGAAGGCTTATGATAATTTACCGATGGGAAAACCAGTCGAGTGCAAAGCTATAAAAATAACGATAGCGGCTTAACGTTTATCAATAACAACTTGTAATATTTATTTTAAGCTATTATGGATATACCTAAAATACATAATACTTTATCTACGAAATCGTGTTTACAACTGACTGATTTAATATCCTCACGTACACTAGATAAAATAATACGATTAGCTATATTGGTCTGGTACAAAAATATTTTTATTGCACTTCTGTCCTTCACATACCTACATAAGTCCCCGTGAGAAAGTGAAGAGGTAGGAGTAGGGTAGGGGGTCTACAGTTTAATCTACAGCTCGTCCAGCTTATTTCCGACACAAGTTGTCTCATTGCACCTATAAACTATTCAAGTAATCGTGGGACCGAAAAAGTCGGCGAGTTTTCTATGACTAATGACAAATGTTTCAGTACGATCGAAACCATGAATCGGCTATTGACATTTTATTTTATATCTTTTACCGTTTTTCTATAACTTATTTTTGAAACAATATTGTAAAAAAATGTGTATTTTTTTTATTTATCCCATTTCCTTCATCTTAAATAGAAACCAAATAATTGATTGGATGAAATAGGCTAGTGTCCTTAATTTTTATTATTTATATCGAAAAGTTACGTTATGCATAATAATAATCAGGAAGAAATTTTAAAATCCGTTTAGTAATAAGCAAGCAACAAATACATAAAAGCTAGTGGTAGGAGTCTTAGAAAAGGTTGCAAGATGCAACGTGACGTCAACCTCCATAAGGTGCATGCGTGCGAAAGAGATAGCGAGTGTAAACACCGCCCTATAAAAAATATGAATATCTCAGTCATTTTACAACCAATTTTAATGTCGTTTTCGAATTCATGTTTTTTATAAGCGAAATTTTTAGGAACCATTAAAACTGCAACGCCGTTTTTTTTGTTGCCAATCAGGACTACCTAGCAACACGCATCAATTCGGAATGCCACGACGTACAATACCCCGCCATCGGCAAGATGTGCAGGGAGAACACCAAGGGAATCGAGAAGTACGTGTACCATGTACTGAAGTCGGATACATCGGCCGAAACTATGTGCAAAATCATAGGCATGTGCAACAATGACAAAATTGATAACGTGCTGTCGATGACCGTGAGTATTGTGGACTTTTCTAATGTCTAAGACCCAGTTAGATTAACTAGCTGTGACCATAACTTTAATTACCACCATTTTGATACCAACTGGTGGAAGAAAGCCTTGGATAGAGAAGGGTGGAAGAAGGTAAGGGTTACCTTTGCCCTGCAGTGGGACAGTATAGGCTAGGAAAAAAAACTTTAAGTTTGAAAATATCAACGCTATACGTTTAAAATGCCGAATGTATGGCTTTGATATCGTCAAAGTTGGATCTACTTTGACCCAAAACTTTGACTTTGAAAATGTCAATCCTATATATTAGGCACATCAAAGGTGTGACACTGACATTGTCGAAGTTAAAGTAATCGTCAAACGTAGACAGAAAATACTATCGTCAAAGTTGCAACTAGGCCTATTGCCGCAACGATAATTATTTTAGCTTGAATCAAGTATTTGTATTGTATTGTATCAGCCCATATACGACCCATTGCAGGGCACGGGCCTCCTCTACAATCGAGAGTACGATTGAGAGTGGTTAGGCCATATAGTCCACCACGCTGGCCTAATGCGGGTTGGCGGACTTTTACATACCATAGAAATTTATACAAATCGCTATGGTATGCAGGTTTCCTCACGATGTTTTCCTTCACCGTTGAATCAAGTAGGGTGTTCCAAATTTAAATTGCCTACTGCTTTCCTATGCACATGGCTCTAATAATAACTATGATGTGCTTTATTTTTAACAGAAAAAGAAGACCGTTGTCCCTGCCAAGCATAAACAAGGTGAGTTGCGTTAAAAATAAAGTGATGCAAATAATAAATCATATTTTCAATATCAATAACTCAAAACGGTGATTTGCAATACCGCGTCGTTGACGTCATCACGTTTTTTTAATAATGTGTTACGTAACTATATTATATTATGTGGTCAGTTGATCTACTTTGTTCGTTGTTAATCGTTATCTTAAAAACAAACGTTAATATAACACTCTGACATTTGTATCAATTTGAAATCGACGGCAATTTTTAAATTAAACTAAAAGTAAGTTGAACACAATATTAATCTTTAAAAAAAGTGTTAATAAATGTTGTTGTATTTTAGATCGTCTGCTTGGAGGCGCGCGTTGTACCTGGGGACCTTCGTATTGGTGCAGTAACTTCAGGTATGGTACACATTATTATAAAATATACAATCATAACGTTTTTTTTTACTTCTAGGGTAATGTGTTTATTGTTAGGAGAGAAAACTTATAACTTACTTCAGACTTCAAACGAACCGGAACGAAACTCGAATTCCGAACATTCGAGTTTCGTTTCGGATCATAGTGTATCCCCCCTGATTTAGTAGCGATAATAAATCAACTATACATATCAACACAAATTATAATAATTTTCTATTTGCAATGACACCGATCGGTCTAATGTATTCCGATATGTCTCTCGAGATTGTAGCCGAGTCGATACACGGCCAATGCCTACTCACGCACTTTTCTAACAATGTCACTTGACCTCTTTGTGACTCGGCCTTTGCAAAATTGACGCATTTATTGCTCATTAATTGTCACAATTTTACCGCTGAAGTTCATTACCTATAGTTTCGATGCAATGCACAATGTACATTATTAATTAAGCTATTATATTTCTTTGTGTCAGCCCAATATACGTCCTACTGCAGGGCACGGGCCTCCTCTACAATCGAGAGTACGATTGAGAGTGGCCATATAGTCCACCGCGTTGGCTTAGTGCGGGCCTAATTTTATTTCTGCGAAGAGATAATTGAGTTCCCATTGGAATTCTAGACATGTGTTTTTGATACAGTAGGTTTTACTAATTGTAGGATATTTCTTTTTTCATAGAGTAAATGTTGCCGATATTAGGATATTGGTAGGACATCTCCCGGAACATTCTACTATATGAAAATATGTGAACACTTATGGGAGCCAAAGACGTACGAGCTTTTTATTCTTATATCTTCTTGCATTCAGTTAAAACTCCAAATACGTTTGCGCGTAGTTTACCATAATACACATGCAATCATTTTGGTTTGAAATAACTTTAACGATATAATCTCATTAATTATCCAATGAGTAATGTTCTCACAACCCCACATAGCGTTGCATGAATGGCGTCGTGAACAATACGACACCAGTGTCGGGCGCCAAAACAATCGGTCACAATATTTATGTAGGCCGCCGTACTGCCACTTCCTTCATTACAGTTTTCTTTGCGCATTCGCTTGCGAAATTCACGTTGCACAATGACGTTGGATAACCGAGCTAGTTGCTGAATCGATAGAATGATATTCGTTTAAAATGTTTGGGGGAAAATATTTAGTAGAATCGGAAGATCATTGAACAGCTTTAAAGGGTTTTGCCATTAAAAATCTAGATTTAAATCAGTCCCCACAAAATGAGGTTATGATTCCAGTTCGCTGACTAACAGCATGCAAGTTGTTATTGGTCACAAACAATTAATAAGCAATAATAATAACCGCAATCATTAAAATGATGGTAAATTGGTAAATGACTCAGTTTAATGTCTTATTTTCAGTTTATAAAATCTCATTTTATTGTTTTGTCACTCAATAAATGAATACACCCAACAGTCACCAAACGCGGCTGCCAACATGTTCACGGTGGTCGCGGGTTCAAATCCCAGCGCACATCTCTGACTTTTCGGAGTCATGTGTGTAATGACAGTGGATCACCACGCACTATAACGGTGAAGGAAAACATCGTGAGGAAACCTGCATACCATAGCGATTTGCACAAAAATTCTATGGTATGTAAAGTCCGCCAACCCGCACTAGACCAGCGTGGTGGACTATACGGCCTAACCACTCTCGATTGTAGAGGAGGCTCGTGCCCTGCAGTGGGACGTACCTGGGCTTATACAGTAATATTATTGTTTTGCAAGCATAATAAAAATATGACACATATTCAAGTTCTTTGATAAAAGACTGGAATACATTCGTACCTAAACATAATGTTTGTTCCCTCCTTTTTATTCTCTTTATTATTGGTAACTTGAAATTGATTTGCAATGGCGCGTCATATTTTAAAATAATGTTTTTCTTAAATGTGTAAGCTAATTATGTGGCCAGTTGATCTACTTTGTATCTCGTAATCTTACAAAAACATTTTTAAATAATTTACATTTGTATCAATATGCAATCAATAATATTGATTGATAATATTATACTTTGCATGTATAATATTATTATAAAATATTTTTATCTTGGACTTGTTTTGTTTTTATATCTCATGTGATAATTCTAACAACGCAATAATTTATACAATATGATTAAACAGTTCAGTGACTCATGTATTAGAGTTTAAACAAAGGAATTGTGTTTATGAATAACATAACAAACGTGATAAAAATAGACCAAAAATAAACTAAATGTATCGATTGCAAATATGTTATATCAACTTATGAGTAGAAGAATTGAATTCTGGGTCAATTTGTTGATATTTTATCTGAACAATACTTTTCTGTAAGTTTATTATTATTTTTTTTATTCCAAAGAATTACGAGACGATCATGCTATTGGCCTGATGGTAAGCGATACGGCCGCAATGGACAGTAGCAAAACCAACATCTTCAAATACAAAGCATTGCTTGACATTCCACTGCGCTCGCCATCCTGAGACATAAGGTGTTAAGTCACATTATATCCAGTAGTTACGCTGACTACATTGTCCTTCAAACCGGAATACAACAATGCGTTTACACTGCACTGTTTATAAAAAAACAATAGATCAAGAGACACGAATTTATGTTAAATTATTACGCTGATTAGTCACAAACAGTTGCAAACTAATGTTTGTGACCTGGTTAGGTATCGGAACTGCAAGAGTCTTTATGGTCTCAAAAACAGAAAGGTAACCTCAGAAACATGTACGCAAAATTGTGTTCAAATACTACTATTGCAGGTAAACCATTCGCCTATTCCTTTCTCACTTTTAAAAAAATACACCCAACAGTCGCATACATAGTCCTGGCCCCACATTAAAATCAATTAAGTCTTGTGTCGTGGGTATCAGACGCTACGAGAAACTTCGGTCTCACAAACACCCAGACCCGAGACAAATACTTGTGGGCCTCACAAACATTTGTCTCGGTGCGGGGACCGAAACCGCGGCCTTATGTTCCGCAGCCGGCGTCTAACCAACTGCGCCACGGAGGCTGTTATATCCTCCTTCATATGTTCCTTACTACCCTCGATTCTGTTCTATTTATTTACCATATATATTGTCCTCAGTACCGGTCGGGAATGCAAGGCGACCCACCACTGCGTGTCAGCTGTTTGGTCCAACATGTCCTTCCCCGAAGATACTGACAGTATCTGCCAGATCTGCACCGACATGGTGAAGCAGGCGCGCGACCAGCTGCAAAGCAATGAGACTCAGGTGAGATAATATGACCTTTGGCCATAATATCGCCAATTGTGCATACAAGGTTAAGTGTTTTGTAATGGTTCTTCTCTATTGTTTTATGAACTATAATGCAATAAATAAAAATAGTATAAATAAAAAGATCTCTAGGTATTTTGTGCTCTATGGGCGTCGACAAATGAAATGTAAGTCAACTTAATGCGGTGCGAAACAGATACGAAATAACAAGGCCTCTATTTAAGATCACTTTAGTATGACAATAAAGGTTAAATAACTACATAATAAATTATTTATAGATTTTTTATTCGATTGATCGTGCAAAGCACTTCGTGTCAGTTTTTCGGATTCAAGAATATTGTATGAAAGACGATGTGTTCGTCTCCTATCCTATCTTGGAACAGACAAGTCTGGATAGTACTAGTGACGCGTCTGCCTACCGCTTCGAGAACACCATATCAGCCCACATACGTCTCACTGCAGGGCAGGAGCCTCCTCTACAATTGAGAGTACGATTGAGAGGGATTAGGCCACTTCGAAAACACTAGCATGATGCTATACATGTATGCTTGTTTTAGAGTTGCATTAAATAGATAATTACGTACGTCTTCGTTCGGGTACAAAGTTAATTAGTAGTCCTAATATGTGTGTCATTATTATCAGCGAGCAAACAAAAGTTGAACTCCACACCGACGCCCTGAGTCATTGTACGATAAAAATAACATGATCCCGCTAAGTACATCCACGCGAGATAATGTCGAAAGAATGTTGAGTTTCTTAACGTATTGCTTGTATAGTTATTACTAGTAAATATGAGTTTTGAATCAAGTTGCCGATTCGGCTTATAATTGTACGATGGCTGCCTTTTTTTGTGTCCTTTCGGTACCCCGGGGGTGGCCGAAAGATTCCAGCCCGGCACATTGCGGATTGTGGACGGGCTGGGACCCTAAAAAAACCTACGCCAGCATACCGACTAAAAACCCCTCAGTGACCTTCACACGCGTTACAGACGGCACCGGACATCCCAGGGCGAGAAGCGCCTCGATATACATACGTCCGCGTAACCGCTCGGCGCAAAACCGTTGCTGGTCCTTTCATTGTGGGGGTCTGAATGCCCCACATTTACTACTATTTTGACGAACGACTGCCTGCCATGTACCACCCCTTTCTGGAGTATACCAAAAGGCCTAAAGCTAAAAAAATTATAAATTGTATTATGTTACCAAATGTATTCACATAATATATACTAAATGAAATGACAAAATCTTAAACCCACCTACTTAACTTTTATTACGCATTATTGCAGATTGTATTGTATATGACGTCACAGTTCATATTGTGAGTTCTGTCACGACATTACAATTATCCCTACAGTTCGATTTAAAATTATTATAATTTCTTTAATTCGTAAATATTATAGAAAATGCTTTGGGCCATCTCCCCTACTGTATTAACCTGTAAATATAATTTCCAGGAGGAACTGAAAGAGGTGTTCGAAGGCTCGTGCAAGCTGATCCCGATCAAGGTAGTAGCCAAGGAGTGCATCAAGATGGCGGACGAGTTCGTTCCCGAGTTAGTGGAGACTCTGGCTTCGCAGATGAACCCGCAGGCCGTGTGCTCGGTCGCTGGGCTGTGCAACAACGCCAGGATTGATAACTTGCTGGTTGATTACGTAAGTTGGCCTCTACCGGCCTTATTCATAGACAGTTTTAAAACCTATTTTAGTTATCGAATGTTTTGTTCATTTCGAACGACATTTGAAATCAGTCTGAGCAAAGAAGACAAAACATTTGATAGTGAAAATAGATTTTAATGCTGTCTATGAATAAGGTCGTAAGTCGATATGTTAAAAGTCAATACTGAGTGAATAAGATTGTGTTTTTATGTTGACATGGCGAATTACTAGTGGTAATGCAGTCTACGCTAAGTATGTTCCAATAATAAACACTAGTAAGAATGTTTATTCAATAATTATTTATTTTCCATGTAGGAGATGTAGAAAGTAGAAACATAAAACGTTAGAAAAGTTATTCAGATGAGCCGAGATGTTGTCGGTCATGTATCTGTGTGTACCATCGCGCATGGTTTGCTTAAGGAAATTGATTGATAAAATATTGTTGAACATTTTTAAATAAGTTACCATTTATGGTGATCTGTAAATATACGTAAATAATCTACTAATAAGATTATGACGTCATTCACTAGATAGCACAATGTCCCTTGAACTTGCCACAAGTCGAGCGAACATATTATGTAGGACATTGTCATACACAAATAGTTTAACTAATCTGTTAGTACGTATTTCAGGTTATCATTATATTAATGTCGCGCAATAACCTCGTCACGCCATCTTTATGTTGTATCGTATTATTATTTTATTATTATTGTGTTATTGACGATGTGTTTGTTAAGTATAAAGAGGGTGGCGAGTATTTTTCTGAATTTTGAACATATAGTATGTTTTTTCGTAAGGAGTTGGCTTATGAACAAGTTTTTTTTTGAATATATAGAACACAAAAACTAGTCAAACGTAGGCGTTTTCTGCACCCAGAATCTTTTAATGTAATGTAACTAAAATCTATCGTATCACTATCCAAAGGTTGCCAGTAAGAAATCGCACAATGCGATATGGCCGCCCATTGTACTACTTTAAGTTTATTTCTTTTATTTAATTACTATGTAACTTGAGAGTACAATAAAAAGTATACATAAATAAAATAAATATCCTGTGTGCAGGTCCTTTGAACCAAGGTACTATTATCGATATACTATCTGGACGATAATGCACAATATAATCATTTTGAGATGTCGGTAAAGGAAACATGTTTTTGTATCAAAAAAGTTTTATGACACTGAGAGTGCACTGAATTTCGTATTTTTTGTTGGCCATTCTATAAGATGGTCTGATAAATGTACTAATTTTATCGAATCTCTCTCTCCCTCTCTATTCAGCCATAGGAAGTCCACTGCTGAACATAGGCCTCCCCCATAGATCGCCACATAGACCTGTTGGAAGCGGCCTGCATCCAGCGACATGAGAGGCATTTCCAATTCAAAAATAATTTTAAATCTCACATTCTGGAAACTTAGGTTAAATCTTGTTTCCACAAGATAGGTTAGAAGGAAAGATAAAATATGTGCATAATGTTTGTTGTAGAACGCTCAGTTGGAACTGCGCAAGGGTTGCAACAACTGCCAGAGGACTGTCGGAGTGTTGAGGAAGAAGTTCGACGGAACCACGTATGAGGACTTCCTGGTCGGACTCTTGAAGGTGAGCCGAGTACAACAGCCATTTTACTTTTTCATATCAGTACAAGTGAATTGTTGGAAGCGGTTGGCATCCTACTGTGATTGCTCTCAATCTTGTTTAGACTTATTTATCTACCTTGTGATTGACCTCGGATACTGCGTTTCTCGTTTTACTTCAGTCACGTAAGTCGCCGATTTGTTCCACTTCAACCATGTCTGTCCACCTTGTATTACAATGCATTTATTAATAATAATTTAAAACCTGTTTATACCCTCCGATATGTCGATAGGCTCGCTTCCTACCACATCGTGGGACGGAATACACATAGCGAAACGTGGGTGTCCTGGTTGCACCTCTGCCTACCACTTCAGGGACAAAGGCGTGATGTTTATATATGTCTATTTCCCACAGGTGTGTCGCAACATGGACTCCCTGTCGGATTCGTGCTCGATGCTGGTGTTCAAGTACTACGAGAACATTCTGGAGGCTGTGAAGAAGGACCTGAAGCCGCAGAGCATCTGCCACGTGAGTGGACAGTGCACGCACAGGTTCCACTCGCATGACCTCTATACCTTCCCGCAGGTTGAGGTTTCTGCAAATGAGTGAGTTTTTTATATATCTTTTTTTTTAATGTTATCCCGGCCGGTGCTAGGCTCTGCTTTTCTTTTTTTTAACGCATAAGTCGTTTTTAAGTCATATATCATTAAAATATATTTACTTAATACCTATATTTACCTTTCTGCATAATTAATAATATGATCCATTGTTAAATCATTAAATTTGTAACAATATGACACGTTTGTAATTTCAATGCCTTATTTAACAATTGAAAGTATTTTGATTTGATAGCGATCATGTTCTATTTATTTATTTTATTTCTTTATTGGCAAACATACACCAACAGAAAAAAAACAATTATAGCCATAATAAAGGAAGTACATTAAGCAGCCTTATTGCACTAGGAGATAAGAGAAGGGAGAGAGAAAGGGCAGTCTTTAGTGTATAAGCTAATGTTCTAATGTTCTAGTGTAATATTTAGATCACTCTTAATTTTATTGCGTTACTTTGAAGGTAATTGATTTTCCTCTCTTCGTCTTCAAGAACTTTGCCCGGCAATGGAAATTAATAATGATGATATTAATAAATATTATAATAAATTGTTCTTTATATTCCAGTGATGTGCCATGTGAACTGTGCGAACAGCTGGTCAAACATCTGCGTGACGTGTTGGTCGCCAACACCACCGAACTCGAGTTCTACAAAGTGCTGAAAGGTTTGTACATACATACATACATACTTCAACATAGTTTTGTGGATGGAATTCTTTTATTATATTGTTACATATTAAAATAACCTTACTGGTTTTATATTTTAATTTATAAAAAAACATATTATACGCATAACTGAATAAGATACGTTAAATCAGTCGCTAGTACAAGGTTAAGCATATGTTGCAGGACTTGTTTCACTTACTTATGAGTATTTTTAATCAACATAAAAAAGTAGATTATGAATTTGGTGTGTATGTATGTAACTTTGTCAGAATTGCATGGTTCTTGGATATGCCAGCTACTGAACATGTGTGCCAAACTTCATAAATGTATGTTTGTTTGTCCACGCATATCTCAAAAAGTATAAGTCGGATTTCAAAAAATATTTTTGCGTTGGGTTCAGAACAGCCCAACTTAGAAGCTGTGTAAGTTTCATAGAAATCGGTTCAGTAGTTTTTGAGATAGAGCAGGGGTGGCCAACCATTTTCAGTCCATGGTGCACATATGTACTTACTACATATGTACTTGTTTACTATTTTGTCGCAGCACCCTAATCTATCCAGCTGATTGAAATGTACAATGATACTAGTTAGGTGAATAGGAAAACTTAAAATCCAGAGACAGAATATCCTCGCGGCGCCCTCCACTTTCTACGTCGTGGGGCATCGCACCAGGACGCACACATTAGGACCGTGATATAAAAAGTCAAGTTTGTATTATTCACTAGGAAAATGTGTAGATAATTGTCTTAGCAAAAAAATGGTAAAAAAATTGTTTAGTAATTTTCCAAAAAAATATTGTATATCGCTCGTATTTTTTTTTCAATTCTAATGATTCAAATCACTATCTGTTTCCCCATTCAGGTCTATGCAAGCAGACCGGCAAGTTCGCAGACGAGTGCCTTCACCTAGCTGAACAGTACTACCCCATCATGTACAAGTTCCTGGTGTCTGACCTGCAGCCCGACAAAATATGCAAGATGATGGGCGTGTGTGGGAACGAGTCGCTCCAGACTCCCGTCATGCCGCTCATAGCCAAGGAACTCGCCGTGAAGCCCATGCCCGCTAAGACACTTATCGGCGCTGAGGAGGCTAAGGTACTCTAAATAATATGTATGAGTGATTATTAGAAAATTTGGTTGCAGAAATCTTGTCTACAACAGATTAACAATTATGATGATTTTTTTAGATTAATATTTTCCTGAATTTTGACAGGTTTTATATTAGTTGCCGTTTAGATAAAATTTTAATGTAATATAAGCCTTAAAATGCTAATCCCTAAAAGAGTCGGCAGTCTTTGAATTCTAGAAATATCAATATGTAAAATTATATTTCGTTGGATAATGAGATTAAACTTAATTTTTTTCAAGAGACGATACCTAAAACAATATAAGGTATGATTATAGCAAATAACGTTAATGTATCATCAGTTAAACAATGTTCAGCAGTTAATTTCTTGTGGCTGTGGTGAGGAGAAAGAGAGAACAAGATAATAGCAATGATTTTATTTTCGCAACAGATTGCCCGCATACCCGTAAACAACCCCACCAACGTGCGCGTAATGTCCACGCCCGTAGAGTCCCCGGCCCCGGCGCTGCCCATAGAGCGCATGTACGTGTCGCTGCCACAAGGCAAGGCCGCCTGCTCCTTCTGCCAGTACTTCCTGCACTATCTACAAGTCGAACTCAGTGACACCAACACCGAGGTACATACCTTAACAACATTGTTAAGTTTATACTTTTAGAAGTGGTGGAGCCATGCTGTTGTCAGCCATGACTCGGCATTAATGGGCAGGTTCGTCCGAAGTGGTACCATTGTCGACAGCTTTATTGTCGTGTAGCGTTCGGTGAGTGAGACTGCCAGATGCCCATTCGCCCTTACCTCTTCCCATCCTTTTTCCTTCATTATTATTTCATTATAAGTTAGATATTCCCGGAGACTCGCTGAGCTTCAATGCTCGGTGTCATTACAATACTTGCCACTGTTGATCCTGCAACACAAGAGTTGCAGTGGTGGGTGTGAGAGTGGTACAGTCTTCAACCAAAACACCTCACATAATAAACTTTATACTGAAATATTCCTAAACATGTTTTTATGTATTTTTTATGGTTATGTTTTTACATAACCTATTGCGAGTAACACGTTGATTGCGACGCACGCACACGCATTTTGTTCGTCGAGTGGTGCAGATATTGTAAGCTTGGTTTCATAATTACCTACATAAAACTACCAAGCTAGGTAGTTATAGATTTAGAGAACGTGTTAAGTAACTCCCTAGTTAACAGCAGTTGTATAAAACCCTTGTATTTCCTAGGATAAGGTGACGGCGGCAGTGGAGCACGCGTGTGCGTCGCTGCCGGCGAGCGTGGAGTCGGAATGTAAACAGTTCGTGTCGCAGTACGGGCCCGCTGTCATCGCACTGCTCGTACAGGAGATTGACCCTGCCAGTGTAACTATCTCATATTTAGAAATACATTCCAATCCAATCCAGTCCATCAGGCAAAGGAAGTCCAATGCTGAACATAGGCCTCCCCCAATGATTTCCACAGTGGCCTGTTGGAGGCAACCTGCATCCAGCGACGTCCCGCGACCTTTACCAAGTCGTCTGACCACCTAGTGGGTGGACAACAGAAATACATTACCTACAATTAAATATATAACACTATTTATGCTTTAATGTATGAACTCTTCTAGTTAACTCTTCTAATAAAGTTTTAAGTATTTTAGTCAACTGAAAGTCAATAGTTTTCGAATTGAAAACATATTAAAAGATCATAGATAAGAGTTAAGGTAATAAAATACAGTTGTAAACTTGAATGGAAATC
The DNA here is from genome assembly GCA_033459515.1 of Theretra japonica. Lineage (NCBI taxonomy): Eukaryota > Metazoa > Arthropoda > Insecta > Lepidoptera > Sphingidae > Theretra > Theretra japonica. Next base: position 4,614,382 of record CM065938.1, on the reverse strand, counting down.
CCTACCATTCTTAATCGGTTGCATTAAAAAAAACATCTCATTGAAGGTGCCTTTACACACATTCACACTTTTGGCGTTTTACTGTCCGTGTCTGGCATCAACAAAGCCCATGAGTGACGGTGGCCACTTACTACCAGGCAGACAACAAACCCCATCTGCCTACGTAGAGAACAAAAGAATATAATTAAAAAATCACCAAACAAATCCACCATGGCAAGCTGATGATACTATCTTAATAAAATTATTTTGTGATTTAACTAGAAGAGTCCTAATAATGAGTTTTTGTTATATTTTGTATGATATCAACTAAAATGATCTTACTAATGATTATTTGTTGGATACCCAGGTATGCCCAGCGCTGGGCCTGTGTCCCCAGACTGAGGAGGTGCGTCACGTCGCCATCAACGCTGAGAAGTCCAACTGCCCACTGTGCTTGTTCGCTGTCGAACAACTCGAAACCATGCTCAAGAATAACCGCAGCGAGGTGAGTTTATTATAACTTATTTAATTATCATTTATTGCATACTGAGATACTTGTATGAAAATAAATTATACATACAAGGAACAATAAATTGAGGTCTCTATCTTTTTGTATATTGACTCATCAAAACACGTCTTCAGTCATCCACTTCGAACGTTTTCGTCTATGTGAATTTTGTCCTCATAACCGCCTAGAATATCTCCCAATCTCAATCACCACAGATATATCCATACATAAACTCACGCCTTTTTCCCAGAAGGGGTAGGCAGAGGTGTAACCAGGACACCCAGCTTTTGCCTTGTATTTTCCGTCCCACAATGTGATAGGGGGTGAGCCTATCCCCATATCGGGCACAAATTCCTGACTCCGGACTGATAGTGAATAGAAAAATCCAATATCACTTTGCCCGACCCGGGATTCGAACCCGAGACCTCAGCTTTGCAATCATATTGTAATACAACTGCGCCACCGAGGCAGTTGATATATGTATCCATGGATTAATTATAATTAATGATGATTTATTTGTCTCAGGAAAACATCCGCAAAGCCCTTGACGGCCTCTGCACCCATCTCTCCCAAAAACTGCGCACCGAATGCGTAGACTTCGTCGACACATACGCCAAACAATTGGTCGAAATGTTGGTCGCCAACATGAACGCTCAGGAAGTGTGCGTGTTCCTGAAACTGTGTAAGGATGAGGTTCACGACCCGTTGAAGATCACTCATCAATCCATTGACAAGTACCACGAGAAGCCGCAGCTTAGAGGAGACAGGAACAACTTTAGAAGGAAGCCTATGTTGCCCAAACATATGCTGGAAGGAGCTGGTGATATCGGTTAGTTGTGATGATTTTTTTTGTAATATTTTAGTTTTAGAATAGCATTAACAGTTGTAACAATTGAATTTTAAAATACTAAAGCGCTATTTACATGGAGAGAGTTTCTCGCGGTGAGAATCGTATGCGATAATCGCATGACATAACCGCCATAGACTATCGTGTTCTGACAAATGTTAACATGATGCAACTTTCTTATATCCTTACAACAATCGTATCTTCGAGGCGTCAAAAATCTTCCCGTGTAAATGGGACTGTACTCTGTAGTTTCATCAATCAGCGTGTATATGTCTACTACACAAGACCTTATTATTTTATTGTCTCAATGTATTGCGTGGGTTTGACACTATAGGATCGGTAGTACTCACAAGTGCTGTTTACAATTACATTACTGTTTACAAAATTAACAATGGAGATAGAAACGTAGGTAATTTAAAGTATTCCGTAAATAAAAAATCCTATGGGATGAACATACAATATTCATACAGTCGCAAAAACGTGTATAAAAGTGCCTTATACATATATGCTGTAAAGGTATATCCTAACGCGTTTCCAGAATTACTTCCAGGCGAGGATGGGCCGACGTGCTAGTAAAACATACACAAAGGAAATCGCCAAAAAATTATGCAAAATGTACGCCTGTCCAATGCATTGTTATTATTATTTGTTAATGCCTTTTGTAAATATTGTCCTCTTACTGCACATTTAACGATTACTTTACCACATAAATACATGCTTTGACACAGTCTTTTATAAATTTGTGTTACGTATAAGGTGACCAATTATTATATTTCATATTAATTCACATTCATATTAATCTTATAACAAACAATATTTTTCTATTTAAATACAGAGACGAACGAAATTCCGGACAACACGGTGAACGGTCGTCCGATGCGCAACGAACAGTCCGCCAACAGTGCGTGCGTCATCTGCGAGTTCGTCATGAAGGAGATCGACGACCAGATCAAGGACAAACACAATGACGTAATATTTTATACCACTAATAAAAAGACATATTATAATGCTAATACAGATTAACTTTGAACTGAATAGTATTTATCACATGTAATATCTATATCATAATGATGATTTAGCATTAGTTTGCACGTTAACTGCGGCAGACACACACTTTGTGTTCGGGCGCAACGCGTAAGGGGCTATCTCAACTCAGTCAGTTTATCTTCACACAAAATACGTAACAACCTCACTTATGGATAGTTCGTTGTTTTGGTCACGCAATCAACGTGTTAATTATTGTCTTTTAATTTCGCTTCTTCTTTTTTGTGAGACAAATATTTGTCTCGGGTCTGGGTGATTGTGAGACCGAAAAGTCTGTCGTAGTTTCTGTGCCCGCGACACAAGACTTAATTAAATTTAATGTGGGGTAAGGAATATGCATGTTGGGTATATATATAATAATTTGTTTTATGCACATAAAAAAAACTCGAAAGTATGTTTACTCCATAGGACGAGATCAAGAAAGTAGTGCACGGCATTTGCAAGCGCATGCCCAAGTCAGTCCAAAGTGAATGCGATCAGTTCGTGGAGAAATACGCAGACCTTGTGATCTCGCTACTGGCCCAGGAGTTGGATCCCAGCGAAGTCTGTGAGGAACTGAAACTGTGCAAGTCTACCCAAGTTCAGCCCAACTTTAATGCTGTTAGAGGTGAATTTCTTTTCATTATATGTTTTGTTATCATTTATCAATCATAAGAAGGTACTTCTGCTACTACTGGCCGCATAAATTGTCTAAAACTTTATGATTTGATTGATTTACCTTTACCTCTGGAAAATGGCCTGCATTCAAGCTTCAGCAATTTCATGGGCCTTTTATCAGCATTTTTAAAGTTTTATATTGTCTATGTGGTTCCATAGCTATTATAGAGCTTGTAATTGATCTACTGGTATGATAAGCTTGACTAGAAATGCGAAAATGTTTGAAAATTGCTAAAGGTCTGTGTCGAACAGTGGACTTTCAGTTTTTAAAGACGATGACTATTTGATTGTGCGCATATTTTAACTGTTTGTTCATTACATATTTGTTAAACATACGTACATAAACATCACGCCTTTTTCCCAGAAGGGATAAGCAGAGGTGCAACCAGGACACCCACGTTTCGCCTTGTGTGCTCTATCCAATGATTTGATAGGGGGCGAGCCTATCGCCATATCGGTCAAAAATCTCTGACTCCAAGTTGATAATGCATAGAAAAATCCAATATCTCTTTGCCCGCCCCGGTATTCGAACCTGAGACCTCAACTTAGTAATCATACCGTAGTACAACTACTCAACAGAGGCAGTCTATAACGTAACGTTTTATATCACATATTTGTTGTTTTCATTTGTTTATATAATTAAAATATCTGTATATGCCCCAGCAGAGGAGATCCTGGACTGCGCGGTGTGTGAGACGGTGGTGATGGCGGTGAAGAAGGTGCTGAGCAACGAGCACGTGGACCACAGCATCGTGCACGTCGTGGAGAAGGCGTGCGGACTGCTGCCTGCCAAATACTCCGCTAGGGTCAGTATGCATTTGTACCCACACGGCTCTATACAGGGTATATCAAGACTGCCACCGAAAACGAAGCCAGGTGGTAGTTTTAGTGACTACAGACACGATGCAACTAAAAATGTTGCAAAAAAAAAACGCAACTTTTTTTGTAATGATTTAAATATCATTGTTTGGGTGGTAAATCCATAATTTTTGCTAAAATTTTAATTCAAAGCCTTGCGTGCTATAGCCTCTTTAAAAATAAAAGTGTGTACATTTTTTTTTTTAGGAAAATGTATGTATTTACCACCCAAATACGATGATAGGAAAAAGAGTCGTCGCTTTTTTTTGCAAAAATTTTTGTGGAATTTTGTCTAAAGTCACTTAAACTACGGTACGGTAGCAGTCTTGATATACTCTGTATATCTATACAGTAACCAACATTAGCAATTTGCAGTTTATAGCACCCACACAACCTGATTAACTCCTGTGACCTATACTCGTATTACAATCTATATATATAAAAGAAAGTCGTGTTAGTTACACTATTTATAACTCAAGAACGGCTTTACCGATATGGCTGAAAATTGGTGAGGAGGTAGCTTAGAGCCAGGAGATGGACATAGCCTACTTTTTTGTGAAGAAAAGCCTTGAAGGGGTTGAAATAAGGGATGAGAGTATTTATGGAAATATCTAAACCTTTAAAGTTAAGATGTTAAACTTGGCACTTTAGTTACTCATTTAAAAATAAAAATATATAAATTAACCCTAAAGGGGTTAAAATATGGGTTGGAATTATATATGCAAAATCGAAACAGCTGAAGCTATTTCTATAAAAATATATATTTCAGCTCCTTATTACAAACAAAAAATAATGGCTTACAATAATTTTGGAAAAACATCATTACGGGGGTAAAATAAGGGTAGAAATATTGTACAGAAAATCCAAACCGCCAAAGCTATTAATATAAAAACTTATGATTTGACACCAGTAACGAAAAATAATGTGCACTATAAAAACATCTTAGGTAATGCATACATAAACACACGCCTTTTCCCAGAAGGGGTAGGCAGAGGTGCAACCAGAACACCCACGTTTCGCCTTATATATTCCGTCCCACTATGTGATAGGGGGCGAGCCTATCGCCATATCGGGCACAAATTCCTGACTCCAGGCTGATAATGAATAGAAAAACACAATATCACTTTGCCCGACCCGGGATTCGAACCCGAGACCTCAGCTTTGCAATCGTACCGTAGTACCACTACGCCACCGAGGCAGTCAATAGGTAATGCATAGTCTTCTTTATTAGCCTAAAGCGACGAAAAGGAGTTTGTTTTGACGAACATTCTTAGCGCTGTTTGAGGTAGGAATTAAACAACAGAAATCACCAAGAAGGGAAAAACGTTATGACTATTGCATTGTTTACATTTGAGAAATAAGTAGTTTACTATACTGCAAAAAATCAATTTCTTAGTCAGAATTTTGGCTGAGCGGAAAGTTTTAGCAGGAATTTTGCAAAGTATTTGTGTTTGCGTATTTTTTAAATGATATTCGTCGTATTTTCGTGTTAATATAAGGCCTATCTACAAAATAAAAGCAATTCCAAAAAATTGTCAACATGCCTATTTAGGCATTAAGGGATGAAATGGGATAAAGTGGGACGAACGCGATGAGACCGGTCGGATCCGGATTGCATTCGATGGGAAATAATAGGACGGGATGTAACAGAAAGAAAAAGAGCCAGATGAGATGGGATGGGATACGATAGGAAAAGGGATAGTAGGTACTTAGGTTGAGTTCAGGAGTACAAAAGTTTGAACGGGAATAAAATATTTCTGGTGTGGAGTGGAGTCTAAACATCTAAGCACCCAGGCGAAGCTGGGCCGGGCCGCTAGTTATATATATAAAACCAAAAGAAATGATACCCTTCGTGGCGCAGTTGGTGAGACGCCCGCTGTGAAACGTGAGGCCGCGGGTTTGGTCCCCACACCGAGAGAAATAATAGTGCGATCCACTGCTATTTGTTTCGGGTCTAGGTGTTTGTGAGACCGAACAGTGTCTCGTAGTTTCTAATACCCACTAAACCACACTCTAGCTTAGTGTGGGATCAGGACTATGTATGCGACTGTTGGGTGTATTTATTTATTAAAATAACAAAAAGTTAAGTCGGATAGAAAAAACTAACATTGTAATTAAGATATTCTGCCATACCGTCCTATACGTACGTGCTATTGTAGTGTAATTAAAATAATGAAATGTATCATCGACAGTGCCACACCATGATGGAGATCTACGGCGACAGTGTGATCCACCTGATTGAAGAGTTCGGCGTGAAGGGCGTGTGCCAGAAGATAGGCCTGTGCAGCTCCACGGAGACCGCCTACGTGCACATGTACAGGGAGAAGAGGAACTAAACGTGTAAGCATTACTATAACTTTAGTATTATTGGGATACAACCACGCACTTCAGTAGATGGCCAATCATAGATACAGGGAAACAAATTTTAGCCAATTACCAGACGCGTAGTTTAAGTTATGCTATTTTTTTTTTCTTTTGTTAGTCGCATCCAGGTACAGCTTGCAACTTATATACCGTCATAGACATCTTTTTTTTTATCAGCCCATATACGTCCCACTGCTGGGCAAGGGCCTACTCTACAATCGAGAGGATCGATTGAGAGTGGTTAGGCCATATAGTCCAGCACACTGGCCTAGTGCGGGTTGGCGGACTTACATACCGTAGAAATTCTTTAAAATCGCTACGGTATGCAGGTTTCCTCACGATGTTTTCCTTCACCGTTAAAGTGCGTGGTGGCTATCAATACACATAGACACATCTAGTCGCTGGAAAAAAAATAATCTCCGGTGATCACATAATGTTATGAAATTACATATTAAAGTAATGACATGTAACTATTGCTATTTTTCATTAGTCTTCATAAACCTTAGTGAGAACTTTAAGCAGTATCAAGATTATATTTAATTTCTTATAATTTGGGTTGGATTATGATATTAATTTATGTCATGTATTTGTTTGCAGATGCAGTTCTTCCTGTAATACTGTAGCCATCTGTAATCTCTCATTTATTTACTTAAGCCATTATGTTTCAACCAAATCTGTTTAGTAGTAAGTTTGGTTTGTTCTATCATTAAAAATATTGTGACTATTTTAAATAATGAATAAATTCTATTAAATGGTAGAATTGTATAATTATTAAATGCTTTAAAATCAATATATTTGCAGTACTTATTTGTTTAAGAAATAGTCACAGTAGCTTTTCCTTAGTTATTTTCAAATGTTGCTTGGTTATTTGAGATATTGCAATTTCACGTAATATGATGACCTTTATCATTTTAATTATTTCACGAAAACGAATTGCGAAAAAAACAAACATTCTGTTTTACTAATTTTCTGTAAATGATTTTCACATTCAAGAATTTAAAGCATTTCCAATTATGGACCTTGTTTTGATTGAATTGATCAAAAATGAATTCGTCTAGTTTTTTGAGTTTATTAGGTATGTATAGCAATATACAGTGTGTATGGAATTAATAAACTACCTTGATAATATAATGATCAAGTGACTAAGATGGACCTTCTTTTGATTGAATAAATCAAAAACTGAATTCGACTATTTTTTTAGTTTATTCGATATGTATAGCAATAATTATACAGTGTGTATGGAATTAATAAACTTTCTAATATATCAAGTGGCTAAGCAACATTTGGCGGCATCATCGATTAGAATAAGGATTTGTGTTTAGGTTACGTTTTCTTTGTGTATTTTTTTCTAAATAATCACATCTGTTTCCTTATTTCCAATCACGGAATTAAATGAAATTAATGATGTTAACCACACGCTAGCCTGTGATCATTTGTAAACTGTTTCTATAAATAAATTTGGGAAAAGTTTGGGAGTTGTATTATTTTATTGTTTTATTTATAAACTCCTGAATAACACTATCCAATTTCGACTTGACAATTTTATTAACACGTTGACTGCAATGCATACGAGTTTTGAGCGCTATTCCTGTGTGGGTGTCACACACCAGACATTTAATTCACCACAAAATATATATATTAGACCGGACATTGTAGAATGGAATAGACTGGAATGTTACTAGATGTTTAGTACCTAATAATGTAGAAAGCCACTTTTTACATTGAAATTAGTACTAAATTTGTTGTCTTAATCTATACCTAATATCTTTACTTACAAAAAATTCAATTTGTAACTGATCGATGTCTTTACACGGAAGATATTTGAAAAAAAAGTAATATGAGGGGAATTGGGACTGTATGAACGTAATATAACCCAAATAATGATTTTTAGAATGTTTGTCTGTGCGATTGTGCGCGATGATCTAAGAAACGCCTTAACAGATTTCGATTACATTTCGTATATAGGTAGCTGACCCCTGGATTGACACTTAGGCTACTTTTTATCCCGAAAAATGTAGTGTTCCCGTGGGATGAGAAAGGAATCCTGATTAACAGCCTCTGTGGCGGCGTCGGTTAGACGCCGGCTGTGAAATTTGGTGTAAATAACACTGAAAAGTCTTTTAGTTCCTGATACCCACAACATAAGTCTCGGATCTTTTTGTGGGGTCAGGACTATGTGTGTGACTGTTGGGCGAACTTATAAATTTATTTTTATTTTAATTACAACAATTCACTCAAATATTTTATTATTTAACTAAACTATTTAACCGACTCCTCAGAAGGCACAGGGGTGTGACACTTCTGATCTTCTCGATGCTCTGGTTGTTGAGTCGCCAGTTCGGGCTCGTTAGGGTTGTGCGTGCGGAGATATTCGGCGAGCCACATGAGGGGCTCGGCCGGACGCTCGTGCGCTAGGGCTGTCAACCCCGGTAGGAGCGTCGGAGTGATGTGCTTCAAGATGTAGTCGTGCACTTGCCAACTACGCAGCAGGGGGCCTACTATCACTGGAAATGGAATGAATTGTTTATTAAATAAATTCATTTTTGTTTATTTATTAATATTTATTTGGCATTAGACGCTGGAGGAGTTGTCTTTTTCGGTCACACCATGGGGAATGACTGATTGTTAGGTAGAGTAAAGTCGTAAAGCGGATACTAAAACTTTATTTGTCTCTTACATCAAGTTTAGCATCGTAGGTGCATCAGTGTAAAATCCTGTAATCCTTGCGATGTGGAAAAAAATCGATTTGAAATGCTTGATTTGTTGAGGACTGTCCCGCCCTCACACCTAAGAGATTCTTAATGTATAAATCTGCTCCTACATATAAAGGCAATTAAACACTTACTATTAGGAAAGAAGAAATGTATCTCCCTGACTGCTTCGGCGTGGTTCTCACTGCCGTGGACAGCGTTAAAATAATCGCCATATTTGGTGCGTCGGCCGTAGCATGCGCGTAAACTGTCCGGCCAATATGCCTGCGCCTCCAGCACTCTATAAACACATGTATAACAAGTTAATGAATATATACCTATACCTACCGCTCCTCCCGTGACCACGAAAGCTGTAAAGTGATCCAAACGTCGGGAAGTTAAAAAACGTAAAATATATTTAAATTTGAGATAAAATCCGTAAGAATTCATTTTATAACAATATACTTAGATATATTTATTCACGATGGTATCATACAGAAGTAGGCAGAGCTGTCATAGGTAGCATTTTTCTGATCTAAGATGTGACGGAGCGAGCTTCTCGCTATACAATTTCAGCGCTTAATGGTGGCTTAATGAGCAAAACCGCGCAACCTGGGAGCTGAACCTAGCACCCCATAATTCAAGGCTCACACGTGCCACCAGACCAATGCGTCATCCAAGTAATGAAAGCAAGCCTTAATTTAGTGCTGGGTTTAATTAACTCAGTCATTACGGCGCGTCAACATCGGCCGAGTTTATAGGCCGCTCGAGATACATAGTGCATCATTTAATTACGGTAAGTGCCGGCGAGTGAAACGCAATAATAAAATTCCATTGCCGATTAACGTTCAAAAATAAGCATTTTGAATTCTGAATTTGAATGCAGTTGTTTAAATTGCTGTTTTTATCAATTTTTATGATGAACCAGCATTTTTTTTTTTTTTACATTGGCACGGCATAATGACTGCAGTGCATCTGATGGTAAGCACAAATGCCCTCCAGACAGAGTATCGAATGGTATCAAATAAATCATCATAATTTTCCTGATATTGGCAGTTTTATGGGAGGGATTAGGCGCTAGCTCGCCAAACTAATGTACCTTATTTTTGACATGTTACCTCTGTTTCTATGTCACCACCTGGTACCTATGGTAATTGTAAGGGAATTGCACTTTGAGAATGAAGGATGGAAAACATCAAGCCCGGAAATGGTATAAATGTGCTGTTTTCGGAAAACTTGCTAAACGAACAAATTCAGCAGCTACATACATTGAATGAATACACGAGCATGAATAAATAACTACCTACTTTATACTTTATAAGTAATTTTACTCGTAGTGTGCGACGATAACTGGACAAGTGCAGCGGACTTTGCAAAGTTACTGACTTCGAATGGAAGGAAGACCCTGAGGATTATAGTCAATAAGGGGTGTATTTAAGATAGTCTCTATTACTAATAATAAGAATGCTGATTTTTCCTCACCTCGCAGGCCCCATCAGCGTGCGCCATCTCTGTATGCAGTTCCTGCCGGCCAGCACCAGTGCGATGACGGGCCCGCTGGACATGTGCGCCACCAGATGAGGGAAGTGTTGCCGTCCATAATGACCCTTGTACAGTTCTGCAGCCTGCTCAGGCGTCAGGCGGACTTGGCGCTTCTAAGTTAAGGAATAAAGGCATTATTAAAATTAGCGTATTTATCAAACCTGCCAAACTGTTCTTGTTCGCTATTCAAAGCCTTTTTGTGATTATCATCAAGACAAGTGCAGTTCAAGACAAAAACAATATTCACCGCCAATAGATAACCATCTTTGACCTATAGTGTCGTTGGTATCAGAAAGATAGAGTCGACTTTTCGATCTCATAATAGTCAGCCCGCCAAAATCATAGATTAGCTTCAATGGTGTTATCGACCCTACACCCTCAGTCGAATACCTGCTTAGTGCTTCTTTACTCACTGCGCCATGAAGACTCCCTTAATAAACATCATATTAATAATAATAAATAGACATGCTCCTATAACAAAACAGTATATAAAACAACCTTGAATACTATGAATGAAATTTTATTAATAGCAGTCGAAAGCGAAGCAGCCTCAATAACAAAGAATAGAAGCCACTCAGCTCTGACTCCAAGTAAAAATAAATGATTTAGGTACAAATAAAGCCAGCGCTAACTGAAATAAAGTTATATTCGCGGTGTGAAAATATCGTTTGTAGAAATAACCTTTTCAAGATGTGTCGCCAAGGTGAATTTAGGTTGCTTTGTTGGCCCTGACCTCGTGTCAAGGTAGAGGCGATGCTGTGTTGCAATTCTTTTTTGTATACAGTAACAACATATATTTATTAGAAGTTTTAGTAAATGGGAATATGGTAGCAGAAGAATTAATAATGAGGTAAAAGGTTCGATGACTATGCGGTATTAAGTAATAATTATACGAAGTAATCTTTGCTACTCATGTCCTTCCTTCATGAAAATTTCATAGGATATTATGTGCGAAGTAGTTTTTTTTACTGGCGAGACAAAGTACCAAAATGTGGTGGTAGCTGATCCTGATTGGAAAGAAAGCGAGAGAAAGGAAAATGGATGAGAAGAGGAAATTGGTAATGGGTATTGGGTATTCGGCAATGTTACTCACCAATCGAAACACCGCAGTAAAGCTGTCGCTTCACGTCGATTGCCTGTGAGACAGTTGTACGTACAGCCCCGGACGAGCCGGCCCATTCATGCTGAGTCATGACTGACAATACCGTGGCTCCACCACTTCTAATAGCATTACATATTTTCCTTACGCGTAAATCAGTAGGTACCAAATAATATTTTACAATAGTTTGTCCTTCATACATCACAAGACATCAGGGCCAACCTCGACAATTAAACATGCAAAGTTGGATAAAAAACAAATCAAGCGAACATAACATAAATACTATGTAGCTTCCGACTCATAAACTCGTAGAAATATAACGGAACGGTACGAATAAAACATTAGGCACGGAGAGAAATGATTTAATAAAGCGCAGCCTGTCGTAAACACTGACCCCTCGAGTTGAATATTTAATTAGTTTTTTTCTACGGTTTCCATAGATAACAGCAGTGACCGGCGACGAGAGCAGGGGAGCGGTAAGATCTGGCACAGGGTTGGCGATACACAAAAACTTTTATTTTTTTATCCTTACTTATATCATAAATGCGAAAGTTTGTATGCATGGTTGTTTCTTACTCTTTTGAGTACAACGGCTGGACCGCTTTCGATGAAATTTGATATAGAGGCAGCTGATACCCTGGATTAACACATACGCTACTTTTTATCCCGAAAAAATGTAGTGTGCCCGTGGGATGAGCACGGATCAAATAATTTGCTACTCTTTGAAACTCGAATGGATGGCGCAGGCCATGAGAGGACAGGATTGCACGGTTTTCTACATGGGACAACGAGTTGGAACAGAACGGGATATAACAGGACTGGACGGTAAAAGCAATATAGTCAATGGCGGTGACATTGAGTTTAAATATAAAGCAGTACGCGAAATAATAATATGTTGTTGATGTGGACTGGACTTAAAAAACTATCTGTACCCGGACGAAGACGGGGCAGGCTGCTAGTAGTTTATACTTCCATATGATTAAATGTGAATCTATGCTCGAAAGATATCATATCATATTCTATGATCAGCGAACTATGGGTGAAATTGTTGCTACTTCTGAATGACCTTAAGGGGATACCGGTGTGAGCGTATGTATATTGTAGATGATGAAAATTATTATATTAGTATAAATAACTTTATAAATTAATTTACAAAACACAAAGCAAATTAATAAATACAGCATAACCGCAAAATGTATTCCAATTTCAAATTCGATACATACAATGTCCAACTGTAAGGAACTTTAGCGTTATCTACATAATTAATTACGAAGTGTCAGCCCTGTAACAAGGGTTGCATGTGACGCGGAATAATGAACGAACCCTCGCACGCGCGCTCTTCAACTAATGTCGATATGAGTTTTGCATATCGCAACCAACCTTGCTGCGGATGGGTTAGCTTTTGTGGATCCGTTTTGTATTTTTTTTTCTATTTGATCATTTTTTGAAATTAAAATATACAGTAATTAAGTTCAAACTATTTTTTGTTAATATCGAGAAATTTTAACCTAAATTTTATTGTGCTTAATTGTCGATTACAGAAAAAGCAAACATTTTCGGAAATATGATACGATTATTGGTAATGAAATATTATTAACCAAATTAAAATAACGTACTTACACATTAATTTACGCATACCTGGTGTACAGGTTTTGTAACTCACAACACACTTATTTGCATAAAACGCATACTTAACGTTTAAACATATTTGTGACATAATCTTGTTAGTCGGTTATATATGGTACCTTCACAAATGGCTCAGATTTTGTCCAAACTTATCTGTCCTCAGAAAAACGTGTAGTTTAGCTCATTCAAAAAAAATCGCCCAAAACGAAAACTCCTCATTAATTTCCCAGGTCCATTCCTTTGTGCCCAACGGCATGTTTATCATAGCTACAACCCTTGCGTACCGCTCGCTGCGGACATGCGTACTTTGATCCTCCCGCCCTCTTATGGAAATTATGGCACATAAACTATTCATCGACGCCTTTGAGATTCCAATTGTGAATGTAAATTTGTACAGTACACGCTTTTACGTGCTTGTTGGGCATTTCTGCTGTGCACAGTGTCTTTACCAGCCCGTGTGCGAAACTACAATGAGCTCGCATATCCCTGCGCGGATTTAGAAAGATTATACCTAATACAAATACACCCAAAAGTCACACAGTCGAAAATCCCGACCGCTATAATCTTCTATAAATGTGACGTCAACTTAAAAAAAATACCCTATTTATACATTAAGGCTGTCAGTACATTGACATTGACAGTTAAAATAGGGTATATTTTAACTGTCAAACAAATTTAAACTGGGCGGCAAATTAGTTTTTGTTTGGCATAATGCATTTATGGATACTCAAATTTAACTTTTTGTTTGAAAGACTTGATTCTGTCAGAATTCCGGGGTGGCAACATCGCAAAGGCCATATAAACAAGAACTGTACTGCATTTAAACTGACATTAAGTTGACATTACATTGACAAAGCACTATTACAGTCGGGACGCTCGAGTAGGTAGCCCTGATCACATTCTAATTTACGAATCTTGTGTCGTGGGTATCTGCAACTATGAGAGACTTCTGCAACGTCAAAAACAACAAAACCTAAATCGACTACTTTTACATTGACAGAATTAAACAAAAATGTGATTCATGACTTCATTCATGATTCATTCGCGGGACGTCGCTGGATGTAAGCTGTCTCCAACAGGCCACTGTGGAAATCATTGGGGGAGGCCTATATTCAGTGGACTTCCTTTGGCTGATGGATGGATCATGACAAACACTCTGAAGAATTGTTTCATATCTGTTCCATTTTATTAATATAACCGTGGGTGTCGACGTCCGAAGCCACAGTTTGTAGTGACCAAGGGGTTCGAACCAAGAGATTCTTCACTTTAATTTGTGCCCTACTAAACTGCAGAAGAGTTTGCCAGCCTAAGTGCTACAATCTCGTGTTCAACAGTCATGGCCTGAAGTAGTTTAATAACAACTGCTGCTATTGCTAAATGACAAGCTATTGCTCTTTTGGGAATTACAAAATGCCAAGTCCATGGTGCTCAATACGAATTGTACGAAAAAATAACGATGAATAGCTACTCTCGCTTTAAAAGTTCAAGAAGTGGGTAGAAGTGTAGGTATTTTATATATACCAGCCCATATCCATCCCACTGCAGTACGGCCCTCCTCTACAATCGAGAGTACGATTGAAGGTACTTTATGCTTAGTAGGCATTACTCAAGCGTTTAGTAATTGAGAGCCTTAGCAGAGTTAATAATCAAACAATATAACATATGGCTTCGCGTACAGGCTATGCACGCAAGGATTTAGCGAGCAGTTTACACGACAGTCATGATGGCGATCAAAACTGTTATATGTATGGATATGGGTTTAAGTCAGCCTGCCAGATACAGCACTCGAGCCTAAAACTATATAGAAAAGCCAATATTAAAGTGCAAATTACACAAAAAAAGAAAATGCAAAAAACAGAAATGCTTTTTCAAAGACTACGGTGAGAGACGAAACTGTTGTCTAATACATATTTACTTTACTTATTAAATAAATAACCAACTATTCTTCCAATAATACAATGCACATTATTAATATTCCCTAAGCAGAATGTGGCCGCAACACAACTGTTTTATAAGTTATAAGGTAACATGTTGCGTGCACCGGCGTCATTTGTACTTTATGATTCACTACAATAATTTAATGAATCGATCGCTATCAGCACAACTATGATATTTACCCTTCCTGTTTAATTTATTTTTCTATGTATTAATTACAAAGTCGGTCACGATAGCCCGTTTGCGATTATGACGCACCATTAGTATAATATTCTTATGTACGGGAAAAATATCAACACTCCGTCATTATTTGAGTCGGGGGAAAATTATTCGTTTTATTTTATTCATTTCTCTTTTAGAAGTTTTGTTCTATATGCAACGCTTATTTTCTTAAGTTTTCGTCAATTCTTATATTTCAATACAGGTTTGATTTAGTTGTTTCAGGTGGCGCTCACATATTCAACATTTTCTACACCAAGTTGCCTTTCACCAAGTTCATTGAATGTAATCATTTCATATACCTCCACATCACAGTGCGGAAGTAATTCGCACTAAGTTTACTAAAGGAACATGTAGAAGACAACGAAGTTGGATTAGGTAGGTCAATGTATTTTACTATATTTGTATAAGGACAGTGAGGCCCATACAAATGTGTCTCAAACGAAAGGTTTGCGAATTATAACAAGTAATAAGTATTTATCTATATGTTACAGTATGCTTTGATGTTTTGATGTTAGTATGAGAGCTTATAAGGCGGACTGACTGTGGATACGTCCCACTGCAGGACACGAGCCTCGTCTACAATCAAGAGTAGAATTGAGAGGGGTTAGGCCATATAACCCACCACGCTGGCCTAGTGCGGTTTGGCGAACTTTTACATACACTGTGGTATACAGGTTTCCTCACCATGTTTTCCTTTACCGTTATCGTGTGTGGTGATTGACTATCAATATGTACTGTGTGCCCTGGGATTTGAACCTGCGACCACCGTGAACATGTTGGCAGCCGCGTCTTGTCCGTTTTACCAATAGGCCTCCACCACCACGCATGGATTTGTATTGCCCAACCATTGAAATCGTATAGTTAACTCACGGCGAGTATGATAAAGTTATTGTCTCTGATGTGCTTCTTGATGGCGTCGGCGTCGTCGATGGCCTCGGGCTTGATCAGCGCCAGCGTGCGCTCTGAGCACGACTGGAACTCGGCGCCGGACTCCGACGACGCCACGGACATTACTAATGTTTCTCTATTGATTGACGTGTATTGTCTTGTGACGGATGACGTAGGTTTCAGCCTGAGTACAATGAGTATTGATTGAAGTTTGCGCAAAGAGATTTTTTATGTAGTGTTTTATTCAAAAATATGAATTTGGGATGCCTAATTTCCGAATGACCAATACTGGTAATATTGATGTTATGATAGTCTTTAGATGTGTCGAATTAAAAATGTAATTAGAGAAATAATAATTCACCAATCATTGTTTCTAAAAACAAAACATAAACGTATAAAAAAACATCCGCAAACATCGGCGTTTACGTTAAACGATCGACAATTGCAGACGTTTGTAAGTGGGAAAACTGGCACGCATTTTCCTAACGTCGAACCACCCTGAGCGAGCAGGGTCGCGGGGGGCCGAGGGCTGCGTACGCCTGGGGGGCGAGGGGGCGAGGGGGCAAGGGGGCGAGGGTGCGAGGGGGGCGAGGCCCGGCGGGTGGCGCGCGCTGGCCCCAGTGCCCCCCGGACGCAGCGGCGGCGCGACGCCTCCCCGACGCCTGCACCCGCGACATGCGGCGTTGACCCTGTCTCCCGCCACCCGACAACCACCGCCGTATACATGGACAACTCTTGCCTCCTTGACCTCCTCATCAGGTGCTTCGCTATGACCGAGCCCGAGGACCTCAACTTCACAGCGTTCACGGACCTGTGTCGCCTGTGCTCCTTGAAGAGCGGCCCGCGGCTGCACATCTTCGACAAGGAGGCCGAGCAGCGGCAGATACTGTTCAAGCTCAGGACCTGCCTACCAACTATGGTGAGTCACGCACTTTTTATTACACATCTCGTAGACGCGTCTCGACTTTCTTAAGCTTAAGTCAGTGAAAATTATAACAGTAACATCAAAGTGGCTTCTAATAAAAAGTAATATTAAATTTCTTATAAATAAATTGTAAACAGAGGAATAGTGGCGGAAAAGGTAACTGAATTAATGTAGCTCTCGTAGACGCCTGCGCGCTACGCACTGCTACGGGCTACGTCGACCTAGGAAATTATGATGTTTCACGAATCACGATACCTGTTGAGACTTTTTCACGCGAACATTTTTTTACTATTTTTATTGTGTTTATTCAATTGAGCTCTTTTTGAAACCAAAACTCTCTATTGAAAAGCTAATTAAATAGACAATATATTTTTGTTCATTACATTCAAACACATTATGTGTACACAGTACACGATACAAGTGAAATTGAGATTCAATATGCAGTAAGTGGCGAAGTTATATTATATCGTCGAAATACTAAGAAAATGTTTGGTGAAAACATCTTACGATTAGTTTAACACAGACTCGTAGTACAATGTTAAATTGGTAAACATTTTTATATTCATCCCAAAAAAATCAACAGATTATAAAATGACGTAAGACTCTCTTATTCATAGACAATTTTAAAACTTACTTTAGAAATTGAATATTTTCTCCCTTTCGAACGACTTTTGAATTCAGGTTGAGCGATGAAGATAAAACATTCGATAACTAAAATAGGTTTTAAAATTGTCTATGAATAAGGGCATAATACTCCACGCACACTATATTTATTTGTATTTCATATACTGTTATATGCGCAAGGTAGATCAATGACCCCATAATGTCCCACGCAAAATTTCAACTGGGTCATCGTAATAACATCGAGATTACACGAAATCCGTCGTATTGGGGGTTCCGTTCAAAGGGATGATAGTCGGCACGTGACGTGGCTTAATCTACGTGCAGTGCAACCACTTCAACACCATCACCCTTATTACTATACCGATAAGGTTGATATTAGCCCAACACATCTCAGTCGATAGTTACAAATGTTTATGTATTTGTGTTCAATTGCTGGAACAAATTTATTAGGCTCCGGTTTCGTGTATTGACATTGTAATTGAATGATGTGTACTCAGTACAATTATCGGTTGTGTAGTATTCTTAATCGCCTGAAGGAAGAACATACACCCTTTTTTATATGGAAGGAAATTACTACAATGCACTTGATTGTGTAAAGAGCGTGGTGGCCTGTTGGTGACGGACCAGACGCGACTACCAAATCCCAGGGCACACCTCTGACTTATCGGACTCATGTGTGTATGATAGTCAATCACGCACTATAACGGTGATGGAAAACATCGTGAGGAAACCTGCATACCGTAGCGATTTTAAGGAAATTCTACGGTATATAAAGTCCGCGAGTATCCGGAATCTCATTCGCCGAACGAAGAGCAATATAACTAGAAAACTTTTTTTTTATACCGTGCATTTGTCGTTATTTAGAATAAAATAAAGTCACTTCCCGCTGTCTGTCAGTCCATATGTATGCTAAGATCTTCAAAACTACGCAATGGATTTTGATGCCGTTTTTTTTATTGATAGAGAGATTTAAGAGGAAGGTTTATATGTATAATACGTATACAGGGTGTCCCAGTTTGTACGAAAAATGACACGTATCTAGTGTGGAGTGGAATCAAAAAAATCAAATAACATCTGCACCCAAGCGAACCTGGGACGGGCCGCTAGTTAACTATATATTGTTTCCAACTTCTATTTATTTTCTATCTGATCTTTATTCTAATGGCTTACTATCTGTTCATACTCGTATGATAACTAACGTGCCCTTTCATATATCACGCCACACCTTACATTTCTTTGACAATTTAATAATTCACCATGTTTTAAATTACTGCAAATACCAATAATAATACGCATTAGATATCTTAAGGAGTTAGACAAATTAAATCGCTTTAAATAGAGCAAATATTTCTATTGACGTCGTATTCAAGACCGTTTCAATCGATGAGAAATGTAAGCATCTCGCGACGGTCTCTTTTATTGACTGGCCTTAATTACTCTATACAGCTCGAGCTTCAATAAACCCGGACAATAAAGGCAGCAGTATAGACGGCGACTTATTGTTCTTGCGGTAGTACAGCACACACATACCTACTGCCAGAACTTACTCGGTTTAAACCTTGAAGTTCTAGGAACTAGGATTTCCCACTTTCTATCTCTCTCTTTCTTTTCAGTAACAAGAAGTTCACTGCTGAACATAAGCCTCCCTCAAGGATCTCCACATTGAACTGTTGGATGTGGTATGGATCCAGCGACTTCCTGCAACCTAGGAAATAGGATTCGTCGATTCCCAATTGGCAAAACCATATCAAATGAGTATTTAATTTGAAATTCGTGATTTGTACGGGATATTTCCCGATGGGGTTGAAGTCACGCATACGGCCGATCGTTAAATCACTAACTAAATTCCAGTAACATCCCTAAAATTAATTTAGCGCCGACTCCATGTATGTGTGGAATAGGGTCGGGTAGAAAATAGAAACATAGGTAGAATAAAGATTCAATAATTATATTATCAATACACACATAACTCCGAAAAGTCAGAGGTGTGCCCTGGGATTTGAACCCGCGACCACCGTGAACGTGTAGGCAGCCGAGTCTGGTCCGATACCACGAGGCCACCACGCACTTGATACTCAATCACTACGCACTTTAACGGTGAAGGAAAACATCGTGAGGAAACCTGCATACCGTAGCGATTTAAAAAAAAAAATCTACGGTGTGTAAGTCCGCCAACCCGCACTAGGCCAGCGTGGTGGACTATATGGCCTAACCACTCTCAATCGTACTCTCGATTGTAGAGGAGGCCCGTGCCCTGCAGTGGGTCGTATATGGGCTGATACAATACAAAAAAAAAAAAATATTATATTCGGATATTCCTTCTCATACCATAACGATGTTTGAAATAAATGTTGACTCAGTAAGTGAAGCCCAATGGCGCAGTCCCTCAGAGTAGAGATAAATGGCAGCGGAAATATTTGCGCTTCCCCGCTCCTCCTTCGTCCTTGACATACAAAGCTTAGGAACTCAAGGTTTTTATTTATTGCGTTACGAGCTGTTGTACTGAAGACTATTATTTTATTTTCATGAAATATGATTAGCAATAAAACAAAGAAAGTATTATTATTAAGTTTTTTACGAACACTGTGTAACTGTGATATCACGTACGATTTTGAATTGAATTTATATCAGAACAAAAACATATTTAATATAGAGTACAATTGGATTCTTATAATTTATTTACTAGCGTCGTAATAAAACACTTCTAAAGAAAACACATAAAAAAATCTTCATGAAAATGGTCACAAAAATTTATAGCTCCAGTTAGCTTGCTCAAATTTAGCTACACGCGCATTGCAATTATTCAATTCTAGGCCAAATTCGTATTCCCTCGACATGTCCTTACCAAAGTCTAACCAGTCCCCTCCAATAACCAGCAGATATCGAAGGACGACTTCCTCCCGAAGAAGATCTGCGAGCGGTGCGTGACGCGGCTGGAGCAGCTGTACGAGTGGCGCCAGAGCTGTCTCAGCACCGACTCTGTGCTGCGCAACTACGCCGAGTCCATGCGGATCGTCACTTCTACTATCAACTTCCAGGTAAGTAGCTGTTTTAGTATATTTGTTCATAGAATTGTTCCAGGTCTTAGACATGTCTTGTAAAAGTCGAATATCTACTTTTAGGTCAGTCGCAGCTGTTTTGATATCTGTTTGTTGTGATTCTTCCAGGTTATATTTACACAGGTTATAAAGCTTTAGCTTCTCTCTTAGTAATAACTGATCTCTTCTGAGGGGATTCATCGTCAATAGCAGTGAGTGGACTGGAACATTTTTATGCTGGCATGACACAGCAACTAAAATGCACACAATGGTAGATATAGCGCTGTCTACTGTGGACAGTCTGCCTGGAGATGGACGCCACATGCGAAAAATGTTTATATCTAACGCGACACGACTTAGGGGTTTATAAACAGACCTTCATTGCTAGATTCTATGCTTTCTATTTTTTTTCTATGCATTGTTAGAAATCTAATGTGTAGCCTATTGATGGATGTATTTAACTTTTTTACCTTATCACACCTGTATCGATAATGAACAGGAAAAAGAATAAATAACTTACAAGAAGACAGAAAGTTGGTTTCAAAACAGGAAAATTGAGAGGAAATTCGTTGATTTCTAATGATATGGGTCAAAACCTAATGTAACGAGGAAAATATGCATGTAGGCGTTAACGAATAGATTAAAAAAGGATAATATAGGAAATTAGGGATAAGTACGAAAGATGTGATTTACGAAAACGGAGTGCATACTGAGATAACTTACTTGGAAGGTACAGTGCAAATTTAACGTAGAGAAGGTCAATACGTATTTTTTTTATAGAATTACGATCTATTAGTAATAATAATAATAATAAAAACTCTTTATTTAGCACCTGATACAGTAACATAAGTTATTCATAAACTAAGACTTAACATGCTAAAAATCGGCGGTCTTATCGCTAAGAGCGATCTCTTCCAGACAACCGTGCTTAAAGAGGAAAAAAAATTATAAAATATATGGACGGTGCTTTTACAAGAAAAACTTATACATACGATACATAAATACAATATAATAACAATAATAATTATAAAAAAAAAAATACGTTTTAAATATATAAATATATATATACATACACAAATACATATCAATAATGTACTACGGATATGGCGTTATTGTGAGAGGAAGTGTGCTTTCACCCTGGTCTTGAAAGTCTCCAGCGAGGGCGACCGTTTAATACTAAGAGGCAATGCATTTCACAATCGCACCGCTTCTACAGTAAAGGACCGATCGTAGAAAGAAGTCCTATGAGCTGTAAACTTCAGCATCAGATTCTCTGACGACCTAAGGGAAAGTGAATTAGCAGTATGGAGGAAACTAAAACGTTCCTGAAGATAGCGCGGAGCCGAGGGATTGAACAGAATATTGTAGAGAAGAGACAGGATGTGAGCATTCCGGCGATCTCGTATAGGAAGCCACTTGAGCTTATTTCGGAATTCGGAAACATGGTCATATTTACGTAGTCCAAATATAAACCTAATGCAAACATTTTGAAGGCGCTCAAGTTTATTTAGCTGGGCCTCGGTAAGGTCAAGATAGCTGATGTCGGCATAGTCGAGGATAGGAAGCAAAAGAGATTGTGCGAGCGCAATTTTAGTGGCAGTCGGAAGAAAATTACGCAACCTGCGTAAAGACCTCGCAGACGCAAATATTTATAATATTTATAATAATTATAATACAAGGAGCGTAAACATCATCACCAAAAATTCTCAGAACATAATTATTAATCAATATAAGCAACCTTAATTGTGACTTAAAAATTTAAAAAGTCATAATTTTTTTCCATCATAAATTCCAATGACTAATTCCAATACCCACAGATAATTTCCAATTGGATAATCCTGAACATTGCTATCCACAAGTCCTCTGCAACGTCCCTCTCGGAAAACGCGTCTCATTACAGTTACGTAAATTCCGTCACAACACGCAATCGCAATGCAAACTAAAATCAATTCGACTGGTACAAACGTGTTGCGATAGCTTTGCAGATAACTCCATTATGCTCCGATCTGTTCGTGATTTCGTGTTATGAGATTAGCTTCAATGATTGTTTTATGGTGTTTACGTACATATGGAGTAATTATTTCATGTTTTGATTGTTTAGCTTCTTGGTAATTACGAAGATGAAAAATAATTCAGTAAAAGGGGGCTATACTCGTACTTCATACAATTTTACTTATAAAATACGATACTCGCCTTTAAAATTTAATTTAGACTTCATTTGTGCCTAGTCCAGAATGAAATGACGTGTTTTTTTTTTGAGACAATATTTCGTTATTTTTCTTTTATTAAAGACTTTCTTTAAAAGAAAACACCAACGTTATCTATGACTAATGACGGAAAAATAATTAAATAGCCTGGAAAACTTTATTATTCCTCTGTTCACAGCTCAACGTTACTTAAAGAAAATCTGAAACTATAAATAGGATAGATGTCTTACACGAATTCTATATTATGGCATCTTCATTTTCTCAGAATAACTACGAAATGTTCCTGGTAATGGCAAAAAAACCCGAAGGATAGACTTCAATAAATCTCCTCGGTACCGTATGTCCGCTGTTGAATGTTGAAAATCGTATCCGTATTATTAAGCCCCATTTACACGGGGAGAGTTTCTCGCCTCGAAGATAGGTATCTTCGTAAGGATCGTAAGGATATAAAAAAGTTGCATCGTGTCGATATTGTCAGAACACGATAATCTATAGCGGTTATGTCATGCGATATTGACATACGATTTTCGTCGCGAGTAACTCTCTCTGTGTAAATGGCGCTTTAGGGATAGAGTCCGCAGTCCCACTGACTAAACTAGTACCCTGTTTAGCTTTGAAGCCATATTACAATGTTATTTACTATGAATATCAAGAGATGAGCTATTTTTAAGCCCTTGTGAAAAGAAAAGCTAAAAACGGAATAAAATTGCCCAGCTTGTACCGACGTACAGTGATTTCTTACTATAATAAACAATACAAAGTGGGTATTTTGTTCAAACTCTTCCGAATTTATTTCTCACAAGATCCTTGTAGTTAGCAGCATCTAAAGAGACATTTGACTAGCTCATAACGTCAACAAAACTTGCAATTGCATTGTCCACAAGACTAACATTATGGAGACACACTATTACGTAAAAAAAGTATGCAGGAAATTATTGTTTGTGCGATAAAGCATTAATATATCGTTCAATAATTACATTTAAGTCGTCAATCGGTATACTTAATTAGGTTTCTCGCGACAACATCGCACAAATGAGTATACTGTCATGTCGCAAATATCCTACAAAGCGTAAGATAAAATAATAATATAAAATAAATAATAAATACACCCAACAGTCACATACATAGTCCTGACCCCACACTAAGATCGAGTCTGTGTCGTGGGTATCAGAAGCTACGAAAGACTTTTTGGTCTCACAAACATCGAGACCCGACACAAATATTTGTGGGCCACACAAACATTTGTCTCGGTGCGGGGATCGAATCCGCGGCCTCTCGTTTCACAGTCGGCGTCTAACCAACTACGCCACGGAGGCTGTCAAATAGAGGTAATATTTAACCCGTAAAAGCCCCAAACGATATCCCGATATTTAGATAATAATTCAGTATTGATTAGGAAATATGTAATACGTTCTATCAAAGTTCCAATAACTCTGTAACAGATAAGCGAACAATCGATTCCACACGATTAGATAACAACAATAAAAACTGGATTAATCGATTTTAATATCGAACAAATAAGGACAATGAAAAGTTTAAAGGTTAATTCCTTTATCGATCACATTTAAATCTTTTAATACCCCCTGTCATCATACTACTTATGTTGTAGAAAAAAAAGAAAAATAGGAACTTAGCAAAAAGTTCTAATTACTGTATGAATTATCACAGCCAAGCACCGGTTATAGTAATTAAAAAATGTTTTACTATTATATTACATTACAGTGTACTAGTTGGAGTGGTCACGCAATTCTTTGTGTAACATGAGCATGTCTGATTCTGCGAGTCATGTAGCGCCCCCTGTTATCTGCGGACAGACAAACTGAGCCGCTATTGTAGGAGAATGTATTGTTGTCGCGAGTCGCGAGTGTGTAGGCACTAGGAGCACGCGGCGGGCGATGCACGGCGCGACTCGCCCCGGTCGCCCCTCCTCTATCGATCGGCGCGCGCCCGGGACGTATCGACCCACTGCCACCCACCACCCGGCCGCTCCTCACGCAAAACCAAACCTTATCCTTACGCACTAAACCTTACAATCACTCGCTCATCATAGCGCCAAGAATTGTGCCGAACATACGATTCCAAACTCAAGAAAAACGTAGCACGAGTCACTGTCGAATGCTCCCGTTCCGTCTTCAAACAGACTGTTATGTTAATGAATTATACGCTCTAATACGATAGTTATAAGGCCGTGCCGTTTGTTCGATGCGCAATACAACCGTCGCCAGTTTAGATATTAGGTACGCATGTCCGTGGACCCATTTATGTTCGCTGTACGTGAAAATTTATTGACGGATGGGTAGATTAAGCTCGCTTTCATCTTTCGTATGTTGATTATTGAAGCGCAGTGGATTGTGAGGTCGATAATGTGTGTAGTAATCGGCGTGGAGTCGGTATCGATTGTTTTAAAATAAAGTCTAGGCTGCGAGGTGAAGGCGACATGGGTAGAGCTGTGGGGAGTGCATTACCGCACGCATCCCATCCAAGGTCGAAGGTGGCTCACCGTCACCGGAGCTCGGGGGTACAGTTAACCCTGACCTAGCGCGGGAGGTGAAGGATATTCCTACTACGGCCTCCCTCCGCCCGCCCTCCCCGCGGGGGCCCGCACGACCCCGCTGCCTGAACACCACTTGCACTGAAAACGCTTGAAGCCTTCCCTACTCGTCACATTACGTGATGGGGGTCATGTAACACGCAGGAAGGCAGGAAATGAGTTGTACGCATGCCTTTCTACTGTGTTTTACCAAACACGAAGAGAAATAAAGCAATTATGCTCTTGTACAAACATTTTATGATTCTTACAGTTGCAAATATTGATTTGTAGAATCAGTAATTGGACATATACAATTTATTTTAACAATACAGGGAAATTAAAGGGCATTCGATATACTCCTTGGAAACCGCTTATTACGACATTTGCTTCATATTGAGCAGTACAGCGTGATATTAATATCAAAATACAAATTCTGAATGTTGACTCCTCAACTTAAAGTCATTGCTCACTGACATTATAATGAACAAGTTTAACACAGTATAAATTATACCGAAGTCTTTGCTTAGTGTAATACAATATAAATCTTAACTTGGTATTCCCAACATTTTTTGTTTGAAAAGAGTTAGTTACTAACGAGCGAAGTCCCAGACGCTTTGATTAAACTTCTTGTGGTTTACTCCTTTATATTGATTACTGAATATAGCTCTTATGTACCCAGTGTTTATGTGTTATTTATTGATTTTGTACGTATGACCTTTCGGAAACTACATCCTTAAGGACATTGCCATTTGGGTGGTGGTATCGATTGACTTAAAATAAAAAAAAACCTTGAATATTTCGTTTTAAATATGTAGCTGATGTGCCTTCATTATCATCAACATCATCTTTGGCTAGACCAAGTCTACTGCTAAATATAGGACTCCTCCAAAGATTATTTGGGTGGTGATGTCAATACTCGCTGGGCTTGGCAGGCGGATAGGCGAGTTTAGTTCGTGGTTCATCGCACTGATGGCACTGCTGTACATCATCGACCTGTCTTTAAAAAGTATTAAAACAAGGAATTCATCAAAAATATATCCGCAGTCAAAGTGTTTGTACAGTTTTCAGTGGTAGAGCCACTCTGTAGTCAGCCATGACTCAGCATGAATGGGCAGGCACGTCCGGGGTGGTACCACTGTCTCACAGGAGATCGACGTGAAGCGACAGCTTTGCTCTCGCTCCCGATCCGATGGGCCTGCAACACATCCATGATCCAAGCGTTGTGGATGTTCATGGGCGGCAGTGATCATTTACCATCAGGTGACCTCCTTGCTCGTTTGCCCGACCTATGCAATAAAAAAAAGTTTTGCAGGACTACAAAGAAATAAATAAAATAAATAAAAAAATTACCAAAACTCAACTTGTTTTGGTCCGGCGTTCGACTAAACAAGCATGAACACGAAAGATGATAGATTCAACCAGATTTGAGATTAATGTTTATGCTTTTTTTTATTGAATATAAAACAAACATCACCATAAATTACAAAGCAATGCTTGGCATTCCGCTGCGCTCTCCATCCTGTGTCACATGCTAAGTCCAATTATGTCCATTACATACTCTAGCTGCAATGTCCTTCAAACCGGCACACAAAAGTGCATTTACACTACTGTTTGCCGAGAGAAATCGACATTGCGGTGATACCTACTCAGGCGGCCTCTCACATATGAGAAACCTACCACCAGTTTATGTATTATATTCAGAATTGTCTAGTAGAACAAAAATACTATAGTTACTGATATTCACAACAGAAGTATGTGCAATGAAGATTCTTGCGCGACTATTCATTTAGTTTTTGCACTAAAAGCAGCAAATAAAAATGCTTAGAATTTGGTCCAATTACACGGTGAAAAGAATTTTGAAGAGCGTTCATTACGAGAAGGGCAGGTACCCTTGCAGTTACAAGTGTGGGGTTAGATGTTCATTGTTCAGTTTTACCACTAATAGCGAGGAGTGAAAGGAGACTTCATGTATCGTCAATTAAAAATGGTCATAAACTACATATTTTAATTTTCGTAGTTAACTTTACGGTTTAAACCTTAAAGGGAAAGATAATACGTTCGCCAGAATATTTAACTTGTGATATAGTAAAAATATCACGAGAACATCGTGAATACTGAATATCTAAGAGTTGTTTGTATGGTTTATGTAGCTTACCATGTCTGATTCGGCCGGCAGAGAATCGTAGACTAATACCCAATCTCCCATAATCATAGGGCCATGTCCAGCAACATAGCTTGGACATTATTATTTCAATAAGCGCTTGGTACATTTTAAAATCTTTTTAAATAAATATTAATTATAATACAAAGGTTAAACCCACAACTCCAATTAAACATAAATTGTATATATTTTAATTATTCTGGTTAAATAGTAAAATTTTTAAAATGCATTTATCCCGGAATTAAAGAGATGTTCGTTTTGTTAAGCGATTTAATTCTAACAGTAGGAAAGACGACAGGAGAATTAATAGTACAATATAAAATTTTGGGATGCATTTTTACTTACCGTCATTTCAATCTGAATGGAGTCAGAAAACTTTAGCAGAAAACAGTCAATCACGCACTTTTCGGATGTATTTGCCTAAACATCTTATTGTGACTGCTCGCAGTCAATCTGCTTGTCAATCGACAAATTCCTGAGAACTCTTGCAAAAGGTACACGAAAAGTAATTTATAAAATTGCAAAGTCATGATTCCCGGCACAAAATCTTTGTAAGTAAGGTGTTTAGTGATGATTATAAGGCGATTTTTAAATTACCATTGTTATTATGTAATAAAAATTGCATCGAACAAACAAATTACGCAATTTTACAATATCTATTGATAATATAATGTGACATAATAAATTATTTATTTATGTAGCTGTTTTTATGAGTTGCTGACATAGTACTTGATTTAATCAATAAGTAAACAAAATGGAAGTCTAATATAATGCAAAACTTATTAAAAGGTATGAACAGGGATGTACTAAGCTACAAGGCATTTAATTAAGGTTTAACATCCACTGTATGTAAATATGTCTACATAAAATAAATTTCACTTATTTGCCAATTATAATAGTAATTCTTAGGAATGCATCATTTTCCGACTGTAACGTGATAAAAACTCTTACGCGAGAGACTCTCTCATAAAAGAGATCGCGAAACGTTATGCAAGTATAATAATTAGCTAAATTGACTTCTGAGTTAAATACATTCGAACAAAATAAATATATTATTAGTGAATTTTAAATTTTATTTTATTATAAATCCTATTTACTTTATTAAAATATTCAACATATAATACACAATACAAGATATAAAAGTTATTAAGTTGTGGCATATAAAACTTGCTGCTTTTTTTTATAAAAGAATGAATTTATATCAATGTATACGGAAATAAGGAAATAATTTAATAAACCTTTCCATTTCATTAGTGAATTAATTGTTTTCACAATGAAATGTCATGACTAGTATAAGCCCTTTATTACAGACTACAAAGAAAATTGCGTCCACTTTTCCGAGGCTTTCCCACTCAAACCCCAGACAGGGAAAAGCGAATGCTTCTAAAGGTGCGTCGCGAGTGATCGATCGAAGGGAGGTGCAAGTCTTGCATTACCACTTGGTGCATAGGGCTCGCAGAGGGCGCTCGCGTCGCCATCTCGCCCTTAACTTGCGAAGTTATTCGTGGCTTTTGAGTGATATTTGTTTGTGATGTCTGGAGTTTGGTGAGTTTTCATATTAGATTATTGAAATGTTTTTATGATTTATTAAAAAGGAAAAACAGTGAATTAGAAGATTAAAGTTTTTTTATGAAAAGTTTTCCAAACGTGGATAAATGATATAGACTATATTTTTTAAATGGCAGCGTGCAGATAGAAATTACTTTTTTAATTCCTTATACTTTGGTGTTATTGTACTTACAGTAAAAAATATATATACTAAAATTAATTCTTAATTAAAAATATTTTTGCGAGTGTGTACAGCATGCAAATAAAAAGTAGGTATAATTTTTGAACTGTGAGCGTGCTCTGAATTTTCACCCCATCTCATAGGGGACCTATCCCTAGTTAACGTTTGTTTTTAATCTGTGCGTTTGATAAGGCCCCCTGAGGTTTCCCCGTCGGTCCTCCCTTATCTTTGAGGGGTTCTGGCTTCGCAAACAGCAATATGTTATTACAGTTCGTACGCAAAGCGAGGAGTGATTCATAATAAAATAATATCATATTGCTGTAGTGAGCTTGAGTTGAAATAACGCTTTTATATTGATCGTGTAAAGTAATGGAGTGCTACTTATGATAAGTAATTAAAGAGATAATAGAGTTAAATATGGAAAGGTAAATACAAACCCTTTTAGAATTAAAGTGTTAGTAACAGTATATTTTGCGATAATTCCTTCATCTGGTTACTACTCGCAGTAGTTTCTTGAACCGCGCGGTTTTGGCTTCAAATCGTGGGTTGTACTCAACATATAATCCACTTTATTTAGCGTTTCGGGAATCTTGATTTTCTTTCGATCAAATACCAAGGCAATGTATTATTCGTCAAATATAAGGTTTAAATGTACATTTAAGGTATCGTACAATATACGCTTCAATTAATGCCAAAATAATTACAAGGTTGGATTGGCAAATTATCAATTTTATTAGTCCCTATAGACTCGTAAAACGTAGGAAGCGTTTACGCTTTTTGTCCTTTAGGACACGTGCTTTTACGGATTTTAATGTCGTTTTTCGATATTACTGATTTCTACATAGTACATGTAAAAATGCTATAGTGATTAAATTATATTTGTTTACTATTTCGTCAATATACGGTATTTTGTACTAAAATGTTCCCGATTTGCTACTTTTAAATACTGTCATGAACCTTCTAACATTTTTAATGAAATCTATTTTAACTTTCATTCCTACATACATAAACACACGCCTCTTTCCCAGAAGGGGTAGGCAGAGGTGCTATCAGAACACCCACGTTTCGCCTTGTATATTCCGTCCCACGCTGTGATAGGGGGCGAGCCTATCGCCATATCGGGCAAAACTTCCTGACTCTGGGCTGATAATGAATAGATAAATCCAATATCACTTTGCCTGACCCGGAATTCGAGCCCGAGACCTCAGCTTTGCAATCATACCGTAGTACCACTCCGCCACTGATCCAGTCATTCCTATTAGAAACAAAAAGAGAATGTTCTGCGAATAGTTAGGTAGTGCTACTAAAATCTTTGCCCTATCTAAACAAAACTATCATGATAAAAAAATCACAAGAACTTCCAAAAATCCATACTCGTTACGCTATTAAATCATCGACCAGAATAAAGAAGTGTCAGGTATTTTGTACGATACGTGCAATTTAATCATAAAACGTAATCCCTACTTACGTGGAAGTAATAACGTGGTTGACACAACTCGTATCATCCAAGTCGTTAGTACGTATGCTGGTGGATTTACTCCTTTATTATTATTATTGCATGTACATTATGTATATATTTTGTATATGTAATAAGCATAGTTCCTTCGACACGCGCGTTTCTGATGGATAAACAATAAACATGAATACATTTTTAGACGTGGTAGAGCCACGCTGTCCTCTATCCGATGCATTGTAATTGTTTCACGCACCTTATAAAAAGTGATAATATTTTTATGACTTTATTGATTGCTTTGAGTGTCATTAATCTTTGTGTTTATCATTCTGGCATACATACATAACTCACGCCTTTTTCTCAGAAGGGGTAGGCAGTGATGCTACCAAGGCACCCACGTTTTTTCAACTGTCTTCTGTTCTTCTTCTGTGATAAGGAGGAGCGCTGCGCCATATTAAATACACCCAAAATAAATAACCCAAAAGTCACATACATAGTTCTGACCCCAGACTAAGATCGAGTCGTTTGTCGAGGGTATCAGGAACTACGAGAGACTTTTCAGCCTCACAAACACCCAGACCCAAGACAAATACTTGTTAGTCTCACAAACATTTGTCTCGGTGCGGGGATCGAACCCGCGGCCTCTCGTTTCACAGCCGGCGTCAAACCAACTGCACCACGGAGGCTGTCGAGATATTGGGCAAAAATTCTTGACTCCGACTTGACAATAAATAGAACAATCCAGTATCACTTTGCCGTAATTCTGATACTGACGAAGGACCTAATTGCAATTGAATCTTGTAGGAGATAATCGTCTTTTGCTTGATATAATTAGGCTATCGTTCCCAAGAGCGGATGTAGTCTGGCTATACCCGAAACGCGACGACATTTTGAAGATCATTAGAGGTTTTATATCTAATATCCTTACATAGCAAATGCCTTCATTTGCTATACAACGGAGTAACTATACTAAAACTAGTAATGTATTTGGTGAAGATTTTTCCCCAATTTTATCACGAATATTGTCATAAAGATGACAAGACCGGGGTAGTTGGCGCCTACTGGGGGAAGCCTACGTTCAGCAGTGAACAACGTTAGACTGAATAGATATATAATAAGTATATTGGCAAATTAATGTGCGTGGATTCATTACAACTGCATATAAATAAATAAGTACACTCAAACAGTCACATGCATAGTCCTGACCGACATTAAGATCAATTAAGTCTTGTCGTGGGTACCAGGCACTACGAGAGACTATTCGGTCTCACAAACACCCAGACCGGAGACATATACTTGTGGCCGCACAAACATTTGTCTCGTGCGGGGATCCAACCCGCAGCTTTTCGTTTCACAGCCGGCGTCTAACCAACTACGCCACGGAGGCTGTCTATTAATGCATATGTTTAGATGACATATTTTTCATACTGTCGGTACATATATCGTTTTCCTATCTTTCTGCTACAAGTTAAGCTAATTATAAGGACCTGTGGTCGATTTGATTATCGTAAAATCATTTTTATAAATTTGTTGTTTATGCAATAAAGAATATTCAGTAGAGCATTTAATTTTAAGTCTTACGCCTTTCTTACAGTCAAACTGTTCCAAACGTTACAAAAGACGTCAAAATAATAAACACGAATTTCAATTTTTTCATTTGACAATAAGTATTTTATAATGTCACTATTTTTTATCATTTACCTAACAATAGTTTCTTAGTTCTTATCAAAATATAACGTGAACGTGGCAATAGTAATAAATCCTCGTCCGAAACACTGGATGACTTGCAAATTCTGGCGCTAGTCTATTAAAAGTTTATTCATCTGTTACATGCATTGGCTTACCGATGTACACAAGTACAAGAATTCTGATACAATGCCTATCTTTATTAATTTATAATGATTACGCGATTTTTAGATAAGACATTTGCAGCATTGTATTATATCAGCGCATATACGACCCACTGCAGGGCACGGGCCTCCTCTACAATCAAGAGTAAGATTGAGAGTATAGGCCATATAGTCCACCACGCTGGCCTAATGCGGGTTGGCGGACTTTTACATACTACAGAAATTTATACAAATAATTTGCAGCATAATAATGACATCTTATAGATAACTTGAATGAACTATAAATCGTTAAAAATATACGTCGTAAAATAAAAATACTCAAAAACAGTACGCGTACAGCAATTTATCCTCATATTCCTTCTAACACCAAAATGTCAACGACCCCACATCACCCACAAATCGAGGAAATCGGATTTCGCCCACGTCTTTTGGAGAGTTCGTTGACCTCAGTTGCGTTTGGCAATTAAGCATAGGGTGTTGGTGGCTATGTAACGGAATGAAAGTCGGCTGTTCAGGGGGTCGGTCTCACTTTCCGCGGGGTGAATGCACTGGCAGGGGTGGCCTCCCTACGCGACGCTCCCTCGAGCCCTCCGACGCATCAAGACACTCAATGAAGTCGATGTAATTCTGACAGACTTTAAGAAATTTTGTTTTGTGCGGTGGATATTTCTATGACCATATCTCCTTGTATCCAAAGATATTTATTTGGGAGGATAGAATAAAACTATTGCCATACATCAGTTCCGCAAAAATAAGCAAGGCTTAGAAAATATTCAACAGTTTTTTTTTTTTATTATGATCTCTGTCAACTGCATTTATAATCGATTTCGAATAGGCCGGCAAAATTGTGTCGACCAGCAAGAGATAGTCGTAGTTTCTCTACCACCAAGTGTCAATGCCGTCACTTAATCGTGTTGTTTTTATTCGCCCGAAATCCTGACCTCCAATGAGCCAAATTATTGGATTTTGGAAGATTAAAATTCCGTGTAAATATTCATTTACTAGTCAGTTCAATGACTTCAATCTGCTCTCCATTAGACTATCGGGTACAAGAACCTTGTATAATTTATCACATCAATTACATAATTATCTTTGAATGTTTTAAAGTAAAATTGCTGATTAGGATGGTAATTTGAGTTCATTGTGTAACTTTTCTATTGGAATGTTGAAAACACAATGAAATTGACTGCTTATTACTTATTAGTGAGCAATAAATATTTTTGTAATTGGCACGATAATATGACTACAAAGCAATGTTAAGAGCAGTGCAATCCAAAGAGATAGTC
Source organism: Theretra japonica (assembly GCA_033459515.1). Classification (NCBI taxonomy): domain Eukaryota; kingdom Metazoa; phylum Arthropoda; class Insecta; order Lepidoptera; family Sphingidae; genus Theretra; species Theretra japonica. The sequence goes on along the minus strand of CM065938.1, from coordinate 4,580,320 downwards.
TTGAGTCCTCTCTAGTCGGCCGAAATATATTTTTATTGCACTGAATGACAGGACGAGCATGCCACCCGCCTGATAATAAGCGATATAACTGGTCATGGACAGTAGCAAAACGAAACAACACTATGAATTACAAAGCAATGCTTGACATACCACTGCGCTCGCCATCCTGAAACATAAGATGTTAAGTCTCATTATGTCCAGTAGTTACTCTAGCATGTGCAGACTATGGCTGAAGGGAGAGAGAGAGAGAGAGAGAGAGAGAGGGAGAGAGTAATAAAAATATAAGTGCACTATTTATCAAACAATATCTCATGTGTACTCGTTGCTCAGACATCAATACAATTTGTCATGAAATTAATTTTGCGCCGCTACAGGTGTAAATCTCGAGTCCTGAGGATGGTGGAAATTTTTAGGTTTTTAATTCTGATTACCAGTGTATTAAAATTCTTTAGACTTTATTTAATAATACCGTTGAATTGAGGTGCTATGTCATTAATTGAAACCTTTCTAGGCTACCCTAAGCTCTTCCTCACCAAGAGGGTGGAATCAGTATTTAACTTAAAACCTATTATTATTTTGTCAATAACTACACATAGTTGTTATAAAACCTAGTTACAGTAGCAACCAAGAACAAAAAAACGTTGCTACGTTTTCTATTTGTTGATGATAGAATTTACCAACTTACTTTCAACTTTTTTTTAACAAGATGAAGTTTTTCACTTAACCATGTATTACAGGCGCTATTAAATCTATATATCTTATCATGTCTAAATATTTCCCCTTATTTTCTTGCATCAGGACGGCACAGTGAATATGGACAAAATGACGGAAGCTCAGAAAACGGCGTACCTTGAAGCTCATGTGGCAGTACAACAACACATGGCCCAAGCAGCGGCTGCAGCACGCCGAGAACAACAACAGCAACAGCAGCAACAACAACAGCAGCAGCAGCAACAACAACAACAGCAACAACAGCAACAACAGCAGCAACAGCAACAACAACAACAACAACAACAACAGCAACAACAACAACAGCAGCAACAGCAGCAGCAACAACAACAACAGCAACAGCAACAACAGCAACAGCAACAGCAGCAACAGCAGCAGCACCAGCAACAACAACAGCAAAATAATAATACCAATAACCAATCAAGACATCATCAAGAAATGCAAGTAAGTGTTCCCAATTTAGTTACAATTCGTTGATAAGTTTCTCGAAAGAAGTTATTTTTAACGATTTGGACCGACAAATTTCCATCGTGTTCAATATTGATACAGCTTGTTTGATGAACGTGAGTGTTTTTTAAATTAGCAAGGTAATCGTACGGGTGATTTTTATTAGCACAACTGCACATCTGTATTTTTTTTAAGAAGGAAACCTAAACCCAATAATTACATAATATACTCACTTAGCTTCGACACGTTACTTCAACTTTGAAAGTGTAAGATATCCTAACAGAGTCTCTCGCAGTTCGCCTTGCTTTTTTCGCCCTCAAGATAATAAGGGAAAAACCATAGGATTTTTCAATAAGTGGAACTGGATAGGACAAAAGGAATACACTTACGTGTATTGTCCGATATAAACATCGAATGCACGGCTTCACAGCACACAAGTCACCATCCATAAATGCTGAACTACTATTTTACTATCTAGCAACAATTCCTATCAATCGTTCTCTCCATTATAGAAGAGGCCCGTGCCTATGGGCTTACTCTGATGCATACAGAATATGTCAAATACCGTCAAGGTGTGTCTTCCTACTCAATTGTCGAAAATTTCTTTCTCGGTTGCAAGATAATTGCCTCTTTCTTCTTCTTCGACGACACCAAGGTTGGTTGGTCGATCTTTGGGCGTCGACTCAATTATATCCCGGCATTGCAAAAATCCTTCCTTATTTCCCTTACCATAACTTCTTTTCACGCCTTGTCCTTGAGATTGAAAAGCCATCTTCTTAACACCTCATTCTAGGTCATCCTCTTTCTCCGCGGATTTTTCCTTCTAGCGTAACCCGGCATTCTGAAAGCATTATAATCTTTTTTAAACTACAGCAGGCACAGAACAACAACGCGCATCCTGGCCATCCCTCACCGCCGACGGTGAGTTCTACGCAGCATCACTACGCGACTATCAACTCACCGATCAAAGTGCCTCAAGTTAGCTCAAGTACCGGTGGCCCTGACAGCACCTTCACGGTCCCTGATGACGTCGGCATGGGCTTCGAAGGAGGAGTTCGGGTGCTGCAGAGTCTTGGCAATTGGTTAGTCCTTATCTTCTTGAACGTAGAGAGAATTAGTTTCAAATTGATGGATGACGTTGAAAATTCGGATAAAAAAGTGTGAGCATGAATATTATCAGCTGAAGCAACGAATAAAAACAAATAAATATGACATGTACTCGTATTTTGGACGGAAATTGATTTATTAATTTACAAACACATTGCATGAAATAAACTACTTTTCAGCCGCCTTTTATCGTGAATTTGCTTTAATTTGAATAAATAAATTCACAAAAAAAAGTTTTAAATCTCAATTTCTAACAGTTGTTTAAATACGAGTATAAGACTTGAAAAATATAAACTAAAAAGCACATTGTATTTCAACCATAAAAATTTATTCCTACATACTCGCAAAAACCTGTAAAATCATATCAACAACACATTAGTTGTAATTTTTTTGTACCAGGTCACCAGAAGTTACGAACAACATACCAAGACCAAATCTGATACCATTCACGGAACCCTACGCGGAAGGTGGATCAATGCACCCGGGGACTAGATTAAAAGCGTTACAAGGTACAGCAGTTAGGAAACACCCGGCTATTAAACCTACCAGCTCCACAAACGAAGGTAAACTGAGGCTGCTTATAGAGCAACTAATTTGTCAAATGCATCCCGGTGTTAGTTAGAGATGCGGGCCGTAGAATACAGCCTTCAGAGGGAACTCGAGCAACAGCCTCTAGCCCACGCGGTATATTAATTTAATACGACTTTTTATATAGAAGAATACACTGCAATTTAATATGCCGGGATTGTTGACTAAATAGAATTCGTAAAGTATTCACTCTAAATACCATGTTATCAATTATTAGTTCACCCTCTAATATTAAATGAATTAAACAATTTCTAGTCTTCCGACAGCATCTCGTAGAATCTTGCTTATTTACATTATACATTTCTGATATTTAAAATTAATAATTCAAACAATATTACACTTCACGAAAGTAATCGCGAATTCTTTGAAAGTTTATAAGTCAGTCCTTTAGTAGATAGTTTCTTTGAAGAAAATGTGCAACTATAAGAAAATAATTTGCTAAATTCTAAACATATATTAATAAACACCAAAAAGGCAAAATCAGCAAAATACTCGTAGTCCTATTTTTAAAGTAAGGGATAATAAAAGTCAACGACAATAACGTATTTTTCTTGTTTTTAGGAAGCAAGGCATTTGAATGTACAGTTTGCGGAAAGGGTCTTGCTCGTAAAGACAAACTGACGATTCACATGAGAATCCATACTGGTAAGTATCAATTGCAGATGATTAATATATAGTTTATCCTGATATTTCCAAAAGAAAACTTATATATAATGCGAAGTATTTTCAAACTTAGGTAGTGAAATTCCCTTTAAACGACTTTATTTATGTAGAGTCGATCAAAACATGCTTTACGATGAATGTAGGCTTTTCATTAGATTAATTTCGATAAGGCTTAACATGAGACGCAGAGGGACAAATTCTAAGACCTACTTTAATAATAATAGTAGGCTTAGAGGTGAGATTATTTGCGATAATATCTCGAGTTATGCCACGCAAAAATAAAATGTCATTTCAAAATCGATGTCACTGTATCGAAAAATTAATCATTCTATCGGCCTTTCTTCCATATCCTTATCATTAGAGATTGGTGAAAACTATCACATCTGATAATAATACTTTTGTTTCTAGGCGAGAAACCGTACGTGTGCGAAGTTTGTAACAAGGCATTTGCGCGGCGCGACAAACTGGTGCTGCACATGAACAAGCTGAAACACATCACACCATCGAACATTGCACCTTTAGGTAAACGTTCCATCGCTATTCCACGTGAGTATAATACGAAAGGTCGAATGTAATCGAAGAAAGACTATCCTATAATGTTTGTACATTGTCTGGTTTTCTGTACAGCCCTGAAACTAGACGACGTGAAGCCCCAGCTGCCAAAACAAGAGGACACGAAGCCCAGTCAAGCGGAGATCGCAGCAGTGGCTGCAGCACAACAGCAACAGCAACAACAGCAACAGCAGCAGCAACAACAGCACTCTCACCAGCAGCCAATTCAGGTCTGCCAGGTACCTGGACACAACTTTACGGTAAATCCCCATGAGAATACAACGCATGGTTCGTAGAAACATCATCTTCATTCTTTCTTGATTTGGCATGTTTTCGATTTATTTAAATGTCTTTATGTTGAACATTTCTAAAAAGGACAAGAAATGTTCGCAATTATTTCAAAATGCGTTGTTTGCTTTCTTAAATTCTTTCATTGTAAAGTGATTTATGTTTGTATTCTTCATTGCAAAGTTATTTTGTTCAATGTTCATCAAAATTTTACTCAATCTTAAAGTTTCTTTTATATCTATCTATCATATTAATGTTCCTTAAAATACTTACTTTATTAGCCGATGCTATGATGTGAGATAACTTTGAATTTCAGAATACTAATTTAGTCCACACGAGTGCTGCGAGTGCGGCGGTGGCGGCGGCGACGGCGGGGATGGTGGTGTCGTGGTCTTGCGAGCTGTGCGGCAGACTGTTCGCCACCAGAGACGAGTGGAGCGCACATGCCAAATCACATCTGCCCGATAACAAACTGCTCCAAGATAAAATGCAGCAAGCCACGCAACATCAGGTATATCAAATTCTTATCAATTATGTAGAAATAGTTTTTGGTTTCAACTATATTTACATTCTCTCTATCGTTATCATTTACAGCAACAAGAAAAAGTACATCTATCGAATCAAGAGAAACTACAACTATTACACCATCACAATCAAAACCAGCAGATTCTGAATGGGCATAGTATAGCCACCGCGTCGGTGTCGACCGCCACCGTGGTGAACGAGGGCGGGGGCGGCGGCGGAGCGTACTTCACCCACGGCCACACGCACTACGCGCCCGAGCGGCAACACACACACGCGCACCATCTGTGCCTCATGTGCCGCCAAGAGTTCGCCGGCAAGGCCGAGTTCATGTTCCACGTGAGAGGCCACTTCGAAGGTAAGGTGAGCGACATCGCGGCCGCCGACGTGCTAGCCCGGTCCCTCGTCGACAACTCCGGCCTGTGCACCTGAGCCACGCCCGCGCCACTCAGCGCGTTCCAAACCGATGCCTGCAAGGGTGTCTTCCCAGACGATACGATCATGTTGAAGTTCTAAAACAATATCATGTGACACAACGAATCGCCAATCAATAGTGTATTTAAAATTTAAGCCGAGATTTACTATTAGGATAACGAGTCATTGATCAAATAGTTTTGTGCTCAACAATAATTAATTAAATCCTATTAAAATTGTATACAATGTTAAAAGAGTTTCATATGAGAGTAATCGGTATACGGTAATGTCTAAGGTTGATCTCGGGTAAGCACTAGAGCTGATTGTCGATAATGTAGATATATTGTCTATTCCAGTACTAAATTGTTAAATTCTTGATGTCCTGATTAAATTATGCGCTTAAAATTATTTTGAATCTTAAATTACGAGTGTGAAAATAAATTATATTTTTGTAAATTTTGATATTTTTATCAGTGTTAAAAGTAAGTGTCTTTAGTTGAAAACGCCAGGTCCTGGCATGTTAATGAGATACGATGTCACGTGTACCGTCTTTATTCATACACAGAATAAAAACCTATTTTAGCTATCGAATGTTTTGTCTTCTTCGCTCAAACTGAATTAAAAAGTCGTTGGAAAGGGAGACAACATTCGATAATTAAAATAGATTTTAAAACTGTCTATGAATAAGGCCGTAAGTGTTTACAAAGCTGATCTTTATGAAATGGGTGGATATTCGTGTAGCTAGAAAAGGAGATGAAAATAATTATTATATAAATACAACGATCATTTTGTGGTCATTACTCAAGCAGTCGATTCAAGTTCACATTTCAATCCATTGTAACTCAATCCTGATCAACGACCATGACGATCACCAATTCAAAACGCACAGCAAATCATCCTTTACGAAGATAAATTATATTTTTGATTACGTGATATTTTTAAGAACATAAAGAGTTTTCCATGCCTTCTTCCATGATATACACCCTTTTACGTTTTAAATGATTGTTGAACTATGTATATATCAACATTAATTTAAAACAATACACTAACATAACGAGGTAAATGAATACGCTTCAATAAAGGACTTCATTTTGTGTAATATATTACACTCAGATGTATTACGGCTTGGTTAATTTTAAGTAGATATGCTAGTTTCTATTTAGGAATAAAGCGAAGGTTGGTGTACATAAGGATAGTTGGCGGATGGAACGTTTATTAGAATCCAAAGTCGGTCGCTTTATTTCACTAGTCTGTATTCTAGCGTTAACGAAAAAGGATGAGTGCATCTAGTCATTTTGTAATATATCTAGTCGGTATTCTAGTCTGTAATTAGGATTAAAATTATTTATAATAGATCGTGTATTTTTATACGTAGTTTTAATTGTCCAGGTTTGGTAGTAATAAGATTCAGTTATTCACACGGGGACCGTAAAATTAATATTTGCCACATTTTGTACAACTTGATTAAACATGCTGCAAGTTCTCATTGCTAATTAAGTAGATATTAAGAGTCTGAATTTCTTTTATCTCATACATAGCAATGAGTGTTGCTGTTGAGTATTTAAAACTTTATCCTTGAAACACAAAGGAATTTGCACGGTGTACACGCAATATTTTTATATCGACGGTTGGACAGATACCTTAAATTAAAATGTATGTTGCAAAGGAGAAGGCGCAAACATGTATGGACTCCAGCCTATTGACCAATAACGACGAGCTATATGTCATTGCAAAGGTCTTTTCAGATGCTACAACTTCTTTTATTGCAACAAAATCCAAATCGCTGTATTAAAAAAAATACAGCTACTTAAAGACATAACGAAAATCACATGAAAGTGCCTCGGCATAGTGAGCAATAACAACAAGCGACACGTCGTTGGAAAGGTCTTTTGAAATGCTAAAACTTCTTCTACGGCGACAAGTCTCAATTCGGTGTGTGAAAAAAAATATCGCTGCGTAAAGGTAACGCAAGAATGAAAATATGTACATGGACTCGTAGCCTATTGACCAATAACGACGAGAGATATGTCATTCGAAAGCTCTCTGCTTTTTCTACAACTTCTTCTTTGGCAAGAAATCCCGATTCGCTGTATGAAAAAAAATATTTCGACATAAAGATATTTGAAGAGTCATATGTATGGACTCCAGCCTACCGGCCAATAACGACGAGCTATATGTCATTGCAAAGGTCTTTCCAGACGCTACAACTTCTTCTATGGTAACAAAACCCAAATCGCTGTATTAAAAAAAATACAGCTACTTAAAGACACAACGAAAATCACACGAAAGGGCATCGGCATAGTGAGCAATAACAACAAGCGATACGTCGTTGGAAAGGTCTTTTGAAATGCTAAAACTTCTTCTACGGCGACAAGACTCAATTCGGTGTGTGAAAAAAAATATCGCTGTGTAAAGGTAACGCAAGAATGAAAAAATGTACATGGACTTGTAGCCTATTGACCAATAACGACGAGAGATATGTCATTCGAAAGCTCTCTGCTTTTTCTACAACTTCTTCTTTGGCAAGAAATCCCGATTCGCTGTATGAAAAAAAAAATTTCGACATAAAGATATTTGAAGGGTCATATGTATGGACTCCAGCCTACCGGCCAATAACGACGAGCTATATGTCATTGCAAAGGTCTTTCCAGACGCTACAACTTCTTCTATGGTAACAAAACCCAAATCGCTGTATTTAAAAAAATACAGCTACTTAAAGACACAACGAAAATCACACGAAAGGGCATCGGCATAGTGAGAAATAACAACAAGCGATACGTCGTTGGAAAGGTCTTTTGAAATGCTAAAACTTCTTCTACGGCGACAAGACTAAATTCGGTGTGTGAAAAAAAATATCGCTGTGTAAAGGTAACGCAAGAATGAAAAAATGTACATGGACTTGTAGCCTATTGACCAATAACGACGAGAGATATGTCATTCGAAAGCTCTCTGCTTTTTCTACAACTTCTTCTTTGGCAAGAAATCCCGATTCGCTGTATGAAAAAATATATTTCAACATAAAGAAAGATATTAGGAGGTTCATATGTATAGACTCCAGCCTATTAACCTATAACGATGAGCGATATGTCATTGGAAACGTCTTTTCAGATGCTACAACTTCTTCTACGTTAACAAAACCCAAATAGCTGCATTAAAAATTAACTGTGCCTCTCGCATTGCAGAAGCCCATAACTGAGGGTGACTGCTCACTATTATGCAAGTCGCTAGCTCATCCTTTCGGTCTTATAACATCCAGATCCGATACAAATATTTGTCTCGGTGCGGTAATCGAACCTGATACCTTTATAGCCGGTAGTCGCGTCATGATGGCTGTCAATATATGTCTACATTTCGTCGCATACAATGGTACTCTTGATGTTATTCTCATAATTTCTAATCATGAGGTCAAAATCCAAGTTCCGAGAAATGTAATCATAACTAAAAAGTCTGTCACTGTGTTTATCGTTCGATATCTTGCAAGATTCAGAAAACTGTGCTGTAACACAATCCATAAATATGTATTTCCTGCACTTGTAATACCGCCCACCGTTTGAAAATGTAATTGTTAATTAATTACGCAAGACGAGAATTTTAGTTCGTATAAGTACCATGTTTATTTATTTTTTGATAAAGACAAACTATTCTTGCAATATGAGTATATAAAGAAATGCAGTTATTGTTATGTCGAAATATTTTTTTTCATACAGCGAATCGGTATTTCTTGCCAAAGAAAAAGTTGTAGAAAAAGAAGAGAGCTTTCGAATGACATATCTCTTGTCGTTATTGGTCAATAGGCTACGAGTCCATATACATATTTTCATCCTTGCGTTACCTTTACGCAGCGATTATTTTTTTTCACACACCGAATTGAGACTTGTCGCCGTAGAAGAAGTTTTAGCATTTCAAACGACCTTTCCAACGACGTATCGCTTGTTGTTATTGCTCACTATGCCGAGGCACTTTCGTGTGATTTTCGTTGTGTCTTTAAGTAGCTGTATTTTTTTTAATACAGCGATTTGGGTTTTGTTACCATAGAAGAAGTTGTAGCATCTGGAAAGACCTTTGCAATGACATATAGCTCGTCGTTATTGGCCGGTAGGCTGGAGTCCATACATATGACCCTCCAAATATCTTTATGTCGAAATATATTTTTTCATACAGTGAATCGGGATTTCTTGCTATACAAGAAGTTGTAAAAAAAGAAAAGAGCTTTCGAATGACATATTATCTCTCGTCGTTATTGGTCAATAGGCTTAAGTTCATACATGTGTGTGTCCCTCGCGATATCTTTATGTCGAAGTATATTTTTTCATACAGCGAATCGGGATTTCTTGCCAAAGAAGAAGTTGTAGAAAAAGAAGAGAGCTTTCGAATGACATATCTCTCGTCGTTATTGGTCAATAGGCTACGAGTCCATATACATATTTTCATCCTTGCGTTACCTTTACGCAGCAATTTTTTTTTTTCACACACCGAATTGAGACTTGTCGCCGTAGAAGAAGTTTTAGCATTTCAAAAGACCTTTCCAACGACGTATCGCTTGTTGTTATTGCTCACTATGCCGATGCCCTTTCGTGTGATTTTCGTTATGTCTTTAAGTAGCTATATTTTTTTTAATACAGCGATTTGCGTTTTGTTGCCATAGAAGAAGTTGTAGCGTCTGGAAAGACCTTTGCAATGACATATCTCTCGTCGTTATTGGTCAATAGGCTTAAGTTCATACATGTGTGTGTCCCTCGCGATATCTTTATGTCGAAGTATATTTTTTCATACAGCGAATCGGGATTTCTTGCCAAAGAAGAAGTTGTAGAAAAAGAAGAGAGCTTTCGAATGACATATCTCTCGTCGTTATTGGTCAATAGGCTACGAGTCCATATACATATTTTCATCCTTGCGTTACCTTTACGCAGCGATTTTTTTTTCACACACCGAATTGAGACTTGTCGCCGTAGAAGAAGTTTTAGCATTTCAAAAGACCTTTCCAACGACGTATCGCTTGTTGTTATTGCTCACTATGCCGATGCCCTTTCGTGTGATTTTCGTTATGTCTTTAAGTAGCTATATTTTTTTAATACAGCGACTTGCGTTTTGTTGCCATAGAAGAAGTTGTAGCGTCTGGAAAGACCTTTGCAATGACATATCGCTCATCGTTATTGGTCAATAGGCTGGAGTCTATACATATGACCCTTCAAATATCTTTATGTCGAAATATTTTTTTTCATACAGCGAATCGGGATTTCTTGCCAAAGAAGAAGTTGTAGAAAAAGAACAGAGCTTTCGAATGACATATCTCTCGTCGTTATTGGTCAATAGGCTACGAGTCCATATACATATTTTCATCCTTGCGTTACCTTTACGCAGCGATAATTTTTTTCACACACCAAATAGACACTTGTCGCCTTAGAAGAAGTTTTAGCATTTGAAAAGACCTTTTCAACGACGTATCGCTTGTTGTTATTGCTCACTATGCCGAGGCCCTTTCGTGTGATTTTGGTTATGTCTTTAAGTAGCTGTATTTTTTTAAATACAGCGATTTGGGTTTTGTTGCCATAGAAGAAGTTTTAGCATTTGGAAAGACCTTTGCAATGACATATAGCTCGTCGTTATTGGCCGATAGGCTGGGATGCTCCTTCTCCTTTATTTATATTTATGACAGCCTCCGTGGCGCAGTTGGTTAGACGCCGCCTGTGAAACGAGAGGCCGCGGGTTCGCTTCCTGCTCCGATACAGATGTTTGTGAGATCCACAGGTATTTGTTTCGAGTCTGGGTGTTTGTGAGACCGAAAAGTCTCACGTAGTTTCTGATACCCGCGACACAAGACCCGATCTTAGTGTGGGGTCAGAACTATGTATGTGACTGTTGGGTGTATTTAATTATTATTATTAAATAGTGATTAACAAGATAAGTATATCTTTAATTATACGAGAGTGAGAGGTTGTGATAAGCTGACCTTATTTCAAAAGCACAGTTGATTTGTATTTAACATTACCTCTCATTTTAAAAAGCACATTTATTGAATTTTAAAAATATGTGACGTAGATTGAAAACAATTATACTCGATTCTGTTATTCATGATAAATAAACTACTTTCATGTAAAATATACCTTCTTAATATGTTCTTTCAACCGTCGATATTTATATAAATTACTTTCAAGAACTACTTTGTCTACTTACTAGGTACTTCATAGATGCTGTTTTTTGAACCTTGTTAATTCTTAAATAACAGAGGAATAGTCCTTCTATCTAGGTTACTAAAAAGAACCTTGATATTTAATGGTTTCTTATTATTTAAAATGCTAAAATAAAACTACTTTTTATAGATTTTATCAATTATTCAATTTTACATATATTTACTCCCCGACATTTCGTATACTATACAGTTTTCGCTGTCACGAGGTGGAAAGTAAGATAAAATCTTTAAAAAATAGTTCTATTGCAATCTTAACATTGAATGCTCTATTTGTAAAATCTCTATACTGGGGTAACTTACATGAAGGGAGTATGTGTTGTACCCACCACGCCGGCCCAATAAATAAATAAATCATTTATTTTCAGACAACAGAATGCAATTTGTTAGTAGGTAACTTAATAACTACGTTAGTATCTGACAAAAATTGATGGAGATTTAAACAATTTTATAAAATTATTAAGTGAGCAATTTTCACATTGAGCCACCGTTCGCACAATGCTATTGGAACTACATATTTTGTATGCGACGCAACAGAGATGTAGGTTTTTTCCTGATTAATGCGTCAAAACTGTCAAAATATGCTGAATCAAACATCTCCGACGCACTGTGATATCGAGACAGCCTCAATGTTCTGAACGCGTCGTTAAATTGAACACGCAAGCCGCTGATTGATTTCTTAGTGCAGTCGATCCGCAGGTTGCCTGTGTAAAAAGAAGTACGGTATGCTTGCTACCAATCCAGATTAATGGATAGATTAAATGCGTCTATAACCACTATTATTGATAAAATAATAAATAATAAATATGCCCAACAGTCACAACCTTAATCCTGACCCCACATTAAGATCAATAAAGTCTTGTGTCGTGGGTATCAGAAACTACGAGAGACTTTGCGGTCTCACAAACACCCAGACCCGAGACAAATACTTGTGGTTCTCACAAATATTTGTCTCGGTGCGGGGATCGAACCCGCGGCCTCTCGTTTCACAGCTGGCGTCTAACCAACTGCGCCACGGAGGCTGTCAAATGAGTGATTTTTTAGACAAAGCCTGAATTCTGCTCCTATTTGGCTACAACTGCCTTTGCCCGCTTGAGAACTCAAGACCCACGATAAACGATTGAATCTGAGGGCTCTACATCGCCCCAGTATAGAGATAGCACGAGTATTAATGATGTTATCCACTTTTAGTAATACCTTCGCAATAACAACAATACTATTCATGTCATATACTGTTAGATAAAACCTGTCGCTAATCTTTTGATAGCCTATTGTAATTATTAGATATCTCTATGCAAATAGACTTGTCATAATCTGCGTGTTTTGGTATTTTTCCATTCCAAACAAATATGATTAAGATTAGCACAAATTATGTTTTTTAAAAATGAAATTTTGTCCCTGGATTACTTCGTGTTAGTTGTATAGTTGATAGCTTTCAAATGTTTTTGGATTGATAGATTTGAGATGAATTGGAATGTGAGAGTCAGAGTGACGCTGCGACGCCACATTTCAAAATAATATCTATACTTAGTTTACTGAATTCATAACATAGGAAAAATTTCATTTTTTTGTATTAATTTAAATTAATGTTTAAATCAGAAAATGGGTTTTATAGATTTTGATAATTTTAATAATTTCCACTGCATAAACTATTCAACTTCTTAGCAACTTCTACAATATATGAGAAGATATAAATTAATATTTTATTTTTTTTCCATTTATAACAGCCTAATTACGAGTATAATACCAAATTCTTGAAATAAAGCCATGTCATATTTTATCTATAATAAGTACCATGGAGAACTCCACTTTCATATCAGTCATTTTAGGGATATTTTTAAAGCTTAGTCTTACTTTGATTTAAATCATAATACCCGTAATAATTTAAATATTACGATTGATCTGTGACATCGCAGGGCCATTCTGATGTGTAGTTGTAAGGTGTAATGTTTAATCAACATTCAGATTCACTAGGCCTCAAATTCTAACTTCTTTATTGAAAATCAATTCTTCTTTCAGTTTGTTATAACTTTACATATTTTTTACAAGTCTGCGAAACCTTGACACTTGTATCAATTATAGTTGCTTCGCTATAATCAATCATAATACGAATCATTATCTTCATTACTTGATAATTTAATTCTTATTAATACTGTCTTTATTTCAATGATAAACTTATAAATAAACTTTAAATTTATTATACCTGGCAAAATTGCACGCAGTTGTTCGTTACTATAATATTTTTTATCGAAGAATGTAGAAGTCATCGAGATCAATTAAGAGTGACAAGGCAAAGACGTACTAAATCGAATGTTGATTAAACATTGACGGCCTTTTTCATACACAGATTTAAAACCTATTTTATCTATCGAATGTTTTGTCTTCTTCGCTAAAACTGATTTCCAAAGTCGTTTGAAAGGGACAAAACATACGATAGCTAAAATAGGTTTTAAGTCTGTCTATGAATAAGGCCACGAATGATTTTACTCAAATTGGGTAAATCAGAGCACGATGAAAGTTACAAATTTGCGTAGGATTAGGTTCGTTCGTAAGTATTGCGTCAAGCAAATTTTATAGGTGGGACATTTATGCAATATATGTAGTTTTGTACATTTAGTGTAATGCTGGTTAACCGGCAACCTTATATATTTATTTTAATCCATGTGTTTGTGTGTCTATGTATACTGTATCTATACTGTGTTCGTGATTTATATTCCACATCTTAAAGATCAAAATAGCTGGTTCTAAAGACACAAATGATGTTTAGCGAATTCGAAGTACTACTAAACAAGAAATATCTCTCGTCTTCAACTTTATTTTATCTACTCAGTATTTCACAGAATTTTATTGAAGAGTCCAAATAATTGTGTAGGTTCTTACTATCGTCTGTCATTAATCTTAGTATGGAACTGAATATTTTAGCATCTACCGTTTGTTTAAGTGTTAATACATAATTCAAGAAAGCAATAGCATAGGCAGGTGTAATCTTAACGACTATCCTGGCAATGATGTGTTCGCTGAGTCAATCAAAATCTTGAGCGTCTCTTACAGGAATAGCTGTTATGAAAACAGAAATGCCATCGTAAGTTTTGGTCTGAATCAATTAACACGGCTAACGTCAGCACTATACTAATAAGATATTTTTAATCAGATAATAGAAACATCAGTTATAATGCTGAAGGCATGTATAATGCCTCCTACGCATTATGCCGGCTGCTTGCTATACCGGCCGCTGTTTGAGCCGCCGGCATAAACAATTCCCCAGAATGGCGGGTTGCACGTGGAGCCGGCGGCTTATTAAGTACAATAATTATTAGCATTCTATCTACACACGGCTGTCACAACTGAAATGATGCTCTGCGGCAAATGCCACCGGCCTAGTGTTGCCGCTGGCACACCCGTGCGGTACAAACTTGCCCCCTGTGCCGCCGGCATAATGTGCAGGAGGCATAAGATGGGTATCCAAAAAGATTGTGCAAGCATCAAGATCAGTGTTCAGGCCAGGTATTATCGCTAAACACTGCCGCTTTGATATGAACAAGCACTAAGACAGACTAAACATACGAATATTTCTCTTCACCAAGGTTCGTGCTAAAGCAAAATTTTCACAACTAATAATATTAGACCGCTTTTAATATTTCCTGCACAGATATTTAATAGCACTTTCAATCCATGAAATAGATTTCCTCTTATAGATATAATGAACCATTGGCTTTCGAATTGATCTCAAAGATTAGTCATTAGTGTAAGATAGACGCGTAAGTAGATACGCTTATAAGATTACGATTATTCATAAGAAACTTTTGTATTCGTATTTTAAATCATTAAAGAGATAATATGTTTGACAGATTTAGATAGCTATAAAGATGTACAGAATTTGTAAAAATTGTGTATTTTAATTTAGGTAATGTAAATGATGTATTATGTGCTTATCACGTTTTGTCCTTGACGATTTTTATAAATTTAAAGGTCTTTTGTCCTTGCCGAATTTTGATTAGTTACCGAATCAGTTTAATAAGTACCCACTAAAAATATTTTACAATTTGGTCATATTATCTTGCGCGCTAAGCACAGCAGTTCATGTCAAGCAATTTTAGCAGATATGCCATTCCTACGTTCAGAATGTATTTTTTTATGACTGAAGAGGAAGAGAGTTGTTCCGATGGATATTTTAGCCCCACTGATATTTTTTCCTCCATTTTCATATACTTTATTTCGAAATTAGTCACATTACTATTCTATCCGTATTTCAACCTTGTCTGCATGGTTACAG
Source organism: Theretra japonica (assembly GCA_033459515.1). NCBI lineage: Eukaryota > Metazoa > Arthropoda > Insecta > Lepidoptera > Sphingidae > Theretra > Theretra japonica. Next base: position 4,564,550 of record CM065938.1, on the reverse strand, counting down.
GATATATTTTACCGCCTGGCTGATTTAAACTTTGCGGGAAATAAGGATAGGCAATAATTTAAAAACATGATATTTTGATATCGATCGAAAGTAACCTAACCAAGTAAATGACGTATTCTCACGAATTAAGAACGCACTGCATTGTCCTCAATAAAACGTTAATATCATAAACAAAGACCTCAAAATATTTTTTTTCGTCATTTTTTATACGATTGATTTCATTGCACGCATTAACTCGTAATTTGCCATTGATTAAACTTTAATGATATCCCTTTCATTTAGTATTATGGCTTACTTGATTATAATTGTCTTTGCAACTATCTTCCGCCTTAAAATATTGATTCTGCGGATCTTTTGGAGAAGCCTTGTTTCAACAGTGGACATCTGAGGGAGAACAATGAAAGTTAATATTATTTTAAATGTAGTTTTGTCGTATGAAATATATTTATTGTGCTGTAAATATAATAAGGGTTGTATGTATGAGTTGTTTATGAAAAGATAACGCCGCAACTATTATATTAGTCATTTTCTACGGGTGTATCGCAAAAGTACCGAGAAATAGTTCTAAAAAGCTCCGATAACACAAAGTTTATATTTGTCGTGAAATTAGACTGACTACGAATAAATTTTATGAAAAATGTGTTTGTGAATATGCTAGTATAAGTTACGAAGGGATGTCAAGAATAACTCTTATGGAGTTAGTGATAAGGATCAATATTGCTGCTGCGATACACCATTTTACATTTATGTGAAGTTCATATGCCCACGAATTGATAGTTGTGTAAATTGCAGATATGTGTACATTATGAATTTGAAATTAAATGTTTTTGCGTAGATATAAGATTTTGGTATACATATGCCTTATTCGATGTTAACTATATCTGGCGATTAAATGCCTCTTAGTTTAAACTTTACCCCATAGATACAAGTCGGTGGCTGGTACATGTATTTTTTTTATAAACAAAGGCAGCTACGACAGAAGGAATTCTAGTATGAGAATGATTCAAGACAAACGCAATCCTAAAAATATTTTAAAGGTGTGAATTAAAGGCAAATTTATTGTGAGTATGAAAATCTTATATCTACGTATTATGTATTGAATAACAAAACTGTGATCATAATTTCCTGTGCGAAGGTCGAAGTTGTTTTGCGCACTATGTGTTTTGATTTCAACGTTGTCTAAACTGTACGTTAGTTTAATCATACGAGGAATTTAGTCGTAATGTAAGGAGCAATAATACTACGTCGCATATCGTTAATTAAACATTGTAAATTACTAAATATAATGTAAATTAATTAGCAAGAGTTTGGGAATAAAAAAATATAATAATACAAACTTATTTGTTTCATTTAGAAAATGGTTGATGAATTATGTCACCGCATTAATCTGGTACTGTTATGCTATGCATCGGGATGGATTCGATTCCAAGGTCGAGCACTCTAATAATGTCTGAGTTTTTCTGATAAATATATATATCTTATTAGATGTAGTCTAATCAAATCTTGCATACAAATTGACAACCACTAGTCTTTATTCAAAATAAAACATTTTGATGTAAATATTGTCTGCGATCTTTTGGTGTGCAAATGCGTTGTCATGCTGTTGTCAAAGTATCAGGAACAGTATTTTTTCTCTCCTCTCATTTTATTATATTGGACATGTTAACACTATTGGATTACAAGTATAAATAAATACTTGACGTTTGTTTTGTGTTCAAACAATGCGTACATAGATATTTTTAAATTTTTAATTGTAGTACCAAATTTGGCCACAGGCCAATAGAATTTAGATGAATTCAAATACAGAAATTAATTAATTAATTAATAAGGATAAAATTATGCAAAGCGAAACATCAGGATCACCAACACTGTTACATTACGGGAAGATTGGTGACTATCATCATCAGTCCGTTGCAGTCCACAGCTGAATATAGGCCTCTCCCAAGGTACGCTCAGAGCACGGTCTGCTGCTTTATGCATCCAGTCGCTGCCGGCCCTCTTGTGCAAGTCGTCCCGCCGTCTGGCCAGAAAATGTCCCACGCTACGTTTGCTATTGACATTACACGTTTGATAACTATATTCAACAACAATAATATATTTATAACTGCTCTCTCTTCTTTTCCTTTTCTTATACCCATCCCAAGGTTGTCAAGAAATCGCCCAGAGCGATAAGTGGACTGTACTTTATATGTAGTTGTAATGTTTGTGTAGTTTTTCCCTTCCTACTACGTGCAGGTATACATAATAATAATAATATTCATTATCTTAGTGTCTGTTTACTTTAGGCTTGTAAACGCTCTCGTCAGTATAGAGATAAGCTATTATCTCAATCTGTATAGTTCAGTTCCTGATTTTGCTCGTAATTTTGCGTGGTTTTAATGACATCATGCGATGCCTGCGGAGCATATTTTCTTCTTCGTTAAAACTCTTACAATTTCCCGGCATACAATATGTGGCATTATTATACGGACACCCGATAGTAGTACGTTAAGAGTAAGATACTGAATTGGACTCAATACTTTTTTATAGGCATAGTCACCCTTCATATTAAACATTAAAATAAAACGAAATTGAAACCTTAACGACAATTACAATTTAAGTAAATTTTGTGTTAAACTGTAACAGTCACTAAGCGAAATAGCTAAGTCCGCCCCGTGACCACGAAAACCGTAAAGTGATCGAAACGTCGGGAAATAAAAAAATGTAAAAATTCGCGATAAAATCCGTAAGAATTCGTTTTATTTCAATGTGTAACGTTCACTGCCTCGGTGGCGTAGTGGTACTACGGTATGATTGCAAAGCTGAGGTCTCGGGTTCGAATCCCAGGTCGGGCAAAGTGATATTGGATTTTTCTACTCATTATCAGCCCGGAGTCAGGAATTTGTGCCCGATATGGCGATAGGCTCGCCCCCTATCACATTGTGGGACGGAATATACAAGGCGAAACGTGGGTGTTCTGGTAGCACCTCTGCCTACCCCTTCTGGGAAAAAGGCGTGTGTGTTTATGTATGTAACGTTCACATAAATCCAAGAAACATTATAATGCTACCATTTACGAGAGTGTTAATTAATCATTTTACATGTTGTTTTAAGACGATATTTTCAACAGTTTTTAAATAAATTAATTAATAAAATAATATACCCTCCGTAGAGCAGTTCTCGCACCAGGACAAATATTTGTGTGGTCCACGGGTATTTGTTTCGGGTCTGGGTTTTGTGAGACCGAAAAGTCTCTCGTATTTTCTAATATGGACACAAGACTCGATCTTAGTGTGGAGTCAGGACTATATATGTGACTGTTGGGTCTAATTATTAATAATATAATATATTACATACTTAACAAGATATCTCATTTATACAAAAGGAATTCATTGTGATATCATTTGATTTATCGATACGTCTAGTAATACAGCTTAACTCTAACCGGTGTAACAGGTTTTCAAATGCTGATAAAATATAGGTGTTTTCCACAAACAAGTTATATTATTATATTTTTTTATTTAATAGGTTTTATTGATCTTTGATTGTCGATTACGACCTTACAAGTTCCCATGTATATTTTAAATTAACTTTATTACAGTTACTTGGTGAGAGTGCACCACGCACTCTGGCCTGTTGGTAACGGACCAGACGCGACTGCCTACATGTTCACGGTGGTCGCGGGTTCAAATCCCAGGGCACACCTCTGACTTTTCGGAGTTATGTGTGTATTGATTGTCAATCACCACGCACTATACCGGTGAAGGAAAACATCATGAGGAAACCTGCATACCGTAGCGGTTTTAAAGAATTTCTACGGTATGTAAGTCCGCCAACCCGTACTAGGCCAGCTTGGTGGACTTATATGCCCTAACCACTCTCAATCTTACTTTCGATTGTAGAGTAAGCCCGTGCCCTGCAGTGGGACGTATATGGGCTGATACGATACGATAAGATACAGTTACTTGGTAAAATATATACAGTATACATTACATTATGTTGTTTTTAAGAAAAACAATGACATTTACCTTTTTTTTTTTCACTTGTATAATCGTACTGTTATTCTACTGTTTCCTCGGGTGGGTATAGCAGCTATATAGAACTACTAGCAGCCCGGCCTAGCTTCGTCCGCATGCAGATATTTTTTAACTTTACTCAAAAATTCCCTGATACTAAATTTTCCCCATTTTTACAACATTTTACGTGCTCCGTTTCAATTGGTCGATTATAAGCTACGAACTATGCAAGTAAGACCGCTTGGCATAGCTGGTCGGCTGGCACCGACCTCAAAAATTGTTGGCATATTAGGGTATTTTAGATTTATTAAAATATTAGTTTTATTTATTTGAAGTATAATTGTATTTTTAAAATTATTTTTTTCGACAAGATCCATTTTAATTTGTTGTAAGAATGGAAATAGAAACATTCAACAATTCAAGACCTAGTTCAGTAGCAATGAAAAAAATGAGAATAGATATCAATAACTTGAACTACCTTTACCCGCTTACAAAATAGATTAATATTATACAATAGGGATCAAATGATACGATTACATCTTGTAATCATAATTATTATATTAATTCAGAACTAGACGCTAATCTAACCTCCATTAATTTTAGGTGCGATCACAATTTCGAACCTTCAGACAGTGATTTTTAAAATAAATTATCTTGACAAACACGTTTGGTGACAGCGATAGCAAAATTTTTGTAATTTTCAAAATTATGTATTGAGTGTATTTTTACAGCTTTTAATCAATACCCTTCATCAGAAACAGGTATTTAAACAAATAATTTATACATATTTAGAAATTGAGTTTCAATTGATGATATTTGTTATATAAAAATCCATTAAGAATTATTAGTAATCACAAAGTTTAGTTTCGATACTCGGTCTTTTTATTTTTCTTTTTTTTTACAGACTATTTCTGATTGTTTGTTGGGTTTTTATCAATAATAAAATTTTGTATATTTTGGGCATGGACGCGGCCACAGCCGGCCTAAAAATTAAATTTATACCAGTAATGAAAGATTTACTCGAGGACAATACAAAATGCTGCCTAGAAATAGTACCTGAAGTATCTGGTATTCAAAACATTGACCAAATAGATTGGAAAGAAGAAAATAACTCCATAGAGTACACAATACCCATGACATATAAGATAATAATAAAGAAGTTACCGCGGCAGACAATAAAAGAAATAAATGTCAACCTAAATAAAGTTTACTACTCATGTGTCGATTTACTACTGCCGTCTTCTATCACAAAACTGAACTTGGCTTCGGGTGATGTAAAACGAATAATTAGTGATACATACGCTGTAACTAAAGTAACGGCCAACGTAGACAATAGCAATGAAATGCAAAGACTAGGATTAAATTGTAGCGAAGATGATAAACAACAAGAACCTACAAATAATCAGAATATAAATGACCAAGAACCAATTGAAACCGAATTGACTGATTCGTCCATAAATAAAGATCAAATACGTGAAGATCATACACCCCAAAATCAGAATGAGAAAGGTAAAAATGCCTCGTGATTATCAAAGAATTTTATTCATTAATATTTATTCATAAGCCAATTTTTTTATTTTAGTTGGTGACGAAACTTCAAGCCAAAATATGTCAAGCACCATAAATGCGAATAGACAATCCGTTGATCAAATAACAAATATAGAAAGTGATTTTGCTTTGTATACCGATGCGTATACACAATCTGGCGAAACATTAACTTGTGTATCTACTATAATGAATTCGAGCAAGGCGTATTGTCGTAAAAAATTAAGTCAAACTCCTATATGCTCTGTAGATACTGAAGTTATAAAAGAAAAAGTGTCGACTAATTCAGTAATTTATTACATCAAGGAAATCCACAAAGGTGCAGCCTGCATCGCAAATATTTGCACCATTAAAAATATATACCATGAAAATTATGCTAAAAATAATGTAATACCTGAACAAATGCAAGCAACCGAAAATCACAATAGTACTGTTCAGCATTTTACGCGAAGAAAACGTATATTACCAGAAATAAGGGTCGCAGAGTTAGTACAAGTGATGGAAAAGGAGATAATGCCGTTAAAAATAATGCTAAATGACATATTAACCAAATGTGCCACGTTAGGGTTGACGTGCACCAAACGCCCACAATTATCATTAATGTATAAATCTATTGATCCAAGATGCAATTACCTATCGAAAGAACATAAAAAGCCTTTGAAGTCCAATCGTGTCGTTTATTCTATTGTATTTGACGGTTAAGAGTGACGTTAATTTTAAATAAAATACTTTATGCATACATTTGTTCCTGGTGTATTATTATTTTACAGTGAATAATAATATTTTCTAGTTATTTATTTGTGGGAATTTATTTAGATTAAACATTAATGTTATTACAAGTGTGTGTACCACAATTTAAGATCACCGTTAAAGTCAAAATATATTTTATTTTTAGGATCATGCAGCATGCAGTCCTACTTGAGAAAATTGTTCAAAATTTATCATTTGAGGTTAAAACCATGCCAGATAGCAGTAACGTGAAACAAACTGAGCCCTCGGGACGAACTCCCGTTAAAGTAAAAGTTAAAGTTCGTAAAAAGGATAAAGCAGGTGTACATCATGGGCTTATATCCGTACCAGAGAAACACGCTAGTGGCACTATAACAGACAAACTTCGTGTTGTCAGCAGCGACCAAACAATAACATCATTTGATATGTTTTTGGAAGCTGAACAGAAACTACCGATGAAAAAACACCGCAACAAGTTTTTTGACTTACTCAGACCAGGTTATTTTACTATTCCTATGCAATTGTATTTTCATAAAACAGTATGCAAGTAACTTTTGAAATGTTAAATTCCAGGTATATGCTTGGGCAATCAAAGTGATGATAAGGATTATTACCAACCACGCAATTCCCAAAACATTACAGGGAGTATAACTAGTAAATCTGATGGAGTTTTGAAACCACACTTACCCCTATCCAAAAAAAATTATATTGACGCATCTACGGCATTGTCGAAAAAAAATCCATATTTCCTAGGAAAATGTAAGCCAGGTTTGTAAAGGACAGCATTTTTGCTAAATATGAATTTGATTAAATCTTTTGTATTTTTCCTATATTAATGGGTCTTTTTGTTGCAGGAGGTTGCCTTGATCCACCTTTTAGTGAAGACAAATATTCATATATTCCTAGTAAGAAACACTCTCCAGTAGAACCCTCTACTATTGCGAGTAAATTTTTATACCTTGCTGATGATATTGGCACACCTAAAAAAATATCAGATCCTTCAACGACTTCAGCGAAACATACATTTTCACTAACTGACAGTACTACAAAAGTAGAAGCATTATCGCAAGAACATTTGCCTGGAAAATCAATACAAAAACTTTATCAAGCAGAATCAGTGAATACATCATTGAGTATTACATATTCCAATTCTATTATCACTTATCCTCCCCCTTTGACTCCGAGTGAAATCCGCCTCAATAATGAAAGAAATGCACATCAAAGAGGCTCAACTGACAGCAAAACCAGAAGGTCTTATGATCTTCCCCAAACGTACTTTATGCCGCCAAGAGAAATTATCAATCAGTTTGGCAGCAAACATTCCAGTCAAAGCAAAGTTAATTCTAAAGGAGAAAATGGTTCTGCTCAGGAAAGTTATTTGCTAAAAGGTCCATCTGATATTAATAATATACTCGCTGAAGGTATCGGAGATGATGTACCTGGTATAACAACAGCAACACTATACGAACATCCACAAAATCTTGAATCTTCAAATGTCGACATTAAAATTGCACCTGTTGTGGATGGTATTGAAATTAAAAAAGCGCTTGAAGAATATGATAGTATACATGAGGACGAAAAGTCTAATAGTCCACGTAACAGCACAAAAGAACCCATACTAGAACCAACGTTACCACTATCACAGCAGCAACACGAACTAAAATGTGTAGAGACACCCAAATTAGGGAGTTTCGTTAAAAAAAGTATTGAAACAGAATTTAAACCTTCGGTTAAATCATCATTAGCGGAGACAAACTTAATTCTCCATAAAATTTCGTCAGCTTTATTACTTCCAAAAGATAATGACATATTTGGTAAGACCGTAGATATACTGCCACTTTCTTTGGAAGAAAGCAATTTCGAGAAAAGAGCGTCCATACATACAAGTTTTCCTAAAATTAACACTATGAACTTACAAAAGTCTAGTGACATTAAAGGCAATAGAGACTCCTATTCTCCATTACAACAAAATGTTGTTGAAAACTCTAAAAGCAGCGAAGAAATCAATGATCTACAAAAAGAACCAATAGAAACTCAGAGTAAATTAGAATCTCCATTTCCTGATCCTCCAGCACAAATCTTGAGAAGTGGGCTTGATACGGATTTTTTTAATATACTGGAAGAAACAAAAGACTCACAAACTGACCCTCAAAGGGATCTTCCCAATGCTGTGAATGGTATTCAATGTGAACCAAAGAATACGACAGAGCCTGTCGCTGAAACTATTTATAATGCAAACGAAGATATCATAATTGACGAAAAAAGTCCTATGACTAACCAAATACCAAGGTTAACATCTTCAGAAGAGAAGCAGCTGCAAATTGAACATAGCAGCAAAGAAAATACAACTTGTGATTTAGAATCAATCCTTCAACAAAAAGAAAATTATTATCCATCTAGTAATTTACCAAAAGAAAATCATATTTACCAATTTTTGGATAATGGACAGCCGAAAAATATAATAACATTAGCACCTGACATATCTAATAAAAATAAATTAAAGAATGAATCTTCAAAACCCTCCGTTGACAAGCTTCAGAATGAACATGAAGAAGACAGGATAATTATAGGCAAAGATACCGAACCCATAATGCATTCTAACATTGACAAACCAAATGTTTCAGACGAACACTTCGATAAAACTGCTTCGCCCATGTCAATTGTATCTTTAACAAAACAATCTGATGGTATACTCAGAGATCAGTTAACAGAAATAGAAAAACTCGGCCAAATTGCAGCTGATAGGTACGAAACTGATGACTTGAAACGTAAAGTCTCACAAACAATTCCAGACTTTGACGAGCCTTTAAAAGATATAAAAAGAACAGTAGATGTTCCAACCATAGAAGATGCGTATCCACTGGAACAAGAAACCGATTTGCCTCAACAAAATATTGAAATTACGCTAAAACCTTTGTTAGATTCTGAGCAAACAGATAAATTAGCATTAGGTAGCGACGGAAGCATTCAAAGCAAAGAAGGTTTTAAGGCAGACGATACATTATCATCCGAGATATATAAAAAAGAAAAACTGGGAAATATAGAGACCGATATAAAATCTACAGAATCAATAGACAAATTCAAAGACTCGAATCTCGATGACATAGCTAAAATATACACACAACATTTATTAGATAACGAAGAAAATAAATTGACAGACTTATTAAAAAAAGAGGAGGATTCTAATTTAGATTCTTTTATAAGAGTTCCTGAACAGCAGTCTTCAACCCAACTATTTAGAGACGAGATAACGCCTCTGCAAGCAGTTTATAATATAGTAGAACCGTCAAATGTTTATTCTGACACCAAAGTTGAAACAAAAATATCTTCAAAAATGCTACAAGATATCGACCGAAAACAAGATAATGAAAACGAGATTAATGCACCAGTTATAGATAACACTATGCAGTTAAAAGCACCTATTGATAACACAAAGCAACTAAACCGCGACAATGATTTAGAAATTTCAAAGCCCACAAAGGAAACACTCTTAGAAATTGAATTAGGAAAAACAGATGATACCACGGCAAGTATTGAGATTTTAAAGAAACCATCATATCTTTCAAATACCACAGGCATTGAATATGCAGAACACGGTCCATTATTAACCCAAAAAATATTAAGCGAGGGAGACAAATGTAACTTAGAAGGTAGAGACACACAACCTTTAAAAACGGAGTTTATGAAACCTGTAGCAGTAGAGGAAGAGTATGAAAAGTTTCCAGCTCAGTTTTTAAACCTCAAGGAGGAAAGAAATGCAGGGTCTCTAGGAGATATAAGCACAAAATATGATAAATCTAATGCGAAAAATTTTAGGACATCTACAATGTTTGACGTATTAGCAATTCCAGATCCGAAAAAGTTAAAAGGGGAAATAGCAACACTCAAAAGTAATACCGTCTTGTATACACCTTCAAAAACTACGTTGCCCGAGATTGTTAAAAAGGATTCAGTTACAGTAGACTTAGCATTTCATAGTTATGTCAACGAAAACAATGAGAGTGTACTTCGAACTTTTAACAGCGACAAAGAGCCCCAACGTTTTGCAGATGATAGAATAATCATAATAAAATCAGATATAAATCTGAACAACGAAATAAAAATTCCTATTGATTATAACAGAAACTTAATTGTACAACTCAAAAGAGCGAATGAGACAGATCATCACGATCAGCAATATGTTTTCAAAGGTAAAGTATATCTATTATATATGAATTGATCAGTCATTTCCCCTTGTGTAAAAAATAACACTACTATTTCAATATTCGATATTTTAGATTTATTAAAAAATAACAACACTCTTGGAGCTATGCTGTCTGCTAATTTATTAAATCTCGCAGAATATATTCTAAAATAGCACTTTTTTTCAGACGCTGACTATTCAAGTAAAGATAGACCTGAGGAAAAGAACCTAATATTTAAATGTTATGCAGAAACGGACAATTCTGTGCCCATAAGTATACAATCTGTGTATGAAAAGGAGCTTTTACCACTACAGAGTGCAATTAAAGAATTAAAAGACGAAATAGATTACTTACAAAGACATAATTTGCTGATAAAAGATAATTTGCTTACACGTAAATCGAAACCGATTAGACTAACAAATGTTAAGAGATGTGTTTGCTTGAAAAGAATACATTAATCTTTATTTTATATATTAAGCTGTTAATCTTAATATTATCAGTAGCTATGTTAACCAATCTAATTAATTGTACATTTTAGAGCTAAATCATGTTATTTTACAATGGATTTACAAATATTATCAATAAACAAAATTTAATCGTAATATTAATCCTTTATCATAAAGAATATTTCAATAATCAAAAACAAAGCTCGAGAAGCTGTTAAAAAATAATAGTCTCAAAAACTAAACAACATGCTATAGGAAAAATCCACCTTAAATAGTAGCCACCAAATTTACTACAAAAATTACCTACCCACTTTAAAAAAATATCATTATTTTATTACGTCGTACATTTTATTTTCATTGCTTAGGTCAGGCAAATCAGCAAACAGGTCATCTGATGGTAAGTGATCACTTCCGCCTATGATCATCGTGCCATCTACAACGCCTGAATAAGCATAGATGAGTTGCCGGCCCTCAAAACCAGAGGGGAGCGGGAAGGAAAAAGGATGGAAAGAAGAAAGGGGTATTAGGCATCTGGCAATGTCACTCACCGAAAGAAAGCGACAGCTAAACTGTCGCTTAACGTCGATTTCCTGTCAGAAAGTGGTACCACCCTGGTCGAGCCTGTCCATTCATGCTGAGTCGTGACTGACAATAGCGTGGTTCTACCATATATAAAATATAAACATATAAAAATTACCGCCACGTTGGCGTACTTGACTACGGTACGATTACAAAACTAAGGTCTCGGGTTTGAATCCCGGGTCGGGCAAAGTGATATGGGTTTTCCTATTAATTATCAGCCTGGAGTCAGGAATTTGTGCCCGATATGGCAATAGTCCACCCCCTATCACATCGTGTATCGGAACACGCAAAGCGAAATGTGGGTATCCTGGTTGCCCCTCTGCCTACCCCTTCTATGTATAAAAATTAATATGACATTAACATATCAAACTTAGAATTAGTAATTTCTTAATATTGTCTTACGCATTGGTCGTCAAAAAGTTGCCTTGGAATTTAAAACAAAGAGAAGCAAATTAATATTAATAGTTAATACACGCGCATACGGAAATAGTGTTAAGTTCGGTTTATGAAATAAACAATTCTGATTCGTCATGAACGCTTGTACTACTGCTGCTAAAAAAATATATGTTAAAATATTTTAATCTAGGTATATTTTGGAATTAAATGTTACATATACAGGGTGATATTGACATGTGTTACTTAATTTCGACGACGAATTATTGCGGGTTCGATCCTCGCAAATGTTTGTGTAAACCACAAGTATTTTTTTCGGGTCTGGGTGTTTGTGTGACCGAAAAGTCTCTCGTAGTTCCTGATACCTACTACACAAGACTCGATCTTAGTGTGGGGTCAGGACCATGCATGTGACTGTTGTCTGTTGGGGTATTTATGAAAAAAAAAGAAAATTAAAAAAAAATACCCACACATTTCTCATCACCCCAGATGACATTGTACAATATTTGAAAAAAATCGGTGGTGTTTTTTTTTTTACAAAAATCGTGATTTTAGTTCGCACGATTTTTGACCACCCCGCTGCTCTTATATTTTGGGTAATTCAGTGATTAGTATAATGAACAAATCGATATCTTCTTTTCGAAAACCTTTTCTCCAGTTTCTTAGAGAAAATTGGACTCCCTAATATTGTTATATACAATATAATTACTTAACCCAGCTACCATCTCCAATAAACGTGAACATCTTGAGAGAGCACAAAAATATAGATATACATAGGTATTAGGTACCTACATATATATGTATCTACATAATACATACAGCTCACCGCGATTTAAAGTATTCGCAATTTGCGCTATGTTATTAAACTGCGAAACGACAGTACCGTTTATCACCAATTAATTAATAAAACTGATAATGTCTCGCTTGTTTGTTATATGTAATACGGTTGCGTCGGCGCCGCTTCACACTCGCACACTTGAATGAAACGGACATTTTAAAACACGCTTTTCTTTTAATTTGAAAATAAGTGCGCTTACATTATCCGTCTTAAAATAAACTCAGTATTATCGTAATACTCAGCTGCTCCGGTCGTAGTATTAATGTGAATTAGTGTTGGTTTAATTAATAAAGTGAACAATGGATGAGAAAATCGATACAATAGCGGGGAATGTCGATAACCGTTCGAAAATTTCTTGCGATTTGGACCAAGCCCTAGCTGTGGCAGGTATTTGATGTTCTTTGTTAATTATATTTAACTGGAATCATAGGCTACTGGTTATATATTATATTTCTATTTGTTTTTAATTTGATAAAATAACGCAATTGCCAATTTACCTTCGAAGTTATCCAACAGGTTCTGTTATTTTAAATGGACTAGACATTCATATGTACCTACACAGAAACAATTGGTGAGTTCTCTACCTCCGTTATATTAAGCAAAATATTTCGTAGTATTCAATGGCTTTATTTTTATATGAAATTCGTTCTACCAATAAATGATGTTTTGAATGGGTGGTTTTTGAAATCTCAACTTCTTTACTGATGGTAGGTCTCGGTCTAGGTGGTAGACGGTGTGAGGGACCGCATGGATAGGTACCACCGCTATGTCTATTTCTTCCGCCAAACTGCAGTGTAAATGCACTGTTTTGTGCCGGTTTGAAGGACATTGTAGATAGAGTAACTACTGGACTTACGAAGACTTAATATCTTATGTCTCAGGATGGCGAGCGCAGTGGAATGCTAAGCATTGTTTTGTAATTCATGGTGTTGTTTCATTTTACTACTATCCATGAGCGGTCGTATTGCTTACCATCAAGCAAATGGCATACTCGTCTCGCCATTCATTACAATAAAAAAATTGCTTAGTAATGATAATTGAGAATAAAATATTAATAAACTAAAGAAGTTGAATTAGAATTAAAAAAACTATGTGAGAGGGCAATAATATATATTTTTTAACCTCTTGACACATATATTATGTAATAAGACATAATATCCGGGTCGATTTACAAAAAAAATAACTATAATTCATACACAACGAAGCCAACCTACAACCGCATCCTAATAGAATTATGAAATTATCAAAAGGTTCAATTTAATGCATTATTTGGAAATTCAGATACTTGTCGTAAAAATAATTAGTAATTTTTTGTCCTGACTAAAACAGCTGTAATTTTACTTAGTATTCCTAATTAAAGGACGGAGGTCAATCGCTTTATATGCATCTGTTGTATTTAAGACATATACATACCCTGGACTTAAACATATCTTGGTTCAGTCTTTATGCTATCAGTACTGGATAAATTCATGACCAAAACTCGCAAGATGAGCAAACAAAGGAACTTCAAAGTTCGGAATAATAGTCAAAAATAGGATGCGTTTTTTCGAGGTCATTTAACCTATTGAAATGAAACGAATTCTTACGGATTTTACTATATACTTTAGAACTAATACCTCAGTCCGCCCCGTGACCACGAAAACTGTAAAGTGATCGAAACGTCGGGAAATTAAAAATGTAAATATTAAATCAAATTCGCGATAAAATCCGTAAGAATTCGTTTCATTTCAATGTGTAACATTCGCGTAAACTCAAGACACCATTATTCATTTAACTTATTTTTCTAGTTTTATCTATAAAATATGGTGCAATTTGCGATGCATTATGTTTATGATGCTATTACAATAGATACGTGATAAGCATCGGACACTATTGTGCTTAATCCATTGTCCATAATACCTATCTATTCGTGTTATTATCACACGACACAGATTATTTTGTTATTCATAAATTTTATAAACATGAAATACTTCTTTATCCTTAAAAGTACGTGCATATTATTTTCAATACGTACTTACATAACTTTCTGTATCTGTATCAGTGCATATGGACTGTATACAGCCCACTGCTGGGCACGAGCCTCCTCTAAACTTGAGAGTACAATTGAGAGGTCGTCAGGCCATAAAGTCCACCACGCTGGCCTCCTGGTAGAGTATTCGTATTTCCAGATTTACCATATACGACGGTGAAAAGACCATTGTAGTGAAACATACAAGTGTTCCGCAATTTGGGTTCAGTCCAGTGTAAATCCAGTTCAGAACGGGCCCGCATGATCATGTCCACAGTAGAGAAAAACTCTCTCCTTAGTCCCTAGATACACCATTTGTATTGTATTTCATTTACCAATAACCGCATTGCAATTACCTTTTCGTGACTGTAACAAAAATTAACTAAAGTGTAACTATCCGAAATAACCTGAATCGCCCTTTAAAAGTCCTTAACCCAGTAACAGGGACGATAAAAACCAGTATTTCGCAAAACCATATCGCATTTTCGTAACAACACGTAATAACTTATACTTTTGTTATGTACGTATTTTTGTACGTAAGCTTGAGTTAATTGATAGTATAAAATATCGTAGATTGAATAAAAATATCAGATCTAACTGCTATTATTATTAAAACTAAATCGAGTAGGAACTCCTTTGGGGGGCTAAAATTATCTCATCTGATTTTCATAGCTTATAGCTGATAGTCAAAATCATTGATAAGGTATCACTGGCTGTTATGATAAAAAATAATATTGTATACAGCAAAACTGTGTAGCGGATAGCGCAAAATTATAAGCCAAAATATTTTTTCCTGTAGTTTAAAGTACATTGCAACGATCGTATTTACAGCTTGAGAAAAAGGTGTAAAAACGGAACTAACCCTTTATTTCACCTGGCAACATTATCAAATCATTTAAATTTGTGAATTTTATTGAAATCTCGCATTGAAGTTTACGGTTTTATTGAAGTATTTTCAGTGAGAACGTTCAATAATGACTTTTATTGTTTAATTATTAAATGAAAAATAATAAGAATCAAAATTAAAATCCGAACTTTAAAGTTATGCCATATAAAGGGCTCAGTGGCGCCTCCATTTATTTTTACATTTTTTTGCCAAGCTGTGAGAGATAAGGGCAGGCGGAAGACGGAAGCAAGACTATAGGACTTGTGATACAAATTATTTTTTATTGAATTTAAATAGGCCCCTATAATTAATTACAAGGACTAGCAAGAGATGATGGTATTTTGCCAATCGGTATTCTTTCTGAGTACCATCGCGCTTACCATCAAGTACGGTGCAATCACTTTGCTGCGTCAGGATAAAAAAAATCTCAACCTTAGACCATTCTAGTAAGATCTAGCGTCCTATATCAGTGTAAGCTTTATCATATTATCTACACGCTAGTTTTGTAAACATATGCTGATAACACTATTAATCCATAATAATAATCATAATCTCCGGTATTCTCAGTCATCAAATAAAACACGATAGCAAAGCATTTCTAGATGTCGCTTTTATTTGAGACAATACCACACTGGTAAAGTACTTGATACAACGATGTTCGATACATCGTGCGATTCCGCGTGGTTAAACATACCGTTACGATTTTGAAAACGCTTGTTTGTATTTTCACAGAAATTGTAGTAAAAAAAGAATAATAATTCTTTTCACAGTTACATAATCTATTATAATAAGATTTTAAAAATGCTTTCTTCTATTACTCGTATAACTGATAGTTGAGTAAAAAAAGATGATAATTCTTATCACCGATAATTTAATAGATTTTGTCTTTGATTAATTTCATAAATGTTTTGCATTTCTATTTCAACGTTGTTATGAAAAACATCTAAAATATGGCGCGATTTTCACGGCCATCTTAATGAGACCCCAAATGTACAGAAGGGAATATCCTTAGTTTTTAAATCAATGTTAAATACATTTTTATTATGCTTGGGATTCAGAGCTATTACAGAATGATATTGACATATGGTATTGAAGTAAAACCACGTGTGCCTAACCACCCCAGGTAAAATTGTATAAAGTTTGAAAAAAAAAACTCCCTGGTAGTTGTGTCAAAAATCATGATTTTAGTCTTAAATTTTCATTAACCCGTATAGGTATATATGATTTTACAGCTCAGGTAAAAGTTCCCGAGCCGAACTGAAGTTCAGCTAAACAGTAAAATTACTCGTATCTATACGGGTGACCCAAAATCGTGAAAATTAAATTCACTTTTTTGGCAAAATACACCTCGATTTTTTTTTCCATATAATATCACCTGGGGTGATGAGATACATGCAGTTTAAATTAAATACGGTATGTCAATATCACTCTGTATAAACGAAACGTGAGATTAATCTGTAGCATTAATTTCATCCGATAGTACTTAACTCATAGGGAAAACAAATGAGTCACAGAGGAAAAGAACCGTATAATTTTAATTATATAATAATTAAGAGATATATTTACAAGGAAACTACAATGCGTCCAGCGAACTCCTGTGACCTTAATCAAGTTATGTGCATAATAAACTGATACATACATAAATTGACGCCTTTTCGCAGAATGGGTAGGCGGGGGTGCTACCAGGACACCTACGTTTCGTTTTGTGTGCTCCTTCCCACGATGTGATAAGGGCCGAGCACATCGTCTTATCGGGCACCAATTCCTGACTCCGGACTGATAATGAATAATAAATTCCAATATCACTTTGCCCGACCCGGGATTCGAACCAGAGACCTCAACTTGTAATCGTATCGTAGTACAACTGCGCCACCGAGGCTGTCCATAATATAATATCTATATAATAAACTCAAGCTATTATTATAATTTATTTAGGCATATTAAGCAATATTATCATCATCTTGCCACTGGAAATTACCCACTGAACATTAGTCACTCCAAGGAGAAAAAAATAATTTAAAAAGTGTATAAAAAAAAATCATCGTCTGATAATTCACTATCACAGGAAATTCCTCATTGAACATAAGCCTCTACAGGGAGGAAAAAATATATTAAACAGTTTACCTATACAATTTAAATTCATGCTCTGATAACTGAGATTACGAGTAGTAATGAATCGGGAAGCGCAGTGTCGGACGCCCACCTACAAGGTGGTCGGACGACCTGGTTAAGGTTGCAGGAAGTCGCTGGATGCAGGCAGCTTCCAACAGGTCGATGTGGAGGTCTTTGTAGAGGGCTATGTTCAGCAGTGGACTTCCTGTGGCTGAAGAGAGAGACTATGAAACCTCCTTACGTTGCATCCTGTATCCAAAAAATCTGTATCTGGCTTCTGTTCCAACCGCCAATGATAATTTGTTGTGTGATCCTTAAGTATTTATTTCGAGTCTTAGAGTTTGTAAGGCCTAAAAATCACTCGTCGTTATTGATACCTACGCCACACAGGAATTGGGGCGTTCCTACCTGTTTTATTGTGGATTCAGGACCATGTATGTTAGACGTATTTATTTTTATTTAATTACTAATTTCCAATCCAATCCAATCCAATCCATCAGCCAAAAGAAGTACACTGCTAAACGTAGGCCTCTCCTAATGATTTCCACAGTGACCCGTTAGAGGCAGCCTGCATCCATTATTAATTTAGCTACAGAGAATTAAGACTGATCAGATCGTCGCTCTATATTCAATAAAATTTTAAGTTGTATTTATTACAAATCACATTTGAACTGTGTTTTTTTCCGCTCATAAATCTACAAACACTTTTTTTTTATTTAGTTGGACTACAACTCGCATAACATTTGAGATCTGAAACTATAATGTATTATTATTGTTTGTTATCCATTAATTAAATAATATATAATTTAAAATAAAACGTATTCTTACGGATTTTATCGCGAATTTGATTTAATTATTAACCTTTTTAACTTGCCGATATCTTAAATCAAATTCGCGATAAAATCCGTGAGAATTCGTTTCATTTCAATGTGTAATATTCGCGTTTAGAAACCATAAAATATATAATTTGTTTGCATCTTCAGGTCTGGGGTGGTACAACATAAAATACTGCTTAGCCCTCGCGTTGTTCCTCATAGCAGCTATTGTAGAGCCGGTGGGATATTCCTTTGTATTGCCAGCAGCAATATGTGACCTCGAAATGAGCAACTCCCAAAGAGGGTTCATATCTTCAATACCTTATATTGGTAAGTATTGTATTGTATTGTATCAGCCCATATACGACCCACTGCAGGGCACGGGCCTCCTCTACAATCGAGAGTACGATTGAGAGTGGTTAGGCCATATAGTCCACCACGCTGGCCTAGTGCGGGTTGGCATATTGGTAAGTACCTAATAATTAATATTAATGGGACATTACTGACGTTTGTTGATAAGACTTGTTGAAGTAATGTATTACTCTTTATGCTTTCTGTCTTTTTCGGAATCATTACAATTATTTACAACCAGCCGTCTGCCTGACGTCAAGGAAATTAATAGGCTTTACATACATTTAATATAAAACGGCTGGACGACACATTCTACGTTCTTAAGGAGAGTTCTCAGATAATCAGATTTCTTCACCCCTAATACGAAGTACATATAACTAACTAGTACACTACCTTGTTTATTTTGTATTTGAAAATACTCCAATGAAATTATTTTTATATATGAAATACTGGAAGAAATAAAAGACTCGATCTTAAACAATTGTATCTATTCAATTGATTATAATTTATCGACAATAGGTACCAAAAACCTACAATTAGCTATTTAAAGATAAAATAACCTTAATTAAACTCCAAGAACCGAAATATACGAATTTGTTACTGTTTGTCGAAAAACATTTCTTTATCAATAGGTTGCATGATTCCAGATAATGTGATGTCGCGGCGTATGACGTATCCTCATAACGCGTACTTAAACAGATATCCGGCATAATTCGAATACAGTAAATGATTATCTACGAGGTGGTAAAGATTTCAGGCTTTAACATCAAATCCATGTCTATATAGATAGGCCGATATTTGCGCAGTCGCTAATAGGTTTCCCCCCCAGAAAGTTGCGGGTTATTATCTAAATTTATGTTGATTGAGGAGATAAGAATGATATCCTACAGAGCTAGTCTAATACGAATAAACGGTGGAAGCCTTGAATTATTGTATGAGATCAGTGTTTCATGGAATCGTAACTTATTTTTTAGTGTTTCTGCTTAATTACAAAGATCTATAGTAAGGACTCCCACGGTTCAAATCTATTAATTTTCTGAACTTTATTTTCACATCACCTCCACCATCTGTTATCACATAATTGTCTATATATTCGATTCGTGATACACAAAGCTAATAAAACGAATGGAGGATGTAGGTATACAGGATTATTTCTTATATAAAAAAAGATGTACCTAATCTTCGTCGCTGGAAACACGTCTTAAGGAAACTATGGCAGTACCAATGACTGTTTGGAATTAAGTCAATTAAATTAGAGAAGTTGTACATGACTTGCTATTGTTTTGAACTCTCCTATCCTAATGGTTGTTTTCAATTAAAGCTAGAATTGTTAAATAAATTATTATAGAGCCAGATAACATAAGCATTAATATTACATGTCTAAATAAGTAAGATAAAAACCTCCCACATAATAAATCACTAGAACAATTGGATTAACTAAGAGGTCAAAAATATGACCGTAATTTAATCAGTAAATTCTTTGCTCAGATAACAAATTGGATTCTTAGATATCGTGACAGATAAAAGCAATAAAGAGCACTTTGGAGTTTTAATGTATTTCTCGTCATCGGTAATGTTTAATTAATGAATTTCTCAGTATGCAATATAATTGATAATGCAAATTGTAACCTTCGGTATTGTTCTGATAATACCTAGTTTAATGATGCTCGATTATTCTACTTTTCGATCTAACTTAATCGATTATTATTTATTACTATATTGCAATAAAAGGGTTCTCAACATTTGGACAGTTAACACGTTCTGTAATTTTATCAGTCGATAACTAATCAAGATTTTTAAACAAAATAAATTAAATTATAATTTATAATGTATTCTATAAAAGTCAATGTAGTAAATAAATATCCAGTGGTACATATTATTGTAGTAAATTCCCGGAAAATAGTATCTTGGGATTCTCCGTAAAATCCTAAAATTTACCATCAAGAGTTATAGGTAATTGAAGATTTACCGGTAAATCTTAGGATAGCTAGGATTAGACAATAACATCCGCCCCATTCAATTCAGTTTATATTGTCTGTATAAGAACTATCATATCTTCCTGTATATGATTAGTAGTATGTTATGATCTATAACGTGTATTTATAACCCTTGTGTCTTTCAGGTGTAGTGGCCATGTCTTTCCCGTGGGGTTATTTAGTGGACACACAAGGCAGGAAGCGAATGGTTGTATATAGTTCACTTGCCGCGGGAGGATTTGGGATTCTATCCGGCTTTATGCCCGATCTCATCAGCTTTACTATTTGCAAATTTTTGACATCATTGTGGTATGGAATATTTTTGATATGGTCTACGTATTTGTGTTGACTGATGCTTCTCGAAGCTTTATGATTTGGAAACTGATGGTTAATAAGAGGTTAATTAAAGTGATCATTTATCTATTGTTATTTCGTATGTTTAGCGAAAATGCAAGAGTTTAAACAACTTATCGCAAGGCCATAAAAACGCTTTAAAAATCGTAATCTCGCTTAGTTGCCGGTCATCGTGCATCTGATTATATTTCAAGGACGAAAAAAGATTAAAGTGTCACCTTCGCGATGTTTGCAACGAAATCTTATTCATGATATTGTTTTAATAAAAATATTTATTGATCATTACACGTGTACTATATGCCATACGTTTTATATGTTTGCCAACTAATCAATTGTGCATTTTTAAATTAAATATCTTAATTTCCTAATTATTATTTTACACAGCATAGCGTGTCCCGCAGCTGTGCCATACACGTTCATTGGGGAGATACTACCTCAAAAATACAGAGACATTACACTGTCTATCACAAATGCTATGCAAATAACAGGATCTGCACTGGTGCCAAGTGAGTAACGTAAATTATCAACGTAAAAATCTTTAAAACCTAGACGAGGCAATCCTTTTCGTATGAGTCTTTTAATGGTTTAATTCTGTGCACTATTATGAATAGTAGAGACCGGACACGAAACAA
Organism: Theretra japonica; assembly: GCA_033459515.1. NCBI lineage: Eukaryota > Metazoa > Arthropoda > Insecta > Lepidoptera > Sphingidae > Theretra > Theretra japonica. The sequence continues at coordinate 4,542,704 of CM065938.1, read as the reverse complement.
AAACTTAATATAAGTTTGTAAAATACCTAAAAAGTCCAAGTATTTTGAGGTTTTTTATTGCATATCAGTTTTGCAATAAGTGCGCTCTTGATTAACCTATCAGTTACTCCGATAATCAACCAATTAAACAGTTGATTGTTTTTCAAATTAAAACAATCACGATCGTCCCAAATCTTTGATAATATTGTGATTGCGATCACTTAAAGTATTTTAGGTGGAGAATGTGTTTCGCACGTAGTCCAGTATCTAGTAACGCAATCGTATTTCCTATAGTATAATGGGGAATTTTGATCGAGTTTTGGTGCTGTTTTAAAAACACAAGCATGGCATATCTACCCTAATCCACATTATTAGAAAGGAAATTCTGAATATAAACTAAGGAGCTAATTTAAAATTTTGCTCATGTTTGTCCTACCTGACTCCACAACACTAGCAAATCTTAGTAACATTGTAAACCTTACGATCGACTTCCTCATTCAATTGATAAGCATCTAACATTATTATGGAATTGACATAAGAAAATATTGATTATAGTGTTGGCGTGGGCAATACTACCACTAGACTTCAGAGTTGATTTCGGGTTGTATTATTTCCGTCCATGGAGACTTCTCGCGATGTTGTACTCAAGCACCTTCATAATAGCAGCTGTTATAATGTCTTTCGGTCCGGAGAGTCCGAAGTATCTAGTTTCTCAAGGCAGAAACGACGAGGCTATCAAAGTATTACAAGTTATGTACGCGAAAAACAAAGGAAAATTCCCTGATGAATATCCAGTAAGCGTATTAACATTGTTTCAATATGTAAGATAGTTTTGTATGGCATAATTTATTTACTTAATTGTTGCAGATAAAATACTTGTCTGAGCCAAATACCGGACGGAGTGATGGCAGTTTCCTGAACTCGTTAAAATTACAAACTGTACCTCTGCTCAAACCACCGTACTTGAAATGGATGGCTCTGAATGGATTTTTGCTGTTTGGTATATTTGCAATGTAAGTTTATCGATAATTGAGAACGTCTCACAATGGTCTCAATGCATTCAATTAATTTTGAGTGTAAATAATTATGCGTCACACGATATTTAAAGGTGAATGTAGAGATAATATAATTTATTGATGATTTTACTGACGCCACACTGATGGATTTAATATTGTATCAAATTTACCTAATCTTTTTTTCATTCTGTAACCCGATTAACAGCTTTAATAGGTTTTTTATTATAATCTACCAAATAAGAATAAACCTAAGCTAGACTATGAGAGAATGCCCCAGGCATTAAGTCCATCTGTATCTGTATAAGCTTGAAAAAATATCACATAAGAGGTTCACATACTGCATAGATTTATTTTCACGTTTCAAATTATCGTTTATGCCAGCATACGCTGTCATGGGTATTTACTGGTATACATTAGGCTTGTCTAAGATAAAGAGTAATATTTTAATTTCTATTATCTGTGTGCAATGTTTGGTTATACCTAACAACTGTTTACTTTTGTACATTGTCGCAATATGATTTGCTACAAAGACATTGCGTAATAAAAAAAACCGAATAAATAATGCATACTATTTACATATTTGTTCGAAGCATACTATGCTAAATGCTAATACACCTTTTTTTATTTACGAGGGGAAAAGCCAGTTATGGCTACCATCCCGCAAGACCTGGGGGAATGGCGGGAAGAGTGTGTCGGGGTCACTGTGCTTCCAGCTCGGCGCGCAACTGTTAGTGTCGAACTGGGTTTCTAACACAAGACCTTACGCCGGCATACTGACCAAAACCCTTCGGTGGTCGTATTCGCGCACATTAATAGTCATTGTGGTGTCTGCTATCGAGACGCCTCAGATACTACTCCAAAATCACCCAATGTGGTTCCAAGACATGTGGTCTTAACCGTCTTGGCGTCAGCACGCATCTCCTCCTACTGGTCTTGGGATCGCTTTCAGTGAGGGCGTACTACCAGCGAAGTGCACCCAGTGATCCCAAAGCCCACATTTAGTCACCTTTTACGACAGACAAGGGATACTGTGGTGGAATTCTAGCGCCCCCTATCACAGAGCAGATGCACAATACACCTATGAGAATTTCTAATAATTCCTCGTTCTCATTAATTAAGTTATATTTTTTATACCTGCACGAATTTCTGACGATAATAATGTGATAATTGCGGCCGTAATTTGGTACTTAATGCCTTCATATCTATATTATTATTATTACCGTACAAATCACACAAATACCTGATATCAAGGAAATAAATGCAAGAACCTAACTAAGTAATAAATGTATACTTAAAGTGACAATTTAAACGAAGCAATACTCGTTACCTTATTATTCCAATAGTGGTAGATATTAGCTGGTATTCGGTTCAAGAATTTTGTCAAAATATTTCACTTTGTGAGTGTTTTATGATGGGTATACTATTGACAGGTTTTACGCGCTGTAATGTAATGTTCGCAACGACCTAAATTATTACGCATTTGCTCTTACCGTTATTAGACCGCTCGTCCCCTAAGTCTGCGCACGGGAAAAATTGGAACTAATTTTGACATCATAGAATGTTGCCGACTTAATGCATTTATCCATGGATTTAACATTAAAGACATTTTTATCAATTTAATGTTGTAGTGAAAGTAACTTTGATATATTGACAGCAACAATTCCACGTATATATTTTAATATGATTGAAATTAAATTAAAGCTGGGTAAATACCTTATAATTCTATCAAATTACGTCAATATTATAATAAGACAATACATATAATTCCAAGCATTAAAATTATATCACAGTCACTCCCACTCTATTCTATCCCATCCGTCCACATCCAAATCAACACTTTCAACAGTTCTTATTTCCCATGCAATATTTCATCCCCATAATCCTGTTTTTCCAAAAATGTTGTGCGCCATTATTTTTCATTTGCAATAAAAAGCTGAATAATTAAAAAAGTTCCATAGAGATAATTTCAGTGGTTACGATTTTCGATATAAGATTTCAACACTAATTTCAATCCCTTTATCAAAAATATATCTAGCCATGTCACTCAAGGATAATAGTCTTTTGAAACTGTGAAAGAATTTTCAAATTGGATCTATAGTGACGGAGATTAGCGGCTACAACGAAAACAATGTTTCTTCTTTATTAGAAGATAGAGTATATGTGCTTACTGTGTGTATTTATTTAATATCACGCGAATTTAGCTACTTTCTGCAACATTAACTAGGTCGTCTCTACTCTATAACTATAATATATTGTAACTATGTGCAGCATACATTCTCTTTCTGAAGAGAGAAAGGAAGATAGCAAAACACCATGCGAGATAAGGACAGGTAAAAAATCATTGTACCTAATAATTAATAATTGTATGTTCCCAGATTAAACGGACTGTACATGTGGGTGCCAGATGTGCTGAACAGAGTTTTAACTGGGAGTGGTGCCAGTATGACAGCCTGCGAAGTCATTGCAATGAGATTGAATGAAGTAGGTATATCCACGGCTTATCCACTATCCAAATTAAAATAAATTTATATGTTCCAATCATAATATAAATCTCTAGACCAAAATGGATCCATTTTTAACAAAACGTTGAAGTCCTAGCATTATAACTGCATGTGGTAATTGCTTCTTTCATAAAATCTTGATATTGTGATTTCGAACGAAACGATAAACTTAGTGGTAACAAAGCATAAAATCAATCAAGGAAGATATCGATCTCAATGATAATTAATACGCAATGGTTATTAGGTAATATTTCACGCTCGTGGCCTATAAAAAAACTTATGCTACATAACTTAGTATTGGATTAAGGTACTTAAAAACAATCATATAGGCCACCACGCTGTCACTGGCCTTATTTTTTTTTTCTATGGGGAAAATCCTCATTGGATACCCGACTATTTCCAAAATAGACCGAGCATGCCGGACTCCTACCGGCTAAAAAACCCCATGTCTCCATCTGCACTTTAGAGGTACTTTGGGACCTCAAAATGAACACGCCAAAGTGCCTCCAGTGCGCGACATAAAGCCACTACGCAGGAATAAAAAACAAAATCCACAACGATACTAGGTGGTAGAAACAGGATTATTTCTACCACGACCGTTGCGTCTCCGTCTCCGAGCGGGATCGGCTCTTTCGCGATCGCGCTCCGCAGCCTCTTTCTGAAGCATTAGAGCTTCACAGAAAAGGGCCACGGCTTTCCAATTTGACTCTCCCGCCAGCATCGCCCTTATGACTGACGGTAGAGAGAGGTTACCTCCAACCCGGGAGACCAAGGTCTGCCGCTCCACTTCCCACGCAGAACAGTGCGCGAGTGTGTGGGCAGCTGAGTCCTGCTCTCCACTATTGCAGTGGTGACAATTCGCCGTCGATTCGCGCCCTATCTTATTCAGATAATCACCGAAGCATCCATGCCCGGTGATTATCTGAGTAAGCCGATAGGTGAGTCGTCCGTCGCTTCGTTCCATCCAGGCTTCAAAGACGGGCAGGATTGCTTCGACGACGCGTTTGTGCACGGAAGGTTCTTCAGAGAGTCTCGAGTGCCACGTCGTGAGTGCGTTTAGTTTTTCCTGCCGTCGTATCGACCCTCCGAGCGCCATTGGTGTTGGTACCTCTTCGCTCGTTTGGCGGACAGAGCGAATTTGTTCATAAACATTTGCATCCATGTCCGCAAGGATGTCCAACGGCGGAAATCGTGCTAGGAGAGTCGCCGCCTCAAAGGATATTGTGCGGTATCCTCGTGCGATCCTGATGGCCATCTTCCGCTGTAGTCGATATAATTTCGTTCTACAACGGCGAAGTCTTAGTCGTTTCGACCAGACAGGCGCCCCATAGAGGGCTATAGATCGCACGCCTCCTGCATAAAGACGGCGAACCCCCTTTTCCGGCCCTCCTAGATTAGGCAGTAGTCTATGCATGGCACCTGCTACTCTCTCAATTCGGAGAACTAGACGCTCGAAGTGCCCCTCGAAGCCCCAACGACCGTCCAGTGTAAGACCTAAGTACTTAATGTACCGGCCCACCTGAAGTTCTGACTCTCCGACTCGAATTTGCGAGTTGGGTGGCTCCCTACCACGCGGTAGTTTGTGGAACTATAACGCCTCAGTTTTGTGCGGTGCTATTTGTAAACTCAACTCGCGTATTTTAGCGACAACGATTGCCACCCCGCGTTGTGCCTCGCTGTCACTGGCCTAGTGCAAGTTGACGGACTTTACATACCATAGCAATCCCGCAATCGTACTCGGGATTGTAGAGGAGGTCCGTGCCCTGCAGTGGGAGTTGGGACGTTTAAGGGCTGATACATGCATACATACATACTTACAAACGCGTCTGGAATTGATTGCTTTTTCATTTGAATTGTTTATGCGAACTACCAAGAAGTTTTGTGTAGAATAAAATGGAACGCTTAAAGCCTCATCGAAATCAGGACAATATCTTGCCATTTTTCGTTCGAATCGTTGTGTAGTAAGATTATTAAAGTGAGTTAGAAAACTATTGTATTATGTAGTCCAACGGCTTTAAATTGTGGCACAAGTATTAACGATATTTAGATCTTTTTTTCGTCTATATTTTACACGTCTCTTTGTTCTCTCCTTCAGTAAAGACCACTACATACACATTACATTATTGCGAATGCATTGCTTGATAGCACAAACTAAGTATGACTAATATTAACTTAATAAAAACTAATACAATATTCATCTTTGCAGACGGCATCAGCACCTGCAACGGAATGTGTGGACACAATCGAATCTGTCACATTTGTAATTAACACGGTAGCCAATGTGTGTTGCGCTCTCATAGCGTTAGCAGTCAGCAGCACCGTCAAGATCATAGGAAAAAAATTACTGTTGCTCCTAGTGTTCATGATTATAGGAACATTCTGCATACTCATCAATTTTATAAAGGAGAACATGATATTTGCGGTATTGTTGTCGTCATTCCCGGTCATGGGGCTTGCTGTTGGGCCTGTCAATGCGTATGCTGTTGAGATATTCCCGACACATTTGAGGTGAGAATAGAGGATCGTTTCAGAAAAAAATATGTTGGGCACAGGAAGATTGAGATTAATATTTTCTTATTGGTAACCGTCGGTGTGATCTTATGAATTTGTTGAACTTGAAAACTAATTTTATACGGAAATTGGAACGTCGTGTCTACTAAAACATTTAGGTACAATAGGTACTAAAATATAGAAGGACAAAAGTTAGAATTACAACGTAGAATTAATAATTTTTGCCTTTTAACTTACAACGTATATTTCTTTCAGAGGTATGGCTGTAGGATTAACGATGATGGTGGGGCGTTCAGGTTCAGTAATTGGCACTAATGTAGCCGGATTGTTGTTACACTTGGCCTGTGACGCCACATTTTACACGTTTGGCGGACTATTGATACGTAAGTAAATTCGTTATAAAGCAAAATACTGTCTCCATGTGGTGCAGGTTTGTGTTAGGTAAGCGAGGTCGCGGGTTCAATCCTCGCACTGAGACAAATGTTTGTGTGATCAACAAGTATTCGTTTCGAATTGGGGTGTTGTGGAAAATCCCCTCTTACTTAATTTCTGATATTCATAACACAAAACTTGTATCATAATATGAGGTCAGGACTGTGTGTGTGCATTTATTTATTGATGAACGTAAATTGTATTTGAAGTAGGTGCAGTAGGTACTTTCACTATTAAGCTTGTTTGTTTTTTTATATGTATAAATCTACAAACGTGCCTTTTAATGAGGATCAAGGACTAAGCAATCAAATTCCTGCCGATATAACTTGTTAGAAAAAAGACAATTAGGAGCAGTTGGTTCATTCAGCTAGTCCGCTTCACATATAATTTATTTGGTCTATAACAAGTTACGAGTATTTTCTTGCATTTCAAAATTTATAAATCGGCAGCAATTTAGGTACATACATAACAAAGACTTCCTTATGGCTTCTATGCGTGTTGTATTATGCCTATTAACTGCTTTGGACGTGTTTAAAGAAAATATATACTACTGCTTTATTAGTAAATAAATATTCATCAATATTATTTAACTCATTATTCACTTTAATTAATATAGTTATTTCATTTCCTTTCAGTTTGTGGTTTTCTCACCCTATTACTACCACGATCAAAAGCCACACAGCCAAAGCCAAAAAAGCTCAGTGTTACTCGATTATAGACTTAATTATGTAGTTTAATTGTTAAAAATATTGTTAAGGTCAATAAAATATTTAATTTTGTGTTTTTTTTTTTCTTTTTTGTCATTCCATTCTACCCGATCCAATAAATGAACAATCATTTTTATTTAAATCTATGGAAAATATACTGCAATTAGAACTTGTCCCTTTAACATTTGATATTATGGTGTATTGCTAGTGTAAGCCCTGTATTGCTGGAAATTCTTATTACAACTCTTATAAAAAACAGCCTTGTAAAAAACAATCAAGTTCGCTGACCGAAATGTAGCAATTATGAATTAGGTAAGTCATTTATGTAGTTCCTTGTTTCCATAATTGCTTTCATTTTCATATTAATAAAAATAGAAATATTCATTATCAATGTATAACGGTGCAGGAAAACATCGTAAGGAAACCTGCATACCATAGCATTGCACCCATTGACACAAATATTGGGGTGGGCGAAGAGCGAATAGTGTTTCGACTTATGTGGTGCCCGCAGAGCTCCGGTGCATCTCCAGTGGAACGTTACGATTTTTAAAACGCTTGTTTGTATTTTGGCAGAGAAATTAGGAAATAAAGATAATAATTATTATCTTTATAATAAAGTATTTTTATTCCTACGTACATACTTAGTTATGAAAATAATCTAATAGATGGCGCAATTTCGCGACTATCATAATGATTAACGTTACTGTATGTCATCGTCGCTCGCAACGATTTTGAAAATGCTTGCTTCTATTCTAACAGAAAGCTTAGTAAAAAAATTATAATTTTTATCATCGATAATGTAATAGATTTTGCCTTATATTAATTTAATAAATATTTTTCATTTCTATTTCAATGTGGTTTTGAAAAAAATCAAACGCTGATGGCGCGATTTACACGGCCATCTATTGATACTCCAAATCTACTGATGGATCTATGCTTAGTTTTTAAATCAATTATTGTACGATAGCGATTCGAAGAATTTCTGTGGTAGGTACATAACTATGTAAAATTCGCTAACTCGCAATATTTGACTATCCTAATAAGGCTTAACTAGTACAACCTATACCTAACACCTCTCCATCATCTATCATACTCTCGATTGTTAGAGACGGGCCGTATTCCGCATTGGGACCTATTTGGGCTGATACAACGTTATACTCGTACGTTACAACACAAAACGTTTAACAAACACAAGGTACAATCTTACTAAGTAATGCAAGTATTGTTAAATATTGCATACACTTTGATTCCATCCACAATGTGGACGGATGTGGATGTGAATTCCATACAATGTATCACGTAGTAAATAAATAAATAAATAAAACGCAAGATGTAATCGGTTTTTTAAAATATGTGCATAGTCGATCCATAAATAACCGAATCGCTCGACTCTATTTATGTCGTCGTTTGACAATTTATTTGACAACTGACATTCCACTATTTACATTTTGCATTATATTAAAACTAATATCCTTAACGTAATATTACTAAATATTTGGGTAGCTATTGTTATTGATCTCAATCAAGATACAATATTTAAACCAAATAAATAAGCTGTGGACTGCCTAAATTGTAAATACGTAATTCATTTTATCAAGAAGCCGGCTTTTATCACGTAGCCTGATTTACATGCTTGTATTTATAAAATAATAGATTTAATATATTAATAAAACATGCACAATTTAGAATCTGACAGTGATGAAGATCTGCCGCAAGGCTGGGAAGAAAGAGCAACAGATGACGGCAATGTGTACTACGTGAAGTAAGTCTTAGCTTATAATTTCATCATTAAGTTTAATTAACTTTGTACGCCATTGTTCAAGTCCTATCATTGTAGATAAGATTAAGTTGTCAAACATTTTAGTATTCTTCTTATTAAAGTATTATTCTTACTATGGGTTCTTGAACATGTACGTGACTAATATGTGTATTTATTGTGTAATTTATAGCTCTTTTACTAATAAAATACAATGGGTGCATCCACAAACTGGTCGGAAGAAGGTGATTCCAAAGGAGTTACCATTCGGGTGGACCAAGTCTGTGGATGACGAGGGTGAAACTGTTTATATCCAAAAGGAAACAAACAACAAGACCTACCTAGATCCCAGACTCGCTTTTGCAGTCGATGAGAAACAGCATGTACATGACTTTAGACAGAGATTTGATGCTTCGTCAACTGCTTTTCAGGTAAAATGTAATTAATATTTCTTAGGATGCTCATTTTAGTTTAATTACAATTAGAACCACAGTGCATATGTGGTATTATCATATTAATATAGGACAATAAAATTTGAATTCAGGCATGACATTATAGCTATATAGATAGCTAAGTATGGGAATATGACTAGAATTCCCCTGATGGTGAGTGCTACATCATCCACTTGCAATGTCAACTAATAAGATAATAAATATCTCCAATAATTTAAAACTATTATGTCCATTGTTGATGTGTAAATTACATACTAGTTCAACAATTAACTCCATATAGTCTTTAAAATTTTAACTAAACATTTTCAGGTACTCCATGGTATAGACTTATCAGGAAAATATGCATTAATCACAGGATGTAATACTGGTATTGGATATGAAACAGCCAAATCTATGGCCCGACATGGTTGCAACATTCTTTTTGCCAATCGGAATATGGAAGCAACAAATGAAGCCATAAAACAAATTGTAGCAGAGACTAATGCTTGTGAAGACAATTTGAAGTCAATTCATTTGGATCTGGCATGTTTGGAGAGTGTTAAGAAATTTGCATTGGCGGTACCTACTGTTTTTGCTAAGTATGTTATCTTTTTGAAGTTTCTATAGACTTTTTCCATAAACAAAAGCCCAGGATGATTTATGTAATAAAAAATGTGAAATTAAATATAAATACCTGATAGTATGGTACTATTAAAATAAAGGCTATACTGTTGCTACTTTTATAAAAACTGCGGCATGGATTTATAAAAATATCTTTATTTTCAAGATATATGTGATAAGTATGTATCATGATACTTTAATAATTGTTTGTAGGCATTTAGATATGGTGATACTAAATGCAGGTGTATTTGGCCTGCCTTACACGGAAACTGAAGACAAATATGAGACAGTATATCAAGTCAACCACCTGAGTCACATGTATTTAGCTCTGCTACTAGAGCCATTATTGAAGAAGGGTTCTCGAGTTGTTTTTGTTTCATCAGAATCACATAGGTAACTATCATACAATATATTTTATGTGTGTGGATAATAGGACTTATTTATTTATTGTATGAAATCAAATTAAATATTATGTCAGTGAAATCAAAAGATGTTCATAGTTAACATAAAATCTACTTTATCTTATATAACCTTTGCTTATTACATAACCTTCTCATTAAAAAAAAAGCAATATGTGTATTTATATGGAAAAAATCATAAAGAAATTTCCTGTTACAGATTTGCTAACCTTCAAAACAGGTTTACAAAGCAAAACCTTGCTATGTCAAAAGAGGAATATGGATCAATGATGTCATACAACAATTCTAAATTATATAATGTAATAACAGCCAAGGTAATTGTATATTAAAAAAATACAAGGCTATCCTGCTGTTTATCTGTGCAATACCTACCTTTATAATATATAATAACTTTCCATTTTATAACAAAAACAAAATAATAAAAAAACTACAAATGTTATGTAGGTTGTCTACCAACTTGTGTTAGACCAATAGGATGACCTAACACATCTTACTCAACACATCTTATTCAGAGAGGAGAGTATTGTACAACAGTTGAATGTATATTTTGGGAAAACAATCATCTTCAGCCACTATTAGGCCTCCTCCAACGATTACCAGAGTTACCTATTGAAAGCAAGGTACACCCAGCAATATCATGATACACTTTAAATAAGATTGTCTATCAACCTTAGAGGTTGAAGTCCAACAGTAGGCTTGTTGGTATGTGGCCATCAATTGAGAAATCTTTTACCCTATCAGCCTTCATATGTATAATAATATTGTAGCCTTTATATAGTAAATTAATTTGCAGGTGTTAAGTGAAGAATGGAGGAGTAAAAATATCTATGTGAACTCCTTGCACCCCGGCAACATGGTCTATACAAACTTGAGCAAGTCATGGTGGCTTTTCAGATTGGCATTCTCATTAGTTAGACCTTTTACTAAATCTCTTGTAAGTAACAGAGACAAATTTATTCTCTTTCTTTTCTTATTAAAAGTAACTAGGTATTTATTTCTGTTCACTCAAATATATTTTTTTCGTTTGCTTAATAATAAATTAACATCAATTTAAACCTCACAATATGATTTACTATTTTAAGTTAATGAAAGAATATTTATGCTTATTTTTTTATTACAGCAACAAGCAGCTGCAACAACTGTATATGCAGCAACAGCAGCGGAATTAGATGGTGTTACTGGATTGTATTTCAATAACTGCTTTTACTGTGAAGAGTCAGCATTGGCAAGAGATAAAGATATAGCATACGAAGTGTTCACATTGTCACTAAAAAATATTGTTGATAAAGTTGGTTCTGAGCACATCCAAAAATATTATGACAAATATGTGGAGAAGAAAGAAACCTCCTGATTGGAAACATTTTTTTATTTTCTGATTATTTGCATTATTTTTAAATACATGTTTATTTATAAAAGCAATAGAAGGACAACTACCATGATGAGATAATGAAATGAAATAGACTTTACTCACACTATGCTAATATGAACATTGTTTTATAAGACTTGCCTCTGGTGGAAATGATAACTTGAACCATATTATTGAATCTATTTACATAATGTAAGGATATATGAATTTAATAATCAAATATTAGTAATATAATTAAATATTAACATTTTAGTATTTTTATTTATTCTAAACAGACATGTTAGATTGCAAAATGGACTCAAGCATTTGAAATTATTGGTGAAAGCGATGAAGTGTGGTTACACAGTATTGATACGATATTTTTTTGTATTGAAGGAGGTAGCACTAAGTGTACAAGAAGACGCTGGACGCAGGCAGCTTCCAACAGGTCAATGTGGAGATCATTGGGTGAGGCCTATGTTCAGGAGTAGGCTTACTGTGGCTGAAGAGAGAGAAAGGAGTTAAAACGATTCTATATATTTTTTATTCCGAAATTTTTATTTTTATTTTATTCCAAATACTAAAGAGAGAAATATTAATTTGTTCCACGATAATTGATTCCACTTATATGTGGCAGCACTCCCTATAAATATCAATGGCTCTATCCATATCGGAGTACTGTTCTGTACTGGACATGAAAAATGATTGGAAAAGGGAAAATTTTCATTTGGATTTTTTTCGGAAAAATTGAAAAACTATCCGGATTTTCGTGTGAAATACGAAATTTGAATTTTTCAAATTTTTATTAAAAACGGGTTGAAACGAAATTTAGGGACAAATAGAAATGAACTGGATGTCTTATTTCCCAGAACAATGACTAAACCAATTAATGCTTTAGTAATTGCTGTGAGGTCTTGTTTATTGAATCAATTTGATACATTTTTATTTATAAATAATAATTTCAGATTTTCAGCCATTACATTTGGGGGACCCAATTCGTATTCACGATAGGGATATGGTGAATACAAACTTTACAGTATGGATGCTTACGTTATTAGCAAATTAATCAAAAATATAAAAGGTTAAAATCAACTTTACAATTTACAATCTCTAATAAACCTGAGTAATTGAATTTTTCCATTTTGATTTTTTTTTAATTGTCAAATTTGTATTATAGCGCCATCTTTTATTCGTAGTCCGTAGCAAATACATTTTTAACATTTTTTTAGTTACTTATTGTAAACATCCACATAATTTAAATTGTAAGGTTAAAAATAAGTTAAAATGATTACAACGATTTTCACATATTGCATAATAAAACTTTACAGTACCCAGAATTATTTGAAAATTAAAGGTAACAAATGTTGATTAAGTAATATAGAGTTCGAAATTGTGTTGTCTATACCTCATACCACTATGGCGTCTTTGACAGTTTTGTATGTCAAGTAAATATTTGTCAAACGAAATAAAATTATTTCCTCGCAATTTATAAATTTATATTATTTTTAATAGTATTTACTACATTAGCATAAATTTATTTATGTGTTAGGAAACTTACGAAATAAATTCCGGGTCTAACACAAAGTGACCAAAAATGTTACTTCGGACGCTCCCAACGGTTGTCGAAAGTATTAAAAAGTTTTTCTTCAAATAAAATGCTGAAATTGCAACGTGTGTGTGTTGTAAAAACTTTAAAAAGTTAGTGTTCGAAGTTCAAACCATGGAGGAAAAGTTGAATGGAGAATATTTCGACCCTCGGGCCGCAACCTTCAATTACAATGTGGTAAGCAATTATTCTTACTATCTTTACCTTAGTAAAGACAATGGGCACGTCGACCCAACTAACAATCAATTACATGATAAACCCACAATTAACAATTACAATGTAATAACACTTTTGGGGGTATCTATATCAAACACAAATAAAATCATTAAGATATTAAAAGAGACTTGTTTTAACTCAAGGTTACCGTTTTTATGCTAAAACTTTATTGCTAATACAAATGAAATATCTGTGCACCTTCACATTCATAATTTATACATATGTTCTGTTGTTTCCAACTGTTGAGTAAAAAGTTAGACTGGGATTGTACATGCACTCGACATTACGAATTTTATTCTGTTATGATGATTTCAAAGCAGTGACTTTCATTGGATTTACCGATTGTAAATCTTCAATCGGAATAAATGTCTAACAAAGAAATCGAACTGATAAAAACAAAACTTTGTGAAAACTTTCTAATATAATATTCTTCTTTACACTGTGGCTTATCTTATTGAAAATACTTTATATTATTAAAACAAATAGGATGGAGTGTAAATACTGGTATTTCTCTATGCAATTGTTATTATTTCTTTCTATCTAGCATTGTCCCAGCCAGTACTAAGGTCCACTGTTCTATACAATATTCACTGTTTCACCCTGTCTTTGGCATCCTTGGTTGTGAGACTAAATAATATAATCTATATCGAAAATATTTATTATGAAAGTTACATTATAATTAATCTTATGTTTCTTGATATGGGGCAATATCTCTTACTATTTTATGGAAGTGGTTTTGCTTCCTTAAGATTGATTGCTATATGATGAAAGATGAACAATTGGTCAACAAAAAATATGTCTAACATAATGGTTTATGTCGGGAAATTAAAAAAATGTGAAAATTATATCAAATTCATGATAAAATCCATAATAATTTGTTTTATTTCAGTATGTCTAGCATTCTAAAAAAACATTTTAAATAAATTCATGCTCTGCCAACTGCCCCCCAGTAGCTATGTATATCTAAATTCTATATAGCAGAAGTTATGTTTTATTTCTTATTAATAAATATTATACATGAGCTGTGTACTCATGCTCATAATTTTGAGCAATTGTGGTTCACCATCAGTTAATCTGAATTCTCAGTTTTTATTCTGCAATTCATCCATGTTAAAAGATTAAAACCAAAAAGCTATGAATTGTAATAAATGACTTGTTGCCTATTTCATACATTATATTGTAATAGCAGAAATGTGTACATTGCCCGATTTAGCATAAACCAAGGTCTCACTTCACCTGTAGAGTTTTAAAGCATTATTCACTGGATTAGCTTTAAGGTGTTTTAGGAATTTGTATGTAGATTTATCAAACTGATTTGTGTATCTTAATTTGAATTTCTACCTGATAAATGCTTTGCTTGATTATGAGTGCTGCTGGTGTTTATCAAAAATATGCTTTTTTCATAATATACATATCAGTGAGCCCCTGTCGCACAATGACCCATAAAACTGACCACGCCTTTAATAATCAGTCAAGACATTTTTTAAGAAATAAATATGCTTAAGACTATTGGTTCTAAAAGTTAATTGTAGTATTAGTTGTGTCTATTCATTTATTTAATTTATTATAGTATGGAAGATAAGCCAAGTGAATAGATTAGACACAAGTGACAAAGATATATAGGACCTCTATTTTGAAGTATAGTTATATTAAGCCTCTAAGAGGAATGGAAAACACAAAGCGGCTTTTGTTCTGCTATGAAATATCTACATATAACCTTCCAACTTATGGAAGTAATGGAAGTTGAAAGGTTATATGTAGATATTATCACAAAAAAATTACTGTTTACATATGCAATAATTATGTCACAATAGTCACATTTATATAATTGTGTATTAAACAGAGTATAATGTTATGCTCTGAGAATTTTTTATGCATTGATGCATTTTCTGATCATAAACATGGAATATGCAGTAGGTGAACTCGCAAAACTGGCTATAATTAATATTGCCAGTTTTATTTCATAAAAAAGCTTATGGTAATGTGAACATTACATGATATCTTTCAAATAATGATGTAATGATTTCAATAATTAATTAATTGTTTAGTTTATATATTTTATTGTTTCCTGATTATTTCTTAGCAGAATTGTTCTAGATTTCTTAAATTATAATAGAAACATTGCATCAGATAAAAATAAACACTAGTTACATAAGATTGTGATGGAAATTTTACCTAAGTGAGTATTCTAAAATGAAAAGTTGTTCATTGTACAAAACCAAGAAATATAACTTTAATATTTGGTATTTTTCTATAGTAATAAAAACTAGTTGTTCAACATGTGCAAATGTGTGTTATGACTGTTTTGTTTGTCTATACTCCCCTCATTTTGTTTGTTGTACCAGGAGTTTGACCCAGTTATTGTCGACAACTGTGACTCATCATAGACACAATTCATTCATTCACATGTATGAAGTTGTTCATGCAAATATAAATAGATCCAAGCCTCAGATACGTCATACTGTCACGCTAGGGAGACTCTTGTTGTTAATACATCAGAGCCCTGTTTTGAGAACATCTTTAAGACACTACTTATTTTATGTATTCATCAAATATTAATATTTGAGAAAAAATTACATCATATAGTTGATGCTTTATTAAAATGATAGAATTAATGCGTTATTTTTCTCGCTATAATAAAATTCTTTATTTCATAATAAACTAAGTTATTATATATTCAGTATGGTACGCAATATTTATATTATTTAAAACAAGCAAAAAATGGATAAGTAGGTATCTAGCACACGGAAATTTGTCTAGCGATGTCGGCTTGCTCTCGTCTATTGCTAGTTTTGATGGTACATCGAAACCAGTGCGTTTACGTAATTTATTACAAGTGCATAATATAGTCCGCGCACACAGATAAGGGTATGGATTTATCTTTACTGCAATCGACTGAGATTTGTAGGCCGTTTCTGCGTGATTCGCGACGCCTGCCAACAAGATGGGTTATCTTCACACGAGACTGTGCTTATGAGAAACGCAAGATTTGTGTTTGTTTTCTGTACAACCAGCAATGTGCTGGTGTTGGCTGACACAACCTAATTGTATTCTTAACGTATGGTACTACTGAATTCTGTTTCGTGAAAGTAGAAACTTGACAACGCAAAACTGCATCACTCTTACGTATCAGCTGCAAGTATTATTCGTCTGCGCGGGTACTTCGGCGCGGGAAGTTAAAAAAAATAACATACTATTGTTCGCGGTTTTCTATTTTGCCAACAGTTGTGCCGATGAACAATAATAGTTTCTTGATCCCACGGCGAAACAATGCGATGTGGGGCAAGCAGCTGACACAATTTAATTTGTGCGAAATACAACGCTGGCGATGTTAAATGGTGCAGTCTCGAATAATTGAGTTTTTACTCCTACGCGGCGTACCTGCCGCTCTTGGTTGTACGTGATGTGCATGTCATTCCGTTGATATAACATGTATATTAGGCTTTTTATCGAAGAGTTACGCAGATATCGAAAGATAAGTAGAGTTTGTGCGGGATTTAATATATTTCCAACGCATTAGTTTTTAGAACATCTATTGATATAAGGAAAGGTCCCACTGTTTATAAATCCAAAACGTTTCTGGACCCTATTGATACTTTATAATGTATACGCTATTATCTCATTATGTCGCATTACTCAGAGTGCAGATGGTGCCCAGCATCTGCCGCTACGCAGCTGTCGAATCGGGGCAGGTTTTGTTCAACGTTAACTCACAATATCGTATAAAAAATAATACACTTCGATTGGGCACTTGTGTCGAGTTCATTACGAATAACTTTTTTATTCCCTATCAAGTGGTAGCAATATGGAGTTATTTATAAAACAATGCTCTTGTTAAGTTATTCAACATTACCCAGTTACTTACTGCATTACAGTTCAGTTGTTTTAACACGCTGCTGCCTCTTAAGGAGATATCACGAATGCTCGGAGATTTCACTCTGAATCTAGATAAAAGATGAATTTGCATAAAGCCTCGCTTATTCGGGTTCATATCTCTTAATACAGAGAATAACGCTTATGAATAGGAACGCTATAATCCATTTAACAGTCGACTGAATTAACCTATATAAATTAATAGCATGAGTTCTCCGGCAAAAAGCCTGGCCTTATGTAGATAAAACATTTTTTTAGAGCGTTTAAGGTCGCATGTCTAGCGAGGCAGCTGTCGGTGCCACGGTACCAGGGGCGGGCGGGTGCGCTGCTTCGCGTGAACATTCCCCTCGCCACGCCTAACTTATACTATTACAGTTATTTGTTGGACCGTTTGACAGCAAGCTATCCGCCTGATACTTTTACAGTTTTAATGAAAAATTGCATCACACAAAGTTTCTATTTACTTAAGACACGAATTATGTAACGTTTTATTTAGTCAAGTGTTTTCAGAAAATATATTTTCGCCAGAAATTAACATTTTATGTTTCATTGTTCTTTCGTTTGCATATTAGGAAATAGTATACTGATTTCATATTTGTGCATATTGCTATCATGTTTCATCATTAAACGTGCTTAAACAACACTGTACGGTGCAATGGATTATCTAGAAAAAAATCAAGTAACAGGTCACATTAGACAAGCATGTTATAATGCAAACGTGTTTACTATAAATGTTAAACTTGTAGTACTGTGCCGATCGCGTGTTCCTCGCAAAACCTATCTACCCAGTTGGCAGCGTTCAAGTTTTGTCAGCCAGTAGTGCCTTTTCGTCTTGCCGTTTCGCAAGTCTGTGACTTCGCGACCTTACCCGAATTCCACTGGATTTACATAATATATCACATGTGTGTGTATTGAAACGAGTATGATGAAAAAAGTTTCGTTCTCAAAGAGGAAAATGAAAAAAATGGTGCGTGTAATGGTCACGTGTAGATAACTTAGTGACGCACTTACACTGAGTGTAGTATGGGGTGAGATAATTGTGTAACACACATTTTTACCTTATATTGGAGAAGATTTCTTGGTTATGTGATTTTCTCATTCGATTATTATTTTAATTAGCTTGTATTATGTTAGTAGATTAGTCTTAGCTTTTAATACACAACTTGAACTATTTGCTTGAATAGGATGGAATATGCCACTCATAGTAAGAAACTTTTCCTTAGCTTTTCTATTATGCCATTTTCTACGTCGTTTGCGTTACCCGTTACCTGTACAGCTTTTTATCTTATGATTACATCAACTAATTTTATATTACACCCATAGCTACTCTTAGAGAATCGAAGAATTCCCATTAAACGTAATGTATTTATTACGCAACCGCCACTTAATAGCTCTTTGATGATCCGTGATAGTGAGTCCATCAGCACAAACCAGAATACCAATGATAACACGTCGGAACGTTAACCTCCAGTTACGTCCGCGGCTAAGGTGACAGCCTTACAATCCGCCTCCGAAACATTGCTACCATTTAAACGGTCTTATTTAGCAGTCTCGTCACATCCATCACTCGGAGCGTCGAGGCCTGTCCGCCAATCATGTCATTAGCTCGTGAAACGAATCGTGATCCATTTGAGCCCAATTAATAAACTCTCAACCGTAATTTTACGATCTCGGAAAAAGTGTAAAAATGCTATGTATATTCAATGCATTTACTGTATATGGTTTATAAGTATAGATTTCTAACCGCAGACTGGTTGTTATATTTATCGATTGTCGTCCATTGGATTGGTCGCTTGCAGTGCGGTGCGGGTACCCTCATTACGCTACCGTATCCAAGTGGAAGATGAAAGCTTGCCAGTCATTCGCATTGCGTGTCTTTATGACTACATTATTTAGCTGCGCAATGGTAATTAGTTACTTTCTCTGGTTGTATTTCCGAACGTCCAGCTAATAGATTGCACTGACAATAACGTATGTGCTCTTCTTACACATCAAGCTAACTGATTGCAAACGAACAACCTTTTCAAACTCGGACATATTGTATGTAGATCTCTTCTCTGGTATCCGGCGTGGCTTATTTTTCTTTTATTATTTTTGCCTCGTTAGCGGCGCGCTCGCACTATTTGTCGAGTGTCAATTATTGTTTTATTTTATAAAATTATGAAGTTGCTGCTTTAATGTACTCATATGTACTCAATATACTCATGCGAGCAGTGCTTAATTGGTAGATTAAAATTTATTTTATGTTCTCCCGGTTAGGTAATATGAACGCAAATCAGTATTTCCATTTGGCGTTACCGAAACCCTATGTGTACCTGTTGTCAAGGGCAGCCCTTCAGCACTAATTAGCTTTCCCCTAGCCCCCTTGCCGGCTAGAAAGGATTTGTTCCACGTAATATGGTTACGTTGCATTCCGTAACTATTGATTGGGAATCTGCATTCATTTGCTGTCCATGTTGCATAGAAACTCGATTACTTGAAGAAACATTGTAAATTCTTGCTCAAGTCTTGCGTAATTTTCACTTCATTGATAAATAGTGTTCTGTTTAAAGACAATCCTTGGGCTCAATATCTTTTTGTAGAGATATTTTAAATGCAATGTTGTGTGTTCTATGAGTCACGTTCACATGATTTTGTATGCAATTACAATTATATTCAGTTGCATAGATTCACACACAATTAACATTGATTTGGTCCAGTTTTCCCAGGGACTCTACTCGTGTGCATTTAAACGCGTGTCCATTAGTAATAATGTTTTCAATAGGTATTGTACTGTGATAATGATTATTATTATGTATATCATTTACTTAACTATTAATTATAATAAAGTTCATCACAATATATTTGTGTTGCTATCTATAAATAGGACAATCAAAAGAGTATTCAATACTGCCCATAGTGGTCTATTTTCCCTATGTGATAAACCATTCGGCTTGTCAATATACATATTGACTATTTAGCCTTGCGTAGTTTGAAACCGAAAACAATTTTTTCGTATTTCTTCATTAGTAACATCTTTCTGGCTTATTAAAAACAAATTACTAGTAAAATTAAGAAATATCGCTCAGAAACCTCTCTGGCATCTGCGACTATGAAATATGGTCGTAGGGAGTATAGCTATCAACTTCTAAACAAAAGCTGCTTTCTAAACGATTGCCTGGCGTTCCGTGTCGTTATGCTCATTGCACACAGTTGACACTATCGCCACGCCCACATGCGAACGCTATTATGTATCGCCGGACGTTAGTGCTCCGACAGTGTAAACAAGCTTTACCTCATTTTGACTGACGTGCGAAAGAGTTGTGAGGTTGAGGAGTAATTTTAAATCCATTGGTATATTATGATACTCAAAGTTGATGAAAACTCTTATTTGGAAAATGAATTCTTTTAAAATTTTCTGGTGGGATTCAAATTGCAATCATTGATAACTTTGGATACAAATAGGAAATGTTTTAAAAATGGTGTTTAAATTGAAAATAGAGTCCATCAATGGTGCATAATATTTAGACTAGAAGTTTAGCCTCATAAACATCTAGATAATGAAATTACAAAGATAAAATCACTATTATTTTTGTCGCAATAATTATGTGCAACTGATTTTAACTGTAAACTCGAAACCAATTTCGAACTATGACGTTGATCAGATATATAAATCAATTTGCATAAATTACGCGCATTCGAAATGAAAAAGTAATGATTCAGATATTTGCAATTACCAGTTGTTGCTAATATTCCTGTCTCCACGTAACTTGTTCAAATATACTGAAACTATGCTATTTACCAATTTGACATTTTGGTGTTGTGACGAAAGCCAGGCACTTACGTCATTTGCATTTTAGCCGTCGGCCTCGACTAAAGCCTAACTTGTTCGACTCATAGTTTGCCTCTCCTTCCCACGCTACCAAAGCAAACATCCATGTAGTTGCTGATATTTTATTAATAATAAAAATCTTTAGTATATGAATAATTTAAAAGTTTATGAGCGTATGAACGATTGAGTGATTCATCAACGCAAAACGGTTGGAGGCGAGAAAGTGAAACGTTTATACTTTAATAACGTTTTATAGCATACGTGTCACGGTAGATACGCTTCTATATCACAACGTAAATTAACTATTCAACTACGAGAATGATTATATTCTATGCGAAGTTGACTTTCTTTTATAAAGCAGCGACAGGCACATAAAATTTAAGTTATGAGAAACTACTGAAAAGAATGACGTTGAGAATGTGGTTGAAAAATGTGCGCCTTTGTTTCTAAACAATATACACTGTAATGCGTTTAAAGAAGTAACATACATTTTTACTGTGAATAATACACAATTGAAGAAACAGGCAAAATTTTACGCGTATAAATAATTAAGCATCAACAATTAATTTATTGTTGTTAGTTTTTAGATTCAGTTTAAAACTGTAATTAATCATGCAACATTGTAATAATTACTACATTTTATGTATATAGGGCAGGAAGCGAGAAATAATAATTCTAATTACATTATTTTTTGTGTTTATTTGTTCCGCCCGCATGATTTTAACCGTGAACAATCCTCAAAAACAAGCAGTATGCAGCAATCGTAACGCAATTGTCTTATTACGATTAAATAATCTACAATTAGTGACGAAACTGTCGTTCCTAAAACACGTATTTCCTTACTAAATGTAACAATAAGGCTATTTTGATTTTTATATCTAGTTTAAAAGGTCCATTGTTGGTTGATTTTAGATACTTTATTTTCTTTTGTTCAATTTCGTACGTTTGCATTGCTCGTCTAGAATAGTTTGTAGGCCGTTGTCCAGTGCCTACGTGCGAGACGTTTCATGATTCCAGCTTATTGTTACGTTTTAGGAAGTTACTAACATTAAACAGCACACTTCAGTAATGATGCAATCATTACTTGCCGTTATCTATATAATAGCCAAAGATTCCAGTTTTTTGTCACAGAGGATGTTTGGTTAATTTTGCCGTTTAACTTGTCTTGCCTAATTAGCTATGTCTTTTCAATGTGACCTAAACGACCGTGGATAGTCAATTAAGAAACGTAGTTCTAAAATTATATTAAAATTTTAAACTTCGTCTAAATCATAGTTTAATTTGTATGGTTTTATATTAATTACAAAGACATATTCCACGATATTTATTACGTAGGTGAGTGTCCTACTTAGTATTCTTTGCAAAGCCGATTAGCATAGAGTGCCTATCGTATCCTAGATTAATTTATAATGCTCTAAGCATATGTCGCAAACAATGCTCCAGGAAGTAACGAAGGCGAGAACTGGTCTCGCAAACCTCATAATCACATCGGAAGATGTTTCTAATATAAACCCGTCCATAATGTCACAACTAGTTAAAGCAGCGTTATCAAACGATATTGGATAATGCTTGCGCAATCCACTTAGTCTATCTAGTTGGTCCATCGAAGATATCACTGATGCTATAAAGTCATCTAATTGCCACAAAGTTTAACAGTATGCCAATCGTGCAGATATTTTGATTTTAATCTCCGGCCGTGGTTCTCAACTGCAGTTGCGCTGCATGTTGGAATCTAATGTTTAGTAAATTAAGAGGATTTATGGGTGATGAACTGTGTGTCTTTCTCCGAATATTATTTATTTCATTGTCAATTCACAGATATCCTTCAGGCGTAATCAAAATATTCCTGCTTTGATTCCGAAAAATATTACTGTAGGAGACACTAAAATAATGTAATTCGTTATATACTTAAAAGTACACAACCATTAAGGAAGTTGCTCTCTTTGTTTTTGTATTCAGGTTAGATAATATTTTTTTCTGACAAGAAAAGCTTACCTTTCAGATCTGAGCACTGTATGGATCGAAGTTGTAAAAATTCTACTCCTTATGCAACACAGGGCACAGCAATGCTGTAAAAATTGGCCATGTTTTGGCTCTGATCCAATAAAAAGTTGAGAACCACTGAGCTGTAGGAACATCTCGGTGTAATGAAAAATTCTTGCCATAAGCGCCATTGCATTGGTAGTTATGCCAAAGAAAGTTTATTGTAATAAATCCGATCAATTCAAGTGGCATAAAGTAATCATCACTTAATTTTATTCGAAGTGTAAGGCACATTTTAACATTACGATGTTCCAATTTCAGCCATCGAACTTTGTAAAGAAATCTTATTATGGTTATGGTTCTGTAGTCAGCGTGTCAAGGCTTGAGCCACATAATGAAACCATATTCACATATGCTACCTACCATAAATAGTGCTACAGTTCGAACAATAGCATTTTTTCGTGGTGACTTTCCACTCAAAAGCTGTGTTACTGCGTATGAGGCAATCGATTCTTCATTGCAATGGTGATTTATTGCACTACAAACTATAATATTAATCAGATTTAACCGAGGTTTATAAGTAATTTTACATAGGCTTTGCCTTACCATTTAGATGCCTATTTTTTTATAAATTCGAATCAATATCGAATAACTAATAGTGCTAAAACATCACTACCATAATAAGTGTTTTTATTTACGGTTTAATTATGCACTAGTACATAGTCTAATTAAATTGTAACAAAATACTTTAATTGAAATCAATAAAAACCTCTAAATAAATCTTTACCTTATACGAATGCTAATAAAAACAAATGAGAATCAATAGAATCATTATCTCCTTATTCCGGAGCTAACCGGTGTTTATCGTCAATATCTAGCAGAAGACTACACCAAATCAGTACATTTGCATTATCCTTATAACCTTTTTGAGGTATAATAAATCTTCATGCTGGTTGGATAAGTCGATGCGGTTCGAAGTAATTTTATGGCTCTCTTTAAACAGAATTCATTACGGCCGTAAAAAGAACATACTTTTTTTATCATAATGTTATTTTATTTTACTATATCAAAATTGTTTCTAGTGAAGTGGATACATTTTGTACTGATGAATCTATTATTATTTATTCATGCGTTGTTTTTCATTTGGTTCGGATTTTGCTTTCATCTGTCAGGTTTGTTTGGTTACTCACAAGTATCAATTATATTGATTATTGAATAGAATCGATCAATATTTCTTGTATCGTATCCTCGAAAAAAATAAAAGTATTTGAATTTAACATTGTATTGAAAAATCCTTGTTCTACACATTCACAATAGTGTCGGTACTCAATTTGAATTGTGATTGTTGGTTAAAATTTATATTGTAGGTGAATAAAAAATAAAAGTAAGCTATAAGGAAACCAGTTATTTGAAATGGTAGTTGAGCAAATTAGAAAATGTACTCAGATGTTGATCGCTCTATTTCTATTCAACTTGATCTTGATCCACAGTAAATTGCAGTGTGTTCATTCTGTGAACTGCGCCGCTTAACCAATATGCGTCTGGGTGCGCTTGCATAGAAAAACCTTGCACAGTAACTCAACTGTAATGTGAATTAGTTTTACATAAATGATAATTCTTTCATATAATATCACCCTGACTTATCATTTCATAATATGTAATTATACTTTATAGTATTTGTATCAAATATGCCTAATTAATATAAATCTTTAAATTTTAGTGTGACTGCCTGTTAAATGTAAATTCGAAGTAAACAAATATAGAATACCATAGATAAATAACTGTATCTATATATTTAAGCGTTTTTTATATTGTAAATACGATACAATACAAATAGTCGCTGCATTTTGCACGGCAAATGCACCGATCACGTAGAAAGTATGCTTAATGGTGGTAGTGTTTGCGAGATTGCGATAGCAATCGTAAACGACGAAAGCTGAATGTTTTATTTGATTACTTTTATAAAAACACGTTCGATTAGTGGAGAGTTTAGTTGTGTTACTGTCTGTTTACTGTGCCATAAAGGTTTCTAATGCGATATCGGTGAATGCGTCCGGTGTCCGGCCGGGGTTTCGTTTCGCCGACCATCGACGGCCGACCGCTTGGGTGCTACTACAAACAACGATATTCGATATATCGTGCGATTCCGCGTGTTAAAACCTACTACTAGTGCCTTCGTTTTCAATAATAACGACTGAGTACTGACAGAGTTGTGTAAAAAATAAAAATATGCCACTAGGCCTAGATTTCAATAGAAAGAATCACACGATATATCGAATATCGTGTTTCGTAGTAGCTCCCTACCGCCGCACTGCCTGTTGCCGGTGGCAGGCTGTTGTGTCCAGTTTTTAAATAGGACGATATCGCTTTAACTCTATTAGTATGCCCGCCATATGGGTCACACACTTTTATCAATGCATGTTTTATTCAAGCATGCTGTTAGTATAAATAGTTATTTTAATTTATGTTGTGATAACTTTCTATGTTTTTTTTTTGTGTTTTACTTAAATGGATGTGGATTTAATTTTGTCTTTGATGATTAATTGAAGAGGAGCATTTATTTTTCCTACTAATTAATCGTATTAATAGTTCTTAGTATACATGCTTAAATCTATTATTTAGAGAATTATTAATCCTTAATGTTATTGCCAAGTTTTATCTTAACAGCACAAGGAATTGGCTGTTTGCGTACAGTGGTTATCACAAATCACGAGAAACCGCGGCGACCTCGTGCATATTTCGTCGGTGTTCCGATTTTCCCTGACAAGGCCCTATAATTCATTGGTGTCTGGTCACACTACTCGGTTCGGTGTCTAACATTGTATTATAAATATTAATAGCGACCGACGACGGCAACACGGAGTTGTGACTCGGCTTATATCCTGTCGCACCCAACTCGACGATCACGATCTTTTTATTTGGACACATATGAAATCTCAATCCGTGAGAGTGAATGTGGTTTTCCGTCGGAGATTTTTTATATTGCTTATTGAATTTCAATCTACCATGCTGCGGAGCTTTTGAAGCAAACAATTTTTCGGTTTTAGAAAACTCGTTATCAAGCTAGGACTCTGATCAAAACACATAATGGATGACTAAATCGATACACTTAACATATTAAATTAAGATAAAAACGCAGGAATTGTTCGAGAAATGTAGTTTTTCGTAACCTTTGTCAACATGGCGAACCGTTTACGTAATAGCTTCAGTGCACTTGGTATTTTCCGACATCAAACATTTGCCCTCTGACCTATACCCAACAGAAAGTTCTATTTCGCCAGAGACCTGTCCTTAATTGGAGTGCGCCCAGTGTCGGCTAGATTCTATTATAGACGAGCATTGCTACAGGAACTAACAAAGTAATATTGTCCTTTATTGAATTTGTGAAGATTTGATATAAGCCGTTGAATTAATTGAAGGCTACGTCGAGTTTCAGTGTTGTACTATAGGCCCAACCCGGCTTCGCTCAGGTGCAGACTTATTTTAGTCCAGTCGACATCAGACACATATTATTTCGCGTTTTATATTTAAACTGCTGCCCTTTATACTGCTTTTCTCCTTCCGTCCCGTTACGTCCCTTCTTGTCCCATTTCAACCTGTTCCATGATCAAAGCATGTAATCCTGTCCTCTTATATCCCATTTCATTTGCCTTATCCAAACCATCCTTTTGAGTTTGAAACAGTAGCAATTATACGTATTTTAATTCCTTTCCCATCCCACGGGAAAACTATATTTTCGTGATAAAAAGTAGCCTATGCGTAAATCAAGATATCAGCTACCTCCACACCAAATATAATTAAAATAGGTCCAGCTGTTTGAGCGTGAAGAAGTATCAAACACAGAAACATTCGCTTTTAAATTATTAGTAGGTAGGAAGTAGGATGAGGATGAGCAAAGAAATATTTCTATAAATTAGGTGTTATGTGATCAACCTTTGCTTATGCCGTTTATAATGATAGTGGTTACGCCCCTTAAGCTAATTTTGAATTACGATTTACTCTTTATAATCATAATTTACGTACAGTAATCATCTTATTCTTGTATAATTTAACAAACAGGCTCTTTCTATTTATAATAACTAAAATATTTGTTCAGATGGTTATTTCCATGTAGTTGTTTTACGAAGAACTTGTCATTTTAATTAAAATTTCATCACCGGTCCAGAAAATAATACATACGAAAGTAAATGAGGAAGATGTTAATGGATTCCACTAGTAAAGGTATTTATACCAACGTCGCCTATGAATGTTTCCTATTAACATAGTGCGTGTCAGATGTAATTACACTAGTTTTTTGTGTGGCAACATGACAGTACAGTGCGGAGTCGGTGTCTCGTGCTGTTACTACGTTACATGCCACGCCCGCTGTC
This sequence comes from Theretra japonica, assembly GCA_033459515.1. NCBI lineage: Eukaryota > Metazoa > Arthropoda > Insecta > Lepidoptera > Sphingidae > Theretra > Theretra japonica. Next base: position 4,515,127 of record CM065938.1, on the reverse strand, counting down.
GTAATCCCTGAGCCCAGCCCTTTGCGAGCACGCGATGTAAACTTAAAACTCGTGCCTAACATAATACAATGAAACGGTTTTATGATAAATCCGGTGCGATCTTTGCAACAGCTTTTTTGAATTCTTGTTTTGAAATTATGGTGGTTTGGTTGGAATGTGATAAATGCACCGCTTCGTTCGTATTTGTTTATAAGTATAACATATTTCAAGAGGTTTTTAAAAGAATTATTAGAAGAAGAAGCTATTGAAAAAACAGAAGAGAATATCCAAGAGTTTGCTGATGTAACATATTACGTTAAATATTCTTCTTTACAAAATTTTTGTAGCGTAAATCTCTTATCAGTTGTTATCGTAATCAAATTCCTTGCAAAACAACTCCACAAATAATTTAAACCCACCTAATGCCGCTCCCACTTCACTGCCTACTGTGTATATTCGAAGTTACCGAGTTATAATAATAGTTATAGTTAGTTAGTTGTAGTTATAGTTATTATTTAAATCATTTTTGTAAACTTTTCAATAGTGACACTTCTTTTGCAGCCCTCAAAAGCCTTTGGCAACAATTCTCTGGTAGATGATTCATAGATGGGGCGATATTGGCATAGTTATGATACTTTCCAGCAACTAATTTATGGAAAGTGTTTTCCAGACAGAAAGTTACGCCTAACCAAGAAAAAGTGTTAAAAATAGCAAAATAAATGTTCACATCGCTGTCAATCAAGCGCGGACGCAACAAAACAGTGTTTTTTTTTCATCTCTTTTGTGTCCAAAGCGACTCGCTCTAGTTACTCACTAGCCTGAGTACGCTAATTTTGAGACAAATTCGTGACAATTATCCGTAACGGTGATAGCGTCACATCATCTTACCCAAGGTGTCGGTGTTGTGATATAATTAAGAAATATATTTTTTTGTGATATTTCGTTGTGTGAGCAAACAAATTCTGGAAATTCACAGACATCTGTTTCGGGTACATAATATGTACTATTAATCAAGTATGTCTACTCTTATTGTTTCCCCGATGAATGATGACCAATATAAATTTCACGTTCCGTAAACATTTGGGTTATTACTTCAAGCAGAATCCTATAGATCTGGATATTGTAATTGAATAAAAATTTACCACAAATTGACTATAAATAACTTCCGTTTTTTTTTCGGAAATGTCACAACGTTCACAAGGAAATTAAAAACATACAGTCCACCCAAAAGCTTTTGTCGCGTTATATAACGTATTCAATAACTGCTATCTAATTATGTGCGCACGAGCGTACACTTACGATCACGATTTGATCAATAACATAACCGATATCAATTTGTTCTGTAAGATCATTCTGTAATCCGTGGTAACGTTATGTGTGTTGCCAAACGACATTGTGTAGAAATTAATGATCCAATGTAATAATTGATTATACGATGTCCATACCGTTCTCTGGTATTAGTGTTATAATTACTTTTTATTGCTGTGAATCTTTTTATGCATGTTGCCATAGCGTTTCTTTACAAGCAGTCATTTCAAAAGTTTAGAGTTGTTTGTATTGTATTGTATTGTATCAGCCCATATACAACTCACTGCAGGGCACGGGCCTCCTCTACAATCGAGAGTACGATTGAGAGTGGAGGAGTAGAGTTGTTTGCTTCTTGGTAACTTGCTATACTTTTAATATTTTTAACGATAGATCGGTCGCATGCATGAAGCTTGATTATTTCTTACGCAAAGGCACTGCTTATACAAATCTCACAGAAATATATCCCTGTAAAGTTATATCATGATATGTAAACAAGCTGTAAATACGAATTAGTATTTTGTGCACGATTCAATGTTTTGATTTCTATCCTTAAACTTGCCGAGTTCGAGAGAAGGCAAAATGTTAAATAAGTTACCAGAACGTGATTCGAATACAAAAAGTCTAGAGATCAGACGAGCGCAATGGAAAAAAAATACTTTCCACAGAAAAATACCCCATTTAATTTCTTATTATATAAACCTAATGGAACGGCGATCTTAAATAAAGCAATTCAAGAAATATTCTCACAGCTTGCAAAATTATCCACTATACACAACGTCGTATAATATAAATAAAATTGTTCTTTTATTGCCAATAATATGTGTAGTGCGGAATAAGACATCAGCTTTCGAAATTTGTCTTAACCACAACGCTAGGTGTGCAGCGATTTCTTTTCGATCTTCCGGTTCAATTTCACTCGTATGTTTATTAAAGGTAATAATCCGTACAACTTTTGTTGCACGTGCGTATTATGATATGGCGAGGCGTCGCCTGTAGCTATAATTTGTCGGTTAGCGCTGATGTATCGCTGTGTGTCATTATGGGTGAAAGTGTTGTGGATAACGTGCTCATAGTTCACAAATGTCACCCTCATCAATCAGGACGTATCGACAGACTGGCTCATTCAGCTCGAAATAGATAGCCGTCGCTGTTCCGAGCGTTTGCTGAAAATGTTCAAACGTATAGTCTGCGGTATTTTTGGTTGCGGTTTAACGTTTTGGACTTCTGGTCTAAACTATTTACGGAGTAGTTTTTGGATATTATTGAATTTTGTGTGGATGTTTTAGTTATTTAAGTTAGTGTAGATAAAATGGACACAATATGTCAATTTGTTAGTTTAAGCACATTCACCTAAGATGTTAGTTTATAAAGTACCTAGTACCTACGTTTTATTCATGTTATAAATAAATTGTATGTACATACTTTACTTATGGAAAATTACTAATTTGTATTTAAAAGGTGATACATATCACGAATGAAATGGTCTGGAAGCCATTTATCCTCATAGAATAGCATCGAATCTTTTAAATCCAAATCGCTAGGATTTAATTGATTTCTTCAGTATTAATTAATCTGATAATGATTAAATAGGTAGAGTAAGCTCTTTTTATTCATAGTTCAACCGAATTTTATAGCTGTAATAGGATTTGAAATTGGATCCACGTACATTCGTACTTGGGACTCGATTTTTCACATGCGGTTCAACACGTGATGCCTCCAAATGTTTTTGTCAATGTTAATCTTTTAAGCAGTTTAAGTGATGTATGTCTATTTACCTTTTAAAGGAATTATCAAAATGAATGTTACGTTGATACTTAAAATTTGATCCCTAAGTCGTATGTCAGCGAAAAGACCTTTTGAATTTGTTTCGTCGTGGTATCAGTTGACAGTTCACCATTAAACTTTGTTATTATAAAAAAATTGCGAAGATTTTAGCAGAAAACATTGGTCACCCTTATGTCATTAAAGACCACAATATGTTACAACGCAAGATGACACCAATAGAACATTATGATTGCCCAAGAAATAATTTACTTAATCAAAGAACCGATTGGTGCGTTATGCTAGCCCCAATTAGGGTACTATATTACTTCATGAAATGTATTATCGTGTCAAATAAATTGTTTGAATCGTGACGTGCTTTCGTAATGGCTGTGCGTTAAACGTCTGTCACGTACAAAATCTTGGACGGCGTCAGATTTAATCGGCGAAAGTAGTTGCGTGACGTGCGCGTGCGCAGAAGTTTGATCGCCCTCCTACTACAACCGCCATTACACGATTCGTACACTTAAAAGCCCCCCGTGTTTCACACTAACTGACACGTTAAGTGTCAGAAAATTGCTCCCTGCCGCGTTAACATCTGTTTATGTGTAAAGTTTCGTAATAACGCCTAAGTGTTATGTTATGCAGGTGCAGTACAAACAACTTCGGCGAATTCGAACTTGCTTTTTTGCTGTGTATCAAATACAAAAGAAGTGTAAAAGAAAGCCACAAAACAAAATTGTAATGGATGTGACCAATGCGTGTTTTTGTATTTTGAAGGATTTTCCTCGACGCAGAGCCTGTTTTGTCAGTTGATGCCATTCAAGACAACTATTTTTCTGAGATTAAGTTAGTGTACTTGAATATTGACGACTAATCCAATAAAAAACAAAGTATCCTAATTAAGGTCAACTGTTACTATAGAGCATACATCGCCTAGTATGAAACCTAAAGTCGTTTATGAAGTAGCGTAGAGTCGTGGGCTGAATATATAATATTATAGATAGGTTTGTAATAAATTATATCTAGGCCAGAAGCCTGAAAGCAAATTTTCACACATGCTTTAAATTTTTCTAATGGCTGATAGGAAATCACACTTTTCCTAAGTGAGAAGAAGTGGAAACCTTAAAATGGTATGTTTGTTTGCATATCATATCCATGTCGTCACGACCATGAAAATATTGTGAGCAAAATGTAGATAATAATAATCTAGTGATAGGAGAAGCGATGTGTTATAAGGACTACAACGTATCTACACGAAGATAAAAATTGCAAGGGAAAAACAAAGCTATCGGAGATAAAGATGTTGTGAGATAAACGAATGAGCATTGCAACACAAGATAAGTAGCATTTCTTTAAAGACGTTATCTTGTTACAATTGACAAGAAAATAATACGTTAGTCATGGAAAGTTATACGAACGTAATATTTTGGTATGAATTTTAAATGTCCTAATTATTGGTTAGCTGCTCTCGTAAGGTATCGTGGTGTTTGTCTGGCGGTGCGGCTGGATATTGTTCTCGCTGTATCATTACACTGATTACTACATTTACACAACATAACATTGTCAGTTCTGATTGCGAAATTAGATCGTAGCCAAATTGCTTTTCGTCATATGGTTTATAACCGTCATAATTTGGTGGCGTTACGCGTTGCGCTGATTGAATACATTTTTGATCGCATTTGATTCTGTGTTGCGATCGATTCCAGCTTTATAATTAATTCCATTTTGCATTATTTAAGGTGGTGTGACTAGTGTCTTTTATAGTTTCGTGACTGCCGGTCGTCCATCAACTAATGAAATGGCGATTTCGGTTACGGCTCGCCTAAGTTCGTCAATACGCCCTAATTATTATCCTCATTATTCACGGTTTCGTTCAAGTCTAACGCGTAGGTATTTGCAATAAAAAATACCAACACACATATCTTTGCATGTTTCGTAGTCTATTGTGTTTTTTTTTTATCTTCAACGAAAGTGAGAGTGCAAGTCGTGGATTGCATAGAATTTGTTATCTCAAATTGAAGACACGTTTTTAAAAACATGTATGCTTCTAGAAAACATAAAGGGGAAATCCACAATACATGACATCACAGATTTTGTGTTTGTCCAGAAAGTTTTGAACTCGTTGCATTTAAAACAAGAATATTTGTTGGAAAGTTATTCAGTACAGAACCTTTTCGTTAAGGAGTAAGAGAGCCTCGTACGCATCGCGTGGGAGGTGTAAGGTCATTGCGACCACACCCACTGCACAAACTGTATCGCAGACGGTATCCAATTACTCTCGCTTCTTTCAACGCGGATGTAACCGGGTCACGGTGTCACTTTCTTCGTCTTTCGACATTGATATAACTCACGGTTACGCTATTTTCGCGTGTGATTGCGTTTGTTATCATTCTCGCTAGCTATTTGAGTTACAGAATGTATAGCACCGTATGACCGGTTGCATTCGTCTCGGCGGATGTATCGGTCGAAAACTCGTTTGTTTTAATCACGTTGCGACGAGTTCCGAAAAACTTTCTTCATAAGTGCATTGTCAAATTTCTCTTTGCGCGACGCGTGCTGGTCTCCGTACAATGGCTGAATTAGCTAGGCAACCGTGTTTTCATTTGCTTTTGTTATTTTTGCTCTTGTTTGTGACGTCTAATTAATGTTGGTCTATGTTTGACGCTCGGTTTTCTTCGTCATATTTTTGTTTGGGTTGTGCTTTGTGTGAATTTTAGGTTTCTGTCCTGCATATTATGAAGGGATGTTTTGAGTTTACAAAATATTGTACGAGTACTTTAAATTATTAAACGTCAAAGTCTCTAAAACTATTTCTAGCAAAACCCTATTTCAACTTGTCAATATGCCACCATTTAAGTCATTCCCTTGAATGTAATTAAAATCGTATGATTTAGAAACCGTGTTCATTAACATAACTTGAATCGGTAATATTATTAATATATTCATCTAATTAAACCTTAACATGTTGAGTGAAGCAGTCATCTCCTTTTTAAACATCGCTCCGACCTTGGAGCCGTGGTGAACTTGACCCGGCGTGCAAACTGCATAATTGCCGTTCTCTAGACATCTAGCGTCTTCTGATTGACAGGTGTTCCTCGGATCAATTATATTATTTTTTATGCTAGTACCTACGTGTTTATTCACGTATAGTTATGATACTGTGTCATGGATTACTAAATACAGGTGTTTAAGTATATTAATATCTTTGCCAAAACTATTTAGTTTCATGTAGCAGCACCACAGCATACGAATTAAAAATGAATGTATTAAAAAGATAAACAAACAAACGTACTTTTGCATCTGCAATTTACTTTAGACTTATTTGCAAGTGTAGTTACCAAATGAAATGTACATATTTAAGCGAGCAATATTTTGCATGCTTATTTTTAGTTTCAGGTGTTTTAGTGTGACCTAAAAACAGGAGTTTTACTACCGCGACGTGGCTTGTTGTGGGTCCGGGGGCGTTACATCATGATTTATTCATGAAAATCGTGCCTTTAGGTGGCATCAGGTAGCACTCGTGTGTAATATTGAAGATTAGCGTTCAAGAGCAATAGAACCGATATATGGTTAAGGTTATTGAAATGGACAATCAATATCGATTAACTCGACTCCATTTAGTTTATATTTCCGAAAAGTCTGTCGTAATTTTTGATTTCCACGACACAAGACTATCTTAGTGTGGGTTCAGGACTATGTATGTGCTGTTGGGTGTATTTTATTTGTTTATTTTATTATTTTAAAGCACGACATGGGGCTCAACTCAGTGAGTTATTAATTTTGAGAACCAACCTTATTGGAGTCACAAAGTTTTCATATTGAGAAAACTTGCTAGTAATTAAAGTTTTGGTTTGGCTTAAGGAAATATGAAATTATATTTCTGATGTCATTGCTATATTTTGATACCCGCTATTCAATATTTATTGAGTATTTTAGTTTAGTAGTCTTTAATCAAGCTGGGGCGTATTGTATAAATTATATCAAAATTTGCTATAACAAATTAGGGGGCAGGGCACATGATATATCAACCGACAATACAGTTTCCAGACATGAATCATAATGAAAATAAATCGTATGTTTTCGCAACAACAGACATGCTCATTATAATTAGACTCGGAGTCGAAATGTCGAGAATGTTAGTTGCAATTGCAATGTATAATGTGTGTCAATGCTTATCACAGCGAACACCCACTTTGGAAACGGAGGTTAAAACTTAGGCGTACACACTCCGACATTTGTATAGTTAAAGTATTCAATCTTCTTTAGTCGATTCGAAAGGCGTACGATAAAATTAATAGCAATTAACCCACTCGTTCCTTTCATTGAAAAAGGAAGAAAGAGCTATTAAATAAATCTATTAATCGTTACAAGGAGTCATTAATAGTCAACTCCATATGAAGACTTTTTGTAATTATAATATTTTTATAATGTTTCGAAAGCAGTTGTGGGAGGAACTCCAAACAAAGAGTATGATGTAATAGTGTATGGATAGTCAGTTTCTGTTGGTAACAAAACATTGAAGAATTTCTCATGAGAATTTAAAGAGAGCTCGCAATCAGTTTCAAGAGATAATTTTTAATATTTTAGATTTTAGAAAAAGAATGGATAGACTTTTAATATTACTAAGAAGCGTGTATCATTAAACTGCCAGATATTTCCGAGGGAACCGATTAGTTTGTGATTGCTAGACTATAACTTGATTGTATTTCTGTCACATTAGGCTTCTGAGCTACTGTAATAGAATCATCACCTAGTATAATCATGTTTACATTTTTCCTGCGACATCTTATTCAAAGGTCAAGACGACAATATGTCTCGACTGTGTTAAAAATGTCTGTATTTCTACAGTCCTAAGTTTACTGTCGTTTCCGACTGTGCTGCCAAACACAATGCAGGATATGTACCCAAATAGTGTACAAACTTTCAACGCAATCACAATTGTTACAACGTAATTTACCATCAAACCTGAAGCACCCATTTACAATATCTCATTTGCAATGTTGATGCGAAAAATACGATTTGTTATTATATTGTCGGAAACTTCTCACTGAAAACATTGGCCGGGCTCATTATTGTTTTCACTGCTGCTTTCACGACATTGTTATGTCACCGTTATCCATAAGATCCCATAAAAACAGGGAAAGTATGTAATCGACAGGAGGCCGCCGGGCGTGGACACACCCATCCCGCGCTTACTGCACACTTTATTGCGTTTCAGAAAGTGAAATTGGATGAGTGTCTTCATTTTGTGACGTATCTGAGAATAGGAAATAAGATGGGTACACATTATTGTTTTCGCTTCCGATGAATATTTATGTAGCGACATGGAGGTTCAGGGTTTCGTCTTTTTTTTAAGGATTATTCTATGTTGATATTTTATGAAAGGCTTTTGTATTTTTGAAGCTAGATTAATAATTTATCTGAAATAGTTCAAGTATTGACATGTGATCAAAGATTACTAAAAGTTTGCAGAATGTATTTTGGGGTAATAAAAACATTGAATTATTCATAACTCTCTATAGATAACGTACCCACATCAGTATATTGCTGAAGTCACCTCAAACTACTATCATATTTGTAGAAATATCCTTACAATAAAACATACATATACATAGACATCCCGCCCTTTTCCCAGAAGGGGTAGGCAGAGGTGCAACCAGGACAACCACGTTTCGCCTTATGTGTTTCGTCCCATGACATGATAGAGGACGAGCTTATCGTCATATCGAGCACAAATTCCTAATTCCGGGCTGATAATGAATAGAAAAATGGAATATCACTTTGCTCGACCCGGGATTCGAACCCGAGACCTCAGTTTTGTGATCATACCGTAGTGCAACTATGCCACCGAGGCAGGCCTTATAATAAAACATACAACGATACTAACAATAGTATTATAAGCGATAACGTTGTTAATACCGTGATGAACGTAAAGGATAGAGTCACGGTCGAGTAATTTAATGAAGTAGCAACCATTTTTATAGCCCGCAATAGGGTACGAATAGTTCCTTCGCGCTTGACCGACGACTACGCCCTCACGCCCGAGGCCCCACTAACGCACGTGTACTTCGAGAAAAAATACACACGATATTACCACTGCTACCTACAGATCTTTAGAGGAAGTAATTACGCTCCAACCAAAGCTGCTTGACCCCGAACGTTAGATTATTCGGCATTCGAAATTGCTAGTGAGTCATGCGTGATGATAGTTATTGAGGTAATACAGATTTTCTATTAAATACTTGGAATATAACGGCTTGCGTCGTATATACTAGTTATGAGGTATAAAATATGAGATATTCGTACTAGTACACGAAAATATGGTAATAGGAAAGGCGGTGACGTCGGCGGCAGGCACCAGGCCGCCATAATTCACAATGTCATCTGATAACTGACGCCGATGATTGCCAGCATTTGGTATCGATTGTTTTATGCATGGCTAACAATAGTAAAACGACCAGCTAGGCTTGCACTGGATTTTCCAATGATTAGTGTTGATGAAAGTATACGAGTAGCTGCAAATTGTTTTGATTTATTACTGAGAGTACATTTCATTTTGTCGTTGTTCTCATCATAGCGCTATCTCACATATTACAGGATTTAAAGCATAATAAATGATAATAGTATTTTAAGACTTGTAAAGGTGACATGATGCCTGTGTTGATAGAAGTATTTACTACCTTAACAATAACCTAAACTCAAATGTTTTAGTAATAACTTTGTGTACTAAATAAACAGAGCTCTTGGTAAATAAATATTTGTGTAAAATGTAATTGACAAACAAAACAATTGTCCAGTTTTAGTTGTTTGTTTATTTTTTGCTTGCAAATTAACGTGAGATAAATAAATGTGCTACCCTCACAAATTCAATTATAAGAAGATTAGGCCCCTTGTTTCTAAACGAGATTAACAAGTCGAGCAACATTGAATTCAGGGACGTTTACAACGTAGTTTGTAAGTACTATTGTAATCTGTCCAAACTTTTTTGTCACACGATTTTTTTATGAGCAAAGGTTCGAATTGTGTACAAATTGAATCTAGTTAAGCTCTTGACCATGAACGAGGTAGATAACTCAACACCTCTTAAAGACTAAACTCATGTTTGTACTGACAGGTTTCATACATGATGCATCCAAAGGCTTCTCAGGGTGGGGATTTATTTATAAAACCTCTGTTGAACTAAATAGTGATGGACCAGAGGTCGAAAAGTAAGTTAAGAAAAGTCTTAAAGGATCTGCGTACCCGAAAGCCATCATTGGTTTCTGCAGTTTGTCTTGTGATAAAGGCTACGAATACATAATATGGGTTTAATACTGCTAGCTTGAGACTTTCCAATCTAACAAATTCATCCATCCAACTCGTTTTGTGCTGGCGTAGCGGTCCCAACCTTTTATATAGTATAGACAGAAGCCTTGTTCCCGGCGTTGGGATAATCTTGTCTACATACATGTACCCACCTATACCACCTCTTAAATGTACGTTCCTCTGCGAGGCTCGAGACCTTTTTACGATTGAGGGGTTTTCGGTCTGTAACCCCGTCATGATCTACTGTGGGTTTATGGATAAATTCTTATCAAAATATTAGAGTACGCAGGTAAGATGATATAGATTTCGTAGGAGGTATTATACACAACAACATCCGCATCAGTCGGTCTCAATAAAGCAGCTGAAATAAATTTAAATTTGTAACCCGCTGTCTTCACTACAATGTAAGTGGAGCTCGGCGCCGGAACGTAATTCAGCAGATTTTCACGCATTATTTATGTTACGTGTTGGCTAATAATGGTCTTCAACGTTCGCTTCTTGCTTCGTTTCGCATAACAAGTGCAAATGCAATTACATGAAATTGGAGCATAACTGACTGAGCAAATGTGCGCTGATGGGTTGTATTTGCTGTTGTAGACACACCGGGACAAGATCTGGCCAGTGGCAAAGATTAGTTCTATTGCAGATTTGATGCAATAAAATTTAAAGTATTGATTTCTATACTGCACATTGAAGTTTTGTAAAGTTTATAGGGTGTCGTCCACTGTCGAAAGATAACTCCCTCCTGTCCGTACAATGCCAGTCTGCTCGAAAACGGCTATACATATCCTGACAACCCGGATTGTTCTGTCTTTGTCTTGGGGTACAATTGTGTTGCGGTGGCGGATACGAACATCCTAACACCAATAAAATCCATACAGGTACTAAATACAGCAGTATACTAGACAGCTGTCCATCAAGATATTCAATATCCATAAAAAATCTGACTTTTTCAGCAGATACAGAAGTCCAAGAGTATCCAGCGATTCCGCAAGGTGCTGGCAAGCCTAGTTGTGTACCGTATGCACATTACGGTTGAACGGTGGCGACATACTGTGCGATCGTGCCACAGCTAACATTGTATCCAATTGCTCTGTGCTGCGCGTTTATATGTTGTAGGTGTTGGATGACGTTAAATAGTGTGAATTACCCTTAATGTGAGGTACATCTTCATATTTATACGATACCTAATTTACAAACTTCAGCTCCAATCATCAGATCAATTGGGCCTAAATGTATCCAATTTCCAGATCCATAACCTGTCATAAAAAAATTACCATCAAACATTGAACTAGTATGGTGTGATATTTTAAGTATACATATGGGTATGATGTATAACTAATGGAGTTAAAGAAATATTCATGTACACCGAATAGTTAACCGCATTAACTACCTTGTGCTCATAAAAGTCAATTAAGTTAATGGTAACAAATACCGAGGTAAGCCTTGACTCAACACATTTGTCTGTATCAATTTCCTAGAAATACTTTGGAATAGCTTTTGGTAATTGTTAATGTATTATGAATAAACTTGAAGGGAATCTAGTATGATCTATACATATAATGAATTTGTAACCGATTGATGTCTGTATATGGAAGATAAATGAGAAAAACTGATGTGGGAGACTATATTAACGTAATAGAACCCAAAACAATGGATTTTAGATTTTTAGCCTGTTTGTCTGTGCCGCTGTGCGCGATGAACTCAGAAACGGCTTAATGGATTTTATACTTGGATAATTGGAAAGTCATGTGTGAAATCAGAGGTTCGTCATTTGTTTCCAATTTTCTTCCAGCTCTTGAAACTTGTTCCGATACAAAAACATAAATACAACAATTCCATTGTTTTCCAGTAAATTGCTTCTTTATTCTGCCACTTTGCATCAGTGTTGTATGAAAGTTAAATAATCAATACCTATTGAACAGCGCAACTATATTTCATGTTTCTTGTATGCGCATACGTATTGTTTTCAATTCTCACACCGTGCGAAAAAATGGCAAACATGTATATATGAAACACGAGTGTGTTACGTAAACGAGATATAACACAATATCAAACTAATCCAACAAAAGATATTGAGGTATTCAAAGTTTGCGCTCATTATACCCGACTTGTGACTTACACAATTTTGATTGTTGAAATTGTTACGTTCAAAGAGGACAATTGTGTAGATGTATGAAATGTGAATAAGGTTGATTAATAGTCGACACGCCTACTTTAGTTCGATTCATCGTAAATTTTGTGAAGACTGATGCCGCAAGCCTTCTCTACAAGTCGACCCATTATAGGTTATGCGGAGATTAGACAAAGAGAATGTATAGCATCTGAATGAAATGCAAAAAGCAAGACAACAAAGGTATAAAGAACCAAATATATATGTTATTAGTATGAAAGAAGATGAAAGTTGTGTTGACGATGCTTTAATTTTACCTTGCCTAACTAGTTATGATCTGGTAAACTGTTTCGCACGACCTCGCTTGCCTTAAACCGCAGCCCTTGGGACTTACTTTCAATTTCGAAATAAAAACCATACCGTACATATTAAATTGTAACTTTCTAACGGTGAAGGTATCCCTAGAGGTAGAACGTATGTCACTGGAATGTTACGTAACGTGTTCACAACAAACACGTGAAGGGTTATATTGTATTGTGGCCTCCAGACTGGAATAAACTTCTCTAGATTTATATTTATTCAATATCCACGTGATGTACTACATATTCGAGTATTCGCATGTGGATATATTATACTAGATTGTGTTCTATGTTATTCGTACAAAATAGTGCTGCCTTATCATACAGCCTATGATAAAACAGCATCATTTTGTCTTTTTATGCCGCCAAGTAGCAATATGAAAGCACTGTTGATTTCTGGTTTGAATGAAAATAGAGTCAATTCTATTATGAGACATCAAGAGACTTAAATTCTTATGTCATGCTCGTCAGTGCACTACAATGCCATAGACTAAAAAGTGCTTAGTCGTTAACCACAATACCTGTTCGTCTTATGATTAACTCTAATCACAATAACAAGTTAAGATGATTTTTGTTTTAAAAATCCTTTCGGAGTGAACTTTCTTATTACCACCATACGAGCATACCAGCATCAGTCAATCATCGAAAGTGTTTGAATATAGAACTCAATTTCGTCACGTCACTCAACATAATCTCATACAATGCAAGAATAATTACTTCCTGCTAACGCGCGCCATTGTCGATCATCCATGGATCATAATAAAGGCCATTCGCCAATGTTGGTATAAATGGTGGGGTTAATTAACAGGCTACGGATGTCAAGAGTATCCACGTTAGTATACGCGTTACAGATTTACTCAACCGCCGAGCTAAAAGCTCCCGTGCATTTTATTGGCCCGTTTCCTGTCCATATTCAAAGGGCGGTCGGGTTCTGCGTTCCCCATTAATAAACAATGTTCTTCATCAAAGCGACGATTCAGAGTATCGTTTGTTTTAACCGGCACGAATGATAGTCAAACATTGTGATATACGAGTATTAAGATGTCACCGGAATTCCGGTGCGATTTTGATATATCACGCGAAAATATTTCAATGTTATTTCGTGGCCTTAGATTGTGGCTTTCTCGAATAGTCATTTATATATTTCTTTATTGTAATGTTAAGAATTAAGATGCATATTTATTTTGTCCAAATATGTATTTGAGTTACAAACTACGCCTATAAATGGAGGTGTGGTATACATTCGACTTCGTTTTTATTTTCAAATAGAACACATGATAAGGCGAATGTTCACATGAGCTCGGGTGCAGTGTTAACATAATATCGTCACACACGTCGATATATAATTGAAAACAATAGGCAATTGAAGGCAGTAGCCGTCGCCACGTCGTGACGGTAGGATGTTCGCAGTTTTGCATTACAAACATGATGTCGTGCTATAGGCACCCAGCGTCGACGGGCGCGGGTCAGTGGCTCGTTGTCAATTGTGCGACACATTGTCGATTCCACTCGGCTCCCTCGCTGTGGTAATAACACACTACGAACCTCGTAACAAACGGCTCGTTCGTGATACGCGGCTGTTTGATTGAATTCCAATTGCGTCGAGGCCACGTCGGGTGCCTATTCTGTTGGCTTTTAAACGTTTTAAACAAAATTATGTTAGCCGAACGTGCGGTCATGCAACATTTTTCTGACTTGTAATTACTGCATGGCGTTCCGTTTGGCTAATTAATTTTCTATCATGTACGCTTTGTGAACTAGTAGGTAAATTAGTACCATGCGTTTGAATAATAACCCTCTTTTGATGCTGGCCATATTGTATGTTGCTAAGGAGAATGCTGTATGAAGAGTGGAGTAATTAATTGTTTAAATCTGCATGATGTGACCCAGATTAATAATGTAAATCCCATCTAGGGACGTACGTGGATCCGTTGACCCCCTGTTAATTAATTGGGTGTAACTGTTTTGGGTTTCCCGTGTAACGATATTCAGTTATCTGCTCTGATCCCACATAAAACATACTTTAAAAAGTTCTATAAAATTAACGTCAAAAACTGTATAACGTTTCGTCGCCCATGCTATAAAGTTTTTAATGTAAAGTGAGACAGCCATAAACATCTTTAAAGGGCAGCATTTCTTCTAACAAGTCTTGTAATAAGAAACACTCATTTGTACATACCATGAGCTACATAAAAGGTCAGTGTCGCGTTAATAGGCAAGATGTCAACAGATCATATGGTGAGGGTGACACAGCTGTACCGCTCGCAGCTTTCAAAACAACACCAGAGGCAGCTGACGATTAAGAAAAAACATCATCCCGACCGGTCCGACTGCATTCAGTGACATTTACATTATCTTGACAAACTGGACGAGTTACTTGCCTACTCTAGGACATGAAAAGAAAGTAAACGATGTAAGGACTTATTGCTCTCAGAATTATCATTTCTATTTAATACAGAAATTGAGATATTTGAATTGTGTTGTATACCAATAATGGTTGCACAGTTAAGCGCCATTTACACGGGGAGAGTTTCTCGCGGTGAGAATCGTATGCGATTATCGCATGACATAACCGCCATAGATTATCGTGTTCTGACAATGTTTACACAATGCCACTTTTTTGTATCCTTACGATAATCGTATCTACGAGGCGAGAAACTCTTCCCGTTTAAATGGGGCTTTAAACGTGTAAACGTGACTCCTGGGTTATGTATCCAGGAGACACGTACAAGGTAAATGCACTGCCTTTGCCAATGCGGGCATAATCGTCAGTGATCGTTATTGTAAATTCTAATGTACCATAAAGGTATTTCCTTTGAAAACGGATTCTCTAAATATTAGATGTTTCAATTAAATCAGTATTTTAAAAGGATAGTCGTCGTACATGCCAAAAGACGTAAAGTAGAGGGCGCAACATATTAAGTATATATTCCTAAAGTGCTCAAAGGTTGAGAAGCCATTGAAAGTATGCGACAATAACCACAGATTTGCTCAGTAATAGAAGCCTATCAATAAGTTCCGGTCGATTACGTAATACACAAGGATACATAAAAATTGCCGGTGTGTCTGGATTACAATTCCACGTAGATCCACAATCTGTCTGAACCTCAAAGGGTGGTTGAAGTAGTGTTTCAATCGGGCCTTACTCCTGCCGCGCCTTTGTCAACTAAATGACGTGCTCTGTAATTCTCAATGTACATACTGCGTACTCGTATTTGTAGCGGTTTTATGATAACACAAGAAATGACTAAGGGAGCTTCCGCAGGTTGACTAGTTCTAATTTCGTGCCAATGTCCGTTAGGATTCATTGTAAGACTATAGCACCTACTATGTTTTTAGTAATAAATTTGAAAAAACTTTGCAAGGTTTAAAAAAAATTATCGAAATATGCCTTTGCGAGCCTGTGGTCTTTTACTTAAATTTGTGCGCGTTCTCTGAAGGATGACATAATTGAAAAACAAGACAATTGTAATTAAGATATTAAAATATACATTAAACTAGAAAGGTAATTAATACTATCTCAAAACATCTATATGTTTTGAGACAGTATTAATTACCTTTCTAGTCTAGTTCTAGTCTATACTAGTGGTAGAGTCACGCTGTTGTACGCCGTGGCTCAGCATGAATGGGCAGGCTCGTCCGGGGTGGTACCACTATCTCACAGGAGATCGACGTAAAGCGACAGCTCAGTTGTCGCGTTTAGTTCGGCGAGTGAGACTGCCGGATGCCCAATACTCCTTTCCTCTGCCCATCCTTTTTCTTTCCCGCTCCCCTCCCGGTCTGAAGGGCTGGCAACACATCCATAATCCAAGTTCTATCCTTCCGTTGTGGATGTTCATGAGCAGCATTGACCACGTACCATCACTTATGCTATAAAAAAAAACATATTTAAATGAGAAGCCCGAAATTACCAACAACACAAGGTATATAAAATATCTCATGATTTGGATCTTATTTTTCATTCTTCAAGTGTAATCTAAGTGCTTGTTTTTTATTTTTAGAAAGGTACTATCGGGGACATTCGAGTTACTTCGTCAGATAAATGGATTCACATTATTTCTGTCCATTCTGCGTATTTATTAATGACCTCGGTACGGATATATGACGGTTTGTTTATTTTTATCTCCAACATTTATTTCCAGTTTCACTTCTTAACAATAGATTTTAAAAGCGCTGAAAGGCGTGTATTATCTTTATCATCTGTCAGACTGTTATCAGTATCGGAGTTGACTTATGATACCGGATCTGAATGGTGAAAATGTAACATTTATATACGCGTTTCGGTGTCGATCAGTTTGAGTGTGCATGTATAGCTTATCATAATTCTCATCAGGAACCATTACTATCTCTATAGTTGTCAATGTATCACTGGATACTTTTAATCTGCTTGCATCGTAAATAGGATAAAAATCCAATCCAATCCATCGGCCAAAGGAAGTCCACTGCTGAACATAGGCCTCTCCCAATGATTTCCATAGTGACGTGTTGGAGGTAAAAAATGCTATTGCTATATGGTATAATCTTACATAGAGATGACAACATAGATTTATTATTATTCAAAAGGTTTCTTGCAGTTTTTTTTATTTTGATTCCATTATCAATATTATAAAATACAGCGATAAGGACATCATAGAATTCATAGACATTGCTAAAATTAAATATGCTCACTTGAATAGCCACTGAGACGTCTAATTGTATGTACTTACTAAATAAAAGTAGGTTACCTGAAGTATGGATAAACATCCATTATAATCCATATATTATCCTCGAACAGAAGTATTGTTGGCACATGTCCCTGCTATGTACATGGAATTGTAATACGACGTGAATACAACCTGAAGTTATTATTGTTTTATTATGCTAATGGTATGTTTATTGTATTACACGTAACAATAAACAAAATTTATAAATAGATTTACCAAGCCTTCAAGCGTGGCGAGCTGCATACGTATTGCATTCTGTTCGTGTTGTTGGACAACTATCGTTTAGCTATCTTTGACTGAATAATTTAGAATTACTTGTGATTATATTTACTAGTAATTCTAGTACCAAAGCACTAATTTTATGACAAATTAAAGGTATTTCTATGTAAATGTGTGGTGGCCAGTTGGTAACAGACTAGACGCGGCTGCCGACATGTTCACGGTGTTCGCGAGTTCTAATCCCAAGGCACACCTCTGACTTTATGCAGCCATGTGTGTATTGATAGTCAATCACCACGCACTATATCGGTGAAGGGAAACATCGTGAGGAAATCTTCATACTGTAGCGATTTATAAGAATTTCTACGGTACGTAAAGTCCGCCAACCCACACTAGGCCAGTGTGGTGGACCATATGGCCTAACCCCTCTCAATCGTTCTCTCGAGGAAACCCCTGCAGTGAGACTATATGGGCTTATACAGATACAGAAAGGTTTTAAAACTAAATTCATTATGAAATCAATTTTGTTTACCAAAACATGGTCATGCAGTAACAACTTGTATGAAAGGTTTCATTCGGTTGTTTAGATAATCGCATCCACAATAATCTTTAGTGTTCTACTTCGTCTAATCACTGTTCCGCCATCTTTAAAGTTGCCAGCGCACTACATGTTATTTTAATCCATAAACGATTTGATCGATCATCATAACTTAATAGGTTTAGTTGTTCAAAAATCTATAAAAATTACAAAACAAATAAAAACTGATTAGCTATAACTTTACATTCATAACTTGAAATACCACTTAAATTAGTTTCTAAAATCTGCTTTCTGTACAAAGTTCTGGTGTTTGCGTGGAAAATTCGTTCCGATTGCCCGCAACTCGGAAATACTAAAAGTTTTGGAATTTTTATCCAAAGCAAATATATTTGCAGAGAAATCGGATTATTCGACCGATGAACACAAACTGGCACAAACAACTTCAAACAATACGAATACAGAGGGTTTTTTACGCAATTTGTTCCTGTGAGTAAATTGGATTTTTAGGAATGCTGTTTTTGCTAAGACTACAAATTTACGATTTGCTAAGGATTTTAGTAGCCCAGTTGGATATCGTAGGGAGAAATTTAACTGAGTATTTGGTATTATGCATAAAGCACGTGAAGTCAACGATTCCGTTTATAACCATTTCATGTTGATTGCAGTTGTTTAGACACATCAGAAACTACGAGTAGGTTACGCATAAGACCAAAATTATTGAAAATGATTTACCAACCCGTCCAGAATCAGTGTGGTCTATAATCCATATTATGTGTAAAAGGAGAACAATGAAGTGTTTAAGAATTAATTTTAGATAGTTCTAAGAACAATGCTTAGATATCTCTAAGCCATTTATCAGCGGTAAGACGTGAACAAGCATCAATATTAACTTTGTAGGCAAAACACGGTCCGATTTCTACAATTTCAAAAACCCAATTCAACAAAAGTGAGAGCGCAGGTCCTAAGAGGTCCGGTGACCCACTCGCCCACGCCATTTTGTTTATTTGTATTGATTGCGTTTTACATCGGCGGATACTTTGCGTTAAGGATTGTCAGATAAAATTGCTACTTTATGATCTATCCGACAAACAGACTGCCTCCTCGGGCTATTTTGCAACCAGTTAAAATGCTAACTTGAATTCTCGCGACACAGGTGTTCTGTATTATTGGTTTGGTTTTCTTCAATCCAGTTGTGAACTATGATAGAAAATAATTAATATATGGTTCGAAAAAACCCGTCTGGATACCAGTTGATTTCGTTCCGACGGCAGGTCAACCGTGTTCGACTCATTAATAAAAGTAGAAAATGTATAATCAGTTATAATTTACCTTAATCACTTCTATATGACAGTTTATATTATTGCTTATGGTTTATTCATGAGGAAGTATCAATGCATTGAAGAAGCTGGAAGGCTACACTTCTAGTAGTTGAGTAAATTATACACCAGATGAAATTGCATACGACGTAAACAATGTAGTGTATTTTATAACATTAACAATTAACCGTTAACGAAATAAAAATAGTCACATTTAATTTCGGGAAACGCATTCCATAACCTTTGACTCCAGTTGCTGCCAATTTTTTTTCGTATTTAATAATACAACATTTAACAAGGACGAATGCAGTGAAGTAGACAATCAAGTAAACTATGAACCCAGAACGATTTAAACAAACGTGCCTCGGTGACAATAAAACGGATGCTAAAGGTGAAAACGCAGGTTGTTTATCCTCGTGACTCGACGCACCACGTGACGGCCGCGTTGTCTGCGACGAAACTATACGTAATTACTATGTAGCAGTGCCGAGCATTTCTTAAACATAGTTATTTACTGTTCACCCTGTACATCCTTAATTTAAATTGTCATATTATTAATTAATACATATATACATACATTAACTTACGTCTTTTTACCATAAGGGGTAAGCAGATGTGCTGCCAGGGCACCCATATTTCGCCTTGTATGTTCAGTCCCATAATGTGATAGGGGTGAGCCTATCGCTATATCGGGCACAAATTTGTGACTCCGAGCTGATAATGAATAGAAAAATCCAATATCACCTCAGGGTTTTAGTCATACCGTAATTCCCAAGTACCTTTAAAGGAAAGAGCAATTTTAATTTTTTTAGGGAACTACGCGTCGACTATTTCAATAACACAGCAAATAAACTGTATTTTACCTCGAGAAGAAAACATTGTTTACAATGGCAATTTACACGAGCAAATTCCGTAGTGTGGTACATTAATTTAAGTTACTAAAACCCAAGTTGGTAACAAGTAAAGAAATTCATATTCATTAAGGACGCGATAGTCAATTAAAATCAAATTAAGCCTAGTTCAATTTATTTTTTAACCTTAAAGTAGCATTCATGCCTTATACATTCTTACGTTAGAGCCCAATGATAATGTAAAAAATTGTCTCTCGCAAGTATTCCTAATGGTAAGTTTCGTTTTTTTCTACTGTACGAGTATATCTCGAAAATGTCTGTGGATGTTTTTGCTGTAGTAGTGGTATATGTAGAACTGCGGCCCGGTTGACAGACGTCGTGACGACTGCATTCGCACCACGTGAGTCGTAACGTGATAATTTCGGTAATACTTTAATATGAATCACGTGGTTAATGCATTTACTAGAGCATGTGTTGTGCCACGATTTACAGAAACGTGGACACTTGTGTATGTCTTTCGGAATGCCGACGAAATATTAAATGCTATAAGCTATTCTGTATTTAATAATAAAAATGTACACTTTTCTAGAAAGCCTGAACAAGATTTTTTCATAATGCAATTTGGATGTTAACTTGACGTGCAAATCCACACGTGTATTGACAATCTCAAGCTTATAAAATACGTAACGCGATAACTTAATGTTGTCAATATTTTTAAATATCCTTGTACCTCTTTTTAATGGCTGAGCGATAGTGTGGATGAAAGCAAATCAACTGCTTAAAGAGCTATCTCACTTCTTATGTTCTATGATCTGTCCCAAGTCAAAAATTCAGTTAAGATTTTACACATGTCGATGACTGCTGAGCTAATGCTATCTTTTATTTTGGGAAATATCTCTGAATATACACAATGCCCATACCATATTAATGAAATAAATATTATATTGTATAGGATTAGCTCAAACTGCTGATTGTATTTATGTTATTTGTTTAAAACCCAAAGTCTGAAGTAAATGTGCGCTCCAATATTGTCTGCAGAAAAATATGTTTTAACAATAAGGTTATTGTTGCCACGTATCTTGTCATGAGCAATATTGTCGTCAGTGGTCAGCTTAGTGTGTGTGCTTCTGTGCTCGTTTGATAAAATAAACACAGGGAAACAAACATAATTAGTCTCTAAATAAGTTATTTTGATATGATTTGAGCCGTGGATCTACATAAAAACACAATTACTTTAATCACCAAGACAATGTTATCTCAGATAATAATTGGTTTATGTCACGTAGTGTCGCGCGAAGTGGTTGAAATAAATTGGAGTGAATGTATACATGTTGCTAAGGCTGCACAAAGCTTTGGATTATTCTAGTAAATGATTTATACAAAAGTGCAATAAACTGCATTGGTGCATATACTATATGATTGTGTACATGGAGGCATGTCTAGTCTTCGCGAAACGTGACGTGAGTCGGCCTTGGCGGTCGGCAAACTGTCGGCCGCCGCCGCCGACGCTCGGCTACGTACCCTGTCTCGCTCGCACTCAATGACTGTTCTGCTCCAGCCGTCTCGAATTTCCACACGCTACGTTCGAGGAAACTGACTCAGCTGTGAATGCCGATATTGACATATTGGGCTTTAACGCCATTACAATAAAGTGCATTTGGCGACGCTCACCTACCGACTACTACGTACCTGCAATACGTCACGTATAATTCTTTCTCTTTTCCCCAAACTCGACGACTGCGTCCCGTCCAGTATGGTAAAAGCAGCGAGGAGATACGGACTGTTGCACGGCTTCCACGTCAAAACCGTAACCGCTTTCGAACGTATCGCGTAAACGAAGTGATCTGCTACGATTTCTCAATAACTGTTAGTTTGAAAAATTTGTGCTTATAGTGTGATTAAATCGATTAATTTGGACGCGCGATAAATAAGCGAATTCGCTTTTGTGAAAACATAACGACACGACTGCAGTCGCGGATTTGTCGGTGTAATGTTTTGAAAACAAATTTGATCGCCATGTCACCGGGTTGTGTGTTGTGACTGTGACTATAGGTAAAGGATAGGGAGCGGTACCGAGTAACGAGTGAGTGCGTGTGTCGGATACGGCCCAGTGATTGCCGGCCTCCTGTCTGTAGTGTATCCAGTGGCGAGGCGCTCCGCAGGGCATTAGTTCAATCAAGAGTAGTGACTGATGGAGGATTGTGCTAAGGTGGCTAGTGAGGCCGGGCGTCATGCAGGCCCGTGTGGTTTTGACTAGCGATCACGAACACCGGCAAAACGGCGGCCACGGAGACGTCGGCGGTACTGGCACCACAGGTTCGCTTTCCGCGTATAATAATTGTTTAATAATAGGTGTACACCCGGTAAAAGTTCGTTTTCTAACCATTTTAATAATTGCCAACTAGACAGTTGAATATATTGTCGCACGCGTACAAACGTTTTAGGAACAAGTTTCCAAGGTAAATTGTGAAGGGATTAAACATTAAGCAATTGAAATAATAAAGCGTGCGGGTGTAAACTATGCTTGGTATCTACATACAAGTCAAAGACTCTCTATATATAGAAGGATGTGTTATCTGGACAAAATAAGATAAACACACAAGAGCATCTGACTCAACAAAGACGATGATGTTTATGTTTCCGTCCTGTTATCGACAAAATGAGAACAACGGACAAAGGTGGCTTGTCAAATCCTCAATGCACGTAGGCTTCGTAGAAAAGCCTAATTATCTTTGATACTGTTATGTATTAATGATTCATAATCACAAGGTAGATTTTCGTATCGGTTGGGCTCGGTTTTAGTGATTCATTCAGTTAATGTCAGATTCATGAAACACGTCTTTATAGTAAAAATATTGCTGTACCTACATATTGTACTTAATCATAAAATAACTCGATTACCCAGCGATAAAATTAAAACTTAGGAGGCACTCCCGAGTAAATGAGCAGTAAATTATAGAAATTGAAATAGCGACCAAATTTTAAATGAACCACAATGTTTGACACTTCAAAGTATATCCTAAAGACATAACATTGGAATGAAACGCATATTTTCATCAATTTAATTCGATCTATCTCGTAGGTATACATATATGACAAGCGGTAGTTGATACTGGAGGCGCTAAGTATGATCAGTTACCCATTGACATTCAATGATCGCATCAATAAATGATCAAGTAACAGGAACAAAGTCCGCGGTCGTGCTCACGTATAAAATCCATTTGAATATTCCCTTGACATGAGTGTCGGTGTTAGTTAGAGGTCAACCACCTGTCTGGACTGTGTATTTGCCTTTTACACTATTTAGGTATGTTATGTACCACCTAAAGTATCGTATTAAGTACTAGACTTATAAGTTTGAACTGATTTTGGTTTGATGCAAATTGTCTCGTGTAGTGAATGGTTTTCATCCACTTTGCCGTTTAAAATTGTTTTGTACCGTCACATTGTGTAGTACTATAGTAAAAATGTGAACACTAGCGAACTAATGTGCTACTAATTCAAGATACAGGATTAGTTAACTCTCGATTCATGTCTACTACTCGTAATTAATCCGGACATATTAATTATAATTAAGTTTAATCATATCATTAAGTCAAACCGACGTGGACCACTGCGAGGTGTTATGCTTTCCGCAGTCCTTATACTGTGGGTCTAAAACGCTTATAACTAGGAAGTAGACATGTACAGTATTATGCATGCCATTAGCAACCCCCGGGGTTTTGCGTACATTGCAATTAAGTGCTTTCACTTAGTCCCAGGACTCGTTTCATAAAAGTAGTTATTTACATTCAGCTTCAAAGTTGAGGCTACGTACAAGTGATATTTTAGTCCGTACCGTAAAAGTTCCAACGAGCGAAGCATTATCTTAATTTGTTTACACATTTGGGTGTGAACAAACATTAAAAATAGATTTAATATTTATGAGCTTAGTAATAAAAATGAATTGAAGCATGCCCCTTAGATTATATCATTGAGTGACAGTAAATTTAGTTAATGCTTCAACAGAGTTATTAATTTTATTTCGACTGTGCGGTATTATTAAGTGCGTAAATTCCGTGTTATATTATGTATTTATTATAACAATAGATAATTTATGTATATTAATAGTAACTTATTTTTATATGGGGCGGAGTCTGTAAGGAAAATGTGTTTAATATTCATATGTAAATACCTACCTTCTCAATCAAAACATAATTCGTGTTATCATTGGCACATAACTTATAGTTTACGACCAGCTAGACATGCATGCGTCACTAGACATTCACATTTGAATTCAAGCGCAGAAAAATTGGACTGATTTATGATCGGTTACAGATGCTTCTTGATATTGTGCGATTTTTGGTCAATTGTTTAATTACCATCAGCTCATGTGAATGCACTGCTGAAAATAAGCATTTTCTCAAAATGCCTATTTGTGTGAAAAGGTTTAAAAAGTTACGAAATATTTTCCATTGCTCAATGCACATAAACTCTGTGCGCCCGCATCATAGGTAAACTGGGCATGACAAAAACCGCCCTCGTTATGAACTAAGTGCACTCTGCGGGTCCATAATATTGTTTCCTCGCTTAATGATTAACGTTCAATTACTCAACAGTAATGCAGACGTTTCTGGAAATTTCACCGGTATTTCGCGCCGCTATAAAACGTTATTATCAACCAGGCAAACACGATGTACAAATAGGACAAAATACTTACGTCGCGCGTGTGACATTATAGAAAAAATACCAATTTCACATATAAGTGCGGTGTATGTGTGTCGACTAAACGGTTCAAAAGTGTTACATTGCACGAAGAATGTTGAGAAATGTACATTCTACGTTACAATATTTAGAAAATATGTTTGATTGTTAATGTAGGTTTGTTGCGTGAATTGAATAATTTGAACAATTCAACAAGTGTTAGGAAAAGCTTTGCGGTCGAAACTACGCTTGTATGTCGCTTTCTAATAAATATTTTGTATTTGTAAAAACGCACAGTAAAATGTTAGTTAAGTATGTTTCTATAATTACATATTAGTGTTCAGTTATAAGTCTCATTATCCATGTTATTCATACAATTTCAATTATAAGTTAATAAAGTTCTGTTTATATAATTAAATATTATTTATTTCGTATAAGGTCTTATTCCTTGCCCAGTTATCTGGGCAGAGAAGAGTCAGAGTGTGACTTTATAGTCACACCCTGACCTTCTCGCGGCGGACACTGCGGTCAAAAGACTGTTATGTCATTGTCCATGTATGGCTTACAATTAATTGAACATAGAACAACAGTGATGTAATATTACCAAAACTAACTGTACGTGTGGGAGAGGAAAGTTAAGGCGGTTTGTTTGTTAAAATTATTATTGTTAGATTTAATCACATTTATAATTTCATAAGATTTATTAATTTCATTTCCTCCAAGAGTTGTTTATACAACCCGGCGTCCTTTTTAGAATTACTATGATTTTATTTGTTATGTACATGTGGGTATTAAACTTTTATTCTAATTTATTTTTGTAAGACAACTAATATGTCAAATAGTAATTTAATTTAGACAGTTCACTCTTGTTTGAGTATATTATGTTGGGTCACGATTAGACAAAAAAGACCTGTGTAGTTTTCGTAAATACAATTGAGATAAATTGCACCTATCCAATCTGATGTATCTGGATAGTTAGATACTCTTGTGCCTGCATTGCACCAGGTAGAGAGTGCAGTTTTATCTAGATTAATCGACACAATTATGCCGGCTTGCTGGAATTCGGATGTACGCTGACGAATCTGTAAGCACGAGACATTTGCATGGTTCCCTGGTAGGCTTTACAACTTTTGTAGATACTATGGTCGGTATACAGGTAGATACGAATTACCACCAAAACACTGGGCAGTTTAAAATATCAACACGTTCATTCAGTATTATTTAAGCTAAACTGAGCTGTGATGATGAAATAAGGTCCAATTGCTCGAACCTGGTCCAAATGTCCTAAGGTCCAAATGTACCTTTGTCAAGTAGCTGTTGTGTATAGGAAGATTTACATATTTTAAGTCTACGGCTTGCCCACTCACTGTTCTGCCTTTCCACCCCAGACAACAAGCAATACGGTTGCCTAGCAAAATCAATAAGTCTTAGCAATATACACTGTAATGAGATTGCATTGATGTAGTATAAGATCATATTACTAAATGTTAGTACACATAAAGGAAAATTACACTACTGTCGGCTTCGAAAAATAGGTATTGTTTTGTTAAATGTGGAACACGTATCTATTTATAAAAATAGAGTACATACATATAAAAACAGAGTATTTCATATTGCTTACATAATATAATGGAATTAATTACGCTTTAGTATTTGTACATACCTGATTAATTCTGCTTACTTCGTTAAAATGAAATAATTAACTGGATAAGGCAGTTTTCCTCCCCTTGTTTATTAAGATATGAGCTATAAATATGAATTTAATTATGTCGTGCTAATATGGTTCGACGTCCTCATTCGTCTAGAGGTAATCTCGTTCGGCTAATTGAAACATTCTGAGCTCGATTTTCGGGCCCGGTAAACATGTTTCTATTTTTAACTAGTTAATTGTTCGATTTGGGATTTATTATGGTATTCTGCAACACGGGTTGATTTCAGGTAATTGTTGCGTAGGCAAAAAAGGCTAGTTATAGTATGCATACTAAATATTATACCTTTTATTTGTATAAAATACACTGTAAAGAAAACAATTTAAGAAAATACGTCCAATAACATACGCTAATCCTGTGTCACCACTCATTATTCTAACGGGACTCTATTTACCACCTGCTGTGCTAAACCTGAAAAAAATACACTTAATATAGAAAAAAAATGTCATTAATCAACACCAATAGCCGTGTTTAGACGTGCATTAGTAATTAAATGTTACAAACATCTCATTAGTACGTGTCAACATTCGAACCTTAAACGATAAGACGTGGCTCACGCCAATCCATCGCAGTATTGATTAATGTTCTATTGAATTTACTCATTACTGTTGGGTACTTGCGGTTGCGACCGCGTAACTGAGTTTATCAATTATGCTTTGGGAATTGTTTAGAGGTAGTGCTGAAAATTTAAATTGTGCTGCAAAATTTTGATAAAATTGATTTAGTACTTTGGTTGGAGAAATGTAACTCATTGTTGTTATTTACAATAACAATCGGTATATGGAATATGGAAAAAATACTGTATTTTCTCACAATGTATTAATATTGTAAGAATGATATAGTAATGTATTGACTATTCTATAGTTGACGTTTCATAGAATCCCATTTAATTCAAATCTATTTATTCTACGAGTATAAAAATGTTAGTTGGGAGTCTATGTAATGCCATAACATTAAAATGACATCTGTTGTGGTGGCTGAAATCTCCCTATAAACCTCTCCGAGTATATTAAACACTTGGCCCAAAATGTTGCCATTTTGTAAGGGAAGAAATTTAAGCCACGCTAGAAACTTCAGAAGCGGCTTAAACCTTTTGCCACTAGACTTGAGAGATTGTGAAACAATAGCCAAAACGGAACCGTGAAAAATGCATTACATTAAATAACCAAAATGATTTCGTTTGACGTCATTATCTGAGTGTAATATTATTGGTGCACAAAACTGACTGTAACAGATAATTCCCCGATAAGATATACTTTGGAAGTGTCAACGTCGATGTTTTCATAACAAAGAGCATTGTACGTGTTTCTTTCGATATAATGGATTGATTTTTGTGAATACGTTAGTGCCGGTTTACAGACGAAATGTTTTTGAAATGATGTTTCAATGATCGCTCTGAATTCATATAGGTATCTCATTAAAATATTAAGGCAAAACCTCAAATCATATATAACCGTCAACATGTGCCTTAATCATCTGGGCATTGCCTTTTCAACGCAGCAAAAACGCACGTGCAAAAAGATCCCTGTAATTACTCTGATGTAAACTCACTTCTGGTTTCGTAAACTATTTATATTGAAGACACTGGCTAAGGTTTACAAAAAATCCCAATAAATAATCATTTTTACAACAAGAGAAATGTTTGTGATGTGTTCAAATGTTTTAAACACGACAGACAAACTTTATGACCTTCACGACTCAGCTACGTCATAAATATTGTTACCGTGTAAGTAATTCATGTTTTTGTTGGATCCAACCGCGCTACTGACTTCTTCCTTTATTGTCTCTTGCAGCAGGTGGGCTGAGACTGGTTTTAAACGTATTAATAGTGAACAGATTTGTTAGCGAGATAAAAAATCCTAAATAACTAATTAAAACATTTTTGTAAGAAAATAAAAAGAACCGCAACCTACTGTTGATATCCTAGTATGGCAACCTGTGGGTATGAAGATTTCATTTTTTCGTGGCATGATAAAATGTGATGACAAATGCAATACAATTTAGAGTATCCACTATGACGGCTCTTCCATCATTGTGTATGGTCGTGGCTATCCGGGAGTTTACGAATATCCCACAACTTAACTAAAAAACGAAGCTGTTTTTCTCGAAATTTCGGTCAAACAGCACGTCCAAATAATTGATGATGAATATTCGTTCCGATGTCGATTCGTCGCTACTTATTTCGCAGCCGGGTGGCCCGAAGGCGATCGTGCTAACAAATTCATTTGTTGATGTCTTTTTTGTCCAAGGCGCGTGATTAATTGTTTGTTTTTTGTGAAGTTTAATTAACAGTTTCAACAATCGCTTCTCTCACAGCAGTGACTTTAAAAACGAGAGCGCAAGTTTCACTTGTACTAGTAATAATTTTTTATCCGTTTCAATTCCGAATTCGTTAATAACCGTGCGATGGGATTTTTTTTGTTTTCCGCGACGAAACCGTACACATTTTCTTGAAGAGAAAGTGGTGGAAGCATTGTTGAAGTTTATCAAGCTTCTCCATTATGTTTGGTGAAAATGGCTGGCACGTGGATGTAATTTGTGTTTAGTACGCGATAAGGCCTCGCGAAACGTGATCGATTGTTCACAACCTGTGTCCTAATAAAGTTTACACGACGTATGTTAAAGGCTTCCTCCCACTGTGAAATATTATTAGCATTTGCATATTTTGATTTTATCGTCAATATCAAATGTTATAAACACGATTTATCTCAATGCTTTATAATTTAATATTGCCATTTTTTGCGGTGTTATTGATAATATTTTTCATCATTAACATATTTTTTTAAATATTATTACGTGATTTTGCCAAAGTCTAATTGTTTAACAGCCTTTGGCAGACTTTATATCAGTAAAAATATACCGTTAAAAATGGTATGCATACAGGCACGCATCGCTAGCCACCCTTGCAGGTAACTTGCAGCTGTGTTGTAACTCAATGATGGCTATGTATAGTGCTCTGTCACTTTCGTAACGCTAAATATAAGTATAATACAACTATTGTAATTTTGTCGTACCATTCTAATGTAAGTCTTGTAAAATGCATTCAAATATTGAAGTCTAAAGGTCTCATAGATTTCATTAGAGGTCTTCTTTGTGAAGGTAACATTTATAGATGCAATCATTCAAAATGTTTAGATGCAAATAACACAAATAAATCTCTTAGTAACCTGCGATGAATACTAGGTTTCGAAATGTCAAGTAATAAAACACAAATGGTAACATCCGAAAATCGTTTGATACAAAATTACGAACCTAAATCCACGTTTATGCAGGAAATATACGTTCAGAACTCCATTATAACAAAATCCAAAAAGGAAAGATGTCACGTGCAAACAAATGCGTCCATGACGCATATCTAGACATCCATATGAAAAACACCAACGCAGTCTCAAAAGCTAGGAACAAATAATCTCACAAGATTCTCGCGAGCTGATTCGATCCAAATACGTCGAGATGACTAGTGCTAATGCGTCTAGAATGCAGATCCACCGGCTTTTCCCAACGCGATCGCTTTGCACTCGTTCAGGTAACCTTGCAACGTTTGACATTGGCCAAGTTGATTTCGAATCGTTTATTGCAAGATTTGCGTGGCAACCAAAATCCCCACTCTCTCGGACTACGCACTTATTGTTCCTCTTAAGGAAATACCCTCGAATGAATTCCGTGTCCCTAAAAGGTATGGATAATCCCACACGTGGTAAATCAGAAAGCATGGGTGTTTGTTTATGCGGTTGCGTCATTGGCTTAATAGGTTTTGATGAAAGTTTGCATTATAAAACTAACACGATTGTAGATATTATTCGACGTAGCGATTTTACGAGTATTATTGGCTTGAATTTCTTTTGTATACCGGTGTTATTTCGCTTTTACGAGTAGAATTAGAATAGAAAGCCTACTCAATACTTGTTTATGTTTTAGTGATTTAGATCTAAGTGTCACTAAGTTTCTGGAGAAAGCAGAAATTAAGTCATTATTTTTATATACTCAAAGAGGTAAATGAACGTAAGTTTAAGTTTATACCATTAGTGAAACAGCAGTTTAATGACACCAAGTCAATACCGCTAAATTTGATTTACTTGTTTTTGTCTATGAATCGCAACTAATGTTGTTTTAATGCAATCAAAGAGGAGGGTAATAGCCTGCACTTATGCCACGACTATTATAATTACAACCTATGTGTCACATCTGTGTATTTAGATAAGAGGATAACAGCTTTTAGCCGAGCTCACCTTGTTTGCACTGAGAAGGCTATGGTTTAAAGATTCACTCTTAACAGATGTTCAGAGTGCGTAACGCGGTTAGCGCTGTTTGAACCGCGCTTTCTACCTGTTATCTATCCATCACCACTTCTTTCTTACCAGTTAATGTCGGAGCCATTAGTGCCTCGTTGATTAAAAACTGTAAAGCAAATAATCTAATTAAACGCTTTGTTGGTCAATAGTTCAGTCCCTTTCTGGCTATCTGGCGTCGAGATGGTTTTATCTAAGCTTGATTTATGAACGTTCACGATTATTGGAAAACTATTAGTTCACGTTTGCGACGTTGCAGATTTATGTCTCCATCGATAAAGTCACGTTATGTGGCATCTTTTTCATGTTCCGAGCTAGTGCCACCAACCGCATGCGTACTGCTGCGGTTGTTTACCATCTACGGTGCATTCGTATCGAACGGACTCGACTTGCCTGTAAACATTTTAAAATAGCTATCGGAGCTGTGAGTGTTTTGCAGTCCTGCACTCGAGTTGTAAACTACTAAAGAAAATCTATCAAAGCGCGTGCCTCGCATGATTTCCATGTTGATTGTGTAAGTGCGATCGCATGCCTCAGCGGCCACGTAATCAATGTATTGGCCCTAACAATAGGAAGAAAATTCAATTCTTATAGGAATAGACTTATGTACAGAGCGTCGTTTGTGGTTGCTTGACTGTAGGGACATAAATAGAAAGTGTCAAATGCTTAGCGTTCGTATAATGTGTTGAATACCAGTCGGGCTGGTCGGCGTGCTAATTTTGTACGTCAAGCAAAGCTTCTTTTTTTTGTTGAATAAATTGGCACACATGGCAAGCCTGCATCGACTTAACTGTTAAGTAGCATTCCAAGCGTTTGGTTCCTAGCCGTATCCTCTAAATGCATTGACCGCCTCTTAGGAGTTCACGGTCTTGGATAATAATTATGAAATTTAGGCTAAGGTTATTTCGCATCTGCTTAGATTGAGCCACGAAGCCTATAAAACAAGGAAAATGTAGTGAGCAGTGATTTGAAGGATCGGACTATACAGATACGAAATGTTGCATAGCGTGTTGTGGGATCTGGTTGTACTTATCCAACAATAAGACCATGTGGTATTGAACAGTGGCCGTCGTGAAGGGAGTTTAGATTGGACATTGGCAAGTCACGTTCCATTGCACGAAGCGAGGATACCGTTCATGCAGAACGGTTTGGGCGGCGGCCGCAGAAGAACCACGATATCATTTTCAATCCGACAATGTTATTTTTTCATTTGTCGTCTTTTATTTGCCCGTAAATGTCATTGCATTGTATGCCCGCATATGTCATTTTGCGTTTTTTGTTGCCTGCAATAAATATCGCATAAAGAATGCTTATAAGGAAAATGGCACTTAGTAGTTGAGCAATAACTGTATTTTGTTTCTTTGTAGCATCGCGAACTATTCAAAAGCAAAACCGTAAATCGGCAAAGCAAACACAGTCGCAACTACAACAAATATGTGCGTACATACTGAAACAATGGACACTGTTTGTTTTACACTTGTGATGTTCTCGAAACCTCCGAAACCTGTGACTTTTGTCATACACATTACTGTTTTGTTAAAATGTAACAATGAAATTAAAAGGAAGCACTGACTACGTGTTAACATAGTGTTCTTTTCTAAAACAAACGCGAATCTCATCAAACATTTGGACCAATATTGAAAAACACTCGACTTCAATTCCGCCGTATCGGGGATCATAAATATTAAAACATTCGCGTACCCACATACATAAATTTCGTACTTGAAAAAAGCGGGACGTGCATGTGCGATTGGTAGCAGTGTCTGATACACATGCCCGATGGCCGCGATCCATACCTTATTGTTTCAAACTAAATGTTTGCATTGAGCGCATATCGAACCGTGTTTACCTGACATTTCCAATAATGCACTTTGTGAAACTGTTATTGTGAATTATAAACGTTATTTGAACCGGCTTTGTCGACCTCGAAACATTCAAGGATTTTGTAAAGTCAACATTTAAATTGAATTTAGTGTTTGCGTCCTTTTGGGTTGCATTAATTTCGGATTCAAATTTAATGTGTTTTCTTAGATTAAATATTTTTACATACAAAAACACATCCATCGGATGTTCGAGCTGGTAGCCATGTGCATAAACGATGGTCATGAAAATATTGTTGAAGTACATGCAATAAATACAGGTATATTAAAACAACATAGAAACGCATAACACAATTTTACATAACAATATATTTAAATTCAAAGCGTATTTATGATTCGAATGACATCGCGCACACCTCATCCATATCCAATGTATTTGTATGGGAAAGTTTGTTTGGCGCATGTTCTCATACATTCATAAATTCCAATTCTCTGGAAATCTACCAACGCGTGTTATAAAAGTTTCGTTTTGAAGTAGGTTTTTGTTTTATTTTCCTGTGCAGTGAAATTTCCCTTTACCCCAGTTTTTGCGGTTCAATGACCGTAATTTCAAAAGCGAAATAAACATTACCTAAAATAAAATGACGAATAATTAATGTTATCAATTACCACACATTAAGCAAAGTCAATTTAGTTCTTATATTTGTGCACCTGCAAATGCAAATATTTTTATAATTCTTAACAACATACACGCAAAATGTTTAATTGCTTCGATGTTTAGTTAGACACTTTCAATACCAGCTCATTTCAAAATAAGCATGAAACTATCATAAAGAAACCATTAAATTAAACAATAAACTCGTGAAATAATTATTACAAGATGCAAATAGAAATAGATGTTACAATAGGTTATCGCGTTTCATAACCACTTGTAGCTCCAAACAAATTGCCAATATTTAATTGAATCGATTAAACCGTGCTATTTGACTCAAACAAGGATCACAATAAAAAGGTTAATTGGTGTAGGCTAATGGGTTTTATAAGAGCGCTATAATTATTATATTAAAAGTAAGCTCATGTGATGCAATGGATACCATTAAGCAACGCCAAAAGTAACAATAAAATATTACATAGTAACTTTACACTGTCATATTAATTGTGCCTTTTCGAGCTTAGGATATGTATTTACGTAAACATTTTATACAACGTACTACGGAGTAATTGTGGAGAATTAGTTATGCATAATTATTTCAACAATAGAATTTAATTGAAGTGTTTCAATGGACCTCGTGATTATGATTCTGTTTACGTCCTTTTTCCTAGCTCGCCTTCGGTAAATCAGGTTAACATCTGCTATTAAGTTTCTACTTAAATCTGATATCAATAACTGTACTGTGCTGTATCAGCCCATATACGTCTCACTACAGGGCACGAACCTCTACAATAGAAAGTACGACGATATAACGCCTTCTAAAATTTAGAGGAATCTATAAATACTCTTAATACCTCAACGCATGTCATAAATTTAGGGAGTAATAAAATGGAGCTCAGTTTATGAAGTTAAATCCTATATGTAATCCTTTGGTAGACATTCTGGCTAGTCGATGATATGTGAAATCATTGTACAATATTAATATTAGTATAACTTTCCTGACAATAACTAATTCGTATTGTCTGTACAGAATACGCAGAAAAATATATGTTTGATATTAATTTCTATTTGCGTATGTTTTATTAAGTACTCTAAGTAATACGTGAAACATAGTTTAGTGAACAATAACTTAATCATAAGATATTTTTACTTGTAACCTATGTGTACACTTATTTGTTTTCCTAATAAATAAATAAATATATTGAATTATGGACTCATTGTAGTGTTTCTTTGTTTACAGGTAAGCGGTGTTACTGAAAATTGGGAAAACTTTCGAAATAGCAAGTATAACTTGATATAGTTCGTCGTTTTAGAATTTTCTAAGCTCTTCTTTTTTATAAAAAAAAATTATACCAGTGAATAAAAGATTTTTTCATTCGTAAATAATGTTTGTAAATTCATAACTTTTCTAATTGCCATCATTTACTTTTACAACGGCGCGTCTCTGAATACAAAGGCAAAAGGAATGAACCATCCTTATTATTATTCCAGAATTATATTTTAAGCTTTTGTATTTCGAAATGCTTTTGATCATTTATTCTTTTTTCTTTCACCACTCGAAAAATTGGCTAGGTCAATTAGATTTGCTACGGTCTAAACTTTTATACGACTTTAGACTTTACTTATCTAAGAAATAAATACTTCCTGTCTTATTCATAGACAGTTTTAAAACCTATTTTAGTTATAGAATGTTTTGTCCCTTTCGAGCGACTTTTAGATTTTGTTTGAGCGAAGAGGACAAAACATTCGATAAATAAAATAGATTTTAAAATTCTCTGAATAAGGACTTTCCTATTCTTCTCTTCAGCTATAGGAAGTCCACTGCTGAACATAGGGCTCCCCCGTGGATCGCCACATAGACTTGTTGGAAGCGGTCTATATCCAGCGACTTCCTAAAATAAAGAAATAAATACTATATTTACAAAAAAATCCTCGATATACAAAATCTACCTCTCTCACCAGTCAAAAATATAAAACCTAACAAAAAATACCGACACTTCTAAAAATACACATTATTAACGTGAAAGTGTCCTACATATTCAGTAGCCTTTAAACAGCTCTGCTAAACATCTTGACAAACAGATACTAGTAGATAGCTGACTCGTGGGTCAAGGTGAAACGCATTTCCATGATTCAACTCGTTGAAGCCACACAGGTCAAAGATAGATCATCGTCAGCCTTAAATAGAGCACAAGTGGCCATAGGCCTTTCTAAATAAGTGGTAATCGTCTTATGCGATATCTCTCCAAAGACTGTATTGGATTCAATTGACCATTGAAACATGTTGAATTGATCCGTACCCTTAAAAGTAAAAGGTGCGTGTACGGTCTGTATGAGCGAGGAGAAGTGAGGGTTGGTGTGGAAATATTAAGACTTTTCTAAACATTTTTATGTAGTCTGCTGTCACCGTAGACGTAGCAGGCAGTGAGTCGTGGCTATAAATATAACTCGTCAAAAATCGTGTTAAGACGTTCATTGTTAGAAACCGAAAGGCCGTCTAGTATTTACAATGATGGTCACGAGTTGCCGATTGAATCTTACGAGTCGAGAGGAGTATAATTCAATTACCGCCCACTGGCCACCGAGTACGGGCCACCGTGCAGGGCTGCCAGATTATTAAAATTCATCGTAATATATGACAGCTACGTATTAAAAGTTGTCAGCGATACTCAGTGCACATATTGACAAAATGGTTCATTTTATTGTAAGCCTATACTCTTCAATTGCCGACCAAATCTTGTTCCTTCATATTGATGGATTGATGCATTATAACACAGACAAATTGTTCTCATGCCGTAAAGATCCTTAAGGCATCCACAACTTCTATTAGCTTCTAGGCAATATACACGTATGCTAGAGTTATTAGAAATTCCAGTTGTTATTAGTAAGCTGCTTGCTCATTTGTTTACTCTGACGTATAAAAACTATCTGTCTATAGTCCGGCAGCCCTAGCCGCTGACGATAAATGGGTTACTGGCCCGGCTTCCCCGCTACACTTGAATACAAACGTGGCGTTATTATCACGTCGGTTGTTTGTACTACGGAGTCGCCCGCAGCCACTCAGAAGCCGTTTCTCGTTTAAACTTCATTGATTGTGCCTCGTTTGTGTTTTACTTGGCCGAGTGCAGGCTTTTTTAATGCCATAGAGATATACTATAGAGGAATGCGAAAGTAGAGCATCTATGATTGGCTATTAAGTTTACATTGGAGGCGAATGTCGATGCAGTTTTTGTAATCCGCTATGGTTTACGTGTTGGCATTATTGTGATAATAATTTGTCGGTTTGTTGTGAACGCAACTTTATTAAATTTGTAATATCGGAGAGAGCAAATTACGTTACGAGTTAAACAACTTATGTTTCATGTGTCTTCTACCTTCTAAGCAACTAACTTGATTGTGTTGGAGGTATTTATATGAAAGGCTGATAAATGTGAAAATAATAATAATAATAAATTTATTTATTCCAATTGATTATAACAAATTCTCTTAATCTATATATCAGATTACAAAATTGTCACAACTCAGTTATATTTTAGAAAAAATCTACATTGACGACTGTTGAAAATGTTGTTTGGACTGTGATAAATATGGTCTTATACCACAGAAAACTTTTCATCAAGTCTTAATTATTATAACACCTTACCTAAGTTCCTAAGTGACTTGTGAGTTGTGAAATACACACGTTTTGTATAGTGACATATTTCACTAAGGAATTTAAAGGAAGCAGCGCAACTTCCAATTTGTACGTAGAAAAAGTATTACAGCGACAGTTCTAGCTTACATTCCGCGAACCTTGTTCCGGGAAACTTTTGATATTTTAATTTATCCTGCCATAAAAATGTCTTTAATCATATACCTTCTTATGTTTGCCAAGAAACCTGATTAACTCTGTAGATGAGCACTATTGCCATATTGTTGATCTATTACTGGTTATTTATTAAGTTTTTAGTATATTAAAGTATACTTATTTAGTTTATAAGAATTATGCATATAATGTATACGACAGCCTCCGTGGCGCAGTTGATTAGACGCAGGCTGTGAACGACAGGCCGCGAGTTCGATCCCCGCACCGAGACAAATATTTGTGAAGCCCGCAAGTATTTGTTTCGGGTCTGGCTGTCTGTGAGACCGCAGTTCCTGATACCCACAACACAAGACTTAATTGATCTTAATGTGGGGCCAGGACTACGTATGTAACTGTTGGGTGCATTGGATGGGTGAAAAAAAGTGCCACGTGATGTGCAGATGGTTCATATTTTAATTATTCCTCCCTACACAAGACACGGTATATGAAACGGAAATGTCCCACACGGCTCATTCATCAGCGTATCAATCATTGTCTGTCACATGTTCATGCTCATTCATTATGAAGTAGCTATAACCAGCCATTGATAACTTTATGGATCCGTATGTATAGGTACGTTTGTTTAAATATAGTTATCTGTAAGTTCAAAAGTTGACTTTAGAGTTTCTTTAAAATTAGTACAAACGTAACTAATATCTAGAGAAACATGTTTTCGAATATTTTTATTATATTTTGTGTATATTTTCCGTATGTATATAGTCCTTATTCCACATTAACTTAATACGCAGGGTCAAAGCAACACGATTTATATGCAAATCGTGCATGTCAATACAGAAGCACGCATATACTCGTACGAGTAGTGGACTGTCCGACCCGTGATTTGAACTCGGAGATTCACGGTTGACGGACTTTATTCATATTCATGATAGAAATAGATATTATTGCAAGAATAGTTCACGCACACTCGTTAGAATGAAATCTGGTTTTTGGGTAAAATTCATAACAGGTTTTATGAGACTTGCATACTAGTCTCAAAAGAGTGGTATCCTAAATATCAACTAATTCATATCTACCAACTGCCTTATTCGTAGAATGTTTTGAAATACAGATTTTAATTATCGAATGTTTTGTCTTCTTCGCTCAAACTGAATTCAAAAGTCGTTCGAAAGCGACAAAATAACCAGACATACGTTTTTTTTGTTTTGGAATCTTTTTGAATCATTTCGTAACAATTAAGTATTTTTGTTTTTCACTGAATGTGTTGAATTTTATTTTATATCACATTTAACGAATATCGGATCCAAGGGTCAAAGGTGTACTACAGACACAACTGAACAAAATTAAGTTACCCAATTTAATTAAACCCTTAACAAACCTTTAAAACGTTTTATTTTTTTCTGAAAAAGGACTGGCAACTAGGGATTAAAATTTAATCTTCCTAATGGATTTCGTTTGATTACTCGTATATTGCCCCTGGGAGGTGGAATAATTAACACAAACTGCACACATAAATTCATAACTTATTTGAATAACATAATAGCCCCTCATTGCCATATATACCGGATGCAAATTACAGTCGTGAAAGTCACTATTAATATTGTGCAACTACATTATATTATATTTTAAATAACCTCTTACGTGCATATCGAACGTTCGAGTGTTATAATGATGTTTGCGTGCGGAGACACATCTCGAGATATATGGAACGTGCCGGCCGCACATGATACGGATTCGTCGACGCCACACCACTCTCCAATGTATGAATGAACTTTCTAATTTCTTTTTAACTAACGCGGAGACAGATACGCGCGCGATTACAAACAAACATAATGGTTATAATATAGAGATCCACGAACTTTTTGTATCGTAAATCTAATATATCTTGGTTTTGGATAACCCCTTTGCTAACCGAATATTGAACTTTTATTTAACCTTTAACTTCAAATAACATCAGGCATGATGCTGCTTATTTGAATGATTTAAGAATTACTTTGAAGTAAAAGTAATTTCGGACTGAGTAGACTGCCTCGGTGGCGTAATGGTACTACGGTACGATTGCAAAGCTGAGGTCTCGGGTTCGAATCCCGGGTCGAGCAAAGTGATATTGGATTTTTCTATTCATTATCAGCCCGGAGTCAGGAATTTGTGCCCGATATGGCGATAGGCTCGCCCCCTATCAATAGTGGGACGGAATATACAAGGCGAAACGTGGGTGTTCTGGTAGCTCCTCTGCCTACCCCTTCTGGAAAAAAGGCGTGTGTTTATGTATGTATGTAAAAGTAGTGTCATGGCCTGATAAAATTGGATCTATTATCCTAAAACCCTTATTTACACTTTTCTTTGACACAGGCACCTTGTAGGTTGTCATTGTCCTTTGGGTGTCAAAATATGTATACTTTAGGTATCAATGTCCTAAAATTTCATTGATCATGGAGAATGGTGTTTGATCATCGCCTGCTAGTGTCTGTCGATTATTGTCGAGTTGCGCATAATTGATGATGCGGTAGTGTGTTCTAACATTATTGAAGTTTTTATTTGTATTTTCTAATGTAATGATTTGTTAGATACAGTTGCGTTGCATTTGCTCGTAACTGTTTGCACGCGTCTTCAATCTTTCCTGTTTTAAAACGATTGCAGTGTCTGAATTATTTTGGAATAAATTTGATGATACTTTTGTCATAGCTGTATTAATAATGCGCTGATAATAACTGGATCGATTGATGGATGAACTTGTTTTTTTATTCACTAAATGTTCTAGATCTAACGGCAAACATTTATAATATCGCAAGATTTGTCAATCACAAAATGATCTATTCGTATGCTAAGATGTAAACTTTATTATAGAGGATTGGCCAAATATAAACGCGTCAACATCCGAATCAAAATAAATGACATCAAAATTTGCAAAAGGATATTGTTCGACTTTAATACATATTTGGTTACAAGTGTCCACAGAGAGGAAATGAAACAAGTTATCAAATTTTTTTGCCATCTCGGTCGCGGAGATCGTGTTCCGCTTTTTTGTGTCTTGTGTAAAACAACGAGTGACACCGACGGACGTTCCGCACCGTGGTTCCGGATGCAAAAAAATACATTTAAATATCAAAACTCGAATGTTTTTTGTGCATTGCAGTAAAGAATACCACTTTTGTTATGGTCAATCCGATACAGTAATAAAAATGTTTATGGCTAAACACTTTGATGTGATTCGCTATGTTTGAGTGGTGATTTCTGTATGAATCGGCAAGTCAAGTCTAACAGTCTTCAAATGCAGCGCTATCAGAGATTTCGTTTTTTTAGCAGCGAAATACTTGCATATTTTATTACTGGTGTGTTAATGAAATATTTTGTAGATGACTCATGTGTGTCTAGGAAGTAGTTTGTCTGTTCGCAGAATAATATTTCAAATTAAATGTTATTGTTATTCCAATGGACAGTATATTATTAATTACAGTGAGAAGTGTCTTCACCGTATCTTTATGTTTACACAAATTGTAACAGTCTACTTTAACATGATATATGCACATCTGTGCTAATAGTTAAAATTGAAAAATATTCTTACGTACTTACCTATCAATTTACCAATATATTAAAAATTTGATTAAAATCATGAAAGAATATTTATCGAAGTAAAACATCAATGTAACGACTGTACATGATTGTCCGGGCCTAACGTAGAGCAATTGAGAAGTGTATTGAATTGAAATCAAATGTAGTGACACACGGCAACGTGTTACGTTTACATTCGCAATTGTACTTGTGAAACACAATTCCGATACACAAAATGAAGAAACATTAGTTGTGTTGAAAACATTATATCTCGGCTGTATCAAAACGTGTAATCGCCTTGAAACGTCAAACGATACTCATGATATTTGATAAAGGTGAACTGAATGTATCACGTATCGCATTCCGTTCCACTTGCCGTCAATGTGTCTTCTAATTCCGCTAGTTCTCTTTCGCGGATTTGCTTGACGGAATGAGAAAATGCCTCATTTGAAATGTATATTAAGAGCGATTTAGCTCGTTTGAGTAGTGGCTTAGCTGATTGGTTTGTCGTATTGATTGAGATACAATGATTATAACACGCACTATATATTTTATTAACATTATTTATTGACACACTCATAGGGTTCGAAAGGAGGCTCATAAATGTGTTATTCAAATGTAGTATTCATAAATCGACTGCCCTGAGTTGTAAGTTTCAAATCTATTATTATAAGTAGCACTTACATTTGATAATGATAAATCTCACACTCTTCGTCATTCGGACACTGTTAAGCCTCTGTGTTTACTCACGCAGTCGATGGGCCAGGAATTCTCCAATTAAAAACATTTAACAAAGGCCTAATTTAATAGAATTTACCCATTGTGGTGGATGAAGGCATGAACAGCAACTGTGGGCCGGGAAATACTCCTTATACATTGACGTGGGAAGTCAATGTTGATAAATCAAATTCTTCATTAACGGAAATCATGTGGAAGCTGTATGTGCATTTCTAAAGATGTCCGTTAATATTAGATTTTAGCTAGAATCGGTATTGTCTAACATTGATGCCATGAGGTAAAATATCGGTGTTCTGACATCATTATCAGTTTCTGCGAAACAAAGATGGAATATCGATATCCAGTTATCTGTGATGACATTGATATCAATAGCGCCGTTTTTACAATAGCGTTCATCTCGATTTAGGCCAAACTGAAAAAACATCAAATATTCATTGCTCTGAATACTGTTACTGATTCAGTATCAGAATGAATATTTCATCGCACAAGTTAAAACATTTTTGTAAATTGTAGAGCAAAATAAACAAATATTTTCAATACATTCTCAAGTATTCTATTTGTGAACTTCTGTCACGTAACACGAGATTCTTCCCAGGCGAAATTAATACTAAAAAGAATACTTTCAAGCAATTCGTCGCCCCAGCATTAAATGTAGATAATAAATGATTTTTCTAAGAAACTGAAATGTGTTTCGTCTGCATCAGAGGGATTAGGGATACCCCCGCAGACGTAAAAACAAGTGCAAGTTATTACTTTACCTTTGCCACATGGTACATAAATGCAATCATAACACAAATTGGGTTTTTATCTCGGCTCATATAATTAATTTATCGTCCTGGGAATGCAAAGAATATATACGTAGCAAACTAAACTTTTATTTCCGTTCCGTCATCGACTTTGCCACGGAGGGAAGTGGAAAAGTAGGTACAGTTTATTTCCAATACTTCTCTTTACTATTTGATTAATTTAGTTGCATATAAAGAAAAGTTAAAAATACCCAGATACTCGCTGTCGTTTCTGTTGCTGTACAACTGCATGAGTATATATCTGCTTTAGACATACTATAAAACACGCTCACACGTATGGCTTGAATACTGGGGCTGTCGTGTACAATCGTTTATAAGTTATCAAAGCAATGTCAGTGCATTGTGTTCATGGCACCAGTCGGCCGGGTGCTGGATGACGTCAGACCATAATGTTCGCGCACGCCGCCGAGCATGACGCCTGTTTCCGCCACCACTTCCGCCTTCCACCTCCGAATTATTTGAACTACTAAATCGACTGTCATTTCGTAATCTGCTTTGAATGGTCGCAGCATTTATACGCCTCTATAAAGATAGAGCCTCTATAAGATACCCTTGTTTACGACGTCTACTGTTTTATCTGTGACTCAATTGTTGTGTGTATATTTTACTTTGTTTAATGTTTGTTTTGTAATTAGTAGCATGATATCCTGCGGGTCTATAATTAGAGGAGGCACTTCATTGATCGTTTCGTATTTAGTTTTAATTATATTGAATAATGTTTGAATAAGTCGTGTTAGAATATAATTAATGTTTGAAATAACGGTTATACTAATTATTTTTATGATAATACTATTTTAAAGTGGATATAATTTTGAGCGATATTTTAATATTACCGATATTTAAATATATTAAAAGTACAAAAAAGGGTATCCTAATCTTGATTAACAGATATGATTCAACGTTTTGTTAGATAAAACGCTCATAGTGTTTTGTCACATGCATACATTAAGAAACACTTAGCATCTTGGAGTAAAGTATGATTAAGAAAACGGCGACTGGAATAACAGGCTAAATAAATTACTCGTAAGAACCGATAAGAACCAGATAATGTATACATTCGCAAAGGTTAGAGGAAATCCTCCAAGCGGCAAACATGCAAATGACCAATCAGCAAAGGTAATTTCCAATCAGGAAATCACTGGCTTCATCGGGCGAATCATGACTCATGAGTCACGTTTGGGGAGTTCACGAGAAGCCCAATGCTTCGCATAAAACAAGAGCGTCATTGGACCGCAAGAAACCAGAGCGAGCGCAGGCGGCGAGCCTCGTCCCCCGGTTCATAACTACTCCCCGGTACTAATTATTTTTATGATAATACTATTTTAAAGTGGATATAATTTTGAGCGATATTTTAATATTACCGATATTTAAATATATTAAAAGTACAAAAAAGGGTATCCTAATCTTGATTAACAGATATGATTCAACGTTTTGTTAGATAA
The DNA here is from genome assembly GCA_033459515.1 of Theretra japonica. Taxonomy (NCBI): domain Eukaryota; kingdom Metazoa; phylum Arthropoda; class Insecta; order Lepidoptera; family Sphingidae; genus Theretra; species Theretra japonica. The sequence continues at coordinate 4,471,179 of CM065938.1, read as the reverse complement.
AACGCTCATAGTGTTTTGTCACATGCATACATTAAGAAACACTTAGCATCTTGGAGTAAAGTATGATTAAGAAAACGGCGACTGGAATAACAGGCTAAATAAATTACTCGTAAGAACCGATAAGAACCAGATAATGTATACATTCGCAAAGGTTAGAGGAAATCCTCCAAGCGGCAAACATGCAAATGACCAATCAGCAAAGGTAATTTCCAATCAGGAAATCACTGGCTTCATCGGGCGAATCATGACTCATGAGTCACGTTTGGGGAGTTCACGAGAAGCCCAATGCTTCGCATAAAACAAGAGCGTCATTGGACCGCAAGAAACCAGAGCGAGCGCAGGCGGCGAGCCTCGTCCCCCGGTTCATGTGACATATTGCCACATGATACCGTATTATCGGATATCGCCGTGCACTTTAATTAGCGCGTAGAGAAATGCCTCACTGCTATGAATAATGATACGGCAGGGAAACATTGCATTGCGCGCATGTCTCGGCATTTTTGGGTTAATTCGTGTACGTTACAAAATAACCGTTAAAAAGTCGAGTATATTTTTTTTGTAATTTGCTATGCTTTACGCGGACCAATGTAAATTATCATGATGCTGTGATTCGCGAATAAGTAAGAAAATGTATGGTTGTGATTCTTATTTATAAGTTTTGCCTTATACAGGTTTTATCCATTAATTTATCTGAATAGCTCAGGCTATTATTTTATGAGTTTATCTTAACATGTGCAATTTTTGCAACGGAAGTCTTGATTACTTCCATTATAAAACATTATATTTGTTTTAATAATAGCGTGTCTACGTCATAACATATGTTAGCTATTATTTTAAATTGCATTGTTTATACTAGTATTATATTTATATAACTAACATTTCCAGTTTTGGTTTTAATCTTTTGTGCAACGGAAATTAAGCGATTTACAAGAGTTCCACATATTTTTGTTGATAAAAACGTTGTAACAATTATAGCGTATCTTTAATTACTTATCATTATCATCGCACACGTATCGATTACCCGTCATTCCACAGAACAAAAACAAATTCATCGGCTCCACACGAGTAGAAAGTGTCCAAACAATGTGTCGGAGTTTCTTTGACTGCAACCTTTACGAAACGTGGCGTGCATGTGAATTTTAATGTAGAGCCCGACATTATACACCCGCCGATAACGAACTGGATTATATACAATTTTGAATTAATACGCGTCAACCAGGGCTCCGGGTGAAAGTGTCCCACTCTTTGAAACAATCGATTGTCTCTCTTTCAAGTGTCACGGAGATATATGACGAATATCACAGACTTCCTAGAACGCTGAACAGTTTTGCAATCAGCTCAGACTTTCAACACAATCGAGGCACACGTGTCTGTATTTATAGTTCTTGAACACACATTGTGCACGTATCTTGTTTGAGTTTCATTTCACGGTTACATATTTAATTCCTCTGTGATTGCGCTCGGTGGTTGTGGAGGTGAAAGAATTATGGTAAAAACGTGAAGTCGACCCAGATTACCGGACCATAGCCGCCGACGTTTCCTTGTTTATAACATGTTGTTTCTCAGGTCTATATGTTTGTATATTCACGGGAGCCGTTTGATTGATAGGAACGGAAAGACTCTAAATGGTATAAACGAGGGGACCTATAAAAAGCATCGGAAGGAGCATTCTCCATTAGAATCGGTCGGTTTCGCTTATTTTCATAATTAGCTGAGTAAACGACGACAAAAACTGTATTAAATAGACTTGTGTTGCCATTACCTTTTTTGGATTTCCAGACAGAATTAACTTTCGAAGCTATTTTTGCCCCGCCTCCAAAGAAGGAAAGCAGAGGCGCCTAGTAATTTACCTGAAACAGCGTAACGCGTTGAAATAATAAACGCGGTGCAAGTTACAACAACGGAGCGTCTATTTTAGTTTCGGGAGCACCGACCCACTGTCTAACACACTTCATTCACAGCTGTGGATGATTCACTGTATTGTGCGCTCTGTGCGCCCACTCAAACTCTCTAGTGCAATCCATGTTCAGCCTAACTAATAACGTTCACACTATCGGCTCTTTGTTATATTGGTGTGCCACGATTTTTGTGTTTACATTTTTAATTACATCGGGTTTCTATTCCGAGAGTTTCACGTAGTATTGTGAATTTCTATTTGTAATGAGTGCCTGTTGGACATACACATTGCAACTGGAGGTGAGTTGTTTTTTGTATTGCCGACACTACGTCAAATACAGGACCAGCGTGACACAAATAACTGACGGAAAAGGCTTGGAGTAGCGAGCCGCTGCCCGTTGTCACAGCGGGGCCGGACTCATTAGTTCCGTTAAGGGGACATTAAGCGTGTCACTGTGCTATACTTGGTGTTTAGCCACTCAGAGCGCAAATTAAACGTCCGCATCACTGTATTTTGATCGCAACTACAATATGACAAGATCCTCCGTCATTAACATGCGCCGGATACACCGCGCGGCGCGAGCGCTGTGTTCACGAATGTCTTTATAAAGCGCCATAGTTATCTCACGTACGCAGCCTTATAAAATGGTATTAATCAACTTAAACCCCTTTATCTTCATTGGAAGGCGTCAACGTTCGGTCGCAGTCCAGACGCTTAAACCATTAAAGAATCTTAAGTAGCTTGTATGATTCATTCGAGTGGTGTGGGGCGCCGCGTTGGCCGGCTCTCGATACTCGTCCACTGACATCTCCGACTTCAATTATTTCAACTGCTTTTATCTGTGTTGAGTGTCTGCGGGCGCATTTCGTTGTTGTAAGCAATGTTTCACACTAGATGCTGCGGCGAGCAGCGCACACAGCCCGACCAACGATACTATCTACTCGTTGAGTAACACCACATTACGTTGCCGCTTTGTTTCCTTAATTTGTACTTTCTTTATTTAGTTCAAGTCGGTTTAGTTAATTTCATGTGTCATAAAGATTGTCTTTAATACAATTAGATTTAGTTTCAATTGATATATTTTTTTTTATTTTCCTTCTTATTCTGTGTTTAATGTTTAGTTTAATTTTGAATTCATTTACGACAGTAATAGTGAAAATATTGGTGTTTTAAAATTATGAAGTTTTTATTTCAAAGCAGTAAAGCTCAGAGCGGTTTATACTTCCGCCTCGCATTATGTGATCTAATCTGATTCGATAAAGAACGCTTATGCTTTTACAGTGATTGACGAGGAAATATTTCTAACCGGACAATGGTAACCAATACACCAATGCTTCCTCAATATTAGTAAATATGTTCCGTAATTTTCTCTTCTGGTCGCATTAAGCCATTTAAAAGGTATATCTGTTATACAATATCGATATGAAAGGCATTTAATCGTTGAGGAAACGACAAAGTGAGGATAATTCTAAAATAATAGATTTCAAAAGGATTATAATATAAGCTTGGAGTTTGAACAATAGTATAAATCGATAATAGAGATCCAGACTGTCATATTATCAGCCTTGATTGAATTTGTAATTAATGAAGAATACAATATTGAAAGACTAACCAAATATAACATAGCACTAAACAAGTTCTTGTTACAACTTTCAGCTTAAACGACCGTCAAAGACACACCCTTCAATGTTGTTACAACCAGTTTCAATTGTATAAGCAGTGTGGTTTGGTGCTAGCCAATAGTGCTGTAGAAAAGACCAGAATAGATACTATGAAGTATGAGGGAAGTTTGTCAATAACTTAAAAGTAGTATTTATCTATAGGTCTAAAATAAAGTGTTAGTATATTTAAAGGATGATAACAAAAATATTGCTCGGTCTCCCTCCTAGTTTATTGACAAATATACATATCAAAAGAAAATAGTTGCAATGCATCTTCTTAATCCAACCTATGTGGGTAGATGTAAAAGGAATTCAAATACATCCTTAGGTACATTTGTAGAGTGGAGTCTGATAGTTAAATGTGCAGTTGGCCATGTTCCGGCGCACAAATGTTATAACATTACCATAAATTCAAGCGCACACATATTTCCACATATCCGTTTTACGGGAACGCGTATCGCTTGGTGCTATTTTGCAACCAGCCAGAACAAGATTATTGGAAGTCATTGCACACTGTGTCAATGTGGTGCGGCTGTGATTCGCATTTTTGTCTTGAAAGTTTTTTATATCCCGGCAATTGCGAATGTTAAGGATATTGTTAATGGTTCTCGTTACGGCAGCGTTTAAGATTACTGTATTAGTTGTTTTTTACAGCCTGGACATATCCAGTTCTCTGGTTCATAAACCAGACTCTGTGGTCCCGTCCCCTCACTAAGACAAGTGATAGCGTAATCAATATATTTGTCTCAACCAATGTCTAACACTCAGAACACAAGACGTTGTATTTTGTTAAAGTGAAATATGTGTGTAACAATAGGCCGTATTTACAAAAAACTTTAAAAGAGAAATGTGATTTACTTCATTATACGTTAAGAAAATTTTAAAACATTGTAAGCTTAAAATGTAAACAAATCAAATGTCCTTAGAACCTACAGATGAACTCAGGAGTGTAATTAGATATTAGCAGACTAAATTGCTTATTTCACGGAGCAAATTTGCTAACAACATCAAAGATTGATCATAATTTGACCACTATATTTGAACTAAACCAAGCCACTCTACAAAGGATTAATGGCGTAATTACAAATTATTACAGAGTCAATTTATTAACAGAGTAGCTATTGAATAACGCAGGCAGCCTTTCATTACATTTGCATACTTAGTTACTCGGAAACTGAGCAAGCGATCAATTCTGAACAATGTAATTATTGCTCACGACGCCGACATCCTATGATTTTTGTAATTTTCTTAATTGATACGTTTCGGGTCATTGTGAAAGGTAATTTATGTTGGGGGGAAACAACAAGTCGTATTACGTGCATGATACCCGACTGTAGCGAACGTAATTGCACCCGTTAATGGATTTTTTACAATTTGTTTGCATTTATTTACAATTCGATGCTTCACATTATTTCTAAACGTGTTTGATTAGCACAGCTGTTCCGTCGCCGTGACGTGTTGAATGATGGTTTATTATTATGCGAGATCACCTACATACGCTACTGCGCTAGGCATAGGCATTTAAACTAGACTAGTAGCTAATTTAGAAAAATGGTAGAATATAATAGGTTTTTCACTCGTCTTAAGAACTCTGACTCGTAATGAAAAATGTAATACACAACAATAATATAAATAATTAATAAAGGTGCAATTCAATGAAGTAAGGGGCTTTAAATTTAAGCCACTGACCTAGATTCACATCTCTAGAACGCAGTGGTATCTTAGCAATTCGTCCCACTAACTGACCTAAAAGTGCCCGTCGCTGATAATACAAAGATATCTCATTTGAAATAAATGCTTTCAAATTCGTCATTCTCTCCAATCAATTTTGTATGGTTTTTATATTGCCAATGACCCTCAACCGCATTCGTATCTTCTACTATTTTACGGCCTTTCATAAATTCACAGTTAATTTAAGATGGGGGCGTACGTGCCTGCGATGTCGTATGGTCTAATGTTTTATTAACTCGCAGCTCGTTTGTGTGCCTTGCATAATGTTACGGATCAAACACCTATGGTGAATCACTGGTTCTCACCGGCTCAAAGCACTGGGCCAACGCGTCACGTAATATTGGGGAAACGACAGTTTAAAGCAACGGGCTCTGACACAAATAAGCACTAGCAGGCGTACGAATGAATGTTCATTACTTTTAAATATGTGTTTAAATTGACAATTACGTGGTGGCTTACTGTTACTGGACGTGTGGAAAAGTGATTTATACTGTCGAGTCAGCGTGTACGGTTGCAGCATTGGTGTTAAGTCTATTAATCTGCTAATTATGTAAGAGAGGAAGTGTGTCAAGATTGACTTCATTAACCTGCAACAGAATGAATATTAATATTTTGATCGACGTTACTAAACACTGCGTTGGGAGTTTTGTATTATCTTAATATGAATGCAATTGTATATTTGGTGTGAATTAAACAGTGTGCTCAATTTTCCCTTCCTGGAACGTGACACGCACTGAGTTATTTAGTTTAAAACGGAATTACATTGAATTGTTAGCATTAAGTAAAACAAATACAGTTTTAATGAAATCTGCGTTAGCGGGGGCCCAGTTTAAGTTAATGATTATGATTAATGCCATCTAACATTAGTTACAGTTGCAATATTGGTGTTAAAGGCATTAAGTTAATGGCTCGACCCGATGGTATCCACCTTGCTTCGAGGCATTTCCGTTTAATTGTGCGCGTTCAATTGAGTTTAATTTGTTTCGCACGCTGCAATTCATCAGTTAACACAAAATGCTCTGGTGGGTGCAACAATCACTCACCCACGCTTCACGTTTGAACAATAAACCATGAATGGGCTCTAAACGATCTCCATGTATGGTACACCATCCTACGACCCGATCCTAATTTACAACCCGTATATTTATAGAACAAACAAAGATGTGCCCTCATAAGTAAGGTGTAATTATTGTGTCGTAAAATACAAAGGACTGGATAAAATATATCTGCCTTCACACTTATAGGTGTAATGTTGCTCTCATGTGCAGGAATTGCTTTTCTCTCGGCTCAAGTTGATGGTCCGTCTACACTGCATGCTTGTGTCGTGAATCTCGGCGGCATAATGCAGGTACTACGAACACAAAGTTGCATAAAACATTGCGAGACAACACAATGCTGTTGTTCGTTCGAAATACACTTGGTTAAACTTTGAAGCGTGTTAAAAAATTCGGGTTCAAATGAACGAAAAATGTCTATGTGCAATGTTGGCGTAATTTTGTACATTAAAATTAATTAAATATGTCTGAATAGTCTGCGCTATTTGATTTATTGTCACAAATAAATTACACGAAAGCTAATTAGGTAAGGCTTTGACTATTTACTTATTTGTCGATTGGTAAATGCACAAAATTCAACCTCGGTTCTTTAAATCTGTAGTGAGGATTATCTAAGCTAAGCGTCTAATTAGATATGGTAGCGTAAATTGGGTACACGTGAATACTTACGTACGGTTGTCGGGTATTCGAAACGTGAAGTCCCATACGGTTTGCAAACGTGATCAATCCTTCAAATGCACTGATTGTCCTCTACATGACACGTTGTTGCGAAACCAGCTCATGTGTTCAACTGTGTTTCGCCCGTACTTTTATGAGAATTGGGCACTTTTTGCAGTTTTGGAAACTTTATTACGAAATATATTATTGTTTGCCAATCGCATTGTTCTTGACAAAGCATTAACAGTTTGACATTCGACAAAAACATGTTCAAATCACTTGTCTGCAAAACAATGAGATTTCTGGTTTCGCAGTGAGGTTGGTTCTTGTTTGTAATTTCTTACTTTATAATCTTAAACTTTGCTTTGATTGCAAAAGTTTGTAGAGCGAAAATGTTTCTCATTGGCCGTGTTATTAAGCGTGTATAAGTATTTCTTCAATTGTTTCTATTGTATTAATACCAACGATCGCATCATAAAAATATTTTTTTATATTCAGCACGCGTAAATTATTTCAAATTCCCTCTTATGCATTTTTGTACATAACCTTTACTTTTAATAATAATTATAATAGTTCAGCGAAACACTGAACCGGTAAGTAAAGCTTACGTATATCGCACAGTGATGTGCATATCGATTTACGGTCAACGAATTCGTGGAAGGAAAGCAGACAGAGGCAAAATTGGCTTGACCTTTTTACCTATTCTAGTATACAATGTAATGCAACGAGTATTTCACTGTTTAAATCCCTAACACACGTTTTTCAATACGATATTCGGCTCTTTTGAAATTCTATTCAAACAACCTTCACATTTTTGACGTCCCACGCACTGTCGACAAGTTTTTGCTGCAATATGAACAATGCATATTGCCAAAATGTGGAATTCCGTGCCAGTTTTTGCGTCGGCGTAACTACCGCCTGCATAAAAATAGTGTCTAAAATATACCTTTATGGTTGTGGTAGATGAGATATAACAAAAACGGAAGTAAACAGACTTAGCTTTAATGTTTTTGTGGCATATCATTAGTCTTGTAAAAATAATGTAAATAAATTAATAATATTGGTGGCTATGAGGCGTTGTAACATAAGCATGTATGTATGTATAACGACATGTCGCTGTGTTAAAATTGTATAGCGCATATATCTACTTCCCAATTCGTTTAAACGTTATATTTGTTCGTTTAAATCTTCTATTTATTTTCCTCGCAATGTATTTAATTGCGGTTTGAAGACAAGCTAGTACCCCTAAGAGACTTGCCGAGATTTAGTGCTTTGTGTAAATTATTTGCATACCAACGTAGATCCTTGCTAACAGCAGTTGCAATGGTAGATGTGTGGGTGGGATTGTCGGTAATACAAATATATGCTGGTATCTATTATTAATAATTATTATTAAATTTGTTCGTTTTCAATATGCAGTTGTTTTCAAAGCGCATCGGCTTGGGCGGAGCCACCACGCTTCGTAGTTCGCCGGCATGCGATTATTTTCCGTATACATGCATGCGCTAGTTTCCGAGCTAAGCGTAAGTCTACTCGTATAATGAATGAGTTGCCGCTTGTCTATGATACGTTAAAGAACTGGGTCTGCTCATAGAGCTCTCTGTTTTCAAACAAGTAGGTGAATGAGAAGGGTTTAGTATGCAAGCTAGAGTGAGAGATCCTTGATTATGATTTAACTTTGGATAACAGAATTTAATATTAAATTAGGCAATAAATTCTTATTTTATAAGGAGTTGATATTTGTTGTACTGGAACAATCGGAACTAAGTATTTTACATTTAAGTTTTATTTACTTATTGTTTATTTATTTATTAAGCTTCATATACGTAGTATATTCCGCGGACTTGCCAGTGGAATTATCTGCCAGTCGACCTTTCGGTGGTCCAGAGATGAGCTGAAGTAGGTGTACGAATACTTAATTAAAGCATTAGGAGAAAAAGAAAGATAGGTAAACAAGATAGTAATTTTGTTAATAATGTATAATTGGTGCTTTCTAACACCTATATTGTTCAAGCAAGTATATCAACGTTCTGGGTGTAATCGATTATGAGCTCATCCGCAGAAGTCTAAAGACCCTAGGGCAGTCAATATAGGACATGACCTCACCTTCATTTGAAATAAAACAAAACTCAACGTAATTCTTGAGTAACCTGAACCCATTTCTACCATTTGCCAAATAATGTCAGGTATATTTCATTAATCTATTAAATATTTCGTCTAGACTAAGTGAATAGCAAAAGTAGTGTCTTTGTCCGATGATTGGTTCTTCTATATTAGTTCCAAATTCAAGGCCAGATGTTAACAAAAGTCTTTCATGTCCATTATCTAAGTAATTGCAATAGCAATCAATGTCGTTATTGCTTTTTAAAGTTTGAATCAATTAATTCAATTATTCTTTCATCATTGTTATCATGCTTCTTGATTGCTTCTTAATGCTGTACCATCAGAAACTAAAACATTGCTTACGAAATAAGTTTCCTAACGTGACCTCAGTTATGTAGTTTTGTTTTCTTCGGTTTGATTGCGCAAAATTATATTTATAGTGAACGAGTTTTTTTTTTCGGTGCAAAGTCGAGGTCGTATTTCTTCATTGATTATATTTTAGGTCAATATTTTGTTTACCAAGCTTTATATGTCACAAAGTTGGATTTTTAGATTACCGCATGTCGTTTGATTGCCTGATCATCCAAACGTGTTCTAGAAATTCTCCAATACAATCGGAACGCATTTTTTTTGCAGATAAACAACACGGCCCGATAATTTTGTATTGAATAATTAGATTTCTAATATCTGCCAATTGATTACTTTCTTGACTAGATCACGTGACTCAATTTGTTTGTTTATGCTAATTTCGCGAAAGTCGACCGCTGGAACAATTCGTAACATTGGAGATTATTTTCCCTCGCTACACCTCACGTTTCCTCGATGAAAGTACACGTCATACATAATTTTTTGCATGCACACTAGGCAATTGGGCTACATGCAACTCTGCAAATGCTTTCCAGCGTGTTTGACCATTTGCTACGAATGTTTTTTCATTGGTAATGCCGACGTAATCCATTGCACCTGTCGTATTAGCGTCCTAATAGAATTCGTGTAGCGTTTTGTTTGTAGTATCGGTAATAAAAACAGTGATAATTTCCTGTCAATTCAATAAATATTGATAAATGTTGGTATAACAGTGTTGATATTCCAACTTATAAATGCGAATATGATTATGTTTGTTACGCCTTCACGCATTAACTATTCAACCGATGATTATGAAGTTTTGCAATCAAATCATTAGGGATACAAGAAAGGACATAGGGTACTCCGGGTCGCACGAATAGTTTTAATATACATTTGTAATATATACATATTATCTTTATAAAAACTTCATGCATTTAATAATTTAGAAATTATTTCATAAAAAATATCTACAATTCAAACCAATGTTATACTTTGTCGTGCAATCTCCGTTTCAGCTATACCAATAAAGCGATATGAACTGCAATTGATGAACATCGATATTCATTTAAAAACATTGTTTAGTAACACCTTTATCAAAAGGTGTTACTTGCACAGATAAGGGTCGTGTCATTACTCATTCTACCACAATATTAGAACTTGATTGGCAACGTGGCAACACCGAACATTGCAGTGAAAGCAGATATCGCGCGATTTGATCACGTTGTGACGCGCCTCTTTTATTTATTGCGAGTGTCGCCAACTAGCCAATGTCGAATTTGTTTTCAGCTACGCTCGTCAATTTGTCTTGCTCGTCATAACGATGGCCCATATTTTTGACGGTATTTGTACTCGTATTAAAATATTACATTGTCATAATAGATATTTCCGCAGCGGTTGGTAGAAGTTCAAATAGTTCACATTCTAAGTTAGTTGAACGTTATATCTCCGTCGCAAGATGTGATGAAGGGCAAGCCTATCGCCGTTTTAAGCACAAATTCAAGTCCCATGCTATTGCATATGAGTTCGTAAAACTCAAACTGGAATTTCTGACCTACAAGTCGAACTAAATACGTCGCTTCGTGTACCACACACCGTAATGGCTGCCAATAGACCGTAAAGTAAATTTATCATCAGCCATCGATCGTTTATTTAAATACATTATTTCTAATTTCACTAGAATTTAATAAATAATTCATATAATTTCTACTTATCCAACGGGTTGCTAATGAAGCGTACCATTTGTGAATAACTTTATCAAGTTAATTGAGACCGGAACACTAATTCACAAACCCTTCGCCTTTTCCGACGTAATGAACGCTTAATAAGGACACTATCACTGGGCAAAAACTCGTACATTTTATTTATCTCCAGTAACTTTCTTAATCAACCCACTCTCCAGGGAACTACCAATCATTTGCCGTGTAAGCGTATCTTGGAAAATTATGTACGTCGCCTGTATACTAACTATCGTTTCTTATCGCATTCATACAAAAAAATATATATTTTATGTATTTCGCAAATCGCAGAGTTGCGAATTTCTTGCTATTTAAATCTTTAATTCGTTAATTATATTTACGTAAAACGAGAGCACGTAAGCATTTTAACATTACACATTAATCAATCTGATTTTGTTAGGCATTTGCCTCACATCGTTTGCTGTTTGGTCGTTATTTTACAATTACCTTTTTTTTTAGCCCCGTGCTATTAAGTTTTTGCGCCTATCCACATAGGCGAATGTTATACGTGTTCTATTCAACTCTGCTGTCGGATGACTATGCTTATTATTTATCGCGTGTCTCGGAGCAATTCCGTGTCTCGCCACGCACAATCACAGCTGATATTAAATTGTGTGTCAAATCTTATATGTATGAATTGGTACTCGCACGACCAGCCACACAGTGCATACGAATGTGTACTTGTTGGTACATTTTAAGGTTATTACGCGTAATACAAGAGCGTGCGCGACTTAAACGTAGAAAAATTATACCTAATGGTATACTGTCATGCATATTATTAAAATGTTTCGCTTATGCAAGTGGTAGAAAACACGGCTTCGACACCAAGCGAGATGTTTGCACAAGCGCGAATGTTTGATCGACGCGGGGACTCTTCCGACTGGTGTGACACAAAAATTGCGAAATAATGACAAAACACATTCTTCGGTAAACTTCGTTACTACATGGCTTATGTACTTTACATTTGCATTTACAACATTTGCCGCGTTGACAATTGTCGACCCCATACGAGACAACTGTTTCGCAAAATATGACTGATGAAATCACATTTATGCATTTCTAATGATCGGTGAATGGCTCGAGTTTTCTTTGCTATTTCTTGTGAGTATTACGGTACTTGCATACGCTCCGGTCAACTGGTTTCACTAGTATGAGACGTTTGGTATGAAAATGGAAACTTATCCTGTGAGAAAAAACTTTCGATCACCTTGACGTAGTCCTTACGCGATGTACCAGATGATACCGTTATTTAATTAGCACATTGCTGCATGTTGGCATGTCTATAATCTTATTAGACTGCTAGTGTTTTAATTTTACGAATGAAGGTAATGAGTTTTTAGGTAGATTGACTTGATATATTTGATTTTTAATCATGCTGGTCCGTAAAGAATAAGAAATACATTGTTCCATGCTGTTATTACAAATAATTAATTGTTTTTTTTATTGGGTATCTAATATCTTATGCGCTGCACGTAGTATTTACCGTTGTTTTGATCGTACTCAATCTGAGCCTACACTAAAACCGTCGACTTAGCTGGGTGTTCTCGAAATATATTGCGTTTTATATTTATTGTTTGGTAAATCTCAGCTACGTTTAATGGGAGAGACGTAACTGTTTGCGGTTTTGTTTTTGTGGCGTAATCGCAAAATGTTGAGTAAATCCATGATCTAAGCCTCAGTTACACTGAATTACTTGTAACTGTATGTTACAGTTGTTAGTGCCTATATTATGATTGCAAAATTACTCATCAATTACAGTCACAATTGTTTGAATGATCATTAATAAAAATATATATTATCTTGTTGATGGATGGTATAGCATGGATATTTTTTTTTAATTTAATATATTTCGCCTACATCTATTTAACATTTATTTATGCGTATGTGAAAGTTTAACTTTTCTACGCTACCAACTTTTTAAAATTTTAACAGTATTTTATAAATATATCCGTATATGAATGTGCTCCATTTTGATATATATTATCTAGAAAATAGACAGTGCATGAAAATAAACAACTTCACGACTCAGCACCCAAGTATAACGAGCACATTTTATTTTACATTTCTTCACTCTAATAAAAATAAAGTGATGATTTTAAAATTTCTCTTAATATTTTTGAGTAGCTAAAGATGTTCTCTTAATGGGCGCGATAGCGTAATGGAAGAGACGTTTTATCGAGGGAATGTAAGGATTAATAGTGTGACTGAAGCCTGTAGGTCTTTAGTCATTAAAAATCTATTAACATATCTAATTGTGGCGTTGATGACGGAAATTGATTACATCCGCGCGCGGTACAAATAAAAGCAGTGAAGTTTACTGAGTGATCAGTACTAGTTCCGTAAACTGACTATACTACATTATATCTCGATCATAATAAAGTACACGAGTTCTCACCTCTCTCGTGACATTATCAGCATTGACGACATGAACAAAATTAATAATAAATATTTATTATTTATGGCAAATTGTATGACTCATACCCAAAAAAACTATGAGTCTAGACTCATGCCCAAAAAATCCTTTCAGGTCGGATGGACTTTTAAAACGCTTGATACTAACGTTGCAAAAAATTGGTCGACGAAAATGACCTGAAATATATGCCCTTTGAATTTACATTAATAATCTCCAAAAGCAATGTTTATTATATGAACAAGCATAAATGCATAAGTGAAATATGGCCGAGTCGAAATATTATCACACCACGATTATTCAAGTTGTAAAGTTTTACACAGTTTTAATATGCGAGTTGTATGTGTAGAGAGCCCTGGTATAAATGTACATGACGTTGGAAAAGAATAGAGGAATTATGATAACACAATCGTCGTATTTATTATTCGTCTTAATAACATATTCAGACAGTAGAAAAGCTTATCCCATAGAAAACAATATTTTGCTGAAAGACCGTGAATGTTATCTCTAGCGAGTACCAATAAATTAACTATGTATTAGTAATAAGCAGAAATTTTTTTAAAAAAGAAAACCATACATTCCAAAATATTTTTACCATTCTAAATGATGTGGTAAGAGGTGCAAAACTCATAATATGGCCCGAGGCCATGTCTCTTTCGCGCATAATTACCAAGCAAAAATCGGTTTTAGATGACTTGTTTATTTTTATGCAATTTTATAATTTCGCTTTTCAGTCGCTGTTGAGAAACTTTGTGAATCTGTTTTGTTTCCATCTGCGTGCAAATTCTCAGACTAAATTGTTTTTATGTCTTCTAATTTGCTGTATGGAGTGTAGGAATTGTATTGTTTCAGAGCAAATTGTATGTAGTTACAGTAATTAGGCGATAAAGTAGAATAAAGAAAATGAAGTTGAAAATTTTGGAGCCACATCAACCTTAATGGCAAGACATTTAAGAACTATGAAATTGTATATTTTCATCTGTTGCGGTAATACTGTTGCTATTTACTTTGTTCTTTGTTTTTTTATATCTTACAACAGAGATCGCAATATACTCAATTAAATGAAAATTATTGAATTGAACGGCCAACCCGCACTAGGGCAGGATGGTAGAGTACATATATGGCCTAACTCCTCTCAATTATAGAGGAGGACCGTGCCCTGCAACTGGACATATATGCGCTGATACAACTACAGAACGAAAATTAAACTCTGTAATAAAATTGCATTATTACACCCAACAAATACCTAAAATAAGCCTATTGGCGAATACGATATTTAACACCAAGAACTGAAAAAGTATCCGAAAAAACATGTTAAAGATGCAGCTAGAAACCGCTACCAGACTTTTAATAATATTATTTTTAACAATTACCAAGCTGGTTACCAATTTATAAAAAAACATTTATATGTAAACATTAATGTAAACGCATTCATTCATTAATTATATGTTTTAAAAATCAAGGTAAGGTAATTGCAATTAATTTATATAATTTATTTTAATATCAAAAGATCAACATCGACGTTGCCATATGCAAGTAACAAGTGACACATCTATACCTGTGGGTGGTCGACCCACACTTTTTAACTCAAGGTCCTCTAAAAAGCTTTTGGAATTACCAAAGCTACCAAACTTTGTCAGTCGAAACTGATGTTACTTTAATAAATCACAGATATTTGTATGAAACATCGAATGTTTCAATTGTCGCGTATTATCGTAATCAATGCTCTGTATTTTGTCCAATTCTACGAGTACTAATGCGGTTTCAATAAATAGATGCTGTACTGTCATTGTATTGTTGTACTGTCAACTGTATTGTCATTTATATTATTGCTATAGTTTCGTAAATCTTGTAGCGAAGACCTAATTTTGAGGCGGGTAACGTCGTCTATTATTTAAAAAAATGATATATAACTTGCGAAACCAACCAGTCTAATATTTCATATACGAAGCCGAAACATCAAGCAACATAAGTCACAAGAACAAGGCAACGATACCGCTCACGATCGATTTAAACCAAAAAAGAAAACGAGAAATCCACAATCACTACACATTATATGTAATTGTGTAACGTAATCACACGTGAAATAGGAAACAGCGCAGTCTCGACTCGCTGTTGAGCAAGTGACCGGATCTCTTATAATAATTTTCCGCTGTATTGTTCAGCTAAACATCCTTGTCCTTATTCACATAACATGTAACTGCGTTGCTATTAAATATAGTGTTACTTAGCCACGTACTTGATCGCACACGGTTAGTTAGCGACTCGAATTAATCTAACTTGTCTTGTTAGAAGTTGCAAATTCTGCGCACATCGCAAAGTGATACATCATTCAAAGACATTGCAGTGTCCGTGAGATACGTATTATGTTTATTAGATTTAGGTTCTTGTTAAGAAAGGGATTTATTTCCATTTGTCGAGTTAGGGATTTGGAATTGTTATTGTTCATCATTATGATTTTTTCAAGATACACGTAGTTAATACATATAAAAAATAAATTATATCATTATGTACCAAAAAACATCGAAAGCAAACCGATACTTATGCGGTAGAGCATTTCACTTCAATCTCAAAGCTAATTGTGAGACTTTAATCACAAATATTAATACGGAGCTACATTTCTTATAAATGCCATATCGGGAAAACGAACGATAAAATGTAACGTGTCACTTACACTTCGATAGGATAAAAAGGGCTTATGACATGGGTTCCGGTAGTTCACTTTACTTTGTGACGTTGTAGCGAAGCAGTCTAACAAATAAGAAAAGTTACATGAAATACGTCGACAATCTACATTATGATAGGGAAAGATACTATGCCTAGTTTTGAGATACTAGTGAGCGATAACCAAAAGCAATGTTTTAAAAATAAATACATACGTGTTTATAAAAGAACAATAGTTAACAATACCCAAACTTATTTAGAAGTCTTAATTGTCTTCTTACGAAGATTTAGCGTTGCCTAAGCATCCTAACAATGTTCCCTTTCACTATTCGATCACGAAGTATAAAGTTATAAATACAACAAACATATATCTTAGTGTCGCAACTGTGCATCATCCTGATGCTTGCATTTGATTCTTTGTCTTTATTAAGACGCACTGCTAATGCCTGTACTTAAGATACAAATACGGTATGAACTGGTGGCCAAAAAGGGTCTGGTTTGATGTAGTCCTAAAGGATATGATTGTTAATGGTTTTAAAATTAGAAACTATAAAGACATGGTGAAATGAGAAACATTGAGTGGTAAGGTGGACTCTGGTATCGACCAGAATTACGCTTGGCAGAAAGAAAAATGGCCAACCAACTCATATTACTATTGCGATGAAAATGTATGATATTAATGATATCCATTATTTATCTTTCCTTCATATCCAACCTGTTCATAGGACTAGAATGATATTTATGATTATGGTATGGAAAGATTCATTCCTTCTCGTAGCAACCATGCGAGATGTATTGGGGAAAATTGGTCGTCAGAAAACTACGCCAAATGTGTTATTCTGAACACGTATCTTATTCGACGTTGTCAATTGTTTCTTACGTGTGTATGTATGTATTCCTTCTATTGGCCCGTACGTAGGTTGATTAAGGAAATAGTAAGAAAAAATACTGTTTCCAAAAGCCTTCCTCCTTTTAATAAATGCACTTGAAAACTCATCAGTAAAAGTTTCTGTTTCTCTGTAATAATAATTTATAAAAAGTATCGCTTATAAAAGTGCAATTTCACAGTACTTTGCTATTAACTATGTAAACATTAAGCAGTTATCTCAGTTTAGCAATGTATTTATTATGGCTAATGAGTTTGATGACTAATTCCATGTAATCGACTCCACTAGTGAAGTAACGATGCACCACACGCAGTCAGATTAACATTATTAGCGACTAGCAAGAATGTTAGCAACCCACACCATGGGACCCATGTAAATAGTTACGCGTGGTACTTTTACATCAGATTATAATTTTTCTTAGTCCATTGCGCATTCCCATTTCATTTCTAAGTCTTTTTGTTTTTTAAATAACTTTGTTTGAAATGACAGTCAAATGTGACTTAGAGACTTGTTGAGCTTCGGTGTTCTGTATAAATTTTCTGTAACACAGTCGGTGTCCGCTTACAGAATATGTTTGTCTCTATCAAGGCCATTGTTACCAAATAAATGTTCACGAATCATTAATGTTTTGATGACGCGATTCAAGCGTTGCAGGGCGTGTAAAGCGTCAGTGTAGTAACGGTGCGCTCGTAGCATTAATATTTAAGCATTTCGATGCGAGCGCGCGAACAAAATGGGACAACGACTGTGCGTGACACAAATTACATTCGAGTTTCATGTTTACATCCCTGTCAGGGTAGACACAAGTGAAGTAAAGAGCTAAAGGCTCAATTTGATAAATGGTAATCGATTTATTGATTCGAATGGTGTTCACATGATTCTTTCGTCATTTAAAATTTAGATGATGTTTTTGAAACTTTTAAATGGAAATTAATTTAATTGCCCTTTCTTAATTTAAAAATATTATTTCTAATGTTTCTTTGTCAGCAAAAAAATGCTTTGTGCCTACAAGTTAGAAAGAACTTTGATGAAAAACGTACATTATATAAAACAGCGAAACTGTGTAAAAGAGCTATGTTCTTAAATAAATTTGGTTAGCAGAATATTGAATGAACATTTTTAGTTCTCTTTGATCTTTTAAGTTTTAACATTGTATTATAATATTTTTATCAAAGAAATTACTTATGGGCTTCCATGCGAAATAATATTTAATTAGACTACCTCAAAATAAATATTGATTATACAATATTATGAAGTGCGTGGTGGCCTCGTGGTATCGGACCAGACTCGGCTGCCTACATGTTCACGGTGGTCGCGGGTTCAAATCCCAGGGCACACCTCTGACTTTTCGTAGTTATGTGTGTATTGATAATCAATCACCATGCACTTTAACGGTGAAGGAAAACATCGTGAGGAAACCTGTATACCGTAGCGATTTTAAAGAATTTCTACGGTATGTAAGTCCGCCAACCCGCACTAGGCCAGCGTGGTGGACTATATGGCCTAACCACTCTCAATCGTACTCTCGATTGTAGAGGAGGCCCGTGCCCTGCAGTGGGTCGTATGTGGGCTGATACAATTACAATTACAAAATATTATTTATACTAGACCCATTTTATAAATTAATGTCTAGGATTGAAAAATAGGTACTTACGAGGTTGGAGAATATAAAATACCATAGAAATAATCTATAGTATGCAGGTTACCCCACAAAGATTTTCTTTACCATATAAAATCTAGTTTGTACGGGAATTAATGCTCAGAAATGTCCGTCCGATGTTACTTCGAGATGATTCATGTAATAATCATTACGAAATGTTTTAACACGTAACAATCTACGTGATTTATCAATCATTGTCAAATTCTGATGTATGTACATAGGTTGTTTGAATGAACAAAATATCTGTCTATAATTTATTTGTTTATTTTATATTGTCTTCATGAGTGGTACAATAT
Source organism: Theretra japonica (assembly GCA_033459515.1). Taxonomy (NCBI): domain Eukaryota; kingdom Metazoa; phylum Arthropoda; class Insecta; order Lepidoptera; family Sphingidae; genus Theretra; species Theretra japonica. The sequence continues at coordinate 4,452,077 of CM065938.1, read as the reverse complement.
ACAAAGTAAGCTCAGAATATTTGAAGAGTAGGTATTTCATTTCCTATAAATAAGCGAATAAATACGTTTTTCTTTTAGTTCTGTAAATTGATCTTAGTAAACAATTTCTTGTAATTTCCTATACCTAACAACAAAGCAGGATAATATCACTGGTATTTCCTCTTTTCCTATACCAACCTTATGTCAGAAATTATTAGTTAACAACACATCTACTGCTCATGTAGAAAATAATTTTGACTGTGAGATATCCCTTCTACCTCTACAGCAACTCGTTAACAGTATCAACTTAATTAATTGGTTACCAAGTGAGACGATAAAATATAATCACTAAGCTATGCACGGTCGTTAAATATAGCAGAACAGTTAGGACTGTACATTGCGGAAGCGTTGCGATCAAAGATGCGCATCGGCCTTGCACAACTTATGCCATTGAATTTACGGAAAATTATCTTGTGCCTTATTTATAAATTGCGTCTTACTTGGTCTTAGTGCTAATCTATTCTATAAAAGCCAATCGGAAGTTGAATCTCATTCTCGGAGTCTCGACCGTAGTACAAGGATTTTTTTATACTTGTACGACAAAGTCACTACATTACGCTTGACGGTAACCGCAGAGAACAGAGTATTAAGATGCGTGAAATGTTCATATTCCGACGGTTTATACAAATAACTCAGCCTGGTCATAGCCGGATATACATAGGATGAAACCGAAATGCGACACACTTACCGTACGCGACAGGTCAGCATGGCAATATTCTAGTGATGTAGTATCACGTTCCAAGTAGTTTATATCGATATTTTTTTGTATCGCAATGAAATAAGAGTAAAAATAATAATGTTCAGGTTATTATATACAATATGACAAAATATTTTATGTACAATTTTAACTGACCGATGCCTGCACATGGAAGATATATGAGAAAAACTTTTGTGGGGGACCTGTATGAACGCAATAAAACCATAAGAATTAGAATGATTTTTTTCCTTTACCTACCTTTAAAAGCTACCGCAGTCATTTCAATACACAACAATGTCTAATACTAGACATTGTTGTGTAATGTATAATACTAGAACGGCGCGGGAGATTTGCGAGGCATCCCTTCCCCCACGTGTCATATCATACCCCGGTTGCCATCTTAACCTGTCGCGTACTATACGTGGGTCACTATTAGGGGTCCTTAACCACTATGTACGGTGGTCGCTATCCGGGCGGATACGAATATCCTACCACCAGCTATTTAAAAATTGAAAAATATAATTATGATTTTGGTATAAGTAATGAATTTTGGAGAATATTTTGTTATTATTGTTTTTTACAACGAAATTCAAAATGAAATAAAGGAGTTTTATACCCCCTAACAATTCCTTTATACTTTTCAGTTTTTAGTCACAAATTTTACAGTCACATAGTTGGATTGTTATAAAAAGTCTATTGGATGGACTAGTTTGCATTAATTAACCTGCATTGACATCAACCAACAATACATCTTTTATTTCGACCCCACTGATTGCATCTACCGTCATCGGTGGTGTTTATGAAAGTGTCATATCGTGATTTGTGACGCATACGAGTCGGTAATTTGCATAGACGCTTACATTGATTTGAAAATTGAAATTAAGGATGCATTAATTTGAATATTTTATCGACCGTTAGCAATATCACAAAGTAACTAACGTGTTATTTATCACATTTATACATATTTTCACTCTTTTAATTATAATCACGAAGTCAAATTTATTTTAAAAAGAAACTTACTACATTGGCTCAAATTAACATTACCAGACTCCGCGATAATTCATGGCATTTTTTATGACGCTCTATTTCTTGATTTGTGTAACCATAAACGGCATAATTTGCCATTATTCCAAATTATATATATCTGCCTCTCCTGGCGCTACCAACGCAGCTAACATCGAATTGGGCCTAATTTAACGAATTGATTCCGTTTATGAGGTGACCCTAACGCGCTGTCCGCCATGTCCTTATTATTTATGCTAATGGTTGCATATAACGAAGTGAAAACAATAGTCAAATCCGGCAGTTACATCTCGTGGTGCAACCGCCGGCGACGATGGCAAATCGGCTCGATGTCATGAGGCATTAGCGAATTGCCATTATAGCAGCGCTTGTTTAACGAGATGTAGACACGGCCTTGTGACGCAACGCAGAAGAAAGTGAAACTATGATATCGCCACCAAAACGCCGGTGTCATTGAATGGAAACATTGGTGGCCGTGGTTTGTGGGCGCCAATCGCCACACCACGCTTTCACGTCTCCATTGTAAACACCGGCTTCCATTAATTGCCTACGAATTATTGGATTAGTTTGGTACGTCCGAGGAAAATGTTTTCGATACGCCCACGTGGACTTTCGTTTTCTAATTCAACACGCGTCTACAAATTATTGATATTGATTATTTAATATAAAAATAGTTACCATTTAGTTGTGCATAAAAAAGATTTTATTATCGCACACGTAAAAGACTGAGAACTGAACTGATCGTATTAGTTATTAGCTATAAATGCTTGGGGATAAAAAAGTCACAATTTTCACTTAATGATAACTAGGTTTTTTTGCAAATTGCACTTTCTTTTCGAGATAGCCGTTATCACATTAATAAACAGGTTCTAAAGGTAGCAGGTAACAACATAACATTACGACTGTTACCATAATAATTTTGCTTGATATAATGCTACCACTAATGAAAAAATCTGGGAGGCAACATCTTAACTGGTGAGTCTTGTGTGGACTAATCACATTACCTGGTGTCCCAAAACCATAAATTTTTTTTAGGCAATATACTACAGTGTCAAAACAAGTTTAACATTAGTATATTTATTTATGAGCAAGCCCAATTTCTGTCGACAGCCTACTCGAAGCAAAACAATGATAGGCTAATATTAATAGTAATTCGGTATTACTTAACCTATTGAAACAACAGGCCATTTCAGTTTAGTAGAAACATAAAATTGATCGTACCGATAATAACAGTAAAGTTTCCAATTTGTGATTGAAATAAACAATTGTAAACTATAGTACCAATAACCGTTAGCCGAGCATCAATTTAGCTTTATGTCACTTTACGAAATAAGCCATCGCATAACCGTTCCTTTTCACAATTCTCCTATGATTTTTTGTAGTTTTGATGAATCCGCTTCAAACAAGCAAATGGTGCGCTTGTATGGTTTATGTACATAGGCTTACATGATCGTCCGTGTATATACAAATTTCAATATATCGATTTGTCGAGTGTTTGCGTGGTAGAATTTCGAATTACCGCGTGTTTTTAATATTTTTGGATAGTTTTTTTTTCTTCGAAATACCGAGTGTACCAAAACCCATTTAATTTATTTGATTTATCGAGTTTTGCGAGGGACCCAATACTTACTTCGAATTATAGAGTGGTTTGAATTATCGAAGGTTTAAATAATTAAGAATGACTGTATTGTGATTGAGAATCAGTAAATGACCAGGCACTTGTAACGCAACAACAAACCGAATCAGTCTCGAGTGACAGGTGACACTCCTCGTAAATGTGTTGACTGGCAGCGCAGAGACTTATTCGAAAAGCAATTTAGCAATTGAGTTGTTTTTTCCTAACGCAACACCAACGAGTACAATGGTGGCAGAGGAAGATAGTGTCGCGTTGTGGACGCCGCGTCCGGCGTCGCTCGGCTGTGACGCAATGTACCTGCCACTACGTTGTTTCGCTTTTCTTCACTAATTTGTGCCTGTGCACTAATGCCCACGGTGATTTACTAAATTGTTATTGACTTGTCGTCGCTCGTAGATTGTCATTCTTAGAATCAAATTAATGCATGATCAAATAAAATGTCTTGTGTTCAGATTAAATTCAGTTAACATAATATTTTGCAATTGTTTTTCAGACGGGCGGTGGCGACAGTGCCAGCGGGGGCTCAGGCGGTTCGGGCATGGAGTGTCTCCAACTGCGGTCGCAGCCTGGACCATTCCACTACCTCATCTCGGAGCAGGCTAAGTCTCTTGTCGCCCTACAGGTAATTGTCGCTTTTAAACCCGTTCATGTTCTGAAGTAAAATATGAAAAACGAATTAACGATCGAAGTCCACGAAAACAATCACCAAGTGATAACCGTTCGCTATCGGTAGGAACTTCAGAATGAGGTCGGAGCTCTGCTCGAGTTTCGAGACCTCGTCATCGAGACATTCCCGAACTTGCGCTCGAAAATGGCGCCGTCGACGCCCGCGAGCGGCACGCGCCGCGACTGGGAGCCCGGCGTGCGCGTGCGCCGCAAGCTCGCCGCCGGCACCCAGGACGCCGCGCGCGCCAAGCCGCAGCCCTCCGTGCAGGACTCCGGCTTCAGCACCGAGACCTCCTGCGGCAAGGACGCGCACTCCTCCGCCTCCGCCTCGGCCTCCGCCACGCGCTCGCGCCCGCTCGAGGACGAGCTGTGGGCGTTGCTCGACGTCATCCAGCGCAAGGGCGGTCGTCTGCGAGATGAGGCCGAGCTGCTGCGCGGCGAACTCGACGAGCGCGCCGACGCCGCCGAGACCACTCACACCGCCGAGGAAGAGTTCGCGCGGGCGCTGTCTGCGGGCGGCTCGGCGGGCGCGTGCGGCGACTGCAGCGACTGCGGCGCGGTGGCGCGGCTGCGCGGCGAGCGCGACGCCCTGCTGGTGCGCGCGGCGGCGCTGGAGGCGGCGGCGCTGGCGGGCGGCAGTCCTGCGCGGGCGACACTCAGCTCGCCGCTGGGCCGCCTGGACGCGCCGCTCGACACGCCGGCGCGTCCGCCGCGCGTGCCCACGCCCGACTCCAGAAAGTTCGCGGCGATTCTTCTCGAGAGTAATCCCGTTGAACTTCAGAGACAGCTCCTCACATCCACCGTGCAGAACCAGGTATCGTAGAGATTCACAGTCACGATCCGCGGTGTTGAAATGCCACAATCTCAAGGCGTACATAAGCGAGATGTATGTGAGAGCGTATGGACGGTTCTGATATTGCGAAATAAATACGGAAGGGGTAAAAACTGTGTCCGAGTGTTTATGAAAATTCGTAGTTGGCTAATTGCAGAACAGGTGAGGTAACAGGGTACGTGACGGTAAAATTATCGTTGCATTAACGAGAGGCCGTCCGTTGCGGTGACGTAAATCTTGAGATTTCGGCAAAATTACGCGGTACAGAGCTAATGGAGTGTGGCGACCGGGGCACCGACCATTAAGCGAAAGACGTCCTATCGGGTACCTCTTATTGTTCACCATCTGTGTATGCTCGTAATGATGCTTTACGTCATGATTTTGTAATCGTTCCTGCCTGTAGAATTAGCACGTTTTCTTTGCGTCATATCGTAGCTATGTATTTATGCATTAAATATTATGTACTTATATTAAATTTTCTGTAGCTGTGTATTCGGTACGAACCTTGGACTTAACTACCTGATTGAACACAATTTGTGTCAGTGAGCGGTGCATTTTATATCCTCTTCATCATTTAACTACTCTTGAGTTGCTACATAATAGTCGTATACGCCAGTGATCATTCAATATTCTCCGTCTATAATTATGAATTATATTGCATATATTTTACGTCTTTGCTATTTTTCGTTGCGGATCATGGTAAAAAAAATTTAAGTATCATCAATTCGTTAGTAGGATTCCCTGGCTGCTTTGCATATCATATTTATGTTCAATGTACAGTTTACATTGTATATAGCTTCATTATACATTCCGTTAATAATAATTAATTTAATAGCGGGTTGCACTTCTTAAGCAATTCTCCTATTATGTTTTATTAAAATATGAAATCATTTTATGACTGACGTAAAACTTGCAAAATCCCACCGTGAAGTTTACTTGTATTTTTTAAATGTTATAATAAATTTATTCACCGTGTATCATAATCAATTTTTGTTTGTCAATAATCTTTTAATATTTCACACACGAACGTATTAAATACAATAATTATATTTTTTATGAAATAAATAAGATTTCGCTAAATGCATTTTACCGTAGTAATTGTATTAATGTTTGGTAAAAAAAATTAAATCTTAACGAAAAATTGATTTGAATATTTTCTTTTTTTTTTCAAGCGTTTATGATTTTATGCTTTACACTATATTAATTTATATAATTGTGGGTAATTAATTGCTTGTGATGTATTATCCGCAGGTGTTGACCGAGCGTATGAAACGGGTTCTCGCACAACGCACACTACTGCTCGAGAGGCTGGACAGAGCGCGCGACGCCAATGAGGACCTTAAATTCAGGGTACGCATTGTGAACTCAAGTAATAATATAGTGTGTATTTACTCAATGCACACGAAATTTAGCAAAAGTAAAAATATATTTTCGTAAGTTCACAATGTGTGGATACTTTTATCTGATCTTATGTCATTGAGCGTGTCAGTGACCTTTATGTTTACGTGCGTTCGTTTTCTAGCGGACACAGTAATGAATATTTTATTGATAATTTTGTTAAAACTTGCTCGCTTTAATATACACTTTGGTCTAGAATTCAATAATTAGTCATATATGTAGGTATTTCTTCAAAATGTCTAGTTTCAAGTTACGCATTGTATTGACTTTGTTGAAAATCGTTTCAGCTCGAGGAGAAGAGCATAGAACTGGAAGGAGCGCGCGCTCGCGTGCGGCAGCTGGAGGGCGCGCGCGGCGACGAGCGACGCGACGCACACAGCAGCATGCGAGACATGCAGCCGCTGCCCTTACCTGAGCGACACGACGACGACGACGAGCGCATCGGCGACACGCCGCGCCGCGGCCGGCCCTCGCGCATCCCGCTGCACACGGCGCACAAGGCCGCCGCGCCGCGCCCGCCGCCCGCCGCGCCGCCCGCCGCGCCGCCGCGCCCGCCCTCCGCGCACTCCACGCGCTCGGCGCGCTCCAGCGTGTCGGCGCGCTCCCGCTCCGAGCGCAAGGAGCCGCGCGCGCGCCCGCACGCGCCGCACGCGCCGCACGCGCCCGCCGCCGATGCCAAGGTGCGCGCGCGCTCCTTCTGGAACACGTGGTTCTTTAAGGACTCGTAGGGGCGGCTCGCCCACCGTGTGAGTGCACGCCGTTCTCGGTGGAGGGGTCGGACGCGCCGCCTTGCCATTATGTCCACCGTGAGTTTGATTCGTTCTGGTTTGTTTCGCTTGTGCGCGGCCTGTCGTTGCCGATCCGTTCGGTTGCCCCGTTCGAGCCGTAGAGTAGGCGAGCGCACCCCCCGAGAGCGGTCATGTCCGTGACTAACTTCAAACCTATTTGTGTGGAAATCAAACCCGTCATTGCAATCCTGTTGTGTTTACCTGGTATTTGACATCGCAAATTCGTCATCAAAATTGAAAATGAAGGATTGATTTTCACGCTTCACAGAACTGCATTTTTCGTGTTCACATTATTTTTAAAACATCACATTCCATGTACAAGTTGCCATTTGCGGAATAATGAGTTAAAAAACAAATAGTCCAAAAACTTGCCTCCTAAAATTCTTCTTAAACATTTTAACCCATTGTGCTTTTGAATGGTAACTTTAAATAATATACTGGCGTGGGAATATAACTGTATTTGTTCACATAATTTATTAATTGTGTTTTTCATTACTCATTGTAACTACACCAATGTATTTAAAAACCTTCAATGATGTGTTTGGTTTAACGATTTTATCACGATTGTGGAAATTGTAAGTAAACACTTGGTAAGTGCGAAGTGAATTTGCATTCATCACTGTTATGGTTTATATTATTTATTTTGCTATAGCATTTTTTAGTAACAAGCAGTACGTATTGTATCTTCATTTCGTTATTTAAGTTTTATTTTTATTTTATTTTTACTGACATAGTGGCATAATGGCAAACGAAAGACGAGCACCGTAACGCAACGACCAATGCTCTCACATGGCCTTAGACAATACCGGACTCGATCTTGAGTAGATAATATTAGAGAGTAACGTTTGTCGCACGGATGTTCAGTCGGCGAAGTCGAGCCGATATTCATTGAAGATACACGCGTTAATACGTAGATCACGCCAAGTTTCGCACCGAATGCATATGTAGGCATCAGTGTCGACAGTCGGCGGCCGAGTCACAGTATCACTAACCGGGCGCGCGTGACGAACATCGAGCGTCGACACTGATGCGGTCGCGGGCAGCGCACCAGCACTCCCGCCTGCCGCACTATAACCGGCGGGACTTTCGACAGAGAACCGAACAAGCGTCCGCGGAGGACAGTAGTGATTGGGAGCGCTACCCGCAGCGCTCGCTGGCGGCCGAGTACGTGAGCCGCGTGGCGCGCCTGGCGCCGCTCGTGCCGCAGCCGCCGCACCTGGCCGCCGAGCTGGCGCGCTCGCTGCTGCACGCCGAGCCCGACTCGCTGTGGAACGGCAAGCCGCAGCAGTACTTCGAGAGCATCAACGCGCACGAGCCCGACGCCGCCGACGCCGCCGACGCCGACGACTACGACAGCGACTCGCTGGCGCCGTGAGCCCGCCCACCTGCACTCGCTTAAACATAGCCCACTTGTCATTCCGAGTATGAAAGACGCTTTCTACATTATTTAGCGATCTGTGATATGTCACCGATTCTGAATGTCGATTCCTATCGTGTTATCGGTCGAGGGACCGGACGTGGTTTCGTGCCGGCTCGCGTGTGGGCGGCACGAAGTCTGTACCTCTCTCGCGAGTTTGTCGTAAACGTATTCGTTCAATGTACCGAATACGTAGACGACACTGATGCGCCAGTGGCACAGTACCCGCGTTCGTAATTTTAGATGTCTCCTGTGTTAGTGACGCGGTTAAGATATAAGTGAAATTTAGAATATAGCGATTCTGTAATGGTCTCTAATATGATTTACCTATATTATGGATTTGTAGGTGTAAAATTTAAATAAAATATTTAATTTAAATGTAATCCGAAGAATTTATGTATTTAGTTACGTTGTGAATGAATAAAATATATTATATGAAATGGGTCGCGATGTTCCATAAATTATGTGCAAACGATGGTAGCTATTTATCCTAATATTGTCATTCCTGAGCCTGCGCGGGCAGAGTGTAATGTTCGTTGAGTGAGAGCTTGGACGAGTGTAGTAAGGCTGTGAAACGTTGATGCGTGTCCGAAGTTGTTTCTGGTGTAAATGTAAAACATTACTGTAACTGTTTACTGTTCACACGGTGAATCTATCGATGTGGCATACTCTGTATAGTAGCGTACTTGTTGAATATTGTTCAATCGTCCAGTGCTGAACGTCCTAATGCCACAACGCATGACTGCCTTTCTGTTGTAAGATTATTGAGAATTAGTTGATTTAATTAGTATTAAACATTTTCATACGGCGGAGCTCGGTAACAAATAGTAGGAGACTGATTTTGTATAAATATGAAAAAGATAGTGATATTTCAACGTAGGGTCAATCCATACAAAAAGCCCTCATTTGTAATTTCTTTTTTTTATAATAATTCATATGTAAAAAGATAAGGCTACTAAGGTAACTACTAGATAACGGTTAATATTCCAATTCTATGTATAATGACTGTATTTTATGTAAAGATAGCTAATTAGGAACTATAAGTATTAAGGTCAACTGTTTATTGTACAGCTTTCATTCACGCTACTAGGAATTGTAAATTTTTAAGCCACAATCTACCTATTGTTAAGATACTCATAAAGTTGTCTAGTTGACTTGAATCTAGTTGATGACTCGTGTAAAGTTGTACAGAAATCATATCACTATTATATACAAATTATTCAAATAAATTGTTCAATCTATCTAAGAGTTTCATTTCAAAACAACATTTGTAATGAACATATTTATTATTAGTCATTATCATATTTCAGAATATTAAAATATAAAAAGCAACATTCGAAAATGTTCTAAATTAAATGACTACAAAGCATCTAAACTAACGAGATCTAAATGAGTTCTAATCGAACTTTGGTCCCAGGGTAACGCCTTCAATTTCTAGACTTCCTGGATTTTTTATAATACTGATAAAGCCATTTTGTTTCAGCTCTGAAAATAATATGTTCGTTATTTTATTATTATTCTTACTCCCATATTATCTAGAAATAAAGGTAGAAATGGAATCTACAAGGTGTTTGCCATTAATGATGCATTATTTTCGATATATCATTTGCACTGATTTTGATATGAAAATAGGACATAAATACACAAAAAATATAACGTAAAGGAAGTGTTAAATATAATCCTTACTAAGTATGGACGTGAAGCATCGCGCAGCAATGAGTTTTTTGTGTCCAGGAATGACTGGTCCTTTCTTGATGAGGTTCTTTACAGTAACCGGCATTAATTCAGCTTTTATGCTCCTCATTATCTTTATCATGGTGCCTTCGGTTCCCCATTGATCGCTGTTTTGAGCACAAAAATAGTATTTTTGTCATATTGCATTTTATAGGAGGACTTGACGGAGACCTTTGCCCAGCAATGAGCAAACGTAGGTTATATAATTAAAAAAAATCAAATTTAAAGTTACGGTGTCATTGCAAATGAGATGACTTCTAGTACATTTTAAAGTGGAATAAATCAAAACTGATATCGCGAGTTTGATGCTAGGACATACATTTATCTTCGAAATTATCAGTAAAGAAAAATGGTCAAAAAATAAAAATCTTGCCTACTTAGCATCCATCTTCAATGATTTGATATGTAAAATCTACCAACCCGCATAAAAAATATGTGATTTTCGTGGTCTAATTGACTTCAGGCATGCCGTCGTGAGTAACACCAAAATCCAAATCATTTTTCACCAGACATCACAAAAACCATGTTAATCTGTAACTTGTAAGGTCTTGTACTGATAACTTTATGTACGATAAGATTAACAGTACAAGACCTTACAGATTTGACAGCCTCCGTGGCGCAGTTGGCTAGACACCGACTGTGAAACAAGAGACCGCGGGTTCGATCCCCGCACCGAGACAAATGTTTGTGTGAACCACAACTATTTGTTTCGGTTTTGGGTGTTTGCGACACCGAAAAGCTCTCGTAGTTTCTGATACCCACTATACAAGACTCGATGTTACTGTGCGGTCAGAACTATGTATCCGACTGTCGGGTGTATTAAATTAATTATTTATTTCAAAAGAATGAAAGAGACTGTAATAACAAAACCTTCAAGCAAGTAAGTGCTAAGGGGAATTTTTACATGAAACAGTACTGCACTGTATCAGCCAATATCCGGCCACTCACTGAGTTTGGTTGTGCCATAGTCCACCATTCTAGCGCGTATTGGCGTACTTCACATGCCATAGAAAATATTTTTGAGATATAGATGGAAACTTACCGTATAAACCTCTGCGAGTCGGTTGTCTGTTCGGAGTCTCCAACAGACACTTTAGTTCTGTCCAAACTGCCCAACGGGGTTTCTGAACTCTCGCTTCTGTGTCTTAGAGACTGACGTGTAGTTATCATCGGCTGAATTATTTCCTGCGGTGGATTCATTTGCATGTCCGCCAGTCCTGCTTCTTGCAACATGGCTGTTACACTTCTCTCAGCATCCTTGCTGACAATATCTTGTATTTGAGAAGATTCCTGAAGTACTGTGCTTCGACGAGGACGTAACACTGGAGATTGATGTTCAACCGGAATATTTTCTTTTTCGGCTTCTGAAGGATAAAACATAACTTTTTACACATTCTGTTTGCTGTCAACAAATAGTTTTTAGTTTACTAAAATTTTTATAAAGAAACCTACATTGAGATTCATACAGTATACAAAGAGGGTTACAGGGATTCTGGACATCCGATAGGAGGCAGTGTTAATTGGCTACATAGAATATCTTTAATACTATTTAAGTATAGCATGTTACGGTTAAGTTATAGAAATGTTTACCTGGATCTGGAACATTTACTTCCCCTACAAGCTGCTGACTCAGTCTAAATGAGACGTACCCCATGGACCGTTGTCTTTTCGGCTGCAAGTGAAACACATTACTACCTAAATAATAACTTAGAACATAAATAACATAAATTCCAAGCATGTCGATTGAAGAATTTCCATCTTGTCCTACAACCTTTTTCTCACACAGCTATTGAATACTTACAGTAACAACTATTTCCTGTTCCGCCGCCCGTTTCCCAGCCTGCGACAAAGTGTCCAGTCTCTGTGTGGGCAGTTCCGATGGGTCTATGTCTGGTATAGCTTCGCTCACTCTAGGAGCGGTTACGTGTAACAAGGACATGTTAGTGATGTCCATGTCTGTCGGTAGTTCTATCTGCGGCGCTTGAGTTCTGTCGTGAATCGGTTCTTCTACTTCTTCAATCCTTTCAAGCACTGATCTACCTTGGAGTTGATAGGGTCGCTCTCTTATTTCCTAAAAATATACACTTTTTGCATAACTTCTATCAATTTCCTATGAAATTTCGAGTATCTGTATCAGCCCATACATACGTCCCACTGCCTACAGTGGGCACAGGCCTCCTCTTCAATCGAGAATACCTACGATTGAGACGGACTTGCCCATATAGTCCACCACGCTGGCCCAGTGTGGGTTGGCGGACTTTACACACCATAGAAATTCTTATAAATCGCTATGGTATGTAGGTTCCCTAACATTTTTTTTCGCAGTTTTAGTGCGTGACTTTAACGGTGAAGGAAAACATCGTGAGGAAACCTGCATACCGTAGCGATTTAAAAAAAAAAAAAATTCTACGGTGTGTAAGTCCGCCAACCCGCACTAGGCCAGCGTGGTGGACTATATGGCCTAACCACTCTCAATCGTACTCTCGATTGTAGAGGAGGCCCGTGCCCTGCAGTGGGTCGTATATGGGCTGATACAATACAATACAATTAGTGCGTGGTGATTGACTATCAATACACACATGACTCCAAAAGGCAGATGTGTGGCCTGGGATTTGCACCCGCGACCACCGTGAAAATGTTGGCAGCGGTGTCTGGTCCGGTACAAACAGGTCAACACGCACAAATTGCACGCAATTTGCGAAAGTGCTTATTTGATGAGAATATCGTGCACAATCAGCTACGATGACATTCGTTTCATTTTAGGACAAGGAAGATCCACATTCAGGAATTTTTCCATGGTACAAAATGGACTAGTTACTTAGTACAATAGGTTAATTAACATAGCTAGTGGACATTATACGAAATATTCGTGACATAGAAAGACCCATATACAATATTTCATATCAAGTGACTATAGTCTAAATCTTACCTCCATTTCTCTCTCAGCAAGCGGACGTACGTTAATAACACCAAGATTCCTTACAAAAAGGGCAGAAATATCGTAACTTATGTTGGAGCGCACTTTAGACCCGGCGTGGCACGGACGACCGAAATATACCTCGCACGGTGTTCGTATCTGTACTATGTCATCCGAACTGTCCTGTGAGGGTAGTTACACATTTAGAATTATTTCAGGCGAATATGAGATTTGTGTAGGGTTTTTACAAATAAGTAAACTAGTAAAAAGTGTTCTTTATTCAAATATTCTATTATTACGTTTCGGAACGGATTTCTGTGTAGTAGAAACGCGAGAAACTTCTTTAGGAATATGTATTTTTATATCAACATCTGCTTCAGGAAGTGAAATTAATTTATTCGCCACTTTTAATTTATATTATGTACAAACGCTTCATTTCGGGTAAAACATGCTGGATAAAAGACAGACAGAATATATAGAAAGTGAATCATGTGGTTCAATCCTTATCAACCTTTTTAGGACCTTATCCCCCTTATCGGACCTGGAGCGATGAAACTACCCTCAAGGTGTTTTTTTTCCATCCCAAGATGTAATAGAACGGCAACTTACCCTATTTTTTCAGTCATTTATTTATTTCAGTTATTAATTTATTAATCATATTTATTATTTATACCTCGCATCGTAACTCCACGTTTGGATTTTCTATTCTGGAACGAATAAAATTCCCGCTTATTTTTATATTCTTGTCTATGATTAATCTGTTCCTAATTCTACGTCTCTTCGGTTGTGGTTGCATTTCTTCTAGTTCCTGATAAATAAACAGATACTTTATAATTGGTTTTATAAATGGAAAACAAAATTATGCATTTAAAAACAAACCTCCAATTCTATATCCAATGTTCTCTCATGGTGTTCAGCAATTTGTTTAGAAACGTCTTTTGCAGTTATTGCGTCTTGTTCGTCTGGTACTTGGCTGATAACATATTTTAAGAATAAAATTTGATTACAGGAATTTATAAGCCAGGGTGTAAAAGGTTGCAAATTAATTGATTTTGTTTCATATATAAATATTACTGAATGTAATCCAGGAAATTAAGCAAATGGTTCTTAACCGGGTCCGTCGTAAAACTTCATAGTTTGATATTTATGAAGTAGTTCCTGTTAGTGAATTTAGAATTCGGCGGTATATTATTGGTAAATTATATTTTGTATAGAAGTACTACACACACGGAGCTATAACCTAATGATACAGATGGATTGAGCCGCTAAAATATTACATAGGCACAATGAATATTAGGTATTTAGGTACTACTTCAAACCCATCTTAATTCCTTGGACGAATTGAAAAACTCGAAGAATCCACGTGGTACTATACTCAGCAATTAAAATACCTCATCATATTTGTACTAACTTTTCCGGTTGTAGGATAGGAGCAGGCAATTCGGGAGGCGGGATTTCAGGTATATCGGGAATTTCTGCGGAATACGGCAAAGAAATGTCAAGGAACATTACATCTCTAGTGGTGGAAACATACAGTGGAGACAACATTAACGTATCGAACAAAATACTGTAAAAATATGAAATCAATATTATTTATTTTTGTATATTTAGCAAAAAATATATTTAAAACAATTCATTATTCACATCTATTCATTACTGATTACAGTGGTGGAGACATGATATTAAACTACAACACTCTTGAATCTTGATACGAATATAGTGCGATCAAACCATGAAATATAATTAATTATGAAGAATAGTTCTTCAATAGGTATATGGATAGTAAGATTGGTGGTCGCGGGTTCAAATCCCAGGGCACACCTCTGACTTTTCGGAGTCATGTGTGTATTGATAGTCAATCACCACGCATTATAACGGTGAAGGTAAACATCGTGAGGAAACCTGCATACCATAGCGATTTGTATAAATTTCTATGGTATGTAAAAGTCCGCCAACCCGCATTAGGCCAGCGTGGTGGACTATATGGCCTAATCACTCTCAATCGTACTCTCCATTGTAGAGGAGGCCCGTGCCCTGCAGTGGGTCGTATATGGGCTGATACAACACAATAGTAAGATTACCTTTGTCAATTTCGGGTACCGGCAGAACTCCTTCCCCACTTACTGCAAAACATATTATGCTTTAAAACCATTTTCAGGCAAGGAAGCTGGTTGTAGGATCGTACATCCATCCACCCATATGGGTGGCAACCATAGCACACAAAGTGACTATATTGGACCTTGCATGTATCTATGCGTTCTTGAACCAGTTACAATAAAAGTTCCAAGCATACACCAACGAGAGATAAATAATCGCCAATCGACAGTTATACAGCTGCATGGCAATTGGCACTGTATCATCAGGTGCTAAACAATTTCTTTACCGTGCGAGCATAACTAGACTAAAATAATTATCGTTTCTTTTGTCTTTTTGCCCCAGTCGGGTAAAGGGTTGTCAAGGAGGCTTCCCTGTATCATTTCAAGTCATTGAGACGATGTGAAGGGGTTCGTGCGGAATGGCGAGTGATTGTATCTGGTCACCCCTTGAAACAACCTTACCTATCTATAGCAGGTGTAATATACGGTGCGAGTTTAAGGTAGTTATTGTAACCGCGATAGATCATGCTCCCATGTCTTTAAATGGGGCTTTCGCCATTTACGCAGAGAGGGTTTCGTATGTCATTGACATAGCATGACATAACCGCCGTAAATTATCGTGTTCTGACAAATGTTTACATGATACTACTTTTTTATATCCGTACGATAATCGTATCGTCGAGACGAGAAACTCTCCCCGTGTAAATGGGGCTTAAGTAACAGAAACATTTAACAAAAAAAGCCTTGTAGATGTTTTCACAATCAGCCTGACAACGAAGAAACGTTAGTGCTATAGATTGATTACATGACGTATTGATTGCGCTTAATTTTTTTTTTTTAACCGAATTTCGCGCATCCTGTAATCGGTGGCTGGCGACATGGAACTCAAATCAAGGAGCAGGGTTTACGTCAGAACGGAAATAAATTTCATGGTCTGTTAGCTGTTTTATACATTTTTATAAAAATATAGGTACCAAACAAAAAAAAATACTAGTAAATACACAGAATAAGTGCGTGGTGGCCTGTTGGTAAACGGACCAGACGCGGCTACCTACATGCTCACGGTGGTCGCGGGTTCAAATCCCAGGGCACACCTCTGACTTTTCGGAGTCATGTGTGTATTGATAGTCAATCACCACGCACTATAACGGTGAAGGAAAACATCGTGAGGAAACCTGCATACCATAGCGATTTGTATAAACTTCTATGGTATGTAAAAGTCCGCCAACCCGCATTAGGCCAGCGTGGTGGACTATATGGCCTAACCACTTTCAATCGTACTCTCTATTGTAGAGGAGGCCCGTGCCCTGCAGTGGGTCGTACATGGGCTGATGCAATACAATACAATACAAAATACACAGACCAGTCACACACATACTCCTAATCCCACATTAAGATCAATTAATTCTTGTGTCGTGGGTATCAGGAACTTCGAGACCTTTCGGTTTCACAAACACCCAGTCCCGAAAAAAATCCTGTGAATCACACAAATATTTGTTTCGGTGCGGGGATCGAAGCTGCAGCCTTACGTAATACGTAAGTAAGATAAATGAATTTTATTTAGGTTAAGGACCATTACCATTTTTTTTATTTACAGCCCTCTCAAGAATTCGCAGAAGTAAATATAGTTAGGTACCACCAAAAATACACCTACCTCTTCCAAACATAGACACGTCATGTTCAGAAATCCTCTCCATCTGCGGGTCGAGCGGTATACGCGATCTGTCGTGCGTCTTATCGTGAGATTTGTCGTGCGATTTATCCGGCAACTCGAGCCCGCTGTGTTGTATTGCAGAGGTCTCCCCTTGCAACATGAACTCTATGGTGCGTTCGCCTAACATGGCTAAGGCTTGATCCGGGTTCTCTTCCCCGAAACCATCCTAAGTATAATAAAAATATTACCTTGCATGAAAATCATTTACGTGAAGCAGTCTTACCTGCATCCTCGCTGGGGTAGGCAGAAGTGCCATTTATGTAAGCCTTGTATGTTCCGTCCACGATGTTATAGGGGGCGAGCCTATCGCCATATTGGGCACAAATTCCTGACACCGGGCTGATAAAGAATAGAAAAATCCCATATAACTGCCCGACTCGGGATTCGAACCAGAGACCTCGGCGTTTCAATCATACCTTAGTACAGTTGCGCAACCGAGGCAGTCAGATCGCATTTTCTTAATTCCTATTTCCTGCCAATCCGGAATTCCTACTTTAATATTATAAATGCCAAATTGTGTATGGATGTTTCGTTTTCACGCTGAAACGGCTGAACCGATTTTGATGAAATTTAACATGGAGAGATGTTGGATTATGGAGGCTACTCTTTATCTCGAAAAAATGTAGTGTGCCCGTGGGATGAGCCAGGAATTCAATTCAAATATAAGTACATATTTGCTACTCTTTCAAATTCGAATGGATGGCACGGAATAGGAGAGGGCAGGATTGCATGCTTTTCGTCATGGCACAGAACGGGATAAAACGGGACGGGACAGGAAAAGCAATGTAGTTGACGGCGGTCACATTGAGTTTAAACATAAAACAGTTAGTACGCGAAATAATACGTTGTTGATGTGGACAGGACTCAGAAAGTACCTGCACCCGGGCGAAGCCCGGCCCGACCACAAGTTATAAATAAATGTAAAGGAATTAAAAAAGCCTGTTTAGCTTGGAAAAAATGTTGCTTAGTAACACTGAAAGTACAATTGAATGAAAATTGGACTATAACTTTCAGTTACTATGCAGTATACAAACATACCATTCATTACCTCTACATATTTTTTTCATTTATCTTTATATTAATAGGCCTATGTTCAGCAGTGGACTTCCTTTGGCTGATGGATGGATGAATGAAATATAATAGTACATATTTTAAATTATTCACTTACATTAATGGGCTGTGGATGTTCAGGTATAGTTGCTTCTTTTAATGTAATTTCTTGGATGTTAGCCACCACATTTCCACTGTTCTAAAGAGAAAAAGCAAAGGGGTATTATTACTAATTAAACAAAAATATAGTGTATAAAAATATTGCTTCCAACAGGTCTGTGTGGCGATAAAGTGTAACAATATGCCAGGTGCTAATAGGGTCCCAGGAAATTTATATGAAATTTTCCAAATGAAAACCTCAATTGCAACATTAATAATCTAATACTCAGTGGAAATGTATAAACTTTTATGTTTTAAAATATATATTTAAAATAGTTTAATTCCTCAGTATTAGAATAATACAGGTTTATTTTTTTATTATTATCATAATATAAGATACTTATCTAAAATATTGCCTTTATGGAATACATATACTAGACACTGAATATAAAATATAATATTAAACTTATACTTGTATCATTTCTTCTATCCTCTGATCATTTTCAACTTCTTCCTGTATGACAACATGGGGTATGATTTCCAACTGTAGCCGCTGGGGTTGTTCTATACTTATTGGAGTCACTTCAAGAATATTCCATCTAATGGCAGTTGATAATAGTAAAAAGTTACTTAACTAAATAAAATTCAAATGAGATAATATATAAAACAAATTATAAAAAATTACATTTAATCATAAAATTAATAACTTAAAAAAAAAGTGTGTTGTCCTTGTTTTAAATTTCCTTTATTAAAGTTAATTTGATGTAGGTAAGTTTTGGGTTTAATATGTCATTAATTCTTCATAATATGCAGCCCACATACATGATACATCTCATTGCAGAGCTTAAACGTCATCTACAATTTGGTAAGAGTAGTGCCAGAGTCTATCATGTCAGATTAATGCAGTTTGTTGTACCTATAATCTATGTTACCCAATTGTTTATATTTACTTTTTATTTATTTAAATTTTTATACAAAAACAATAATAAAAAAGGTACAAATGGCAGTCTTATCGCTCTACAGCAATGTCTTACAGACAACCATTGTTTACTTACTTCTTATTTGTATTTTTCATGACATGAGCATTGATCATGCACAAATCGGCTGTAAACAAATAATTGTATGTTTGATAGTGCTTAACTTTGATGAAGAAGAAATGCATATAAAAATAAATACCTAAAAAGACTGTGACCTTCCTCTGGTAAAGCCTTACTAAGCCGCGCATTAGTTGCGAGCTGAGTCTTAAAGAAAATCTGTTCGTGGGTCGCCCAGATTCGTTCATCATTACGTTTAATAAATCATCACTGCAACAGCAAAATGCCCCAAAATATTACTCTTGAAATATTTCAAAAACTTTGGTTTGGTTTTCAAAAAAACGAATAAAGACTTACCAAATATTACGAATATCTTGCGACCAAAGTTGCCGATGAGTTATTGTAGCAAAACGTAGAGGCCACGAGTCCGCAACCCAACACATATAAAATCTTCCACCTCTTCTTAAAGAATCGACCGGGTAAAACATTTTTACTTACTTAGGTACTTGGTTTAATTTAATAAACTAACAGAACTAACGAACAACTTGTCACGAGCTGGCAAAACTTAAAGTGACGCTTGTTTTCCCGCCTTTGAGATTTTTGGTCACGTTCAGTTTTGGCGCGAATTGTAATGTGGGGCTGTAAGTTCCACTTTGTTTTTTCATTTCGTGTAAAAATAAACTTTGATAATTTATTAAACTTTTATTTATTTATAAAAATAATTTTGTAAACGAAAAAAAAGATACTTGCCTTTTTATACTTCTTAATATAGGATTTAAGAAGAATACAAAGAATATGTCTGAATTCTGTTTGATTATTAGAAAGACTTTATAGCTGATATTTTTTTACGTGGTCACGGGGCGGACCACGAAAACCGCGGTAATGTTATTTAACAGTATTCCGTCTTCATACAAACGTTCGGAATGTGAGTCATAGCTACGCGCCCCGAGTTCGGTATGCACTCGGTACACAACCAGTCGCGAATGCGCCGATGCACTGTTACGAACGGAAGTATTTTTAATTAAACTTTTAAATTAAATCCGAATGCGGATTTTTTATACAATTGAATTTAGCAATAAAGCTTTTCGTATGTCTTAGTCAAAACGTAAATGTTTTTCCGTTTAAAAATTTACAAGGGTGGTATTTTTATTAAATATACTAATAATAAAACACATACTTTAATTTTACTGAACACTTTCTATTTCATTCACAAAGAATTTCATTTTTTTAAATAAAAAATATTATATGTACCATAAAGAACATTTTTTTTTTTTGTTGACGCGGGGAAACCGAGTTACCGCTATCGTCCCACCTTGGGGGAAAGTGGAGCGATTATGTTGGGTTCACCGGTCTAGGGCATACCAACCAAAACCCCGCGTGGCCCTCTTCGGCACAAATGGAACGGCCCCGGGGACCCGAAGCAAGAACGCCTCAGCTTCTACCGGAACCGTTCCTGCACACTGCTGCCAACTTGCGGCTCTTACTGCTGCTGAGCATCTCGGGGTCGCATTGTATCTGTATACAAATGGCACTACGACAACTTCCCCCACTGCGTGCCCGCGACCCCCAAATCCCCATTAGTCGCCTTTTACGACAGGCAGGGGATACCGTGGCGGAATAAAGAACACCGAACTAGAAAAAAGTCACGCAAATAGCGTGACTTTTGTTCTCCTCCTCACAAAGTTAAAATTCTAATTTTAACTTTGTGAGTAGGGTGCTGAGCCAGGACTTTTTTCTGGAGCATAATGTATAATTAAGACCTAAATGTTTTGTATTTACTATTGTTGTATTAGTCGATAATTTGTATGACTATAACTCACACTTGTGTTTTGTCATATACAGCTGTATATTAGTGAGGACCTTTAATTGGCTTATTTGTGTTTTTCTCATTTGTTTAATATTATGTAGCAGCTGTTGGTCTTCCGTGAAAAATAAAATAAAATAAAATAGATGAAATTAAAATACTGTGGCCAGGCAGCCCTATCGCGTGACTGTGCACCGCGCAGCTGTAGGTAGTTATTTCAAGGACGGGGCCGAGTCACCGTGACGAAATCTGCAAAATGGTCGAAATGGAGGGAAGTTAAAAAATGAAAAAATTAAATCAAATTCGCGATAAAATCCGTAAGAATCCGTTTTATTTCAATATGTAAACCATTACGCAAATGTATGACAGCGCTCCCTCTATATTATAAATACTCTAAGCCCTAATCATTACAATTAATATTTGCCTTGCCATCCTGCCCTCGTGCCGATAGGAGAACGCCGTCCTTTAGTTGTTGATGAGCCGAAAATATTCCTTTGGGCAATCCTGCTTCTATTCTTCTGCAATTGAGATGGGTTCGGCCATAGAAGTAGTCCACTATGCTGAAATATTGCGGGTTGACGGATTTTACATACCATAGACTTTTTTACTGCCTCGGTGGCGTAGTTGTACTACGGTACGATTGCAAAGTTGAGGTATCGGGTTCGGATCCCAGCAAAGCGATATTGAATATTTCAATTCATTATCGGCCCGGAGTCAGGAATTTGTGCCCGATATGGCGACAGGCTCGCCCCCTATCACATCGTGGAACGGAACATACAAGGCGCAATATGGGTGTCATGATGGCGCCTCTGCTTACCCCTTCTAGGAAAAAGGCGTGAGTTTATATATGTAGACTTTTTGACACAAAGCTACGGTATGGAGGTCTCACGATGTTTTCCTTCACCGTAATTGTGCGTGGTGATTGGCTGTCAATACATACACGACTCCGAAAACTCACGAGGTGTTCTGCGATCACCATGAACATGTTGGTAGTCGTGTCTGGTCAGCAACCAACAGACCACCACTACCTTATGCTTCTATTATTTTGGTTAATATATAAAAATAAATAAATAATAATAAAGCAGTATTTCAATAACTAATAATTTATTAAAAACTAAAATTACATACTACATTGTAAATTCAATATTTTGATAGATGGCCAGTACATGTTGAGTACAAGACAAAAATACTGAAAGATGATAATATTTTTTAAACAATTTTAGGTCAGGGTATCACAATATATCAACCATGTCAATCGAAATTGTTAAAACTGTTGATACAATAAACAGTATTAGTCGATTATTACATCCCATATTTACATTACCACTTTAGTGAACTAAAATTCTGACTATAAAACAATATTGGAAATATTAAAATGCAATTTCACTCAACAGAGTATTTCAACTGTTTTCCCATGTTTTCCAAAGCCATCTTCAGCCTTATTAAACTTGTTTTGTTTATATCTTTTATTTGTACCCCAGATTCAACTGCCTTATCTAAAGCCTTCTCTGCCTC
This sequence comes from Theretra japonica, assembly GCA_033459515.1. NCBI lineage: Eukaryota > Metazoa > Arthropoda > Insecta > Lepidoptera > Sphingidae > Theretra > Theretra japonica. The sequence continues at coordinate 4,429,618 of CM065938.1, read as the reverse complement.
ATCCATTTTGTTTTCAGCTATATAAAAGTTTATTAATCTTGAATAGGCATTACCAAGCGTGATTGATTGAATATTTTTGTTACTTTTTAATGCACTGATGAGTTTTTCTATGAATTGAGGCTCTTTACGCAGATGGGCCTCTTGGAGAAGTCTTCTGAAAACGATAGTGGGTGAGTTGACAAGATATTTGTCCCATATTGTTTGTGCCTCCTCGTCTTTTCCGGCGAGAATATATTCCATCCATAGCAGGTTAAGAGGCATAGTTTCTCCCCTTTCTGCGGCGATTTCAGCTACTGTTTGACCTATAATTAAAAATGTTAATATCCATTAATTTCATGACAAATAAAAAAATCTAAGTATTAAAAAATGTGATACTGATCAGATAATGTGTCTTGTACATGTATCCTATAAAGTGTAATCATGATTGAAAATGACCTATAAACGTTTTATTACGCGTTACAATTGTATGGGTCATTTTATTTAATAAGTTCTGTTATGCCCTTGCGCGAGACAGAGGCACTATAAGGTTTGTTGAAAGAATAAAAAGATTTCTTTTTGGTTTATAAAACTTATTGGTTAACTAGCTGTAAGCAATTAGTACTCTTTCTCTTTCTTTAGCCACATGAAGTCCACTGCTGAATATAGGCCTACTGCAACTACTACTACTACTGGGGAAATGTCTCATCCAACCATTGCAGACATAACAGTCTATAGCAATTTGACAGCAAACCTTAAGAATCTTGTTAAATTCTATCCATTTATATTTAGGTCTACCATAGTATCTTTTGTTTAGTCAGGTCGCTATTCAGTGAGAACTATTTATCACTTACATTTCTTTATATTTTCAGGGCTCTCAACAAGCGAAGCAAGTGCTGTACTTCTGGGAAACTTGACCAAGGCAGTGTTCAACTCGTCAGTATTTTTTGCATGCTCCACTGCTTGAAGCAGACTATTAATGTGTTGTGGCGCTCCACCACGTTTGAATATCGCCATGGTCATCTTGTCATCGTACGTTACTTTCCGTTTCAGTGGTTCAGTTATATAAATGCCTAATTGTTGAATCCTCTCCACGTCTCCGCCTTCTGCTAAACTTTTGAATAAAAATTTCAACACACTCTGTTTTGGTGTAACACCTGCCTCAAATGATTTTAGAGCGGCGTTCGTCGCTTTGTCCAACTGTCCTTGTTTGATCAGATTTTCGATAGTGCCAGACGATTCGAGATTAACCGTATGCTGAGTTTCTGTTTGTTTTTCTGTTGCTTTTGCTGTTTTATTTTGAGGTACTTGGTCAGGTATAACAAATGGTACTTTTCTGTTGTTTGCCTTCAAGTGTGCTCCAAGGTATCTGAGGAACTGGTCGCTGGGGACCTCTCCTTCTTCTTGAAGCACGGTCCAAAGTCCGAGGGCTTTGTCTGTTTCTTTGGCTTTGCAGTAAGTGACGAGTAAATGGTAGAAAATGTTGGAGCGATCGATGTTGGACAACTCGCGTGTCGCCTCCAGTAATCCTTCGAGATGTTCAGACTTGCCTTCCTAAAATGTAAACATAGATAGTGTTAAATTATTTTTAGGCCTGTACATCTCAAGTAATGTTAAATTGCTCTTCTTACGCAAGTCGCCGGTTGTCACATCATTAAGAAATGTTGTGAATATTACGTATTAAATGTGAGATAAGTGTCATAATCGCAAAAAAACTACCCTATACCTGGGAGGATACCTACCCTATACCCTATACTCTATACTTCTGACATCCAAATTTATTCATAACGCAGCAATACGTCAAAGCATACATCTTACAAATTGTTTGCGTAGTTGGAAAATAATATTAATATTATTATTATATATGATTACCTCAACATATCTCTGACAGGCATCTTCCAATCGTCGGTTGCGGGTCTGTAGGCCAGGTGTCTCTAGGATACGACGGGCCTGTCGTAGCCGTCCACACTCAATGAACGCTAACACTAAATCATGCAGTATGTTTACTTCACCATGTATCTGAAAACATAAAATAATATACTTGAGAAGTCTGCCCATACCTGATGATGATGATGTTACGAATATGTAGGGAAAAAAGGATTTGCGAACCGCGTGCTATTCTTAGCTAGTCTACAAAAAAGAGAGAACAAGTGAAGTAATTTAGACGCTAATGACGCTATGTGCAAAAAAAAAAATCAAGCATCATTATTTTATCAATAAGTAGCATATCATAGGTTACCAATCACTGCTTTCTTCTAAAGCAGTGGTTTGCGAAAAGTAAATAATAAATAAATACACCCAACAGTCACATACATAGTCCTGACCCCACATTAAGATCAATTAAGTCTTGTGTCGTGGGTATCAGACACTACGAGAGACTTTTCGGTGTCACAAACACCCAGACCTGAAACAAATACTTGTGGGCCTCTCAAGCATTTGTCTCGGTGCGGGGATCGAACCCGCGGCCTCTCGTTTCACAGACGGCGTCTAACCAACTGCGCCACGGAGGCTGTCAAAAATGCAGGTTGGCATGTGTATATCACTTGAAATATTTACCTGAGTGCTAATATCAGCCAACCATTGCAATTTAGTGGCATCTTCACGCATAATGAGGACCTTCATCAGCTCTCCCTTCCATGGAGTACTTCTGTACTTTTTGCAACAATGCTCAAATTCTTTCAATGCACTATCCACATCTTCTTTAAGCATGTGCACTTTGATCAAAGGCCCGAGCACCACATTCGATGCCTCTATGTAGTTGTTTTCAAGGAGAGTATTGGTCATTTCCTTCACCTGCAAAATGCATTGCAATAAAAAAAAAATATTGCGCACTCATACTGACCAAATTCAAAATACATCTTAAATGAGCTAGATATGCAGCAGTCCTTATTTTTCTGTGACACTTTAGTATTTTTTGCAGGCTTTTAATGCATCAAGCTTTCTGAAAGCGACTGAATCGCCGGTCGCTAATAATAAAAGTCACTAGTGTGCCTAAACCCTAAGAAACACGTTATTTGTTATCGATACCATATTGTAAAATATGTGATAGGCATTATGACTGTTATCTTTTTTGCAATTAAATCAGTGAACTGAACTAATGACATTTGCCAAAAAATCTAGCCTGAGACCTGAGGAAATTCTTCTATATTATTAAATGAAAACATCAACATACCTTGACATCATCCTTTTTCTCAGCTAATGTATTCAACAGCTGCCAACACTTTGAATTCAACAAGAAACTTGTACTCTCAACTTCATTAGGTTTATTATCCTTCAGCAATTGAATAGCCTCATCATACCTGTCATTTTTCACCAAAGCAAACGCCATAAGAATACTCTTAAATCTGCTGAACACAAAATCTGGGTTTCTAGCTAATATTTGCTCTTTACATTTGTTAGCTCTTTCGATGTCGCCATTCTCACAGTAAAATTCGAACAATTGGGAAAGCGATCCGTTGGTAAGTACAAATTCTGATGCCTTCAAGTCATCTAAGAAAGAATTTACTTTTTCCACATCATTGTTTTTTATGTAAGCAAGTAGTAGTTGTTTTTGTACGCGATTTATATTGGTGCCTTCTTTTTCTTTAATCCTGGATAGTAGTGCTTCCAAATGTGCAGGCGAGCGCGGTGTCATAGATTTACGGTTGTTCTCCAATGGCAATAGTTCTAGGTCTGCTGAAGTCAGTTTACTCAGCAACTCAGATAATTTCGTAGTCATTTTCTCACCGAGATGTCTTTCAATAGCCTCAGCGTTTTCTGACGATATTCTGATTCCTTTAGCATGCGTTGCTTCAAGAAGTTTCTGGCATAAATCTGGCGAGACTAGATTTTTGATGCCAGACCTAATGAGGCGACCCACTTCGTTAATATCGTTGTCGTCACCTTGTGCGTCGTCATTGGCGGAATCCTGCTCGGTTTGAAAGTTGTTTTGAGGTTTGCTGCTAATCACGTGTAGTATTGTCACAAAAGAGTCGATATCTTTTGTTTTATTCAAGGCGGATAGAAGAGACCTGGCGATTAAACTGTATTGACCCCTCGGACGGTACTGTAACGCGATGATGGCTGCCTGTTTAGTTTTACCTGATTCTAGCAGTTCGATCATCACATTTCTAGCTGCGAGTATGGGTGAGACATTGGCGACCTGTAGCTTCAGTATTACGTTTTGAGGGCTGTCATGATTAATTAGATACGGAATGACGTAGTCTCTCAGAGCTTCGCCTGTTGGTTGGAGGCCCTTGGCTACCATATTTTTAATGAGTTGTAAAAGACCTTCCTCGTCTCTTTCCTTGCCCCGGCGAGCAAGCAAGGGCCAGTAGTAATGCTGCCTGATTGGAATGCCATCTTTTTCCAGCTCGTCGAACAATCGTTCGGCAAGTTCAACATTACTTTGTTGTAGTGCTCCTTCAGTAGCAATGTACAGTGCGCTTGGCACTAGATCTTCAGCAGTCAATTCCCTGCAAGCCTTCACTAAAGCCTCAGGGGATCTGTTTAATCGTAGAAGTTGTTTTACAAAGAAAGCCCCCTTGAATGGAGTGTCTCCTGTATTTGATTTTGGCATAGTTCCCATTATTTTCTTGGCTGTGTCATCATGTCCTTTATTGAGTAGCCTTAGGATCAAGTTGCAGACATCTTGGTTGTAGCCAACGCCTTTTTGGAGATGTTGGAATAACTGGTCCGCTTTGTCGCCATGTCCGCCGATAGTTAAATGTTCAATGATATCTAGTATGTCCTGAAAATAAAAATAATAATTTTAAAATCATAATGTGTTTCTATTTTTCTATAAAATTATAACCTATAAGGAAAGAGAAACTTAGGAAAATTAGTGGTAGAAAAAGTGTTATCTTATCATGAGATCAACATAACTTAAGACACCTCACCTTATCAGTCATATAAGCATCCTTGTCTTGTGCCATCTTTATCACATTTTGTACCTCTTCAATATTTCCATTCTTGGCATAACCGCATGCAAGTAGAGTGTATGTTTTATTAGTTGGTTGTAGTCCAGCACCTGCCATTGTCTCTAACACTGCCTTCGCCCCATCAGTGTCTCCATGGAAAGCATGGCCCATGACTAAAGCGTTTAATACAGGCTCTGATACAGGCATGTGGAGTTCGCGCATTTTTTCTAGAACTTTCGTGGCGCCTTCAACGTCTCCTTCTTGGCAGTACCGCCACATGAGTCTCTGGTATGTGACCCTGTAAACAAATTTTTAATAATTGTGAAATTATAATGATTGTGTGAAAGCACTAAGGGGTATACAATGTATAGAATAATTTGAATAAATTATGTCGGTTGTGCCGACCTCAACGCTGCGAATACAGCAGAAGGTTAGAGACACTGAGACAGCACAAAATCCGAGACGTAATTACGTGCCCGAACGTTTTCTCTTCTGTGTCATCACATTCAAATACTATATAAGCAGCCATTTGATACTTAATTCAATAACAACAAAGATGCAGTTTTATTATATGCTAACCAGTACCAAAATCGGTTAAAATAAAACCTAAGGCGACTGCCTATTAAACATTTGTATAAATTCATCTTCTTCTCTTCAGCCACAGGAAGTCCACTGCTGAACATAAGCCTGCATCCAGCCTGCGACCTTAACTAGGTCGTTTGTCCACCTTTTGTGTGGGTCCTGGACCTTATGTGGTTCCCACTCCAGAACTTTTCGGGCCCAGCGGTCATCAGTTCTACATGCTATGTACCATGCCACGCCCTATTGCCACTTCAACTTGCCAATCCTAAGAGCTATGAAGGTAATCTTTGATCTCTTACGGATCTTCTCATTTCTGATTTGATCTTGTAAGGAAATCGAGCATAGCCCTCTCCATAGTGCATTGAGTGACCCAGAGCCGTCTTATGACGCCCATAGTAAGAGGCCACATTTTGGTGCCATATGTTGTTTGGTGTTACTTTTATTTTATAATATTAATTGTATTTTTTCTATATTTAATTTTTTTGTTCCTCTTATTATGGCAATAATAAAACTGTATAAAGTTAATGTTAGGTGTCACTAACATAGTTAGAATTTGTTAAATTAATTAATATACACAAATCAAATTAGTCTTGTAAGTAAGCATACTGTTACAATATTGCTAGACTATGTATTACATCAATTCCATTATATATCTCCAAATATATATATAAAACTTACCTATTGGGCTGCAACCCTTTCTTCTCCAATTCCTCCAAGAACTGAGCAGGTGAAAATGGGTGTTCATTTTCAACATAGACCCTCAACAAAGCATTGTAGTGCGATATGTCCATGGGAATGCCTCTCTCTGTCAGAACACTCCATATTTTCTGTACAAGTAGTGTTCTTTGTTCTGGTAATTCTTCTGGAACTAGCTCACCTATAAATTTATAGAGGTTCTTTTTTTAATATTATTTTACATTATATTTTAGAATTTTTTCACTAGGCATGATTCAGTAAACTTCTTGATCAATAAGTGGCATTGATGGGGATAATTCACACTAATAGGCAATCAACAATTTTTTTATTAATTATTCCAAAAAAATATTTTCAAAAGAACTACTTTCAACGTTAAGTAAACAAAAATACACTAAAAAATCTCAACAAAACTTTAAGTAAGCAACAAATACTAATTAATATTCATAAATCACTCTTACCACAACATCTGATGACCAGAAGTGACTGTGAACTGGTAATATCATGTTTCGATTGCAGCTCATCAAAAACTTCATCAATATCTTTTTTAGTGATGCGACCAAATCTTCTTACTTCCGAGTCTAGCTTTTGCAGCAAAGGTTCCAAAGTTTCAGTTTTCTTTGATGTAGCATAGTCTCTTAGTAGTACACTAAAATGAAATATTTATTAATAGTGACTTTTATATTAATTATTAGGTTATGGATGGAATTTGTATTTTATATTTGATGAAGATTGTTAATTGTTTTATAGTAAATAATTGAAGAATTAGAAACCATTACCCTACTGGACTTAGGATTTGAGAATATTTAGATAAACAATTATTAATGGTTAAGTTTTATTAAGTATTACTTCATAATTGTTAATTACCCCTACTAATATTATAAATGTGAATGTATGTGTGTTCTGTTTTCACACTAAACGGCAGAACTGATTTTGATGAAATTTAACATAGATATACACTGGACCATGGAGATGTATATAGGCTACTTTTTATCCAGAAAAATGTAGTGGTTGCATAGGATGAGTAAGGAATTCAATTCAAATATACATATTTGCTTCTTTAATTCAAATGGATGGCACAGGACAGGATTGCATGGTTTTTGTCATCGGACAGAACGGGATATAACGGATCGGGATGGGAAAAGCAATATAGTTGATGGTGGTCACATTGTGTATAATTTATACAGATTTTTTAGTTATTGTTTTGTGAAATGGATTCAAATTAGGTAGTATTTTTTTTGCAATTGTTTTTAATTGTAGTACTGAAAATGAAGGGTCTGTGATAAGTACATTATCTTGATATAAAGATACCATCTTTAATACTAAATAAGTGAATTAGATATGTTGTATTATTTTAAATAAATTGAAATCTTTTATGATAACAAATTAGTATGTTTTATTTCCAATAGCAACTGTAGAAACTTACTTGTTAGCTGCACACAAGGCTTTCGGGTTAGCAAATGCATTGGCTTCTGCGGTCTTAGCCGAATTTAGAATAAGCGTCCTCGCCGCACCAGTGAAGTATCGAACAAATTTCGTAGATCTCAAAAGCGATGACATCGTGCTCAACTTTCTTAATACATCAACATTCACAGTTGTATTTTCATAAAAATTATAACAATTAATAAACAGGCACTGGCAGTGGTCTCTTTAAAAAGGATTTTTAGGTTATTTGTTATGTCACTTCAAAAGGCAGTTTTACATGTACAGCCTCTTCCAGATACATTTAACTGGGATAACTTTGGCCCAGTCTTTAATACATTATTTAAAAATGCATTTGCTTTTATTTTCTGTCGAATTATTATTCGATACTTATAAAAAAATGTGTATTATCCAGATTTAATCTGTTTTTTTTTTACAGAGCGTTATTAAATAGCCTAGCCCTAGGACCTAGGTGCTGGCTGGCCTAAAATTATGTTTATTAAAGTTCATTTTATTACAATACAAATTTATTTAGACATAATAGAAATTAGAAACGTGCACATACATGCACATTAAATCACAGATTGATTCAATTATCAATATCAGCTGTATTTCGCAACCATGTTCGCAAGTCGCAACACTTTTTTAGTCTGCTTCAAACAGGAAATAAAGACTATAAATGTTATGATAAAAACTCTGCCTACCGGTAGTTTGTCATCTGTCAGTTGGCGTAACCGCAGAAAATAGGGGAGATTTTTATCTAGTTCAAACCTCCTTGAGACTTCCAGTGTAGTTACAAAAGAACTTACACTACAACAAAAATAAAGCGAAAAGTTTTATCTTTTCGGGAAAAACTAAAGTAAAATCTCCGTACAAGTATTTACTGGATAACCAGAAATGGTAAGTTTTTTTATTGCTTCCAGTGACATTCATATGACCTTTGTTATTCCCGCATAATCCCAAAAAGTATTTCATTACCCTAATAAAACTTTTTAATTAAACTTCTCCAATACGTTACGCACAGGATATGGTGCTTTTTAGTTTTAAAAATACCATTCAGGTTATTATGATTGACAGGTAGGCATACAGTTATTATCTTCAACAAAATAGTTTAGATAAAGTTTATCAATGTCGTGTACAGTGATTTTAATTGGCATTTTATGTACAATTGTCGCGAAGAGTTGGTAAAATGCCCTCTTTTTGGTGCTGCCGATCGACCGACGCCGATTCAGATGTTGTTGTTAACAGAACCGTTTCCATGGTAACTTTTTGTTTTTAATGCTTATTATACCGCAGTAAAGCAAAAGTGCAGCGAAAATGTTCGAGGATGTTAGTATATTTAAATTCTATTTGAAAATACTGTGGGTTGATTTTGCTTTGGCAGTAGGTAAATCTTGGCTGCACGTATTGTTTTTTGTATTGTGCAAACGTTTTTTTTGTATATACAACAACTACTGCAAGGCTAAAAATAAATACTTCATTGGCATAAACATTTTCTTCATGTTTCAGCAATATTATGATCAATATTGTAATATGAAATAGTGGAAATATTTTGTTTTATAAAAATATATCTGATTGTCTATCAATCAGTATAGATTGAGCCATAAAGATAATTTCACAAAATTGTATAATGCAGATGTTTTCATAAATTCCTCTCCAAAAGTCCTGTCTTGACCAATGAGCACAATTTTATAATATTAAACATTTCATAGGATTGTACAATGTAACTAACAATTTTGTTATGACTAAGCTAAATTGGATTAATATAACTAAAAAAATAAATTAAAATTAATGTATTTATCCACTAGAATATTCAGTAACTTAAAAGCAATGTTACATATTATTCAGACTTTAATTTAATTAATAAATTAAGAAATGCAAATTGACATACTAAAATTTGTTACACCAATTTTGATATAGTAAAATGATTATTTTGATATATTTGGATTATTTTTACATATTGTTTTATTTCTCAGTATTACACTCATATCAGTGATAGTATAGGCCAGTGTTTCCTATTTAGTTCTATCCATGTGCCCCTTCAAAAAAATACTTGATGTTGCATATGTAAAACATTTACTGATTTAATTATTTTAGAGTTTCTGCATGTACCGCTTCATGTAACTTCACATACCCCTAGGAGTATTAGTAAGAGTACATACCACTAATTGGGAGATACTGGTAAAGGCCGTATCATCATGATTCAATTCTATTACACTGACTATTTATTATTGATAATATTTGGATTAAATCCAATTGTGATTTAGGAACATGCTGTAATAATAGATTCAAAATAGTAATTATTGATTACGTATTTTCAGGCTGCACCAATCAAGGTTGTTGTGACAGGCGCAGCTGGCCAGATCGCCTATTCCTTACTGTACCAGATTGCATCTGGTGCCGTCTTCGGCCCAGAACAGCCTGTGTACTTGCACCTTCTTGATATTGCTCCCATGATGGGTGTTCTTGAAGGTGTGGTCATGGAGCTTGCTGACTGCGCACTGCCACTCCTCGCTGGAGTACTGCCCACAGCTAACCCTGAGGAGGCTTTCAAAGATGTAGCGGCTGCCTTCTTGGTCGGCGCTATGCCCAGAAGAGAGGGTATGGAGAGGAAGGACCTCCTCGCTGCCAATGTTCGCATTTTCAAAGAGCAAGGACAGGCTCTCGACAAAGTCGCGCGTAAGGATGTCAAAGTTCTGGTCGTTGGCAACCCTGCTAACACCAACGCTTTGATCTGCTCGAAATACGCCCCATCCATCCCTAAAGAGAACTTCACGGCTATGACACGTCTCGACCAGAACCGCGCCCAATCTCAGCTGGCTGCTAAAGTCGGAGTTCCCGTTAAGGATGTAAAGAGAGTGATTATCTGGGGTAACCACTCCTCGACCCAGTTCCCTGACGCGTCCAATGCCATTGCCACAATCGGCGGAGCTGAAAAATCCATAGCTGGGGTCATCAATGATGATGAGTACCTGAAAGGCTCTTTTGTCACAACTGTACAGAAACGTGGCGCTGCTGTGATCGCCGCCAGGAAAATGTCTTCTGCCCTCTCCGCAGCCAAGGCTGCTTCAGATCACATGAGGGATTGGTTCTTGGGTACTGGTGACCGTTGGGTGAGCATGGGCGTTGTCTCTGACGGTTCCTACGGCGCACCCCCTGATGTCGTGTTCTCTTTCCCTGTCACTGTCAGCAATGGCCAGTGGAAGATTGTCCAGGGCCTAACCATCTCCGACTTCGCTCGTCAGATGCTCGACGCCACGGGCAAGGAGCTGGTGGAAGAGAAACAAGAAGCCCTTGATGTTTGCAAGGATTGACTGAGCAATCTGTAGTTAATAAGCCATAGATGTGCTGCCTAGGCATAACATGTTTTGTTAATTGGCAATAAATTGTCATTGTTATACTTTGGTTATTGTAATTTAATCATGGCTGGTCAAAAGATCAAGTGATATTATTTATACATTTAATATCATTATGTTATAGCGTACACCAGTTGCAGATCTCATTCATAGAATGTTAATTTGTAACAAATTATGGAGATTCATTTCTAGCGGCATTTCATTATACTATCGTATAAGCTAATCGTTGCATTACAGTTTCTGATATTTTATCTATTATATTATCGTTTTATTTATCACTTTAAAATAATACCCAATTAAACCGATTACGTTTACGTAATTTGTTATCAAGTATGATGTCAGTTTAACCCGTTACAATGATAATATACGAAATAACCTGTTCAAATGAATATTTGATTTGTCAAGAACTTTTATACTTCCGTCTTCGCATGGCGTATTCTATGCGTTGAAAATTGGGAGTCGATAATATAGTCATATTTTTAGTGACTTCGACAACTAAAGTCAGAATTGTTAAGTTTGTTTCACTCTCTTTCTCTCTCTGTCTTCAGCGACAAGAAGTTCACTGTTGAACATAGGCCTTCACCAATAATCTCAACATCAACCAGTTGGATGCGGCCTGCACCCAGCGACTTCCTGCAACCAGAACCAGGTCGTCCGTCTACTTTATAAGCGGGCGTCATGACACTTCGCTTGTCTGTCTGTTTTTTAAGGGGGGTTAGATACTAACTGTGTATTTATTTCATTTTTCGGATTCGGCTTGCTTCTTGGTTAAAGCTAGGCACGACAAAGTGACTCTAGTTAAGTACGGTGCAGTAAAGATAAGTGTCCACCAACCCAAGAAGCCAGTTTTTCATTTGCGATCACAATTATGTCGCCCTGATTTTAAACGAATTTCATTATTACGGGTCCTTAACTGCTGTGTACGCTGAAGATCATCTGGATGTACTCTATGGGGTGTACGAATATTCTACTGCCACAATAGGTAAAGTTTACAAAACAAAATATAGGTAAGATTAAGAAGTTTAGTATAATAGTATTATGCACTTGTAAAATTGGTAAGTTCTGATACCATTCAAAATACCAGACAGCTTATTACCTAGAATCATAATCTTTTCATCAAGGATCTATTACAGTCACGTGAGACGTCATTATGACGTTATTGATAGATTTGTTACGTTAATTAATTAGAAATGTATTCTCATTGTTGCGTGAGTTTTATCAAAGTCCAAACTAATCAATCATTTTGCACTTGCATCTCACCTTGTATAGTGGACTCTGTATAATTGCTTATCAAACTGTATAAACAAAACAGCTTATCTGGCTCGCGTGACTTTGTAGACTAAACTAAAGTATTGCAGTTACATCACCTAATATTGCACGATTTACAAATTAACTGGCACCAAAACAATGACGGATGAAATTATTATTCACTCCTATTATTCGAACGAATTATAAAAGTAATTAACACTTCAGACAAAAACAAATCGTGCCAGCCGCGGTTCAAAGGTTAAAAATTCAATAATTTGCTGCAATTCATTATATCGAAACGTTGTAAACTATTTACTTAATGTATTATGGACATTAAATCCCTAACTATATTTAGATGTTTTTAGTTCCTTTTGCAGTTAGACTGATTGACTCGGACTACGGAGCAAAGGATTCGATAATCAGATGTGAAACAAGAAATGACTGTATTCCTTGTCAGTCTAGGTCTAGATTCTAGGCAGAAGTTATGATACTTAAGTATATGATAAATTTTTATAAATAATCCTTGAGAATCTAAGTATTAGTTACATAATAATTTCTTATATTTATGCGAAGGTTTTTACGTTTGATATCAGTGAACTAACAGATTATTAACTCGGTCAGCTGATCGTAAACTTTGATAGTTTACGAAGAATTAAGAATTATTAACTGGGTAGGTATTTAAAACTAGAAAGACCACCGTGACATTAGTGGCTTGTGAAAATTCTAGTACCTTCGGAAATAACCATAAATGCAAGAGAACTAAAACTTTAATATGAAGACTGAACTCAATCGCGCTATCAGGTCGACGGGGTTATTGTTGAAATTTGTTAAATGATGTCTATAATATATAAAATCATTAACATTTCTTACGATGTTTTGGTACACAATTTCCAAACAGCTATCAGTAAGACAAGAAATTTATCTTGAAGGCGCTTCAGAGTGTAATGGTGCTGTACCAGTACATACATTTTACCCCTTCATAATCTATGATTTAGCTCATAGCTGTGTAGATAGATGCTATTTTTGGCTTTATGCAGTTATCCTTCTTATTTATCCGCCAAAAAAAGTTCATTGTTGAATGTAGGTAAGCCTTCCCTGAGTATCTCCACAGTAATAAGTGTGTTGGAACCGGCCTGCGATCAGCGATTTCGGACAACCTCTATTTTATCTATTCCTACTCTATTATAATTAGCTATTTATACGTTCGTCTCCTTGCTATTAAATATAACAGGCGCTTATTAGCAATTTCGTAATAAGTGACGCTCAAAAGATGATGGATAGATTCATTTACATCTCAGTTTGTTGATAGAGTTTCTATTATCACATTATGCAAGACATTTTGTAAGGAAGTATACGTTTACATTGTAATTAATCAGTTGTCCTTCATCTTATGAATTCATGGCTTTCTACAACGTATCACGATCACGAATTTCTTTAGTGTTAGTCGTGGTGTGAAACAAATTAATATTTTCAACGTTCAAACAAAACGAATAGAGTTCTGTATGTAACTTATGCCGGAATACACATAATATGTCATATGGGTAATGAGCATGATAGAATTCTATTTAACTCTATCTATTCTATCTCTTTATTCTATACTTTTTAATTCTCTCTCTCCCCCGTCTCTCATTAACCGATTTGAGTTTTTTCATGATACGCATTCAAGATCCCTGAGGTAATGAAAGAACTTAACATTAAAAATCCAAGTGCATTCCACTACATTTTACGACAAATCTTTTACTGTACATGTAGTACAAGCTGCTAAGCCGTGGAATTAATTATTCTGTCACAGAGAGACGGGCAAAGTCCCTGCCAATATTCAAAAGGTTAGTCAAACTGCCTCATCTTTTAGTTTTTACAAACAAACTGAAGACATTGCATGTAATATAAGTAAGTATATTTATATTTTATTGTTTAACATGTTTGGTTATAATTTAAATATATTTTGTCGTATTCATCTTTCGTACACCTCATGGTACCCCAAAACTATCGTTGCCTCTTATCCAGCCTATGGTTGCTCGTCTGCATTGATTTTAGTTGAATGCCAAGCATTGCTTTGTAATTCATGGTGTTTGATTTTGCTACTTACCGCCATTCATTGCAATAATAAAAAAATAGATTTATTATAGGTAATTATATTATTATCCCCGTCCTAAGGTCATCGATTTTTAGCTGTAAGTGAATGGTGCATATTGCAAATATAAAAATGGTTTGATATGATTACATGTGTGATTCCATGGTTGGTCTCTTTTGAATTTTGACTCAAACATAGACTGACGCAATTAAGATTTTTTGGATGTTGTTTAAAAATCTCATAATACTTAGTAACTATTTTTATGAAACTCAACTTAGTTTTATCTGTGCAAATAAGTAAATACAACATGCAGTCAAACATAGTCGTAACTCCATACTTATTATGATCAGTCGAATATTGTATCTCGGGTGGTGATTACAACAATAAATTATAATATTACCCAGATCCGTAACAAATAATAGTGGATCTCACAAACATAATGTCTAGGTGCGGGAAACCGCGGCCTTTAGTTTCACAGTGTGCGAAAGGTTTTAGATCTACGTGATTCTTTCAGTGTATTTATTAATGAATAGAAATTAAAAACCCATGTTTAAATATTATGAAATATATAATTTACCATATTAATCGAAATCGAAAATAGATATGATGTAGGTACCTATTTATTTTTTATTTTTATTTTTATTTATTTGGGAAACAAACAGATACAATATACATAAAATTAAAACAACTAAAATATTACACGATCCAAAACAGTTTCCACAGATTATACAAACTTAAAGTAGGAGCTGTTAATGTTAAGACTTTAACATCATAAAAACAAATTATTTAAACATTTACATTACTAATTTAAATTATAAATTTTCAACAAAAATTGAGCGCAATTTTTCCCTGTATTGAGATGGAGAAAGATGGAATATATCTATGCAATTACAATCATTAGCTGTAATGCTGTTATATAAGCGACAAGTTCTTTTAATAAACACGTTCATGCCATAGTTCGTTTTGGAAGTACCAACGTGGAAAAGTATTTTTCTACGCGCTGACAGACGCGGACAGATATAAGATATCTTACTGACAAGGTAAGGGGAGTTAATTTGATTCCTAATTATTTTATATAGAAACATAAGATCACGTTCGGCTCGTCGGTTCTTTAAGCTTATTAAACCATGTTCATACGGAACATCACCACGACTCCGCCAAATAAGATGTTTAATAAATTTATTTTGGATGCGTTCTAATCCATTAATATACGTATCATATTGAGGATTCCAAACCACTGACGCGTATTCAAGTAAAGGCCTCACGAGAGACTTATATAAAAGTGTCAAAGTCGTCAAATTCTTGAATTCCTTGCCAGTTCTCAGGACAAATCCCAACATACGAAAGGCTTTCTGAATCGTATTAACTATGTGAGTATCGAACATAAGTTTACTGTCTAGCAGAGATGTAACGGAGCTTCGATTCCGGTTCCGTTAAGTCGGAACTTCCGATTATTATTACACTTTCGGTTCCGACTTCGGTTCCGATACTTTTGTATCGGATGTTAATCGGAGGTCGAACGAAACAATACATTACTTTTGGAGTCCATTTTGATTTAATTTGTTTTAGCTTTTGTTCATTTATTGTAATGTAACCAAATGTAACACGCTACTTTGGGTTTTAATTTTAATTAAACTTTAAATTCATTAATTTTATCTTTTGTTTATTTGGAATTATGCCAATTTTTTTTCACAGTTGTTTTTTATTTTATAATAAAAAATAAAAATGAAAAGAATTGACTATAAATCATGTTTTATTTGTCCTTAAACAAACTGACCCTGCCTCCGATTTCGATTCCGATTTCGATTCCGATTCCGCTAAACCAAATTTGAAAACTCCGATTCCGATTTCGGTTCCGATAAAACTACCTCCGTTACATCCCTGCTGTCTAGGACAATCCCCAGATCTCGCACCTCAGACACTCTCGCGATTTCTTCATTATTTAGGCTATAGCTATGTTCAATTAGTTTTCTTTTTCTTGTGAAAGATATCACGTTGCATTTTTTTACATTTAAATATAACAAGTTCTGTTTACAATAATTACAAAAACTATTAAGGTCATTTTGAAGTTCGTAGCAGTCCTTGATATTAGAGATTATTTTATATATTTTTTTATCATCTGCATACAAAATAAGATTAGACGAATTAAAAGCTGTAAGTACATCATTTATATATATATTAAATAGAAGAGGTCCGAGATGCGAGCCCTGGGGAACTCCAGATGTTACTGGCACGAAAGAAGAACAGAAACCTTTGATAGTGACAGCTTGGCTACGCTCTCTTAGGTAAGACTCGATCCATCGAAGCAGATCGCCATGTATACCAATTCCTGCAAGTTTGCGTAATAAAATATTGTGAGATATTTTGTCGAATGCTTTACTATAATCGATATACACTGCATCAACCTGTAAACCTTTGTCCATTGCCGTGGTAACAAAATCAATAAATTCACACAGGTTCGACTCTGTTGATTTGCCACAAATAAATCCATGTTGTTGGGGTACTATAACAGGTCTTATGATAGGAGAAATGATATCGCAGATTATTCGTTCGAAGACTTTAGGTATGACACTAATTTTAGATATCGGTCGATAATTTTTGACGTCATGTTTATTGCCATTTTTAAAAACAGGAACAATATATGAACGCTTCCACTTAAATGGCATCACACCCATTTGTAGGGACAGGTTAAATAGTTTATATAGTGGAAAGGACAAACACTTATAACATTTATTAAGGAACACTGGTGGAATTCCATCCGGGCCAGCACCTTTCTTTATGTCCAAGGACTTTAAATACTTGGAGACAGTTTCTTGAGAGATATATACGGAACTGAGGTTTAAGATACTGCTACAGTTCGACAAATCATTAGTTAAAGACACATGATTATCATCAAAAGCTGATCTAAAGTGTTCGTTAAAGAGATCACTAATTACCTTACCATCAGAAGAAGTGATATCATTGAAGAACATACAATCTGGCAAAGTATTTGCAGTCCTTTTAGATTTAACAAAGTTCCAAAAATATTTGCTGTTCTTTGATATTTTCATTTCAGCCTGTTCTATATATTGAGCATAACATTCTCTTTCAAGTTTTTTAAGCCTATCTCTCAACAACGCAAAAGTAGAGTAGTCACTATGTCGACCGTATAGTTTCCACTTTTTATGATATTTTAATTTTTCTTTGTTTATTTTTATCAAAGGCAGGGTATACCAAATTGGATATCTGCGGTCCACATTAATCCTCCTTAGCGGCACGTGTTCACTAATGACATTTTCTAGAATACTATGAAAGGAATCTGCGCTTTGATCAATATTATTATTATTGAAGTAAATATTCCAGTCAATATTATAGAGAGCTTCGATAATTAGATCATAGTCAGCGTTGGCAAAATTGTAGGATAATCTAGGTGGACAACGGAGATAGTGTGGATTTAAATTTAAAAGAGATATGTCTAAGGCAGGGTGATGGTCATCCTCTGGCACTACAGGAGACAATGATTTAGCGACATGACAATTAACATTACCAATTACCAAATCCAATAATCTATTATTTTTATTAAAAACGAAATTATATTGTTCAAAGCTATTAAAAGATAAAAAGTTGGACAAAGAGCTAGTTAATGAGTCATGATCCATTAAGAGTTACCACATTATTGAAATTTGATCTGTACCACTGAGCGGTACTGATGTTAAAATCACCCACCAATAAAAAGTAATCACATGTATTCTCCATCATGGATTGAGATACCATATCATAAAAATTGATTTCATCTCTCTGTTGCAAATTACATTGCGGAAAATAACAACAATATAATCTTATTTTTAGAACTTTTCGTTTTTTTCTAATAAGAAGACACAAGGAGACTATGTCGGCAGATTTATTAAAATCTGAAGATGAAATATATACGTCCGTAACAATTAGACCTTTTTTTGTAGCAATAAGAACCCCACCCCCCATTCTATCTTGTCTAGAAGTATAATCACGATCGCACCTGTACACGCTGTATCTACTATCAAATAATTCCGCGTCAAATATACCAGACATCAACCAAGTCTCGCTTAAACATATTATATCGTAGTTAAATAGTAATATATTGCCATAAAAAGTGTTAGTTTTAGTGCGGAGGCCACGCACGTTTTGGTAATATATGTTCAACTGTAAAACCATAACCAATAAGGTGCCTTTAAAATCATTAAAGAGACAAATTTAACGTGGTTTAAATTCAAAACTATTGGCATGAACAAAGACAATAAATAAATATATAAATAAAGACTAGCTAAACATAATTCCATCCCCCAGCACAACACAGTACAAGCAAAACAAGGCGAATTTAACACATAAATAAGTATAAAATCGAGATAAGAAACAACTAAAAATAGTCCATCATGATTGAAACAGTATAACAATCCAGGTAAATCAACATAGTTTTTACTTAAACAATAAGGTTTAAATCATCATCAGACGAAACATGGATTAGTTTACTTGTGTCATTTTTACGCACCATTACTGAATAATTTTTCACCCATACGTATTTATAATTTTTATCTTTAGCAAATTTTTTTGCCCTATTAAGTAATGACTTATTAAAACTAGACAGGTGTTCATTAAAATAAATATTAGACGAATTGTTACTGAAACCAATGTCGCATGCTTTTAGATTTTTGAGAGTCCTCAAACGAGACAAAAATTCGTCTTTCTTATATCGAGCTAAGAAACGAATGATAATAGGTCTAGGTCTTTTGTTATCCTTATTAAGAAGAGCTACGCGAGTGACGAAGTCGATATCGGTGTCGGTGTTTACCGGACAATTAGCTTGAGCGGCAAGTCTAGAAACAATATTTAATAAATTTTCTCCATTCTTCTCCGGTAAACCAACAATCTCGATGTTAGAACGACGACCTCACTGCTCCTGTTTTTCAACACACAAGTTAATGTTTTTCAGCTGTTTATTGATGTCTTGAATTTGGGATTCTAAAGAGCTTATCAAGTTCGATTTTGTCTCAATGTCGTCGATTCTCTTAGTAACCAAATCGTACTTTTCACTAATAAAATTGACAGATGCTTGCAGATTTGTGACTTCTTCTCGAAGATCTTTTAAATTAGAATTGACCATAGATACTGCTTCACTGATTTCTTCCCTAATGATTGATCGTAACTTATCCGTATCTATTAAAACAGTCTCCTGTCTTTTATATGTCGTTAGTTCTTCATTAGGCTCAAAGTTGGAGGTAGTGAGCTTCTTAGTACGAAGCGTGACCCTGCCATAATCTTCATTAGAACATTCACTGTTTATATCAGATAGCTGTGCCAATCAAATTATATGCAATGGCCTATTATGTGAGCTGTTGTAATAGATTCCAATATGTTATATTGTATGGCAAAAACGCAGGAAAGCACGGAAAGTCCCCCTAGTCTTTACAAGGTCCACGTAGTATACGATTCCAGATGATATTTACATACTATCCACCATAGTTTTACGCTCATTCTGCCAAAGACTACACTCCCAAAAATAGGGACCTGTGGTGTCTTCTAAATATGTTGAAAAAACACCAATCTCGAGATATTTTAAGTCGTACGCGAGCTAACTGTACAGTAGTGTATCAGTCCTTATACGTCCCACTCCAGGGAGCCTGCTCTACAATCGAGATTATGATTAAGAAGTGTTAGGCCATATAGTCCACCACGCTGCCCTAGCACGGGATTTGCATACCTTAGAAATTCTTATTCGCTATGGTATGCAGGTTTTTTCACGATGTTTTCCTTCACCGTTATAGTGCGTGGTGATTGACTATTAATATACACTTTGACTTTTCGGACTCATGTATGTATTAAACTAAGCTGTGAAAAAAATAAGTATTAGGTACCCATAGGTTTATGTATTTCATATAGCTCGTTCGTAAACCATGTGCCTACGAGTATACATATATAAGTAATTGTAGTATCTAGTAATATTCTGATCATTAATTCACAGGATTATAATCTAATATTGGCCAGTTATTGTTTGCGTAACATAATAAGGAAGTACGCTCTGAAATATTCTCCAGGGGCATAATATAACCATGCGTACGAAATCTCGTACATCAATGGTTCGAACATCTAAATCATGATTAATTATGTACAGTGCATACATAAGGCATTTATCCTTTGGTATTGTTCGTGCGGGTTTTAGTACTACTGGCACAGTCGGTGAGATTGTGTGGGCGCCCAGAGATTATGAGGGCGCAATCAAGATTTTGACGGTATATCTGCCATCCAAGCCCATAAAAAAAAACAAAAGAAAAACTACATCTTCGCCTGTGGCGTCCCGTAATTTTCGGTGCTTTGAGCGATGTCCTACCTCCAAAATATGTGCCTATATTACCGCTAGGTACTGCGTATTGTTGGCACCACTCAAGAATATTACTACTACATTAAACTATTATGAATTCACGCTGTATATTCGTAGTTTGAAATTGACAGAGCCGTGTCGCAGTCTCCTTTATAATATATTTCGTAAGCAGTGGTGCATGATCTAAATTAATTTTATTGTATTATGCCGTTAAAGGAGCTAACTGCTGTCTGTTCATCTAATGGTAGGTTATTATCGCTGCCCATGCACATCTATGACACTTACACACCAATACTCAAATGCTACTTAAATATTATGTTGCACTTAATGACAGTCTTCGTGGTGCAGTTGGATAGACGCCGGCTGTGAAACGAGAGGCCGCGGGTTCGATTCCCGCACTGAGAGAAATGTTTGTGTGAACGTCAGGTATTTGTTTCGGGTCTGGGTGTTTGTGAGACCTAAAAGTCTCTCGTAGTTCCTGACACCCACGACACAAGACTCGATCTTAGTGTGGGGTCAGGAGTATGTATGTGACTGTTGGCTTTATTTATTTAACTACGCAAGTCCCGCTTAAATGTACTGGCTATCTAGGACGCGGGTAGTTAAGTGGTACTTAATACTTAAATGGCGTTTGAGTATTCGAGTATTAGATAGGTAGTAGATTCGTTGCCTAAAGACAGGAGCAATTACGGGAGGTGGTAAGGGACAATGCGCTTTCGCCAATGTCACTAACCGAATGAAACAAAACGGCTGAGCCATCGCTTTATGTCAATTTTCTCAAAGACAGTATTACACAGGCCGAGCCGCGCATTCCTTCTTTAATCCAAGGTATTCCACTAAAATATTTATTTATAGGTGTTACTAGCTTCTGCCCGCAACTCGGTTTGCATGGTTATCTTTATAAAAAAATCCCGTCCCGTCCCGTTATATCCCGCCTTGTCCCGTCTCATTCTCACTCAAGATATATATGTAATCCAGTCCCATGCCATCCATTTGAGAACAAAAAAGTAACAAATATATCGAAATTCCTCCCTCATCCTGAAGAAAATATTTTTCGGGATAAAAAGCAGCCTAAGTGTTAATCCAGGGTGTCAGCTACCTCCATACCAAATTTCATCGAAAACCATGAAGCCGTTTCTGAGTTCAACGCGCACAACCGCTCAGAGAAACAGACAACAATTCAAAAAATCATTGTTTTGGGTTATATTAGGTATGTTAATAAAGTCTCCCCATATCAGTTTTTCTCGTTTATCTTCTATGAACAGACATCGATCGGATACAAATTTATTGTATGTATAGATATGGATAAGAGCGAAATGCATTTTGCGACTTAGATTACGCAGCAGGGTGTTTCTTTGTCTTGACAGTCTGTAATCCTGATTTCAATACGAGCATCAGATTAGACAAAAATTTTGTAAGTTGTTTTTGATTCGATTCGATTGATTGAACGAGATATGAAACGGAAAATTTATGAATATCGTTGAAACAAAACCTGCGTCCGTTTTTAATGCAATCATCACAGCCTGTTAATAATTATTTATTAATATGAACAATCCTGATTTTTAGTGTTCCACACTGGTGCAGTAAGTACCGTTGGTAAACTTTACACTCAATACTATATTATTAGACCAGGGTCGATAATTTTTAAAACCAAAAAAAATCATAATAGGATGAAACCCATTAGAAAAGGAGGGAAATATTATAAAAATGAAAGGAAAAATAATTTACGGGCGATCTGAGGTCGGGAAGGATAATTAAAAAAAAAATTTCGAATTCAAGTTTTTTTTGAATTTTTGCATTTTCTGAGAAGATTTACCATAGTAACATTTTTTTTTTCACCATCGGAAAGTAGAGATTTCAACGAACAGAAACCATACCAACTTTTTGAAAAAAGCTGATATTTTGACGGGTGAATTTTCGATTGAAAATTAGGGTGTTTTTCGATATTAATTCAAAATAAGGTGAAAAAATAAATATTTTTAATCAAATAAATTACAGCGCATTTGGGACATAAAAAGGTAAGTTTTCACAAAATTTCGTTAAAAAAAAAATTTTTCGTAAAAGATAAAAATAAAAAACCAAAAACTTGGTTTTTTGAATTTTTCACATAAATTTTGAGGTTATGTGAAAAAAGTGTATATACAAAAGTTTTAGATCTTTTTATTATCTACAACTTTGCCATTTGACTTTTTTCGATAGGACTTTTAGTTTTGCCGGAAATCGAGAAAAACCGTTTTTTACCCTTAAAAACTCATCGCCATCCCCTTCCCGACCTCAGATCGCTCGTAAATTATTTTTCCTTTCATTTTTATAATATTTCCCTCCTTTTCTAATGGGTTTCATCCTACTATAATTTCTTTTCACTTTTCATTATTTTTAAAGGCTTCTACCCTGGTCTATATATAGTCGAACTTACTACAATATGTACCAACTTTAAGTTATTAAACCAGGTATCACTTCAAAATAAAAAGTAATGCTTTTTTCAACGGTTTTATTAAACCTGTTTTGTTTCGAATAAACTAAATGGGTTCCATATAAACTTATCAAGTAAATAAATAATAGTTTAAAAAACTAAAAAGCACGCTTTAGTATAAAACCAAACTAAAAAAGTAAAGCTAATTGTTAATGAGTTTAAGATTAGAAAATGGAGTGAAATACATTCAACACATCTAAGGAAGGCAGCTGCGCGATAAATAGGTACACCTTTTTAATTTTTTTCAAAAAATTTAAATCCTGAAGGTCGTGGTAAAGATAATGTTAATTGTTTTTTAATTATTCTATTCGCATCGGCCTATAATAACTGCACAAAATATCAGGTCAATTCCACGTTTTGAAGTGCTCAAAAAAACGACATCAAAAATCATCGAAAAACGGACACTTTACAGGAAAAATAATGCGCGCGATAAAGAAGGATAAGAAGGAATCGCGTGATTAAAAATGACTCTCTGGCTTTATAATAAATTGCCATACGCTTTGGAAGTACTGATGAATTGTTAGTAGCCATTTTGTGTCTATTCGATTCCTAATATTATAGTTGTAGCAGTAATATTGCTTTGTAATGCGAGTAATTGGATCCGAAAAAACATGGCGGTAGTAACTCTCGATTGAGTGGAAGAATATTGAGTGTAAGAATGTCTAGAACTGAGGGCAATATTACATAAAAGTCTAATCCTGGTCTTAGTGAGACTAAAGCTGGAAGGCTAGCTCGATTTACTGAACGCGTAAAAACCTATTGGAGGTCAACTTGGTCATATATTCTATGAAATTTAACGTCGTTTGAAAAGTCAAAGCAATGACTCCAACACTAGTCGTGGCTTTTAAAGTTGTTTCTGAAAGGACACAATATGACATGACTAAGGATTCTCAACGCAAAAACAGTGAAGGAAAGCGCACACACACACGTAACTCCGAAAAGTCCGTGATATGTGCTCTGAGTTTAAACTCGCGAGCTCCATTTTAGGTCCACAACTAAGGAAAATCGATATAATAACTTGAAAAAACACCTTATTAGAGACGTCAATTGCAATAAGTATTATGTGTCATATTTTGGCACGTTTTACATATTAAGATTTGATGCCTTATCAGGTATCACCAATAATTACAGTGATAGTGTTTATGATGGCGTTACCTGCTGTAAAAATATTGTTGTACTAAGCGATATGTCTCTTGTATGCAATATTTCATTCAGGTGGTTACCACCGCTTCGTCTATTTCTGCCGCCAAATAGTAGTTTGTTGACAATGTTGTGTTTCTGTTTGAACGACGCTTAAGCCAGTGGTTACTGAACTGAGTAAATACGGAGTTCAGAGCTATGCAGTATTTAGTACCATATTTAACCTTCTAACTTTTTAGTGATTTTTGCATTTGTTATTTTAATACTTCTCGCCTCAGTCGTAGCAGATTCCATTGAAAGAAAGCAGAGACACGACAAAGATTTCTAACCAATGGTTAATAACATTACTTCTATCCGGTCATCTTCACTTTTATTAAAATTTAGCCTTTAGCCTAGTCGAGGCCCTCAGGCTAATCGGCACAATAGTATCTATAATCAGTACTAGTAAGAGATATTCTGTACATGGATGGTGATCCAGTTGTCAGGTGTGACATAGACATCAGAAAATTTTCTGATATTAACATTCTTAATTACTGCATCCGATCGAGCAATGCCAATCACACACGTGGAGGAAACATCCGTTTTAAATCATGTATATTTACATACATACATAAACACACGCCTTTTTCCCAGAAGGGGTAATAGAACTATTAGAAGGGTAGAAGGTGCTACCAGAACACCCACGTTTCGCCTTGTATATTCCGTCACACGATGTGATAGGGGGCGAGCCTATCGCCATATCGGGCACAAATTCCTGACTCCGGACTGATAATGAATAGAAAAATCCAATATCACTTTGCCCGACCCGGGATTCGAACCCGAGACCTCAAACTTTGTAATCGTACCGTAGTACCACTACGCCACCTAAGCAGGCACGTGTATATTTATTACCAACTAGTCGCCCAACCCGGGTTCGCTCGAGAGTAAATTGTTTTTTTCAACTCTCACCACTCTCTTTTGTTTTAAACATCACTTCTCCCATGAGCCTCTTTCAGGCTAGCAATGTATTATTTAAAAATTGTGGCATAATACCGTATTGGTTAAAAAACTTTTTTATTATACAGCTCTGAAATAATCTTTGTCAACTTGCTTGACAATTATTATAGCTATAATTTAGAAAAAAGAAATCAATAATTTTGAAATCATAGCCTTTTAATATACAGTATTTATGATTTATCAGCTATAATGCGGATATTTAAAGATGATGAAGATTCTTTTATGGTCCGTCAAAACGTGTATTTTAGCAATCCTTACATACGGTGCTCAAACCTGGTCTTTGACCGAACATCAGAGGTCCAAGCTCGGGGTTTGTCAAAGAGCTATGGAGCGCAGCATGCTAGGCGAAACACGCGTGGACAAAGTGCCCAATAACACGTTGCGTTCCATAACATAATCTTTTTTTTATTTATTTATTTTTATTTATTATTTTTTATTTTATTAAAAAAAAAAGAACCAATATAAGCTTACAGTGGAAGTACACCAAAACGCTTATATGATAATTATACAGAAATAATAATAATACAAAAAAAAAGAAATAAAGATAATGTTACAAGAAAATAATAAAAATCGCAACAATTAGTAACGTGTGGTAGACACATACAGAAAATTTACAAATGTATACACATTGTTATACATGGTGTGCACTCTGTCCACAAATATATCGGCATCCAAATTAGTCTCTAAAAATAAATTCAATAAATGTATTGCTCTCGCGGTCGGATTAACACTAGTGGTCGTTAAGCGCCACTCTGGGGGGCATGCGAGGAGACGATGTCGCCTGCGCCCAGCAGCACGCATGTACTGATCTGGGACGTACAAATGGATACTCTCTCGCACCGATGGATTGTCCATGGCATGCGCCAGAAGCAAGTAGTAATGCATAACTAAGGTTAATTTACGTCTTAGTTGTAGGGTGTCGTAATCAACCATTCCTGTCACAAACAGGAATGGATACAGAAATGGGTAATACCCATATATTCGCATATATATGTAGTGACATAATTTTTTGTGGACTATTTCAACCATAAGCGTGTATAATTTTTCACAAGGATCCCATAAAATCGCATTGTATTCTAGTTTACTACGGACATATGAATTATATAAAAGCTTAAGAACGGTAATGTTTCTGAATTGAGCGGAGGTTCTGAGGATAAATCCTAATGATTTGTTTGCTGCTTTACACGTATCTTTTATATGCTCATGAAAACTAAACTTGCAGTCCATGGTAACACCCAGATCGCGTATCGTGGTAACTCTGTCAAGCTGAACGTCACCCAACATATATTTTGCTGTTACTGGGGTATGAGATCGAGTAAAAGAGACGACTTTACACTTTGTTGAGTTAAGTGGCAACTTCTTACTTGCACTCCAATCAACAACAGCATCGATATCTCTCTGTACATACATATATACATAAACACACGCCTTTTTCCCAGAAGGGGTAGGCAGAGGTGTTAACAGAACACCCACGTTTCGCCTTGTATATTCCGTCCCACGATGTGATAGGGGGCGCGCCTATCGCCATATCGGGCACTAATTCCTGACTCCGGGCTGATAATGAATAGAAAAATCCAATATCACTTTGCCCGACCCGGGATTCGAACCCGAGACCTCAGCTTTGCAATCATACCGTAGTACCACTACGCCACCGAGGCAGTCTCTCGATCTAGTCGATCTCTCTGTAAGGCAACACACTCCCCATAATCTGAGATGGATATAAAGATTTTAAGATCATCGGCAAACATTAAACACTTTGCTTTATGCAGAACATTGGGCAGATCATTTATCATGATCAAAAATTGTGTAGGTCCCAATGTACTTCACTGACTAACGCCAGAACGGGTGTAATATTCTTGGGAAGTGTATTGTGCCATTCGGACATATTGTTTACGGTCTTTTAGGTAGTCGGCAAAGAACCTAATAAGCCGTGGAGTAAACCCGAGAGTAGAGAACTTTTGTAACAGAATGTCATTATCCACGAGGTCAAATGCTTTCTTGAAGTCGAAGTATGCCGCATCCACACGACAACCTGCTGCCATGTTTGCGCTTACATAGTCAGCAAAGACAACATGATTTGTAAGAGTGGATCGTGAAGGACGAAAACCATGTTGGGAATCATTTAAGCATTTATTGATCTGAGTGGAAATGCCAGAATTAATTATGGATTCAAATATCTTTCCAAATACTGAGAGTACTGCTATGGGTCTAAAATTAGCGACATCAGTCGATGATCCAGCTTTCGGTATTGGAGTAACGCTAGATACCTTCCACCTAGTGGGGTAGATACAGTGCCGGAGGGAAAGATTATACAAATATATGAGGGGTTCTTCCAGCACCTGTAAGCAATCTTTAACGATAAACGCCGGTATACCGTCAGGGCCATAGGCAGCCGAAGCCTTTAATCGGCGGACTGCCCTACACAGTTCTCGCTCGGAGACAAAGTCAACACTAATGCTCGGGACACAACCTTTGTCAGTAGCAATACGATCAGCCTCCTCTGGGCATAGCTTTGGGTAACTACTGTGAAAAACGGAGCTAAAATACTCTGCGAACGCATCAACAGCTTGTTGATCATTAACAGGTTTATTATTATAAATAAATTCTGTACAAGGATGTCGACACTTCCTCTTATCTTTAACATATTTCCAAAATTTAGTAGGGTCACGCGCAATGTCACTTTCAACAGACTTTATATAGTTTTTAAAAGCTATGTTAACAAGGTTTTTGACTTTTCCTCTATAATATTTGAATAATTCCCTATTTACTTTTAGTCCAAGTAGTTTGTATTTTTTTATTATTTTACATACAACCACAAACACCATTAATACCACAAAAATATTTCTGTCAAAACAATATTAAAGTAGCTTGTAAGATGAGGCAAATATTAGTATTAAAAAAAAAAGTTTTTTGATACATTTTGTATATGGGTACCTTTTACTAAATACAATAAAAAAAATGGAGTTAAATACCCCATTATGGATGTTGGACAGAAATCAGCCGAACTAAAGCGTGATTGGGCGGGCCATGTCACTCGAATGCATTCAAAAATGTGGGCGAACATTGCCATGCAACGGATGCCCAAGGATGGCAAAGGCGACGAGACAGACCTCGGATAAGGTGGCGAGACGACCTCTACAGATTTAGCAGAGTTTTGATTGTATTAGCAACTGATGTGGAAAGAGTTGAGGGTGACCTTTGCTCAGCAGTGGGAAGTGTCCCAGTGCTGAGCAAAGATCACCCTCAACTCTAGGTTGAAACTATAACTATAGGTTAAAAAAATGTCCAGTTAGTAGTTTTTTCAATAAAAGAGCAACAAACATCCATACATCGTTACAGACTTTCACATTGAGCAGTGGCGATTAGATTAGATAACTGAGTTCTTTTAAAGCTGTTTAGCGATCCCTAATTATCAAATTGTTAATTGATCGTGTATTGAGGTGTGACGGACGAAATGTTCTTAAAATGGTTTTTATATTTATTACTTTTAAATTATGCAAGTGCTCGCCTTAATTTGGAGCTGGCGAATACAGCTTTTGACCAGCAGTTGTATAAAGACGTTTTGGACGACGAAGAATGTGAGCGACAAGTTCGATTTTTAAGGAGCAACTTCATCTTAGCTCTGCAATGTAAGTGAATTCAATATTGAATATAGGTACTAAAAATATATGGTGCTTAATCTCATTTGTAGAAACCAATACCTAAGCATATAGCCTCATAATCAATGTATTCTCTTTTTATCCAATAACTAAATACATCGTGTTAAGCCTCAGGAAATCGAATACTGACTACTGAAGTTTATTTCATTTAAATGGAATCGGAAAATCCTATTTGCTAATGTGGTTAATTAAAATTGGTTTCGGCTAGCTAAATTCTGTTCTTGTCGAATTGAATATCCTTCACACTTCATAACATAATTCAGTTGTCAGATTAAGTTGTTCCATTTTTTTATTGAATAGGTCCGACAAACGAGCAAGCAGGTCACCTGATGGTAAGTAATCACTGTCGCCCATGAACATCTACAACGTTGGATCACGGATGTGTTGCCGGCCCAATTGGGATGGAAGTGGAAAGAGAAAAAATGGGAAAAGGAACGGGGCATTGGACATCCGGAAATCTCACTCACCGAACGAACCGCGACAGCGGAGCTGTCGCTTAACGTCGATTTCCTGTGAGACAGTGGTACCGCCCCGGATGAGCCCGCCCATTCATGTTGAGTCATAATAGACAACAGCGTGGCTCTACCACTTCTTAAAATATCTTATATTATTGTTCTTATATCTTGAGCCTTTGCTATTAATATCCAAACGAGAAGGTCGCGGTCAAAAGCATATTATAAATAAATGCGGATTATTCGATAATTTTTCACTATCGCAAATTCTTATAAGATAATTCTCAGGGGCAATTGGGAATGCCTTACACTAATTTGGTAGTAGTTATAAAGACAGAGGGTTATTAGTAACCCTTGGTTTGCCAAGTTCACTTCCATCGTATGAAATAATAGAAGATCCTATTGTCACCCAAATTACTTTTTCATGCATCGGACAAATAATATGACGTACCTATTTGAAACTGACCTTCAAATAAATTGTTGTATCTCCTGGTATCTCTTATTTAAAGTTTGTTATTTATTTTCTTCATAACATCTAAGAATCGAAAAGTCGCAAAATTATATCTTTATTGCAGTTGCGGACGCAGGTATAAGAGTACCGCGGGGATTGCTCATGGGCAACTCGGTAGACCTTGGCAACTACCACCAATGCCTGGGCATCAACTACAGCATCCAAGAGATGGACATCCAGGGGAAGTACTGCGTCATCCGAGTGCCGATGAACCAAACCTTCCACCTACCTGAAGGTATAGAGTGGAACGAGTGGGGACAGCTTAATGAGTTAAAAGATGATCCTGAGCTGATGAAGAAAATCGAAGAATATGATCATTTACGTACGCACATACGAACGCTGACTGGATCTTTAGAACGAGACGCTACGAGGTACTTATTACTAACATTTTTGAATTATTTATAGATAATTGGGGCTACCAGTAGTTCACATCTTAATCAAAGAAAACCAACAAATATTTTAATGATAAATAAACAATCTATCTTCGAACAAATTTACATATATCTTAAATCATAATGTACACCATTTTATTTTGAAGACGCATTGGATATGCAAGGGTTTCCATTTTATTATTTTTGAAAAAACTATGTATTTACAACCCAAACACGATCATACTTTAAAAAATACAAAAAGAATCGTCGCCATTTTTGGAGAAATTTTTAGTTGCAATTTGTATGTAGACACTGAAACTATCACCTGGCTTCGTTTTCGGTCGCAGTCTGGATATACGATGTATATTAAAATTTACGATGGTAATAATGTTATACTGAATTCTGATGAATCAATAATGCCGGCTACTGTTTTTTTCAATGCAATTGTAAATTGTAAGTAGTTAAAAAATGCTTTAGAATCTCCTAATTATTTTCACAGTGACCTGTTGGAGGCACTGCATCATTCAGGGCCTATGTTCAGCAGTGGACTTCCTTTGGCTTGGAATGGATTGGAATGGTGTTAGCTATTCGAATAAACTAGTACCTCATTATTCTAGGAGATATCCTTTTAGTGGAGTTGCTGTTGGCAAAAATGACGATATATATGACGATGGTTATTTTTTTTTTTCCAAGGACACTGCCAGTTGGACCGTTCGTAGGCACGGTGTTAAGACTAGCAACTTGTATCCCCAAGCCATGCACAACTCAGCAAGCGATGACGTCATTCTTATTCAACCTCACTGCTGTAGGGTTTCAGTATCAGGACGATTATTGCCGCTTGCCAGATGATAAACCTTGGGTGGCAGCGGACTACATAACTGTGTAAGTGACGAAACTTTATAATGATTTGTTAGATTTAAGCGAATGTTACACATTGAAATAAAACTAATTCTTACTTATTTTATTGCAAATTTGATTTAATTTTTACATATTTATCTTTGCGACGTTACGATCACTTTACAGCTTTCGAGGTCACGGGCGGACTGAGGTATTAGTCATCCGATCAGTGACTAAGCACATGACTAATACCTCACTGACTGAGCGGATGACTTTAAAATATATGAAAATTAAATTAAATTCGCGAAAATATCCGTCAGAATTAGTTTTATTTTAATGCAAAAACTTTGTAAATAATTAAATATTTAGTAACTTTATAGACAGGTATGATAGATCATGTGGCATAATGGCAAATAAAACTATATAGAGAGAGGTTTAGGAATCAATTATCGATAAGAGAAGAATGGTTGTATGATCATCAAAAAATATTTGTATATATGTGGCAATTTTTGTCATAGCTTTATTATGCTCAGAACGAGTTGGCCAGGTAGATTTTATCAAATGATTAGCTAGTTTGATGTTAGAAATTTAAACGAACCACAGAGTTTCCAGCGCAACAGCGACGGTCTATAATCTGATCGAATCGACAATTTAACATGCTTTCCAAAAATGGAAAGTTTTTTTCATATAACGAGCTGCGCAGTTACTCCTATTTTTAAATTGCATCGTCCAAGGTTAACTCTAAACGTGATTAAGGACATAGAGTTTAATCAACAATTAAATTAATTACCTTACGTTAATTACAATTACATTATGAAGTCAGTATAAGTTTAATAAAATTTGTTCTACCAAACGATTATGTATTTACCACTCATTAAATATTTATTCACCAAAATAAACAAATCTAATCACCGCAATTTCAGATTATCGCTGTATTAATTAATTTATTGCATACACGTTTCGCAATTTCCGGCATTCTATAATATGAAATTACATGTTTATTTATTTTTCAGTGTGGTTTTTTCGCTAATTGGAATTTTGACATTAATCAGCACGTCATACGATCTTTACTGCACCTTCTATTTGAAGATTGGTAAGTTACAGTAATGTATTAGCAATATTGATGATTGGGTATACCTGTCTGCTTGGGGAGCAACCACCATAATGAGTAAAAACATTTAATAACCCATGCAGACGTTGCTATAGTAGATTTTACACATAATGTGTCTAGCCAGTAACAAACAATCAGGCATCAATGAGCCACCTCTCATCGGTGGCTACTCTATTTTCACTTTAATACACTAATCATCAGAAGCATTACTAACATTTTGTCCGTATATAAAAATAGGTAACATTCTGCTCTGAATTTGTAGATCGCAAGAAGTTGAACGTCATGTACACGTCATTTTCGGTGTACACCAATGGAAAGAGGATGATGAACTTCCCGTCTGGTACCGGCAATCTTCAATGCTTGGACGGAATGCGGTCCTTAGCCATGATCTGGGTCATACTCGGTCATACTTTTACGTCTGAGAAGTATATGTTAAATGGATTTGACATATTTAATGTAAGTACATTTTAGCCAAAATTAATAATTATAATTATCAGTTTGAATTGAAATATATATGAATAAAGTTGTTCTAAATATTTACGTCATCTAAATAAAGAAAATAGAGAAATAACATTGAACCATCATCAATATAAAAAATAAAGAGATAGATACAATATGATAAACATTTTACAAATATGAATGACAGACAGTCATAGGGTATGCAAAGAATAGTCAAGGAAATTAAAAGATATGTATAAAAACATAACTATAAAAAACAGCAAGAACTACATTTTTACGCAAAGTTTTATTTTATACATGAGGATACAGCTGTCACGGAGGCCTGTTGCGGAATATGGCGACTTACATATTCGCATTCCTACATTTGTTCGGTTCGCCTGTACATCATTCATTTACTATGTAGGTCAGATTAATTATACGTGTGCGTATTTATTCTAATTATTATTCACGCCTAATTATCAGGCTACATTAGTAATGTGTGTATGATTAATACATTGATGTCCATACATATGATGAGGGCTATAGGGTGTTGTGGTGCGGGAGATATAACTACTCCTATTGTTATGACAAAGATAAGAGATTGTTAGATGTTTAGTAATATCATTCACTGAATCAACGCGACAGTAAAGATAATTCATTAATACGTTTTATAACAGAAAGCAGTAGTAATCTGATCAAACTAATCTATTACTTCTGTTGTTCATTCGAGTTGCATCGTTTTTTTTCGATTCAAAAATAGTACGATCATATTTAGTATTGTTGTGACGGCTATTAGGAATGAAGATACTATCTACACAAGTAAGTGCAAAAGGGCCATTCTCTATTTTTGCTCCTTCTTTCCAGTGGATGATATCTTTAAAAGCATTGTGGATATCATCTAGTACAATTACAGTGGATACTTTTTTCACGATTGCTGGTGTTCTATTGGTATATACTTCTGTTGGGAAAATGAATGGAAGTGAGTATTTTTATAACATTACCATCATCACTATCCATTACTGGACACAGTCCTTTCGACATGCTTGCTACCAGTATCGATCCTAGGCTTATCTCATCCATAGGAAGATCATTGCTCCACCTAGCCTTAGAAGTCCTAGACTTAAGACTATGTTTGTCACTATAACATGAATTGTCAATATCAATCTAAAAATCTTTAAATCTGTGTACTGAACAAGCATATTAATTATAGGTAAGATTAGATATTATTTCTAAAATTATCATACATTACATTGGCAAATTTTGCAAATCATAATTTGTTGAATTCACTGTATTGTTTATTTGATATTGTCCTATCAATACATTCTGAATAACTGTAGAGATATGGAATGACTAAACAACTTAGTCATAAATTGTTAATTTTTTTATAATAACGTCATCAGCATGAATGATCTCTTTCCTCTGTTTATTCTTTTCTCAGATCCATCCTATGGTTGTCTGTAAGACATTGCCTTTGAGCGATAAGACCGCCAAGTGTACTTTTTATTTTTATTCATTTCTGATTGTATTTATTTCATTTTTTGTGTGCAATAAAGTGTATATAAATAAATAAATTATCACAGCGCAATCGTTTGGGAAGAATAGCTCTTAAACTGTTCTTTATCCGCCTGTAATAGTATATTGCTAAGGATGAGACACCTCTCCAACTGAGAATATGTTTGAGAGGTCTTGGGCCGTGACTGACCACGCTGGCCAAGTACGAGTTGGCGGACTTCACAATTCACAAACCATAAAAATCTTATTAAATCCATTGACATAGTAAGTCCACCTAACCCCTGAAAACTATATATAATTTTATTTCTAGTGAATCTCTTGAAGAATATTCATCTGTTTTATCTGAATCGTCTTGTGAGGATTGCTCCATTGCTGGCCATAGTGGTTCTGCTTCAAGCTTCGTACTTTCACCGTATGCTGGACGGCCCGGCGTGGACAACAGTGGCATCTCAGACAAACAGATGCCGAACCTATTGGTGGACAACATTGTTGCACGTTCAGAATTTACTGAATCCAGATTATCAAGTGAGGGTTAATTTACTTTAAGCGCAAAGTTTGAATAATTTAATTCATTATCATACTTCTTTAACATGTACTTTTCATACTAGAGCTTGAAATACCCACTTGGACTATTTTACTTCCATTATTTTTCGAACTGTTAAAATTTCTCTACAGATAGGCTCATTTCTTAGTATAATTATAATTTGTGGATTTTCCAGTGCATTGCCCACTCATGGTACATTGCAATAGACATACAGCTGTACGTTGTGTCTCCGTTGATACTATATTGGGTACTGAATGGGAAGAAAAGTATAGCTTGGTTGGCTTTGATTCTTGGACTGTTAGTTTCATTGACAACGGCTGCAATTTACAATTTCATTAACAATTTCCCAGCTGGAACCATAGTGCCTACGTAAGTATTTTCTTTTACAAAGTTTCTGCACTGCTTTAAAATAAAAACATTTTGTGTTAAAGATGTAGCAGATTAACTTTGTCTTTTTTTTCGTTTACATATTGAAATCATGTTTAATTACGATTTACACATGTTTGTGTTCCCCACAAATATTTGTTTCGAGTATAGTTGTTGTGAGGCTGAATGTTTTTCATATTTCCTGATATCCATGACACAAGACTTGCATCTCAGTGTTATGTTAGGACTATTTGTGGGTTGGTATATTATTAATTGTCTTTTTAACAGACGTTGGGACGACATGGACGCCTACATGAACGACTATTACTTCTTCACGGTGACCCGAGCTCCGCCCTTTTTCGTTGGCATGATTTTTGGATACGTCTTACATTTGTATCGCAATGAGAAAGTTAAAATGCATTGGGTAAGATGGTGTAAGAGCGGGTGAAGATCGACCTTCACCTAAAAATAAAAATAGCCATGAACACTTGTCGATGGGCAAGTTATCATAGGCATGTTTGTTAATCAATAATATTTGATAAAAAATATGTCCTATCTGGTCATCAGACGGGTGAAGGTCGACCTTCCACGCCTCCCCTACTAAGAGCTTGTTTATAATAACTATTTATACCATCATCATGATTATCTATGAACTCCTTATAAGATGTGTATTTCTGTGAAATCGTTTTGCCAGTACCTTGTAGATTAAAGTTGATCTATTTTTAGAACTATATTTGTGAAGATACTACTCGTATCTATTGTTTTATTTTAATAAGTGCCAAGTACAGCTATAAATTGTGACTACAATGCATCTACGATACATCTGATGGTAAAGGAGATGCAATTTAGATCGTGAACAATCTAGAGCATAAACTGTCAAGAGTTGGCTATATTTCTCTCTTCTAGACTCAATCTGAATTACCATAAGGTGTATTGTAATAATAACCTTTTATATCATTTTCTTTTAGTTCTTTGCGATTTTGATGTGGGTATGCTCTCTGGGCATGACCACTACAATATTCTTCTCGACATACTTCATCAAGCAGTTGGATTGGGACAATCAATTGGTGGATAATCTCATGAACTCGTTTATGAGGCCCGCCTGGGGTGCCGCTCTTTGCTGGATTATATTTGCCTGCCATCATGGTTATGGAGGTGATTGAAGTTGACTTATATTTACTAATTTAATATCAGAGTCCACTAATCATATTGCCATTTAAAAAAAAAAGTATCATGGATTAAAATTGTAATGTTACTTCCATAATGATCCGCCCTGTTACGATTTTGTAAAAAAAAATTGACGGTAAAATCTACGTATTTCTGTACTGTAGTCTTATGTAACATATACATAATAAAATATATTTACATAAAATGTGTACCGTTAGCGATTAATTCAAAATACACAAAACTTAAAATCCCTCTGCATTTTATTAATGGGCAAAATGCAAGTCATTCTTAAATTATAATAATGGTTTATTTTTCCCAGGGCCTGTGAATTGGTTCTTAACCCTAGATGTGTGGAAGCTACCGAGTCGTCTTTCGTACGCGATGTTCCTCTTTCACTTTCCGATCATGTTCTCTATCGGTGATGTTGGGATCGCTCCCACTTTCTTCTCTGTTCCAAGAATGGTAAGTATTTTTTATATTTTATTAATGTATTCATCTACAGGATCTTATGTTTCAAAATTATTTCTGTAAATGCATGCGTCTAGTATTGTTAAGCGGGATAGGTGCATCTCGCCGATCGACACAAATATGCCGGCCTAATTGTATCTCAATACGAGGTGAACCCATAACGTAATACTTACGTAGGCCCACTATGGTCGCTATCCGCTTTAGAATACTTTTTTGTGTCTTCATTGGGCATATATAAAAAATATACTTGCAGGGTTTAGGACGTTCCTTTACAAAAATAGAAAAACCTAAACACTACTTAATAATTCGTATTTACAGAGTTTAATTCAGTGTATAAATTGCATTTACTGAAGCATCTTTACCTACAAGATGTTCATTAAAACGGTACGAAGTCCTTTACATATTCAATTGCTATCCAATTTACTGTGTTTGGCGGCTGATCACATACAAACACATTACAGTGCATAGTGTAATTTATTCATCAAATATTCTAGTTAGTGCTGATTGCATCCAGAAGAGACATTTCGCTTCGAATTTATCTTATCTTACACTGTATTGTTTAATTTTGACGGGTGTTTGGACAGCTTCTGAAGCGCAGTTGGTTTAGTGCCGACTGTGAAACTAGGCCACGGGTTCGATTCCTGAATCGAGATAAATGCTTGTGTGGCGCATTAATATTTGTTTAGGGTCCGAGTGTAGTGAGATCAAAAGTGTCTCATAGTATCTGACATCCACTACATAAGGCTTGTGTCATAGTATGACGTCAGGACTATGTGTGTGACTATTAACTGTTTATTTATCATTTTCGCAAATTGCCTTAAGCTCCATTTACACGTGGAGAATTTCTCGCTTCGCAGATACGATTATCGTAAGGATTTAAAAAGATCGCATCGTGTAAACATTTGTCAGTACACGATACTCTATGGCGGTTATGTCATGCGATAATCGCATACGATTCTCGCCGCGAGAAACTCGCTCTGTGTAAATGGGGGTTTAATTCTTTTCGACATTTCTTTTTTTTAGACCTTCTTGTTCTTCGGGCACTTGGTGTTGGCCGTCATCGTCGCCTACTTCGCTACTCTTCTTATTGATTCGCCGATTTCAACCATTTTCAAGCAATTGTTGACTCCAAGTAAGTGACAAAATCTTTAACGAAACCAAGGTCATATTGCATATCGCGAATTGATAATTAAAATCACGTTTTTAACATTAAAACTAAAAATAAGTAGATAAGAAGATGATATTGACCTTACGTATTTGTGACGCTTTCATACTTTAACTAATCGATCGATATAATCATGAAATTTTGCATATACGTTATCAGAGGTACCGGAAAGGAAATTGATTTTTTTTCATATGGAAAACATGTATTGTTGCTGATAGAAATATAACTAATAGAGATCAAATGAAATAAAAAACAAAGTCCAGCTTAAAACTGCCTATTTATTGTAAACATTAAATTATAGAAAAAGCTACCTTTGGTATAAATCTGATATCTAGAAAAAACATTGTACCTGAGTTATCTTAAGCACGCGAGTGACGCTGCGAGCAAAATTAAGATGTTTTATATTTGTTTCATATTTCAGAACCGAGTAAACACAAACACGCTCCTGCAAACCGACAGCTTGATGAAGATAAGGAAAAGGCTGAAGATTGGGATGACACAAAAAATGTCAACGAACCAAACGGACGAAATCAACCTGATCCTTATCATGTAAATGAATTTGCTACTAGAGCAAAAGATGCACTAAATAATATTGAGAAAGAAACGAATAATCTTATAGGAAATGGAAGTATTGCCCATAAACCTTCAATCGTAGTTGATGATTGCGATAAAAACGAATCTAATGAAACGAATAATAGTAGACCTAAAGAAATATTGGATATAAGTACGTCAGTAAATATCATAAGCGATACTACAGAGACTGATAATAAAAAAAATAAAGATGACATTGATCATAAAAGACCTACGTGATATTGTCGATTTTAATATAATATCGGATAAAACGTGATTGATAGTGATAGACTTAAGATTTTTCAAAACATTGTAAGCATGCACGATTGGACGAATGATTTTGATTGTTGATAATTTATGTAATTAGTATGTTATTAGATATTGAAACTATAAGATTATAAGCGAAATAGATTTTAGAAGTGGTATTTTAAATCTAAGAACAAAGTGAGATATGACAATCTGCTGATGTAATTGGTGAATGAATTGTATGCAAAAAAGTTGACTGGAAATATGATTCTGATCTCACTAAATATGTGTTCTTTGTTTATTATTTATTAAAGTAAATAACATAATGTCGTTATCAAAGTGAAATTGTATTTTTATTTTGTTTCGTTTTGTAAGCATTGTTTGCTTTCTAATATTTATTTTATTTATATGAAAACTTATAAATTGATTAATTAATTCTAAATAAAGTAATGAATAACATTGAAGCCTTTGCATTGACTATAAATGTCACATTGCAGTGTACAACTGTTAGAACATGAAACAAATTGTATAAGTTCAAATCTATTAAAATAAAATATGGAAAATAAATAAATCTTTCATTTTTGTTCGATATCCCATCTAGGATTACCGATCTACGTAACATTCACATACACATATACAGCACTCAAGTCAAATGGTTAGGGAGCCCACGAGGCTAAGCGGGGAGTTACTCGAGCGTCGTCGGAATGATGATATTTTGTAGTTTAGATAATAAGATAAAGAAAAGATTCTATTAAGTTTTGCCATTCAGTGACGAGAAAGCGTCTACAGATCGAACATGCAAAAAATATAGTCACTTTGAAACACTCGAGCGTGTCATATATTAATATTTTCAAAGCTCTAGCGTCTCTCTGACAACAAAAGTATGTTAATCTGACCATTTGCGTGGTGGAGGTGGCTACACGGAAGGATAGATTTTTTTTATGTAGTTTTGCTAACGCAAAGTTTAGAGGACGTAAAATGAACCCTACAAATGCTCCCATTAAAAATACTGACGTTTTGGAATTAACAAAAGCTCGTAGCGAATGTATCTTGAAATTCTCGAGCGCGTTAAATTTTATAAGGTTGAGCTTGATGTTCTAGCCATGATATCCTAAAATCTGACGATTATTTTGAGGAATATTATTAATCTGACTATTTGAATTGGAAAAATGGAGTCCAAAAAGCAGTTTTGTTATTATATCTCCTTTCCAAGTCATTTTACGACGAAACATTTATGTACAAAATTAAACTTGACAAGAATTACTATAATTTACGTTTTAACAACTTTTTTCGTAAAATTAATAGTTTCGGCGTACGAGCCGAAAAGTGTATTACAAAACGCGTTTAAGTCAAAATAAAATAAAGAAATCACGCTGGAGTATGTCAAGATGACGATTTTTTTGTGATTTTGAAGCCTTTCCGCTCGCTTACGTTACACTAGAATCCTCAGATTTTCGAAATGTACACTTTTCAGTCAGTAATTAACTTACTCTGACGCGCTTCTGTATTTCCAACGTTCGATTTTTTTTACTATTCTAACGGGCTGTCCTGGACGCACGTCCCCTACACAAAGAGCCCATATATGGTACTCAATAGGATGCGAGGATCCTCCCCTATATTCATCTGACGCGCTCGAGTTACTCCCAGAAAACTCATTGGGCTCCCTATTTAAATATGCGGTATTTTTTAAAATATGATATAAGATAAGAGATAAGAGATCGTTATGCTATCTACTAGGATACAGCTTGCTACTATGATAAAAACCGTATTATTATAGTAGGGGAGCCCAAGCGGGGATTTCGGGATTTACTACAGCGCGGCAGATTAATATACAGGGGGATACCTTGTACCCGGTTAAGTACCTCCACAAAACATGAGGCCCATATATAAGGCCGCCCGTGAAGGATACAGGATCAGATTAGTAAAAAAAAATTGACCATCAGAAATTCTCGAGCGCGTCAGATTAAGGTAGGGTGAGTTAATTACATCCTAAAAAGTGTATATTCCACTAATCTGACAATTTGAGAGTGACGTAAAAAAAGGGGAGGGCAACAAAGTTGTAAAAAAAAAACGTCATCTCGACATTCTCGAGCGTAGCTAAATTTTTTTTTATTTTGAAGGAAATAATTCAAGAATAATGAAAAATATATAATCTGACGATTTCCGCAAGCCGATATAACAAAAATTCGTCGATAAAGTTAAATGCGTGCAGCTGCGTGATGCCAACATTTCCTTCTCCGCGTTTCTATTCCTCTCTCACTCTTTCTCTATCTATTACTCTCTCACTCCGTCCCCACTCTGGTTTCTGTTGCCATCTCAAAAAAAAATAAGAAAAAAAATTTTTTTGAAAGTGTTTTTTTTTGGAATATCTTTTAACCGGCTTTATCGATCAACTTCAAAAACTAATCCGCCTTTGAGCTTGAAAAACCACGTCAATCGCCACCAAGCTGGTCAAAAGCGATTGATTCTTTCGAGAGATATCGTGAACGAAAGAAACCCGAAAAAGTGTTTTTTCGGGATTACTCCGAAATTTGTGGTTCGATGAATTAAAATTGCAAAATTACTTATGAGGATGATAAAACTGCGTCGAATGCCGCCAACCGCGTGAAAATTGGTTGATCCATTCAAAAGTTATTGCGGTTTGAAAATTCCAAAAATAGTGTTCTATCAGACTTTCGAGCTGGGAGAGCTCAAATGCATAGAAATATTATTTCTTTGTACTCAGCCAGCTCAAAATATCACATAAATTATATTTTGAGCTCAAAAATGTCATAAGTACAATTTTAAGCGCCCAGGAATGGAATTTTCAAATTTTTTTTTGTCAGATCAGGCGAATCCCTCTAGATAATCGTCAGATTATGAGACAGTACGTTTAGAACATAAAGATGAACCATATATATCTTAATCTGACGCGCTTGAGTATTTCAAAATGGCGAAATTTTTTTGCACATTGTGAAAATGGCCGCGAGTTTGCGTCCCATCCAAATCGTCAGATTAGTGAATGAGAGCTTTTTTTTAGTGCACTTAACACTCCCTTAGAAAATCTGACGCGCTCGATATTTTTTTTTTTTTTTTCATTTTCTACCCTTAAATACAACCACCCGCATCATGCAAACGATCAGATTAACATACGTACATTATTAAAAATACGTAGGGCATTGA
The DNA here is from genome assembly GCA_033459515.1 of Theretra japonica. Taxonomy (NCBI): domain Eukaryota; kingdom Metazoa; phylum Arthropoda; class Insecta; order Lepidoptera; family Sphingidae; genus Theretra; species Theretra japonica. The sequence continues at coordinate 4,387,850 of CM065938.1, read as the reverse complement.
TGCTATCAATATCTGACGCGCTCGAGGATGTCCATGCAACAGTTTTTTTTTACATATTTAAAAATCTATAGCCGCTTCCCCCACCGATGTAAAGGTATATATCATATAACATTTTTTTCTTCTTATCATCTAAGCTTTGCATCCCAATAGGTCTCTACGACGCTCGAGTAAATCCCCATTTAGCATCGTGGGCTCCCCTACTATTAAAAACATTGAAATACCTACCCAACATAACGCTGATTGAAATGAAAAATTAATATTGAATGAAAATTTAATACTTACATTAACGTTTTTAACGAGGAAAAATTTTAAATAATTATAGCTGCGATGCCATCTGACTTACATCACGTAAACAAAATAATATCAAATATATTTCTGTTGCCTTAATGAGATAGATACGGCGATAAGCAGACAGGAAAATTATGAAAATATACAACTCTTTTACATCGAATATTAGTTTTTATAAAGCTTGAAGTGAAGTAGGAATTATACAGTTTATAAAATTGGAGCATAAGTTTAGAAATTGGTAGAGGAATTATCATATCATCTTTCTATACAAAATATTTGGACAGCCCCCGTGGCGCAGTTGGTTAGACGCCGGCTGTAAAACGAGAGGCCGCGGGTTCGATCCCCGCACCGAGACAAATGTTTGTGTGAACGACAAGTATTTGGTTCGGGTCTGGGTGTTTGTGAGACCGAAAAATCTCTCGTAGTTCCTGATACCCACGATAAAAGACTCGATCTTAGTGTGGGTCAGGAATAGTCCTGTCACAAACAGTCAATAGTCACATACATAGGTATGTGACTGTTGGGTGTATTTATTATTTATTTATTGTTTTTTTTTTTACGTTAAAGCTAATTACACTTCCCTCGAAAACTTTGTGGGCACCGTAGGTTGCGCAGATTTTCTACCTACCTATATTTAACATATGATAATGTTTGTATATTATGCATTTTGAATGTATGTAGCGAGAGTTAATTTACGGATATGACCTATATTTTTTAAAATAATGAGTACTCTCTGTGGCATGGAATGAGGCACTAATCAATACTAGCTACCTGCGTTTTATTCGTTTTTTTTTATAAATAAATACACCCAACAGCGCCCTGATCCCACACTAGAATCAACTCTTGTGTCGAGGATATCAGAAACAACGGGAGACTTATGGTCTCGTAAGCACCAAGACACGAAACAAATGCCTGAGGATCACACAAACAGTTGTATTGGTGCGGGGATAGAATCCACGACCTCACGTTGCACAGTATGGGTGTAACCAACTGCGCCACGGCGGCTGTCTGTTCCGTGGTTTGACCAAAGTGCGCTCCATGAACTGAACTATGAGCCTCCTCCGATGGTGATAGGACGGTTCTATCACCAATGAAATAGGTACGCATTTTTGTAATTACGCAAAGGATTACTTCTCTCAATTTGGCGTGAAAATCACCAACTTCGATGGTGGGACATTTTATCTGTGTCTTAGATCTATCATCGCATTGTATCTAACTGATATATTTATGACATGTCTGGCTATAATAATTTTCTGTATCAATGGAAATTCAAACCAAAGACGTTAAAGATAGGCTAAAGTTAAAGAAACAGTGGTAGAAAGCCATGTTTCTACTTTTTCTAGACTTTCTTTATCTAGGCCAGACCGCAGACGGCCTAGATAAGGAAAGTCTTTTCAATTTTTTTGTCTACTGCTCTAGTTTGGAATAAAATTGACTGGAATTATTTGTTTTTCTTCAGATTAATTCCATTTTGGTATAAAGATGAGCTAATGTTCGTAAGAAACTCACCAAGCTTTAGTACTTGGTGTCAATAATTATTTCTACGCTACTGTTGATATTGATACTGTTGATTGGCTGCCGATGTAGCGAAGGTAGTTTGGGCGGAATTTATTAAAAAAATGTGATCACATAAGAGACATATGGCAATCTAACTAAAGGTAATTTTTCACTAAAAATGAAAATTATGATTGAATCCATAAAAATATTCAAGATCATATATTAAACTCAGTAATTTGTTTGTTCCACCACCCGATTCGGAAAGCGGTTTTCACTAAAGAAGAACGCACAATAAATTCTAAGCGTTGCTCTTTTCAAAATCAGTTTAAAATACAATGATTATTACAAAAGTTACAAGTTGGTTTGATTCAGAGCAGTTCATAATATTTATAATCACTACATATTGGTACATACGTACGTGCGAGTACTAATCCACATACTTAAATTCATCAGATCCTAATTAACTGATTATATACGATAAGATATTACAATCTGTATATTTAATTTGCATATTTTTCTCAGCTGACATGTGTCGTAATTTTTTAAATTCATTAATTTGTTTGTTATTGTAAATGAAGGTATGGATGTGGTTAAAATAATAGTTTTGTGTGGGTTTATTGTTGTGAATGCTCATATGGATTGGAGGCTACCTAATACTGGAGCCTTGGATCAAAGTTTGCACGAAGATGCATTGGATCCCGAGTTATGCGATGAACAAATCAGATTCATAATGGCAGACACTTTCTTAGCATTGCAACGTAAGTAACAACCTTGCTAATTAACTATTTAAATGACGAATAATGTCTCAAATAATAACATAATTTATGAGTCCATAAAATAGTACCTACAATTAAAATTTACAATGACACGCATTAGATATTTAAAATTTGACTTTGGAAAAAGGAAATGTATAATACATTTGCTCTTGTTGTATCAAAAAGTTTCCAATTGGCCTAATTTAAAATCATAATATTTATTTTATTTCCTTCACCAGAAACCTCGATTTCTTGTCACTTGTTTGTTTTTATGAGCGCCTAGGATCTTTAGCAATTGCAGCGTATATCGCACATTTTGTAAACCGAGAGGTTATACTATATAATTCGACACGACGTTCGCATGTTAGAACATTCGACGTCCACGTATAAGATATTGTGCATATTGCATTTGAGCGAAACATGTCAAAGTTTGTATCATCGCCGATAAGTTTATAGAATACTAATGCAAATAAGGCGTTGCGTAGAGCCGCATAAATGCGTTTTAGCCTTTACTATCAATAAGAGGTTCATATGATCTGGGATTACTACGACTGCCTTGGTAAGATTACAAAGGTAAGGTCTCGGGTTCGAATCCCGGGCCGGGCAAAGTGATGTTAAATATGTCTATTAATTATCGACCCGGAGGCATGAATCTGTTCCTCATATGGCGATAGGCTCTTCTTCCATCACATCGTGGGAAGGAACATACAAGGCAAAACGTGGGTATTCTCGTAGTACATCTGCCTATCCCTTCTGGGCAAAAGGCGTGATGATGTATGAGTGATTTCAATTTTATTTTAGTTATCGACGCCGGTATCAGGATACCAAGAGGCGTACTCCAAGGCAATACAATAGACATGGGCAACTACCACCAATGCTTAGAAATATCACGGAGAATGGACACATCGACTATACAAGGAAAATTTTGTATGATTCGACTGCCATTGAGTAATTTCGTAATACCTAGCCCATCAGGTTCAACGCAGATGTATTCCGATCTAAATCAGATTACATTTAGTAACGATACTGTAAAAGCCTTGGAGAAATTTAATGTTATGGCTATGGGAGCAAAAGCTATGACTGGTGATGTTGATGATAGGTAAGTAACAAAAGGAGATATTAAAGTCTTGTTAGATGCTGCTAGTTTAAATGTTATAATAAAGTAGAAATATTATTTTATGATTAAGGTCATTAAAAATAGATCACATGTAAACTTAAATCATATAACCCTACATTATAATGCTCAATTTTACATTTAACATTTTTTGAACAACTGAATTTTGGAGTTAATTCAAAAGCACGACAGAATTGATGCCTCGCAATATAACATAAATTGAAAAGTAGGTTTGAATATCACCTCTTCCAACTTGCGTAGTAAAACTAAGTGAAACAGATGATATTAATATACAGGTAGACATGAGGTACAAACTGTCTTTCGAAAAATGATATTGAATAATCAAATTTCAGCAAAGAAGATTTGGGATTCCTGGTGCACTGCATTTTTAAGATTTTAGTACGTTGTCGTGACAATGAACACACTAATCGGCTACCTTTTTTCAGATTACTGCCAGGAAATCCTTTGTCAAGCATGACGTTCAACCTCGCAGTGTGCATTCCAAAGCCTTGTTCCACAGAGCAGGCATTAACATCTGCATTGTTCAACCTAACTGCAATTGGATTGGATTATACCGACGACTTCTGTCGACTGCCTGACGACAAACCTTGGTCCGGAGCAGATTATGCAATGACGTAAATATCTCTATCTTAAATAGTAATTACATCGTTATCGGGAGTTGTATATTTATGCAACAGATACCTTGTTACGCGGTTTTGAATTATGGATTAAGGAGATTAACTGTTATCGTCAGGAAATTTTCTATTGGTAAGATTTTCGTAAATGTCCGCATAGCAATAATCGCCTAAATTGGTGCATAGGCACTCAAGTACGTCGTGTTTTGGATTAAATCAGTGCAGCTATGGATGTAGCTCCACAGATTGAATCTATTCCCGGAATCAGATAGTATTGGGACAGTCAAAATATTTGCATGGACAGCATTGTAGATACGCTTTTTAGTTTATACTCGTAGTACACTTACCGGTTGTATTGATGGTTTTATTTAAAAAAAATATTTGCTAAAATCACCTGCTGCCTATTTTATAACGACCCATTTTAGATATTTAATTTCGAAGTTTTCACATTTATGAATTAAAGTTCATTTATTAAGTATAACCCAATTCTATACCTGACATAGAAACTTAAACGGGGTTCATAAACAATATTCACTATCCTTAGACCAAAAAGATGAAAGAAAAGTAATCAAAGAAACAAAATGATTACGACAGATTTACTAAGTCTTATGACCGTTGGAAAAGATGTCCAAGGTCCCGATATAGAAGCAACTATATAGAATGAGGTTGTAAATCATCTTGAAAAGAATACATTTAAAGTAAAAACGAGACTGACAAAGTTTGGATGTTTCAGCGTAGTTCTTGCCGCTTTTGGACTATTAACTTTTATAAGTACTTCTTACGATCTGTACTACACATTTATAGACAAACATGGTAAGTTGGAAAGGAATTTATTTGAATTTATTTATAGTTGGTTGAACAGACATATCATATCTAACAAAGTTTGTAGAAATTCTTTGGATTTAGGACGATTCTAATAAGTCATCCTGGAAATTCTTAGCATAGACCTGATGAAATTATACTATCTCTCTGTCAGCCTATATTCGTCCCACTGTAGGGCATAGGCCTTCTCTACAATTGTGAGTACAATTGAGAAGGGTTAGGCCATATAGTCCACCACATTGGCTTAGTGCGGGCTGGCAGACTTTAACACTATAGAAATTCTTATACATCGCTATGGTATGTAGGTTTTCTCGCGAGGTTTTCAACAACAGACCCCGAATTCGATCTTCGCATTGATTATTTGTTTAGTCCGCAAATATGAGTTTAGTGAAATGTTGTGGATCTGAAAGCCTCCTATAGTTTTTAACACCTGTGGTACAAGATATATTACTGTAGCCACTGATGGGTGTATTTATGTATTTTTCATTTCAGATTCATCAAAATCTAACCCGATGGGTAAAATATTCTCAGTTTACACCAACGGGCGTCGCTTGATGACGTTTTCATCTGGACCCGACAGTATAGATTGTGTTGATGGTGTTCGAGCGATTGCTATGCTCTGGGTGCTCATCGGACATGCATTCACAAGTGTACCGTTCTGGGTCAATCCGATTGTAGCTTTTCAGGTAACTATATTTCAAATAATGGCTTTGAAGTTTACGTGAATATCGCAGCAATTTTATTTGTATTTTTTAACTACAAAAAGTTATTTGTTGCGTGTCAATTGTTCACCTAAATATAATCCTTAAAAATAGTTCCGAATTCAACATTACCTTCTAAAATAATTTCCCAAGCTTAGATTTTCAAATGCAGGTTCCTTAAAAATGTAAAATAATACTTAAGAAGTCAATTATAACAAACTCTTTTTGAATTGTTGTTAACTCAAGATTTTGTAGTAATATTTTTTCCAGTTTGTAACTTTTACTTAATATGTTAGTACTTAGAGGAGATAACAAAATTGACGTAGTTTTTACGTCATTAGAAAAATTACTTAGATAAGAGATATTTATGAAGAGATCACGCAATATATAGCTGAATAATGAATATGAAATTAGCTGATAACAATGACATTAAATAAATTAGAAACACGCAGAGGTTGTTGGAAATAATCTTATGATTCTACAATTGATCTTCCGATTGCTGTTATAATTAGTAGGATGATAAATTTATTTTCGAATCTTATCTATAGAATGTAGATATATTGAAATAAGATACTTAAGTGTAATATGGAATTTAGCCCTTAAATATATCACGAAAATAAATAACATATCCAAAATCTGTGCAAATCTGACCAAATTACATTAATTAGAGGTCGAATAGATGATCTCCCTTTTTTGAAGTCGATTTTAAAATAATGTTTTACGATTATATTTTTATAAATACGCATACATTAAAGAGATGATATAGATAGCTACGTTATGGATCTCATAAAAAAGTTGGGTGTCAGTAATTAGGAGATCCGTAGCAGAACGAAAGTTACCATAGTCCAGCTAATTGGTAAATTGAAGTGGCGGTAGGAAAATAGCACGAATATATTATCATCACCTGCATTGTACTCACACTGTCGTACCAATACAAGGAAAAAAAAAAACAATATGTGATCACTTTTCATTCTTCAGTCTGTTAATTGCTCAGTATTTTTTATTTTCATTTTCAGTGGATACCGACTCCAAACGCCTTATGGATTACCAGTGCTCACATTACTGTCGACACTTTCTTTACATTAAGCGGTTTGCTCGTTGTGTATACTACAGCTGGGAAATTAAATGGACGTGAGTTATTATTTATAAGTTTATAATTTGGCGTGGCGGTTATAAAATTTATAAAGTGCGTGGTGGCCTGTTGGTAACGGACCAAACTCTGCCTACATGTTCACGGTGGTTGCGGGTTCAAATCCCAGGGCACACCTCTGACTTTTCGGAGTTATGTGTGCATTGATAGTCATTCACCACGCACTTTAACGGTGAAGGAAAACATCGTGAGGAAACCTGCATACCGTAGCGATTTTAAAGAATTTCTACGGTATGTAAGTCCGCCAACCCGCACTAGCCCAGCGTGGTGGACTATATGGCCTAACCACTCTCAATCGTACTCTCGATTGTAGAGGAGGCCCGTGCCCTGCAGTGGGTCGTATATGGGCTGATACAATACAAAAAAAAAACAATTATAAATTGGCCCTGTTAGTTAAGGCATCCGTTGTAAAAAGAGAGGCGTGTTCCATACCGCACAGAGGCAAATACTTAAAAAATCGAAGAATAACGTAGCATCAACATAATATAATCAAGATTTTGTATCTTACTTGGGGACTATTTTGTGTGTTGATGTTGGATGTATTTAATATTTGTATATTATTTTCCCCCGCCTTTGCTTCTTTCAAGCTTATCGACATGTATAAACTAAGATAAGCCGCCTTGCATAATAAATATAGAGAGAAATTAATACTTCCATAATTAATTAAAAAGATCCCTGCCAAAATATATCTCTTTGTTTTCATTTCGTTACCAAGCAATTATCGAAACGTTTAAATCATTTCATCAAATAAGCGAATAAATACGAAATCAAGAATCAAAGCCACGGCAATGCATATTGGAAACCTCTAACCGCAGTGCGCCCGCAACTCTTAATTATTTTGATTGACGATTGCCACGGAATGTAATTTCCAGCATCACGCACCAGATTCATTCATTATATTATCATTAATCAAAATCAACGTCTAATTTGGCGGAACTACCGCAATATTCGATTATGATGTTGTTTTTAATTTATTATAAAGCAGGAGGAGATTTTCAATTGAATTCAATATACAGGGTATATATATCAAGACTGCTACAGAAAACGAAGCCAGGTGGTAGCTTTAGTGAATACAGACACGATGCAACTAAAAACTTTGCAAAAAAAACGCGACGATTTTTTTTGTAATGTTTTAAATAGTATTGTGTTTGGGTGGTAAATCGATTGTTTTTTCTAAATTTATAATTTATAAAGCCTTGCGTACTATAGCGTCTTTAAAGATAAAAGGATGTATATACTTTTTTTAAGGAAAATGTGTGTATTTATCACCTAAATACGATGATAGGAAAAAATAAATAAAAAAATCGTCGCATTTTTTGCAAAAATTTTAGTTGCATTGTGTCTTAAGTCACTAAAACTACCACCTGGCTTCGTTTTCGGTAGCAGTCCTGTATGCAGCTTAGCAGGCCGGCATGATTGTATCGAATGCTTCGTCCACGATCGAATGTCGTAGGTCCGCTGTCTGATGCCATTAGATTCTTTGTCTGTTCAGCATTTGCGCTTACGATGGTAATTGGTGACGCTGCGTCTAATTAAGTGCAGTTCTAATTTTAAAAAATGTTTTATTTTGTATATGTCCCGATTTGTTATTGGAATGAATCGCGATTAATTATCCAATTCTGAACTGATTTCATAGGATTATGAAAAATTTAGCATTTCCGTTCACGAGCTATCACTTATTATTATTATTTTGATAAAATCGAGATATTGACTTAATATACCCTTTTAAGCAATGATTAACAGATAATTATATGCGTAATGTTATCAAATTATCAAAACGTGTAGAACTTTGTATACATATTTTTTAAGGAAATTGCGCCGTGTATTATATCCAATAAAACATAGTATTACCAACAGATTGGGGTTTGAGTTACAGTTGTTTGAGAATTGATACTATGTACTTTTATTTTTTCATTTATTTAACATACTTAAAGAAGATACATAACATTTGCCAGTAGATAACATCGAGAAACCACTAAGGTTTGTATTGCTACCAGAGTTGACAATGAGTTTATATCTAGAAATTACTGTAGTAATATTACTTTAAACCCTATCGTATATAATTACAATTTTCAATAGACAATTTATTTGGCAGCCTCCGTGGCGCAGTTGGTTAGACGCCGGCATTGAAAGGAGTGGCCGCGGGTTCGATCCCCGCACCGAAACAAATATTTGTGTGATCCATCGGTATTTGTTTCGGGTCTCGGTGTTGGTGAGACCGAAGTCTCTCTTAGTTTCTGATACCCACGACACAGTACTTGATTTTAGTGTGGGGTCAGGTCTATGTATTGGTGGGTATATTTATTTTTTTATGTATAGTTAAGGCGGTTGTCCTAATCGTACTATCTCCCGCATCATTGGAACAAGACAATTCCTTAGTACTAGCTTTAAAGCCCCATTTATACTGGGAGAGTTTTTCGCCTCAAAAACATAACTAAACATACGATTATCGTAAAGATATAAAAAAAGTTGCATCGTGTAAACATTGTTAGAACACGATAATCTATGGCGGTTATGTCATGCGATAATCGCATACGATTCTCGTCGCGAGTTACTCTGCCCGTGTAAATAGCGCTTAAGTGGTTAATTATACAATATTGCACTTTTGAAAATGTACACGTATTTTGAAATACAGCAATACAACCGACAATAACGGTTTTTAGAACGAAACACTTTAAAGTAATTATCATAAACTTGTTAACGCTTTGGAAGGCTTATGTTAAACATAGGCCTTCGCCAAACTTCCATAGCAATTTCTAGCAATGTTCTTGCATATTTTAACGATTTCCTGCAACCTAAAAGGTTAATGTTCACATCGCTACTCTTTCCCCCCACTCCTGTCTTTGAAAGTAATAGAAGAACAGACGCCAAACAATTACATAATGTAGTCATTTTGTACAAAAAGAAGTTAATGCGAGCTGTTTGACTTCCCCCGAACTAAAAATTAGGTCAAGCATGTGCCACGAAATCTCTGTATTTTGAACTGCGCTGCAAAATGCTCACTTCTTTACTTTTTATGAAACCTAGTTAGATTTTTCTTTTGTTTTAACTTCCTCTATGCTGTATGCAACAAAATTATAGAAATACATTTGCCTGATAAAGTACGACTTTTGGTTCCAGCGCCTTTAAATGTAATTAATTGATTTATTTATTGAAGTAAACGAAATGTATAATACAAAAGTATACAAACTCAATAACATTACCAATTTAATAAAATGTTGTCATCAACCAGAATAAATTAATACACCAAACAGGGGACTGTTTAGTGTATTAATTTATTCTGTGTGGGAACACAGACCTATTCCGTGCCAAGATAGAGTCTCTTTATTGTCATAGATGGAAAATACAGGAACTGATATTTTTTGATCACGCAAATAATTTTTGTTTCGGTGCGAGGAGCTGACCCGCCGCAACAGATTTCCTAATTAACTGCTTCATCAATCTTGTTAAATTAAACACCTTTTTTAATTATATACCGGCAATATAAATCCCACCCATGCAACATTATAAATCCCACCTTCCAGGTCAACTATTGAAAAACCTTCACCTGTTCTACCTGAACCGTCTTCTCCGAATGTTTCCACTGCTCGCCCTGGCTGCATTGTACGAGGCATCGTTCTTCAACCACGTCACAGATGGACCGATGTGGAACACCGTGGCTAGATACGTCGACACGTGTAGAGTGTTCTGGTGGTCTACACTGCTGCATATACAGAACTACGCGAACCCTGAGACTACGGTGAGGATGATAATATAATTTTACAAATGACTTTCGAAAGGTTGTAAGAAGTTGCTTGGATGGAACTGGCTTTACGGAAGCCGCTGTGGAAATCTTGAGAGAGTTATGTTCAGCATTGGACTTCTTGTTACAAAAATTATGATGTGATGTTGTTGATGATTTGTACCAACCCACTTTTAGAATCTAGCAACATCCAGTACACTGTATTCTAAAGAATTCTTAAATACATACATACAGAAAGAAAAGATAGAAAAGTAGACCCCTGATTAATTAAATTACTGTGAAGAGAGTCTAGTTTCGAATTTGATATGATTTTACTCAGTTAAATTGAAAATCGTTATTGAACTATCTTTTTTATTTTTATGATTTTCAGCTCTTATATTTATCGTCTTATATTCATCTGCTGCATAGATTGGTAATTTACGATTGCGCAAATGTTATATTTTATTGCTAATAATGGTTTATGCTAAATAAAATTTCAAATTCGTGTTATGTTTCGCTACCAGTCCATTTGATTTTTTTTTCAGTGTATAGGTCAAACGTGGTACTTGGCAATTGATGTTCAACTACATATTCTATCGCCTACTATTTTATTCTTTGTGTTAAGTGGAAGAAAAGCTCGGGCATGGATTGCCTTAGCCTTGGGTAATGTTGCCATTATTGCAGCAGCAACGGTGTATAATTTTAAAATGGAATTTCCTTCGGGAATGATGAGTCCAAAGTGAGTATCTGTAAGTGAAATTTTATTGGCGCAGCGGATTCTATGTCTTGTTTCTTTCTTTTATTTTAATTCTGCATTTAATTATGTTGGTAATATTTTTATTTGATTTTTTATGAATGAAAATGTTAAATTTTAAAATTCACGTTCAAATGTGAAGATTTCAATGGAATTCAAAGTTGTTATCTACCGCATAATTATTAATGAATAGCTGCAGTTTTGTTGAAGAATTTTTAATATTAGTTCAGAGTGTTAAATTGAGATCAAGTCATTTTATATGTTCTCTATAAAATAAGTTATTAAAAGTAAACCAAATGCCTTTATACGGTTTATAATTAACTTGATTAAAAAAAAATCTTTTAAATATTGAAAAAGTTAATTCGGTAATTTATTTCAGTCGCGGACATCAGATGATGTATTACTTGGTTTATTACTACGTGAACACATTAACAAGGGGAGCTCCCTTCCTCGTTGGAATGATATTTGGTTATATCTTACACCTATACCGAGAGACCAACATAAAGTGGTCAAAAGTGAGTAAGAGCGTTTTTATACTTTTATTAATGCCAACCCGCACTAGGCCAGCGTGGTGAACTATAACCTAACCACTCTCAATCGTGCCCTCGATTGTAGAGGAGGCTCGTGCAGTTGGACGTATATGGCCTGACAGCCTCCGTGGCGCAGTTGGTTAGACTCCGGCTGTGAAAAGAGAGGCCGCGGGTTCGATCCCCACACCGAGAAAAATATTTGTGGGCCCATAAGTATTTGTCCGGGTTTGGGTGTTTGTGAGACCGAAAAGTCTCTTGAAGTTTCTGATACCCACGACACAAGACTTAATTGATCTTAATGTGGAATCAGGACTATGTGACTATTGGGTGTATACTGTAGACGGTACAGTACGGGTAACTGATGGCATTGCAGTTCATGGCTAGTGCTGAGCAATCCAAACAGAGTATCCATAGCCAAGGATCTAAATAGGTACTTACGTGAGTCACTATGTCGGTTTTTCATCATCGTCTACGGTCGCTGTGCGGGCCGATGCGAATGTTCTATTATCAATTACATTCAATTTCCACAATACTTTCTTTTAATAAATTACAGTTATCCTGTCACCGTAGAAACTTTTAAGCGGAGGTTTGGGAATCAATTTAATATTCTATATGTTTTATTAGCGGCCCGTCCCAGCTTTGCCTGGGTTGTTGCAGATGTTTTTTGATTCCACTCCACACCAGATACAGCATGTATATTTTTCTATTTTTCGTACTGGGAAACCCTGTATTATACCATATATCTACAAACCATCCCCTTGGATCACTATCTATTAAAAAACAGCATCCAAATCTGTTGCGTACTTTTAAAATCTGAGCATAGATAGAGAAAGACAGACAGCGGGAAGCGACGTTGTTTTATACTATGCAGTGATTCGATTATTAGTTGTTCCTTAATTAATTATAATAATAAATAATAAAATATTTCAATCACTCGGTTCAATTTCGGTCGCCTTTTTTGCTTAAATTCTTGTCCCAAGAGACCCCGAAATTAATTAAAATATTAATTTTTCAGATACTAGTAATATCCACATGGACAGTTTTCCTGGGTCTGAAAGGGTTCGTAGTCTACGCAACGTATGTAACGATGCAACCTAGTTGGGACAACCAGGTTGTCGACAGTCTCTTCAACTCATTCATAAGACCGATATGGGCCATAGGTTTAGGCCTTATGATAATTACGTGTCATCATGGGTACGGAGGTAGGTTATTTTATGTTCGTATATTATAAAATGATGTATGTTAACCCAATAAGTTTTACCATAGCTTAAGACCGGTCAATTGCTTTAGATAATTTTGTTCGCAAATAATATAATAGCATAGTATCGTGTTTCATTAAGAACCAAGATTCTAAATAATAATACATCGAAATAATTAGTAATTTAAGTTAGAAATCACCTAGTATTTTTTTTTATTATCTATTCAAATATCAAAGCCAACTTCAAAAGAATTGAAAAATTACATGGCGACACAGAGACATAGCTATATAAACAAATACAACAGCTACATAAGTACATAGTCCTGATCCCATACGAAGATCGAGTCGTGTGTCGTGAGTATCAGAAACTATGAGAGATTTTTCGGTTTCACAAACACCAAGACTCGAAACAAATACTAGTGGTTTGCAAAAACATTTGTCACATAAAATTTTCAATTACCATTTTTTGTAGCCACGTATGTGACTTATGCGCTCTACACACCAAACCCGCCTGCCCAGCGACACAACCCGCCTGCACACCCCGCGGCCTATATGAAAAGCATCATGTCGGCGGCAAGCGCCCGCAAGTGTTGCCCACCGACATGACATTTCTACAACGCAAGCGCACTGCTCGTCAACGTCATAAAAAGTTCCTTATTATGTCGAGCCGCTGCCATGCTGTCGTCAAAGTTTTCCAACTTGCAATGACTGAAGCCGCTGGCTACTCCGCCGACATATGCCGGCGGCTTTGGTGTGTAGTGCGCTTTAGGTGTACATTGTATTTTCCATTTTTTATTTCGCAGGCCCTCTCAACTGGATGTTTACGTGGCGCGTATGGAAGTTGCCAGCGCGCATATCGTACGCAACATATTTGTTTCATTTTGCCTTGATGATCAACGTCAACTATGCCGCCATTGCCCCCGCTTTTTTCTCTATTGATGCTGTTGTAAGTATTAATTCGTTCTATTTGAGTTGGGTGGTTTTACAGTCCGAACAATATTGTAGGTGGTGAACATCCGTGCTTTCCAAGTAGAGGGATCAGGCACAGAAACACAAAGGCATATAACGTTAAAAAAATCATTGTGGGTTCTGTTCTGGGTTATTCGGTTATGCAAATAATACGTATGATGTTCACCGAGGGGTTTTAGCAATACCAGCGTTAGATTTATTAAGGAGCAATCTTGACCGCATCAATCGCAAGCACGTTGCACAGGATGGTCGATGAATCTGGCATATCCCTTTCGGCCTCCCCAAGGGTAAAGAATGGGGAACTCAACTTATTAGCGGGTATTAGAAAATCTTGGTTCCTCTGGTGAGGCTTAAAACCCGCAGTAGATTTATCTGGCCTGATAATAGTTTATTTTCCAGATGTTCCACTTCATGGGTCATTTTGTGGTGACGATGTTGGTATCCTTCTTAGCGACACTAATCGTAGACGCACCGTTTTCGACTCTATTCAAAATGTTATTAGGAAAGTGTAAGTATATTGTCTCATAAGTAGTTCTGCTGGTGTTAGTATAAGTATCTACTCGGATAACGAATGTATAAGAGTGGTAGAGAACTCGCCACACTGATACGTGCAAGTAAATCGGGTTTGTGTTCGGTCTGTGTATATCGGAAAGCGCAGCGTAGAACGTCCGCCCACAAAGTGGTCAGACGACCTGGTAAAGGTCGCGGGACGTCGTTGGATGCAGGCTGCCTCCAACAGGCCACTGTGGAAATTATTGGGGGAGGCCTATGTTCAGCAGTTTACTTCCTTTGGCTGATGGATGGATGGATGGACGTGTATATCCAGTATATCGCGTTTTAGGTTCAGTGTTTGTACTTACATGTGGTTTTGAATAGATCAGGATATTTTTAGTAGATTTAATCCGGAAAAAATCTAGTGTGGACATAAGTATGATATACAATTTCAATTTGGTAATGGAACAAACGATTTGTAACATTGTGGAGTATCTCATTATTATTTATTTGATTCAGAAAACTTCAGACTATTAATAGCTAAATATCTGTTTATAACAGTAAAGGGTGTTACTTTTCATACATTGTTCGTGCAAGTAAATAAATTAAAAGCCTTAACAGAGTTGAAGACTCCACGTTGAACCTCCCACACGTTCGTGTCCCTGAATTAATGTTATTAGGATGTCAATACGGGTAGGAAATTTAATTATAACTTATACTTCATTTGTTTTTGAAAAACTAACTTTAACAATATTACTTGTCATGTATGAGCTATTTATTTCTTATGACGTAGGAAGCGCAAAAGAACATGCGGTTCACTCGATGGTGAATGGTCATTCACATTTCCAAAATCTGAGGTGTTGGAAATTAATTTTCGGGACCCGGCATTAAAAAGTCACTAAATTACATTTCCAATGGCAATTTCTTCCTACTGGACTATTTAAACTGAGGTCTGAACAAGCTCAAGCAAAGCCCTATCATTTCTAATAAAATATTAGTTTACTCTTAAGGCGTCAAGCGAAAATCGGGTTATTTTTCACAGAATATCGATTAATTTTCTACCACTTTATGGAGAAATCTATTGACCGCGTAGTAAAGATAGCTTTTAATCACACCAATTATATTAAATGATTTATCCAATGATAATTTGACGAAGATAGTTTCAAATAAAATGAAATTCCTTTGCAGACCATGCAGAAATTGAATAGCGCTTTTAAAAGTCAGCACAACGACGATACATAATAGCAATTCTCTATTTATAATAAGCAATAAAACAATGTTTCCAGGTTACATTAAATACACCGTGTATAAAAAATATTCTTAATTTACAGCAAAAAAGAAACAGGCCACCAGTGACGAGGGAAGTGAAACAACAAAGGCGGATGGTAAACAAATGTGAGCTATTGATACAAAGCCTTGCAAATACAGGGAGTTCGGAGATTTTTCTAGAAGCTTTCACTAAATCGTGTCAACCGTATTGATCTGAATGTTATATTTGTACGAACTTGGTGGAGTAAACATGTATATATTGACTGTTGTTTTATTTTGTAGGGCACGGGTCTCTTCTAAAATCGAGAGTGCGATTGAGAGGGTTAGTCCACCATGCTGGCCTAGTGGCGGACTTTACATACCATAGAAATTATTGCGAATCGCTATGGTATATAGGGAATCACTACTAGGGATGTATATGAACTGATGCAGTGCATTACAGTTCCATTTTGTAAGTGATTTATGTCTATGAATATTGAATGAACACTTAACCGATATTCTTTAAAAGCATCACTGTACGACGCAATCAGAACGTGTTTGATGTACATAGTATAGTTATTATTCAATCCTATTTTAAAAGGAGTTTAAAAGTATTATGCATGCACTAGAAATCTTTGATCTGTTGAAAAAGACGCTCATTTCATGACGATATTTGACGATATTTGACGATATTTTATATTATGTTTTGTATGAGTAGTCATAGCACTAAAGTGCGTGGTGGCCTGTTGGTAACGGACCAGCCGCGCCTGCCTGAAAACATCGTGAGGAAACCTGCGGATTTGTATAAATTTCTATGGTATGTAAAAATCCGCCAACCAGCACTGGGCCAGCGTGGTGGACTATATGGCCTAACCACTCTCAATCGTACTCTCGATTGTAGAGGAGGCTCGTGCTCTGCAGTGGGTCGTGTATGGGCTGATACAGTACAGTACAGTCATAGAATTACCGATTATACAAGGGTATTAATTATAAACCAGACACATAGTATACAATCGATAGTTTCCGTCTCTTTCATTTCTGAGCAATCGAAACATCTTCTGTCGCACTCTACTGAATTTTTGCGTGCCTTGTACGCGCGCACAAACTTTATTCGTAATATCCGCTCTTGTATAATCTCATGATAAACTCCAATGACTATATAATATTTACGATGTATTTCTGAAAGCCTATACACAGTAATAAAATATACATGTAAATTGCGTCACACCGCGTGAAGGAGATCTAAAACTAAAACAACTTCATAACAAAATCAAAAGTCTATAACTACAGCGCGAGTATTGCAATAAAAAATAAATTTTATTCCGCGTTTATGCACGAAGCTACATTTTGCCGGTGTCGAGTAATTCAATATAACGTGTACGGTGTTTTTGGTGCTCGAAAATTCAAATGTTATTTTTTATTGTAAACGTCGGAATTGAGTTTTGTCAAGTTTATTGCAGTATTATTAGCTGCGCGCCACATGGGATTTCACATATTACACAGTGTGACAGAGGTAGAGAATCCAATTCCAATGTTTTTAGTTTCTAAATTAAAGCCCCATTTACACGGGTAGAGTTTCTCGCCTCGAAGATACGATTATCGTAAGGATATAAAAAAGTCGCATCGTGTAAACATTTGTCAATACACGATACTCTATGGCGGATATGTCATGCGATCATCGCATACTATTCTCGCCCCGAGAAACTCTCCGTGTAAAGAGTCTTAAGTCATTTTCCAAAAGATTTTGCTGTCACTTTTACTTTACTGTTGCGTTTAGTGAGTGAGATGGTCTGATACTAAAACAATCATATACCTACGATCAGACATTCGATTAAGCATACGCGATGATCCCCCATAATGCGTTGCTACTAATCTACACTTCATTTATCATAAGGTGCATTATAATCAACTTGTCAATATGTATAAAAGGCATACTAATTAAATTTTAGACCTTTGAAAACCCAATTCAAACCAAAGTTTACCTTACTGAAAAGCATAAGCAGCTCTTTATTTACCCAAGCACAACAAACCTTGAGAGGGGGCTGATTAATTTGGCAGCGTTGAGTAGGGTCTAGCAGACGCCCGAATCAATCACATGCCGATAGGTGTCGCCGCTAAATACATCTCAGCGATCGGACAATTCCTTTTGTTTTCTCTCGTATTTGTTACAAACAGCTGGCCTACTCTTGATACTCCTTTTATTTGAATACACAATTTAAAAATCAGCTTGTTTGAATATATGACTTTTGTAACACATTCAAAATAATCGTTTTTGTGACAATTAGGTATCAAAATCGACAAACAACCCAACAAAAACTCAAAAGCAATTAGCCATTTCAGGGACGTTGTGGTATTTTATGTGTTTCAACAGTTATTTCTCCTAAAACTGATTTCATCTATATAGAACCAAAACAAAATGACAAACTGTAAAGAATACGTACTCATAATTAATTTCTGTTTCACATTTGGATCAAACGATATCCTTTAGATTTAGAATCAAAAGTAATTTTGATACTGTTCAACGCTATGAATTTACTTAACATTACGAGGTTTTTGCAGATACTCGCTACGCTTGGCAGGCGGGTAGGCAAGCGCAGGAGGGGACTTGAGTTGATGACGCTGGAAATCATTAGGAGAGGCCTATGTTCAGCAGTGGACTTCCTTTGGCTGATGGATGGATGATGATGATACGCGCTATGGCAGCGCACGATGTTACTCTATTTTACCTTATCGCGGTAGCATTCAATGCAACTAAATGAGATTGAGTGTAAAGACTAAACCCTAGTTTTGTTACTT
The DNA here is from genome assembly GCA_033459515.1 of Theretra japonica. NCBI lineage: Eukaryota > Metazoa > Arthropoda > Insecta > Lepidoptera > Sphingidae > Theretra > Theretra japonica. The sequence continues at coordinate 4,369,180 of CM065938.1, read as the reverse complement.
CTGATAGTGATTTAGTTTAGTTTCAATCTAGGTTTCCTGCACCGCGAGTGCTTATTTAAACTTAAATTACTTCTTAGAATTCTAACTCGGTATTAGAGTTGGTTTTGATATTTCATAATAAATGAATATTAATTTTGCATTACTGCATTGCCAAGAAGGAAGAGTTCATTACTGACTTATTATATGACTAATTTAAAAAAAACGAGAGTTTAAATGCGTCAGAGGAGACATTACCGTCTTGAAATAGCAGATAATATGAATTATTAAAAGGATTATTAAATGTTTAATGTTATAATTAGTAACTAATTTCCCACCAATCATCAAATACGTTGATTATATTTTACAATGAGAACTTTTTTAAATAGGACATTAATAAATCCTGTGCTTTATTAAATAATCATAAATAAGTGCCGTATTTTGGCAGATACATTGCACTATTCAGTTAGGACAGCGACCACATTTCTCTGGTATAAATTATATCTCGTGTCTATCGACATATAAAGACGACCAGAGGGTCATCATAATTGCTATGTAATGTTTTTCGAGTGAATAAATTACTTTGCCCCTTCTATATCAAACCGCTATACAATCGTCTTATACAGTAATGCCCCAAAGCTTTTAGAAAATAAATAGGGGCAGATGACTGGATCGTATGCATTACCCGCCCATTCTTACACAAGAGCGAATGCATTACCCTTTGTGAGTCATTCTGAAGCATAAAACCTCTTGTTTGCATCCAGTTTTTTGCCATTATCTCGAGATTGTATCACGCGTGCCGTGCGGATGCTGGGTACCGCGGCGCGATTAACATCACATTACAGGGTCATTTGTACGCTCTTTATTGAGATGTGCGTCAAATTATGTTCAGTATTCACTATGTGATGAAAGAGTCTGTAAGTTATGAAGCTTCCTTACTGTATGAACCAAAGGGCAAGAGCCTCTTCTACAATCCAGAGGACGTATTTTTATTGGCCTTTAGCAGGCAGACGAGCGTGCAGCCCGCCTGATGGTAAGCGGTCACCGCCGCTCATGGACCTTTACAGTGCCAGGGATCTAGCACAGCCAGGTGCCTATCGTACGATTGAGAAGGGTCAGGCTGTATAGTCCTCAACCCTGGCCAAATCCTTTTTTTCCTTATACGATTAAATAACATAAACCATGCTATTATTTATACTAGGGACAAGTGTATCGTCAGAGATTTTAGATTTATCATTTCTTTTGATTTAGTATTTATGTTTAAATAAAGACAATATTATAATTAAAACGAGTCGTGCAAGCCAATGTTTAGCTTTGGTTTTCAAGATTTTAAAAGATATTGTTGAACACGTCATATTAGGAATCTAATGTGTTACTACGTGTACTCAGTACTGGTGCGTAATTATCAAATATTTTTACAAGACTACAAACTATCATTGGCGTAGATATTTAAATTTTATAGATAACTCAAAGCAGGAAATACACTAGCGCCTAGAAAAATTACGAAGGAGTTGGAAGATAGTGCCTCGAGCGTAAACACTTCGTGACAATCGCGTTGCCAGCATTGTCTTCGATATAATCAATTGTTGAAAACATTAATTCTTCACACATACGTACGTGGCACTACTGTTACTATTATTTTATAATAAATAATTGTTGCTTTAGTCGAAATACTACTATGAATATACTAAAACTATGAAATGGAAAGGGATGGCGATAGACATAAAAGTCCTAAAATACAAATTTATCGTGATTGATTTTTGGAACTATAAGTGTACATTTACATTTTATAATTAAATCATTTAGTTACAGTTAAGGACACAAGCCACTTCCAACAGGTCAATGTCGGGTCCTTGGGGGAGACCCATGTTCAATAGAGCACTTCCAGTGGCTGAAGAGAGAGAGAGAGACTACTAACTCGTCCTAGAAATAAGTAAGTAAGTAAGAATAAGTATTTATTTGCAAAAAAGTAATTTGTACAATAATAGTAATTATAGCTAGACATAATTGAGATCAAAAATATATGACATTTATAAATTGTTTAATTTAAAAAAGCCTCAGTTAACTAAAGACATATTTTAAACAAATATACATTTAGGTAATAGTTGCTGTTACGCAGGATATCGTTTGGTTTGCTACAGTCATTGAAGTATTATACTAGACCGGACATCGGGATCAAAATCTCTGCGCATTGTGTTCAGTGAAGCATGAGCGAAGATGATGCTACTGCGTAGCCGTGACAGAGACAGAAATAGATGGAGCGGTACGGTACTGTTCATTTTTGTTTGCAGTGTCTCCTCTAGTATAATATCTCAATGGCTACAGTACAGGTATTCTTACATTAAACTTCAGAGAAATAAATTAAAATTCCTGAGCCGAAGGAACGGTACGCACGGGTTCAATATTACGCTCGTATTTATTTACGTGTAGTATTATTACTCCTAAATAATTAGGCAGGAATTTTATTAAAACGTTCCGTCTAGACTCTAGGCGAAACATTTAAGAGAGATGGTATAGCTTCTTTATATATTACTTATCATACGTTTTGGGCACTAAAGGTTTTTACATTCTGATTTTCAGATGTTGCCTTTCGGAAATAAAGGACTCGAAGATTAAAAAAGGAGTTAAAAACTCATTAGACGGGTCACAACGTATCCATATTGTATTTGTCTCTCGGTGCGAATTTGTCTGTATCTGTATTGTGGGATGTTTATGATGTCCATAAACATCCCACTGCGGGGCACAGGCCTCCTCTACAATCGAGAGTACGATTGAGAGTGGTTAGGCCATATAGTCCACTATGCTGGCCTAGTGCTCGTGGGCGGACTTTAAATACCATAGAAATTTATACTTTTGTACAAATTAATACTATGTATTCCTCCACCGTTATGGTGCGTGGTGATTGCCTATCTATACACACATGACTCCGAAAGGTCAGAGGTGTGCTCTGGGATTTGAGCCCGTGACAGCCGCGTCTAGCCTTTTATCAACAGGCCACCACGCACTTCACACTATCCACATGTATATACTCAATGGATTGTACTACAATTATTATCAGGTAAATTGTAATTATTTATCGTGCCAATATGAATAACTTAACCTGAAGCAAATCGTTAATAATTTCCTGCTATCGATACTGATAAAGTCAGTCTTCAAACTCTCCATTCGCAAACTAAAGTTCCACAATAACTCAATCGCTATGAGCTAAGATAATTAGTTCGTCTCCCCAACTTGCTGGGTCAGACATCTGTCAATTTTAAATTTAAACTCGAGTATCCGTGTCACGGATAATCGAATACCTTTCGGTAGCAAAGTTTGGCTCCATTTAATACAATCCGTTGTGTAGGTACACTCAAGTCGAAAATTCCCTACAAATTCGTTTATGAAGTTACCGAACTTGGTACAATAATTGGTTCTGAGAAGTGGGGTGAGACGATTAGCACATCGATTTTCGATTCAAACGCGATATTGGAATCCGTTTATTGCCTTTGTATGAATTTTGAGGATAATAACAAAGTTTTAGTGGCTGTAGTTATTTTTGTCGGATAGGTAATTTTGTATGGCCTCAGTTGTTTGATGCCAGCCTGTCTGGGCCACAGTCAATGACGTCTTGAATTCTCAAATAAAGCAATATGCTTTGAAAGTGGTTCATTAATCGGAGGAAGACTATTTCTCATTTCTGCATGCGATCGCATATCTTTTTGAAGTAACAATTTTTAATCAAGAAATCCATATCGCTGATGGAAGATGTGATTTAGGCTGTAGTCTTCAAAAATAAATACGAGGTAAATTATAAAACAAAAATACTTTTACGTTTCAAAATTTCATTGAGTTATAAATTCTCCATTTGTTAAATACATTTTGCGTCATTGTTTACAATGCCAACATTTTTCTTCCGAACCTTAACTGGTGCGTAATTCCTTAACTTTTCAAGTTCACCAGTTATGTGTTAAAGGTGGTTCAAGTCCACTTGTAAGTTCTATAAATGGCCTATTAGGACATTTCTTTTGTTCTTTACTCTTAGTAGCGGTAATACAAGTGTTGTTTTCAAATTTTGTATAACTATTTTTCTATTGCCATCAGGCCATAGAAAAATGATTTCATGCTGAGCACTCCTCTACGATTAAGAGGGTTTTACATTTTAAGCTATCACTATTACCTTGTTTTTGTGTTGACGCGAGGAAACCGAGTTACCGCTATCGTCCCACCTTGGGGGAAAGTGGAGCGATTATGTTGGGTTCACCGGTCTACGGCATACCAACCAAAACCTTTTCGGCACAATTGGAACGGCCCCGGGGACCCGAAGCAAGAGCGCCTCAGCTTCTACCGGAACCATTCCTGCCCACTGCCGCTTACTTTGCGGCTCTTACCCTATGCTGCTGAACACCTCGGGGTCGCATTGTATCTGTGTACAAATGGCACTACGAAAGTCCCCCAGTGCGTGCCCGCGACCCCCACATCCTCATTAGTCGCCTTTTACGACAGGCAGGGAATACCGTGGCGGAATTCTCGAAAGGCCCCTATACTATCACAGTTACCTAGTGTGAGTTGGAGGACTTCACATTCTTTTGAAATTCTTGTGCAAATCTGTCAGGTATGGCGGTCTCAAGATATTTTCCTTTACAATTAATGTTAATTTGAATTAAAAAAATCCATAGAGAAATAGATGACAAAGACTGATATTATAAAAATAACGTATTCCACCTCAGCTCACAGTCCGGAATGGTGGCAGATAAATTCAGAATTTTTCTCACGAAGGTGAAACTCGTACATTCAAAATGGTAATATTTGCAGTATATCGGTGCGAAATTGTATAAATCTTTTTACATACCGCGGTTAACATTTTCATGGACACGAGGCGTACGTATAAATCAAATAACTTTTCAAGGCACGTCCTTTTGAGTTCTTGCTGTAGATTTATGAATGATTGGACAGGGAGGGTATAATTTTCCCGCGATACAAGCCTAAACCGTACCCATTAGTTTTTGCTCGTTTAGAGTTGGTTAGACAAGTGTGGGATATAGTAGCATTAATCGTTGTCCACATTTGTTGCTGAATTATTAAGGTCTAAAAACATTTATAATTTAGATTTAAATAATTTTTAAGCGCTGAATTAGTGGTACAGTTATCTGGAGAGTATACGCACAATTTACAAATATTCATTGTATAAACAATTAACCCCCTTTTGTAGCAGTTCATATGCATTCATTGCTGAGCACGGAAAACTTCTGCAATCAAGAGTTCGATCCGAGATTTTCCGAACATCAGTGAGTTTAGGTTAAAACAAAACGAGTTGATAAGTCAGTAATATGGTTAAATCTTACCTTTACCACGAAACACCACGGTATGAAAGAGCTATTTTCCTTTTTTCTCCAAGATAATATAATTATCTTCGCTGTAACTACGCTGCTGTTTTAAATTATCTCTTAAAACGTTTGTAATAAGAATTAATCTAATAAACTGATAAGCTAAGCTCAAATGAACCGTGGCAATGTGTTTCAACCTACACCAGCATTCTTTAAAGCAAAAATATGAGAGATGTGTACTGAATTTACGTTGAATATTTTTGCCATAGCAAAATGTTGGAATTTATTTTATAAAATATATGGCGTAAGATACGTCCGGAACAGTCCTTTGAGACTCAACTTGTTACGGCACAAAAGAACATGAAGCGTGGGACGCACGTTTACCGGAAAATATATAAAAACACATTGAAGCGTAATTACATGATTAATTTTACTTTCGGAAGAAACAAAGTTTTCGTGGTGGTCCATAATCTTAGTTAAAATTCTGCTGACGGTAAAAAAACATCGCAACAAAACTTGTATACCCAGGAGTTATGCGCAAGCTTTTAAAGTATTATACACAACACAAATGTTATGTGACTACCATCACGCAGTGGTACTGTGTGGCGGATTAAGGTCTTATACTCCTTTTAACAGTAGAGGATTCTCGTGCCCTGCACTAAAACCTTTATGGACTGATTTTATTGTTTATATTGTTTTTAAAATCAGTTAGCACTTTTGTAATTCCTGTAGATATGTACCTATTTGCGGAAATTATAGTTTAGGAAAAATTGTTAGATCATTAAGGGGAATGTGTGGTGTGAGTTTGCGTGACAGAGTGCGGAATAGCATGGTGATGAATACTTCTAGAGTGAAAGAGGATGTAGTGACGAGAATTGGTAAAGGAATGTTACGATAATTTGATCATTTAGAGAGGATGGGTGAAAGGAGACAAACCAAGCAAGTAGAAAAGTCGAGTGTGGATGGTAGAGTCGGTAGGGGTCGACCACACCAAACCTACACCATCCAAATTGGTGATACCCTTAACCAGCGTCAGGACAAAAGTACTCTGAACCGAGGAGAATTCATGAAGAGTTTGATGAAAGTGGACGAAGCGAAAGTAATATGTTAGGATCAAGCACAGAAACAATCCAGTCTCTGTCTACCTCAATGGGGTACACACGTGACGATTATGTATATATGGAATTATCGAAACAAATAGTACAGCCACTTGAAGAAGAAATATGCTGTTCTAAAATAATGTTATCTTCGACAAATCAGCAAACCCTTGGAAGTGGTAGCCACACCGTTATCAGTCTCATGACTCAGTATGAATGGGCAGGCTCTTCCGGGGTGGTACTACTGTCTCATAGTAGTTTGACGTGAAGTGGCAGCTTTGCTGTCGCGTTTCTTTCTGTGACTGAGATTGCCGGATTCCCAATACCCCTTTCCTCTTCAATTCTTTATCCTTCCCTCTCCCCTCCCGATTTGATGGGCCGAAAACACATATTTATAGGTGGTAGTGATCACTTACCATCAGATGGCCTGCTTGCTCGTTTGCTGAACCAATTAAATAATTAAAAAAAGATGTAATTACGAAATAGTCTTAATTATCGCGTCCTGTCTACTTATATCTAAGTCTACGTTACAAGTTTGCATTTGAACATGTGTCTGAAATATGTAAAACATATCAAGCTTTTGCCCTCACTCGTTCATTTAAGACCGCAACTTGACATTTTTGTGCCGAATTAAATGACTACTCGTACGAATGTCAACCGTGGTTACAAGTACTAAGTAGGGGTGAATTGGGTCAATATGCCTTCCTAAGTTAGGTCACGAATCATTGTGCCGTTTGGCGTAAATGGCGGGTATTTTTCTCCGGGTGTATATTGATGCAGTTGTGTATAGTCGAGTTTCTTCTTATTGTGTTCATACAAACATTTCTATGTAATGGTATTTTAAAATTTCGTTTTTAATTTGAAATATTTTATCACTTTAGCAAACAATATTAAATCCCTGTTCATCCAACTCTTGGTTGCAGAGGAGTCCTGTTAATAGTAGGCAATCATGCAGTACAGTACATTAAACACGATATATTTTAAGAATCTATTGCTAGAGGAGCATAAAATGTCAAATGATGTATCCTTATTCTTGTCGCCTGACTGCCTCTGTGGCGTAGTGGTACTACGGTACGATTGCAAAGCTGAGGTCTCGGGTTCGAATCCCGGGTCTGGCAGAGTGATATTGGATTTTTCTATTCATTATCAGCCCGGAGTCAGGAATTTGTGCCCGATATGGTGATAGGCTCGCTCCCTATCACATCGTGGGACGAATAATATACAAGGCAAAACGTGGGTGTACTGATAGCACCTCTGTCTACCCCTTCTGGGAAAAAGGCGTGATGTTTATGTATGTATGTATATATTCTTGTCGCAAGACTATCTGAAGATCTATTCTTTAAACGATCACAGCGCTTCCCTAGAATATTGATTGAAGTTATTGAAGTTGATTATTTAACAAGATCAACGACTTTCAAAGCACAGTGTAATCTATCAAATCCACATGAATTCACCACCAAGTGACACACCGACCGATCACTCTACACAACCAACTCTTTTATTTTGGTTAGAGCCTTTGCACACGGCGTATTTTTAACGCGGTTTAAACGCAATTCAGACGCATGAGTAAATCTTAGCATAGTAAACCTTTGGTCATCTACAAAAGCGCCGTGAGCGTGCGTTGTCGGTGCGTTAAAAATACGCTGTGTGCAAAGTCCTTTAGAAGTAGTTCCCAGTGTTAGTTTTCACATCTATGAAAATTAAAACAGGCTCGCCGCGAAATGCTCTTGGCATTGCGACAAAGGGAACTTTCATAGTCCAGGCCTGTCCGACGGAGCCGCAACAAAGCCAAAATTAGTCTGGAACGAACCTCGCCCGTTCTTTGAGAATTTCCTTTAAAGATGCGCTTGGAGTTGGCGGGGGCTGGTGCTGCCGAATCACAAATTTGTTTTTCTGGGCTTCAATACTTTGTTGGAATTGGAATAGAAATTGGATGCAAGGAAAAACTGTTAAAGTAACTTTACTTATAATACTGTATATCTCAGATGTAACTATTTCGTAAGTCGGTTAATGTTCCTGAGTGAGGCAGTGTCTCTCAATGCTACTTCACGCTAACCGATCTAAATGATATTCGACAAGGACATAGTTAACCGAACAAACCTAAAGGTTACTCCTTATTAAAAAAGGTATTCAAAACTAGCATTCCACAGATACTGCGACGATTGTACTCGTATATTTGTAAAAGTTAACATCAAATGATATATAAAAGTAGCTAGAATTCCTAGCAAACAACACAAAGAACTAACAAAACAACACTGCGACTGCAGCCAGTAAATTAACTGCACAATACAATATTAAATTGCTCGACAATATTAACAAATAATGGAAGGTAGCGATCATATTTACTGCGCAAAGCCTGGCTCCGAGTCAATCGGCACGGCGCACGGCTGACCTATTTTTTAAATACCCGTTGGTATTTTAATCAATTTTCTGTTGATATAGAAGACAGCTTAAAGGGTGAAATGGTTTTCGTCGGGGTTCTTAGTAATTATCCCGGTCCGGTAATATCCTGACCTTCGATCCGCCGGATCATTGGGTTTTTAATTTTAAGCTCCGCTACAATTGTTTGAATAAAGTGGCTGGAATTTTAAGTATCTTCTTTCTTAATGGCCTTTGAGTATCGCTATTTATATTGTAATTTAGGTTCGAAAGTTTTTTACTTTTTTGTTTTACTGAAAGAAATAATGAGCTAGTGTTTGAACCTATGAAATGTGAATAATAGATCTTATTAATGTTCATTAAAAATTACAAAATCTAAATATTCAATTTTGGATTGTTAATCTTTGAGGATGGAAGCGGTGGTATGGAAAAGCAAAGGCGTTAATGGACCGCAGAAACATTCACTAAATTAAAGGATGATTAATGAATTGTTATAAAACAATCTAAAGCGTTTAGTGATCTTTTATAAGTTTAGCAACCAAGTACACGGCTCACTCAATACTAAGATTTTTTTTTATTTTATAGAATAGCTCTGGCAAACGAGTAAGCAGGTCATCTGATGGTAAGTAAACACTGCCGTCCATGAACAACCACAACGCTTGGATTATGGGTGTGTTGCCGGCCCATCAGATCAGAAGGGAAGCGGAAAGGAAAAAGGATGGAAAGTGGAAACGGGTATTGGGCATGCGATTATATCCATATATTTTATATCATAATTTTAAATATAGTAGCCATTTTCATATTGGAAGGATAAAGGAAAGTGAAAAGAACGAGAAGAAAAAACTGCATTGGACTTTAGGCAATATCGAATTATAATAGCAGAAATAAATCTAACACTTAATCCGAAACCATTTGTTTGAATCTCTATAGACCTAGTAAATCGCTCTATACTAAATAGTAGATGTAAACTAGATTAATATATTTACAGTCATTGGCATGTTTCCAGAAGGTCTGTAAAGCGCACTACACACCAAAGCTCGCCAATGCAGCCCGCCTACACAGCCCGCCGACACAATCCGGCGGTCTATAAGAAAATAATCATGTGGGCAACACGACCCCGCACGTGTTGCCCGTCGACATTTTGGCATTTCAAGAATGCAAGCGCACTGGTGTCATAACGCCAACAACGTTATAAAAATGTTTCTTTTATCATGTCGAGCCGCTGCCATGTTGCCGACAAGTTTTCCGATTTGAAATGCGTGAAGTCGCTAACTAGCCCGTCAACAAAAATTTGCCGACATAGGCCGGCGTGTCGGCGGCTTTGGTGTGTAGTGCACCTTATAGCGGGCGGTTGGTAAATTAATGGAATCTCCTGCTTTTGCAAACAAAAAAAACACTTCAAGTGTAAAGCCGGGACTCTTAGTAATCTGTCACAAAGCGGCGTAAATGTTTCGTTAAAGGGAAAATGATGCTTGATTTTTTGAAAAGCTGTTAATTAGCTGTTAGGAAACGTCGGGTTGTTTTGAGTTTGGTGTATAATTTTGAATTTTATATCGAATATTTCTTTATTTCTCGAGAACAATAAAAATTACTATACAAATACAATACAATACAATTAGAATTAGTACAATTTACTGCTGGCGAGATATTCGTAGTCGATCGGATAACGACTACTAATTACTACATATAAATAATAGGATGTATTTGTACTAAAACTTGTATCCACAGGCGAAACATAGTTATCCCTCGTTTCTTGCCAGTCGCTGCAATAGTGCCGGATATGACATACATGGGCTGTAGCCACAAACTGTAGCTGAATTATAACATAAATACTTGCGCGTGTCACTATAACTTGTTTTAGTGTAGTGATCACTGTCCCAGCATATCGTACCACTGCAGAGCATGGGCCTCCTCAACAATCTAGAATACCATTGAGAGGGCAAGGGTTAGGTCATATAGCCCACAACGCTGGCCTAATGCGGGTTGGCGGACTTTACATACCATAGATTTTTTACAATTAGCTATTCTATACAGGTTTCCTCTGATGTTTTCTTTCACCGCTATAGTTCGCGGTGATTGAATCAATATACACATGACTCTGAAAAGTCAGAGGTGTTCCTTGAAATTTGAACCCGCGACCACCGTGAACATGTAGGCAGCCGCCTCTAGTCCGTTACTAACAGACCATCATGGCATGCATCATGGCATCATGGCATGACACATACTGGCATACACGAATGTCCATTATTTTACTCAGTTATCAGTATCCTTCTCAGACAAAGCCGGCCTAACGCTGGTTATATCATGTAGATTTTCAAATTATAGTAAAACTACTAGTATTTGGATATAAAGGGATTGTTGCGAACGTGTGGTTTGATTATAATAATGTAAACTAATTTCAAATTGGATAGCTGCGGAGGACACTCTAATTTTATTGTAACTGGCTCGACATAATATTATGTACCAAAATCGTAATTCCAATGATAGGAATATAATACCGTGTTTTGCTGTTTTAGGATGAACTGTAAAAAGTAATGTAATAAGGGTTTTGATAATTTGTGTCCAGTTCAATGCCAAATTTTCAGTTTTTAAAGGAAAGTATGTTTTTTGGTAAAATTCGTTGCTGAAAAATATTACGGATATAAAATTATTAGCTCATACTTTCAACACTATTCATTATTGGACGATTACGAGTGCCTGAGAATACTAAATACTAATACTAGTGTCCAAATTTTGATGCCCAAGTAGGACAATAATATTTTAAATTTTCATTGACTGCCTTGGTGGCGTAGTTGTACTACGGTATGATTGCAAAGCTGAGGTCTTGGGTGCGAATTCTGGATCGGGCAAAGTGATATTGTATTTTTCTATTTATTAACAACCTGGAGTCAGGAATTTGTGCCCGATATAGCGATAGGCTCCTCCGATATCACATCGTGAGACGGAAAAGACAAGGCGAAACGTGGGTGTCTTGTTTACACCTCTGCCTAATCCTTCTGGAAAAAAGGCGTGACTTTATATATGTAATATGTATGTATGTGATTAGGTAGTATACTATTTTATGTGTCAACGACTTTCCAGCTAAAATGGACATAATATTCCCCAAAAAGCCAAACCAAACACCTCAGTTAACATTCCAAGCTAACGCACAAACATAAAAGTCTCCAGTTCACAATTACAATTTGAATCCGAAATAAAGTTGCGCAGTTACATTGCAGTTTCGAAGCCGCGATAAACTGATTCGGAACTTTGTTTCCGCGAGTTAGTCCGCGTTCCGCTGTCTCTGCGGCGAGTGACGAAAAACAAGTAAAAATGTTGCAAAATATATGCGACAAAATACATTTTATCTCCATCTGAACACGTCAGTTGGATTGGTTACGTTTAAAAGTTCGCGCCGAGTTGTCGGCCACTTTATTCCGTGTCGGAATTTTTAATTTTTTCCCCCATTTTTTGTTGATGTTTATGGCGTTGCCAGTGTTTTTATGTTGCCACAATTGTACAAGTTCGAAGATTTATTCGGATTGCATTGAATGCGGTTGTCTCGCTGAAGGTATTTAAATTATATTCAAATTTTGATGAAACTTTTAAACTATGGAAGCATTTTAATGTCATGGTTGATATTTCCATACAGCTTCCTCGGCACACTTGGCTAAACACTGACTGGGAAACAGGAGGCCGCGGGTTCGATCCCCGCACCGAGACAAATGGTGGTGTGAATCACAAGTATTTGTTTCGGTTCTGGGTGTGTATGTGAGACCGAAAAGTTTATCGTAGTTTTTGATACCAACAACACAAGACTCTTTCTTTGTGTGGAGTCAGGACTATGTGACTGTTGGGTGTATTTATTATTTATTTATTTATTTAAGTTTAGCTTAAATCTATGAATTGCTAGCAATTAATAAGACTGACGGCAGAGCAAGAAGTAGATACTATAAAAAATATAAAAAAAGGACATTCATACAACTGTTTGTCTTTTGTAGATAGTCCATCAGGACGGCATTGTACTTTCACGGGTTTTTGTAGTAATTTTGTGTCAGAACAATAATAAAAAGGAAACCCCATGAACTTAACAATTAAAATCTTTTCGATATCCGACAAACTAGGTTCTTCGTAGGATGTTTTATTTAACCTATGTATAAGTGCGTGGTGGCCTGTTGGTAAACGGACCAGACGCGGCTGCCTACATGTTCACGGTGGTCGCGGGTTCAAATCCCAGGGCACACCTCCGACTTTTCGGAGTCATGTGAGTATTGATAGTCAATCACCACGCACTATAACGGTGAAGGAAAACATCGTGAGGAAACCTGCATACCATAGCGATTTGTATAAATTTCTATGGTATGTACAAGTCCGCCAACCCGCATTAGGCCAGTGTGGTGGACTATATGGCCTAACCACTCTCAATCGTACTCTCGATTGTAGAGGAGGCCCGTGCCCTGCAGTGGATGGGATATGGGCTGATACAATACAATACATATATGTTTATGGTTCCACCGCAGGGAAATGGTCGTCCACAATTCCTTCCATTTATCAAATACACCACCAAAAATTACATATACATAGCTCGTCCAAACCCGATATAAATGATAATGATACGTGTTAACAGGTCATTGTATATGCATGTTCTCGCAGCCGCGCTGACAGCTGGACGGATGGGTTATAATGCATTTCGTATTAATGACGCCTGTCTATGTCCGTCTGTTGTACGTCAGCAATATGCATTTGTGTTTTTAATTTAATTGTTATAAATTGTTACCTAATTAGTAAATGTGGAATTGAGCTGTTGACTTCGAAATAAGGAGGTTCGTTGTAGCTGAAAGATGTATAATGTCTATACTTCTCCCTCTGTATCTTGTCCTTTTCATCAGAAGGTTGCCAAGTGTCAATGCCTCTCCAGATATTGTAAGTGTCGATGGGTAGTATTAATTTTAAAATACAGGTTTCTTATAGTTATAGACCGGTATTGATATTTCCCTAATACGCGACGTGTTAAATTACAATAAAACATGTTTTGTATTATAAGCCACAGAAAGTATGTTAAAATAATGATTTTTCTAATGCTACGTGGGCTTAAACCAGTCGCCAAAAAAATGTAAAATTGTTTATGTTACAATATTTTTAAAGATTTTACATATAAGCGAAATTTTAACCCACATTCTATATGCCAGAGGTAAGTATTCTTAACTTTGTTAAGTTCTGAAGTCGATTATAAAGACAAGAGGAGCTAATGAATTTCAACAAAGACAATAAAACTGTAAACAAAGACGTTATGGAATACAGCCAAGTGATTGGATACTTCGCCATCAATTTTGAAACTTGGCTCTGAGGGTGGACTTATGGGGGGTCCTTTCAAATCGGGGGTAATAGACAACTTGTATAAACTGTATATACAGGACTGCCTCGGCGGCGCAGTTGTACTACGGTATGATTGCAAAATTGTTGCTCTGTTTCGAATCCTGGGTCGGGCAAAGTGATGTTGGATTTTTCTATTCATTATCAGCCCGGTGTCAGGAATTTATGCCCGATATGGCGATAGGCTCCCCCCTATCGTGGGACGGAACAGACAAGGCGAAACGTGCGTGTCTTGGTAACACATCTGCATACCCCTTCTGGGAGGAAGACGTTAGTTCATGCATGTTCTACAGGCAATGTAATATCTAATTTGGACAGGCCGACATAATTGTCTCGATAATCTACACGCACTGATTCCACGGCTGCAGGTAAGTCCCAACAAGTTTATCTTGCTTCATTCAAAATTTTTTTGCTATTATATTTGGACCTGGATCACCCTTTTTTTTTTTTTTCAAGAGGAAAAGCTATTAAGCTCCCCTTTCGTTGCCCTGGGGGAGGTGGAAAGGGGTATGTCAGTGTCTCTGGCCTTCCAGCCTGGCACAATGCGGATTTGTGGCCAAGCTGGGTCCCTACCAAGCCTACGCCAGCATACTGACTAAAAACCTCTTGAAAACCGTCACACGCATTGTGGGCGGTACCGGACATCCCAGGGTGAAAGGCACCCCGATTTACGTCCGCGTAACCGCCCCGCGCATAACCATTTCTGGTCCTTCTTTGATGTGGGGCCCGGATGAACCCCACTTCCGACTATTTTGGACGCCCTTTTAGGTCTTATGGGCGTCCATGACAGATACGAGGCACTGTCGTTCGCCTCAGAGCCGTTATAAGTCAGGGCGCACCGAGTCAGGGCGCACCTGGATCATCCCTAACATTAATTAAACCTTTTAGGAAATGTTGTCTTTTTGGTAACTCGCGTATTTCGGATAACAGAAGTAAGATATAGTGTATTTATTTCCTTACCTGGGAATCGAATGTAAATCATCAAATTTTTCAACTTCTAATGCTGAACAGTGACCGTTGAGGCTACTGGAATAATTGTGTAATGTGACCAGTGTTAATAATCATTTTTCTACAATAAAATACTTTATCAGGACATGGTAAGGATCGCATTCACTTAACATGAAGTGCATTGTGGTCAAATTACAACGAGAAGAAAGGATACATTATTACGATGAATGTTATTTGGTAAAATGTAATCGTCAAACAGGCGACTTTAGGTCTTATTCAAAACAATTTTACAACCTATTTTAGCTATCGAGTATTTTGTCCCTTTCGAACGACATTTGAACTCAGTTTGAGCGAAGAAGACAAAACATTCGACAGCTAAAATAGGTTTTAAAACTGTCTGTGAATAATGCCGTAAGTTTTTTAATTTTACGACGCTAGCTTGTTTCCGAAATCCTATTCATAAACAGGGATTTATTTAGTTAATACAGTGATAATCACTTTATTATTAAATACAACCACTTCTATGGATACAACTCATACACGAAACATTGTTAATGCTTTTATTTAGTCAAATATTAGTACAGAAGTCCGAGGATTATCCCCAAAGGACAATTATCCGAGTGGACGGCAGTAGAATATATACGCTAAAATGTAGTCACTCATCACGCGACTTAGTACAGTCCAACTTTACGACCTTCGCTAATTTGCGAGGGGTCCTATTCTTAAACAGGGATTTAATTCAGTTAATACAATGCAGTTTAAATACAATAGGTACTTATACAGGGTGACATTGATACATGTTATTTAATTCAACCCACATGTTACTCATCAACAGTGTACAACGTTTGAAAAAAAATCATAAATCGTGATTTTGTTTCCACGATTTTTAGCAACCCCGCATAGATATTATAAGTATTTTTACCGCTCAGCTGAACTTCCGTTCAGTTCGGGCACTTGCCTGATTGGTAAGAAGAATCGTACCTATCAAAGGCCTCGATCAAAGGCCTTGGAAACTAAAATCGAGATTTTTGACAAAACTACCAGGTAGTTTTTTTAAACTTGGTACAATGCTACCTGGGGTGACTAGGAACATGTGGTTGAAATTATATACCATATATAACCTATATAACGCCTAATATTATGAAGAAAATATTTAAAAATGATTTTTTTTTCATAAAATATACGTTTCATACTCAATCTAGAATTAATTCAATGTGGATGAGCTACCTTATAAGTGCTAGTGGAATTAACTCGTTAAAATGTAGTCGCAATGCGACTTTGTAGTGTTATTTTACGAAATTTGCTTAAGCCGACAAGACCTATTATTAGTAGGATTTAGCAAATTTTATAAAAATTGAGCTCTGTAAATAAAATGATTACAATTATACGGGATATGATTCGAATACGAAAAATATTTTGAATGATTTTCTGTTAAAATTTTACACCAAAGTTTCTAGGTTATCTTATACAAATGGACAATAGTAGCTGGCATTAGTTAAAATGTAGTTACGCTGCGACTTTGTAGTCCAATTTTACGACTTTTGCTAATTTCCGAGGGGTCCTATTCTTAGCGGGCTTTCTGTGAATACAATGTTTGAACACTCGCAATATGCCCGCTGTAGTTCCATCACTTGCAATGCAGTCGGAAGTTCCTCGTTCGGATTAGTTTCGCGTTTCCATTGAAGCTGTTGCGTTTTACGGTCTATTTCGGATTGCTAATAAGTAATTCTGATTTCGTATTGATTTACGTGTGTTGATTACATGTCTAATTAGAGTTTACTGGGTGAGCTCCGGGACTTAGCGATTCATGGACTTTCCAAAATGGAATCACAAATTATATAGGTACAAATTTATGCATAGGTCCCACGAAACCGTATTTCGGTTTGACCGTGGAATTACTTCTGAATGTGAGTCTTTCACTGAATGTGAGTCTCGAAAGGATGTAATAATGTAATTGGGATAATGTCAATTATTTTGTCCGAAGATTATATTTTTATGCACTTTGGATGTAAGAGCGTTGAGTAATTAAAAGGGGCAATATGGGCTTAAGTTAAATATTTCAATGAATATACAAAAATTGTACGATTTCCTTAAAATAAAATGAGTAAGACTCGAAGTATATTCTACATACGTGATAATTCTTGGCAGAGCGTCATTCATAGTTTAAAGAAGAAACGATTAATAGTTGACCTCTGGTATGTAAAGATCCGTTTATTTCCAGGCCACAATTTGATATAATTTTGACCAAATCCTTACTTTTTTAATTGCATTAAAAAATGTAAAACCAAATGTAAAGTCCGCCAACCGCAATAGGCCAGCGTGGTGGACTATATGGCTTAACCCCTCTTAATCGTAAGAATATAATAAAAAACAAAAATATGCCTATCAGTAGCACATATCCAGCCTGATATTAACAGACAGATAATATTGAAATATTACAAATAAATTCGACATAATGCGACCGCAAACGCTGCATTGGCATAGTGACGAGATATCGACAACGCACCATTAAAAGTAAATCGACATGCGAATGTTCGAAAAAATGTCAATAGTAGCAAGGCTTTTATAGGCTTTAGGGTTATGTTATAGTTAATCGCCTCAGTGGTTCAATGACGGCATGTACGGAACCGATATGGTCTGTGAATCGATTCCCATGGTTTTACAGTATGGGTTTTTGCTTTGAAAAATCACATATGCGTTGCTTGGGGTTGTTTGTGCGTGGCAAGCTGTTGGCAATGTAAAGAACACTAATTGTACGTCTTATTTAAACACGTAAGGGTAGATATATGGTTGCGAACAGGCCAGCATTATTACAATTAAAAATAAATAAATACACCCAACAGTCACATACATAGTCCTGACCCCACACTAAGATCGAGTCTTGTGTCGTGGGTATCAGGAATTACGAGAGACTATTCGGTCTCACAAACACCCAGACCCAAAACAAATACCTGTGGTTTACACAAACAAATGTCTCGGTGCGGGGATTGAACCCGTGGCCTCACGTTTCTCAGCCGGCGTCTAGCCAACTGCGCCAAGAAGGCTGTCAGTAATGCTAGACTATTTCTGAAAAAGTAATTATTGCTCATAGCAAATATGATGAAGAAATTATATTTCTTGAGCGAAATTGTGCGGAATTACTGTAGTAGATTGATTAAGATGTAAAAACAAATTGTCACGAGGGAATGTAATGATATGCTCTGAACCTCCTATTGATGTAATGAATCTGTACTATCTATACTAATATAATATGAAATTGGATTTTTCTATTCATTATCAGCCCGGAGTCAGGAATTTATGCCCGATATGGTGATAGGCTCGCCCCCTATCAAAACTTGGGACGGAATATACACGGCGAAACGTGGGTGTTCTGGTAGCACCTCTACCTACCCCTTCTGGGAAAAAGGCGTGTGTTTATGTATGTACTAATATAATAGTGCTAAGGAGTTTCTTTTTATGAAAGCACTAATATGTGGAACAGCTAGTAGGAATTTTTTTTTTGCCTTCAATAGCCAATTCTTGAGGGAAGCTATAAACAATTTAATATCATATGTAAACGTGAAAGAAAAACTACGAAAGAATAGCAGTAATAGCAATTGCTTTTCTTCGCATTTTTTCTTTTCCTTTTTTTTTTGCTTCATTTCTGTTTTTAAAAATAAAAAAGGAATAAAACACAATAATCACAAATATCGACCACGCTAATAGTATTGTGTAGCCTCACTTCTGTTGACTCCAAACGGATTTACTCTTATCAAGCGTTTCTTACGAACACAAGGGAGCAATATCAAGGGTTCCCACCTACCCATATCGTCGACACTTATCTCAAACGGTGGCATCCGAATGTTATCAACCCCATTATTTCACGAACATATTATAAGTAAAGTTATTTCAGGCCCGAACGGTTTCGTGAGAGATAGAGGTAAAATTATCCAGTTTGTGATTGTATTTCTTATCTTATACGCAGTGTTCTTGAAGCAATCATAATGTTTTGATAATATGTTGGATTTGAAATATCTAGTTTAGATTACAATGTTCACTGGGCTGAGCGTACGCGTTGATATCTCAACGTAAATTGGATATGTTTCTAACACTAACAATTATGTTTTAATGTATTTCACACTCGCTTTCAAGAGTTGGGATGGGGGAGGGGGAGGCAAGACTTATTTCAATATTTAGAGCATACTAGTTAAGTTTAGTAAAGGTCGCGGGACGTCGCTGAATGCTGGCTGCCTCCAACAGGTCACTGTGGAAATCATTGGGGGAGGCCTATGTTCAGCAATGGACTTATTTTGGCTGATGGATGTTTAAGTTTAAATCCTGTGATGAAAATTTATGAAATAAGACAAAACATTTTCTTTTTATTATAATGCTATAACAACCTGACACAATTCAGCTAATAAAATATACAGCGCAAACCAAATAGAATATCGACAGTTAAGAGATGGTTACATAATACGGATAGCCTCCGTGGCGCAGTTAGTCAGACGCCGGCTGAGAAACGTGAGGCCATGGGTTCGATCCCCACACCGAGACGTTTGTTTGTGTAAACCACAGGTATTTGTTTTGGGTCTGGGTGTTTGTGAGACCGAAAAGTCTCTCGTAGTGAGCGGTCAGGACTATGTATGTGACTGTTGGGCGTGTTACTAATTTGTATTGACTGTACATTAATTAATTTGTACTAGATTTTATTTTAACATATTATGATCGTCAGTTGTTTTGTCATTTAGACAAATCACAAAGTAATAATAAAGTTAATGATCTGTGTCACTCAAACACAATAAAACTATCTTCGTTCTCAGTTCTCACTCTTTATGGCCTAACCACTGTCAATCAATTCTCTCGATTGTAGAGTAGGCCCGTGCCCAGCAGTGGGACGAATATGGGCTGATAAAAAAAAAGTTATATTTCTTGTATTAAAAGGTTCTGTTAATAGGATTCTGGTCAAATTGTCTTTAGATTACGCTGTAAGATTCGTTGGAATATTCACCCACCATTGATAGAAGACCTAATTATCGCTGCAGAACGACCCTCAATGCAGGCCGAGTCTAATAGATCACTGCACAGTACACTATTTTCTATTCCTAAATATGATGATTTAACTATCCCATACAATCCATCAGCCAAAGGAAGTCCAATGCTGAACATAGGCCTCTCCCAATGATTTCCACAGTGACCTGTTGGAGGTAGCCTGGTTCTAAGCCTGATTTAAGTATATGATTAAAATTTTTAAAACTTAGACAATTTGTGGCCCACAAAAAAATAAAATAAACCTTTATACTTAAAAAGAAAAATGCAAGCATAAACTATATAGAATAATGAACACATTGTGCGAAAAAGTTGAATTTCTCTGAATGATCGCGCGGCGTAACAGCCGGAGATGTTCCCGGGCCGCCCCTCGGGATCGCCCTATCAACTCCGCACGCGAAAAATATTGTTCTTATTGTTCGCTGCGTTTTTATCTTTACTGTCCCATTGTTGGTCGTGCAATAATTGGATTTTGTGTTGGAAATACGAGAAAAATAAATATGTGTTTCTTGTTTATTTATATTTGTACAAAGTGTTACAGTACTTAGTGAGTGCAAAGCTGGTCGAAGAGATACAATAAATTAATAAATACATCCAACAGTCGCATACATAATCCTGACCCCACACTAAGATCTTGAAGAAGTTTTGTGTCGTGGGTATCAGAAACTACGAGAGACTTTTCGGTCTCATAAACACCCAGACCCGAGACAAATACTTGTGGGCCTCACAAATATTTGTCTCGGTGCGGGGATTGAATCCGCGGCCTCCTGTTTCACAGACGACGTATAACCAACTGCGCCACGAAGGCTGACAATTATGTCAAATATTCATAACTACATCCACTGGTAGCTGTCGAAACACGACTTGAATACGTGGGTGAACCATGACGTGGATGAATCTTCATTTAATATATTATGGTAGCTATTATATGGACGGAAACTTTATAATTTTGTCGACAATCTGTCGAGAATGTCAATACTTTGGTATACAGTCAACATCAAAAGTGTTTAAAACAAAATATGCTAAAATTGCTCCAAACACAAAATTACAAGCAAATGGTAAATCTGCGAAAAAAATAACAATACAGCGCTGTAAGCAGCTTCAGGTGAGTGCCATCAAGTACTGCGATGTTACATTCTAGCAGAAGTGTCTCAGAGTTAAAAAGCTGAAAAAACATAAAGCTATTTCTACCGCTGCAAAACGAGTCTTGGGAAAACAATGCGCTCGCTCTGCGTCTTTCAAACATCCCCTTTGAAATTTCGCATCAAAGCGCTGCAGAACTGGGATTTTTCAAATATTGTTCCACGCTACTAATAGAACATGAATTCTTAAAGTACTTCAATAAAACGCTCTTTGAGCTAAGATTGATCTGTTCGGCTTATTTAGTGTCATGAAGATAATACTATTAACGTGGTTCGTGCTTAAAATAACTCAACGTGCTATGGAGAGGGCTATGCTCGGGGTTTCCCAACGTGATCGAATCAGGAATGAGGAGATCTGTAGGAGAACTAAAGTAACCGACATAGCCCAGCAGATTAGTAAGTTGAAGTGGCAATGGGCGGGGCACATAGCGCGGAGAACTGATGACCGATGGCGCCAGAAAGTTCTCGAATGGAGGCCACGTAGCAGAAAGCGTAGCGTAGGACGTTCGCCCACAAGGTGGTCAGACAACCTGGTAAAGCTCGCGGGACATCGCTGGATGCAGGCTGCCTCTAACAGGCCACTGTGGAAATCCTTGGAGGAGGCCTATGTTCGGCAGTGGACTTCCTTTGGCTGATGTATAGATGGTTCGGTTTTGCTCGGATAAAATTCGATCAATATTTTGGTAAACTTATTTACCTACATATGTCGTAGAAGCACACAATAGTTAATAATTACCTTTGACTATAATAGGAATAGGACGGCTCCACCGGGTTTTTACCTCTGTCTCATAAAAAACCGACGTGAAGTAACAGCTTTAGTGTCATATTTCGTTTTGTGAGTTGTTGTAGGGTTCGGCTACAATGCTAAAGACTTGGGTTCGAATCCCGGGTCGGGAAAAATGATATTGGATTTTTCTCCTCATTATCAGCTTAGAGTTAGGAATTTGTGCTCGATATGGCGATTGGCTCGCTCCCTATCACATCGTGGGACGGAACACACAAGGCGTGTGCTGGTAGTATCTCTGCCAGTTGTTTTTTTTTTAATATTTATCTAGTTTATGATATACATATGTATGAGTTAAGTTTCTGAAGGTTTAATAACCCTTTCGCGCTCCCTTTTCTTCCCATTTTGGGATCTCAGCATCGCATGTACAAGCCAAGTGTTAATAACTGACCATCAAATAAGCCATTTGTGTTTTCAAGACTATTAAATAAAAAAAAGACCAACAGCGCCATGGCTCGCCTAGTTTCACAATGAAATATAAACGTTGAGCATTTAGAAACGTCGTGCCGTTTTTGTAGAAGCAAAATATTCAGAAGCTACTATATTATGATAATGAATTTTACTTTGTTGGGATTTTGAATTTGTAATTTCGCTTTGGCTGCCGAGTTACTTCACGTGGAAATTCCGTTCCTGTGAGAATTAGTCTCTAATATATAAAGACTGTTTTAAATTGTATCTACGAGTATAGATAAAAAAAAAGAACACATAAAGGTTTTTAATTTGATTAGGTAATGACGCCCTTTTTATACACTTTTGAAGATAC
The DNA here is from genome assembly GCA_033459515.1 of Theretra japonica. Lineage (NCBI taxonomy): Eukaryota > Metazoa > Arthropoda > Insecta > Lepidoptera > Sphingidae > Theretra > Theretra japonica. The sequence goes on along the minus strand of CM065938.1, from coordinate 4,346,408 downwards.
AGACACGAGGTAACGTTAAACGTACAAAATATTGAGTAATAATAATAATAATTAATTATTTGTACATTTTTTTTGTTGCCAAGATACAGACGCAGGCCGGTCCAAATTAATTATTTCATAATTAATTATTATGACTTGTTCACGTCACCATTCCACATGACGATAACTTTGTAAAAGGTTAAAAACATAAAATATCAAAATATTAAGAATTGGCACACGCGGTTACCGATATGTGGGATGTCGATTCAACAATTATTACCCTGATTGTCGTTTCTGCTCATGGTTTGATACCAAACAGCCTCGACCAACATCTATAGAGGCTCTCAATTGGCTGTTGGGTTAGGAGTCATATGCAGAAGGCAGTATTACTGGACTCGGCAGGCATTGTGAGGATGTTCTTAACTTTGTCCCCCTAACCGCCGGTGGCTTGGGTCTTCACCACTGGAGAGTAAATATTTTTTTTATATTTTTATGTTGTTTTTACAATATATAAGTAAAAATAATTAAAAAGGTATAATAAAGAGAATAATTAATTAATAGTCTTTCTGTATGGTCACAATTATGCTTTGAAATTACTGTTGTGGTAGCTAAAAAGTACCTTTGCATCCTCCGACATCATTAGGTACCATCTATCATTTTTCAATTCGACTTTATGTAGATTCTCGCAACCCTGACCTCATCCTGTATTCATAAAAGGACAAAAACTCGAGCCATAAACACCCTTCCTTACACAAAACAGGCCAGCAAACTCCCGTAGAGCTAATAGAATTCAAAAATTCAAATCTTACGGAACACACGGAAACTTGAGCATTTGGTATTCAGGCTGATTTATTTAGAGCACCATAAACATACGAGCCAGGCATGGGATGTCATCGGGAGTTCGGTCACGATTCGTTCGGATTCGTTGAATCGGAGTGCTTTGATGCAGAATGCACGCGACGTATAGAATTTATAATTGTAATAGCGCCATCTGTTGGCACGACCGTGGAATATTTTTTGTGAGGTAATTTTGCGGTGGTCGTCAGTGAGATGGTTTTATTTTAAGGTTGTTTTGGGGATCATGTAAAGCATGTAAGCATCTTCTTTTTTATTGTTTATAAAATAAAGCTCAGTTAAATATTTATTGAAATAAATGCTAATATATGTAACGCGAATAAAATTCTAATCAATTTCGCAATCAGAGAATTAGTGATGTTATGTCCAACATCCAATATACCAAAGAAGAAAAACTAGTAGTCATAAACATTTCACTTGAACGTATGTTTCAAAGACCGAATGAAATAACTGCCTTACCGTTCCTCATCTCATCCATACGTGCGGTGCGTACTGGTCAGGGAAAATGTTCTGACACGCATGATTTAGTCAGCAGTGTCTTACGGATGAAATGTTGGAAAAGTCGACTACCCCCGCTGAATACTAACAGCGGATGTAAATGTTACCGATATTTATACCGGCAAGTTTGGACAGGGGGCCAGTTCGTAAGCTCATAATCGTGTCGGGAATTAATATTGTAAATCATAAGTTTTTTCGCGAGGGGAGATAGGGCGCGAACGACCGTAGGTTATGTTTTATTACGCGGGTGTGTTATTTGGGTTGGTTGTGAATGATGATTAATTTTTTAGAAGTACGTTATCGATATTTTTACGATGTATTTGATGTAAGCACAGTACCTATACAGAGCGTGTGATAAAATTGGAGTTAAAATCATCGAAATAGATCACGCAAATATACGAGTATTATGTCTCGATGTTAGGAAACAGCAGCATATAAACCGAGTCTCACAGCATGTAAACCGACCGTCCTACGGAGGCTGCAAAGTGTACAACGATATGACTATATCGTTGTACACTGCACCTATTTCATTATATATATATTAACATAGTAGAAATCGATAATGCTCTCAGAATGTGTATGAAAATATTGATTTAACAACTTTAAAGTACTTATTTTGCCCATGAACATACGAAGTAACGAAGGTTGCAGGCTACTTCCTCTAAGTTGATGTGGAAATTCTTGGAGGAGGCCAAAGTTAACAGTGGTCTTCTCAAGGTTAAGGATGATAACACAATAATGAAACAACATTAATTCCCAACAATCATGTTCAAGTTTAATAACGTCTCCCCTATTGTCTCAAAAGCCACAATTAAACAGTTTGCTAGAATTTCCAGCAGAAATTGTTATTGCTTAGAACGTTTCGTGTTGTTGAATCGGCTTGGAGATCCTAAATAATGCTCGTCACGTGCGGATAACAGCTGCACAAATGCATTTTACGATTTCATAACCGCATCCAGATATTGTCAGTAAGCAATAAGCGGATTGGAGGCGAACAAGTATCTGTTTTGCGCTGAGAATAGTAAACTTGAACATTTTTATTGGGTTTTAAGTTTTTGCTTGGAGTGTTTCTTGTTGGGAGTGGGGATAGAAGTGTTTTGAATTTATGATGGTATTGATGTTAGAAAACTGAAGCATTTTACAATTAAAATGGAAAACTGTACACTCCTTCGCCACTTGTTCTTTCTCATTGTTTTCTCATGCTTGAATACGCTAAGATGAAGAGCTGTGATAGTGGCGGTGATCAGAATGTATCGTCAAAAGAGCCGCTTGCTAGTTTCTTAAAAAGTTAACAGCCAAGAAAAAATCATTTAAAGAAAAAATATATCATTCTTTTAACGCTTCAATCTACAAATACATTATTTAAAAAGCGCGTACTTATAATCAAATGTTATGTTAGTCACTACGCAGTTCCATTAAAAATGTTTTTATTTACCATCCCAATTATAATCCTACGTCCTTTTAAAGTAATTTTCATCACCATCCGAGCCTTTGTCAGAAACATCTGTATCAATTTAATTATCATAATCTCGATACCTCATGAATAAATTGGACATGCGGTAGCCGTTTAATTCATCCACAAAAAAGCGTATAATCTTTATTTACGCTACAATGTAACCGGAATGTGTTACCGTGGTCCCTTTACGCGAGTATTTGTAATTAAGTCGGACAAAAATCCGATAACACCCGCCTGTATCATTGTGTATGCTAATGTAACAAATCCTTATTATTTTTATATTTTTTCGTCAATTTATATTCTCGTTACGACGCGAGCGATAATTAGGAGCGGATGTTTTATTATATACGAAATGTATTAAGTTGGAACCAACCCGCACTAGGCCAGCGTGGTGGACTATATGGCCTAACCACTCTCAATCGATTCTCTCGATTGTAGAGTAGGCCCGTGCCCAGCAGTGGGACGTATGTATATGGGCTGATTTTATTTATTATTTATTTATTAAGTTGGAAATCGTAAATTAGAGCCTAAGGCATCACTGATATTTAGAAGTGATGTCATGGCTGCTCCTTCTAATTTAGGCTTACTGTAACCATGAAGTAGCACCTCAATCATCCTACTCACGCTCGGCCAGCGTGGTAGAATATCTCTAAATCTCTTTCGATTATAGGAACCCTGGAACCTGCAGTGAGACATATGAATACCGATATCAATATTATTTTCCTAGTATTTACAAATAAGACTCAAAACGAGTCAGTGGCAGAAATCCCCCGACACCTAAAATCGATACGATTGAATCAAAATAGAAGAAAGTAGGTGTAAAATAATAACCCTACATAGAGAAATGACAGCTAAAAAGGCGGCGATAAAATATTAGATTCATATTAATGAATCTGAATTTTACAAATTGCCGGATGCCCAATACCCCTTTACTCTTCCCATCCTTTCACCCCTGCTCCCTTCTACCTAGTTCTACCTTCTACCCTAGTTTGCCGGTACCTATGCTATAAAAAAAAGTAGATTGAAAATTAAAAACCCTACGAACAGAAATGACAGCAAAAAGGCGATGAACTATAACATATTAATAGATCCGTATTTCATAGAAATACCTGAACTCCTGCATGTATTTACATTACCTTTGTGTTAGATAGTTGTTTAACTCAATTCTGAGCATGAAGGGGCAATTCCGGTGTGTGGATTGTGTTAAAAGTTGGCTGCATGAGGTGTAAATTAGTTTAAACTTATGAGAAATGCACCAGACCAATTGAAAACTAAACCGACTATAGTGTATTGTATTGTATTGTATCAGCCCATATACGACCCACTGTAGGGCACGGGCCTCCTCTACAATCGAGAGCACGATTGAGAGTGGTTAGGCCATATAGTCCACCACGCTGGCCTAGTGCGGGTTGGCGGACTTTCACATACCATAGAAATTTATACAAATCGCTATAGCATGCAGGTTTCCTCACGATGTTTTCCTTCACCGTTATAGTGCGTGGTGATTGACTATCAATACACACATGACTCCGAAAAGTCAGAGGTGTGCCCTGGGATTTGAACCCGCGACCACCGTAAACATGTAGGCAGCCGCGTCTGGTCCGTTACCGACAGGCCACCACGCACTTAACTATAGTGTACAGAAGTGTAAATAATCGGATAAGTTTAGAATATGAGATGGGTAATTAAAAAATATATTTATGTCGAAGAATAGAATCGTGCTGTATTCATAAGTGGCTCTAAATTAATGGTAGAATGATGAAATTGAGCGGTTCGGTACCACTATCCAATATTAAATAAATGAGAAATAGTAATTTCACTTTCGTCTGCTCCGGACAAAAGAGACTATATTCCAAAATAGGTATATAATAAATAAGAAATACGACAATATAACACGATTTCGAAAATAACATAACAATATTTGAAATATAAAAACCAGTACTTCACAACCATCAAAGATATAAAAATATTTTTCGCAGAGAAAATAATTTAACAATAATCTAATAATTTCTGTTGGAGTAAAATAACCTTAGAAATCCAATACACTGAATTCTAACAAATCGGTCAATGAACTCCACTGAGAACAACCTCTAGTCCACAATAATATTCTTGAAACCAATTTCAATAACGCAGTCTAACAAAAAATAACAAACATCCCAAAAGGCAATTAAGAGGCGTGATGCAAACAGGGCACGCTTGGCAACTTACTCCGTGAGCAAATACTGCAAGGCCGTACAAATATTTGTACGGAATGTCTTCATCGACGAACTGTTTCGGTGTACTGCCGGTCCTAACTTGTAGTTTATTTTTGTATGGACAGTTCAAATGTTGGCACATCGAATTTAGTAGTATTTAGCCCTAGGGTATTTGACATTTAATAAATTTGTTATAGTTAAAATGTATTTGGTGTAGTTTGTTTACAATTTCTGTTTTAATTTTACGGCCCTTAGCTAGGTAAATTCTGTAGTTCTATTTAAACTGCATTAGATCATGAATTTTGTATCAATATTGTTGAATATTGGATTTATTAACTTAATTAACTTTTTCTAAACCATTCAATATAAATGTGAACGTTTGCGACATGTACTCGTATATATGGATAAACGTTTGTTACTTTTTCAGACAAACTAAATACAACAAATTTGACAAACCCGTGCACATCAAAATACTATAAAGATTAATTTACCAGGCGATAACCCTTGTCGTCCGGCTAATAAAAAAAAAACAAAATGAATACTATGCGAAAAAAAATCTACATTATTGCTGTAAAATCATATACGATGACATAGCACTGTTAACTTCAGTAAACGGAGTATCAGTAGCAGTCACGTCTCGGCGGCGGAAGGAAACAATCTACTGCAGTGGAGCTCCACTGCTACTCGTAGTACGCGACTTCTTCGTGGATTACGTTGTAATGCTTTTAACGCGTGTTTATCTTTTAGATTTGTATTAGATATTATATTGGTTGCGTTGATGAGTTCGTATGTTAAATTGTGACCTTTGTTTATAGGTGTAACACTTATCGAACCATGCAGCTGAATGTACGGATTGACCACTGTACATATGGTTTTTAGTACATATATACGTATTCATTACACCTTTTTATCAGAAGGGGTAGGCAGAGGTAACCAGGACACCCACGTTTCGCCTTATGTGTTTCGTCCCATGTCGTGATAGGGGGTGAGCATATCGATATATCAGACACAAATTACTAACTCCGGGCTCATAATAATGAATAGAAAAATCTAATATCAATTATCGGTTTTGAGTAGTGTCTGATGTTATCAATTGGTTTATACTATCAATTACTAAATACTTTATCTGACGTTATATTAAAATAGTTCCTAGTTCAATTATACATAATTTTACAATCCAATCCAATCCATCAGCCAAAGGAAGTCCACTGCTGAACATAGGCCTCTCCCAATGATTTCCATAGCGACCTGTTGGAGGCAGCCTGCATCCAGCGACGTCCTGCGACCTTTACCAGGTCCTCTGACCACCTAATGTTACAAACGGGCCGAAAAAATCATGTTAATTGAGAGACGATATTTCAAGAACTGTACCGTTTTGTCTAAGGGCGATTGGATACACTCATTAGCAACCAGCGTTTGTAAATCAAGTCTAGAACTTTTCTATATAAAAAAGCACTATGACGAGATAAAAAATAGCAAAGAATAAAATTTACAGGAGTAATTGTATTATTTCAGCCAAGTAGCGTTAATATGAGTAAAAAAGTTTAGTATTAAAGTCAGAGAAATAGTAGTACTCTAGATATACTGCATGCCATCTGGCTTTTCAAGAGCAATATATTGTAGTGTTAACAAAATTAGTCTTAAGGAAGCAACGTCGTGTTTGATTTACATTGCTCAGTATTATCAAAGAACTAACTTTGTGACAGACTGTAGTTTGGAGTGTAACGCGCAGATGTTGGCATTTTGCTGGATGTGGCTTGATGTCATTAATGTTACTTAAGTATGGCATATTATTTATTTACTATTACTAATTTATCATCAAGTGCAGTTACGTTACTATTAGCATTTACAATTACGTATACTGCAGTCATTTTGACGTGAGAATATAAACAATTACAAACGGAAAGAATATGATAAAAATTTTCTTTGGTCAGATTTCTTTTCGGCCGTTTTTCACAGAATGACCCCGAAACGTTACGAAACATTTCTCATATAGACGTTAATCCTCGCAAATATCTGGACAAACTAAAATATTCACAGAAATTAACACGATCGAAGTATGGGAAATTCACCAATTATACCTATTTGGAATTCGCCACCGAAATTAATAACACAATATTGAGTCTTAGAAAATTCAAGCTTGACTCCATTACCATTAATATAGAAAACCTTTCAGCTGTCCATGTGCTATGTTTGTGCATTAAACCGGTTGCACTTTACGATCTGTACTATAATAGTGATGGAGCTTTTATACACAGCGCGTTTCAACATGTCCTTTATATGTTGACCTCCTTTACTTGAACAATAGATGCAATAAACAGGAACTGATGGATACAAGGTCGTTAAAGCATCATTACACGAAGTAATGGTGTTAGTAGGATACACTAGGATATTTACCACCATATTTATACTATCAGAGCTATCTCATCCTCAAAAAAGTACTGCAACTCCTGTTAGCCAAATCAATATGCATTTATTCGTACCGAGCACTGAATCTTCATAAATCGCAACGAAATTAATCAAATATTATAATGAAAGGGAGAAGTTAGCAAATAAATGATTTTCCACTTTCTTCTGTAGCAGCTTCCTTACTCAAGTTTTGGTCAAATGGTCCATCAAAACGCGTCATTTTATAATTACCAATACAGATAGTCGTCTTGTTGATTTCCTTTAAACAATATGTAATGCAATTATGTACCTTCGGGAGTATTGCCAATACTCTAACATTAGGATAAATTTTCTTTGATGGATTTTGATTATCTCCGGTATTCCACTCAATAGTAAATCGTACGTGGTTGAATCTAGAAACACATAGATTCCTCTTAGTAGAATCAATGCTCGTTTGTTTAAGAGACAATAGCACCGTCTCAGACAAAGTAAGTACTATTCATGGTTCGTATCTATTCATGAAACTACTATACTTAGTTTGTTTATTGATGTAATCTAATGTATTTAAACTTTATTTTATATATTGTATTAAGTTAAATATAGAGACAGAGCGCTTTTTGTTCGGGGAAGGAAATTCGGAAGTCATACAACCTATAGACGGTAGTGGGTATTCTTATTGGCTTGGACCGCGAATGCTGGTAGAAAGCCTTTTTGCATAGACTTAAGCGAGTATGTCGCATTTCGTGTTAAGTCTGTAAATATTTGGTTTATGACGGCCGGCATAATTGAGTCGATTGATACTCTAGGACAGGTATGGCAAACCAATGCCATCAATGGCACGCGATATATTATTTCGAGCTCGCCACTTATCAAGAAGTTCATTATGCACTAAGAAAAAAGTCTATCTATCTATCTAACATATACCTGCCGCAATCGTTTGTTATTATAAGTCCGGTATTTATTTCTATAATAATGAATTCTAAATTAATTGACGGCACGTCTATGACCTCATTAAACATTTCTTTATAAAAATGGGACGATAATAGATTAAGGTTCGCCACCCCTGCTCTAGGATCTAACAGATAACAACCCATGATTCTGCTAGTGGAATGAGGTGAAGATTGATTATGTATGGAAGGTATGACCAAAGCACATCCAGTAAATCTATGGTATTAACATTGTCGACATCCGTTAATCCAGTTATGGCTAACTTGAGCAGACTTGCCCCGGAACCTTATAATTAAAACGGACTGATGGCCTCGCTGTCAATTACAATATATTATGTTTATAATTTTTATTTAAAACCTAAGTTGCATTACACCTAGTAGCATGTTTATGAAAATATCGGGTAGCGGAGTGGAAATAATTCCATGCTGTCATTTGAGATCGAATATTGGATAATTTTTCTATTTAACGAATTTTCGTTCGAAACTCAGATATTTGCATTGAATTATTGTACTTACCCGAGGGGACAGTGCGGACCAAATGTTTGTAACAAAAATGAGCATAAAGACATAACCTCACTCCTTTTTACAGAAGGCGTAGGCAGAGGTGTTGTCAGGACACCCACGTTTCGGCTTTTCGATGTGATAGGCGGCGGCTCTGTCGCCACATCGGACACAATTTTCTGACTCCAGGCTGATAATGAATAAAAAAATATTGAATGAGGATTCCAACTATGTGTGAAATACAAATCGTGATTTGCGGCTAACGAATTGTGGTTACTAATTATCGCCTAAACTTATAAAAAATCAAAATTTAATTTCCCTTATGCATCTCTATTTACATATCCTTTTATACTATTGTTATGTTATCTTTACTGTAATTGTTTTTCTATAGTACAAGAAGGATTAAATAATAATAAAATAACGTATTCTATGGGCTGTTTGAAAACATTGTGTTCCTAACAACACAACCTTTTCCACGCTTCGTTTAGCTTCAAAGTCGCTTCCTAACAAAACAGTACGTATAATTTAATAATTCGTTAAATACACAGTCAAAAACGTGGATGTAACGCACGTTCGTGCAGATAAGTGGAGTCTTTACGAAGTTAAATGATAACGAAATTAGGATTCGACGTAAAGTACAGTCGTCAGCGAAATTGGGTCAAAGTGTCAATCCGTGAACGGATGAGGAACGAAAGAAAAACGAACAAACGGTGAAGGAAAACATCGTGAGGAAACCTGCATACCATAGCGATTTGTATAAATTTCTATGGTATGTAAAAGTCTGCCAACCCGCACTGGGCCAGCGTGGTGGACTATATGGCCTAACCACTCTCAATCGTATTCTCGATTGTAGAGGAGGCTCGTGCCCTGCAGTGGGTCGTGTATGGGCTGATACAGTACAGTCAATCCGCTCATTAGATGTATGACTTAAAATTATTACAACGGGTATTGACAGAAGAATGTATGTTCCGGGTACAACTTGCAATGTGCTGCGCTTTACAATTCAAAATGTTTAACCAAAATTGGACAATATAATCAATATAATATTTTATTTGGTATATTTTACTACGCGTCGTTCTTCAACGGCGCAGTAAAAGGCCGAAATTATTAACAACGAAAATAAACTAACATTAAGTATTTTTTTAAACTACAAATAATGCAACGATTGTGTTGTCATAATTTCTCTTTTATTTCCCAACATAACGTACATTTATACCAGGGCTCTCTACACATACAACTCAACACGCATATTAAAACTGAGTAAAACGTTACAACGTGAATAACCACGACCAACGTGATAATCTTCCGACTCGGCCATCCTTCACATCAGCCTTTAAAACATCCGTTCTACATTAAAATCCTTACTATTCTTCTTAATATAACTGCTAGCACAATCTTCATACTAGAATAGGTGGTTATACTCATCGCTCATAAAAATCATCGTTACATAATAATTTATCGAGACACCCATATTCGATCAAACCGCAGTTGGAGATGGAAAGATGGCTCATCAATTACGGCCGTAAAACGTCAATCAATTGGTACAAAAATATAAAAATAAATACGAATGAAAATAAATCAATTATTTAAATTTTAAAGTATAATAAAAACATATAATCATATTCGGATAAGAATCTAGATCGTTAATTCATCCCTGTTAATTAAAACTGTGAACATGGAAATCCAATTAAAATTGTTCACTTAAATTAATAGCTCCAACGGGTTGTTTCCAGTAGAACAAACATGTAAAACAAAATATGCACCGCACACTTTATTCATAATGAAATCGCAGCCGATCGTGACGATTATATCACAATTTTAAATGTATTGACACAATTAATTTCATATATTTCGTAAATTTGAATATTAAATTCGGTGTGAAAATTGGGCCGATTTCATCGGTTCATCGCGCTGTAGTTTTTTATCTGTTCTGTATACTACTATAAGATCATAATGAACATAAACCTCCCTGAATCATCCCCAGAGCGCCTTGTTAGTGGCGGGCTGTATTCAGCGACTTCCTTTATAAAATTGTCTGTCAACTATGCACCGATGGACATTAAACACGCGTTTATTACACGTCTTCTTTCTTTTAAAATTGTTGATTGACTCAATATATATTTTTACAATTCTATGTGTTTGTATGTTTGTTTTGTTATCTAATTAGTTTGTGTACTCGTAAATACACCAAGCAGACTGTACACTACTATTGATTTAAACAACCAAAACATATACCTATTTTCACAGCCAGGCAACTTCAATAGTTTTATTAGCAACGTTATTTCCACACGCTTACATTCTCATTATCTCCACACAAAACAATTTACTTTGTACACTCCAAATTAGACGAATTCCATCAAACAACACATCAAAAGTTTTATTCAGCTAATAAAACTCGAAAGAAATTCAAATTGGCAGCTGACCAAATGGCACGATGATAAAAAAATTAAGCCCTTATTTGCGTTGGGCCGTGCAATTATGTAGACGATAAGATTAAACCCATTCCAGACAAGGCTTGCTCATTTGCATGAATTAATTTGAGCCGGCATAACGAAAAAGTGGCCCCGCTGACGTGACGAGCAGACGAATGCGAATCTCTGAGTGTTGTTAGTAAAATGAGTCGTGGTGCTGAAAGAAATGGGAATGGACGAATGGAATCTCTATTAGCTAAATGTGTTTATAATTAAAGGAGATATATTTATTTATTGGACGAGATAACAAGGTAAGTAGGTACAGGGTAATCCAAATGAATATACATATATTTACTGGTGGTAGGTCTCTCTTATATAAGAGGCTGCGTGGGTAGGTACCATCGCAATGTATATTTCTCCTGTCAAACAGCAGTGTAAATGCACTATTGTGTTTCGGTTTTAAGCACATTGCACTCAGAGTAACTACTGGACATAATGACACTTAACGTTATGTCTCAGGATGGCAAGCGCAGTGGAATGCCAAGCATTACTTTGTAATTCATGGTGATGCTACTGTCCAGGAACGGTCGTATTGCTTACCATCAGACGAACGGCACGTTCGTCTCACCATTCGTCGCAAGAAAAAAGCCATAGGAGATGGCTATATACGACAAATATATAGAGTATACCACACACGGGACGCACGGTGTTGGTGTTTGGTAATATGACGAGTTTCACGCCACGTACGTAGTACGGTGGTCGCTCTCCTAGCCGAAACGAATACTGCATGGCCAGTTATTGGATCTCCGGCAATCGATGGAGATTACTTTGCGACACTGTCTATACGTATGCGATACAAAATCTATAGTAAATATGGTATTACATGGTGTAATTTTATAGGGGTCATCAGGCCGCTTCCAACAGGTCTATGTGGCGATCCATGGAAGACACCTATGTTCAGCAGTGGACTTCCTGTGGCCAAAGAGAGAGAGAGAGAGAGAGGTCTTATAATACCCTGATCTGAAACAAATCAGTTGTTGATCTCACAGCTATTTACTATTAAGGTCAGTGCTTACGATTCTCCTGCTTCTGGTTTCAAAGTCTGCGTTTTAGCTATTGTGCTACGTAAGTAACTTTCGAAGTCTATAAAAATAAGATGTAGAACGCTATATCTTATTTTTATAGACTTCGCAGACAGACGAGCATGCGCCCCGCCTGATGCTAAGCGGTCACCGCCGCTCCAGACCTTTCCGGACCTTTCTAGTGCCAGGGTTCAATCACAACCAGTCCGATAGTGGTCGGTATCCGGACGAATATGAAACCCCCAACCAAAGCCTGTTTATAAAGTAATAAGAACTACAATAGAATTTTGTTACCAAGCATTGTTTGCGCGGGTGCACATATGTACATATTATTTTTTAGATTTATAACTCGTCTGCTGTGCGACATTAACCCAGATTTAGAATTTTTATTACATACATACGTTTTGACGTGCGCCATTTTTATGTGCGTTAAAATATTACTTTGTCCGTAATTTGTTGGAAAAGTGCTCTTAAATATAATTTAACATTTCAGTTCCATAGTGGAATTTGCGGTTCGGAGAACATATCATTTTTTAAAATTTTGGGATTAGTCGGAATTTAAAACGATTATATTCGAAGTGTGGTTGGCCGATAATAGATAAAATAATTTGAGACTATGCTGGACAGAAATGAACTGCTATGTTTCTTTCCTTAGCTGTCAGGCAAGCGTCGAACTTTCACCTATAAGAGGTGACCAGGTAAAGATTTTTAACAAAAAATAATTTGATACATAAGAAAACTTGTTGTCTTGTAAAAGAAATTTTGAAACCAATAAAATCCTATATAACGCCTGTAACGAATCTCATAATAAATTAACTTATAAAATAAAATTGCAAGAATTGTGTTCAAATAGTATGAACATAAAGCTGCTGCTTATCGGATCAACGATTCTTACAATATGTAAACTGATACAGACTTTTCCGAATATTTCGATGTTTCTGTCAAATTAATTTCTTATAATACAGGCTTTTCAATTTTACCATACAAAATGATACAGGCTCTTCAAATAATTGCTGCTATTCTGAGTAAAATATACCGCTAATTCGGCAAAGAGATCATCCCGCGCTCTTTCCATTACTTTGCCCATTTCTTCGGTCGCTTTTGTTGATGTGACTTATGTCGTCACATTTGTCAGGATGGCATTTCGGCCGCCTGTTATTTTTTTCCTAGATGTATCGTGTTGTGAGTGTCTATGAATCAAGTTGGCCTCTCGATAGACGGATGTAATGAACGCTTATATTTAGTGTATTTTATAGAAGCTATTTAGAAACAAATTAAAAATGATTTTGCGAAATGGTCTATGATAAATTAGGAAAAACTCTATTATGTGCCTCCCGCATCTCCTTGAGTAATGATGGGAAGGGTCGGTTACATAGCTGCCATTAATAAGAAAATTGAAATTATTTATAATATTCATATGTGTTTAAAAATATATGCGTAATATTATTGCAAATACAATTGACCCAAATGGATAAAATTTATGAATAAAAATGTACAAAAAGTGTGCGATGGCCGGGAATCGAACCCGGATCAACTGCTTGGAAGGCAACTATGCTGACCATTACACCACCATCGCACTTGCTTAAGCGATAAAATTGTACATTGGTATCGAAAACATTTATCTTAACGGCGTAAATCTTTTTTATACTTCGATATAATATTTTGTTATGAAAAATATTATAAACATTACATGTATGCCCTAGGCTATTCTTGGGAGAGGCCTATGCCCAGCAGTGGACTGCAACGGGCTGATGATGATGATGATATATATGCCAGAGGTGGTGTACCTAAAATGTTTTTTTTTTCTCACCGGCCGTATTTTTTGGTGATCATTTTAGGTATCACACTACCATCTTATGTATCATTAGTGTTTACTATCGCCTATCTTCGTTTGCGGGACCGTTGCTCTGATACTCTGTTGTATAGTCAAAGGGTTGTGGTTGAACAAATTTCATAGTAGAATTATTTGCATGAATAATGATTGAATAGTGTTATTTTTTGGGATTGTAATTACACGCATTTCGACTTTATCTCTGGATGTGATAGAAAACGAGCCTATCACGACGATGACAATCTAATTACGAATAAATAATTATATATCTCAAACCAAAAAACTCTCGTAAATAATAAAATAAGGGCGCAAATGAATAAAAATAATGTTCGTCATAATGACTAAGCATCTGTTGCGACACATGGTGTTGTCTTAATAATAACCGAGCTCATCTCACCTACTTATACCAATTTCATAAATACGAATAACGAAGATCATAATACAATGTTTTATTAAAGAAAAGAGGATTATTTTTAGGATTATTTTATTATTTTTAAAGAAATGCGATGATTTCTTTTGATTGCATAGTTCCGGCACACGAGCAAACAGGTCACCTGATGGTAAGTGATAACTATCGCCTATGAATATCCACAACTCTTGGTTCATAAATGTGTTGCCGGCCCTTAAAATCAGAATGGGAGTTGGAAGGAAAAAGGATGGGAAGAGGAAAGGGGTACTGGGTATCCGGCAATCTCATTCAAAGAACGAAACGCATCAGCAAAGCTGTCGCTTGACGTCGATCTCCTGAGAGACAGTGGTACCACCCTGGACGAGCCTGCCTATTCGTGCTGTAGTCATGACTGACAACAGCGTGGCTCTACCAAATAAAAAAAATGTATGTAATGTATTTATTTTACCTGTCACGTTTAGGTTGTAAGTACCATTCAGTCTTTTTTTTTTTTATTTATTTTATTTATTAAGGTTTACTAACAGTTGTTACAATAATACATATTTATGACACCTTAAAACACTTAAACAAATTTCGTACGTGTTGCACAACCACTTAGAAGTAAACACAACATGCAACTTTCAAAATAAAGGTTGTAAATTATAATTAACATAACTATAACTAACTATGACAATAACATTATTATCAGAAGCTAGTAGAGGCTTTTAGTTTCAAAATACACCTGAAGCAAATATTTGCGTGTTACAAAAATTTGTCACGATGATGGGTATCGAATACTATCCTAGCCTATCCTCATAATATCAATATCGTTGCCGCATATCATGATCGCCCATATGGATGATACGCAACTATGATAGCGGTCTTAATACCACTGTGATACGATACGCGAAACGGCCAGTTCCACGTCCAATTGATTTTATCTGATCTACATTGGAGATATGACAACATTGCACTTTTTATTTTAATAACGATTTCATATCATTAATGAAAATTATATGGATATGTTGATATAAGTGGAATGAAATCCAAAATACACATTTTTTAAAATATAGATTTTATTTACTGCCTCGGTGGCGTAGTGGTACTACGGTATGATTGCAAAGCTGAGGTCTCGGGTTCGAATCCCGGGTCGGGCAAAGTGATATTGGATTTTTCTATTCATTATTAGCCTGGAGTCAGGAATTTGTGCCCGATATGGCGATAGGCTCGCGCCCTATCACATCGTGGGACGGAATATATAAGGCGAAACGTGGGTGTTCTAGTAGCACCTCTGCCTACCCCTTCTGGGAAAAAGGCGTGTGGTTATGTATAAATTTCATTTATTTTCTGTCATAATTTTGTTTTATTCCAAATAGACCTAAAGGTTAAATGAGGTCACATATCTCCAACTTAACAAGGTAATATGTGGTATACGATATATTGTAACGTTACAACAGACCGTCTCTAAAAGAAATCATACTGAAAGTTTACGTGTTTTGTCACACATATTCTTTAAAATTAAATAGTCTTTTAAATACCTTTGATACGTAATAAGTAAATACTACGACTTTGGAACGCGTGCCATCCATATTGTTGTACAGAAACGGCGCCAAATATTCAAAAACAGCGTTCCATATTTAAATTATTCTTTTTGTTTTTTTTTTTCAAAAAAAGAATGTACACGTTTCAAATATTTAATCCTCCAAATGAAATTTACTTGGAATCTGGTAATTATTCGTGTAAACTTTATATACGGGCTCAGGGTTCTATTTTATTAGGCTTGTTTCACTAGGAATGCTCATTATAAACGCTGCGTTAACTCCTTGACACTTGTTTATGTTTTCCTAGTTAATTAATTCAGGTTTAATTAGTCTGTCTTGCGAAATTATTCCCCATTAAATTATCTTGCGTTAGACACAGGAGTGCTGTGCGGATAAATTGGCGTCGGCATTTTCAAATTTGCGAATTACGGAGGTAGTAAAAAACATTTAATTAAGTTGGTTGTTAATGAGGTGTTCTGGCGAATATTTTGGGAACGCGACAAACTGGGGCATAACCAAGTTTTTTTATTTGGTGGTAGTGCGATGGTATCGCGATACGAATTCGAATTGCCAAGGCATATCCGGATATTTAACCATTTAAACCATTTATTTATCCATACACACAGAATACAGCTAAATAATAATATAGTACAAGGCAAAGGTCTACATTCATATGCGCGTAGAAAGGTTACCAGCTCAGTATACGCTGTTTTTCAGCTGGCCCCGCAGCTATCATAGTACATCAATTCAACTATACGTGGAGTCGAAGAATATAATGGGACAAAAAAAAACAAAAGACAAAAAAAAAAAAGATCTAAAATAACAATTAAAAAAGAGTATTAAATAAAACCGAAATCGTGGGTGCATCAGCTAGAGAGTATTTTTACAATTTTATTTGTACTGTAATACACCCGATGTCTAGTGTATGAAGTCCTGAATAAAAATATGTGGTTAGTTTCCCTTTGAAGCTGTTTGTTACACGATAAATAACAAATCCTAGTAATGCAACCTACAAAATTGCATGTCAGCAGTGCTTTGATGTGGCATTTAAAAAACAAAATTTCGGACGTATGAGGTTAGAAATACACATTTGTATTTATTTTGTCGTCCCAAGTACGAATTTACAACCGTCAAGCAGATTTTCAGTCGAAATCCTGTGGCCGTTCTCATAATCCCTTCTAAATATGGGGGTATTTTTAAGCTGTCGGTTGTGTCGTAATTTTTTTGGTCTTTACGAAATCCTTTGGTACATATCCTTTGAGTTTTTATCTTGAGCGTTTGAAATAACGTTTACAGTTAAATATTTCATGAGCTGAAGTTACTTACATTTCGTACTTTACGAGTGGTAGAAATAAAAAAACAGTTTATTGTTTGTATGTATTTTTACTCTCTCCTCTTTTATAATTTACTATACACGTTTCTGCGGAAAGAAAAATGCGTTTTTGATAATAATTTTAAAGAACGAAATGTTGTCTCTCGTACTTTTAATACCACACGATATATAAGGCGTGGGATTATAGCTATAAATGTATGTGTGATCACTCGGTGTTATTGTGTCTGTTCACCATGACGTATCATACCAGGACAGTGGTACATTTCACAGACATTCTAGACGCAGTGGGGAGACTACTGTGCCTAGCAAATACAACATTATCATATCGGTTCAGGTTTTTATAAGGAACACACAAAAAAAATAAAATAAAGCGAATGTTATAGTGGCCGGACGCCTTTATGGCCCAGTTGCATAAACTATCATTCATCAGCCAAAGGAAGTCCACTGCTGAATATAAGCCTCTCCCAATGATTTCCAGAGTGTGGGGATCGAACCTGCGGCCTCACGTTTAACCAACTGCGCTACGGAAGCTGAAATGGCGCAATTGACTCAACAGAAATCGATATAAAGCCGTTGGATATTTGGTATACTATTGAAAAAAATCTGACACATCCATTAAAATCGAAATCGCCACCGATGAAATTTTATTAAATACTTTATTGAAATAATAATAATTTTCCAAAAATGCCACATCGAGTCGGCGCGGCGTCCCGCATAATGGGCACGTAAAGGGAGCTTTTTAAATCGTAACATATGTCTGGTGGCGCAATTCTGGAGTGTAACCCCACCTTTATGCGCCATTATACGGGAGCGATAAGGCCTAATGTACACCGTTCGTTGGCCTCGGGTTGGCAAAAATCATATCCCAGTGTCACATGACCTACATAATAGCCATTGTAATAAAACGGGCCGTGCGGTGCAATTATTTTTTATAAAGCCGATTGCCGATTGACTGGTCATGGCTTTATGCGGGATGTGTGCCTCGATGGGTGTTCGAGATTTGTTTTTAGTTATGGGTCATGCTAATATTGTGGTTATTAAAGAGAAATAGGTCCCTCGCCTGGTAAATATGACGGTTTATGAACAGGAGCAATCCCACTTAGATCTTATTATTAATCATGAACGGGCAGACCCGTCTGGGGCGGTACCACTGTCTCACAGGAAATCGACGTAAAACGACAGCTCAGTTGTCACGTTTCGTTCGGTGAATGAGCTTGCCGGATGGCCATACCCCTTTCCTCTTCCCATTACTTTTATTTCCAGCTTTCCTCCCTATTAGGTCGGCACACATCCATGATCCAGCGTTGTGGATGTTTAAGGGCTGCAGTGATTACATACCCTCAGGTGAGCTGTTTGCTCGCTTGCTGGGCCTATACAATAAAAAAGAAACTGCATTGTCCTGCAATGCGTTCATCACATTGAGACAATAAGTAAGTCTCTCAATACCCAGTTTCAGGGGCATAATTTTATTCGACAAGTTAATTTATTTTATATAGTTAATGAGTGGTCGACTGTTAGTCTTAGCATTGATTGGTAAGAATACACACATAGAAAGATATATATGTAATTGAAAAAGTTAATAACAATTGAACAAACAGGAACACGAGTCTCTTTGTAATTGTAATATTATACTTTATATTACAAACATAACATCAAAGACAATAAGCAATTGCTTTTCATACAATTCATTTTCATTTAATTTATGTACAATCAGTTACAGGAAATAATTCGCATTCGTGCGCTTCTAATGAAATATCAGTTTGAACGTTTTTTTTTCAAAAAACACGTTTAATATTAAATCGGCCGAATTCAAAATGAGCCTCAATTATTTTTGTTATGCCAGATTTTCATTATGATATTTATAACATACAATACTGCTTAAGTGCGAGGTGGTCTATTGGTACCGCACTGGACGCGACTGAAGACAAGCTTGTTGTGGTTCAAATCCCAGGATAGACCTCTGACTCTTCAGAGTCATGTATATATTGATAGTTAATTCCAAGCACTTTAAAGATGAATGAAGAAATCGTGAGGAAACCTGCATAGGTACTATAGCGATTCGTCAGAATTTCTATGGTTTGTAATGTTCGCCAACCCGCACTAGGCCAGCGTGGTGGACTATATTGCCTGATTAGGCTATACAGTCCACCACGCTCGTACAATACGCTTGTAAAATCAAGAGTACAAATGACAGTGGTTACTCTCAATCGTACTCTTGATTTTAGAAGAAGCTCGTTCCCTGCAATGGGACGTACATGGGCTAATACAGTACTATTAAAGTCAGTGGTGGTTCGTTGGTAACGGACTGGGCGCGGCTGCCCACAAGGATGTCGTGATTCAAATACCAGGACAGACCTCTGACTCTTCGGAGTCCTGTGTGTCTTGATAGTTTATTACCAAGCACTTTAAAGTTGAATCAAAACATTTTGCGAAAATCTGCGTACCATAGAGATCGTTAGAGATTTTTTATGGTATGTAAAGTCCGTCTAACTACGCTAAGATAAAGCCCCCTCAATCAAACTCTTGATTGTAGAGTTGTCTGTTCATCATTTAGCGTAGTTAGTCTGATGTAATTACCTAATTTTCAAGAGTACGTGGATGGCCAAATCGGAAAGTATGAAAAATTGCGATAACTTAAAAGACTCACTAGCCCGAATTTTATGAAAACTAAAATTGCATTCATGGATTTGGATTTTTTTTTATTCCCAGCCAGGAAACGAACCCCAAAATAAAAAAAAAAAATGACACGCCGTATTATTATACAATTCGACTATGTTGTAAATAAGGATCAAATTCTGGGAAGTAATGACATACGGCAAACTAAAGGAAACTGGTCCTTTTTGACAAAAAACTATTTTTTCTTCCGTTGCCTTACACCCAGTCTTCCTGTTTAAAATATTAAGCGTCTGATATATTAGTTATTATTCTCCGCATCATAAATCAAGACCCCGTACATTTAGTTTCAGTAGCGGCTTGGAAATTAGGCTAACATTTCAATTGTTTAGAGCACAAAGGGCCTTCTGGGTTGAAAGAACGATGATGTGTGTATTCATATTTTTGTTCTACAATTGTATACAGATTGTACAAATGTGGAATTAATATGGCATGTTTTATTATGTTTAGTTAACTCGATCGATTATTTCGTCGTATATATATATATATATATATATATATATATATATATATATATATACACGTTGTCCTGTTTACACATCTTTAATTTGAAATTTTCAAACTTCTATTAATAAGCCCTAACAATCTGGAAAGTTTTGATGAAAATTAAATTAAAATCATTTTCTAGTAGACCAAATTGTGAATTTAAACCATTGTCGAATCCCCTTGAACCCACAAAAAAAATCATCATAATCGGTCCAGCTGCTTAGGATTTCAGTGACATACATACGTACACAAGAAATTATATATATGTATATATATATACATATATACATAGATAGGTTAAAGTCATTGAAAAATACCTACCGGATCGTAGGTTAGTATCTAGGTGCATTGCAATCTAAATAGAGAATCACCAGCTTTACAAAAAGGTTTGTTTGATTGCCCGACTGAGAATCGAACCCGGGTCATTACAGTTACGACCCGAAATACCATATAATTTCACCAATTTCCCGAAGGTTTCCGAAGTACTAAATGTAAATATTTATGCGAGAAAAATATCGCACATAAAAATACCGAAATACAAGACGGGGCAAGCTAAGTCAAAAAGGCAGGTGGGTAACCCTAATTCATATCAATTTGAGCCGAGTGCGGTCCAGTCTCGACGGAATATGGCAGCCGGAGATAATCAGGGCTGCCACCAACCGTAAACAAATGCGGAAAAGCCGTGTATTGTGATGCGACTTAGGATTTTAAAAATAGAATGTAATTGTTTTGCAACATGATGATAAAAGTTAATTCTATAGAGACAAATATTTGCTTGGGTCATGTATGAGAGTCTGTGCCCTCACTGCCCATAACTACATTCTTTACCAAAAACTCTGACCGTGGTAAATTTGTATGAGATTTTTGTAAGTATTATAAAACGATGTCCAAACCGTTTCTGACCGTCTTCATTCCATTTTTATTTCTATTTATTTTAAGGATGTGTCGGAAATTTCTCTCTAACCTAATATAGAATTGGAAATAGTCTAATGTGCGCTGAATAATGTCGGATTATCAAAACAATAAATTGTAGACACTTTTATATTTATAGCTGAAAACCTGAATAGACATTAAAATACACCATACCGAATTGACTGAAACATCCACCAAGCTTTCGACGTGTTATTTCACCAGGCCTGCAGCATCGTGACATGCCGATGTATCAGGTCGTACAGCCTACGGTGTCATAGCTGGTTTAGCAAGAATAAATCTTTAACCGTTTTAATAAAGTCCGTTTTTGCTTGGCAAGTTTCTTCATCACAGTAATAGTTTGTGATAGCTAGTTTCGCAAAAATAAATCCTTATTCGTTTTAATAAAGTTCATTTTGGCTTGGTAAGACTGTTTGTCACACCGAAGCTATAAGCCCTCGACATGGGCTACTTGTCTTGCCATACCAGTGTGGATTGTACGTAAATGCATCGATGATATTTTGGCTCCTCGGGGGATGTACGTGTCTCCTCTATGAATATATGAGTGACGTCACGTTTCATTACTATAATGGACTTCTAAATGCTTTGAGCGGAGATGTCTTGACACCGTCTCGCTTGCAGAATTCTAGAATAATCTACGGTTAAATGGTTTAGAGTACAAAGTTATCAGGTAACACACATTTTATACATAAAATTTACCCAAACAAATATTTTTATCATAATATCCAGTAAAAAGTAATTCCAAATTAATCTAAACATACATGGTATATTTTAATGCCCATTTTAAAGTCACAGCAAAATAAAAAAAGGAAACGATTCATTGAGACAGCATGGAATGCACAAAAAGAACAAATAAAGTATTGACACAGGATACAGATTTAAAAAAAATAAAAAACTTAAACAATAACAATTATAAAAACTATAACCCTTTCAGACCTGAAGCCGAACGGCAATGAGTTTCAAAATTCAAGTTATTGTTTCTTGCTAATTTGGGGTCGCTGAATAAGAATATGCTACTAGAAAAAATGTAGGAAATCTGAAAATCGGTTTTTCAGGATGCTCACGATTGTGAGGGATCGGGCCCAGTCTTAGTACCCTCACTATTGTGAGGGTTGATAAATAAAATCATTTAATATAAGTAATTAAACTTTAATCATAAAAAAAACAGAGACAATTGTTACAAAAAGGAACAGTAATAATAATTAAACATTTATATAATTTTTCCATAGACATAATAAAAAAAACTATCTGTTTTACCTACTTATAAGGAACATTTTTTCAGTCTTGATTATAATTAACTCTTTGGACGTAACATAAATCACATTCTATTATTAATGTAAAACTACTTCTTATTTTTCATTATGAAAAACATAAAATCAGTGGTTATCTTTGGTAACGTCACACTTCGTGCATCTTACTTTTGACCGACTGCTGCAGCTCTTTAGTCTGCAACATCGTGTCACATATTGGCCAATGATTATATCCATCGAGTCTTTCATCCATTGTTGGGATCGTAGCTGGTTTTAATGAGATGTTTCAGGTATTTCGGCTAAATCGTCTGTGGGATCACGTTGCCTCTTTCTGATTGTTCCACCGAGCAAAAATCGGACACCGTCAGTTTGAAATCCAAAAAATCTATAGGTTTCTATCTGTTTAATAGTGATGCTTCACGATATTCATACCAAGCGTTAACTAGCGACATATCGAAGAGATGCATGATTACTTTCAGAGGCCACTTACGTGTTTTGTGCCAAGATCTGTATGCTTCCAACATATGATCATTGACATCTACTCCGCCCATGCATTCGTTATATTTTTTGATTTTTTTATCAACAATGTGTAAATTAGTCCTAATCAGAAAGAACCTGTCCCTCGTCAATGTGTCTGTAATATACGGCAATCTGAAACGCTGCAGCCACGCCATCTTGATCCTGGGATATTTCACACAGCCAAGGATACCATTAACTAGATAAATAAATAAAAAGCACACCTCTTCAATAGTTAAAATAACTGAAGGCATAGGTTTCCCACGAAACATCCGTCGGGTCCAGGTATTTCTAGCAGCTGATGCTGCCACAACCGGAACGCTACAATCTTCCTCCTGTTCTTCATCAGATAGGCTGCCGAACTCTTCCTGTGGGGGTATACAATTTTCGTCTTCATCGGAGTCGTCACTGAAGTCCGAGTCATTTATTGCGTCCAAAATAGCATCATCGTCAAGCACTACATTTATTCTGCTCATATTGCTTGTTTCACATCAAAACAATACCTAAAACAAAGCCAATAACAGTTTTTTATTTGTATAGAAATGCTTACAAATTTTAGAGTACAGACCGAGCCCTCACATTTGTGAGGTATATTTTTGCGGCGTCAGAAACCATTGAATCTAATTAGTAATTCATTATATTTAATTATAATAGCTATTTTCCACTCACTCTTAATACAATAAAACAAAAACAAACAACTTTATTGCTTACCAGAACGAAAAATGTGATCACCGCGATGACAGGTCACGACACGTTCACCTCGTGCGGCCTCGGTCGCTCACTGACTCATAGAGGTGCCATCTATTGCCGCGAAAAAAATACGTAGGCCTAAAGGACTACCCTCACTATCGTACGAGCTCGCCCCCGTTTGCTTACCGTATCGAAGTAAATTCAAATAAAATCCTAAAGTTACACTCACAAAAGTGAGTACAGGGTCCGAAAGGGATAAAGCAATAAAGGATAATTACAAAACAATTAATCTCACATGAATAGATATTTGTTGTTGTGCGTGTAATGCAATATTGAATACATAATATATTTCGACACTTGAAATTTCAATCAATTTTGGTAAGCGGATGAAAGCTGCAACTGTTTGATGTGTTTGATGTATTTGATATTTCATTTACAATTACTATTCAGCGCTATGCACAATGATTTGAATTAATTTCTGAATTAACAGCAATTTAGTAGTTATTAGTTGTTTTGTAATTAATTACTGCCTCGGTGGCGTAGTGGTACTACGGTACGATTGCAAAGCTGAGGTCTCGGGTTCAAATCCCGGTTCGGGCAAAGTGATATTAGATTTTTCTATTCATTATCAGCCCGGAGTCAGGAATTTGTACCCGATATGGCGATAGGCTCGCCCCCTATCACATCGTGGGACGGAATATACAAGGCGAAACGTGGGTGTTATGGTAGCACCTCTGCCTACCCCTTCTGGGAAAAAGGCGTGTGTTTAAAGTCACAGTATGTAATTATGTAATTAAGTATGTAATTAATTACCTATAATGATGGTAAGGTGGAGGACGACCTGGCTAAGGTCGCAGGAAGTCGCAGTATGTAGGCCGCTACCAACAGGTCTATGTGGCGATCCATGGGAGAGGCCCACATAAATATCCCTTCCATATAAATATCTGATCCTAAATTAGGATCGGTATAAAGTGTGGTATAAAGTAATAAAAAATCAGCAATATTCTGAGGAAGTTGTTTCTTGTTAAACGACCGTCACCTGTTATATGATAAATAAATAATAAATAAATAATTTCTTTATTGAACACCACATACAGAAATAAGATAAAAATAAATATGACAACACGTTTAAATAAAGGTGACAATTGGCGGTCTTATCGCTTAACGCGATTTCTTCCAGACAACCATTAGATGGATTAAGTTGAAAAAAAAAAGCTACAAAGAATAGGGTGGTCATAAAAAAGGTTAAAAAGAAAGAGAATATTAATCATAATTGAGAGTAATATGTACAAAATATGAGGAATTAAAATATACATTTTCATTAAAAAATACATAGACTACATAAAATAAAAATACCGTATAATATACTACATAAACTACAATACAATATAAAATACTGATTTAGGGGAAACATGAAAGTAATAATAAATTTAAAGTGATAGATAATGTGCTCTAAGGAGCCTTTTGAAGATGGGGAGGGATTTGGCTAATCTAATAGACACTGGCAGTTCATTCCACAAGCGAGCAGCATGGACGGTAAACGATTTGCTAAGGAAAGTACTGCTATGCTCGGGAATTGCTAACACCAAATTCTCTAAGGATCTAAGAGATCTTGCATGTGTGCTGCTAAGGAAAGTAAAACGTTCTTTAAGGTAACGGGGAGTAGTGGAATGGAAAAGAATAGTATATAAGAGGAATAGGATACGAGTATTTCGGCGAAGGCGTATTGATAGCCACTTGAGCTTTTTACGAAATTCAGACACATGGTCATATTTGCGAAGTCCAAATATGAACCGGATACAAAAATGTTGAAGTCGCTCAAGCTTTTCAAATTGGGCTTCGGTTAGATCGAGATAGCTAGCATCAGCATAATCAAGGAGAGGAAAAAGAAGAGACTGAACAAGCGCAACTTTCGTGGGAATTGGCAAAAAGTTCCGTAGCCTTCTTAAAGACCCCGCTGCTGCAAATAATTTGCGGCTGAGTTCTTGCAGTTGGGGACCCCAGGATAAGGTTTTGTCCAAAATTAAACCCAAGTTCTTAACACTGTCACTATAAGGGATAATGCATCCATCAAATATCACGGTGGGTATGAGATTGGTATCAATCCTGGAAACCATCCTGGAGCTGCCAACAACAATGACTTGAGTTTTTGCCGGGTTGACTTTCAGGCCATGCATCTTACTCCAATCGTTTATACGTGCAAGATCTTTGTTGATTGCAGATATGGCCTCCGTCACCCTGTCAGCTGGTGCTTGGTAATATAATTGTAGGTCGTCAGCATAGAGATGGTAGGAAGAAATAAGGTCGTTGGAGATAGAATTAATAAATAACGCGAAGAGCAAAGGAGATAAAACGCCGCCCTGAGGAACGCCAGCAGAATTATCGCACCACGAAGAAACTGCTTCTTCAATACGTATACGCTGCCGACGCCCCATCAGGTAACTACGAAACCAGTCAATTACCGTTGGAGATATGTTAATAGAGCAAAGAGTGCTGAGCAAGATATCAAAATCAACTGAGTTGAAGGCATATGTTACATGACTAACGTTTCCAATTTAATATACTTTTAGTCATCAAATCTAATCACATATATTATACAAGGTATATCAAAACTGCTACAGAAAACGAAACCAGGTGGTAGTTTTAGTGACTTTACACACAATGCAACTAAATTTTTTGCACAAAAGGGTCGATTTTTTTTGTTATTTTTTTCCTATCATTGTATTTGGGTGGTAAATACATACATTTTCCTAAAAAAATGTACATCCTTTTATTTTTAAAGACGCTATAGTACGCAAGGCTTTAAATTAGAATTTTAGCAAAAACTATGGATTTACCACCCAAACTTAACAAAAATATTTAAAACATTACAAAAAGAAATCGACGCGATTTTTTTGAAAATTTTTAAGTTGCATCGTGTCTGTAGTTAGTAAAACTACCAACTAGCTTTGTTTTTGGTAGCGTTCTTTATATACCCTGTATATTATACATAGAGGTTAGAAACTAAGGTTACGAATGAAAGGGGCCATCTGGGTAGGTGCCACCGCTTTGTCTATTTCTGCCGCGGAGCAGCAGTGTGTAAGCTTGCACTGTTGCGTTCCGGTTTGAAGAACATTGCGGTCAGTGAAATAATTGGGCATTACGAGACTTAGCACTTATGTTTAGGTCTTTTGTCGAAAATCAGCGTTACAGTGATGTTTAGGTGGTACTGCAGTATAAAAGCTGAATGAGATTTAGCTATCTTTGCTGGCGTATTATTTATCTTTTTTGTTCTTTTATTTATTCTGTATTTCTTTTTTATTTTCTTTCTTTGTAATGTCTCGGGGGACGTGCATATTATACGTTCTATCTGGTGTTTGTATGGGCTGTCGTAACCCTTACTATAAGGCGAGCGATTTTCTCATGTAGTCATGCTCGGTTATAAAAAAAACCTTTTTCACATATGTTAATATTTTTTCTATAAATATAAACCTACAATAATTTAAAAAGCTATCGTACCTTTATCACGTATAAATGTTATGAAATCTCTTTATTCTGCCCTGTTAAGCGCAACACATGAGCGAACTTTTATTTCTTATCGGAATATATTGTGTTACTCGGACATTTCTCATGACCATCGCGATTACTTGATATGGGTGCGCAATATGAGAGTCTATTGGCAAAATGTTTTACCCGAAACCTGTCAGATATATGAATATGAATATAGGTTTTTATTTTTAACGTTTTTTGTGCCTCTATTAATTGCCTCAAGATCTAAGGAAATAGAAATATACTCGTATATTAAGATTATTTTAATAAAACGAACTTTCACGAACGAACGGGTTTTGTTACGGGGCGTGACCACAAAATCGGGAAAACCGAGATTTAAAAAAAATTAAAATTAAATCAAATTCGCGATAAAATACGTAAGAATTCGGTTTATTTCAATATGTAACATTCGCGTAAATCGAAGAAACCATTACAATAAGATATCTATTACGAGTATTATGTATTTACCAACGAGTTCATTGTAGTCAACAAGGTGAGTGTGAAAAAATCGAAATCTGGTAACACTGTGTCTTTACGTTAGTATGCTGTGATACACGTGGCTTTCCACGGCTTTGCTTTTGGGTGTAATTTGTTTTTTTAATAAGTGAGACTGCCGGACACGCTATGCCCCTATGCACGTCTCAGTCCTTTCCCTTGCCATTTTCAGAGAACAAATGAAACCTACCAATGATTTTCATGGATAGCGACAACCACTTATGACGTGAATCGCGCCCTTGTTTGTTGGAGCAATAAAAAAAAAATAGAATAGCAAAAGACGTCATGGTTTTTAATCTATTTTCCTATTCATAATAATAAAGCGATTATTTAAATAAATAATAAAGATAGCTGACTTAGTCGAGGCGTTTATAAAAATAACGTTTTTAAAATAGCACATTAAAGTGCTTTTATTTATTTAAAAGGCACGTTATAATTTATCTTCCCAAATAAATCTACGTCTAGACTCGTGACAAATAACGCTTGCAGTCAACGTTTAGTACAAATTTAGAATTTTTTATGGCGTCACGAATAAATTAGAGATTAAATTTTACCTGGTGGTAACCGAGGCAAGCGTTCAATCATGAATTTTTATAAATATAAATTAAGCACACGCAATTAACGTTTTTAAATAGCAACATATTATAATATTTTATAAATATCAGATTAATTATAAGTGCGTGATGGCCTGTTGGTAACTGACCAGACGCGACTGCCAACTTGTTCACGGTGGTAGCGGGTTCAAATTACAGGACACAACTTTGCCTTTTCCGGGCACTATAACAGTGAATGAGAACATCGCGAGGAAACCTGCCTACCGCAGCGATTGTAAAGAATTTATACGGTATGCAAAGTCCACCAACCCGCACTAGGCCAGCGTGGTGGACTATATGGCTTAACCGCTTTCAATCGTACTCTCGATTGTGCAGGAGGCCCGTGCCCTGCTGTGAGACGTTTATGGGCTGATTTTACATTTTTGATCAACAGCCTAAATACACCAAATAGATGCTGATTTTCCTAATTGTTTTCTATTACTGTCTAGAAATAGAAAAAATGAAGAATCTGAAGAAGAATCTTGGCATAAAAGTTGTCAAAAAAAAGAATTCTCAACCAACAAAGAATGAAACATTTTTTTTGCCACAATAACTGCATTAGTTATATTTGTGTCATATATCAAACATACTCAGTCATAGTCATACATACTTACATAGTTATGACACTAAGATCAAGTCTTGTGTCCTGGGCATCAGAAACTATGAGAGACTGAGGTCTACTAAACACTTAGATCCGAAACAAAGCATCGATGATGTCACAAACATTGTTTCGGTTCGGGGATCGTACCGGCGGTCACCTGTTTCACAGTCGACGTCCAACCAAATGTGCTATGGTGGCTTTCAAATACCATGCAATACGCCATTTATGACTGATTACCAATGCATTAGGACCTGTTATATGTAGAATAGAGATCTTCGTAGCTAATATATCTGAACATGTATCCATATTTCTAGACTTCTTATAAGGGTTGAATTAATATAATAATTAATCAATCAAAATTAAATTTACCTGCTAAACAGAACCGTCGCAAAAACCCAGTATCATATAAAATAATAGCGTATAATAGCCGAGTAATTTTAGACAAATTGTGAATAACAATGCAAATTATGGGCCATAACACCTTAGAAAGAATTTACGAGCTCTCAACACAATTTAATGGGCAATAAACAAAGTCGGAAAGTAGACGTAACGTATTGTTTATTTGGGCCGAAATTAAGGCGTTGGAGCCCTTCAGACCTTGGCTTGTCACTGTGATATTTGCAGAGTCCATGTAAGGGCCTAACATCAGAAATGATATATGTGATGCAAAGTTAAAGAGAAAGAATATTTGCGGACAAAGAAATGAAGTTTTGATTATACACAAGTATCTGTTTCGGGACTAGGTGTTTGTGAGACCGAAAACTCTCTCGTAGCTTCCGATAACCACAATAAGACTCGATCTTAGTGTGGGGTCAGGACTATGTATATGACTGTTGGATGTATTATTATTATTTGAGGAGTGTCATTTTGGTTTGCTGCTAGTTCAGTTGATTTATGTTGTTTTTCTTACGTACCTTTTACCTGATGGTAAGTGATCACTGAAAATCAACAATGCTTGAATCATAGATGTATTGCTAACCCATTAATTTGGGAGAGAAGCCGGAGGGAAATTGGATTGGAAGAGGAAATGAGTATTAGGCATCCGGCAATCTCACTCACCGAAAGAAACGCGACAGCAGAGCTGTCGCTTCACGTCGATCTTCTTTGACTCGAGACAGTTGTACCACTCCAGATGAGCCTGCCCAGTCATGCTCAGTCATTACTGATAACAGCGAGGCTCTACCCTGTCGTGTATACCACAATATGTTGATGATTTGATAAAGGCTTGATAAAATAGTCAGCATGTCTGTCGATGCAAAAGTTAAAAACCATAGTAGTTCTCCTGTAGGTTGGGTTAGATATAAAGTCAAAACTTTATTCAAAAACGTTAAATAGGTTTTCGTTAGTAATGCTACGTTTAATATATAGTACATTCTCTATGGCGTTGCATCTAATAATAAGTAACAATATCTAAGGTTTGCAGCATGAAGCAAATGACCGGGACAAACCTGTTCATCTATATACAGTATAAGAAACTCTTTATTTGTTTATAAAGCAAATGTCCAAAACAGGTACTTAACTAATATTTAAATACTTCCTAAGAACAAAGCCTTTGTTAATGAATTCACAAATTGACCGATTCCCATGGCAATTCGCTTTCCGTCAAAATACAACCTTAAAATTAATTAAGCTAGGACTGGAAATTTATTCGACGTTAATTGACCTTTTTAGTGACTTGTTGGTAGAGAATCTGATGCGGACTGTTGGCACGGAGGTCGCGGGTTCGAATCCCAGGGCACACCTCGGACTTTTCGGAGTAGTTAGATAATTACGTTGCATTTTAGTGAAAAAGCTGAATATTGTGAGGAACAAAATACAGGTGATAGCTCACAAAATAAAAAATGTTTTAATGATGCGTGTTTTTGCCTCCTCTATTCAATTAATTACTAATACGTATGTTACTTCAAATATATAAGGAACAATTAGGTCTCAAAATAACAACCCGCCTATTGAAGGTCTGTTCGTCACCAACAGACTATCAGTGACCTTTTCAATAATGAAATTATATTAATCAATGCAGTTTGGAGTTCCGTCAATGATGGAACATACATAACCCCGCAATTAACTAGTTTGTTGACTAATCCACCTGCATTGTCTTGCTCGTAACGAGATTTAATATTAATTACAGCGAGATTACGTATTAATTAAGGATATGTATGTTAATCCCAGTGCGTAGTTACATGTTAAGTGTGAACTATCGAGACGGCGCGAATCCCAGAATTTGAGACAGAATTTTTGGACTCATGTATTCTTGGGCAATTAATGTTACAGGATTTTTTTATTGCATAGATCCTGCAAACGAGCGAACACGTCACCTGATGCTAAGTGATCACTGCAACTCATGAAGAACCGCAATGCTGGATCATGGATGTGTTGTCGGCTCAATTGGGAGGGGAGCGGGAAGGAAATAGGATGGGAAGGGGAGAGGGGTATTGGGCATCCGGCAATCTCACTTACCGGACAAAACCGCGACAGCGAAGCCGTTGTTGCACGTATTGAAGTGTGACATTTTTGTGATGACATGTGACGAGCTTGGCCTTTCATGCTAAGTAATGACGAGCAACGGCGTGGCTCTACCACTTTCAAAATCTTGTGAGAAATCAACATATCACATAGATTTTAACAAGTATTCGAACAATGAAACTCTCAATCGTGAGATTTTTGTCCTTATTTTAATACGCAGCAAAATATGTACGGGTTAACAGTTTAAACTGCCTCGTTAGTAGGGCAAAATAATGAACTTTACCCTTAAGATAAACCATAAATGATACTACAAGGACGAAGTCTCAGGTAAAAAATATGACATTTTTGTTGATATTAATGTCTCAACCGATGGTAAAATTGAAAACGAATATGATAAAATACTTGAGATTCTCCATATTACGTCAAGATAAAGATAATCATAACACGCCAATATATTAATCTGCCACCAACGGATCACAGATAAGATGAGAATAAAATATGTTCCAAGTATTTTGGCAACGTAGCTTCGTATCCATTGATTTTATTGTTGTTATATGTCTGTATGGCGCCGGATTGGCTTTTAATAGATTCCAGAATCGATTGTGCTTATATCAATGTCATGTTATTCGTGGTTTGTGAATAATAAACGATAAAACAGACTAGAATTTTTTCTTGCAGCTAAATATGGTAAGTGTAATCTTTGTGTCTCACATATAAATGACTTTTCTATAATAAATGTGTCTTGATTTAGAAACTATGGAAAAGTTTAGTGTATAAAAAAGGGAGAATGGCATCTTAAAGAGCCT
Source organism: Theretra japonica (assembly GCA_033459515.1). Classification (NCBI taxonomy): domain Eukaryota; kingdom Metazoa; phylum Arthropoda; class Insecta; order Lepidoptera; family Sphingidae; genus Theretra; species Theretra japonica. Next base: position 4,313,972 of record CM065938.1, on the reverse strand, counting down.
TTTAAACATGCTTGTGAATGTGAACATATCTATTTATTGAATTAAATAAGGGTTGAGGTGGTTGCTCTCCCAAATGTAGAAAAGCACCATGTCCTGCTGTGGGTTATGTCTCACCTCATATTACAATATAATGAAATTGTTCCGTTTGCGTAATAATTATTTTCGGTTGTTCTTTGTATATGAAGTATGATGATCAATGATTTACAAATGTTATTCAAAATAGCAAGTGTGTTTTCTAAATATTTCTTCAACTGCAAAGAGCACGTAATATTAGATACAGCTGGCCTAAATTACTATAAATTTAACCATATTTTGAAAAATCGATATAATAATTAATATTAGATTTGTGTTACTTTAATGTGCTATTATAGGTAAATCGAAGTGCCATTAATAGTAAGTGCAGTGCAAACAATACAAGTAAGATGTCCCATGTTATAAGAAGGTCCGTTTATACATTTAAATCTTCAATGACCCAAAGGCTTTCTACTATAAACAAACACCCGATCTACTATAAAAAAATACCACCCCGCACTAGGCCAGCGTGGTGGATTATATGGCCTAACCACTCTCAATCGTACTTTCGATGCTAGAGGAGGCCCGTGCCCTACAGTGGGACGTATATGGGCTGATACAGTACAGTACTATAAAAAATAATCTGATTTCAAGAGCTACAACTCTTCTATGATTCAAGCGTTGTAGATGGCCAAAGGCAGTGATCACTCACCATCAGGTGACCAGTTTGCTCGTATACCGTAAAAAAATACCTGTATAGACAGTACATCCTGTATATCAATAGAACTTATACCAAACAAACATAAACATAGTATTATCAATAAGTGTATTAAAGTGAAAGGCACAAGTATGACAGTATAGTATCAGAAATTTTCGAGTGTTGTGTATTGAAACACATTTGACATTTAATAATATACGCACGAGCCTCTATTGAGATGGATCATACTAATCAGTCAATACAGATAAGTTAGTATATATAAATAAGATTCCACAGATTCCGAGCCAGTAGGTGGATTCTTTAAATTTTAAAATCATGTTTTTCCTTAACATTAGAAGGTTTATGTAAGTATTTTTATTTGTATTATTTAAACGGCTTTTTAGCATTTTATAGTTTATAATTACTGTGTTGATTGTGATGTTTTTTTACCTATATAAGTGAGTCTATTAACTGATGGAACATTCATACCGCAAGTCATGAACAGCAATAACAACTTCGTATTTTCTGGTTTCTACCTGACCTTAAACAATACATTTTAATAATTATTATTGGTAATCTAATAATTACACTCCATTTCAATTATTATTGCCAATCCATTAAAGACACTCGTTCCGGCTGAGTCTCCTCCATTTCGCCTGTCCTTCAGCATCTTCAATAGTAAGGCTATTGACTCTCATATCTTCCTTGACGACATCAAGCCAGCGCTTTTTTTGGTCCACCCCTAGGTCGAGGTCCGGCAATGTTGAGGCTGACGCACATACTGTCGATGTACTTTTGAAGCTTCCGTATGAGTTGACCGTCTCCTTCGTGTGATACTAAATGTATTAAATGTTCTAGCGTCCTCCTCGCCTGCTATGGAATGCTATGCGACAGTAAGGTGACCAATGCTCGTCGTTCGCCACGAAAGTTTCCTGATGGATTCTTATTAGGCGCGGCAACAGCTTCATATCAAGTAGAAGGAGCTTGGAATGAAGATGGTAAGATTGGGACAGTTTTATTAATTATCTCCGATAATTACGGTTTTGGTTAAATATTCAGTCAGTTATGGCTCAGTCATCTCAGAAACGAAAAAGGTATGCCCACATCACTAAACTATCTAGATATTATATTAATTTTCTGGGTTCAGTCATCAGTGTTTCCTCTTATTAACGTGTTAAATACTTTTAACAGGTGTTTAAATTGACCTAAATCGACTATTATTAGGAAGTGTTTTAATCGCAGCAGTTTATATTTCTTTTATTAGTGTATTCATTAGAACAGCAATAGTATCTATACATAGAACAAGTAATTAAAATCCACTAGAAATCATGCTTTTTTACCTCAACCAGACAAGTGTGAAAGAAAGAATTCATTTCTTATAATATTATTTTACTAGTTAAACCGACACTTAGTTGTTATTAAAGGTAAAACGGAGAGTATCTGGGACACCACGTGTCATATTGTACCAAGTCGCATCGCCGACGGATCAACTGGAGACATAGCCAACGACTCTTACCATTTGTACAAACGAGACATCGAAATGATGAGGGAACTTGGTCTAGATTTCTACCGGTTTTCTATCTCATGGCCCAGGATATTGCCAACAAGCTTCCCTGACGTCATCAACGAAGCAGGAGTGGCTTATTATAATAAACTTATCAACGAAATGCTGGAATACAACATAGAACCCATGGTTACAATTTACCACTGGGACTTACCCCAAAAACTCCAAGATATGGGTGGATGGACCAATCCTTACATCGTTGACTGGTACGCGGATTACTCACGAGTTCTGTTCGAGTTATTTGGAGATAGAGTCAAGTATTGGATAACTATCAATGAACCTAAAGAAATTTGCATGCAAGGGTATGGTAGGGGTAGTTTGGCACCACAGTTCACCATGTCTGGAACCGCAGATTATATGTGCGGAAAGAATGTGCTGTTGGCTCATGCCAAGGCCTATCACATCTATGATAAAGAATTCAGGCCATCTCAGAATGGAACTATTTTCATCACTATTAGTGCTGGCAGTTACGAGCCAATTAGTGACCGCGAAGAAGATGTTATGGCTGCTGAGGAAGCTTCCTTGTTTGAGGTAAGTTTAGTACTTTATTTTGGTAGTCGTAACTAGTTTTTGTGGGAATGACTGGCTGACTAGGCTGTGCGAAAATAAATGATTGTAAGTTTAGAATAGTAATTATCTTTGTTATTAAAAAAAAATGCAGTAGTTAATTAAAATATTCGGCATTTACCAGCATGCATAACGTGCAACTGGGAAATGTTTTACATTATTTAACTAATTATTAACCAGATAATTTTACAGCATTGGCCAGGGGAAAACGTTTCCGTGAGTTGATGAATCTTGAGCCATGATTTTCTCAGGTCAAAATAATTTACAGATTGAATTTGATGTATTGGTCGTTATTCCTACTGTATTTACATACATTACAACAAACTTCTTATTATCAAGCTTTTTAAAAGTAATATTACTTTTAGTGGGGCCAGTACGGCCACCCAGTTTTCTACGAGACCGGTGACTACCCTCAAGTGATGAAGGAGAGAATAGCTGAAAAAAGCGCTGCGCAAGGTTACCCTCGCTCCCGATTGCCAGAACTAACTCCCGAGGAGATCGATTACATTCGGGGAACTTCGGATTTCTTCGGGCTCAACCACTACTCCACTTACCTGACTTATAGGAACGAGTCAGTTATTGGCAACTACGCGGCACCTTCCTACGATGATGATCTTAGTATAATGACTTATCAGAGTCCAGATTGGGTGACTGGATCTCATCCAAGAGTTAAGGTAAGGATTCATTATTTAGAAAACGTTTTAAAGTCATTACACCCAGGGTTCATTACTGAGGGTCAACAAGCAAAATTGAAGTTAACAGACTAGCCTCGATGCCATAGACACTTCACAACAATACCAACATATTTAACTTATAATCGCAATCTTGTGGGGCTATGTCATCATCCGTTCAAATCCAACAATTGTTAGTCTTAAGGTGTTTGCAAGTTTTTTCATTCCTTTTCCTTCAATTGCATCAAATTATTTAAGGTTGCTCATGCGATATTAATTATAATTTATTCACTTACTAGAAGTCACCTATAAAATTGTAAGTCAGTAGTTTGTTCAACATGCTAAGTCCCATGTTGTATAATTAGGTCAAATATACGACGAGAAACCAATATCGAACAAACAAAAAATATAAGGAAATTGGCCATGAATATGACAGGATTAATAACGTTAACGTCGGGTAATATGATAGAAAAGGTACTCTATTGTTTTGCTGGCTTCACTGTGATAAACACGTTCTCAGAAAATAATATAATGTTCTTATTTGGAGATAACAGACAGAATATTGCAGGTGATAACTGTATAGAGTACTCGTGAATTCATTGTCAAGCGAATAGCCGGTTAGTAATAAGAGGCGACCTCTCGACTCTAGAATCGAGACAAATATTTGTCAGATGCGACAATATTGGCTCCAATATCGGACTAGAGTTGTCGTTGTTGATCCAGTTTAGCGTAGATTTGTTAAGATTTTTGGACGCTTTGTTGTAGGGGTTTTTTTATATTTCGTTGGCATTATAGTCTTTTTGGAATCAAAATATAGTTACAATACCTATTTTTAGACCACACCATGGGGCTTCTACAAACTTCTGCGGCAAATAGGGCAATACTACAACAATGTACCAATCTTCGTCACCGAGAACGGATTTGCGACGATCGAGGGCTTGGAAGACGATGACCGAGTAAACCACTACAAAGAGTATCTGAACGCTTTGCTGGACGCTGTAGATGTTGGATCTGATATAAGAGGCTACACTCCTTGGAGCTTGATGGATAACTTCGAATGGACGCAGGGATACACGTGAGTTGCTATTTTTTGCTTTTCTTTTGTATATAAAGAAGAAAGATTTTTAGATTCAGTTCAAACGCATGGAAATCGTGACACCCGCTTCGATCAATTATCTAAGATACCCATCATATATACAAGGTGATATTGATATATGAAACTTAGTCTGAAGCACATGTTGCTAGCCATCCCAGGTAACATTGGACCAAGTTAAAAAAAAAAAAAACTGCCTGGTAGTATTGTAAAAAAATCGCAGTTTGCAAGGCGTTTGATCAATCCGTATAGGTACGATTCTTTTTACGGCTCATGTAAGAAGTTCAATTGAACTGTTGCCCATAAACATCTACAAGTTTTCAGTTACAACACACACAATTATAATTGATTGACGTAAATACGTTGTTAACTTTGATCATGAGTACTTGGATAGTAGAAATGTAGTCATTAGTCACCCGGTTGGCCATCAAAATATGAGCCAAACGAATCACAAGACTGCTAACTCACATAATATTTTTCAGAGACAGTGATATGGTTGACCTGACCTATCTATTGAAATAAAATGAATTCTAACGGATGTTATCGCGAATTTCACCTATCTATTTTATTATCGGGACCAACTGTTCTGTGATTGAGATCGAGACTACAAAATGAGTTCTGCTAATTAAACCATTATCTTCTCGTATTCAGTTCTGGATATTGTTAAAATACTAACCCACATTCTCCTTTCACCAGATTTTGTTTTTTAATTAATTACCTGAGACCCTTACAATAAATATGTTTTCAGGCAAAGATTCGGTCTTTATGAAGTCGACTACAACAGTCCGGAGCGCACGCGCACACCGCGCAAATCTGCGTTCGTTTACAAAGAGATTCTTCGCACCAGAACTCTGGATTTCGACTATGAACCAACCACGAATGTTATGACTATTGACGAGGGCAACTGAATAAAGTTTTGAATTTCGAATGTTTTTTATTTTGACTTTATAATCCTCATGTTTATTAAATTTAATACTGGCAAGGAAAAATAACTGCAATATTTTAACCCAACGGTAATTGCTATATTTAATAAATCACTTCGGTTAACACAATTAGGTCTGAGCTGAGTTTTAATATGAATTAAAATTAGTGTATACGTGTGCGGACTTCAAATGTTTAGAAATGATGCTATTTATACGCAATTTCTTTAGAAATTAAATTAAATGTGGGAACCGTCTTTAATTATTTTTTCTAATTAAATATGATTTTTATTTCAATTCCGTATTTTTTGTAAATTCTGCTATGATTATAGATATCAGACCAGTTTAAAAAAAACGGTACATTAACGGCATTGTAGTGCCAGTTTGAAGATAATTTAAAATGCGTCATGCATATCCCGTGAGTCATTTTCGCTAAACCATAATAAATATTCTAATTTGCGGTCATCATACATATAAAAATATAATATGAAAATGTCACTCGTATGATATCGTAGGCTTGTTTTTTTAAACAAAAGGTCCGGCAAACGAGCAAACAGGTCACTTGATGGTAAGTGATCACTGCCGCCCATGAATATCCACAACGCTTGGATCTTGGACGTGTTGCCAGCCCATCAAATCGGGAGGGGAGTGGGGAGGAAAAAGTATAGGAAGAGGAAAGGGTTATTGGGCATCCAGAAATGTTACTCGCGGAACGAAACGCGACAGCAAAGCTGTCGCCTCACGTCAATCTCCTGTGAGACAGTGGTACCTCCCCGGACGCGCCTGCCTATTCATGCTGAGTCATGACTGACAACAGCTTATCTCTACCATTTTAAAGCATTGTGTAATAAAAGGCCAAGTTCACAAATAATATATATGTGCGTTTTAATTATTTAATTTATAAAAATATGATTTTTGGGTCGTACATACTGGCACTGCACTAACGAGTCTCGAGGTGATAAGAATACAAAAAAAGTACGTATTTAATTTTATTATATCAGCTATGATGAAATTAAAACAGATTTCATATACTTTAGTTTTAATAAGCTAAACATTACAGAGCATATTTTATGGTAGTAAAATAAATCACATAGACAACAATTATAAAGTTACCATAAACCAATGTTTTAAAATAAATAAAACTTTAAGCCAACACTAAAACACAGTAGGAACATGTACCATTTTTAAATTAAATTTTCAACATCGTTTTGTTACCTATCTGGTTTTTCTTTTCATAGTTATTTTAAATAGAAATATGATACTAATTTCGTCCCGTAATAATGCGACCTTAATTCTAAGAACTTGCCACGTTATTAGAATTAAATAAGCGTCTGTAAAGCGAAATAGTATTTCCGGAATTCAAGGCATCTGTTACTATCTCATTCCCCGCGTAATTAAGATTTCGTCAAAATGGCGTCGAGGTTGTCTCATAACAGAAACTTATTAGTTTCTATGTAGACGTACCCTTTAATTAACTATCCGAAATAGCTTTCACATATACAATATCTAATGAAGTATTTCATAACCCTTCAACCTTGCTAAATATTGACACATTTTTACGTCAACAATCCTTTTTTGAAGTGCCTTTTAAAACATTAACGTAAAACGGAACGTTATAATAAAGTGTTCTCTATTTGAAAAGGACTGCGTTTATATACGGACACGTTCCGTTTCACGCTCGAGTTGTCTTATTCTCCTAATTTTCCGCTGTAATAACTTGAAATTATTCCGGCGGCTGCTTTTGAAGGGATATAGCATAATATTATTACTACCACATCGGGTAACCCTGTTTAGTTCAGAAGGTAATTTCTGCCGATACAAGGATGTATTTTCATGCGACTGGATGCTTTGAACCCCTGTAAACGCGGGCTTAATGTACTCGTCCCATGAAAATAACTTCATTAGTCAAGTTAATGTTTTAGTAAATTTAGTATAAATAAACCAAATTATAAGTATCATTGATATTATAACTTTTGTCAATGGATAAAATGTCATTATTTCTAATCACAAATATTTTTATTTTCAACACCAGAGAAAAACTAAGCAAATTTAGACAGATTTGAAAGAAAAATATTGGCGTTTGTATCGAAATAATAATGCAATGTATTTATATTAAACACTGTTCTAAAGAAATGCCCAACCAGAGAGTCAAATACTAAACCTCGAAAAACGTCCGATGCCTCTATAAAAATAACATAACATACATAAACTCATGCCTTTCTCCTAGAAGAGGTAGGCAGAGGTGCTACCAGGACACCCACATTTCGGCATTGGTTCCTTCCCACGATGTGATAGGGGATGAGCCAATCGCCTAATCGGGCACAAATTTCTGATTCCGGGCTGATAATCAATAGAAAAAACCAATAGGTATGACATTGCCCTACCCGGGATTCGAACCCGAGACCTCAGCTTTGTAATCATACCGTAGTACTTGCGCCACTGAGACAGTCGCAGTATAGAAAATAATAGCAAGCAATACAATTTTCTTCTTGAATAAGGCCGTTGAAAATTGTACATGAATGCATGTGGCTTAGACGCAGCTTGCGACGGCTCGTTTCGCCAGCAGTTTCCAACCGTACTGGTACGATTGCGAGTTACTGCCACAGTACATTGTACAACAGTGAGAGAGGTAAATTCGCAATGCCGCACTCAGACATGGACAATTTAAGTGAAATATTTTACGCAAGCTAAAAATTCACAAATCAATTGCGATAAAGTTGCTGTGACCTTACTTAGGGTTCGAAATAAGCTGGGCGAATTGGCCAGATTAAAATTCAGTGTTAGTTAATTAGGTAACATTATGATTTTTTTATGTGTATGGTAAGTCTTCGAAAGAAAACGATACACATCGCCTTAGGGCGATAGCAAGAGTCAGAAACCTGTTCTACATAATATTACGTTAATAATACTTTTGGATAATGTGTTTGTTTTGTGATATATTGCTTGACTATACTTATTGACTGCCTCAGTGGCGTAGTGGTACTACGGTATGATTGCAAAGCTGAGGTCTCGGGTTCGAATCCCGGGTCGGGCAAAGTGATATTGGATTTTTCTATTCATTATCAGCCCGGAGTCAGGAATTTGTGCCCGATATGGCGATAGGCTCGCCCCCTATCACATCGTGGGACGGAAAATACAAGGCGAAACGTGGGTGTTCTAGTAGCACCTCTGCCTACCCCTTCTGGGAAAAAGGCGTGTGGTTATGTATGTATGTATGTATATATTGCTTTCTTTTATTATTGTTGGACAGAGGAGGTGGATGCATTCAAGCTAAAATGGCAAAAGCTTGCAGAGGTCAAGGTCAAGTGGAGGAATAAAGGGGAGGCCTTTGACCAGCAGTGGGACACAATATAGGCTAAAAAAAAATTGTAAATCTTAAGCAGTCGACTAGTTTCCCATCGATAATGTAAATTTTATATATAAAATAGGCCTTAAATGTTTGTTTATGGCCTTTACATTATAATATATTTTAATTACAATAGGTAATATTCTTACGAAAGTCGGCTAAATTTGCTTATTAAGTATATAAATGTTCAAATTGAAGTTTAAAAGCCAATTATTTTCCTTTTACTTGTACTACTCTCTACCATGTAGCTGTATGATGTCTGACTTAGGACCCGATCTGAGTTTGGGGAAGCCACGCCCGCTCTGCGGTCGCGTTGAATGAACTGATCTCTGCAACTCACTATGTAATGCACTAACACATGTCTTACGGACCAAACCACATCTTTATGTATTGAAAAATTGACTGCATTGTATGTTATGTTATAAATTTTTTGCCATACAATGAATAGATTCAGATCTAATGCGATCAAAGCTGTGTACAACAATGGTAAAATAGTGTAAAGTTATCTTCGAAAAATATTATATTTAATTTTTACTACATACGTGATGATATAACTGGGAATTATCCAAAATAATATTGAATTTATGAGCACTTCTCCAACTGGGTCTAGGTCAACGTGCAAGATGCAAGCTTTAATCCCTCTGACAATGAGAACTTTAGAAAAAATATTCATATTTATATTTTTAAGAATGTATTTGATTTTTTTAAACATCATTTTGACGAAGAGGTCCTTGTCGAAATTTTTGGGGGATGTCTAAGAAATATTGTTCCAGTGATTGATGATGATATTGAAGAACACACTTTTTTTTGTTCCACTAGCTGGAGTATCTATTTATTTAGATTTTCACACACAAATATCACAGAGCAGTATAACATCTGCCAAGATTATATTAGAAAACACTCCAACAGCAAAGAAGTTCTCAACTGCAAGTAACTGTCTCAAAGAAGTGTTATTTTGTAGCCGCTTGTTTTAGAACATTTGTGGACTGTAGATTGTTTTTATTGGTCGTCTGTTGGTGTTAAACTGTTGTGTCTGGAGACGCTGCTTAGTAAACTTAAGCTACACCTGCAAATATACTAAGACTTTTAGTTTTATATTTGTTTTTTTATGAGGTTGTAGAGACATGCTGTAAGCTTGTTAAAACTACAGTAGCAATAGTTCAACGCGGCTGATTTATATAAAACTATCGAGGAATAAACGTTTGGTTGTTGTATTTCGTTTAGTAAGCTAGACTATCAAAAAGTCGTGTAGTGTGAGTATAATAGTCGTGTATGACTGATTTCCGTTGTTCTAAATACAAAAAAAACTGTCATAGTTAAGCTGAACGCAAACTCGCGATTCAGGCGCATCCAGTACATTATATCGCGATTCTACCAGATCGACATTGTAACGGTTAAACAGTCTATTGTTGACCGGCTGTTGGGTCCAAATGGATATTTGGATTTTATTACGCTCATAGATAAAATTCAGCCACTCTACCACGCCAGTGCAAATACCGCAAAACCATACAGACCACAACAACCTAATCCAACAAAGACAACATTAAAAACTACAAACAGCTAACAGCAAATACAAACAGCAACCAACCATCATACCTGCTCACCGCACAGAACATTTAATTTGTTTTGAGCTAACAAACTTTCGGTAACGTTAACATGCCGTGCAAGGGGCGGTGCGGTTCAGACTAGTAGGGCTGCCACATGTAGAATATTAATGATGTTTATCGACAGTTTGAAATAATTACACGTAGAGATAACTCTTGATTGTATCCTCAGTATGTTACATTGATATATTTGGGTAGTTAGCTGATTTAGATTGAAGATAATGTTTGACGTCATGGGAGACGAACGAGCAAACGGGCAATTTTGGTGGTGTTTACCTTCGCTTAAGAACACGTTCAAAACCAGAGGAATCTTCGGTGCTTTACAACACGATAATTTTAAATTTTGCATTAAATTCTTTTTAAAACATTCATTTATTAAAATTTGATTTGACCATCTACGATACGTAAATATCGTCTAATTTGTTATTTGTTAGTGTTCCCTATATTATTAATTCAAAAGAAAGAAAAAAAAAGAAAGATAACTTTAATAATAAATTCAAAAATAAATTCGATCAAAATGTTCTGTTTTTTATCATAAAGAGACTACGAGTATAAAGCTAACTCGATAATTTTCAATTGAATCCCGGTAAGTTCAAACACCAGTAGATTACTTAGAACAAAACCTTATCAACAAATCTGTCGGGCATTTATAACCCTAGTGGCTCACCAATTGAACAGTCTGCGATCCGTGCATTTTAATACGTTAATTAAATGATCTCCCGGAACGGATTCCGTCGTGGTCGACTTTAATCCCGGATTGTTATCGCTGACAATCTTGTTTCAGTCAGATTTAAATGCCGAAGTCAAAGGCGAAGATTCTAATAAGTTCGAATCGTATTTCGTCACAGAAGATTCGTTTGACTTCTATAGGTTCGTGAAACTTGTGTAAGTTTCGTTCTTCTTCTGTCCTTTAACAGAAATTAAAGTATTGATTTTTTCTGACAACCTCTGTGGCGCGGTTGGTTGGACGCCGGCTGTGAAACGGGTGACCGCGTGATCGATCCCCGCATCGAAACAAATGTTTGTGTGAACCACAAGTATTTGTTCCGATTCTGGGTGTTTGTGAGACCGAAAAGTCTCGTAACGCCTGATACCCACGACATAAGACTCGATCTTAATGTGGGGTTAGGACTATGTATTTGACTATCGGGTGTATTTATTTTATTTAATTATGTAGTTTAATACCAGTAGAAAGAGTTTGGCTATTTTGTATTGGTTTATGCGTGTAAATTGATATTTAAGCACTTGTGAAATTGATAGATATACTTGGTGAATTTACGTAATTAATTGCACATTAATAATTTTATATTTACATATGTAAATTTATTATTTCTGTATTTATAAAGTGTAATAAGTATATATTTTTTTACAAGAATTGCTGATTACCATTTCATAGATTTTGGGTGTGGCTAAATTGAATTTACTTCACATAGGACACAACCAAGCTAACTATGTGTGAGTGTGAGTGGGTGGTACTCTGTTGGTAACGCACCAGACGTGACAGCCAACATGTTCAAAGTGGTCGCGGGATCAAATCCCAGGGCACACCTCTGACTTTTCGGAGCTATGTGTATATTGATAGTCAATCACCACGCACGCTAATTTTATGTAAATATAAAAAATCCACATGAAAGGCTTGTATTATTTTTGTACTTTGCAATAACAGAACTTCCAAAACATTTATCAGCCATGAGAATCTAGTTTATTAATTGCTTCGCACAAAACTTTTATTGTTTGTGGGCTTTCGTGGAACTGCGGTAGAAGGTTCTGTATTTATTTTACAAGATATTTTTGGAATTGGTTCCGAGAATGCCTTCTGTTCCGACGGTTTTTCGTTTCTCGTGTATGTTTTTCTCAGTTTAGCCTTCCATACACATAGAGAGAGAGAAAAAAAAAAACAAAAGGTGAGCCTTTTTATAGCACATCTATTTTCGCGTGCAGAGTGTTCGCTTTAGTAAACAGTATACATACTTCTCAGAATTTAAGTTAAATTCAGAGTTATAGGACTCGGGATTAGTCATTTTAGATTTGAGATTAGAGATCAGTTATTTGTGCCCGGTATGGCGATAAGCTCGCCCCTATCACATCGTGGGACGGAACGTACAAGGTGAAACGCGGGTTACTGGTTGCACCTCTGCCTACCCGTTCTGGGCAAAAGGCGTGAGTTTAAGTATGTACGTATGTAATTTAAGTTAAAATTCGATTTGATTTCATTCAACATTTACATCACCATCTTTAGCCATAGGAAGTCTATTGCTAAACATAGGCGTCTCTTCCCACAGCATTCTGATCAGTGGTCTGCATTTAGCAATTTTTTGCAAGCCTTTGCTTACGACTATCGATCTTATGTATGGTTAAATTCATAGTTTGAAAGCCTTAATATAATTTTATGGCATGTGCACAGCGCTTCTGTACTGTATCAGCCCAAATACGTCCCACTGCAGGCCACTCAGACAGGCCAGGCAGTCTCTTACAAATCGTTATGGTATGCAGGTTTTTCTCACGATGTTTTCCTTCACTGTTATATTGCGTGGAGATTAAATATCAGTACACACATAACTTCGAAAAGTCAGAGGTGTGTTCTGGGATTTTGAACCCGCGACCACCGTAAACATGTTGGCAGCCGCTTCTGATCCATTAACTTATACTTAACATACCTAGCTTTTCTAGATTAATTATAATAATTATTTGAAAGAAATAATATTTACAATTTGTAATACAACGCGATAATCCAAAATAACACCAACAGTGTTACAATAGCCTATAAATAAACTATAAATCCCATGCTTATATAACGATATTAAACTGAATAAATCATCAGAAGTAAATTCCTTCCCAAAGCGAATAATTGAAAGATTACGAGCTGCAATCCATCGCCGTACATCACGATAACTAAGAAATCAATTCAAATAGTATATGAGTTTACATTTAAACGCAACGCACTTATCGTAATTAGATCAGTATCGATCACAATATTGTTAGTACAGACCCACATTAAAGGCATTCTCACGAACGGGGACTTAGATTATGCGAAACTAAGTTCTACATTTTTATTGCTATTAATTTGAGGATATTTTCTTCGGTAGTTTCTTGGACCTAACTAACACCAAATGTAAGTAGGTAACACGAAGTTACAATATCCCTTTTAAAATAATAAAGGCCGTTTAACAAAATGAATCAAACTCCAAATTAATCCTCAGAACGAAATTCATTTACCATGCAAAATTTTTATAAACATATTATGTCCTACTGCAATCCGATCTCTCTCGCTATTTAAAGATCACTACTCAAAATAGACCAATCAGGTCAAAGATTTATCGCCATCCTCAAATTTGACGTGTCCTGATTGGTTTATTTTCGGAATCGATCCTTAGATAGGGATTAAGATCGCTTATTAATTTCGGGCATAAAACGCAACGCTCTTATCTTAACTAAATCAGCTTTGAGCACAAAATTGTTGGTACAGAGTACACACATACAAAAGGCATTCTCACGTACCGGGCCTAAGTATGTGAAAGTACTCCATTTTATTGTTTACGGAAAGTTAAGTATTACTTTGAGATTATTTTCTTCCGTGCTTTACTCTCGAGTTCGTTGGTTTAGTAATTGATATGGTTTTTGTGATGGTATTAGAACGTAATTTCTGATACGATATTGTATTTTTAATGCTTATAATCTTATATATCTTTAATCTTACGGCGGGACGATTTGCACAAGAGGACCGGCAGCGATTAGATGCATAAAGCAGCAGACCAGGCTCTGTGGCGTATCTTGCGAGAGGCCTGTGTCCAGCAGTGGACTGCAACGGGCTGATGATGACGATGATGATGTTAATCAGAACAGTTAACGAGAGTTTTAATATCATGCAACGGTTACTCAGATTCGCAATTTTTACTGTGATCTATAGTGAGAGATGGTATCTCTCGCTAGAAACACACGTTGCTGGCTATGAAGGGTTTTCTTCTGTACACTGGTCACTATCTACGTATAGGTGGAAATAAAATGACTTATCGCGGATAATTTTTAATTTTGTATTTATTAACATTCGACGACGTTTCGAATACATTACAACTTTCGTCAGTTCGTTAGTAGTTAAGTCCACCTCGTGACCAGGTGTTGTGTAAAAAAATTTCAGTACAGTATGATAAAAAAAAACGAAACCCTTTTTCAAATTTATCAGAATTCAGATCGCTGGGAAGAAATATCAAAAAGTTAATGCCTTTTCACTAAAAAACTCCCCGGTGTAAGATAAAAACACCAAAAAATGTAGCGTCAAATATAATTCATTGAGGAACAAAACGTTCAATTCCAATATAGAAATGCCAGAAATTATTGGACCCCGAACAGTTCTGGCGTAAGTACAAATTTAATTAAAAATAAGAGCGGGTTTTTTTCGATAACTCCAAATTAATTTACGTTTGCGGTTGTACTTTTCGTGTTTTTAACTTACCTTTCATTTAATTTTGAACGAATTCGTGAAAATTGGGTGGTAATTTATTGCTTCTACTATTTCTTTCGACGTGCGAATTAATTCGAGCAAAGACTGGTAATAATAGTCTGCCGTTATATTTTTGCATTTCATGTCGTTCGATACGATTGCCTTTTAAATGTATGTTTGAGATGTATGGACCTTACCTGTATCTATATCAGCCAATATACGTCCCACTGCAGGGCATGGGCCTCCTCTACAATCGAGTACGATTGTATACTGTATACTGTCGAATAATATCAATGTGAGAAAATCCTATCTCTTTGTTACTTTTAAACGATTAAAACTCTGAACCCATCGTTATGAATTTTGGGCCAAAATTAGCCTGAGATTTGTAGAAGCATACGAACTATATGTTATTATTAAATTCATTTCCTAAGGGTGCAAAAGCGATTGGGGGAAAATGCATTTATGTAAAAAAAATTTGAGTGAAAATTTTAATAAAAGGGAATAATAATAATAATAAATCTTTATTCATGAACCAAAAATGACATTAATACAAGGTTGGGGCCTTCTATTAAGCATTAAGATACTCGTGCCAGAAGACCCAGAGAAGAATAAGTAGGATTTTGTCTACGATAGGTATCCAACCGAAGAGTGACCATTTCATACAGGATGTAAAGACAGACATACATAGTGACCCATTTTGCAATCAGCATGTTTATATTTAGGTTCGATTAGGCCGGCATAATTGTCCCGACTGGTGTGACGCAGTCATAATCATTTCTAGCCAATATTCTGCTTAGAAACTTACGGACTTATTTGCAGACAGTTTATAAACAAATTTTAGTTATGAAATGTTTTGTCCCTTTCGAACGCCTTTGAATTCAGTTTGAGTGAAGAAGACAAAACATTCGATAAATAAAATAGGTTTATGAACTGTCTATGAGTAAGGCCGTTATAATCAGGTGTCGGTGTGGTCAGTTCCTTCTGCTGTATTAAAAAAATAAAAAAAAAACTACTCAACCGCCAAGGGAGTACGAATGTATAAACAACACACATTTACTCAGTACAATATATGAAGCAGGAAGGCGCCCGTAGATCAGGGTTGCCACAAGCACGCGTTGTAGGGCTGTGCAATTACCGCAGGCCGCTGACTGATGATGATGACACTCAAGTACGGCGCGAAAACAACCGCGTGCCAACCCTTTTTGTGCTAAATGAAAACACGCCAAATGAACCGTTCTGAGTACGTGCGCTTGGAATTAATTCTGTCTTATTTAATTTTGGTGGGATTTGTGCAATATTATCACAATATCATGGTAACATGGGTGGTATTTAAGTGGTACATACATACATAAACACACGCCTTTTTCGCAGAAGGGGTAGGCAGAGATGCTACCAGGACACCCACGTTTCGTCTTGTATGTTTCGTTCCAAGATGTGATATGCGAGCCTGTCCCCACATCGGGCACAAAATCCTGACTCCAGGCTGATAATGAATAGAAAAATGCAATATCACTTTGCCCGACCCGGGATTCGAACCCGATACCTCGGCTTTGCTATTGTACCGTAGTACAACTGCGCCACCGAGGCAGTATTTAAGTGATAAAAAATTTATAAATAGTGTTCTTAGTAAAATTTATTCCAAATGTACAGTAAAATATATCGAGACTGCCTCGGTGTTTTAAAACCGAAAAACTCAACACCCAGTGAAATGCCTGAACTGAGATTCGACCCGGGATCTAATGCGAGATATCTATAGAGTTTACCTGATACATTTTGGTAAGCAAACAAAGTGTGCATAACATGTCATGTTATTTAACTTCCAAGCAGTATTAAGAACATTGTCTCGATGAGTTTCCGTATTCTTCTTAAATTCAACACATTTGCACATTTTAATTATGTTTACAATTAATTACAAAGGGAATCATTCTCCCAATCTTTTGTTAATTACTCGTTCGTAATGAGGGTGCCACATTATATTATAAATAATACTAGCGGCCCGTCCCAGCATCGCCTGGGTGTAGATGTTTTTTGTTTCCACTCCATTTTTGTATTGTATTGTATCAGCCCATATACGACCCACTGCAGGGCACGGGTCTCCTCTACAATCGAGAGTACGATTGAGAGTGGTTAGGCCATATAGTCCACCACGCTGGCCTAATGCGGGTTGGCGGACTTTCACATACCATAGAAATTTATACAAATCGCTATGGTATGCAGGTTTCCTCACGATGTTTTCCTTCACCGTTATAGTGCGTGGTGATTGACTATCAATACACACATGACTCCGAAAAGTCAGAGGTGTGCCCTGGGATTTGAACCCGCGACCACCGTGAACATGTACAGGCAGCCACGTCTGGTCCGTTTACGAACAGGCCACCACGCACTTCGTAACATCCACTCCGTCCACTCCATACATGCAGCATATTCCAGCAGATACATGCTATTTTTTGTACTAACTGGGATAGGTATATGTATTATACATATAAACCTTCCTCTTCAATCACTCTAACTATTTAAAAAAGACTCATCAACATCCGTTGCGTAGTTTTAAATATCTGAGCACACATAGGGACAGATAGACAGCGGGAAGCGACTTTGTTTTATACTATGCAGTGATATACATTAGCTATTACTAGCCCACTGTGGGGCAAAGGGGTCGCCAACCTTATTTGCAAAAAAAGTCGTTTGGAATTTGTGTTCAAATTATCTTTGGGTTAATGAGATACAAATACAAAAAAAACGACCTTATTCATAGACAGTTTTAAAACCTATTTTAGGTATCGCATGTTTTCTTTTTCGCTTTATCGAATTTTAAAGTCGTTCGAAAGAGACAACATTAGATAACTAAAATATGCTTTGAAAATGTCTGTAAAAGGCCTTTAATATGTTTTTAATTTCCAAAATAATGGTCACTTAGAATGCTTAGGTTACATACAGTGAGAGTTTCACGCATTTGAATTTACAAGACTGTCAGTGATAGATCCAAAAAATGCATTCAATATGTTTAAGTACGCTCTAAGGTTTCCTAATTATAATAAAATGTCGGTCGTGCTTATTCTCTCATTCTATTTGTAATTGAAATGGAGATTTTTGATGTAAATCCTAATTGAATTTTAATGAATTCTAATTCACTCTTTGTTATCGGACCATATACGTCCCACTGCAGGGCACGAGCCTCTTCTACAATCGAGAGGACGATTAAGAGGGAGCCAGATAGCCTACCACGCTGGCCTAGTGCGAGTTGGTTATAATATAGTTATAACAATATATTTGCACAACATTATTTTTTTACAGTACTCTTTCTCTATCATTTTAAATCCATCTTATGTTTGTTTGTTAGACATTGCTGTAGAGCGATAAGACTGCCATTTGTACCTTTTATTATTGTTTTTGTGTAGTGATTTGTTTATATTTGTGTACAAAAAAGATTTAAATAATAAATAATAGTAAAAACTAGTGTCCGACCGAAAATAGTTTTTCAGCCGAAACCGAAACAGAAACTTCTTAAGATTATTTAAAATTACTATTATTTACTAAAATTCACTGTTTTGTGTTAAATAAATTTATTAAATGAACAATCACCACGCACTATAACGGTGAAGGAAAACATCGTGAAGACCTGCATACCATAGCGATTTGTATAAATTTCTATGTTATGTAAAAGTCCGCCAACCCGCACTAGAACAGCGTGGTGGACTATATGGCCTAACCACTCTCGATTGTAGAGGAGGCCCGTGCCCTGCAGTGGGTCGTATATGGGCTGATACAATACAATACAATACAATTAAATGAACGTAAAAAAATAATGAATTTTAGTAAATAATCGTAATTTTAATAAGTTTCGGTTTCGGTTTCGGCTGGAAAACTGATTTCGGTAGGACACTAGTAATAACACAATAATAATGTCAAATTTCTTCCCCATTCTAATGATTATTACACACCACACCTATTTCCTTTCTAATAACCGGTAATTTCCTTAGAGATGTTGCATATCGATCCCTAAGGTAATATAGGAGGACGGCACAACGCGCCAACGATTATAGTCCGATACTGAATCTCGTAAAACTTTATTTGTTAACACTATAATTACTAAGATCTAGTACGGTTGGGAACAAAAGCAAATCCTAATGCGTTAGATAACCGGTGTTTATAGCAACTTATTTTAATGGACATCTTTATGGTGTCGGAATGTTCGTCACTATCATTATTACATAGAAAATGCGTGGAGGCCTGTTAGTAAACGGAACAGACGCGACTGCCAACATGTTCACAGTTAAGGGATCAAATCCCAGGGCACACCTCTGACTTTTCGGAGTCATGTGTGAATTGATAATAATTGATTACCACGCATTATTACGGTGCAGAAAACAGTTTTTTTTTATCGCAACGAATGGCGAGACGAGCATGTTATTCGCTTGATTGTAAGCGATACGATCGCATGGACAGTAGCAAAACCAAACAACATCATGAATTAGAAAGCAAGGTTTGACATACCACTGCGCTCGCCATTCTGAGACATAAGATGTAGACATCGTGAGGAAACCTGCATTTCATAGCGATTCGTAGTAATTTTTTTTTCTATGATACTCTAAATATTTATTGTTTGTAGGCGATATGGATGGACTTCGGGTTTTAGCAAGCCGATATAATTATGTCGACGAGTGATAATCATATTTGGCTGGTTGGATTACACTTACAATTTATACGGTATGTAAGTCCGCCAACCCGCACTAGGCCAGCGTGGAGGACTATATGGCCTAACCACTCTCAATCGATTCTCTCGATTGTAGAGTAGGCCCGTGCCCAGCAGTGGGACGTATATGGGCTGATACAGATACAGACAGATTACACTTACTATCAAGATTATCAGTTTGTCATACCACCATATTCAATTGTTCTGTGATCATACCTGTACAGAACATATTATCTAGACTGCGACCGAAAACGAAGCCAGATGGTAGTTTCAGCAGATTTAGACACCATGAAAATATTTCATATCGTAATATTTCTTAAGCCCGCAATAAGAAGTATCAGCTAATTCTCAAAGCAAACAACTTAGTTGTACGTCATAAAGCGGATAATCATGCGATATATGAAGGAATAATATGCACTGAATGTAGCTAGTTATCTTGCAACTTTGTATTAGTTAGTTAAGTTTTACGACTTTCTCGGTAAGGTATAAAGGGGCCTTGTTTCAAACTACAAGTGGGGCGATACAGTGACTGAAAGTAATATTTTATTATCTGTTTCAGATGTTAGCTAAAATTATGCAGTGGTGACCGAGTGTAATTGAAACCTACTGGTGGTAGGTCTCTTATATGTGGGAGGTCGCCTGGGTAGGTACCACCGCAATGTCTATTTTTTCTGCCAAACAGTAGTGTGAACGCATTGTTACTGAACATAATGAGACTTAACACCTTATGTCTCAGGATGGCGAGCGCAGTGGAATGCCAAGCATTGCTTTGTAATTTATGGTGTTTGGTTTTGCTACTGTTGATGGGCGATCGTATCGCTTACCATCAGGCGAATGGCATGTTAGTTGCAATAAAAAAATTACTCTGCCCATAAAATACATTTTATATTATGTGAACATGTTTAGAAGAAAATATTATTTATACTAATAGGAATAAAATTACTACTAATACAGTAAACAGTAAAAACTGTTGTGCAATTGAAATATATTTCTAAGACTAAAATGGCGATCTGCCATAAAAAATGTGATTTTTATTTAACGCTTTTGGTGTCTGCAAAATCCTTTCTATATACTTAATTTACACTAAAAACTTTTGCCTAGAAAATTGCGATTCTATATCCATCGGTCTCAGCTGTTTACCGTTAGTATTAGAACTTTATTAAATTTATTGTTTATTGTTATAAAACTACATAATTTTCACATAGAACATAATATCCAAAAACGAAAATGACCGTAACATCTACCATCTAAATTGTAATAATATTAAGATATCTATAGCGATGAAAAAAACAAATTCTAACGGATTTTATCGCGAATTTGATTTAATTTTTATATTTTCTGACTCCCCGATGTTTCGATCACTTTACAGCTGTCGTGATCACGGGACTTCTGCGGAAATCCGTAAGATTTTTTTTTTATTTCAATGTGTAACATTCGCGAAAATCTAAGAAACAATTATTTCTATATTTTTTATAAGCCCATATACGTCCCACTCCTGGGCACGGGCCTACTCTACAATCGAGAGAATCGATTAAGAGTGGTGAGGCCATATTGTCTACCACGCAGGACTAGTGCGGGTTGGCGGACTTACATACCGTAGAAATTCTTTAAAATCGCTTCGGTATGCAGGTTTCCTCACGATGTTTTCCTTCACCGTTAACGTTGTTATTTCTATAACGTTTACAAATATCGTGAATTTCGCAAACATGTCGCATCAGAACGCTATAACTAAGCACCTATTTTGTGTCCCATCAAATATCGGAAATCTCCACATAAACACTGACCGCCGGGTCCCCTACATTTCTCCTGAAAGAAAATGTTATTCAAGAAGCATGGTATGATAAATTACGTAATTTGCAACGGGGCAGTGTGCGTTCGTGTTACAATCGAACGGAATAAAAATTACTCTTTCAATGTTAATCCGGCTGTGAACACGGAAAAAGGCCAGTAAAGAACGGATTATTCAATTAAGCCGGTATTCCGGGAATACAATCATAGTGTTGGAAATAATTGTAATTTACTTTTGTTTAACGTGTTAATGCAATTAATGTATTAACTAGCTTCAATTTCGCAACTTCATTATAGCAATTTGTATTGTGTACATATTGTAGCTAAGTCCCTATTCATTAGAGTTTCATAATCCCCTCAACGTGGCCTGATCTTCAGCAGTCAGCGTCCTTATTTGTACGCCTATATCTTCTCAATACGTTAACCTATTAAGCCGCCAGCCAGCATTACTTTTAATAGCACCAAAAAAAAACCAATTTCCTTCAGCCGATTTGTATAGATTTCTAACCCAAGTCCGGCCTCTAAACCGAAAACCCTGACCACATCAAGCGGAACGGATGAATGCACGACATCACTATCCCGTGGCCGCGGGCATCCGAACGTCATCGCAAATAGAGTGGCACCGGACGCCCGTCCGGAACGTGTCCGAAAAATACCATACGTATCGGTAATATTCCCCATCTATTTCACGTTCGGACACGGCGCTTTCATACATACGTAATTTGGTTAGAGTTTCATTTTTGAGAACGTTTCTGCAGATGCATGGGGTTTTGTGACGAAATATCATCCGGGGCTGTTTTGTATTTCTTTTGTTTGATGGAAACTTCCAGTATAATACGGCAGTCTGCTACGGTATCATAAGTTTTATACTTGCAAGAATACGTACCAGTAATTTATTTTATCATGACTACAAAAAATAGAGCAACGACTGGCGTGATAGAGTTATGGCTTAGTTTTGGTCAATAAAATAATATGGGATAAAGAAAAAAAAATAATAAAGATTTGTTTCAGAGTGAATATCAAACCTGAGACCTCTATCTTCGTTCTGCTACTCAATCGCTATGTTGTGGAGGTACTGGTATATTCAATTTATATTCTAAGGACATACAACATCAAGCTCCAAATGAAATCATTAGTTATTGTCAGCTTTTCGAGAAATGGCGACACATTTTGCAGCAGCAAATAATTATAAATATCCATCCATCCATCCATCAGCCAAAGGTAGTCCACTGCTGAACATAGGCCTCTCCTAATGATTTCCACAGTGACCTGTTGGAGGCAGCCTGCATCCAGTGACGTCCCGCGACCTTTACCAGGTCGTCTGACTACCTAGTGGGTGGACATCCCACGCTGCGCTTTCCGCTTCGTGGCCTCCATTCGAGAACTTTTTGGCCCCATAAATATACTAATATACAATTATAAATATACTCAATTATAAATATATATATTTTTATATTTTATATGTATTTTGTTTTTATATTGTATTTACAAAAATGATAGAAAAGAAGATTTAAAATAGATAGAAAGAATGTACTCGATAATAACATACATATTCCCGACCTCTGAGCTAACATTAACATAGTCTGCGTTCATTATTATGTATAGCTGTCGTGTTTTGGAACATTCTAGAAGTATACCACCAATATAGCAATATATCTACCAACAGCCATAAGATTCTTTGAAAATCTAATTCGCTGAAAGGATGCAGTAACGCTTTTCCTTACCGGTAGATCCTATAAAAAATCAGCACGATAATTTGGAATTTGTAAAAATCAAATGTTTATTAAAAGTTTCAGCCTCCGTAGCGCAGTTGGTTGGACGCTGGCTGTGAAACAAGAGGCTGCGGGTTCGATCCCCGCACCGAAAGAAATGTTTGTGTAAACCATAAGTTGTTGTTTCGGGTCTGGGTGTTTATTAGACTGAAAAATCTCTCGTAGTTTCGATACTTACGCCACAGGTCTCCATCTAGTGTGTGATTTATATGTGACAACATTCTCAAATCCAGTCTGTATTTTAAAAACATCCCATTGTACCTATTTACAAAAAAATATGTAAATACACCCAATAGTCACATACATTGTTTTCCCACAGTTAAATACAATATGTTTGAGTTGTGTTTTATGTATCAGATACTAGAATTTTCGGTCTCTCAAATACCCAGGCCCAAGAAACTGTGGTATACATTAACACTAAATTTAAAAAATACTATTCTGAATGTAAACTAACGTCATAGATATAAGTTTTAAAGCTATATACACGTAGTTTGACTACATGCAATGTACCACCTGCGTGTAATGGACTTGTGAGTGGTTGTTACTAGAACAAAAAGCTTGGAACTACAGCGTATCGGTTTTCTAGAATATTCGAGCGGATAGGAACATTGGAATACGTTGTTTATTTGCACGTAGAGGATTGTGTATATATTATATTAGATGACTAATACTTATGTATGGATTTTCTTAATACTCTTGATATGTTAAAGAGTAATTTTATTAGTTGCAAGTCGTGTTCACATCGAGTAGGATTTCATTTATGTTGCTTTTTGTGTATGTCCAGTTTTGTGGAACAAATAAAAAAAATGGTTTAGTTCGGTAAGTTTAAGTATTTATTAACAGACTTCAAAAAAATCTCAAAAGGTTCTTTTCATTTAGCTTTCCAAATAAGTCCCAGTTTTCCAGTCCCTTTCCAGTTTCCGTAAATGGTACCACAGCGTGCGACTATCCTAATTTTTAAACAAATGTTTGGTCTGGCAGTTTTCATCTCAAGGCCGCGGTTGTTTGAACTGAATAGGTCGTCTGAAATATTAGCTCTCGAACAACAAGCATGCTTCGACTCCATTATTCAAGCCACATAAACTCGTAAAAATAAAACAAAGATTAATGTTTGTGCAAGATTTTGTAATAATGTTTTCGAGACGGAACATTGGGAAAGATTATTTGCGATTGCCATAAATTTTTCAATGCCTAACGTTCGAGTCTGGAGTGGCGTTTAACTCGGATCTCGTTTAAATTGCCTTTTTCCCTTCACGGACAATTAAACAGAGCTCCTTTGAAATGTTTGAGGGTGCCTCTGTGATTAACGTATGATCTTTAGACCCTAATTGACAACGCGTTTCGAAAGAAACGGTACTTGATGTCGCTTGTAAGATCTTAGGGGATTACAATGCTTGAGACTGTTTTAATGAATTTTATTTTTAAAATGCGATATATCTTCTTGATGTTGAATTTTAGGTCAATGGAAAATAATTATCGACTTGTTTATGTTCATTTACATTGTAATTGACGATTAAAGGTTTGGAAGTTATGTGTTGATTGGTCACATGGTCACACTCGTAAAGGTTATTACTACTATAGTACTAGTACTATGGACTACCCAATACAGAAAACTATTTTAATACAATCTTATGATATTTTATTATTTACTTCCAAAACAATGTAAATAATTTTCAATACAAAAATTACTGGTAATAGAATTGATATCAATAATAAACAAGATAGATACATTTGCAATATTAAGATAGATAAGCAAACATGCAGACTTGATTTTAATCCTTTAGATGTTATTTTGTCCATTACAAAAACGTACTAGCAAATTAAAGTTATGAAAAGGAACAATCATAATATCCTAATGATCAATGTACATAATATATTTGCCAACACATTAGCATACAACATGATCGTCACAGCACAGCTGTGTTTACCATCGTGTGCGCTGCCCTCATCAAATGGAGTTACAGCTCTCAAATTGCCTTGTTGCATCGTCTTGTTACGTAGCGCACATAAACACCGAAATAACGTGTCCAAATTGTCGCGTACGAACGTTTATACAAGAAGCGGTAAGATTATTGTCGAATTCTAGATGTATTCCGTCGTATCTGTCATTTTGTCAGTTCTCCGAATTCAGCAAAGTTTTACTGTCGAAGAGAAACTAGTTGTTTCTTGGGAATTTGTATCTTGGTTCTCTAACCTGAGGTTATACGGTATTTATGTACTATATAATCAATCGGTATCACTTTTATGTCTAAGTATTGTGAGAAAAGTCTTGTATGTTCTAATGCTCGTCAAAAAGTATCCTCCTAAATCTACGATCTATGTGTGTGGATGTCGTTTATTTAATCTACTTTTTACAGTACCTAACAAATAGAATGAAGGTTTCAAAAAATTAATCCAGGATGATCTTTAAAAGAACAAAATTCGCGGCACTTCAGCAGACTTCAGCCGATTACAAAAATAATCTTATCTCGACGTTCTTAAGCTTCGATTTCTCAACTTCCTCTTAGAAAGTTGGAAAAAATAAAAACTCATCGGGCCCGCCATTAAAAGTCAAATCATAAGTAATTTTCAATACATTTGGTATTCTAAACTAGAAGTAGGTCACCGGCGGATAGCGATTTGAATCTGAAGCGTATGTCTCACTGAATATTTCATTGGGATTGTAAGACGGTTCGGACATTTATTTTATTGTATCGGCCCGTTTAGAGGTGGGTTTATAACTTTAATACAATAGACTTGCAATATTCTTTCCTTCCTTTTGAATAAATTCGTTTTTAAAATTTGCTATAATAGTATATTACTTTTCCTTTATTTTCCTGACTTAAATCATGGATTTTCACATCGGTAACGGTATTGGCCCGACTCACTACGATATATTTAAAATTATTAATAATTTAAATTTCAATCAATGCTACAAGGGCATATATTTTAAAGTTTTATTCTAGACCGGTTATACAGCAAAATAATACAATAAACAGAAAAAAACACACAATTGACGGTCGTCTCTCAAGGCAATATTGATCTACTTAAACATCCCGATTCACAATGCAATTACAGTAGTAAAACCATGATTTCAGCTCAAGGGTCCAGAGCTATGGTCCACAAACGATGGAGCGGCGATTAGTTGAGGTCATAAATCTGCGGATGGTGTTGCGAATTGTGATTCGGTTGCTCTCCCTAACTAACTGCCGAAAACCGTTGATCATAGATTAAATAATAAATACAAAATTAGTGCAGATGGGATAATGACTTCTCATAGGCAACATTAGGATTTCAATTGGTACGAGTACAAAGACGGGCAACCATGTATTGTAAGTTTCTGTCATATTAAAATAAAATTTAATATTTAAAATAATTTTTACACACCTATAAACTGACACTTAATTATTTTTTAATTAACATCGCTGTTTTTTCCGTTAGTACCGTATGGACGTTTGGCATATTGACAGGTATATTAAATCTCATAATTTTGATTATAATTTTCACCTATAATAAACTTATTAAAAATAGACACATTTTTAATAAATAAAAGATTTCTCATACATTTGGAACAGTTAATACTATTAGGTAAAGATCGGTCGCAACTTTCGTCTCTAGAGTCACTTGCGCATCTATGTGTATAGTTGTTTGTTCTTTATGTCTGCGGCTTAACTCAGATGACCTCTGGGCTCGTTTGCTGCGAGTTTCCAAGGGCCCCGTTACGTCGACGATTTATTTATCACAAGACGTTACTGAACATTGTGGTCGTAAAGGATTAAACTTGAATTTAAGGCGCCAATTACTGTGATTGCAGAACATTCTTGTGTGTTTTATGCTGATAATACTACTTACATCGAAGCTAATGTGCTCGAGATAATTAAGAGCATTTAATCCCTAAAATTGGGTGCTAAGTTTTGTACTTGTGTATGACTTTAGTTGGGGTAGACAATTATTATATGAGGGCAGTTTAAAATTCTGTAATATCGTACTTGTAGTGTTTCGACAGCGCAATGTGGTGTCTCTAAAACAAAATAGTAAAATAGTACTCCATGATGGCAGTGGCTTGTTTATTTTACCAATTAACAATGAATTATTAACACCTTATGTCCCAGGATGGCGAGCGCAGTGGAATGCCAAGCATTGCTTTGTAATTCATGGTGTTTGCTTTTGCTACTGTCCATATTTTTTTTGTCACCTGATGGTAAGTGATCACTGCATGAACATCTAAACACTTGTATCATGGATGTGTTGCCGGCCCATCAGATGGCCTCCCCAATGAAATGGAATGGGAAGGATAAAGGATTGGAAGAGGAAAGGGGTGTTGGGCATCCGGCAGTCTCACTCACCAAACGAAAAGCGACAGCATAGCTGCCGCTTCACGTTTATCTTCTGTAAGACAGTGGTACTATCCCGGACGAGCCTGCCCATTCATGTTGAGTCATGCCTGACAACAGCGTGGCTTAACTGGCAACTTACAAACTTTTCTAAGTCAGCCTGGTAAACAGTCTAAAATAGCCCTTGAGATTGGACAATATTTAGTGGTAGTTATAATATTTATTTTACTAAAGTTAGACATGAATATTACTCTACCATGAGCGATCGTATCGCTTAACATCAGGCGAATGGCAAGCTCGTCTCCCCATTCATTGCAATAAAAAAAAAGACATTTATTATCTTTTATTTTAGGATTTTATTTTGATATACTTTTTAAATAAATGATTCATTGTCTTAAATGTACAGATACAGATGGATACACAACACTTTATTGAACACCACATAATATAAAATAACAAAAAATAATAGAGAAACCTTACAAATATGAACAACTGGCGGTCTTATCGCTAAAAGGGATCTCTTTCAGACAACCATATAGCAATAGACTGGGGCGTTAAAGAAAATTACATGTGGCCGTTTATTGTTTTTACGTGAAAAACTGAAGTATACAAATTAGACAAGTGTGTGCGTAAATTATAACAATAGTTGGGACAAAAATAATAATGTAAAACAATATGAGTATAATTATTACATCTCACGTCATGACCAACATTTATTATTTTTTGTATTGTATCAGCCCATTCACGTCCCACTGCTGGGCACGGGCCTACTCTATAATCGAGAGAATAGATTAAGAGTGGTTAGGCCATACAGTTCACAACGCTGGCCTAGTGCAGGTTTGCGGGCTTACATTCATATAGCTGCTTACAATTTCAAAATCTTTTCCATTAAGCTCAAGCATCGTAAGAAATGCGTATGGTAAAATTTACTGTTACATTTATGTTTTGCTCTCAATTTTCCATAGCTTTGATCCTCAAATATTTCATATTCGAAATTAATATTGCCGACTCATACTTGTTTACTCGTAATAAGTATTTGATGAACGACTGAACGACATGTCGCTGAGGAACGGTATATTAAGGCTTTCGCGTCGAGAGACATTTTAGTGTGATCCACAAATATGTATGCTTGGAAATCATATATAGTGATAGAGGCAGTTCGTTTTGATTATCTGATGTCATCAGTGGCCTATCTGCTCCATATTACAGCGTTTATGATATGTGGTAACAAAGAAGACAACATGACCTCAAATCAAGGAGAGATTGGTTTTAATTATGGTTGCGGCTTCTTTGTCTTTTAGCATATCCTACTTAGAAATGAATTAAAAATAAATACACCCAGCAGTGACAACATATACTAGGAGTACATAATAAAATAAGCTTTTTTTTGAGAGAAATATAGAATTTTGTAGCGCTGGTATCTGAATTTAGAAACTGCGAAAGGCTTCCATCTCACAATATTAGATCAATACAAATTATTCCCGTAATAACAAATATGAATGGGTTCAGTATGGCGTTAAACCTCTAGTCTCACTGCCAACGTTTTAACCAACTGTGCTCAGTGCTACTAAGTCAAACAATAATAAAAGTTTGAAAATAGTTTATTTAGTTAGCAACACCACCACTCCTTTCCAAAAGATTTAATACAACGCGACATTTTGCGTGTTTGTTGCATGGGAACGGAATGTTATCAACGAATTTTATATCACATTCCTACGTTTGTTTCATTCGGATTCTGACCTAGTTTACATTAGTCTATTATAATCATAATGTGTGGGATTATTTGCAATTTGAAATAATATAAACATGCGATGGAGCAGATGAGTTTTCGAGTGAAGATGGCGCACTGTTACTGTAGTACGCTTTTAGGCTTGTGAAAGCATAATCTTGAAGGTGAAATCGAAAACATCTTGAGGAAACATGCATACTTTGAGAGGTCACAAGAATTTCAGAAATATCTGAAGTATATCAATCTTATTAGACAAGCATAGTCGACTAAAGTTTACCTTCAAATCAACGAGTTAATCAAACGGGCCGTGAAATACAAGCTAAAGCATTCTGCAACATAGTTACAAATAAAATATGTTTATTTACGTTTGACTGTTTTTTTATATTTCTTATAATATTCCAACGTATTTCCATTGTGCAATAAATTACGTTCGTTAGTAATACGGATTGTTGTTCAGATTGTCGAAAGCACTTTGTGAACAATGCCAGCTGGGGTAGGTCCCTTAACTAGTTAGGGAAAGCCCTTCATCTTTCAGAAATTACCCCGCAAAAATCGAATTTTGCAGCCCTTTTTAGGTCGGGAAAGGGCTAATGCGGGCGGAGGCTCTGTACATAAACATCTCCAAGTGGACAAGTATTACCAACGAATTTTAGGAACAGCCTGGAAAAATCTGCGAATACGCGATGTAAATGATGGAAAAATTCTTCTGCATTTTGTTTGGGTTTATTTTTGGTTTGCGTTTAGTTTTCAGCAAGACTGGTAGTGGAAGTAGAATGGTGATGCGAGTTTTAATGGTTTTAAATTTGATACCCAGGTTGACTTAGTTTGACTGTATTAAAATAATAAACGGGGTTTTTATGCGCAGTTTAATAGCCTTGACCCTTGCTAGTAATTTATCATAATACAAAGTTTCCGATTGTAAAATCATACCTAAGCAATTTTGACGGTGTCATTTAGGAGAGAGTTTAAAGTAATTCATACTCGGAGAATAGATTGCAAGCGTCAATTCATTAGTTCCACTATAATTTTCCGTTAATCTTATCCTACTACCGATATCCTCATTCATTTCTCAAATTAAAATATTTAAATGATGAAAGCATTTTTAATATGAAGACAATGCAGTCGAGCGCTCTGCATCGGAGGTATGCTGTTGGAATTAATATTGCCATAAGACGTTTACCGGCTCTGACCCAAATACTTGGAGGCTACAGATCAATATCAAGACTTGCCTAATACACTATTATCGGAACACATTTATATTTTACTGGATGAAAGAGGATGTTTAAAATCAGTCTTGTATTAAAAATATATTGACTCAGTCGTTTAATTTATTTTAAACAATGTTAAGAATAATGTTTTGGATAGATATTTTCATAGCCCATATCAAATTCTATATATAAAAATTGAGGCAGTAGTTATATTTAATGAACAATTTTATATTTTAAAATATGTTCTAAATAGACATTTTCGTCAATAGAGGCCAACATAGGATGGCCCGGATGACCTTATGAGTGTTGTAGGAAGTCGAAGGTCGTCGTGAAAATCTTAGGAGGTTGCCTCTGATTAGTAATGGATTACCTACGGCTGAAGATAATCATGATTTATAAGAATAAATGTTAATGTTTAGTAATATTAATACACACAAAAGAGAACGATGAAAACACCCTCAAACAGGGATTCGTATTAAGTTTTCGTTTAATTTTACATACGCAAAGTGTAGTTATATTGAATTTCGCAGTAATGTTAGGTAGAAACACCGCATAATTTAAAATATTAAGCTAAATAAAATTCTGATTGTACGAGTAAATGTGTCCTAAGTAAATATTTTGTTAAAAACATTCGCACTAGTCCGTTGTCGAAAATTCATGTCTAACTTTAGTAAAATAAATATATATTATAACTGCTTATTCACGCCCACTGTTGATCCCGACTCTTGTCCACGATCAAGGGCTATTTTAGACTGTTTACCAGGCTGGCTTAGAAAAGTTTGTAAGTGGTAGAGCCACGCTGTTGTCAGTCATGACTCAGCATGAATGGGCAGGCTCATCCGGGGCAGTACTACTGTCTCACAGGAAACCGACGTGAAGCGACAGCTTGGCTGTCGCGTTTCGTTCGGTGAGTGAGATTGCCGGTTGCCCAATACCCCTTTCCTCTTCCTCGTTTGCCGGACTTATGCAATAAAAAGAAATGGTAAATTATAGGCTTTACATACGGTTGAAATGAATGTGACAAACACCGGTATGCGGGTTACCTCACTATGTTTGCCTTCGATGATTATAATATAGTTTCCGTTCATTATGGAAATATTAATGTTTTTCATTATCTTCTCTGCATTGATAAAACATTTGCAATATTTTGGTCATGTTAATGATTTTTTTATATTAATGGACAGAGCGACGTTAAAAGAATAGGAAATTATCCAATCGCTAATATAAAAAAAAATCACCATAAATATCAACACCGGATTATTAATACGAGTATCATGGCTAACAAAACACCATTAGATTAATGCTCGTTAAAAGCTCAAATAAAACAGATGTAATATGAAAACAGTTGTTTAAATAAAACTTATTACCAACCTACATGATTTACAACACATCCAGCGCAACAAAATCATTGCGTCGGAACTGGAATAGGAAGTTCATAAGTTTTAACGAGATTTTTGAGGCCGTGGTTGAGTGGAAGACTTGGAATTCGGATCGTAAATTGACTTAGCAAAGTTAGTTCCGACCTGTCCCGGACTAATCCTGTTGAAGGCTACAATTTACTCCGGGGACGGTGTTTCAAAAGTGCCAAAAGGGAAATATGGATATTTCACTGTAGATTACTTTTATTGTGTTTTCCATTTCGGACCGACCTTCGCTGACGGCTGGGAGACCTCGCGATTATATGCGATTTTAAATTGGTTTTATTTTGGAAAAAGAGTGGTGGCCTGTTGGAAAACGGACCAGACCAGGCTGCAAACATGTTCACGGTGTACGCGAGTTCAAATCCCAGGGCACACCTGACTTTTTGGAGTCATGTGTGTATTGGTAGTCAATCACACACTATAACGGCGAAGACATCGAGAGGAAACCTCCATAGTATAGGGATTTGTATGAATTTCTATAGTATGTAAAGTCTTCCAACCTGCACTAGGCCAGCGTAGTGGACTATGGCCTCTCTCTGCAGCCGCAGGAAGTATATGGCTAATTAATCGTACTCTCGATTGTAGAGGAGGCTCGTGTCCTGCAGTGGGACGAATATGAGCTGATACAGAACTCTTTGGAACTTTAACTGTCAGCTGATAATCACGCACTGCTCAGTGCGGAATTCCCGTGTTAGATTGAAAGGGCTTAGGCATAGTCCATGCTGGCTTCGTGCGGGCTGGCAGACTTCACATACCACAAAAAAATCTATCTTCCGGTCGATGCTATGGTTTGCATTCCTGCTCAGTCTTTGTCATTTAGCTCCTTCGGTATTCTCCGTTGTAAAACCAGTATAAGCCAGTAAAATATGGCAAAGAAAAAACTGGAAGCGAACTGGACAGCTGAGATGGAGATCTCAAGCTAGATTCTAAGCTACGTGACTGAATTTTAAACATGAACCCTCACTCAAATGTAGTGCTGCTTATAATATTTGTTTTTTCTTTGCAATGGCTTACATATATATATATTTTCATATTTTTATATACTTTTACATAAGTAAGAGAATAAAGATTGCGTGTTTTATTTATTAAAACGGTTTGATAGTGATGGCGACCGATGTATGACAGCAAAGTTGTCACTTGACATCAGAATTCAGTTGACAGCGGTGGACATAAAACCCATAGCGCTCAGAGTCATATTTAGAACCGCAGACATTTTTCAATTATGTGGGATTGAATTAAGCGAGTTGTCATTATATTTGTTCGGAGTTTTATCGTAACGTATAGGGTTTATTTAGAAAGTTTTTCATTCCACTCGACACCCGGGCTTTGTCCTTTTGTTAAACTTATCTCCATATTTAATTGGTGGATCCTAAAATTACGCTTTGTTTTTGAAGGCGAAATTGAAAAATATTAACTCCCTAATATTTTTGCTTATTCCTAAAGACGTTCTAGGACCTACATCTTTTTATTAAGTGAATGGCAGGTTTGTTGGCAAAGAATTGGGTGGTTGAAACCGAAAGTTTGTCTTACCTTTTCATTTTTTTTTTATTCCTTGTAAACCTTTTTGCGATAAAATGAAAAATGAAAATAATTTGTTGAATCCATTAAAATGTTCAAGATTATTTAGATTCAGTCATTTTTTTTTCTACCACCCGGTTCGGAAAGCGGTTTTCACTAGAGAAGAACGGGCAAGAAACTCTAGTGTTGCTCTTTTCAAAACCAGTTTACAATATCGTGATTATTACAAAATTTACAAGTTGGTCCAAATCAGAGCAGTTCATTAATAATTTGTTATAATTTGCAAGTGACATATATTTTTAAGACAATATGTTTATATTCTGTTTAATATGGCTGAGTGAAGTGAAGTAGCCCAGAACGAAGAATCAGTATACCCTGTTTCACCAACGCAGTGAATACTCGTGAAAACCTTATGTAATCTATAAATTAGTTACAATGTAAGCAAATCAGACCAGTCCACACAAGCAGCACCCGTTCACGAGTATGATGCATGTGCCAGCCATCGGCCTCCTCAACCATGCTACAGGGAAGTGACCGACCCGGCACACGACGCCGCCGCAAGCACAGACTTTTAAGCGAGCATGACATACCCAATCGCTTACAAAGTAAAATACAATGTGTAAAGTTACTTAATAATATAGAGATATAATATACATGAAGATAATGTTTCTTTAAATTGGCATACAGATCATAATTATTGAGGTACTATAGGTGTTTGTTGAACCGTACCGTTGTTTTCTTTATATGAGATCGGTCGCTTGCTCATTGACCATTGTTATACATAAACGTTATTTAACTTGCAAATTGTTGTGATTTTACATTTATTATGTATATATTTATATATATTTCATAATTACATTATATATACTTGTGTAATATGTATTTATGAGGTTATAATTATATTTTATTTTTGTATGAAGTAGTTATATTGTTATTTATTAATTTATACTTCTGCCACTATACGCCCTAGCCTGCCTGAAAGGAGAGAAAAACTCTCCTTTCTTTTATGTTCATCCAAAGGTTTCCTGGAAAAGATTGCTTTGTGCAATAAGGCCGCCGATTGTACTTATTTTTAATCTAGTTGTAATCATTCGTGCCTTTTCGTGGTGCAATCACAATAAAGAATATAAATAAATAAGTAAATAGTTCAGATGTTGTCTAGTTCTAAACTTCATGAAGTGCGTGGTGGCCTGTTGGTAACAGACCAGACCTGGCTGCCTACATGTTCACGGTGGTTACGGGTTCAAATCCCAGGGCACACCTCTGACTTTTCGGAGTCATGTGTGTATTGATAATCAATCACCACGCACTATAACGGTGAAGGAAAACATCGTGAGGAAACCTGCATACCATAGCGATTTGTATATATTTCTATGGTATGTAAAAATCTGCCAACCCGCACTAGGCCAGCGTGGTGGACTATATGGCCTAACCACTCTCAATCGTACTCTCGATTGTAGAGGAGGCCTGTGCCCAGCAGTAGGTCGTATATGGGCTGATATAATACAATACAAAACTTCATGTGTTCAGAACACGCGCGAAGCCTTCTCGAAGGACCAAAATAATGTACGAGCACAGAGTGAGGGTGCAGTTGTTTGAAATGATAAGAATTTTAATGTTCACTTATTTATTGTCCAGCTTCACAAATGATCTTAAAGTTGATTGTGTTAAGAAAATGTTAAAAATGTTTAATGAATGCACCCGGTTGACGCGATTGCTAAGTATGCACAAATGTTCATACATAAATACATAAACACACGCCTTTTTCCCAGAAGCGGTAGGCAGAGGTGCTACCAGAACACCCACGTTTCGCCTTGTATATTCCGTCCCACGATGTGATAGGGGGCGAGCCTATCGCCATATCGGTCACAAATTTCTGACTCCGGGCTGATAATTAATAGATAAATCCAATATCACTTTTCCCAATTTCCAACTTCACTTTTTTACAATCGTACCGTAGTACCACTAGGCCACCGAGGCAGTCTGCATTATGCACTAATGTTAATATAAATTAAGTTATGCGTTACAAACATATTTATGCTTATTGCTTACTAAAGCGTTCGGCAAATTAGACTGAACAATTGTTCACATCACCCAATTTTTGTCAAAACAAGATAATGGAACTACACCTATCATGGATCTAGTTAGAATCTCCAATAAAGTGAAGTGACAGTGGCCGGTGCTTATATCGTGCAGAGACGATGACTTTTGGAGCGGAAAATTTCTCGTCTGGCGACCGCTTGCTGATATAGAAGACGACCTCACATTGGAGAGAGACAAGACAGTGTTTTTATCGAGTTGATTTGTGCTATTAGTTATTCATTGTCTGTACAAATTTAACAGACATTGTAGAGCAAATACAGCGTAGAAATTAGAGTTAAAAATTATATTACTATCTCAAACGTCTATAGTTCACACTCAAGCGTGTTTTGCTATGGTTATACACACTATAGTTTAAATGTCCTAAGTTTGGACCACAGACCAGAAGAAATGGTTTAAGTAAAACAAAATAAAAATACATATGCTGCATAATTATTTATTCAATATGATCAATATATTTCTTCACATTTCCTTCTTTCGTACTTAATTCAAATTCCGTATACTCGTAATCACAGTTTATAATTAATGTTCTTCCTTTTAATTTTAATAATAGTTTAACGCACTTACGTATATAACTAATATAACACGAAATCGAAATACATACACATAAACTCTAGCCTTTTTCCCAGAAGGGGTAGGCAGAAGTGCAACCAGGACATCCACGTTCCGCCTTGTATTTTCCGCCCCACGATGTGGTAGGGGGCGAGCCTATTGCCATATCGGGCACAAAATCCTGACCCCGAGCTGATAGTGAATAAAAAAATCTAATATCAATTTGCCCGACCAGGCTTTCGAACCCGAGATCTCAGCTTTGTAATCATACCATAGTACAGCGGCGCACCGAGGCAGCTTTTTAACCTCTTAATTTAATGTTACTGTGCTAAAACGGTAAGGGCCTCTTCCACCAACTTTGAGTAAACTGTTGATTAGTAACTTTTTGATTAAAATTTATTGCGAAGTAAAAGTGCCGAGTATCGATTTTAAAAGTGAAAGCAAAGTATCGAGTTACAACACACACACACACAAAAAAACACACGCGTCCTTCCCAGAAGCTGTAGGTAGAGGTGCTACCCACGTTTCGCCTTGTATATTCCGTCCCACGATGTGATAGGGGGCGAGCCTATCGCCGTATCGGGCACAAATTCCTGACTCCGGGCTGATAATGAATAGAAAAATTCAATATCACTTTGCCCGACCCGGGATTCGAACCCGAGACCTCAGCTTTGTAATCATACCGTAGTACAGCGGCTCACCGAGGCAGCTTTTTAACCTCTTAATTTAATTTTACTGTGCTAAAACGATAAGGGCCTCTTTCACCAACTTTGAGTAAACTGTTGATTAGTTACTTTTTGATTAATATTAATTGCCAAGTAAAAGTCCCGAGTATCTACCGTGGATTTTAAAAGTGAAAGCAAACTATCGAGTTACAACGTGCTGGTAAAGTGATTGACATAAAAAATTGAACGAATCATTCGTTTAATATTACGTACCTGCCTCCCGCTGATGTGTCAACGTATTTTTTTCTTAATAAATAAGAAAGGAGGTTTGAAATTTGAAACTTTTTCTGACCATTAAGTAACTACGTTAATTGGCAGACGATGTGGCCAGTAACGTACTGATTAGTGTAATCATAGGATTAGTGTTACTGGAGCGTCGTGAAATCGACACGTGATTTTACGGGTGACTTTAATTAATGACTAGCCTACTTGGAGCTTTACTTGAGGGTGGTGAACGAGGCCCTAAGATGAAAAAAAGAATAAGAATTAATATTTATTGTTTCTACTAAATCGTATCAAGGTACGATTTCCACACAACGAAAAACCAAAACTGACATCGACGTAAATCGGATTTACGAAAATATTACCGGAATATGTTACCAATTCGCTCGCTTAATAGAATACAGCATCCATTTGTCTGATCTGGATCAAAACAAATAAGGAATAAATAATTAGCGGTAAGCCTCAAAGGTTTATTGTGTATCGTACAAGACAATTATTTCTTTTCTCTTATTTTATATATTTTACCGATCGGAATTAAGACTTGGTCTCGATTACGCGAATTAATTTCTGCTGACCAAGTAAAAAAAACTACGGATTCCGTTCCGACGTGACCGGGAACTTAAATGAGCTCCGCTGCTCGGAATGGGAAAAAATAATTATTCCTCTCCCCGTTCCCTTCGTTATAGCAAATATCTCACGGAATGTACTGAACCTTATTGGAACAAGTTAATTTTCACTTTATTCCGGAATGATTTGTTTTATTTTCAAGGGCTGGGAATATATAGAGGGGTTCTTTTATTTGGTTAGTAATTTAAGTGATGTTTCTTGTATTTTAGGATATTTCTTCTATCGTATGCCTGATTGCGTGGTGGCTTGTTGGTGAAGGACCCGACGCGGCAGCCATCTTGTTCACAGTGATCGGGGGATCAAATTTATATTATAATAATGTTGCATGCTATTATCACTTCGTCGTTAGCACTTGACATTTTTTCAATGCAAGTTCGCGTTTTGTAGCGTCGTTGACGATTACATGCACATAATATGCAAAATATCGTCAATTGTGCGTTGCATGCATTCGTCAATTGTCGCGAGGGTGGACAGTAGGCCTAAGTATTAAAAAGAGAGGGTTACGAAAACATTTACTATGCAATCAACATTATCTATCTATATTATTTTACGTGTTACACGGTTAAACTAACTAAATGTGATTGGATCCAACTAAAAATCACGAGTTCAATACGCACAATTTACAAAATTGATTCATACACATTTAAACTTAGAAAACCATGAAAATGTAAAAGAATCATTACCTAACTAATCCCAAGCAAGTTATATTAATGAAAATATTACAAATATACATAATATATACATGCCATTGTTACAGACATAGAGACATTAAGATGAGTGGTCTTGTGTCGTGCATAGGGAATTTTCTTCCCAACACCCAGACCCGACACAAACATTTATGAGCAACACAATTGTCTTTATGCGCAAACTCGGTTGCATCTCGTTTGACAGCTAGCTCCCAAGTCCCAATCAATGCGCTATTGCAGGTGCAATGTTAATAAAATGCGCGCATTGTACCCGCTAAAGCCACTTACTGGTGTCTCATGGACAGTAGCAAAACCACACATCACCATGAAATACAATGTAATGCTTGTCATTCCACTATGCTCGCCATCCTGAGATAAAATATGTTAAGTCTCATTATGTCCAGTAATTATTCTAACACAATATCCTTCATACCGGAACACAACAATGCATTTACAATGCTGCTTGATGGAAGAAATACATTGCGTGGTACATACCCAGGCAGCCTCCTATGCCAGAGAGACCTACCACCAGTAAATGCGTCCACGGGGCTATTTGTACGTGTATACTGAAGCTTTCTATACATAATATAATTATGCGATTTCCAACACGCTTGCACAATGGGGCTGGTAGCGACTGGATGCATAAAGCAGCAGACCGGGCTCTGTGGCGTACTTTGGGAGAGGCCTATGTCCAGCAGTGGACTGCAACGGGCTGATGATGATGATGATGATGATGATGAACACGCTTTTCCTTGGTGTCACCACCTCGCAACCATCCTTTATACGTTAGTGAGTCAGAACGTACCTGATTCACCTAAATTATCAAAGCAATTACAATATTATATCACTTAAATATAAACACAAATTGAAATAAGTACAAAATCCTTTGCAAACACGCAAAACCTATCAAGTTACTCCACATAATTACACTAAATTGAGCACGTAATACAATGCAAAATTAATTTATTTTCCTATTCTAATGAGGACGTGTAGATTCAGTTAATAATACGAGTAATGAAAGCGAATTTCGCCAATTTGACACAATTATTGGAATTTGTGAAATGCAGTAATGAATAACGCTTTGATTCCAAAATGAACCAATAACGTAGTCTCATTCACTCATTTACAAATTGTAATCAACATTATAGTGGTCGAAATTCGACCGTAGGTCATGAACTTTAAAGGTCCTACTACAAGTTTTTCGGTTCGCTGTCTCAAGAGAACCGATAGGATACTTCCTATTCCTGTAGAATCATGGAAGTCAAGAAGAATTTTTAAAAGTGGTAGAGCCACGCTCTTGTCAGTCATGACTTAGCATGAATGGGGAGGCTCGTACCACTTTTTCACAGGAAATTGATGTTCAGCAACAGCTTTGCTGAAGCGTTTCGTTTGGTGAGTGAAATTGCCGAATGCCCAATAAGGGGTTTCTCTACCAATCCATTTTTCTTCCCGATCCCCTCCCAATCTGATGGGCCGGCTTGCTCGATTGCCGGACCTATCCTATAAAAAATGTATATTCTCGTAATACTACATATGTATATTTCTATAAATTTTACGTCGCCTAATTAGTTTATTTCTTATAGATAAAATGCTAAGGGATGTAATAATCCTTATAAACGGACAAGATAGCGAATAAAACCTAGCTCTCAATAACTGTATCAACATGACTAGATTTTATCAATTTTCAGATTTTATCGCGGTCTGTTTTATTCGCAATGTTCCGGGTCCATTGCGGTGTACATACATATTGTTATTTTACGAGTTCCTCGATATTCTGCGACGGCGGTACGCTAGACGTAAATATTTAACATTTGCACAATTTCATCTCATACTAATGGGTCGTTGACCGAGGGGTAGATTAGGTTTGTATATATTTCGTGTTTATGTCAATAGTTTGTTATTCGTTCTTATTGGTCAATTTCATTTAATGTATTAAGTTAAAGTATTGGATCAAATGTCTAAAGAATACGACGACATAGTAAATTATTATAATTCATAATTTATTTTCAATTTTGTTAGTATGCAAAATAAATAAATATGCTAGATTAACTTTATTTCTATTAAACTTTTTGGGATATTTACCAAACATAGTAACTAAAACTGTATAAAAACACGATAAATTCATGAATGGAGTTTTATTTTATCACGTACAGCTAATGACATTTAAATTTAAATTTCAGCAGGACCAATGTAGTTTATTTCATTGATCAATTTATTATTTGAGAAAATATCAAACATAAATAGTAAGTACGACTATCAAAAACATATTGTAAAGTTTCCAATAACAAATACTTACACGTGAATAGTGCAAATACATAATTAATAATTACAATGAAATGTATGATTGTCTCCTATAGGGATTTCAATTAGTAAATCTCCATGGTATTGGACGTGTGACATTAAGCACGCATCGTATGCATCGTTAGAACACTTCTACCAACATTTTTCATACAATTCTAATTAGGAACGCGAAATTGAAACCTCTAAACAATATACAAGACGACCGTCGCTTTAACAGTAAATTCAATTAACTATTGCCATTTCGAACCATCTATAACATCCCTTCAATGGAGAACATTGGGCACTTTTGAACTCTCGTTGGACCTCGCGCAATTTTAGGAATATAATTAAACCGTGACAGTTTCTAGATAACTTTCATCTGTGCAAGGAATTGTATTAATTTCATAAGCTAATAGAATTTGGCTTCCGAGATTTGGTTAGATCATTTTGGAAGATAATGTTTTGTGACGAGGTTTCGGGGTCGGCAGTTTTAAAAGGATTTTTGTTTGCGAACTATTAAGGCCATTCTCTGATGTTTCAAAGACAACCATTTGATATTGTATTGGATCTTTAATATTTAATATTCTATCGTGGATCTTACATATATTACTATGTAAAAGAGGTTTGTTTAGTGACATACTCGTAATTAATACTCTAGTATTGTTTAACGTGAGAGACAGAGTTCGTTTTAGACGGTGACATAATGATATTTTTGAATAGACGGTAGGATGTAAGGAACAGCTAAAAATTGTGTTGTAATAAAAGTTGTGAATTCGTGATACAGTAGTAAT
Organism: Theretra japonica; assembly: GCA_033459515.1. Classification (NCBI taxonomy): domain Eukaryota; kingdom Metazoa; phylum Arthropoda; class Insecta; order Lepidoptera; family Sphingidae; genus Theretra; species Theretra japonica. Next base: position 4,272,635 of record CM065938.1, on the reverse strand, counting down.
TATTTTAAGAAACCACAAGTTGACCTTTTAAATGATTTGACAAGAGTGATTATGAAGAACAATTCTAAATTAGAAATAGAATTTCATACTTTACAATATCGGTAAAATATCTTATATTTTTCTTGAAGGAAAGTTTGGATTCCGTGTTTCACACCGAAGAAGAAGTTACTGAGGAAACCTGATGAACAAAACTGAAATCTGAAATACAGAGAATTCCATAAGGATTTTAAAATTATGTCAAATTCTCCAACATGCCTTAGGTTCTTGAACGACTGAAGACTACATTTTTCTTGTAGGCGATTCCGATGCAGTAGGTTATATATGAACTCTTAATTATTTTTGTAAACAACACAGTTTATGTAATTATATTTAAAGAAATCTATTCTTCTGACCTCATAACATACGAAAATTGAATTTTATTCTGACATTTATTCAAGTTCACTAAAACTCGTCGAGCCCAGTCGTATAATGTGACGAAATTACACCAGACACCGACACGAATGTATTATCATATTTGACATGACATAGATTCTAATAAAGTGGGAATGTTGGCACGATATTTTTTCAATCTTAGTGCGTGTGTTACATGTTATATGGTAATGAGAATGTGCCCTTTTTGTTCAGTATAGACACGGCAGTGCGCCAGCCAAGTTCAATTTTCAGTAGTTGGTGACATAATTCGTCAGTGTTTTTTTATGTTAAATTGTTGTTGATTGGTGCAAGTTAAAACAATGCGATTTATCACTCGTTTTTTGGTTTAGTGAAATGTGGTGAATCGTTACAAAGCTTAAAAACAAATATTTCGATAAAAAATCTTGCGTAAATTAGTAAGTTCTCTACTACACTAGTTACTTACGTAAATACTCATAAAGATGTTCATCTTTGAGCATATTTTTTAGATAATATAATATATTTTATTACATGTTAATACGTTTAATACAATATAAATAACATTATAACGAGGGAACAGAAACCTATACCTTCCACACGATTTTCATTTTCTCATAATTCTTCTAGTTAAGATCTCAGACATAACAGACTTGTCTGACAAGATGGAGCGACGACCTAGTAAGATGGAAAGGAATTAATGGTAGGGATAAAACGGACATCAAGTACGGTAAAGCAAGTCGTTTGAGATGTAGCGGAATCAGTCATGTTAAAGAGCATGGCCATTGCATCTAATTTTATATATTTATGAAGTATAATTATTTAGCCAACTCGCACTAGGCCAGCGTGGTGGACTATATGGCCTAACTACTCTCAATGGTACTCTCGATTGTAGAGGCCCGTGCCCTGCAGTGGGACGTTTATGGGCTGATACAGAATATTTATTAATGTACGTTTTGTTACCGGGCTGTAGATGACGCTAGAAGGTAAGTGATTTGCAATTCAAATAACTATTTGAATTGCTACTACTCATAATGAACATAATTTTGCCGATCTATTTGACGCCGAGTAAATTTAAAGTTATACACGACGGGTCCGCAATCCGGATATCCTACTGCCAATTATAGGCCCCTATCTTAAAACAAGGTTTTAGCTTTCTAGAAATATATATAGGAAAAAAGACATTTAATTCAAAGTTCCATGTACTGCGAAATAATTTTACAGTCATCCGAAGTTTTTTATTTAAACCGCCAAAAGTGGAGCACATTTATCTTGGCTTTTTCATTTTCCTTTTTTATTTCGTCCTAAAGCCAAGGGGATGGTTTTATGCCCTTATAAATCATATTGTTTGTCTCCCTATAGATTAAAGGAACGTTAATTAAAACTAAATTCCGACCTTCCATTGTGTGGATGTTTCTTTTTGCTATTGGCTAAATAATACGATTCTATTTTACCGATCAAAGGGCATTGTTGGTTTCCTACGATTCCAGTGAATTTCATTCAACTCCAAATAGATCTTTGATTGTTACAAATCGAATGCTTGAGGACTGATCTCCGAGTAATGGAACAATTAACGATTTGTTAGGTGATTTTAAACGTGTTTTGTTTTTTCCCGTTAGGAATAGTATAAATAAATAAACACGCATTGTAACATAAAGAGAATAACACAGCTACCGCTTTCATAGTATTCACGACATTGTAAATTCGTATTAGTCTACAGTTGTGGTTAACGGAAAATTACAGGAATATGTATTTTGTTCAACCAGTTTTTGATTGATCAAATTTAAGTATAGACAGGCAAACCCACAAAGGATTTAAAACATATTTCACTCGCGGCCGTTTTCAATATGAATACATACATAATATACTCACGTCTTTTTCTCAAAAGGGATAGGCAGAGGTGCTAGATCTCCTACATTTCGCCTTGTGTTCCGTCTCACAATGCTAAAAGGCGAGCCTATTGCCATATCGGGCACAAATTAATGAATCCGCGTCGATAATAAATGGAAATATCTAATATCACTTTGCCCGAACCAGGATTTGAACCTGAGACCTCAGTCAGTGTTGCAATCGTACCGTAGTACTACAACTACGCCATCGAGGCAGTATATTATGAATAGCAGCAAGAATCTTGAAGGGTAGTTCAGAATTTTTATTTTACAATGAATGTTACTGAACCTTTGTGAACATAGCTCAGCTGTATCGATTTCATATAGCCAATTATAAACAGGAATGCTTTATCTTTTTAATTGAACTACAAAGCGACGTTCCAGCTCTTTCAACGCAAAGTAATTGCTCTCCACTATAAAATTTCTTTGCAAGTTATAGCTGTAAGAGGCAATAAATCGTAGCTAAGATGACGTATGTGTTGGGCTCGCGACTTCACTTCACTGCTAGAGATTTTAGTTTTATTTCTATAAAAGTATTATTTACTACGAAATACTGATAGTTTTTCGTAAATATAAATAGCATCGTTTTTCTATTTGTATGTGAATAACTTATAAGATTTATGTGCTCGTATAAGTGGTGTGAAAATCGGGATGTAACATCGGAAATTATAGTTTTAAATAATAATATTTTGAGTCTTTTATTCTTGCATTTTTACAGGATTTTAAAAGGTGAAGAAACATCCAAATTTAAGGAATTTAAAACTAATAAAATGTATCGTTTGATAATGCGGACTATTTATAACATTTAAGTGAAACAAAACCAGTTTCTAAAATATATGTGGGAAGTGAAAAAGATACTCTATAATTTCATAAATAACCTGCAAAGAAAACCATTCCCTAAAAACATTACACAAAAGAAAAATAATACAACCAATAGTTAACTAATAAGTCATGCACACTCACCGGAATTCCGCTCTCGAAGCTAGAGAGTCGCCGCCGCAGAAACTTGCACTAAATTAACCATGAAATTGATAAAAAAATAACCAGATATGTGTATTAGATATATTGTACAATTATTTTAGTCATATCATATAAAATAATATCTGGTTTGTTTAATATATCCTTTTGTCTGAAATTATAGTTCGGACCCAGTAACGTTTATATTAAGTTGTATTGTAGCAGGCGTATACTTGTTATATTTAGATAATTTAAAACGAAAAGATAATTAAATAGTTTGATAACCTGGCTATTTTTAATTATTAGGACACATAAAAAAATAAAAAAAAATACTTGCGGAAAGTACTCAAAATTAAGCCAATAATATTATAAATAAGTATCTGAAGAAAACACCCGTCAGCACATTAAAATTAAACAGAAATATTCCAACAAAAATAAACCATGCAAACTCACCGGAATGTCGCCCTCGAAGCTAATATACCAATGGTCGCCGCAAAATTCCATGTATTGTTGCACTAAAACTCACTTTCACAAAATTGGCCATAAAGTTGATTGAAATATAATCAGCTACGTCTATTAGATATATTGTTCTGTTATTTATGACGTATTCAATAATACCTGGCTTGTAAAAATGTTTGCTTTTGTTTGCAATTATAGTCCGAACCCAGTAAAGGTTATAGTGAGCGGATTCTAATATTTTAGGCGTATATAAGTAGTTTAAAAATGCTTAAAAAATATAAAATGTATATGTTCATAACCTGATCTATTTTAAATATTTACGTCGCACAAAATTAATTTTTAAAAGACCTTCGGAAAAAAATATCCATAAGGGTCATAATAACTGCACAGAAGACAAATTGCCCTAAAACACATTTGAATACAAAAATAACCTGCAAAGAGGACACCCTATCAACACGTTTAAATACAACAAAAACAATCCTAAAGTTTAATACACAAATACCTGCAAAGAAAACATCTAAACATATTGAAATACAACAGAAATAATCCTACAAATGGTAAAATTATAAATCATGCACACTCACTGGAATTCTGCTTTCAAACACAGGCCTGCACCGACGCAAATGCATCAAATATTGAAGCACTGCAAATCACTTTCACTGAATTGACCACAAAATATATTTAAATACAACCAAATATTATTAGTGATATTTTAGAATCAAAAATAACTTGCACTGATTTTAATACTAAACTGATTAAAATATACCGAGAAATTAAGAGCAGATCCAAAGCACGTGCTGCTCCTTCGAACGCGCGCATAAGACTGTCCGACTGTTCTGTGGAGCAAAACCAAGGAAACTTCAACTACCCTCCGTTGAAATATATTTGTGACAAAAAGAAATTGTGAATGTTGAAACTGTCGTTTTTATTTAATATTATTTATATTTATAGAGGGTATTTTCCACATCTTTTTTTAACTTATTTTTATTAAATTCAGGAGTGACACTGTTAATATAGCCCCATTTACACGGGGAGAGTTTTTCGCCTCAATTATACGATTATCGTAAGGATATATAAAAGTTGCATTGTGTAAACATTTGTCAGAACACGATAATATATGGCGGTTATGTCATACGATAATGGCATACGATTTTTGCCGCGGGAAACTATTCCCGTCTAAATGGGGCTTTATGAGACACTACTCGGCCTCAAGACACCAAGAGTCAAAACAAATGCTTGGACCACACAATGTAACGTCACTGAGGCTATAATGTATCATACTATAACGGTCTTTTCAAATAATAAATAAATAAATACACCCAACAGTCACATACGTAGTCCTGATCCCACATTAAGATCAATTAACTCTTGTGTCGTGGGTATCACTACACTCTCGGTCTCACAAACACCCGGACCCGAAACAAATACTTGTGAGCCTCACAAACATTTGTCTCGGTGCGGGGATCGAGCCTGTGGCATCTCGTTTCACAGCCGGCGTCTAACCAACTGCGCCACGGAGGCTGTTATATCCTATATGCTTCGTATATTGTAACTAAAGCCAATTAATGTCTTTCTAAACGATTTCAAAAAGACGACGAAGAAAACGATACCACGAACCAAAGAAAACGATAGCAAAAAGATAAAGATCTCATACAAAACCAAATCTTGCCTTCTTTTCGGGTAATTAACGGAACGAATCAAAGTTAGCTAATTCAACTTGATTACTTCCTGAGCCCTCGAATAGCTTCTATAATTACTTTTATTTAGTAGATACCTACAAATGTTCTATTCTTATTTGCGGTAATTAATTGGGTGAATAAGAAGGGGTGACTTATTAAAACAGAAGGTTATATTACGATAATAATAATTTAAATTATTCGATGAGTCAGACAATTAAAAAAAAATTGCTGAGGGAATTTCTTAGGCCGTTTCTTCATTAGGTATAGGCGACATCACATTCCGAAGTGGTAGTAGATTAATTATATAATCCATCCAAAGGACCCCATGAAAGACTTTATAAATAAGTTTCAATCCTGTGTTAAATCATAGGAACATTTTCAAATCGCAATACTCACATAAATTTAATAACACAACCTTTGATTATACCGGATGAAATTGAAAACAGTCGACAAATTGATATGGGTGATTCAGTATCAGTAATACTTGTATCCTTGATAGAAATAAAACAAATTTAAATTGTAATTCAAAAAACCTATTTTTTCGCCTATAACGATGCAAACGAAGTTATTGCTTTAGGTAAACTCAAAATATCAGTACTTTATTATTATTTCTAGACGACTCAAAAGTTTACAAATAAATAAAATATTCAAAGTATCAAGTCACATCGATCGCGCATCACGTGCGGCATTTACACTCGTAGATCGTAAAAAGTGGCAACGCGTCGAACGGTCATTCAAATTTTTTTATCTATTTTGCCCGTAAAGAGCGAGTACAAACTACAAACGCACCTACTCGACACTGCGACGTTGCCAAACCGACAACCGTATGATCCCGCCGCCGCGCCGCCTAAGTACCTACACATAGGATCAAGGCTGCAGTTGCACGCGACGCAAGCGCCCTCAAAACAAACAAAAAATCACCAGTCGTCCGAAAACTATCTCCGAGATAGGTCACGGTCGCGCATGCGTCATCGATTACAGCTGATTGTAGGATTATCTTATGTGCATGTGAGTGTGTTAGTTAGTGTGTGAGGTAGTTAAATCGCAAACGACTGTGCTGCGTAAAATTAAAGAGAATTTGCGGCGTCGTGCTTTGTTGTGTTTGGAGAACGGCGGAGGACATTTCGAGCATTTATTAAGATACACGTAGATAAGCCATCTCCTTAAGAACATTTACATGTGAGTTAATTAACGGTGATTATTATTTAATTTAAATGTCAATTATTGTAAATATCGTGATTCCAACTTTTTAAATACGCCAAAGATACGATAGATACCTCTTAATACTCAAGTAACTAAGTGTTTGATTATGTTTTATTTATCGCATGTTTGACCGTCCTAAGCCGGTAAAAGTATGAAGGGGAAGTTGGTTTCTCAATTTTACTTATTCACGATGCGCGCGCGACGCGGTTAGCACACACCCCCCGCGCGTCTTCCTATTCGTCATTCATTCATTAACAAAACTAACACGCATGGAATAATTAATTTGATACTTTTGATTATTATAAAGTTTTTTTGTAATATCAAAAACATAACTCAATTAATCTAATTATGTGCCCTAAATATTCTTGATTACAAGTTGGGTTATTCATTTAAGTTTGTCGACTGAATTCGATTTCATCCTGTATACTTGTCTACTTATTCAAAGAACACAACCCAGACAGCATCTCACGGTTCACAGTCGATACACGAACTAACATTCTTAACAAAATCACTTATATATCCTAACAATCGAATGATTAACAACTAATACAGGTCATATAAAGTTATTAACATTAAATCCATATTTCATCGTAACCTCAGCAAGGTTCTCTTCATTGATGTTAAAGAATATAATAATTTAATTAATAATTCAACGCAATCTAGGCTGGTCGTCATAAACTCGTATACCGGCGAGGTGTTTCAAAATAAAAAACTTTCCGTCTTTGCGAACTTTCCCTCAAGTTTTATTAACTTTTCAAACTACCGGCTTAGTTTACAAAACCTCATGATTATAATTAAATTTGTATTATAAATAATAATTAAGTTTGTAATATAAAGGTCTATGTGACGATCCATGGGGGAAGTCTATGTTCAGCAGTGGACTTCCTAAGACTGAACCGAACTTGATTTGATTTTTGATTTATGCATTACCTACCTACCGAAAAATTATGGGTTAGTTTTAGACCAAAATAATTGAGTATTCTCAGGCAAGACCACAATTAGCTTGAGTCTTTGCATACAAATCAACGACGAAGGCCGACTTCCGGCGCCGATTAGATAGCCGATTGGCGGAGAGATTTAGAAGCTTACTGCATCGAAGGCTGCAGGTTCAATCCCCGGACCGATAAATATTTTTGTGTGCATGTAAAAATGTTTGCAAACACACTCATGTTACATTATGTTCGAACGTCGTACGTAAAACTGAATGGATATGCCTATGTACTCTACAAAATGTTCGAAATACTAAATTCTACTCGAATCGTCTATCTTATATCGTAATCACAGAATAAATTCGGAGTGTATGATAAGTGTCATAGGGAACCGTATTGATTTTTAGAAGTGGAAAATTATAGTTTGCTTCGGACGTCGAACGTTCGAACATTCGAACTTCGTTTCGTATCATAGAGTAACCCACCTGATGCCTCCTAGTGTAAGACAATGTACTTTTTAATTGGCCACAGTTATGTAACAATTAGTTAATAAACGTGCAATGGACAATTCATGTATCGATTTAAACTTCCAAATCTGTTTTAAAGCGACCAATTATTCAAAAACTAAATTTTGCTCGCAGACACGAATTGTTTAGAGTGCATAAAAACGTTGCCCTAATTGGATTAGTCGTGTAAAAAACTAACGCTTTTGTTTTACAATAGTATTGTTTCATGCGTTCGATTTTATATATAACTATAGTTATGGTTTTGTACCTAGACTGTTTAGTTTTTTTATGTTGTAATTTCTACTGGTGGACGGTCTCGTCTACAGGGTGGATGGTAGCCCTGGTTAAGGTTGCAGGAAATCGCTGAATGCAGGCCACTTCCAACAGATCAATGTGGAGATCCTTGAGGAAGGCCTATGTTCAGTTGACTACCTGTGGCTGAATAGAGAGAGAGAGAGAGAGAGAGAGAGAGAGAGAGAGAGAGAGAGAGAGAATTTCCACTGAGCTAGCTTAGCTTCTATACGTCACTCAAGGTTACATCTGAAATCCAGCGCTGTGGGGTAGCTTCTGTTCACATAGCTCAATGCTGAGATGATAACTTGTTGTCGCGAGTGAGCTCTGCAACATACGTACTTGCTTTTAACTCTTTTTTATTCTGTTGTGTTATAATCTATGCATACATATAATAAATTTATAACCGATCGATTCGTGGAAGATAAATGAGAAAAACTGATATGGCGGGACTATGTTAACGTAAATAGAACCCAAAACAATGATTTTTTGATTTTTTGCCTGCTTGTCTATTTGTCTGTGCGGTTTTCAGCGATGAACTCAGAAACGGCTTGATGAATTTTGATGAAATTTGGTATGGAGGAAGCTAACACCCTGGATCAACACTAAGGCTACTTTTTATCCCGAAAAATGTAGTGTTCCCTTGGGATGAGGGAGGAATTACTATATATTTCTTATATTTTTGTACTCAAATGGATGGCATGCGACTGGATTATATACCTTGAGTGAGAATGAGACGGGACAAGGCGGGATATAACGGGACGGGACGGGATGAGATTTTTTATAAGGATATCACGCAAACGAAGTTGCGGACAGAAGCTAGTAGCTTAATATGTTGTATGCGGCTAATATAATGACAACAGTATTTTGTTTCTTTCTTCTTTCAATTATTCTAGCCTTCTCCATCTAAACAAATATTTTAAAGAAGACAGATTTTATTGTTTGTTTGCATTGAATAGGCTCTGAGACTAATGGATCGATTTGAAAAATTATTTCATCATTAGAATCCTACATTTTCCCTGATGAAAGTATGTAGGTGATATACCTACTATTTTCAAAAAGATATATAGTATCTGCACCCGGGCGGAGCAAGACCGGGCCGCTAGTAATAAATAAATAGGACAAATTATTTCTTACTTTCTGAGCTTAATAACACTGACTCTCATTTCCTTTTATTTAAACACACAATACCCTAAGATATGGCTATATCCCTGGCTATTTTCTCACGATCGGTTTAGTGGATCTGCCATGTAAACATAACATATAAAAATTATTTCTTATTTATGAGTTATCGGAGACTGTACCTATTTTATGGATAAAAAATACTCCATATTCTTTCCAATACTACAGACAATACGTACGCAAAATTCCAAGACAATCGGTTTAATACTTACGGCGTGAAAGCGTAACATACACACATTTACAATACACGATTTCAAGTGTGGAAACGTTAAGGACACTTTTCGCTCAGTTCTCGTCGCGTTTGGGGTACTAATAGCCTGTGGGCGCATCCGAGACGGTTTTATCCTCTTCGCCAAGAATTTTATTGAATTATACTTTATTTCACCCGGAGTCGAATCGCACCTGCGCTGCTGTTATTTTGCAGGAAATGTTTTCGAATGTACTCGACGTTTAGTTGACATGCTTGTTATAAGTATTTGTGGTTTCAGTTATGATGTTTTGATTTTGAGGCACATATTTTTAGTTTTAAATATTATTATTTTGGAAACATTGGCCTATTTTTCATTGCGTTATTTAGAGTTTTTCTAGTACTAACGGAGAACAAACTTATGAAAGAAATTGGAAATAATTATAATCTTGACATTCACACGTTCTAGAGCAGAAACTGTTCGAATAGATAGATGGACAATGAAGTGGTTCCATAAACGGTCGAACGGAGATCGAACTTTAGGTCTCTCGTTTCACAGCCGGCGTCTAGCCAACTGCGCCACGGAGGCTGCCAAGCTATACATCAATTTTAATTTCAGCATTCCTGCTTTTATTAATGTAAGCCGCATCTCAAAGTTTGCATTTCCGTGAAAATATATTTATGAATATTTAATTCATTAAACAGAAACTCTTTTCCGCATTTCAGCGTTATAACACTTAATTTTACACGGTTCTAGTTGAAGACTTGGGTGGAGGTTTTGAGTTTCCTCGACGAGTAAATTTTGTTTAGTATGAATGAATGAATAGATCCAATTCTAGCCGAATACGGCTATGGCAACCATCTACTGTTAAGGCGTTATTTATTTTTAATACGTTGAAGAGAGATAATTCATTAATTGTGTATTTTTAGTAATTTTTTCCTTCTTTAACATAACATAAACATCACACCTGATTCCCAGAAAGGGTAACCATTACACCCACGATTCGCCTTATGTGTTCCACGTGTGATAGTGGGCGAGCCTATAGCATTCTTCAACATTTTATCGTGAGGAAACCTATGTAGGTAAAAAAACGAACTGACATTCCTCACATACCCGTGGTCCCTTTTTTATACTATAGGTCTGGTTAACCAGCAAACAGGCAGGGGCGTGCGCTCCTTATAGGCAGAAATGCAGTGCTTTACTTGCCATTCACAGATATTTTAATAAAACTTTCGTATGTTTTAGATGACTATAATTAATAGTAAATAAATGAATAAACAAAATATAATAACTTAAAAACGCCTAATATTTTATTAATAGCAATTATTTGCAAGCGCAAACAAAAAATAATGTGCCTAATCAACCAACTCCTGCCGTCGCGTCCCGCAGGAGATTTGTTCGCGTGTGCGTAGTAATTTTAGTGTCCGTGCACAGTGCGTAAACGCACACACCCATGAATCCGAAAGCCGCGACTCCAGCGGCAGGCTACGGGTGTTCGGCAGTTGTCGGGAGTAATCGGAAATGTTCGGGTCCTATAATCCGAGTAAAAATAATAGACGGAAATCTAATGAATCACGTGTGCGCATTATGCATTTTTGTTTAGTAAGGTTTTATTTGTTGAAATAGCAGAAATGTTTTGTGTTTCGCGGGGGCCATTTTGCCTTTTTTTATGTGATAAGCATTGTTTACTATTTTGTTTGCGCCAGTATATTTATAGTTTTCTTAAAAGATTTTTCATTTTAACATTTGAAAGTGTGTACATTTAACAGTTTATTACTGAGTTTTTATAATAATTGTAGTGATTTGCTTTTACTAATGCGTTTGTTGATTTTTTTAAAATTTTATTTGATAGTGAGGTTTGTGTTGAAAATGTGTGTTTATTAATTGTGTGTTAATTTAAAATAACAAGTTCTCACAATTGTCATTCAGTGAAAAGATTCAAATTGTGTCTAAAGGTTGGTGTGTACCCGAGTTACAACAATTAAACTAGCAAAAAGGGAATGTAACTCGAAAGTTTCATGTTAAAAGTTATGAAACGTATAACTGGCTGTGTGGTTGTGTACACACGATTATATTATATATTGTTTTCCTTGCATATTGTTTAGTAATTCTAGTACAGTGTAATTTCTAGTAATTTTACTTATTACAATTTCTTCTGCCGCGACGATCGATCGCTGTTTTGTCTGCGTTGCCGTAGAAAATGTACATGAATAGTAGTACATCTAAGACTTGTTCTGTTGGCATGGTTTCCGACTTAAGAGATCTGTCGCGTGGCTGTGGCTATGCTAAACATATAAAAGAAAAAGTTTGTGTGACCGAGTACTCCGCCGCATACCCAGTGTCATAATCCTGTGCACGCCGCTGCAAACAGGTCCACCAGGATGGGAAGAGGAAATTGGTTCTCCGCATAAAAATTGATGATAGGTACCTGTATCCTACTCTTTCTACTAGTTCAATATAGCAGATTCGTATTTAATCTCCCTCATTCGTAGACAAGAACGGAGCTAAGGAGTTCGATGTAAAATAAGTATTGTTGAAGGTAAATAAATAAAAGATCCACAGTTTATAAAACAAAGTTTATTCGTTGACACATTATGTACAAATTATTTTTAGACGCCACTTTATTACCGTATTTTTCGTGAGTTCATTAAAAAGTACAATAAAAAATGTGCTTCCTCTCAACTTAAATCTTGATATGAAATGCTTATTTTCCAGCCGAGCGCACATTATAGACTTTTCCTTCTCTTTTTTATTAATTTATGAAAAAAATACTTGACGACTGGAGAGTTTAATTGTTATTTCAGTCTCCGTATTTGATTATTGGTACTATTACAATAAACGCATATTGTAATATTGAGTATAAGTTGTGAAGGGTGGGGTTATTTTTTGTACATCCATCCATCATCCAAAGGAATTCCACTGCTGAACATAGGCCTCTCCCAATGATTTCCATAGTGACCTGTTGGAGGCAGCTTGCATCCAGCGACGCGACGTCCCGCGACCTATACCAGGTCAGGACATTTATAGGGACAGGTAGAGACATCACTTATGACCCCTCCATTTAGCCGTTCATATTGCCGTACCAAGATATCATAAAGGACGGGCCATTTCAGGTAAAAACTCCGGTCCCAGTACGCATGAAGTTTTTCAAAACGAAAATTTACATAAAGTGGCTTGCTCAACCAGGGAATGTACATCACACATACATTCGCAAGCACGTCATACGCGACAAATGACACGGCAGTTATTAGCAGTATTTATTCTTCAAATCGGTCATTCCCACTAACATTCGTTTTTAGATTTTTAATTGAGGATAGCTTTATAATGTGCGCTCGGCTATACAAATGTGTTACTTTAAAAAAATTAAAAAATACTTTTAAATAATTATTAAGCTTAATATTTACAAAGCAAAGTGAAATATTTACAGAGGATATTCATATCGTATCTATATACATTTTATTTACAATTAATATGTGGTTGTAAGGATTTGCAAATATTGGTATTGCTGGTGTGAATAAAATCAAATTTAAATTACTAACTCGATTTTTTACTGAAAAACAAAAATAGTATCTATGTTTAAATATATTTTTTTATCTGGTCATGCGTTAACAAAAACAAATTAATTTGAAAATAACTAAAATTATATCTGAGTTGAAAAATGTGAATAAAATACAAAGTTATATTGAAAAATATGGCAGTGTAATAAATATTGATACAATTGTATAAATATTTTTGAACACAATTTATGTGATTTACAATAATTCATTTATTATAATGGTACTTATAACTACTCATAATAGTAGTTAGGCTATATTGTGTATGAACATAGTTTAAATCGGCACCAATTAACATTACAAAAGATTGAAAAAGCAAAGCAAAATGCTTATTAGTAAACAAAATGTAGAGTGATTGATATTTTTGGACAAAATCGCCATTAAGCCTCCCATAACTCTTCGGCAATTGTCACAGTTAAATTGATGTTGGGCTATCCCCATTAATTCTTTAACCGTCCCAAGTAATGTCGATAGCCAACTCCGCATCCGTACTATAGCATCGGTGGGTTTAATTTCGTATTCAAAATGGAATATTTTGAAAATTTTGGGATATTTATGAAATTTGTTTTTTATTTCAATACAAAATGCGAACAATAAACCATAGACAAATTTAATTTCTGACATGATATAGGTTGAAATTATGCAAAGCGGTATAGGGTACCACTTTTAGTTATTCTTCCGACTTAAATAGGTGGTTACTACACGAATGAATGGTCGCTGGCAGATACTGGATGCGACAAGCTGAAGACAGGGTAAAATGGCGCAATTTGGAGGAGGCCTATGCCCAGTAGTGGACAATAAAAGGCTGATGATGATGACACGAATGAATTAACGCTTTGTTTGTTCGCATATTCCGTAGTAGTTTCCATTTAGGTGGACCGATTTATATTTTATTTTAGTGATAAAAATCGTTGGGGCAATTTAAATCTAACTCATAAAAAATATAAACATTTGACAGAGATAATTTAATTTTATTTCATGAGCAAAATAATAATAAACATAAAGATGATTGAAATATAACATGATTCTGCTTCTAAAACTAAATCACATTAACCCATTTATTTTACAACCATAAAGTACAAATCTAGACGCGGCATACAATTTGAACGAACTTCAAATAACAGCCTCTTGATCGTATTAAATTTACAATAAATCAATTTACAAACACCAATACCCGTTTCTATTTGACGGGTATTCAAGTGCCAAATTGGAGGGTATTGAAAGGGTTGGATAGGAAGTACGAAATTAATAAACAACACAGAATAGACGATGTGTTATCTAGAGTTGATTTTGCACAGCCCTGCTGCATTGCTGCTGGGTGCTCACCTAGAAAAAAAAAAGATATTAAAGGTTTACCTCACAGAGATGAATCTTAATAGATGGCGCGAGTGTATGCTTCATGCTTCCTAAAGAACTTGGGTTTACCTCTTTCAATTATATTTCGTCGCAGTTTTCTAAAATTGTTATATTCGATAGTGACGCGATTATCATGCATCAAAATGTATTTAAACTTAAAATCGGTTTCGCGCAAACAGAGAATTTTATCACTGAACCAGGGTATGACGCTACAGAAGAGAGCAAAAAAACCGACGTGCATACTTAAATCTCTATGGACACATGCCTTATCATCAATATTGTCTACCATATTAAACCTAGAACCAACGACTCAAATTAATGCTAAAAACAACCCTTAAGAAGTTAGACCCTTACCTGATAAAACATGGACCCTAGTGGACGCTGAAGGAGCGTTATTAGGCCCACAAGTGTATAGGCCGGCGTCTGCGCCCCTCGCTCTTTGGACTAGTAGCCGACTGGTGCTTTTCAGACCCTTCTCAGTGACTAGCGATATGCCGCCTCTGGCTGAGTCGAAGTTTATGACCTTTGAAAAGAAAGAAAGGAATATTAGATCAGGTATTTAAATATTTAAAGATAGTGAGAAGTGGTTGGAGGTCTTTGAAGGTCGGCTGTGTTCAGCAGTGAACAGTTTGTAATTATGACGAACATACATATGTATTATTTTAAATTTATATTTACATTTACAACATACTAATTATTTCTTAATATTATGTCCTATATCGAAATAATTAAATCTTCCGTAATATTACTGGAATGCTAAACAAGACATTACGAGTTATTTCGGCCGTATTTCCACCCTATTTCTACCAGTCCTATGACTTCATTTTTCATCAAATTTAGTTTAAAATAACAATTTACTTCACACCGAACGTACACTAATAACGCCTTAGATATACTTCCATGAAACCGCGCTAATATGTATGTTTTAATCGACATTAAACAAACAATTTCAATTATCTAACATCGTGGAACCGCATCACAGCGGTTTCGACATATGCACAAGAAAATGTTGGTACATTGTACATTGCATTCCAAACTTGCTTCATTCTGCGTAATACGAATGAACAGACACATTTGCCTTCCAACCGATGCAATTAAAATCGAATTGTTTAGTTCAACATTGTATTTACTACGGTGTGTGGGTAAATGATCCTTTTAATTCTGCCAACCGGGTTGCAAAAAGGTTTTTTACACCAACAGGTCTTTGGACGTTTTTATATTTACTCTATAAAATATCTAGAATTCACTTAATGATTAGTATAATCTAGATAATTTATTATAAACTTCTGAACGTAACCTCGTAACGTAATCTCTTCTCGGTCGACTAAATATGACAAAATATTCGAAGCAGAATATGGATTATTAAAATCGAAACCCGTCACACTTGCTTGAATCTCTAAATTAAGTTTATCACTACCGCGTACGTCTATCGTTATTGATGC
Organism: Theretra japonica; assembly: GCA_033459515.1. NCBI lineage: Eukaryota > Metazoa > Arthropoda > Insecta > Lepidoptera > Sphingidae > Theretra > Theretra japonica. The sequence continues at coordinate 4,256,613 of CM065938.1, read as the reverse complement.
AAAAATAAAAATATTTTACCAACACTTATTTAGATCTTTATGTTCATAATAATTATAAATTATATACAATATACATGCCTTATTATATTTTATATCCGCGTGATTAAAAATAAATTATCCCTTCACTTAATCGCATTCAGATGCCATCGATTGACTCACAATCGCGGCCCTTAATCCGCCCACCGAAGACTTAATGCCCCTAATCCTGACATCCCGGGATTTGTCCCAAGATTTTGTGATTACACCAATTTGTCAAGTAATTTAACGGTTGTCAAATCAGCGGTGATTGACGATGGTCCAGCGTTATTCAATTAGGTTATTAGTAAAAAAGTGGATGCTTGAGACTTATGTATGTTTAAAATAGGGTATTATTTTTGATGTTGTAGTTTTATAAGCAATTAATAAGTGAAGAATTGTTGGGGTTTTTTGTAGTAAAAATCGTCGGTAATCTAATTTACTAAAATATCTAATCCCACAATATGAATTTTACATCATTCAAACTATATCGAAAATTCTAAAAACACGCTAAAAACCTTTTCTACTTTACGAGCATCAGATAAAATAATAATTGACTCTCTATTAATTTACCAGACGTGTATTAAGAAACCTAAAATGTCTTAATTATAAAATAACTAAAAAAGTTGATTCATATACCTGAAAACTAAAATAGTATCATACCTTAATCAAATCCTCCAAAATACCTATTCGATTAGATCTCAAGAACTTAGCCCTAATGCGAAGCGAGTACCTGATCCCCGTGAGTCCAAGTTATTGATGTGGGCGGTTCCGGAGTGTGTCGCACCGTGCAAGTCAAGTTAATGGTCGACCCGGCTTGAATAAATAACTCCGGGCCACTGGACACTGTTGTTTCAGGTTCTAAAAGGAAAAATATTGCATACAATGTATTAGGTTAGAAGGCTTGATAGAAAAAAAAGGGTTAGAGGTTATAAAGGAAAAGAATGTAGGTAAATCGGTAGGCAGCGACTTTGTTGTGCTGGACCCCTGGCACTGCGAAGGTCCATGAGCAGTGGTGATCGCTTACCATCAGGCGAGCCGTATGCTCGTCTGCCTGCGAAGGCAATCAAAAGAAAAAAAGAAATGTCTTAAAGTTATATCAATGTATGATTATTACTAAAACAATTTAACCAACAAACAATTCAAACAATTAGTTAATTTAGGATAAGGTTATTTACACAAACAATCATCTGTCAGCAACGTCAAGGTAAAAGAATTAAGCTAGACTTTGTGACATCGTCAGGAAATTGCCATAAGTCGATTTTTATGTATGAAAATCATATTTTTTAATATTTGCTTGGTACAGCGGCTACTTGGCACATATTGAAAAGTGCAGCGCTGACAAAATGAGAATCGACAGGAGAGAAATTATTATCGCTCAACGACCGGTCCAATTACGCCCGTTGGAAACCCAACGTACACTGGCTGATCCCGAAATGCGACACTTTTATGGGTCACTAATAAGGATTTTACTCACAGTATATATTATTTTCGCTGTCAATGTACACAATCATACCACTATTATATTTGAAACGTGGACAATTGTAACTTTAATTATTCTGAAACACAAATAAAAAACCATAATGCACTACTATCTAGATCTGTCATGAACCGTAAGAGAAGAATCCTCGCCAAAGTTGGAAAGGCTGAAACGTAACTTACCTACAATATTGAGATAGACTGCGTGTCCGATAGGCGGCGTGGTTGATATCTGGCACTCGTACTGTCCGGAGTCGCGGCGCTGTGGGCTGCGGATGCGCAGCGCCCACTCCTCGGAGCGCGGCTTGTGCTGCGCCTCGAAGCGCTGGTCCGACGTGTACGTGTAGCGCCCCACCGTCAGCAGGTGAATGTCGCGGTGCCGAACCCATGATACCTGGGGGATTGAAATTCCATTGAAGGAATTGAATAAACCTGGCGGATTGATATTTCGTTGAAGGACACCAAGAGGTGTCAAGGTAAAGTCAGCATAGTAGTCAGCAGATAGACCGCAGGTGAATGTTGCGGTGACGCAGCCATGATACTTGGGGAAAGATTTAAAGATACTTTTTTATCAATTAAGCAAGTCAATGTGAAATTCCTCAAGATCTGATCTTATGAACATTTGTTAAGGAGAGACTATGGTCATGTCCTTTATGGTAAGTCGTGTTGTAGTTTTTAATCCTTTTTATGGAACAGATGCTAATAGTAGTTTATAATATATACAAGTTGTAGTACTAGTTGTTTTTGTAGTTTATAACTACAACTACGTCAGCGGGGAGTTGACGTGACCAAAATGCGCTTGTACCTTTACTAACAAGGTAGGGTACGTAAGCCACCCAAGAGCGCAGCAGAGGACGGAACATCAACGTCCTGTTTAAAAACATTCTTATGTTCAAAATAACAGTCGCCAATGCCGAAAACGGCTAAGAACATATACATACATAAACACTCGCCTTTTTCCCAGAAGGGGTAGGCAGAGGTGCTACCAGAACACCCACGTTTCGCCTTGTATATTCCGTCCCACGACGTGATAGAGGGCGAGCCTATCGCCATATCAGGCACAAATTCCTAACTCCGGGCTAATAATGAATAGAAAAATCCAATATCACTTTGCCCGACCCGGGATTTGAACCCGAGACCTCAGTTTTGCAATCGTACCGTAGTACCACTACGCCACCGAGGCAGTCATCAGGCTAAGAACATATCATCAACACATAATTAATCTATTAATTGCCTACTCCCTCCTCTTATAAACAGGATTACAGTAAAGCCAAAATAACTTGGTGTTTAGTTATCTTAATTAAGGCCGTTTCAACTGAGTGTTATCTTAATTATAATACCAACACCATTGAGTGGAAAGTCGTCGCAATTTCTCAATTTAGAGGAAGCGTTCTAATAGTATAAGCTAAAATAGGATATTATTTGCAAATTGTCAGTTTGGTCTTCATCTAATTTGTTTATTTTCTGGTCATAATATGACAAAACTTTTACTATATGGTACGGTACCTTACTTTACTAGTGGTAGGTCTCTCATATGTGAGAGGCTGCCTGAGTAGGTACCACCGCAATCTCAATTTCTCCCGCCAAACAGCAGTGTAAATGCACTATTGTGTTCCGGTTTGAAGGACATTACAGCCAGAGTAACTAATAGACGTAATGAGACTTAACATCTTATGTTCCAGGATGGCAAGCGCAGTGGAATGCCAAGCATTGATTTGTAATTCATGAGGTTACTTGGTTACTGTCCATGAGCGGTCATATCGATTTACATCGAACGAATGACATGGTCGTCCCGTCATTTATTACAACAAAAAAAAACAGTACATCTATTTGTTGGACATGAAAATACAATGTCAAGCAAACATTTCGATTCAATAATTCGAGGCAGTATTAGAGGCTCATTGGTTTTGTCAAACACGCTCTTGAAAGAAAATCAACAATTTGTTCAAGTATCATAATGTAATACAAATGTGCCTGTATCAATAGCTTTAGTTGGCATTATAGGTAGGCGTAGTATTGCCTCTCTTAATGTTATTTTCTTCCATCTCAACGGATGGTTTATTTTGGGTCATGTTTACCGATATTGCTTCCCGGAATATAGGCTGAGACAAGTGGAAAATTTGTTTGCTTCTGTTAAGTCACTTGACACTAGAGTGGTTAGGCCTCTCAAGCATTTGTTAATATTCCTTGAACAAATTCCGTAGATTTTTTGCCTGTAACGCGCTTAATATATGATGTTGCTTGTCGATTTACGTTCGTTTAAGAAACTTCTACTTACATGGCATGAAAATATTAAAACGAATCGTTTGACAAATAAACATAAAATATTTGAGATGGAACTCCACGATAGCTTTGTTTAACAAAATGCTTCAACACTGTAATATTATTTTAAACCTAATCTCAACAGAAAAGGCTATAAAAATAATTTACTGCACTACCATTCACACTTTTCTTGTGTAAGTTGCTTTAGCTGGTGTAAAGGCAGAATAATAGAAGATTTTATCTTGTAACGTACGACCACGGTAAAGGCAATTTAACGAGTCATAATGATTGTTATGTTCGAATCTACGTTGCTGCTATACTATCAATTATTAGTAGACTGTGTTAATACTTACTTGTAAATAATGTCTTTTAGACATTTTGTAGTTTGTTTTATAATACAAAAATATTGTAGAAAGATGTAAATTGAAACTGCGAAGTATAGAGACAAGTTTGAAAAATACATTAATATATCTTAGCGCAAGTATTGCTTTTGCAATGAAACGCATAGCGATTTTTCCAAACGTATCAATATTGGTTCTATTGATGCCTCAGATAAGTGTTAAATTGGTACAAATTTAAAGAAGGGCTGATAATTCAACAAGTCGTATTTAAATAATAAAATGACATCTCAACAAAATCGAATATCATTATTTAACCAAAAACAGTGATGCAGGCGTCAAATCGCGTGTAAAAATATATTATTCAAGAAATTGGAACGCCAACAAAGAGTTTTCAGTTTTGTGAACTAACACGCACAATACTGTATATAATTGTATAACATCTTTAAAATTATAACACGGAGTACGAACTGCAACTTAGTATTTTATAAGTTCTTCGCAGATTTGTAGGTTTTTGCTACCCACTACTGGATTCAAATTGTTTTTAATGTCATTCACTCGTATATGTATTATTGCATTATCTGACACTGTGATCTGACATATGTACAGAATGGAAGCAATAATAACAAAGCTTTCTTTCTCAAACATATAGTTTTATACTAAATCCTGAACTTTAATTCTGGTTCTACAATAGAACCTCTTACAAACAAACACTCACCCCTCAATGCGAACCCTAAAGGTTAAACGCTTAATACAGGAGTGGTGACATTAAGTTTTAATCAAAATTTCCCAATGCGATATTCTATTTACAGTTCCCAATTTATTATACACGTTACATTTAAAGTTAGCAAAATTAGAAACAGAACAGAACTTTCAGTTAACACGACCCAAATCAATTAGTGAATTGAAAACCAGTTAAATTGCTTACAATCCCTAAGCCTTAGTTCTTGAGTAAAACTTCTGCGTACTTTCAGTTGTTCCCTTCATTTGCATAGTTTTGCATTTGCATTCATGAAATATTTTATAACAATCACTACTTGGAAGGATTTTATTGTAACTTTCCGAAACAACGAGAGTTTATGAATGGACTTCTTTGTTCCTTTATGGCTGGAGCCATTGATATTTATGAGGGGATATATATTTATTTGCCAATTTAAAGTTTCGTTATAAAGGTGCTTGGCGAAGTATACTTCTTGTGCTATAAAATACTTGTATCACATAAATTCAAGTATTGGTGCTTGGTTTGCCTGCTTTACTGATGTTTCTTTAAAAACACTGATTGAATTTAGTGGTAAAATAAATGAATGTTCCTAAAGAGGTTGATGTCAAGCCTGCAGTATTTTGAAATCGAAATACACAGAACAAACAAACAACAACACAAATACAGGCTGTCGAATTTATTTCATTTAAATGTCGAATAATCTTGCGGAATATATATACATATGTAGATTTCTACAGACAATGTTAGAAATGAAATGAGCACAATAGATGCATAATTTGAGAACATGAATCAATATTGTAAATCATGTTTAAAACGACAACACATGCTTCATTCCCAAAGGCTACCGATAATTCATGATTCCGCAAGTGTAATAGAGGTGATCCATTTTGTATCAGTTGAGCGGTTTGCTTGTTATAATCAGGTGGCCATTTTGTTTAAAATAGTCGTAGATCAAGAATAAATTATCTAAATTGGTGACGGAAGTTCTTTTAAATGTATGAAATTAAGCGTATCATTTGCTATCTAATATGGAATCATTAAAATGGTTAAGTAATGAAGTTCTACTGATTACTCTGATTTAAAGTTTACCTACTTGTATGTTTTGAGGAACCTTATAATCGTATCGCAATTGAATAAAAAATATTACTCCATGTTGTCTAAATGAAACATCGTCAAAGTAAGTAAATGAAGCTTCATGTGAACGCGTGAAGCATATACAGGGTGATATGGACATATAATATTTAATTTAAACCACGTTTTTCCAGCCTCCCTAGGTAACATTGTACTTAGTTTGAAAACAAGTTTGAAAAAGAACTGCTTGGTAGTTTTATTAACAATCGTGATTTTAGTCTTCAAGGGTTTTGATCAACCTGTATAGGTACAAGTATTTTAAGGTTCCCGAACCGAACTGAAGTTCAGCTTACCGGTAAAAATACTCTTATCTATACGGGGTGGCCAAAAATTGTGGAAACATAAATCACGATTTCTGACAAAAAGTAATCTAGGATTTGTTTCAAATTTTGTACAATGTCACCTGAGGTGACGAGAAACATGTGGGTTCAATAGAAAACCATAATATATCAACCTGTATAACTGCGGCATCTATTTTGATCCACGTCTGCCCCTTGATCAATGAAATTGCTGACACGATAAAAGAAAATGAACGAAAAATACTAATTAATAAAACTTGATGTTCCTAGTTTTGAAGTTTTAACTATTAACGAGAGGATCGATTTCACAGTTCAGAATCCGAATCAATTTTCGATTAAAGTTTAGTAGGACTCCGAGTAACTAGGTACAGAAGTCTGGTATTATGTAACCAAATTCCATTTATTAAGTTGAACAAGTTTTTTGATTTATTGAACAAATGTTTAATTAATTCCAACTTTGTTCTTTCGAATTCGCTTTTAGTGGCGTTTCCAAGTGAACGGTTATCTATGACGTCAGTGGTACATCGAAAGACTGCATAATGAATTCTGTCGGATCGTGAAGGTCAAAAGTCATATTTTATTATTTTTTAATAGAGAGGCAGGGTTGTCGCTATTTATCGATCTGTCTGTATGTTTAGGCGAACTGTATTGTAATATGTCCTGGTTTGGGAGGTCAGTGTTTTTTTTAATTTTACGTATACATAATGAAATACACCCATACATGGTCCTAACCCCATACTGCGATCGGGTCTTATGTCGTGGGTATCAGAAACTACGAGAGACTTTTCGGTCTCACAAACACCCACTCGAGACAAACCTGTGCATCACACGACTATTTGCCTCGGTGCGGGGATCGAACCCGCGGCCTCAAGTTTCACAAACGTCTTACCAACTGCGTTACGAAAGCTGTCAAATATCGGGCATAATTTCGAAATCTTTTTGATTTATGTATCTTTGTTATTACTAAGCAAGCTTAAAATAACATAATGTTCATACATTTACTTGTTTAATCCTATGATTAAACAAGAAATAAAAATTGCCTCCTATCTAAACCCTACACAACGTTAGAGACATTTAGATATTGTAACAAAAATACGTACATAAACAATTAGGTTTTAATGTTATGAAGGTTTCAAAAAGTATTTTTTTCAATGGCAGAGCTTATGTAAATGCGGATTACGTATGCAGTACGGATGAAGAAGCATAAAATTTAGTTTTATGAGAATACTAAACTGTGTGGATTCGCATTTCAAAATAAAATATGTTGCGGTTACTTAAACTATAATTTTATAGATACGTTCCACTTCTGGCACAAAGCTTTCTCTGATTGATGAATCAATGATTTTCTATTTTAGAAGATAAGATAAGATTTAGTTATTATTGTGACACATATGGACGCATACTCTACCTAACAATTAATTTCCTTCTATTCTTCGTTCGTTTTATAGATAAAAGTAATGAAACAGGTGATGAAGGTATATGACGATTCCATCACCTTAAGGGCGTTAATTTAATACAAATTCACGCGAACGCTACAACACAATTTTATATTTGTACTAAATATTTTTTCAAGTTTAACCGCCAGAATGTTTACGATGCGTGTTTAGTACAAATTAACCGAGGCGTTAAATAATTCAAGTATTTCGTGGCTGAAATATTCTCGCAAACATAAGCACCGTTAGTCATCTAAATATTGTGATAAGTCCGAGGTGTGCCGAAGTTTCAAGCGGTACTTGGCTCGAAGTGTTTCAGGTTATGAGTCTATAAAAAATGTTTACAAACAGCAGTTTGGTAGCGTGTGACGCCACAGTTTAATGGCTGATGAAACATAAGGTGGTCTTGGGAGATCTAAAGAAAAAGTAATAAAAATACGCATTTACAAAGAGTTTGAAGGGTTCTGTATTTATTTGTGAAAAATTGGTATAATATGGGGAATATTATACTTGGACTGCCTCGGTGGCGTAGTGGTACTACGGTCCGATTGCAAAGCTGAGGTCTCGGGTTCGAGTCCCGAGTCGGGCAGAGTGATATTGGATTTTTCTATTCATTATCAGCCCGGAGTCAGGAATTTGTGCCCGATATGGCGATAGGCTCGCCCTCTATCACATCGTGGGACGGAATATACAGGGCGAAACGTGGGTGCTCTGGTAGTACCTCTGCCTACCCCTTCTGGGAAAAAGGCGTGTATTTATGTTGCTGTTAATGTATTATACTTGGAAGGAGTAAAACCGATTAGCTAGAAATAGTCGTGGGTAGAAGTTGGATGTGGGTTGCTCAAGACCGGAATTACAGATAGATGGCGATAGGCTCTATTAAGTACCTACTACTTAATAGGTAAAAAACTTACTAACGTCTTTGATTTTTTTAGATAAATAAAAAAAGATTCATTCCGTAGATAAATAAAGGGTTTGAAAGTACTTGTCAAGTAAAGTATTGTTGAATTAATAATAATCTTATTGATTGGATAAAATGTTGCAGCAATACTTTACATCGGTTTTCTCCGGAATTAGTACTATAGTCTAAACTGTCTGTATCAATTATCTAGTAATTATTTATTGTATCGTATGAAGTAAAAATATTGGTATAGTCACGTCTTAAGAAAGCCACAGGGGTACGTCGGCGATGTGTACCTGAGCCTCAACATTCCTGAACCTGTACCGAGGGGTAGACCAAAGAAGCACTGACTAGATGTCGTCAAGGGAGTTTTGAAAGTCAATAGCCTTACTATTGAATATGCCGAAGAACGGGCGAAATGGAGGAGACTCAGGCGGAAGACGGGCCCTGGCACCAGCCGAGTTACCGCAAAGTAGAAGGAAGGAAGGAAGGAAGTTAAAATGTCTGCTTTCAAGCATCGATTATTCTCAGCGCAACAAATGTATTAGACACTTTTAACGGTTGGTTGCATTCCAGGAGCTTTATCCAATATACAAAGCAAATCTGTTGAATGAACGTTGTGTTAAGCATTTGTCGACTTACATTAAAGAAAGGATTTAGATATGTATACTCATATTATCCACATTATTCGGGGTTTCCCTACGAGATCGAATCAGGAATAAGGAGATCCGTATTAGAACTAAAGTAACCGACATAGCCCACCGGATTAGTTAGTTGAAGTAGCAATGAGCGGGGCACATAGCGCGGAGAACTTATGGTCGATAGGGCCAAAAAGTTCTCGAATGGAGGCCACGTAGCAGAAAGCACAGCGTAGGACGTCCGCCCACAAGGTGGTCAGACGACCTAGTAAAAGTCGTGGGACGTCACTGGATGCAGGTTGCATCCCATAGGTCACTGTGGAAATCATTGGAGGAGGCCTATTTCACCAGTGGACTTCCTTTGGCTGATGGATGGAAGGATCCACATTACAACCAATTTCGATTTGGGTTTATTTGTCGTTGAGAATTTCAATCATTCCTTATTTTACCCTATTTCTTTTCAAACATTCTTAGATAAAACTAGTTGCAATAGACTCATATTATCGAAGAAACTTCTATATCCCAAACATGAACATCAGTATCTAAAATGAAAAATAACCTCCAATATCCTTTTAGCTCCCGTCGGTACCGATTATTACTCACGCGGAACCCCAAACCGCGTTCAATTTGCGCTTCTGGTTTCGTTAAGGATCCACTGTAATGGATCGTCTGAGCATTTTGTATAGGTATCAATAAGTGCTCTTCTCGAACGTTCCTATCAACGCAGCTAATCATAAATATAAAACCTCGAGCGGTAACACTCGTCGATTTTACGAGCGTGTATCGTGTTTTTGTAAGCTGTTTTTGTATTGGTATGTGCTAAATTGGAGCGTTTTTTTCAAGCGTTTTTAATTTTGTCGGCCCATGTGAAATATTGGGATTTAGTGTTAAGTGCAATTTCGCTGAAAGGTTTGACGGTGTTGCGAATTGTATTATTGATGGCGCGCGATGTTTTTTCGGTATGCCAGTTAAGTCTTTTTAATTTTTTTAGCGTTTTGTGTTTGAAGTATAAGTATTGAAAACGTTGATGCTGGGGTTTAGGTTTCAATTATTTTTATGAATATTTGTGCGCTTGCAGCGTTCTCTGTGTTCAGGATTAACATGCATTAGGTTAAGCTAAATTAACTTCGTTCTTTTAATTTCCTTTTATCATAATGTGTGGTCGTTAGTAAATCAGTATAGATTAATTATATTTTATCCGCTTGTGTAAATATTCATCGTCGATAAACTGACTTACACCTTCTTTGAAGGCATGGATCGCTGCGATTATTTTCTGTGTTGTAAGCAGTACTGCCATCCAGGACCGAACACGATGGAGGAACATAACATGTGGTCGCGATCCTCAGCAGTGAGGGAACGATGCGAAAGAAAAATTCATGGGTGGCAGTGACAAACTTCAAGTAAGTATCCCTTCTGGTCGTTGATTCCTATTCCATAGAAACCACTGTACCCAATGACTCAGACAAAGATAAACAACCCAGGCTTAGGAATACCATTAGCTCGAAAGCAATTAATAATATTACCAAAGTAATTGAAACAACCACAACGGCAGAAAAAGTTGCGGTAACCAGGGCGCTTAGTAAAAACACGGATACAATTTATTACGCCACGCTGGATCGTGAGGGAATGGGGAAATAAACTTTTTTTTTATAAAAAAGAATAGAAGGTTTTGGCAGCGGGGAACCTTTTTAAATTGTGAACGCCGAAAGAAAATATTTTGCGTTCACTTTGTTTTCGAGTGTAAATCTTTTATTCGGAATAAAGGAATGGATTATTATGGATTATTTTTTGTATAAGCTTTTACGTAATTAAAAAGTGTGTTTTTGACGGATTTTATTTCCGTTGTATATTAGGGAATTGGATTACTAACAGCGCAAGTAGATTAATCGAGTCCACGAGCTTATTAAGTAGATTTCGGAATTCAGTTCATAGAATTGTATAATTGAGTACTATATAGAATATATTAAGAACTAGTATTTGTAAATTATGTCTATGATTTTTTTATATTTTTTAACATATGAGGTAAAACAATATTATTGTGTCCTATGTATTTGTTAGATACATGCATTTTTATATTTTTAATGTCATGAGACGGTCAATTTGTTAATGTGGTCGTTTGGTTTTAAGTCTAAATTCACTCATACGTCATACCACAACTACTCGTATATGGGAGGAGGCCCGTACCCACCAATGTGCCAAATAAACCCAATATCAAAATTTTTCTCCACTGAACATTAAGCCATAGACAATATCGAAGTAAAGTCGTAAAACCGGCACATATGTTACAAGGGCCATTTATTCCGGCACTTTCCGGTAGAATCTGGTTATAGAGACGAGCACCACGGCTAGAATTGCCATCCCACAGTCTATTGAACCCGGAATAAGTTATTGTAAATGGTTTCAGTATTGGACCGCTTCGAGATAATAAAGTGCGTCGCGATTTTTCTGCAATTTTCCTTTGTGAGTTAAAAATGGAGTATGGCGGGTTTATAAAGTTTTGTCGGTTCGTAAAATGTTCTTAGGTAACGTAGTACGAATTGCGCAGTCAATCGTAGCAATATGCAAAACACTGATCGTGTTATGATGAAAAAACAGTAATTACATATAAACTCACGCCTTTTTCCCAGAAGGGGTAGGCAGAGGTGCTAACTAGACGCCCACGTTTCGCCTTGTATTTTCCGTTCCTAGATGAGATAGGGGGCGAGCTTATCGCCATATCGGATACAAATTCCTGACTCCGAGCTGATAGTGAATAGAAAAATCCAAAAAGAATTATTTTATTATGCATCAACCTTTTCACGGTAAGTGGTTCGAGTCAATTGTAAAAAAACAACATGAAAACATTTTTGTTAAAAACAAGCAAAAATACAGAATGCATTCAGAAAAATAAATATTACTGTTCAAATATATTTTTATTTATTAAAGGCATTTAAATTCTACATCGCCCTTTCTTTCCCCCTTATTATCTCCGCTCCATAGTTGTCAGATTGTATTAAGAGATAATACCATTTATCCTTTTTCCTTGTTCTTAGTACAAAATTCTTTTTCTAAAATATAATTATAATTTAATCTAGTTATATACAAATGTAGGGCATCCGGAGATACCTAATTACCATAACCAAATCCCTCTGTTCGCTTGCGTCATATCGAACAATGTCTAACGACATGTTAATTACAGTGCGGGCTTGGTAAGCTTCTAAACAAGAGATTACAACCGTCGATGATCGATAGAAGAGTTATCGCTCCAAATGATCTTGTGGGTGAATCAATCTATTGTCTATTGAGAATGCAATCCTGTTGTTATATTATACATACCCACTCATATCGGTCTGGTAATGTTAGGGCTAGTTCTATGTTTAATAAATAAATACACCCAACACATATATAGCCCTGACCCCACGATAAGATCGAATAATTTAGTAGTGGGCTTCTTGTGGTTGGTCCTTGAGGATGTTCTTACTTTAAACTGGCGGTTTCCAAAGTAAGTTCAGTCGTCCATAATAACAATACCTAGGAGTCAATAGGTGCGTTGATAGACTTCTAAGCAGAGGATAAACTAGTCTAGAATAATAATAAGTCTAGAATAGTTAGGAGCACTATATCTAATTCTGTAGAAAGATAGAGATTAGGTAAATTACCATCTCCTAGAGACCTAGAGAGTTGCGGTTGCATGCTCACGCGTATCCCGCGCTACCTATTTTGAAGGAGATAGCGGTATATCACGGGGTTTTAGTCAGTAGGACTTTCTAATTAGTATTAGAACGGTGAATCCGAAATACCTATATGGATCCGTAAAGGGATTTCCTCGTGTAAGAAAAAAAAGGTAACTTACTATCATAATTTTCGATCCTTATCCATCCATTACTAAGCTTTTGCCCATGTTCGTCAATATACAAGACTATACTAATAGTATCATAAGACATACATTACGGGATATACAAAACTCACCGTCCTATTCTGAAGGTTTTTGACCCTGCACAGCAGCCTGACGGGATGGCCGACGAGTCCAGTGATGTTCCGGGGCGTGCTGGGGTCGAAGTAGGGCGCATCCGGGGACCCCTGCCACTCCTGTAGGAACTCCGCCCTGAAGCGGCGCGATGAGATGTCCATAGTTGTGCTGTCTTGAGGCGATTCCGTTTCTGAGTCCGCTGAAAACGGGAGCTGATTAGTTTTGGTTGTTACTTTTTTCTTTACCTAATTTGAATTGTAAGAGATAGTGCGTATGTGGAAAAATTGGTTGTCAGTCAAGGAAGTCTATTTTATAAAAAAAAAACAAAAGATTTTTAATATTGATATGGTCACTGTAACATGTTGTTAGGTTAGCTAATTACGTAATAACTAAGGACAGACAGTCCCTTATGTAGGGACTGAATAAATTAACCGACTTGGTATTACACGGATTTCACAATTTTTTACGGTAAAAGAACTGAGTTGCGAGACTTGGTTCTGTTTACAAGTTTTGTTTTTGATGGGATGTTTAATACAACGTTTTTTTTTTGCATGTTTTGTAAAATTGACAGACCTCGATTTTCCTAACATCATTAGGTATTTTATATCCAGTTGGATACATTTTAATTCAGGATTGGAGATAGCTTTCGCGCTCATACCACGTAAGTATAATAAAGTTGGATATGCTAATGGATAGAGGCATTAAAGTTTAAATTGGTTTCGGTTGAGCGGCGTGAACACTGTTCCTCACTGTCACTAAAACGAAAGCGGCGGTAATTTGGACGTAAAAATGTGTACAAAGATAAATTATTTTTTGGAAGAGGGTTCCTATATTTTGATAATATGTCAAACAATTGACTGACCCACATTGTCAATTGTGGTAGTTGAATAGCACTGTCTGATAGGACCAAACAATTAATTCGTTTAAATCGGCAACAGGATTATAATAATGAGTATATCAGGATTGGCAGGTATATACTGTACATATATTAATCTAGATATTACAACATTAACTTACATTTCAACTAAGTACTTAATCACTGCTATTCAACATTTCAATAAATTAGTTTTCTAAAACATGACCTAAAATACTTATACTCCCACTAATATATTCGAAAAGGTCTACACCAACATTAAACATTCCTTTCAAATCTCATCATCTAGGCATTCAGATTCAGCGAGCGGAATAAAGTATCTAAAAGATTTGCAGGGTTAAGAAAAAAACACTAACATATTTGTGACGCAAGTCCAATCTCCTTTCTGTGACATGTTTTATTAACCCTCAGTATGAAAAGGCGTACCAAAAGTATAAAATAGCCGTCCCGGAAAATATGGGTCGAATAGACCCCCTACTTGTGGACTGTGATTTACGAGTGTACATCATTCGGTTGAGAAAAATTGGCTACATCGCAAGCTTGCGAGCTGCTTGCGTCGCGAAGCTAATCTATCAATTTTTCTCACTTTACTTTAAAGGTTTCTGCTTATTGTGGAGTAAACCATGAATGTACCATGAACGTATCAGATAAATAAATATGTATTTTCACTCGTTTTTTACTAAACTGTTTCTTGAGAAGCGTTCCTTAGTAATTCATACAAGGTGCCCATTTTGCCTAATACTTTTATAAATAGTAAAGGTATGCTACGTTGTAATGAACAAAGGCTCTAAATTTGATAAAAATAATATCCCGATTAATCTAGAATTTTCTTTTACCGCTGTTTAAAATTCAATCAACATTAAAACAAAGTTTTAATTTACGCCGGCTATTTATAAAATGTAAATTTATATTTAATTCTTCGTTTATTAGTTTAGTTTAATTTACTTTGTATCTGGAAGAGTAGGTACACGACATTTACTCTGCCAACAAACGTGAGTAAACACACAAAATACACATCTCTGGTATGGAAACACCGCATTCATTTGTTAACTGTGAGGGTTCCAGTAAACAGCAACCATTACGTCTACGTCTTATAGACAAACATGAAGTATGACGTCACACGTAAACAGTACTTAGATTGAAATTCCTTACTATATATTTTTCATTGAATAGATTGCTGGGCAAGTAAAGAAAAAGTGGTTATGAAAAAGGGTTATTCTCAGCGATCAGTGATTGAAAAGCTTATTCTATGGACATCGTAGCTGATTTGAGGTAGTCAGTCAAATGATACGTGTTATTGAGATTTCGTTCGATTGACATTTTCGATTACAATTACACGCAATGTATAATTGGCGCATGAAATTTAAAATTGTGAAAATTCGAAATACTGAAGAAATTATTATTGTTTTCGTTTGAGCTCGAAACATTCGAAATTTTTAAATGTAATTTATTTTACGGGTAATTGGATAATATTCAAAGTGACGGTAATTATTATCGGTAAAAGTGATATTATAATTATTATTTCACCCTATTATTTAAAGCAGGAGTGTTTTTTTCAATTTCAAACATTTAATAAACGCCTTGTAAGTTGTCATAATATGTAATTGATGAGGTGTTTTAATCAGTGGATTATTTTATTTATTTTCGCGCAACAATAAATATATTAGAAGCACATATTATTTGCATCAAGATACATAACGGAGATATGAGAAAAAAATGTTAGCATTTATTTTATTTATATCAGGATAAAAAGAAGATATTGCCAAATGTATAAGTGATGTAAACTTAAACATTAATTGCATGTTTAACAGTAAAATAATTGTACTGTAAAACTAGACTGTTAGTATTAAAGTAAAGACTTAGGCCCGCCGCAGACCGGGACGAAATGGCAAGAGAATTAATTTCTTACCAAAGGATATTCAAATTTATCTGGTAGGAATACGACATAAATTCCAATGTTTTAAATCCCTTGCATTCCGTCCTGGTCTGAACTTGCCTTTACTGATTAGTCAATCCCATAGTATTTTTCTCACTTATGTTTGTCACTATTTACCTTTTCAAACCTTCGTATTATTTTAATTTATTGTATAAGCATCTGACCTATGTTTATAGTTCAAATCCCGATAGAATTCACATACACCTTGTTATCTTATCAGACTAGTAAATCTCCGATTGCATATCGAGATATCCAGTCCGTTGCACCAGACGCTCAGTGTAGTCTAGACGTGCCCGCCCACATCTCATTTGCCTAAACGTTGCCACTCGAAAACACGTTTACCCGCCCAGAGACGGTTTCATATCGACATTCTAGTTTGTAAGCGATACGTTGCACACTATGCTGTACGCAAACATACATGTATACTATGTATAATATATTGTGCATTTATTAATTTATTTATCTGTTTTAGTTTTGTTGGAGCTTGTATCTTTTATATTCTAGACTGCCCTGTCTTCTTTTCCTTATGTTATACCCATCAAAAGGTTGTCTGTAAGAAATCGCCTAGAGCGATAAGACCGCCATCTGTACTTTTTTTCTTAATTTGTATTATCTCTTTGTGTTTTCCCTTTCTGTGTGCAGTTAAGAATAAATAAATAAATATACAAGGTTGTGGGGATTGCAAACATAACATTATTCCAATCTCTAACTAGTATCGCGTCAGTAGTTTTATTTTGCAACAATAAAACTGGTAGGTCGCGCATATGAGAAGCCAGCTGAGTAGGTGGGTCTATTTCCCCCGCCAAATGACAGTGTAAATGCACTGTTGTTTTTGGTGTGAAGGAAATTGAGGCCAGAATAACTATTGGATATAATGAGACTTAACAATTGAAATTCATGGTATTGTTGGTTTTACTACTAGCCATGAGCGGTTGTATCATCAGGCGAATGGCATGCTCGCTTCGCCATTAATCGCGATAATTTAATCATCGATTTACTTGTAGCATTGATATTTTGCTTTTAAAATAAATAAATGCTTCATTTATTTATTGAATCAATATCAATTTTGAACAGAATACAAAGGCACTTAACCTTATCACCATTTCACAGCGTTCATAACCCCAGACACACCATTAAAAAGCGACTCATAAAATCACCAATATTCTAAGGCATACACGTACTTACCGACAAGGAAAAAGAATCCATGTAGAAGAGATATCCATAAAGCGGATTTAGGTCCGCCCGCTGCGTGCCCCATTACGATCGACGCGCCAGCACGGATCACTGAAACGAGTCACACTGTTAATACACAGACTTTTTGTAATCAAACGCTGCTTTTTTTTATCAGTTTTAGGGTTGCCAGTTTCTTGTGTACCATTGTTTATTTTTAAGGGCTTTGCATTTTTTTCTTATCAAAACGCAGTTTTTATGGTTGCCAGTAAATTGTGTATCGGTGTTTGAATTTTAAGGGTTGCGTCTTCTTTTTATAGCATAACACATAATAAAACGATCACAGCCATTTATGTGTTCATGATTTCGTTTCTTGTATGAATTCAGGAATGTCATTTATACGCTTTCTGTATTTGTGAATACAAGGACATGACGAATGTAGATATTGAGTGTTTGGCTTTCTGAGATTAATAGATTTGACACGATTGACTCATCACATCCATGCTCAATACTGTTAACGTAGGAAAGAAGAAATAGCACGAATGTCTTGACTGCTCACATCATCATCATCAGCTCTTCCGCGTCCACTGCTGAAAGATAGGCCTCTCCTGTGGCACGTCACTGGGATCGATCTTTAGCCCATCGTTTCCAACCCTTACCACAGTATACATTTATTTCTTTTGTCTGTCGACTTCATGTTTAGTATAGTGAAACCCTAGTTGGTCATTAGAATATAAGGATAATATTACCATCATATCTTGCCCCATGCCACACACCTATAATTTAATATTTTACCGAGGTATCACTTATACCATCGCACTAATAGAAAAATAAGTTAATATCCAACTAAAATAATAGGTGCGGTACCTATTATTTTGACGTTCGAAACCACGGAATTATGGTTTTACGGAAAAAAATATTGAAATTGTTTGAGTTACGCTTGTACAAAGTTGAAAAGTATAAAACGTCAAACGGTACCTATCAGTTTAATTGAATAAAACCTTAAATAAAATGCCTGGTAATACACTGCCTGCCTCAGTGGTGTAGTTGTGCTACGGTACGCTTACAAAGCTGAGGTCTCGGGTTCGAATCCCGGGTCGGGCAAAGTGATCATGGATTTTTCTATTCATTATCAGCCCGGGTCAGGAATTTGTGCCCTATATGGCGATAGGCGCGCCCCCTATCACATCATGGGACAGAACACACAAGGCGAAACGCGGGTGTCCTGGTTGCATCTCTGCCTACCCTTCTGGATAAAAGGCCTGAATTTATGTATGTATGAAAATATATAGTTTATCTCTTTTCCGTCACCGTAGTGGAAATTCAAAGTTCCTTTTGAATTTCGTTACCTTTTCACCGTATAAGAATACTTTTGAATTTTATTATCAATATAAGTGTGGGGTACGCCAGAGGTTCGGGTCGTGACATGCAACTTCTCCGATGGATTTGGGACTGTTACTTACTGTCGAACGGAGACGGGTCGGCCTTTTTAGAAATGTTATTGTTCCTTTTTGTTCGTCACGTTTGGAATTTATTTTAATGTGTGTGCGAAATGTTGGGCGAAGCTTAGTCATGTATTTAAATTCTAAAATGTAGATGGTGAGATGGAATGGGTAATGTTAAGGTTATAATATATTTGAATACGTATATAGAAACTGTTTCTGTGTCAACGTATAT
This sequence comes from Theretra japonica, assembly GCA_033459515.1. Classification (NCBI taxonomy): domain Eukaryota; kingdom Metazoa; phylum Arthropoda; class Insecta; order Lepidoptera; family Sphingidae; genus Theretra; species Theretra japonica. The sequence continues at coordinate 4,237,790 of CM065938.1, read as the reverse complement.
GGCCCATTGCAGGGCACGGGCCTCCTCTCTAATCGAGAGTATGTCCACCACACTGGCCTAGTGCGGATAGACTTTACATAGCATAGAAATTCTTACAAATCGCTACGGTATGCAGGTTTCCTCGCGATGTTATCCTTCAACGTTTTAGTACGTGGTGATTGATTATTATCGATACACAAATGACTTTGAAAAGTGAAAGGTGTTTGCCCTGGGATTTGATCCCGCGACCACCGTGACCAAATTGGCAATCGCGTCTGGTCTGATAACAACAGGCCACCACGCACTCTAGAAACTGTTTACTAAATTGTTATGCTATTACGTAGTTAATTATCGAAAATGTGTTCAAAACTTGTAAGAGTAAAATAATTTTTATCTCGTCTAGATGAATGAGTTTAACTCCTACCCACAGAATAGCGTTGGGAAGCTTATTCCTACCGCAACTAACCTAACACAACGGCTTGAAAAATATAACCCTTTCTGCCACATAGGTAAAACGAAACTCCGGCCGATATAAAAATATCCGATCTACAGATATCTATTTTATTTATGGAATGTTTTGTCCCTCTCGAACGGCTTTTGTATTCAATTTGAGCGAAGAAGACAAAACATTCGATAACTAAAATAAGTTTTAAAACTGTCTATGAATAAGGCCGCTACTGATTTGATTTCGCACGTCTAATATATGGAAATGATTTTCCTCCACAAAGTTACAATCACTTTCGCCAGAATCGGCCTCATTGTCCATTTAAATTATGTGCTTAAATTTTTCTGATGAATAATGTATACTTCTTGAACAATAAATCGAAACATTGACGCCGAGTTTGAGTGTTGGAATTTAATTAAACTCACCGAACAAATTAGGCAGCTTTTTGGTGGAATCCGGGGATTGGGATGACGGAATTGAAAATTCGAATTTATTTAGACGAGTTAGGGATTGTTTTTGAAAAGCCATTCGTGCTTTGCATATAAAGAAATGAAGGAGAGTTCGGAATTAGTGTTATTTTTAGCTTGTTTGATCCTTTCCTGGTTTTTGTGATGGTAAGCAAATATTTGCTTAAATGTGTGGCATAACCTTTCACCAACAATATTAGAAAGTTGCGGGCCTCGTTGTCCAAGTTTGTCTTTTTCAGTTTGGTGGAATAGATTTCATTTGTCTACTAGTTCATTTGTCTAGTGTTTCAAAAAATGTCGAGCTATTCTCAGAATCTGACACAATCTAACGACCACTAAGGTGTTTAGCATAAACAATCCATTTTGATTTTATCTGCATTTCCCTTTTTTAAGGGTAATGGATGATAAAATAATTTGGGGGATTTTTGTCATGGCCAAGTAATAATTCATGATAATTATAATGTAGGTCAAATAAAGAAACAAATGAAAAGCTCATAATTAAAGGTATTATCATGATTAATGTTTAATAACACGAAGGTACTAATGACGCGGTAAGAGATTACACAGGAAATTCGGATGAGACAATTAACACATGATGAAGCTTGAATTTTAGTTTTATTTTTTATCAATTTGATATGTTTTTTTTTATCAGGCCATATACGTCCCACTGCTGGCCTAGTGCGGGTTGGCGGACTTACATGTCGTAGAAATTCTTTAAAAATCGCTACGGTATGCAGGTTTCCTCACGATGTTTTTCTTCACCGTTAAAGTGCGTGGTGATTGACTATCAATACACACATAACTCCGAAAAGTCAGAGGTGTGCCCTGGGATTTGAACCCGCGACAACCGTGAACATGTAGGCAGCCGCGTCTGGTCCGTTATCAACAGGCCACCACGCACGCAATATGAATTGATATGTTATGTATTACAATATTATATTGCCAGTGTATAGTTGGTTATGTTTTTGGAAACAAAAACAAATAAAAAAATGATATTCGAATGTGCAACAATCCACTTTATTGTTTTTTTTTTGTATTATAGGTCTGGCAATCGAGCAAGCAGGTTATCTGATGGTAAGTGATCACTGCCGCCCATGAACATCCACAACACTTGGATCATGAATGTGTTGCCGGCCCATCACATCGGAAGGGGAACTTGCGGATGGGAAGAGGAAAGGGGTTTTGAGCATCCGGAAGTCTCACTCACTGGACGAAACGCGACAGCTAAGCTGTCGCTTCACGTCGATTTCCTGTGCGATAGTGGTATCGCTCCGGATGAGTCTGCCCATTAATGCTGAGTCATGGCTGACAACACCGTGGCTTTAGCACTTTTAAAAAGCTTTTGGGTTGCATCCGCATCGCGCTTGTTTACTTTTCCAAAAATACGTGGGACAGGCAGGCGACAAGCAGGCAATCATAGGTACAACAGCTGAATAAAAAAAACATGTCACAACAGACGGATAAAAAATAAGAAAAGAGACATATTTTTTATTGCGCGGACTTCATAAAATTCGTAATTAATCCTCATAAACATATTATGACCAGGTTCCGGGCAAGTAATTAGAAGTACTCATATTACTGAAAGTCCATAGGTGTCAGTCGGTCCGGCAGTAAATGTAAATACGTGTGATAAAAACTCTTTTTATGACGACAGTAAACAAAATTACCCTGTAATGTCGCCGAACTGTATCCTCATATAAAATGGACGCAGAAGACGGGGACATAAATTACAGGGAAATTTATTATAAGTATTTTTGTAGAAGCCGTGTATTAAATTGACAGCTGGTATGAGACCAATGGTGTTTCTGATGAAAGATATTAGTGAGTTATTGTGAAGATTAATAATAGGATTGTGAAGACAATTGAGACAATTTTCGTGATATTTTCGTCCTTCTAACTTAACGATAATTGTTGATGTGTCCGCGAACTGCGCCTCAGAACAAACATAATTTCTATACTAATTATACATACATACATAAGCTAACGCTTTTTTCTCAGGTAGAGGTGCAATCAGGACATCCATGTTTCACTTTATACGTTCCACGATGTGATATTGACTAAGCGATCGCGGATGGACGAAAAGAATTGGTAAAGGCGATGCCCCTTTGAGGACATAGCCCACCGGTTCTGCCATTAGTCAATTAACTCAGTATATGCAGCAGAAGTATATGCAGCAAAATAGGTTTTAAATAATCGGTTATTCTTCAAAAAGTCGCGTCATGCAATAAACTTAGTGTTCGTTCCCCTATTGGAATAAGTTAAGAATAAAGAAAATTCAACCTACAGGGATTGATATATTACAACTATTCGAACATCGTACCAATAACAATGGCGACATTCGCGCAATTTTCCCCTTAAGAAAAACCGCTCGTTTTTCCTTATCATAAACGTCACACGTCAAAACGGCGGAACGGTTATAACCGTTGTATGGCGTGTAAGTTTGACATCGTAAAAGAATATTCTTTGCACCTAGCTTTGTGTTGGCCTTATTAATATATGTCCCAGCTATTTTTGGTTAAATTATTGCTTTTGTGTCTATGTATGCTTCACTGGGAAGCATGATAGATAATGCATATATTTATTATAAGAAGAGTCTTAGTGTGGGGTCAGGACTATGTTTGTGACCGTCGGGTGTATTTGTTTATTAATTTTAAATTATGTAAACGGCATAACTATCGTAAACAATGTTATAGTATTTTCCTAAATATATGTGTCCAAAATTTGCCGAGTGGAGACCACATACCGACAAGCGCAGCATCGAATTGAAGATAATGATGACACAACAACTAAACTAATTACCTATACTCTGTGTGACAATTCAAACTACTATATTTGTACTGTCCTTATCAACCTATATACGTCGGCTCCTGACCTATAGTGGGCACTCCTCTACAATCGAGAGTACGATTGAAAGAGGTTAGGCCTTAATTATATGCTGACTTAGTGCGGGTTGGGGGCCTTTACATGCCGTAGAAATTCTTTTAAAACCGCTACGGTATGCATCGCGTCTAGTCCATTACTAACAGGCCACCTCGCACTTCAAACTACAGCCCGTGAAATATCTAAAAAAAAAATCTCTTCTCTGAAAATAATCTGAGCCCACTAGTGAAATATATATACATATACAACTAGATTCGGTACGGAATATCGTAATTTACTATCAATTATTGGCTGACATCCAGAATCCGAACGTCAATTATTCAAATTAGGTGCCAATATATTAGTATCTAGCGCCTGTAGAGTGCCGAAGGTGATGTTGTTACGAGTCTAAACGCCTAACAACGTGTATCTGATCGTATTCAAGTATGATCTTATAATAGCGAAAATGTCTTTAGTCTTTTCTTTTCCCTACCAAAAAATCGACACGATTTTTGTGGAAACATATTCAAAATAATTTTCATATTTATCATCTTTAATCACGGAAAGTTCATAGCTATACATAAGTTTTCCAGGAGATTTCTATAGTAACTTGTTGGAAGGGATCATCTTCCAGCGACTTGATGCAGCCTTTTTTGGGTCGTTTGTCCTTCTTGCGCATGGAGTTGTGACGTCAGCGTCCTTGCTTCCTAGTTCTTACCGTTCCTTCCTTTTCCCATAAACCTTAAGAGCGACGGTAACCAATAATTAATTGAATGGGGTTTGTCAATGGTTGAACGTGTTATTTTATGATTTAGAATCAAAATCATCAATCATCATTTTAGATAGACCGGGGGATTCCGAAGAAACGTGAAAGCAAGGCTTTTGCTAAAAAAATTATGTTCTTTGAAGTATGATTCGGAAAGTTTGATAACGATCGGCGCGTAATCTGAGAGGAATCTCGTGAAAATTGGAAGTAAACAAGTTTGTTTGCTATCGATATCCATCGACGAGTCATTTAGATTGGAATAATCTTTTCAAAGAATCTGAAATGTTTGCTTGGCCTTGTCGTGTAGTCTGCTGGGATTTAAGAAAAAATATATAAATTCTCTAGGATTGTGAGCACATAAGACGTAATATATCCAGTATTCGGGAAATCAATAGATTACAATAGAAAAAAAAATTAAAACACAATTACTTAGCGCTACTCGCATCAAATCCAAAACCTCATATTCTAAACTTAAATTGACTTCCAAACCGAAGAGACGAATCAATAACAACCACTTTAAAAAAGCTGCCAAATATACAAAAATATACGAAAGTGACATCGCACGCGTACACTTGGTGAATAATACAGTAGCAAGGTAAGAACTAGGCCACTGCAGACACGGTCAAAAACGAGAACAACTTCTAGTGTTCATGAGATAAAGCCGGTGATTTATGATGTACATTATTGTTGAATGTTTGTCGTGCGGAATGAAAGATTGCCGCGCGGCACTGATTGGATGGCTCAGTATCAAGTATTTCATATTTCCTCAACTGTCTTCATTCTTTTGATTTCTCTTTATCGATGTCTGTAAATTGGATAATATTGTGTTTCAAGTTGTCTCTTGTAATAGCGTTACATAATTGCTAGAGTCACGTGAATGCTTAATTGAATTGATAATGTTTGGTGGTCAAAATATTGAAACAAGCTTCATGTTGAAAACAGTATAATATAAAAAGCTGTTGATTGTTTGGCAATGTACAAGTTTTTAAGCCAGACCTTTACGTCATTATCAACATCATTACATTACAGAATGTTCATAGCTTTGAATCTAATCTAACATCGACAAACCTAAGTCACAAAATTCTGTTGAGACCATTCGGAAATGTAATAGTTTTTATGGTAGACCTCTAGTGTCATCAGGCCTCATCATCATCATCCACAGAAAACACATTGTCGAAAATATGCCTACGACAAAAATTTTAAAATTTATAAAGCTTTCTGACCGCTACACAAATAGAAGTTACGAAATCTATACATTAAATTTTGAAAGGTAAATATTCATTTTCGTCAGTAACATTTCAGTGAAAATAAACATGAAAGCGTAGTTAAATCGATAAAATTTGATTTGATACGATTTAGTTGGAGGCCAATATTTGGATAGTTTCATATTTTATTTGATGTTTGTACAAACTTCCAATGGATCGCTAGCATTTGAGCTTAAAATTGCCTTTGTTATTGATATTAGTAAAGTGAGCGCACCAGTTTTTTAAACCAATTTTTTAAAATTATTACCTATTATAATGTGAGTTTATAATTTGGTAGTACTTATTTATGTTTGGATGCTAAATTGAATTCTAAATTCAAATTCGAAATTGTTGAAAAGCAGATTCACAGAGACAAAAAAGAAACACAAATATAATAACGATAGAAAGATTAACAATGGTTGCCATATTGAATAGAGTCTGTGTTGTAGGATATGAAATTATAGAAATGTTAATTAGCGAAAGGATTAAAGAAGAAAATAAGAATAATTCAAAACCCAACCAATAGATAGAGCAGAGGAAAATAGTATTTAAATACACGAGCTCTGATAACAATGAATGAACATTTATTTTACTAAAAATACAGTACCAAAGAAAAAAAACATTAATATATGAAGCAAGAGGTTGGCTTTGTGGTAATCATTTGTGACTAACTCATGTTTCAGCAAAGGCACAGTTTTCTGTCTGTCAACTTGGCACAAAAATTCCGTGACAATTGTTGTCGTCGAAATGTCAATTATTTTTTGGAAAAATATGAGTTTTACTCGCTTTCAGTAGCGACGCACGCACCAACAGATGGTTGTATATTTTTTACACTTGTTGATAAATTGGAGTTGATATAAAAATAAATAATATACTGTCTCGACTGCCTTGGTGGCGCAGTAGTACTACGCTATGATTGCAGAGCTGAGGTCTCAGGTTCGAATCCTTGGTCTGGCAAAGTGGAACTGGATTTTTCTATTCATTATCAGGCCGGAGTCAGGAATTTTTGCCTGATATGTAGATAGGCTCGCCTCCTATTATACGTGGGAAGGAACACACAAGGTGAACCGCGAGTGTCCTGGTAGCACATCTGCCCACCCTTTCTGGGAGAAAGTCGTGAGTTTATCCATCTGTATAAATAACATATCAGCCAGTATAACACATTGCTGAGATTGATACTTCGGTATAGTCATGAGTTCGATTGAGAGAGTTTCAGGAGAAGTCCGCGGAGGCCTATGTCGGTATGGCGGAATTAACATATAACGGTACGTTTCCAGGGTTTTTTTTTACTACGCACGTGTAACTTTGGAACTCTGAACTCCCTGCTTCGGTGTTCCCTGAGCGCAATGACCTGTCCTTCTTCAAGCGAGGCTCAAAAAGAGTACTCTCTTTAAGGTAAGGAGCGACTTTGTTGTGCTGGAGCCTGGATCCCTGGCACTGCGAATGTCCATGTGCGGCGGCGACCGCTTTCTATCAGGCGGACCGCATACGCGTCTGCCTACGACGGCAATAAAAAAAGGGCATAATATTATTTGTTCACATAACCGGTCAAAGACTTTGACAGCCTCCGTGACGCAGTTGGTTAGACACCGGCTGAAAAACGTGAGGATGGAGGTTCGATCACCGCACCAAAACAAATATTTGTGTGATCCACATGTATTTATTTCGGGTCTGAGTGTTTGAAAGACCGAAAAGTCTCTCGTAGTTTCTGATACCTACGACACAAGACATAATTGATCTTAATGTGCGGTCATGACTACGTAAGTGACTGTTGGGTGTATTTATTTCTTTATTACTATGAACTGCCCCTAAAAACATTTTTTTGGATATACGTAGAAATGTATTTTTACACGAAAACAATATCAGAGAGCCGAGTGCAAGTAGGTCGTTTAATTCAAAGAATTCATATGCAGCGATATGGAGCAAAGTTTGTCGGAGCTCGTAAAAGTGTCTACAGGAACAGTTGCAAATAATTGCTTTGGGCGTAAGTTTTTTACGGCTGTGCATCCACGCGGTTAGTGTGTATTTCGCGTTTTTATTTTTTTTAATATTGTTGCGATCCTCTGTTGTTTCGTTTTAATCACTGCGAGTTTGTGGAGTGGTAACACGTATGCCATCGTATAACGACTGCCTGCCACGACTTAGAGCAGAGGTGCTTTATCGGTCTTTCAAAATGGGAGACGAAAGGAAAGGATTTTTTCTTTTGGATGGAGGTGTAAGAGGTATTGGGCCTGGAACTATTTCAATCATCATACATAAATACATGAACTCACGCCTTTTTCCCAGAAGGGGTAGGCAGAGGTGTTACCAGGGCACCCACGTTTTGCCTTGTATGTTCCGTCCCACGATGTGATAGGGGGCGAGGTTTATCGCCAAATCGGGTACAAATTCCTGACTCCGGGCTGATAGTGAATTGAAAAATCTAATATGACTTCGCCTGACTCGGGATTCGAACTCGAGACCTCAGCTTTGCAATCATACCGTGGTACAACTGTGCCACTGAGGCAGTCACCGAACGGTAACAATAATGCCGGGAGCATTATTATTTCGGTTTTCTGAAAGAGATTGATACCACTTCGATTGATTTTTCAATAGCCCAAGATAACTACAGCGTGGCTCTTCGAGTTTTAAATATGCAATGTAAAAACTGCAATATTTTATTCCTTTAACATGTAGAACCTTTTTAACTTTATTAAAATTAGGTAGTCTTAAATTCTTTTCGAATTTCGGATTATCTTGAATGAAAAAGCACAACCAATAATTACAAACCATTATTTAGTATACAATACGCTACTATCAGTGCAGTAGATTACGATAATATCCCGTAAAATTACGTAACCAATACAACTGTTTACACAAACTAAGGGTTATTGGAGCGTGTCCCCGTCTAATTCAGAACAATAGATCGCGCCTCCTTGATGAATCGCTTCTGTTTCGTGTCTAAAATCCTGTACTTTTGAAGGATTTAGATGTTTAAAGTAAGCAGCGTTATTAAAATTTAATTTAACTTGAGAAACTGAGTGTAAAATAGGTGTGTGTTAAAATTCAGCCTTAGAATTAATACTCAGCCATAACTTTATTTGAGGAATGTTTTCCTTTGTCTTTATGTCCAAATATGTCCCACTGCAGGGCATGGGCCTCGTCTACAATCGAGAGTATGGTTGAGAGTGCTTAGGTCATATAGTTCACCACGCTGGCCTAGTGCGGGTTGGCGAAAATTCTTTAAAATCGCTACGGTGTGCAGGTTTCCTCACGATATTTTCTTTCACCGTTATAGTGTATGGAGATTGACTATCAATGTAAACATAACTTCGAAAAGTCAGAAGTGAGCCCTGGGATTTGAACCCGCGACCACCGTTCGCATGTTGGCTGTCGCGTCTGGTTTGTTCCCAAAAGGCCACCACGCACTTTCTCTTCCTTAGTGGTTCGTTGATTTTTTCAGTGTAATTATCCAATGCAATATTTATTTCAAAATTATTGTGAACCAAAACATAGCATTAGAGTAATGAACAGTCTGTGTGTGCTAGTATAACGAGTGGTTTAGTTAGGATCAGGAATGGAAAAAGACGGTTATATAATTAGGATCATAACACCTGCTTCATTATGAAGGTGTTTGTTGTAATATAAGGCTTCGTCCCATCCACCCATATTTTGTTTTTTATATCTGCCTTTATTAATTGTAGTCAACGATATATTGAATATAAAATACACAATATTGTTAAACCACCTCCAACAACGCAGTCTTAAATATTCTGACGCTGACTCATTACCAACCAAATTAGGAATCTCGAAATTAATTAATTACAAAAATCAAATCTGAAACGTTTCGACTACGTTTCAATTCGTTTTGCCCAATTATACCGCGATCTTGTGCAAAACTTATCGATCTCAAAAAAGGGGTGAATTAAATTTAGCCCTTCCCCTCAAGTGGTTTACCAGTCTAATTAAATCCTCACCTCTCTCGACCTACATAATTAGGTTGGAAATTAAAGTTATAAATGAGGCTTTCATCTCGTTGTTTTAACACCTAATTTAAATTTACGTGGTACGTGTGTTTTTACATATTATGTTCGCGTTCACATTGTGTATTGTTTTATTACGCACCCTATGTGACACTGTATAATGGACTTGAAATTTTCGGAGGTATATAATAAAATTACATTATACAGTATTATACCGTAAGTCAGAAAAGACAGAGGTGTGTCCTGGGATTTGAACCCGCAACCTCCGTGTACCTATCAGCATACACGTCTGGTCCGTTAACTAACAGGCCAACACACACTTTCCTACGCAGTTCTACCATACTTGCACCAAATTCTAACAAAACTTTGGAAAGGTAGATGACCAGTTGCAAGCGGGTCCAAAGTCCCCCACAAGTTAAATCGAGTTATTCCTTCCATCACAGTAATTAAAAACGTCACAGAAACAGATATTCCTACAAAACGGTCCTGTTTAATCCTAAAAGCATTCCATCAGATGTGCTCCATCAAAGTACGATTCACGAAATTCTCGCTGCATTTTTTTCTTTGCGCATGAGGCAATGTCATCCAAAGTGACGCCCTCGGAATTCGTATTTTGCCAGACTTTGAGCTGTGAGTTTGGCTGCGAAGTGGCTATGAGCTTGGCAGCGGAGTATGTCGGCCATTTTAACCCAAGTCTTTGTTTGGAGCCATGCGTTAAATCTGTAATGCGCTTTTTAGAAATAATGAGACTCTTGAGTACAGCTCTTGGTGTGAATGTGGTTGAACTAACGCGGATGCAAAATTGGGGTATTTTTCTTGGGTGGAAATTTATGTTTATCATGGAGCAGAAGAAAGAAATATAAGGAGAGATTGGGGAATACAGCTTGGTTCAATTCTTAATTATAAAATAAATTCCAGTGGTACTGAACTATAGGGTAAACCGATGAATGAATGGTTATCTTTTATTGGATTACATCCAACACTAATTTAGCTAATCTATAATCATTGAGAAGATTTAACGTCCAATTGTATTGTATTGTATTGTATCAGCCCATATACGACCCACTGCAGGACACGGGCCTCCTCTACAATCGAGAGTACGATTGAGAGTGGTTAGGCCATATAGTTCACCACGCTGGCCTAATGCGGGTAAAACGTCCAAACCTGCATTTAAATTCACCGTATCAAACAATTACTATTCATAAACAATTTCCTATACTGAGTTGTACTACACTTCAAAAGTTTGTCCAGAATACGTAACACAACTCACAAGCTTCCGACAAACACGTGTCCTTGTCTTAGAGGAATTGTTGACGCTGACCTAATTAGGGTTAGCAGATGAGGTCAAACTGGTTACTGGGAAGTCTAGGTTGTACGTATAGAAGTTATATTTACTGAGTGCTTGATGCTAACTGTGTTGATGTAGGACAATGCGTTGAGGACTAATTACAAGGGAGATGACAATTGAAAGCCACGAATGGGAAATATTATATTTTGAGCGCTTGATGCGAACTAGGAGTATTTTGATGAAGAGCAATAAGTTAAGGCGTAAGTGGAAGTCAGATGTCTATTGAATGGAACGCATGGGAAATACATAAATACACTCAACAGTCACATACATAGACCTGACCCCACACTAAGATCAAGTCTCGTGTCCTGGGTATCAGAAATGACGAGAGATTTTTCTGATCTCACAAATACCCAGACCCGAAACAAATACCTGCGGATAACACAAACATTTGTCTTGGTGCGGGGATCGAACCCACGGCCTCTCGTTTCACAGCCGGCATCAAACCAACTGCGCCACGGAGGCTGTTCTTTTTTACTTAATGGACTTGTAGCAGACATGAGTTCTAAACCGTGAGGTTATGACTTCGATTTGAAACAACGCCTAGAATAATAATAATCCTTTTTTAAATTAAGGTTTTAATTAAAACAATGAAAATATTATTTGATAGGCTATACACACATCATAATTGTTACATGTGGTATGAATATATCATTCAGGCCTGTCTTTTCTAAGAACTCATCTTGATTGTAAATTTTCAATATAAAATACATTTATCGTCGTTGGAAACATTGTTCGCCTATACTAGTCTGTTGTCATAATTCTGAAAATAGGTCTTTTTACTTATTTCCAAGATATGCTTAGAGATGTAAAAGAAATCATTTCAGTTAATACTAAGAAAATTACTCGCTTGAATATTTTTTACACCTACTGCCAATCAGAAAACGTCTAGGGGTCAGACAATGTTTTCTCAGTTGATTTATTGAGCTGTCGGTCCCCTGGTGCGGTTAGTTAAGAAGCCGGTGGCGAAACCAGAGACTGAAGGTTTGAATCCCGCATTGAGACAATCCCGAATTTTAAGTAGGGCGACCCACAATACTTGTTTGGAATATAGTACGAGTATATGGCGTTCCTATCCCCTATACAGACATCTCAGGTGCCCTTTTTGTTGTTACTGGGGTTATAGTAAACTAGAACAGTATTCTCGGATGTTTTAAAAGTTCTAGAAACTAGTTCTAAAATATAGTGTGCTGCTGTATTTATGCTAGTTAATTATTTACACCAGTATTACTATTAAACAATCATAATTTCTATGAATGAAGCTAATTCATAATCAAACTTAGCTTTATAATAGAAGATTAAAACAACAGAAAGACCAAACAGCCACATACCATCAATTCGACACATCAATTCCAAAGCATCTTATATAGAAATCAAACTCTAAATAGCCTTCAATACACGTAAAGAAGAAGTTGCTATCACGAAACGAGACACTGATGTCGAGAATTACCTACAAATAGCCTCTCCATAATCATAGCTATTGTCAGTCATTCATACAACGTGGTCACCTTATGGTTACTAACAAAGAAATACTCTAGAAGACCTAGACGTGTTATCGATCTTTGATGCTTATCAAACTTTAATGAATTAAATAAGCTGCCAACATTAGTGTTTAGTTAAACGGTTAATCATAAATACATCATTGTCGTCTGTATTCCATAGAGGTAGGCAGAGACTACGAATCGATTGCTCGATCCTGACATATTACTTTCGCTTCATCCACTTTCATCAACCTTCATGTATTCTCGTCTGTTTAGATTATATTTAATCTGACCCTTGTTAAGGTATAACCGATTTGGCTGATGAAGATTCCGTGAGGTGGACCCTTGCCCACTCTTTCATCTACATCCATAAACAGTCATAATCTTGATAAATTGAGGTACGACAAAACAAGAAGACCAAGCAACCACATACCAATCAATTCGGAACATCAATTCCAAAGTATGTAATATAGAAATCAAACGCTGAATAGTGATTGAAGCTGAATAGCCTTCAATACACAAAAGGAGAAGTTGCTATCACGAAAGGAGACACTGACGTCGACAATCAGCTGCAAATCGCCTCGCCACAATCATACCTATTGTCAGTCATTTATACAACAACGAACATCCGCGTAACATTTTATTCAATTTGATTCGTGTCGTCATGACATTATGTGGGGACTGTATTGTCCTTTTGTATGAAACCTCGTCTTGTCATTGATTAATTTTGGAATAGATGGGTATGTATATTTGAAAAGGTTGAAAGGGAAAAGGTTACTGCAATCATATAACAACTGTTAGATCGCGTTGATCGAGAGGTAACATGGTCTGTGTAGTGTGTTTCTAGTTTCCAATCTGAGGTGGATTAATACATTCTTTAAGTTGGTTTTGATAAGCTTCGAAATTTGAATTTCTGGCACGTAGCATCAGTGAACCGGTTCGATCGGAAAAAAAATGTAGTTATTATGTCCGTGCATGCAACTGTAATCTAGATTCTAGAGAAAATCTTTGTAAGATCCAAGTATGTTTATACAAACCTGTTTTGGCGACCACTACAAACAGATAATGCTTGAAAAATTCCATTGTTTATGTTTTTTTTTCGAAGCATAATTATAATTATTTTATTACTATACACCATAGTATAAAAATTTTGAATGGCCGTGCAAATCAAACAATATACAGTATAAAGACATTGCTGATTGATTTCTATCGAAAAATACGAGTTATTTACTACGCCATTTGGTCCGACGTAATGTGGATTCAGATTGATTGTAAATAGAGGCGTATTATTCTCTCGTAACATTGTTTGATGTACCGATGTTTATCGGTACAACAGCCAATATCGATGTGTCATTAGCAGACACAACTCGCTTATCGAGTACTTTACATTTTGATGTGCGTGTAATGTTAATCGCAGACATTTTCGATATTTTAATCGATTATTTAATGGAGAAAGGTGACTGTCAAAGGTATTAATGCTGGCCTTTAATTAGCTTATTAGCCAGAGTTAATTATAATATTAGCGAGGATTAAAATATAATTAATTAGTTACGATGAAAAATAGTTTTATATTTTCTTTTATCAAGATGAGATTAATGTGTTATCTTGAGAATAATTGTTTCATTTGTTAATTTCTTTATTTGGCTATTAATATTCTTTATTAATTTATGCTGAGTGGACACCTACCGATCACAGCCGCAACCAACCAATTTTTTATTTTTATTTTTATTTTGTTATTTATTTTAAATTTATTATTGTTTATTTTTACCATGTTTGTGTATGTTGCGACTGTGACAAATAAATCGTTTTTCTATCTTTCTTTCTTTCTATTTCACATGTACATTAAAGCCTATGTCGTCTTGATGCGGAAAGCTTATGTGTAATCCTAGAATACATCTAAGTTGATTGGAGGTTGAGCGACTGGGCCTGCATGCGCAGTGCGGGAAGCTTTTTTGCGCTTTCTGTACAGCCCGTATGCGGGAACCATTCACATTAGTTGATGCGGTCTAAACGTAGGGTAATATAATGGAATCTTCTGTTCCTCTTTTGTGGTTCCCGTACCTCTCATGCAGAATATCAGCTGATTTATCGACCAATCTAAATGAGTAATTAAAGTGGTGCTGTTGGAGTGAAGCCGTCTCAAATGAGATACAAGTTCAACGCACAAGTGTGTACTGTGTTGGCATGTAATGGTCCTTCATTAAGAGTTGCTACAGCGAACTGGGGGAAGGGATATGCAACTTTATTAGCTAGCTTCGTAGTAGCCTGCTAGAAACGACCTGAGTTCAACATTAAAAAGTTTCCAACAGTGTTAAAATACCTGTGGTACGAAACGTACTATATCGATATCGGGTGAAGACACTATAACATAAATATTTTTGGGTGTATTTAATAACAATTATCAAAATTTAAACTGTGGTCAGTCTTAGTCAAGGGCTATGTTCAGCAATAACCTTTCTGTCGCTGAAGAGAGAGAGAGAGAAAAAGTTTGAAGTACTAGATTATGAACATAGTTTACAAAACTAATTCTTACTGACTTTATCCCGAATTTGATTTAATTTATACATTTTTTTTACTTCCCAACGTTTCAATCACTGTATACAGTTTTTCAATGTGTAATTCGCCTAAATTTAAGAAACCTTAAACATACTTTATAGTTGAAATTGTAGTAGGCGTGAAAATAAAGTGGAAGCCAGAAGTGTTGTTACTATAGATTCTTTAGAAGGACGCGACGCGACGGAGCGCCTTGAGATCGAGAATACTCGGCAAGAATAAAATAACATATTGCTTTGTCATTGTAAACTTATTGTTCTGAATTTAGGACAAAAGTTTGCTTATTAAATATTTTGTTTTGTTTAAAAAGCAGGTTGTAAAACCAAAGACTGCCTGTTCAATTGTCACATCTAGACAAATGTGATCCTTAAGTGTTTGTTTTTGGTCTAAGACCAAAAAAACTTTCGTAGTTTTTAATACCCACAAAACAAGACTTATATCTGTTTAAACTATAATAGAGATTAGATTTAGTTTTTGCTTTTATCCATTTTGTGTTAAGCAACATATGTAATTTTCTGTTCCAGGCGACATAATCGCATTAGCGACAAAGCCCTTTTCTATATAAATATAAAAATACTTATAAAGTAGCGTCAAGATTATGTGCGTGACTGTTGGGTGTTATATTGGTTTTATGTAGCTTTAAAATTAAGGTCGAGGATATTTTCAAAGTATTTAAATTAAAGTTTAACATACTAGTTACGGAGTTTATAAAGTAACGAATAAATAATAGAAACGGAGACGAACATATTGATTAATGAAACTAAACTTCAAGAAACTAACGAATATTAGACAGTAAAACTTTATTGATATTTTAATGTCAAGTCATTTTATGAGTCTATTAGAAATAACAAAATAATAATTTGGGTGGAAGAAATAATTAATAAACCCTTCGCTAGTTTTAGACTTTGTTTAGTACAAGTCTATTTACATATCAATTTGTTTATTGAACTTAGAACAACTTAACCCTAACTCTTTTATTTGTTTTCCTTGGGGTATTTCATGCCATGTTAAATTTAAATTTCTATTTAAGTTGTTGATTTTTTTAAATTTATTTATTTAATACTTATACAAACATATTACAAATATTCATATGATGCAATCATAAACTCATTTGAGATTTACCTTACATCACAATCATCAACTGCCTCGGTGGCGTAGTGGTACTACGGTACGATTACAAAGCTGAGGTCTCGGGTTCGAATCCCGGGTCGGGCAAAGTGATATTGGATTTTTCTATTCATTATCAGCCCGGAGTCAGGAATTTGTGCCCGATATGGCGATAGGCTCGCCCCCTATCACATCGTGGGGCGGAACATACAAGGCGAAATGTGGGTGTTCTGGTAGCACCTCTGCCAACCCCTTCTGGGAAAAAGACGTGAGATTATGTATGTATAATATTTGTTGCTAATATCCATGTAGGCGGTTGTTACACATTCATTTTTTATTAAGGCGGTTATTTTGGTAACAAAAATTTTTAAGCTGACATTATGATTATATTTGGATTGAACCCGAGTTGTGATTTCGTACTCTATTCCGCTCACAACTAAGTTCCTATCACGGAAGTACAAAGCGTGCCGGACTGAAAGGGTAACATGGGCTAACCCCGGCCTCCCCAAGGTACCGGAAAAGATTAACAGGTCTCCTCTCGTCCTATAACTTATAATAATAAGTGTTACTTCATTATAAATAGTATAACTGTATCAAATAAAATTAGCCTCTTAACTTAGCTTCGACAGTAAAAAATAAAATCGTAATTCCTGACTCCGGGTTGATAATTATTAATAGAAAATCCAATATCACTTTGCCGGACCTGGGAATCGAACCCTAGAGTTCAGCGCCACTGAGGCATTCCGCAGTACCGAGTGTAAGTCAATAATTGCGAAATATATGATTACAACCACAGTTTTTATATATTTTATCGGATTTTCATATTCATTATTGAACTATGGGACCATGCTTCTTGCCAAAGATTGTTCTAGGCCAATGGAAATATCTTATAAGTACACGTACATAAAAACAGACATATAGACGTCGAAGTGGTTACGTAAGATTTGCCTTTTTCCTTAGTTCGAACCTTTAAATACGTTACAAATCGTTTTTTCAACATTTTCTTATGGTGTTTTGTCCATTACTAAAAAATCTTGAGCTAAGACAATAAAATGTCTTAAGGTTATACGAAAAAAATAAACGTCTAGGCACACGAGTCCAAAAAAATAACAGCCACAATCCTAAACAAATACGGTTGTAATATTCTGGTCTATAATATTAATGCATGCGGAAAGGTTGCTTTTCGAAGTCGTCTCTGTTTTACTTATACAAATTATGTGGTGGGTGAGCGGGATAGATTAATATTGTTGATGCGCGTAATATATTTTTCTTAGTGTTTCTGTTTATTTTTGGATATATTTTCCCTTACTCGCTTTTTTACTGGTGGTAGGTCTCTCATATGTGAAAGGCCGCCTGGGTTGGTACTAACGCAATGTCTATTTCTCCCGCCAAACAACAGGTTAAATGCGCTATTGTGTTCCGATTTGAAGGACATTGTAGCTAGAGTAACTACTGGACAAAATGAGGCTTAATATCTTTAGTTTCAGGATCGCGAGCGCAGTGGAATGCCAAGCATTGCATTGTAATTCATGGTGTTGTTCGGTTTTGCTACTGTCCATGAGGGGTCTTATCGCTACCATCAGGCGAACGGTATGCTCGTAGCACCCTGTAGGTTTTAAAAATCATTATATTTAAATTGAATCAACTACATCATAATATATATATATATATATTAAATATTAATTATACGACTTGAGAATGTGTTTATATTTTTAAAGAATTTTTATTAAAAAAAATTATTCTGTGCCTGTGAATAATAATAATGATTTTTCTCGTTCATTAAACATTTTGTAGCCCTATTTCAAATTGAAAAAAAAATGAAACTGTTTCGAATAAATAAACAAGTACCAAAAAGTATCCATCAAAATAAAAATGATTTAGTGTCCACATTTCGGTTATAGTAATATTTTGTCAACGGCAATATGATGAGCATAAAGGATTCCTATGATAAATGGACAGCTCTAACTTCATTTTGACAAATAGATAAGTTGTAAAGAAGATATATTGCGAAAGATAATATATTAGTTTTATTGTGTTGCGCGTTGCATTTGCTATATAAAGATATTTTAATATAAATAAAGCATAAAAATATTTCATAGAGGCTATTTTTGAGTATAAATAAAATATGTAATTGCATTCTAGTAATAACGGTGAAAAGCGTTTGGTCACGTGGTAGAAAGTGACTTTTATCATTATACTAGCGGGCCGTCCTAGCTTCGCTTGGGTGCAGATGTTCTTTGATACCACTCCACACAAGATACATGTTATTTTTCGTACAAACTGGGACAACCTGTATATGTATTATACATAGAAACCTTCCTCTTGAATCATTCTATCTATTAAAAAAACAGCATCAAAATTCGTTGCGTAGTTTTAAAGATCTAAGCATACATAGGGATAGACAGACAGCGGGAAACGACTTTGTTTTGTACTGTGTGATGATGCATATTAACAATTTTATAAATATTACATGTTATTGGTTTTGAGGATTGAAAGGACGGTGAGGGATAGCGCAGAATTAACTGGTTATTAAGGCCCAGTTGTATCAAGAAGCTTTGACCATGGCTTTGATTTTGGCGGTGAGGGCACATACATCTCGCATTTCAAATGTATGGCGTAACGGCCTTAGACTAGTTTTGACGATAACTTTAATTTTGACAATGTCAGCGCCATACATTTGGGATTGCAAATGCATGAGATTGACATTCATAAAGTCAAGGTTACGGGCACATTTAATTTATGCAACTGGGTCTTAGGTGGTTAAAGTTATGGTCAATGATACTTGATGCAACTGGGCCTAACAGACTTAACATCTTGCATCAGGTGACCGATTTGCTTGTCTCATCATTTTTACGAATAAAAAACTCTTAGTAAATGAACGAAACATGACAGCAACATCTTTAGTTTTTTTTACTTATTTAATTTTCCATGTGACTACAGACGCTGAGTTGGTAAGTCCGTTCATACAATAGACATTACTAACAGCAGGACTCTATCACTAAACTATTGATTTACTGTTAAACTTATCTACATTAATTAAGCTTCAAGCTTAATTTACAAAATCAAGCTTTAAATAATGGACAGTGAATTTAATTTCATAAAAGAACTAAAGTTTATGAAAAAGTATAACAAAGCTATGAA
Organism: Theretra japonica; assembly: GCA_033459515.1. Lineage (NCBI taxonomy): Eukaryota > Metazoa > Arthropoda > Insecta > Lepidoptera > Sphingidae > Theretra > Theretra japonica. The sequence goes on along the minus strand of CM065938.1, from coordinate 4,218,438 downwards.
TCTGCTTTATTAAGTTCAGCAGCGATTAAGGTCTGTTTTAAAACACAATTCATGAATACTCAACTGTTATTTTTTAAATCGCAAAAGTTCATAACTTCTAAAAACTAATCCTAAAAAATTTATGATCTATGCTTGGCAAACAGTTGGGTGCAAACAAAAGTAACTAATCACCCGACTTTCAGAAACGAAGCAGGCCGACAAAGTTTTGATCAATTGTATTGTTGCACTTGGAAATTATTCCTTGATATCGTGATATTGTGTAGTGATATTTACACTATTACAACCATTAAATGTTCTATTAAAGACGCAGTGATTAAAACGTTAGTCTAAAAAATTGCGGTACTGTTTCTGTTTTATTTTATTTTTTTATCTACTCGTACATATATCTGTCACTTCTGCGCCATCTAGTTTCACGCAGAAATAATGTAATTAATTCCTGGTATTATTACTGTTATTATGTTAAAGTCATGAAAACGTTTAAAAATAAAGAGTTATATAGAAGAAACCTTAAAATTTGCCTCACCATCACTCGTGTTATAACCTCTAAATACCGTAAGGAAATCTTTTATTGCTTCTATTTTCAATAAAATAACAAGATACGGAACATATACATAAAACGCGTGAAGTTTTATTTTCATAATCATAATGTAACAGAAAAGCCAGTTTTCCTAAGGGACCAATCAATTGCTTTCTATTGTTGGTCTTGGGTTACAGAGTTGTAACATAATATTTAGGTCAGAGAATATCTTGCGAACAACACCGCATTTTGTATATAAAACATTATACATACATAAACTCACGCCTTTTTCCCAAACGGGGTAGGCAGAGATGCCACCAGGGCACCCACGATTCGCCTTGTGCATTCTCTCCAACGATGTGATAAGTGGCGAGCCTGTCGCCATATCGGACACAAATTCTTGACTGATAATACATAGAAAAATCCAATACTACTTTGCCCGACCTGGGATTCGAACCCGAGACCTCAGAAACTTTGAAATCATACCGGCTTACAACCGCGGCACCGAGGCAATTAAATAATATATTTAATATAAAACTGCTGACATAAGAGTATTATACTCGTAATACGACAGTGAATGGCTGAACTGCCAGACACGGTGAATTTTGAAATTGTTTAAACTACAAAATTTTGAATTGGAAAACTAATTCACACAGGTACTTAGGGTATAAAAAAAGGTCTAGACAGAATAATATTACCCCTTTTTTTGTTGAAACGAGACACTGAAAGCTACTATGTAGCTTTGTCTCTCAATTATTATATAAAAAATAACTTGTGTTTAAAAATGAAAACTCAGCGGTAGATATGATAAAAAATATTCCATTGTTATTCTTTATGATAAGTATTTATATTTCGTTTATTCTGATGAATTTAATGCTTGATTTGATTTAAGTTTTTTTTATATAGCTTCTGCCCGGAACTCCGTATGTGTGGTTATCTTTATAAAAAAATCCCATCCCGTCCCACCCCGTTATATTTCCGCCTTGTCCCATCATTCTCAATCAAGATTTATAATCTAGTCCTATCCCATCTGTTTGAGTACAAAAAAGTAATAAATATTTCGGTATTCCTCCCTCATCCCACGGGAACACTACATTTTTCGGGATAAAATGTAGTCAAGTGTTAATCCAGTGTGTTGGCTACCTCCATATCAAATTTCAGCGAAGTTCATCGTGCACAACCGCACAGACAAACAGATAAACAGACAAATAGAAAAAAAAATAAAAAATCATTGTTTTGGGATCTATTACGTTAATATAGTGCCTCCATATCCGTTTTTCTCGTTTATCTTCCATGTACAGACATCGATCGGTTGCAAATTTATTATATGTATAGATTAAAATGTTGTTTGTCAACTTTGTATTTTAGGTGTAGATAGACAGTAAAGCGCTGTAACTATATCAAAAATATGGATAAAATGTACTCATCCCGGTTGATATGATATTTTCATCCTGTTCTAATGTCGCATTGCTTATGGGGATCACCCGAATGTTATATTTTCTACAATACTACATCTTTTTCTACATCCCCTTAATATCTGACATTAAACCTATAGGTAATTTATAGTATGTATGTATGTATTTATATGTATATTTATATTCATATTTGACATTTGTATGTATATTAGCAGTAAATTACTATGTATCATATATTGTGTATATATAAATTATAAACAATTTCTATATATTGTGTATATATAAATTATAAACAATTTGTTAATTTTCCTTTCTTTTTTTTTTTTGTTTGTGTTGGAGCTTGTCTCTTTTATATTCTAGACTGCCCTGTCTTCTTTTTATTGTGTTAGATCCATCCAAAGGTTGTCTGTAAGAAATCGCCTAGAGCGATAAGACCGCCATCTGTACTTTTTCCTTATTTTTATTATTTTTTTTGCATGTTTTTCCTTTCTGTGTGCAGTTAAGAATAAATAAATAAATAAACCGACATTTCATATGACTTAATATTTCCATGTTATAGCATAATAATTTACCTCATAAGTTATCCACCGGTTGTCTGTATAACATCAGTTGTTTAACGCATATACATTTTAGCTCACTACCCTGGCCTACTTCGGAGTAGGCGATGTTCACGTAGCATGGAAATTCTTGCGCAGAGCTTTCTTTTGTGCGTATTTCTTTACGTTGTTTTTCTTCATTTCAGAAGTGATATTTAATTTGGAATAAATACGTAACATATAATACACTAATATTCTAACATAAAGTATGACTGCCTCGGTGGCGTAGTTGTACTTCGGTACGGTTACAATGCTAAGGTCTCGGGTTCGAATCCCGGGTCGGGAGACGTGACATTGTCATTGATTGATATTCATTATCAGTCCGGATTCAGGAATTTGTGCCCGATATGGCGATAGGCTCGCCCTTTATCATATCGTGGGACGGAAAAAATAAGGCGAAACGCGGGTGACCTGGCTACTACCACGAGAACCTCTGCCTTCCCCTTCTGGGAAAAAGGCGTGAGTTTATGCATGTATGTATAAAATATTCTACACTGCCTCCTAGACTCATACCTCCAATATCTGCTTTACCAAACCAGTGCTTTACCTACTCCGTTATCCGCTATAAATAAAATTGAAAACCCATGCAAATGGAGAAGTATTACACAAATGTATTACCAGAAAGCCGAAGCAAGTCTTCACAAAGCAAACCATTCCTCAGATCTCGATATTATTTATGCTTCTCTAGAGTATATTCTGTGCATACGTCTTACCGTTGAAACACTCATCAATCAAATATGAGGCTTGAGGGTACCACAAACAGCATGACGAGTGCTATCTGCGATCTATATGTGTACCATATATTCACAATACTAATATGGAATACATTTTTGGAGATTGATCAGATTTGCGTTATTGATTATTCATTTATTATGCAACATTAAAATTATGCTTACAATTATTCAACGCATATTGGGTATTGTGTATTTTTTCTGGTAAACATAAATTATAAATGTTGAAAAATTTACTAAAGAGTGCCAGGAAAACTACTAATAATAAGCTTAATATAACATAACGTAACTAATAACTAAACAAAAAAAAATCATGTTTAAATAAATTAAAGCTGTAAACCAAAGCGTCAATAACATTAATTGAAATTTATTATGTATTGTCTATGTTGAAACCGTCAATTTTCTTTTTCCGAAAGTGTATCCTTTCCGCTGCTATGTCTCTGTGTCATGTTGTTATAATAAAGTCTTGCAAAATATAAGCGACCCGTTTTAACCACAACCGATCAGGAATTCCGTGGTGAGGTATTTTTTTACTTAAGTATATAATATATTAAATGTAGAGTATATTTACTAAATCAGAGTTAGTCTATTAACTGCTGACCTCGGTGGCGTAGTTGTAGTAAGGTATGATTACAAAACTGAGGTCTCGGGATCGAATGGGGTCGGGCAAAGTGATATTGGATTTTTCTATTCATTATCAGCCCGGAGTCAGGAATTTGTACCCGATGTGACGATAGGCTCGCCCCCTATCACATCCTGGGACGAAACAAACTAGGCGAAAACGTGGGTGCCAGGTTACTACCAGGAGAACCTCTGCCTACCCCTTCTGGGATAAAAGGCGTGAGATTATGTACGTATGTAGGTAGTCTATTTAATTACCTCCGTAACGCAGTTGGTTAAGGGTCGCCTATGGAAATCCGATCTGAGACACGACTCAATGAAATGTAACGGCCTTATTCATAGACTTTTTAAAATATAATTTGTTATCGTATGCGTTGTCTTTTTCGGCCAAACTGAATTAAAAAGTCGTTTGGAACGGACGAAACATTCGATAACTCAAGTATATTTATAAACTGTTTATGAAACAGCCGAAGTGCTTGTTTTAGTTTAGGTGATGTGAGACCAAGGACTTTCGTAGTTTCTTATACTAACGACTCAAGCCCGGGTAAAGAGAGAAGATCGATTGGCAGATTCGAGGCCTTATTCTAGATCATAGAATGTCGAATACGTTACATACCACTAGCAAAATATTTCCCAATCCATTGAACTCCTACCAAGTCACTCGGAAACACAATCGTACTGTATCTGCATGGAGAACTATCAATGAACAGTGAAGTTGAGTAATTTTTATTGTTTTTTCAACATGTTTCGTTTACCAAAATGTTAAGTAAATATATATTTATAAATCGATTCAGGAATAAACTAGTCAGCAATATTTAGAACCTAGTAGTGGGAATAATGCCTTTGGCATCCCACGGAAAAAGTAATTTTTCGGGCCAAAAAGTAACCTATGTGTTAATCCAGGGTATCGGTACCTCCATACCAAATTTTATCAAAATTAGTCCAGACGTTTTAAGCCTTTGTATATACTATATACAATAAAATAATAACAAATGAGTTACTGAATATTATTATTAAAACCTTAATTACAGTACACCACTCTACACTGCATTTCCTCATGTGTATAATAACGTAGCTTATTGATATTTTAATGCACCACTTTCAAGTAACAATGCAGCAAGAAAGAGCTATAAAATCATAAACCGCTGTAATAGAATTAAGATCCCGGTATTCCTTTGCCAAGTTAGCCGTAACGATAGTATTGTGCATCGCGAGTTTAAAAGCATTTGTCGGAATGACTAGAGACTCTATAACTATAGAACTATCACAGATCACTGCATTCTCAAATGCTATGATTTTCTATGAGCCGGCATCTGTTTGATGTTTAGAGTTGGATAAGTCTGACGATGCACGAAGGCGTAAAAATTCAACGAAGATCGGAATTTTTGATCGTGCTCAATGAAATGTTAAGTGTAGGTTGGACTTGCGCAACTAGGGTTCCGGAACATTTAATAGCGTTCCTTGCCTTAATCTGCACGTACAAGTTTATTATTGGAAAACAATCATTATATGAATATTGGATTTTAAACATTTTCGGAGTAACTCCTACCTATATGCTTCTTGCCAAATTGTATGGTTCTAGGTAAAAAGAAAATATAGTTAGGTTTCTTAACAGAACCACAGACGAACAACAATGTGTTATTATAAGAGTTACTTTGTCATTTTTTGGTATTTAACCTTAAAAACACAGCTAGGTACTTCGCGTTTTGGTTGTAGCGTTTTATTCAAAAACTATTATTTTGTGAATTATCAAAAAAACTTTAAACAAAGTAAGTAAAGTATACATACTTTACTACCTAACCCGCTTCAAATCTACTATAAATCAAACCGCAGCTAATGGCGAATGCTTTTAATATAATAACACATCCAATATGCTATCAAAGTTGGCTCGGGCACATCAATCATTTCCAGCGGCTTACCGATACCTACTATCCTAATGTTTGAGAAAATATTAGCTTGTAGAGAATCTCATTTAATTTTTGCTCTATGAGAGTAACGATAGTTCAGTTGGGAATGAAAGGCAAAGCGATCACAGGTTTGAGACCACGTCTACCTTCGAAGGTCATAGGTTAGACTTCAAGTTCAGTAGGGTATCCATCCTGTGTTATTAGGCGATTGCAGATTTGCTAGGACTGTAGTTTCTCTGGTGTCCGTACCTCAATCGCCTTGCCTTTTGACTTTAGGTCAGACATCTTGTGTAGGTGGCGTACTTGTACATTCATTAGTCCTGATTGACCAGCTAAGGGGTCAGGTCTTATTAAGCCTGATGCTACTCTTCTGCACACGATTATGGCTATTCAGAGCGCACCAAACCGGCGCGCCCATGGAACCAAAGCATTTTTGGTGGCCTCTTACTACCCGCATAGAAGATGATATTCTGGAGACCTCCAACCATAGGAAGTGGCAAAGATGAGGGTAGACTCTCACAATGCCGACACGAAGCGACGATATTGCCGTATTTTATTTGCTTAGGTTCGTAATATCCTTTGTCTTTCATTTCCTCTCCTTTTAAAGAGGCTGGAAAAGTAACTGCGATCATAGTGTTGTAGATACTCGAGGGCGAAGATAATCACATACCAGGCGAGCCGCGCTCATTTGTCATATCTTTGCGACAAAGATATAATTAACAAAATATGTCATTCTTACGACCTTATTCTTAAAGAGTTTTAAAACCTAATTTAGCTATCGAATGTTTTGTCTTCTTCCCTCAAACTGAATCTGAAGGAACAAAACATTCGATTACTAAAATAGGTTATAAAACTATATAGAATCTATGAATAAGGGCGTTAGTCTTTTGGACAACACTTATCACCCACATCTTAACGTAACCTTCAAAACACGAACGATTCTAACATTTAAACCACAATCTTCGTCCCGACCGGGATTCCTCGACACAAACATTATTCCTTTAGTAGAAAGTTTTGCAGCATTTGCGCTGGGTATTTTCCTAAGACGCCACGGAACGGAATATATGTAAGGCAATGTGTTACCGTATACATATTTATATACGCTTTTATTGTGACGTTTCAGGGCGCTATACTGTTCTGTTAGTTACACTACTGTTTTGTTTTACAATCGACTTCAGACTTAGGTCCGCTATAAGTTTAAAGAAAGGGTATTTGAATATGGAACAAGGACGAAATGGCAAAATGGTATTTCTTTTTATTAATTCTAGAGTTTGTAAATAACAATGATTATTAATCGATCAGCAATGTATTTATGCTATTGTCATCTTTTGCAGATTCAAAGTCATTAACTCAATTAATATTTCGAATTTTCGAATACCATAAGCATTTTAAACTTGCATACATACATACATAAGCTTTTTCCCAGAGGGGATAGGCAGAAGTTATTCTGGTAGTAACCAGGACACCCACGGTTCGCAGTATCTGTTCTGTCCCATGAAGTGATAGGGGGCGAGCCTATCGCCATATCGGGTATAAATTCCTGACTCCGGGTTTATAATGAATAGAAAAATCCAACGTCACTTTGTCCGACCCTGGATTCGAAACCGAGACCACAGCTTTGTAATCATACCATAGTACACCTACGCTCCCGAGGCAGTCATTTAAACTTGCAATTATGGAAATATGATTTTCATAGAATAATTTATTTAGCTTGTTTTTAAGAGTGAAATGGTGCTACTTGATTTTGTAGTGTAAATTTAAACAAAATGTAAACCGTTGCATTTGAATTATTCGATTCATAAAACATTATTGTCGGTGGTCATCACACAATAGATCGTAAACTTGAAAGCCAATTTCATTTTAAATAAACCATAAATATAAAGGACTATGGGATAAAGTTAGAGTGGATGCAGACTGCCTCAAACAGGTCGCTGTGGAAATCATTGGGGGATGCCTACGTTTATCGGTGGACTTCCTTCGGCTGATGGATGGATGGAACATAAAACTACAATAGATTAGTAGAAACTATACAAGTCATACTGGCTGAAGAGACAGACATACATAAACTCACGCCTTTTGTCCCAGAAGGTAGGTAGGCTGAGGTGCAACCCGTACATCCACGTTTTGCCTTGTACTTTCTGTCCCACGATTTCATAGGGGGCGAGCCTATCGCCATACCAGGCACAAATTCGTGACTCCGGGCTGATAATGAAAAGAAAACCCGATACTACTTTACCTGACCCGGGACTCAAACCCGAGACCTCAACCTTGCAATCGTACCGTACTACAATTACGCCACCGAGGCAGTGGATGATGAGACTTAAATATAAAAAAAGAGAAAAAGGTAAAGGAATTGTTCAGTCTGAGGCAATTCGTTTTTTATTCATACGAGTTATTTGTATCCCCACAGAATTCTCTAAAGGAAGCCTTTTGTAGTATTTTCTATTAAGAAAAAATCCAAAACATATTTCGGCATATTTTGCAGCAAATACTATTTTGTTCGGCTATTAATAAACACGGCTTCTAGTAAAACCTTATTAAAAGAAAAGAGTATCGTGAAAAATGTAATATGTTTATTTTTGTATTGTAATGAAATTTATATTAAAATATTTGGAAAAAAATAATAGTTGTTTTTTACTACTTCTAGTTCTTATTTTTGTTTTTTAAATAATTGGTACATTACTATTGTCAATTTCTTAAGAATAAACGATACTAATAGATTGACTGTTAGTTTTTTTTATGTGTGGTAAGTCACAAATATCGTTGATACTAAACTAAGCTGTATTTTTTATTGCATAGGTCTAGCAAACGAGCAAATAGGTCACCTGATGGTAAGTGACCACTACCACCCATGAACATCCTCAACGCTTGAATCATTGATGTGTTGCCGGCCCATTAAATCGGGAGGGAAGCGGGAAGGAAATAGGATGGGAAGAGGAAATGGGTATTGGGCATCCGGCAATCCCATACACGGAACGAAACGCGACAGCAAAACTGTCGCTTCACGTCGTTCTTCTGTGGGACAGTGGTACCAACCGGGACGAGCCTGCCCATTCATGCTCAGTCATGACTGACGACAGCGTGGCTCTACCATAATAAAAATAGCGACGTAAAGATAAATTATGGAAGGTCAATGAAATTTGTACGTAGGTACTAGAGTGCGAGGCTAGCTCAGTTCAACAAGCTATAAAAAAATGAACTACATAAACACACGCCTTATTTTCTTAGAAGGGGTAGGCAGAGGTGCTACCAGAACACCCACGCTTCGCCTTGTATATTCCGTCCCACGATGTGATAGGGGGCGAGCTTATCGCCATATCGGGCACAAATTCCTGACTCCGGGCTGATAATAATGAAAAGAAAAACTCAGTATCACTTTGCCCGACCCGGGATTCGAACCCGAGACCTCAGCTTTGCAATCATACCGTAGTACACTACGCCACCAAGGCAGTCGGGGCATAAAAAATGAACTTTCATTTATAATTTCAAAAAAAGTTTTTTTCAAGAAATAGACCGCAACAAAATTCATCTACACAACGTGGTGTTTGTTTCTCACACAATGACACTTGTGATAAGGACATTGCTACGTCCATCCTTCTTTTTCGAGACCGCTTATGCGGCACCTGTCCGCATTCCATATACAACTTTATTTTAAGTATACTACAAAGCCGAAAGAAGTTTGTTGAGAATCAGTAGCACAATCTATTAAATAAATAAACACACCCACCAGTCACATACATAGTCCTAACCCCACACTAAGATCGAGTCTTGTGTCGTGGGTATCAGAAACACAAGACAGCAAGAGACTTTTCGATCTTACAAGCACCTAAGCCCGAAACAAATACTTCTGATTCCCACAAACATTTTGTTTCGGTGCGGGAATCGAACCCGCGGCCTCTCATTTCACAGCCAGCGGCAAACCAACTGCGCCACGAAGGTTGTCTAATTGCAGAAATTTTTAAACATACCTTATAAATGTTATGCCAAAAACATTAAAATTTCGTGAAGTTGGTTACATTGCTGATTAATAAAATCCGGCCCGTGTTGGTCCCTCACTGATACCTACAACTACAGCCGGACATTACAGGTACACCCGTCCCTGCGATGAAGAAGAATCAAAGAGTCCTGTGCATCATTCCAGAGAGGGGATTTTTTGTGGTAGCCCGTCACCGCGTGGGTTTTCACTATTATTATTTTTTCATATTTTTATCTGGTCTTTTAAACCAAAATATAATTTTGGTGTTTCGTTTTGTGTAATTTTAAGTACGCAATATTCATGGATGACGATATAAAAATATTTGAAATGCTTCATTTTCACCGATTCGCCATGAAATAATTTGAATATGACCCTTTTGTTATGTAATTTAATTATACAAAGACATCTCGTATTTTACACTCGAATTATTTCAGACAGAGTCCCTTCAAGCAGAAAATTAAATCATAATCGATTGTAATATGGTTCATTAACTATCAAGACAAAGAACTACTGGATTGAAAAATAGGTTAGTTAGTCAAGGCTCACGTCTGCACTTATGCAGGGTCGGAGCTAGGTTTTGCAGAAGCTTCGAAATTTCAATTAAAATCGTAAAGGATTAATTTATTACTGGTATGATAATTTTACGACTGCGTCTGAAAGTAAGAGTTGAGAGCAAAAAGAGTAGGTCGGGAAATTATTGCCACGAATGACACTCTATCTAGTCTGGGGGGCTACTCCATGATCCGAAACTAAATTCGAATGTTCGCACATCCACGTAAAACTATACAGATATGCCTACGTACCCAAAAATTGTTCGAATCCTCTATCTTACGTTGTAACCATAGACTAAGTTTTGAGTGAATGATAACTGTCTTAGACAATAGTATTGATTTTTAGAAGTGGAATACTATAACTCACTTCACACATCGAACGTTCGAGCATTCGAACTTTGTTCCAGATCATAATATAGTATATATTTAACCAAAGGATCATAGAGTAACCCTTCTGTACTGCACTTACCATTTAACATTATGCGTTATATGCGTTGCAAGTATATAATTCCTTAATCGTCCCGGTGTAAAAAAGTTAGAAATAATGGGATTACGGAAAACATGGTTACAAAACTATTTTAACACCAACTTATAATTCTTTTTAAAATACATATTGGACTAAAATTAAAACACAATATCGGAATAACCCAAAACAGTGTATATCGAGTGGCAGGTGTCCATTTAAATCGTCAATGGGAGTGACAGAAGAGGTTGTCAATGAAATTAACTGAAAACTGAGCCTACAAATTGAAGCGTCAAAGGTATTTACACTCGGGTCATTTTGAAATAGAGGATTACAATGAAATCGAAAAGTAGAGTCCTTGTTGTGTTTTAATTGGTACCAGGTAACCCACAGTTCGCTGTGTCTGTTCCGTCCCATGAGGTGACAGGGGCGAGCCTATCGCCATATCGGGCACAAATTCCTGACTCCAGCCTGATAATGAATAGAAAAATCCAATATCCCTTTACCCGACCCGGGATTCAAACCCCAGACCTCAGCTTTGCAATTATACCGTAATACAACTGCGCCACCAAGGCAGTCTAACCAGCTATTTTTATTAATCATACTTCGGCATCTAATCCAGCACTTCAGTGCAGTCGTATTATCGAAATATCCATATACTAAGTTGCAACGGAAGCAAAGCCTACAGACTAGTAGATGGATTAACATGCTCTCAGACGAATGGAGGTCTCAAGACGTAAGCGACTAAAATAGCCGCTCCCAATTCGGGATTAGAATACATGTGACACTTGCTTGTTAGCAGCCGGCGAGGTTTGTGGAACACTAAACATTGTTGGATAGATATATTTGTTTTAACTGTTTATCAAGTTTTTAGTATATATATATTTTTCCATTTTATGTATAAAGCAATTGCAAGCGACATACCTGATGGTAAGTGATCAATGGCGTCCATAATTGTCAAAATTAATGGACGTCATTGTATTTTAATAATAATAATAATATATACTCTATTATAACACCATGTAAAGAAATTACAAAAGAAAACAAATAAAGAAATAGAAAAAAAGAAATCAGTAATAATAGCAGAAACACATAAAATTGTCGATAAAACTGACGGTCTTATCGCTTTAAGCGATCTCTTCCAGACAACCGGTTGGGAGAGGAAAGATCCGATAGTTATGGACGATGCTTTATATTAACAATAAACTTACATACAGTATCAATATTTCATACAAATGTAAGAAATAAATACAAGGTACGATATACTTACATACAATATAATACATATACATACATAATTGTATACTAATACTTTGCACATAGTATTTTAACCCTTTATAGGGAAGTGCAGTACGAAAATATGTTTGATTTACGATACCAATAAGTATAAATTATGAACGGGTACTAACTGAGTGCTAAAACAATCATTTGGTAATATGTCTACAAAAATTGTTTGAACATGAAAAGTCTCATTTCACGAGACATTTTCAAAATCCCCTTACTCGAGCACTTAAGTCGGTAAGCTCGCTTCTTATTCTTTGCACCTATTCTCAACGGCGGGTAGAAAAGGCCTATGTATACTCTTATCACTTTAAACCACTCTGACAGCGCCGCCTTTTGAGTCCCTTCGACCGAAGATTGCCTTCCAAGGTCGTAGTTTGGACCAAATCTTGTGTTGAAAATATTTGATCAAATGTCAGCATGAAATAATGAATAAAAAAATACATTCAACAGTCACATACATAGTCCTGACCCCAAATTAAGATCAATCAAGTCTTGTGTTGTGCATATCAGGAATTAGGAGAGACTTTTCGGTCTCACAAACAACCAGACCCGACACAAATATTCCTGGACCGCACAAACATTTGTCTCTGAACCCGCGGCCCCTTGTTTCACAGTGAACGTGTAACCAACTGAGCCATAGATACTTTTAATAGCATAAATATTAAGTTATAGATGTCGAGGAATCGTGTTAAATGTTGTCTGTCCCGCCTTTGGCAAATATTTGTTTTCCTGTTGACGTTTCGTCGCAAATTCATGGAATAATTATTTTTGCATTATACATGTTGCGCCAATGTAATATTATGCTTTCAACATATGTTTTGTATTACAAAAACAAAAATAACGTATTTTGCTTTATAATAGAGTATATATATATATATATATACTAGCGGCCCGGCCCAGCTTCGCCTGGGTGCTTAGATGTTTAGACTCCACTCCACACCAGAAATATCTTATTCCCGTTCAAACTTTTGTACTCCTGAACTCAACCTAAGTACCTACTATCCCTTTTCCTATCGTATCCCATCCCATCTCATCTGGCTCCTTTTCTTTCTGTTACATCCCGTCCCATTATTTCCCATCTACCGGTCTCATCGCGTTCGTCCCACTTTATCCCATTTCATCCCTTAATGCCTAAATAGGCATGTTGACAATTTTTTGGAATTGCTTTTATTTTGTAGATAGGCCTTATATAAACACGAAACTACGACGAATATCATTAAAAAAATACGCAAACACAAATACTTTGCAAAATTCCTGCTAAAACTTTAAAATAAATTTAATTAATGTTATAGCGTCAACAACACGTGGTAATTATACTGTTAAAATGTAGCTTATATGACACGTTCGTAGATTTACCATAGCAGCGCCATCTATTGATTACTTACTCAACCCAGTCGAAAGGTATCGACATCTGTTAGAATCATTTGGAGTTAACAGATGATTGTGACTGTCAAATAATGACAGACAAATAATTAGCAATAAATTAAAATTGCGACTATAATTTGAGATTTAAACTATCCTATCTCTCAAGTTGGATCGAACTGCACATGGTGTGCAAATTTTATTATAATCGGTTAAGTAGTTTAGGAGTCCATTGAGGACAAACATTGTGACACGAGATTTATATATATTAGATATATATATATATATATATATATATATATAAATAGTATATATAGACTGGATTCAAAAAGTGTCGGCACCCGGGCGAAGCCGGGTCGGACCGCTAGTAGCCAATAAGTCTGAATTAAACCTAGATTGGGAGGCTGCCATAATTGTCCCGTCCATAATTATGTTATATGTCGTTAATATTCTCGAAAGGCCCGCCTGTCGCCCAGTTACTTTGCTTGGACGTGCGATGAATACATTCGTTCTATTTAGTAAACAAATTATGATTATAGCTGCTAAGAATACGTATTAAAATTACCCAGAGGACTTCTGCGCCTAAAAATGTTGTTTGTCGCGCCCCAATTTCCTTTTTTGTTTGTGTTTTTATGCCAATAATATGCGGGCTGAGTGTAGTTACTTCGTAGACTTTGAATAAGGTTCTTATTTTGTATTCAGTCACTGTTTATGTTAGAATGTAATTTGGATTCTTCAATTGTTGTATAGCTTTTGGTAATCATATTAATAGTTATTTTAGACGCAGAATTCCATATGAGGTCGAAAATGATGGTATATATGTCTTATGTGAGAGGCGGCCTGGGTTGGTACCGCCGCAATGTCTATTTCTCCCCCCAAACAGTAGTGTAAATGCACTATTAAGTTCGGGTTTGGAGGATATTGTAGTCAGTGTACTGCTGGAGATAATGAGACTTAATATCTTATGTCTCAGAACGCAGTAGAATCGCAATAAAAAAAAAATCTCGTACTTTCTGATTTGTATCTTAAAACTTTTCTATTTCACCTTAGCCCACATTTACGTTCGGTGGCGCATAATATTTTTTATTTAAGTTGCGGAATAATTTAGTTTCCGATTTTACGACCGTCTGGCTGCCCTCAAACCACTTGGGAATATGTAGGCCTTGGTTCAGTAGGCTGACCTAATGCGGTTAGTGGATTTCTATCCTGAACTTCGATATACCTTCAATATCTTTAAACCAACTTCAAAAACGTAGATAAAAGTGTTGGTACCGGGACATCTTTTCTGCCCTCCTGACATTTGACAGTGCTGGAATACACACGAATTATTTGAAAAATAAAATTTAAAAAATGTATCTTAGCGCTACTGAATTCTATTCACAATCTTTTTGGGCGGACAATAACTAATATACCTTCGGTTACCAACGAGCAATTTGTTGTTAAATAATTAGCTCACTTTCACTAATGTAGCAGTGCTGCCAACATTACGAACAAAAAATCATGTATGACAGCGTTCCCTCTAGATATTAAATACTGTAAGTTGTACACCATGGTAATAATATTTGCATATTGTTTAGCACAACAACGTCCCGTGTTTAATATGCGTGATGTAAACAAATTGATTTTCTCGCTAGGGTGAGCGATTCGTCATAAACCTTTATTTATAGTTCGTCGGTAAACAGCTCCCGGCAACTGCAACACAAGTTAGTTTAGCTTGGAAAAATATTTTTGCACAACTGGCACGCGACGTTCGAAATTCAAATTGCTTATTTTTTTTTATAATATGCGAGGTTTTAATTTCGGAACCTTTTTTGAATATCTATGTTATTAATTTTGAATCCCATGTTGTTTAAAAAACCTTTTTACTAAAAATGTTGTTCTTTTACACTTTTTTATTGTTTTGTCTGTGCAAATGCTTTGTGTTTTACTTGATTTTAATATTCTAACCGTTGTTATTCCCTAAAACCCTTGTTATATTTTGTATAAAACATTTAATTATTATAGTTTAATGTCATATCAAATAACATGTAGAGTCCAGTGAGAAAAAGTTTCGTTGAAATTGTAAGATTTCCTTTAGTTTAAATTTAAACGGACCTCAATATATACCATCTTATCAACAATCGCTTATTAGTAAAAAAAAAAAAAAACAAAAACGAGTATCATTTTGCCTACCAAATACAAATGATCAATAAATGTAATTGCACCTTAATTTTAGATACGATTTTGTTCTAGGTCCACCATGTATATAGAATATTCTGGGGTTTACGTCACTATTGGCTCATCGAATGTTCGATGATTGTGCATGCATATCGAGTTCCTCCAATCAGCAGCCGTATTAGGTTGATAATTCGATGAATCCGAGCTCCAATCGCTCCATCCAATTATTAAATGCATAAACAATTTTTGAATATACTGATTATGTTTCTGGAATATTCTGAGTGCATTGAAATAAATATATTTTGCAGTTTACAGATCACCCATAATTTAAAGTTGGGGGATTTACGTTTTTTTTTTTAATTTTTTATCACAACTTTTTGGATTTTATTAAACATTGTTTTTGGGAAGCTTATAGCGTTTTAAGATTATTAATGGTGTCAGTGATTACTAGTCATTAGTATTTTTTTTTAATATCACGCTCCCCACACATCGCTATTCCAATAATCTCAAAGTAAACTACCGCATGGTAATTAACATTCGCTGACGTGACTGTGGGACAATAGGATGGATACAATACAAGTATCTTGTAACCTCTCTGAATATTTACTCGTATTTCACCCATTGTTATAACTTTGAAACTTTCAGGAGTATCGGCTTCCATTGATGGACGTGGGATTTCATGATAACCAACGATAAGATTTTCAATGATCTTTTCATAGTATGAATTTGAATTACCTGTAACCTTTATGTCATTGGGAACCCCTCCCAATGACCTAAGAATATATAAGCTGTCATCTTTGTGACGAGTGACAAAGATAAAATTATATATTATATATGTAGTTTGTATGTATGTATATATCTCTCTCTCTTCAGCCACAGGAAGTCCACTGCTGAACATAGGCCTCCCTCATAGATTGCCACATGGACCTTGAAGACCATGAATGGACCATGAAGCGGCCTGCATCCAGCGACTTTCTGCGATCATTATCCTACCACCAGCAAACAAATAACAGTAAATAAATAACCTTGAATACCGGGAAAACCCACAAACCCAAAGGCGGCTAGCCCATAAATATTTACGTTAATTTAGAAAATAGATTAAATTAATTCGTACACGCCCCGACATTTGATAAATAACGGCTATAATTTAATTTGGTTAATGGAAAATTCTATTGAGTCACGTTTGGAATCTTTATAATTAGCTTTATGACGTAAATGCCTTATTTAGGGGCTCAAATTAACACGGTATTGTATAATTCTCTGTCATTTGTGTAGTAATTATATTATTTTAATTCATAGAAATGTTGGACCAATTTTATTTGGACAATGAATCACACTAGGCCAGCGTCTACTTAGCCTTCTTCTTAGCCCTCTCAATCAAATACTTGATTATACAGAAGTCTCATCTTCAGCAGTGGGCAATTGTGGGCAGTATAATATGCATGTGAAGCCCCTCTAACTCCAACCACCTTCTCCCACTTCCAACCAGTAAGTATGTAACTGGTTGGAAGTGACCTGCATCCAGCGACTTCTAACCTTTATCAAGGTGTAGACGCTGCACTAGCACGTACGTGGCCTCTGATAAAGAACTACTCGGCTAATTTGACAGTTGCTAATTCAATGGGCTGCTTTTTTTCCATTATAGGTCCGACAAATCAGGAAACAGGTCATCTGCAGGCAAGTGATCACTGCTCATGATCATCCACTACACTTGGGTCGTAGATGTGTTGCTGGCTCATCAATTCGGCAGGGAAGCGGAAAGGAAAAAGGATTAGAAAAGGAAAGGAGTATTAGGCATTCGAAATCTCACTCACAAAACGAAGCTCGACAGTATTATGTGCTGTTGTAAACTCGTGTCAGATCTAGTATAAACCTTTGTGATTCATTTGATATTCATGTAATTGTTTACGTGTTAATGTATTATTTTATGTAATAAATAAAATAAAAAAGTAAAGCTGTCACTAGACGTTGATCTTTTAGATAGTGGTACCGCCCCGGACGAGCCTGACGTCGAGTCGTGACTGACAATAGCGTGGCTCTACCACTTTTAAATATTATATGTCAGTTAATTTTATCCTCCTATTAATCTCCTCAGTCCTGATTCGATCTCGCAAGGAAATACTTAGCATAGTCCTATCCATAGCTTACTGAGTGACCTTGACCCAACTAATGAGGCCCGATTGGCCAATAAATAAGATTGGACTATCGCTGGATAATGGTAAAGGCTGTAAATGTGGGAACTGATTTATGATAAGCATTAAATAAGCTCGATAAGTATGTATGGTTTCGTTTGTACTCTAGAATTATAGCGAGTCAATTCATATGGACAATCGTTTGTACAAATGTTTGGGCACTGAATATTTGGTCCATGTTTGCTATTTTTTTTGGACTCAAATGTCCTTTGTTATTCGTAGTAGTATATAACGCAGCTATACTATTTGTAACGCTGTTGTGCCTATTAAGAATGTTATTATATTTCAAAAGGAGAACAAGGAAAGAGGGAAAGGCAAAAAAGAAGGTAGTGTCGCTATGGCAGTTTCTTGCAAAATACCTTCTGCGCAGTTCTAACACGTTCCGAAGCAGTTCTATTATTATTTATGGTTCAAAAGATATCCTACAACATTATTCGAATAAAGAATATTTTGATTCGATATGAAGTTTGTTCCAATCACAGGAAATCCACCGCATTGGCCCAACATGTTGGTAAACGGAGTAGACTTGACCTATTTTATATGAGTGACGGCCAACGTTGCGGTTTAATCCTAATCCTTCTTTAAGTGCCCTCCTTTGTATTTTCGCATTTTAGTATATTCGAAATAAACAAAAGGGGTTCAATTTCATTCCACTCGTATCTACTTAAATCTTTTTTTTATTTTTATTTATTCACAGTTAATTTAAAGTTGATATGTATTTATCGTTTAGCATATTACAGGTGCTTGTAGCTCTGTAGTGTGCTAAACTGTACTAAAATAAAGCGGGAACGGATTCAGTACCGAGGTCAACCATATTATCAAAAATTACGAGGTCCTGTACCTTGGAGGGAACTTTATACCCAACTTCATGCAGCCCACTTCTGCCCTCTTACAACGTGCGAAGGGCATGTACTCAATGTGGGAAGAATGAAAAATAATGTAGGCAGAAACATAAAATAATGGCAAACGGAGCAAAAAGTCATGTACAGAAGCGAAATGAAATTACAAATAATTTTTTTAAAATATTTCCAGAAGAAAAATATCCATAATATGTATGTATAGCATATAATATAATTACAGAAAGAAAAAAATATCAGCAACAAAAATTGTGCAATTGATATTTATTTTTATAGATTTAAATAATGCAAAAACACTAAAAGCGTTCTGAACTCACCTAAGGGTATAATTTAAAAATGACAGTATTAAAAAAAAAAGGCACAGTACATTCAATATCATTCACTAAGAAAGAATCTTTCATACGACTACATTAATCGACATTCATCGGAATATTAAAACCCTCATTTATCAAAATAGGTCCCGAGTTCGGTCTGGAGACAATACGCAAAGGATCAGGCCGGGCGTCCGTCGGATTATTAGCAGATTATCGGAATCCCAAGATATTGGGGCCTTCTGAGAAGAAAAAAAGGGCTTTGGACCTTTTATCTTTGCTTAAATAGAAAAAATGTTTTGTAAATATGCATGTAATACAGATGTTTGTTTTAGAGTCTTTGGTGGCAAGTGCGTGTACAGTCTTTATTGTTTATGAGTTAACGATAATAATATTTTAAAAATTAATGCAATAATATAAAATATGTTGCAACAGTCGCAACAAAACGCAAAAAAGTTGTAAAAAGTTTTCGCACATACCCAATCACATCACTATCTTCCTCGGAGACAATCCAAACTCGATAAAAGTTTGCAACACATTCAGTAATGTTTTTGTTAATCAATTAGTACTTTATTTTGACGCGTAGGCGGCGAGGGGAGTGCGGGGTAAATCGGAATGGCTCGAGAAAACTGGCGCGAAATGGGCCGAGATTATCGCCTCGACAGGCACCGCGGCGCGACTGCGGTGCGGCGAACTCACGACGCCGCGCCGCGCGACGCGCAAGCGCCCGTACTCCGGCCTCAGCGCTCCCATCACCGCAAATTTTTCTCATTGCCCGTTCGAAGTAAATTGCAAAACCGCCGACCGCCCGTTGAAGGTACGAGAAACGCGCCGCGGGGATTCTCAGGCAATGTAATCACCCGTAGAACAACAAGGCGGTAACGAGGCCCGCCTTTTTCTTATAAGACGACAGTAATTCACACTCAACTTAATCTTATAATCGCGGGATTAGCATAAAGTACGAATTCAACAAAATTGAATTCTCGGCTGTGTGCTGCATTAATTCATAGTTTGTATCGTGTGCGGTTAGTTACGGCTCCGGCGGTACGTTAATTAGTACAAATTCCTTGTTTACATTATAAGAACTCGGTCCCTGCGGTGCAATTAATAATGTTGTCATTGAGTTGCTGGTTGCGGAAACAAAAGGCGGAAAGTTGAGTGTGTTTTTTGAGGAAATGTTTGCAAACATGCACCGGTTGATTTCATTAATATCCTAAATTCACGCGTGTGCGAAACTGGCGCGGCAAAATAAATCCGCTCCTTTTATCGTGATTAAAAATTCTTGTGTACTTTTGCTTTGAACGGGCTGTTGGCTGCACTCTGTTGAGTTTTATTTATTATATTGAGAGTTTCGTTAATAATAAAATATCAATTAAATTGTTTGTGGATTAAATATTTGTTTTTTAAACTATTGTATAGCAGTGAATTGCAGTAATAAAGATACAAATGATTGTATCCTGGTTCGATTCATCCTACTTCCAACAAATCCTAAAAGTATTATAAAGGCGAAAGTGTGTGTGTTTGTTACTTCTTCACGTTCAAACGGCTGGACCAATATTAATGAATTTTGTTACGGAGGTAGCTCATAACTTGGATTAACGCACAGGCTACTTTTTATTCCGAAAACGTAGTGTTAGAAAATTTGATATAAGAGGACAGGATTGCATGTATTGAGTCATAGAGCAGATTGAGACGGGACAGAACAGGATGTAATAGGTCGGGAGAGAAGGAGTATAAAGAACGGCATAGTTAAAGTTAAAATATAAAACAGTTAGTACGCGTAACAATACCTTTGCATCTGATGTGGAATGGATTAGAAAAATGTCTGCACACGAGCGAGGGCGGGTCAGGCCGCTAGTATTTTTTATAAATCATAGAACAGGTTTTTCAGGATTGGATTGTTTACTTTTTTTTCTAGGATAATAATACTCTTTATTGAAAACATACATTCTAACAACATCCAGTCACAACAGTCTGACCTATTGGCATTTTAACTTTAGTGTTCTATAACAAGACTATCATTTTTATATGTATAATCCAAAGTAAACATTTAATTCACAGCGTGAACATTTTATTGCAAAACTTTTTCAATTTGTGATGTAAAAGGCGCCGTTTATTTAGCCAGTTACAATATAAACTGGCTGAAGTTTAACTATCTCTATGCGGTTATTTTAAACCGTAAACCGCCAACTGCAGGTTACATTTACTCGAGCGTGCAACTGTTATTAACTTAGGTATAAATAGCCTCCTTCACCTTATGGCGAACATGGATCGTAAATGTGAGGTCCTAGGTTCGAATACAAGGCTGGACACTAAGCCGAGTTTGCTGAATTAAAAACATAAATACATATGCCAATACAATAGGCGTACACGACATTCGCTGTAACGCATTATGCAACGAGCTGATGATTAACTTTTAAAAAGTAGCTGGTTATTAGAAATTATTATATTGTTATAATTTCTGTTCATATCAAATAAAACAAAAAAAAACTTTTGATTATCATTTACACATTCCAATTGTTCGCAATAACCAGCCCGTTGTTTACCCTAATGTACCAAGTATTAATACCAAAAAATAAGCGACAAAACGAGGTCGCATTGCAAGCGTTTAATACCGCCCGGTTCATGAATAGTACAAATATTTTAGGAGCGGAAGTTCGTCACGTCGCGTCCCCCGGGCTTCGGGAATGCCTACGCGTGTCCTATCCGATATGAAATGCTCGCTACAAAGATGTTAGAAAGGATTGTAGGGGATTTGTGTTTATTTTGTTATATGTTAATAGCTCGATTTTTTAACTGGCGCCTCCAATATACAAATTGTATTGTGTATACAGGGTATATCCAGACTGCGACTGAAAACGAGGTCACGTTACTTTAGTGCCTACAGACCCTATGCAAATAAAAAGTTCGCAAAATAACGAGACGATTATTTTTGTATTTTTTGAAGTATCGCCTTGTTTGGGTGGTAAATCCAGTTATTTCTAAAATAATAATTTAAACCCTTGCATACCACTGCGTCTTAAAAAATAAATGGGTGTACGTTGGTTACGTTAAAAATAAATGGCTACGAAGCCACTTAATTAAATTTTTGCCAATGCAAATGAAATTTTCCACAACTGCAATGTATAATAATATAGAGCCTGATAATAAAATATGTACGTAATAATATTTAAAAGTACCACTTTTCACTCCATAAATTCCTAATGTAATTAAGTATTTGGCGTGTTTATTAATTAGAGAATAAAACGAAATTAACAAAGAAGTAGGCCGTCACAAAAGTGGCTTACTCGCACGCGTCAATAATTAGGTTTGGCAGAAAAATGATGTTATAAATAGTATGAACATTAATTATATCAATTATACTTTATTTTTTATAAACCTCTAGGAATCATCAGTAAGTGTATTTATGTAAATAATGAATAGAAATGATGTATTTGTTTCACGTAAGTATGTCTAAGTTTCATTTCAAGTATTTCAGATCGGACAAACAGGTGCAGGTGCAAAGGCTCTCTTGGTGGTAATTAATCAACGCTGTCTTGATCTCTCACAGAATCGGGGTAAACAGTATTATTGATACAACACACACTTTAACACTACAAGTTCTACAGGTAACACTTTAAGTAGGATTAAGGATATGCATGCTGGATGCAGGCCACTTCCAACAGGTCAATGCGGAGATTCTTGAGGGAGGCGTATGGTCAGCAGTGGATTTTCTGTAGCTGAAGAGATATAGAGAAAGAGACGGAAAGAGGGTTAAGAATATTAGCGTCAAGCTTGTATCCTTAGTTACGCTCGTAACATCTGGCGATATGTCGGCCAATATTTGGCTTCAAGATTCTGCTTAATTTCTTTCACTTTAACTAATCTGCCGCCGCCATGTTTACAAAATCAACGCCGTCTTTCTTCGTAATTTATAAAACAGTACATTCTTTGTAACACGTTCAAAAATAACTAAACTAAAAACTACGCTCATTTCTCTACCATTTCCAGTAGCTTCCGCCGTCAGTTATAAATCAAAATACATTAGTTCTGCTACGCTCAAAAATAACAAAAAACTACGCTCATACTCCTACCATATCCAGGTACCAAACATCCAAGTTTATTCAGGTATTACGTCTCACTGTCACGAAATACATTTAAAGGTGCGATTTTAACTCCGTCATCACTTCTTCGCGTTAGTTCCCGTTCGCTCATCACGGATCGATATCTACTGGATTTTAAAAAGCACGTTTTTCCTGTTACTGTCAGTTATCTGAGAATAGATTTTGCGTTATTTGGAACGTTTTTTGTATTACATTTGAAGTGTTCGTTTCATTTGATCTGGTTTTGGGAAATATGGATTGTTGATTGCGAGGTATTGGGATTCATTCTCTCGATGAATGTTTTGTAATTTTCGAATATTTTTTGTAAGAGCTTATTAAATCTTACAATCACTTTTAAAACATAAGAAAAAAGACTTTAAATCTGCGAATTGTATAATATACTAATGTTCGTCAATCCTTATGGTGATAGAGTCAAAAATACTGTAAAAACTGTTCATCACCACTTAACCAGGACGCTAGCTAAAGAACCTCTTTTCAGACCATGCATATCAAACGACTTTTTGTCAATCTTAATATGGCGGAAGCAACTTAGTTGCAGCCCGTTGTAAGTGTTCCACTGAACTCTACTGAAATTCTACGCTTAAAACTTCAAGTTCGCTTTAACTGACGAGTTAAACCAACTCTTAATTAGTTCTACTTTAGTAATACAGTTCGGATACATAGTAAATTAAAACTACGTACACGCTAATTACAATTTAAAATTAGACGCATTCTTAGGTAGTAATTTTGCAGTTGCATACTACAGTAGGAGCACTTAAATGGAATGGTATTATTATTTAACATTACGGTAATTTTATAAAATTATATTTAGTAACATGTTATTCTATTCGTAGATATTATATAAATGACTTAACACAGTTCAATGGAAATAAACAACAGTAACTTTCACAAATCAAAATTAAATGTATACTGTACAATTAGTCAATTAATCTTCGGTCATATTGTCAAGGAGTAAAGACACAATTTTCCGCAAAAGGTTCAAAGATATGTAAAGCCTGTAGCCTATACTTGGCCAGCGTTGTAAACTACAATCCTCTTAATTATAGAGCCTATTCTTGCTCAGCAGATAACGTAAAATATAAGCTAACTTTTTAATTGTGATAAATGAAGAGACGAGCCTGCCATTCGCCCGATGGTAAGCGATATGACCGCTCTTGGACAGTGGCAAAATCAAACAACACCATGAATTATGTACTTCAAAGCAATGCTTGGCATTCCACTGCGCTCGCCATTCTGAGACATAAAATGTCCAGTGTCATTATATCCAGTAGTTACTCTGGCTACAATGTCCTTCAAACCAAAACATAATAGTGCATTTACACTGCTGGTTGTCGGGACAAATAGACATTGCGGTGGTACCTACCCAGGCGGCCTCTTACATATTATAAGTACCACCAGTAAACTTGAGTGGCTTTTTAAATGTGGAATATTTAAAAGGAGAGACGAGTTGAGTGAAAACAATGAGCTAATAATACCTCAGTTTAACTACCAAATGACATATTTGGGCGTAAGATACGGCCCTCAATAAAAACAAACTTATTATTAATAGTTCCAAGAAGAAAATTACGGTACTTCAGAGCGAAATGTTTGTCTTGGCGAATATTCTTTTAGAGTAGTTTATTTGACTTTTCAGTGGACGGACAATTTTTTAACACAATCATGCGCAAAGAATACGGTCCCAAAGTTAGTAATTCATAAAGTTTTTAATTAATCGTTTTCTTTTGTCACAATTTTCTTTAGAATTTGCAGTGCGGTATCTATATTGTAAAACGTAGGGAAGAAAAATTGTGGTGTAATGAAATATTTTTTCGGATATTTCCATAATATAAGTTTCCTAATCAAAATATAACAAAATACAATATTATAACATGGAATATCGACTTTATAATGCGGTACAAAAACATATATTTTATGTCATATTAATATTTTATAATTCAAAAAGAGCATAGATTAATCTATATTTAAAATGATGTAAAAGTATGAGTCAGAAGTCTGATTTTATATTGTTATTATTTATTTAGGATGTACAAGGAAGTCAGATAAATATTTAAGACCTTGGTTTATCGGTATAAAGAGAAATAAAATAAAACGAATTCTTACGGATTTTATCGCGAATTTGATTTAATTTTTACATTTTTAAATTTCCCGACGTTTCGATCACTTTACAGTTTTCGTGGTCACGGGGCGGACTGAAGTCCGCAATTCGTTTTATTTCAATGTGTAACATTCGCGTAAACCCAAGACACCATTATGAGAAAATAAAAGAAAAAGAAATTTACAAATAAACAATAGGAAAATGTATTATGAATATTACCTTATCATACCGCGATAAATATATTATTATTGTAACGAGTTCATATTACATAAAAATAAATAAAACACTAGAAAATATTTTCCCATTACTAAACCCACTCATACAACTATTTAACAATATGATAGTTTCATTTCATAATAAAATTTCAAGAATTTGCAATAAGGTGACGATGATTATATCGCCGGGTTCGGGATAGGACAAATGAGGGTGTTATTTATGAAGGTCCCGGCACCGTCTAATAAAATAGCCAAATCTGTAAATACTTTGCGACAGTAAATTTCAACAGATTAATCTTTTATCTACAAAATTAATATTAAAGCTTCGCCTTTATGTGTTGGTCTTTGAATTTAGCGTATTAAATGCTAAATACTCGTATAAATTGTTTCGCCTTGATGTGTTTTCCTTTGAATTTAGGGTATTAAATGCTATGTATAAATTGTTTTGTTGATATCTAAATGACATCTGTGACTGACTGAATTATCTTTTTCATTAAGCAGAAGTCATAGTAATGTCAATAGATATTCGCTTTAGGTCAGTTAGTGTCACGACCTAGAATAACTAATAATTTAACTATTTCTGTGGAACAGAGGTAAACGAATATAGAGGCCATGATGGCAAGTAGTCACCATCACCCATGAAGAACAACAACACCCTGTCACATGTGGTATGACCTATGCAATAAAAAAACATCCAGGGTCTCGTCAGTGGGTCGCCGAACTTTAATGGACTTACGAGTAGTTCTTTTTTTATTTCAGTCGACGTCACCATATGTGGCCATTGAAAGTCGCTATGTAGTGGTTTGCGCTGCACTGCTTTTTGCTGAGTCGGACTACTGATGGGCACAATGTAAGCGTGCTATAAGTATGGGGCAAATGAAAAGTGGGCTTCTATGCCTCAAGATGAAAAAGGGAATACAAGTGTTTCTATTTTGTCTTAGTTCTTACAAGTAGTGAAAATAAACTCAATAGTTTTTTAAGTGAATCCAGAATTCATTTTGTTTTTATTAAAATTTGCACAACATTAACATATTTATTATTTCACATGCATTTTAAACGCAGACTAAAAGCAGCCGTCTTCTTTTATTACGTTTTTTTGTAAGGTTTCGTCGCAAAACTTCCAAATTTACAGCACAATAAAACTAAATGTTTTCTAGAATATGCATATTCTATCGCTCGGATTTAATATAATGAGAAAAACTACGTATATTTTTACGAATTTAATCCTAAAGCTGAGTGATGTGATGTTGTAATTGAAAAGTTTATATTAAGATCTGTGTCCAGTTTAATCGCCTATACTATGAATTTACCTGGCAAAGCCTATATTACGTATGAATTACTAAGTAGTGATGCCAATGAGGTCGTCCTGTCTGATGGTTGCCATTGTAGTTCATCAAAGGATACCTTTATGCCTAATACGTGTACGTATTAGCACAAAAATTACATTGTCCATTTTAATTTAAATAGTTGGGATTAATTAATATAATTCGATGAAAACATCAAAATAATTTATCATACCTAAAATACAAATATCATTCACGGAATCGTCATGAATAAAAACATTAAATTAAATTTAACTTAATAATATATTTATACCTAGAAATTCCAAATAAAACCGCTTTCTCAGCAACTATTTACAGACGATACAATTCTAAACGGATAATCGTTGAATACCTCCGAACTTGGCGTGTTTTCGAAGGAAACTTGTTTACCTTAGGCCAAGATTAGGCAACATTCCTCTAAGAAGTTAGGACGGCACAATTCAAATTACAGCTGTTGAGTCGAATTTGAAACGCTATGGGTCTTGATAATTAAGGTAGAGCTCAAACAATTTGAGTTCAGATGCCATCTGTATTTAGTAATACTATAATAGCTAGGTCCTAGGCTTGTATACCGGGTCCTCAACATTTTTTGGTTCTTATATAGTACAGTCTTTGAAATAAAGCGGTCCGCGCCGTGACTACGAAAGCTGTAAAGTGATCGAAACGTCGAGAAGTAAAAAAATTAAATCAATTTCGCGAAAAAATCCTTAAGAATTGAATTTATTTCAATATTTAATATTAATATTACAAGAGGCCTACACTCAGCATTGGGTGGATACATAGGTTGAAGAAGAGAAGAGAGAGAGAGAGTAATATTCGCGTATATATCCACGACACAGGCCTCGATCTTAGTGTGGGGTCAGGTATGTATGTGACTGTTGGGTGTATTTATTTATTTAAGTCAAAATATAAGCACGGCCGACAGTGAAGAGAATTGGTACTGACGATTCCTGCGAGGAAACGGGCGTGACTTTATTTACATTCATACTCAAAGCATCAATTTAATATAATCTTACTGACGTCACCGGCTACAAACGCCAAGTTTCTATACAGAAGCAGTTTGACACCTTTTGAAAGCCTCCACCGGCCATGTGTTAAGATTAAGCCGTGCCTTTGAACAAGAAAACAGTCATGGGGTTCATTTGCATATTCCAAGTTGGGTGCCTATGGTCCTATATTGCGCAATTTATGCAGAATAGAGCGGGTCAGAAACTATGCATAGTCAAGTAGATTAGTTTATTTTGGCAATCTTGTGTAAGCGTTATGGTGTGGTGCGTGTAATATTTTTTGTAAAATGTACATGTATTGTATTTTTGTATTTCATGTAAACGTTATAGAAAGACGGATATAATATTTAAAAAAAAAACAAGCACTACAGAGTTTTAGGGCGTAAGTTGATTGTTGTACAATGTACTGTAGTTATTGCATGATGTTACTTAGAATTCTTACGCGCATAGCCTCTGACTATCCGAAGATTTAGGCACAGCTGCGTTGAAGTTAATCAACAATTCGCCGATTTTATTTCCGCCCCGTGATGTGATAGCGGGCAGGAATACTGCGTTACCATAGTATTATATAAACCAAGAAAGTTATTCAAAAGAAAGTGGTAGAGCCACACGGTTATCAGTCATGACTGAGCATGAATGAGGCTTGGTCAATTCGAGAATAGAAATCTGGACCTCACAGCTCACATATATGCAGTAACGAGATCAATAAGGTGAATTACAATGTATGTTTGTATTATTTTATGAAAACTAATCTCGTCAAAATAATGTTAGTACAATGCAAGCACCGTATTTTAGTAATAATAATATATTCTTTATTGCACACATACATATTTTATAGAACAGTACAATGTTATCAATCTCGTAACACTGAAAGGCTGCGTCATCTTCTGTCAAATTAAGTAAGTTGCTGTTGACACAAAGTAGAGGAGAGGGGAAAAGACGTGTTGAATATTAAACATTGCTTATGCCTACAGAAAAGGAATGAAATGCGAAGTGCTGAATACTCGCACTGAAGTTTGGTCTTTTTTCGTCCCTATACATAATTAAAATCTGCGGAAAGTTTTCATGTTTTGATCTCGTATCGATCGGACTATGGCTTTGTGTGTTGTGAGACTTTTGATGGACAGTTCTTAGAATCATCGTTCAATTTCTGACGACCCTTTGCATATTAAGGAAATTTAAAACTGGTAGAGCCACGCTGTTGTCAGCCATGACTCAGAATGAATGGGCAGGCTTGTCCGGGTGGTACCACTGTCTCACAGGAGATCGACGTGAAGCGAGAGCTTCGCTGTCACTTACCATCAAGTGAACTGCTTGCTCGTATGCCGGACCTATTCTATAAAAAAAATACACCTTAGAATACGTTTGTTTCGGGGTTGGGTATTATAGACTTAGGTCTGTATCACCAAACTACTAGGAAATTCAGATAGTAGTTTGGTGATACATCATATAATTCGCATCTTCGACCCAAGTTACATGGCTTTGTGCTAATCGTGCGTATTGATTTGTTATACGCAAACCGCAGCAGGTCAGCGTAGTGGTTTATAACCTAAGTCCTCTTAATCCAACCTTCGGTCGTAAAGAAGTCTCGTGTAGCTTTTTATATAAATTTACATACTCCAATTCTGAGACTTGTATTTTTTCTTCTTTTTAGTAAGGTTGAAAGGACGACACTTCACGTAATGATAAAGGTGCGGACTGCGTCCCAAACTGTGTCGAAAGTGTAGACCGACGTCCATCGCTATTGTTATCGCTTGTACAACAAAACGTGTTAATTGGAATTCTGATATAGAAAGGGTAAATAAATGTAGCGTTTTTTATACTCTTTTTAACGCCCATGTCCGTGCTTGTGGTTTGTTTCTCTGTGTTTTCAAAGTAACGTGTTTATTTAGAGTTCACCTGCTCTCGCTTTGACGATGTGTGGAAATATCGTTTGATTAGATCTGCCTACCAAAACGGGGTAGTTTTGGTATTATATTATGCTAGCTGAACATTTTGGATTTCTAACCTTTTTGTGTGTTTTTTGTGTGTGCAGCTAAACCCTTCAGAAATTGCGCATGATGGTACAGCCAGGTTTATAAGTGAAAATAAGATGCGTTGATCCTGTAAAAGATTGTTTTATTCTGACGTAAGAAAGGGACTGCAATTCATGTAATAGTACCTAACTGCAGCGCTCTCCAAATAATGTTTCAGCAAGAGGCTGTTATCTCTCGCCAGTATATTAAATATTAAAATAAACTTTATGACCCTCAGGCACGACCGTCGTATAACAATCGACATCACTTTTTGTTTCATTTCCACAGTAAAGTTTGCGTTAAAAATACAAGTTTTGGTAACAGGAAAGCGGATTCACTAATCTATTTACCACTGGTTACAGGATGGCACGTTAGCTGACGGAAACTCTATGAATGTGTAAGCAGGCGTCAGGCTCTGGGGGCTTATTAAATTTCGCCGAATAATAATAGCTCTTAATTTTGGTAGCGTAATATTGTAAAGAGTATCGATGGCGCGTTCGAAACTGGCTGGATGATGGAAGCGGTAGTTGTTGGAATCCAAGGATACATTTTGAAATTTTCCGAGACAAGTATTGATTGCAATAATTCATCACGTGGTATAACGTTGAAATACGTAAGAGAGCCTGCATGTCATAGAGATTTTCAGCAATTTCTATGGTATTTGAAGTTCGCCAACCAGCACAGTCAAATAGACCAAATAGATCAGCTTAGAGGACTATGCCTCAACTTTTCTTCATTGTATCGTAAACTCGTGCCTTGCAATACGATAGAGAGTATATATATTCGTTTAAATCAATCCATTGTAATATTTTGCATGCCTGTAAAATACGCTATGCTGTGTAATGTGTTAATTTCAATTACTCTTAGTGTAAGTTATTATATGCGTAATTTAGTTGGTATGCTTAATGACTAAAATAAAATATGGGCTGGATTATTCCATATTGTAAAAAATATCACGAAAAAACATTTAATTCTCGAAATGCAGCATTTGAGTGTAGGCCAAGGAAAACAGGCGTCGGCCGACACAGTTTGCTTTGCCTCATTGTCCGTCTGACCTTAATCTGACATTTTTGTCGCTTGCCTGCAGTTGGCGGCGACATACGGGACGTTTTGTGGACTTTGCCCGTCGTGATCTACGTTATTTATAGGGAATGAAATGACATTGAGGTTCAACCATGTTCTTTTCATATGATTGAGTGCGATTTTTTGTAATATAATGCCCCAGTCTACGAGCCTTATTGTTACTTTCATATATTAACTATGTGTACGTTTTTCTAAAATAATAAATATATTATTACATATCATAACAAAAATCTAACAGCTTATATAGCACTACTCGTCTTGGTGTTTGTACTATTATGCCCTACGCAGTAACACAGAATGGATCCAACCAATAACCGCTATATCACAATGAAGCAAAATGTTCATTATCATATTTTCCGGCCTTTTGATATGGTAGGAAGTTAAATGTTACTAAATTAGTTTGTATTCACGCGGCAGTTCATACAACGATATTGTCCCGAGTGTTTCTATTATGCTCTAAGTGACAAAAGCCTCGGCAACTCCGACACCTGACGGGAGTTGGTTGTCGCGTGACGACGGGGATTATTGTCCCTGTAAATCAACCAGATTGGACCCAACCACCATCCAATATATCACATTGAAGCGAAATGTTCATATATATGTTCGTCATAGTATATACTATGACGATCTTTTGATATGGTTGGAAGTAAATATTATTAACCTGCCTTATATTACGCGGCAGTCTGTTTAGCAATATTCTACCGTGTGTTTCTATTATGCCCTACGCGACAATATTCCCAGCAACACAGACACCTGACGGTTGCCGGTTGTCGCGTGACGACGGCGATTATTGGCCCTGTAAATCAACCAGATTGGACCCAACCAACCAATATATCAGTTTGAAGCGAAATTTTCGTAGATGGAGCGTGGGCATGTAGTTATCGCCCTATTGTTGCAATATTTCGGACGATGCCTCGACCCCCGTATATTGAACTTGGCTCCTTTGGGGATAATAAAATGCTTTTTTTTAACGAGATACTGTTTGATATGATTTTTTTATGTCGTCTGCGGACCTTATGAATTTGCAGTTTCGTTCTCTTTTTAATGGATAATTATTTAGGTTTATTGTGATTAAGTTTTCTGCATTTGTATTTTTTAACACTATTTATCATTAACTAGGCTTGTTGTTTATTGTTTCTTATTATATTGCAGTTTTAGGAATAATATTAATATTATTGCCTTTGGTATCTTTGATACATTTTAATTAAAGTGATAATGTATTTATACAATTTTGGCTAAATTACAGATTCAAGATAATTTTAAGGCAACAGTAGGTTTACATATACTTTGAGTGATGTATCTGTGATCATTCCAGATTATGAACATTAAAATCATCAAAAGAGGCAAAAAACTATTTAATACTACCGAGCCCGCTCATGAGTAATAACGATCGATACAATAAAAGTGCGTACAACGAGACAGAGTGGGATTAAAGGCCAAGAAAAAAGAACTGAACTGAATTACAGGGTGGGAGAACCATAACCGAGAAATAATAATTAAAAACACCCAACAGTCACATACATAGTCCTGCCCTGTACTAAGATCTAGTCTTATGTCATGGGTATCAAAAACTATGAGAGATTTTTCGATCTCACGTACACCCAGACCCGAAACAAATCCCTGTGGTGGATACAAATATTTGTTTAGCGTGGGGATCGAACCCACGGCCTCTCGTTTCAAAGCCTGCGTTTAACCAACCACACAGGCTGCCAGATTGGGTATTCAAATGACAGGCTGATCACAGAAGGCGTCATCGGTGCGAGAAGGCACGCCTGGCCTGCCAAGCGTTGTGAGTTGCAAAACCTGCCAATATATTATTAGAAATACTTGCATTAGATGTATGTCCAGCAGTGAGTTTCAGAGCATCTTTATAGGGCTAGTTATAATTCATATCGTCATCTTCTACAGGGTATATCAAGACTGCTACCGAAAATAAAGCCAGGTGGTAGTTTTAGTGACTCCAGACACGATGCAACTACAACTTGTACAAAAAAAAAACGACGATTTTTTTTTCCTGTCATCCTATTTGGTTTGTAAATACATACATTTTCCTAAAAAAGGGTGTACATTACCCTTATTTTTAAAGACGCTATAGTACGCAAGGCTTTAAATTTTAATTTTAGCAAAAACTATGGATTTACCACGTAAAAACAACCCATACACAATATTTAAAACATTCTAAAAAAATCGTCGTTTTTGTTGTATCGTGTATGTAGTCACAAAAACTACCACCTGGCTTCGTTTTCGGTAGCAGTCTTGATATACCCTGTATAATTTGATTATTTTTCTCAATGGCCACCTCACATGTAGCGTCTGTTTAAGATCATTTACAGCTAAAATTGGGTACATCAGACATGTGAGGACAGCAGCCATATTTGGCGAGGATTGCTTTCATCCATTCATAATTTGGAAGTTGAAGTGGCAATGGGCGGGGCACATAGCACGGAGAACTGATGGCCGATGGGGCCATAAAGTTCTCAAATGGAGGCCACGAAGCGGAAAGCGCAGCGTAGGACGTCCACCCACTAGGTGGTCAGACGACCTGATAAAGGTCGCGGGACGTCGCTGGATGCAGGCTGCCTCCAACAGGTCACTGTGGAAATCATTAGGAGAGGCCTATATTCAGCAGTGGACTTCCTTTGGCTGATGGATGGATGGATGGATTCATAATTTTACGGGTTGGTTGATAGGATACAGTGAGTCGAATGTACATTTACAGTTAAGAATTTAGCATAAATACACGATTGTCGCTAGCAATACGAATTTAAGAAAGATGTATGTCATTTTTCTTCAAAAAATACTACTTCGTACAAAACATAAAAAATATTATATCCCAAGCCCTCTTTTTAACATGTCTATTTTCATTTTGGTAATGTACGGGAAGACGCCACAAACCTACGTCATAGATATATTTCACCTGTTTAATAAAATGTTAAGCGGTGTTTGCACGCCCTCCCAGGCCCTTTATGAAATGATATTTTTCGAGGAAATTATACAGAATTCTCGCGATAAACGTTTTTCGGTCTAAAATATTCCAAGTTGTTTTCAATGGAACAATAAGAGTACAATTCCGTTTGCCTGCATATCGCTGGAAAATAAAATTCTAAGGAATTAATTTATTGTGACCTTTTAGGTGCTCGGTTAATATTTTTCTTTCGTATTGTGATTAAATTTTTATAAAGTACTTTATAATATTACGAGACGATTTTTTTATTTTATTTGTCCATATCAATACACACATGACTCCGAAAAGTCAGAGGTGTGCCCTAGGTTTTGAACCTGCAACTATCGTGAACATAAGGGCAGCCACGTCTGCTTCGTTACCAACAGGTTACGACGCACTTATTATTGATAGTTAATCACCACGCACTATAACGGTGAAGGGAAACATTGTGAGGAATCACACATGCCGAAGCGTTTTGTAAAAAAAATCTATGGAATGTAAAGTCCGCCAACTCCCACTAGGCCAGCGTAGACTACATGATCTAACCCCTCTCAAACGCATTTTCGATTGTAGAGAAGGCCCGTGCCCTGCAGTGGGACGTATATGGGCTGATAAAGATACACATTTGTCCATATATTTATGTCATCGTTAAAGACTTTAAAATCCTCCTAAAAACTCTTCACACTACCACTTTAATCTCCAAAAATAAATAAGCCCCGCCGCGTTATAATATTTAAATTCGCGGCATTTGTAGTGGCGGGCGTGGTTTCCGTTTCCTGGTCTTAATGAGAAACTGCTAGCTGTCAGTGAGCGAATCCAGCGCCCCATATGAAGCGCAGCTCTTTGTACTCAGCAAGACGCCTCGATACGAGACGCCAAGTGTGGTATTAAGTTTACTTTAAATAGGAACGTTATCTCTTCGCGAAACCGTTCTATATTCGAAACGAATTCATTTGTTTATTCAGATGGTATATTCGAATTTTAAAAGGTAGATTGGAATTGATAGCGGAATGTTAAAATAGTTTGGGCATTTAGAGAGGATGGATAAAAGGAGAATCACCAAGCAAATATAGAAGGCGAGTGTGAATGGAAGAGTCGGTAGGGGTCGACCTCACCGAACCTACACCATCCAAATCGGCGATACCCTCAACAAGAGTCAGGTCATAATTACCCTGAACCAACGAGAATGCATGAAGAGGTTAATGAAAGTGGACGAAGCGAAAGTGGTATCCTCTGCCTCCCCCTATGGGATACAGGCGTGACGATTATTAATGTAAAAATGTAGATTACAAAATCGATACACATATGCATATTGTTAAAATTGCAATGCTTTGTCATCAGTTTGTGTAAAAATCCTCATTAAAGTATTTTAATATCATAGAAATTAGAAATTATTACAAATCACTATGGTATGCAAGTTTCCTCACGATGTTTTCCTTCACCATTGTAGTGCGTGGTGACTAGCAATACACGCGTGACTCCGAAAAGTCAGAGATGTACTCTGGGGTTTGAGCCCGCGACCACCGTGAATATGTTGGCCGCCGCGTCTGTTCCCTTACCAACAGCCCACCACGCACTTCATACAATAATACAATTAAATCAATGTATACAGTTTGTTATGCAACACAAATCTGAGCGAGCCAACCAATCCATTCATTTAATTTCCTATACACAGTATTAGTTAGTTGGCCACGCTTAATTTGTATTGTTAATCTAATTTGTTCGCGCACGCGGCTGCGTGTCGCGCCAATGGATTACCCCCACTTGATGAATGAACACGGTCCGTTTTGGCATTGGTAGTATTAATCCGGCACTAACGGAGCATCGTTTCTTGCCTTTGATGGATTGTGTGCGAATATTGCACGCGTTTTAATATGTTTTAATTTTGGAGAAGCTGGTCAGGATTCTTTGAAGAGGAGTTCGTATTTTTTGTTAATATTTTTTACAAGTGGATTTTTACTGGTGATTTGGCATACGTAAAGTGAATGCTGTTAGTTTCTTAACGATCAAATATTGTGCAGTTTGCGGTATCATCTGGAATCGTCATCTACATATTATGTACTAGGTGATTAGCTAAGTTTCACGAATAATTATATTGATTTTTTTGCTTTTGAGTGGCAAAAGGCATGGATTTGAAGTATGAGACTTTCCGTTGGATTTGTAGATCGGGCGGTATAATTTGTGTGCGATTTTATATTCGGTATTATTTTGGTCGAAATTATATAGTTTTTGGAAATATTAAGGCTGATTAGGTGGTCGGTGGAAGAATAATTCCCTTGATACTTTAATTCGGGTATATCAGATTTATAGGAAGCGTAAATAATTTTATCGACCGTCAAGAAATAAGCATCATATATTGTATTCCATGCCATACGCCAATAAGTGCATCGTCGATGCATCAGTTTATAGTACTAGAATAATTAAAAAAATAAGTTACTAGAACGTATTTTGCCCTGATTCAATAAATAAATAAATAATAATAAATACACCCAACATTCCATACATAGTTCTGACCCCACACTAAGATCGAGTCTTGTGTCGTGGGTATCAGAAGCTACAAGAGACTTTTCGGTCTCACAAACGCCCAAACCCGAGACAAGTGTTTGTCTCGGTGCAGGGATCGAACCCACGGCCTCTCGTTTCACAGGCGGCGTCTAACCAACTGCGCCACGGAGGCAGTCAAAATTTAAACACATTTTTATAAAAATGACTTGCCATTACTCACGAGTTTATATCTTCGTTCAAGAAACATATTGGGGGCACAAAAAAGCGACTACAAACTTGGTGCGAGTATTTGTCAAGACTCTCGCCGGGGCCCGAACGCCACCGGAACACAACTGAAGTTTGCATTGGCGGCACTTAAAGACTGCTTTGTTTGCTAACTCGAACAGTGAGTGAAGCACACGCCCCGAGTGCGCTTCAGAACCGAGTAACATATTTATTTTGTTGTATCAGTCATTAGTGAAATTTATTTGGTACTAGCTTCTGCCCGCAATCTTCGTCTGCGCGATTAAGTTTATTTGTAATTTCCCGTTCTGTCCTGTAGGGTAATTCACGTAATTTTTTGACGCGCCGATCAAGTAGCGGTGCAGTTGCAATTAAGTTTACGTCTTAGTGCACAATGGTATTCTTGTAATTGTTTAGCTACGCGTGAACTGCACCTAAGCTATGCGTAAACTGCGCGGGTGCTGCGCGTCAACTGTACGTCAGTCGTATGCAAGAAGCTTACACGTGAATACCGATCAAGTTGCGATCTGAATCACGCACATAAAACACGCAGCAGCAGAATACGCTAAACCGCTCGCGTGACGCGGACTTGACGCGAGCGTATCTGACAGCGGTTGTCAAAATTACGAGAATACGAAAAGGTCTGTTTTGATCGAAACTTAACCGCAACTGCACTGCAATTGAACTTATTTAATTACGTGAATTACTCTATAGGTATATTACGCCCTGTCCCGTCTCTTTCTCACTCAAAGCATGTAATCCAGTCTCATCCCAGTTTGTAAGATCGAAAAGTCTCTTGTCGTTTCTGATACCCGCGACACAAGACTCGATCTTAGTGTGGGGTCAGGCTATGTACGTGACTTTTGGGTGTATTTATTTATTAATTATTTCTTAACCACAAATAACCCCATGATTGAAGTTGAGGGCAAATTGAAAAGCGTTATTTTTATAAAATGCCATGTTTCTACATTAAGTATTTTAGTTAGTCGTTTCAAAGTCATGTATGTTTACAAAAATTATTGAAACATATCCACGCGGTTAGCGCAAGTGTAGATATAAATATCATCTCAGAATATCAGTAATGAAATTTGCAAAGTTTTTACGACTGGCACTGAGTATTTATGGGTTATCAAACTTTTGACATTAACCGAATCGTGAGTTTATGTTCACGATGTTGTTTTAGTAAACAACTAATACCCGAAGTTACTTTACAAAATCGATTTTGTATTATATTTTTCAATTTATTTGGGTATTCGTTTTGTGGATTTTGTTCGTTTGTGGCAAAATTTATTTTTGTATTTATATTTTTTATAGTCGATAAGTTCTAATTAAGTATGAATTTGTTTAATGGTTTCTTTGATTTACGCGAACATTACACATTGAAATAAATGTAAAAATTAAATTAAATTCGCTATAGAATCCGTAAGAATTCGTTTTATTACAATATTAATATTTGTAAATATAATAATTTTCGTTTAACGGTTGCCCATTAGGCAACGTCTTTAGGTAGTAGGTATTCTTAATTACATGGTGTATGTATGTTTTACTCAAAAGTTTTTTTATTTGCCAAAAAGCAAATTGCATGACTTGGGAACTGAACCTAAGCCCTGACATAACACAAACAATATATTCAGTATAACTTAAGTCGAAACCAGAACACCGCTCAAGCAATCGTATTACTAATACCGCAATACACGAACACTCATTTTAATATCCTTCCCCGTTTGTTTCATTACTTAAGAGCATGAAAAAGACGACGCTACCTTCGGTTTCGCGATAACCGGGCCTAACTTACGAGACAACATTTTTCAAATAAAACCGGCCTCTTTCCGTTCAAATTCGTAGGAGAGCGTAACTAATACCCCATGGAAAGGTTTCTGCGGAATTAATGCTACCTCTTTAAACTCCGAGATAACGTAAAGTAATGAGGAAATGTTTTCTCCTGTTTTCGTGTAAACGTTAATTCCACATAGGTAGTAATTACCACATTTGTGCAAGAATTTAAAATATCGGTGAAGATTTTGTTTTTTTTTTATTAGGAAAAGGAAAAGATATTACTATTAATTTACTGCTTCATTTTATGTTATTTATTCGGTCGAGAAAATTCTTGTGTTTTCGAATATGCAATGGATGGAATTTTGTCCAAATTCATTTTGCTGTAACTCCGTCATAACTTTTAATTGTGTAAAAATATCCAATATTGTTCCTCAAGAATAAATGGAATCACAAACACTAAACTCTACGCTATGTTATTTACATTTGCAGACGAATCAATCAAGAATTCTCACGTACGTTATAAATCGTTTGGAATTTTCAAACACTAACTCTTCCAATTTTATTGCATTCACTGTTATTTTCTATGCGTTACAGAATGAGTGAAATCCCTCTGTTTCCTGTAAAATTTATAGACTAGAATATAGTGTAGTTCGATCTGATATTTTTTTACAAATTGATGTTTTATTTCATTGACAGCTTCCGTGGCGCAGTTGGTTAGATGCCGCCTGTGAAACGAGAAGCCGTAGGTTCAATCCCCGCACCGAGACAAATATCTGTGGGGAGCACAAGTATTTGTCTCGGGTCTGGGTGTTTGTTAGACTAATGTCTCTCGTAGTTTCTGATATCCACGTCACAAGACTTAATTGATCTTAATTTGGGGTCAGTACTATGTATGTGACTGTTGGTTGTATCTATTATTATTACAAACGTACGGTAAAGATTATTCTGCCCACACACCTACTACTGCAACGCCTGTCAGCCACCAGTCATTCAACAGATCAACAGTGGCACGCAAAAAATAAACACCAAACATTGAATCTCAAACTATTAGAGAGATTATCTCTCAAAGAAATTGATCTTAGAGACACCAAATAGGAGGAGTTGGAAATAAATAATTGTCCACTTCCCTCTTTGAAAAAAGGGGGAGCCAAAATATTGAGTTACGAGGTAAATGCAATGCAAGAATTTTTCGGTGGTTTGCAAAAAAAAATTGTGATTCCAGAAGAAATGGATCTAGTGGCGTTCTACGTTTTATGAATATTAAGTGTAGCAGTATATTAATCAAAGCAATTTCTAACACACTATTGTCTACAAAAATCGTCACTGTCGATTCACTGTACTAGCAAATCAGCATTTACATTCATACTATATACAGTTAAAAATTCCAAACCAAAATCTGCACAGCCTAAAACAAAGCCTGCATTTGGCAGGTTTACACCAAATCCTCCAGTCTTAACACAACCAGTTAAGGGTCACTTTCCATCGCATGTCACCCGTCTGGCGGTGATAGTGTCGCTGTGGTAATAATATATCGTAATCCTCAAATCTCGTGCCGCTATTCGGTGCAGCCCGCCATTTGTTACTGGCGACATTATCATTGTCCAACACTGGCCTCATATTCGGACGTCATTTGTCAGCCCGTATAGTCAGCCCGTTGACTGTTCCACCGGTGATGTACGGGCGATGGGGTTGCCGAATTTTAGCGCGCTTTTTGTGTGTTTGTATTTTGTTGATACGAATACGTTTATGGATGTCTGGAAGTATGTATAATGCTTTGGAACTTTTGGAAAAATAATTTTAGAAAATTCTACATGTCGATGCAAATATATCAAACAGAAAAGTTTGTTTGTATGTACTTCTCTCAGGAACTACTGGTTGAATGAAAAATTATTCGCTAAGTGTATTAAAGATCACCTATATTTTGAATTATTCCTGTCCCGTCCCGTTATATCCCGCCCTGTCCCGTCTCATTCTCACTCAAGGCATGTAATCCCTTGATAATTAAATAATAATAGGGACTAGATTTTTCTCCGACATTGTGTAACAAAACCGGTTGTAGTATTGTAACATTATACAAATTGTCACCTCCATTGAGCTCCCCTGACACTTTAGTCAGTTTTATATATAGTCATTATACTTTTATAGGTAATTAAATAATAAAAAAAACTAGTCCCATTCCATCCATTTGAGTATAAAAAAATAACAAATATATCGGAATTCCTTCCTCATCCTACGGGAACACTATATTTTTACGATACAAAGTAGCCTAAATGGTAATCCAGGGTGTCAGCTACCCTCAAACCAAATTTCATCGCAATCCGTTAAGCCGTTTTCGAGTTCATCGCGGACAACCGCACAGACAGGATTTTTTTTAATCAGTGTTTTGATTCAATTAACTTGATATCGTTTTTCTCATTTATCTTCCATGTATAGACATCGATCGGTACAAAATTATATTATGCATAGATATAGATATAAAATAAACATTGGATATTCCCGAGCGATTTGAATAACAGTTCTAAAAACTAACATGAATCGTTTTCACAAGTGTGATTGTTTAAAATAACTTTGCCGGCGCGTTCATCTACCCACTGTTTGTTGGTTTATGATTTTCTAGATTATTCCCATTCATA
Organism: Theretra japonica; assembly: GCA_033459515.1. Taxonomy (NCBI): domain Eukaryota; kingdom Metazoa; phylum Arthropoda; class Insecta; order Lepidoptera; family Sphingidae; genus Theretra; species Theretra japonica. The sequence goes on along the minus strand of CM065938.1, from coordinate 4,177,578 downwards.
TGGGATTGAGTATATTTTCCCACGTCGGGCAATTGTGTTATTTTTCGATATGAAAAACCTCGTTTATATTGTATATGACTGACATTTTTAGGCCGATGTGGCGATAGGCTCGTCCCCCATTATGTAATAATAGGGTTTTCGGATATAAATAAGCTCAGCGAGCTTTAGGTGGCATTGGACAACTCTACCTACCCATTCAGGCGTATAAGCGTGTATATGTACGTATATATTTATACATTTGAAGAACTCCGCTTCTAATGTGAAAGCTAGTAATACGCGGAGTCTAAGAAAAAAAAAATTAATACGAAATCTACGGTCGTGGGTTCTAAATTTAAAAGTTTTAGTTGAGTTTTTGCAAAATAAACAATTATACTCCACTCGATGAAAATACAATAATAAAAATAAATAAATTAATAAACCAGGTTCTATTTATTGTTTTCTTTTTGCGTTTTGTCTTACGCCCACATTATTATTTAATTTCCTGCGACCTACACTTATTATTTTAGGTCAACATTTTTTGTGCTGAAATAACAAATAAAATAGATTTCCTCTTAATGAAAACATGACGCACTTCCACGCTCAAGGTGGACAGACGACCTAATAATGCCAATATAAAATATATCTAATAATAGCATCATAATGTCCTATTGGTTAATAAGAAATCCTTCTATGATGTTAACTATTTGAGATCTAATTCCAACACACATTTCCCAGTGCGAGTCGAGTGTATATATGAAATATTTATTATATATATAGATTTATTTTGTACTCTATGATCTACGTCCACTGCTAAGCATGACACTTCTCTACAACCGAAAATTCTATTGAGAAGGCTTAGGCCATAGGCCACCACGCTGGCCTAGTGCGAGTTGGCGTATCTCTTATACACAAATCACTTCTTAAAGTCAAAGGTGTGCCCTAGGATTCAAATCCGCGACCATCTCGGCAGAAACGTTTGGTATGTTACCTACAGCGCACCACGCACATAGCACAAGCAATTAATTGAATATTAAATAATCAATTTTGAAATGCTCGATGTAATTTAAAAGTTCGTCAGTCAGCTCAGCCGTGTGTCTCGGGCCACGTTTGATATGACGATACATCTCTACACATTTATCACACAATGAAACACAGTTATGGACGTGGAAACACGAGCCAATACAATTATTGGCCGCTGTTATCCAAATGTCAATAGGCGAAGGTTTGTTGGCTATAAATTAACATATTGATGCATTTATTACTCAGTGATTTGTGGTACTGCCAAATGACCGATACAGATTGTATGGTGTGGTGTTATTGGATTGTAGGTTTTTGAAAGATTATATTTAGTTATTATACGATAGATTATTGATTTTCGAATGGAATGTCTTAATACGTGTTCTGTAAAGGTTGGTTTAAATGTAGTTAGATCGATATATTGCCTAATTGGTGCAGGAATGGTGAGCGGGGATGTCGTAAATGCATTTTATAGGGCAATAAAAAAATTAAAGATCTAGCTGGATGCAAGCCGCTTTAACCCGTCATTGTTGAGATCTTCACGGAGGCTTAATTTTAGCAGTAGGTTTCATGCAAATGATGATCACAAATCACCAAATATAGCACAATTGTCATCTCAAAACATACACTACTGAATTAAAACCCAACACAAACATTCAAGACAATTTTAAGATGTTTAAAGACGAATAAAATATTGCATCACATTCCTAAGGACGCATTTGTTAAATTGCGCTGAAAACACTTCACAAACTTAAACCTTTTCATATTAAAAGAGATAAGTTTAAGAGCTGTATATTTCTGGTGGAACGGAACACCTACGTACCATTTCCGAGTCATTACCTAACTTTATAAATGCTTTTGCATTTAAAAGTTAAGTTGCTTGGAGTAATGACCGGACTCAGTTTCCGCTACTTAGTAAATTTTTCGCTTCCCCGATGCAATTGCTCCGATTGTTTACTGCTCTTTGTTCTCAATAATTGAATTGAAAAACTAATTGTGATTTGTTTTATGTATTTTCCGTGCTAAGTGATAGAGATAATTGTATACGGTTTTTAGTTTTACGTTATTATTTACTGTGTTTATAATGTTTATCTATACATCTATACGAATAACAAATTTGTAACTGATCGATGTGTGTGCATCGAAGATAAATGAGAAAAACTGATATGGGGGGACTGTCTTAACGTAATAGAACCTAAAACAATGTATTTTTTGAATTTTTGTCCGTGCGGTTGTCCGCCATGAAGTCAGAAACGGCTTAATGGATTTCGATGTAATTTGTTATGGAGGTAGCTGAAAATGAAGTCTTTCCGAGGAATTCCGATATATTTATTACTTTTTTTGTACTCAAAGGGATGGGATAGGACTGGATTACATATCTTGAGTGAGAATGAGACGGGACTAGGCGGGATATTACGGGACGGGACGAGATGATTTTTTTTATAAAGATAATCACGCAAACGCAGTTGCAGGCGGAAGCTAGTTATAAAAAAATATACTTAGCAGTCACATATTCCCGCCTCGCATTAAGATACGGGTTTCGTTGTTATCAAAAACTACGAGAGACTTTTTGGTCTCACAAACAATTAGATCCAAAACAAATACACGTGGTTCGCACAAACATTTGTCTCGATGCAGGCTTTGCAACCGCGGCCTCTCGTTTCACAGCCGGCTTCTAACCAACTGCGCCACGGAGGCTATCAAATTAGCACTCCTAGCGTTTTAATTAATCAATATAATTTGAGATACATTTAAAATTAATAGTTGCACAACTTTTAATTCCATATGAGCAAGTTGAATTGATTAAGATACGCTTCTAATCTTAGTTAGAGTCTCAACTAAGCCAGGTCTAAGTTGGGAGCCGCTGGAATTTCGCCTATGGTTATGAAGTTGCTTTGTTCCGCAGGATCTTCATTAACTAGTGAAGTTACAACACTGCGTTGTGAGTTTCTATGCAATATACTCAATCAATCCCTGTAGTTGGCATTACAGAGGATTGATACAAATGTAATATGTGCACATTTTTATCTCTTTCTAAATAAGAGTGAAGGAGAGAGAGGGAGAGTGTATATAATCCCGTGAAGACATCCTGTTATTTCATTCTTTTGTTTTAGGTGGTGGTAGGAAGTTCGTATCCAGGGTATTGGTGGACTGGAATAATAGGAGCGAACCTGTCATAGTGAACCATTCGGGAGTGCCGTGTTTCGGGTTTGGTCTGTGTTTCTGGGTTCCAGTGAGGCCCGGGTAACTGTGTTGACCAGCGAGGCATAACTATTTTTCTTCGATGGACAGTCATTGAATGTATTACATATACCATTAGGATCATTTTATTGAATGGTGTGCCAATATAGAAAATGTGTGGAGTAAGGTAAATATTTTAAGCATCCTACTACCAGCATTTTGTCCCCGACAAATATTACATTGTCTTTAACACAAGTAACATAAATACTATTACTGTATCATACCATATATGCCCCATTGCAGGGCATACGCCTCTTCTACAATCGAGAGTACGATTGAGAGTGGTTAGGCCATATAGTCCACCGCGCTAGCCTAGTGGAGGTTGGACGACATTTACACACCATAAAAATTTATACAAATCGCTATGGTATGCAGGTTTCCTCACGATGTATTCTTTCGCCGTTGTAGTGCGTGGTGATTGACTATCAATACACATATGACTCCGAAAAGTCAGAGGTGTGCCCTGGGTATTGAACCCGTGACCACCGTGAACATGTAGGCAGCCGCGTCTGGTCCGTTACGAATAGGCCACCACGTACTTCATATACTATTGACGCAAATTAATGGGTTTCCGGAAAGATCGCGTTCCATCACAGCTTACGTTACATTTTACCGCTCGTCCTAAAAAAACACGTTATTTTCAACAGCATTTAACGCAGGTAGAAATTATATTTGCTTCACTTAAACTGTTATGCTGCGGTAGAACATTTGAAACTGTATGGTGGAGTTCCTCTACTGAATCTAATGAGTGCCTTTTCACGATTCATAAGTGCTTGTAAAGGCTTGCTCGGTAAACGTCAGAGAGCTCTAGTTTGTCTTCATTAGGGCGCATATCCGTGCTTGTATTACTTAAGGGTTCGTAAATGCACACGGATTTTAGTGAGATCTCTTTCTAGTGTGATGATGGATTTAGGTACCATACATGCTTACTTTTTTTTTTATCAGCCCACGTCCCACTACTGGGCACAGGCCTACTCTACAATCGAGAGAATCGATTATAATATATATATATATACATATATATATATATATATATATACATGTACGCATATATCCCAAAGAGGTAGGCGAAGATTATGAATCTCCACTTTGCTCGATGCTGACGTTCGAATTTTGTTTCATCTATACAAACAACAATATTTATATTGATGATCAGAATGAGACATTTAGATTTTTCTACCAATATAATATTCGACAAGCTTTAAAAATACAGCTAATAATTTCATATGCAGCCGACAAACCGACGTCAGTCGTTTCATGAGGTCATTTAGTTGTATCTAATTGAACTGATTACATGGTTCAATACGCTATGTACGCTGGCACTAGACCGTAGAGCGCTAGGATTTTAAGATAAGTTAAGTTTAAATTGAAAAAATATCCAACAACAAATAACTGCACACGATTAATTTGAAGTCAATAGTTTTATAGGGTCCCAAGTTTGGTAGACATTTGCTTTCATAATACTAAGGCGGGGTCCTTAACCGCATAAATTGAAAGGTCTGGGAGAATATTCGTACAAAAGCAAGATATTTTCGTAGCAACACGGACAATAGTTGAAATCTGAACTGAAGTATAAGATGACTTGATTCCTCTCGAGTAAGACGAATGCTGGAGGTAAGCTTGACAAACGACGAGGAGACGCCACCACGCGCCTGTGTTTGGGCCTTCATAATTTTTTACTTTTACTCCTATGGAATAATAAATGCGGCTGCAATGGTTTTCTTTCGATATTCAAAATCATATTTATGTTATAATATTTTTTAATTAGTGACCATGATAATTTTGACAAATTTATTAGTATATAATTAAAATTTTGATACTATCTGCATAGCTATTTGTATGGCTCGTTTGTTTGGATCTCACAAAACCTTTAGACCGTACTTTTCTTACCATATTTTTTTCTACCTTCACTTTACTACCGTGGCAGTAAAGAATAGTCACTGGCCGATAGTCGATACCAAAAATTAGACGAAACTGAAAGAAGTCGGGTGGCCAATCTAAATAGATTAAACTGCACTTCCCTTTGGATCAGATGTATTATAGTCCTGCCGTATCGGTATTAAAATCGTCCTTACTCTTCCAATCCGATACAATCCATTAGCCTTGGAGCAATATTTTATTAATAGGACCATTAATATTTCCCTTTGTATTTACAAAATAATTTTCAGGAACGGGATCCAAATGAGTCAAGGTTGTTTCGCGTCACGCCCAATATAAACATTAATACATCAATTGCGAATTCTCTTAGTATTTGGTACTTTCGGTAATAACTGTGCTATATTCGTTTTTATGTTTTTAAGTATTGCAGTGATATTAGGAGTACTTCACAGGGTAGACAACTTTAATTGCACATCAAAATAGTTAAGAAACGAAAGCATAGATTGTCCTTCTTTTTTTTTTATTAACGATGCTACAGATCAAAATTGATAATATTGAGCAGAAAGCAGAAAACAGAGCCCTATCCTCGATTGTAGAAAAGACCCATGCCCTGTAGAAGGATTTATACGGGGCTGATACCATACGAAAACAGAGTAATACCAGCCGATATTAACGCAGTAAGAAGGACCATCCCACAAATGAAAGTAAAAGAGATATTCTTGTAAGGGAGAGATTAAACCAGCGGATGAAACGGGATTGCATATTATGATTCATCAGACTTCAAAGAGATCGTAGTAGCACTGAAGTCTTTTGAAAGTATCTGAGCTGCTTGCAGTCCCATTGACGAGAAGAAACTCAACAGATTTACTCAGAAAGGTTTACATTCTTTACAACTTTTGAAAATTGTTCGTTCATAATTTCTACAACAGTATAACATACTTCTTTGTAAACTATTTGTAATTTATTTCAACTATTTTATATTTAAAATCTGGATCGTTGTATATAATTTGGAAAAATACTGTTTTATCCACATGAGGCGTTTAGCATACCAGCCAAATGTACTGGACCTAAGAATCCCTGGTGAGATGTCATGTGGGAAATATTAGAGCCAATAATCTGAAAAATAGGATTGTTCAACTGGACAAAATAGAGAAGATTGGACAAAATCGTAACCCTGGCACTGGTAAGAATTAGTACAAGGCAGTAAGAAAGAAACCCGACAGTATTTGGTCGTTTCTCTTTAATAAAGTGTCTTGAATTGTTGGTACAGGAAATGGTTGGTACAAGACATTTGAAAAATTAAATAATAGACAACAAAGGCTTTTGCCTCATTTTTCAAAGGGTTTATCTTGAAATAGATTCAGGTAAGGAAATTCTTTAGTACGAGTTGAATAGTAATGTATATGTCGGAATACTCCTGAATTTTGCAGCAGTTTGCAATATTCACAGTTACAAATACGTTTAAATAAAACAAACACATTTATCTCCCTTGGGCGGAAATTAGAAAACTTGTGAGTGAAGTAAATTAATTTGTTGCAGTGACGACATCTCGTACAAGCTGAGAGCGGGACTTCGAAACTTACGGACAAGTATGCAGCCCTAAAGGCTCAAGTCCGCCTTTGATTCCTTGCGAAAAGGGATTTAATAAAAACGTTAAAGAAGAGCGCGACAAGATAGACATCTCAGAACAGAGCTTACTTAATGAAAATAAATTCAAAAGGCAACAAAAGCAGAACTTAACAAAGCAAAGTTTATTTGTAGAGCTTTAATATAATGTGCGTAATGATTTTATCTGTAACATTTATATACTTTTTTTTTTATCAGCCCATATACGTCCCACTGCTGGGCACGGGCCTACTCTACAATCGAGAGAATCGATTGAGAATGGTTAGGCCATGGTTATATACATAGCTTATGATAATTATAGTAACAAAATTACTAACCATATTTCAATACCATCTAATGTTAATTATTTTTTTATAACAAGATATGAATTAAACCAAATTTTATAAAAATGATAACGATATAAAATTACTCGCTGCACTATTTCGAGATTTAGGAATTTCTAAATCAAACTTTGATTGTGGTATCAATTTCGGTGCGTTATCATTTTTGAATATCAGTCCTCCCAATTACACAGGCTGCCTCCAACAGGTCACTGTGGAAATCGTTAGGAGAGGCCTATGTTCAGCAGTGGACTCCATTTGGCTGATGGATTGGATTGGATTGCAATTACACAAATAAAAATATTAGATTTTTCAAATGTATTTACTAATTTCAAAATGGGAAGTGTAACAGCTGGACCGTCCATTATGCACGACAACTTAGTAGTTTAATTGCTAGCTCGCATCAAGTGCTATCAGTGGTTAACCAAATGACGTTGTTACGTTTGAAAGCTCTGTATGAATGACTTATTGTTTTTAGTTATTAGGGAATTTACGAGCGTAAATTCCAATTGCAATTATTTACGCTTACGCTTTACGTTTAGAATCTTCTATGTGAGTTTATCTGACGGTATTATCAATGCTATGTATATATTGTTTATATTGATATTAGTCTATCGCTAATATAGCTATTATAGCTAGTCGTTTTGAAATGAAAGACCAAGGTAATGGCCGTGGATTGGCAGACAAAATTCTAGTTTCAAAGCTTGAAAACGCGTCAGCTTCCTCGCGTAAGCTTCCTCAGATGGAGTGGTTGTTATCATGCGTGGTATTCACAATTTTTCATCTGATAAGCAATTTATATTGGCAATTGTACACAAGATATACTAAAGTAATCTCTTCAGACCTATAATATCTCCACGTCCAAGTTAGCGTCCAATAGCTTATCCAGTTTTTCATGTCTTGGCGACGTACGCTAGCTGAAAAATCTGTCTTGACTCTAATAAAAACACTATTTAGCTCATTGAATTTTGCTTGAAAATGGTGTTGTGGCCGTTTCTCCTATACAATAGCTTCCCTTACAACTCATCCGATCTCTGAAACATCCACCACATTTCCAATTTAGCAAACCTTCTTGAAGATCATATACCTCCGCTAAACTAATTCAAAACCGCGTAAGTCTTAAATAAATTTGTACGTTCATCTACATAATATTTCAGCTCGGTTCCCACCTGGGCCCTAACGTGTCTAGCATAAATTTATTTAGCGCATTAGCGCAGCTACGGCACCGTGACATGTGCAAGCTCCGCTGCACTTTGCATTTCAATGTGCAAAATGAGACCTTATTAATCTTGGAATTTACTTCATCTTGGTTCATAGGTTGGATAGGGTGACGAATGTTTCATATTATCATTCGCCTGACTTCTGCCCTTATTCTAACATTCTTGGGGTTAGAAAATTCCGTATGACTTTGGATGAATAGCGAAATCATTTGGTGTATGATTGTACGTCATGACCATTAGTTCCAAGTCCAATTCGATCGGGAATTTATGAGATCAACAGTTAAATTACTTTTCTGAATTCGAAATTCCCACTCGAAACGGATCATTCACTTCCCAGCAAGCCACTAAACTAATAAGTAGACCATTTCAAAACTAAATTTTTTGTTGTTGTATGTCTATTTATTTTCGTGGAATCCGTGATTCTGACTAAATGAAAAATGTCGTAGTTATCACATTAAATTATTATTAGCGGTACTCAACCTTTCTTTTATACGGGCCACAAACACATTCTAATCATGGTTTCACGGGCCGATTAATGCATCACCTCGCGGTGGGGTTTTCCGGTTATCGATTTTTTACTCGGCAAGCGAACACTTTCTATGAATGCCGCAAAATGAAAAATTATTTTCAATATATTTCCAACCCGCATGCGGCCCTCGGACCGCAGGTTGAGTATAGCTGCATTAAACGAAGTACAACGGAAATAACAAATCAGTCTGAGTATAAACAAAAGAAAAGAAGATGGAGTAAGAGATAAGATTTATACTAAAGTGCAAGAACATCAATCACATGATGTGCAACGAATATGGATTGATAAAGATGTACCTAATCATTTGGAAAGACAGCAATAAATCCGAATTTAACACGAATTGGATTGAATACTGGAAACCAGTTATCATTTAAAATGAACAGGAAAGACAAATTAATATTGTCAGATAAACATTTAGTGAGCGCATTATTCGTGGAAACATTATAATTAAAATACATTTTGTTAGTCCAATTACCTATATATTAAATTATTTAAAAAAAGGTTATTATGTTTAACTTCATGTAAGATTTAACTCACGCCTTTTTTTCCCGGTAGGGGTAGGCAGAGGTTCCCTTACTAGCAACCAAGACTTCCACATTTCGCCTCACAAATTTATCAGCTCGGCGTCAGGAATTTGTGCCCGATATGGCGATAGGCTCACCCCCTATCACATTGTGGGACGAAACACACAAGGTGAAACGTGTGTGTCTTGGTTGCTACCAAGGGGCAAGCAGAGATTCTGCCTGCCCCTTCCGGGAAAAAAGGCGTGAGTATATGTATGTATGTAAGATTTAATTGAAAATGATAACTCACATCGTCATTAATACAATATAGGAGCCATATGCAACATAATATTACACACTTCAATTACATGCCACAGAAAATAACTCGAATAATATGTGAAAACAGTACGTAAATAGAATATTACTATTTTTTCCATGTAAAATAACTCTTATACGTATTGAACAAAGTAAAACGGCAACTTGTCTCAATAGAAAGTATTACAACTAAAAATATATATTAAAAAGTTTTACAAGCAATTTTCCGTTCGCAGGCGATTGTAGGAATACTGTGAGGACAATATTATACATCAACAGCGAATACTGCTCCCGAAAGATTTAAAAACATAAACTTTGTTATTCAGAAGTGCATAAAATTTTAACTTTTTGCCTCTGTAAAGAATAGAAATTCTTTAGCGGTTAAACTTTATAACTTCTCGTAAGTTAGCTTCAATGTACAGCTTATGATAAAAGTGTTGAAAAAAGTTAGCTGGATTAGATGGAAAGCGTGTTGGTAAAATGTTCTGAATAAGAAATTATGTCGACTTAGCTACCTTACTTAATATATTTGCTATTGAAATATTTATTGTGATGTTTGATTTCGAGATATTTTTGATTGATTATTTTGCTTTGTATTAGTCTAATTTAAAGTATATATATAATATATAGGCCCGACAAGATAGAAAGATGACCAAATAATTATTGTAGAGAGTATCTGGTGACAAGCGGGTTGGATAGTTCGCCATGTAAATCCTTAGAGGAAACTTATATCCGGCTGTCATTAGCAAGTCTTAAGATTAAAGATGATGATAAATTATTTCTACAAAACAAGTAAAACTAATAAGTAAAGTTAGTTGTATATAGAAGTTCCAAAAGCCATGATAAAATATGAGCAGAACGGGGTACTCAATTGAATGCAATAATACTTCATTAGGTACGCGTATAAGGCCTACCACTGCCTGCGACTGTGTCGGTGGCGTAGTTGTATTGCGGTATAATTACAAAGCTGAGGTCTCGGGTACGAATTCCGGGTCGGGCAAAGTGTTATTGGATTTTCTACTCATTATCAGCCTGGAGTCAGAAATTTGAGCCCGATATGGCGATAGGCTCGCCCCTATTACATCGTGAGACGGAACATTCAAAGCGAAACGTGTGTGTCCTGGTTGCACGTCTACCTACCTCTGGGATAAAGGCGTGATGTTTATGTTATGTATGTATGTATGTACGCGTATGAGGAGTGTAGACTTAGCAATAAGATTTATTCATTTTGGTGACAAAATCATCCAAGCATTAAGCAATATAATAATAAATAAATACATCCACCAGTTACTTACATAGTCCTGACTCCACACTAAGATCGAGTCTTGTGTCGTAGGTAACAGAAACTACTAGAGACTTTTCCGTCTCACAAACACCCAGACCCAAGACATATACCTGTGGTTCACACAAACATTTGTTTCGGTGCGGGGATACAACTCGCGGCCACTCGTTTTGCAGCCGGCGTCTAACCAAGCCACGAAGGCTGTCAGGGAAAAATAAACCTTCATAACCGCAAATAATTGTAAATGTTGAACACCAAAAACACTCGCTGCTCTTTCATTCAAACCCATGTACTTAATCACAGACACAGCAAAGCGACGGACAATAGAATCATATCAAATCGCAACATTAGTAACAACGATCACTCAGCGCACAGCGGAAACAGTTCATTTACGATGTTTGCATTACTTTTTGCTTTGCGCCACACTCATTAATCATAACAGAACGCCCGGATACCGGATATATCCGGTTTTCGCCGCTGCGAGCATGTGGTTTTTTTTATCGAATTGCCTTCACGACCCACCGTGAACTGTGATCGTGAATTCATTAATCTGCCAGCTATTAGTACTGCGAGCTTAGCTGGGAAAATGTCGCTCTATTTTGAATTTGATATGCTCGGTGAAAAGGTTTTAGAATATTATGTTACGTCGCGTCAATTTGTAGTGTGTTTTGTAAATTATTTTCATTGATTTTTTTTTTATACATTCACTTGTTAGGCTGTGTAATTTTATTAATTTTATGAATGTTGCTTTGGCTGGTTAAAAGAATTGGAAGATCGAAGTTAATATAATACAATGAAGTATGTAGGAGGCGACAATAGGGCCGGCAACGACTGGATGCATAAAGCAGTAGACCAAGCTCTGTGGCGTACCTTGGGAGAGGCTTATGTCCAGCACTGGACTGGAACGGGCTGATGATGATGTATGTAGAAATTAAGTCCAGCAGTTCGTTATACAATGTAGTAAGATGTTGTGACTACGATATGTCATAAAAAGAACAGGGAGTAAAAGAAGAAGGTGCCAATCCTGCAGAAGGTGCAAGGATAATACGTGGTTTTATAAAAATAATACCAGTGTTCAATGATTCCGATGACAGCGTCCGTGGCGCAGTTGGTTAGACGCCGGCTGTAAGACGTGAGGCCGCGGGTTCGATCCCCGTACCGAGATAAATATTTGTGTGAACAACAAGTATTTGCCTCGGGTCTGGGTGTTTCTGAGACCGAAAAGTCTCTCGTAGTTCTTGACACCACGATACAAGATTTGATCTTTGTGTGGGGTCAGGACTATGTATGTGACTGTTGGATGTATTTATTTATTTATTTTATTAATATTCCAACAACTCGTTTCCTAGTGAAACACCGAAACGTTCAAAGAAGGCTTAAGCTTCTATTTTTACTATTTTAATGTTAAAGGTGAAAAAACTAAACGAGTGTCTGTTTAACGAAGCTTCGCAGATACCGTCTGGCCATTAATAATAATTACCACCATTAAAATTTGTTTAATAAATGATCTGTAATTACTGAACACTTACACATTTTAGGTAAATATTTTAATTCGAAAGGGCACTATCTATTATTAGAAGATTGAAAGGTTACACGAGTCTAAAGTATTTAGATATTTTACAATAAAATTAATCAACAATTATTTTTTAAATTATTTTTAACATTAAAAGTATTAACGCGAACTCGGTCAATGACGTGTACGTTTTAATTCTTTTTGTTTTACCTTTTTCATACACACATAAACTCACGCCGTTTTTCTAGAAGAGGTAGGCAGAGGTTCTCCTAATAGGAACCAAGAGCCCCACGTTTCGCCTAGTGTGCTACGTCCCACGATGTGATAGGGGGCGAGCCTACCCCCATATCGGGCACTAATTACTGACTCCAGGCTGATAGTTAATAGAAAAATCCAATATCACTTTACTCGACCCGGGATTCAAACCCGAGGCCTCAGTGTTGTAAGCGTATCGTAGAAGAACTACTGGCGTAGTAAGACTGCCTATGTGGCACGAGGCAGTCTTTATCATCGCCATCTTTTTCATATTATGTAAAACTATGTATCATCATCATCAGCCTTTTATTCGCCCCTGCTGGAAATCAATTGCATATAATTTGCAGCTTCTAATTTAAAAACTACGTATATTTTGTTTAAATATAATGCTGTTGTTAGATATCTCTGAATGTAAAAGAAGGAAACTGTGGACTCCCATTGGCTGAACGAGACAGAGGGACAGATATCTCCGAACTTCTACTAGCACATCATGCTGGCTTTCTGGATTAGTGGTAGTAGGTACATTTGTATTTATCCAAATAGCCATAACTACACATAATGGTAGCAAACCGGTCATAGTTATGTACATATTAAATTATTACATTTTATGTACATATTTTGGGTTAGGCAATACGGGATAATCGTGTTAATCAGCGAGAGATGAGCATCTTTCATCATTCGACATCTACTTAGACACTCTATCAATTACTTCATTCATCATCAAGTGCATTGCACACACTTAACATTGCTTGTATTAAAAGAAAGAAGTGATTCCACGGTCAAACCGAAATACGGTTTCGTGGGACCTATGAATAATGTACCTACATATATAATTTGTGATTTTTAATAAATAAAATATAAAAAATAAAGAAAACTGGGTCCTAACAAATTTTTAGTTCCAAAGCAATCTGCCTACAAACAAATATTTGTAAACTCAACACTTTACACATCTATTTATGAAAGGCTCTCGTACTTGACTTCATACCGTGAAGCCTGTTTAGTTATATCCCATTAATTATCCAGGCGCGCCACATGTGGCGCACTTGTGCATCTCGTTAACACAGCGACACCTAGTGGCGCGCACGTCAAATATTTTTATTAAAAATAGACCTTGGTTCACAGTTTTCTTCGTTGTAGAGTTTCGTTTGACCAAAATATTTATTAGTAGACTTTCTGTTATCGAAGATGATGATAAAACGCATTAGTTTCTACTATATTAAGTACTAAATTATATTACTACATCATCACGCACGACATTAAACATCGCCTCATCTGTATCGGCCTGTATCCATGTAAACTGGGGTGTTTTTTAATCCTAAGCTCAAATCGTATACTTTGCGTGAATTTTTCCATTAGAAAAAAATGTTTTGGGCAGGACTCTACAAATGGCTGAAAGTTCGTCGTCAGGTAGATAGCCGATACTGCCACTATCTCTAAAGGAAAAATTAATTCGTTGAGGAATAAGAATACTCCAAAGACGATTAACTTTTCCTACTTGATTCTAATAAAAAAAGTACATGAAGATAATTCACGCGCGTACATACTACTTATAAAAGTGCACATCAAAATCTTAGCGATTATTCGTACATACAAATATATAACTTAGCTCAAACCATGCCTTCCACCCTCCAAGCGAACTCTACCCACTATCCCCATTCATGGAATTGAAAAGATACATCAAACAACTCGATAAAAGAGAATCACATTCAGTCATAAAATATCCCCGATGACAAGAGGTACGGTATCGCCCTTCCATTTCATTCGAGTCATTCTGATCACGTAGCAATCATCAAGCACGTTTGTAAGGTGGTGTTATAATGGCGTATCGAAATTCTTCTACTTTTTAGAATCTGTGACCAGTACTGGATAATACGGTTTCATTGATTGCCGTCTCCATTGAGGCGTGTTTGTTTTGTATCCCTTACTTTTGTGTAGCCCCTCGTCGATGATTACATCTTGGATAAGCGCGGCGAACTGTGGGGGGTACAGAACCCTCCGCCTAAAATAGCTTTATAATGGTACATAGAATATTTAAGATTTGTGTTGATCGCTAATGTTGATTAGAATAGCTTGTATTCAGAATTAAACCCCTCGGTTGCTATGATCAGTTTCTTTGTGGATTGTAGTAATGATCGGACAAAGAATGTAGTGAATTTTGTGGCTGCATCAAATTCAACAATATTTAAAGAACTAGGACTTCTTCCTAAATATCTGGTTATTGTTCGCAAACGGAGATTGAAACTTATAATCTACTAACCTTTGTAATCCATAATATTTTATATTCTGACGCTTCTTCGCACATAATCCCCTCTATAAAGATTTGAATCGTTCAAAGAATCCATAAAGTTTATTTTCACAATATCTATATGTACTCTCTGTGCTCTGTATTAGCCCATATACGCCCTACTGCTAGGCACGGGTCTCCTTCACAATCGAGAGTGCCATTGAGACGGTTTAGGCCATATACTACCACTAGTCTACCACTAGTCTACCACGTTGACCTAGTGCGGATTGGCGGACTTTACATACCATAAAAAATCTTGTAAATCGCTATGGTTTCCTCACGATGTTCGTTCACCGTTATATTGCGTGGTGATTGACTATACGTACACTTACACAGAAATCCTTAAAGGCATCATCGTTTTCTTCCTTTTATTTATTTATTTTTACACAAAACAGGTTAAAATCTTTTTTAATCTCAATATTCTGTATGACAGCGTCCTTAGCTGCAAAACTGTACGTGCACCTGCAAGTAGGTAAGCTTTTTGTCTGTAACGTTACACCTTTGTCTCGCCTACGAGCTGTGCATGCATAATATTTTCTAAGGAAACAAGTTTTGGAGGGTAATGAAAAGGATGCACACGACATTTTCAAGACAAAATTGGAGTATTACGGACAAATACACTCATAATGTACTCCGGGAGGGTATTTTGCTATCGGGAATAATCTCGTGTTGATGTTTGGATATTGATTTTGCGTCTCTTTTGTTAGATGGCGCTTTTGAAATGATGATTTTAGTATTTACAACCAAAATTCTAATTAAAAATACAATCTGTCCTGTGGTTATGATGTAAGAGCTATAATAATGCAGTGACAGAATCCTGTGAATCACTGAACGGGCATTTTATTAATTGACTAGTTACAACAGAGACGTTACAATAGCTTTGCCGAAATTTTCAAAGACTGCAGCAATGTCTGATTTAATACAAGAAATACATACATACATAAACATCACGCCTTTATCCTAGAAGGGGTAGGAAGAGGTGTAACCAGAACTCCCATGTTTCTTCTTATGTATTCCGTCATATCGGGCACAAATTCCTGATTCCGGGTTGGTAATTAATAGAAAAATATCATATCAGTTTGCCCAACCCGGGATTCGAATCCGAGCCCTCGACTTAACGACTTAATCGTAGTAGAACTACGCCAAGGCAATCTGACAGACCGTCGAAAGAAAAAATAAACGCATTTAAGAAATCAAAATATTATGTCATCTTGGTACTCAAACAATATATTTTTATAGTTATTCCTTATTACTCCGCCAACAATTTTCGAAAGATCATGCCTCAATAATGGATCATTATGCTAGCGTTTTGGCTCCTTTATAACAATACTTAAATACTTTGAATGTTTCCCGGAGTACTTTTTAAATGCGGCTTTGTATAGATTTAAATACGTGGCCCGTAAGAACTCCGTTAATGTGCTCATCCCGGCCCTAAAAAGCACTTCATTTTTGATTGAAATAAGCTTTATGCATGTTTATTACAAGGAGTAGCGAGGACTCGCATTTTTTCGGCGCATTGTTCGTTGTTACAGTTGCCTGTTTCTGTATAACAATTGTCATTATTGAGAAAATAGCAAGGCAAAGGTAAGGGTTTTAACAGCCAAGTATGTAGTGTGATCAACAATTAAATTGTTTCATGTCATGTTTAACGGATCAGACGCGGCTGCCAACATGTTCACGGTGGTCGCGGGCGCACCTCTACTTTTCGGAATCATGTGTGTATTGATAATCAATCACCACGCACTATAACAGTGATGGAAAATATCGTGAGGAAATCTGGATACCATAGAGATTTTGTAAGAATTTCTATGGTATGAAAGTCCGCCAACCCGCACTAGGCCAGCATGGTGGACTATATGGCGTAATCCCTCTCAATCGTACTCTCGATTATATAGGAGGCCCGTGCCCAGCGGTGGGACATAAATGGGCTGATATAGATGACTGAATGGGATTGATATGTACGACAATATTAAAAGGCCAAAGAGAAACGATAATCTCTATAAAAATAATTGACTAAAACATTTTCCGACTATAAAAACGTTTCATTCGAACGTTAGAAACCCAGGTTTAAGGTTAGTCAATACTTACAACCGGAACAAATATCTTCATATCACAAACAGTTTCGTGTGGAAATGGAATTACTCCTTATTCTCCCTAGGATCGTCAAAACGTAACTACACTCGAGTTCTGTACATATGTACCTACTTGTACCGCGGTCGGGATAAGCCTTTCACATTAAGGTGTATAAATAAACATACGCTTAAGTACGGTTGGGCTTGTAAACGAAATGAATGAAAATCCAGTAATATTTCCCGCTGAATTTCCTGTACTTAAACATTCAATCAAACAGGAAAATGTTAGCTGAAATAATGTCATGTGCCCTGTAACCACATTTATTCAGCTTGATTCTGCTTTTATTGACAGAAAATAGCAATTTTGTATGGGGACGCTTAAGTATTGCATCATCTTTTTGCGTGTATTCGATTTTACGCGTTTTTTGAGACTTTTGACTTCGGGTTCAAAGCCGTGAGCACTGTCATTAAAATAGTTCGGTGAAACGCGAAAGGAGCTGAATAAATATAGTTACTCCCTTATGTAGTTCTCAGAAGATTTTCTAAATGCCCTGACCTGTTGACGTCGGTTCTGCGAAATATTTTGTTAGTGCAAATTAGCTTCTAGGAAGTGTTTTGAAGATTTTCTGTTGGATCACTTTGGGGTCCTAATAATTTATGAGCACTCATTGAGAGATATTCACAGATTTCACATTGGTAGGTAGCAGTTCTTTAATATGGGTTCGTAGATTCGAACTTTATTAAAATAAATATACATTTTGAAACTTTGGCGTCATGTCTGAACCAAAAGTATTTGTTTCAAGTCTGGGTGTTTGTGAGACCGGAAAGTCCCTCATAGCTCCTGATAACCACGACGATTGTCGTATGTTGTATCGCTTACAGTCAGGCGAATGGCATCCTCGTCTCGTCATTCATCGCAATAAAAAAAGTAAAAATTACATAAATATCTTATCTGCCAACAAAAAATATCTTAAAGTATTACCTTTTTAACGATCCGACATTTTTAAAGGAATAAGTGGCGGTCGCGTGCACAATGTCGTTACTCCATAAGCAAGGTGTGGTGTTATGGGATAATGTATAGGATTATTCTTGGCTTTAATTAAAAGCCATTACAGCGTACAGTCAACAACGTACGCAGTTACTCCCCGTTTATAGTTAAAATATGTGCGCCATTTTCCTTCGTTCCCTCCAACACTGTCGTATAGGAAGTTTTGATGTAATGCATTGTGAATGTGCCTGTGTAGATAACAAGACCGGGCTTATGTGCCCAAAATAATGTGCGCAAGTTCGGCGACAACTGCCCCGTATGGCTTTTTAAGGGTGGTGTTGGCTTTTATTTCTCTTGATTTCATTCTGATTTGAATATTATTTTTGTTGTGATTTTACTGTGGTATTCAATTCCTTGTATGAATGTATACTTAACGGTTTATTATACTAATTTTTTAGTATACATTAAATATTTCTGTAGTATGAATAAAATGCTTTGTATTGTATTTGTACTTTTGAATCCTTTGTATTTCATAATTGATTGTACAATAGTTTCGCCACAAAAATAAATATTGTAGCTTTATGAATAAAATAATTGAATAATTTGACTTTTGTAGTCGGTTAGATTGGCCTAATGACTTAAAAATTGCCTTTAGTCAACAATTTTATTCAGTTTAAAAATAATTTAATTTTGTATTCATATAAATTTTAATGAATCTAAAAAACGAAGCAGATGTCAAAAACGTCGGAGTAATTTTATTCAACAAACGTTAAATTTTTTTACATCTAGCGACAAAAACTAGAATCGTCATAAAATTTTTCCCTCTGAAAACTCTTTATTGGAGGAAAAGAAAACAGGAATTACAGTTATTACACGACAATTATTCTAACGACATCGAGGTTAATTTTCCTGTCATTAATTTTCAATTATCACTCATTTGGAGTACAATTTACATCAACATTCTTTTGTTTTCCACAAACACTTTTAATGCAAGTTTAATGTTGTAATGGGAGAAATGTTCGTCACGGTGCTATTGTAAATAAAACAATAGAAAGAAATATTGAGGGATAGTAATAATTTATATTTAATCACTATCATATTATAAAGTGCAGTATACAGATGTATATTTTTTAGGTAATTCATAGCAAACTGTCTTGGTTGTGTTAATATTACATTACAAAAATAATTAAACACTGCAGTAGCCATTTCTATAGATATATACTAACTTGTAATTATTTTGATACGCAAAAATGTACTTCGTAGAATGTTATTTTATTTTCAATTATTTTTTCATCATTTTTTTTGAAGAGCTAAGGTTTCATAAAAGTTGGTAAAACTATTCTTGGAAAATTTGGTTTCGTTTATAAAACAAACGAAAATACATTTTACTCTAAAAGATTTTCTTTATTATTATAATTTATTTGATTATAAAAACCTAATATTTCACAAAACGAGCTAACGCTTGTTTTTTGATTACGGCCCTGAAGTAATATTACGGACCGTAGTCAGTACTGTAAAAACGTCTACAATATTACGATTTGTACGTAAAATATTGACACGAAATTGCGTAAAATGTCCCGAAGTTTGTCTATTTTTACGCCTTCCCTTTGTTCGGAAGGGCTTTCATTTAGGCAGCTTGTGCTTCGTCGTAATTGAGTTCTTCTGAATAATGTTACTATTTGCTAATTTTAGTGTTTTTCCCCAAAGCAAATTTACTGTGACTAAATCAGTTTATGAATACATTAATTTTAATCGTATTACTGACTACAATTTCATTATATTTGATACTGAGTTGAATGCCATTTGAAATGTGCTTCCCTTCATAATTATAATCTCATGAAATTGTTAGCGTTAAAGAAAACTGAGGCCTGGTTGAATCACCTAACTTTGCACACAACTTTAACTTTGAATATACCCATCCCATACTTTGGCATCTCAAATGTATGATGTTGACATTGTTAAAGTTTAAGCTTTGGGCAAAGTTGGTTTATGCAACTGGGCCTTAGTTGACTAGAAATTAAATAATTTCAGAGTCTTAGCATTTTTCCGCAACTGTATCACTTAAAACTACAAAACCCGACAAGTAAGGGTATAATTATGCAAAACGATGTTAAACACGAGGCTATAAAGTGCATCGAAGTTATTATTACCCGACTAAATCACGTTAGGGTGTTTCTTGGTGAAATTCGTGAAACAAGGGCGACCCCTTTTTAAATCGGGTTATCGGGCAAGTCAGGAACAAGTGGGCGCCGTGACAAATTGTGCTGTAGAGTACAACGACAATTTTATTACTTTCTTACTGAAGTTTCGTTTCTTTGAAAATTAAATAATCTTTACTCAAGATTTGGAGGTAGATTTTTCTTGCTTAATTTTGATTTAGGTTTTATATTAAGGTAGATAATTTATATTAAGGATAAAAATATAGATACAATTATGTCTATGAAGAAACAGCCACATAAAAAGACGACATAGGCGCCTCATCGTTGAATTAGTAGACAACATCTTCAACCCAGTCCAATGATTATTATATTATGGGTTGATACATCTATCCATCAGCCAAAGGAAGTCCACTGCTGAACGTAAGCCTCGCCCAATGATTTCCACATTGAACTGTTGGAAGCAGCTTAGTTTATACATACGAGTATAATGGCTTAAATTATTTTGTAACTAAAGAAATACTTAAGTAATTTCAGATCAATATATCGAAAAATAAGCCTCCTTTTTGCTTTCCGCTCCCCTCCCGATCTGATAGGCCGGCGACACATCCATGATCCAAGCGTTGTGGATGTTCATCGGCAGCAGTGATCACTTACCATCAGGTGGCCCGCTCGCTCGTTTGCCAGAGCTATGCTATAAAAAAAAAACATGTAGCAGCATTCAAAACTATTTTAAAAATCAAGAAAAAAATATATATTTAATAATCCTATTTTGATTCCTATTGTATTCGTAGTATTCAATTCTCAATACTATTGTATTTGTAATACAATAACATTGTAATTATTACTATTACAAGACAATGGGTCACATTGCTGTACTATTATGTGTATATATAGCGATACGATGTATATGACGGACTCTAATTACTATTTGTGTACGTAACAAAAGTTGAATGGCGTCATGACAGCAACTCGGCGGGAGATGTTTGTAAAGGAATGAATAAAGCCGATATAGATTACGTCAGCTTTTCTCTGTAACTATCAATTAGTAATTTTGTAGTAGAGGCTTTAGAACAGTTTCAAATTATTTTTTTCTTTCTTTGGGCTTTGGCTATCTTTGGGTTAAGTTTGAAAAGTTTCGGAATAGATAAAAAAATATAGGCTGTGATGTGTAATGGAAAAATTAAAATATTTGTGATAAGGATTACTTTTTAATTATAAAAACAATGTGGTGAACTTAGTAGATACGCTCTAGCTTAACGTAAAGGCATCACTGTGCAGTGGTAGTGTGAGCACCAGGACATGCCGGACTCAAATGTTAGATTCGGAAATTATTATTAGATGTTCTTAACTAAAAACCTAAAACACCACTATCGACTTGTATACTTATTTAATTCGATACCAATTAAACCCATATTAAAAAGCATTATGTTAAAAAAAAAAAACTATGTACTGTTTGTCACCGCCCAAAAACATTTCAATTTAAAAATGGAAACCCGCATTAATTTAGGTCACAGCGAGCGAAATCTAAAAAGTGTTTGTTACTACCGAATAAACGTTGCGTGTTACCTAAAAACAATATTCCACGGACGGTTGCCCGTATTAAAATATTAATTTTGAAGCTCCCGAGCAAAACGCTGGCGTGTGGCAATAAAGCTGCTACAGCGCTGCCGCCGATTTTATGTACTATCGAGAATTCAGCACCGAAGACATGAAGACATCAACAAACATGTCAATTAGATTAAGCAAACCGCTTTAGCTGATTTCCGCTTTTTTAAGCGATGGAATAAAGAGTTTGTATACGCTTGAGTTTTGCTGTTTCTGAATTGTTTGAATTATGGAGTCTTGCATTATCCAAGCCCTTACAGTATATTGTTTACTTTTTAGTATTTTATTATTACTCTTTCGTTACTTTAAGTTTCAAGGTAGTGGTGAAGTGAATTATAAAACTTTTAAACAATTTTTGCATTGGTATACCTTGTGATGTTTGAGGAGCTTAACTCGGTAGTGAAAAGACATTTAGTCATTTCATAATACTGCATTTTACTAATATGACAGGCTGGCAGAATTTTGCCAGTTGACAAGAGATCATTGTATATTTCCAAATGATACATTGTGCGATAAACGATATACTTACCTACGCAGTTATGCAAAATGTCTACTGATGGTTGGTAGAAAACGAAAAACAAAAGAACAATTTGTTCGTGTATGTACCAGTAAAACACCAAAGAGCCCAAATATCTTCAAAGTAGATATAATTATTAACCTTGAAGAATAATTTCTAAGTCGTAATCAAGATTGTGTATAAATACCGCCCAACTAATTATAAAGCCCCATTTACAAAGGGAGAGTTTCTCGCCTCGAAGACACGATTATCGTAAGGATATAAAAGAGTTGCATCGTGTAAACATTGTCAGAACGCGACAATATGGCGGTTATGTGATGCGATGCGTAATAGCATACGATTCTCGTTGCGAGAAAATCTCCCCGTATAAATGGCGCTTAGATATATAAAGTAGAGATAGGAAAAAAGATTATATTTCGCAATTCAATTACCAACAATCATAATACGAGCAGAGAGAAAAATAAGATTAGCCCACCGAAAAATGTAGTAATATATCGAAAATAAGCACAATTACTAGATTTAAGCCAAAATGCACTGATAGCTGAAAATGGGGTGATCAAATCCGTAGTGATTACTATTCGAGCCTTTAAAAATATCCGACGATCACCTAAAATACGCACATATTTTTTAATAAATCCAAAAAGCATTTTGAATAATTTCATACAGTTATTCTTCCTCTTACAGAATATATAAACACGCCCCCACGGCTTTACCCGCGTACCTTAATAACATCGTGAATTATTAAGTCGCATGACACATTTGGGCTGCCGCTATAGTTTATCTTCGCGAAAAGTTCCCGTGACCGATAAACCTTCGCGTATTACGTTGTCACTATACTGAGATGTGATTAAATATGATGAATTAAGGACTTGTGTCTTAGGTCTAGAGTAATTAAATATCTTCTATCTGTGAAGCATCATGCTGACTTTGATATGACTGTCACAAACACTTTGTATGTAGTTTAATAGCGAGTTTTCACTTGTTTCAATTAACACTAGGAAATCATGTTGAATTCCTTTTGATTTCAATACAAAAATAATTAGGCATATGATGACACAATTTCCTAGAATGTTGTGATTTTTTGTACAACATGCATATAAATTCTTTTATTAATAATTTTCATTGCATCACAAGTCCCCCCCCATCCTTCATTTTCACTATATGAATGTGTTGTAGCCGAAATGACTGCTTTTCGGAAATGTAGGTATATAAAAGTTTCGGGCAATCTAGTGTTAATGAAATGTGATCGCCACGACATGACCATTAACCAGCTTGGAATAGATGGAATAAAAATAACCTAACCATTAACCGGCATGGTTGGCGATTACTTGGAGAGGCCTGCTTCCAGCAGTCGACGACGATATTTTTATTATTATAACCTTAAAACAATGAACCCTACGACATATGATTTTAAGATTTCCAGGTCCTTTTTTAATACTCACTCGACAAAGTGATTACAACCAACTTGAGGATTGCAGTCAAATCCAAAGTAATTATTTCAATTTATTGTACCTTTAAAAGACCATCATAATACCAATCATAATATCTCTAAAAATTAAATAATCAATTGTACAGATTATTTCCAATTAATAAAAAAGTCCTTCTGCTAAACTTATTGAACCACCCTGGAAAATTCATATGAAAACGTATGTCTGACCATCCGCAAGATATGTGAATTGGCAGATGCATACGCCTGCCAAGAATGGATTCAATTGAGTTCTCACTGATATTCAATATTTTACTTCAGTTGCCGTTAACAGATTGTCTCTACGTAGTCCTAATCTGTTCGAATCTCACGACATGTTTTATTTCGGATCTTGATTTATGAGGTTGACACACAGTTTTGGCTTCACTATTAAATTAAACTTTAAATCTTTCTTGGTAGGAAAATATTCACAACTGTCTGGAAAGCAACCACTGTACATAGTGGTGTAAAACCTATTGTAAAGACCATTGGTATATTGTAGCGTTTTACGGTCAGCCTATGGAAATATGAATTCAAGCAGGGCGATAACATTGTGTCCCATTGTAAGGCATGAGCCTCCTCTACAATCGATGTACGATTGAGAAGGGCCATCATTCATGAATAGATAATTTAAGCTTCTCAATAATAACCACCATTTGCATTATAATCACTTTACACAATACCCATACAAAATACACATCTAAAAACAAAACACCTACATCTCATATAACACGTGGGGTGCGAATATCATCTGTGTGACAAACGGAGGCTGACAGGGGCGCGTGAGGAAGATAACGTCCGCCCTACGAATGGCCCGCGTCCGGAATACTCTTGGACGATAATCGCATGTGGAAATATACGGGGGAAGAATTGAGGCGTTTAAAAAATGAGTAAAATTGTAATAAAAAATTAAAACCGACTTCAAAAAACCACTATAAAGGAAAAAAAATAAAAAAAGCTATAAAGTAAAAATTAATATCTATTTCACTGTACTTGTACACGTTGACTAGTTTTCTTAATAACTAGCCAACAAATATATGCGGAACACATTGAAAGCGGGTCGTGAACTGCCAAACACGTAGAAATTTTAATGAATATATGGCACAGGTCCTTCGGTTTTTGAAGAGTTTTATTATCTAGATCCGGAAAAATTCGTCAGATCTTGACCAATTTTTTATGGGACCATCTGTGAAGTATACGCTTCGAAACAGAATTTTCTAAATCGGTTAAGGCGTCTGCGAGTAATCATCTCCATCTCCATTCTCCGAATTAAGAACTTCCACCTTTTTTTAAGTCGGTTAAAAAGGCGTGCAAATTAAATTAAATTAAGCGTAGTAAAAGTGAATCGTAGACAAATCGTAGCAAACTCCAATTCGTTCTATGTAGGATTGTGGCGTAGCTTGAACTCGTAGCAGTTAGCGTAGCTGATCAAGTATCGCGTTAATAAAAACATCCATCATCAATTTTAATACTTTATTTTTAAGAAATCAATTTATGAGTATTTTACCTAAATGAACGTCGCCTCTCGTATCTGAATTAAGGAGCACAATGAATGTTATTATGAAAGGTATTTCTTATTCTATACTTTTAAATCTTTATAAATACTTGGGGACCACAAAAGAAAATGCTGTCTTTAGGGGGCTAAAGATAACATGAGATGAAGAAGTGATAATGAAAAACAGGAAAGATAAGTGGAATAAACGTATTCTAAAAAAATATTTTACATGAAATCGTTTTACAGGTAAAAGGTAACTAATGCTTACTTTAAATTGTTTAATATAGGAATTATTTTTGTCATAGAACGAGATTTTTTTATGAAATGATAAATTATTTTTGTTTTAAACGATTTAATTTAAAAAACGCAGCCGTGTCGCTCGTTATAACCGCCCGTGTGTTTTCGCAACTCAGACATTCGTTTGGCATCCATGCTTATTCGTATGGAAAGCTCTAGGAAATCATAATATCGTTGCGTAATGAAAGCCATTCGTCGGCTGAAAAAAATTTGCAGATTATTGAAAATTGGAATTTGAACGGCTTTGATGTGCCCCGGCTGATAGCGACGTGGGTTATTACAACGTATATTTTCACCTCACTTCAGATTTGATAATAAAATTTCAGCTTATGCATAATGATTTTTAGAAAAAAATGAGCGTGATTTTATTTGGCTTGCTGGGGGGTTTTGCGGGTAGGATATTGAAATAAGCCCGGATAGCGATCGCGGTACATAGTAATTTAAATTATTCATAGTGACATAAGTATGTAATATTGCCGTGTTTCAACTTCAGCCTGTTAACATGTCGTTTAATCGAACCGTCATAATTGTTTCGATTTTTACTTCCCAAAAGTTTAAAAAAATCATTAATAGACTTGATAAAAAGCACAATAATCCATGATAGTCAATACCTAAAGAAACTTGGAGCATAATTTACATCTCCATTTCGAAACTAAGGAACTAATATATAACCATAATTGCCTGTCAAGCCAATATACGAGGTACAAATCACATTCCAAATAATTCCCAGATTTCTCGAAACTTGTCTATTAAGCCTTAGATCTTCGACGTTGTTGTTAAGCGTACGTAATTGCGTTACCAAAATCTCATTAATGTTGACTGCTTTTGTGATCGTATAAGATGTAAGTCGATTACAGAATTTGGTAAAGCTTGTGTGTTTTAATCTATTTTTTGTGTTTTTAATTTTGTCCTTGACAATTATTAATTAATTTATATTTTTGCTCACATTTTTAAACATAACAACATTGATAAAGCAAAGATCGTCAAATAAATTTTAGCAGAGTAGCAGTAAATTTATTAATTGACATGTTAAGCATTTTAAAAGTTTAATAGCAGTACCAGATTTTGCTTTTCTAACGGAGTGACCGCAATGCATAAGACCTTTCCACTACTACTCGTAATCTACGGTAATTTGGCTGGATGCCGCACGCTTATTTTTTTGTTCGTGATAATCTTACCTAGGGCGCCGCTACTACTAATACTCAACCTGCATAAGACTTGTCACCATACACCATCCTTTTCTGAATTCGAAAGGGATATTCTATTACCTGATCACTATCCTGCAATAATGCTAACATCTAAATGAACTTGAACACCTCACATCATCATAAACCAGTTACGATCCAAAGTAATTCACACTATAAAATACAGACCACACTCGACTCTCAGATGGACTAGAAACTTTTACAGCATGGAGGTGCTGACGATACCCCACGGGAATGCACCTTTTCACATGAACTATAAAATATTTTATACACCGCGTTTATTGTTTTGCTTTTATTTGCAAACAAATAAAGATTATTTTCAATTGTTGATGTGTGGATGCAATTGGTTGGTCGTTATTGGTTTATCCATTGATAAACTAATATCTGCCCGTATACACCCTTCACTATCCAGTATTCATATCCTGGAATGTATGGCCTGACCCCTTTCAATCGTACACTCCATTGTAGTGGAGGCCCATACCCTACAGTGAGACGTATATGGTCAGGTGCAGATACATTCTTCTCTTGAGTATGGGCTCCGTCTACCGTTGGCAGTAGTTCAAACCTTAGTCCACTGTGGTAGCCTAGTTTGGATTGATGTCCTTCACACCTGTTTGAAATTTATGTACACAAATTAGATGGACAGCTTCCCTCACCATTGTTTGATTTTTAAAGGATCAATATTGGCTTCAAGTAGTTAGGAATTTTATATTTGGTTCGATGGTTTACGCCCATATTTTTTAGAAGGCAGTAAATCATTTGGTTTGTTATATTTCAATTCCATATGCAGCATCAAATTTGATATTTTATGTTCGAACACATCCACTGATTTACAGATCCCTTTACAAAACCAACGAAAATGTAATTTCGAATTTACAATTTTAGATCCATCCATAAATATTCATTACCAAATTTCCTAAAATTATTAACTAAGGTGATAAAATAGAACGTAATCCACCAAGAGTTGAAGTGACGTGTTTAAAAATAAACTGCTAAGCTGGGACATCCCGAGAATATCCTTTGACGCGCTCCACGAAATTTAGCTGCCAAAATATTTACTCGTTATCCTCCAAGAGAAATTTGTTAATACTATAAAAACGTCGAAGTAAACAGTAGATTACTGTGAGAGGATTTACGATGGAGGAGATAAGGGGTCTCCTAAGACGATTGAAAATGGCATGTCACAGAGACTTAAGGCGAGCGCTGAGCGATTTCTTGCCAAAATCCAGCTCGTTTCCTCTGCGGATGTACTAGAGCTACGTTTTGAATTTATTTTATCATCCGTAAAAAAAAGATTCAATGGTATAAAGGATATGTTTTTTCTTTAAATAAATACAGCATAATACGTAATTCTGACATCAAATTAAGATCCAAGTTTTGTAACGAAGGTATCTGAAACTACGAGCAACTCTTTTGTTTCAAATACATCATACTTGAAACAAGTAAGATAGTGAGCACTTTGGATATTCTATAAACTTACCATATTTTTAAAATGAACCTATTAATTTATTTTGCCTATACACCGATTATACTGTTACACGATAGAACTATATGTATTGGTTGGACAAAACATATGCATATGCAACATGCACTGTAGATTCATTACAGAATGTTTAAACATCAATATTCATTTTGTCAAATAACTGTCATAAACCGATCTAATATCACGGATTGAAAAACACAACTGATTGACCAAACATATTACAATTTACAGTTTATAATATACATATTTTATTTTATTACAGCAAAAACCGCTGAAAGATATATTCCACTGCATCGAAACAGCATTTGCTCACGCCGCAGTCTCAGCGCAATAAGCGCTTTAATTAAGACAAATCCTTAAGATCCCTTTGCAGTATTTATCAATTTATCACTCCCAGTCTCCGGATTATCTCTAATGAACCGAGAACAAGTTTCTTGGAGAAAAACTACATACCTCATTGTCTAAAGTTTCCTGAGGAGGTTGAGTAAACAAGGGATCACGGTTTTTGCTCCGACGCCCAGTACTGTAGTTAGAGGAGACAGGGGCGAAAGCAGTGGAATTTTATGGGGGCCTTAAAACATTTTTCATATTTTTATAATACCTTTATAAAGTGATTACAGTGCTCATTGTGATAAGACCAGTGCAGTCCAAATAGAGGAATATCGAGGTAAGATGGGTATCTTCGTCGGTCGACTCAATTTTGCACGTCTGATTGTATCCGTATGTAGGTGAACTCAGAAGGCGGCGTTCGTGGGTCTTAACGACGTGTTCTTAACCACTGTATGTGTAAGGTCTATAAGGGAGTTGAATATTTAACCACCAACATCACGACAACCATTGTGATTCAATTAGTTATGAAGAGATAATGAAACAAGAGGCCTTGGGTTCTATTTCCTATCAAGACAAATGTATGTGTAATGCACAAATACAGCTTACCAATTAAGTTCAATTGTTTGCTTAATTATTTACTTGACTAGAATAATTACTATATATCAATTACGCTAATCAGTTTACTTACTTAAGCTTATGACTCTGTCCTTGAAGGGGTTGGCTGGGGTGATACTAGTGCTAAAATATTTCAGATTATTTCCGTCTCAAATTCCGAAGGCGTCATTATCGTCATAAGAGGTAAAGTTTCAAACCAAGACACCCAAGTTACCCATATGACATACATATGTATATGATTTATCAGCAAACTACACTAACTTTATAATTGACTCTTATAGTGTTAGGCTACATATTTAAATACATATTTCGTCTTGACACGAAAAAGGCTACATATTTAAGAAAAAAATATAGCAATAAATAACATGAAAAATACAACCAAATAAGTAAAGAAAAAGACTATCAAAGACTTTTTTGCCCCGGTAGTACCTATTTAACAACACGGGAACTTGAGAAATATCAAACATAAGTTGAAGAAATCTGAAAGTAATAAAACTAAAAATAATACTGAAAGAGCAATTCCAACGAACTTTGATATTACTTTAATTTGTCGCGCAGCTATTTGAATGTTTTTTTTTACTTTGAGAAATTAGATTCAATATGGTTTTATTTTTAACCTATAGAAATGAGGAAATAATATTATATTTGCGGTTTATGTAACGAAGATACTATAATTACACAGGCTTTCTATTAATCTTAGAGATCAACAACCTACAAAAGTAACTGATGGTTTCTGAATTTTGATCTATTATAATATTCTGAAAGTTCTCTAATGGAGGCCACGAAGCGGAAAGCGCAGCGTAGGACGTCCACCCACTAGGTGGTCAGACGACCTGGTAAAGGTCGCGGGGCGTCGCTGGATGCAGGCGGCCTCCAACAGGTCACTGTGGAAATCATTGGGAGAGGCCTATGTTCAGCAGTGGACTTCCTTTGGCTGATGGATGGATGGATAATATGCTGAAACTATTAGAGGCCACTCAAGAGCCTAATCCTATGTGCAAAAGATAACATAAAACAATGAATTGTTTTATGTTATTGTAACATCATGGGATGAATCCCATGATGTTACAATAAAATTTCTTAAGATTTTAAAAGAGTCGCTAGAAATAAAGGCGCGTGACAAGGGACCCAAAATTAAATCCTAAATACAGCCCTGTCCCCGCTCAACCCGGCAGCCTGCAAAAACACAGTCGAATACTGGAATTGAGCACTTCACTTTTTGGTACACGATTAAAATATTTTCGCAGTTAAAATATTTTGAACTGGGTGTTCGTTTGTCACCCGGAAATATTATTTTCCGTTTTGATATACACTTTAACCGGGAATTGTTTTTTGATGAAATACTGACGCGGACACCATTTGTCTAGCGCAGTGTGCGTATTAAATGTTAATTAGTGGGCTACGTGCGACACGGCTATTTATCAAATTGGGGAAATAAATATATTTCAAAATATGACGTAATATTTCAATCCTGATATTATGATGATAGATATGAGAGTGAAATTTACTAAAAAATAGGTTGAGCTTTACTGTGGCGCATGATTTTTTTTTCCATCAATTTAATATACTAAATGCACATGTTATATGCTATGCATTGGTAAAGCCGAATGGTCGATCGCAATAATATACGTTCTTCGGTTTTAGACTTATTTTCTTTATAGTACCAGGAAACGGAAAAGCGGCTTACCTGATAGCGAATGATTATTTAATCTTAAGTGTGCTACAATCCTCTATAAAGTTACAAAGAGGGATAGGGGCAACGGGTGATTTAGAGAACGCTTGGCCTCTGAAATTTTTAATACGACCTGTAGGTAGTGTGGTGGAGAAATGACGTCATTAAAATTTAACATCATGGCTATGACTCAAATTGAATTGTTAAATTGTCACATTAATATTAAAATACAATATTTCACGAATCTATTTCCAAACATCCAGTATTTATAACGCTGAATTCAATTAACTATGTACTTCATGTAAAAAAAGCTAAAGTGATATTCTGTATACGATTTCAATTAATACTAATAGTTCATAATAATTGTGTAGTTTTTATTTCCTGTTTACTTTATATTAAATTCTACTTCGATGCTATATAGCAATGTTAGTATAAGACACAAATGTTACTATTTTTTAAGTTCTCTAAATACTAACTTTTGCACGCCACATGGCAAAATGTACTGGAATTACTTTTGTATTATTTAAGACCTCATGATTGTACCTACATTTTGTGCAAATAAATGATTTCTGGTTCTGATTCTGATTCGGATTCTGATACTACCATATTTTCAAAAAAATCATGCACTAAATACTAACTATCTATATAACATTTACCTTTCCAGACATCTACACACTAATTAGAATATCGCGTATTTCAATACCCATTCGTTATGCATTATATCAAGTATATCAATTAAGCCCACAAAGCCGTGACGTATAACAATCTAATTTCAGTTTGACATCACGTCATCCAAGATGAGGTAGCAATAAAGGCAAAGCTATTATACCGTATTTGATTGTCGCCGGAGATCACAATTACCTTGGTGTCAGTCAGTGCTCGTTCAATAATAGGCAGGGCTAATGTCAAACAAGACTACGCTACTACGCTAAATTACGTAACATGTTGACGATGTCTTACACACTCGCGTCGTCGTCATGATTTTGTTACAAGGTATTGTAGTTTGGTTAGTTATATTTAGAAATAGCTTCTGCCCGCAACTCTGATTGCGTGGTTATCTTTGTAAAAAAATTCCTATCCTGTCCCGTCCCGTTATATCCCGTCTTGTCACGTCTCATTCTCACTCAAGATAAGTAATCCAAAGTACAACAAAGTAACAAATATATCAAAATTCCTCCCTCTTCCCACGGTAACACGTTCGGGATAAAAAGTAGCCTAAGTGTTTAACCAAGGTGTCGGCTACTTCCACACCAAATTTCATCGAAATCCTTTAAGTCGTTTCTGAGTTCATCGCGCACAATCGCACAGACAAACATATAAACAGACAGACAAAAATTCTAAAAATGATTGTTTTGGGTTCTATTACGTTAATGTAGTCCCTCCATATCAGTTTTTCTCATATATCTTCCATGTACAGACATCGATCGGTTACAAATTTATTATATTTATTGAAGATATATAAAAAAGTATACTCGTAGTAGGTACAAGGAGTTTCTTATTTATTTTAATTACATTATCATATTTAGCTACAGAAAGGTCACTGCTCAAAATAGGCCAGTCCTACGGATTTCTAGAATTATGTTGGAGGGTTTCGCCAATACCTCCCACGCTTGACACGGACTGGTGAGCGTAGGGCGTTAATATTTTTTTAATCGCGCTAATAACGTTGTTGGCCGTCATTTAGATTTGCATTTTATATATTGTTTTTATCTTAAAACTTGTCGTATTATGTATCATGTATAAGCGAATATATTGGTGAGATGTTTTTATTCTCATTTCATAAGGTTATGTTATTTTTAAAACATTGACAATTTCTTTAAATATACTGTAAACAAATGACATCACATCAACTTTTTTCGGAATGACTTTCATCTATTATGCCTTACTTCGTTGAAAAAAAATCTATCTTCAGTAAACCAACATAGAAGTTACTTTCTAGAGTTTCAAAAGCACAAGTACCGATTCAAATTACTTCATTGCGATCTTACAAAACTCCTGTGTCTAGCGGTGCTATACTTAAATTATAAAATCAATATTACTTTGTAACATAAACCCACCCATACACTAAACCACTGCTCAAAATTATCTCTCATGCCTATATTATGCACAAGCTGAATGCAGCAAAGCTAATCTGTGTCTGTCGTAAGAGGCGATTAATTGTCGTCGAGCGTTCGGCCAGGCCAGGCTGCAAGACAGTGGGACTATGTGGTATTGTGCTGACACGCACAATTGTCGAGCTGGAGCTCCTAATCCAATCTGATTTTGGTCTTGGTAATAATTTATTCACTAAATAGAGTAGCAGACGTCCTTTGTTTTATTTTTCTGCCCTGCCGTTATTCTGGATTTATCATGGATAAGTCTAGAGTCTTTATTTGTCATATTATACATTTTTTTTGATATTTTGAACAACATACACTCACATACATCATAAAAAAACAAAATCTTATTTTACAACTTACATAATTTGAGTGCCAACACTTAAATTATAAAATTATAACATTACAAATAAAAAGGATCATAATATGCATTACTCACAGATATCGTTAGTTCGCTTATTATAACGTAGCTAACAAAACAAAACATAGTATTCAAGAGTCTAGAACAAAAAATCTTATAATTGACTCAAGAAAAATTCTTTTATTTTTCTTTTAAATTGTGATAATGAAGTATTGAACATGCCAATAAAATAAATTGTTCATAAAGCTATCGCCGTATAATCAGAATATTGTGGCTGTAAAGAAGAAACGAAAAACGAAACTCCGTCAGCAAAACATACTGTGCTTTGTCTTTTTTTTTACGAATTATCCTGTTATTTGCTATTTTCCTTATTAGAAATGCTTGTCCATACAAATTATATGACTGCCTCGGTGGGTTGTACTATGGTATGATTACAAAGCTAAGGTCTCGGGTTCGAATCCCGGGTCGGGCAAAGTGATATTGGATTTTTATATTCATTATCAGTTCGGAGCCAGGAATTTGTGCCTGATATGGCGATAGGCTCGCCCCCTATCACAGCACGGGACGGAACACACAAGGCGAAACGTGGGTGTCCTGGTTGCACTTCTGTCTACCCCTTTTGGTAAATAGGCGTAATTTTAATATATGTACGTATGTATGTACAAATTATATTACTTTTGTCTCAATTCTCGTTGATGAATTTATGTCACCGAGCGTTGTTAGGACATCAGTTCAATGACATGAAAAAGTAAATAAAGACCCGACTGAAATCCGGGTCAGTTGTCTCGTTAGGACATATTTTGATCAACAATACACTGAAGTAGGCTAATGATCATAATGGTGACTTTACACGCCCCTAATTGCACTTTTCAATTCTCCGCTCTTGGGTAATTTATTTAGAGCTCTTTATAACTGGCACAAACTAGTTACTTATCATGAAGTTCTTAAACTCGAGTAATGTACGAGTGGAATGGAATCCAAATGTAAGTCCGCCGTATGTTTTCAGTTACTTCATTCGTTGAAATTTTAATTTAATGATAAAGTTAAAGACAAGCCGAAGTTAGGATACTGTATTATATCAGACCATATATTATGTCCCACTGCAAGGCACGAGCCTCCTCTACAATCGAGAGCACGATTGAGAGTGGATAGGCCATATAGTCCACTACATTGGCTAGTTAGCGGACTGACCAATATTTAAAAAAAAACTTGTTTGAACTTAGGGTGAAATGGCTCAAATTGGAAGAGGTCTATGTCCAGCAGTGGACAGTTAATAAGCTGATAATGATGATGATGAAAGTGAAAACAAGTGATGATGGTAAGTGTTTTCTTTTGTGGTTATAATATGAAGAGTCAAAGTAGTTTTGTGACGATTACGAATCCGTATGAAATTTGAACAGACCGTAATGTCATTGGTCAGTGAAATCATAAATAAGAAGCGTTTAGTCAGTACTCACTGGGTCAAGTCAGAAGTCACAGCCACCAGCGTGATCAATTTCATCCATCTATTATTATTTAACTCATCATAGATCAGACTGGAAGACGGAAACTCATGCTCCCTACAATATTTTTACAGAAGGCCAGTGTCCTTTAATTAGTTACATGTATGTATGTGATCAACATATTTTTTTATTCTGGCACGGCACAGTGACTGCATTGCAACTGATGGCAAGTGCTAATGCCGTCCAGACAGAGTATCGAATGAGTTTATTAACGGAAATAAAGAGGTACAAACTCAAACACAATCAGATTTTTATTAAAAACCATCCTCCAGATCCTGGTGCGAAATTGAAATATTCCACAAACATTTTTCCAGCGGCACGTCTGCAAATTACCTTGGAACGTGGGATAGCCGAATTTTACTCATTTACCCGGCAGCCATAAGTCATAATCGCGTTTGACGTCGACAACAAAATATTAGGGCGTGTGCAGCGTGAGTTTAACTTGATAATTAAAACAATCGCTCGAGGCTTGGGTATAGTCATAAAAACATAGTGTTTTTATTTTGTTTGGTTACGCTAGGATAATATTATGACATGCCTCGTTTGTTATTTTGTGCTAATTCACCATCAACATAACCCGTTAAAGGTGAATTAGCTTCATTATTATTTATGTATTTTTAAAATAGTAAAGTAAAGTGTGCGTGGTGGCCTGTTGGAAAACTGACCAGACGCGGCTGCCAACATGTTCACGGTGGTCGCGGGTTCAAACCCCAGGGCACACCTCTGACTTTTCGGAGTAATGTGTGTATTTATAGTCAATCATCACGCACTATAATGGTGAGAGAAAACACCGTGAGGAAACCTGCATACCATAGCAATTTTTTAAAAATTCTATGATATGTAAGTCTGCTAATAGTACGATTCAAATAGCTCATCCACGGGCGAGAGGAAACCATCTCTAGCTGATCGACATAATTATGCCGGCATGGTCGAAACGATATACACACAGGCTGAACTCGACGCTAAATACTTACGTGGTTCGCCACGATAGTTTTTTACCATCCTGTACGATCAATATCCAGAAGAATAATTATATTCTTCTGGATATTGATCCTACCACCAGCTTTTAGGTCTCCGACAATCTCACTCACTAAAATATACGAAGTTAATAATAAATAATATTACAAGGCTGTTACGCGATATTAATAGTTTAAAATGTTATGGTCAGACGGTCAATATATCGGTTCGATTAAAGCGACGCGATTTTAAGCGTTAGTACATTATGTTGAAACAGTGCGGCTAAGTACCTTGCGGCCAGAGTGATATTACGCAATAATGTTATAATTTTCAGTCAAATGTTGTAATGATCAGTTTGGTATTAGACTTTTTTGTAGCCCGTAATGTGTACCACTGCTGGGCAAAGGCCTCCCCTTTTTTTCTCCACTCGACCCTGTCCTCTGCGAGCTCTTGCCATCTTGGCTAGAGTGCATACAACTCGTCTTTCTTAAAACTTTTTTAATTTTTATAACTAGGTATTATGTAGGTGTCATTGTCACAACTGATAGCCTATGGACCTTAATTATTGAGGAATTATATGAGCAACTAAAAATTACCGTCGCTAAAGAAAACAGAATAAAGAATTTATTTGGAGAGTAGAGAAGTGGATTTATTTAACGAGTTTCAGAGCTCGGTGTCAACTTTTCACATGCCATTTTTGATCCTAGCTTACATGAGTAGCAGTGGTAGGTATGTGGGCGAGATAGACACTGGAAGAAACGGGGGTAGTGGAGACGAAGGCAATAACTTTAAGTCCCGGCCAAATATCATACAATTTGCCCCGTATGTATTCCACGTTCAGTTTATAAAGAGTAATTTATTTAGCCGTGGTAACGAACTCAAAACTTCAAGTTTAAGCTGCTACTTCAACAAATAGGCTCATCAATACATCACCGTTGTCAAATATGATAGCAAGATTAATGTTCTTCGTCCCGTATTGACACGGGCCGAACAAATTGCATCTCTTTATGTATATCACCCCGATATTTGTGCAGCGAAAATTTGTTCGCGAGGATTTTTTACCGGATAAAAGTAACTATCATTCATTTGTTTGTTGAGTTTCAAAGCGATTGACAAGGATATTTTGTGTCAGGTAAATTTACAATTTGAATTGTTTTTTTTACGTGGTTAGTCCAATGAGGGTGGCATAAATATTTATATTTAAAACCCTTTTTTTAAAATAAAGAAAAAAAATGTTTTTACAGCGTATACGGTGGATTTCGTTAGTGCAATATGATATTATTGTTACGGAATTATTTGACGCTAATGGTTTCTTTTCAAAAACATATTTTTTTTCACACTGGCACGGTATAATGACTGCACTGCACCTGTTGGTAAGCGCAAATGCCGACCAGGCAGAATATCGAATGGCATCAGACGGCGGTCTCATGCCATTTGATACAATTATGCCAGCCTGCTAAGATGCTTCTTCACACTACGGCGGACATCTAACAGAATTTGGATAAGTCAAAGTAACACACATCTGGCTTTTCACTTTTACATGGGAAATGGTGATTAATTATCGCCTAGTGAGCTGATGAAACGATATTTTCGGTTCAGTCTGTGAACATCTTGTTTCGAGAATCCTGGCGTAACTGTGTCTATACGTGAATGGTTTTTATCTCTAACTGTGGACTGCCCTATTCTGACCATCTGGTGCGTTGTAGGCAATTAATTGTGCAAATATAAAAAATAAACTGTCCACTTAAGTATCAAACTTATCGTCTCTTATTTTCCAGTCCAAGTTACTAGACAAATAAGTCGTTAAATTAATTACACAAAATACAACATACACATACAAATGGCCTGGTAAAAGCTAGTTAGTATAAAACATCTCGTTGAAGTTTGCAGTGCTTGTAGAAAATTATCACTAAAGCGTACACCTTTGAGCGGACAGCAAACTCTTTACAGTAAGTACGTTGAAATAGATGTTTCAGCTCGCAGAAGGTTAACCAGAGGTGTAGCTAGTGGAAATATTTGTAAATTATTTATTATTAACGAAAATGCTTTTTATTTTTCTTACTTAAAATTGATTCAAGATGAGAATTGGGGATATATTGGGGATATGAAGAATTCAGGTTTGAAGAGCAGGATTTCAACCATGTACCGAAAAGAATAACATTTGTGGTGAATTGATAAAAATATTCGACTTCTCGTCGTTTCCTATTCCTAAGGTTTCCGTTCCGAGCAGTTAGTTATCAGAAATTTCAACGTAGAAGAAAAATGCTACGGTAACCTATGCATAATCGCTAATCGCTTCCACCTCATCCACACCCTTACAATTTGCAGCACGTAAAGTATCGATCAGCACTGAAGAGGTTTCCCGTGAATGCGGTTCGTTAGGTATGTTAGCGTTCAGAACCGTGCGTGCCTTTGTTTCTTCACACCCTTCGCCAACATCT
Source organism: Theretra japonica (assembly GCA_033459515.1). Lineage (NCBI taxonomy): Eukaryota > Metazoa > Arthropoda > Insecta > Lepidoptera > Sphingidae > Theretra > Theretra japonica. The sequence goes on along the minus strand of CM065938.1, from coordinate 4,139,356 downwards.
GTTGAGGTAATATTGGATCAAATAATATTTGATTAGGGAGCCAGGTGCGGTGCTGGTGTGAACTCAAGGTATCTTGGTGTTTGGCGAACATTTGTGTTGTTTAATTGTTGTGTTTGAACGTGCATCGGGTAAGTTCGTATTTATGATCATTATCGTCAGCCATAAGAAGAGCAGTGATGAATGATTTTAACTTTGCAAGGTATTTTAAAATATCTACTACCTAAATTAAGTTTGCTGTATTTTTGCCACTGGTTCAGCAAAATGAATATCTATAAATGTTATTGTACGATTTTTATTAATCAAACTATATCATCCCACTGCCAGGTAAAAGTCTCCCCCCTCTCCACGAAAATGATTACTCTTTACATAATGTGCCTTTTGAAAACATCGTGAGGAAACCTGCATACCGTAGCGATTTTAAAGAATTTCTACGGTATGCAAGTCCGCCAACCCGCACTAGGCCAGCGTGGTGGACTATATGGCCTAACCACTCTCAATCGTACTCTCGATTGTAGAGGAGGCCCGTGCCCTGCAGTGGGTCGTATATGGGCTGATACCAATACCAATGTGCCTTTTACTGAACTTCTTTGCATATTTATATTTTTTCACATTAATTAATTCCCGCGTTACCATATTAAGTTACTCTTCATTTCAAAGTTTTACATTCAAGTTACGTTTCATTCATGAGATATATCTTCAACCTAAGACAGGAATATGTTTAAGGAGCCCCGGAATGGTTGAATTAATTGCTTATGTTAAAAACTTCACCAATAAAAAATATCTACAAATTTATTCATATTTTGTTTTAGTCACAGCAAAATACGAGTATATAAACTACAATAAACAAAGTTTCCAGCTCAATAAACGCGTTTTTCAAACATCCAGTTTGCAGATGGGACATCCGTCTTTATAAAACAAAACTAACATTCTAAATATTTAAGCCCAAAAATGTTTCGCGTCAATTTTAGCGAAACCTTTTTAAAACGCACGGTTTAAATGGTTGTTACGCGCCGGGAGAGGTGATTGTCACGCAAAAAATCATCGAAAACCATCGAGGCTTGTTCAATGGAAAGACAGCGTTCGCTGTTTTGGATCGTTCGAAGCTGTTCAAAGCAGTTTCTAGTTTACTATAGTAACAGTGCTGTCAACTCCCATTGTAATTGGAGGTATTGCAGTTTGTCTAAATTTAATTGGATTAGAGTTTGTGTGATATAGTATTCGGTGAAATGAAATGAAATGAGAATTTATTTGCAAGAATGTGGTTACATAAAGATAGCATTTTTGTTCCATGGAGTCTCACAATCTGTCATAGTTGACGTGCAAATATTTTAAGAAATTGGTTTACATTAATGTTAGCATTATAAGTAACAACAAGTAAAAAAATAGAGCAAATAAAACTTTGTATGTAATCAAATAAATGTTAAAAGATGTCAATATAATTTTAATAATCGTAATTTAGATTTCATTAGCTGTTTAAACGAAAAACGAATAATATTATGTCAATGTTAATTTATATTAATATTTTTATCATTAAAATAATCATTTATGTTGTAATATAACTTATGTAGGAGTATTTGTGTCAATTTAATTTTAAATCTATTTAATTCGCTTTGTTTTATATAGGCAGGTAAGTGATTGTAAATTTTTATGCCCATACAATAAGCATTTTTTATAAAAACATTGCGCCTTTGTAATGGTATATACAATTTATCTTTTAATCTTTTGCTCTTACATCCCATATCCGCCATTGTGGGGAATAAGGAAGGGTATTTATGTACTAGAAGTGATATTTCTAAGATATAGAGACATGGAAGGGGCAATATTTTTAATATTTTAAATAATGGTTTACAACTTTCCATATTATTAGCGTTACAAAGAGCTCTTACGCATTTTTTCTGTACTACGAAAATTCTTTGTATATCTACTGAGTTACCCCATAATGGTAGGCCGTATCTCAGTGATGAAACTACATATCCGTGATATGATAATAGAGCAGCTTCTTTAGAGACGATGTTTTTTAGTCTATGCAACGCATACACAAATCTGTTCAGTTTATTACATAGGCGTTCCACATGTGCCTTCCAATTCAGATATTTATCAATTTTTAATCCCAAAAATATGGTTTCATTAGTTTGTTCCACTATTTTATTTTCAAATTGTATATTAATGTCAATTGTTTTACTATTGTAATTTTTGAAGTGAATAATTTTCGTTTTATCTATATTTATATTTAAATTATTATGTCGAAGCCAATCAATGATATTTTTAAGAGATCTGCTCACTTTATCTTCAATTTCGCTTTTATCTTTAGCTTTGATAATTAATGTCGTGTCGTCAGCAAACAAAATACAGTCATCTTGAGTTGCATTTGGAAGATCATTTATGTATAATAAGAACAGAAGGGGTCCAAGAACACTACCTTGGGGTACTCCATGATAAATTCGCTTATATTCTGATCTATATGTTTTTATATGCTTATTTGCTAGTCTGGTTATTTCTACGCATTGTTTACGGTCACATAAATAGCTTTTAAGCCAATCTAATATTTTTCCTCTTAGTCCATAATTATATAATTTGTTTAATAATATATCATGTGAAACAAAGTCAAATGCTTTACTCATATCCAAGAAAACTGCTGCAACATGATCTCCTCTATTTAAAGATTCAGTTATATTTTTAATCAAAGAAAAACACGCTAATGTTGTAGAAAATTTCCTCCTAAAACCAAATTGTTCGTTTTTCAAGATCTTATTTGAAGTAATGAAATTGTATATTTTATTGTAAATTATTTTTTCGTAAATTTTAGAGAGTATAGGAACTAGTGCGATTGGCCTGTAATTATTAATTTTATCAGATTCTCCCTTTTTAAAAAGTGGCTTAACAATTGAATATTTTAACCTGTTCGGAAAAATACCCTGTTCAATACTTATATTGATTAAATGAGTTAAAGGTTTTATTAAATAAATGGCAAATTTTTTCAAAATATTAGTTGTTAAAAAATCATATCCTGCTGACTTTTTATTTTTTAGTGAACTGATGGTCCTAAGCACCTCCAAGTCGTCGGTTGGTGTTAGAAACATCGTCTTTTCATAAAGGGGTATTATATTTCGGTCAAAATGACTATTTGTTAAGGTATTGGTGTTGTTAGCTACGTTTATAAAATGGTTGTTAAAAATGTTTGTAAGTGTATGTGGGTCGCTATAAATATTATTATTAAAATTTAATTGACTGATTTCCGTCATCTGGGTTTTATTACAAGTACTTTCTTTTATTATGTTCCAAGTTGCTTTACATTTATTTTTACTTTTTATGATATAATTTGTGTTATCTAATTGTTGTCGGTTTGTTAGAGGTTTCATTGGAATTTGTAACAATTCGTAATCACGTTGGATCACCTTAATTGTCTGATGTCTAGGTATAATTATTTAATAAATAAATACACCCAACAGTTACATACATAGTCCTGATCACACATTAAGGTAAATTACTCTTGTGTTGTGCGTATCAGACACTACGAGGGACTTTTCGGTCCCACAAACACCCAGACCCCGGACAAATATTTGTTAGCCTCACAAACATTTGTCTTGGTGAGGGGAGATCGAACCCGCGTCCTCGCGTATCACAGCCGGCGTCTAACCGACTGCGCCACGGAGGCTGTTATCAGTTGATAATATACATTTTAGATTCAATGTTACAGTTTAGTGATATATTACTCTTAATGTGCAGTGTCAGCTACAACTAATTAGAGACAAAGGGCTAAGGTTCACGGATTCTTAGATTTCAAGCGACTAATAAATAAACAGATTCATCAATTGTTTTTGAAAAAACAAAGAATAATAATAATTATTAGTGGGTGATTCTCTCTAGAGATCTCTAGAATGTAAGCTACTGTCGTAGAAAATATTACAGGTTCAAAGAAAACATTAACACAAATTAAAAATTATCTTTCTTTCAGATTATGAAGAAGACCAAACAACACGGAGGCAATAAAAGGAGATCTGTAAAGGTTGAAGAAAAAATCGCGGAGAACACTGAAAAAGAAGCAGTTAAAGTTGATTCCTTAGATGACGACGAACAAGGCTTCGGCGGTTGGCTCAGGTATGTATGGAATTATTCAACCCGTTTCTAAAACTTTTGCGAATTTGAAAACAATCCTAAGATATTAAAGCTCAGAATTGTTTCTTCAAAATTATCGATGAACTATGAAAGTATGTCTTAAAATTTTAGTATCTACAATTTACCAGTCGAATAATCCATTGTTTGAGTTAGTATTTTCGCTTACCTATCTAGTTGTTCGAAAGCTGTTTACAGAGTAAAACTTTATCTAATTACTTTAAGGAAAAGTAAACTAAGAGTAACAAGTGCTTTAATTCCAAATGAAATAATAGAAGAACTATTCATGAGTGAGTTACTTTGTTAATTAGGATTAAAATAACATCATAGTAATTAACTTTATTTCTAGACACACAATGAGTAATAAAATACCTTGCAAATACACAGTATTTAAATTATATAATGTTAGTTGTGGCATTATTATCATACTAATGTACATTATTGATGAAAGTCAAAAATCTAAAACAGCAAGTGACTAAAATCCAGATTATCAAAGTTCCGACACTGCACCAAATATTCCTTACATTAATACGTCTCGCTTTGTATCTTCCTATTTACAAAACGCAGCATTGTTTATTGGTAAGATATTTTAAGCAAAACTTGCAATTTTCAGGTCGCCAGACGGTCTCGAGACTATGAAACTGTTCGTTATCGCCAACAGCATTGTTATGCTCACGACGCTCGTGTATCCTCACGTTCAGACTGCTTTCCAAATCGTGGCAGATATGATTTATGGGCCCGACACCTTTTATTGACTGTGCTGTGTCATAATTTATCAATTTCCACGAGTACTCCGGAATATCTTGTGTGGGTTATTCGTCTTTGCTTTTAGGTTTGGGTTCTGCACTTGGAAATAAAATTAATGTTTTGTTGGTAAATGTATTATTCGAGAAAGTAGGTAGTATTGACTGTAAGAGAAAGGCGATTTATTCAAGAATCTGGACTTAATCATTTGTTTGTAAAGAAAGAAAATTAACTAAATTTTGCTATTAATACTATACTTCTTGTTACAGTTAAAGTTAAACAAAATATTGCTAACATTTAATTTATATGAAATAGAATACATTATTTAGGCCAGCGTGGTGGACTATATGGCCTAACCCATCTCAATGATACTCTCGATTGTAGAGGAGGCTCGTGCCTTGTGGGACGTATATGGGCTGAAACAGTACATAATGCAAAACGTCTAAATGCATATTGCAATTCATTACTTAAGTTTCCAACTGAGCAGAGGTTTGATTAAGTTAAAGACCAGAAGTGAGCAAGTTAGTTTAGAGTAAATAAACAGTTACTACATAAATCAAGATTCTAAAGCAATTCACAGAATGTTTAACATACAAAACAATTTGAACTTAATACCACTTTACGACTAGGCCGACATACAGTAAGGCATATCTAGGGCTTCCGAGAGGCCCTAGGAAATAGACTTAAAGCTTTAATAACTACGAGTATGTCTTATGACAAACATAGTCTTAAATAACGGTCCTAATAGTATTTTGCTGATTACCAACACAGTATTATACTCTAAATTATAGAACGTTAGTCGTGTTAAATATATTTGCATTAATAATTCATGCCTAAATGTGCCTTCATAATGGTGTAAGCTTTAATGTACGAACAAATATATCTTTTAGGCAATAAAATAAATCTTTTTTGGAATTTAAATTGATGTCTAGTAATATTTAGAGCTAAATGAGCTAAAAGTACTTAGCCCCGCTGTTTTTGAATGCGTGCTGTGAATTTATAAGTTTTATAATTTAATTATCTGTCTACATTGCACAGCCCATTAAGGCTATAATACTGAGCCCGGGCCTCCTCTACGATTCAATACCAATGGGAAGTGTACTACTGAACGCAGGCTCCCAGTATTTCCACAGGGACCTTTTGGAAACGGCGTGCTTCGGACAATTTCCTGCCATCTTTATTATATCGTCAAAACAGACAAAAGTATAACCTTCGTCGACAATTACAGTGGTTAATTTAAATTGATACAAATATTTTTGAAATTCGTATAGAACAACGTTGATATCAACAACAGTGGCCCAGCATAAGTTTATGTAAATGCTTTTAAAATTTTGATAGACATATTTTATATTCTTTTATTTCTTTGTAAAGTATTGTTACCAGCACTTGATTTTTTAAAAAAACGGTGTACATCCTAGGTTCAGATCTGTAACATTCGATCTAGCAGTTTGGTCTGCCATAGACCGAGCTATTGCTTCTCGATTTTTTCCTTAAATTTATATTACAAAATGCTTGGTCTGCTATTTCGGTTAATATTTTCTTTAAGTGTAATAGTATGGTATTCAATAAGCGTGTGGAATATGATAGCTGAATATTTTAATAGGGAATTTCATAAATTAATAACTAATTATACTGAGCTACATGATGAATTATAATGTGTGCAATTTGCCAAATGTATATACTTACTATATAAAAATATTATGAGTTAATGTTTGTTTTATTTTAATATTTCGGTTTCCTCTTTGGGCATGATGAAAACTAACATAGTTAACGTCATAAATATTTTCTAATGTGAGGCTATTTCAATGCTTTATTATTTTACGGCCTCCGTGACGCGATTCGTTAGACGCTAGCTGTGGAACGAGAGGCCGCGCGTTCGATCCCCGCATCGAGAAAATATTTGTGAGCCCCACAAGTATTTTTCCTGTGTCTGGGTGTTTGTGAGACCGAAAAGGCTCTCGCAGTTTCTTATACACACGGCACAAGACTTAATTGATCTTAGTGTGGGGTCCAGACCATTTGGGTGACTGCGGGTGTATTTATTTATTTATTATTCTATTAATTTATGGACGCGGTTGTATTACGGTACGATTAAGAAGCTGAAGTCGCGGGTTCTAATCCCTGGTCGGGAAAGTAATATTGGATTTCCTTATTCATTATCGGCCTGGAGTCAAGAATTTGTTTCTGATATGGCGACCGGCTCGCCCATTATCACATCGTGGGATCGAACACACAAGGCGAAACGTGGGTGTCCTGGTTGCTACCAGGCGAATCCCTACTTACTCCTTCTGCGAAAAAGGCGTGAGCTTACACATATGTATGTACGTAAATATGTTTATATATTTTCTGGACTCCCCACCAGTTACATGTCAGAAACACAATACAACCAATGTCTAATTCCAAAACTAAGATAAATCTTCTTTATAAACTTTCGTTACCCATTTAATGTTTTTAATTAAATTCTAGAAATGATTTAGGTTTTGGCTGTCCGCTTTGTCTTAGCCATTTGTTACAGTTTTATTTACTAAACGAATACTCTTTATATATGTTTTATACACTTTCTATCAAACATACGCAAGATCTTTACATACATACATACATAAATAAACTCACGCTTTTTCCCAGAAGGGGTAAGCAGAGGCGCCACCATGACACTCACAATTGGCCTTGTATGTATCGTTTCACGATGTGATAGGGGCGAGTCTATTGCCATATCGGGCACAAATTCCTGACTCCGGGCTGATAATTAATTGAAAAATCCATTATCACTTATCAAGATCTTTATGCATATTATATCAATTACTTTTAAAATATTTTAAGCACTTATCCATTCCAAACTTGATCTGAATAATTAAATTCCCCATTTCGACACTTCTAATTCACCAAAAAGTAATTTTCTTAAGCACATTCGCAATACCTAGGCATGCAGTGTCAGAATTTAAATGTACCAAACTTAAGACCTTGGCCCTAAGAGCACTTAAACCCGTCGGCTTTAATTGTTGTCGTGGCAAGTTGGGCTCACTTAAATGCAGTATGAATTTCTTACCAGCTTAAGAGCTTGTATTTTGATATTAATTATTTTGGATAAACTAAACAGTTATGCAGCTTTAGTTCTTAGAAGGAGTCTAAATTGCCAAGGAAACGTGAGGCATTTAGGCGTAATTTTTAGGTTAAGTAGTTTGCTTTTTGTTTCGTTTTAAATCATAAGATAAAATAAACTCATGCCTTTTCCCTCAGAAGGGGGAGGCAGAAATGTAACCAGGACACCCACGTTTCGCCTTGTATGTTCCGTCCCACGATGTGATAGAAGACGATGCTATCGCCATATCGGGAACAAATTCCTGACTCCGGGCTGGTAATAAATATAAAATCCAATATCACTTTACCCGACCCGAGATTAAAACCCGGGATCTCAGCTTTGCAATCAAACCGTAGTGCAACTGCGCCACCGAGGTAGTGTTTTACATTTGGGAAGAAAGACTTGTAACACAGTTGATTTTTAAATCGACTATTTGTTGACCGGCTAGGTCGACGCAATTAAGCCGGCCTGAACAAAAACCCGCATACACAAACTGATCTCGAAAAGAGACACACGTGGTAGGGTTTTCCAACGTCGTGTATACAGTGATCGCTGTTGAAAAGGTACGAATATCTTACGACTAGATTTATAGTCTTACTCTCTCTCTCTTTTTAGCCACAGGAAGTCCACTGCTGAACACAGGTCTCCCCAACGGATCTCCATATTGACCTGTTGGAAGTGGCCTACATCCAGCGACTATCTGCACCCTTAACAGTCTCGTCTGTTATCAAAAGGACCGCAACAGCAAACCTGTCAATCCACGTCGTTTTTCTATCAGACAGGTTGAACCACATTCTGAACCATATCTGTATCTATGCTTCATGAAAGTAAAACCTTCCCACATAAGGGATCTAAAACTGATTTTTCGTGCAACATACATTAAAACTTTTCAGCCTTAAAAAATATTCCTTCAAGAATTTCGAATTTAAATAATAATTTTAACAAAGGAAACTGTTGTCGATGTCACGCGTAATTGGTTGTCAAGTTGGTAAGTGGGTTTAGTGAAGTGTCTTCATGTGTAAAGGAAATAACAAGTTCCCGGAATCCACATGAAGGTAACATTAGCTCTTTTGTTGTACTTACGGTATTAGCTTGCAAATATTTCCGTAACAACCTTCAGTAGTGTTACTGACATGAATGTTAGTAAGATGTGTCATTTTTGTTTATCTTAAAATTTAGCTTAGGGGTATTTTTTTATAGAATAGCTCCGGCAAACTAGCAAGCAGGTCACCTGATAGTAAGTGATCACTGCCGTTCATGAACATCCTCAACGCTTGGATCATGGATGTTTTGCCGGCGTATCAGATCGGGAATGGGGCGGGAAGTAAGAAAGACGGGAAGAGGAGGGGGAATTGGGCATCCGGCAGTCTCACTCACCGGACGAAACGTGACAGTAAAGCTATCGCTTCTCGGCGATCTCCTGTGAGACAGTGGTAACACCAGGGACGAGTCTCTCCATTTATGCTGAGTCATCTGAGGCTCTACCACCTTAAAAGTCAAGGTTGTAAGGGTATAAGTTAAGGTTGCTTTTCCTCTATGGTACTGCCATGTCACAAATATACCACATTTTTGTCTTCGCCCGGCTGGTGACCATCGTACACGAAGGTGGAAAAATTACTTAATGACTAACATAACTTATTAGCGGTTGCATATCCGATTTCAAACAGGCCGGGATAATTGCATAAATTCAGAAGATATAACCATCTGATTGGCGGACTCTATTTATTTAATCACTTATAATTATAAGTTCTAATCACTTATTCTCTCTCTTTCTCTCTCTCTCTTCAGTCAAAGGAAGTCCACCGCTGTACATAAACTTCCGCCATAGACCTGTTGGAAGCGACCAGCATCCAGCGACTTATTGCGACCTTAGCCAGGTCGTCTATCGTCCATGTCTTTCACTTTGCTGTGCTTGAATGAAAATCTTTCTCTCTCTTTCTCTTTTCAGCCACAGAAAGACCATTGCTGAACATAGTATGAAAATGTATATCTGAAATTCTCGTGAAGGACTTTTAGGTATGCAGGCATCCTAATGTTTCCTTTCACCCTCAAAGGTCAATAAATTACAAGCAATGAATTATTCTCCATAATGTCTCGCATAAAAAATTGCCTACTGCAAGTTATAAGTCAGGAGCAATTTCCAACGTAATAATTACCTGTGGATTTACTGTTAATTGGAGTTTTAGTTGGAGGCCCTAATTTAATTAAAAAACTCCTTAATGGCCACACTTAGCCGTCCGCTGTCTCACGAGGGGTTTTTTCAAGTTTTCCTTCAAGTTAAGCTCGGTAATATCGAAGTACGTGGCGTTTCTAGAACTCTGCAAAATGTACCGTGAAACGTAAGTTATTGTCGCAATGTTTCGCTCTAACATAAGATGGAGGTTTTTAGTAATTGGAAAATTTAAAAAGTTGTATGAAGTATTAGGTTTAATAAAACACTAAGTCCGCGACTTCGTCAGCTTAGAATTATACAAAATCCAAAAGAAACTGAATGATCGAGATAAGTGGTAGTTTTGTATGTCTTTGCTAATTTCAGTCATCATGTGTGCAAAAAAAATTGAGATGAGACAAGTGATGCGTTACCGGCCTCCTAAAATGAAAAGGGAGAAGAAAAGAAAAAACGAAGCGAGGAGGAAAGGGATTTTGTGGCTCCGGAAATCCGCTGTTGCGTAAATAAAGACAAACCCAATATGTTTATCTAAATTCCTTCTTTATAAGAATGTTTCTTGTTATTCGAATACACCGTAATACTACCTATTTATCTTGAGCTATTTTGTGTCCATCCTTTGTCGGAGATTTATATAAAAATGCAAAACAATTTTCTACAAAGTTCAATGCACTGGTCGATCCTGAAATGCACGAGAATAAGTCACCAGCGATTTTTATTATTTTTTGGCTCGCTCGCCGCCCCTTAGTTGTTATTTATCGGATACAAATACAATAAATAACAATATTTGTATAGAAAACACAAGCTGCATAAGGAAAAATCAGAGTGGTTTATTCTCGTATCAGGAAATATTGGCAGAATCAATCAGTGTTTGTCACGCGACCGTCGTCTTAATAAAATCGTTTTGTATGTTTGTCTGTTTTAGGCGTTTATATGTGATTGGGCAAATACGGAAAGGTTTTAGCAAACTCTTGATGTCACAGATTGGACTAAACTAAGTATCTTTGGGACGTCCATTGGCTAGATGGCGGGACGACTTGAACTAGAGGGCCGGCAGCGACTGGATGCATAAAGCAGCAGACCGGGCTCTGTGGCGTACTTTGGGAGAGCCCTATGTCGAGCAGTGGACTACAACGGGCTGATAATGATGATGAAGTGTCTTGTATTTTGAATGCAGTTACCTGTTCAAATGTATGTTGTGATTCTGATCAACACTTTGTTATATATCAAACCAACATTTATTCAGTCCGGTCGAATATAATCTTTGGTTCAGAAAATTAACATAATAGCTGCATCGTTAATCGACTTTCAAATTTAAAACATCTAATTTAAATATATTCATTCATTTGATTGCGCCTAATCTCATTTCATATTTTTTTTCGACTGCCTTAGTGGCGCATTTATACTACGGTACGATTAAAACGCTGAGATCTCGGGTTCGAATCCCGGATCGGGCATAGTGATGTTGGATTTTAGCAAGGAATTTGTGCCCGATGTAGCGATAGACTCACCCCCACAACATAGAGGGACAAAACACACAAAACGAAACGTGGGGGCCTAGGTAGCACCTCTGTATGTATCTTTTTTCTCTCGATGCAAGTGTCATACACAGAGGCCGTAATAATGTTTAAAATATATATATATTTTTTATCCAAAGCATATCTTTTATTGAACTTTATTTCCTAAAGAAAGTATAGGAGTGTGTTAAGTATATATAATATACAGCAAAATATTTAGTCTCCTTGGAATGTGACAGTAATGGTAAGTGCGTAATTTCAAGATATTTATTCTCCTACCGGGAACACTGGTCTCTTTAATAAAGCCTGTATTTAGGTCTTATTTTCCTTCCTAAATATTTAGCTTTCTAGGTAATTAAGTTATGTCGCCTGTTATTTATGGTTTAGGGGAGAGCAAAGGACTTTAAGCTTGAATAATAATAAAGTTTATTCGGTTATACCTTAGTTTTGTAAACCGATTATGAAATGCGTTTTGAGCGGGTAGAAATATCCAATTATGTTTTTTTGAGAAAATAATAATACTTTTTTTTTTGACTCTGTGGCGCAAATTGAAGGAGGCCTATGTCCATAAGGATATTTTTATATTATACGACAAAGTTATTATTCATAAAAATGCACCTGAATTAAGTGCAGTGCAGTCCAAATAGAGTATCCAACGATATGAATTAGCTATCTCTCGTCATTCGTCAAAATTTTGCCGGCTTGGTTGTATCCGATAATGTGAACCCGAAACGCGATATGGATGGGGCGGCAAAACTTGAATATGCTGCTTTATATCCGTACGTGTAGAGGAACTTTTCTCTCTCTTCAGCCACAGGAAGTCCACTGCTGAATAATCTCCCTCATAGATAAAAGTATCCTACAAAAAAAAATTAAGATTATAAAATATCTATAAATATTTTCCAAAACTAAATCGGTTTCATAGCGGCTCGCGATCACACAGCTCGTTGTCGTTTCAATCGATACGAGAGGTTTTCTTACCGCTGCATCTGGCCGCGGTCCAAATGCACCGCGCACCAACTTACTGCCACCGGTTTCACAACAATTTGTACCGGTTTAACATGGAAATGTTCGCTAATTATCCCTAATTCGAATTTGGTCGGGGAATTCTTTCGCATTGGCACTGGTTTTGAATTACATACATAAATTGAATTAATTTTAATTTTATTTTAAATGTTGGGGGCTAGTTTGAACGAGCGCAATGTTTAGGCGTTCAGTTGGAACCATTAATTTGAAATGATATTCGTAGTAAATTCAGATTCAAGAAAAAATACAATATCATAAAAAATGACTTCAATGAAGTATTTTAAAAGAAAGCGGTAGTACTCTATAAAGAAGTTAAAGCACCCGCTCAAATATATGCCACAATAACAAAGAATTTCAGTACAATGATGAATCCACACAATTAACACACTGTAAATTCTCATTACAACCCAATTAACAAACAATGATTAACCACAGAGGACTCATTTGCAGACAATGCAAACTTAACACCGCACATCGGTTTAAAGCGAAGATCTGTCCGTATTGCGGACATACGCAGTATAACCCAACTGGAGTGATACAATGTCCCTGCGTTCGGAACTCATTAATGAAGTCAGAGATACCTACAGCCGAATTTCCATTTGCACCGGGCACTATATTCGGGGCTTTTGTGGACGGCGCGGCCGTTCGCTGCATAATTACGACGCGGCAAACCACGCACTGTGACGCCGATCTGAAGAATCAATGGAACTCGGAAATGTTAATTTATATTACTATTTATGGGCGTGGAAATGTATCGTTATAAAAGCCATCACGCGTTGCCACTTGAAAAAATATAAATTATTAAGTGTTACAATTAAAATTATAATATATTTTTGTGTAAAATAAACACGAAAATGAAATTGACTGAGGGGGGAAGCGAAACGTTATAGCATAGAGGTTATGTACTGGCAAACGCTGCATCGGACGTCCAAAAGGTGGACAGTGGACACACAACGTAATATTTAGATTATAGTATGTCCCTGGCTGCGGTCTGCTTCTAATAGATCTCTGTATACATCCTTGAAAGAGGCCTATGTTCACAATTATTCTTTCAAGTGTGACTGATTAACAACAATAAAAAAATAATGTTTTTTTTTTGGTGAAAATGACGAAATTGGTACACAGCCGCAGCGTCTATGATTGGACCTAATAATAATCTTTGCTGCATAAAATTCTTAGATCATGATTGTTATGTAATTTGCAGGTAGGTATAGTTGGTTAGATACTGTATTGAACACAGCAGTTGTATACATACAGGGTATATCAAGACTTCTACCGAAGAGTAGCTTCGTGGTAGTTTTAGTGACTTTAGACACAGTGCAACTAAAATGTTTGCAATAAAAAAGCGACGATATTTTTTGTAATGTTTTTCCTATCATCGTATTTGGGTGCTAAATACATACATTTTGCTAAAAAAAAAGTACACCCTTTTATTTTTAAAAACGTTATAATACTTATTTTTTATTATTATAATTATAGATTTAGCAAAATCTATGGATTTACCACCCAAACCCAAATTTTTTTAGTTGCATCGTGTCTTTGGTCTCTAAAACTACCACCTGGCTTCGTTTTCGGTAGCAGTCTTGATATACCCTGCATATACGAGTATAGTAAACATTTTCATTGATGGATCGGCGCAGCTAATAATTTACATGTCTGTTGTCAGAGCTTGTTGGTCTTACGGCTTAACGTCTACTCAACGTCGCTTTAATGGTACTGGGTATCGGATTTCCTAAAAATATTTATAATAATGAAGAGATGGATGTCAGACGAAGCTTATTCTGTTGGAGGGAAGATTTAAAGTTGTTGCTGATCTAATATTATTATGAGGAAATTTGACATTGTAAAAACAGCTATGCAGTTCAATATCACAAGTAGAATCCAGAAAATTTTATGTTTTTAAGGACAGAAAAGAGAGCTTCACTAAAAATGATTGTTCTATTTGCGATCTCAATACAATTCAAGAGTGATCTTTACATGAACCAACTACTAACACCGCTATCCTACGATTCCCAATAGTGATCCGCGTTAGATCGCTAAATGAATTCCGATCTGAGTTCTGGCTAAAGCCACTTAACCTCCTTATGGTATTCATAATACCACACGCCGAGGCAAATACCAAGTTTGATTGTCCATTGTTGTGGGTGTATTGAGTTGGGATCCAGTAGCAATTATTTAACGTGTACAGTTAAGTCTAATTTGCATCTTAAACATGAGTGCGGTTGCTGACGGCTTGGGCGTAACTGTTGTGCCCCATTGTACAACTATTTGAACTAACGACACTGTGATACACAGTGCATGGTGCAATATCAGCTACGGAACACAGCGTTTCCTAATGCAATATAGAATATACGGCTCTGTGTGCGTTGATGGAAAACAAATGATGTTGGCGCGACGCCAGAACACGCTTTGGAGACCTTTAGGTATTGATTCTGTTTGCATGACGCTTTGTAAATGCATCGTGAAAGGTCGGTAGATTAATGTGTAAAGTCAGCGGAATCGGGAACGTCGTATTTACATGAATACGATTATTTGAAAGCGCAGCGAAAATCTTTAATTCATTCTTGCCGCATACAGATTTCGCCTTTAAGATCTTTTCTGCTTAGGTTCAAAAAATTTACACTTGGCGGCTTTTTGCGTTAAAGCCTGATTGATTTGGTTTGACAAGAGCCGTGCCAGCAGGGTATTGAAGAATTTCGATCCGCGAATATTAAAATAAGATGGCTGGATTTTAACAGGCGATTAATTTATACATGGCGGACTCTTGTTTGACTCAACACAGTCTGAGACTTCCTCATATTAAGCAGCGTTGGTCACTTTCTCCCTCTCCTTTCAGACTCAATAAGTCCACTGCTGAATATAGGCCTCCCCCATGGATTGCCACATAGACCTGTTGAAAGCGGCCTGCATCCACTGACTTCCTGAAAACAATATAATCATTAACCAATTTTATTTTAGGAGCGATAAAATTGGAGTAAGGGTCATGTCACTCATGAGCATTACCAAAAACGATTGCAATATTTTGTTAAGATAAACAGTCGCGAAATTTATTATTATTAGACTAATTCAAATTAGGCAACATAATATTAACGACTACCATTTGTAACCAGAATCGATGGCTCAACGCAAACATCGTAACATTGCATTGAATCAACACGATGAATAAAACGTTCCTTTTTATTATTATCTTGCTATCGTACTTCGCAAACTTTATTACTTCACGAATTGCGCCCAATATACTCAGATGTAAAGGGAGTACCGAACAAAAATAGAACATTTTAACTTACGCCCAGTCGACATCACGACTCCCGGCGTTAAAACCATATAAAAAGATAAACCCAAAATAAATATTTTAAGCTTACACTAAGGATGGAACATAACATTCATGAAATATTGAGTGAAGCCGAAAAGGGATGATAAACATTATGAATAAACGATCTATCTTTCATAAACAAACTGTGCCTTATAACCGACTTTAATCTCGGCTTTTAAAGCTTGCCACTTATAAAGGCAGATTGGAAAAGTTTTTTCTTCTGAGAGTCCAATTAAACTTGTTAAAAGCAATTTCCTGTAGCTCAGTGTGTGCCTGTGACTGGACGCAATATAACCCCATATTGTTCTTTTATGCATTATTTTTGAATGTTCCAACATCAGCAATCTGCACGTGTTGTCAATATTCGGTCGGTTATAATTGGTAGAGATTTTTTCGGCGCTGCGTAATTAACACTCATTGCTATTGCGTTCATTTGTTTTTGAACTTTGAAACGAACGATTTTTTTGTAATATTAATGGGAAATCTGTCTTTTTGGAGAAATCACGCTTAATAAACGAGTAGCTAACCACCACCCCTGCATTTTTAAATATAAAACCTAAATAGTGCTAGATAAAGTAATCTCCAGTAAAAAATGTTATAAACAATTTTCTAGATAATTATGGCGGCCTCATCAAAACGTATATCCATCATTTGAACGCCATTTATTCATTGATAGCCTCCGTGGCGCAGTTGGTTATACGTCAGTTGTGAAACAAGAGGCCGCGAGTCGCAAAATCCGCACCGAGACAAATGTTTGTATGCACTACAAGTATTTGTGTTTCGAGTCTGGGTGTTTGTGAGGCCGAAAAGTCGCTCGTAGTTTCTGATACTCACGACACAAGACTCGAGCTTAGTGTGGGGTTCGGACTACGTATGTGACTGTTGGGTGTATTATAGGTATTATTCCTTTATCACGCGAGACACTTTCTTGGATAGTCATAGTTGATTTTCCATAACTGTGTAATATACATGTATGCATTTATCCATTATTGAAGGATTATCTACAAGCAAATAGACAACATAAAGAAAAATCCTTTTGCAATTCGTCACTCTACGTGGCAATTTGAAGGAGGCCTACGTCAGTGGCAGCAGTGGACAATAAAAGGCTGATGATGGTGATGATGATCAAATAGACAACTACTAGAACATCCATAAATATTTTTGTAGATCTTACTGCAGATTTAAGTCGCAATCAGTCGTCGAGGGACAAGGAGGAAGTACAACTAACTAAAACAGCAAATAAGATAACACGGCGGGCTTTTATTTTTAATCTTAACTTCCTTCCCTCTATAATACTCAATTTCGATTTATCTCCACTTACCGGGGCTAAATTGATCGAAGGAGGAGGAAATAGTTTGATTGTAAATTTATGTAGAGATTATTATAGAGAAAAATGATATGATTATTTGGCCATATTTAAAGTCAAGTGCAACAACGTCCGCCAAATCGCACTAGGTCCGCGTGGTGGACTATATGGCCTAACCCCTCTCAATCGTACTCTCGATTGTAGAGGAGGCCCGTGCCAGGGCACGGGCAGGTCTTAATGCAGGCATTAGGACGTGCCCTGAAATAATCGAACTCATCTTCACTTTCATTAATACCATGTTTTAGATAAGTCAAACTAGGTAAACATTTCTCATATTATTATTTTTTATGTACTCCAAAGGATCCTAAGATGGTGTTTAATTGTTTATAAATTTCCAAGCGTTGAGAAGAAGGTTCCTAAATAAGAAAACATAGTAAGGTAACTTGCATTCTTTGTGAAGTTCGCCATCTCAAAATATGCGAGTAAAGTGGACTGTAGCTTAAATCCTCGATTTTTACAAATCCTTTGCCAGCTGTAGTCGATTATGGTCTATATACATCACCTTCAATACATTGTCACTACTCACTATACTCGTAAATCTACATCAGCAGCTACTTCATTCACTGTTTTATCGGAAATAATCCAACTTAATCGAGAAGTCAATCTGTTTTTTATTGCCGCTGTGACGAGATAAACGTTCCTCTCTCATTATTTCAATGTATTTTACATCGTAATTTAAAATCTCAGCTCGACGGTTCCGCTTTCCATTTATAACTGAAGATTAAATCATAAAAAAACGTTCAAGGTACAGTCCATTCATATACGGAAATGTATTTAAATTTTGAGTTGTGCAGTGAAAACCTCTGATAGAGTCATAATTGTTTCGTAAATTTAAAACAAAAAATGTACAAATATTTCTTACATGCAATATAAATATAAAATAAAGCTTTTATTTTTTCATAGTGGTACGACATAGTGACTATAATGCATAATTCATAATAAGTGCAATGCCATTCGGTTGCGTAGTTATACTACGGTACGGTTACAACGCTGAAGTCTCAGATTTAAATCCCGGATCGGGCAAAGTGATATTGGATTTTCTATTAATTATCAGCCGAAGTCAGAAATTTGTGCCCCATATTATAATAATAGGCTCGCCTTCTATCACATCCTGGGACGGAACAGATAAGGTGATAAGTAGATGTCCTTGTTATTAACGGGAGAACCTCTGCCTTTCCTGCCTGCCTGTTCTAAAAAGCCGTGAGTTTATGTATGTATGCAATGTAAATCAAAAAGAGTGTTTACTGGAAATATTTATTCCTCGTCGGTCGATTGATTATGTGCGTTTGAATGAAACCTGATATATACAGGGTGAATGCAAAATACGTTATACATGGCTCACTGTATCTTGTAATTCTCTATTGCATACTGTGTAACTATTCAGGCGACTTGGCCTACCACCAGCCATTAATCATATAAGCAACTACATCAATACTATAATGATCAATACTAATATATGCTCACACATTCTGTGACATACCCCTTGGTTACATCGCAAAGCATTCGTTTATGCTAATAAGTTCCCAGGAGTCCTAGGTTCCAATAGTCTGGAAACACAGAATGCGAACCTCATAGTTGTACCTAATGAGTGTAATTGATCAGTGCTAACGATACTCCTTTGTGTATTGATACGGTGAGTCAAAATCGAAAACAATTAGTTTAGAGTACGGGTAATCATTGAGGCTGAGAAACTTTGATGGTTCGTAAGACGCGACGCAAGGGCTTAGTTCCGTAGTGTTTGTTGTTTAATTATACTATCCATCCATCAATCCATCTATCTATCAGCCAAAGGAAGTGCACTGCTGAACCTATGTTCAGAGGCCTATGCCTCTCCCAATGATTTTCACAGTGACCTGTTGGAGACAGCCTGCATCCAACGACTAAAATAATTGTATAATAATTAACTATTTGTGGAAACTTTTAATTGACCTTTCTGTACCTATAGTATTTATTACCTGTTATTTTTTAGTTGTAAGTTTTCCTAAAATAAATAAAAAGAATATATAATAATATTATATTTCCTTCTAGCTAACATGACAAATCGTAGCAAGTTCCTAGGTTAACTTCAGGTTTCGCAATTATGTGATAAGTGGTTACTATCTAGGCAGATGCAAATATATTTACCCGATGCTACTTTTATGTTTTTATAAAAATCGTATCTTCGATGTGAGAAACTCTCCCCGTGTAAATGGGGCTTTAGTGTGGACTCTATGGCCTAACTCCTCTCAATCATACTCTGGATTGTAGAGGAAGCCCGTGCCCTGAGATGGAACGTTTATTTGCTGATACAGAGAGAGAAATAGATATACTTAATACTGAAAAAAGTATGAACTTCTTGGTCAAGTTGTAGCGTATGTTAGAACTTATAAAGCGGGAATTCCAGCTACGATTCGCTGTTAATGAAGTCAGTACGATTCAGTGACATTTGACGTAACATGTTTACGTTTGTTATAGTGGTTTATCGTCCATACCGAACCTTTAGGATTGTGGTATAATCGATTCTGTAAGCTCATGTTTCTTTATAAGTTCAATAGTTGTAGAACGGATGTTGTAAGTTTTTATGTTTGTTTTTAAAAATCGAATTCCGAAACCGAAGTTGATACACAGGCTATTAAGTTTATTCCTTGCCATTTTTATTCAGATGTATTCGAAGTGTAAACAATTCTTTTGCTTTCGACTTTACTGGCATACACTTTGCAGAGTTGGAGATGTGTGAGGGCTCCGACTTTTAACTTTTATATGTTATTTGCAAATTATTACAAACTATTAATGAACTGCCTCGGTGGCGTTGTTGTACCACGGTACGATTACAAAGCTGAGGTCTCGGGTTCAAATCCCGAGCCGGGAAAGGTGATATTGGATTTTTCTATTCATTATCAACTTGGATTCAGGAATTTGTGCTCGATATAGCGATAGGCTCGCCACCTATCACATCCTGGGACGGAACAAACAAGGCGAAACGTGGGTGCTCTTGGTAGAAACTAGGACAACCGTGGCGTGACAACAAAAAGGCGTGAGTTTATGTATGTATATATCTTTACAGTGAATCTCAACATAAGATAACACAGAAGTATAAACTAAAATAGCGTTCGATGTGTCCGGCAATGTTTGCATGTCAAACGCAGCCAGAAAACCGGGGATTTTAATCACTCTTCAGTAGAACAGTTTGCTTTAGACGCAGCGGGGCTTTGACTCCGCTTCTACGCGGATCGGAAACAAATACACATTGGCTATTTGTTTAAAGTTAAAGTAATTTTTAGTTGTTTACACCGCACTGCTTTTGTTTGGGATGCTCCAATTTCTAGTACAGATTTCAGTTGTTTTCTTTTGTTATTGTGCTTCTTTGGGCTATGCAAATGGAATGCTTAAGGCGGGGTATTCTTTTTTATCTTTTGTTGGATATTTTGTTGGTATAACAGCCTAATTTACGGCAGTAGTGGAGTAAGGCCAAGGCCTCTTTTAACAGAGCAGGTCCTTGTCCAGTTTATACATAGTAATTATATACTTATAATAAGAATTGTGCCGTTCGATATGTAACCGATATCCATCGTTGGTTAACTACGAAATGCCGTCGCATTTACATATGAATCATATGCATATATATATTTACATATGCTGCACATATAGAGGATGGAGACACTGCTACGTCGTCAACCAATTACAAATACGCATATTTTACTACATAAAAATACAACTATTTTTTAATTTATTTAAAATATGACTGTTAATTATTTAGAAAGTAATGAGAGATAATCTTACCCTCTCTCTCTCTCTTCAGCCACAGGAAGTCCACTGGCAAATAAAACACAACTAAACAATAGCACAAGACGTTGACATACATTGACGAGGATAACTTAACCTGTTTGTATGTACTAATACTATATTATATATTAATACATTATGTATATATGTATTTATGTTTTTTATTACTTGCAGTTATGAAATTATTTGTATTAACAATACTTTTTAACCGACTTACAAAAAAGGAGGAAGTTCTCAATTCGTCGGAATCTTTGTTTTTTATGTATGCACACCGACTATTGTTCTTAGCTTCTACCCTTCATACTTTAGACTGCCATATGAATATTCTTTCCTAAATCCATCCCATGGTTGTCTGTAAGACATTGCCTTTGAGCGATAAGACCGCTAATTGTACATTTACTTTTTTAATTTTCTGATTGTATTTATTTCCTTATTAGGAGGCTCAAAGTCACTCGACGAGCTATGGAGAGGGCTATGCTCGGGGTTTCCCTACGAGATCGAATCAGAAATGAGGAGATCCGTAGGAGAACTAAAGTAACCGACATAGCCCAGCGGATTAGCAAGTTGAAGTGGCAATGTGCGGGGCATATAGCACGGAGAACTAGTGGCCGATGGCGCCAAAAAGTTCTCGATTAGAGTGCAACCACTAGGTGGTCAGACGACCTGGTAAAGGTCGCGGGACGTCGCTGGATGCAGGTTGCCTCCAACAGGTCACTGTGGAAATCATTAGGAGAGGCCTATGTTCAGCAGTGGACCTTTGGCTGATGGATGGATGATGATGGATGATTTATTTCCTTTTTGTATGTAATGAAGTGTATATTACATAAATAAATAAGCACAGCTGAGCAACATTCCTCTAATTAGTCTTACGTACACAAGAACAATATTCCAATTGCATTATCATTATCTCGGGTCAGGCAAAGTGATATTGGATTTTTCTATTCATTATCAGCCCGGAGTCAGAAATTTGTGCCCGATATGGCGATACGCTCGCCCCCTATCACATCGTGGGACGGAATATACAAGGCGAAACGTGGGTGTTCTTGTAGCACCTCTGCCTACCCCTTCTGGGAAAAAGGCGTGTTTATGTATGTATGTATTATCAAGAAGGACAACAAGGAGTTAACCGCATGAATTTACATTTTCTCATGTAAATGCGGGTGTAAAAATGTTACCTACAGTTCTGCTGGTGAGAAAGCGGGCGAGTTTTACGCAAACGTTTCTACTTTTCAGGTAATATATTTTTATTTTTATATTTGTTGTAAACTACACTGTTAATAGAGTAAGCAGGTTAATGTATTTATACTGGTGCGATAAAAAGACTAGAATGCTTTTAAAAGCAACGCAACCTGTATAGGGTTTGCCGGTCCAAATATTTCCTTTCTGCCTACGTGTTCCCTCCTTACAATAATCCTGTGTTCTTTTTTACCGTCTTATCATAGCATCTTATAGTAGCATTTATTGAAACCAGCATAATTGTGTCCCCTCTCTCTCTATTCAGCCACAGGAAGTCCACTACTGAACAGAGGCCTCCCCCATGGATTGTGTTCCCTAGTAGGAGATAACTATCTGCTGCCGAGTGATTCAGTACCTGGACAAAATTGCATTTATTCGCACTATATGATACAGTGTGGTCACATCGCCGAATTTGAATAAAAAATATATCCAAAAGTGGGTCATATATAATATCGATTAACTCGACCAAATATAGATAATGTCTATATCTAGTTGACAGAATTGTGCCAAACTGTTCGAAAGAACGTGTAGAGAGGCTGCTAGTATTAAAAAAATACTAAATAGTTCAGTGTTTTAATAGACCATGCTCGGACGCAAAATTATTACGTATAATGTGTGTCGTCTGTCTGTACGCAAACATAACTCTGTAATGTCCAATTTATTGCTATCTCGGCGCCCAAACTGTGAGCTAAGTTTCACTACGCTGTTATTTATCTGTACTGTTTACTCATATGTTATGGGTATACACAGCCTTCGTACGACCATACAAACTTCGCAAGAGTTTCTGTAGAAGTAAGGTTGAATTTAACCAAATTTTGATGAATTTTGTGTTGGTTAGACATCTGCTAAATATTTTTTAAGACTAAGGTCAAGTCTTGTGTCGTAGGTATTAGAAATTACGATAGACTTTTTGGGCTCATAAACACCTAAATCTGTAACTATGGTATAAGTCAGTGCAGGAATCGTATCCGTGACTGCCCATGCATGTGCTGGTCAAAGGTAGGGTCAGCACATTCGTTTATTATGCATTTGTTTTAAGTTTTTACGATCACCCGCAAATATTACTTTAAACCTTCTGGGAAATCCTGGTAATCCTAAATCTAATATTTAATAGATGTAATCGAATTTCGGTTACGTTAGATACCAATGTTACTTGTTTGAAGTGCTGGAGCCCTGAATTAAGATAGATTCTGTCTATTAAAAAGCTGGCATGAAGTAAACCGGTTTGGCCATTTCATTTCATATACAACAATCCCATTACATTCAATTCGTTTATAGTCACATAACTAGTCCTAACCCCACACTAAGATTGAATTTTGTGTCGTGGGTGTCAGAAACTGCGAGAGACTTTTTGGTCTTGGTCTTTTTGGTCCCAGACACAAAACAAACACTTGTGGTTCAAACAAATATTTTTCTCGGTGCGGGGATCCAAGCTGGGACTCGAGAGGTCGCAGTCGGCGATATCGGCGATATTTCATAGCCGGCATCTAACCAACTGCGCCACGGAAGCTGTCGAGACCTGTATTAGTAAACAACGCATGTACCTCGCGAATCAGATTCAGCCTGTGTATAATTAAAAATTTATTTATAAAAAAACAAAATTGACTTTAAAATCAACATTTGTATGGATTTAGGGAATAGTTTCCTATGCTTTTACTAAAGCAAGTAGCATGCCTTTACAGTGGACATACGTATGTACATACATGTAAGCATAAGTCCGCTTGCATCGCTGTAAATCACGGCGGGATGTCTTTGACGTTAGAAAATATTATATTTACGTCGCTGCTGAAGTAGGATAAAATATATTTATAGGAAAAATGAGCTCTTTTCGCATAAGAATGCAGAAACGGCATTGTTGATGTCAAGCTCTACTCTACTTGGATTGTTATTGCCCTTATGTTCGACTGCTTTGTTGTCTCCTTATCGTGCTGGTAAAAAAAGTACCAACATATTTAGTAATGCGTTTACGCCTTGATAATTTATGTACCAAAACATAATTTCCATATTTTTTTTATTGCGATGAATGGCGAGATGAGCATGTCATTCGCCGGATGTTAAGCGATACGATCGATCATGGACAGTAGCAACACCATGAAATACAAAGTAATGCTTAGCATTTCACTGCGATCGTCATCCTGAGACATAAGATATTAAGTCTAATTATGTCCATGCTCATAGTCCTTCATTCCGAAAACAACAGTACATTTACACTGCTGTTTGGCGGCAGTAATAATAATTGCGGTGGTACCTACCCAGGCGGCCTAACACATATGAGAGACTTTCACCACCAGTATATACTACCACCACATCATAGATAACAAAAAAAAAAACATTAAAAACTTAAATTGTGGCAGTGCACGCGCCAAGTTCTCTACAACTATACCAAAATTGTAAAGTTCCTAACGACCTGTTACAAAGTTAAGTAAAATGGAACATAATTACCTACATAACAAACATCAGCAAAACTCCATTGTTGCACAGAGGTAAATTCGCCTTTGTCCCCTGTTTATCTTTACTGGATGTCGCGTTGAAGCACCAGGCGTTTTGCAAAATGTCTGAGAGGGTCTTTGAATGCGTATTGCCACCGTGCAGTTGTCAAGTGCGAATTAAGGTGGAGGGGATCTTAGTTTTCCTGTCTATAATCTCACGTATTTTAATGGATTGAAAGGGATTTTAAGCTGTGACGCCTATGAAGTGTCAGTTACTGGCTCAACAAAGTTATTATGGTGCATTTGGTAATAGGTAATCCAAATATAATATCCAACAGCGAGTGATGATCATCTCTCGAACACAATTATGACTCAAATTAGGATATACTTAGGATATACAGACCCAGCCAGATAGTTAATAGACTTGTGCAGGTCATTAAGAAGGGTTTTCCACCATAGTAAACAATCTCAGTCTTATGTCCGGGTAGATGCGAACGCCCTCCCACCAGTTATCTGCTTGCTGAAATTGTTTAGCAAAATAATTGCAAGGCTGTTGTTAAGAAAATGGAAATAAAATCTGCGACTTTAAAAAAAATTTAAGTGGTAAGTAGCGCCACGCAGTTGTCAGCCATTGCTCAGCATTAATGGGCAAGATCGTTCGGTGTCGGACCACTGTCTCACAGAAGATCGATGTGAAGCGACAGATTTGTTATCGCTTTTTGTTCGGTGATTGAGACTGCCGGATGTCCAATACCCTTTACCTCTTCCTATTCTTGTTTCTTCCTTTCTACCCGATGGATCGGCAACAAATCCATGATGCTAGCGTTATGGATGTTCATGGGCGGCAGTGATCATTTACTATCAGCTGACCTGCTTGCCCGTTTGCCGGGCCTATGCTATAAAAAAAAATCTATCAATCAAGTGCAACATTGATACTTGATACAACTAGTCTTTTTAAACTTCAACCGATGTTACAAAACGCAGCAACATTCAACAGGGTATTATGAGTGAATCAAACAGACCGCCGGCCGTGCTATGTAA
Organism: Theretra japonica; assembly: GCA_033459515.1. Taxonomy (NCBI): domain Eukaryota; kingdom Metazoa; phylum Arthropoda; class Insecta; order Lepidoptera; family Sphingidae; genus Theretra; species Theretra japonica. The sequence continues at coordinate 4,113,563 of CM065938.1, read as the reverse complement.
GTTGTTAAATAAACACACGTGGAGAGCCCTTTGATCCGTCGGTTTTACAAATACCGTAATGTTTTTGAAGCACGATACATTTTAACTACCTAATTATTTGTGAATAACTTATGGTAAGTTGGTGGGAGATGGAATATTTATCTTCATTATATAATTATTGAGTGCGCGGTAACCTGTTGGTAACCAACCACTTTTGTGGACTTTTTGGAGTCTTATTGTGTAGATATTGATTTTGAAATAAGACGAATTCATACGGATTTTATCGCGAATTTGATTTAATTTTTACATTTTTTTAATTTCCCGACGTTTCGATCACTTTACAATTTCCGTGGTCACGGGGCGGACTATATAAAATCCGTTGAATTCGTTTTATTTCATTGTGTAACATTCGCATACATCCAAGACATCATTAGATATTGATTTGATTGAAGGAGAACCTTGTTAGGAAACCAGCATATCACAGACATGTTCAGTAGAACATGTTTGTGGATATCAATATTTACATACTACAGAAATACTTATCTGTGGTATGTAAGATCGCTAATCCGTACTAGGCAATGTGATGGAGTATGGCCTAACCCATTCCAATCGAACTCTCGGTCATAGAGGAGTCCCTTGCTTAGTGATTGGTGACTATGGACTGACAGAATTATGGTCTGTTCGAATCTGTATATATAAATACAAATATCAGACCACGCGCCCATTAAAATATGGTTTTATAATTGAAGCTGTGAAAAGTTAAGGATGAAAAGATGATTCGAACGAAATATAATGTATATTTTCAAAGTCTTTTTGATTCGTCGGCTGATATATTTTAAATTTATTAAAAATGTAAACAGATATTTTAAAAGCTTTTCCTTTTATGAAAATTACGGAGGTCAACATAAAATTTAAACCACGTACAAATGGATTTTCAATAAATATATTGGAATAAAATAATTAAAAGCTTTGGTACTAATAGGAGGCTGTAATTAATACTATCTGATGAAACAATAATTTCAGTGCTGCGTACACTATCGCCTTACGTGTCAATTTACAATTATTGATTTTTAGTGCTTAGAAAAATTCATTGTGATTTGAAAGACGAATTGCAATTTTTTAAATAATATTTGTTAATAATTTCAGCCGTTAGTGTCTCATTGCTGGCCAAAGGCCTCCTCCCTTCCTTTCAGATTGTGCGGTATTGCGTGATTTGGGGTCTTTTTCGTCTCTCCTGCGCCTAGTTAAGAAACAAACTTGTTAACGTTAACAAACGAATTATATGTAAATCACTATGCTTTCCCATTTTTACTTGTCATTACGACTGTAGAGTTTGCTTCAATGCAATTGTTTATCAACAATAACAGAAACATCTCTAAAATATTACACAAATACCTACTTTTGATAAAAATATATTTTTATTTCTAGTAATAAAACGATGTAATTAGACGTCTTCTACATTCAATGAATTCAAAATTATCACATACCACATAAAATCAAGAACCGTCATCTACATCTTTTCGAATATTTTTTCAGCTACGTAATCCCATAGTATTATTAAAGTTACTAGATTATTTCCAGAGCAACAATGAGTCGTCAGTGCACGCACAACCTACGGCAATATTGAGCCACTCGGAACTAGTAAACTACCAACAGAACTTTTACTGTCCGGACAAAACAGTCTTGGAGGCGCGGAATTGAATTTTGTAACGTTATTAACCTAAAGTCTGCTTCTGAGCCAAGTTTTGGCTAATCACTGTCCAGAGCGAATAAACTTTATTTTCTATTTACAAGAAAATACGTTTCCCGCATATTTTATTTTCTACGTTGGTAGTTAGTAAAAGGAAAAATATAAATAAGTCCTTGGAAGAGGCTTACGTTCAGCAGTGGACTGCTTGTGGCTGAAGAGAGAGAAAGTTAGCTTATATTGTTACTTTGTACTAGCTGTATTAGAGTTCATGTTATTTTTTTGTATGTATTTTTTTTTGTTGTATAGTTTTTTGATGGAGGATTGTTGCAGTGGCTATGATATAGAATTGTAGCAACAATGTATACGGGTTAGTTCTATACTCAGATTCAATATTGTACCTATACACCGCATTTAGGTAAATTATTTCTTATAGTTGGGAAAACTGCATTGATTACAGGTTTTTCGACACGTTTTTATTGTTGCTAAGAAATTGTCCAAGTTTATTTCGCGTTTCAAAATCACTGGTAAAATTGGTGAAAAAAATCATTATCATCAGTATTTTTGTAAAATGTACAATCACAATACACCAGCATGAAATTGAGTTCCATAATACCGTTTACTCACATAAAAATCTTGTTACAAATTCGTAACAAAGTTTCTCACGCCTATTACTTCGATCAATTTAATAGCGATAACATCAAAAACGGAAAAATTCCGAATTAAACGCTAACCGTCAATGCCATAATCAAAACTTGCCCAAACTTTTTTACGGTACGTGCGGAAATTTCTGGAAAACTTTTATTGACTGAGTCTTGGAGATCCCCAGTGGAATTCGGAGGCAAACATTTGGACTCTCGGGACGAAACTTGAACTCTGAATTCTTGACTCAAAGTTCTTGTCTCAGTGCATTCTGACCACGTATTTATCTGTATTGTTTGCAGGTCAAGTGGATTATATAAAAGTTATTTGTGTTTGGAACATGGTGTAGTTGGTGTTTAAATTAGACTTATGTTGTTAATTGCTGTTGGCAACTGTGCAGTCGATATTCGGGGTAGTATGTATACAGACTATGGAGTTTGTTGTGTTAATGTTAGTTAATTTAGACACATTTTGTATGGATATTGTTTGTGTAACATAGAGGTCTGGGGCTTTTGGAACAAAATATGTGAGGAATAGTAAAAAATGTTTGGATCGCTTTTATCACCCAACAGTTGAATGCTTTTTAATAAGCTCATATTTTAGCGATCGGTACAGTATGTAAAAAATCAGCTAATAATTTGGAATAATTTGGTAGATGTTTTTTTATGGCATAAGTCGAGAAAACGAGCAAACAGGCCACCTGATGGTAAGTGATCACTGCCGTCCATGACCATCCACGTCTCTTGGTTCATAGATGTGTTGCTAGCCCTTAAAAGGATAAAGGATGGGATGAGGAAAAGGGGATTATTCATCCGGCAATCACACTCAAAGCAAAGCTTCACGTCGATATCCTGTGAGACAGTGGTACCGCCCAGACGAGTCTCATTCATGCTGAGTCATGACTGAAAACAGCATGGCTCTACCATACATAAATTAACCACACATAGATTTTATGAACATTCTTAAGAACGATTTATATGAAGCAGCATTAATTTAAATTTTAAACCGTGGATAAATCTAACACATGTTTAAAGCAGGACATTAAAGCTACATTCATAGAGGACATAATTCTTGTAATATCTGATTAGAATGAGTTATTGTCACCTACCCTCCCAAGCACGGATAGCTGAACGGACCAAGATATCCGTTTCCTCTCTGACTTACTATTGCTATAATTTAACTTATTTGTCATGTAAGATGTTTTCGTGTATATCGTTGTTTTAGTACCAGTAAGTGTAGAGTCCAGTTTTTCTGAATAGTTTATTTATCAAGCTTTTTAATTAACTATTTATATTTCATACAATGAGATTAGTAAATTTTATTAGTGGTGAATACGGTAATATGAATTGATAAATTGTTTTTTTTTTTTATTGCAATAGTCTGTATTGTATCAGCCTATATACGACCCACTGCAGGGCACGGGCCTCCTCTACAATCGAGAGTACGATTGAGAGTGGTTAGGCCATATAGTCCACCACGCTGGCCTAGTACGGGTTGGCGGACTTACACACCGTAGAATTTTTTTTTAAATCGCTACGGTATGCAGGTTTCCTCACGATGTTTTCCTTCACCGTCAAAGTGCGTGGTGATTGACTATCAATACACACATAACTCCGAAAAGTCAGAGGTGTGCCCTGGGATTTGAACCCGCGACCACCGTGAACATGTAGGCAGCCGAGTCTGGTCCGATACCACGAGGCCACCACGCACTTATATACGCACGCACGCAATATTCTGGCATACGAGCAAACAGGTCACCTGATTGTAGCGATTGCACCGTCTTTTTTTTTAATATTTATAAAAATAAAAAAGACGGAATATATATCAAGAAATCTCTTAGCGTTTCATTTCATTTTTTTGCCGCATCAACCATTTTTTAACATCAGTCTCAATTAAAAAAACTATGCAATTTAAAACTCTATTTAAATCAATTGAATCTTTTCTCAATAATCTTATCTTTAATCAATAAACTTATCTTAAGTTCTTCATAAAAATCAGGAACATTAAAGGGGCTTTAAATTCCATTACAGTAATTATTGAGAAAAACGTTTAGTAGAAATAAATTGTAATTACGCTTCTAAGTTGTATTATTTTCTATAAAATGTTGACGGGCAATGTAGAACAGATGTTGCTGATAGATATTTTGCGCAATAAACACATAGACATATCATCATATAATAGACACATCGCCTTAGTGGCAGTGTATTATGAGCTGTGAACTTAATAGTAACGAGTTCGATTTTCAAAGAGGCCGTACTTTTTTCATTAATAACAAAGAAATACATTTATTGAATATTAATCGCTAATTAACATATAAAGTAACAAACAGAACGTTTAACAAAATAATAATTACTTTTGAGGACATTTTGAATCTTAGTCATGTTTGTTAAATATATGGTAGGTAGTAACGGATCAGTTCAACGGGTGAATAACACAGTCTCAAAGAAAATCTAAGTGATGTAAGAGCTTAGCTGTTGCGTTTCATTTGGCGATTTAGACTACTGGAAAAACTAAAATAATTTTCTAGCAAATTACCCAAACTAATATTTGAACCCAGCACCTCAAGGTACATAGCCCACACGAGCGCGCACTAATCCATTGAGGTGATTGTTTGTAGTCGTAATATTTAACAGTATAATACATTTTTATTGATATGAACAAAACAATAAATTGTGTCGCGCGTCCGTGTGTGTGACTATGTTTATATAAAGTGCTATAAATTTTGATAAACTATCACTTTATGTCATATAAATTTTCAACATGGATAACCAGGGGACGATTTTTCACACACACATTTTTACCTTTTATTTCAATAAAGTTTAAATAAAATATGATTTGATTTACTAGTGTTTGTTTTGTACATGTTTGAGCTCGGCGGATGAATTCGCTGTAAAAGTTACATTTTTATCTGAGATTTGGATGACGGTTTACGTTGTAGTGTAGATCTTGCATTCCAATCCAATCCAATCCATCAGCCAAAGGAAGTGCACTGCTGAACATAGGCTTCTCCCAATGATTTCCACAGTGACCTGTTGGAGGCAGCCTGCATCCAGCGACGTCCCGCAACCTTTACCAGGTCGTCTGACCACCTAGTGGGTGGACGTCCCATGCTGCGCTTTCCGCTTATTATATTATAATTATTGATCTTGCATTTGTATTGTGTCAGCCCATATACGACCCACTACAGGGCACGGGCCTCCTCTACAAACGATAGTACGATTGAAAGTGGTTAGGCCATATAGTCCACCACGCTGGCCTAGTGCGGGTTGGCGGACTTTTACATACCATAGAAATTTATACAAATCGCTATGGTATGCAGGTTTCCTCACGATGTTTTCCTTCACCGTTATAGTGCGTGGTGATTGACTATCAATACACACATGCATGATCTTGCATTATTATAATTAAATTAAGTAGGTTTTCTTAAAAGGTCGCGGACAAAACCATGTAAAATTATTAATGCGTGCAATAATTAGTTTCTATATTTGGAATACAAACTATTAGATACTTAATTATCTCGAATTTTCATACAAAATCCAAATGGCGTTATATTAAAATAACAAATCAATTTAATGAATTATTATATTAAAAATATTTTTTTTAGCATTTAAGACGATGGTAATATAAGAGCTATTCATTGAACATCATGAGTTGTGTAATGTATGTACAATGACGATTCATTGTCACCCCGAAATTTGTGCCTGATATGGCGATAGGCTCGCCCCTAATCACATCGTGGGGGGAACACATAAAATGAAACGTAGGTCTCCTAGTAGCACCTCTGCCTTCCTCTCCTGAGAAAAGGTGCGTCTAGACTAGACCGCTCGCCGACTGGGATTTTTCTCTAAAAATCCTATATCACATTGCCCGACTCGGGATTCAAACCTGAGACCTCAGCAAAGTTATCGTACCGTAGCATAACTGCGCCATCGAGATAGTCAATAAAAGGTAAACTAATGGTCTCTAAGCTTTAAGAAACAAACATAATCTTCCAAAATGTGCCTTGACAACGAAAATTTGATTCATTCAAGATATTACAATGAAAATCTTGACTTTTGTTGTGAACTTAATAAAAGAGGAGTGGATACACATTTATTTTCAATTACCACTTCAGCTTATTCTTAACAATTGTTAAGTAAGAATAAGAAAGAAGAAAGTATAATAAATAAGCAGATGAATTTTTTGTTCAATATTTTGTAGTAATTTACATAACAATACCATTTCATGTTTATTTAAATTTTGTAAACAACAAAAACCATTTCTGTCTATAAAACTCAGCTATACGGGAAATAGTGTGGTGTCGGCGCAACATTACTTTAATAGTATTTTAAAAACTGTCTATTTTAATTATTTGGCTTTGACTTTACCATAAACACTGCTACTAAGAATCAAATCAAAGAGCTAAAAATAATGTTATTTTATTAAAAGCAGTGAATTCACTGCAAATGAAAAAACAATATATTTCCAAATTTAATTTAGTAGCTAATGCTTTGGATTGAACCCAAAAGCGTTTGAAGCTAGAAAATCATAAAATTAGTTTGGCACACAGCTATTTAATTGGTGAGTGGAGTCGACAACTTTCAAAACGTTTGATTTGTTCTGGCTTAATTCTTCAAAATGCAAAATGGCGCCCACGTCAAATTTTATAACGTTCAATTGTTTTAAAATATTTTTTATTCAATTCAAAAATGTTTTTTTCTATAGTTTTTCTTTTGTATTGGCCTGATAAAGATACTACACTGCACCTGGTGATAAGTGCAGCGAAGTACAGATAGTGTATGAAATATCAATATACGTATGATGGTAATATCTCGCCAGTCAACGCAATTATGTATTCAGATATACAGGGTGGTTCCAAAACGCGACACTGCCATTCCTATTAGGATTTAGATAGTTACTAATTTATTTAATTCTAAACTACTTCCTAAATCTTCTGACTTTTTTTAGTCATGTATGTATTGACAGTCAATCACCACGCACTATAACGGCGAAGGAAATATACCATAATGATTTTTATGAATTGCTGTGGTATGTAAAGTCCGCCAACCTGCACGAGGCCAGCCTAGTGGACTATACGGCCTAACTCCTTTACACCGGACTGTCTATAGTAGAGAATGCTCGAGCGCTACAATGGGTCATATATGGTCTGATACAGTACAGTACAGCAAACTATAGCCAACAAAATAAATATCAAAATATACTTACCAAGCGCTCATCCGTCCAAAAACAACGGATGCGTAACAAGATATCCGATATGGCATACAAAAAGTCGACCCTAATTCCACCGCATACATGCAAACCATAAAGTTAGGGACCTTCCTTAAACAAACGTTCGATATAACTGGACCCAAGCAGCCGACCGTGAAGAATGATTCAGTAAAGTCTTCGGTGTATTGATAGCTTCCGTCATCAATTTATCATGATGAAATTCTTGTGTTTGTATATTTTATGAGATAGAAATTGTTATATTAAATATACTCGTATAGTATTTTTGTCGGTAAATTTGATTACCGCTTTATCGTGGCTGCGAACTGTTATGTTCCAGGTTCGAATCCGTCAGGCAACTCACCTAGTTTGAGTTTTTCAGTATAAAGTTTTCATAATAAGTTTCCCGGTTCTATAATTTGTGTCTAACTTGACAATGCGCTGTACTGGATCTTATGACGGAAATAATTGTGACAAACTATCAGATTCACTAGCGGCATCTTTACCTACCCTTTCAAAGACAGTCTAAAAATCATACAGCCAACGTCCCAAGATAAATTGACGCCAACCCTAAACAGGTGGTGTATTTACATTTATCGGTTGTAAAGGGTTAGTGCCAGTGGTTAATGGGGGTTAATGGCAGTGCCAAGAGCGCCCGTCCGTTAATCAGCGGGGATTGAGTTAATTTGTTTGTGAGGCTCCCAGCTCTTGGTGTGGAATATTTTTAAGTAAAACATAATTGAATTGATCATGCGAATATTTGGAAAAATATGCCGGGGAAATCATATTATTGCATGATCTTTTTTACTGATAAAAATATTCAACGTGCACTTTTTTGTAAGTGACAACATACGGGTACATACATAAATTCACGCCTTTTTTCCAGTAGGGGTAGGCAGAGATGCTACCGGGCACCCACGTTTCGTCTTGTTTGTTCCATGACGTGATAAGGTGCGAACCTATCGCCGTATCGGGCACAAACTCCTGACTCCGGGCTGTTAATGAATAGAAAATCTAACATCACTTAGCCCGACTCGGGACTCGAACACGAGATCTCAGCTTTGTAATCTTACCGTAGAACAAATGCACCACCGAGGCCGTCGACAAGTGACCATATATCGATAGTCTCAAAAAAAATTGGCACTACCGCTTATATTCTCTATCATTATTCCTTAATTATGTGATCTCAAGGCACCTTTCAAAAATAGAAAAGGTGCGCAGAATCCGATTATAATATTTTATGGAGCTGAAAAATATTTTCCTTAATTGCAGACTGTATTTGTTCGCATACTTCTGCCTGTAACATTAAATATTTATGTGTTAAAATCACCGATAAACCATTTCTTGTATCCGATCAAACCGCATTCGAATACAAAGCGGCTACCAAACCAATTGTTAGTCAACTAGCTTACTGTTTTATTTTCACCACGAAGCCGGGACTTCACTGCGATATCAATATACAAAGCAATAACGGCTTGCATCCAATATTCACTCAAAAGCCTGTAGTGTGAAAAATAAGCCACTCTGCTCGCGGCACGAACTCAACGTGCATGTAAGCAGTTGGACGTCCATCTTTCGGATGGATTACTGGAACACCGACGGCCGGCCGCATCGTGAGAGTGGGAACATAATAAATTAATGTCTTTACAACTGGCTGTTGCTGCATTTTGCTTTTAGAATTGCTTATCGAGAAATATTGGTACATGGCTGATTCTAAATAGTAAAGGAAAGAATCAAGGCTGTTACTTACTGAGAAGTTTGAATCAAAAGAATGAAGTGTGAAAAATAAGCCACTCTGCTTGCGGCGCGATCTCAATGTGCATGTAAGCAGTTGGGCGTCCATCTTTCGGATGGATTACTGGAGCACCGACGGCCGGCCGCATCGTGAGGCTCGGAACATAATAAATTAATGTCTTCACAACTAGCTGTTGCTGCGTTTTGCTTTTAGAATAGTTTATTGGGTAAGTCGTGGAATGTGCACGCTTAAGACAGTGAAGGAACAAATAAACGCTTGTGGTTTTTGGGAAGCTGTGGTTTAATTATTATATAAGTAAGCTTGATCACTGGAGTTAAAGTTTTGTTCTTAATTTATAACTGACTTAGGAAAAAAATAACCATGTCTTTAAATCTTTATAAATATGTTTATTGATGTAGATTTCAAATTGTTTCTAGTTTTATTTAAATTTCATTTTAATTTAAGAGAAATTGTTGTTTGTGTATATGAATATTATAATTTTGCAAAATATACTCTACATATACGAATAAAATTGCATTCATTTTTAATTATCGATAAGTACATTGTTGAATGTAACCTTGTATAAAGTGCTGTTGGCATAAAATCTGTATATTTTTTTATAAATATATTTTGTTTCTTTATTTTAGAGAATAAAAAATGGACATAATACAGTACATATATACATAAACTCACGCCTTTTTCCCAGAAGGGGTAGGCACAATCAGGACCCCCACGTTTCGCCTTGTACATACGTTCCGTCCCACAATGTGACAGGGGCGAGCCTATCGCCATATCGGGCACAAATTCCTGACTCCGGGCTGATACTGAATAGAAAAATCCAATATCACTTTGCCCTACCCGGGATTGGAACCCAAGACCTCAGCTTTGCAAATGATACCTTAGCACAACTGCGCCACCGGGGCAGTCGACAATACAATACGAACCTTTTTTATATAGATCTTTCATAAAAAGTATCCACAATTTAATTCAATCGCAATCCTTAACGCATATATCACCAAAGGAGGACAATAAACAAAGATATTATAACTTCATTGATAAATTATTAAGCCTTTATCGCATTCAATTGTTGAACAGTTTAAATCAGCCGCCAAGGGAGTAACACTCGTAGGTGTAATTGAGTACAGAGCTGGGATTAATTGAAGCAGAAATGTATCACGAGTGCAGGCAATCTTACGCAGGCGCGATGCGTACTCTACATCGCAGTGGCGGACGTACTAACGCTACGGGCGCCCGTATCTACCCCATCCACTCAGCGAATAGCCGAATCAAAAAGTATTCAACTTTCGTACAACAATACTGGCTGGCCAGTATTATTTTCTTAAAGTGTAACAAAAGAGGTTGTGACGCGCGGAAACTTTTTAAATATTTACGCGCCAAGTGTTCTTTTTTTAAGTGCCAGTGATAGATTAAACTTTGTCGTGTCGGCAACATTGTTAAAGTTCGAAATTTGATTGTGCCGTTTATTTTTTAAGCGAATTTTGTTGTTTTCGCAAATACTTGATGAGTTTCTTTGAAGATTGTCTGCGAAACTCCGTTTAGGTAAGGTTATAAATGTTTTTATGGATAAGTTTAAATGTAATAAGTTTAGGTGTAATTTCCGAAGGCGCTTAGTCGTCATCGCGATTAAATTGTGAACTGAACGGAACGTTTGTTGAGTTTATTTCAAATTAAATTGTAGGAGCGGAGTTTTATTGCTTTCCCGATAATGACATCAAATCGTAAAGATGTTTCAAACTAATAACGGATGGTATCGCAGTTTCAAATGGTTTATCTTGGGTTTTATTGGTGTGTTATTACTTGATTTTAATACGAAACCTTGAACTGTGAAATTAGAATGGAATTAATTACTCCGTCAATTTCTTTTGTTCATACACATTTTGCGTATGGTAATTATATTCAGCGCTGTAATGGCTAGAAGGGAAGCTTTTGGTGAAATATTTATGGAAATTCTACAAATGAATACATTATTCGTTGGAAAAGAGTAACAATTTATTTATATTCATTATAAAGATACATGTTTCTTCAGACTCCATGTAAATTTTGGGTTTCTGTTCAAATTATTGAGGGTATAATTTATTTTTACTTACTTTTTTAAATATATTATTATTTTTTTCATGAAAATGGGTTTATGTACATTATTACTGATGCATCTTTAAATGATATTATTGTATATGAATATTGTTGTATAACTTTTATTTTCAATTCTTCTTGTTTTAATTTACTTACAAATTTTGTCTAAATTATTTGAATTTCATAAATAATATTTTTTGGTTTATTCTCTACTATAAAAAATATGATTGACGAAGCATAAAGTATTTTTTGATAAATGCATAGGTAAAATACAAATGAAAGTAAATTACCTTAGTAAATGGGGCAACTGAAAAAAAAGTGCCTAAACATTCACGAATACTTCAAAATAATCAAAGACAAAATAATTATATCTCTCTATTTAGCTTCTTACGCTAAACATAATTATGATAATGCATATAATTACAATCAATGATGAGCTTTGCGAACCGTGGGTAGCATTAGAGCCATTTTACACCTAAATAAGTCAAAGTGTGAGATTATATTAATATGTATTTCATGATTAATTTATCGACAAGCATCTTGAAGTATTTTAATAAGAATAAAAGAAATCATTTACGAAATTAAAAATATACTTTATTAAATATTAGCGTAAGAAGAAAATAGGTGCAATTCAGTAGGCTGGCATTATAATATCAAACGTGCATATGATTATCTTTTTAAGTTATGGGCGATTGTTACGGCCTAATTCATTGACAGTTTTAAAACCTATTTTAGTTATCGATTATTTTATCTTATTCGCTCAGGCTGAATTCAAAAGGCGTTCGAAAGGGACAAAACATTCGATAAGTAAATCAGGTTTTAAAAATATGAATAAGGTCGTCACTCTATATGGATAGTACTACTGCACTTATATTAGGGCACACCTCTGACTTTTCGGAGTTATGTGTGTATTGATAGTCAATGACCACGTACTATAACGATGAAGCAAAACATCGAGAGGAAACCTGCATGCCGTAGCGATTTTAAAGAATTTCTACGTTATGTAAAATCCGCCAACCCGCGCTAGGCCAGCGTGGTGGATTATATGGCCCCTCTCAATCGTACTTTAGATTGTAGAGGAGGCCCGTGCCCTGCAGTGGATATATAGACTGATACAGATAGTGTACTTACAATCAACTGTAGTTTTTAAATTCATGTTCTGTATAATGGACATATACATTAAAATATGTGCTAATATCAAAACTTATAAAATATTCTATAATGTATAATGCTTTTTGCGTACCATTCAAAATAAAATAAAAATACGAATGCTAGTGTAAATATAATATTACAATTTCATGATATTTCTACCGACACATCACAATTCGCAGTTGCTTAACTGGATTGTACTGAAATAAACTTCCCTCCGGTTTATATTTTAAGCGAGCGCTCACTAACAAATTTCAAATTTAATTATGTACACTGTTTCAATTGCGTACGATTTTATAAGGATAATTTTGTGAAATTCCATAAACCTTGAGAATTTAAATAAGAACCAATTAATGTAATTTACTTTGAATTTGTTTTTTTTAACCATTGAATGTTGATATAAAATAAGGAAAAAAACTGAAATGTTACTGATTTACGTTAGGTTATCAAACATGACGTCCCGGGTTCGGTTACAAGTTTGTCAAATCCATCAAACGCGAGTTTAAAAATTAATCTTTCGGGATTTTAATTTTTCCCAAAAAGCCTGATATCATACCTTGGCTCGTAATAGAAACTTAAAAATACTTTCCGCAACATTCACTCATAATATTGTGCTGGTCCCATGTAAATGTGAGATATGGACAGATAGTAACATAGACACGAAAGTAACCTACAAAATATAGTATGGTCTCATTTTTCAACCAGCCAGACTACCATGTATGTATGAGTGTGACCCCTACTTTTTGTAGGTAAAGGGCCGCATACAGGGAATTTGAGGTCGCCGTGGAAGCAAGACAAATCGACCGCAGACTCAAATATAGAGGGTAATTTTTCACGCGTGTCCTTTGAATTTGTAAGTGCGAAAGATAAGTTGTGGTTACTTGCTTACAAATTGGAGTCATTTTTGCAACGGTTTAAATGAAATTTATTTTTCTTTAAAGATATTTTGAGTAGTGGTACGATCTAATGCATGCATACTATCTATAAAAGTAATACATGACAGGACTACATGTACTAACATAGTTTTGTGAGATAATGTACATTAACATAATATGGATGTTATTATCTTAATGAAATGAATTATAATTATTATTGCTATCGGTCAAAGTGTTATAGTTTAGAAGAACACTAATTGAAATTAACGGTGATGAGTTTAATAGAGGTTATGAATGTAACGAATTACAAGGTCTTTTGTTTGAAACATAATTTAAAGTCGATTCGGACTTTGCTATGATTTTGGAGTAGAATTACCCAATGGAACTTTGAATTAAAATTTTCTTTCCAACTAAGAAATCTAAATGCATTTATATGCTAATGTTATCGAATTTGAGACTAAATTGATTGTGAACAAATAATACCATTATCACTAGGATTACAGAGGTTTATTTTTGGCGTAAATCATTTAAGTCCTGTTCAATAAAATCCACCCACATAGTCTTTAAATATTTTATTGTGAGGTAATTCACTCCGCCCACACGATCTAATAAAGTCAACTTGATCCTCTGATAATAATAGAAGCTCAACAAATTTCAATGAAATATTTAAAATACATACTGTATTGTATAGGTTAAGCCTTGGTCTATGAGGTAAGTGCCGTTCTGTATTACTGAGCTTATTTCAGGCATGATGACAACATTTTAATTTTATGCCAGACTGTAATATGAGATTTTCAAATGTGAAAACTCACACAAACTCACTCAAATTGATTGTTTTATTTGGGAATCATAAAGTGGTTACTCGTTTAATGAAGCGTCAAAAGTACTTTGTGAAGTAAATAAATAAATACGACCGTTTCATTTATAGTTCTGACTTCACAGAAACATACGAGTTGCGTAGGAATTAAAACTTAGTAGAGATTTTGAGTTTTTTAATTAGTGGATGCAGGCGACCTCCAACAGGTTGATGTGGAGATCTTCTGAGGAGGCATATGTTCAGCAGTGGACTTTCTATGCCTCAAGATATATATATATACACATATATATATATATATATATATAGACTTTGTGGTCTCACAACACGAACCGGAAACAAATATTTGTAAGCCACAAAAACTTATTTATCAGTGCGATGATGGAACTCGCGGCCTTTTGTCTTGCACTCAGCGCTGCCAATTGCGCCAGGAAGGATTCGAAAAAAAAATCTTTTTGATCTTCATGAGTATAAGGGTGGGATGAGGTGAGGATAAGCGTAGTGGAAAAAGTCACGGGCTTATTTATAGACAGATTTAAAACTTATTTCAGTTATCGGCTGTTTTGTTCCTTTTGAACGACTTTGAAATTCAGTTTGAGCGAATAAGACAAATAAAATCGATAACTAAAATAGGTATTCATTCTGTCCATGAATAAGGCCGTTAGAGTTTATTCATTATGAACGCTGGAACGAAACTCGGTAGTATTCATACTGCGGGTTATATTTCCAAGAAATAATTGCGGTTCGGCCATGATCAGACCCCGCGTTGCTGACAGGAATCTGATTGCGGTGTAATTAGTTCGAGACATGTTTTTATCATTGTTTCTTGTGTCATTGTAGAAACGGTCTTAATTTGTGTGATGTATGTTTGTTAAGTCTATTTGATGCTTTCAACCCAAGCTAATGCAAAAATATTTTCCTGTACGTTTTTTTATATTGCTAGTTCTATTTTATCTTAATGTGAAAAAGGGGCTTTCTGACGGTAGGGTATTCATATCTGCCCGGATAGCGACCATACACAGTAGTGGGGAACTCGTCACAGTCACAAGCAATCGCAAATCGCGTTTCGGGTCCAGGCTTTGTATATCGGATTTCGAGTTTGTCGGCATAATTGTAACGATCGGTGAGAGATAAACATCTGTTGCCGATTGATTCTCTATTTGGATCGTTTTGTACTTACTATCAAGTACTTTGTATTCGCTTTGACGTGTTCACTGATGCTGTGTATTTTTGGTAGTGGAAATCTGTAGTCTTGGTTTTTTTATGCTACGAATGGTGAGACGAGCATGCCATTCGCCTGATGGTAAGCCATACGACCGCTCATTGACAGGAGCTAACCCGAACATCACCATAAATTACAAAGTAATTCTTAGCATTCCACTGCGCTCGCCATCCTGAGACACAAGATGTTAAGTCTCATTATGTTTAGTAGTTACTCTGGCTACAATGTCCTTCAAACCGGAACATAAAAGAGTATTATGAAGTGAGTGAAGTGAGTGAGTGAGTTTGGCGGAAGAAATAAACATTTCGTTGGTACCTGTCCAGGCGGCCTCTCACTTATGAGAGACCTGTCAGTTTATCATTATACCCACATTTTTATGTTGAGTCATTGACTAAGCAAGTTCCTGATGTATTAGTACGAGTATTACCATAAATTGTTCTGGTAATGAAGCACGTATGTGACTTGTGTCAATGAATTCGCCTCCCAAACTCCTGTTCTAAAAACAAATGAACGCACGCCCGCATCACTAATCACCGCCGGCCGAACCCTATAGTTTCATCAAACCGTTTCGTTTCACGCAATATAGCCGACTGAATCCCCGTTAACGAACTATACAGAACAGTGACAGACAATTTTTTTTCGACGTCAAACATTTTTTACATTCAGCACAGAATGGCACAGAATGCTGATATACCCGTCACTGTGGCAGTTTTATGCTGACTCTACTTTATTTATTTAGAAACTACAGTGTGTGATGGCTTTTAATTACTTCGCTGGCTGTTTGGTCGTGCGCCTTTGACAAAGTTGCTGTGTGAAATATTGTTTTTTTTATTGATGTGTATTTTATTAAGAATTGTGGATTTATTAAATGTTTGTTTGTTGACACATTTATGTTACACTAAGAAAATAGTGGCCAATATTAATAACTCTATTCTATTCTATAATTACATATAATATATCATATCTACTCTATTATTCTCAAGTTATATAATACATTTGGCAACTTTTGTAGTGATTTGTTTCCGCAGCAAATGAGACTTTAACAAGAAGAGGTTTTTATTATCACTTTAAAAATAACGTTAAACTGTTTCAACATTTATTTTACCATAATTTATTTTCACCGTTCATAATAAAGTTCAGTTTCCTTCAGCCAAATAAAATCACGTCTCATAACCAATACTCATAATATATGCTGTTTGGAATTTCAGAGAATGCAATTATACATACATACGAGTACAATGATACGTAACTACAAATATATTATTTATATTTGAAATGCAATAGCTTGAAACATTGCCCTTAAACAAATTATATGAATTATGTGGCATAATTTAGTTTCTTATTTTACTTACTAAATTTAAAAATGGTCACTAATATGTGTACATTTTCGTCATATGAATAATTATAATAAGTTATAAAGGTATAGTTCATCGGATTGGATAATTTGAAAAAATAAGGTCGTTAACGAAATTAAATATTAATGTAAAGAACGTAAAACACAACTGACGAAATTAATAAGTAATTACACTTTTAAAGCCGTTTCGGAATACATTTTAATCACCCTTATTTTCTATAGGCACAGAAACACTTGTAAAAGGAATTAAGTTTTTAAGTGAGAATATTATGAAGTCTTAGACATTAATTTTTTGCCGACGAAGTCTAGACATTTTTATGTTAAAGATTAAATGTTTGATCAAGAAGTTAATTAGTTAAAATGTAATGTTTTAATTATGCTTGAATTGAATATGAGGTTAAGTTTTTAAGAGAATTATATTTTGTTGTTTTTTTTTTAATTATATCTGTCATTATTTGGTTATGGCAGGATAATCGAGCTAGCCTCGATAACAAACGACGTGCACATTTTTTATGTGTATGTCTCTTGGGGACCCATACAACTATTTCGTATTCTATATAATTGCTGGCATAATTTGTCGTCAGGTATTCCATATGGGCTGCATGCACCCTACAGAAGGCTGTATCTTATCAGTCTTAGTATCTACTACAAAAACGTAAAATTGTACATACAGTTACACCTATACCAAAATACGCAATTAAAAGTGCCACTAACGCTGCTTTCGGTTCATTAAACCTGTTTCCGTCCTAAGACGTGACAGGAGCGAGCCTAATGCTATTCCATTCAGGTATTCCAGTACCGAGCCATTCATTCATAAAATTATTAAAACTCAAACCTCTCTTAAAGTGGATACACTGATTTGAGAACCAAACCTCACGGCTCACAGATCTTAAGGCTAAAAAAAAACTTACTTGACAAATACCAAAATCTATATTTATGTAAATTCACACGAACTTTCTCATTTTGATAGCATCAAAATTTCCTATTTGTTTTGTTTATTTTAGACTAAATTCATTCCATTAGCTTCCATCAATATTCAGCATTTACGCGCTAACAGATTTTCCCGGGTGCTGAAATTCATATTTGTAAATTTTAGTAACCATTAGGTGTCCGGAAGTTTAGAAAGCTCTTTACTAGAGTGCATTGTTTATTGTAAGTTGAATAAGGGATTGCCTTGTTATATGGATAAAAAGACTGAAATAGTGATGGTAAGTTCAATGTAGCCTAGATTGATATAACGGCGAAGGAAAACATCGTGAGTAAATTTGCATACCATAGCGATTTATAAGAATTTCTATGGGATGTAAAGTCCGCTAACCCGCACTAGGCCATCGTGGTAGACAATATGGGCTAACCCCTCTCAATTGTTGAGGAGGCCCGCGCCGTGTAATGGGACGTATAAGGGCTGATACAGTACAGTTTAGGAATCTGTATCTATATATCAATGTAGACATATGCGTCGACGAGAGATAGTTTGACTTGTCGGTCGAGACATGCTCACCTACTCAAAATTGAAAACATAATCTCAAACAGAAACACGAAACAATTGGGTGGATCATTATTTATAATATAGGGATTTTCCACCATTGTGTAAGTCAAATGTGAAGATCATGCTTTCTATTATAAATGTCAAGACATAGTTTTATTAAAGTATCAAAACAATTTATATTACAGTTTTCACATAAATTATCTTTTATTTTGCTTAAACTATTCAGACTAACGGAGAACAAATAAGCTTAAAACTAAAAGAAACAATAACAAATTTTTGACCTAAAATATTCATCAAATTGTAACAAAGTTGGAATATAATAAATCGAGTAAAATAATATGCTACATTTCCAATAGAGAATAACAGACGCACTGATCCGAAACTTGGTTGAAATATGTTCGAACTGTTTATAATTTTAAAAGCAAATTGTTTTATATGTTGTTGAATGTTATTCAGTGTTTGTTTATGTGTTATAGTCAGAAGTCCATGTGCAGTCTCTTTACGGAATGATTGAGTTATCCTAGATTTGACCAAAGCCTTCGGTCAAATCACGAAATAAATTCCAATTTCTGCCTTTGACTAAAGTATTTTAGTCAAAACTTAAAGTTCCTAACTTGTATTGATATTTAGAAGAGGCCTTTGCTCATCAGAGGCCTTTCGGTGACCAAAGACACTCATAACAAAAAAACACCTACTAAAATATCCTTTCACATTTCATAATGAGTCTATAATACATTATTATTAAATTCCAACTGGCTATAACATTTTAATATCCCTTTAATACCCGTGTAGCACGCATGCAGTTTTTACTTTAATATGCATATTCCGTAGGTTTAAAAAAGCACTTTATATTTAAGGCGAGGAAAAACAAAACGCCTCAGTCACGTAAACTGCGAAGAAGTAATCCTACGTCGACCCCGTTCTTGCTTATAATGTCATCTGAATTCAAACTCGGAAGGTGGAATATTATATTGTGCTGGGTATTGTTAGAGGCTTCGTCTGCTTGATTGGAGTTGATAATACATTTTTCCTGGATTCTGATGCTAACTGATGGTTATAACACAGTTCGCATATCGACTACCGTTCCGATCTGTCACCGATCGACACAATTCTTTGTATCAACCCATATACGTCCCACTGCAGGGCACAGGCGTCCTCTACAATCGAGAATACGATTGAGAGGGGTTAGGTCATATAGTCCACCACGCTGGTCTAGTGCGTGCTGGCGAACAATCGACACAATTATCCCAGCCTATTTTTTTAACTCGTTGATAATGATAATCTAATTCCTGTGTTTTTTCGGCAATTCACACGTCGCCTTCAACATCGTAAATATCTCTATTATAAACGTCCCAAATTTCTGACTTAAAAGCTGACCCTATTTCTGCTGAGCGCCTTAACCGCTCATCCCAACGGCTGCTGTAAAGCGGACGTCAGTAACGCAAATTACTTCGAAAAGAGTTACAGAAGTGGCTTCACTACTGCGAATTCTATTTGCAAATTCGAGCGCGGATGTTCGAGATTTGAACTTAATTATCGATTTATGTTAAATTACATTAAGGGCGAGTTTCACCACGTCCTCATAAAGTCTCTAGTAGCTATCTTGCACTCATCTGTCAGATAAATCACAAAATTCGGTTTTACAATTTTTATTTTATCTGACAGATGAGTGCCAGATAGCTATGAGGGACTCTATCAGGATAGGGTAAAACTGGCCCTAAATTATGCAGAGGAAGGATAAAGGCTATTCATTATAGGCACTATGATTAGCAAGGCTATTCATAAAGGTTCTATAATTAGGATTATTTTTGTAACAATAAAGAAAGGAAGATTGCATAGATTCTCAGTTATCTAATAAAATCCATTTGAACAGTGATCAAGATTAACAAATGTTTACCTTTGTCTCTTACCACTATAGTGACGCATTGAAGTGTATCTCGATTAACAGCCTGCGTATATTTGGTTTCGAACATCCTGGCATTACTGTTTCAGGGGTAAAAAAATATCTCTTCACGGAGAATACTCCACCCAAACTGCAATTCATAATAATATGTATAACATCAATCGCATAGTGATATCGCAATTATAAAAAATTTTACTCAACAATAGGAGTCGACGTTAGCTAACAAGCTAATTAGAACCTTTTATAATTCTATTCCACATAATATTGTGACGTTAGACGTAGATTTGTTATGAATTTATTCTTCTAACAAGCCGTTGCCTCATCTGCCTGTGGCTGTCCTAGTTAAAATTAGGTTCGTTAAATATATTTTCTCTTATGAATTTTCTTTGAACGCTACAATTTAAGTAGAGCGTGGTGAAATTGGGCGGTCAGGCCACTAAAACTTTACAAGCTAAATTGTTTTACCTTGTCGATGTCGTTCCACCGTGAATTTTGATCGAATCAGTGTAATTGATTACGGTTTATGTTTCATAAATTTCTACTACAACAACTGGCTCGGGGGCAGTTGTATTACGATACGATTACAAAGCTGAGGTCTCGGGTTCGAATCCCGGGTCGGGCAAAATGATGTTGGATTTTTCTATTCATAATCAGCCCGGAGTCAGGAATTTGTGCCCAATATGGCGATAGGCTCGCCCCCTATCACATTGTTTGACGGAACACACTAGGCGAAACGTGGGTCTCCTGCTTGCACCTCTGCCTACCCCTTCTGGGATAAAGGCGTGATGTTTATGTTTGTACTATGACAACGAGCTCAGCTGTCACGTTCCGTTTGGTGAGTGAGATTGCCGGGTGCACAATGTTCCTTTCGTCCCATCCGGTTTCCTGGTTGCTCCCCTCCGGATTTTAAGGTCCCGCAACATATTTATGAACCGAGCGTTGTGGATGGTCATAAGCGGCAGTGATTACTTACCATCCGGTGATCTGTTTGCTTGTTTGCTGGATCTATGCAATAAAAAACATGCGTGAATCACGTGAGTTTTAAATCTATTTACGACAGAACCCAGAACACGAGAAACTGGAAAAAAACAATATGACATGACACATTGTGTCAAATGTATCTATAGTGGTTGCTAACCACACTGATGGATATTCTACAACCAACAAAACAAAACTCTACTGTAACGTAATTCCACTTACATTAATATAATTTAGAGACACATTTTCGTGCTGGCATTGCGTATTACGTGACTTCAAAAATTTAAGCATAATGTGTGTATTCCGCCTCTCAGCGATAAGGGAAGCTTTTGTAGGAACCCGCATAATTTTGTCATAATGGCATAATTAGCTACTTGTGATTTGCTGCTTCAGGTAATGTGCAAGTAGAAATTTCTTTTTATTTGACCCTTTAATAATCTTAATAATATCCAATATTTAAAAAAAAAAAATAGTTCAAAAATGACATGAGTGGTAATTCAGTCCATCCTAAGGTTTCCTGGAAGAGATCGCAGCTAGCGATAAGGCCGCCTATTGTAACCATATCATTAGTTTTTAAGTGTTTTCATAGTGTTGTAAGTTTTTTTTATATTTGGTGTACAATAAAACATATGTAAATAAATAAATAAAGCCTTTCTGTGGCTCGTTAAAGCTACGGTACCAAGATGCCTCATCGAATACTGCAGTGAATTAATACATTTTCAGTTTGGCGTCGCTCTTTGAGGGATACTGGCAGAGATTCTAAAGCTGATGGCCCAATACCCCAATTTTCATGTCTATTGTATCAGCCCATATACGACCCACTGCAGGGCACGGGCCTCCTCTACAATCGAGAGTACTATTGAGAGTGGTTAGGCCATATAAGTCCACCACGATGGCCTAGTGCGGGTTGGCGGACTTACACACCGTAGATTTTTTTTAAAATCGCTACGGTATGCAGGTTTCCTCACGATGTTTTCCTTCACCGTTAAAGTGCGTGGTGATTGACTATCAATACACACATAACTCCGAAAAGTCAGAGGTGTGCCCTGGGATTTGAACCCGCGACCACCGTGAACATGTAGGCAGCCGAGTCTGGTCCGATACCACGAGGCCACCACGTACGTCAGTATTATTTTAACACATCAGGATGATAATATTTGGCAAATGAACTTCCAAACCATTTTATTACCGGAATTGTTACCGGAGAATTATTTAGTAGCATAAATGTCGAACTATGATTGAATTTAAATATAAGCCGATTAAACATGATGAGTTGTATTGATTTATAAAACAAAATGTTTTACATCTATTGCGTAATATTGGCTACATGTTTCAACAAAGAAAACTAGAAGAATAAATCTTGCATAATCAGAAGCTGAATAAAAAGCCCTAGTGGTTTAGCAAGGTATTTTCTTGTGACAAAAAAGTAAAACGAAGCTTTGTAAATCCTTTGTCGGCGTCCGATCGCAGCGGTATTAAAATGTTGGCTTTCTTAAGCTTCAAGACCTAGGTTTTAAGACGTTGAAGTAAAGCTTAAGTGTGTTCTTAAACTCTTAATAGAAAATAGTTAGTAATTTTTTTTAAATGATTTTACATACACACTGTGATGCTTGGATTTTTATATAGATAGACGTGTGACCCTAACACAGTTGAACTTATTACTAAAATGTAATAGGAATCGAGTTTATTATCATGAGGGTTCAAATTCTAATTCCTAGCGACCTTAATGAGATTTTTTGAATTCAAAAACTCCTATCAATATTCAAGTGGTGGTAGGATGATTTTCAACAGGTCACTGTGGAAATAATTGGGAGAGGCCTATGTTCAGCAGTGGACTTCCTTTGGCCGATGAATTGGATTGGTAGGATAATACAACATAATCATATTCGCGCGGATTTTCGACGTTTACGTACAACGTAGAGTACGTTGTACGTACCCTTAATAGTAACCTACGCAAATGTATCCCATTTCAGGCACAACTAGTGTATGTCTATGTATAAAGCCCCATTTACAAGGAGAGAGTTTCTTAACATAAACGCTAATAGACATAAACGCTCTAGATTATCGTGTTCTGACAAATGTTTACATGATGCAACTATTTTATATCCTTCCGATAATCGTATCTCCTGGGCGAGAAACTCTCCCTGTGTAAATGGGGCTTAACTGTGGTTTTCACATACCGATGGATACTCTAAACTTACTGTTCTGCACTTATAATTAGAGGCTTAGCAGTCACTTTATCGCACCTATATAAAAAAACACAAATTGAATTGCCCAGCCCGGAATCGATTCCAAAACCTTCCGTTTCCCAGCCTACGTGCACACTAATGAGGTGACATAAATCGTAATAAAAAACAGTGAGAGCGCAATGTCGGTCAGTGTTCGTATAAAGCTAATAATAGCCTTGATATTCCGTGACCCGTAAAGAACGTCATTAGTAACGACCTTTGTGGACTTCCATGGCTGAAATATTGGCACTTTCTACACCAGTCAAGGAGTAAATAATGAGATAGAGTTATTTGTTATGTATAAGTATAATAATGGATAATATTTTTTTTATTGCGATGAATGGCGAGACGAACTTGTCATTCGCCTTATGGTTAGCGATATGACCGCTCGTGGACAGTAGCTAATTCAAACAACAGCATTAGGTACAAATCAATGCTTGGCATCCAGAGACATGAGATGTTAAGTCACATGTTCAGTAGTTACTCTGGCTAGTACATACTAGTAAAGTTACATAAATTTCTTAACCAACAATCACTATGAAAGAGAATTGTCAATATATTCTTTAATAATAAAACAAATAAAATGTTAATACAGTGATATACGTGGGGACTTGCACTTGACTTTAAGAAAGCATAAAATTAGATTAAAATTATTGATGCAATTACTGAACTTATATATACACAAATACCGTTCAATAATATTTCAGGATCAAGTTAGTGAATAATTTATTCCTGTTTTGTAATTCAAAATTATACAAGTACTTTATCCTCATTATTTATTTAATTATTTTTTATTTTTTGCAGAAATATTTAATATTGCACGTTTAGAGCATTTAACTCGTAATATGAATTTATAAATTACAACTATCCTCATCGTCTTTTACCACAGGAAAGTCATCTTTAAAAATGGCTTTTCTACATTAATAATATCATTTATATTACGTACCAGAGGTACTATATAAATCAACATCATACTAGAATCAAAGAGTATCAAAATCACAAACCACACATTTGTCCGTGAACGATTCTGGATAGCGGAGGATGTAATAAAAACATTAATATCTGATTGTAAGATAAAAAGCTTTCTGTATCGGATGATTGATGGGCTTTGTCGTAATAACTCTACGAAAAGAAATATGTGTAGAGTATGTAGATGTGTTGGGCTTTGTAGATCGTTATATCGTTATGGTAGATACAATATTATGCAATAGTATTATTTTAACCTCCGCATACTAGATGGACAGACGATCTAGTTAAGGTTGTAGGGAGTTGATAGACGTAGGGTGGTTCCAAAAACTTGCTGTTGAGATCATTGGAGGAGAGTTACGTTCAGCAGTGGGGAGAGAGAGAGAGAGAGAGAGAAGGAAGAGAGATATGTATAAAAATTTATCTGATAGAAATAGTGGTAAGGTACTGGGATTCTTGTGTGTTCTAATTTGGTTCGTAAATTTAATCTGTGGGCTTTGGTTACGCAACCTGTTAGGGTAAATTGTTGGCGAATATTTAGTGTAACCAAATACAAATACGACAGATTTTAAGTAGCAAAGTCATACAATATGTCCCATGTATCATGTAAACGCTCGTATCCCCCGAGGGGTAGACAGAAATGACATTAATGGCACGAATAATTTCGATTACCATATTTCCGAAGTGAGATGTGACGAGCCTATCAGCTTGACACAATTTCTAGTCAGGCAACTCATAAGATTTCTAAATCGAAAAATTCATACAATACCACAACCGAAAACATAATTTGCTAGTAAATATGGCAAATTTCCCTAGGCAAATATTTGGAAATCCTAGGCACTGACGGATTCTGAAAGGCTTTGTACAGATTTCAATTTTGCCGTTTCTACACAAGTCTAGTAATATCGACCGTACCTCGTACGTGCTACATCAAGGGTATCATTCGACGGCACATGTTTCTAAGCTTGTTTGCAGTTTTGGGATATAAAGGAGATATTTGGATATTGTATATTTACTGGTGGTAGGTCTTTCATATGTGTGAGGCCGCCAGGGTAGGTACTACCACATGTATATTTCTCCCGTCAAACAGCAGCGTAAATGCACTGTTGTGTTTCGGTTTGAAGAACATTGTAGCCAGAGTTACTACTGGACATAATGAGGCTTAACATCTTATGTCTCAGGATGGCGAGTGCAGTGGTATGCTAAATATTACATACTGTCCATGAACGGTCGTATCGCTTACCATCAGACGAATGGTATGGTCGTCTCGCCATTCATCGCAATAAAAAAAAATATTTTAGTGATTTACTTAAATATTTTGGAAGTGTGATGTGAATTGTTTGCTATAATCTAGTGTATCTACTGTCGTATCTATTTCTATAAATGTCTATATACTTCGTACAGATGTTGAGATAAAGTTGAAGAGTTTGTTTGGACGCGCTAATCTCAGGAATTACTGGTGGAAATACTGGTCTGATTTGAAATATTCTTTTAGTGTTGAATAGTCCCTTTTTTTGAGGCAGGCTTTGGAGATATTTAACCCAGTAAAATACTTATATTATATATATATATATATATACTTTTATACCGGAGAAACGTTTTTAGCAATACAAGTGTTATACATTCGGAATTGTTTTTTTTTTGTATGTTACGTTTTTACACTTACACGATCATTATGAAAGCTTGCAGTTGGTCAAGAGTATAGAAAGAAATTTAAATTATCTTCGACGACAATTTAATACCTAGAAAAATGTGTATGCATCCGTATTATCTTGAGCTCGCAAGCAAAGTAGTGAGTAAAACTTGGTATTCTATATTATAACATATTTTTGCGCACCATCAATATAAAACGTTTTTCACACGGCCATAACATTACAAACTTATATACGATTTGAGTGCAAGTAAGTAAGTACAAAAAGTATGCCTACAAATTGGTAGCCGAGCCCGCACAGTCATAAAGTGACTAAGGCCCACAAAAAAAACAATAAAAAAAAATTGGTAGCCAGTGGCTTCACTATAGCCCTGTCATTGCATAAAGTCTGTGAGCGTAGGCGAGAGCTGTTAGACCGGTGTAGCAAAGATTAATGAAGCGGAAATTCATACTAAGAGCTCGCGTAACTTTATAACAAGAAAAAAGTCACATTATGAACGTCATAAAGATGTATACAACAAAAACTCGACAGTTATATAATTTATTTGGCTTTAATCATTTATATTTTCAATTAATAAGTTTATTTCATATTAGAGACAAAATATATTCATATTATATACATATTTTTTGCGCTCTTCCGTCACGCCTATATCTCAAAGGATTACGGAAAAGCGAAACCGTCAAATCCAATCAGCTGAGTCACGTTTTCGTAATGGATTATTAAAGAATCACATAAATTGGATCCTTCAACCTGAGGGTTTCATCCATGCACATGATTAGTACGAAACAAATGGATTATATAAATACACCACGATTATATGATATATAATACGTATATATAATAAATATACGGACTACGTGTATGATGCAACAGTCACACACGTAGTCCTGACCCCACACTAAAATCGAGTCTTGTGTCATGGGTTAGGTAATACGAGAGACTTTTCTGTCTCACAAACACCCAGACCCGAAACAAATACCTGTTGATCACACAAACATTTCGGTGCAGGGGTCGAACCCGAATCCTTTCGTTTCACAGGCGACGTCTAATCAATTGCGCCACGGAGGCTGTCATACGTATATAAAGTCATGTTTATATAAAGGAGAATATGCAAAACAAGAAATTAAGTTTAGAATTTAATAAACACCGTTTAGGTATGACCGCTGAACCCCTTCCTCATCTCGAACTACTCAAACTTAAAGGACGTCAAAGCAGCTGCGATTGTTTAGTTAGATCATATTTCATAATCAGCATCATCATCATCAGCCTTTTGTTGTCCACTGCTGGACATAGGCCGCCTCCAAATTGAGACATATTTAAAGAACACAATAATTAGGTTTGTCTAGTGGTTTAAGCACTTTCATATTAAATACAAAATAATTTGTTGTTTAAAATTTAATATTATAATATAATAAAATGTGATATAAAATTACATTGCTTAGAAAACGATAATAGTACGACATCTAGCATATTATATTGATCGTATCATGTACCTATTGTATGCTAATCTTTCTATTCTATGATTGACATGTTATAAGTCCTATTTTTGTTCCCATTAATGTAGGAATTTCGTTTTACAAAAAAATCATCATTTTCCTGTACCATGGCAAAATTCAGACCCGTGTCGAGCCTTACAGGCCTTTAGAACGTCAGTAAACTGTTGGGTGACCGGTAAACTTTCGCCAGACAGATTTCAATGGAGCTTTAGCGCGACAAAGTTAACGACATCTCTCGCGTGTGTTTAAACTGAAATGACGCATATTTTAAGCTGGTATTTTAGCAGATTTATTTACAGAAATGAAGTGTAAATACACTTTTATTTTATATAATATATGTATATTAGACTAGATTTTGATTGCGGCTACGCTCGTTTACGATAACTCTAAAATTAATTATTTTTCAAGATACTATAGATTCTTATTTCTGTCATTCGGTCATTAAATAGGAATTTATTGATGTTGGTAGGCCGAGTTCTTATGCCAGATTACCTTATTTTACATTTCAAACGAACGCTTAAAGCCCCTTTTATAAGAAGAGAGTTGCTCGCGGCGAGAATAGTATGCGATTATCGTATGACATAATCGCCGTAGTTTATCGTGTTCTGACAAATGTTTACTTTTTTATTTCCTGATGATAATCGTATCTTTAAAGCGAGAAACTCTCCTCGTGTAAATGGGGCTTAGTAGTATTTTTTTATATCCGAAGGGAGTACTTATTTTCTGGAAGAAAAGTACTTACTATGCTTTTCCGTATTCTTGACAAAGTTGGTGTAAATTTTATGATTTTTGATCGTGTAGTTAAAGCTTGAAAGCATAACAAACAAATAAATTTTCGGATTTATGTTAGTATGGATTTTCGTCATTATACATCCGACTATATAAATTTACAATAATAGTTATTGTTAATCGTCGATATGTTATCTTTAGTTAGTTAAATCCCGACTTTTATGCTGAAACTTCTATGTATATTTCAATGTTTTACGTTGCACGTAATCCGGTCCCCGTTCATAGTTTAGAGACAGTTGGCACGAGTATGTGGTTTGTTTATAGATATTATGCATTATGAAAGGATTATGCTTCAATCTTTATGTAAACTGTATTACAAGTATAATAAAGACGATTTTAGATTGCATAAAATTAAGTTTTATAACTGCAATGTCCAATATTATGGAACCTGAATAAACTAATCTTAATTTTATAGTAACAATAATTTTTAATAAACGTCCTTGCTATCTACTGCATATATAGTACGAACTCAATACTATCTGTATGATTGCTGTCATCAACCTTTATCGCTCCAAAATTATAATCAACTACATGAATTATCAGGTCAACAGGCCAATGTGGAGAACCTTGGGGAAGGCCCATGTTCAGCAGTGGACTTCCTGTGACTGAAGAGATAGAGAGAGACATAAATTATCTTAATAATTCCCACACTAACGCATAGCTCAAATCGCCTCTGATGCTCCGAAGAAAATCTCAAACAATGAATATTAATTAATATTTGCACATGTAACAAAGTTTGGAGTGCTGTAAAGGGTGTTGCGGCTATATCATAAAGACAAGTTTTGATTAAGGGAAGCTATTGCTTAGTACTAAGGGAGTAGGCATACACTTCGGGACATAAGTGTTGACTGTGTGTGATTGTTTGATCTATTGATAAATTGGATTTGAAATAATTTTGTCTCATAGATGGTAGGGTGTTCTGCTTGTATAACTAGAGGCATGCAGTTCGATTCCTAGATACGACAATTTGCTTTAAATTTGTTTTTGGTTTGGAAAATAAGATGGAAAGTAGTCTGGGACAGGAATTTGTGTCCGGATTGGGGATAAGCTCACTGCCTATCATTATGTGAGAATTTCATATTCGTCAAAATATAGGTGGCTCTACACATATTTACATCTCTGCCTACCCTGGGGCTATAGCCGTGAACTTATGTGCATGCATGACGTATGTATGAAAAGAATTTGATATATTTCTAGGTACAAGCGGGTTTCTTGGTAGTTGAGTTGCGAGCTTAGATTCAATTTAGATACAACTTTCGAGGAAAAACTGTACACGTGCTCACAGACTATATAGATTTTTATGAAATATAGATTGCTCGCTTTTGTAAAATTTATATTTATGAGGCCTTATTATGTTTACAATATAAACCGCTTTGGGCAACAATGTCGTTCTATTAATTGGTTTTATTTGTTGAATTGAAAGACAAATTACTTGTATAAAGATTTTTTTCTATGAAGGTAGTTACCATTATATATATATTATATTAAGAGCTTCATATAGATTATAAAAAGGCATGAGAGTACAAAAGGTATTATACACTTTTAATACAGAGTGAAGATTGCGGGCCGGAATGTAATATCCTGTGACGAAAATTAAATTTATTTTGCGATGTCTTTAATTTCCTTCACATGTGCTTTCTGAGAATTTGCTTTCGAAATTTACAAAGTCTTGAGTAAAATATGCACGTCAAAATACAATACTAAAGCTAGGTATATCTTACAGAAACCATATTCAACTGTTCTGTGGTATATCTATACGAAATACCGAGTCATTCGGTTAGACAGCTTCCGTGGCGTGGTTGATTAAATGTCGGCTGTGAAACGAGAGGCCGCGGGTTCGATTCCCGTACCAAAACAAAAGTTTGTGTGAACCACAAGTATTTGTTTCGTGGCTGGGTGTTTGTGAGACAGAATTTCGCCTCAATCTCACGATGTGATAGGTGGCGAGCCTATTGCCATAACGGGTACAAATTCCTGACATTCCTAAAATTTCATAATACACTGCAAAGAAATCCGCTATCTCAGAAAGCAGACTTTCTCAATTTAGACAGTTTGAACAAAAACATAAAAGATTTACCCCTATCGACTCCTTATCGTTACCGAAAAATGTACTTTATTTTCCCACTTTGTTCTCTCATTCACACATAACACGGTTCACAATTGACCTATTTCCTTTCATACAAAAAATACTCAAGACATAAAACCCAAAATGGATTCATTTCAAACACCGCCCTCCCACAAAGGGATTCAATAATGTAGCCTTTATACCGGCCAAGAAATGACTGGCTTACAACGAGTGGACATCAATGTTTGCTTTGTTCAAATCTTGGCATCGCTAAAGCCTTTCGGGAACTGTTCCAGATCACTTAAATATGCATAGACCTACTCTAGATAAATCTGATACGATGCAGCCGATGCATTTGTCTGGCGTTTTGCGTATGTTTTCTCTCATTATGAAATCTTTGGGTTTTACGCGCCAACCTTATATTTTAGAGTACATTTTCTACACTTCTACAGATTTAATCTAGATTTGAAGCTAATTTGGATACTTTCTGGAAAGTGATAACGAGGTGCTGTAAAATATTTTTAAATTCGGAGTTTGATAGTGCTTGGAGAGAATCTTTATATCAGTCAAACCATTTTTGCTAAAGGTCTATTAAAACCTCGCCTCATTTATGCCATATCGTTCGCTCTCGACAATGCCGTTTAAAACAATAGTTACGGAAGACCCGAATAGCATCCGAAGTATCTCGTCGCATGTTAAAACAGTATTACAATTGAAGAACAAAAGGTTGCTAGACTGCTTTAATATGACTCGAAACATATTGCTGTTATTTTAAGCTGTTATATCAAACAAAGAAATACTTTACATGGATATAATGCTTAAGTGCTGATATTATAATTGTGAGGTAAAAGTTATGCATCAAATAAATTGTAACCTTAGCGAAATATATTTTTTCAATCATTATATTTGTGCATATTGTATTTATTTGTTCTTAACAGCACACAGGACGTAAAAACATGCAAAGATAATACAAATTAATAAAAAAGTACAGAGCGCGGTCTTAACGCATCGTATCGTATCTTATGCTACAAATATTATTTCTTCTACCATTGTAAAATGTGCCTTAAATGCCTATTTAGACATTACAAGTAAATGTTGTTCAATTATTTAAAGTATTGGGTAGTACTTGTAGGTCTCCTGCTATAAACAAACCGTCTACCTAGATGGTCTGCTTAAAACGAACAAACGTTTAAAATAGACCGCTTTGTCTATTCCTAAAGCCAAGCAACAGAGGGTAAGGTCGGTTGTGTTCCAGTTCGAAGGACGGTACTCAGTGAAATAACAGGTCATTAAGAGTAACACCTAATGTCTAGAGGTGACGAGCACGGTGCGGTTACGTGCGGCTTTCTGATTTTAGGTTCTAAGTGGTGTTGCTCCTGTTTACACAGCAATGTAAGGGTTCAAATAAAGATAGCGACCTGATCATCTCGTGATTTTTACTAGTAACAAATAAATATGCATACATACATAAACTCACGCCTTTTTCCCAGTACGGGTAGGGAGAGGTGCAACCAAGACAACCATGTCTCGCCTTGTATTTAACGTCCCACGATGGGATAGGGTGCGAGCCTATCACCATGTAAATAAATAAGTAATACGAGGAGAAGTAAAATCTTATAAAAAATCTAAGGTAGGTAATATAATCATAACAACAACTATAACAAAACCTACGGTTCTTGATGTTGAAAAATAACCCGTTTAGCAGCTTAACCCTCTGTATTTACCTTCGCTTCTCTCCAAAAGTCGTACGGCAAAAGATAACCCTTCACGCAAAAAACAGACAATCATTTTGATGAAGCCATCATAACCCTTCATGAGCAAATTTCCGGCGCAGAAATATAAGTAGGGTTAAAATAATAAATGCTTTGCTAAACATTGATAAATGGCGCACTATTTAAGAGTCTAATCCCGCATTGGTCCCTGAAACAATTTGCGACCTCCCCGGTGCTAAAGTTGGGCGTCAGCTTGTATAACCCTACTCAGCGGTCGGGGTCTAAAAGTCCATGTAACTTCTATTTTTAGTTGATAAGTGTAGTTTTTATTGCACATGTGATGGTTGTATTGTTTTTCACCCTGGTTTTGTAACCATAAAATGAATGTATTTGAATCTATGTTCTGATCCTAAACTTAATGTTTATTATTTTAATTGTTTTTGTTGGGTCTTTTACTAAAGCTTGTATTTTTTTAAACTTTTATCGTAATAATTGCTAAGTGATTCAGACTCCGTTTAATTACTTATTAATAAATTCTAACTTGTCTCTACGTATTCATATAATCCCCATAAATACCCAATTAATTATATTTATATTCAATTAATCTAATCCATCCAAAGGTTGCCTGGAAGAGATTGTAGGTAGCGATAAGGCAGCCGTTGTAACCATTTCTTTAGTGTTAATGTATTTTTATTTATTTTATTCTTTTTTATGTTGGTGTACAATAAAGTATATATAAAAAATTTTTTTTTAACCATCTTACATTAGTATAAGGGAAGGCTTACATCTATGTCTTATACATCAGTCCATAGCTACGAGTATATCATATTAAAAAACATGCAAAGACTCACCAACAGATGCGACACACCCTGCCGTACCTGAAAGTCGTTTTTATTCAGGTGAAACTGTGTCTAAACTGCATTTGTTCCTGTACAGAACTAGAAAGTTACAAACAGCAAAGTTTCGTTGCGTTGGCTGACACGCTTTGTGCCAGCGACAAGTTGACTGATAATTAAAATTTGAAATTTAATTGTTAATTAGTACTCATTAGTCTAGCAACTGTAATTAAATTGTTGAGTCTCATACATATCGCCTTACTAGGAAGTGTTGTTTCTGGCATCAAACAACATCCTACTAAACTTGGTTAAAGTTGAACTCTTGATACTAGTGGTAGGTTTCTCACATGTGAGAGGCTGCCTGGGTAGTTACCACCGCAATGTCTATTCCGTCCGCCAAGCAGGTGTGTAAAAGCACTGTTGTGTTTCAGTTTGAAGGAAATTGTAGCCAGAGTAACTACTGGACATAATGAGATTTAATATCTTATGTCTCAGGATGGCGAGGGCAGTGGAATTCCCAGCATTGCTTTGTAATTTATGGTGTTGTTTGGCTTTGCTACTGTCTATGAGCGGTCGTATGGCTTACTTTTGGGCTCCATTTATATTTTAGGGTTACCTACGGCTACAATTTGTGTCTTGCACGAAATTAGCCCTGTTTTCTAAGACATTGACATATATGTATAATAATATTATACTTGGAGGTATGTGAAGGCACTTTTGTCATCATCTTATATATCTACTTGAATCTGCCTAAAATAGCAAGTTAGGAACTCTTAAATCATAGACTGTCTCGATGGCGCATTTGTACTATGATTTCAAAGCTGAGGTTTCGGGTTCGAATCCCGGGAGGGGCAAATAGATGTTGTATTTTTCTATTCATTATCAGCCCGGAGTCGGAAATTTGTGCCCGATATGGCGAAAGACTCGCCCCCTATCACATCGTAGGACGGAACACACAGGGCGAAACAGAAAGGACAGGTGGGTGTCCTGGTTGCATATTTGCCTACCCTTTCTAAGACAAAGGCGTGATGTTTATGTATGTAAGTATGTACATAGATTCTTCAGATCTTAAATGACCATGGATCACAACACCGGTGAAATGACCAAGTTTCGTTGAATTTAGAGTCTACGGAAGAAATGTTTGTGTGAAATATGAAAATTTCATTCATGGGATTTAAAAGCTACGGGTTTCTCGTTTTTATGGTACACGACTTTTACTTTGTTTTGGGATAATCCATGTGGGGGCGAGTATAGACCGGTGGAGTATTCATTTGAATATTTAAAGACGATTATATTTCTCTTTACGTACACAGGTAAGCTGACATCTGTTACTAACGGCAATCATATATTTTCGTCGTGTTTATTATCATCATATAATGTGGTAGGGGCAAATTTATTACCACTAAGACCAAAAATTACCCTTCTGGGTAAGTAATGTTATATGTCTTAAATCCGACATTTCACAAAAATAAAGTGCCCGAGCGGGGTATCGAAAGCTTATTTATTTAAGCTTTGATCAATATCATTTGTATTGGATGTAACCCTATATTTTATTACATAAGACGAAAACTATGTTAGCACATACACCCAGTGAATGAAATGTCTTTTTTATTAACATAACCACCACACGCCTTTTTCCCAGAAGGGGTAGGCAGAGGTGCTACTAGAACACCCACGTTTCGCCTTGTATATTCCGTCCCACGATGTGATAGGGGGCGAGCCTATCGCCATATCGGGCACAAATTCCTGACTCCGGGCTAATAATGAATAGAAAAATCCAATATCACTTTGCCCGACCCGGGATTCGAACCCGAGACCTCAGCTTTGCAATCATACCGTAGTACCATTACGCCACCGAGGCAGTCCGTTTTTATTAACCGTCGCAAAAATAAAAAATATATAAAAACTTTTAACAAAACAAAATATCTTTATGTCTTATACAAATACTTATGTGAGCTAATATGACTTTTATATTATTCCGACTGTAACCATTTGGCATTCGCATTTATGGCAGCTCTAGTTTAACCGCCGCGCGAGGCGACAAAATAAGGCTCGGTAGAGATTCCAACAATTCACCGAAATGTTTAGTCGTATAAACAAATTACTATGCCTTTTCTTTTTTAGCAAATCTTTAGTACGGCTGGGGGTATTAAGGTCTCTTATATGTGAGATAGATTCAATCTACCGAAATATAGGTATTAAGTATAAATTCTAATTCAGACGACATCTACGAGTAGATATTCACGCACAGACTTTTTTTTCTGTTATGGCTTCGTACGGTTTGTGCATAGAGCCAGTCCTCAACTATTTTTTTTTGAAATTTGCCAAATTTGCGCGAATATGGTCAAATATAGCCCATAGTCTGCCATTGTTCATCAGTTAGTCCAAAGTCATGCTATATATATATATATATATATATAGAAAGGGGAGGGCAACCTTCCCAAAACTTTTGATAGAGCTCAGCGTAAAAATCGAATTAATCATATAAAACACTCTTGCCTAACCTGTGGAGGGTAAGTGAAGTGGTTCATATGCCTTCTACTTTATTCAATAAAACTCTAAAATGCAGCAAATTAATGAAAATAGAACGAGAGCTACACGAGTATGTCATTTCTCCAATTTTCCCGCCAACATCACGCACAGACTTATCCTTTGGACGCGGTTCGGATCAGATTTGTGATTTCACAAAAGACGGTCTTGGACATCAGTTGTAAGCCTGTTTGCAATATAATCCGTTGCCTTTGAGCAGAGGCGTAAGGTAGAAAATCTGCAGACATGTTATCTGTGCCTATTCTTGCCATAAAGTTAGGTTTACCTGCTAGGTATGACGACAGTCAGATCTGCCTGACAAGGCAGATCTGTTTGGTGAATTCGCGCGTGTATAGTGATATTTTGTAGGATTTTGTATTCAAAGGACACCGACGGGATTTTATTATTAAGTCTATGTATTTTACTTGTACCAAGGATACTTTCTCGTGAGTCATGATAGGTAGGTGTAAGTATTTAGGAAATTTTAATATGTGTTTATTGCCCCTTTTGTAAAAAAAAAAAATACACCCATCGGGCAACAGTCATATACATAGTCCTAACCTTCCACTAAGATCCAATCTTGTGTCGTGGGTACCAGGAACTACGAGAGACTTTTTAGTATCAAAAACTCTCAAACCCGGAACGAATAACTTGTGGTTCCCACAAACATTTGCGTCGGTACGGGGATCGAACCCGCGGTCTCTTGTTTCACAGCTGGCGTTAATCTAGCTACACCACGGAGGCTGTCATAAAAAATTATACTTTAAAGTTCTGTTTTACCTTTTTTAAGTATGTAGCATTACAAGCTCAATAATATTAGGTATAAACATTAAACATCCATTTTTATAGTTATAAACTCAAAAGAAAATCAATACTCAATAAGAACCGGTCAAGCGTGAGTCGGACTCGCAATGTCATATAGGACTGGAACGCTCCGTTGGCGAATCAGACTCACGCTTGACCGAATTTTTATTATAAATTATAGTGAAGTCACACAGACATCGGAAAGTCGTATGAAAACATTCTGAACGAAATTAAAACTTGGCAGAATGCCGTGCAGTGTATAAGCTATTTAATCTTGAATAACGACGTATGAGG
Source organism: Theretra japonica (assembly GCA_033459515.1). Classification (NCBI taxonomy): domain Eukaryota; kingdom Metazoa; phylum Arthropoda; class Insecta; order Lepidoptera; family Sphingidae; genus Theretra; species Theretra japonica. Next base: position 4,077,069 of record CM065938.1, on the reverse strand, counting down.
GCACAAATTGAAAGTTATTGGCCGTGCGTACCGAACGAAATTTTAATTTTATACGTTGCATTTCGGGTTAAAGGAGGTTTAATCTACTGTTCTATTATTTTACCTGATGTTTTTAATTGTGAATTATAAAAGCCTTTTTAAGTCAGTATTGACCACATTGTAAATTTGGTCGAACCTTCTACATCGTCTCATACTCGATGTTTGACAATAATCGACGTAAAGTAGAAACTATTCTGTCAGATTTTGTTCAGTTAGTAAGATTGATCAGCATGGATTGCTAGAAACCTTCTTGCTTCATAGAAATCGAATATGTACTGGTAAATTCCTGGACCGGACTCATTTTTGGGAAACACTATGGCGAATTCCACCCCTAATCACACTCTCTTTTACCATTATTGGCACATGAGTTACGGAAGCACTCACTCTCTCTCTCTCTTCATCCGCGGGAACATAGGCTTTCCCCGAGGATCTCCACATCGCCCTGTTGGAGGCGGCCTGCATCCAGCAACTTGCAAGCTTAACCAGCTCGTTTTCCACCTTGTAGGTGGGCGTCCAAACACTGCGCTTGCCTGTACGTGATTCAGGAGCTACTTTTATACAAATCGTGTTGAAATAAGGCAATTGAAGCTCTACAAACGCGAAGTTAAACGCTCTTTTGTTATGTAAAACTTCGCAGATTATTCAATTTCCCAGGGCTGTGTGTTCTTGGAAAGAGTTTTTGATTGATTACGCTTGGCCTTCGTATACTCATATGTAACGGATTGCAAGTCATTATATGGAAAACGCTCCTGGTATATTTGTTCAATGTTCGTGGTGTGTGAATATTGGAGTGTGTATTTGTTTCTTTCTAATCTGTGTACGTGTTTGTATTGAAGTTGTTCTTGAAGGACTTATAAATTTTTCATTTGTTAGATTAGGTTCAATTGTGAACAGTTTAAAAACTTATATGCTGACCGCGCGAAAACGTGTACATTACACGGTTAATTGTTGATTACTACAATATATTATTGAGTAAAAAAGTATTTTGTGAAAGTCTTCAGACAGTATTGTATCGAAACTTAATAACTCAATCAAATATTGTGTCTGCGCTTTGTTTATAACAAATTTTTGAACCGATTTAAAAAAAATGGAGATGGAAAATTCATTGGAATCTTTTTTATATATAATTTCACTGATTACGCAAAGACGGCTGAACCGATTTGAATTTTTTTTTTGTTTTATAAAAAATATTTCTCAACTACTCTCACATAAATGCATACTTTTGTATTGTATTACGTTAATTACATAAAACCTTTTAATAGCAAAATATTTAACCCCTGAGGTCTAAGCCAAATGAGCGTTGGATCAACACAAAAAAATCTCGAGTTGGTCCACTGTCTAACGAGTGCAGAATACAATGTACGTCTATTTTCGCTCGCTTCAGAATCTACCGCGCCAGAGGCTATGTCTTGGCACTGTTCTTGTGCACACAAACTTGAGATCTACTTTGAAGACTGTACTTGAAAATTACAACTGTATGTATACTTGTCTTCTTAGGTATTACCCTCTGGCAAGAACTTATTTTTTAGCTATTTTTTTCTGGCACGACAATGCAATGTACCTTATAATAAATGCAGTAGATTGCATGGCAAAGGTGTGGAAAAGGATGGCTTGTTATATAACCAGACGCGGCTGCCAACGTGTTCTCGGTGGTCACGGGTTCCAATCCCAGGGCACACCTCTGACTTTTCAGAGTCATGTGTGTATTGAAAGTCAATAACCACACACTATAACGGTGAAGGAAACCATTGTGAGGAAACCTGCACAACGTAGTAGCGATTATAAAAAATCTGTAGTTTGTAAGTGCGCCAACCCGCACTAGGCCAGCGTGGTGAACTATACGGCCTAACCACTCTTAATCGTGCTCTCAGTTGTAGCGGAGGCTCGTGCCCTGCCATGGGACGTATATGGGCTGATACAGTTACAGTACAGTATTGCATTGCACTTAATATCATAAAATAAACACACGCCTTTTTCCCAGAAAGGGTAGGCAGAGGTGCTACCAGAACACCCACGTTTCGCCTTGTATATTCCGTCCCACGATGTGATAGGGGGCGAGCCTATCGCCATATCGGGCACAAATTCCTGACTCCGGGCTGATAATGAATAGAAAAATCCAATATCACTTTGCCCGACCTGGGATTCGAACCCGAGACCTCAGCTTTGCAATCATACCGTAGTAAGCACATAGCACTTAATATCAATGGCATTTTAGTCACTTTTTCGTGATGGTTTAAATAAAATGTTAAATGTGGGTGTACGATTTTGACGGCGCCCATGGTGTAAAGTTTTGCATCAAGTTGGCTTCCTTATTACTATAATATAAAATAAATAAAAGTAAGTTAACTACAAAGCTTTTAAAAGAAACGTAAGAAAGCAAAAAAATGTTAAAAGTTAGCGGTGTGAAAATAAAATAAAGCAATAAGTGCCCGCTTTACACAAGCATTAAACGATCACGCAAACAGAAGCTAGTGGAAATATAGAACAACAATCTGACCAGGTGCGTGTCGAACATGCTCACTGATGGTTCTGTACACATAAGAATTCACTCTGTTACAGCCTATTTAGGTAACACACCCACTGCTGTAGCTTTTGGAAATCTAAATTAATTATTTTTTTCCTCGGAAGGCGTAAACGATCTTAAGCCAAACAGAAATCTGTAGAATAAGTCGGACTACCGGCACAAACATTTACTTTAAAGAAATCTTTCCCCGTGCATTTATACCTTACAATAAAATTTCAAAGGCAAATCTAGTTGTTCTGTATCAGCCCATATACGTCCCACTATAGAGCACGAGCCTTCTCTACAATCGAGAGTACGACTGAGAGTGGTTAGGGCATATAGTCCACCATGCTGGCCTAGTGCGGGTTGGCGGACCTTTATATACCATAGAAATTTATACAAATCGCTATTGTATGTTATAGTGTATATACCGTTATAGTGCGTGGTGATTGACTATCAATACACTCATGACTGGTTGTTTTATCGAAAAATAATCACTATCACCACAGTTTTTCAGATATATCCTATATTTATAGTTTAAGACCTTTGTTTTAGCCAAAATTCATGACTCTAGGTCGAAGAGGAGTACCCAATAAAATTTGCTTTTTTTTTCCACAGAGAGACAATAAAGTAATACTATAAAAATCTCTTTTCTTGTTTAGGTACGGAATACGGAACTCTAATAAAACTCTGGTAATAAACAATAAAATATAGTAAATGGTACGAGAATTATTAGCACTATTCATCATTCCTAATTCAAACATCTTTCGAGAATGTTCCTTGCCAAGCTTCCTTTTCGTGAAGGTCGGACAAACTTTGCTAGTGTTCAAGTATTTATGTTTAATATCTACGAATTTTCTCCTATCCATAATGTATGTAGTTTTGTAAGTTTTGTTTTAACGTTATTTTTCGAGTACTTTTTGACTAAGTTTTCGGTGTGATACATTTTCGAATAGTTTTTGACAATGGCCTTTGTTTTATATAATGTTATTTTCATATAAGTTAATAGTAGGGGAGACGTGGAACGTCGACCTTCACCCGTCTGACAACCAGATGGGACATATTTTTTGTCAAATATTATTGACGAACAAACTTGCCAATAATAAATTGCCTATCGAAAAGTGTTCATGGGTATTTCGACTCTACATGTAAATTATACAAATATACCTGAACACTAAAGATTAATTCATACGATATCTCTGTGAGACGTAATTGAATTTGTTATGAATGGGAATGTCCTTTTTACCGTACATTAGCGAAATAAATGCTCGTTGAGTGGATAAACACAAGTTGTAGACACCATTCATTGCTAATAACATTTTGTCACGCATTCTCATGATTAGGTATTTAGAATTTTTGCAATCAGATAAACATTTAACGCTCTATTTGGTTATAATGAACGTTGGTTTCCAAATTATCGTATTTTTATTAAGAATTATTTGTTTAATAAAAATATTATTAGCAAATGTTAAGTTTTAAATATGTGTTTAATACCTGTACTAGTATATTTTATACTATAGATAAAATTATCAGCTTGTTAGACACCGTAGATTATTACCTACGACAAACAATATACAACCCCTTAATATCTGGGGCTTGTCTTGGATTTAGGGATTAGTAAATTAATATACAATCACTTGGACGTCACCTCCAAAGTTCAGGGAACTTCAAGAGTTTAGTCCATCAACGTATCTGCTTTCATCAAAGGAGTTCCTTTACAATTTACATCATGATTCCTAACATTATACTAATCCAGTGATCCGATACTTATCATAATAACTACTATATTTCAATGTGTAGTATAAATAATTACAGCGTTGTATCCACACCGATTGCTGGATGCCCAATACCCCTTTCCTCTTCCTATCATTTTTCCTTCTCGCTCCCCTCCTAATTTGATGGGCCGACAACACATCTATGAACTATGTGGATGTTCATGAGCGGCAGTGATCACGTATCATCAGGTGACCTGTTTGCTCGTTTACCACACCTATGGTATAAAAAATACACACACAGTTATATCAATAATTTCAACCAATCAAAAAACAATAATCTCAGCGTCTTTAAGTTCACGCTTTCATACACAAGTACCTACAAATAACCTTAATACAAGAGTTCCTCACCATAACCGAGTTTCAAGCACCGTGTGAGCACACGTTATAAATCACCTGCTTTCCTTCGCTCAGCCCTCTCTCCAGCCATAGACGTGAATCTTAATAGATGACGCAAGTTCTTTAAATGTAAGAAAACAAAGCATGTTAGTATTGCTATCTGCTTTGGGAACAATAGTGAATTAGCATTAAAATTCACTGTTTACGCGAAATGTATTAACGGCCATATTCATAGACAATTTTTGAAACCTATTTTTGCTATCGAATGTTCTGTTTTATTCGCTCAAACATAATTCAAAAGTCGTTCGAAAGGGACACAACAATATCGTTAAATAAAATAGGTATTAAATTGTTTATGAATAAGGTCGTTAATGTTTTGTCTCATTAGTTCAAACTGAATTCAAAAGTCGTTCGAAAGGAACAAAACATTCGATAATTAAATAAGGTTTATAAACCTTAAAATATATATATGAATAAGGTTAAACTTTAACTAGCGACCACCGAACATAGCGGTTAAGGACCCATTGTGACCCACACGAGTGTGTCGCGTCTCGGATTCAAGTGTAAATACCGGGATATAATCAGGCCGGCATTAATCTATCGACCGGCAAGAGATGAACATCTCAGGCTGATTGATACACCATCTGGACTTCACAGCACTTAGCATTAAGCGTATTGTAGTGACGTTTTTGTCCCTATATAAAAAAAAATCTCATAATCGGTTATCAAATGACTTAAAAATTACAGAAATGCATAATACAACAAAATGAAATATCATTGTAGTAGGTCAATTACCAAATAAATTAAAAAATTACAGAAATGGATAGTGCAATTGAATGAAACATCGTTGAAATAAAGCTTGCTTTGGACACGTGGAGCGTACTAGCGCTATCCATTTAGATTCAAGTCTGCGGTCCTTATCAATGTTTCACTCGTTCGGAGTTTACTCTCTCTAAATCTTGACATCAGAACGTGTTTAATCGGATGTTCTAAAGTCAAATGCATTATTTATGTAGCGGGAGTTGAATTCCGTGACTTAGAATCGTTTTCTTTATCTGTTTATGGAAATGTTTGGGAAAAGTAGGAGTTTGAAGTGATCCGATTAGATATTGGTGTTTATGGTATTTTTAGACTGCCTCGGTGGCGTAGTTGTACTAAGGTATGATTACAAAACTGAGGTCCTGAGTTCGAGTCCCGGGTCGGGCAAAGTGATATTGGATTTTTCTATTCATTATTAGCCCGGAGTCAGGAATTTGTGCTCGATATGGCGATAGGCTCGCCCCCCTATCACATCCTGGGACGAAACAGACAAGGCGAAACGTGGGTGCCTGGTTACTGCCAGGAGAACCTCTGCCTACCCCTTCTGGGAAAAAGGCGTGAGTTTATGTATGTATGTTATGGTATTTTCTCAATACGTGATATGATTGATATATTTAACTTAATTATAAACGCATTTCAATGTACGTATCATGTGTTTCAATAGGAAAAAAGATCCTTATTTTGTTCTTTATTGAGAAAAAAGCGGTTTTATAATCGGGTGCTTTTAATATGTTATGAAGAGAAATTAATATTTTTGATTCCATTTTAGTCTGTAATATTACTTTTCGGTATTTCGGGTAACAAAGGACGTATAGCATAATTTAGGCTTCTTGAATTGCTTATTTAATTTTACATAGGTATATGAAAAGTGAATACTGAAGAAACCCGAAAGTGTCCTTTGAACATATAGGTATGTATTTATAATACAAACTTTTCACACGTGTTTTAACTGAGCGATGAGTTCATAAATTATTGCGTTTAATATTTATTGTTCACTGGTTTATTTATAAAAGTACATTGCTTCATACATTTATAAGTATTTTTAGGTACTCCATTAAATAACACTGGAATTATTCTAAAACAAATAGCTTTGCAGTTTATGAATTCGTACATTACAAAATTTACTCGACTTAAAAAGTAACAATATAATTTAATAGAATGCACAAAACTACACAATACATTTACCAAAACATTTCCGAATGAGACAAACGGAATAACCCTCCGCATTTGCTTTGAGAATCTGAGGGGGTCAAAGAGACCGCAAGTATGATATATCGCCTTGGAAGCAATCTGTCTTGTTTACACTAGCGCTTCTGGCGACGACAAATTGTTTCATTTCCCCGTGCTACACACGTAATGGTTCCATTGTTTAATGAACGGTAACATCCGAGATGCTTTGTTTCTTATTTCTGTTTATTCCTTTTATGAGTTTTTGTGGGCCTATTCGACCCTGGCCTGAATAAACGTTTTATTTTCTGAAGGACACGAAGAATTCTGGGGTATTATAGTCGACTACGGTTAGTTGTGAAAATTCCTTTGGGAGTTTAGATATTGTAGTCTAGTACGGAGAATATCAGCTTTAATAACGTTTGTTATTGAAGATAGTGAAAAGCCTTTGATCGATATTGCTGCTAAAGCCATTAAATGATATTGGAGGTATAATTGTCTTTAAGATACTCATTGAACTAAGATTGCTTTAAGTCATTTCAGAATACAGCTTAGTGTAATGATAGACACATGTAACAAAATTATATATATTTTTTTATATTAGAATATTTTTTCTTACCATATTGGTATGTAAGAATTTTAATGGTGGTTAAATTTCGCTAACCCGCACTAGGCCAGCGTGGTGGACTGTGTGGCCTAACCCGTCCCAATAGTACTCTCGATTATAGAAGAGTCCTGTGCCATACAGTATATAGGCTGATACTGATACAGATACATGCATGGCATGTGAGAGGTACCGGGATGAGTTTAAATATGTAATACAAAAAATTATCAATATATTTAAAAGAAATGTTTCAATTGTTCCAGGATAAAATGCTACTACACCGGTTGCTACGAAGAATGAAGAGCCATCAGCGGCCAGTATAGTGAGCGATGGCGCGTCACGCCGCCGCCTGCCTCTTTACCATCCATTTGTTTTCTTGGTTTATAGGTGAGCATTTTGTATAATTTTTGTATAGTAACAAGTGCGTGGTGGCCTGTTGGTAACGGACCAGACTCGGCTGCCTACATGTTCACGGTGGTCGAGGGTTCAAATCCCAGGGCACACCTCTGACTTTTCGGAGTTATGTGTGTATTGATAGTCAATCACCACGCACTTTAACGGTGAAGGAAAACATCGTGAGGAAACCTGCATACCGTAGCGATTTTAAAGAATTTCTACGGTATGTAAGTCCGCCAACCCGCACTAGGCCAGCGTGGTGGACTATAGGGCCTAACCACTCTCAATCGATTCTCTCGATTGTAGAGTAGGCCCGTGCCCAGCAGTGGGACGTATATGGGCTGATTAAAAAAAAATGCATAATATAATTCCTTATACAAGGGTTTATGTTGCTGGATGCGATAAGCCGAAGACAGGGTGAAATGACGCGATTCGGAGGACGCTAATGTCCAGCAGTGGACAATTAAAGGGGTGATGATGATAATCATCATCATCAGCCCGTTGCAGGACATAGGCCTCTCCCAAAGTACGCTACAGAGCCCGGTTTGCTGCTTTATACATCCAGTCGCTGCCAGCCCTCTTGTGCAAGTCGTCCCGCCATCTGGCCAGAGGACGTCCCACGCTACGTTTGCCAAGACGCGGTCTCAACTCCAGAACACGCTTACTCCAGCGGTTATCTGTTCTGCGACATATGTGGCCAGATGATGATGATGATGATGATGAATTCCTTATTAAGCTTTCTCATTACGAGATGTACACTATGCATTAAGTGTAAACGTAGTATATTATGTGCGGCACTCCGCATCCGTGATACATCGTGATTTGAGTCTCCATATCGAATGAAGATCGAGTGTATATCGGTGAAGAGTTGGAAACACCCGTGTTGACTGATATTTGTGCGTACTTAAGGGTCGTAATGTGAATAGCGGTTAATTTTATACCGCACTTCTATACACATTCGTATCCTAGTACTCGTTACCAGACTAAGTATTATCTGTAAGTTTCCCGATTCGTAAACCGTTCCTGGAACATCCATAAAAATGCGGCGCAAACCTCCTTTATATAGATATAAAGGAGGTTAGGAAGAAGAACAGAAGAAGGACAGAACCTAGAGGTTCTTTCCTTCTACTAGCAAGGCTTAAAAAGAGTACTCTCCTTAAGGTAGACAGCGACTTTGTTGTGCTGGACCCCTGGCACTGCGAAGGTCCATAAGCAGCGGCGACCGCTTACCATCAGGCCGGCCGCATGCTCATCTGCATACGACGGGAATAAAAGAAGGTTTCGACAAATCCAGTATAATTATGCCGACTGGAGAGAGTTCTATATATTAACTCAATTTGCCATGTATTTACCACCCAGTAATATACATAGTAGGCATTTTTCCCAATATAAGAAAGTACGCAATAAGCGTAGGTAGATAATGACAACACTTCGTGCCGCCCCAGTATATTTTTAACACACTTTTTCTGGGAAACACTCGGTAATAATTGGCGTCCCTCGGCTCATTGATTTTGTTATATCGAATATAGCACTGATCCGTGAAATCTTTTGTTTCCGAGGTCAAGAATACTGCGCGGTTCTTACAATTTCTTATAAGATGTTTTTTTTCAAAATAAGAAAATTTGTCTAAATTAATAGTTGTTCCACTCGACTTGCATTTTCTACGATGCGTGCATTTATTAAGTTATTTTGTACTATAATTCAATAATAATTTTATACTATAATTAATTTTTTATGTCAGCATATATTACTTAAAAAAAACATAATACTCTCAGCATCCCCACACATAATCCGCACGCCGTATTTCAGCAATTCCTTTCAATGTAATATTTTATAAGAGCCGTATTAAAATTCTCGTAAACAGTATTACCTAGCCAATGATAAGACGCTTTTACTGATAAGGTTCTCGGAAAAATTCCAGCATATTTTTTAAACGAAATTTTTTATAATATTGTCTGCTTTTAAGCGAGTACTGAATTTCTATTTACTTTATAAAAATAATAGGAACCCTTGCAATATACGACCTAATTGTTAAGGCGTTGGAATTAACTGATCCAGACTTACATACATAAATACACGCCTTTTTCCCAGAAGGGGTAGGCAGAGGTGCTACCAGAACACCCACATTTCGCCTTGTATATTCCGTCCCACGATGTGATAGGGGGCGAGCCTATCTCCATATCGGGCACAAATTCCTGACTCCGGGCTGATAATGAATAGAAATATCCAATATTACTTTGCCCGACCCGGGATTCTAACACGAGACCACAACTTTGCAATCATACCGTAATACCACTACGCCACCGAGGCAGTCTATGTGTGTGATCCAGACTTTGCTATATAATTAAATAAATTACGGCCTTTTTCATAGATAGATTTAACATCTATTTTACATAATATGTAATCTTGGTTCAAACTAAATTTTAAAATCGTTCGAAAGGGACAATAAAAAATAATTTCAAATCATAAAACTGACTTCAAAATTGTAATAAAAAGAGATAAATAAAACTTATCTTTTAATAAATCTTAAATACTACTATTCCAAAATTTTTTTGAGTTCGGCTGAGCCAGCCGACCAGCATGTCCCGCGGTTTCACCCGCCCAGTTCGTAGCGTGATGTTATGCCTATAGCTTATAGTGGGCCAGCTGGCACCGACCGATAAACATTAACATATTTAACACCTTTAGTTATCGAATGTTTTGTCCCTTTCGAACGACTATAGAGTTTATTTTGAGCGAAGAAGACAAAACATTTGTTAACTAAAATATGTTTTAAAACTGTTTATGAATAAGGCGGTGTGTATTTTAATGATAACAGATATATTACGTAAATGATGAAGTGGCACGCACCCATACATTAACAAGTATTAGCGTTTTCATAACGTAAAGAACTGAAACAATAATCTCGACATCAATTTATACGCAATTTTAATATTTACAAGGTATAAATACGAGATGTAAATAATTTATAAGTTTTAATAACAGTGAAACACAATTCTGGTTTCGAGGTCTGAATGCCAACAAATCCTGAGTCCATTAGAATATTTATATTCGTATGTTCTAATAACCTCAAAAATTGTATCGAATTTGTAGGACTGTAAGTTATACGTGATGTAATTTTTTTATTGCTATGAATGACGAGACGAGCATGCCATCCGCCTGATGGTAATTGGTAAGTGAGACATAAGATGTTAAGCCTCAATTTCTCCAGTAGTGACTCTGGCTACAATGTCCCGCAAATCAGAACACAACAGTGCATTTACACTGCTGTATGGCAAAAGAAATAGACATCGCGGTGGTACCTACCCAGACGGTTTCTCACATAATATTAGAGAGCACAAGGAAAATTTGATAAATTTTTATTTTTATGTTTGCCCTATATCTAGTATAAGCTAAATACGATTCATGACAATTGTGAAAATTCATCCATATTGCAGTAAGATGTGCTTTCTGTTACAAAGATAAGCCACCTCGAAATCTATTCTTAAAGCAACGGTTCTGAAACAGCTTCGAAATAGACGTGTTATGTAGACAATATGTCAAGGTAAAAAGAACTTCACGCATTGCAGGTGTCTCGAACAGCTGAGCCACAGACTCCGTGTAAACATTTCATGTTCGTAATAAAAAAGGGGCCGCAAGTCGATTTCCAGACAAATGTCTTTTATTAGCTCTAGGTCTTACAGCATTTATTGATGCGTTTCTTAGACAAGTTGGTGAATATTTTTTACCTGTCTTTTGTATACGTGTTCTTTGCAATTATTAACAAGTTTAAGGTAAATTACAAGTCAAATGATCTCCAAAAAAGCCTGATTAGCTGTATTTGTTGATCATTCGAACGTTACTCTCAAAGCAAAAATTTAACTCTTTTTGCCTGGTTTGGAAGCTAATGTCTTAACCATAACAACACAAAGTCTATCAATCTACATCCATTAACCAATAATATATGAAAATTCAATGTCAAATATCCTCACCCAAGTTTTTATTAGAAAGAATTCTTCAAAATCCAGACGTGAAATGTAATTTCACTGCTAAAGCAACGCGTGAACGTATCTGACGTCGTTTTTTATAAATTTGATTTACGACTCTATAATATTTCACCTTTAATGTGATCAATGTGAATTCTTTGAGTGCGTTTTTATGTCTAATGGCGTGTGTAGTCCATATTATATTTGAGTCGTATTTTACTTCTCCTGATTTAAGTATGATGGATCTTTTTATTATTTCTTGTGTCTTTTCATTTCGATTTTTTTTGGTTCAACTTATGATTGATAAGTTAACCAAGCTTCCAATAAAGCTTTGAGAGTGTCCGTGGCGCAGTTAAACGGCGGCTGAAACGAGAGCCCGTGGGTTCGATCCCCGCAGCGAGACAAGTATTTGTGAGGCCCACAAGTATTTGTCTCGGGTCTGGATGTTTGTGAGACCGAAAAGTCTCTTGTAGTTTCTGATACCCACGACACAAAACTTAATTGATCTTAATGTGGTGACCAAGTAAGTGACGGTTGGGTGTATTTATTTATTTATTAATAGTATTCCATAATACTTCATGATATGAAATTGCGTTTCTGGTATTATAAGATGGATTACAAAAGTTTTGACAAAGCTGTTACTCTATTATCGATTTTGTACAAGATAGTTTTACCTACCTGTTCGAGTCAGCCTATTCATACTCTTATCATGATTGTCTCGAGTAGTTCTGCTTTTTAATTTGATACTCGTTTATAAAACCTTTTTTCTACTACCTCTATTAAAATTAGAAAAATATTTCTTTCTTTCTCTTTCTCATTAATCCATCCAATTGTTGTCTGGTAGAGATTGCCTTAGTGCGATAAGACCGCCATTTGTCTTTTTTGTTTGTTGCACGCCGGGCAATACTTGTTGATGTTTCCGTTCCGCATGACGGTAACCTCGTGAAAGCTGAAAAAGACAAACTGTCTAAATATTTAGATTTGGCCCACGAAGTTACTGACATGTGGGATGTGGACTCAACAATTATTGTCCCGATTGTTGTTTCTGCACATGGATTGATACCAAAGAGCCTCGAGCAACATCTCCAGAAGCTCTCTATTGGTCGTTGGGTCAAAAGCCAGATTCAAAAGGCGGTATTGCTGGACACGGCACGCACAGTGAGGAGGTTCCTCACTTTGGATCCCTAACCACCGGTGGCTTGGGTCTTAAGCCTCGCCACTAAAGGATTATTCTTTTTTTTTAAATATTTTTATATATATATTGTTTTTTTTTTTAATATATATGTATAAAAATGTAAAAAAAAAATTAACAACAAAATAAAGAGAAAAAATAATAATACTAATCGATAATATTTTTTATTTTAATCTTTATTAAGTATTTGAATTATTTCCGTCAGCTCATTACTCACCGTTACGTCAATGCGATCTCAAACGATCAAACTTACCCTTTGATATGCTAATATTAAATGAGATATCCTATAAAATATGTACTGGCCCTATTCTTCGGACGTTTTCACCGTGACAAAGCGGCTGTAACAATTTATTTAACACTCAATCAAGCTCCACCTGACAATCAAGGTTTAAGTCTCCGCCGAGGACATTCCATTTTACACTCCATTTCTTTTGCGACCTCTTCAGGGCGATAATACGATTAATACGTAATCGGATCAGTGGAATCATTTATTAAAGTTGGGAAGGATGGCTATTTAAAATCTGGTTTCGCGGACATTTTTTGGTACTCATTCGGTGATGTTACTACGCTTTTAGTTATTGTGATGAATTTTTTAATCGTGTATTTATATGTCTACGAACAGATTTTTTAAATTGTTTGTCGTTTACCAAACTCATATTTTATTGGAAATGAGTTTATAAAATCTATGTGATATCGACGTGAAGCGATAGCTATGCTGTCGGGTTTCGTTCGATGAGTGAGACTGCCGGATGCCCAATACCCCTTTCCTTTTCCTATCCTTTTTCCTTCCTGCTCCCCTCCCGATCTGATGGGCCGGCAATACATTCATGATCCACGCGTTATGGATGTTCATGGGCGGTAGAGGTCACTTACCATATTCAGGTGACCAGCTTGCTCGTTAGCTGGACCAATGCCATAAAAAAAGCTTCGAAATAGTCATGTACTCCAAGGATATTTATTAATTGTTAATTAATTAGCTAAAATATCATCAGGGTATAATTATATATCTGTAAAACGCTTGGACTCCGTAACAGAAAGAAAATACTACAGCACGCATATCCTACTTTTCCAGGTTGCGAGCACTATACCATGTAGTTGCTAAGTAAAAATTTTACACCGGAATTGCACTTCCGCGAAGTGAAGTTCGTAGCGTGGACGGAAATATTCATTTATCAAACGCTCAGTTCCTACGTTAATGTTTACGACTAGAAGTTTTAGTTCCAGAGCAGTCTATTTGCTGTCGTTTGCTGTACAAAGGCTTGGGGCACGTTACAACTCTTTATATTTTGTACTATAACATTTCGAAAGTTGAAAGTGGAGCTTTAAAACATTCGCTGTAGAATGCTGCTTTTAGTGATGATTCTTGTTTTGGAACTTAACCATGTATGCGATGGTATTCGACATTTATCAAAGTCAAATTGGTTCGTGGTAAAGGTATGTTTATGTCTAATGGTGTATCGACCACCTTATATCGTCCTGGGATCGTCCTACGAAAATATAAACAAAAAGGTTGAAATTTTATCCCGTCAAAAAAACGCAATAAACAATTCTGATTATGAGAAGCGTTGTAAATTCCTCCGGAATGTAAACCGTGGAACGTATCACGGCATAAAATTATCGAAGTTATTTTATTTATTACCGCAGATTAAAATTTTGCGGTCAGCGCTACCAAAAAAGGGGCGATGCCGCACCCGAGCCTACCCGTATGCTGATTCCTTTAGCAAATTAATCAACTTATCGTTTGTTTATTGTAGCGGCCCGCTGTCTGAATATTCGCAAACTTGTGATTTACGATTACATTTTCGCAACAAAAGCGAAGCGGTTGAAGTTAATTTCGGAGTTCTTTGGCTGATTTTGCGTGTTTTGTTCCTTTGCCGGGTGAAAATGGGGGCTTATGACCAAAGTTTTAGAGCGTTGTGTGAATGCCAGCGGAGATGTGGGGCACCGTTTACGTAATCTGTACGAGTAGTTCTAATTTTTATTTTATCTACGTATATTTTAAGTGCTCTTTCGAAAGTGAACAGTTATTGTTTTAATAGCGTAAATGAGGTTATGTATCAAATACGTTACCAACATTTTTTACTATGCTATTTTTTATGTTGAAGTTAGGGAAAGTTTCAAAATGTCATTAAAGAGTCATTAAGATTTCGAACACTCCACAGAATTAGGGAGACATTTCAACAAAAGCTGGTAGAATATCCGTTTTTGAACGGATAGCAACTACAATTGAATATAGTGATAAAGTCATAGTGACCGACCAAGTATATACTGTAAAACCTTCCTCAAGAGACTTACGTAGACAAGCAATGGAAGCAGACATCGTCTACAAAGTTGTTTCCGAAATTCGCAAATTATCTCACAGAAGAGACATGAAGTGAACCGTTACTGTGACTTATTCAGGTGTTCCACGGACTTTATTTACGCAAGTTTTACTGCTTACTTTGCTTTACAAAGGCTATAAATTAAGGTGTTTTAAAAGTAGAATGTTGGTGCGAAACAGTATACTTTTTCTAACGAAGTTGTAGTAACTACTAGTGCGTCACGAGAGGTGTTTTAAAGAAAAATAACCTTTAAAACCAATTGTCTAAGCTGTTAAAGAAAAAGAAAACCTAATGTAATGTACACCGAACAGTTGAATATGGTATAGTGGAGAATTCGTTTAAAAAAAGTGAAATAGAAAAAAAATCCTAATAATTAGCGTTAATTTTTAACTCATTCCATCCGTTATTATTAATTTATTTAATAAGGTTCTCAAACAGCGTAGACATTAACAACTATAACTAGAAATGCTAAAGATACATTCTGATGTATATACTATTAATAGAAGTACATTATAGTTTTCGAACGGTAGTTGATAGTTCCTACATATAGTTATTACATATAGTTGATAGTTCCTACATATTCTCAACGTTAAAAATCCTGCTTTTCTATTGAAATATAATTCATATAACTCGGTGCATGTTCCATACAACACTAAGTTTAAAACGGGACGCAACTTTCGATGCGTCCCTTTAAAGCCAGCGGTCTCGGTTGTCGCTTGTCACGATGCAACTCAGCCAAACATACCTTACAACTAGACATATATGTGTAGAAAGTGAGTTATCATCATTATTAAAGATGTTTGTCTAGATTCAGAATAAATATTTGTCGATCGGGACAATATTTGTTCAAACATTGGAATTGGTATCTTTGGAAAAATGTAATGGACTTACACGCCTTTTTGTTTAAGAATATTGTTGGTTTGCTAATGTCTGGTAATGGCTTGTTATTGAGGTCATTTGGAGAATTTATTATACCAGCATTGGTAATTAGGCTGATAATATTGTTCTGTATGATAAATTGTATACATTTGAATACTTATGTATTGGCAAAAAATAGCGACTGAAATAATGTGTATGTAAATCATAGTTTTATTTGATGTCATATCGCAATGACAATCTTATAGTCGTTTCGTACGAGCGCAATGTCAAATCGGAACATAGCCTCAACATTAAAGTTAATATAGCAAATAAACCTTATCTTCAAAGTATAATGCACCTTTTTCTATCTACATAAAATACTGATCATTCGCCAATGCGTGTATTCTTCATATTGCGCGAATGCGCAAGTATTTTATATTCTTGATTATCAAATCAATCGTGACTCGCTTGCATCCCATAGAGGTAGGCAGAGACTATGGATCGCCACTTTGCTCGATCCTGACATACTACTTTCACTTCATGCACTTCTTGATTTAGCAATATGTTTATTTTTTTTTTTTTTTTTTTTTAAGCCTTCATAGGCAGACGAGCTAGCGGCCCGCCTGATGGAAAGCGGCTACCGCTGCCCATAGACCTCCGCAGTGCCAGGGGTCCAGCACAACAAAGTCGCTGCCTACCTTAAGGAAAGTACTCTCTTTAAGCCTCGTTTGAAGAAGGACAGGTCATAGCGCTCAGGAAACACCGATGCAGGGAGTTCATTCCAGAGCTTACACGTGCGTGGTAAGAAAGAACGCTGAAAACGTGCCGTTCGGGAACGGTACGCTTCCAGGTGGTAGGAATGAACTCTGCTGCGGTGACGGGTGGTGCGATGGTAAAAAGGTGACGTTGGTACCATCTCAAACAATTCCTCGGAGCACTCCCCATGGAACAGACGATAGAACACACAGAGAGACCCGAAGTCTCTCCGCAGTCCTAACGGCTCCAATTTGTCCGTGAGATTGGGGTCATCGACTATTCGACAAGCACGTCGCTGTAAGGAGTCAAGTGGGTTGAGCTGGTATTTTGGGGCACCTGCCCAGAGGTGAGAGCAGTACTCCACGTGGGGCCGGATTTGTGCTTTGTAGAGCGTCAATCTATGACCCGACGTGAAGTACCGCTTGGCTCTGTTCAGGATACCCAACTTCTTGCTCGCCAGTTTGGCTTTATCCTCCAAATGGCTCCTAAACTCGACGCTGCTCGATATTTCGACGCCGAGGATCCCAATACTTTCGGATCTTTGGAGAGTAACTCCTTGGAATTGTGGCGCCAAGACAAAGGGGTCCTTCTTCGCAGTGAATGCGCAAACTTGTGTCTTTGAGGGGTTAAATTGAACTAGGTTCAATTCACCCCATTCGGAGGCCCGCCCCAAAGAGCTCTCGACTTCAGACACAAGTTGAGACCGTCTTTCCCCAATGGAATCTCGAGAGAGACTCTGATGGCCGATGTATCGCGCGTCACTCGTACTATCATCTGCATAACAATGCATGCTGTCGATAGACAACATGTCATTGATATGCAGGATAAAGAGTGTCGGCGATATCACCGATCCTTGTGGAACACCAGCATTAATGGTTTTGGTCTCGGAGCAACAGCCGTCCACCACGACTTTTATGCTCCGACCATCCAAGAAGCTGGCGATCCACTTGCAGAGTGCCTCAGGGATTCCATACGCAGGTAGCTTCGCCAGAAGGGCGCCATGCCACACTCGATCGAACGCCTTCGCGATGTCAAGGCCGACCGCAATCGCCTCACCCCCACTCTCCAAAGCCTCCGCCCAGCGGTGCGTGAGGTACACGAGAAGATCACCAGCCGAACGACCGTGACGGAAACCATACTGGCGGTCACTAATCAGCTGGCGGTCCTCAAGATACCTCAGGAGCTGAGTGTTTATAACTCGCTCCAAGACCTTGGAGAGTAAGGATGTGACAGCAATCGGCCTGTAACACAAAGGGTCCGAACGATCACCCTTTTTGGGGACTGGGTGTACATGGGCGACCTTCCACGAAGCCGGAACCCGGTTGGTTTTATAGGAAAGACGGTACAGGCGCGTGAGCACGGGGGTCAACTCAGGGGCGCACGTCTTAAGAACCACTGCGGGGATACAGTCTGGCCCACTCGACTTATGGATGTCGAGAAGCATGAGCTCCCGTCTGACAGATCGTTGGGTGATTTTGATGTCAGACAGGAGACTTTCACACCGTGGGATGTTCGGCGGTGTGGCTCCCCCGTCATCCAGAGTCGAGTTCGAGGCAAAGTGTTCGGCCAAGAGATCGGCCTTCTCCTTTGCACTATGGGCCAAACTGTTATCGGGTTTACGCAGTGGTGGGAGACTGGATAGGCAGAAATTGCCCTCCACAGCCTTAGCGAGCGCCCAAAAAGCACGGCTCCCAGAGGGATAGCTTTGGAGCCGCTCGCCAATTCTGCGGATGTGCTCCGCCTTGGCCTTAGCTAAGGCTCTTTTGTTGGATCTAGAGGCGGCATTGTACTTCCGTTTCTCCTCCTTCGAATTTGGATCCCGACGCCTCCTGGCGTCTTGCCACGCCGCGTATGCGGACTGCTTGAGGCGCGCAGCAACGGCGCAGGCACGATTGTACCACGGCCGGCCGCGACGCCCAGCGGGTATTTTTGAGCTGGGTATGAAAGTTTCCATACCCAAGCTAATTGCCTCCGCGACGCAGTCCGCACAGGCGTCAGGATCATCAGAGGAGAAGCAAAGCCGCCCCCATGGGTAGGACGCGAAGAATTCTCGGAGTCCGTCCCAATCTGCTGACATATACCGCCAAACTGTGCGAGTTCCAGTTGTTGAAGAACGACTGGAACCCGCCGCAGGGGCCCACGAACGGACCAGGCAGTGGTCAGAAGATCCCAGAGGAGCGTCAACCACTATCCTGTATCCGTCCGGGTGTGTCGTCAGCAGAAGATCCAACATAGAGGGCTCATGGCTCTCAACATCTGGAACACGGGTGGGCTGTGTTACCAGCTGCGAGAGACCATAAGCCAAGGCCATCTCGTAAGCAGCCCGACCGGGGAGATCAGTGGTCCTGGATCCCAACCACTCCTTATGATGGGCGTTGAAGTCACCGAGGACCACCAACTCCGCGGAAGGAAACTGCTCGAGAATCCGGTCAGTCCCCACTTGGACGCTCTCAAATAATTGAGTAGATCCCGTATCACTGCCGTGGGACCTGTACAGGCATGCGTAGATTCGGGACTTACCCTTAGATTCTACCCGTAGCCATAATAACGACAGGTCCCGACGCTCGAGGCCCCGAAGGCGGTGACAACATATATCACCCCTGACGAAGACGCACACCCCGGCTTTACGTAGGAATAGGTGTTCCAACACGTAACCGGGGTAATTTAAGTACGAGACATCGTCAGGGGTGGATATTTGCGTCTCCGTTAAAAAGAGCAGGGCAGGCCGCGCCGTCTCTAGATGGTGGTGGACGGCGTCGAGGTTGCTGTGTAGACCCCTGACATTGCAGAAGTCCACAGAAAATGTGGATGCATTTCCCGCCGTAGAGAGCCTACTTCTTTTCATCCTTGGCATTTTTGTTTTAAAGAGAGTGGGATAGGGAAAGGAAAAGCGTGGTTGACCCAAGACGAGACCCGAGAAGGGCGGATATAGTGCGAGACGGGCGCACGGCAAAAGGAGGAGCCAGCGTGAAGCACGGAAGGGCCCCCGGTGCCCCCCCGCGTGCAATCGCCGGGATCCAGTCTCCCACTCTGGCACGACGACTGCATGTCGGGATTTTCGCCGGTTGGCGGGACAGCTTCCCGGGGAGGGAGTTTGACATAAGTGGTTCCCCGGGTTCAGGTCCCCTACTGACCGGCAGGCGGCCGGCGGTGACCGTTCCCACCGGGTCTCCCTGTACTCCACACCAGCATCTCCCAGCCTAACGCCCACCCCGGCACTCAACCACACCAACGAGAATCGCCTGGACCAACCAACGCCTATCAGAGAGGTGGGAACGGATGAAGGAAGGAACGGCTATCCAGCCCTTCTACCGGAACGCATTTCTACTTAGCGGCAGAAATAGACCGGACGGTGGTACCAACCCGCTCGGATTTGTCATTGAGTAAAAGTATAACTCAGTTCCAAACCCTACCACCAGTGATGGGGGGGGAGGAGGACGCCAGAGCCGCGGATTGGGAAGTGGAATGCGGCAATGGTGGCTCGAGGGGCCGGGAGTGCGTGCCCGTGCCATTCTGTAAGACAGCCGGACAGGTTGCCAGAAGAATGGCCCTCTGACCTGAAAATAATATTAATAATTGGAAGAGAGCCTGCTGTATTTTCTATGTTAACTTTTGGACAGAAGATACGCTGCGCTTCGCCTCTCCTTAAAAATCAACCCTCACAAGTGTCTGAAAAAAAAATTCTTAACATTATATTAAAAATCTTAACGGAGATCATTCATCAATTTTTACTGCCACTATTTCTAAGCCGAACTTTAAACCTTCTATAAAATGAATTAATACTAGAACAAAATTTTGTCCATTACAGCGAAGAGCTTAGAACTTGTGAGCTTTATCCATATCTACACTAATTGCACATTATTATTATTATTATTATCAGCCGTTAATGTCCCACTGCTGGGCAAAGGCATCCTCCAAACAATTGCACATTACAAGTGCTATTATCAAAAGTCCTCAAGTATTACCAATATTAAACACATCTATCTTTTCCAGTTTGCCGTCAAGACAGCAGTAACAACCGGCCGCGAGACCAAAGCACAGTATCGGAATCATCTCGAAGATTCAGAACAGAATTCTTAGAAGATTGGCCGCAGACCCCGGGAGCTCCGTACTTCGATCCTAGCACGCCCGACAACGTCACTGGATTGGTCGGACATCCAGTCACACTTTTTTGCAAAGTAAAGAATCTGCAGAATAGAACGGTGAGCTTGCAAATGTATTGTATTGTATTCATTCGCGGATATTTTTCTTATCTTATCTTATCACAAAACAAAAGTTTTCCTACAACAAAATCCGATGGTGTTCGGCTTATTGATACTGGCTATTAACTGATGTAGTATATGAACAAGAAACTTTATGATCCCAGTTTTAATTATTAGATACAGGAATATATTTCTTATGAGATTTTCTATTTTTAAATAATATGATTAGCTAGAAATTAAACGTTTTACTGATATGTGTGATGTCAAACACGAGATAAATCTTAAAACTCTACATCAAATAACTTTGCAAGTTAAAAGTAATGCACTGTTGAAATCATAGTAAACGCTGTTAAAGCAGTTAAAACGCCAACATCAATCCATACCCATCTTAAGCATGCAAATACTCAGATGCACCACTACAAAATTAAGTCACTCCGACCACTGGCTTTCCGATTGCATGTCGTGATACGTAACCGTGTCCACTATTTAAAATTCAAATCGGAAGTATCGTGAAATGTCCCGTAACATCGAACAAACAGCACTTCCCTCCGGTCTATTGGCACAAGTGGAGGTTTAGGCATCCGCAATTCCAAATTGTACGATTCACACGGCTTCAATATCGTCGGGTTACATTTTATCTGTTTAGATAAACACGTTCAATTTTGTAACAGGTGTGCGTTGTTGGCAATACGATTTTGCGCGGA
The DNA here is from genome assembly GCA_033459515.1 of Theretra japonica. NCBI lineage: Eukaryota > Metazoa > Arthropoda > Insecta > Lepidoptera > Sphingidae > Theretra > Theretra japonica. The sequence goes on along the minus strand of CM065938.1, from coordinate 4,055,432 downwards.
TATTGTAATCATATTTTCCTACGGATCCTTGTATAAGGTTTTTTCAGAGGTGATTCTTGTTTATTAAACTGAGAAGCGCGTAGGTCTTGATAAAATTAGAACGAAAAAATTTAGATTAAAATTTTGATGCACAATATGTGAGTAGTAGTAGTAAGTAGAATTGTAGAAAATCTCATAGATAGTAATTGTTGTCTTGTAGAAGGTAAAAATAAATATTATATAACTGTCAGACCTGTTGGCCTACTCTTAGCACTCGATTTTATTCAAATCTATTAAATACTATTGCGGCTATATAATCAAATAGAGTTAAAGCGTACGTAATTTGAACGTTAATCTGTACAATAATGACAAATTTTACATCTCAATACTTTTAAATGAAATCGTGTCAACGTAGGCCGAAAGTTCTAAATTTCAATAACAATTTATATCTTAAATAACTATTTATAAATTAAATATTAAATCAATAAATAATTCAATTAATTGGAAGGACTAAACTACCTGTATACCTGTAACTGCTTTTTGCTGCATACAACAAATTTATTTTTAAATTTCATTAATAATTGACACGAGCTTTCAAATCATGAATTTTACAGATTTTTTTTAAACCGAACTTCCTTATCAATTTCAATGCAACACACGTTTTCGCCATTCGCTAGATAGCCAAATCAACTTTTTCACACGTTCAGTTTCAACGGAAATATTTCCCTGGAGTGAGAGTTTACCTCAAATGACCGACACGGCCCGCCGCTAGCGAATTCCGTTTAACGAGTGCCGGTCTAATAGATGGATGGACCGCATTTATCATTACTTTTGGAGTTTCGTAGTTTCTATTACTTTTTGCATCGCTTTTTGGCTATTATGGATGAGTATCTTCAAATTCTGTTTTAACTCTTTCCATTTCACCGCTTCTGAATTCTAGGTCATTTCTTTCTTGTTTGAACCGTTTTAATGTGTGGTAGTAATTTAAACGTCCACATTTTCTCATTTTTTGTACATACTTTTTAGACTGTACTTGGTTACAAATTTTTATTTGAAGCGTTGTGTTAAGTTTTAAATATTTCGATCCTTTGATAGCAATTTTATTCGATCTTTCTTTGTACCTAGCGTTATCTTGGGTGATTTCTAAGCTACATTCTACATTTTTGCATTTCCATTTTTAAATAAATACACCCAGCAGTCACATACATGATCCTGAACCCACATTAAGATCAATTAAGTCTTGTCGTGGGTATCAGGAACTACGAGAATTTTGGCCCCACAAACACCCAGACTCGAGACAAATACTTGTGGGCCTCACAAATAATTGCCTCGGAACGGGGATCGAATCTCTCGTTTCACAGCCAGCGTCTAACCAACTGCGCCACAGAGTCTGTCATCTTTAGCATCCTTATTAAGTGACCTAGCATAACACCTTGACTAATGACCTTAAATGACACCTGTATGCTGCAAACTAATTGCTATATTATCGTGACCGCAACGACTGAACAGAAATAAACCGACAGAAATTACAATGCCTATTATCAAAATTAAGCGCTGATAAGTAAAACATATCAATGTCATTGAAAACGTGCAATGTTATTAAATGAGGCAATTTGCATTTCAGTTATTATGTCTGATCGTAAGTGAATACGTGTGCGAGGGAGATAGACAGATGCTTACCTTTTCTCAGTCAGACCCTTTTCAAGTAAGTTGGACGTCCCAATCCTATAGATAGTTGACAATGATATCTTCATGATTAAGTGTAGACCCTGTCACTTCGGATACTCCGAAAGGTTAGTGAATGTGAAGATTTTGTTGCAAAGTTTTGATACGAGCTTCAAGTTGGTTCGTTTTAGATAAACTGCTACTGCTAACAAAATACAAGGAGTAATTTATACTATTTTAGAAATATGAGTATAATATTGCTACTGCCTTGGTGGCCTAGTTGTAATACGGTAGGATTACAGAGCTGAGGTCTCGGGTTCGAATCCCGGTCGGGGTAAGTGATATTCGATTTTTCTATTCATTATCAGCTCGGAGTCAAGAATTTGTTAAAGAAATTGAATTGAAGAAACAGAAATTTAATTTGGCGATAGGCTCGCCCCCTATCACATTGTGGGGCGGAACAAACTAGGCGAAACGTGCATGTCCTGGTTGCACCTTTGCCAACCTCGTCTGGGATAAAGGCGTGATGTTTATGTATGTATGTATGAGTATAATATTCTTTTAGAACGTAAGGTCTATGAACAATGCAATTTCAAAGGTTGACACCTAGGTCGGGCAAACTACCTTTTGTGAGATTTTCAGTTTCAAAATATCATATTTTACAGGGTCCAGTTCGCAATTACGCCATCGCAGTATACTCGTCTCCTATCACAGCTTCCGAAGTAAATATATTCGAAAACAGCGGGTGGTAAAAATATTTACACTTTTGTGCGTACATTAATTTCTCTGCAACATCCAAGGTTAACTGGGAAAGAAAGCCTCTTTAATGCATCTTTATATCCTATATGAGAAGGATAAATACCTAAATTGTGGCACTTCTGCCTATCTCTTCGTGGATAGGGGAGCTTATGTATTAACTTCGTTTTCTTGTACGTCATTTTCATCACACAATATTTCATCATTGATCGAAGTAAAACAAGATACTGTATGCATATTCCCCAGGAGCTCCAAAGAGCCGTATAATCTCACGCATTATTCAACAATATTTGCATCCTCTGATTTGATAGGGGGCGAGCCTGTGATTATGTCGAGCGTAAATCAACATATCCTAACTCTACTAACGTCTTATACCTCGAGAAATACAGTTTTAAAAGGGGTTTTAATACTGTTAAAACATTTTTTTCAACTTGTAAAGTGAGTTGTTACTCTCATTTCTTTTTTGGGAAAATAAATTGATTTAGACTTTCCAATCAATCTAATCCACCAGCCAAAGGAAGTCCACTGCTGAACATAGGCCTCTCCTAATGATTTCCACAGTGAACTGTTGGATTTAGGCTTTAATATTGTTATATTATGTAACCATCTTTACGCACTATATTATACTGCAATATTGCGTATAGACTTACGCCTGAGTCCCTTTAATCTGTAAAAAATATATTAAAATTATAATTTAAAAATCTTTAGAAACAATTTAATTTAGATTTTTCTACTACAATCATAAACACGGGAAAAAGTTTGTAAGCTTTTCTTAAATTAACTAGGACTTACGAAAAAGATGCGCGCACCTCCGTATCACTTTATCCATATATTTTCGTATATGAGAGTAGTAGTAAATAGCCATCGGATTTGAGTTGTATTCCGTATTATTGTATTCATTACTATTCAACAGTCAACTTTCCTTTAAACAAGTTTATATCCGTAGAATTATTCCTAGATGCCAGAATTCTTTAAAACATCCCCAAATAGTGCGGCTTCAGCACCTCTTTCGCTTCCTCAACTGTCATTAATCTCCTCATGCGAGGTCGTCGGTTACGTGTGCCCCTTATTTGGCTATTTTTCAATGCGTCTCCTTGATCTATCAATGTACTCCTAGGCCGACCTCAACCGCCACTACAACTTTTGCATTATATATGTCTTTTATTTACCTCCATATTTCTATTTTTTCTTTAAAGTCAACCAGTAAAGTATTATTTTTTTGAATGCACGCCTCTCCGACATTTTCCAACCTGCCTGCCAATCATAATGCATAATTTCGACCCAAATAATTCTTGGATTTATATTCACCAGTGGACTTGCTATAGCATAATGAAATGATGTTCCGTATTGAAGATATACGAAAAACATGTATACTGATTATTATTTTTCAAATAATAGTACACTCTATTTATAATTCTTTACCACAAAACATAAACAAAGTAATAACACAATCAAGATATTTAGATCTAAATATCAGTACAAACGGCGGTCTTATCGCTGACGGCGATCTCTTCTAGACAACCTTTGGACGGACGGACTGGAGTGATCAGGAGAAGGAAACCGAAGGAATAAACGAAAACCATAATAAAATAAAATATACATTATATTACAAGCTGTAACAGCTTGTGCTTTACGCAATAGTTCGACGTCATAAAAAAAGATCTATGGTAATAAAAATCAGTTTTTTTTCATGATTAAAGACATTAAATTTTAATGACGCAACTGAAAGATAGGCCCAAAATTTTAGATCCAAACTGTATTTATGTTCCCTCTAGACAGTTGCCAGTACAGATAGTACACGCTGTTAATTGACTAACTTCTAGTTACATTGTTTTGGTTTGGGTTACAAATGCGTAGATCGTAAATTTCGGCCAGTATATCCAATTACAAATGGGCCATTAAATTAATGGCCATGTCTATAAGATGTTCGGTGTCTTTTGTCTCGGAAACACTAAGCGAATACAGAAACCATAAGTTACTAGATGAGGCTGTCCGTATTTAATGATGCCTACAGCTTGGGATGTTATTATTTTTATTTATTGTTATGGTAGAATATTAGTAACCGTCTGGATGGTAAATATTGTACGTGAATATTTAAATAAACTATAGTGAACCACTCAAGTGCGGGGTTTGAATATAAATTTTAGATTTCGAACAAGCCGTTATAATTCAATCGATGGACGAGATGTGTCGGTGGATACTACATATTTATTGATTACACTTAGTATGTTAATGTGGGGTCAGAACTATGTATGTGACTGTTGGGTGTATTTATTATTTATCACTATTTGACGTGGTGTCGTATTTTTGGCCTGAATAAAAAAGCTCGTATGACTGTAGCATTATAAAAATATTTAGTAATATTTTTCAGAATATAGTTTCGTTTCAAATCGAATGTAAAGACCGCCAACACGCAATATGCCAGCGTGGTGAACTATATGGCCTAACCCCTCTCAATCGTACTCGCGATTGTAGAGGAGGCTCGTGCCCTGCAGTAGGACTTATATGGGCTGATACAGTACAGTACAGTTTAGTTTCTATCCCTCTAGATATAACATGGGTGGTAAATAAGAAATGACTGAATCTAAATAATGTTGAACATTGTAATGGAGTCAATAAATTATTTTCATTTTCATGAGAAAAGCAAAGAAAAAAGAATCAAAAGATGTATGTGCTTGTAATTCAGATTTTTATGCAAATTTGACTTTTGGATTCCATTAATAAAACTTCAATCCCCTAGGTATCATGGGTGCGGCACCGCGACATCCACCTGCTGACGGTGGGGCGCTACACGTACACGTCGGACCAGCGCTTCGAGGCGCAGCACAAGCCGCGCTCCGAGGAGTGGGCGCTGCGCATCCGCAGCCCGCAGCGCCGCGACTCCGGACAGTACGAGTGCCAGATATCAACCACGCCGCCTATCGGACACGCCGTCTATCTCAATATTGTAGGTGAGTACAATTCAGCTTCTTCTACTCCCGTCATAATCAGTTTGCTGTCAGGAGAAGTGTTATGCAAGCAATTATTTTTAAATAGCTTGACTGTTTCTCCAGCTTATTTCCAAAAATATTATAGGAAGGGCTATCACAACCTTCTTCTGCAAGCACACTGCCACCTATGTACCCCAAAGATTTTCACAGAGACTTATTGGACACGGCCTGCATCCAGCAGCTTCCTGCGACGTTGTATCTCTTCACTTTACATTTGACTTTTTAATTATTTCAAATAACCTCAACATTCTTAAAGACTTGTCTAGCTTCACTGCCCAATGTTATTAAAATGTGTACCATTGTCGATCCTGGCTCACAGGAGTTGCAATAGCGAGTGGGAAGGCGAGAGAATCTACTGAAGATCGTTAATAAAATAATAATAAGACTTTATGCATTTGGAAAAGAATTCACGTGACTTGGACGCGGATTAGCGCAGCTTAGTGGTTGGCTTTCTGCAAAGATCGCGGGCTTGACCTACATGGTATACTTATTTGTTTGGTCTACAGAAAATTCTGGATACTGGTGTTTGGAATATGTGTAAAATTTATTTTTGCGAAACACATGTACCATCTCCTTAAAAAAGGAAGATATCTTAAAACAATATAATTGTAAAACGAATATTAAAAGTGTAAAAATAAGAAAATCTGTTTGTTTATAGGATAATAGGTTTTGTGAGTTTCAATGTAATATGAAAAGAGGAAAATGACTTTGAGTATTCCATAGCAGCAACAGCGTAAGAAGCTATAAAAATACGTCTTCCGATACACAGAATAGCAAAGAAAAATAACGGGATTCATAATAAATTCCATCAAAGGAATCGACATAAATGTGGGTGGTAGTCAGTTAAAAATAATATGTGTTTGTACATTTGGATTTTTATGTAGGGCCGATCGGGAGCGACGGCCGGTATATTTAGCGTTCCTTTTGGGTAATAAAATGTTTATTGAAAAAGGCCCGCGTGTTTTAACATACTTTCATACATAGTATATTTTATTGTAAGACACATGTATATTTTAAACAACAATATTGAGGTTCCAACAGGTCTTTCTATATTTTTTTGTTATTGGCATAACTGTGGATATCATGTGGTTACTAAAGCTTTGACTGAATGTGGACTTGAGTCCAGTATATGCAGTAACTGTTTATAGACATCAATCACAAGTTTTTGCATAAATAGATGAAGTTTTTTTAAATTGGCAAGCCAAAGCGCCTACAATGCTTCTAGTTGTAAGTGCAGTAAAGTTTGGATAGAAAATGTAGTGATTAAAGGTTGTTATTTCTCTCTCTCTCTCTTCAGTCACAGGAAGTCCACTGCTGAACATAGCCCTCCCCCAAGGATCTCCACATTGACCTGTTGGAAGTGGCCTACATCAGCGACTTCCTGCAACCTTAACTGGGTCATTTATATGGGGTATTTTTCGTTTGTGGTTATTTCTGCCAATTGACATAATTATGCCGGCCTGCTCCGAACTGGACATCACAGGCTAGATTCCAAATGTGTGGGTCATAACGGTGGGTTTTCCATTATAGTAGTTTTTAATAGATAAAAAAAAAGAGATTATTAATTCGATGTGTATGTATGTATGTAATGTAGTCAGACTTGCACAGTGTTTGGACATGTTAGTCTGTACCAGCGTCTGAACACGTTTGCCAAATTTCATAAATGTATATATGTTTGTCCAAGCATATTTCAAAAAGTATACGTCGGATTGAAATAGTCTATGCTTTCAAATTTCAACTCCTGTAAAAACATTTTTTGTCAAAAAATGAATTCATTATGAAAAATATTACTTTCGTGCAGATTAAAAAGCAACGTGATTAATATTCACTCTTCAATTTTGCATTTATTTATAATGAATAATTTGACTAATGATAAGATTGACGAAGTTAAACAATTCTGTGATAACAGTTGGAGAACATTTAGCGAAGTCTGTTTTATGATATAAATCAAACTGAAAACTTTAATTTAAATCACTTTTCGAATCAAGACCACTAAAAACATAATTTATGTTGATGAAAATAATGGATTTGTAGAGAGCAACATTAATTTAAGAAACTTTTTTAAGAGAGGTTGCTATTAAAATAAGAGAGAAGATCAAGAGGATTTTATTAATAAATCTAATATTATTTTGTGAACTTTTTGAAGTAGCTATAAGGTTTCTAGTATTACCATTTACATAAATATCTTAATAGACTGTAGAATATCTTACTCCCAAAATATGTTATCGACCCATCATTTCCGCAGCCAACTTATCAATACGCCCATCACAAACACTTCACAAACCTCAATGGGGAAAATATAGAAATTGTAAACATCTCGGTCACAAGCAGCCAATACAAAAGTGAAACAGCTATTTGGGCAACGTCCAAAGCACCTGAAAGGAATTCCGTACAAATAACTTATTTCAATGTTCGGCCATGTCAAAGAAAATACCGCACGAGCGGAATTGAAAGGAAAGTTTCACAGTTCGAAAGGCGAAGTTAAATAGACCACTTCCCAGCGATTGTTTGGCGTGTTTACATTTCGCACTGCGACTGTAAACACGCACCTACTTATCGCTTTGTTTGTGCCCCTCGATTTCAAGGAGCTGATTTTACATTGGATTGTACGTATTCCTTTGAGTTATAGTTCCTTGGTGTTGTTTACAAGTTTGATGTTTGTACAAAATTTTAATTCAATACTACATACAGTTGTATTTTACGTTGGCCGCACTTGTCTTGACGGATCTTTGCTCAACGATTTTGGAAAAGACCTATTTTCTACAATTTTGACCTTATATGGTAATGAGATCATAATAAATTCCACATTTTTTTTCATAAAACAACATAAGTTTTATCCATTCATAGTTTTGTTTCGTATTTTTCACCCATGATGTCTTAAGGCTCAACAATCATTATTTCGTTCCACATACTTTCCAAATATTGGATATTCCGTTATGCTTATGATAAGACCGCTTTTATAGTGTCAGCCTCATGTTTTATGGACTATATTATGCAATATAAAAAAGTAGTATCGCTCGCATATGTGACCCAATTGCGTGTACAGTTAAAAATATAGATTTAATCTACAAATGTATGAATGTTAATCCCTCTCCCCATTTCAATATACAAATGAAGCAATTCTCGATATGCCTTTTAACAGAATTGTTGGAAAATGTTTCAATTCTATTAAAATATGGGTTTTGTACAAGTGCAATAGATTTGTCTCTGCTAAATCTATTAGATTTGTTATGCAATTAGGTATCCTTGGTGCTAACATTAATTTTTAAAATTGGCCTAAAAACGATATTTCATCCGTACTATTACGTTAAATTGATCAAAATACATCAAATCTACCATTAATTGTGATTTAAAGATTACCGATTTGGTACTAGGTAATACGATTTACAAAGTGGAAATCAGAAATCAAATAATTCAAAATCATGCCAAGCGTACAGAAGAACACGAACAAATCGGATAAGCCGACCAATAGACTAAACGTATCACCCGGATTCCAACCGATCAATACATCAAACATAGCTTAGAAACAAGACCAAGTATTGAACGAAAATAGTTCCCAACTTACCAAGTCCGAATTCAGTTACAAAGGCGTGAAATAAATATAGATAGGGATATCCCTTCTTAAGGTTCACGCCTCAGTGGATTGTAACGAAACCTTTTAAGGAACAGCTGTCTCGCAATTTCTTTTAGGGAATGTTCAACTTTTGTCTGTTTGAACTAATGAACAAAAAGTTTGGGAAAAGTGGGTGTCTTTTGTCAAAATGTACTGCTCGTAGAGTTCCAATTGGACCTATTGAGGAGGCAGTTACGTTCGGGATTATTTAGAGCTCGTCTTTATTAGTGCCGTGGTAAATTGGTTTTTCTGGCGCTTTTGAAAATTTAAGGGTAATTGCTATTGTAACGGCAAAGACTGAAGCGAAAATGTTAGTCTATTCAGTGTTCTGTTTTGTGGAGGGTAATTCAAGAGTATGCTCCGGTGCTTCATTAACCAACTAGCTTAAATATATTTTTGTTGGTACTTTCGGCACTATTGATCATAGGGTATTTGCCCAGACGATGATCACTATAGACAATTGTGGGAAATTCTTCCTAGTGACTAACGCAAGTGAGTCCCATTCCAAATTCAGGCTTTGAATTTGGATATCCTTGTCCAATTTTGATTACTATTTTATGTCAACTGCACTGCTCTTAAGGCACTAAGGTGCCTTAAAGAAACTGTGTTTTGCCAATAAAAAAAATAAAAGAGCTACTTGTATACTAAAGTAATCATTTAAGTAAACCGCGCATATTTGTGCTAAGTACAAAATAAAATAAAGACAAAAGGGTATCTTGAAATGAAACTAAGTGTGGTCTTAGGTAAATGATACTACTAGAATGAAACTACTGAGAAATGTACTGCTTACTTAATAAATTTTATATAATATAGATAGTTTGCAGATTTTTATTATAACAGTGTATAAATCATGTTTTTTTTTCTCATTAGAACCAGAGACCGAAATACTTGGCGGGCCAGACCTGTTCATATATGCGGGCTCCACAATAAACCTTACGTGCATTGTTCGACACACGCCGGAGCCGCCGAACACTATTAACTGGACTCATAGAGGGAAGGTAAGACATCTAATATTAATTGAGAGGAGGATTTTGTATAGCAGGTGAGGAAATTGTATTATACACCGCCTCGGCAGCTGGGGAGCGGAAATTTAATTATCATTAGAGCAGCGAAAGAGTTTTATTTTTAAACGTATTTCAACAAAAATGTGGTTCAAATTCGACGTTCAAAATACTTTATTTTATCTCTAGTTGAGTTAATTTTGTTAGCTTTCGTACTTGAGTTTCTTAAATTACATCAGGTCTTTAATGAAACCGTTGAAATATTTGGATATATCTGACTTTGAATTTTAAAAGCACCAAATTTTGCCTTCTCTTTCATTGGTATCATTTACAATAGTGCTTATATATTATATTTATTTTATACATTAGTATTGTAATGTATATGACTATACATAAAGATACAATCTACAAACGCACTGACCGTAATAATTGATGATGTCATAGGAATAAGCACCGCACTGATCTGTCATAGCGACGTAAACTACTGACATTTGCATAAACACGAATAACAAATCGAGCGGACTTGAAATGGCGGTCGTATAAATTTAAAATGTTTGCGTATTTTTCCATTGCTACAGTAATTTTTAGAAAAAAGTCTTTCGTGTGTTTTGTAAATATGCACGTCTTAAACTGATAATATTAAACAAACAGTATTAACCTTGGACTACTCTTGCATAATTTTGTTGAAAATATGCGTAGAAATACTTAAAATTATAATCAGGTTTCTTAATATTTTAAACTTAAATAATTAGTTTTTCTTTTCCTTTTTTTTCCTATTTCATAAAAAATAATTTCATGCAAAGCTAAAATTATATCAAACCCTTAAAATTCCAGACGGGTTCTGCGGTTCTTAACTTCGGTAACCACTTAGGCTGTATGAAAACAACAACTTTATTTCCATTATCTTATAAAATTACATAACGAACATGCCAACTTGGATCAAATTTGCTTAAGGTTTCTGGTAAAATTTTGCCCCTTACAGAATTTTCAAGTCAAATTTGTTCTCAGGTTCGTTTGTAGGTCAAAAGGTAGTCAAAAACATTTTCGGACGTACGGAAGCGACATTAGATATTCTATTTCGTCCAATCCGGACGATGTTGAGTCGACATTTTCGCCCGTATCTCACTGAACAGACGAGTTCATTGGGCCAATTACCAGTTTTAAGTGAATGCCATTTTTACTAGGAATAAAGTTGGAGAATTTCAGCTGATTTGTCAACTGGGGCTTTTCGTCACTAGTTTAATTAAATTCTAAATAGAATTCCTCTTATTAGAAAGTTAAAGTCTCCAACGCTTGATGCTTGAATTTGGGTCTTATGTTATAATTAGTAAAGTATATTGGTTCACATCAGGCACTCTCGCTTCCAAATATTCAAAGCAATATTTATTATCCGCGCTGAGTTTTTACTACCAAAATTAATTATACATTCTCGTAAATCTTATGAAATTCAGTCATAAAAATTCCTATCGAGATGGAGGCTAAGTGAGTGGTGCTCAGTGTGAGTTAATTTAGTAGAAATATTTATCATCTCCGGATATTTTGACATTTTTGTAATCTTTATTTAAATTATCTGTCACCTCATTTTGTTTTGTGTATGGTTGTGAAGCTGAGCCCTCGGCTCTATGTCCAAGATCAAGCAATGCGATTCTTGTGCTAATCTCTTAATTTAAATAATATTTTGATAAATTCAAAAACTGATGGAATTCCAAGGAAGTTGACGTTAGGCATTCGGCCGGTCGTACAATTATAACTCAATTCATTCTACAACATGCATTTTTAAAGAAATTGGGTCCATCGAATTACGTGGTACTTCTTGAGAAATAAGGCCCGATAGAAGAATTTGAGACCATGCCGTAATTTTCTTCAATATGTATGTGGGTTTATATATCAACTATAACCTTGTTATTCAAGGATCAAGCCCTTGTTATTCATTCGCAAGCCCTTTCTGCAAAGCCCAAGCTTATGTTTGTATTCCATTTATAATTTATTATTGGACTTAAGGTCCTGTTCGTATTATTCGTCTTCTGGCCGATGTTGTGGATGTGTAAATCTTGGTTTGTAATCCTTGGCTTATTGGTAACATTAGGCAATCAACGGTAATTCAGTAAATTAGTATTCGCTTTAATTAATTGGGTAATTGTAGCAGAATTGGGCGTATAAACGTAAAATATATGACATAAACTGTTACGTGTATTTATGAGTATAAATTAATCTGAAGGAAATTATATTGGTTCTGGACATCATACATTAATTCGGAGCTATTTTTTAATATGTCCTCTTCTATTCGTTCCACTACGTAAAATTAATATCGACATAACGGGATGAGGCAAAATTCATAAGCAATAAATCCAACAAAACTCCAACGTAGATTTTTTTGCTTAAAATAAACTTAATATATTGTATTATAATAAAAAAATAGTCGATAACGATGCAAGACCTATATTTTTGCTAAAATCACAGATACTAAAATCAACATAACCTAAAATACGCTTTTATTTACGCTTCACCGAGGCTGCGTAAATAATATCTATATTTTACGAAGCATATTTGAACCTAATATTTGAGAATTCATCTTTACCATTCCCTCTCGCCTTGAATAAAGGAAACTGTGACTTCGCCCTCAATATATATTCATACATCTTCAAAGTTGGCTCAATGTAAAGCAGCTTTATGCTACTGAAATGGAAATCCTGAGATAGATGTGTGGACCTGACCGCAAACAGAACGAGCGACGTCTGTGTATTGTGGACGAGTTGTGCCCTCGACCACTTTACGGTCGTGAGAATATGCGGCTTAGTAATATGAAGTAGACGTATCACGTATGGATATGGTTTTCTTGTCTCATTATCTGGCTGCATTGCAGAGGTGGTTGATGAACTTTAAATTGTGCAGACGAAGAGTTAATAGAACATTTTGGTTACATAGAATTAGTGCAGGTGTGAAAAATGAAAGCTATTGTTACTCTTGAAATTTTTGTGTGGATTAAGATCTCAGGGACCACATTAGTCTTGAGTAATAACAACGATTGATTATGAAAATAATGGTTTGTGGATTTATGTTTATATCACTCAATAACATATATAATTGCATTTAACTACTTTTATTCAGCACCCAATAGATTGACATCAACGAGGAAATGTAAAATTACATAGATATAAGAACACACCATCTTAGAACTTCCTAAATCACGATTTTTTTTCTAACAGACAATCAACTTCGATTCTACGCGAGGTGGCATATCGCTAGTGACAGAGAAGGGCATCCACAGTAGCAGTAGACTACTAGTGCAGTCAGCAAGGACTTCGGACGCGGGAGCTTATCAGTGCGCACCTGACAACGCGCAGTCAGCTACTGCGAGAGTCCATGTACTTACAGGTACTTCATTCTAATTGTATTTTTGGTTGTTAATACAAATATCTACGTAGGGATAGTGATTATTTATATTATTAAATATATCTGCTGAAGGAATTCTATAAAGGAAATTAAAATTTTAAAGTACATGATAGCGTAATGAGCAGCGGAATTGATTACCGAGATTTAAAAATTTGACTCTTAGTTATTTATTTATTCTTTATTACATTATCATCATATCGCTTTAACTGTAAACGAGATAATTATGAGACATGATACATACTCGTATATTTTAACCCAACTTCCACTTCAAAGCTCTCTACAATTATTTCGACGCAAACATTCTAAATAACGTAATGCTAATGGCTGGCTTCATCGAAACCGATGTTCGGAACCCGCCGTAAACCAACAGCTTTGCTTTCGATTAGTGAAACTACCCTCTCAATAATCGAAAGTTGGCACGATCTCACTTACCATGTACTCAAAATTGGCTACAGCACGGCTCTATAAGCCAGAACTAAACGCAGCATAATTCAGTGAATGACGTAAACGAGCGCGGTTGCTACGTCACGGAAGCTCTGTACGTGGCGTCGTGTGACGTCAGACTAATGCATTCACTTACTTAATGGTAAGCCCCGTGTTCTAGGTATTATGTGAAAATAAAGTAAAACTAGTCATAGAAGATCCAATTGTTCTGAACAAAAGGCAAATAGACTCGTATTTGCGAGTACACTGCGGTCTGCAGCTGATGACAAGTGTTTTACAGTTTAGGTCTCAATATTGATAGTCTTATCCATCGATCGAATCCATTATGCCAACTTCCTCAAAATTGGATGCTCAGGCTGAACCCGAAACGCTACACCATGACTTGGATCACTATGTCGGTTTTGCACCATTGCCCACAGTGGTTGCTATCCAACCGAATTTCCGACTCCTCCTACATACATACATAAACACACGCCTTTTTCCCAGAAGGGGTAGGCAGAGGTGCAACCAGAACACCCGCGTTTCGCCTTGTATATTCCGTCCTACGATGTGATAGGGGGCGAGCCTATCGCCATATCGGAGACAAATTCCTGACTCCGGGCTGATAATGAATAAAAAAATCCAATATCACTTTGCCCGACCCGGGATTCGAACCCGAGGCCTCAGCTTTGCAATCATACCGTAGCACCACTACGCCACCGAGGCAGTCCTCCTCTCCCCCTATTAATTTAATTTTATGATTGATTTCGTTGCGGGTTAAAGACAAGTTAGACATTCCCGGAGATTCACTGATCTTCAATGCTCTGTGTCTTTACAATGAGTGCCACTGAGATCCTGACTTAAAAGAGTCGCAGTGGTGGGTGTGAGGGCGGGACAGTCTCATATCCAACCGAGTAACATTATTCCTACACCAGTAAATATTTCCCATAATTGTCTATAAACTTACTACCAAAGCTTAGTATGTATTCTTAGAGCACGTAGCGTGGCATGCAGTAATGTATTCATTATACTTGCTCGATACGAGCTCCCTGCGTGCTTACTGCAAATTGCGCTATCTGTTTCATACACGACGCCCTGCATTGTAATGGTATGAGGAGCAAAAAATGATTAAATGTGTTTACATGGTAACTTCAAAAACAAATGTTTGTGAGGCCAACAAGTATTTGTCTCGGGTCTGGGTGTTTGTGACACCGAAAAGTCTCTCGTAGTGTTTGATACCCACGACACAAGATTTAATTGATCTTAATGTGTGGTCAGTAGGGTAATTCATGTAATTAAATAAGTTCAGTTGCAGTGCATTTGCAGTTAAGTTTCGATCAAAACAGACCTTTTCGTATTCTCGTAATTTTGACAACCGCTGTCAGATACGCTCGCGTCAAGTCCGCGTCACGCAAGCGGTTTAGCGGATTCTACTGCTGCGTGTTTTATGTGCGTGATTCAGATCGCAACTTGATCGGTATTCACGTGTAAGCTTCTTGCATACGACTGACGTATAATTGACACGCAGCACTCGCGCAGTTTACGCATAGCTTAGGTGCAGTTTACGCGCAGCTAAACAATTACAAGAATACCATTTTGCACTAAGACGTAAACTTAATTGCAACTGCACCGCAACTTGATCGGCGCGTCAAAAAATTACGTGAATTACCTTACAGACTATGTATGTGACTGTTGGGTGTATTTATTTATTTATTTTATTTACTTAACCCAAAACACGACATAATTGTGTGTTTCACAAATACGAGTTTTTATATCAACGCCAGATGATTAATTAATGTTGATGTTCATATAATTTTTATTTACTAAATGTATAAAATGCTTTAAACAAAAACGTTTACGTAATTTACATCTGATGCACAAGTAACCTTAAGATGTCTGTATAACTGTGCATAAGGAGAGCCATCTCCGACACTTCAATAATTGTAGAGATAATCTCCAACAAACCGAAAGGAATTAAAAA
Source organism: Theretra japonica (assembly GCA_033459515.1). NCBI lineage: Eukaryota > Metazoa > Arthropoda > Insecta > Lepidoptera > Sphingidae > Theretra > Theretra japonica. Next base: position 4,039,631 of record CM065938.1, on the reverse strand, counting down.
AATACCTTCATGGATTTAAATGCAGCTCTGTATAGAGTACACACATTTTCGTAGGTATTGGTTTGAAGCATAGAAAATAGTTCTGTCGAACTTACACGAATTTTATTGACATAGTGACCTCAATTCACAAATATGCAGAAGAAGATTATTAAAAAAATTACAATCTGTTTAGTCAAGTATTCCCGATGTTATTTAAAAATGTACACAGAAAATAAGAAAATGTACGATATCTTACCGAGCGTAAAACATGTAATTAGTGTCTCGCACTAATTAATTATGTCGATAATGATGTGTTAACCCAATTAATACATATTTTAGTACAAAAACACTACACATCGAGGTACAAAATACGATATAGAAGCAATGATAATAAACGATAGAGCCTCTAACACATTAGTATAGAATCAAGCGAACTGTTCATACGATTTTAGTCATAAAAAAATATTTATAAAATTAGTTTATCTTAAGTCAGTAACGACATACTATTTTATGTTACTCTTATTTACTATGTACTATTATATCACATAATCGTGAAAACTTGAAATTGGCTATGTATTTCATACTCTCTTTGTTACCTAATCTGTTGTATGTAAGTTGTTGGTTTTCCAATATATATATTTAAAAAAGTTATTAGGTTCATTTGTTTTGCATTCAATTTTATATTACTATCTTTCCAAGTAATTTACGTTTGCGATTAACAAAGTCACATGTTATATAACTATTAGAAAATAATAAAACAAACAAATATACCACGAAAAATAAAATACATCACACATCTCTTTAAAATATGTATGAAAAAAATTTCAATGAGACCCCCACGAACCATACCAAGTGAGAATGTTTTCATTTCATTTGCAACTCAATCAATTAATTATTCGTTTGCTTAAACATTTTTTTTGTCATTCCAACTACAACATTTAATATAAAAATAGCAGTTAATTTCATAATAAATTCTTCAACGAAGTTTCCGCCAATTTTGTAGCCAAATAAGTACACTTACTTTTAGCAATCAACACTTAAATTCCTTTAAAACATTGCCCTCTCGAACCGCTTCGGGAAACAAAAGCTATGAGGTTTTAATGAATAAGTAATTGCCTTCTGAATGGGAAAGTGCCAATTCGAATGGCTTTGCGCCGAGATTTAACTTTGACCTGGGAGCTAATAACAGCCTGTTATAATTTAGCTAGTCTCAATTCATATCCTATTTCGCTAACATTTCCGTCTGGTTCCTTAGTAAATTTGTTTTAATATTTTGCTGTTCGAACGCCTTAATTACATTTCGTAAAATTAAAATTGGTTGAAGAGTCTTCATTTCATTTTGGAAGTCTAATAAATTGAATATCCTAGTCTTAAATTAAAGATGTCGTCAATATCACCATCGGGTTTTATGAGGACACTGTTTGATGTAAATAAAGTCTGATTTTGTAGACTATAAAATGATTTATATTAGTCATAAATTTGATTGAGATGACTTTTGATTTCTCAAGTTCATTTAGCTCTGGTTGGATGCTGAAGAATCATAAAATTTAAAATTGAATATCACTAGAATGTAGATGTTAATACGAAGTCTATGGATTAAGAGCTGATGAGTATGAAGATTTGGAGATCTTTGGGTGAGGCCTGTGTTGTTGCGTGAGATTATAAAAAGGATTAAATTTTTAATTCTAAGAAATCTTATAAATAGTAGCAAAGTCATAGACGTTTGCAAAAAAAATTATTCAAGTTTCACCTGGTAAAGTCATTGCCTTTAACTTCTTTAAGTCAGAAAGTATTGTTTTGGCAGGGATGCGTTTAAAAACTCCGAATCACTCTGAATTGCAAAAACATGCGAGTAATTACTCATGAATTGATTGTTGCAATCTATTTGGTCCATGCGATTTCCGGAGACCCCATCCGTCTTGCTAAACCCTTAGCCGTCATACCTAATCATGCCTAAACCGTCTTGGCACCTCATCTTAAAACAATGTTTTCATAATAAATAAATACGCCCAATAATCACATACATCGTTCTGACCCCACATTAAGATCAATTAAGTCTTGCTTTGTGGGTATCAGAATCTACGAGAGACTTTTCGGTCTCACAAACACCCAGACCCGACACAAATACTTGTTAGCCACACAAACATTTGTGTAGGTGCGGGCATGGAACCCGCGGCCTCACGTTTCACAGTCGGCGTCTAACCAACTGAGCCACGTAAGCTGTCGCAAAAAGTGCATCCTATCCAGTATCCACTATTCACTGCGTATTAGAACTCACAGCAATCTCTTAACGTCTATAGAAATATTCGCTGACTTTCAAATTTCAAATTCTGTGCTATTAAAGATATTAAAACAATCGAGGAGTCTAACAAACGCTTCAATTCCTTCCAAATACGTACTAACAGTCAAAACCCACCAAAGTTGGTTAACATCCAATGAAAATCTATACATCGCCGGGGATTAGAGAGTCAATAACGGAGATTTATCGTTTATTGATATTATTATTACGGGCCATTTGTGGATAATTGGTTGATACCGAAACCCATTCAGTATTAATTACTAACTGTACTAAAGGCATTAGTTTTCCATAATTCGATTAGTGGTGAGAAAAGTTGTTTTGGCCGCGTCGTTTTATAAATTACTGTATTTACTAAAATCATTTAAATGAATTAGGAGTATTACGACTAAACGAACAGGGCCGTCTGAAGGATCATTACCTAACATGTTATACTTTAAAATTATAAGTGCAAACCAACTATTGGACATACTGAGACTTAAGATTTTGTATTAGGATGGTGAGCGCAGTAGAGTGCCAAGCAATGTTTTATGTACTACTGTCCATGAGCGGTCGTGTCGCTTACGCAGCGGTCGTGTCGCTTAACACTAGAGTTTCTTGCCCATTCTTCTCTAGTGAAAACCGCTTTCCGAACCGGGTGTTAGATAAAAAAAATACTGAATCTAAATTATATTGAACATTTCAATGGATTCAATAAATTATTTTCATCTCATTACCATAAGGGAATGGTATGCTCCTCTCGGCATTCAACGCAATGAAAATAAATAATGGCTATGCTTTTATTTATTAATTTATGTTTCTAATCTATTCTGTTCTTAGCTCTGATGCTCTTAGAAAAATATCTAGTCTATAATTTCTTACAGCATAGATATTAGTTCCTTCAAAGGAATCTGTATTCTACGAAATGTTTATCAGCAACTGAATATCTCTTGTCTAACAAAGGCGTCTCAAAGCGACTTATTAGAAGCATAGCCTAAACTTTCTCGAATTAATCTATCCCGATTCTACTACGCAAGTCTTCCAGGAATATTTTCTATACGTAATAAAGATAATTTTAGTATGAAAAATTTCATTATTATGAGAGATATGATGATATGAGATGCCCGGGATTAAGAATTTGACCAGTCAGGTGATGCTTTTAACCCTTGTCGCATTGTGGATTACATGGACGTATTATGGATTATCGGTGTCTGCTCTCACATAAAGACGTGAGAGCCTATGTTTTAATAATTAATTAAAAACATCTCAACTGTAGCATCATCAAATTCAAAACATACGACTCCCACATCATGAAAAAGGCATACGAAACAATATTCAAATTTCATTTGACCTGGCATTAATATACACTCATAAATTTACGCTCGTGCCGAGAATAAACCAAATGGAACGACACCATCATTCAACGATTGCATGTTAAAATCAGTCATAAATTCTTATAAAAGGTTGCTGACATCAACCATTCTGTCTGTGGGATTAAAATTTGGATTCTGTTGAAGAATATCGTTGGTAGCTGTTTTAACGTTTCTAATTAACCTTGGGTTAGGAATTAATTTTGAACATTTGGCTTTATTCCGAACACGGCGAACAAATTCGCTAATTGAGCTAATTCATGAGCTAATTAATATAATTTAATCTGCTTTTCAATTAACTTTATTGTATTTTTTTATTTCATTGACTTGACTTCATATATAATTTCACTCCGATTTATGGCATATCTTTAACTCAAATGACAAAAAGAAATGCGGACATAAATTTGCAACATGTTTAAACAATGGAATTGTAAATACTACGCTTCTAAAATACTTTAAACTGAAGTGATTTACAATATTATTCTACAATTGAAAAGTTTATAAGCGTCTCGACATCGTACGTATAAAATGCAATCGAGGAATAACCTAGATGCCTTTCATGGCATGACGCAATATAATCGGATATCGAAAATCGGTGAAAATAGAGAGATTTTACTTATACCCACACTTGGGTAACCATAACACTTGAGAATAGGATGTTCTAACATCTGACCTTTGAAAATGAAATGGTTTAAGAAAGAGTTATATATAAAGCAAAGATCGATGGGACCATAAGTGTTATGATTTACAAATGATATGCATCAGCATAAAATATGTTACTTCATGTTGTTTTTTTATGAGACTGTGGTACCACCTCGGTCAAGGCCGTCCATTATTATTAAAAACTTAATTGACTGCAGTAATGTTCTAATTAAAATAAACGTTTTTAAAACTTATACTTCACTTGTCCGTAAAAGACGATAAAGATCGGGACGCAGAACAAATTGTGAATTTAGTGATTCAAAAAATAAAATAGATTCCGATGAATTGAGAACCTCCTAATTTTTTTGAAGTCGGTTAAAAAGTACATGCAGAACGATATTAAGTACATTGTACACGGAGATAAAGGTACTAAAGCATTTTCATGTTAAGTATTCTTGGAACTAACTATGTCTTCTGATTCGTTTGAAAATCCCTTTATTTTTCTTTAGCTAATCTGGAATGTAAAGTAAAATTTTAGAACTGTCCAGTATCCACGTCGACTTTACAAAAGACTTTATATACTTTAAGTTTTAAGTACAGAACCGCTTAGCAAGTGCCAAGTGACATAAACCCTTTTTCTTTTAAAAGATCATTCGTTCATATTATTAAAAATTATGTATGTATGATTGATGTTTTACTTTTGTTGTAATACTCGTCTATTGGCAGTAAAATTTAATTTCGATATCAATGATTTGTCGTGCCAGTAGGAAAAGAAATGGAACCATCGCGCCATATAATTGTCTTTTAATTAAAATATACTGCCATTATTTCGATTTCTTAATAATAGCACATACAAACTTTGTAATACACTTTTATTAACTAGGAACATTATTAAGATTATTAAGCAGAAAGTTGCTGGATGCAGGCCGCTTCCAACAGGTCAATGTGGAGATCCTCGGGAGAGACAGATATTGAAAATATTAATTTCATTTTCCACTATTTTTACCGATATGCTACATCTATAATAATATAATATCACGCATCTCACAAGCATCAGCTTATCAACAAACCGAAAGTACCCAAGCAGGTAAACCTGCGAACAAAAGCACCCAGACCTGATACGTTACATGAATAACATATTCCTTGGAAGGTGCCATCAGTCATGCGGAATTATGCAAAATTATGTAGGTGAGCCTGTTGGGTCAAACATGCGACGTTATTGGAATGTCGATGAATATTTCTTAGAACGGGCAAAGAAAAATATTCAGTATTCAGTGCGGTTAATACGTTGGATTATAATGTTTTTGTCGATGAATAAGGTATATTTCTGACGTGAGACGAGGATAGAGAAAATTCAGTACGAAATATTCAAGTATGGTTTAATAATAGTAATCTAGGGAGGAAACTTGTAGTCATTGCTTTAAGAGTAAGATCTGGACACCTTCCGCTAAACAACTTTAATTACCTAATTAGAAAAACCAACTCAACCAACTGTACGGTTTGTGGTACAGTGGAAGACGTTATGCATTTATTGGCGGAATGTAGTCGGTTTCGAGATGAGAGACAACATGTGATAAAGGAATTGCATGTTAATGAAAATGACGTTGGGTGTTTTCATCATATTTTATCCGAACCAATGACCGAAAAGGCTAACAAGTTATTTAAGTTTATAATGTTACGGTTTAGAATATTTCAGTCTTTTCTTTTTCTTTTCTTTAGTGTGATAGTTTTTTAGTTAAATTGGTTGTTGAAAAATGTTACATTTGATGTACTGTTAGTAATTAAGGGGGATAAAAACAAAATTAATCCCCCTTAATTTTTTTGTAGATGATTATTTATAAGGTACGATGGGACTGGCATATATTGTTTCATAATATAAAAAAAATATTCAAGTGCATTTGTAAAGATTTGGAAAGTTTTATGCAAAAATTTACTGCAATTTGTGGTTGGTAGTTAATACTCAATAATTTTACTTCCAATTTTCCTTATATCATTAAGTATTTGTTTTAGTAATATTATTTTTTAAAACTTTTATTCTTCTATAAATAACTAGCCATACAATTACATCTCTTCTTTATACGCGAATTATGCGTATGTTATTATTTTTTTAATTATACCTATATATTATTCAAGTTAAATATACAATTTTACTTGGACCCTTTTCACCACTCCAAACACATGTGGCTTGATGGGATTGTAACTTAAATTAAACATCAAAAATAATATTTAAAATAATCAACATCAAATCAGCTTGCATTACCGACACCATTAATGAAAATGTAATTTAATGTTGCAATGTGAAAAATATTAAGAGCTTTCCGTGACTCGCGTAATAAATGATACGTTTAATTCACATTATTATTGTAAATAATTTTTATAATTACACATTTCATCGCTGTATGTAATTAAAATTCAAACCATTTTACTTCCATCAATGTTTAAGTAGAATTATAAACATTTTGACGTATATATTAGTAACTTTTAAGGCGGTATTTTTAGGCTATTTTTACGTATTAATAACTTTTGATTTTATCAATATGGTAACAATAATTTTACCACAAATTTTATTTACCTTATATACAATCATAACCCAAACTGCCACAAAACCAGCAAATGCCAAAGTAACTTGCTAATTCCAACTAACTAAATAATGTTTATAAAAAAATGCAGATACCAATTTCTGGAAGAAATACAAAAGTCCCTCCCCGTAAAGACGACTCGACAGAAGTTCTAACATATATTTTTTTTCAGGTGAGAGTCCGGCTGCAATGCAAGGAAGTGCGCAATGGGCGGACAGTTTCCGTCTGCCTACACTCCTGGGCTTCGCCAGTGTCATGTACCTACCTATAATGATTGTGTAAAAGTGAAAAACAATTATGTGATCGGACAGTCGAATAAGTAAAACGGTTCTTGAACAATTTATGTTGATTCAAAAATGGAATGTTGTGGTCGGTGATATTATATACGTCCCTACAGTAACGTTCATTTCGCTTAGAATTAAAATTATTCTACAGATGAGTTAAGCCCCATTTACATGGGGAGTTTCTCGCCTGGAAGATACGATTATCGCAAAGATATAAAAAAGTTGCACTGTGTAAACATTTGTCAAAACACGATCCTCTATGGTGGTTTTGTCATGCGGTAATCGCATACGATACTCGCCGCTAGAAACCCTCCCCGTGTAAATAACGCTTTAGAGAACAATTTCAGTTGTATTTTGTTTATATTAAGCCTATACTCGTAATGCAGGTACGTCTAAATAATTTGTTGGACCCTATTTTTAGAATTTTTGATATAATTTGATACAATTATCAATTGTTTACTATTTTATTTTTACTGTGATTGGTAAATTAATTGGAGCGTCGAACACGAGCAATTATAGATCCGGAAAATATTTTTTTGTTAGCGTAAAATTATATTCCAAATTTTCACTGCAAAAACCGTGCAATTTTTGAGTAAAAATCAACTATTTTTGCGCTAGTAAAATATTGTCGGAGCCTTATTGGTGGGTGAAATACGGAGAAAATAAAATATACATTTTCCCATATATTACTTTATATAATATCATTGCTCACGATTTGTTTGATGAGATGTGAAACATCGAATTATTTGAAGTTACGGTCACGTGCACATCGATTTTCTTTGACATCCAATAATATTTAATATGTTTATTTTAACAAAAGATATTGTACTCTAGTTTCTGGTCAAGCATGTTGATAGATCGATTTTAATTCTAATAATTATATAATTGCTATATTTACTTTCATGAACATTGAACATTATTAGATATTCCTCCTTGGATAATTAGTTTCGCACTTGTGTTTCAGATGATAGAAATAAAATCGATCTAAACATTTCTTTAATTTTGTTAATATACATATAAAGATTATGTTATTATCAAATGTATTATATCTAGAATTGAGATTGCAGTGTCACGTGTCCAGAGAAAACCTGAAGGAATCTGTGCCAACGTCGCATAGAGTATATCCTTTATATCAGGGTAATGTTAATAATAAAATACATTAGGAGGATTTTGAACAGATCAGATTTTTTAAAGTTTATTCAAATTCTAACATAATGATAAAATCAATGAAAATAATTGTAGAATTGTGAATCATAGCTATAGGATTGTTTTTAAGAATTAAGATTGATTAAAATAAAATACGTATTTGTAAAACTGTTTTTTAATTAATTCCTAACGCTATAAATCCTTCTTAGAATAATTACAATTTATTTCCATTTCTCAGCGTATTTCCCTAGAGGTTTGCAGAGCGTAAGTCTTAATGTCGGTCCGTACCTACCTAGTATTTAAGTCTTTCCTTCATTGTAGAATTTTATTTTTGATATTCTTTCTTGGCAAAATAACTCCACTGTCACTGATGGTAAGTACAGTTGTACCAGATTTAGTAAATACAGCCAACAGTCACATACTTACATAGTCCTGACCCCACATTAAGATCGAGTCTTGTGTCGTACGTATAAGTATCAACGAGAGACTTTTCGGTGTCGCAAACACCCATACCCGAAACAATTACCTGTGGATCTAACAACAATATGTTTCGGTGCGGGGATCGAACTCGCAGCCTCCCGTTTCACAGCTGGCGTCTAACCAACTGCGTCACGGAGGCTGGAGATATCCTCGTATTATCTACCTCTGATAGACAATCTGATTACAATGTTATGAAAGATGTATATAAAAGTATATGGAATTGGCAAACAATTTTGCACCCTGGTGGTATATAGAGGTATGAATTAATAGACCTCTTTAGGATAACATGATTAAATAATCAACAATTCAACGCTTCTACATTGAAGATATTTGGTTTATTCAAATATTATAAAAAAATACCAGTATTCTGAAGCCAAGTCACTTCTATCAAACATGTTACAACAAGCCATTACACACATCAGCAACTTTACAAAGAACACACTCGAAGAATGACTTGCTGGATTTGAAAAACATCTGAACATCGAAGGTAACTGGGAGGTAAGACCTCGTTATCAAAGTAAAGCCTCTTGAAGTCAAACAGGATCTTTGAAGTTTATTTATTCATGTGTACAAATCCATTACAAAAAACAATGTTGAATAAGAAAAAATTTATATATTAAAATGTATTGAAAATGTTATTAATAAAGTTAGCTACTCACTTGATATATAATTTTAATATAGATGATTTTGCTCAAATTAAGGTGCTATCAAGTGCGTGGTGGCCTGTTAGTAAAAGACCAGACACGGCTGCCAACATGTTCATTGTGGCCGCGGGCTCAAGTCGCGGCGGTTTTTCGTGGTCATGTGTGTATTGATAGTCAATCACCACGTACTATAACGGCGATCGAAAACATCGTGAGGAAACCTGCATACCGTAGCGATTTATAGAAAAAATCTATGTTATATAGCGTCCACCAACCCGCACTAGACCAGCGTGGTGGACTATATGGCCTAACCACTCTCCATCGTACTCTTGATTGTTGAGGAGGTCCATGCCCTGCAGTGGGACGTGTATAGGCTGATACAGTTGCAGTACAATTACTGAAATACGTTTCCTTAGCACAGTTATGATCAATTTGAACTGGGAACGTAAATGTCAATAACACACCCTACATTGGCGTAAATTTTAAAACACTAACAAGGTCGTGTTAGAAAATTGACATAAATCTTAGCAAAGGCTAACCCAAAATAGCAATGCACCGTCCTTTCATTAATGACCAGCAGAACTGCTTTATATTTTCGTAGTAGGAACATTCGTTTGAGGGAAATTATGAAAGACATACTACATAGTAGTAAAGACCTCAATTTAAAAACAGTATTTGGTCTAGAACTATTGATTACTACTTAAAACGCGGATTTGATTTAAAAAAGCAAACAAACAGATTAAGGAATTTGTCTTCACCAGTCTTAATTTAATACATACATAAGTACACGCCTTTTTCCTAGAAGGGGTAGGCAGAAGTATTCCTGATAGTAACCAGGACACCAACGGTTCACCATGTCTGTTCCGTCCACAGTATTATGATCGGGGGCGAGTCTATCGCCATATCGGGCACAAATTCGTGACTCCGGGCTGATAATAGAAAAATCCAATATCACTTGGCCCGACCCCGGATTCAAACCCGAGATCTCAACTATGTAATCATACCGTAGTACAACTGCGCCACCGAGGCAGTCATTAATTTAATATTCCAACATAAAATAACATTAAATGAACTCAAAGGCCAAACCAAACTACAAACTACATTAGATTTGAAGAACATCTCAAATTATTTTACTCGTGTATCAAAACACACTTGAAGTAGCTTAAGAAACACATTCACGTCAGCTTTCCTTTCATTTCTTGTTCGGTAGTTATTTAAACCTTTTCATTTGGGCCTGTGTGCTTGACTGTGCCTCACAAAAGTGACTTCGCCTCGGGAACCCAACGAATGAATAGGAGTAATCGGGACTAAGTCCGATGGAAAACCGGTCTTATGGTTATCCTTTTTGTCGCTGTATTGGCTTAGTTAATAGCCGCTTGGATATAAGTATCTTTTTCAATGTTGATAAATGTTTTTTTTTTGTGTAGTGAATCTTATTTTTTTTGGAATAGAAATAATTCAACATGGTATACTTGTATCCGCGTGTATAGTAGCCATATTTTGTGTCAGTAGTGAGACAGTTATCTCTATGATGGATATATTATATGGATTGAAGTGCCAGTGCATATATGCCTATTCGCATATTAGAAATGAATATTTTGTTTGACATAGCATATGAAGGACATTAATACAATTACAAAGGTTTCAAAGGTCAAGAATAAAAGAAAAATCAGCACTTTTCCAAATTCGTAAATTATTTTAGAACTTAATAAAGTTATAAAGTTTACAAAAGCACATTTTATTCGTCTGGCAAACTAAGATTTGACTAATCATTTATTCATGGTTACTTTAAATTATCTTGAATTTATTTTTGCCGAAAATAAAAGAAATGAAACTCGTATCGAAGAAATGCAAAGCAATTTCGATTTTAATCGCCATGAAGAAATTAATGGGGGTGTATAAAAAATGAAAATGTTTGAAAATGGAACAGTTGTTAACGATTCACCGGATTCCATTAAGATTTCTTATTCTTATTCTGTTGAATCAGTCTGTTAAGATTTTAAAATATGACGTAGACGGAGGACTGAGAGACTTTTGTGATGCAAATCGTCGGTAGTTGGATCCCCTGTGTTTTGTAGAAAATGTACAAAATACCGGATCTTTAAGATTTCCGAGACTTAATGGTATGTAAATATTTTGAGATTTCGTCTATGTCAGTTATTCATGTCCAATTACTAGGGACTGGAATAGTGCTGCGAAATTTGCATTGGGTTTTAAGCTTGAAGAAACGGTATAACGAATAAGAATGATGTTGGATCATAAATGACAATTAGTATGAAGAAAATCAAGCAAAACAATAGTTTAGCAATAGGAAAACAACAAACGGCAGATTATTATAAATACGAATGAATAAATATATTATTAATTAAAACACACCTAACTTATAATATGAAAGTATTAAACTCGACCTATGATTCGAGACCAGAACCTTACAGTTTATCCACTCTGAAACGAGAAGACGCGGGTTCGATTCCCGCACTGAGACAAAATATGTTTGCAAGACCTACAAGTTTTTGCTTCAGGTTTCGGTGTTTGTGACACCGAAAAGTCTCTCATAGTTTCTGATGTCCACGATACAAGACTCGATCTTAGTGTGGCCTCAGGACTATGTATGTGACTGTGGGGTACATTTATTATTATTTATTACTCAGGCAATGATGTAAATATTTATATACACCAATATAACAAAATACGAATTTTTCGTTCCTCACCTCTTCCTCCAAGTCTTAAAACCAATTAGCTGTAGTAACAACTCAAAAAACAACTCCGTGAAATACAGCTACAGTCAGCAAGATATGAAATCAAGCTCTGAGCAGACAAAAGGAACTGAAGACAAAGTAAAGAAAATCCGTCGCACTTCGTCGTTTTTCTTTCGCGCTGACACATCAATCTTTTCATGTGCTATCTTTGTTTCGGAGATTCCCTTGTTAAAAACTAAAGAAACTGCTGGAGTATATACGTACTTGTTAAGCGTCTTTGTTTCATTAAGTTATGAAGTAGCTAAAATGATGTTCTCATTTTTTCTTGACTTAGGATTATAAAAGGAACGAGCGTCGTGTACGTTCACGAATGTTGAGAGATCATAGACGTGTTTAAATTCCCGAAATAATAAATACCTAGTTTGAGATACATTGTCAGTTTAAAGCAAGGGTATTTACATGAAGTGAAATAATTGTTATCACAAAGTTACCCTTATTAACCGAATGAAACGCAACTGAAAAGTTGTTTCATTTCGATTTTCTGTAAAACATTGGAACAATCTTCGTCGACCCAACGTCATCATTAATGTTGTAATTCAAACCTTCTACAAGTAGTAATTAAAACTTCTTAAAGTGAAAATTCAAGGAATATCATTGAGCTTAAGTATTTTTACGATCAACGATCAAGGATCAACCACGGTTAGTAACTAAAATCGTTAGTCCACTTTTTTTATTGCATAGGTCCAGCAAATGAGCAAACAGGTCACCTAATGGTAAGTGATTACTGCCGCTCATGAACATCTACAACTCTAACCTTGACATCGCGAGGGGAGCAGGAAGGAAAAAGGATGGGAAGAGGATAGGAGTATCGGGCACCCGGCAATCTCACTCTTTCAACGAAAAGCCAAAGCTGTCGCTTTACGTCGATTTCCTATGAGACAGTGGCACCGCCCCGGAAAAGCCTGCCCATCCAGCCTGAGTCATGACTGACAACAGCGTGGCTCTACCACTTCCAAAAATCATAGCGCATATTAAGCGCTCAAAGCCGCTTAAACAAATAAGTAGTTGCTACATTTTCATATGAGTACAATATTTGATGTGCATTTGCTTATTATAAATAATATTAGTATTTATTAACATGTTTGTTTAACGCTGTGTTTGAATTATGATTTTGTAAACCCAATGAAAACGGGACAAATGTTATTTATTCAAATACTGAAGCTAATAAATTTACGTTTTGTTAGCATTATATTATCAAATAACCACATCGTTGTTAGTGAGTATTTTGTTTTGTACAAATGGAAAGAGCTGGGGAATAGTGTTACGTTAATAAAGTTATCTAGTTAGATTTTCAGTGTATTTAAATAATTATAGTGTAGTTTGTTTGTCTATTTCGATATTAATGTTTGATTTATGAAATGGCAGTGTGGTTTAATTAATTATAAATAGAACTAATTAATTTACTGGACTGAAAGGTGGCAGCCTGTTGGTAAGGATCAGACGCAGCTGTCAACATGTTCACGGTGGTCGCGGGTACAAATCCCAGGGCACACCTTTGACTTTTCGGAGTCATGTGTATATTGATAAGTTAATCACCACGCTCTTTAACGGTGAAGGTAAACATCGTGAGAAAACCTGCATACTGTAGCGATTTTTAAAAGTTTCTATGCTATGTAAAATCCGCTAAACCGCACTAAGCCAGCTCGGACTATATGGCCTAACCCCTCTCAATGGTGCGTGCTCCCCTGCAGTGGGACGGCTGATGCGAAGTTGCCGGACGCAGGCCGCTTCCAACTGGTCGTTGCATACTCCTTTAGGGAGACCAATATTTAGTTGTAGACTTTTTACGGTTAAAGAAAAAAAAACAATTTACAAGCTATATTTTTAGACATAATTTAAGTATAAATACAAATATTCGGTACGATGGTTGCTTAACATTTATTTCTTTGGGAATTAGTCAAACTTAAATCAGCGACGACATACTATTTAACTGGTACTTTTACAATTATTCTGCCAAATATTCGTTATAACCTATAAATGGTTATCTATTTCTTATGCTTTATTAACATATTCTAATCGCAAAATAATCAATAGCCGTAAACTAATGTTGTCTCTTTGTTAATTTAAGGTGTAGTTTTACTCCACACTTCAAAGGTCCATAATCATAAAAACAACTGCTTCGGTGGCGTAGTTGTACTACTGTATGATTACAAAGCTGACGTCTCGGGTCCGAATCCCGTGTCCGGCAAAGTGATATTCGTTTTTTCTCTGGGTGCCCTGGCTACACCTCTGCCTACCCCTTCTGGGATAAAGGCGTGATGTTTATATATGTATATGTATGTACAAATATTTTACTTATTTTGCGAGATTAATTAGAATTTCTTTTCATAATAAAATAATATAAGTAATGGTAACCGCTTAGCAGCGGAGCGCTATCTTGTCTATCTGTGACAGAAGTAAAATCATAACAACCGATCATACCATCATTGTAATTGTAAGTGCAGATAAAATTTTAACAATCAATTAATTAAATATTCGATCAGCTTTTTTATTTTAACTTGTTTTATTTCATAGCAGCATAACGACTTATGTAAATTGCAAAACGATTTAGCTCCTCATTTTATAATCAGACATACCTTTGTCAACGCTCTATATTATAAAACATGTAATGTATGTAAATTAGGACAAAATGAAAACATCAATTGAACACCGTATTACATTGCACTTGAATCGTTAAAATAGAAGAAAACGTCAACCCCTCAATCGAGAACGGCATTATTGAACAAGACAATAAAACGTATAAAAGTACCGGAGTACTGCTCAATAATGCAGGAGACAGCTTAAAATACTCTCTGGATTGTCTTTTTTCGCTACAGATATTTTCCAATGGCCTGAAGAAGGTGGGAGGTGCCAATCTTGTCAGATACTATTAACCTATTTTCGATATTAAGATCACCTCATTTCTGCGCACTAGACGGACATATTTCACTCATTCTGTCAATAAGCGTTGGGTCTGAGGAGTAATTACGTCAACTTAGATCTAGGTTGTTTTTGTGCAAGCTCTGATAGATGAGCTACCAGCCCACCTGATGTTTCGTCACATAGCCTTCTACTATGATGAAAAATTTGATTTTTTCACAAACACAGAATGAAAAATGTATTTCTTTGTGGCAACGGTTGGCATTCTTATATGGGAAGGCTGAAGCCGAAACGTGACACATTAATGAGACTCATTATGACAGGTGATCCATGACTATATATGTTGTTGATGTTACTACACTGACTGCCTCGGTGGCGTAGTGGTACTACGGTATGATTGCAAAGCTGAGGTCTCGGGTTCGAATCCCGGGTCGGGCAAAGTGATATTGGATTTTTCTATTCATTATTAGCCCGGAGTCAGGAATTTGTGCCCGATATGGCGATAGGCTCGCCCCCTATCACATCGTGGGACGGAATATACAAGGCGAAACGTGGGTGTTCTAGTAGCACCTCTGCCTACCCCTTCTGGGAAAAAGGCGTGTGGTTATGTATGTATGATGTTACTACATCATTATATTATGATGTGTCCTTTCACGTCAATATGAGACTACATCAAGCAGAAGGGCGCTTTATTATTTTACTAAAACACTTCCTCAACTGTACAACTCCGCTGTATTGCGTACAATTGCCCATGTTAATAGAAACTTATGCTCTCATAATTTTTAATCTTCTTTATTTCCTCCCGTACAAAATCCAGTAAAGAACAATTTTCTACTACAGTATAAACCACAAACGTTGGATGAAATTTAATATCTGGGAGTTAATAAAAATACAATTTTCTCTAATCTTGTTTCACTTATGAAATCTTGCACTGGGGTAAAAATGTTTTGTTTTATGTACAATCAATACCTCGAGTATGTTACTTCTATTTTCTTTGTGATATAATGTATCTGTTAAACATATTGATACTTGTGTTATCCTCATTTTAGGCTAAACAACTTGTATAATGATTTGTGAAATTTACGCGAATGTTACGCATTGAAATAAAAAAATTGTAAATTAACTTTCTCATTTCATAATTATAAATTAAGGGTAGATGACTAATACCTCAGTCCACCCCGTTACCACGAAAGCTGTAAACTGATCGAAACGGTAAAGTTCGGGAAGTTAAAATGTACAAATTAAACCAAATCGCGATAAACTCCGTAAAAAATATTTTTATTTCAATAAACAACTTGTATTTTTTACTTTGAATTACTCATTATGTTTTTCCTTTAAAGGAACCTTTTCTGTTCCATGGCTATTTACCGCGCTATAACTACCCGGAAGCTGAAAAGTGGGTGCATATTCTTCACCATTTATCTGAAAGGGGCTGACCGGTCCCGTGTCCTATACAAGGTCAGCGACGCGTGAAGGGGCGATTAAGTAAGTTGATACATGGTGACGGCTGAAAGGTGCTCACGTTTCTTCCTTATCGGTATTTTGCTTACTCGCTTCAATTGCAGAATGGTATTGGCGAAAGAGACAGTTTTGGGTTGAATACAAGGATAATATGCGGATTTTTAATTTTGTAGAGGTATTTGGTATTCAGCGTGGGACGTCCTCCCACTAGATGGTTAGACGACTTGGTAAAGGTCACGGGACGTCGCTGGATGCAGGCTGCCTCCAACAGGTCACTGTGCAAATCATAAGGAGATGCCTATGTTCAGTTGTGCACTTCCTTTGGCTGATTTGGGTGGAAAATAGCGTGGTGATGAATGTGATTGTAAATGGAAGAGTCGATAGGGATCACAATTATGAACCCACATCAGCAAAATTTAGGACACTGTAAACAAGACCCAAGTCAGGAGTACCCTTAACCGGTTAAAATGCATGTAGACTAAAAAGGATGTGAAACATTCGAGCTATTCATAGTCTCTATTGATTTAGATTTAATGATTAAAACAAAATTCAAATTTCAAAATCTTTTCTTCAAAAGTGTTATAAAATATGAAGGTTTAATTATAAATTGTAATCCCTGATAAACCTCCAAGTCATGTTTGATCACTGAGGAAATTATAAATTCCACGCCCAATTACTGGCCCGGGGCTTTTATCGAAGATTTATGTGTTGGAAAAGACATTTAGCACCCCATCCGCACCCTTTTCTTTCCGAAGGGCACTCACTACGCAGTTTCTGGGAGCCCATTATTTTTGAGTATAATAAATAAAATGTTCACACCTATTTGGAGGTTTATTCTACGTCTTGTAAATTTGATTTTTGCTTTTGGGTGTAATTTCGTGGTCGTATAGAGAATATAATTACATAAACATCACGCCTTTATCCCCGAAGGGTAGGCACAGGTGCAACCAGGACACCCACGTTTCGCCTAGTGTGGTCCATCCCACGATGAGATGGGAGGCGAACCTATCGCCATATCGGACAAATTCCTGACTCCAGGCTGGTAATGAATAGGAAAATCCAATAGCACTTTGCCTGACCCGGGATTCGAACCTGAGACCTCAGCTTTGTAATCATACCGTAGTACAACTACGCCACCTAGGCAGTATAGAGAATAGCTTGTACAACAACTAGGACATGATAGAAGGAATTGAAAGAAAGAAAGAAAAAATATTTATTAGACAGTCGGAATGTACATAAATATAGATTATTACAAAATATAGAACATAATAGGCAATGATAAAATTGCTGGTCGCAGCTGTGACTGGAAGGTGGCCACTGAGCTTAATGTTGTGATGTGTTGCAATCCACAACACTACGCTGATTTCCAGTGGCTACCATTCAATTGCTATGGATTTTTCAAAGACCTTAATCCTTCGATGTCACTTTTAACGCAGGCCAGGACTAAGCTATAGAAAGGATATGGGCTGGTCAAAATTTAGTTCTGCTATGTATGTTTAGCGTTTATGGGTTTCATACCTGAGAGGAATATGAGTTGTGATTCACTACAAAGATAAATGTATCCGGCTCTTCAAGAAATGGACTATTTAAAACAAATTGAATGTAAATAAACGTTAAATAAAATAAAAATTAACACAATCTTCTTTAATATTTGTCTTTAACGACCTAATTTATTTAATTAATTTAATTACAAAATACTAATTTTGTAGATGTTTGTAAGATTAGACATATTAATTCAATATTTCGCTTTAGACTAATGGGCGGAGCTTTATCTAAAATTGAAGCACCACAGGCATATTAATAACAAGTATTAAATTACTTAAAGGCTAAAAGGTCAAAATGGATACCAAATCATTAATTTTAATCTATATTTAAAGCATTTGAGATGGCCAGCAGCCGTTTGTGCGTGGATTATCCCAGATTAAAACTAAGTGGTGCTAATTTTGCTTGATATTTGCTATTGGTTACTGGAGTAAGTGGATGCGAAATTGGATTTGATGGCTCGGATTTCTATTTATATGATGGTCATTAGAGGTATAGCAAAATATTTGATTCAGTTTGAGTAGAAAATTAACAAGCGACTAATTTGCAAGTTATAATGATAATATATACACCCAACAATCACTTATTGTCCTAACCCCACACTAAGATAGAGTCTTGTGTAGTCAGTATCAGGAACTACGAGTGACTTTTCGGTCTCACAAACACCCAGACGCGAAATAAATACCTGCAGACCACAAAAATATTTGTTTTGGTGCGGGGTTCGAACACGCAGTCTCACGTTTCACAGCTGGCGTCTAACCTACCGCGCCACGGAGGCTCTCAAAATAAATATCTAATTTAGGATACGTATGTGTGTTGTGGAACTATTAGGGAAGCTCTTTGACTAGTTCTTACAACTTGAACTGCATAGTGACACTCAGACACTACTTCCCATACACCCAAAACTAACAAAATATTGACATCCAGCAATTATTCTCGACAAATTAAGCCCTATTTACACGGGGAGAGTTTTTAGCCTTAAAGATACGATTATCGTAAGGATATACAAAAATTGCATCGTGAAAACATTGCCAGAACACGATAATCTATGGTGGTTAATAATGGCATACTATTCTCACTACGAGAAACTCTCTCCGTGTAAATGGCGGTTTACTGTCGTTCGGGGAGTCTTTTCGGAGTATTAGCTTGTGCATTATGACATCTACAATTAATTATCAATTTTGATATTTGCACCTAAATAGATATGGCCTTTGAGCCCACGTTTAATCCTAATATTGGATTAATTAGGAGCCGATTCTTAACGTCTGTTTATATTGAGAAAAAAACCGCTTTCATTAATTTTATGGTTTATCGTACCAGTAATTTCATACTCGTGAACGATTGCTGCTTGTTTGGACTGGTCTGTCCGATTTGCTTACATTGTAACTGATTGATAGATATATAAGGCTTTCACAATTATTCACTGCAGCGAAAGAGAGTATACTGATTCTATTTGTATTCAAAATATATGTTATTTGCAAATTATAACAAATTACTAATGAACTGTTCTGATTTAAACGAACTTGTAACTTTTGTAATAATCACTATATTGTAAACTGATTTTGAAAATAACACTAAATTTTCTTTCCCGTTCTTCTCTAATGAAAACCGCTTTCCGAGCCGGGTGGTAGATCAAAAAGGACTGAATCTAAATAATGTTGAACATTTTAATGGATTCAATAAATTATTTTCATTTCATTACACAAATATTATGTTTCGCTTCATTATTTCGCTTTGAAAACATAATTAATAATAATACATATTATGTTATAATCTGTCTTAATTAAAACCGTATCGATACTTTGCCATAATTAAATACTATAATATTTATTTATTCTTATTAGATTAATATTTATTTATTCATCTAAGTGCATTAATTTAAAATTATTTCAATTTAGTAGTACATGCCTAGGTTTTCACCAAAATATGAATTTTGCGAAGTACTTAATAAAAGGCTCTCACCACAAATTGAAATTTTAAATGATGTCGAGAAGCTTAAAAGTTATCGTGTTCTATAAAACTTAAATCATTATGGTTTTTTTATGGATCCCAAAAATCTAATTTGTAGGACTACCTCGGCATACTACATTCACAAATTTTATTAAATATGAAATTTATCTGAAATAAACGAATGTTGTCGAAAATAATTTAATAAAAAATATATTATAATAATAATAATAATTATTTATTTTATTTAAAAACTTAAAGGAGCTGCACTGAGCCAGTGTGTTGGAATATATGCCCTAACTACCACTCTTTATCGTACTCTCGATTGTAGAGGAGGCCCGTGCCCTGCAGTGGGACGTATATGGGCTCATACAGTACAATAAGCTATGCGACCATTGTGGTTCACACTCACGTTTTCATTTGATACTGTAAATGTATTACTAAGAACGAATCATATTCACAAAGAAAACTTGTAATAATAGATGACGCATTAAGTGATTTACTTTCTTGTATTTAGTTCATGAAAGTTTTCATTTGTTAACGAATAAGTTCTTGGAACATTCATCTGTATGCTGGTGCTAAGAAAATATGATTAAGTTTCCAAAGATTTATTAACTTTACGAAACACGTGTAGTTATGATACATTTAACGCAATGTATTATAAAAACTTTGATGATTTTAAGTGCATTTTTAAATAAAATATTTACGCACATACATCCATAGCCCTGCTGGCTAATTCACGTAATTTTTTGACGCGCCGATCAAGTTGCGGTGCAGTTGCAATTAAGTTTACGTTTTAGTGCAAAATGGTATTCTTATAATTGTTTAGCTGCGCGTTAACTGCACCTAAGCTATGCGTAAACTGTCGTATGCAAGAAGCTTACACGTGAATACCGATCAAGTTGCGATCTGAATCACGCACATAAAACACGCAGCAGTAGAATACGCTAAGCCGCTCGCGTGACGTGGACTTGACGCGAGCATATCTGACAGCGACTGTCAAAATTACGAAAATACGAAAAGGTCTGTTTTGATCGAAACTTAACTGCTACTTCGCTGCAACTGAACTTATTTCATTACGTAAATTACCCTACTGATCTCACATTAAGATCAATTGGGTCTGGTGTCGTGGATAGCAGAAACGACGAGAGACTTTTCGGTCTCGTTGCGAAGATCAAATCTGCGGCCTCTCGCTTCACAGCTAGCGTTTAACCAAGTGCACCACGGAATTAAATTAGTGTTTTCGTAATTACGTAGCCTTTATATTTAGAGTTTCGGTCAACATATTGCCAACATTGTACCATTTGTTATAAGGATCTTTACCCCCTTCACAATTCATCGCTTCCCTATAAATAAGGTTCACAAGGTATAATATCCTAAGTGACTATGAAGTATGAACGCATAGCCTAAAATATCACTCATTGGCGTATCGACTGCCGTTAAAAATCACTAAAATTTGATGTTTCCTTACGCCACCAATAAAAAAATATATATTCTAAAGCGATTTGTCATTTATTTATAAATAAACAAAAATATGTATATATTAGCAGGCTAATAGAGGAGGACTGTGTTCAAGAGTGGACTTCCTGTGGCTGAAGAGAGAGAGTGAAACAAAAATACATTAGCAAAAATCATAACCATTTTGTAGCAAATCCTGTGTCTTACGTTTCGAAAATATCCTTTCAGACTTAAATTTCGAAGTCATAATGTTTGCCAAGGCATGATCCCCGTTTATCTTAGCGTTCCTACGCTTAGTTAGCTTTGTTTAGTTTACAAATATAAGTCTAGACATTGGTATTATACTAAAGACTCTCTTATTTTTTAGTAAAATGCATCTCATTGAGACTGCTCCTAACTTTATTTTTGTATGCACAGTTAAGTACATTTTTTTGTGATTTAAATTCGTAAATCAACTACTCAGTAAACTTAGCTTTTTTAATCAACAGAAAAGTTACCCCATTGTACTTTATAATTAGTGTAGGTAGCCTAGATAGGAAACAAACGGTGAAAGTTGATATTCTTCTCAATTTTGCTGGTCTGTTCTAAAACGAATACAGAAGATTCAGTAATCTTTACCCTATACCTAATCCCAATCACCCAACACAGATACTTAAAATATCCTGAAGTAGTTTTAATATGAATCAATGTTCCCGGTGGTCGCGGGTTCAAATGCCAGGGCACACCTTTGACCTTTCGGAGTCATGTGTGTATTGATAGTCAATCACCGCGCACTATAATGGTGAAGGAAAACATCGCGAGGCAACCTGCATTCTATAGTGATTTGTATAAATTTCTATGGTATGTAAAAGTCCGCCAACCCACACTGGGCCAGCGTCGTGGACTATGTGGTCTAACCCCTCTCAATCTTACTCTCGATTGTAGAGGAGGCTCATGCCCAGCAGTGGGACGTATCTGGGTTGATACAGATACAGTACAATGTTCACCATCATGTAAAGCATCTGATCGTACTACACATAAAATTAATAAATATTATTTATCATTAAACAGTTAAAACTATTTTCAAACACAGTGTACACGCATTTCAAATTAGAGCACCAGAATCATAATCGAGATTATTAATCCAATGCTAAGCGCGGAATCTAATTATCATTCGCTACAAAATCTCATCTGAAGTAGAATATACGCCCGCGGTTTAAACTATACCACTTTCATTAGGAGCGTAAGAAATTAAATCGAATTAATCCTGTTCTAGTATATTCTGAATGTATTTTTATTTGTTATAGCTATGTGATGTCATGCGACATCTCAGAAGGCTCAACATTAATCACTTTATTTTTTATTTCAAATATTTAAGATATTATCTTCAATCTTATTTTCTTCCCCTTCTAAATCCCGTTCTTTGCTTACACACATACATATTATGTACTCGTACATACATAAACTCACGCCTTTTTCTCAGAAGGGGTGGACAGAGGTTTTCCTGGTAGTAACCAGGCACCCACGTTTCACCTTGTCTGTTTCGTCCCAGGATGTGATACGAGGTGAGACTATCGTCATATCTTCGCATACAGCTCACCTATATTATATAAGCAGCATTTTTACAATACTTCTTACTTCCAGTCCCATTATTTGGGAAGTAATAACTTCCTTTGACTTAATTTTATTTTATAAATAAATTTCTTATACTGACTACGAAATATATTAAAATGGTTGGATGTAATGAGTTCACATTTGAATACACATTTTTTTACATTTGACATTTTAAAAATATCATTTGCGGAATCGTTCAGACATTTTCGTAGGCGGACGTTAAGGAAGATATTTTTAACGTCGAATAAAGTTTAAAATAAAATATAAGGTCCTTACTTAAGTAAAGTCTGTAGCTAAAGCTTTAAAATAAAATTGAAAAAAACGTAATAAAAATGTCTAGTGAAATGTGTAATTAGCTTTCACCAGTCTTTGATTTTACGACTACCTGCCGGCCTCACGTCAGTATTTCCGTGAACAGACATTCTATTATAGACATATTCGTCTACGAAACCCTTGTATACAATATAATATAAACTTCCCTTTATTTTTCTTCACCGTTTATATTCTACCATGTACAACATTTGAAAGATCAAATTTTTATTTCATTTCAATAAAATTAATTTTATAGAACAGCTCGTAAAACGTAAATAATCGCAACATATAATCGCACCTTAAGTGTAGTCATAAATAACGCAATTACCCGATCTTGAGTTCCACTCATGCGGCTATTGATAGCAGTTGAGGCGCTCAAACTCGGATTTCAATCCTCTTCCCTGATTATGTATGCGGTGCAATGTGCCCTGGAGCATTTAAACTTATACCGTAACTTGAAACTCTTGGATACAATGCGTGGCAAGTTGTTGAGACTTAGCGCTTATTGGGTACCTTGCTCTGTTCTCAGACTTGGGTACAAGCGAAATTTAAAATGTATCGTAATTAATTTTTTCATACGGGAGTAGTGATTGGCAGGTAATATCTGAGATCGGTTTGTTTGTAGTTATATGCACGAATACGATTGTTTTATGAACGCAAAGTTCTTTCTTTTATCTAAAAACAAAGGACAGCATCGCAGCTATATCAAGCATTGCTGGTATTTCCAGACTTCGATGCTTAATTCCAATTTCCATCGGGTCAACTGCTTGTACACTTATTAGACCATTTTTTTTATTGCAAACAAGCAAACAGGTCACCTGACAGTAAGTAATCTGCCGCCCATGTGCATCCACAAAGCTGGATCATGATGCGTTGCCGGCCCAATTGGGAGGGAAACGGGAAGGAAAAAGGATGGGAAAAGGAATTGGGCATCCAGCATCACTCACCGAACGAAATGCGACTGCTGAGCTATCGCTTCACGTCGATTTCTTGTGAGACAGTGGTACCATCTCAGATGAGCCTGCCCATTCATGCTGAGTCATGATTGACAACAGCGTGGCTCACTTCTCAATATCACTATATTCTTCTTAATCAGATTTTGAATTTATTGTCACTAAAAATTCAGAGCTGATAAAGTCATCAGACTAAGCATGAAAACAACTCGAAATACTAGTCTTATAGGTAAAAATCCAGCTTCCGCTGTTTAATTTAGACGTTACATCTGAAAGCTAAAGGGGCCGTCATATATCCGATCCCTGGGGAGGCTTGCCAAATACAATCTTTGCGGCGGCCACACGTACGCCCGAATTAAAGGTTTCGCCAAATTGGGAAATGTTAATTACTTGTTCTTTTTTTGGTTGGTTAATTTAATGGATTTCTTTGTTTGGTTTATTTAATTAAACTAGGCGTTGTATGAAGTTATTTGTTCGAGATAGTCACTAGTAGATAGATTGAGAGTCAGTTCGGAGGGGTTTTGTTAAGCCATTTGTTACATCCGTAAAAATTAGTTTTATTTCAATGTAACATTCGCGTAGATCTGAGGAACAATTACATTGTTACATGTAAAAAAGTATTGGAACAATTGTATAGAAATTCGGCTATACTGATTACTCGTTCTGTTTGTTCTTATTCTGCATTTACATGAAATCGGAACTTGCTTTTATGTAAGCAGCAATAGGTTTACCTTCATACGCCTGACGTTTTATTTACACAAGAAAAGCGTGTTTGTATATAGGTCACCTTACACCACGTGGTCACCATCGCCCATGAACAAAGGAAGAAACAAGGCCAAGAGGAGAAATCCGTACGTCAGTCTAATCTAATCTTCTAGAAGCACAAGATAACCAAAATGGCTCTATGACTTTGAAACCATCAAAACGTTTGGGAAATAATCGTGCTTTAAATAAAATTCAATAAGTTACCGACCGATACCATTCTAACCCTATCACCCTTTATGAGGTGAAAACTAAAAATGGCTGCCTTCTCGCAAGCTCGGGGAGAGGGGGAAGGAAAGTGAAGTCGGCGCTACCGGCCTTTTAGCTCGGAACGCGGATGTTAATGCCGAGCTGGGTCCCTAACGCTAAAACCCTACGCCGGCATACCGACCAAAACCCATCGATGGCCATCTTGGTACATATCAGGGTGACTGCGGTCCCTGGAAGCGAGACTCGCCCGGTACCATTCTGCAGCCACTCTATGCTGTTCAGAGACTTAAGATCTCGTCTTAATAAGAGAGAGAGCGTATGCGCCCTTCTAGATTTTTTTAGGCTTTCGCCGCAGAATCACTTTCAATGAAGGCGCCTCCGAAATGCATCCAGTGCTCCCAAAGGCCCCGTTTAGTCGCCTTCTACAACAGGCAGGGGATACTGTGGTCGAATTCCAAATATCCCCTTGCCACAGGGCAGAATTCTATGACCCTGATGGAACTCTTACAATCAATAAATAATCTCATCTAAAACTTATCTCTACTGCAATCACGAACATATTCACAGTAAAAAATAATCCTAGATGCACTAAATTATATTCATTACGTAGATGACCTAGATTCCCTTACTACAGGTATACATCGATTCGTGTCAGTGAATATACTTGCGAGCAAAAATATGGGTCCATTGCATAGATTTACATCGAGAACTCAAAATGCAAAAAAATACTATTAAAACATCTTTAACAGAAATATGTGATAGACATTTTTTTGGTTCACAAAACTGAACATACACAAAGAGTGAATTAAATTTTGAATGTAAAAATAACACGTTTGTGCACATCCTACTCGATGGGAACACGACTTGGAAATACATTAAAGTTCCATACATAGTATAAGATTGCGTTCATCCGGCATTTTACTGTCCGTTTTTTTGCAGTATACAATATACATAGTAAATGAATAGTGGCTAATACATTGTACATACAACTGTTTAATGTATAAACGACGTTTGTGTTTTGCAGTACAAAAAACGTGCAGTGTAATGCCATTTACACAGTGTAAAGCAGTTACTAGTAGGAGTAGAACCGTTTAATTAAACATCTTGCCTCCTGATTTATTGTGCTTGGAAATAAAAGTACGGGTTGGGTAGATTATTTTGCACGCAATTGTATTAACATCGGTAGTTAATTATTCAAAGCTCAATCAAATATTTATTTAATGATAAATCAATTCAGCATTTGAATACTGATTTTTTAAATTAGCAAGTGCGGACGAACGCTGTAACTTATCTGTGTTGACCCAAAAACTTGAGTGTTCGCACTTTCGGCCGGGTAGGCCCTTGGAAAGTTCAGGGTTATTGATCGTTGCCATTAATGTCAGTGTCCCTGTAAGGTTTGTTTAATTTATTGCTTTTCATAATCGAGCATCGAGTTGGTTAAACCAACTGGGTTCGTGAAATTTTGCAATTAAAAATCGTCCAAAATCTATTGGCGTGTGGCGAAAATTAGAACTACAAATAAAATTAAAAACACATCTATTTATTGAATCGCTTGAGATATATTGACATAATGTTAACAAGTAAATTTATACTCCCAATCAAATAATATTAACATTTTCAACGTAATTAAATGTGAAAAGAGAAAAACTATTCTTGACAATTTGACAAGAGCGCTTTCGGCGACAGATTGTAGACGACCGTAGGTGCTCACGCTTGTGCCACTTAAGCGTAAGGAAAGTTTACTAATACCTCCTGCAGTTCGATAAGCTAACTTTCGTTTCAAATTGTGATGAACGGTGACTATTATTTAAGCATTATTTTATGGAACAATCTCAGCTAATCAATGGTTGCTTTGTATTACATGTGATATGCTTATAAGCGTAATAATACGTAATTAATTATCTGAAAACTTTATTCAATCAATTCAACTCCTTCTATAATTTATTGAAGAAACACTACGTCTAAAGCTAGTGGAAAAATAGTACTAACCTGAGTCGCATACAAAATATAATTTATTTGTGCCAAGAAAAGTGAAAAGAAATTGGCACCTCCTTTATGAAAAGACTGAATCCGCGTTTACTGGGTCTTAGTAGCATGAAATTGCCGGTTCAAAGACAAAGCAAAGTGAGCTAGTAACTAAGGCATGAACGGATCTAAGATTACAGTTTTCACTTTAGGTAATCTAGGATAAGACTGGAGTTTGAATGAAAGGATTCTTCAATTATTTTTGTATTAGTTAATCTTAATTTCATTTCATTAATACTTAGTAAATTGTCTAGTCATAAAACATGTTTTCAATTTATATAACATAATTAACTGGTATTCAATTTATATAACATAATAAGTGCGTGGTGGCCTGTTGGTAACGAACCAGATGCGAGTTCCAACTTGCGGGGTGCGTCGCGGGTTCAAATCCCAGGGGACATCTCTGACTCTTCGGAGAAAGAATATATCGTGAGAAAATGTATATACCGTAGTGATTTTACAGAATTTCCACGGTATGTAAAGTCCACCAACCAGCACTAGGCCAGCGTGCTGGACTATATGGCCTAACCCCTCTGAATCGTACTCTAGATTGTAGAGGAGGTCCGTGCCCTGAAGTGGTTAAGATGTATGTTATGATAAGAGTATTGCAACCAATTATAGTGTCGACCGGCGAGACACGGTTACGTCTCGTCGGTTGACACCGTTATATCGGACTACTTGCAACCGTACATACAAGGGCCGAGTGCAAAATTATATTCCTTTGTAATTATCAGTTCTCCCAGCAAGTCAAAACAAAAGAGCAGGGCATTTGGATATATTTTTTCAAAATACTTACATATAATGACACATTTTCTAAACTCGATCTGCTCTTTGATATTTATAGGACATAGTAATTCCTTTAAACGTAATACAGTTTTAGATAATTATTATAATTATAAAACTAAATCCATGTCAACAGAGCTGATTATATATTTCTTTCCTCATTGAATCTTTATTACCGCCAAGCACGCCTGAAAGCCGCAAATGAGAATTTTAGCGGTCCATGCAATAAGCAAATTAGAGATAACCAACCGAGCTCCATGATTACGAGCAGATTTATGACAAAGAGAAAATGTATTTAGAGTACTAGGGATTTATCTCGGGTAATTTGTGAGATCCCAAAGGGTTGATGTCCGACAGTCGGTTGTAAAATTATAAGCCACATCACTCTGCCACATGTTTGGATAGACGTGTTGTGTGGATTCTATGTGAGTGTGGCATAAAGGATATAATATAGACATAATATATCTTCTTTAACCTGGCACCTCAAAAGCCAATGGTAAATACGATATGGACAAGAAAGAGTGCCCTTTTGTACCAAACAATCATCTACTGCCACAATAATGCCGGCCTACTTAGCTTCTTCTATGAAGAAGGTTCTTCTCAAAATTGTAAACCGTCAATTTGTTGTACACCTTAGTATTGGAGCAAAGGTATGTTTGAGTTTTTAAATCAACTATTCAATATCCATATTACCCTTTATTTTTCTTATCAAAAGTCTTGCTATAATTGCCTCGCACAACGTTGTTTTTTTATCGACAATAGCTATTTCTTCAGTTCCCAACAACTTGCTGTAGTTCGATCTTAAGCACTTTTGTATAAAAGTGGACGCAATTAACTCGATTGCATACTGCCCAGAAAAGATATCGAGGGGACTTGAAATACAGAATTGTTAAGGAGAATTTTGTTTCTAGAATTTTTTATTTTTTATTTTGGATTGGCAAAGGCATTACATTGCATGTTATGGTAAGTAGATACTAGATAGATTATATTATAGATAGATAACAAACATTTCTTGTCGTTTATTACTACTATACTTTTTTTTTATCAGCCCATATACGTCCCACTGCTGGGCACGGGCCTACTCTACAATCGAGAGAATCGATTGAGAGTGGTTAGGCCATATAGCCCACCACGCTGATTTAGTGCGGGTTAGCGGATTTACATACCGTAGAAATTCTTTAAAATCGCTACGGTATGCAGGTTTCCTCACGATATTTTCCTTCATCGTTCACTATTATACTGGACTACTTAATTACTTTAAAAATCTCTCATAAGTTGCCTGGTCATGAGTTTGCACCTGCATGACAATAGGCTTGCCCTCTATCAAATTAGGGACGAAAATCACCTTTAAAATGTGTACACAATAGTTATGTCATCTCTGCCTAACGGGAGATATAGGCATAGGCAGTACGCTCTCCTTAATTCAATATCTCTACATGCTTAGTGAAACACAATTCTCGAGAAATTTTCATTAAAACATTTAAGTAAAGACTTTGTCTCTCTCTGAACATAGGCCTCCCCTATGGATCGCCATCATAGACCTGTTGGAAGCGGTCTGCATCCAGCGACTTCCTGCAACCTAAACCAGGTCGTCCCTCCATCTTGTGGGTGGGCGTACATCACTTCCCTTGCCTGGACGTGGCCGTAACTCCAGAACCTGCGGCCGACAGTTCTACGTGCTATGTGCCCGGCCCACCGCCGTTTAAAGAAAACAGGACATTAAAACTGTACTGATAAACTCCTAAAATCGAAAAAGCATAAATTCAATTAATCCTCGCCAACATAGTAATTTGGGGCAAAGCTCTGGCTGTTTTCACGTAAACGATCGACATACCGCCACTGGCGACCATTCAACGACCTGCTAATTTACTAGATTATTATCCGGGTAAATAATGTGTGTTTAGGGACTAATTTCCCGGGCCTGAGCTGTGACCAGCGAGCGTTACATTCTGGCAGTGTTTTATCCGTATTTGCGAATTGAAATTTGTGGTGCGAAGGATTACGAGGTATTTTGCTGATGTTAGTTGACAATCCAATTTGATACGGGAATAATGTAATTTATTAACGTAATTATGTGACGTGTTTTAGAATATTTTGAAGTGATTATTGTAAAATCATGGGATCAATCATTAATATTAACTAGTTTTGTGAGAGTTGACGTCACGTGGTAGGTAATGCTTCAGTAATGTGGTTTTACCTACTAACATCTTTATGTTCATCTTAAGCCTCAAAGTAAGCGCAATTAAAATAAGTAAACCCACATAAAACAACAATTCTATGAAACGGTTAAATAAGTGACTTAATTAATACATATTCATACAACACACATCAGACCGCTTGGTAGAGAACACATTCCTTTGAAATAGAGAATTTCAAAGGATGGCGGTGTAGGACTCTAAAAAACGGGTATTTTAGATAAACATAGCTAGCCGCATCCTTAATCAAAGTGCATGTAACGTTTTATGAAAAAAAAAACAACACGAATGTGGAATGCAGTGAAACGCACGCGGCGCCAAAATGTGAGCGAGCGCGGGAAATGAAAATCTAAATCGCTATATAATGTCATATTTGTTTCAATATTGCCCAGTGTTTTAGCATTTCGAACTCCGCTTAATACGTTTGTAACGAGCTCTTGATCTCAATCGATTTTTGTAATACTTTTTAACTTCAATATATTTATTTCATTTTAAGATAAGGGTGTATTACTTGTGAACATAGACATTAGGAAAATAATCGTATTTTTTAATGTAAAGCGTGATTTAAGGAGTAGGTTCTCAATTTTATGTGTCAGTTTTATTAATAAATGCAAATGAGACTAAAATAGTAGACAAAAATCTTAAAACAGATAACCGAGAATGCAAAACGCTTAAAGAAATTTAAGCGTCATCTACACGGGGAGAGTTTCTTGCGGCAAAAATCGTAAACGATTATCGCATGGCATAACCGCCATAGATTATCGTGTTCCGACAAATCATTTCACGATGCAACTTTTTTATATCCTTACGATAATCGTATCTTCGGTCGAGAAACTCTCCCCGTGTAAAAGGAGCTTTAGTGTAGGCTATTGCAAAACTAGTTAAATGAATAATATTAGCAGCCAACAATAACTGAACACAAAGAGTAGACATTCAGTAGCAGATAGATCTTATTACTTTTCATGTATCCAATACAGTTATAAGATCAATATAATGCCACGAATATACTAAAAATAGAACCCATTATACAGAATTTCTATGAAAAGGAAACGTGACGTGGGCGAATGAATAGGGATAACGAAAACAAGTCAAGTGAAACGGATACAAAATTATGAAGTCTTAATAAAATCCCCAGTGACCAGAAGTCGCTTGAGCTGGCGTGCCACATATGAAAACCTTAATATCGCGTTTTGAAACTCCTACAATACTTTCTCGGCAAGATTTTTAAACAGATATTATTTTTATGAATTCAAATAGATTCTAGCATTTTTATGTTGAAATAATAAAACTTTATTGGTCTAGTGAATGGTTACCATGTAGATATGCGTGAAACATGAGGTTCTGTGCTCGATAAGTTCATTGACAAATCCTTTTGCGCAAAAATTGCGATCTCACAAACACAAATTGCAATTGATTTGATAACTTCCCAATAAGGCAGGCGTGAGCTAAACGGCACATTAAAAATTATAAGCAATAATAAGAAGAAACATTTTGCAGACAAACCAGTCTATAGCTAGCTTTAAAAATAAAACCGAACCAATCAAAGTCCTCCGCGATATTGTCGAATGGAAAAAACATTATGCAAAATTGGCGGCAGTTAAGCAACGTTCCATCGAGTTTATTATGCATAGCTTGCGTCCTATCAGAGTTCTGTATTATTTATGAGATGAAAAAACCATACAACGGACATAACACAATGGTTGGACGCGAACAAAGAACGGGTGTAATCATCGTCGCGCAAATGAAGATTGCGCGGACCTCGCGGCTGTGAAATTCATACAAATATCAGTGGCTACGCACTCAAACGATTAGTCGCAACTGCGTCCGTATTACTACTCGCGATTTGGCTGCTTGCAGTCTTGCAGTATTTTTTTCCCGCGTTAGAATTAAAGGAGCTGTTGTTGGTAGATTTTATATAAAGAGTATCGACAAAGACAAGCAGGAAGTGGTTTTATCTACGAACGGTTCGGTATCTAATACAAATATATTGGTGTTTAATAAAGCTATGTTAAGAAAATGGAGGGAGGCCTATGTTCAGCAGTGGACTTCCTGTGGCTGAACAGAGGGAGAGAGAGAGATTAGGAAAATGATGACGAGTAATCTAATTTAGTTGCTAGCGAGTGACCCTTTTTGCCTATTCATTTTCAAAGAACGACTTATCATAATAAACGTATAGATTTCCAGCAATAACAAGAAAGCATAAAACTATATCGGTACAACTTGAGCTTTATTTATGGGTACTTGTAGTACGAAACACTAAAATTTGATCTAAAATTTCGAAGTTAAATATTCACTCCTATATATCGTCTGTCAAACATAGTTATTTTATAATTCATTGCCTTTTACCAATGACTATCAAAAATATGTCAACTTTCTATCAGACCATTTCAATAGCGAATCGTATAGAATTGGAAGTTTGTTTGTTACCTTTAAAGAAATATGTTTTTCTGGTGCCTCTTACATATATCTATATAAATTAAGTTACTTCATACACAATTACAATTATACACACAGTTGTGAACAATATTTTTCATAGTGAACTACATTGAAAACAAAAAAAAATGCAAATGCGAGACTCCTATAAGAGAATTTTGAACGTTCATAAAGTTTACTAACCCAAACGTATCGAGCGAGTTGGACGCAGACCTTTTGAGTAATTAGTTAATTCCTAGTAATCGGGCATTCAAATGACGTCACCAATAAAGAATATTGATAGACATCTTTATAAAGACTGTCCAAAAACCATTGAATTAACATCCCAACACAAGGAAATCCACTCAAACAGTCTAGTTACAAAAGAAATATCAACCACTGCGTTAAGCATTCCGTACTTATCATCAAATATTTCCAGCAGGGCAAGTAAAATTGCACGGCGGTAATAAAGGATTTGTTTATATCGTGCTGCACGCAAGTCGACGTGCGTGGCCCGAGTAAAGCGTTCTTATTAGTGATCCACCTTTTACGAGTAAACTTGGGTAGTATTTTAATATGGATTTTGGTTTGTTGTTTTATAATAAAGCAGCTACTGTATACTATTATAGTTTTACTACGAAGGATAACAATGTGGTGTAATGTACCTACCATAGGGATTTTGAAAACACTTTCAATTTTACAAGGAATTAATCAAGATATATGAAGTCCGTAGGCCTGTGAGGGAGACTACGTCATAAGTCTTATCAGTTGTACTCTCGATTGAATAGTCCCGTAATTAACGCAGTAGGAATTAATAAAAAGATCTAGCCTGATTCTTAAGGGAATTAGCATTTTGCCAGGTATCAGAATAGAACTATTACGGTTCTATAAAATTCTAACAAAAAAAACACAGCACACACCTTAATTAAATCACCATTGGCGCCACGTAGGCCATTCAGTGTGATGGCAAATGTGTGATTTTTATGTAATAGCATCATTGAAATGTATTTATTCACAACGGCCTTTCTAAGACCCTTGACACTTTACATAATCTACTGCTGCTTTTCCTCAAAGTCTTACAAGTGATTCAAAAAGCTAGGGAGTATGTTATTGATTTTTTCCACGACTCCTACGCTTCGGGAATCAAAAGCCAACATTTTGACAGTTCGGGAAATAGATTCAACTCTGTCCGCCTATATTCGTTTTCCCACGATTTTCCTCATTTCGGATAATATAAGTTAGATGATCAGACAATTTCACCGAATTTAGCCATTCGTGTGGATTTCAAGTATCTCATCGGCATAGTCTGTTTGTGAAGGTAATCTATTGGTAACTAGAGTTTGTGATTGTTTTGATTCATCGTAATAGGGTACTTGAGTAGATATAATCGATTTTTGTATTATTTTGCGTACAAATACAAATAATACTAAAATATAATAATTCTGTCAAAACGTTATTAAAGTAACTAATAACATGAGGCAATTATTAGTATTTTAAAAGAAAGAGTGAGAGCGTACTGGGACATTTTAACGCCTCTTTCACACGCGCACACTGAAACGCATATTAAGACTACTGACGTCACTAGTTTTGTTTTGCATCTCTTTTATTTTACACTCACTGCCATATTAAAACCTTTTCTAGCTTGTTTAATTCTGAAGGTATTTATAAAATTCTTTGTTTGCTAGATTTTGGATATGGACGCCTTTTGATAAATACAATTTGAAGAAATAAGTGTCAAGTACCCTATCCTAAGTGCGTGGTGGCCTCGTGGTATCGGACCAGGCGCGGCTGCCAACATGTTCACGGTGGTCGCGGGTTCAAATCCCAGGGCACACCTCTGACTTTTCGGAGTTATGTGTGTATTGATAGTCAATCACCACGCACTTTAACGGTGAAGGAAAAACATCGTGAGGAAACCTGCATACCGTAGCGATTTTAAAAAAATTCTACGGTGTGTAAGTCCGCCAACCCGCACTAGGCCAGCGTGGTGGACTATATGGCCTAACCACTCTCAATCGTACTCTCGATTGTAGAGGAGGCCCGTGCCCTGCAGTGGGTCGTATATGGGCTGATACAATACAAAAATACCCTATCACCCTCGTCATCCTCATATTATTATATCTACAGCAATACAAACTTAGACATAACTTACTCTTACCATATATCGTCATAACAATTATAAGTAAAAAGTGATTAAAATTTACATAAATTTGCCCTTATAGTCACTATTTTTCTTACAAAATGTATTTTACCTTTATTATAATAATTTAAATTTCTTAACATTTTTTACATACTTACGATTATTGTTATATCATATATTTTATATGACTCTAAAATCTAAATCTTAATTGCCTCTGCTAATACTAAAATCAGCCAACATTTTAATCGCACTACGCACCAAACGTAAGTGTGCACCCAGCTTACATTATTCGAATAGATATGTAAACGAAACAGCGCGTTTGATGAATAACTTTCAGTTGAAACTAGACAGATGTGTTATAACCTTTACATTCTGCATTGAAATATAAGCACTTTCATTCGCATAGTTTGTTTCTTTATATATTTTTTTCTAAAAAGCAGTGTGTGTTTGTTGGAATTTTTTTTTTCCTTCGTAATATACTAATACAAAATATGTTTTGTTTTTATTATTGCATGAATGGTGAGACGAGCATGTCATTTACCTGGTGGTAAGCGATACGGCCGCTCTTAGACAGTAGCAAAACCAAACAACACCATGAATTACAAAGCAATGCTTGACATTCCACTGCGCTCGCCATCCTGAGCCATATGGTGTTAAGTCTCATTATGTCCAGTAGTTACTCTGGCTACGATGTCCTTCAAACTAGAATACAACAATGCGTTTGCATTGCTGTTTGGCGGAAGAAATAGCCATTGTGGTGATACCTACCCAGACGGCCTCTCACATAAGATTACCTACCACCAATGTCTATCTGATAAGTCTTATTGCTTACATCAGAATAATCTTTTCTTTCTTAGGCCTCCTCCATATATTTTCAGAATGCCCTGAGTCCAGCAATTTTCTGCAATTACTAATAGTTCTTCTTTCCATATTGTGAGATGAATTCGACACTGCGCTTGTCCGTACGTGGTCTTGGGAATCTTTCCGTCTCTTCGGCCATCAATTTTCCACTCTTCATTTATTCCACACTAATTTGCTAATCAACTTGGGTATATCGCTAACTTTTGTTATCCTACGCATCTGCACATTTATAATTCGATCTCCATGATACGGTTTAAATTTTTTGATACAACCAACCCTTTCGTCCTTTTAGGTACCTAATTCGAGATTTAAAGAAAGTACTCACCACACGTAGGTTGAGACTTGTGGCTCTGCCATTGCAGAAACTCAAGATTGATGATGACCGAATACCATAGAAGGGCCGCTTGCTCGTTTCCCTGCAAAGGCAGTAAAATATTAATATAAATAAATAAATACACCCAACAGTCACATACATAGTCCCACATTAAGATCAATTAAGTTTTGTGTCATGGGTATCAGAAGCTACGAGAGACTTTTCGATCTCACAAACACCCAGACCCGAGACAAATACTTGTGGGCCTCACAAACATTTGTGTCGGTGCGGGGATCGAACCCGCGTCCTCTCGTTTCAGAGGCGGCGTCTAACCAACTGCGCCACGGAGGCTGTCATATCCATATCATATCA
This sequence comes from Theretra japonica, assembly GCA_033459515.1. NCBI lineage: Eukaryota > Metazoa > Arthropoda > Insecta > Lepidoptera > Sphingidae > Theretra > Theretra japonica. Next base: position 4,003,275 of record CM065938.1, on the reverse strand, counting down.
ATATTCATGCGAAAGCAAGAGCCTAGCATAAAAGGTACATGTGCTGATTTGTTCTTGAGCCTTGACTATTGAACATAGCCAAATATACTATAATGATATTATACCTTCGTGTTCAAATAGCAGCTTTTGTCGAAATACAACAATACATCCGCCTGAAAATTATTACATCTTGCTCAAATCCAATGTTTCATTGTCAGAATGGAAAATCTTTTGTAGGAATTAATAATCACTCCATCAATGACATTGGTACACGAATACGAAATCTGATGCTTACTTAAATATAATGCAAATTAATTAAATCCGCGGATTAATTAATTTTACGCAATATTCCGGTATCCTTTACAATAACTTATGATAATCGTAGATAATTAAATCATATTATTACTGGATATCAGGTAATCAATATTAATTTGTCTGGATTCTGTTGTTTTTTGTCTCAGCAAAGGATGAGTCTTTGGGAAATAATTGCTGGGTGTACACCCAGCAGTCACATACATAGTCTTAACACCATAACAAGATAGATAATGATTTACAAGTCATGTGTCGTGGGTATCAAAAACTACGAGGGACTTGGTTTCAGGAACACCCAGACTGGAAGCAAATATTTGTGGATCGCACAAACATTTGGACAAGGGGGACGAATCCGCAACGTCTTATTTCACAGCCGGCGTCTAACCAAGTGCATCATGGAGGCTGTCATGTCAATCATTCCTTCAAGGACAGGACATAAACGATCAGCAATATGGGAATATAAGAAAAAAAAAGCATCTAGACAATTATAAATTTATATACACTAAGTCAAAATTCTCGAGAAAAGCGATATGTAGTGTGGAAAAAGCTCGTAAAAATAAATATTTCTTGGCGAAAATATTACTTCTTTATTTTATTTTTTTTTTGCAAGAAATATTGTTGAGATATTTTCTTTTTTAGCTTTGCCAGCTGATAAATCAAGTTATGGATGGTAAATATTAGTTTTGCGTTGAATTCAAAATGAGAGTTTCAGACACTTTATACTTCAAAAAAGTATTTACATGAATTTAAAGTTTGAGATACATTTTAATACTTTATATTATTGTTGTTTTTTAAATTATTTATAGTGATTATGCTTGAAATCTTAAAGAAAATTTATGAATGCAGGTCACTGTGGAAATCATTGAATGAGGCCTATGTTTAGCAGTGAACTTCCTGTGGCTAAAGATTAAGATTAATTGTTTATAAAAACACTAAATTCTACCACTTCAAAACTTACGACACCATTACTAAGTCTAACTATTATTTTATGTTTACGTCCACGTCTAACGCGCTATATTGAATTTTGTGTCCCACTTCCATGCGGCGGAAAATTGAGACATCGATTCAACTTATTTCATCAAATAAATAAATCTCAGTTGGCAACCCTTTAACAAACTTGGCAACCCTATTCAATTTTGTTGGTATCGAGAGGTGGCAATGACCCCTTGCCAATATGTTGCATGATTTATAGGATTGTATCAATATTTTTCTCACTTTGTATTTTAAAAAAAATACATAAAGACGTTGCATTTTTTTAAAACACCGTTGTGTATTGTTTACAGTTTTCCAAGAGAGGAGGGGAATCCGTGAATGGAAACGTTCACGCTTCAGGCCGACGCCTCGCCTTAAAGGGTGAGGGCAGAGGTGTTACTAGTAAGTCCTCTTGCAGTTGGCTGAGTTTATTTATATCCCAAGGCGTGAAAAGGGGTTAGGCTGTCTGCAAGCAGCAGCAATCTCTGTTAAGAACGTAGTTCATTATGACAAGTTTTTCGTCTAATACAAGTTACTTGCTATCTATCGCTGTACGCCTTCACCAAAAAGTTTCAGAGCGACCTACTTCAAGCGACCTGCATGCGAAACTAACTTGAACTTACGTAACTTAAAAAAGTCATTAAGGAAAACCTTTAGAGATATATCTGTGCCTAAAATCTTATTGAATTACATACACCGAAAGTGCAATAAACGAAAAAAAATCAATCCAACTAAAAATTGGACCAAGCAACAGCCATATTTTCATCTGGGGAAAGCTAATCACGTTTTTGGCAAATACTCAAACGTTTCGGCCTAGGAACCGCTCCGTGAATTTATTTACTGTATTAAATTCGTTTACATTTCATTATTGTGATGGGATTTGCGACGGAACGCTGTTGGTTATCACAATTCCTTTTGTAATTGCAAAATTGTATGAGTTAAGCGGAGCTTTTATGGGCCTGTAGGTATGTTTCGCAAAACGTTCACGGGATATTTGTTCTTCGTTACGGAATTTATTCTTGCGGAATAATCTTTTTTTTCAGTGTTATTGTGAATTTGTTTTTAAGGCTGGTTTTCTTTTCGCAGTGATCGTTGGTGCTGAGGGGCGCGTGGCGATAGTCTCCTCTCGTCTCATCGAGCTGTTTTAGGATCGGGTCGATCACCGCGAATACACATAATGATTGCAAAAAATATTTCTGTGAATTGTAATAGCAAAACTACTAGTCGTCTGTGAAGCTAACACACGGATGTAGGGGAGACCCGCTGACATCCAAATTCGTATCTCAACAATAGGTCGAAGGTTCAATGTAGACTAGGTGCTTTGCGTTGACTGCAAAACATTAGAAGGTCAAAGGAATTATCACCAGCGATGAACCGATCAGCGTTTACATTACTTACATGTTACTAAGCGTCAAAGATCAAATTGACAAAAAACCAACCTTCGATTTGTTACGATTAACGTTCCATGTAGACAGCTTGACATCCTGGACTTGACTGATTCGCAAATTTACTAGATTAGAACTAATTTCACGAATTCGCAAATCTGTATATTAGATTAGCACTTGTGAAAACGTTTAAAACTTGGATTTTTCCTAAAATATTGTTCCACGTAACAATTAATTCACCTATCTCATAATTGATTTCCTAAAACTGCGCAAACACATAGAATTGCAACAAAACTTTGCTCCGAGGAAATATATAAAACAACGCCTTGATATCATGCTGTAACATTATCTGAATGGCTATTTCTATTGTCTTGCTGTTAGTGGCGTATCGCGGAGCGGTCCCAGGTGTGTCTTTCATTTTTATTCAGATGGAAATGAGTATTTGCTTATCTTTGCAATAATTTCTTACGTAAATCTTCTTCTCGTCTTATTCTATATTTACATTGTCTCGCAACATAAGCGTTATGCATGTAGCTCGTTGGAACTATATGAATATTGAAAATTATAATTTGGCTTTCAATTTTATAAGCATGCGCTTTCCTAACGTCAAAAGACATGATCTTAGTGTGGGGTCAGGACTACATATGTGACTGTTAGGTGTATTTATTTAAATTTTTGAGACAATTATCTTGCAGCTACCAATATTATGTTTTTAGAATCTAAAAATCATAAAGTGGGTTATCTAATCGGAATCGAATCTAAACTATTACAGTTTAAAGACCACATGCTAATCCATGAAAAATCAATTCTAAAGCCAAAATATGATCTGCCACGGTGGCGTAATGGTACTACGGTGCAAAGCTGAGGTCTCGGGTTCGAATCCCGGGTCGGGCAAAGTCATATTGGCTTTTCTATTCATTATCAGCCCGGAGTCAGGAATTTGTGCCCGATATGGCGATAGGCTCGCCCCCTATCACATCGTGGGACGGAATATACAAGGCGAAACGTAGGTGTTCTGGTAGCACCTCTGCCTACCCCTTCTGGGAAAAAGGCGTGTGATTATGTATGTATGTATGTAAAATACTATATACGCTTAAAACTTACAACCTCAGGTTTGATAAGAAATTATGCAAATAATTACATAATCTTGATAGACATAATTCTTCTATGTGAGATTAATTACAACCGTCTGTGAATGTGCATCAAATATACACTTTACTCTCTAATATTAACATTTCACCGATACGAGCACCATTGTCTTAATGTTTGTGTTCACGACGTTGGTCTCCAACAAATCAATGTGTGCTTGCCAAAGGAATTCTACAAGCAGACAAAGCCTGCCTTATCGACAGACGATGTTGGACGCAGTCTTTGCGATGAGATAAGGCGTTTCAACTAGAACGGATTTGCTAAGAGTGGTTCTAGCTTTTTAATTGGCGGCTTATAAAAAATTAACAGATGAGGAATTGAGTGGTTTGCTTTTTTTTATTTGAAATGAGAATTCAGTGGATAATTTTGAATTTATTTTGCTGTTAATTAACATATTGATTGCATACATTAGATGATAATTACAAAGTTCTTTGTTTCAACGATCTGTCATTAGGTAAACTATATGAGTTTTTTGATTCGAAAAAAAAGCTATAAAAGTTTATACTTATGCCTAGGATTCTGCGCCTACTATTACGAAACATACAATGATAACGCTAAGGATGTAACACGAAAAAAAATTTTTTACAAACATTTTTGCTACTATGCCAAAATCATGCACCGTGTCTAAGTAATAAAAATATATGAATAAAGAAACAACTTTTTTTTTTTTTAAGCCTTTATAGGCAGCAGTGGCGAAGGCTCCATATAACTCGATTCCCTGCGGCTTACCTTTTGTAATTTATCATTACACTATAAACAAGCAAATTTTTCAAAATTATTTATGTAATATCTAAACTCATTTTATTCAACGACATCTGTCGGCCACATAGGTAAATATTACTGCGGAGGCGCATAGCAAACATGTAATTAGATTGCGCCGCGTTGCGACCTCTGGCGAATTACTGCCAAAACTGTTCGGCTTATTGAATAACAATGGCGCGGCCCGTGCGCCGATCGCCCGCGTCGGCTGCATGTTACGCATTGGTGTGACATGGTTGTGTAGTTTGCAACAAATCACGCAAAATTGTACCTTAAACTTATAATGATTTAAGGTTCAATTTCCGTTAAAAAAGCAGGAGGCATGCTGCGGCTCTTCAGCATTTTGTGTGTTTATGTGTGTATTTGTGTAGATATCACAAGTGTTGTATTAACATTTTGACAGTATACGAGTATTAGCTGGTTCACGCATTTAGTTTATAATGTTTTAAATTACAAAATGTACATAAATATTAATAGTATTATTATGTTGTAATGGAAATTAATAATCGTGAGGGACGTACATGTTTAGATTGTCAATTTCGGAAATAACGTTACTGTTTAGATTTTAGGAAGTGCTCGACTACTAATAATACAACTAATAAAAGCGCGGCTAACGTACTTGTTAACATTGTATCTAGATCATTAATTTTTCTTTATTAATCTTATATTCACGTGCGGTTTAAAAATATACTTTTTTAATTTTCTCATGATGACATTGCAACTTTTGTATATTGGAAATATTAAAATATAATTGACGACCGCAGTACGTAGATGCCATGATACGAAACGCAATCGTTTCGTTTGGTGAGTGAGATTGTCGGAGGAATAATTTGCTGGCGGTTGGATATTCGCAAACGTCCGGATATAAGGATACACGTACATATTATGTAAATGTGTCGCGTTTCGGGCTAATTCTCTGAAGCATCTCACGATAAGTTGATCTTCTCAATCCGGACTGCACTATGTTTACTATCAAGTATCAGTCGCATTGTCTTCCCTATGTAGGACCAGTAGGTATAAACACACTTATTTCGCGTATTGAGCTTCGGCTTCCCTTTTTAAAAAAATCACCCTTCGCCACTGATAGGCAGACGAGCTAGCGGCCCGCCTGATGGAAAGCGGGATTTATTATTAATTATTAATTATAATTAATTATTATTAATAATTACTAATATTAATTTATTATTATTATTAATTTATTTTAATTTATTATTACTGATCATAATGAATACAGTCTGTTGTCATTGAAGTATTTAAAAAAATTACAAATATTTTTAAATACTTCAATAAGTGACTGAACAAGGATTTAGAATTTAGATTATACGAGGCAATTATGCTTTGCAAAATAATCAACAATCAAATAACGGACAAAGGCTCGCAGTACAACTTCCACGTAATTAATTACACAAATGGATCCAATTTACTCCCCGCATTCAATAAACGGGACACAGCATAAAAATAATAGAATGGTTAATTGCTTCGTGACACAGATAATAAAAGATAGCATACTTTTTATAGCGTACAGCCAGTGCTTACTGGGCATTACGAGAGTTATAAATACTCCCAACGGTCACACACAAGTCACGTGTTATTGTATCAGCCCATATACGACCCACTGCAGGGCACGGGCCTCCTCTACAATCGAAAGTACGATTGAGAGTGGTTAGGCCAAATAGTCCACCACGCTGACCCAGTGCGGGTTGGCGGACTTTTACATTCCATAGAATTTTATACAAATCGCTATGGTATGCAGGTTTCCTCACGATGTTTTCCTTCACCGTTATAGTGCGTGGTGATTGACTATCAATACACACATGACTCCGAAAAGTCAGAGGTGTGCCCTGGGATTTGAACCTGCGACCACCGTGAACATGTAGGCAGCCGCGTCTGGTCCGTTACCAACAGGTCACCACGCACCACGCACGTGTTAGGGGTAGCAGAAACATCATATTAAACTATACTGTGCAGAAACTATGAGAGGCGGTCTTACAACGCACAGATCCGAAACAAGTATTTGTGGGCCGCGCCAAAAATTAATTACGATGTGAGGATCGAAACCTCTTCACAATGGATTTAAAACTAACTGCGCCATGGAGGCTGTCAAATATTAACACTGGTGGTATATGTAAGAGGCCGCCTGGGTGGGTACCAACGCAATGTCTATTTCTCTCGCCATACAGTAGAGTAAATGCACTGTTGTGTTCTGTTTTGAAGGACATTCTAGCCAAAGTGACTACTGGCCATAATGAGACTTAACGTTTTATGTGTCACTGGCGAGGACAGTGGAATACCAGCTCATGTCGCCATTCATTGCAATGAAAAAAAAAATCATAAGCCGCTGATGAGGGCAGTGCCGTGTTATGCAGTAGGTAGTTAAGAAATAAGTTTTGAATGGTTTTGCTCTTGTCTATGTACAGGCGGGAAACATAGCAACAAGCGAAAAAAATTAATAAAAATCCAGATAACTAAATGAACCTTCTGTATGTATTTTGCATTAAAAGTTTTTAAAGTAGAGACAAATTCACTGAACTGTAATCTTGATTAGAACTAAACTGCCGAGATAAACAGAAAGGGGTCAAAAATATTCAACAATTTTAGATATCTTTGTCCATTAATGTAAATGCTTGCTCAACTTTTATTTTTTTAAACTGGAATTCAGGTCTGCAAACCATTAAATGCGTTCTTAATGTGCATATTTTGATCACATTTATCAAAGAGATGAGCTTAATGGGGTATAATATTATTGTCTTCACTTTAATATCCATTATTGCAGCGTATTTGGTCATGAATATATTTTGAACTAAATGCTCTGAATAGTATTAGTTACTTGTATATTGCTAGTATTCCATCCATCCATCCGTCCATCAGCCAAAGGAAGTCCACTGCTGAACATAGGCCTCTCCCAATGATTTCCACAGCGACCTGTTGGAGGCAGCCTGCATCCAGCGACGTCCCGCGACCTTTACCAGGTCGTCTGACCACCTAGTGTGTGGACGTCCCACGCTGCGCTTTCCGCTTCGTGGCCTCCATTCGAGAACTTTTTGCTGGTATTCATAATAACAAAAATATATTAAAATATTTTCGAACTAGGACTCAAAGCTAGTTAAGGTTTTATTTATAAAACTAAACAAGCCAATGGACCGTTCGGTCATGAGCCAGATTCAAAAGCCAATATTGCTTGACACGGCACATATTGTGAGGAAGTTCCTCACTTGGGGTCCGAACCACTGGTGGCTTGGGTCTCGAGCGTCGTTATTGTTGGGTGAATCCTTTTTATTAGATATTTTTTGTTTTTTTTTTTTTATTATGACGTGTGTAAATAGCTATAAAAATAGAACGTGATAGAAAATGAATATCTTTTGGCAGTGCAACGGCAAAATATCGTAGATCGTAGATAGTGCTGTCTAGATGGAGTTCCACCTTTGTGTATGTTGATCATTACTTATATGGACATGGTTATCCCACTACCAGCTGAAAGTAATACAATAAATAAAAAAAGATTGAAGTGGAAGATGAACCGGCCAAGTAAATGACTCCTCGTCCTCAAAGACCAATACAGCTGTAAGTGACGCGCTGGATAGAAACCAGTGGAGGCAGATCAACTGCTCCAGATGCAACCCTGATGCTGATTTCAATGTTGATAGTTGGGAATACTAGTGGTCACGCCAAAATTTTGTAATTTGGAAAATTGTCTTTAGCAACACTGCCCAAACTGTTGTGACGTCACCAAACATCGGAAGATAGCTAGCCGTCATCATAGTGGCCGAGGATGGTCCACAATGTGTATAGGGCATAAAAATTATACCAAATTCGCGATAAAATAAAATGCAATGAAACGAAATTCGTTTATAGGTCACACGTAGGCAAATAAATAGCTCATATGAGAAGTCAATACATAATACATAATTGCTATTTACAAACCATTAGATATAGTATATTTAAATTGTATTTATTTAGTTTTCAGAAGTATTTTTGTTTATTAGGTTAAATCCGTAAGAATTCGTTTTATTTCAATGTGTAACATTGGCGTAAATCTAAAAAGCCATTGTACTGTAATAGTCTTTTCTATTTGCTTGTTTGAATAACTAACATGCACAGCCTTTGTTTCTATTTCTACGACGAACTTGAAACTACACACTTGAGTTTGAACTTATTAACAAGTTTAAACCAACTTTCAGTATGTTTTTTTTTCAACTCCTACAGTTTTATCTGCACTGGTAACCTGATGACTATCAATGTAGTGTCAATTCAGAATACGAGTATCATGTTCATAAGAAAATATTGTTCCAAAAAATATTTGTTCAAAACATTGGAGCAAATGAGAATTTGGTATGTTGATCTCGCAGTGCAGGCAATATTATGTGCATTTATGTCTATGATTAAACATCTAATGACCTTCATCAGCTCATCACTAGTAATGAGAATGGTTGATACCATTACAAATTATATTCTAGAGAAATAAGATACTTTAAATATTATATTATTAAATAAATAAACGAATACACCCAACAGTCACACACAAACAATTTGTTTCGGTGCGGGGTCGAACCCACGGCCTCTCGTTTCACAGGCGGCGTCTAACCAACTGCGCCACGGATGCTAAAAAAAATACTACAATCTTTATGTATCTTTCATTAAAACTTTCATTTGACGATAAATATAAATTCATGTGCGCTGCTACCATCTTCTTTACACAATGAGATCATAAATTATTAGAGAGACGTTAATAAGAAATTTTTCAGCTTTATTCAAAGCATCGAAATTTATCGCGACAAGTACTTAAGTAATTTCGTTTAATTTCACGTTTGAGACTATTGTAGGACTCCCTTAAGGTTGGGAAAAAAATGAAGGCTAGTTATTGCTCTTTTGAAAGTTATTATATGAGATTAACATGAGCTGAATGGCGTGGCTACAATTTTGGAGGCATAAAAAGTATGTATGTTAACTTGTGGGTCCAAGTAAATTTCTCTCTTTACAATTGTAGAGTTAAAAATAGGGCTGTTGGTCGAATAGTAGCTTGCCAGGTGTGTGAACTGTGATCTTTTAAACTCGATTGTCATATTGAGTATATTCTATGAAATGTTGAATCAAAAAGTATGCACTGTATGCATCATTTTCCCTCGTAAATTAATCTAAGCTATAGCTATAAAATTATTGTAATTTTATAAGTTTTTCATAATTATTAAATGTAAAATTCTTCGGACAATGGAGTATGAACAAAGAGTAAATTGAAAGATCTCATTAAGCTCCAGTGTTAATTAAGTTCATTTAAAGTTTCAAGCTTAAATAAATCGTTCATTTCTTTGTTAAATATAAATGAAACAAGAAAACAGAAGGAAACGACAAACACGTGTCGTATTAATAAAACAATTGTACAGAAGCACAAAGTTGTACGTTCTAATTCCTTTTCCTAGATTTTTGTTTTACTTAAAATTTTCTAGTTGATGTTTGCTCCACTTGAAATTTTTCAGTTAAGTAATATTTTTAAAAGTTTCGACGTGTTAAGAAAACGTAAAAACAAAACGCAACCTTTTTCCAGTTAACACTACTACGCAAGTTTGTTCATGAAGTTTTTGTGGAAGAGCATTTTGTTTCTTGCTAAAATATTTTGGTTGGGAAGTATCTTTTATTTTAAACTAAGAAATTATAAATTGAAAAGTTTAGACTTTCTTGAACTTCTCTTTGTAATTTCATACGGTTTAATGTATTACAATTCTAAAAAACCTTAAGTATTGTATAAGAGACATACATTTCCATTTAAATGATCCAATTGTTTGAAACGTATGACCGACCCACATACTGTTTTTATTCATTTACATTTTTATTTGAATATTCAGGGGCATTCCTTGTAGTAGCATAATCACCGCAGCGAAAAAGATTATAGCAAAATTATTGTCTAAAAACAACGTCATTTTTTTTTACTTTTAAAAAGTTATGCTAAGCTGTGGATTATTTTCGACGCAGCTTGACTCTTAAGCCTTCTCTTTTATGATCTCTCTGCTTTGGTGTTTCCTGAGCGCTATGACCTGTCCTTCAAACGAGACTTAAAGAGAGTACTCTCCTTAAGTTAGGCAACGACTTTGTTATGCTGGACTCCTGGCACTGCGAAAGTCCATGAGCAGCGGTAGCCGCTTACCATCAGACAAGCCGCTAGTTCGTCTGCCTATAATGGCAATAAAAAAAATGCCAATGGAATTACGACATTCTTACAGAAAACAAATAGACTTAGGTGTCTCTACAATATTAATGGAACCGTAACAATAACTTCACATACACTTACCCCCCTTTCCCCTTTGGCAATGCTTCTTCATAGATTGGCGTTGCACCTGCTACGACCAGTAAAGCTATTTATCACAGGCACTGATCGCCTGTCATTGAATTCGTTGAGAATTGTGATTAAGTACATTCCTTCTATGATAAAACTAAATATTGTTCGTGGCTTCACCTTCGTGCTTAAGATCATTCGGGAATGGTGCTTTTTTCTCGGCATCAGATTACAAATACACAAATTAAGTTTCAATTTATCATGTCGATAGGCTGCGTTTGTAAGTTGGAACACCGTTTTTTCAGACGACCATTTAATAAATAAATTCCTATCCCTCAAGAACTAGTTTTGTTTCCTAGTCGAAAAGATCCCTAAGAACGTAAGGCTCTACAAATACGAACACAAATACAAATAAGAATTTGTTACCCTAGCAAAGTGTATGCAAACTCCTTACTGATCAGTTGAGTAGTTATACGTTTACGCGTAACAAACTTATTCGATTTTGTGATATTAATAAGGACAATTCGAAATAATCCTAATATTGCTGACACACGATTCAAAGAACCTAATGTGCAAAAATAAGTACCAGGAATTATATTCCAAATACTAGCATAGCTCAAAAAGAAAACGATCAAGATCAAACGGCAGCCGTTTCAAAAAAAATGTCACCTCTTTAAAATATATTCGCCGTTTGTAAGTCTTCGGCTCAGTTTGCTGAGACAGCCAGTGTACGTGAGAATTTTGCATAATACCAGTTCACATTATCTCGCCTTTGGGACTTGGTTTGGAATATTGCCATATTCACGGGGCCGGTTGAAAAATGCCGTCGGACAACCTCTGTTAGGGGAGCTCTCTTTTTTTTTTGATAGCAGATGCTGCGATATTTGATATATTTAATATTAAGAAAATAAACGAAAATGTCCTTTATGAATAGCGAGTGAACGAGACAAGTATTTTAAAAATGGTTTGTATAAATGAATTCAGAGTTCAGTCACCGGGGTGTCTCTCGTCGAGGATGTCGAAACTAAAATGAAATTACATACTTCTTAATACTGACTACTTACATGCTCAATGTTTTTTTTCTAAAACTTCTCAACAATTGTTTTCAAGGAGTCTAAATCATTTCCAAACCCTCACAAAGGTTCTTCATGAAAATGTTCCTCAACTTAACACAATTAGAAGGTAAATGATAAATCCTTTATAACACGTTTTTGATATCAAAACGAAAATGTATGTCGTTTTATATATTTATAGCACCACCAATTTAGGCCGTGCTTTGTATGTTACGCATTATGTTTAATATAAAGTACCTACCTACATACAATGACAAACAATTTACCGTTGGCCTTGCTGAAATTCAGCCAAAATACTTCCCTATTCCGTGTAAATAATAAATTATTTTAGAAACTCATAATTTACTGACAATGGTAACAAAAACACTATGTCACGGTACAAACGATAACCGTAATGATACAATGTAGGCCGGACTTTCAGCAAGTCACCCAAATATTAGGAGCACATTAAACTTTACTTACAATGGGATAAGGAGATGAACATTCTTACATAATGTGACCTTTATTACAACACACATAAAGTTGAAAATAAACATTTGAGAGACGGAGCTCAGTGATTCAGCATGGGGTCGTAATTTATAAATAAATAAATGAAAAATTCATTTCTTGTAGATGAGGCGTTTCCTGAATATTGTTTGTTTTATTTACTAACATGGTGAAATCATATGTTCTCTAAATAGATTTGGAACGAATACCACAAATGACTAAGTATATAATATAATGTGTAATTTGTCGTTTATTACTCGGGCATATTAGAATGCTCTCTCTATTGTGTTTCCGACTACCAAAATAAGATTTTCATAAATGTCATTTATAAGAATATACTATTAGACGTCTGCAAATCTCATAAAGGTTTTTAATAAATAATAATGTTTGGAGGTTTTTGCTTATTGCTGTATGGCTTTATAGCTCTATTATATACTATTAGATACTCTATTAAGATTGCTTTACGCTTGCTATCAGTAATTGTATCACACTCGCATTGTTACGCCAGTATAAATAAAAAAATACATACATAGTCCTGACCCCACTTTAAGATCGAGTCTTGTGTCGTGGGTATCAAAAACTATGAGAGACACTTCTGTCGCATAAACACGCAGACCGAAAACAAATACTTGTGGTTCACACAAACATTTGTCGCGGTGCAGGGTTACCCGCGACCTATCGTTTCACAGCCGGCGTCTAACCAACTGCGCCACGGAGGCTATCTATAAAAATGACAGTAAATAAAAACTCCTTATCATTAATTAATTCAAAACATAACAATTCACTTAGAACAATACCTCAGGCTTACTGTCCAGACATATTTTATTATGTAAACAATTATTCCGAAATTAAGCCCTCCTGCCAACTTGGCTTTATAGGGAGTTACAACTCTTATCAAAATTTTCGGCGCCATCCGTACAATTTTAATTACCCTATTTGAATAAATTTGTAGGTTTATTACAACAAATTTGCAAGGGTCACAGCCTTGGCTATATAATTCAAGTTAAGATCGCAAAGCTCTCAAACCTTGAACTCGTAAGCTTCCGGCCGAAAAGTTTATCTATTGATTATAGTTCGGTTTTTTTGAGGGTGTGGTGGCCTATTGATAACGGACCAGACGCGGCTGCCTACATGTTCACGGTGGTCGCGGGTTCCAATCCCAGAGCACACCTCTGACTTTTCGGAGTCAATTATTGTGTATTGATAGTCAATCATCACGCACTATAACGGTGAAGGAAAACATTGTGAGGAAACCTGCATACCATACTGATTTATATAAATTTCTATGGTATGTATAAGTCCGCCAATCCGCCCTAGGCCAGCGTGGTGGATTACGTGGCCTAACCACTCTCAATCGTACTCTTGATTGTAGAGGAGGCTCGTGCACTGCATTGGGACGTATATGGGCTGATACAGATACAGTAAGTGAGGTTTTGATAATTTGTGTACCTGTTTCTTTCTTAAGATAACTAACTTTGTTTTTTTTACTATATCTCTTTGCCAACAAAAAACTCACTGCTAAGTTAAGATGTGTAGATGTGTAGATAGATAATGTTTATGATTCTATTTTGATCAACCTATGATTTTAGCTTGATTACCACAGTCTAGGCGTGTTGAATTTAGACTTGATAATAATTCTTAGATATCATAATAATAAAATTACGTACCTACTTATGGACGCACATTGAAGTTTAGCATTGGAATCTAATTATTTTAATAAATTGGATCAGCTCAAATATTCTCACTGCTATGCACAAGTTTTCTTTTCAACTTACAGAATAAACTAGTAACTGATAGGACTTAAAACTTTAGTCACTATCTTAAAGAGACTTTTCAACAGTCACATAATAATCCTAAATATCAAATTTTTAAATTCAGAAATATTAATTTCAAAACCTTCATACATTTTTCACTTAATATCCAGACTCCTTAGTCTGGATATTAAGTGAAAAATGTCGTCGATTATGATTGATCGTCGAGTATGATTCGTCCTTACGAATCATTGTACAATTGCAACAGCGAAATTATGAATCGCACAAAAGATTTTCCAAGACAGCCAACCCGAAGGAATTCCCTTAGTGGCAACTTCATTATGTGTTTCCTCAATAAAGAATTCTTCACATCACAGATCTGTTGAAGAAACTTTATTTCTTACCACAATGAGTTACAGCTCGTGGGAACTCCGGTTGGATTTCACAAAAGATGCGCAGAATGGCAAGTTCAGTATCCTTTTTCTTGACAAAGCGTTTAATTAGTGACCTGAGCAATTATTTTAAATGTTTGGGTTCATGCTATCTTTATTACATAATTATTAAGGAGCAAATACAGTGGGGGTTATAATATTCATTTGTCGAAAAATATCAAATTGTGCGCATTTTTTAATTTTTATAGCAGTAAATCTACGAAGTCATTAAGGTAAGCTGTTAGAAGCTAAAACGGTTTGGATGGATTTCATGAGTCTCTACCAATTTTCCATTCATGTAAATACAGCATTTATAAGTCGTATGGTCTTGACCATAAATGTAAAAAATACAGCGATACATCAACCCTCATCTCATTATATAGTATATTAGACATTGACCATAAATGTATTAAAAAGTATACGTCCAACAATCCAGGTTGGGCGTAGACTAAAACCACCTTAATTACTATCGTAAAATGCAGATAGTAAATGGCGATTAACTTTAACGGCTTGAACGGTGAAGGAAAACATCGTGAGGAAACCTGCATACCGTAGCGATTTTTAAAAAAAATCTACGGTGTGTAAGTCCGCCAGCCCGCACTAGGCCAGCGTGGTGGACTATATGGCCTAACCACTCTCAATCGTTCTCTCGATTGTAGAGGAGGCCCGTGCCCTGCAGTGGGTCGTATATGGGCTGATACAATACAATACAAAAAAAATGGCGATTGCGAAAAATGAAATGGAACCTGAAAAAGGATTTTTAAAAGTCTATACTATGTGGGTTGTTCAATATCAAAGAGATTTTAAACTTTTAATGCATTAACATTGGATGACTGCCTCGGTGGCGCAATTGTACTACGGTATGATTGCAAAGCTGATGTCTCGGGTTCGAATCCCGGGCCTGGCAAAGTAATATTGGATTTTTCTATTCATTATCAGCCCGGGGTCAGCAAGAGAGGCGGCTCGCCCTCTATCACATTGTGGGACGGAAAATACAAGGCGAAACGCGGATGACCTAATGGCACCTCTGCCTGCCCCTTCTGGGATAAAGGCGTGAGTTTATGTATGTATGGATACTATTTTGGATACTAGTGAATACAAGGACGGTTTCCCATCGCTGATCGGTTTTGGAATTGAAAATATCAAAAATATCAACAATGAGTACCATATTGATATTTTTGGTATTTTATATTTATCTTGGAAAAACATTGTAAATGGGTAGATCTGATAGGTGAAAAATCATCACCTGGGACCACTGACTTCCGCAATATATTTGGGTCTTATCAAGTTCCATTTTGATTTTTTGAGTAAAAGTAAGAGGAAGAAATGATCAAAATATATCATCAAAATAACTATACTCATATTTCCTATAAAACACAGTTCTAAACCCAACATGCTAAACAAGAGCAAACTTGCACAGTTTTCTTCAACCGAATATCAAATTATTTGCACTGAAAAAGTGTTTGCTCGAGTAATTTTATAGCACTGAGTTGTTGCAAAGTCGGTGCGCTTTCCGAAAGACGCGATACTAATCTCTGTATTCGGCTAAGTACGTACAGAAAGCTTCTTGGCGCTCTACCAAAGTGCGCGAAGCGTGTAATTAAATGGGAATTTTCGACCACCATTCAGCAACTAGTACGCTATATTTTAAAATTTTACAATACTTGGAACATTTTAGTGAACTAAAGCGTAGAATAAGATTTAATCAATGGAAATAAAAATGTACGGAATAAAATCATGAAACGTATAGTAAAGTAGAAAGGGATGTCAATTTAGAAGATTATAAAAAATCACGAAGTAAAGTATGACTGCCTCGGTGGTGTAGTTGTACTTCGGTACGGTTACAATGCTGAGGTCTCGGGTTCGAGTCCCGGGTCGAGCAGAGTGATATTGGATTTTTCTATTACTAATTATCAGCCCGGAGTCAGGAATTTGTACCCGATATAGCGATAGGCTCGCCCCCTATCACATCGTGGGACGGAACAAGGCGAAACGCGGGTGAGCTGGTTACTACTAAGAGAACTTCTGCCTACCCCTTCTGAGAAAAAAGCGTGAGTTTATGTATGTACGTATGTATGAATTAACATAAAATAGGTAAGAAGAAATAGTAAAAACAACGATAGCGTAATTGCAAGTTGAGACGACTCAACGAAGTTAGTTGAAACAAAATATTTCCAAAAATCACCCAAGAAGGACTCGGACGAACCTATTTTCTGTAGCAGTATACTTCCTGTAGCTGTAGAAATAATGACAATGATATTCCTTATAAAGAATTGTCATATAAATAACTTTTCAAAGAAACACGAATATAAATGTGGCAATTTTTTGTGAAGGAGAAAAAATCTTAGAACATTTTGCGCGGTCCGTTGCACATTCTTGAGCTGCTTGCGTCTTTGAATGACATTGTAGTTAGAATTTCTCTAAACATTCGTTTTATTTGTATGCCAGCCTCGCTTGTAGCTCGGCAACTGAATTCTGATTTTATATTAAATTAAATATTTTCTATAAGGCATACCATAAATTTATTTGTGGCTGAAATTGTTAGGACATTCTGCGCATTTAGAAATCTTCGTAATGAAATTACTAACTATGCTACTTTTTGATCTTACATCTAGATTGTTTTTATGGAATATAAAAAAAACTCTCACGTTAAATGTCTCCTATAAACACCCAAAAAACTTAAATTTTGTTAAGCATAAATGCACTATAAGATCATCAAGATCGTAGGTCCCAGCTTCCAACCCGTATTTTTCAGTCACATCCATAGTGCTAACCCTAATATCGAGTCTTGTGTCATGAGTATCATGACTACGAGAGAATTTTCGGACTCACAAACACGCAGACCCGAAACAAATGCCCTATAATTCACCCAAACATTTGTCTCGGTGCGGCAATAGAACTCGCGGCCTCTCGTTTCTCAGCCCGTGTCTAACCAACTGCGCCACGGAGGGTGTCATTAAAAATACGTGGACGTACTACAAGATTCTAAAATCCTGTTTTAAAAAAAAACTAGAAATCAATTACAAACGATCCATGACAGTTCCAATTTTAATAAATAATAGAAAAATAATCGTTTGAGACTCTTTTATCCTGTAAAAATATCACGGATAATGACGCTCTTACACGGAGTAATTTTCGAAAGATAATCGTTTCTTTTATCTAAGCGAATGTCTGTTACTCGATTGCTTTTAATTTGACTTTGAGAAATTGTTTCTTTGATTTTATCGTTTCGAAGTGGAGCTTGAGCGTTATAAAAGTTAAGGAAATGATCGTCTGATAAATGTATACTCGTATAAAAGGATTAGATTAGTTTTAAAGTATTTTCATGTATCTATAGTTGAACACACATTTTTGATTGAAGAAATATGAACATCGAACATTTCAAGTGAAAGAACAAAATACCATTAATAATTAATAAATTCGTCGGATTAATTAATATCAGGCTTACTATGGGGAATACAACAGTGAATACAAAAAGGGAAAAGAGAACTAGAAATCCAATTAACTATCTTAATTTTTATCATGCACATACTACATAATATGGCCCATAGGGTTAGCAAATTGAAGTGAAGCAACGTGAAAAACTGATGTATTTTCGTATTTTCTTACGGTGCGGGGATCGAACCTGCGGCCTCACGTTTCACAGCCGGCGTCTAACCAACTACGCCACGGAGGCTGTATGTATATGACTGTGTGTATTTACGAATATTTATTTTCTACTTATGTTTATATTTATATTATACGACTGCCTCGGTGGCGTAGTGGTACTACGGTATGATTGCAAAGCTGAGGTCTCGGGTTCGAATCCCAGGTCGGGCAAAGTGATATTGGATTTTTCTATTAATTATCACCCTGGAGTCAGGAATTTGTGCCCGATATGGCGATAGTCTCGTCCCCTATCACATCGTGGGACGGAATATACAAGGCGAAACGTGGGTGTTCTGGTAGCACCTCTGCCTACCCCTTCTGGGAAAAAGGCGTGTGTTTATGTATGTATGTTATGTTTATTTGTGCCTTTAATAACGTATTTCTTTTTTATTTCCTACCCTCAAGAGTCAAGAAACCAACATACAAAAATAAAACGTTTTCCCGCAAAATACTCCGCATTTAATAGGACAAAGCTCACGACCATATATTGTGTTGTTACAAGTATTACCTTAGGAGACATGAATAATGTAGCGGAAAAATAATGAGCCCAGTACTTTGAGACGGTGTCTCGTGAGGATATCGGTGGATCAACCGCTGACGGGGACTTGACGTTGCCGAGATTATTAAAAGTGGTTTAATAAGTGTTATGCTTTGAGAAATTATTTGTTTTCTAAAGTGATTCAATTTATTGTGAAAACGTACGTTTGTTTGTTCTCTAAGGGTCAGCAGATTTGTCACTAGTGCCACTCATATATAAAAATAAACAATAAACAAAATCACCCAACAGTCACATACATAGTCCTGACCCCACACTAAAATCGAGTCTTGTGTCGTATCAGGAACTACGAGAGGCTTTTCGGTCTCATAAACACCCAGACCCGATCAAATACCTGTGGTTCACACAAACATTTGTTTCGGCGCGGGGAACGATCCCGCGGCCTCTCGTTTCAGTGGTGGCGTCTAACCAACTGCGCCACTGATGCTGTATATATGGCTTTTATTTCAGTCTTATGATGGGATAGGAGCCTGTAAAATTCTTTAGGAATGGAATACCGAATAATGGAATATTATTATGCAATATCTTGAAAAACACAAAAATATGCTGAAACACGCAGATTTATGTCATTTACTGGTGGTCGAACCCGCAACATGTTAGCACAAGAGCCAATTGCTTAACCGCTACGCCAATCGTACCTTATTTATGTAAACAAATTTGCCTTAAATCCCGTTTGTACGGCTTCCTTTTATATTAGTCCTTAAATATTTGTATGGATTCAATAATTCCAATTTTACCTATTTGTTTGTGATTGGATCGTTTTCTTTTGTGTTTGTAGTTCTTGTATTAATATTGGGAGAGTAAACTATAAGCTAGAAAACGTCTACAGTATATATATATATATATATATATATATATATATATATATATATATTTATTACTTTATTTTGGACAACAGACAATTATATACATAAATTACGGTAAATTAAATGTTTGATACTTAGAATTTTTGCATGCTAAAAATTGAACAAGTCTGTATCTGTATCTGCCCATATACGTCCCACTGCAGGGCACGGACCTCCTCTTCAATCGAAACTACAATTGCGAGTAATTAGGCCATATAGTCCGCCACGCTGGCCTAATGCGCGTTGGATTGAACAAGTACTAGATGTATAAAATAAGAGTGTCCACGGTTATATAGTAAAGCGCTAATTAGGAATATAAGCCGCTACAATGAAGCTGCAAAGTATAATAATGACTTCAGGGCTATTAGCATGCCCAACACCTATATTTTACGATTGCGTGACCGTTGATTTGATTAACTTTTAATTTGTACGATACTTTTCGGAATTACCACCCAATTTCCTAGCTGATAGCGTCAAACTATTTTTTGATTAAAAATGCTAACTGGGTTCAGGTGAAAAGCAATTATTCTGCGATTTGGCCTACAAAACAAACCTCCATTACGATGTCGCTGGGCATTAGTTTGTGTAATTGGTTTTCATGTAAATGTACAAATTTGCTTCGTAAGCTGAATTAGCACGGTCCAATTGAAGATCTTCATTAACATTTGCAATTACCTTGGAACGAACGAAGCTGGTACATTTAGAGTTAATATCGGCTTATTTAAGTTTAAGACTTAATCAGGGCATTAGGTCTGTACCTTTTCCTAATATGATTTGGTCTGGTTATTTTTTTACATACAAACATACATATAGATCATGCCTTTTCCCGAGAAGAGTCAGGTTAGGTTAGTATATGCTTCGATCCATGATAGGAGCGAGTCTATCGCCATATAGGGCTCAAATTACTGTCTCCGGGATGATAATGAATCGAAAAGTCAATATTACATTGCTCGACCCAGTATTTGAACTCGAGACCTGCTGGCTAATTCACGTAATTTTTTGACGCGCCGATCAAGTTGCGGTGCAGTTGCAATTAAGTTTACGTCTTAGTGCAAAATGGTATTCTTGTAATTGTTTAGCTGCGCGTGAACTGCACCTAAGCTATGCGTAAACTGCGCGGGTGCTGCGCGTCAACTATACGTCAGTCGTATGCAAGAAGCTTACACGTGAATACCGATCAAGTTGCGATCTGAATCACGCACATAAAACATGTAGCAGTAGAATACGCTAAACCGCTCGCGTGACGCTGACTTGACGCAAGCGTATCTGACAGCGGTTGTCAAAATTACGAGAATACGAAAACGTCTGTTTTCATCGAAACTTAACTGCAACTGAACTTATTTAATTACGTGAATTACCCTACTGAGCTTTGTAATCGTACCGTAGTACAAGTACACCACCGAGGAGCGGTTTTTAAAGCTAATATATAATTCATACTTATAATTATAACTCTTATAATTCATACTTATTGAAACACTACAAAATCCTCCTCAATCGTACCTTTCATTGGAAAAGAGGCCCATGCCCTGCAGTGGGACGTACATGGGCTGATGCAGATTACAAGTAATTGATCCCTCGTGAAGAGAATTATCTATTTCTGTCGCCAAGCAGTTGCGTGGAAATTCTGCTATTTATCACTTTGTAGGACATTATAGCCATTGATAACAAAGCGTTAAAAGATTTGATAGTAAATACTTAATTACTTGGAATGACGAGTGCAATGCCATGAATTACATAGAAATAAAAAGTTCTAAATGGATTTGCTGATCTTTATCAGCACACTAGCCAGCGTGGTGTACTGTGTGACCTAACCCCTTTCAATCATACTCTCGATCGTAGAGGAGACCCGTGCCCTGCAGTGGGACGTATATGGGCTGATACGGACAACACTTACAATGAGGCGTCTTAGCTTCTAGCCTCGTCATTCTGACTAATTCAATTCATTACTATTCCATTGTACAAAGCCTAAAATTCAAAATTTCACAATGGAGAGCTAGCTAAGCCGTCAGCATAATCCTAAACCTCCATAAGGGCTGATCTGAAATCAAATAACATAGGTTTTGGCGGAAACGGCGAACTCACTCCAATCCTCTCGGCAATATCATTTTCGAAATGGCAAATGTCTATTGTCTGAAGGACATACGCAATCACGATGCTAGATACGGAGCAGGGTTTTTACAGAATCACACAGGAAAACTTTTGCGGTTATCAAGAATGAAAATTGAGGACGATATCGTCAAACGGTATAAGCTTCACGCTTATATTTTGAAGGCTATGAATGCGTCTAACTTCTAAGGTTTTGATTTAATTTGCTATTGTTGGTGTAGAGGGTCGACGGCTTATTTACTATAGGGTATGGTGCATAAAGATAAAGTTAAAGGTAAAGGTCGCGGGACGTCGTGGGATGCAGGCTACCTCCAACAGGTCACTGTAGAAATCATTGGGAGAAGCCTATGTGCAGCAGTCAGCCAAAGGAAGTCCTCCTTTGGCAGATGGATTGATTGATTAATTGATGGTGCGTAAAAATATTAATAAAAATATTCTATTACTTTTATTTTATTATATTGATAGCTGTGGATCCTCCAAATGCAAAAATAAAATATTAAAGGTTTAGGAAACACTTGATGAGATTAGCAAACTATTTGACACTATTAGTGAATATTGGAATCAAAATATTATAATGCGCTATTTTTACCTGCGAAGTAAATAAATACTATGAAATAAAACAAAATTTCTATCTCTTTCTTTACTTAAACGTGCTATTTGAAATAGTAAATACAACACGTAATGTGATCCTCGCATAGTCGACGGATAAAGCTCCTGGTCCTTTAATTTTAGCGCGTGTTAAATCTTTAAACTCAACAGCGATGTATAAAATCCAAACACAAGACAACGCTTATTAAAAACCATAGCTCCCAACTTGACCGTTGACATAAACTTATTTCATCAGCATAAAGCATTAGGGTCGTATCTCATTTCATACTAGCAAGGTGTAAAACTGCTGCAAAGTTTACTCAGATATAAAACAAAATAGATGAGACAGTTCAAATGAACGCTTGATATGTCAATTTTTAGTTTTAGATTATTTTTATTAATAGTCAAGATCCTTTAAATCATCAATTAATACCACCACGGATATGGAGCATGTTTTATTCGTGAAGAAGATTGGCGCAAGAAAGTCCGTTAACAACACAAACAGTCTTTTCGGGTCTTTTTATTTAGTAACGTCACAACAGCAGATTAGTGATTGAATACTCTGCTCTAAACCGATTTAAAATATCAATTATGTTCTGAGAGAAGCTGAAAATCGCATCGCAATTGAATAAAAAATTACAAAATTAGCGGGTTGTGATTCAATGAAACATCGTTGAAGGAAGCAAAATGAGCAAATTTCGACACGTCAATAATGCGACATCTATTTAGATTCACATCCATGGCACTGAGTGTTGGGGTGGATTCCCAACAAACTTCCCGGATAACACGTTCCCTAGGGCGAGACATCGTCGACAGTTCGTTACCGACGCAACCCAGACCGTCTGAATGAATGCAGGTATTTTTTATCTCCCCGCTAACAATGGAGTGCGATAGCCAATTGTCAAGTTTTCAATGGGAGTTTGTTCTAAGAATTTTTTAAATGTAACTTTGAATTTTGTAAGCAATTCTGAAAATACTAGCAAATACTATCACAACCTATTATGATATTGCTTTTTTTCGATGTAGAAGATAAAAATAAAAAGTGAAATGAATTGAAATTTTCTTATTTTCTAATATAGCGATGAAGTAAGTGTAATACACCAAGACCTTGTACAATACTTTCAGCAATCTACGAGGCCCTTTTTTTCAAATGTTTTTCACATATGTGTAGATACTTGGAAGTGAAATAGCAACTCCCTAGGTCTAACGTTGTGCGAACTTGACATAAAAACTGTGGATTGGATGTTAAACATTTCCTTTAATTCATTCCTGGATGGATTTATTTGGAAAAAATATTATGAAATCTCATATCACCATTTCACAAATCTCTTACTATGTTTACGCGTAAACAACAACTATTACCTTTATAACTCCGGTACTATGAGCGAAATATAGTTTCTCATATAGTTTCAAAAATGTAAACATAATATAATGTGCGGGTTCGATTCCCGCACTGAGACAAATGTTTGTGTGATCCACAGGTATTTGTTTCGGCTCTGGGTGTTAGTGCGACCGAAAAGCCTCTCGTAGTTCTTGACACCCACGAAACAAGACTCGATCTTAGTGTGGGGTCCGGACTATGTATGTGACTGTTGGGTGTATTTATTTATTTATAAAAAGTATTGCAACTTCCAACTTATTGCAACAACCGAACTATTCCATTGCACTTAATTCGCATGTTAATACTCAAACCAGCCCTACATTTATAACTGCAAAGTATTACACAATAGCATGAAAGCGTGAAAGGAGCCTGCCGCGTCGATTTTTCCCGAGAACACTTGAGTAAATGGCCTGAGGCGAGGCCGAGTGCCTCCGGGAGGCACAGTTCAGTGACGCCTTGACGGCTCGAATAAATACTCTAGATCAAATGGGGGCGAAAATCTTTGCTTTACAAGTCGCTACTTACCAATGCCATTTGAAGGCTACCCGAGTGTCTCTTGTCATAACTTTGCTTGATGTTTTTATTGCTGCGGGTTTTAAAGTGTTTTGGTGTCTTTTCTACTGTTGTGTCATATTTTTTTAATACAAAGTTTTAGTTCCGGCCTCGCTCGATAGAGGCGCTAGACGATAAGTTTAATTTTCATTTAGAATGTGAACTCGTAGATTTAGATTTTAGAATGATTGTTATTGCTTAGGTCTCCTATCATTGGACGGATCACGGAACACACAAGGCGAAACATGGGTGTCCTGGTTACACCTCAGCCTACCTCTTGTGGGAAAAGGCGTGATATTTATGTATGTAATTTTTAAAACCAATAGTCACCTTTTTAAATAATAAAACCTTTCAATAACTGTAAGATATGTAATATCGTTATATCAATTAATATCTTAAAATCCATCTGCTTGTTATTTGAGCTTACCGAGCGAAGTTCAATATTATCAAAGCGAGGGATTTTGGTTAAATATAACTAGATTTTAAACCGTCTTATTTGGAAACCCTAGTGGCTTTTCCATTAGTTCAGTGGAAGTTAGAGGAATGGCAAAAAGATTATATATTTTCAGTGCAAATTTCAAACTCAAGTTTAAGCTCTTTGCAGTAAATTAAAGTAAAGGAAACAATATGTATATTTTGATTTAAAGCAGAAATTACAGATCTCACAGTTGGAAAAAAATGTGACTGCAATTTTCCTTCGATAATATTCCATCTTATGCATTTTAGTGTTCCATTTGAGTACACGCTTTGCGTAATATCTAATGAAAGGAGAAAAATGTAAATAAATACACAAGCAATTGGAGGGAAAACTTAAATATGATGACGTGTTTTTAATTTTGTTTATTTTTGTACATAATGCATATAATAAATGCATATAATAGAAGTATAGAAAATGGAACATAGTAAAGTAATATTGCATATAATATTGCTTACTTACCGGACTCCCGTTTTCGATGTTCGACGGTCGGCATCGACTTCTGTGGTAACCTATTGTAACACTAAACAACACTTGTACTAAATTGGTCGCAACACGACGCGAAATTAAACAAAAATTCGGAAATAACGCGATGAAATCGAGCGTTTGGAACGGCAGGCAAAACGGAGTTGTCGACTCAGCGAGACGGCAAAACATAACTAACTACCCTCATACATAAAATTTATTATGCAAAATAATCAAAATGGCGTGTTTTTATTCTACATAAAAATGTATATGTCTACTTACTATGAAATTATATCTTAGAAGTGTATTATAAAATATAAAACTATACTATGATGCAGTGGCGAAGCCTCCATATATGCCGATTCCTACCGGCTTCCCTTTTGTAACTTATGTATCTTATAAACTTATATATTTTTATTGTATAAAATATTAATAAAAAAACAAAAAAAATAATTATTACAACATTATAAAACAACACCAAACATCATCTTAATATGAGTTATCAAACAAAATATATGAACATAAAACGCACTGCAACGCGTTAAACGTTCAATGCTAACGCAAACTAAACGCACGGAGCAAGCGCAATGAGAAACAAAGTACAACACGCCTCAACAGTACGCGATTCCTAAATTTTTTATCGGCTTCCCCTTGCATTGCGCTCGCGCTCATATACGGTACGGTATTTGCTATCTCTGTCATATATTTTAAGGTCAGAGCTACACGCAAAATTGCACCTTAAACTATGAAATGTTTAATGTCTACATTTATTTGTAGGTGATATGCGATAATTTTTGCGGTGGAGCATGCTGCCGGCCTGCGGCTTATAAAGTAATTTGCTAGTTCGCGCCTATTTTTTTTCGTGTTTGTAATTAGAAAATATTATGTACTACTTTATTGTTTTACTGTTTCTGTATAATGTCGTGTCCACTTTTAGGTTTGTATATAATTAGTGGGCAGTATTTGATATTTTACCGTTTTCGAAGTGGAAATGTATACGTACTCGTACATATTTAACAAAATTCTTTAATGACGAATTGATTATAGTGATTTGATAAGTGATACACGTAGACTCCTGCGTGATGGATCATTTTTATATCATGAATTGCATTTTTATAGTTAGATTTAAAAAAACACAGGTTGAATTTACACAAATAAAATCACACGGGATATCATATTAACCTTTATATTACCTACATTTAAGTACCGGGAAAAGGACGGCAACTGACAATGTTTAATCTTTTAATAAATATTGTTATATTTAAGTGCTGTTTAAAGTTTGTTTAGTCTAATAGGTAATCTCAAAACGCAAAACAGCCTAAAAATGTTTCGAATTTAATCGGAGTTATCAAACCTACGCAACGAGAACAGTGCAATGCCGTGCACGTTTGTAGCAAGTGGAAGAAAAAATATAGCTAATATTAATACACAAATATGTCGAAATATAAATACATAACGGAGTAAAAATATTGTTGTTAATTTGATAAAACTAGTAACCAGAAGTATCGGCTTCCCTTTTGAAAAAAGTCACCCTTCGCCACTGCTATGATGTTCATTTTTCTAGATTATATTGCATAACGCGTGATGGGTATTTTTATATTCCGAAAAAAAAAATGCTATTTACGAGAAATACTTTTAGCCTGCAATGGAAATAATGTATGATTTATTTTTGTATACTGAGCATAAAAAAATAAACACCCACTTCTTAAATAATTGAAATATTTTACAACGTATGAAACTAAAATCCGGTACGTATTTGTAAAAACTTTGTGCGGTAAGCCGAGTTAGCTTCTATGAAGATAGTTCGACTAATCAAGATATTAAGTAACTTAAAGAATTTACTAGAACCACCTTTTCAAGTCAACAATCACTCCACACAAAATATACTGCTGTATTTAAACATGCCTTGAATATTGGCCATTGGCTCACTTTGGAAATTGAATACAGGAACCGCCAAGGATCCTGGCGGTAGTTACTGGCATGATTGTGGCAGGACGAGCTGCCAAGCAACTTAGCACTTTAACGGTGCTTAAAACTTAACCGGCTACACTGCCAACTCATTTGAGTGTTTCCCAGGTTTGTTACTTGGCGTAAAACTCAAGAAGCCTTTGACGACTTTTATTTTGCTCGTCGGCTGTTGCGGAGGAAAGTATAATTTTAAAACTAGGAGTTTATTAAAAGTTTTCGTGTTGTGCAATTTACGTTTGTATGTCTTAGTGGCGCAGTATGATGAAAAACGATGAAAGTGGATAAAGCAAAAGCGGTAATATCAAAATCGAAAAGCTAAATCGATACAGTAATATAGTAACTTCTATAACAATGAATAATAAAATAATGATTAGTAAATATACCAAACAGTCACATGCATACTCCTGACCCCACACTAAGATCGAGTCTAGTGTCGTGGGTATCAGAAACTACGACCCGACCCGATACAAATACCTGTGGATAACACCAACATTTGTTTGGTGAGGGGATCGAACCTGGGGCTTTTCGTTTCACAAGCGGCGTCTAACCAACGGCGCCATGGAGGCTGTCTCCATAGTATCATCCTGCCCCTACACGACACGGGTAATCATAGAAGTTTGTGTTTTAAACTTATCATCTTTCCTGTTTCCAAGATGCTAAATAACATCAATTTCTTTTTCATAGTCGTACACTCTTCACAGAGTGGTCGTGGTTTAGGCCGATTGCTGAGCAACCGTTCTTTCGATGCGTCTCCACGTGTCCCGATGTTTGGCAGAGCTCGGTGATATTTCGTTCGGTGAGTAAGATTGCCGGTTCCCCAATACCCCTTTTCTTTTCTCTTCCCTTCCTTTTTCCTTCCTGCTTCCCTCCCAATTTGTCCGGCAACTCATCCATGATCCAGCGTTGTGGATGTTTATGGGCGGCAGTGATCACTTACAATCACGTGACCTGTTTGCTCGTTTGCCGGACCTATACAATAAAAAAATAAACAGAAGCATTCATTCATAACATCAACATTCGACAAATATTACACGACAAAAGTAAAACATTTTTCATTCTACTGGCAGTAAATTCCCAAGCCGTTTGAGCAGATATATACTCGTATTTAAAAATTGATACCCCACATGTCTTAACTCCCAGTGAAATCTTTACGAAAACATACAACAGGCGCCTCATACGTATTCCTCGTATCATAGCATGTGTCGAAATGAAATCCGCTGAATAATTTACAATGGAGGTAGCGTAATATATCCAGCAATTTGGGAGTTTGTACATGTTCTTGTTTTGCCTTTTTTGTCGGCGCCTGTCGGAATTTTGAAGGAAGGCGACTTGATAAGGAAGAATGCTAGGATATTTTCATAATATGATTAAAAATAAAATTGTTTATAAAATGTTAACCGACGCGACGACCGAAACATGCGGCGATGTTATTTCCTACCAATTTTGAACACCATCGTCCTTCCCAAGAGCAAGACTATTTAATTAGAAGATAATATTATTACATAACCCTTGGTCTTATAATATTCGTTTATTTATTTTTCACTGTATGGTAAAGACCTTTCTCCGCTTGAGAGAAAATCAGGCCTTAGTTCTACACGCTAGTCTATTATGGGCTAAGCGACTTCACATATCTTTGATTTTTATGCTAAATTTTCAAATATGCAGGTTTCCCCTCAAAGTTTCTTATCCTGATAATTGACTACGGAATCAATAATAAAGTCGTCAAGCAAGTTTGAGGATATACTTGGGATCGTACCTACGATCTTCAACTTGTCTATACTCTCCTCCCCACCAGACTGTATATCATTTTGAAAGAGGATTAAAATATAACTATAAATAACGCTTTTAAAACCACGTCAGGCAGTGCTTAAGGAATTAATTTTTTTATGTGATTGTATGAAAGTAATACATCGTTTAAATACATCCCGCTTAATGCAGATAAAGTACTATGAAATCCATTTTTCATGAATTTATTAGTCTGCTAACTGGTTGTGACAAAAGGCATGATGAATCACAACGCAGACTTTTTAATATGTATCGTATACAAATAATAATTATGTCAAATAAACTATTCATTCGAAGTGGCGAGGATGTTGATACTCGGCACGCTTGGCAGCTAGGTCGGTTGAAGTTTCTCGTGCTCATGACGGTTTCTGCCATAAGCCAATGAAAGCCAATCAAAGTGATTGTGTTAGTTTTGTACGTGCAAAATTTTTATTGGATGCAGGCTGCCTTCAACAGGTCACTGTGGAAATCATTAGGAGAGGCCTATGTTCAGCAGTGGACTTCCTTTGGCTGATGGATGGATGGATGGAAAATTTTTATACAAAATTGAAACCCTTTGTCCTATAGGTGCTGTTCTGAAAATGAATTTTGTATGACAGGCATAAACTAAGATTAGTTATACATCTAAGATTAGTTCTGGATGAAGGAATTTCTCAACGATAAACAACATAGAGGAATGGGTACGAAATGGAATGAATATCAGGTCAATGTGGAGATCCTTGGACTCCCTCAATTTAGTAATATGTTCAGCAGTGGACTTCCTGTGGCTGAAGAGACAGAGACAGAAGCAACATAGACTAGATTCTTTTAAAATATTAATATAGTTCACACGTTTGTAGCTTGGGACTTCACACGCTTACAGATATATTTCTATATTCCCCCTCGAATCCATTCACTTACGCATGTAAATCATGAAATATTACATGAGTAGGTCGCAGGAGGCTGCGTGGAACGGAACGGCGCACTCTTATAAATAAACCTTGTAAAAGAATCGTGGAATTTATCATTCGGCAAGCAAATGGGGATGACACGGATTAAGTCAGGTCGACAGGCTGTCACGAACAGAAAAGAGCAAGATGGAATTCCTTTACGTACCTATTTACTTTTAAGATTGAATTGAGCCGGATAGATTTCTCGGTTCAGTAATGTAGATGAAAGTAGACCTAAAATACGACGTATGATTTTCTTGGTTTATGATATTTAATTGGCTGAAGATAGCTGTGTGGTGGGTGTAGTCATTTTAGGAATTTATGATTTGATAATTATGGAAATTAACTGGTTCCTATCTAAATCAGTTTAGAATATTTGGCGAAAAGATCACCCCATTTCACGCGTTCAGATGGTAGTACGTTTGGTTGAATATGTGTAGCACTAGTAGCAACTTTGCCTACTCCTAGGGGTTGTAGGCGTGATTGCAAGATTGTAATATGCTTATAATATCTAGAACCTTGTAAGATTTTCGTATACGCTATGAACACCGTCCAAAAGTTGGTTGACATTTACGTGACCGAATTAGTTTTTAAACTGTTTATTCGACGCATAACCACCTAAATCCAAAGAAACATTATCCATTTATTTATTTATCTGCTCAGTGCTCCTATTACAGACTGTATAGTAAACAAATACAAACAAGCTTTAGAAATCAGAATTCTTGGCAGAAGCGAAGAAATCTTATATCCGCTCAGCGACTGCAAAAACTTGAAACGTTCACGATTCTATTTAGAAAATCTAATACAAAATTGGTTCTACATTCGAGTGCAGCTGGACTTTTCAAAAATAAATTAAACGGAATATGCAAACCAAGCAGTGAAATATTCGTTAAAAAAAATAAACCATTTTATGAGGTTGTAAATTTATGTGAATTGACCTGTATTCTGTGAGAAAGTCGTCTGATCAATTTTATTTAAAATTAATGGAAATTTCAGAATCTGTACTCGTGATGTCAATAGAATTTCAATATTACATCGAGACGAGAATAGATTCGATCTGCAGGTGGCACTTTTGATACACTACATATTTCAGAGATATATGAGGGTATATTATGTTGTAATGTTAAATTACTAGACTGCCTCAGTGGCGTAGTGGTACTACAGTATGATTGCAAAGCTGAGGTCTCAGGTTCGAATCCCGGGTCGGGCAAAGTGCTATTGGATTTTTCTATTCATTATCAGCCCGGAGTCAGGAATTTGTGCCCAATATGGCGATAGGCTCGTCCCCTATAGGGACATCGTGGGACGGAATATACAAGGCGAAAAGTGGGTTTTCTGTTAGCACCTCTGCCTACCCCTTCTGGAAAAAAGGCGTGTGTTTATGTATGTATGTATGTTAAATTATGATCAAACTAATGTTATTACAAAAATGCGTATAATATTTAACGATGTTAAAAACATCAAAAGTCTACCCAAACATATTAGAACTTAACAGGATCTTCAAAAATATTAATATTAAAGAATTAATTTAATGAAAAAATAACAAATATAGTGCCACCTTTGTCTCTTTAAATTGATTTGTTGATTTTTATGACGCCTATTACAATGTTATGAACAATATCCTCGATATATCATTACAATTAAGATTCCTAATTAAAAACACTAAAAAGCCAAGCCTAGCTCTTTGTGAAAACAAACATTGTGGGCGAAAAATGTAACCTAGCCGTATTCATATCAGTGTCATTAAAATTAATGAATAAGTTGTTAACTTTTTACTTCCAAGCGTCGGGTGGCGTCGGGTCGCTAACGATGGAGCCAACAAATAAAACTCAGTTGATACTTTTGTGGCGTTTTGTTTCTTTCGTTTAGACTAGCAAACCGACCAGGTTTCGCTCGGATTGGATTGTCTAATGCAACTAAAACTTTTGCAAAAAAACGCGACGATTTTTCTTGTAATGTTTTAAATATTATGTTTAGGTGGTAAAAAAAAAGTTTTTACTAAAATTATAATTTAAAACCTTGCATACTAAAAATAAAAGAGTGTATATTATTTTTTTGTATTTACGATGATAGGAAAAAAATACAATAAAAAATCGTCGCCCCTTTTTGGCAAAAAAAATTGTTGCATTGCGTCTAAAGTCACTAAAACTACCACCTGGCTTCGTTTTCGGTAGGAGTCTTGATATACCCTGTATAAAAAGACAAGTTTTTATTTATTTATATTCACATTTGTTAGCATCTCTGGAAATATCGAATTGGTTGAAAAAAAATGTCTTTGGTAGTCTACATTTTAAGAAAGGTTTTAGGCTATGTCTAACACTATTTTATGAGCTGAGCAAGAAGGAAAAATAAGTGGATATTAGAAATGTGTTTTTGATCAGACTGAATTCAAAGCAAGTATGAATGAGTGTATAAAATGTCTAAATATTTATGTGATTATTGTAGGAACTCCAAAATTCCGTAACTAACTTTTGTATAAACCTTTACTTAAGTTTAAGTAATTGTGTTAACTTCTTAAGAGGTCCCTTTCTAATGTCAAAGTTAATCCAATGTAAGTACAACAAATAATTAATTACCAAGTCTCTAGTACAGCCGAAGAAGATCGCCTATGAGGACTGACCAGATAAAAGCGTCTGTAAATGGCTCTTCATCACTAAATTCATGCACGTAATACACCCAACAGTCACATACATGGTCCTGACCCCACATTAAGTTCAATAAAGTCTTGTGTCGTGGGTATCAGGAGCTACGAGAGATTTTCCGGTTTCACAAACACCCGAGACAAATACTTACGAGCCTCACGAACATTTGTCTCGGTGCGAGGGTCGATCCTGCGGCCTCTCGTTTCACAGCCGGCGTCTAACCAACTGCGCCACGGAAGCTGAATATTTCATAATTTCCTCCAGCTTTGTTACACCGAGATGCACTGACCTTCTATCTTATTAGGACAGTAAGTCCTTATTCTTAAGCGTTGATTTAAAATATTAATTTGAAATTCCTGTTTATCAATTTCCATTCTATTGTGTTCATCTCACCCATTCATTCACATCCTTATAAAAATATCATTTTTCCTACATTAGGACCTATGTCAGATATCATGACTGTAACTGACAGCGATAGAGGTTTTACTTCGGGCTAAAAAGGTTTCGTTAAAAATACTGTGTTACATTGCAATTGGTTGCAGAATATAAAAAAATATACACCCAACAGCCACATACATAGTCCTGACCCCACACTAAGATCAAATCTTGTGTCGTGAGTATCAGGAACTACGAGTGATTTTTCGGTCTCACAAACACCCGGACCCGAAACAAATACTTGTGGTTCACACATACATTTGTCTCGGTGAGAGGATCGAACTCGGGTCCTCCCGTTTTACAGCGGGCGTCTAATCAACTACGCCAGTGAGGCTGTCATAATAGTGATTGTAATTCATAAACAACACACCTTTTTCGCATGAGGCTGTTTCCCTTCTGCGCAACTAGTGCAACAAGGCATCCACGTTTCGCCTTATGTGTTCCGTCCCATGATGTGATAGGGGTCAATCCTATCGCCATATCGCGTACAGATTGCTAACTCCAGGGTGACAATGAATTAAAACATCCAATACCATTTTGACCGACCCAGGATTCGAACTCGAGACCTTAGCTTCGAAATCAATTATTTGACTTTAGGAAATATTTTTAGTATCTACTTTTATTTCTAAACATTAATAATTACAATATTATCTGAATACATTGAAACTAATCATACTCCAATTGAATCATATTTTACAAATAGTTTTTTTTGTCATCAATCGGATTAAAATTATTTTCCGTTTTCACTCGCACGCTCCGAATCCTTCAAACCCGTAACATGAACGGCTACAAGGTCATAGCGTAATAAAAGGGAACCCAATTTTTACGTCTTGTTTCCGACATGCGTAGATGTAGGTGTAATGTGATATCGTACGTGCTCTTAGATATCTTAGGGCTAGCTATGGTATTTATATTAGGGTGTTTGATGTACTATTTATATGTGTGTAAATATGTATATTTATATGTTTGTATCTTCCTACTTCCTCCTAAGTGCGTGGTGGCCTGTTGGTAACGGACCAGACGCGGCTGCCTACATGTTCACGGTGGTCGCGGGTTCAAATCCCAGGGCACACCTCTGACTTTTCGGAGTCATGTGTGTATTGATAGTCAATCACCACGCACTATAACGGTGAAGGAAAACATCGTGAGGAAACCTGCATACCATAGCGATTTGTATAAATTTCTATGGTATGTAAAAGTCCGCCAACCCGCACTAGGCCAGCGTGGTGGACTATATGGCCTAACCACTCTTAATCGTACTCTCGATTGTAGAGGAGGCCCGTGCCCTGCAGTGGGTCGTATATGGGCTGATACAATAAAAAAAAAATCTTCCTACTGTGCAATGTGTATGGTTAATACAATGACCAAGTTTGAAAGTTAATAGGATCGCTTATATGAGAATGTTGGCTTAACATAAGGGATGTTTATAACAATTACTCTGACTCGCGAACTGAATCATGTAATGCACAAACGCGATACCATCTGTGGAATTTACACTTTATATAGTGCATTTTGAGTAATCATAAATTGTGCGTGCAAGAACTTATTTAATTATTAGCTTCTGCCCGCAACTCCGTTTGCGTGGTTATCTATATTAAAAAAATCTATCACGTCCCATCCCGTTATATCCCACCTTGTCTCGTTTCGTTCTCACTCAAGATACGTATGTAATCTAGTCTTATCCCATCCATTTTGAGTACAAAAAAGTAGCAAAATATATCGTAATTCCTCTCTCATCCCACGGGAAGTCTACATTTTTCGGGATAAAAAGTAGCCTAAGTGTTAATCCAGGAGGTCCCCTATCTCCAAACCATATTTAATCGAAATCCATTAAGCTGTTTCTGAGTTAATCGCGCACAACCGTACAGACAAACAAACAGACAAAAATTCTAAAAATCATTGTTTTGGGTTCTATTACGTTAATATAGTTCGAAACCGCGGACTCTCGTTTCACAGTCAGCTTTCAACCAACTGCGCCACGGAAACTGTCAAATCTGTGCAAGTTAATTTAAACCTAAACTTCGCTCTAAAATCTAGAAGGATAGTAAATGTCAATGAGACAATGGTTTCATTTGTTAATTTTGAAATAATTTGTTTTCCTTCAATGCAAAGCAAACCTCAAGATGAGGCCATGAAACTCGCGTTCTGTAAGCTGCAGATTTATTTTTAAAAAATGTGACGGAATAAACGTTGTCTAGCATTTTAGGAAAGAATACTATTTACTTCACAACAAAAAAATGCTTTGGTGGCGCAGTTGTACTACGGTATGATTGCAAAGCTGAGGTCCTGTGTTCGAATCCCGGGTCGAGCAAAGTGATATTGGATTTTTCTCTTCATTATCAGCCCTGAGTTAGGTATTTGTGCCCGATATGGCGATAAGCTCGCCCCCATCACATTGTGGGACGGAAAATACAAGACCAAAGTGGGTGTTCTAGTTATACCTCTGCCTACCCCTTCTAGGAAAACGGCGTGTGTGTATGTATGTATGCAAAAAACGTTCACTAGGATATTTTCTCAAGTTTAATTTATAATGAAACTATTATATCTAAAAGGAGTTGGAGAGGGAATATTAACAAAAAAAATATTTTTCAATACAGTGGTTCGAGCGGTAAAGATACGACGTTGCAAAGTACAAAATTAAATCAAAGTAGAAATTCGGGAACAGCACATCGGAGTTTACAAAATCGTCAACTATCAATACTATCGCAAAACATTCCGCATGAACTAAAAAAAATACTAAGTAAACTAAAATGCAAAAACATTTTTGCTAAGCAATAGAGAACTGAATTTTATTCCAAAAAAATTATCAAACTTGGCCATATAAAACACGCAATACAATTGAAAAGCGATGCTCTATTTTGAAAATGTATAAATCGTTGAAAATCAATATTTCTGCTTAAATAGGCTTCTATGTTTTAAGTCAGTTTTGTCTTTTTAATAAAATATTTGATCATATTATGTAAATTTCATTTTTTATCATAATACCATGCTTATCTGGGGCAATCTATTATCGAAATAAGATATTTTATACACGATCTAAATAAATTCAGTAGTTTTTAAGCGGTAGCACTAGTGCCACTAAGTGTTATTGAAGCTTATTTGTCACCCCCGATGTGACAGCAACTTGTCACAATCACGAACTAAATTCTGATCCTGGGCTACTCTAGCAAGATTTATCAAACTATAAATCTCACATAGACTAGATTGTCCCACCTTACCAGCCCATACCAGCTAAACCAAAGACACAAAAATAATTATCTTTCCGCATATTCTATAGCCGCAATTCAAACGTACGACGCGCTGCGAGTGGTTTTCTAAGTGAAAACAAATGCTCCACGCCCGTCGGAGGAAAGCGAGCAATTCATTCAAATAAAACAAAATAAGCACCTCCCGCCGACTCCGTGGAAAATTCTCGAATAAATTTGACGTGTTTAGCATTATATTTATCACGTTAGTGAGTTTAAAGCGGAATAAAAATAGTGCTCGCTTATTTGTTTGTAGTTCCTTCACCGGTTTGTTGTTTATGAAAATGTTTGTATTTCCATATTTGAGTACATATTTGTTGTGAATTTTGTCGCGATTTGTAGGAATATAGCCTATCTTTATCGAAGAAGCATGAGCTACCTTCTGCCTCTCAGTACGTTTTTTAAAGAGTGATTGATTTATCTTGAATTGATTAATAAAGCGACTAAAATGAAAATGAAATTAAACGTACTATTTATCTACGCATATAGTTAATGTCAAAAATTCAATAGCCGCCTACAAATCATGTAGACCACTCAAATTAAACAAAATTAGGTAAGAATCTGGGAATTTGAAATATCAAGCTAGAAACTTGTATTTTGACATCCTAAAATTTGTTTAAAAAATACATATGGTAGGGTCTCCGCGACCAATCAATAAAATCTAAGGTCAAATTTCACAAAAATCGATTATTTGCACATTTTTTGCAAATATCTCATTTCGTATGGAGTTTTCGCTATTTGTATCAACATCAATATTGTAAAGGATAAAATTCTCTACAATTTTTTTCTCCATAATTTATTTAAACGTATTCAACTTTTTTTAAATAGAAGGCTGGTAGAAAATAATTCTAAATACAATTTTATTGAAAATTACCAAAAATATGCTCTACATATGAGGTTTAATAAACAATACTTGACTAACTTGAATGTCTTTATGAAAAATCAACAATAATTCGCAGAAATACAATTATTTTCACAGACATTGTTTACGAACAAATTCTCAGAAATTAAACATATATAATTGATTCAGTCTTTTCAAGGCACACTCGCACGCGCCCACCCGCCAAAACTCCAAGAAAATCGCACTAATTAAATACATATTTACATTTCAAACGAGTACAAAGGGCATGTGAAGTAACCGAAGTTTGTTAAGAATAATTTACTGTTATTAGAACCTGAACAATGGCACGGTTAAACGAAACTGCTTGAAACGGTTGGAACATCCTTTGATGATCTTCCTGATAAAAGGCGTACTGAGTTCTCTGTATATAAGTTATGGTCATGATGTTGGTTGTTTTCATCATATTTTGTCCGAACCAATGTCCGAAAAGGCTAACATGTTATTTAAGTGTATAATGTTACGATTTTCAATTTTTCAGTCTTCTCTTTTTCTTTTCTTTAATATGTTAGTTTAATTAGTTGTTGAAAAATGTTAGATTGTTGCACTCTTTGTAATTGTTTATTTATTTATATACAGTTTATTGCACACACACAAAAAATACAAAATAAAAAGAAAATCACATACATAAAAAGTATAATTGGCGGTCTTATCGCTCAAAGGCAATATCTTACAGACAACCATGGGATGGATTTTTGAAAAGGATTAATAGAGGGCAGTTTAAAGTGTAAGAGATAGATTATTTATTTTATTTATACACTTCATTGCACATAAAAAAAATAAAACAAATACTCATTTTAAATGAAATCATTGAAACATTGAAACATTGAAATCATTTTAAAAAATTCAATTGGCGGTCTTATCGCTCAAAGGCAATGTCTTACAGACAACCATGGGATAATTAATTAAGGGGGATAATTAAGGTGGATAAAAAAATACTCCTTAATTTGTTGTGTAGATGTTTATTTATAAGATATGATGGTACTGGCGTGTATTATCTCATAGTATAAAAGTCCCATAAAAAATATTATATTTATACATACCCGTAATATAAAATATATAGCTACACAATACAGGCAGTATAAACAGTTCATCAAATCCTTCAACTTTCCCCCATACGTTGTACTGTATCCGGCCAGTCGTAAAAAGCGTCAAAGAACGCCGCGGGTGTCGAAATTTCCTCGTAAAAGCGCGTCAATTCTGATAAGTTTTATGGCTAAGTCTTGTTGCTTTGACATATTGGCAATAGGCAACGAACCTTCACAGGGCATTTGTTAAGGACATATTAAATAAAAAGTGTACAAGATGAGAAAAAAATATATTGTAATAGATCGGTTTTTGATAGAACTAGTGATTGAGTGAATTGGAGTAATCATCAAATTTTAGATAAACTTATATAAGGGAATAAATGACATGGAAGCTTATTCTGGAACAAAATATACAATATATATAATGATAATTTAAAAGTTCTTATCAAAATTACTGAAATATAAAAATCTCATAATAATCTTAAATATATAATTTGAAACCCAACATAGCTATTGCAGGGATGTACGATACGAAAATATTTGTAAAAATGTAGTTTAATTTACTAATAATTAGAGAGAAAATAATAAATATATATATTATATATGCAGCAGTCCTTGAACAACATAATTTGGATAGTATTACTTCAAGATATTTTACAGACATGGAATTAGAAGGATGAAATTAAATTAAAAACGAGGTCTGTTTTCTATGTATAAAATAAACTAATAGAGAACTCAAAGAATACAATACAGATAGATAAGTACACTACTAATATTATTAATACAAACTTATGAAGATACTTCTGTGGTTTTTAAACAGTAATGTTTAGTATCACTTAATCCGAACCATGCACCCTTCAATATTAGTATATAATATAATTATACCTTTAAATACTTTATTTTCTTCTTTAAGTAATGAGTATAATTATAAAAGCTAAAGATTTAGCAAAGTAGAGAAAATGTTCAGGAATTTACGAAACCATATTAATACCACTGTCTCACAGAAAATCGAGGTTCTAAGTTACGGGCGTTCATATCTACTAGCAACCATGGTACAGCTGGTGGAAACAATATAATAATGAACCACGTAACTCTGTTATTCAGCCTGTGTAATTCCTTTTTTTATTTAATTGTAATGAATGGCGAGACGAGCATGCCATTCGCCTGATTGTTAGCGATACGATCGCTCATGGATAGTAGCAAAACCAAACAATACCATGACTTACAAAGTCATGCTTGGCGTTCCACTGCGCTCGACATCCTGAGACATAAGATGCTAAGTCTCATTATGCCCAGTGTCCATCAAACTGGAACACACCAGTGCATTTACACTGCTGTTTGGAGAATTTGACATTGCCCATATGAGTGACCACCTGTAAAATACGTTTATGATACGGTATAATTCTGTCTACCGGTGAGACACACGTTACTCCCACCGTGAGGAAGTCTGGATCACAATTTACTATGCTCTTGTCGACACCTGCATTAGAGTCACTTTGTCGTGTCAAGATAAAAATGACGTCATATCAACATTTTCCTATGATATCCGTTGTGTGGTCCACCTACATGGTGAAAGTCGTAAATTCACCCCAATCCTGATAAAATAATCGTAACATTTTGTGTATCCTGGTGTAAAAGGACCCATGTTTACGCCTGCGTCTTAAAGATAGCAATAAACTAATCCTTAGATGATTAGATTTACCCGAGTTTTAGTTTCCGGATCAAGAATAGAATTGCGTTTTGTTGTCTGATGAAAGAACTAATAACAACGTGTTAATAAATACTGATAAAACTAATTAATCGGAGTAAGCTTGTTTGGATGCTTTTATTTTATTTATTTTCTTATTGCATAGGCAAACAAGCAAATAGGTCACCTGATGGTAAGAGATTACTGCCGCCCATGAACATCCACAACGCTGGATCATGGATGTGTTGCCGGCCCAATTGGGAGGGGTGCGGGAAGGAAAAAGGATGGGAAGAGGAAAGGGGTATTGAGCATTCGGCAATCTCACTTACCAAACGAAACGCGGCAGCTGAGCTGTCGCTTCATGTCGATTTCCTGTGAGACAGTGGTAGCGCCCCGGATGAGCCTGCCCATTCATGGTAAGTCATGACTGACAACAGCGTGGCTCTATCACTTCTTACCTTCTTCTATGTTTATTGCTGTTTCACACATATAATCGTATTGTCATAAGATAATTTTCAGATGTACGCGTTTTATTACCCATTCTAAAACCCAATTTACAAATACATACAACACACAGTGAGAAACATTATTAACTAAAATGACGTCATAAACAGATTACACGAAGTCAATGTCGATGTTGGCAAGATAAATGCGTTATGCTAATGTGGACATCAATCAATTTTCCACCCGGTAACCTTTACATCCCTCACACGGGGCGTGAACGCGGAAGTATGGTAACACGAAGGGTGTTATATTGCGTCTGTGTTGCGAATATATAGTGAGGTTTAGTTAGTTTATAATCCAGGTAACATTATATTATTTACATTATATCATTTTTGATTATAATATCAGACTTGAACATCAATATTATATTAAATGAAACGAATTCTTACGGATATTTAATTTTCACATTTTTTAAACTGACATTTGCGTGTATCTAAGAAACTATTATCAATATTCTAACTATCGTACTGTGTAATGATATGTAGCGCTATTGATGGAGTTAATAAATAAATAAAAAATAATAGTTTGTATTGTATCAGCCCATATACGACCCACTGCAGGGCACGGGCCTCCTCTACAATCGGGAGTACGATTGAGAGTGGTTAGGCCATATAGTCCACCACGCTGGCCTAGTGCGGGTTGGCGGACTTTTACATACCTTAGAAATTTATACAAATCGCTATGGTATGCAGGTTTCCTCACGATGTTTTCCTTCACCGTTATAGTGCGTGGTGATTGACTATCAATACACACATGACTCCGAAAAGTCAGAGGTGTGACCTGGGATTTGAACCCGCGACCACCGTGAACATGTAGGCAGCCGCGTCTGGTCCGTTACCAACAGGCCACCACGAACTTAAAAAAAAATAATTAAAAAACTAAAAAGTGAAAAGAATTGATAATGTGTTCAAGATTATAAATTAGAGTGAAAATACATTCATTTCATTGTTACAAAGTGTGGGGTTCTTACAATAATTATTATAATCTTGAAACAACACCATGTATTACAAAGTAATCACATCACAAAAGCACATCATTTAGCTTGCCATCCTGATACATAACATTTTAAATCTCAATAAGTCCAGTAGTTACTTTAGCTACAATGTCCTTCAAACCGGAACACAACAGTGCATTTACTCTGCAGTTTGGTGGGAAAAATAGACATTGCGGTGGTACCTATACAGCCGGCCTCTCACATATGAGAGACCTACCAATGATTAATACAATGAACATTTTTGCTTTTCAACTAATTCCTAAGCTACAATTAACTAAAACAACTAAAAAGGCCTCGTAATAACACAAGTCCATA
Organism: Theretra japonica; assembly: GCA_033459515.1. Classification (NCBI taxonomy): domain Eukaryota; kingdom Metazoa; phylum Arthropoda; class Insecta; order Lepidoptera; family Sphingidae; genus Theretra; species Theretra japonica. The sequence continues at coordinate 3,961,667 of CM065938.1, read as the reverse complement.
TTCCCATAGTGAACAGACATAAACTAGCGCGGTGCCAACGCTGTAGTTCGCAATCGCTGTAATATATTGCAATGGTAGCCTCATGATCGCTGTTTGTTTGCCCATTTAACTCTTATCTCGGTGCGTAGTGGCGATGTTGTCACGCGAAATAGTGCGTCCCTCTGTTATTGTAATATTTTGGCTATTTACAGTTTTGGAAATAACTTAGTTTACCTGCGACATGAATAGAATAAGATAAAAGTCGCACTAGGCCAGCGTGTTGGACTATATGGCCTAAACCCTCTAAATAGTATTCTTGATTGTAAAGGAGGCCCGTGTCCTGCAGTGAGGACGTATATGGGCTGATACAATACAAAAATATTATATAAACTTAATGCATTAAGGAGTAACGCTGTTTGCTACCAACTTAACGATAACTACAAAATGTAGTGTGTATTTTATCTACCTGTATTCTGTTATTCCTTTAAGCGTTATTTGCCATGCCGAGTTCATATTCAAGAGTCTATGCGTTATGAACATAGTACGTCATAAACAATATCTTTGAGTGCATCTAATATTCCAAGAAATCATTTTTATTTTATCTAGTAAGTAAACTGGCTAGAAACAATACCTTTTTTTCTTTATCCAATTAAGGATATTAGTGTATAAATGGCCTAAACCAGCAGGATTTCTTACGGGGTTAGGCAATTTTTGACCTCTCTTAAATTTGTATTAAGAGCTCAGCAGATCAAAATGCATTGAACGTTTTAAGCATAAAATATTCTCTTTGTGGATTACTAGGGTAGGTACGCTGCCCACTAAACCATTCTGTCATCGACCGTTGACGTTCCGTAGTAATTCATACAAAGGAAACTTTTTTCTAAAAAGTTCTGGGCACTGTTTCGGTATGTTGGTTACACGGGTCAGAAACCCTAAAGGTTTATTGTAAAGCTATTTACTACCAAATCTGATCAGTCTCCATTTACAAAAACGAGTTAAATGTAGCCACGAGTTGTATAGATAAGACATTGACATCTCTTTTTGATTTCTGCTGAATGAAGACAATACCCCATTGTGCAAAAAGGGTGTTTAAATTTCCAACTCAATCGAATGATTTATATGTGAATAGCTAAGAAAATCACCACAAAATAAAGTTTTCAAAACGATATGTATATTAACAGTCAATTATTATGTACGCATTTTCATGCCAAAATGAAACATCCGGAGGAAACCTGCATAACATTTATAAGAAATTTTATGGTATGTCGAGACTACCAACCTCCTCACATTATCCCTCTTAGGAGAGGAGGCCCGTGCCTTCTAAGACGTGTAATATGGACTGGATTAGGTGAAAACCATCAACACGAAAAGCAAACAGCATCAACGCAACAATAGGCTTTGGATTCTTTACAATCAGAATTGACACCTTTAACACCTTAAGGCTCGAAATAATCCTATTTCGCGAGGCTGCTGGCAAACAAGTCGTATTTACCCTATCGTAGGCGGGATCGATTCGTGTGAGCTACGGGATTTGATCAGTCTGTAGACACTTTGACGAATCTATTGCAGTGAATATTGCTCGTAGTGCTGTGCATGAATGTTTGAATAAAATCGGTAAAAGTGCTCGCGGAATCGTTAAATTTCGGTTTTTGTTGCGGTCCATTCTGTTGGGAGTTGAGTCGATGGATTTAGATTGGTGGACGATGGTGTTTTGTTTTTGTTCTTGAAAAATGTTTTGTTGACTAATTTGTCTTCTCTTGTTGAAGGAGATGATTCAAGTTACGTTCTAAGATGTGACTTAGGTAACTAATTTAATTTATGAGTATAGTGATAGACTTTTATAACATTATGGAATTAATATTTTATATTACCCAGAATAAATCGTTTAATTTCAGTCTATAAGTCTTTCAAGCCTTAATTGCTTGCCTGCTTAACCCAAAATATTCTCATTTCAGCTTACGCGGCGCAATGAGGTACGCCAATGTTCAACTATAATAAAAATTGCCTTCAAACTATAAAACCCATCACTATACCGCCTAAACCCTTAAAAGACTCAACTAGAAGCAACGAGGATCTCGATGCAATGAAAGTGCTTGTTTGCAACAATATTTCACACCTGCGGCAAATTTTGTTTTTCATTTCTCAACAGAAATCGAAACGTTTTGTCAAAATATTTTATATAAATTTATCAGATTAAGTGGGTTATACTCGTAATTCGATACTATTGTGTACAGATTTTTCTTTTCTGATACATTAAAATCTAAATATTTTTCGTTAGTTATTTGTTCATAAAATATATAGTTTTCAAAAGTTACAAGTGTGTTAAAAGTTACAATATTCGAACACTGCCTCGGCAGATACACACGTCCAGTCCTTTAACAATTCGCTATCGTGTACTGTTTTTGATATTTACCAAGAAAATAATGAAAGTGGATTTTCATATGTCAACTTCATTCTACGGCATCAAGTGCATCGCAATCAAAACGTACATAATTTTGCCCACCTTCTATAAGCCGATACATAGTGGCTTTTTTATCCTGACTCGACAATGTAACTGTACAGAACCTGGAAGTAAATTCAATGCCGCTCTGATAAGAGTATCAACTGATAACAATAAACTATTTTCTGTAATGGATACAATGATGTCGACCTTCAAAACTGCTTCTTCACGCTATGATAGAAGAACCCAAAATTATAGGAAGAAGAGAACATGTGTGCTGGCAAACTGTTCGATAAAATAATTGTGCACCAAATAAAGGGTTGGTGAATTTCTTGAAAGAGACGGTATTGACCACTAAAGTGTGGCTTCCTAAGCCCGCAGATATAACTCTGTTAAGGAAAAAAGAAGGTTATAGGACCAGGAGACAAACAATAGTAAAACTATACAAAACATATACGACATAAAGGAGGCTATTTAGAAGCCAGTATTGTTAATGATATTATATCCACAAAAGACCATATCATTACGGTTGCAAAGTGCTGCTAATCCGGGTCATGCGGCACTACTTTTGGTGAAACTTTCTGTTCCTGTTTAAATGTTTAGCGAAATTAAGTCAACGTACACGGAAAGGTACTTTAAACTGCGATTACCGCTTATCGTATGTGGTTAAGCAACATTCCAGGGATTAGTGATGAAAATATCAAGGAAATTTGCTGTTTTAGATAGGGTTTTTAGTCTTGCAAGTTAGGAATTGTTTTGTTTTTTAGAAATTGCTTTGTCAGCATCATGTCTGAAAAGGGTGTTATGTAGGTTATTGTATTTATATTCTTGAATGGAGGCTGCGTATCGACAAGCGCAGCTTTAGAGCTAATAAAGATTGCAAGCAGTTTTCAAAAAAAATATTGTGGATTTCCCTAGAGAAGTAAGGACCTGACCACCGAACATGTTCGGTTGTGACCTTTAGATGCGTGTAACAGTTTCTGACCCACATTTGCACTTTCTTCTATAATAATTATTATTCGATAATACTTTTATCTTTACATAAAATAGCAGCTAAGTAAGCTGGCATACTTGTATCGTATGGTAACAGATAATTATTGCCAATTATTACCGTGGAGGGCAATTGCTCTACCCTCAGATGTAGAGCGGTCAGTTTGCTGTAATAGATGCCACACAATACAAGATAAATAGATTGTAGAATTTCATAAATCTTCGTAGCAGTGTGTTATGTTATGTTTTGACTGCTATATTTTATATATTTACTCGTAATTTGTTTTTATTATTATCACTGCAGAGATTTAACCACACCTAAAACACCAAACAGGACCATTTTTAGTAAAAACCGCGCATAATACAAGCCCGTACACCCAAACTATCTCCACGAGGCCTGCATTCTATAGTCCGAAACAAAAACATAGCGGCATCAAAATTTTCATTTCCAAAAATATTATTCACAAAAAACACATGTTCCCGGCCGGAGAATATAAGTAGCGCACAACAGCTGTCTTTTTGTTAGGTAACAGAATGTTTCACAGAACAACGGATTTAGAACGTAGCACAAATTCTAGGACGTTAGTTGTTACTGCGCTTCTTTGTCAAAGCGTTGTTTGTAAGAGCCGGAGTGTTTAGAATTTGAAAGCTTTGAGATGTTCCTGCATTTGTTGTTATAAATCTGATTTTTAAATGGCGTGACTTTTGCCTTACTGACTCAGCAACTGAGTCTTTAGAATTATTATTTATTGACTACTTATGTGGTGCAGTTGGTACTTGGTTGAGAGCCGGTTCTGAGGTGACTCCTACCAAGGGAAATATTTGTGCAGTCTACAATTTTTTTTCAGGTTTAAGTGTAGTAGTTGCTGTAGTGGAACCTAGAAGTGTCTCAGTTGGAGACACCAACTATACCAAAATTGAGTCTTAAAGTAGGCTCAAACTATGTCTGTGGCTAAATGTATTTATTTATAAAATTATTTTTGTTTTGTAATGTTTATTAAAACAAATAACAGTAGGGTAATTCACATAATTTTTTGACGCGCAGATCAAGTTGCGATGCAGTTGCAATTAAGTTTACGTCTTAGTGCAAAATGGTATTTTTGTAATTGTTTAGCTGCGCGTGAACTGCACCTAAGCTATGCGTAAACTGCGCGGGTGCGGCGCGTCAACTGTACGTTAGTCGTATGCAAGAAGCTTACACGTGAATACCGATCAAGTTGCGATCTGAATCACGCACATAAAACACCCAGCAGTAGAATACGCTAAACCGCTCGCGTGACGTGGATTTGACGCGAGCGTATCTGACAGCGGTTGTCAAAATTACGAGAATACGAAAAGGTCTGTTTTGATCGAAACTTAACTGCAACTGCACTGCAACTGAACTTATTTAATTACGTGAATTACCCTACAGCTTACGTGTATCTGCAACCGATATTCGTCACAATTCAAATTGTCAATCGTCACGTTGAAGCCAATTCAAAATTAATTGGCTTAACTTTCTGAATTAATTTCAATGTCCTTAGCAAGTGGATTGGTAAATATTTACTTTTGTTAACTGAATTTGAAGATGATCATTCCGTAGTTTGTCACTTTCGTTCTCATTTGAAACTCACTTGGGCTAATTATAAAGTAACTAGGTTTTATTCGCGATTTCGCTCAGGCTAACGTAGGTTTTGTCAATCGATTTAGGAAAGAAAAGTTATTTTTCTACAGGAACATCATTTTTTTTTCTTACTATATTATTATTTATTTATATGTGAGTAAGAAGATATACTGCCTCGGTGGCGTAGTTGTACTACGGTATGTTTGCGAAGCTGAGGTCTCCGGTACGAATTATTTATTTATATCTTCTTACATAAATAAACTTACACTCTCAGAAGGGGTAGGTGGCACAGGTGAAACCAGGACAACCGCGTTTCGCCTTGTATGTTTCGCCATATCGGACACAAATTCCTAACTCCGTGCTGATAATGAATAGAAAAATCCAATATCACTTTGCCCGACCCGGGATTCGAACCCGAGACCTCAGCTTTGCAATCATACCGTAGCACAACTGCGCCACCGAGGCAGTATATCTTCTTACTCACTTATAAAACGAATATAATATTTGACTACGTCAGGTATAAAGGTTGCTATAAAAGACTTTATTTAAAATATATTTCTGTTTACGAGCGAATGTTATATTGTTTTATCTACACCCGAGTTATATGGATGAGATGTACCCGGAATAGTAATGAAATTCCTGAATCATTGTTTTATTTTTCCTATTTTGATAATATTTTATTATGTATTGCTATAAATATTAGTTTGAGTCTCTCTCTCTTCAGCCACAGGAAGTCCACTGCTGAACATAGCCCTCCCCCAAGGATCTCCATATTGACCTGTTGGAAGCGACCTGCATCCAGCGGCTTCCTGCAACCTTAACCAGGTCGTGCGTCCACCTTGTAGGTGGGAGTACGACACTGCGCTTACCTGTATGTGGCCTCCACTCCAAAATCTTTCGGCCCCAACCCAGTTCGAGTCTGGACTAATATTATGTGCATGTAGGTGGTTGTAAACGCACACATCATAAACGAATAAACCTACTGCAGATATTTTATTATCGTCTAATCAGGTTCATCCGAAAGTGTGGAAATTCCGATAATTACTAAATTGTTGTCACTAATTTCTTTAAAGAAATCTGAGTCAACCGAAGTAGGTGAGCGACTTGGCATTGCAGTTAGACGATTGTTGTTGGAGCGAAATGTACTGCCGTATTTAGGAGAATTTTGTGGTTATCGGAATTCCCCGACTTTCGGATTTACCCCTATAGATCTTATGTCTTGAAAAATCGAATACACTAATTAAATAAACAATTAAAATTACATGTGACAATAACATTGTCTTTAAAGGCAATTAACAGACTTTATTTGTTGCAGTTCCAGTGCCGTTCTCCAAGTAGGAATTGTTTAATCCCAAAGGATATAAATGCAACGTTTTAATGGCCACGTATTTACTAAGTAGGTAATTAATCTTGCGGAGCTTAGAGATAGGGCTTCGAAGAGGCTTTCTTTCTCGGAAATTGGCTGGAGTTCAAGTACCTATTATTGGAATGATAACATTACATAAAATGTTGAATAATCTCGCTCTGCTCTGCAATGCTAAGACTGGTAGAAAACTCGATATAGTACGTCGAACTGTACATGATTGTTGGAAACGCGTTGAAGAGATAAGTTCATAGCGTTTCAAGTTCCGGCTCTGTATAACCATTACAACCAGGTCGGCATAATTGTGTCGACTGGCGAAAGATAACCCTGCCTGTGAATACAATATTGAGTTTGAGTTGAGTTGAGCATTAGATGCATTCAAGTCATTGTGTCTGGCCAGTATAAGGAAGCTCGTCATAACATGCACCGATAGATGGCGCTTTATTGAGTTTTTAGACAAAAATATTTGGTTTTGGACCAACTACCCGCAAATCAAATTAATAATGTCTAAGCTATTAGACCATCAAGCCGTAATCAAAATTTGTGTGGGATTTCAAAACGTTAACCCCAATTATTTTTTGGTATAAAAGATCAGATAGAAATCAGACAAAAAACAATAATAATGGAAAACTCACGTGGTGACAGGATAGCATAAATTATGCCGTTTCTTGAATGATGCATGGGTATACACGTGTGGGGGACAGCGAGCAGGAAGGGAGTACTTATAACAGCCGGCTGTAGTTGTAAGTATCGGTAAGCAACCAACACCCACCGGATTTTTATTAATGAACAAGATAAACAGCTAGACGAAATTTTTATATATTATGTGATAAAATATAGCATATGTTAAAAATTAGTACAATAGATTGTGCTACTGATTCTCAACAAGTTACTTTCGGCTTTGTAATATGCTAAAACTAACGTTGTACAGATAGTAGCTCGAGTCACGACCAAGTGACATCAATGCGTCTGATGTTAAACGCAGTACAGACCAGATAGAGTATCAACCGATGTTCATCTCTAGCCAATCGATACAATTATGAGGGGTGATTGTACATACCTACATAAACATCACGCATTTTCCCTAGAAGGGGTAGGCAGATGCGCAACCAGAACACAAACGTTTCGCCTTGTGTGTTCCGTCGCATGATGTGATAAGGGGCGAGCCTATCGCCATATCAGGCTGCTTGTATTTAATATACATACGGTAGACTTATATAGGTAAGTATGTAGGGTTCTTAACCACTATATACGGCGGCCATTATCCGGGCGAAAACTAATATCCTACCAATACTTATAAACAAGCAAGACATGATATGTCTCAACAGCCTTCTTCCTAAACACAAAATACTTTACCTTGAACCAGGAAAAAGGTTCTAAAAGGGTTAAACAATGTTTTCTCTCTGGTAACAAGTATTTGCTTTTATTCTAGCTGGCATTAGCCGATAAAACGTGCCTTCTTATATTCGCAGCCATTATTTAAGTCTATCCATTGCGGCCAGATGTTGGTGTAATATCTAAAGAGCTTGTAGCAAATATCCCGACTTGATATTGTATATTTACTCAGTACACTTTAAATGGTAGCAGATAAAACGGCGAGATATTGGCAAAATAAATGCTGGAAGTATTTTTTGGTATTCGAAACCAACTACAATCCTATTGAAGCAAGAGTTAGTGTATGTGCAAAGCTGTGTTAACAAAAATGATTAACTATATCACCTTTACATATTATATTTAGTTATAAATTCTTTATAGATCACCACAAATTTAAATCATTACAAATGAACAACGAATTACATAATTAACAATTAACAACATAATACTCTTATTATCAGGGTGAAAGTGGGCAAAAGATCTTCAATAGAGGACAGAAAACTAAATCCGATGGTTTGAGTTGGCAGACATTTATGTCATTTATTCACAGCTAGCGGTTCCAGCTTCGCCTGGGTGCAAATGTGTTTTTAATTCCACTCCACGCCAGATACATGTTATTTTTCGTACCTGGGATACCCTGTATATGTATTATACATATAAACCTTTCTCTTGAACCGCCCTATCTGTTATAAAAACCGCATCAAAATCCCTTGCGCAGTTTTAAAGATCTAAGCATACATAGGGACAGACAGCGGCAAGCGACTTTGTTTTATACTACGTTACAGTAAATTAATAATATGAGGCATACACTAGATGCAACTCACATAAACAACATTTTTCATAAATTTTCAAATGTAGGTACGTGGAGTTTCGTAAGCGAGACAACACAATAAGTGGACTATTTTTTTTCTACGAGCCCCGTTGACAGACGACTAATGTTCATTGTGTGAAATATAGACAATGATGGTGCGCTGAGCCGAGACTTTCTAAACAATATATACGCTACATATACAATGCTGAATACTGCAATTCACAGAGGCTTTGTTTTTCACCATAGACGGCTCAGTAAAGCTCCCATTGTTTTAGGACTCCCTTGTCTAATTTCACCAACTGTAGGGCTAACCTACATACTGTATTTTTTATAAAATAAAGAGTAGATTAACATGAGCAACAAAATTTAAAATAAATAAAAGAAGCGAGACGGTCTTGAGCGGATTTCAAAAAATTCGAAGAGACAGTAAATAGGTAACAATCTGAATATTTAGCGTTTGACGGCACTTAATTTTTTCACTAACAATTTAAAATAAAACTAAGCTGAAGAACATAAACATAAACTTAAGTTATAAAATCAAAACCGATGTTACAATCTAGGCATTAGTTTCCGACATGTTGGTGAAATAAAAGAACACGCTGGTTTCGTTAAGAAAAGAAAATCTACATATTCACTTTATTTTTGTAAAAATTACGTTATAAATAACAATACAGATGAATCGATCAAAACGTCAGTTTCAACTCACAACGCAATTGTAGATCTTCAATCAGGCAACAAAAAGCACGTTGAGCGAGAAAGGACAGTAGGAACGAGGTTCATTAGCACAGCCAACCATGACCGAGTATGGAAGTTAATACAGTTTGCACAATTAGGCAGTAGCACCCGCACCGCACTGCGCACTGGCTGCACCTGCTGCGACCGCAAACAAATTGGGACCCGCTGACATTCCCGCCTAACGTTTTGACGCTCAAATACCTTTATTACTAAATGCCAATTGGTGATGATTTCGTGATCGAGATCGGATTATCAGTGAAAGACCCACGAATATTTTGGTGAGGTGAACTTTGTGAGTAGCAAAACTTGAATCCTTTGGAGGAGAATGTACTTTTTATTACTATTATTGCGCACATTTTAATGGCAGTGAAATCAAACAGACTAGAATGTCCAATGAAAGTTTACATAGGTATTCAACATGCTCTGAGTCAGTTTCGTAGTGGTTTTTGAAAAAATTGTCGTTGAAAAAATCAAGGATTCTGACAAAATGTATGTGGTTTCATTACATTCACCCAATAACGGTTGATAACGCGAAACTATTAATGCTTACGTGGGAAACGTACTTCAGTGATCTTCAAATTATTGCTTTTTCTAATGATGCAGAAACACTGAAGATCGGAAACTTATTAGCTCGAGAATTTGGAATCTTGCCAATAGCGTTCACAGCGGAAGCAGCTTATGACCTAACACTAGCTTTTATATAAGTGGAGGGATATCGGAATTAGATCTTATGAGTGGGGAAAATGAATGACTAGACAAAATATGAGAAGATGATTAAATAAATTTAAAAAATGTAAAATGAATTGTAACAAACGAGAGGTAAGTTAAAACCGTGAGGAAATCTACATCCTTAGAGTTCTGTGCAAGAATTGCTAATGTATGGAAACTTTACAAACCTGCACTAAGCCCTCTGATACGAAGAGTAGAAAGTTGTAAGTCAATGTGTTGACAAAAAAAAATGATTTAAATATTGAAGCCGGAGAACATGAACGGGAAAGATTTTTTGTGAGAAGGCGCATAAATAAATATACCTTTTAGTTAAAACCCCAGTAATAATCCAAATAAAGTATTGGACTAAAACACTACTAAAGACTAAACAAATTATAGCAGATAGCAACAGCAAAACGGCAAAGAACATGTTGCTTATAAAAAAATAATATTACTATCCTAGACAATTTCTCTTAAGCCTGCAGTATATAACAATTGCTTCACGGTCTGTTTGTTCGTATTACTGGCTGGTGTCTGCTAGCATTAAGTTTCATGGTATATTAATGTTGCGAAAATATGTGAAAGTTAATTCTTAGAGACAAGCTTTACTTCGACATCTGCGTCCTGCTCGTAAATTGAAATTGTATTTTGGTATACGTATATGAAAGTAAAATTAATGGAAAATATTTACAATCTTCTATTAAGTTTCGGAACACACTTGAATTAAAGTTTGAATCATAAATAAACATACACGTTGGGTATTGATGTAAAAATATACCAAAATGCTTAAGGTATCTCCGTTTTTCTTATTTGTGTACCAAAACATTTGGTATAATATTGCAAAATGCTTCGATAAATAATAGATATATTTTTAAAATAAGTTTAGTTGCAAAAATACCAGCACCCAATTACAGGGAACCTTGCAAGACCGGAATAGAGAATCATTCGTTTGTTCTGATCGCATCTGATCCGGCAAAACCCCAACAAGTTATAACCAGCACGTTTAAAATGGAAAATGTTAGAGATTAACATCATGTTTTATGTCGCGAATTATCTTTGTTGGAATCACAACAGCGGAGTTCTACGTTCATGTAATTTTTCTACGTGATATTTAAAATATTACGCTTTGTTTTAAATTCTGTAAATAATTGGCAATCTTGTTTAGAATAAGAAGGAATAAAGGCGGAATTAATGAGGAATAGTATACTATCATCGTCATAGATTATCGTCATCAATATCAGCCACCGCCACGCAGTTGGTTAAACGTTGGTTAAAATAGAGGCCGCGGATTTGATCCCAGCACAGAAACAAGTATTTATGTGATCGACAGGTATTTGATTGTTGTAGTTTCTGATACCCACATCGATCTGTGTGGAGACTGACTGTTGTGTTGTTGTATTTGACTGTTGCATGTATTTTTTTTTAATTTATTTATTTATTAAATTCATCTTTCGTCACATATCCACAGCTGAACGTGGTACTAGGTCCCCAATAGATCTCCACAACAACCTTTTGCGTAGGACTTATTGTGGCATTTCTTTTTGTATGTGTCAGAAAAGGTAAGGAAACGAATTGCTAGAATAACAAAGGGTAAAAAAATATTACTTCCATAGGTTTATATTAATACGCCTGCAGTAACAATACTTCGATTAAATCATCTAAACTGTCTATTTTACTGTATATTTATTTTATTATTTTTTGTACACCAAGTAAATCTAAACAACTAAATGAACATTAATATACGAGTAAAAGTATTAATGCCGGTCGCATCGCTCGAGGCAATCTCTTACCGACTACCGTGAAATGGACATTAGAGAAGGAAAAAAAGTATATTGCATACAGTATATTTTATATTACATACTTGCAAATCGTTTTTGAAAATAAGCAAAAAATACAAGTAGTAACAAATGCTCAGAATTTATCAAACGCGAAGTTTATCTGCATCTAATTAAAGTATTTATCGCACTTTGTTTTCTGACACGAAGTCTCCAGTTGTTAATATTTGAAGAGCTCGCATTTTGTATGATGTAGCTGCGATACTTATAATCTAATCCAGCAAGTTTTATTTATAATTACTGGTGGTAGGTCTCTCATATATAAAGCTTGGCTTTGAAAGTCATGGTAATGTTTGGTTTTGCTACTGTCCATGAGCGGTCGTATCGTTTACCATCAGGCGAATGGAATGCTCATCTCGCCATTCATAGTAATAAAAAAAATGCAAATACTAGTTTTGACGTTTGAGTTAAAGACTCGACTTTAACATGACGTAATATGAGAAAGTAGATTTTAGTATCTGAAAAAAAAAGTCATCGATTAATTTAATTTGTGGTTTTGGTGCACATCAAAGTGTATTTTTGAATGTTGTATCATACTATCAAAATACGAAACTTGGCCAGGTTTAAAAAAAAATTAAATATATACATATTTGGCCGTTGGTTCCGAAACGATCTAGAGTGGGGGCCACATACAGGCAAGCGAAGTGTCAAACCCACAAGGTGTATGTATGACCTAGTTGAGTTCACAGATCTATGTGGCGATCCACGCTGGCCTATGTTCAGGAGTGGACTTCCTGTGGCTGAAGAGAAAGAGATTTTGAGCTTTAATAGAAACCCTTTACTTCATTTGGGTTCTGGCTATCGTAAGGATTTTTAATATTTTTGATTTATCCAATACACAAGTCACATATCTTGTCTTAAAGTAGCGGTTACGTGCGTGAGCGATTGCGGTATTTCTTTATTATCGGCATGGAAAATAACTCTTACTTGCACGGCAGGGTTGACACCAGCTCTAAACCCTCCAGCACCCTTGTATTCCAGGGTGGGTTGTGTTCGAGCAAGCATGGCTAACACTATCTTTTGATTTGATATTGACATCTTCTCCCACGGCATGTCGTACACGCTTCGCGGTATATCAACCGTCTGAAAGTAGAGCGATCTGTTTGCAACACGTCGTATTCAATTTAAATTTAAAGATAAAAATATATAAATATTATAAATTAGCAAAATGAAATATAAAGATTAGATTTATAGATATTATAGTTTCTCTCGTTTAGCCGCAATGCTTAAATAGCTTTACGTCTTTTTATAATTTTTTGTCTGCTACTACTGGTCTTGGGGTATAGGAATTGTCACATATCCGTGCTTATAGTGAATACGTAGAATCTGGTGATAGGAGCAAATTATCAGAAACGATTACCTATATCGGTCAATTTAGACGCATTGTTTCAAGAACCAACTGTTATCGGAAGAAAGAAAGATGTGAACTGCTAAGCTACTTATGAATTAAGGATATATAGTATATACTATAAATAAGTTGTTATTAATGATTTACCTGTCGTCGTACTTCTTCTAATATCAAACTCATCACAATCAGTCCTCCCAAGAACACGAGAAGCATGAAACCATACATCAGCCTGTTGACCTTTTCCTAAAAATATTATATTGAAAATGTTATCATTATCTGTGATATGTAAAACAGAATATATCTATATCAGAATATATCTATAATATGTAAAACAGAATGGGAATAACCAATTTGTTTAATTTTTATTATATATCTGGGATTTTTTATTGCACAGGTCTGGCAAGTCACCTGGTGGTAAGTGATCAATGCCGCCCGTGAACATCCACAACGTTGGATCATGGATGTGTTACCGGCCCATGAAATTGCGAGGAGAGTGGGAAGGAAAAATGGTGAGAAGAGGAGAGGGGTATTGGGCATCTAGAAATCCCACTCATTGAACGAAAGGCGATAGCGGAGCTGTCTTTTTACGTCGATTACTTGTGAGACAGTGGTACCGTCCCGGACGAGCTTGCTCTTTAATGCAGAATGTTGACTGACAACAGCTTGGTTCTACCACTAATAATAATCGACGACCCATCTAAGGAACAGTGGAAATTATGAATCAAATAGTCTTCCAAAAGGTCTCTCGAATTTTCTAGCATTACTATATCCGTTAGTACAATAAAAAATATTGATGGGTTGTTATTTCTGTGCTGCGCTAATTCCCACTAATTACTGTTTAAGGTAGTGCAGGTCACATTCCACCATATCACTCCAGGGATATCTGGGTCGGCCCATCGGTCGGCGACCCATTGGTCGGCCCAAATATGCCCTCTTTACGCTACGTTCATCCCCCATTCTCTCAAGGTGGCCAAGCAAGAGACATTTGGAAAGCTGTTGTTTCGGAAGCCAAGACCCGCTTTGGGTTACTGAGCCAGAGGAGTAAGTAAGTATGATGGGTTGGTATAATACTTACACCTAGTAATAGATTATAAAGTAGTAGGCTATCAGCAAGTAAGTTATACAAATAATTCCCGGTAACGTTTATTCCGAACGCCTCTTCGGTGTCGCGAAATATTCTGGAATTGATATTAATATTAGATATTATAAAGTTTTTTGTAAGCATTTTTATGGGATATCCTAAAATTGAAAAAAAAAAGAAAGATATTATATTGCATAAAAAAATCAAGTACTGGAGAAAATACCTAATTTTACTGGAAGAGAACTATTACTACCTATACTTACTAAAGCTACTAACGTTGTTCGCAATATTTGGTCATATTCTCAGCCTGTTGAACAAAACATAATAAAGCAAATATTTTTGTTGTACTCGCTATAAGCTCTCAACTCAATTGAACGCAGACATATTAATCGTTCCGGGTAGAGTAAATTGAAATAGTCGTCGTGGTAGGACACAACGAGGTGGACTGGCAAGATCAAAATTGCAGTGGGAGGCGCTGTAAACGAATGCACGTGATTGTGATCAGAGATAGATGGAGAGAGATTGTGCGGCGAACAAAATCATCGCTAGAACATAAATCATCGTGATCACGGCCGCTTTATCAAGAGCGAAACGATTAAGATCTTAATTTTACAGACACCTTAATAAATATGTGCAACGTAAAAGACCTTTGAAAGCTAGAGTTAATTATTGAAATTAATTACACAATTTGCCAAAAAACAATGAGAACGTGAATACAATAGAAAATATCGTATACTCAACCTTAAAACAAAGGAGTGATACCTAATCACTTCAACCAGCTTCTGTTTCGTCTCGCTGTCGCTTAAATGATCAGACAAGTTCGTCTCAATGAGATGCTTCAAAGATTTTACGTGTCCAATCAGATGAAACACTATAGCATAGTTTATAGTATCGAATGCCGTAGTAACTGTGCAACCGATAGCGACTAGAATGGAATCTAAAGTGTGTGCCACAACCCAGTTCTTGTAATCGTATTCGTAATCATAGGGTAGCCACAAATAGAAGCACGTTTGAAATGGCAATGTCTTGTTTTCGGCCGCCGCACTGTTCTTTGAATTGAATATTATTGGCATTATTGTCCACAACGCCCAGTCTATGACGAGGAATACGAAGAAGAAATAGCACAGGTACCGTGTATATTTTTCCGCATCAACCGCTCTCTGAAACAAAGGGTTAAAATTGTTTATATTCACTATTTTAGAGTATGCAGCATAATGTATGCTTCATGATTCATATAAATTTTAAAGGCGCAAAAAGTCTTTTTCTTTCATTCGTTTTCTCTTCGTTTTTAATTGCCAGTAACAAGTCTACATTATTCATAAGCTGGTAGTAGAATACTCGTATTCCCGAATTAATCCTACCATGGACGATGATAGAAATACATCTATAATATACATGCATGCACAACCTCACGCCTTTTTCTCAGAAGGGGTAGGCAGAGGCGCCACCATGACACCCACATTTCGCCTTGCAAGTTCCGTCCCACGATGTGATAGGGGGTGAGCCTATCGCCTTATCGTGCACAAATTCCGGCCTCCGGGCTGATAATGAATTGAAAAATCCATTATTACTTTGCCCGAACCGGGATTCGATCCCAATACTGCAGCTTTGCAATTCTACCGTAGTACAAGTGTGCTACCGAGGCAGTCTAACTAGAATGATAGATTTTTATGGCGCGGATGCTATATTCCGATTTGACTGCACTTAGTATTGTAAGCATGGTAGTCACTACGAGCCAGTATTAAAAAAAACCGATTAGTTATATCCCAAGGTAACTTACTTCTTTCATGTACAAATTCGACCTAAAGTTGTACAAATGTATTTCATCCAAGAACATCTTCATCAATTTTCTGTATGTGCTTAACTGAGCTGATAATATTTTAAACTGAAATAAAAAAAATATATTAATGTATATTAACTTTAGTGGTAGAACAAAAATTGCAAAGAAACCTGAACATTCTTTAAAACAATTTCAAAGGTATATGAATTCCACCAACCGTTTTAACCAACATGGTACACTTACTCGTAAAGTCATTCTTCCAAGTCATACTATTAACCCAAATCATTCTACAATACGAGTAAAGAGGCATATTGACTCGACTTGTATGACTATGTAAGTGCGGCTTACAGACATAAAAAAGAGAAATTGCTTTAAGGGTATAAAACCCCTATTCCCATCATTTTTCCTTTCGGCTCCCCTCCCGATCTGATGGGCCGGCAACACATCCATGATCCAAGCGTTGTGAATGCTCACAGGCGGCAGTGATCACTTACCAGGTGACCTGCTTGCTCGTTTGCCGGATCTATGCTATAAAAAAAATAAGGATAATAAGGATGACACAGATACTCACCATAATCAAAACCGTCGTTGGCAATATGGTAAATAAAGTTCCATGTGTAGAAAAAGCTATAGTATTCCAATGTGCAAAAACGTACAAGCATTGCAATGCAACGCAAGACGGTGTTAAAATAATGATTGTATAATACATCGTTGTTAGAAAATATTTAGCCGACTTTCGAAATTCAAAGCCCCACCATTCGTACCAGTGGATACCCATCATCGATAGCGTCAAAACCATCACTGTGTAAAATAACTGCTGCTTCGGCGGTAGGCTGAAATAAATATTACCCGATTAATACTTACTTACTTTACACGGGGAGATTTATCGCCTCGATGATACGATTATCGTAAGGATATAAAAAACTTCGCATCGTGCATCGTGTTACCAGTGTCAGAGCGCGAAAATCTTAAGGCGGTTATGTCATGCTATATTTGCTTACGATTCTCGCCACTAGAAACTCTTTCCGTGTATCGCTTTAAGATAACATAAACTCAGCAATGACATATACGACTAAAAACCCCGTGTCGTTTAACCTGCTTTTTATTTAAATACGCTGTATTCTATCACACATATGTTTGTATTAGATAAATAGATGATTAACAAATAATTTTCAATATAATACACGATAACTAATATGAAGTCGGGCGGTTAAAGGGATAACAATACGCAATATTTCCACTTCTTTCATTCAACTTACTAGTAAGTCCCTTTATTAAATTTATTAAAATCCCTAGAATATAATTTAAAAAAACATAAAAGTTAATATTTACGCATAATACGCTTCGTCGACCATTTTCCAATATCCCGCTTTAAAATGTTGCAATCGACTGCCAAAGTAACATTGTAGTATCTTTTTATTGATAGGTAATTTAGTGAAATGTTGGCAAATTGCCTCCACTTGCGATGGTTTTTAGGATTATGTGGTGAGGGTTTTTAATCTATTATCTTTAATTTTGATTAATTTTCATATTACTCTAATAATTTAATTATATGACTACGTAAAAAGCTTATTTAGTAAAAGCTTGGTGGTAGTTAGCTACCTCGGCATGAACAAACCAGTTTACCAATATTTTTTGCATACAGCCTCCATGACGCAATTGGTTAGACACTGGCTGTGAAACAAGAGACCGCGGATTTGATTCCCGCACCGCAACAAATGTTTGTGTAGCCCAAAGGTTTTTTTAAGAATTCCATTTCATTGCAGATCCAGCTTCGAGAGAGAGGTCAATCGTCGAATCCGGCTCGCATAGGCAGCATTCGGGAAACTATATAACGCCTTCTCGTCCAAATTACCTCAGTGCCTAAAGACAAAAGTCTTTAATTGTTGTGGGTTACCAGTGATGACGTATGGCACCGCAAATTAGCCTCTCACTATGGCCCTCATAAGACGGGTTAGGGTCGCTCAACGCGCTATGGGGAGGGCTATGCTCGGTGTTTCCCTTCGAGATCGAATCAGAAATGAGGAGATCCGTAGGAGAACAAAATTTTACCGACATTGCCCTTACGGATTAGCAACTTGAAGTGGCTGTGGGCCGAGCACGTAGTACGTAAAACTGATAGCCGCTGGGGTCGAAGGGTTCTAGAGAAAGCGACGTGTTGGACGCCCATCCACAAGGTGGATGGACGACCTGGTTAAGGTCGCAGGAATTCGCTGAATACAAGCCGCCTCCAACAGGACTATGTGGCGATCCACGGGGAAAGCATACGTTAAGCAGTGGACTTCCTGTGGATGAAAATAAGATTTCATTGCAAATACAAAAATTCTTTGAATTCTCCTTGTACTACACCTATTGTGAAAGTCGTTGAAATTTATGATTATTAATGTAAATAAATCAAAACTATATGTTATTTAGTATGAAACATAAATAAGATGTAATTTAGTAAATTATGGCAAATCTTTAAATGAGATCTAAAGGACAAAATTATACGTCATTTTACCGATCTTTATCTGCAATGTTGATATTGTTAATTATGCTAGTACTATCAAATGAGTCGTTATCATGTATGTCGGACCAATGCAGGTATATTTTCCTATTAGCTATAGCTGATAAAACGTAATGTAAACATTAGTAATAATATGTTATCAGGATTAAGTGACTTTTCAACAAATATATTATATAAACTATTTTTATTCCAATATTCTGCATTTGTATAGCATTTTTGCTCTTCCTGAATTCCATCGTGCGGTATGCTCAGCGGGATTCCAACGCTGCGTATTTCACATTTCACGTAGCTTTCACTATTGTATGCGTGAATTTGGATCCCCTTCATCGTATATTCCTGTAAGTTTCGTGAAGGATTCCCTAGAGAATTCTGTAAAAAAATGAGTTTTTGTCACCTACTCTTTGAGTTTAATGTAGTCTTTTTAACCAACTTCAAAACAAGGAGATGGTTCTCAATTCGACTGTATGTTTTTTTATCTTTGTTATCTCAGAACTCTGAACTGAGTGGACTGATTTTGATTATTGGATATACTGTGGATCATTCCAGAAGTTAGGCCTTTGTAAAAAGTGTTGTTTTTTTCTTTCCTAATATCTTTAAAATTAAAGTGCGTGGTGGCCTCGTGGTATCGGACCAAACTCGGCTGCCTACATGTTTACGGTGGTCGCGGGTTCAAATCCCAGGGCACACCTCTGACTTTTCGGAGTTATGTGTGTATTGATAGTCAATCATCACGCACTTTAACGGTGAAGGAAACCTGCATACCGCAGCCATTTAAAAAAAAATTCTACGGTGTGTAAGTCCGCCAACCCGCACTAAGCCAGCGTGGTGGACTATATGGCCTAACCACTCTCAATCGTACTCTCGATTGTAGAGGAGGCCCGTGCCCTGCAGTGGGTCGTATATGGGCTGATACAATACAATACAAAAATATCTTTAAAAGGCCTTACTTTCCTACGCTTTGATGTAATACGATCTTCTAAACCACTCTACTACCATCAGGTACAAAGCAGTTACTGTTAAAGGAGAATAAAAATAACAAACGTATGCGATTCAGTTAAAATGATTTGATTATTTTCTATCTGTATTTCTCCGCGTGGTTTACACTTGCAATTTAAGGTGGGTTCACAACTCATACAGTGAGATAGCGAGTACGTTCCTCGCGTAATATTACTCCTATAAATAATGTGGCAAGATAACACGCCGTATTGTAAGGAACACACACCGTTAAAGAACGGAAGCATTGACAATTGTAGAACTGTAATGTTTTTAGACCTAGTTAAAATTGCAAGAGGTCATTGGCTGGAGCCCACTTTGAACAAGTTGCTGTGGAGATCCTTGGGGAAGGCTTTGTTCAGCAATGGACTTCCAGAGGTTGCACAGGGAAAGAGAGAGAGAGAGAGTGAGAAAATGTGTATTAGAAGACCTACGATACTTTAGTTGGAAAGAACCTCGCGCGTTAGCTAACGAAGCCACAGTTCAATGGTCGAGACCATCTCGACCCAGTATTTCGCCGACTTACATGTTCTATTTTTTCTGGGTCCATCCGGCGTAGCGCGAAGAAACTATTTTGTAGTTGCAAAAATTAATTAAGTTGAATGTGCAAATAAGTGTTTGTTGTATTGGTTGAGGGCTAAGGCTATTATAATTTATTTTTTATATTTTTTCCGAGGCACAAAATTAACTGATTCAGTCTAAATGCTTAAAGAATAATCATACATTTGTTTTTCTATAAACCTACTCTAAAAGGATTGCATTTACCAACAGGTGTAGAACTTATACTGTGCCATATCTATAAAAACATAAATACATATTAAGATGCCTGTCTCAGTTCTCAGATCTCATTTCCGATAAAAAAAAAACGTTATGAGGCGACCGTTACACTACGACACACCAAAGACAGTCCTGCACAACTTTTTTTTTTCTTCAAAGCGAAAAAATTTATAAATTAGATTTCCTGAGTTTGGATACGAATCCGGGTCAACCACGGTTCACCTCTAAACCTTGCTACTAGGATTAATGAAGAAATAATATATGCAAGATATCATTTTTGTCTAAACGAAAGTTTAAAAGGTCCCCGAAAGACTAACAGAATTATTAAATTAATTATTATTTATTGAATTAAAGACAATAAATAATACGTCGAATTTGCGTAATAAATCACGTACTTTCGTTTATCCAATAGCAAATGTTGGCTGGTTTAACCCTACTTCACTGTTATCACGATTAAACTCTGTCATGAGAATGAAATATGCGTAGATTCGACCCAATTGAATATATTAATCATGTTTTAGTTATTTATTTGAATATTTTATTAGTAAGTGATATTATAATTGGATAAGGGCGCCCACTGTCATGCACGAGGTCGCGGGTTCAATCCTAGGACACATGTTGCTGCTTGTTCGAAGTTTTTGTGTATTCTTACCCTCTTATTCAGAGAGAAATGGTAATTAAAGTTTTAAACCTGAATTTGGTAATATGTTTTTTAGGAAGAATAAACTTTCGACAACTTTTGTTATTCATAGTAGTTTATTTGACACATTTTGATACCTAAAATTCCTCTAACGTACTCGAATGTTTCCATTTCATAGAAAAAAATAGATTTTGGTAAATTTCATTTACTGATCTGTGTTATATTGTGATATAGACGCTGACAGCGCTTTTCTGCAAGTAATAAGAATTGCTTTTCTTGTTTGCTTTAGCAAACAATGGGTTAAAAACAGGTTTAAGCATTTGGTTAATTGAATTTATTTATTATTAACACGAGTCTTACTTTCATGGTAGGGTTGACTCCAGCTCTCAACCCTCCAGCATCCTTGTATCCCAGGGTGCGTTGTGTTCGAGCAAGCATGGCTACCACTATTTTATGATTTCGTATGGACATCTTCTCAAAAATAAAAATATTATCTGACTAAAAAGACCCTTTTGGAAAAAAAAAATGAGGAAATCTTTTTGTATTTAATTCATGAGAAATAACATAACCACATACATACATAACCACACGCCTTTTTCCCAGAAGGGGTAGGCAGAGGTGCTACTAGAACACCCACGTTTCGCCTTGTATATTTCGTCCCACGATGTGATAGGGGGCGAGCCTATCGCCATATCGATGAGAAATAACAATTTTAATAATGCGAATTTATTTAGAAACTCTGGTCAAGAACATATTTTTTTACCACCTCATTTTACATAATTTAATATAGTATTGGCTTGCTATAATAGAAGAACATCTTCTTAAAGATTGTATTTATTTTTATTTCAAAAGAATCAGTTTCATTAATTTTTTTTATTTTAAAACCACTATAAAATCACTATCATGGCGTTGCGGCTGACTTGGTTTGGCCACAGACTTGCGCAGTGATACTGAAACGAAATCAACGAAGTAATTTTATCCAACACGGATGACTACATCTGTAAAATGTATCCGTTTGAACATGTGATTTTCATTGACAAGTCCTTCATATCCGTATCTCATATACGTCACACTGCAGGGCACGGGCCTTCTTCACTATCGAGAATACGATTAAGAGTGGTTAGGCCATATAGTTCATCACGCTGGCCTAGTGCGGGTTGTCGGACTTTACATACCGTAGAAATACTTTAAAATCGCTATGGTATGCAGGTTTCCTCACGATATTTTCCTTCACCGTTATATTGCGTGGTGATTAACTATCTTACTGTTGAGTTGTTATAATACTTACACCAAATGATAGATTATAAAGTAGTAGACTATCAGCAAGTAAATTGTATAAATACGAGTAATTCCCAGCCACATTTATTCCAAACGCCTTTTCTGTGTCGCGAAATTTTCTGGAATTGAAGACTTTTCATTAATGTTGCGAGACTAAAGTATTCTGCGGCTGTATCTCCGGGTGCAATTTTTTAAGCGATTTAATGCTATTTTCTGGGAATGGCTTTGAGCACCAGATTTTTTTATATAATTGTCGGAATATAAGGTATTGTAAAAAATAGCATGTAGGTACTGAAGAAATTAAAAGAAACCAGTTACATAATTTATCTTTTTGGAAGAGACCTATATGGCTATCCGCATTGCAAACTAAAAACTGTCTACGATCTTTGGCGTGCGAATGCGTTGTTGTCATGCTGTTGTCACAATATTCTCTCCCTCTCTCTCTCCCCCATGGATCACCACATAGACCTGTTGGAAGCGGCCTGCACCCAGCGACTTCCTGTGACCTTAACCAGGTCGTCAAAATATTAGGAACAGTATTTCTCTCTTCACATTTTATAATGTTGGACATGTTAATACGTTTATAAATGTTAGTGGGATAACGAGTATTTTTTTGATAGTATGTAGTATGCTTTCGAATAAGTTTGATGATTGAGAATGGAGAAAACTAATAAATTCTTACCAAATTTATTCTCCTCCCCACCCCTCTCCCTCTCTTCAGCCAAAGAAAGTCCGCTGCTGAACCTAGGCCTCCCCCTCCGAGTCATATGATTTCCCATAATATATAGATAATAGGTTAAAACGTGTATTTGATATTTAGGGTTGTGGCTTCGGTATCTAGGGCGGAATATTCAGTGAGTGAATTTTGATTTGAAAATTCTATATTATGATTTGCTAATTTGCAAACACCATCAGGACGATAAGGTCGCTCTTATACATAGTACATACATACATACATAACCACACGCCTTCTTCCCAGAAGGGGTAGGCAGAGGTGCTACTAGAACACCCACGTTTCGCCTTGTATATTCCGTCCCACGATGTGATAGGGGGCGAGCCTATCGCCATATCGGGCACAAATTCCTGACTCCGGGCTAATAATGAATAGAAAAATCCAATATCACTTTGCCCGACCCGGGATTCGAACCCGAGACCTCAGCTTTGCAATCATACCGTAGTACCACTACGCCACCGAGGCAGTCTTATACATAGTATCTTGGAATAAAATCAGCCAACTCATTAAAAGGTTTCGATTATGTCTGCCTATCTATTTGGAGACTCAGGCGACGGCTCGTAAGGATTGTAATGTATGGATTGATATGGAAGTCAACACACAGACAGGCGCGCTCGGCGCAACGGCGACGGGACGGCGGCGTGACGTCTTTGTGTGACACGTTCCATACCAACCATTACCACAACTGATCACGCCGCATCATCGTCGCGTTAACGTCCCGCCCCGCCCGCTATTTAGCCAGACCTTTACCCAAAAGTCCCCACAAAAAAATTAAACTCAACACCAGAAGATTTTAAGCTGTAATTTCTTTTACTATTTTTCATTTCTCAAAAAAACATATTCAAAGTTGCCAAAGCTGTGCCGAGTGAGATGTTTTATTCAAAACTGTCGACAGGTGTTGCTAACGGCGCATAAAGTAACGTTGTCTTGTGTAATAAATATTTTAGGGCATTTTTTGCTTAAATGTGTACCAAAGAGTTTGTTTCCCTTAGAGTTTGTTAAGTGTACAACTTTCTAACAATCCAAAGAAAATTACTTTTAATTGTCTTTTTATACTTTATTATGCGAACATAATATTTTATCAAAATCATTTATGTGGTGTTTCTGTTTTGTTGTGTTCCTTTGTTTGTTTCTCATTTCAAACAATCACATAATTTTTTTAATAGTTTGACGAATAGCCTGTTTACTTGGCCGCCGAAAATTTTAGTATTTTTTTACTTCGTATCCGTATTTACGCATAATAGCAAAAATTACAGGTGGACCTCTGATGGACATAAGCCTTCTAAAGAAAATTTCAAAACGAGGCATTGAAACTTTCTGTTAAACTATTTCGTACGTTACTTGACTAAACAAACGTGATTATTATATTTCTTAATATGAAAACTAGAAGAGTTCTCATTTAGTGATATTTTTGTTTGTTAAAGTTGTATTTTATTGATCTTCATATACCTACTTATGTAAGAGTGCTTTTCCTTAAATCATACAATGTAAAGTTTAGTAACAACTTCAATATCTCTTCATATTTAGCAAATTACTGGAACCACCAGGTGTAACGTGTAATAACAAGACGTCCAAAAATTGTCACACAGGTAAAATCTCTATCAACTCAAAAAATATTTTCAACGAAAATAAAAGTACGGAACCCATAAAATAAAACACACATATAACATCGAACAATATTTATTGAAATCAAACAGCAAGTTTCCTTTGAAGACGGCTTATGATTAAGTGGAGGTATTGAAAGCTACCAAGTGCATAATAACAGAGTATGTGAAGTAGACAAACTGCCCAGGGGTTCTAATTTCTCACGAATGAAAATATTTGCCCGTTAATCATATTGAAATTGTAATAGTATTTAGAAAAATAGTTCTTTCGACTGAAATAAAAATTACTGGATTAGTTTTTCAACATCGTCATAGTTAGCTAATTATATTTTATGATCATAAAAAGATTACTGCTGAGCGTAGGCCTCCAAGGATTTAAAAAATAAAAATATATATATTTCGTACTTTTACATTTTTGAGTATTGTATCATTATAAGGTAATATGGTTACTTTTAATAATATACAGAGTTACTAAGCTAAATAAAATCAAAATAGAAAAGGATGACACCAAATAAAATTTCTAAGAAGTAATTAAGATGATGAAGGCAATTAAAGAAGAAATAAACAATGGAAATAATAATATGTTGTATAATTATGAATGTACAGAGCGAGAAAAAAAAGGAAAATAAAATTGAATATTTAACTAAATTAGAAAATAAAATAGAATAGGTTAGTTCCTGCAGCGTTTGAAAGTGTAACTGAAAATGATTTCGTAGTCAAAAATAAAATCTTCTTGAAATAATATATGAAAGTATACATAATTACTACAGTGTTTTGAAAAACGTGCAAGTGATTTACAATAAAGTAGAGAATGTTAATATTAAATACTTCACAATACGCTCACCTTAAAACATAAACTGATGTAATTTTGCATGCTTCGTCAACGTTAAGGTTAAATAAAATATATTTTTTAAATTATAATATAATTTACATTCTTGATTTAATCATGACATAGTATGAGAACATGGATTTTATTATCTGTAACAATAAGTCATTAGGAAAATTGTTTTACTCGGACGATTAATGCAAATAATATTTGAATTTTCCTTCGTAATTTGAGACTATGCATAAATTCGGAGCTTCTTATTAGTAAAACCAACTGTCTGACATGAAAATCAAATGGGATTTGATTATTTTGAAGGTCAGTACCCTCACATGCTCACAGATTTATCATATGTTGGAAGGTTATTCGTATTGAGAGCGTCCGTGGCATAGATAGTGCGCCGGCTTTGAAACGAGAGGCCACGGGTTCGATCTTCGTACTGTGATAAAAGTTTATGGGAACCGCAAGAATTTGTTTCGGGTATTTGTGAGACTGTAAAGTCTCTCGTAGTTTCTGATACCCACGAACCAAGCTCGATTTTAGTGTGAGGTCAGGACTACATTTGTGACAAGTATTTATTAAGTATTTATTATTATCTTTATTTATTCCCCTATATGGAATGTAAAATCCATTATAAAGACTATGAAAACAGGACTAAACTACTTGACAGCATCCGTGGCGCTGTCGGTTTGGGCACCAGTTGTGAATCGAGAGGCTACGAGAGTCACATGTTTGTGTGATTCACGACTATGAATTTTTTCGTATCTAGGTGTTGTGAAACTTAGAAGCCTCTTGTAGTTTCTGGTACCCGCTATACAATTTAATCGATTTAAATGTAGAGTCAATTTAACTCTATTGCATAAACGGCTTGAAATGCCGGTTTTGCTCCAGCGTTTCATTCAATGGGCACGAAATTGATTTCCAGAGGCCTAATGCCTATTCTCCCCTTCTATCCTTTTTCCCTCCTCTTGCTCTTTCATATGAAGAAGTTATTAGCGCGTCTTTATTTTAAGTGTTTTGGATATAGGCAGCAGTAGTCTCTCATCATCTAGCGACCTTTTTTCTTGTTTGTCGGCCTTATATAATAAAACCCTCTTTAATATAAATATCTATCTTCATTCTCTGCCACGTCTAGGCATTCATAATACGAATTTGCATAAGAATTCTATTAATAAAGCCGTGAGAATACTTACCGATAAAGCTGGTTGTACGCCCGCCTTCATGCCACAAGCAGCGCGAAACTCAAGATCGGGCTGAGTTCTAAACAGAAGTAGCATTACAATCTTCTTATTTGATATGGACATTGTCTCCCACGGTATAGAGTATATGAACTCTGACATGTCATCGTTCTGAAATGATATGATTAATTTTGTAACACGCGGGTTGGTGGATGTCACATACCATAGATGTCCTTGCAAGGATTTCCACAGTGTGCAGGTCTCTTCAGATTTTTTATTAAGTTAAGTACATGTTAATTGACTATCTTTGCACACAATATGAGTCCGAAAAGTCAAGTGTATGGTATGGGATACTCAACCGCGACAATCGCCTTTAATGGCAGTGCTTGGCCATTCGATTATTTACATGTCACCGAGCAATTTTATTATTGCTTGCAAGTTATCAAATAAAAAAAACCATAGGCATTCGATATTTTCACTTCATATTCTATGAATTTCGACGTAACAATATGTCTTAAATAATATTTACGTAACTGAAAACTTACTTGTCTTCGTATTTCTTCCAACACCACCGACATTAGTATGAGGCCTCCTAAATAAATAAGAATCATCAGTCCGTACATCAAAATATTTTCTTTGTCCTGTAAAGAAACAATTGCGTTATTATTTCTTAGTCTATATTGCTTATTTTCATTTCAAGAAGAATACTGTATTAGCAATTTTATATACTGGTCTTTTATTGACAGCGAAATTTGCCCCTCACTACATTTTTATTTACCCGTCCAGCGATCGCCTTATATAATCGACATCAATGAAGAGTATACGACGTACACCATCATTTTCTCGTCCTCATAATATTTAACCTCTCTCTCAGTAAAAAAAAAAATTCGCGTACAAATTTCGAAAAAGTTGAGGCACTTTCGATATTTAACGGAATACTTTTTGTGAAAGGCTTCCCAAAAATATTTTAAAATGCAAGTATTATTGCTTACGCTTACCACAAATAATGGATTTGGGCTTATCTTAATGGATTAGGATAAACTAGTACTGAAAAGTTTGTTATATATAATATTATATTTAATAATATAAAATGGAAGATACGCACCCCGATCATCAGCTGGTATAGTAAAAGTCCATCTTCAAATAAGTTTTGCAAATAATTCGCCGCAACGTTGATACCGAAAGCAGATTGTACTTCTTGGAAGGTTCTGCAAAACATGAACAATGTTTTAGACGTACCAGGCGTTAATTAGGTTCAATACTGAGAAAATCATATAACATTATCAATCAAAAATAGTAAAATTGCCCTACCAAGGAATTTAAGCTACGAAATAGCAGTTCATAGTCGGCTGTTCAATTAATGAGGTAGATTAAATGAATATAATACTTCTAAATTAATAATATTTTTTTCCCGGTATAAATAAGCATTAAATACTATAAACACCACGCACTATAACGGTGAAGGAAAACATCGTGAGAAAACCTGCATACCCTAGCGATTTTTATAAATTTCCATGGTATGTAAAAGTCCACCGAACCGCACTAAACCAGCGTGGTGGACTATATGGCCTAACCACTCTCGATTGTAGAGTAGGCCCGTGCCCTGCAGTGGGACGTATATGGGCTGATACAGTACACAACTGTTTGTCAATTAGTGTATTAACTACTGAACCGAAAAATCACGTTGAAGATTTCGTTGATGTTCAAATGCCATTAAAATAAGATAGCGGGCTGAGATAAATTAGATTTACCCGGGTTAAACAGTAAACGGCCAACATTGCCGAAAAGGTAATGGATGAATAAAAAAACCTGAATGAAAGATGTCGGCTTTTTATAACGGTTTTTCTTCGAGCAAGTAATTGCTAATTCTAATTACAGCGAAAGACTAATGAAATGCTGTGTAAATATTTATCTCTTGGAGATATTTCTTTTCGTCTAATATTGGTTTTTGAAAGCTATTTTATATCTACCATTCTAAGGACTTTGGGACCCAGTTTTCGCCACATTTCGTATGGTGTAACTTCGAGATGATAAAGCGTATTGATTCTATGAGTTTTATAAGTTTTGGGGTCAATATATTGCTACCATTTAAATCAACTGCACTAAATACATTCTCCAAAGTATTCTTGTAAACATAATCCCAAACTTATGAAAAAGGTCTCGCCACACCTAGACCACACTTCAGACTTACAAAGTATGTATGAAAGTTAATTATTACTCATTTCAATACACCCAAATATCTGGGGGTTCTCCCAACAATTTCAAAGGTATGCAAAGTACAGTAACCGTAACAAGCCAGCACGATGGACTAATGCCTACAACTTTATCATTCTTAGATAAACCTGATTCTGGCAGTACACAGAATAATTAGTATTATAAAAATATGTAATTATTAAATAAATCTCAACTTACTTCACTATAAAAGAATGGTATTGAATGGTGTCCACGAGAAATTGTTTCTGTTGGGGCGGCGTGAAGTCGTCCGACCATTGCTGCTTCAAATTGTACTTCAGAATGTAAATGTGACCTACCAAGTGGTAGACGACTAAGAAATTTATGACGTCAAATGTGATGATCACAGTAATCGCAGTGATTCCTAAATAAATACATAGTGTATGAAGACAGATGAAATTTCTAAAGTTGTACTCATATTCCAGAGGCTGGTATAGATATATGTAGTAGTGGAACTTCAACGTTCTGTTTTTAATCAAGTCTATGTTCCTTATGTTATATATTGTTGGTTCGAGCATCCAGGACGCCCAGCATATTACCAGGAAGAAAGTTAGAAAATATGCAGTGAACCGCGACAGTCGTTCGACTTGTATCACTTTCTGGAATTGAAGACAAAAATATTTAAAATAATAAATACACTCAAGTCATACATATAGTTCTGACCCTACACCAAGAATATACAATGATGGTAGGTCTCTCATATGTGAGATGCCACCTGGGTAGGTACCACCGCAATGTCTATTTCTCCCGCTAAACATCAGTGTCAAGGCACTGTTGTGTTGCGGTTTAAAGGACATTGTAGCCAGAATAACTTTAACATCTTATGTCTCAGGAGGCGAGCGCAGTAGAATGACAAGCATTGCTTTGTAATTCATGGTGTTGTTTGATATTGCTACTATCCATGAGCGGTCGCATCTCTTACCATCAGGCCAATGGCACGCTCGTTTCGCCATTCAATGCAATAAAAAATAAATAAAAGTCATCTGTCGTGAGAATCAAAACCTATGAAAGACTTTCAGTCTAACAACACCTAAAATTGAAACAAATATTTATAATCCGCACAAAAAATTTATCTGAGTACAGGAGACGAACCCGTCGCCTCTTATTTCAGAGCTTGTTCTCAACCAACTACCCCACGAAGGCTTTCAATTGTAAATATGTTTTAAATATGGAAATGTATTACAATTTCATTTAACCCAAGTTCGTAAAGCTGCATGACGTCTTTAAGTTAGTAAAGCAAAAATGTCGAGGATTAATAAGTAACAAACTGTAAAGAAAGTTTGCGTACTCGGCAAGTTGAAAGCGAAACCTTTTTACGTGCATTTTTTCGTAAGCGTGACCTTTGGCTCTTATTAATTTTTTTGAGGTTCTCCAGCAGTATATACATTAAAACAGATTATTTATTTTTCTACTGTTACATTCTGATGTATAAACCACTTGAAGGAGTACAAAACACTAGATAAATTACACAGACGTAAACAGAAACAAGGAAAAAATAAACTTAAGAATGAAAAAAAAGAAAAGAAAAACAAATCAACGGCTACTACACAACAGGACGAATTAACGAAAGAAACAATCAATCTAACTAAACAATACAATTTAACTTCTTACAATTTTAGGTACAAAAAGAACAATAAGATATAGAATAAAATAAACAACAACAAAAAAGTGATAATTTTAATGTGAAATGCTGTGATTAAAGTGTTTTATCAATCTTTCTTTGCATTTCGGATAATATACCATCACTAGATTATTTAATTTTTTATATCCACCAAATTGCTGACCGAAGCAACGGGTGCGACATAAATCTTTAGAAAAATAATTTAAATGTCCCCAGGAAATACTGTCTGTTTGATTAATACTATGGAATAGTGGACAACTTAGGTGGCGTAGTTGGTTAAACGCGGGCTATGGATCGAAAGACGGCGGGGTTAATCCGTGCACCGAGATAAATCTTTGTGTAGCCCGCAAATATTTGTTTCAATTCTTGGTTTTTGTTAGACCGTAAATTCTTTAATCAGGGTCAGAACTATATACGTGACTGTTACTGTAAATGTTGGATATATTAATATTTAATTCGAATTTAGGATTTTCAATTAGGGACACAGTATAAAAGGACACTTTAAAGCAATATTGCCTCGGTGGCGTAGTGGTACTACGGTACGATTGCAAAGCTGAGGTCTCGGGTTCGAATCCCGGGTCGGGTAAAGTGATATTGGATTTTTCTATTCATTATCAGCCCGGAGTCAGGAATTTGTGCCCGATATGGCGATAGGCTCGCTCCCTATCACATCGTGGGACGGAATATACGAGGCGAAACGTGGGTGTTCTGGAAGCACCTCTGCCTACCCCTTCAGGGAAAAAGGCGTGTGTTTATGTATGTAAAGTTATAACTTTAGACAGCCATTTACCGTTTTCACATAATCCGACTCTTTGTTTCTAAGGTGACAGTTATAAATGTGAATTTTATCCATAAAATCTTTCATTACATTTATGTAGCTTTTTAATTTTGCCGATTCAGCTTTCACCTAAAATCATAAATGACACTCATTAAGAGTTGAAATGAATGATATAATACACACTTGTAAATAATGTTCGTTGCGCAAAACTGAAAATTATTATAATGTTTTGAATTCCGATGTTCTTTTACATTTTACAGTCCATTACACAGAATATTTCCAACCAGATTTTAGCGCAAAACATGGTTCTAAAGCAACTTCTACTAGAACAAAACTTACCCCCACTAAAGCTCCGACAGGAGTGATCGTCAACGCAACAATAAGCGTTTGTGGTTCGACTTTATCATAATTCATAGCTATGAATGCGGTCTGTGAGACGGATACCACTTTCCCAAACGTTCTGACGATCCATCTATGGAAATGGAATAATAAGGTCAATCGTCTTGGGATCTTATACCCCCACCATGGCATATAGCACGTGCTGTAGACAGTAGAAATATACGCTAGGACTTTGTAGAACAGCTGATTTCTTGGGTGCTGCCTGAAATGTTAATTTTAGAAGTCAATCGAGATGTTTATAAGGATGTTGAAATAAAACGAATTCTTACGGATTTTATCGCGAATTTGATTTAATTTTTACATCTTTTAATTTCCCGACTATTCGATCACTTTACAGTTTTCGCGGACTGAGGACGGACAGTTGTAATTTAATTGTAAATTAAGGGTTCTTAAATTGTAACATTCAATAAGCGGATGACTAATAACTCAGTTCGCCCCGTGAGCACAAAACTGTAAAGTGATCGAAACGTCGGGAAATTAAAAAATATAAAAATTAAATCAAATTCGCGATAAAATCCGTAAGAATTCGTTTTATTTCAATGTGTAACATTAGCGTAAATCTAAAAAACCATTATGTCTATAAGGATGGCTTAAGAGCAGACGAGATTGTAAAACAGAGGAATGGCGAATAACAGTAAATGGAAAAGTACGTATCATAAGAGATAAAAGAAATTAACAATTTAGAGGAAGACCTATATTTAGCTAAGAAATCAATGTCTGAAGGTGATGAATACTTACAAATAATAATCAGTGCCTCCCATGATTCTGACGTGTCAAGCGAAGAGATACTGAAAGTAGATAAGGAAAGTTACGCAACATTTATGGTTATATCGCGTTAGGCGGCAGTGAGTATCCATTATCACTACCGTTTCCATATTTTCCACCTTTATGTCAGTTGTTTGCGTTACCGTGTTATGGATATTTAGTACGATAGGGAACGCTGCATGTATCGCTTGAGGTACACGCGCTTCTTATCCAAGGTCAATGGTGTGAGTATTATCTTGTATTACAATTTTTTTTAAATATAATACCATACCGATTAGTATAAATTTTTATGGTATTTAAAAGTCCGCCAGCCCGCACTAGGCCAGCGTGGTGGACTATATAGCCTAACCACTCTCAATCGTTCTCTCGATTGTAGAGGAGGCCCGTGCCCTGCAGTAGGACGTATATGGGCTGATACAATACAATATTTTGGTAACAGTTTTGTTGTGTTACGGCATATTTGGTGATATAGAGGATTCTTCAATTGGGTTACGGTATGCCCCTCTAATAACGATGTACAGCTGCTATGCAGGTAGCTCATTGCTCTAAAATATTATGGTTGTGAATCTCGCTTGGATACATTTTCAATAGACTGTAGTATACAACTAGTATATATTTTTTGTGTCCTTGATATATTTAAAATATTTTTATTTCTGCTTGTAGAAGTGTTTGAAATGTTGTTAATTATGCTTATAGAAAGTTTTTGTAAACGCCTTCATACTATAATAAATCCACAAATTCAAAAATCGTCGTCAGCCTATTTTATTCGCAGTTACCAAGGTCGTTGCTAATGTTCCCTAAACATTTAGGAGATGGATGATACTGGGCGATAATATCATTAAATGCGGTAGGTAAATCACAAAATTCTATGTATTCTAATGATAAAACGCGAGTATTATTTTCTGAGCTAAATTGATTTATATCCGCAATATATAAAATATCATTATATAGGTATTTTGAATGTTGTTCGTTTGATATGCTTTCACGCCTTAACTAATCAACTGATCGTCATAAAATGTTGTGTGCACATTTTGGGGGTAGATAGAAAGACGCGGGGACCTTATGTCTCCAAAAAACCTGCTCCCGAAGTATAGGAAAATAATTTTTAGTTTTACATAAATAATTCCTGCTTCGACAAACAAATTATATTGATTGACAAAGCTTATAGAAAGCGCTTTTCTCTGCGCTAATATAGGTTTTGTAGGTCTAGTTTTAATAGTGATTGAATAAGCAGACATCCCGCATCTCACTTAAGCACTTACAAAAGGAAAGATGCCAAAAATAACTCTCAAAGTGGATGTTATTCCTGATGTAAATAACGTTACTAACGACATCGCTTGCCAAAGATGGCATACGGAAGATGTAGCAAGACCCGGACAGTCCACTTAAAACTTTAAATTTTACGACTTCGCCAACACAAAAATACGGTTCTTTTATCAAGCGAAATACTTTATCGTCGGAATTATTGAAGTTCGGGCTTTAATTACCGCGGGATAAGTGTTTCTAGAGGAGTATTTTCAATTGTAGAAAACTTTCGCGAGTCCGCGAGTTATCGGATGATAACTGATCACTTCTTAGCAAATGCGGAGATGCTTTTGAATAGAACGATGTAGAAGAGCGTATTATGTTTCCATTAAATACCATAAACGTATTAGCGTCACACACGTATAGACCACTGCAATGTCTATTTCTCCCACTAAACAGCAATATATACGCATTGTTGTGTTCCAGTTTAAGGACATTGTAGCCAGCGTAACTACTAGACATCATGAGACTTAACAATTTATGCCTCAGGATGGCGAGCGCAGTGGAACGCCAAGCATTGCTTTGTAATTCATGGTGTTGTTTGGTTTTGCTACTATCCATGAGCGGTCGTGTCGCTTACCATCAGGCGAATGGCATGTTCGTCTAGCTATGCATTGCAATAAAAAAAAACTAAAGGGGCAACGTCAAAGGCGGAGCTCCTACATGACCTGTATACTATCTGGTATATTCATGAGTGACGGTCATAATTTATTTTCAGGTAGG
Source organism: Theretra japonica (assembly GCA_033459515.1). NCBI lineage: Eukaryota > Metazoa > Arthropoda > Insecta > Lepidoptera > Sphingidae > Theretra > Theretra japonica. The sequence goes on along the minus strand of CM065938.1, from coordinate 3,927,265 downwards.
CAATAATAATATCAATGTGGACAATGCACTTGATGTGGTGAGCATTTTAGTCCGGATAGAGTATTACAGTAGAGATAATCTGTGTATTATCTTTCGCTAATATACACAAAATGGGACTGGCATGTATTACCTCATAATATAAAAGTCACATAAATTTTATTGAAATAAAAAGTAAAGTATACACAATTATGCCGAACTGTATATTTCATACTATGTAGTGAATGAACCGAAACGTCGGCCTTGCATGAATCATCATAGCGTATCATCGCTATCGAGGCAAAATCGAATTTTCGAGTACCAAAAACAGTAGGTAGGTTTGCCTACTAGTCCATTAAAAATATTGTATCTACAATAAAATTTTACAGCACGATCCCAGTAATCTACTGCGCAAATCTAAAATATTTCAGCGTGTGTAATGTAAACACATTTTGCGAAACATTTTCCATTTAATAAACCGCGTTTTCATTAACAGTGTCCTGGGTTTTTTGCGAATATGTTTTCCTACGTTACTTCCATGCCAAAAATTCTCGTTTTCAATATAAAACAATGGATACGAGCGGCAGAAACACGTCGACAGCCCGCTCTCCTCTTTCATTATGATAATCACCAAGCACTGCACATTTTTTTTGTGCAAATGTGCAATTTTCTCCTGGTTCCACTCTTTGAGCTAATGTGGTGTTCTTAATAATAGACCTTATATTATTATTCCTTTATACTTATCGTACGCGATGACGGAAGCAATCTGCATTATTTACTTAAGTGACTTTTGTATTTGCGTTGAAGTATTTTATAATCGATGCAATTATAATTAATATAACATCGGCTGGGTAAGAACGGGTATTCTTTCTTCCTACTTTTATAACTCACGAGTGATTCCGCATTTTAATTTATACGTTGAGGAGTGGCTATAATCGGACTTCAACATTTTCATAATATTAGGAAATTAAATTGAGACAAGAGGTAGAGTTCATATATTGTAATTTTTGTTGAAAATTGAATATGTGATTGTATTTTAACCAAACTAAAGGTCAATTTTTATACATTTGCCTATTTTTTTAAAAAATTGCTACTAAAACTAAATATAAAAATCAGGAAACAAGTAGGGCGAAAAAGTTAAACATAATACGCGCTTATCAAAGGCACGCAAAAAGAGTAATATTGTACAATTTATACAACATTGCGGACTCACAACTCCAGTTGTTGAAGAGCAGACTGACCAACAACGAATAATTTTGAAATTCTGCTGTTAAATTTGAAACTTCCGATAGCATGCTCCATGCTAGCAATATTGAACTAAACCTACGTATAAATGCAATAGAATTTCTTACAGGTAAGTTTGTTTAATCAGGAGTGTGTATTTTTTTTATCAATAATTTAGGCATACAATGATATATCAAATATTTGTACTTCGTTGAGCTCTTGTTATGTGCATTTAAGCCGCATTTACACGAGGAGAGTTTCTTGCTTCGAAGACACAATTATCGTAAGAATATAAAAAAGTTGCATCGTGTAAACGTTTGTCAGAACGCGATAATCTATGGCGGTTACGTCATGCGATAATCGCATACGATTCTCGCCGCGAGAAACTCTTCCCGTGTAAATGGCGCTTTATGCTTTTGGATTCAACGATATACGGGTTCAACACTTAAATTAGACATATGCAAATGTAAGGCGGAAAATTTGTGTGGATTATTAAAATAAGTAGGACTGATAGAGATGGTATCATATAAAAAATGGACGTGAAATAACAGCTTTGCGTTTAATTCCGTGAGTAACTGGGTGTGATTATTAAATTAGAAATCACTTTGTCATGTCAGTATATCATGTGTATTATCGGGAGTAAATTAATAGCTGCTTTATGCATCTAGTCGCTGCCGGCCCTCTTGTGCAAGTCTGACCCTCATCTGAGCAGAGAATTTTCCACGCTTACATTCGAAGTCGTTCATTTTTTCTAAATCTGAATTTATTATGATCATAACTTTTAGATTAAAACTTTACCTTCCAACACTGCGCTTGAATGAATCAACACTTCAAGATACTTAGCTATCAAAATAAAACACAGTCCAGCAATCAACCCAATAATCATCCCTCCTATCGCTGCAAGTCAATCGTCCGAGTATAAATTCTAAATCTAGGCTTGTTCACCGAGCGCGGAGTGAGTTATCACCCCCGGCTCTTTGTCGCTAATGTGTTTCATCTATCATCCGAGCCCCGACGTTATTGGATTTTTCCCTTTCAAATGCATGCCTGTAATGTAACAGAGCTGCGGCAAGACCGTGTTTTATCTCGTTTAATTCAGATGAGGGTTTGCTTATGCTAATGCTGAACTTTTTTCCGGCTTTCTATTAGTACGTTCATTAGCTGACGTTGGGATCTTTGTTTTGTGGACAATATTTTGGTATAATTGTGTTGGATTCGGTATTTCCTAGGTAATATTTTTTAATAAAAAATAACGTGTATTTAACATATAAACATCGTAAACATCACGCCTTGTTCCCAGAAAGGGTAGGCAGAGGTGCAGGACACTCACGTTTCGCCTTATGTCTTCCATCCAATGATGTGATAGGGGGCGATATATTCCCATATAGGGCACAAATTCCTGTCTCCGGGCTGATAATGGATAGAAAAATCCAATTTCACTTTGCCCGACCTGGGATACAACCTCGGCTTTGTAATCAAACCGTAGTACAGTCACGAGCATAAATATATTACTATGGGCAGATTAGCAAAAATATCTGTCCGAAGAACGAGTTCAATAATATCTGTCTGCACGGACGCAGCAAAAAGATCTGATATTATCAGGCAGCATAATGAAGTGGCATCAAAATTATGTGACGAAAATGTACATCAAATAATTGTGATAACCTTTCGTAGCATAAATATGTGACATCAACTAGGTGGCAAAATTTTCCGATCCCTTGTGGAGAGCAAATATATGTATCGCTTTCTATTTCTGTAATTTGCACGGATTCCTCACAAAAAGCATAAATATGTGACATCATCTATGTGGCAATAATATCTGACATCCTTACAATTTATAAACAATAATATGTTTGATATTATATATAGCGTCGGTAAAAAGGGCCAAAATGTTTTATTGAATAGTATTAGAATTATGTATTTTGCCGGGAAAGAACATGAACAAAAACACGTTACAAATATTTTTATTTGCCTAATCAACTTTTTTAATTTATTATTTTAATTCATTATGCATATTTTTAATAAGTGGAAGGGAAGAGACGCGTTGGAGAATAAAAATTGTGACTGCAAAACATCCGGGAGTGGACCAGCATCAGCACCGTTGAATAACTGTTCCATCTGGCTGATGAAAAAGAAAAATACAAGAAGCTGACGGCCAACCTCAAACACTGAAAAGGCACTCAAAGAAGAAGAATGTATATTGCATCTTATTGAATGTATCTTCGATCAAATATATACTTTCATCGAAGGCAGCCGTAGACAAAAAAGATCTACCCACTTGAATAAATAATTCAATTTCGTCGTGATATAGGATATATCAAGACATAAATATAGTAAAAAAGGACAGCCCATATTAAAACAATGTAAAATATATATTTTTTTTATTATTTCGTATTAATTTCAAATTAAATTGAAGATAAAATTATGTCAGATCTTATAGCCACCTACGCTCCAGGCTGGACGATCCCAGTGCTGGTGAGTGGACCATTGTGGCAGTGCGTCCTGTCCTTGACCAGTGGCTGAACAGGCGCCACGCCGCGATGGCGTACCGCCTGACGCAGGTCCTATCGGGGCATGGGTGCTTCGGTATATACCTATGGCGGGTGGCTAGAAGGGAGCAACCGCCATGTGTCATCATTGTAACAACTGGCCGGAGGACACAGCCCAGCACACTCATTCGGAATGCCTAGCCTGATTTCTGTGATTGCCTCCATGGTCGAGAGTCGGAGGTCGTGGTAGGCAGCGCTCTTCTTTTGCGAGTCCGTAATTTCTCAGAAAAGCGCGGATCGGGATCGTGAGCGGAACAATACCGCATGCCGCCTGCAAAGAAGAAGGCGCCAGGTAATAAACGGCTGACCCGGCGCCTTTACCCTGGGGTTCGGGGGTGCAAGATTTCCGCCGCGGTACCCTCTTCCCGTCGTAAGAGGCGACCTAATGGGGTCTTCGATGTCGCTGGGCACACTGCGGGGGCGGTGCGTCCTCACGTATAACGACTCCGTGACGTGCGATAGAGCCTCGTCTCTTTCATGAACGCCCATAACACTTTTAACTGGTATCCAAAAAAATTGTCGTAACTGGGGGTCATCCGCGCTCTCTATAATGGAAGTACCAGCAATGATTTTGCGCGGGGCAGTTACGCGTACATAAATCGGGCGCTTTTCGCCCTGGGATGTCCTGTGCCCCCCACAATACGTGTGACGGTCATTGAGGGGTTTTTAGTTAGTATGCTGGCATAGGTATTGTTAAGGACCCAACTTGGTCACAGTATCCGCATTGTGCCGGGCTTGAATGCCAGAGACATTGACATACCCCTTTCGGCCTCCCCCGGGTACCCCGGGGAGCTTAATAGCTTTACCACTTGAAAAAAAAAAAGATATTTTTGCCACCTAGTTGATGTCACATATTTATGCTTCGAAAGGTTATCACAATTATTTGATGTACATTTTCGTCACATAATTTTGATGCCACTTCATTATGCTGCCTGATAATATCAGATCTTATTGCTGCGTACGTGCAGACAGATATTATTGAACTCGTTCTTCGGAAAGATATTTTTGCTAATCTGCCCATAGTAATATATTTATGCTCGTGACTGTACAACCATGCTAGAGGCAGCATGTATTTCAAAGTTTTATTTTAATTGTCTTTAGGTGCCTAATGAGTCAAACACAGATCTCCTTTTGTAGAAAAGTGATGCACACGTTCATCGACAATTTCATCGACACATTTTATTCGCTTACCTAGTAATTGTATTTATAAATGCAGCAATTGTTTAGAATATTTTATGGTTTTATACTACAACTCATTAGCGGACAAGAGGTGATTTTAACGAGATTGTATCTCTCTGGAACGCAATAGTTTATTTTTTTTTCGATTACGTAAATCCTATTTCTTCTTTATAAAATAAAACAAGCAATTAATCGAGAATTTGTTCACATTAAATAATGCTAAAAGAATTTGAAAAGCGCACAAAAATAACACACTTTCGCAATAACAATATTTGTTATGTAAATTGTCATAACGCCATCTAGTGTCGATCGTCCGCATCGTACATCGCTTAATTGATTATATATCTATGATTTGTCATGTGTGTACAGCGCCTGATCAAGGGTTCTGACCGCCCTAGGCTAATTATGAGGTCGCGCCCCCGTCAGGTGCATTACAATAAGCCTAAAAAGTGGTATATTAGTTTTGTTAAATTTAGAAGTGTGAAATAATTTTAACATGACTCATACAACTTATAAAAGTTGTCAGATTGATCTGCAAGCGAAACTAAATCTGCAATCGAAACTAACGTTGTCCTTTAATCTGCACGATATTCAACAATTGCTTCGACTTTAAGTATTTTTTTTATATTTAAACTTTTGTTAAGATAATATTTAAAAAAGACGGGAGGCATCATACAATTGAAACACTTTTGTAACTGATTAATGATATATTTGAAAATTATAGTTCAATGAAATTATAATAAAAACATAGTTAAGTATCAAACAAATTATTATTAGTTTACACAAAAGTCTTTTTTCGTGCTTTAGCGTTTGCAAATCTTTCCACATTTTTTTCGAATTTAATTGTTTGTAAAAAATCACTTTCTATGTACATTAGCGAGAGTGCTCCAAGTTTTTGCTGGCGGAGTGTGGAGCGCAAATAATTTTTTACTCTTTTAAGTGCTGAAAAGGACCTTTCGCCGCTGCAGTTGGTAACACTCATTGTCAAAAAAATTCTTTATATTATCTCCACATTCGGAAACATGCATGAAATATTAAAACTTTTTATTAATTGCAACAAACCCTTTGGGGTTTGAGCAGAAATAGAATGCTCAGCCGGGGTGTCAGATTTTAAGAACTGCGCTAAATGGACGCATTCTTCTGCAAAGGTTTCTCCTAAATCAGTAGCATATAGTAGCTTTAACTCCTTTGCTTTCCTTCTAATCAATTCACTGTCGTCTAGTTCATGCAGTTTCCATAAGTAACTAAACTTTGTGTTTACTTTATTATAAATAAATTGCCTGCTTTTTAAGTGCACTTTAAGACAGTCAATAGCGACATAATAATTATTCACGATGAAAGATCGTCTCCCTTCTAACTCAATGTGCCCCGTTTTAACCTCATCAAAATGAAATTTTGGTTTCTTTCTTCTTCTTTCATCTTTTTTATATGTGGTCACTTCGCATCTCTCGATTGCCTCTGATTCGAATTTTTCGAACTGTTTTTCGTTACGTAACGTGTCAAGATGAGCATGTAATGTCTCATAAAGAGTAACAACGTTAGATAAATCAATCGAACTAGCTTGTAGCTGCTCACTGACGATTTGAAACTTCACGAGCACAGAGTTCCAAAAGCACAACATTATTGTAATTTCTAGAGTTTGCATTTTTTCTAATATAACTCTTGCTTCTATTTTGTTCTCCTTACTTTGATTTTCGTCTTCACAAATAGAATTTAGTGCTTCCAGAACTTGTTTGTATGAACTGTATAAGGCTTTGCTTGCATCTGCTCGCGCACTCCATCGAGTTTTTGATAGATTTTTTAGTACCGTCGATTCTTCATCCAATTTAGATAACAAAATTTGCCATCTACTTGTAGATCCAGAAAAAAAATTATATAGTTGTTGTTCTAGTATAAAAAAAGCAGCTGACTCGTCACTACTTTCCGCGGCAGCCGATCCCACGAGTTGGAGAGAATGCGCTGCACAAGGAACAAAAGTAGCCAGAGGATTTACAGCTTTAATTCTTGACTGAAGACCTTTGTATTGACCAGACATATTGCAAGCATTATCGTAACTTTGTCCACGGCAGTCTTTAATATCAAGCTCTAAAGTTTTATCAATTGTCGCAAGAACAGCCTTCTCCATGTCTTCACCTTTATGACCGCAATTGGATAAAAATGTGACAAAACGTTCGACAGGTTCTCCGTCAGGCATAACATATCGAATTATAAATGTCAACTGATCAGTGTGTGAAATATCTGGAGTAGAATCAATGCTAATCGAATAATATTTAGCTTTTTTTATTTCTCCTATAATCGAAAGTCGAACTTCGTCAGCGAGAAGTAAAATAAATTCATCGATTATAGAGGAAGACAAGTACGATGTAGAACCTCTGCCTTTTTGTCCAAATCGCACCAAATGTTCAGCCATGAAAGGATCAAATTTAGGTATAAGTTCAATACAGCCAAGAAAATTTCCGTTTAGTGCAGATCCAATAACTTCATTTTGACCGTGAAATGGAAGCCCACGAGAAGCTAAAAACTTAATTGTTTCTATTACACGTAGTAATACATTTCGCCAATAAGTTATTTCTTCATTATATTGTTTGACTATTTGGGTATCCAATCGGTGTAAAAGTTTTTCTCTACATACAAATTGTCCCAGACATTTACGATGCTCCGGAGAGTTGTCATGATCAGTTATTAAGTTAGAATTCTTCCAGTCATTAAATCCATTTTTGGCAAATGCGGATGTTCCTCCATATAATTTGCAAGGACCACAAAACACGTGACCTGTGGATTCTGAGTATACTAACCAGCTTCTCTTCACAATTTCGCCATTAACAAGCTTTATCTCAAACATATTTTTAGATAGAAATCTTTTTTGATTTGTATACTGCCTTTCTGATCTAGAAAAATCTAATTCTTCGTTTTGTTGCAGTCCTTTTTTAACAATATAATCTCGAAATTCATCGTTTACTTGCCACAGTGCAGGGTCGCTTGACGGAATAAACGGCTTTTCTTCTATTATAATTTCGTCTTCTTTGTAGATCTTTGGCGTTGTTGCTTCTATAGGACTAGTGATGGAGGGAGAAACGTAAGCACAGTCTCCGGTAGAGGGACCAGGGCAAGAAATCGCTGTCGATATTGTAGCATTCGTCACCGTTTCAGTCCTTTCTGAAGAGCTCGTAAAAAATGATTCTAGTTTACGAGTATGTTTTAAAATGTTTTCTATCTTCTTTTCCTTTTCTTTTGCTTTTTTTCTGTATTCTGCTCCACTTGGCTTTTTTACTATCGAACTACTCTCATTACCACTCATAGTCCTTAAAATCACGGAATCACTAAGTAAAAGACAATAAATATCAATCACCAAAAATTAATATACGCGAGCGCATGATATTATGACGGACGAACGACTACAAAGTACTAACAAACGGGGAATCCGTCGTCGATGTGTTTCATGGCGAGCTGCGCTGTTGCCAGCTCACTTACTCACTCGAACACCGACCGATTCGAATGACAAGTCAGTGTTTGATAAACAGGTGCTTTATATAAAATTGTATTTATTGTTATAATCTCAGGGACTCGCAAGCTTTTTCAGTTCACAGTTTAGGTTTTGTGTTTTGTCTTGGTCTAGTTGAAATATGTAGGGTAAAAGCAATGACGCTAGATTAAAAGTGCATGCGAAGATAAGATGTCAGCGCGCCCCCCCGATCCTCGCGCCCTAGGCTGCAGCCTAATTAGCCTAAGGGTTAATCAGGCCCTGTGTGTGTATATTTTATTCTCTGTAAAATATCTTTTTTAAAGTCAGTCTCTGGTTAATGGACTAAATGCGGTTGCCTACATGTTGACGGTGGTCGCGGGTTTAAATCCCAGGGCACACCTCTGACTTTTCGGAGTCATGTGTGCATTGATAGTCAATCACCACGCACTATAACGCTGAAGGAAAACATCGTGAGGAAACCTGCGATAGTGATTTGTATAAATTACTATGGTGTGTAAAAGTCCGCCAACGCAATAGGCCAGCGTGGAGGACCATATGGCCTAACCACTCTCAATCGTACCCTCGATTGTAGAGGAGCCCGTGCCCTGCAGTGGGACGTATATGGGCTGACACAGTACAGTAAAGCCATTCTTTGAAAACACTGCCGGTGTTGTAGTAATATTTGCACCATTTTCCTCAGAATGCACTTCATCTTCAATGTCTCAGTGTCAGGTATGTATCAATTTGAACGGGCCAGTGTTTACAGGCTCCCAAGTTATTAAGCTCTTGCGGCATCAAGTGGCTCGTTTATTCTGGCCTCACGTGATAGATTAAGATAAATTGGCGTTGATAACTGTGACTGAACTGTTCCGTATACGCTTTTATCTTCCTCTGGACGGCATCTTTGTATATTGTTTGGAAGAAATCTGTTTAATGATACATATATAAACTCACGGTTTTTTCCCAGAAGGGGTAGGCAGAGGTGCTACCAGGACACCCACGTTTCGCCTTGTATGTTCCGTCCCACGATGCGATAGAGGGCGAGCCTATGTTTATTGATTTCTTAGATTTACGACTGCCTCGGTGGCGTAGTGGTACTACGGTATGATTGCAAAGCTGAGGTCGCGGGTTCGAATCCCGGGTCGGGCAAAGTGATATTGGATTTTTCTATTCATTATCAGCCCGGAGTCAGGAATTTGTGCCCGATATGGCGATAGGCTCGCCCCCTATCACATCGTGGGACGGAATATACAAGGCGAAACGTGGGTGTTCTGGTAGCACCTCTGCCTACCCCTTCTGGGAAAAAGGCGTGTGTTTATGTATGTATGTTAGATTTACGCTAATGTTGTCATTGAAATTAATAATTTTTAAAGATTTCATCGCGATTTGGTTAATTATTTTTTTTAACTTCCCGACGTTTTGATAAGTATACAGCTTTGGGGTCACGGGGCGGACGAAATTAAACCAAATCGCAATAAAATTCGAAAAAAATATTTAATTTTAAAAAGTCTGTTGTTTAATAATACCGTTAATAGAATCCTATTGCTTTTGTTCCGCACCTTGGAAGATAGTTCGCACCTCAAAAATCGTATGATTTCGCAGAAAAAAATTCCGATGAATGTTGATGTTCGAATCCGTACAAAGATTTAGCAAGTATTCCTTTAAGTAAAGGAAAGTAAAGTATACATTAATTATGAGTAATGAAAATGTGGATATATGAATTAATTATGAATTGTATTTATTAATTTCAATTTAATAAATGGAAATATAAAACTAATTAACGATTTTCTCGAGTATAAATATTTCGAATTTATTGGTTTTAATTAATTCGCATTAACAAAATCAATTTAATATTTTGCTCTTATTGATGTTAGGAATTAAATAAGTATCAGGTCAACTAACGACGCAAATTCATAATACCTAATCCTCATATTTTGATATCAAAAAACTCTACCATTTAAAAACGAAAATTAACAAATCAATTTCAAAATCAGACAAACAAAAAAGCCATCACACAAAGCGAAGCCCTTAGTCAAAACTGAAAGTACCGTAATCAACCAGTTAAACGGTTTACGCCCAGTCGAAAATTATCAGAAGCCTAGACAAGCGGCGACAGCTTAATTACAAGCGATAACATTCACGCTCAACGGCTCGAAGTGGATCACGAACCTATTTCTATGCTAATGTAGGCCCCTTTCGTGTTTGCAACCTGCCTTATTTAACTGTTAGTTGCAATTCATCAAAAATACTTAATTAGCGTTTGGCTGCGTCATTGGATCGGTTTGGCGTACCGGACATTGTTACTATGGCTTCGAGTTCTTTGGTGCAATTGCAAAAGAGCGTATTCCCATCTTAAAGGCCGGCAAAGTATTTCTATGCTCTATGGTGCTGCAGATGTTCATGGGCGACGCAATGGTTATCACTTACCATCAGATGAACCGTATGGTAGTTTGTCCCTTATAATATTATATATATAAAAAATACTTAATTAGCGTTTAATGGTTTATGTCATTAGCTTGTTTCGGAAATAATTTTAAAGAAAAATGCAATCGTCTGAAAGATGTAATGCCTTTGATGATAGAGACAAGCATGACTGCATTTTGGTGATTCCTGGGTCCTGATACAAAATCTGTTTTTGTAGCAAATGATCAATGGAAGCCGAATGTCACTCACTAGATTCCGAACATAAATCTATGTAAAGTGTTAAAATAAATAACCAAAATTTTGCTGCTATAGTCACGTCGTTTTTATCGAAAAGTTAATAAATAATTTTCCTTAAAACCGCTATGATCGAATTGCTTGTAACGTATCTACGTCCAAGATATTATATTTCTGTTGAAGATAAAAATATTGAGACGTTCATTGATAGGAAATCGAGTAGGCTGATATTCATGTCCTTTGCCAAATACCAATGTATGTTCTGCAATCGCTCAAAATAAAATTCACAGACCTTACGATAGTTTCGCGAAGCTACTACTCTAATCAACCAATATCCAAACCCTCAATCTAGCTAATGAACAACTAAAAAAGCAGCACTAACCCCCTCCAATACAAAATCCCGCCAATCCTATCAAAAATACATGAAATACGATGATTGCACAAAACGTATTAATCCACTCAACTCTAATCACGATAACGTAAAACAAACATATTCAGCACTAAGGAAATACTGCGAAGTGAAAGCAAAATCTCGATGCTCCTTCTAGCGTACATGATGCATGCTGAATAACTAACGAGCTCGACCTGGGAGCATGGCAACAGTAATTCATACCGAGGGCGATAAATAACGCAAACCAATCGCGCTGGAAGAATGTTATGTTCAGGTGTTGATGGGAAATTGAATTTGTCGATGTTTGTGCTTGAAAAATATAAGATGCCTGATTTAACAGTATTGTGGGCCTGAATTTTGACACTGGCCTGTATATGTCACACGGGGTGATATTGACATGTGGTATTTAATTTAAACCATATGTTCCTAACCATCCCAGCTAACATTGTACCAAGTTGGAAAAAGAACTGCCTGGTAGTTTTTTCAAAATCCGCGATATTAGTTTTCAAGGCTTTTGATCAACCCGTTTAGATACGTGTTTTTTTACGGTTCAGGCAAGTTCCTGAAGCGAACTGAAGTTCAGCTAAGCTGTAAAAATACTCGTATTGCAAGGTGGCCAAATATCGTGAAAATTAAAATCACGATTTTTGACCAAAAATTACATCGTGATTTTTTTAAACTTTATACAATGTCACCTGGGGTGTGGAGAAAAATGTGGGTTAATTAAATACCGTATATCAATATCACCCTGTATAAGTTTGTTGAAGTAATCATGTGTTTACTTCTCTCTTTCTCTCTCTCTCCCTTCAGCCACAGGAAGTCCACTGCTGAACATAGGCCTCCCCCAAGGATCTCCACATTGAACTGTTCGAAGTGGCCTGCCTGCAATGTAAGCTTAATTTGATATCATTGATGATTCCGTTCTCGTTATATTTTTATGGAATTAAAGTCGAAGCATTTCACTAGTGAGTAGAGAGTTTCCATTGAATTTGTACATAAGTAGTGTTATTAAAATATTTACCTCTTTTTTACATTTGAAAATAAAATATGGCAATGAAATATGAAAGGTAAATTTTTCCTTCCTAATTTTACTATCTACTAATCTTGCTTTGAATTTGAATTTTCAGTGCAATACAAATTATAGAACCAAATAACCCCGAATTTTAAACACAATACTAGACAGGTATAATTATTTTTGAACATTTAGTTCGCACATTGTTGTTACAAGGGCGAATTTGATAATTCTAATAACGAGCCTATTGTCATATTTTTAAGCTCGAAAATGTTTATATAGCCTTATTTATAAAAAAACCTGAATTTGATTATTTTGCGGATGAATGGACGACGATATTTAATATTAATCGAGTGCTTGAGGTTCTGCGAGCGAGATGCTTGACTTAGTACCTTAATTTTAAGTTATCAATGAAAATTATGTTAACCGTATTAATTAATTAAAATAAATAAATAAACTATGTATCATTAAGCACGTGGTGGCCTATTCGTAACGATTCAAACGGGTCTGCCTGGGCTGTTTTCATGGTTTCAAATCCCAATGCACATCTTTGAGTTTCCTCCGTCATGTGTGTATTGATAGTCAATTACCACGCACTTCAACGGTGGAGGAATACGTCGTGAGGAACCGGCATACCATAGAGATCATAAAAATATTTTTTTCGGAATTTTATGTGAAGTCCGCCCCGCACTATACCAACGTAGAGGACTATATTATGGCCTGACCCCTCTCAATCGTACTCTCAATTTTAGAGGAATCCTGATCACAGCAATGGGCAAGTATGGCTTGATACATACATACAAATATAAACGCGCCTTTTCTTAGAAGGGGTAGGCAGGGTTGCTACCAGGACATCCACGTTTCGCCTTGTATGTTTCGTCCCACGATGGAATAGGGAACGAGCCTATCGCCATATCGGGCACAAAATCTTAACTACGGGCTGGTAATGAATAGAAAAATCTAATGTAATTTTGCCCGACCCGGGTTTCGAACCCGAGACCTAAGCTTTATGATCTTACCGTAGTTCACCAGCGCCACCAAGGCAGTTGATACAATACAGTAGCCATTAACCTCTATCCCGGACTCTAACTACTAAATTATTAACACCTATTTCAACTACAAACCGTGCCTCAGGCTACAAGCCTTCTCTTACAGCCCGAGAGTCGATCGCATCAAAATAGAATTCAATTTTGTCAACAATTCCCAACTGTATGCATCAGTTTCGACACTTGACGTTACTCACACTCAGGCGTCCCATTTCACCCATGTTTACTTCTTATTCATTAATATCAATATTGGTTCGGCAAGCACCTTCGAACCTCGGCTCATATTTGAATTTGCGTTTCCTACATTGGTAGCCTGAATTGTATCGAATTCAATGGGATTTACTTGCTGGTTTCTGATTCTTTGTATAGTATAGATACGTCACTATAGTACGGGTCGAAATATGAAACATTTATGAAAAAAAAATGATTGATGAAAAACTTATGCTTTCATTTTAAGACGGTGATGGAATTTTCGTATCAGCGCGGATATTGTCTATTGTTCATTATGTTTGATATTTCTACGAGTATATATTGATTCAGAATGTTTTGCGTGTCAGGTTCAGCTTATCTACCTATATTCAGGAGCATGCTAACATAATAGTTTTGATTATAGTATAATTAAGTTCTCTGCATTTACATTTATTTCGTTATAGAACATGCGTACACATACTCACGACTTTACTCAGAAGAGGCAGGCAGAGAAGCTACCAGGACACCCACGTAATAGCAAATTAACGTTTTATAGTAATTATAATGTATTAGAAAGATCTACCAGGCATTTAATTATAATAACTATTATCTTGGCTTCTAACAAATAACTCTATCCATTTTCAACAGATTGTTCCAAACTAAATTAATTGTTTTTCAAATAATCTCCCTAAAGGAAACAAAAGTTTATTTCTAGAACTAAATAACAACGGAATGAACAATTATAATAAAGAAAGTAATCTTTGAGTATCTCTACCAGCAAATATTTACTCTCTAGGATTTCTGTAAAATAAATTGACTTTTCTTTACATCCCTTGAATGAAAGCAAGGTGCTGCAAACAATTAAGTCTTAAACTAAATAATTACATTGTTGTAGAGTATTTGAAACTATAGATATTTTATGTTCAGTTTTATTTCAAAATTCTTTATAAAATATATTCTACAATTGAAAATGAAAATAATTTATTATATTCAAATATTTAACATTTTTTAGATCAGTCATTTTTGATCTACCACCCGGTTCGGAAATTGGTTTTCAATAGAGAAGAACGGGCAAGAAACTCTAGTGTTGCCTTTTCAAAATAGTTAAATGTAACACAGCCTTACTTTAGTTAGCTTAAATTACAAAATTCGTAATTGGTTTGATAATTATAATACCAGTAAATTAGAAGTAACTAAATCTTCCTTTGTATTTTCGTTAGGTAAATATGATTCAGTAATTATTTCAACAACTTGAAGTGGTAGTGGGTAGAGTGGAAGTGCGGCGGAAAAGTTCTTGAGTAAAGTGATGGCAGTGATAATCCTTAGGGGAGGTCCATATTCACTGATGGATTATCTGGACATACATACATGAGGTGCTAACAAGACATCCACGTTTCGCCTTGTATTTTCCGTCCCATGATGTGATAGGGGGCGAGTCTATCGCCATATCAGACCCAAATTCCTGACTCCGGGCTGATAATGAATAGAAAATCCAATATCACTTTGCCCGACCCGGGATTTGAACCTGAGGCCACAGCTTTGCAATCGTACTAGTACAGCTGCGCAATCGAGGCAGACTTTCTGTGGACTTTCGAGGATGTGGCTGAAGAAAAAGAATCCATATCATCCTTTCACATTTATTTTGAAATACTTAAACCGCATCTACAAGCCCAAATTGCGGTACAATATGAATTAATTATTCAGGGAATTAGCTGATCTAGATAACCATCACTTGAATGATACAACTAAAACACAATACATTGGGTATTTATTGAACAATTGCTTGCGCGTGTCTTTTTTATTGCGTATTTCCTCGTAAGTTCCAATGTAACTGTTTGTGTGTTACTTCCTCGAAAAAAGGATGGATTACAACGAATTAGAAGGCTTCCTTTGTGTGTTTATTCAATAAGAGGAAAAAAGGCGAAAGATAGTGGATTTGTTTGGTAAAACTTCGCTTCTGGGGATAAGACGTAGGATAAATAGTAATAGATTGTCATAAAGTGAATCAAGATTACTATAGTTAAATGCGATTGGTTGATCTACTAAACGTCATCTATCATTTGTTGGCGTGTGGCGAAATTTGGAACTACAAATAAAATTCAAAAATTATGTTTTTAACGCATTATTTCAGATATGTTTTTATAATATAAACAATCCCAGGGCACACCTCTGACTTTTCGGAGTCATGTGTGTATTAATAGTCGATCACCACGCACTATAACGGTGAAGGAAAACGTCGTGAGCAAACCTGCATACCATAGGGATTTGTATAAATTTCTATAGTATGTAAAAGTCCGCCAACCCGCATTAGGCCAGCGTAGTGGACTATATGGCCTAATCACTCTCAATCGTACTCTCGATTGTAGAGGAGGCCCGTGCCCTGCAGTGGGTCGTATATGGGCTGATACAAAAAACAATATAAACAATAAGAATTTATACTCCTTATCTAATATGACATGTATTAACTTGTCCAGTGTAATAAACTGTGAAGAGAAAAGACTATTAACATGTCTACTGTCTAGTGTAATTAAATGTGAACCGAGAAAAACAACTCTTATTAATTTGACAAAAGCGTTTTCTTTTTGTTTTTCTTTTTTTATACTGGCACGGCATAATGACTGCACTGCACCTGATGGTAAGCGCAAAATGCCATCCAGACAGAGTATCGAATGGCATCAGACGGCGGTCCCATGCCATTCGATACAATTTGACAGCCTGCGTGGCGTAGTTGGTTAGACGCCGACTCTGAAACGAGAGGCCGCAGGTTCGATCCCCGCACCAGCACAGATGTTTGTGTGGCCCACAAATATTTGTGTCGGGTCTGGGTGTTTGTGAAACCGAAATGTCTCTCGTAGTTTCTGATACCCGCAAAACAAGACTCGATCTTACGACTTTGTTACGGAGGGAAGTGGACAATATTATTTATTTAATAATGCCGGCCTGCTGAGATGCTTCTTCACACTACGGCGGAAGGACTCAGGGTTATAGGAAGGAGAGAACACGTGTGACGGCAAACATTTCCACAGCTTTCGGCGACAGAAGATCTTAGACGACCTGTACTTATATTTCCATCAGATGACTTGGACAGCGCTGTACTGTAAGCCAGAAATATGTAATTAATTTATCTTTTTATGTCTCTCTCTCTCTTTATCCACAATAAGTCTACTGCTGAACATAGGCCTCTCCCAAGGATCTCCACATTAATCTGTTGGAAGCGGACTGCATCCAGCGACTTCCATTCTTTATTTCTTTATTACTTTCTCGTAAACATCATTATTTTCATCCGCAGGCAAACCACATCAGACTATAGGTCTCCCTATACATCTGTGTATATTAAATTAATTTATGTATATATTGTTTTATCTGATATGTTTACAGCGTGGTTGTTATATAATATTTTGTAGTGAGCAGACACCCTTATTTGTTAAGAACCAATTCATCATAAGCTGTCAAATGAGCGTATTCATGACTCATTAAAATTTCGGTAACAACTTCAAATTTAATATAAGCACGTCTCAACTTTAAGCCGTGTGTAATCACTTGGCCTGTTGTACATATTAGTAGTTATCAAAGTTACGACCGATGTCGTGAAACTTCATATTGTTTATTTGTCTTGATGGTTTGTTACTTAAGGTTTGTGTTCAGCAAATATTATAATAATACAGGATTTATCTGGTCGGATATTCATTATTCTTACCCACTTTTAACACGTCTTTATTATTTTCGATTCGATTCATATAATGTAATATTTGAACTATATTGATTGATATATTTCATACTTATCAAAAATCGATGACAATACAAAAATTTAAGATATAAAAAAGATAACAAAAATAAAAACGCACGGGGTGCTTGCAATAATTATCATCGAGCACCATACGCTACTTTATAAACAATAAATTAATTTAATTCACTCTATTTGATCTTATACTTATTAACAATAATTAATTACCCGTCATACAAACCTATGTAGGTTTCCGATTCAATCTGTGTTTATCTTACTTTAAGCAGGCCGGCATAATTGTTTCAACCAGCGAGAGATCACTATATCTTGCCAATTGGTACATGGCAGTCGCTTTGCCGTACCAGCTTAAAGAAATCGAGTTTTCTACATAAGAATAGCACACGACTGTTATACTCGTATTCTTGTTAAGGCAACTTCTTTTAAATTCGCTTTGTGCTATGATTTGCTTTGCAGTTCAAGATTGTAGAAGGCTACTGAAATTCCCGGCTGCGTTCGCAATTTAGTTTGCTCTGTAGAAAAGAGGTTCGGAATGTAGTGAAGACGATTAAAAAGTGCAAGACTTTTTAGCCTATTTACGATGTAAAAGATTATTGTCTTCTAAACGTGATCTTTCCTTAAGGAACTGATGTTTGATTAATAATTTATGTATATAATGATAGTCACGATTTATTATATTAAATGCATGCAATAGTGACACCCATAGTTTGAAACCCACAGTAAAATAAATTTCCTTCTTTTTTCTTTATAATTGATGTGTATAATAATACCTGAAAGATTTATTATTAAAACTACATCCAATAGTAGCATCTATAGTTTAAAACCCACGGTAAATTAATATCCTTCCTTTTCCTTTATTTCATATCTGAACCATGTACTAAACGAACGACAAAACAACAGTATATATTAAAAGTTCGATAAACTCGTCACCGCGTCACTCCATCAAAATTTTAAAAGTAAAACGCCCATCAATGCTAAGTGGCGTCTCATTTCGCTCGCCGAGTGGTCCAATAGACCCCACTCACTGACATTGATGAAAAGAAAATTATATTTAAATATTACATTACCTCGGGTGAAATTTAATTCATGGGCATACCGCTTTGACCTTTCACTAACTAAATGAGTTACTGTTATTGTCAGGAAATTGAATTATTTAATTTTAATTTTAGTTTAATTACCAGTTTCTTTTTTGGTTGGTGTTTGTTCGTGGGTTAAATTATTCATCAATTATCATCTCGGCGCGAACTAAAAAGTTCTCAAATTATTTTTTGTGCCGCACTGTGAAGCTGTGGAATTGTTTGCCGTCACACGTGTTCCCTCCTTCCTATAATCCTGGGTCCTTCCGCCGTAGTGTGAAGAAGCATCTCAGCAGGCCGGCATAATTGTGTCGAATGGCATGGGACCGCCGTCTGATGCCATTCGATACTCTGTCTGGACGGCATTTGTGCTTACCATCAGGTGCAGTGCAGTCAATATGTCGTGCCAGTGTAAAAAAAAATCACAACAATCTGTTTTCAACTAGTATGCCTCTTAATTTTATCTATGAAAAGGCCATAAGTGTCTGGGTCTAGTATGCAGCGAATACTGTACACAAGCAGCCAGCGCAACTACCGGACAAAATGAGACTTAAAAAACACCTTATGCCTCAGGATGGCGAGCGCAGTGGAATGCATTGCTTTGTAATTCATGGTATTGTTTGGTCTCTTCTGTCCATGAAAGGTTGTATCGCTTACTATCAGGTGAAAGGCATGCTCGTCTCGCCATTCATCGCAATAGAAAACACAATTGTAACGATCTTTGAGATATCGTTACTTGGGCTGCATTTCACTGTTTGGTAAATGTAACATAAGATAGTGGTCACATTATCAACCAACATATTAAAATCTCCCCACTCAACACGCCTATGCACAGGAACCTACACTTTGCACCGTACATACAACTTACTATGTTTCAATACTGAGAAGAAATTACAATTACACTTTCCTGCCCTCACAACCGCCACTGCAACTCCTGTAAGCCAAGATCCACAGTGGCATGCAATATAATGATAACGAGCATTGAAGCTCGGCGAGTCTCCGGGAATGTCTTGTCTTTAACCCGCAACGAAATCAATCATAAAGTTAAATTAATAGGAGTTGGAAATATTTTTGTCCACTTCCCTCCGTAGCAAAACGATGAACTAAAAAGGTAAATAACCTCGAATAAAAAGACTTTTGGAATTGGAAGAGCCACGCTGTTGTCATAACCCAACTTCAATGGGCAGGCTCATCCGGGGCGGTGCCACTGTCTCACAGAAAATCGACGTGAAGCGACAGCTCAGCTGTCACGTTTCGTTCAGTGAGTGAGATTGCCTGATGTCCAATACCAATAAAAAAGCACCACAGATTAATTCTAGGTTCCCTAACCTCTTTTACAACCAGAATAACCCATTATTACTGATGGAATAACAATCGCTTATTTGTAAAACATGCTTCGAGCGTGCGCGGCATTCTGATCACGATTCGACCATTAGTTGCGGACTCGCTTTGTCTGCCCACTCGTATGTTTTAAGCACTTTATTGTATGGCGGTCGCAAATTAATTCCTTGGTTGCCTTTTATTTACGGTAAAAATGTGGGGTTGATTGATTTTTTTGTGATATGAGGTTTTAAAAATCAATCTGTATTGTAATAGACTGGGCTTGAAAACAAAGTGAGTTGTTAAACCATTATGATGGCATGTTCGAGTACATAAAAATATTATCTACAGATTTATTAAAAAAAAGATAATGGGTGTACAGGAGTTATTTTACCATAACGTATGCATTTTTAAAAGACAATCTGTTCTACTGGCTGAATGTCGGTATATTAAGCTATAATATAGTTATATATAATTAATACATAAAGCATACTAATATTAATTTAATTAAACCTAATGCCAATAAGAAAACCTAGAATTACGAGTATGTTTGTTACTGATGTTTGAATTGGTCGTCATTGTTGTACTCGTACATCACGCTAAAACTGATGAATTAATTTGAAGGATTTTTTATTTTTTTATATTTTGTAACTATAGAATCTCGCCATTCAATAAAAAGGTAGTTATCATTACATTTTCTACACGTACATGACATGACATTTATGACTTTTATAAATATTTGTATAGGTATGTAGGGATTTTAACAGCCAAAAGCCAAACACCACTTTCTTCTGTAATAGTTTATTTTTAAATATACAATTTATTTAAATATGCTATATACATATATATATATGAATATAGCAAAAAAAAAATCATCATTCATCCATCATTTGACACTCAACTTTTGAAATCTAATACAGTAAAAAGGTGTCAAGTATAAAAACTGAAATAAATACTTTTTGCGTTTTATAATTATTCCGACATGTATGCATTGTATGTTTTATATGTATTTATCTATTCCTGTCTCATCCCTCGGGAACACTTAACTTTTGGAGTAAAAAAATGATTCTGTCAATCCAAGGTGTCAACTACCTCCATGCCAAATTTCACCGAAATCCGTTGAGCCGTTTCTGAGTTCATCGCGCAGACAAACAGATAAAAATTTCAAATAATATTGTTTTGGGTTCTATTACGTTCATACAGTCCCCCCATATTAGTTTTTCTCAAATATCTTCCATGTACAGACATCGGTCGGTTACAAATTTATTATATGTAGATATATGAGTAGATTAACAATAAAATTTCTACGTCTAATGTACAAAAGTCAAGAGATTACTATTTCCTAGATTTTCGTACACAAATTAGTACTCTAAGTTTCCAAGGTTGAAAGCTGACCCTTAAGCTTTCAGAAACTAATGTGACAGGATTTTAGAGTGTCGGCCAGGGACAGAATTGAATTAGTAATGTAAGAAGTTTGGGATAGTGACATAGGTTTTAAGTTTTAGGGACATCGGGTCAATTTGGTACTGACAGCCTCCAGTTGTTGGCAAGAATATTGTGAATTCTAATTGTTAAATTCAATACCAAGATAAATGATAGTGAAAAACAAAACAAATGGCAGTCATAAGCGTAAATATCAACTCATATTAAAATACAGTTTCTGTGTCGTTATTATCAGAAAATAGGTAAGAATTGACTGCTTCGGTGGCGCAGTTGTACTAGCGTATGATTCCAATACTGAAGTCTAGGAATCGAATCCCGGGACAGACATATCATGGGACGGAACATACAAGGCGAAATGTGGGTGTCCTGGTAGTACGTCTGCCTACCCCTTCTGGGAAGAAGGCGTGAATTTATATATGTATATAAGTATTATCGTGTCACATACAATGTCGTATTTTCTGTATATTTTTTCTTTTTCTACCTTATCTTACCAAATAATTACGTGAATTTGGTATAAAATTATAAAGCTTGTTGCATATTAATTAAGGTAATTCTAACTTTTTTTTACATCAGGCTCTGCTAACGCCAACCCTTACAAAAAAAATCCTTGATTTTCTTCAGCCCCAAGAAATCTACTGAATACAAGAAGCCCCCGATGATTTCCATAACATTCTGTTGGAAAAGATCTACATTTAGATATTTCAATAAAATTATCACTATAACTCAATATAATGTAATAACAAGGTCCGTTCTAATTACAATTCTAAAACACAAATCGGTGAATATCGCATTATTAATTCACTTGTTCATTTGACTGTACCGGTAAGCGCAAGTTCGACCGCAACTGATGAGCGTTCCGTGATCCAAATGTAGTTGCGGCGAAGCCCGCTGACCGCGACTGTACCACCGCGGTTCCAAATACTCGTTCAGTGTGCGAGAAAATATTCGATTATGAAGACTTGATTAAATTATGTGTCGGCAGCGGATTATTGCTTAAACTTTATTAAAACTTATATATATCTTATAATGCATGTGGAGTATATAGGTACCTTCACGATCTGGTGAAGGTCGCGGGACGTCACTGGATGCAGGCTGCCTCCAACATGTCAATCATTGGGAGAGGCCTATGTTCAGCAGGGGACTTCCTGTGGCTGATGGATTGGATATAGGTACCTATGTGTTATTACAGCTGCATACTGCCCAAGAACCAAAAGCTCAATTGTCCGTCTTCATATTATTTTAGTTTTCAATATCCTTTCTTCTAATATAAGTTGTAAAGGGCAGTATTTACGTAACAACATTAAATTAATATAGCCTCGCGTAAATTATGAATACGCTACAAATATACCGTCTTAATTCGCCAAGTTGAAGTAAAGAAGCCAAACAGCACTTTACAACCTAGCAACACACAACTGAATTTATTAGCCTAATACCTAATACACGTTTAAATAAGTCGGTATGGATTTTATTCCAATAATCAAGCGTTAAACATTTCCCGCATTTAACATATATTTATATCAAATTAGGCCGCGTGTACATTGGTATAATATTCAAAAGGTCTCGACTGACTGCGCCGGGACGCGCACGTGCCGATCACGGACGAACGCACTTCAATTCTACGGGAA
This sequence comes from Theretra japonica, assembly GCA_033459515.1. Taxonomy (NCBI): domain Eukaryota; kingdom Metazoa; phylum Arthropoda; class Insecta; order Lepidoptera; family Sphingidae; genus Theretra; species Theretra japonica. The sequence goes on along the minus strand of CM065938.1, from coordinate 3,904,372 downwards.
ATGTTACGCTCAATTGAAAGACATGGTATTTTATCATGCGATTTTCTGATAGGTAAAAGTAAAGACGTTGGATTATATAAAAGTACTCGTGTACTGTATATTCTGCTTAGCTTTATGGCACATTTTTGCAACTTTTTTTCTGCAGAATGAGTTGGTTTATAATTTTACCTCCACTTTCGGAAATGATTATTTTAGTCCATATCAAGCAATGACAGAATTCACATGCCTCTCTCAAGAACTCATAGCTATGTAGTTTTATATGTTTCCTTTCATTTAACAAGGTAATGGACAATTTTATAAATAAAAATAAATACATACACCCAACAGTCACATACATAGTTCTGACCTAAAATCGAGTCTTGTGTCGTAAGTAGGTATGAGGAACTACGTGAAATAAAAAATAAATAATAAACCAATAACGTCAAGAAATTATGTATAGTGTAAGCCCTAGGTTCGAATCCACGGACACTGATTTCAAAGCGCGGTCTGGACAACTGGGCCATCGATTGCTCTATTAGTACAATGTAGTATTATAATGTTAAAAAAATATTTTTTGAGTCCGTTAACTTCCTGTAAGTACCTAAAAATTGCATTTCCACATACAAAACCTTTACTAAAAATTAGGGACATAAAACAGGAAACTTATAAGATTTTGAAACTTTTTTTAGGAAAAGGGGTGAAAAATAAACAAGGGTTTTTCATGTAGGGATGTAATCACTAGGGCGTTGTTGTTTATCACGTTGGGCATAAAAAGGGGAGAGGAAAGGTTCAGATAATTTCCTTTCAATATTACGCTTTAGTTGGACACGTTAATCTAACATTAAATGATGGTTGGTTGCGTTGGTTAATAGCTGGTTACCTGCTCAATTTTTTTAAATTGTTTCATCATAGTCATCATATCATATCTGTTGCTATTTATAATTTTTATTTTTCTAAGTTGATAATAAGACGACCTCAAGTCCCACAATAGTGCTGCCCCGATTTAACTGCAAAATCTAAGATTTTTAAAATCGTGAAATTCTAATTTAAACTCCTTAAAGCAGATCGTCCATCGCCAACTAAACTAAGTTAGTTTAGATAAGATCGCATAGTTATGCCCGTTTTTCATACATGTGCGTTCATCTCAAGCTGTGAGAGCTATACTACGTAAATACTATAAATAATAAACTAATATAGTTTAGTTGGCAGTGGACGATCGGCTTAAATGTTTATATAAATAGCTGTTCCCAGTCAGTCGCATAACGTGAATATCAGTTGAATTCACCTTAGGGATCGTAGAGCGAAACGATACCACGTTTCCTGGAGCTGGCTTTTACGACATCATCCTGTTATCGCCACGTGACAGGCCCTGCGCTCAAATTCTAAATCTTTATTATAATTTCTCATTTGCAGTCAAATTTGAGTTACTCCCTCTTCAATCCTTAATAATTAAATCCACTTTTTATTTATCCTTGGAAGTCGGGTTTTTTAATGTGAAAATATTTGGCAAGTAGAAATAGCGTTGTAAAATCCTTTAGAATTATTTGACTTACAATACTACCGGCTGCCGCCTGACATCAAATGTTTTAGGAATTTACCTTTTTAGTCTAACTACGCATAACCAGTATAGCTGTTGGTATATTTTAGAAACTTTCAAAATTCCTGTGGACACTACTTTAACAACTTATGTGACGATGTAATCAAATTGTTAACTTATGAATAGACATACTATTTATTTTAACAATGGAAAGTAAGTTGACTTGACCAAGTTATTTTGAACTTACTCTATTGAACATTTTGATAGCATATTATTAGTTTAACACAAGATAATTTAACAATATCTACATTCCCTGAATCAAGAAAAAGGGATAGAAAAAATAATCCAGATTGTATCCAATCTTGAACAAACCGATACAAACTTTAAACAATATTTTATAGCGTGGAAGCGGCAACAAATGACCAAGTCACTTGATAGAATTTTCTCACAGCTTCTATAATCCCCTGGAGCATTTCAGTAATTATAGGTCCATCGGCAACCTCTGCAGATAAAGATTTATCTTAGGCTATCCCGCTGATCCAATGTATCGCAACAGCAAAGATGTAGCTTCTCATTGATTTTAAGAAAGACTGATTCAATCTATCCATTCAAGCTGTCTTCAAAGGCAAGACTGCAAGAGGTCTCTTCCCACTTATAAAAGTTACAATGTCAATAGAATGTAAATACGTTCTCCTAATATTCAGTGTGGAGAAATAAAATCTGGTTTACGCCCAGATTGAGAAAACTCTTTGCGTGTGTTCGAATAAAATTCTAAACATTTGATTTAGTACTTGTGGGCGATTCTGAGTGGATTGCCGATAAAATATTTTATTAGGCAACTCCGTAACTCGGTATTACATTATCCTGGGCTTGTAAATATGCCATCTTCATAGAATAAAGGCAAACAGAAGAGTACTTCTTTTAAAAATATTTTTTTTTATCCCCCCTTAAACGTCCCACTGCTGGGCACGGGCCTACTGTACAATCGAGAGAATCGATTGAGAGTACTTAGGCCATAAAGTCCACCACGCTGGCCTAGTGCGGGTTGGCGGACTTACATACCGTAGAAATTCTTTAAAATCGCTACGATATGCAGGTTTCGGACACACGGACTCAAAACAAATATTTCTGCATGGCACAAACAGTTCTCCCATTGCGAAACCTCTCGTTACACATTTGCTTTGTCGCTTTACAGTAGTTGGCATGGATTACATTTTACATGGACAAAATAATTTATACTCGTACTTAGCAATAATTTTGGTTTTCAGCAGATTTCAGGTAACTTCGATTGTGTCATTTGTGTAGACGACTCTTCTAATAATTTGCATATCTATGTATTATATATTTTACATACTGACTGCCTCAGTGACGTAGTTGCACTACGGTATGTTTACAAAGTTGAGGTCTCGGGTTGAATCCCGGGTCAGGTGATATTGGATTTTTTTATTCATTATCATTTTGGAGTCAGGAATTTGTGCCCGATATGGTGATAGGCTCGCCCCCTATCACATCATGGACAAAACACTTAAGGCGAAACTTGGGTATCCTGGTTGTACCTCTGCCTACCCCTTCTGGGAAAAAGGCGTGATGTTTATGTATGTATATTTTTTACAATTAATTTGATGGTTACAGACTAAACAAAACGTATTTCGACGAAATACCACTCGTACGCTTGTATAGCATTGTACATCTCAGCTGTCGCCTTATATTATGTCAACTTGCTTAATTGCTTCTTCATGCTTCGCTTAGGGGACCCAATTGTCGAGAGACTGTTCTATAATGGAATGGTTTGCATCAGGCAATCCGATCTTAGTAGCGAAAATATTAGCATGCACTACAGTTTGCAAAATTAAATGATACGTGTAAATAATATTACAATAGTCAGGCTTCTCGATAATCGAAAGTTCGATTGAAAGGCTTGAGGTTATAGTCTAACATTCTGGCTGATTATGGGTGGGTGGACTTAAATACTATAGAAATCTTTGGAAACACTTCTATGTTATCCAGGTTTTCCTAATTATTTTCCTCGGCCAATAAAATGCGTGAATACTCCCTCCCTTCTCAGTCGGGCGGTCCTGGCAGAGTGGTCGCTGTTGCTGCGTTGGTGGTACTTGGAGAGTTGCCTGCGTCGTCCGTCCTGTCTGAATACTAACTACCATTATTCAAATTACTGGAGATTCAAAATTGTACAATGGGATATTTTTATAACTGAAAATTTAATTAACATTTTCGACATTTGTGGCCACTAAGTGGATGAATGAATTTTAAAATGCATACATTGAGCGAAAATATAATTCGTATGAATATTGGTGGGTAAGCACACCCGTCACAGCTCCCGGAAGTTGGTGGTAAAGTGTGAACTGCAATTGTAGGCGTCAGACAGGGTGACCGCAAGCCGGGCATATAATTTACTAGCGGTCCGTCCCAGCTTCGCCTGGGTGCAGATGTTTTTTGATCCCACTCCACATCAGATACATGTTATTTTTTGTACACACTGGGAGACTTGATATGTATTATACATATAAACCTTCCCCTTGAATCACTCTATCTATTGAAAAAAAACGCATTAACATCCGTTGCGTAGTTTTAAAGATCTAAGCATACATAAGGACAGACACAGCGGGAAAAGACTTTGTTTTATACTATGTTATGATTATAAATAAATAAATAAATACCCCCGATAATTACTGTTTATTTGTTTATATTATTATTTATTTATAATAATATAAATAAATAAACAGTCACATACCTATGTATGTGTTTGTATCAGGACTATTCCTGCCCACACATTAAGTTAATTAAGTCTCGTACATACATACATAATCGTCACGTCTGTATCCCATAGGGGAAGGCAGAGACTATGGATCGCCACTTTGCTCGATTCTGACATGCTGCTTTCACTTCATCCACATTCATCAATCTCTTCATGCATGCCCGTCGGTTTAGGGTACTTTGGGCTGGTCCTTGTTGAGGATATCACCGATAATTAAGTTAATTATGTGAATTAAGTCTCGTGTCGTGGGTATCAGACACTACAAGAGACTTTTCGGTCTCACAAACACCCAGACCGGAGACAAATACTTGCGAGCCTCACAAACATTTGTCTCGGTGCAGGGATCGAACCCGCAGCATCTCGTTTCACAGCCGGCGCCTAACCAACTGCGCCACGGAGGCTGTCTTGGCTAATTATACTTGTGTGATATGGTTTCAATATACATCAGACCGCTGAATTTTGTTGCGTATTATATTTTTGATGCTCATATCAGTTCATAACTAAAATAACATATCGTACTACTGCTTGACTGGATATACTTAAAATATATTACCAAAATAGCACGCAATAAGGCCGCATTTTATTTTATAAGTCCATTGATGTATTACGCCATTTTATCAAATTAATCACGCTTAGATCTCCAAATAGCACCTTCACGCAATATGTAAAATGTAAACATCGAATTTATATAAATGGTGTGCAATTTTCTGGTGTTTAGACACATTACAATTGCTAAACGATTGTCATTTTCAAGTGCACATATATAAAAGGATGGGCAATATTCAACCCTCAGTGTTAAATTTTATTCACATCATTATGTATCGTTTTGCACTATTGTCCTGTGTTTTGCTGGCGGTTCAGGTGAATTAAAATTTATTTTTCTATTTTTTTTGGTAACGCACATTTATTATACTTTATTTTATGATGGGTAAAATATTTTTAAATTAAAAGCATTCTAAAAACAGTTGAACATATTTTTTTCGTATATATTTTTTTTTATTACACTGGATCATTTTCGAGTCAGAAATAATGTACGAAGATCTTGTATACGAAATATCAAAAGAATCGGGCTCTAAATCAACTTTAACTGTTTGTTAAAGGGTAGTAGTTGAAATAAAACGAATTCTTACGAATTTTATCGTGAATTTAATTTAATTTTTACATATTTTAAGTTCGCAATGCTACGATCACTTTACAGCTTCCGTGGTCACGGGGCAATAACAAAATTCGCGATAAATTCCGTGAAAATTAGTTTCATTTCAATGTGTAATATTCGCGTAAATCTAAGAAACTATTATTAAAACGAATTCTTTAAACTCTATTGTAATAAAATAATAATAGGTAATATCAATTTAATAAAGCAGTAAAATTGAATAACAGAAAACGCACAGCGTAAGACGATGTGCTTCAAAGTTATTTTTTATTTTTTATAAAACATAAACAACGTAGCTAAGTACTTGGAAGTATTTTTAAAAATGTTTCGAGTCAAATGGAGGATGAAATCTTGTTTTAAATTTATTTTTGAAGTTATAAATATGGAAATTGGTGTTTAGGTTTTGGGATATTGCCAATGGAAAGCCTTGTCAAGAACACGCGTAGTACCAAATACTTTTATATAATAGCTAACTATTAACGTCTAGCTGTTTACAATAGTTTAAAATATTGACCTCCGCTTTATTTTTATTCAAAAAAAGTATACACTTTTAAGCGCAGAAATATTTCATTCAACTAACTATATTTATGGTCAAATGATCCCAAGATATCTTTTCATGTACTATACTTTTGATGGTTCTGTCATCTTGCCTGAAACATTAAAGCTGATAAATTCCAAAGCCACCACGATCAGAACTTCATAATATGAATGTGATGCCTATATCAGAGGCATGCACAAACTTCAGCTTTTATAAAATGATGAAAGTCCGGGGGCCTAGGGCTCTTGCTCTGAAGAAAGATTAGAAGTCATCGTTTACTAGGTACCTTATATATGTTCGTGAAAATTTCAAGAGGTTCTAATTTATTGTGACTGCCTCGGAAGCGTAGTTGGACTATGGTATGATTACAAAGCTGACGTCTCCGGTTCAAATCCCGTGTCGGGCAAATGATATTGGATTTTTCTATTCATTATCAGCCTGAAGTCAGGAATTTGTGCCCGATATGGCGATAGGTTCGCCCCTTATCACACCATGGGACGGAAGACATACGGCGAAATGTGGGTGTCCTGGTTGCATATCTGCCTACCCCTTTTGGGATAAAGGCGTGATGTTTATGTATATATGTATATGTTTACCGCAGGAAGTCGTGACGTACGACCAGTTTTCTGATTATATTAATATTTTCAGGGCGAACCGTTGGATTTAATGCCAAAATGTAGCCGTTTTTTGAATCCTGTAAGTTGGTTTTGTTTTTTTTATTAGAAGTAGTTATTTTCGTTGGATTAGTGACACCATGATATTTAAATTGTAGAATCTAATGTTAGCAGCGTATTTCTATTCATCGTTTATCAAGCAGTATTTATCATACAAGGTGATATTGACATATGGTATTTAATTTGAATCACGTGTTCCTACCCACCCCAGGTAACGTTTACCAAGTTTGAAAAAAAACTGCCTGGTAGTTTTGTCGAAAATCGCAATTTTAGTTTTCAAGGCGTTTGATCGACCCGTATAGGTACGATTACTTTTAAGGCTCAGGTACGTTTCCGAACCGAACTGAAGTTTAGCTACGCGATAAAAATACTCGCATCTATATAGCGTGGCCAAAAATCGTAAAATCTATTGCGGTATAACTGTAATAGTTTCACATAGAACTAAAGTAATAGCTATAACATATTATGTCATATTTGATGTGTTCTGTGTTTCAGGAAGGCATGGTTTGTTGCACTAAGGAGTACAACTTTCAAAAAGACAATGACAAAATAAAAGAGTGTATGCAGTTGCCTAACAAACCACCTTCGGTGAGTAAATGAGTAAATGTGATTACCAATAAAATAATTTATTGTAAAATCTAAGGCCAGAAAATAAATGATTTTGTGTCAAGAGGAAAAGCTTTAAAGCTCCCCTTTCAGTACCCCGGAGGAGGTCGAAAGGGGTATGTCAGTGTCACTGCCTACCAAACAATATAATTCGATGATTCATGTTGAAAGCCATTGTAGACTTCACAAAAATAAATTTACGATACAATAAACGATTATTGCACAAACATAATTTACAATTTAGTAAATAAACGCAATTATATAACAAATATTATCTCCATCGCAATATTCTAACACTATCACACGTTAATCACCAAAATACTATCTAAACTATAAATTATATACTATATGTATATACAATCCAATCCATCAGCCAAAGGAAGTCCGCTGCTGAACATAGGCCTCTCCCAATGATTTCCACAGTGACCTGTTGGATGCAGCCTGCATCCAGCGAAGTCCCGCGTCCTTTACCAGGTCGTCTGACCACCTAGTGGGTGGACGTCCCACGCTGCGCTTTCCGCTTCGTGGCCTCCATTCGAGAACTTTTTGGCCCCATCGGCCAATATAATATAATTTATAAGTCCATCAAAAATTTATACTGACTGCTAATTTTCAGTGTGAACGAGCTATTTGTGCTGCTCAAAAGATAGGATTTGCTTCAGCCGACGGGACTATTGACAAGAAGGCTATAACCGCCATTATTAACAAAGAAGAAAACGATAAAGAACTAGCTGAAGCAATTATAGAGACTTGTGTAGAAGGTGACATAAGCGACTTCGGTCCTGCAGACGACTGCGATGTTGTGAAGCTGAGACGTTGTATTCAAATGCATTTGGTTGTGGTGAGTTACATTAGTTTGGCTTTAAAGTCTAGGCTCCTATTGGCGTATCAGCTGTCATTATTATTCACTGCCTTTTTTTTTGGATAGCTTACGATTGTTCTGTTTCCCTATGATTTTTTAATTTTGTGCCTTCACCAAGAAAGTCATTCTTTATAAAGAGCAACACTAAAGTTTCTTCCCGTTCTTCTCTAGTGAAAACCGCTTTCCAAACCGCTAATAATGTTGAAACCGAATAGTGTTGAAAATTTTCATGGAATCAATAAATTATTTTCATTTCATTATTTATATTTTTAAACCTCTTTTTAATAGTAAAAGCACTCATCGTTTTCTTAACGTTTTCCTAGTCATATCGGATCAAAGCCACATAGTTCTTATCCACATTTGAGAGTAATTTAGATTTTTATGTACTGTATTTTATGAAATCCTGATAACTGACTGCGATCATTAAAGGCCCATTTACACGGGGAGAGTTTCTCGCCTCGATACAGTTATCGTAAGGATATAGAAAAGTTTCATCGTGTAAACGTTTGTCAAAACACGATCTATGGCGGTTATGTCATGCGATAATCCCATACGATTCTCCCGTATAAATGGGGCTTTAGGCTTTTGGCGGTAATATTGCAATTTCTAATTTCTATTTGCTTAACAGGACTGCCCTGAATGGAAGAGCGATGGCGCTTGCAAGGGCGCGGAATCAGAGGCCAGGGAATGTATTAAGGAACTGTTATAAGCTGTTATTTATATAAAGCACTTAGTTTTTAATCTGTGGACATGAAATATATGGCATAACTATTGATTTGGATTTTAATTTAAATCTTAAACAGTTATTAACGTGTTTTTGCGTTGATTATGAAACTCATCTCGTACAAGAGAATACGAGAGATAATTGAGTGATATGTTAAATTGCCAATCTGAAAGGGGAAAGAGCTTTTTTTTATTCAATAAAATTTATGGGATTTTTATACTGTGTGTGTATTTAATACATGCCAGTCCCATTATACCTTATAAATAAACATCTACACAACAAATTAAAGGGGATAAATTGGGGAAAGAGTTAAACAGAAGTCATTTCTTCATTTCCATCCTGCTCGTTTCCGACATACATTTTCTTCATCCATTCTGGTTTTTCTGATCGTATTTTTTTTTCAGTCTGTATACAAAGGTGGTAAGTAATTACGTTAATAAATAAACCAACGAAACCTACGCAAGTCGCGGAAAAATAGCTACATCTCTGGTTGCCAGGTCTTCATCCAACAGCACTATAGGTTTTAGCTGTATGAATAAATTTTATCAAATCACACTCCACGATCTCAACCAAAACAAGAAGCTGGCACAACCCCCAACAATATTAGAACGCAAACGGTTGTTATAGTACATAAAGTGAGGTAATTTGAACGGAATACCTACTCAGGTTAGCGACCACACCTCATGTCTAAGTCGTGTGACCGAATCGCCTCTAACGAGCTAAGTTTATAGTACCTAGGAGTGTTGCAGACACTTGTTGGACTTTGTTGTTTTGACAAATGCACCTGGTGGAGTATTTTTGAACTTAGATGTTTTAAAAACTGTGTGGATTGTATTTTCTGTTTTAAAAATATATCATTACTTTGCCAAGGGTTTGTTTGTGACTATAGTGTTTTGATAGGGGTATAGACAACATATGTTACCAATATTAAAAAAAACAAAACACGATTATAGTAAAATTGGAAGAATATTTTAAGATAATATTTGCATATAATGTATCTATATTAAGCTATAAAATCTATATATACGAGTATTAAGCTAACTATATCTATACCAAATCTTATTATAAACGTCACAATTAACATTATTTTGAAGATTACCTTGTTTATTAATGCACCACAATAATTGTACAAAAACAAAAATTCAACTAGAAAAAAATCCATATTTTATATTTTGTAAAAATAAGAACATCTTTTTCTTAAGACTTATTTTAAAATTCCCTAAACAAGTTAATGCATGCGACAAAAACAGTTAATTTTATGATATACCCAGTTGACAACTTGCGTAGTTCTTACCCTTATTAAGAGCTTTGGGCAATGCAGCTTCACTTTATTAACGTTCTTAATAGTTACACAAGGATTTCGGCCCGTGTTTGGGAGATTTAAGTTTTGTCGTGATAAGCGATGTGTCAAATAAAACGAACCCTCGCTATGACTGAAATGTTCCGGGTTACCCTGGGGTGTAATATGAAAGACACTTCCAAGAGTTAAAGGAATGAGAATATTTTTGGTATAAGTTTTCACAACTTTATTTGTGAAATATTTTTTATTGCAAACAAAGAAAGATTTGCATATTTAAAATGCTCGATGTTTCAATTATGGAGACGATTTTTCCTGGACATTTAAAGTTTTAAAGATAGGTTTTTTAATATCTCTCAAATTGTGTGTCATAATATCTAGATAAATGCATTATATACATTCGGCTTCTGCCTTACTTACACTGTATATACAGGGTATATCAAGACTGCGACCGTAAATTAAGCCAGGTGTTAGTGTTAGTGATTACAGACATAATGCTACTGACACGGGCCTCTCCCAAGGTACGCCACAGAGCCCGGTGTGCTGCTTTATGCATCCAGTTGCTGCCGGTCCTCTTGTCCAAGTCGTCCTGCCATCTGGCCAGAGGAGTCCCATTTTGAATCATATCATAATTTGCTAAAATTATAATTTCAACCCTTGCGTACTATTTTGCGTATTATTTTGGGAAAAGTATTTCCTACCTAAATATGATAATAAGTAAAAAATTACAACATAAAAATTGTGGCTTTTTTTGCGAAATTTTATGTTGCATTTTATCTATGACCAACTGTAATGAAGTGCTCTGATTTAAACCAACTTGTAAAATTTCTAGAAACTAATCACTGTATTGTAATCTGGTTTTGAAAAGAGCAACACAAGAGTTTCTTGCCCGTTCTTCTCTAGTGAAAACCGCTTTCCGAACTGTGTGGTAGAATAAAACAATAGCGGAATCTAAATTATGTTAAAAAAATTTACAGATTCAATAAATAATTTTATTTTCATCTGAAGTCACTAATACTACGACCTGGCTTAGTTTTCGTTAGCAGTTCGGATATACCCTGTATAAACTTGCTAGCAAAACAACCCAACATTTTCCACTAAACTGAATTACATCGAAATTCCCGAAGCCAGACTCAAAAATTTCCGCATGTTGCGGAATTTAATTATTATGCAAACTATATATAAATAACATTGCGATAGTGTGCCTATTGTTCGGCGATGGCCCTCCGGGTAATTTCCTAATGAAAAACTTTAAGGCACCTTTGTTCGCTTAATCACCCCTATTAACATAACACAGGCCCCACTGCGCTTAACTTTATTGTGGAAAATAAGCCCGGCTGTTTCGCACAACGGACAATTTAAACGGATAATCCGTATTCATTATTATCTGTGACTTTTTGGGGTACCGCCCCGGTAGCATTAAAACTCTTGTTGCTGATTTTTTTTAATAGACGAACATGCAACCCGCCTGTTGGTAAGCGGGCACCGCCGCTCATGAACCTTCGCAGAACCACGGGTTTAACATAGCCAGGTCGTTGCTTACCGTTTACCCTGTGGTCCGGGGGTGCAAGAATTCCGCCACAGTATCCCTGCCCGTTGTAAGAAGCGACTCGATTGTAGAGGAGGTCCGCGGCCTGCAGTGGGACTTATATGGGCTGATACAATACTAGCGTAGGGTTTTTTAGAGACCCAACCGGATCAAAATCCACAGTGTGCTGGACTGGAAGGGCAGAGACACAGGCCCTTTCGGCCTCCCCCGGTGTACCGAAAGGGGAGCTTAATAGCTTGTCCTCTTGGACAAAGAATAATGTCGCTGTCTACCGTAAAGAGAGCACATTCTTTAAGCATTGTTTGAAGAAGGACCGGTCATAGCGCTCAGGAAATACCGAAGCAGGGAGTTTATTCCAGAGATGGACGTGCGTGATAAAAAAGAACGCTGGAAACGTATAGTTCGGGAACAGTTAATTTCCAGGTGGTAGAAATGAACTCTACTGCAGTGAAGGATGGTATGATAGTAAAAAGGCGACGGTGGTACCATGTCAAAAATTACTCACAGTACTTCCTTTATCCATGTTTCAAGACTGAGCAGGCTCTCACACCCGCCACTGCAACTCCTGTAAGCCAGTATCAATTGTGGCATGGATTTTAGTGAAACCGGTCAGTGAAGCCTAGCGAGTCTTGCTGTTTCCTGGTGACATTGTATTGTATTGTATTGTATTAGCCCATATACGACCCACTGCAGGGCACGGGCCTCCTCTAGAATCGAGAGTGCGATTGAGAGTGGTTAGGCCATATAGTCCACCACGCTGGCCTAATGCGGGTTGTCCTGGTGACATGCATGTTAGCAATCTTACTATTGTCAATAACTTATCTTCAGCTAATATTCCAGCAGCGGATTACGAATCCCCAAGGCTTAAATTATTTTTATTTTATTTTATTAACTTATTCATTATTGAGTTTACAAGTTTCTTTAAAAAGTGTCTAAATAAATAGCAAAATACCCCTGATTTTAAATTCCACAGATTATTAGTACCTAATATCCAGCCAGAATAATACCTGACATCCAATAGTCACAGATATACATGTCATACCCAGTTTAATACTAAATATATCGATTCGGGATGCCTTCTCGCTACGTCATACGTCGCTGTCGGCTATTTTCTTTATTTAGATATTAGTTTAAAATGTACTAGTTAGAAATAAAAATCATATAGGTATTTGCTTATTATTAATTAAAATACGTGCGGAACCGGCGTAACAAACACGAAATCGCGCGTGAACAGTTTTTTAACAAGGGCAAATACTCCGTGTGAAGTGCATAGTGGTTTGTTATTTATTTTTCGCTAATTGTACAGCCCTCGGGATTTTTACTGTTGCCGCGTACTTCATTTTGCTCTTTATTGACAGAGGCGTGCATTTCTATACACGTCTGGGGGTGTCAGACAAAAGAACTATGTTTAATGTAAAATAAAAACAGACTGTTTCGGTGGCGTAGTTTTACTACTGCACGATTGAACATCTGAGAGCTTGGGTTCGAATCCCGGGTCGGGCAAAGATATAATGATTTTTTTAATTCATTGCACATAGGCGGACTTAATTCCAGAGGCACTCAATTCCAATCTACCTTGAAATAGCTGATGATGAAGATGATTTTGTGCTCGGTTGGGGATAATCTACCCTTTTGACTTCCTGAGATTGAAAAACCGTCAAAAATGACACACTACTGCTACCTCTACATATGTCTTCTGTAATACAAACGTAACGTAAATCATGCATGCCAGTATAATAGTACCGATTGTTACAGGAAAATCGTCATAGTATAGTGCAGTGCAGTCATTCCGCAATCTGTATCAGCCCAAATACGTCCTACTGCAGGGCACGGGCCTCCTTTGCAATCGAGAGTACGATTGAGAGTAGTTATGCTATGGTGTCAGGTTGATTATACTCGTACAGGTTGGCGGACTTTACATACCGTAGAAATTCTTATAATCGCTACGTTATGCAGGTTTCCTCAAGATGTTTTCTCTCACCGTTAAAGTGCGTGGTGATTGACTATCAATACACACATGACGCCGAAAAGTCGGAGGTGTGCCCTGGGATTTGAACCCGCGATCCCCGCGAACACGTTGGCAGTCGCGTCTGGTTCGTTACCAACATAACGCATTTTGCAATATCAACAAAAAATACAATAATAACGAACACAGTACACTCACTTCCACTCAAAAGATACCACTTTGCCTTTTAATATCATAACCACACCTGGATAAAATAAAAAGCAAACTTTAATAAGCACATGCTACGTGCTCACATTATCAACTTTTCTTTGCAAAAAGATCGAGTGAAATTTAAAAAAGCAACGGTCTGTTTATGGCTCTACTTTGCTTGGGGAATTTAATTAAAATGTTCTTGGAGTTTTTCGCGCGGTATTAGATTTAATTATTGTATGAAGTTTTGCAACGGTGTAATGGTGTGAGGAAGCCGGTACATTATGCGATTATATGGATGTGACGTCACCAGGCTTTTACAATTAAAAGCCATGTTTCAAGTTTCGAAAGTTACAATAATGGATGGTACGTCTTTGAAGCGACAGAAGAATTATATTGATTACCATCTTCCTTAGCCATGAGAAGTACACTGCGATACCCAGACTTCCAAAATATTATTGGAACTATTAATAGATTAATGATATTTTTTCCACTGTTACTGTCGTTAATAAAAGTGCGTGGTAGCCTGTTGGTAATGGACCAGACTCGGCTGCCAACATGTTCACGGTGGTCGCGAGTTCAAATCCTAGCACATACCCCTGACTTTTCAGAGTTATGTGTGTATTGTCAATCACCACGTACTATAACGGCGAATGAAAATATCGTGAGGAAACCTGCATACCATAGCGATTTGCTAGAGTATCTATGGTATGTCAAGTCTGCCAATTCATACTAGGCCAGCGTGGTATAGGTCTCAATCATAGTCTCGATTGTAGATGCGGCCCGGACCCTGCAGTGGGCCGTATATGGACTGATACAAATGCTATCATAACATTTGAAACCTGCTTAACTACTAACCACTCAAGACACAGACTGATCACAGAATATATTACCTGCAGAACTGTCTTCTGGCTCTGATCTTCGAATATACAAGAACACGGCAAAATAACACAATTCCAGATTTCCAAAAGAAATGCCTAAAGGGATATCATTGGAATTCGAAGAGCGAAGCGTGTTGCTACGTACGAGGGTCTTTGTGAGTCGAGTTCACGCCTCGACGCCCAACCGTCTTATTGTGTTGATCTTTTGTTGCCTTCCGAGTAAATATGTAGCTTTGGATTACATTGACAGCTACCGAATTTTATGATATACGTCTTGGATCTGCGCGTGGATGTTGTTACGTAATGATTAGGGTTGAGACCGGTGTTTCCTAAGTGTTTTCTATTGGAATAGTCAAAATTGTGCATACAAAGTCCAGTTTAAGTTAGTTACTAAGAGACTTATTAATAAACTCGGTTGAGCAAAGGATTAACTTTAGTCCAAGGCTTCAGAATTGACTCGATTGTTTTGAATAGCGAGGTATTTACGACTTTATTAATAAACACGAAGTGAATAGAGGGCTAGGCAACTATCGTATTGTAGTTACATTATTCAAATTAACAGTCAAAATAATCAAGTTAATTTTAAAGCTCTGGACTAAAGTTAATCCTTCGCTCATCCGAGTTTATTAATAAGGCCCTGATAGCTTTGGATTAGCAACCTTAACGAGTAGATACCATGTCTTTTTATTTATACTGTCACAATAAGAGGTGAATGCTGATAAAGCAGATGAAAATGAGAAATATTATTTCTCGCTGGTCAACTCATTAAAGCCTGTTCAGTTACAGGTTAAAAGGGAAATACACACTTATCTAGAAGTCAGTAATCGCTTTGGTCTATGGCGATTGCCGATCCGTAACATACGACCATTGGAGATTACCATTCGATCAAGTTACTATACCACCAGCCTTTATTGGTCTTCCGATAACACCCGAACCTTCTAATGCTGCAATAACAAAAACATATTCTATCTGCCTTTGTATTACATTCCATAAAACATCGGTAAACTCCCTGTCATTACACCATTACGCGTACAATACACATTTTCCACAACACCTACGCATTGATACCACGCGTAAGTAATCTTTTGTCAATTTGAAAAACCTCGTATTTGAGCGGCGCCTCGCTCCCAATGCTTACAGATCTGAATATAAATACGAGGGATCGAATAAATTCTATCATTGAAAAGAAAAATATTTGGAACGTTAGTAAAAATTTCGCTGATACCGATATTTTAACGAGTAAAATTTTGCATTCATTCATAAACTCACGCCATTTCCTAAAACGGGTAGGCAGAGGTGCTACTGGAAAACCCACGTTTTTTAGATCAGCGTAGTGGAATATATGGGCTAACACCTCTCAGCCGAAAGTATGATTGTAGAGAAGGCCCGAGCCCTGCAGTGGACGTATGTATATGGACAGTACTGGAATTTCTAAGGCAACTGAATGTACATTAGACGAAACCACCATCCTTCACGGATAAAATAGGCAGATAGGTAGGAAGGGGTGCATATAGCATGATTTGTCTGTCTGTATCAGCACATTTACGTCCCACTGCAGAGCACGGGCCTCCTCTACAATCGAGAGTGCGATTGAGAGAGGTTAGGCCATATAGTCCACCACGCTGGCCTAGTTCGGGTTGGTGGACTTCACATACCGTAGAAATTCTTCAAAATCAGTACGCAGGTTTCCTCATAATGTTTTCCTCCACCGTTAGCATGGTTTAGCCACGTAGGTATTAAAAATCGATAAATCTGATCAAAACAGATGAAAGCTGCAAAAAAAGATTTAACAGTACATTAAGGATCATTTAACGCGAGCAAATATCCATTAAACCGTAATTTTAATTCATTAGCCCGTTTAATGGAAAAATGTTGTAATTAAAGCAATCGTTATGTTAATGTTGCGGTTAAGGTGTGACAATCGAGTCCATAATAAAATGGAATCAGTGGTCGCGGTTTGCTCTGCAACGATATTGTATATATATATATATATATATATATATATATATATATACATAAACTCACGCCTTTCTCCGAGAAGGGGTGCCACCAGAACACCCACGTTTCGCGTTGTGATTCGATTATATCTTGAATCATGGTCAAATTGCGAATTGAAAATAGTATAATATAATATATGAACAGTAAAGTGAAATAAAAACAAACATTATTGTTCAGCACTTCGGGCGATAATTAATAGCACAGACAGAAATATAAATGAGCTGCGATAAAAACACATCATTATTTTTGTAATTCATTTACTTGTTGCAATAGTTATGGACTTCCAGTAGTCATTTACAATACTATCATTGTTTTCGTGTTTTATTTGTAATAATGAAAAAATATTTATTTAAATGGTTACTTGATAAATTAATAACAGCCTCCGTGGCGCAGTTGGTCGAACGCCGGCTGTGAAACGGGAGGTCGCGGGTTTGACCTCCCCTTGAAACAAATGTTTGCACAAGACTTGATCTTAGTGTGGGGTCGGGACTTTGTATGTGACTGTTGGGTGTATTTATTTATTTCCATCCATCAGCCAAAGGAAGTCCACTGCTGAACATAGGCCTCTCCCAATGATTTCCACAGTGACCTGTTGGAGGCAGCCTGCATCCAGCGACGTCCCGCGACCTTTACCAGGTCGTCTGACCACCTAGTGGGTGGACGCATTATTTATTTAATTTATAAATATTTGTAAGTATTAAGTAAATAGTAAATCGTAGGAAAAGTTCAGCAAGTACTAATGTTGAACCGACTCAGTTGGAACAAAACCTTCTATATTGGTAAAGTCATTCTACTATCATATGTATAGCTGGCATTGTATCAAATACCTTATACCTTTAATAGGTAACTGTCCAAGTTAAATATTTTTAAACTATTCGTAATCATAAAATAATTTAATAAAAATTATAAACATTTTTCATAAAAATAACTGGAATTAAGATGGCCACCAATTGCTGTTAAGAGCACAACAACAAGAAATGTAAAATATTTCGTTAATGTTAGACTACCTTCGTGTTTCCCTTAATTATATAATTATTAAACGCGTTAGTCTGAAGACAACACTACTATACTCCGAAACCAGATAAACTATACGAATTACCAGGCTGGCTTAAATTTCTTAGTCGTAACTTAAAACTTAAAAACCCAATAAGATTACTTAAGACCCCAAAGATTACAAAACAACTTCAAATACACAACTAAAAAGTAAATCTGCAACAGCATTGTTTACAAAAACTCATCGGAGTGGAGACGGAAAACCGCGCAATAGTTTTCTTTGTTTCAACCAAATTGCTCTCCCGTGGACCGTACGGACTTGTCACGGAAATAGCATGCCGCGGTTTTCAAATTTTTATGGCCGCTTCGGCTGATGTATGGAGTCTGTATTTTTAATACTGAAAGTATAGAAGTAACACTCATAATGTCTTTATTTTTTCGAATCATGAACTACTATGAAACTGTCTCATGGAAAGGCGAATATTACTGAGGATTAGAATAAATTCATTGAGAATCGGACATTGTTCGTAGACAGAATTTCGGAGAAAAGCAATAGAATTCTCATTTGTAGTACTGCAGTAGCATCTCAATGGATTTTGTAGTACCTAGTATGAAATAAAACACTTACGAAACGTTTATTTTGTAATTACTTCAGGCTTAGGCTGGAGTGCCTTGGTGGGGTAGTTGTACTAAAGTATGATTACAAAACTGAGGTCTCGGGTTCGAATCCCGGGTCGAGTAAAGTGATATTGGATTTTTCTATTCATTATCAGCCCGGAGTCAAAAATTTGTGCCCGAAATGGCGATAGGCTCGCCCCCTATCACATCGTAGGACGAAATACACAATGCGCAACGTGGGTGTCTTGGTAGCATCTCTACCTACTCCTTGGAAAAAGGCGTGAATTTATATATCTATGTATAACATCAGTTATGAGTTCTTCTTTCATTAAGCAAGTCAAATATATTTAACACTTGACACACCTTGTTTGTATGGAAAACGTCACAGAATTTCCTCCCCATAATTAATTGCTTATCATGTAATTGATTTATTACGGTTAATTAACCATCCACTCGAGTTTGAGTGCGAATATTATTTTACTTTATTATGGTATTTTAGGAGAGATCACGGTCGGGTTGGCCAATGATGTAAAGCCTCAATATTTAGAATATAAATAAGAAGTAATAATTAATATTAAGTGCGTGGTGGCCTGTTGGTAAGGGACCAGATGCGGCTGCCTACATGTTCACGGTGGTCGCGGGTTCAAATCCCAGGCCACACATCTAACTTTTCGGAATTATGTGTATATTGATAGTCAATCACAGCGCACTTTAACGGTGAATTAAAACATCGTGAGGATACCTGCATACGGTGGCGATTTAAAAAAAATTCTACGGTATGTAAGTCCGCTAAACTCCACTAGGCCAGCGTGGTGGGCTGTATAGCCTAACCACTCTCAATCGATTCTCTCGATTGTAGAATAGGCCCGTGCCCAGCAGTGGGACATACATGGGCTGATACGATGGATTAATATTCACCCAGGAGGTTCAGTCTCTTTATATTCCGTTTTAAGCCGGCCGGCATAAAAGTGTCCACTGCAATCAACTATGATTGCACCATTTTTGCCCGTGCCTAAACGGGCAAAAAATGGTTATCTCTAGCAGCAAAAAATATAATTCTGACCTTTACAAAATACATTAAGTAAAAGAAAAAAGATAACGTCTAAATAAGAACAGCATGAATGCATTTTTAGATCAAAATAATTGTTAATATTTTGTGCGAATTAATACTCAAAACTCGAACAACATAAAAACAACCAAAACTAAATAAAATGCACAGAAGAAATAAAACGTTAAAAACATTAAATTTTTACCCGCGGTTTGTGTAAAAGTGTCCTGAAATCTCTCACACAGCCAACAATTTTGTTATGACCGCCCTCATAAAAGTAAATTTGATTTTCATTACGCCAGCGGAACGGTCGAGCGCGATATTTTTATTAAAGCCCCTCGATACCTACGAATACATTTACGTGTTCCAAATATCCGATCCATTACATGGTTCCAATAACACGATTTTAATAATACAAAAAATACAACAGCCCACACATGGCTAAATTAATTAATTAATTAATTTCCCCATTAAACGGGGAAAGTTTCTTGCATTGAAGATACGATTGTCGTAAGGACATAAAAAAGCATCGTGTAAACATTGTCAGAACGGTAATCTTATGGCAGTTATGTCATGCGATATTGGTATACGATTTTCACCGCGAGAAACTCTCCTTATGTAAACGGAGATATGCAGGGTGTATCCAGACTGCGACCGAATGCCAGGTGGTAGTATTAGTTACATCAGATACAATGCAAATAAAAAATTCACAAAAAAGCGAATTTTTTTTTGTTGTAATTTTTTACTTATCGTCCTATTTGGGTAGTAAATACATCGGTTTCCTAAAATAATAATGTACTCCTTATTACTTTTTAAATTATAAGTTTTAAATTATAATTTTAGCAAAATCTAGAGATTTACCATTCAAACACTTTTTTTGAGAAAAAAATTAGTTGGTAAGCGTGGCACTCCTCTACAAACGAGATTTCGTTTGCAAGGACTATGTCAATCACTCGGGCATATTTTCTTTATTGGACTTGTAATCTGTAAAAATTCTAATAAACAAGTCTATGGTGTCTGGCTGTGTCACCTTTCCCTTCATCGTTTAAGTGCGTGGTTATCATATAACATTATTTTGCTTGCCTTGATGTTTGATCTCGCGAGCACCGCTCCCACAGTCAGATTATCATGTTTGATACGTTGTCTATTTTAGATAAAACAAGTGGCCAGTCCCACCTTCGCCTGGGTGCAGATTTTTGGATTCTACTCCACACCAGATACATATAAACCTTCCTCTTGAATCACTCTATCTATTAAAGAACCGCATCAAATCCTTTGCATGGTTTCAAAGACTTGAGCATACATAGGGACAGACAGACAGCGGGAAGCGACTTTGTTTTATAATATGTAATGAATGGACCATGAGTTTTCTCGGTATAATTATATCTGGCCTACTATCACTTCATAATTCTAATATTGATTTGATTCCTGTCTTGATCTCGAAGAAAAATACTGAATATTCCCATATCGCATTCAGTGACTTTAAGCTTAGATTCTCAAATTTTCAACGATACACTAGAGTATCTTGCCTATCCTTGCTATGTAATATATTATCATCATTATTCAATATAATATTATCGTATCATGAAATATTTT
Organism: Theretra japonica; assembly: GCA_033459515.1. Taxonomy (NCBI): domain Eukaryota; kingdom Metazoa; phylum Arthropoda; class Insecta; order Lepidoptera; family Sphingidae; genus Theretra; species Theretra japonica. Next base: position 3,883,391 of record CM065938.1, on the reverse strand, counting down.
ACAGGCAATTCCGTGTTGACTGATTCATATTTATGCATTTGGCAATTTAATGATTTCATCAAATTAATATTTTAATAGCATAACGATAACTGCCGCAATAAATTTAATCGTTTGTGATTATTGTTACTTTCACATTACTATTTTAATATATTATGCCTATGATCTATGTTATTTACTGACAATTCAGGCGACAATAATTATTATTACTCAAGTCTAAGGCAATTTTTTGGTTGGGATTTTAAAAACAATATTTCTATATAAAGTTTTGAATCATTACATTTGAATTTATTAAGCATTTCTAAGGATTAGACTTGCCTAAGTTTTTACTTTGCTTGTTAAACAAAATAGTAGAGAATCAACTCAATGTGCTCACGAAAGCATAAAGTCTTCAAATCAAATTATTGTTGAAGTAAGTTGTAAAGGTGTGAACTATAAGCTCTTGAGCAAATTCAGCGATTTCGTTTGTCTATTGTTTAAGTTACAGCAATTACAATATAATATTGTATTGTATTGTATCAGCCCCTATACGTCCCATTGCAGAGCACGAGCCTCCTCTATTATCGATTGAGATGGGGGTTAGGCCATAATATAATATAATATGCTAACATAGAAATAACCAAAATACATTCAGAAAAGCGGTTTCCCGCTAGATATCCAGACGATAATATAAACGTGTTAAAAAGTATAACCGATATAAAAGTATGACGAAGTCTGGCCCGATAAAATAAAGCAGAAAAGGCTACGTGCTAAGGCTGTCTCCACTCCTGATACAGAGAACACCTGTGACAGAGATGCCGTGCTGCCATTAGCCCTATAAGCCACGGAACAAAATATGCGAGTACCACAGCACGGGCATCTGAATTGCATATTACCCTTTCGCAATAATTTGTAATAACACAAACACTGCAACAATCATCTGACAAGATGGTGTGGCCAATGCTGAGTATAAACAGCAAGAATATTCCTTCAAATCACACGAGTCGTTTTTGAAAGGCATTGAAAAGTTATCAATCCAATCCATCAGCCAAAGGAAGTCCACTGCTAAACATAGGCCTCTCCCAATGATTTCCACAGTGACCTGTTGGAGGCAGCCTGCATCCAGCGACGTCCCGCGACCTTTATCAGTTTGTCTGACCATGAACGTCTTAAAAAGTTGGATGTTAACTTAAATGGTACGTTAAACGTCTATTTGGATACATGTGTGTATTATTAATCATTTACCAGCAATATAACGGTGAAGTAATACATTGTTGCGAAAACTGCATACTGTAAGGATCTGTGAAAATATATTTTTTTAATTCGTCAGCCCATAATTGTCCATCGTGGTGGAATATGGCCTAAGCCTTCTGAATCGGATTATCAATCATAGAAATTTCCCGTGGAATGTATGGGCGGATATCATATTATATTTGTGAGAGAGCTCATTTGTATTGCAGAGCGGGTCATCTGCGGGCGCGAAGTCACGTGTTTTGATTAACATAAGGTTAGTAAATCCTCTGGCTTCGGTCGCACGTTTTATTTGCATAACTACCGTCAGGTCTGGCCGCGCGGACGCCGCACGAAACTGTCTCCATTTACATTATAATATCGTTTTAAATTATTTCGTTTGTCCGTGTGTATTTTGAATGTGCTCCCGTTTTGCGCGATTCAGTTTTAGCAATTTTCCGCCTTGGATAAACAGCTTGGTTTCATTTATATGCAATTATTTTCACTTACACTTCTTAGAAATTTCCGTTTTATTTTGATTATAATGGTATAGTATTCTATGACCTATTTAGGTACTATAATAATACCAGCCCATATACTTCCGTGCTTCTACTGACTGCCTAGGTGGCGTAGTTGTACTACGGTGTTGCCCCCTATCACATCGTTGGACGGAACAGACACGGCGAACCGTAGGTGTCCTTTACCACCAGGAAAACCTCTGCCTACCCCATCTGGGAAAAAGGCGTGAGCTTATGTATGTATGTATACGAGTATAATTCCCACTGGTCACAGCTTCCTCAAAAACCGAGAGACCGATTGAGAGGGGAGTTAGGCTATAATTGACCACGCTGGTCTTGTGCGGGTTGGCGGACTTCACATACCAAAGAAATTCTTGGAAATATGTATAATATGCCGGATTCCTCACATTTTCCTTAATATAAAAAATATATAAATATATAAAAAAACAATAACGAATAAATAGCCTCAGTGTACCAGTTTTTTTCTTTTTATTCTTTATAATGTGTAGTGGAAATGAGACAATAATCTAAGAAATACAGAGGCTATATCTTCATTCTATTCCAAAAACCACTTGAAATAAACACGTGATAATGTTTCTTCATACCAAAATGAAACTGAATTAAATGCTAAAATGTTATGAAGATCTGCAAAACTGTTTTTTCAAGGAAAATATATATCTTTTTCAGCTTAATTAAATCTCTTTGCAGTACACTTACATACTTGCAACAAAGAAAACACCCATTAAGGTCTCGTCTCCACAACGGGGGATTTAATGGTCGTTCCCACTATTTGCCTCGTCTAGCTTTTATTCGCGTTTAAGCGTCTAAAACGTGGCCAGTTAATTTGCATGCAAAACACATAAAACTCTGTCTAATGCCACGAAAATTCGCTGACCCAATTTTTCTATTGTCTGAAGGTTAATGGAATATTTATACCAGGAAAATGTATTTGTAGAATTCTGTGTGTTTATGAAACAGAGATTATAATGGATCATTATTCATTGTATAATTTTGTATCGTTTAAAATAATCATAGAGTTCTAAATTCGTGATTGGTGCCAATAATATTTTTATATTACAAAATGGCGTAACTGCGTTTATTTACGTAAATTTGTCTCTGATTTAATTTTTTTATCATAATGTATACTTCTTGGTTTACATAATTATGACGCTTGTTGTGAAATATAAGACCATCTGTTTCTACGCCAATACAAATAATATTTGTGAAATCTACAAATGTTTAATTTGGTTGAGAATGTTGTAAACTCGAAAAGTTTTCCGTAATTTTTGATACGACATAAATGTCATTTATGTTTGAATTTGAATTTTAATCTGAATTATATTATTTGAATTGACATTGTCTTAATTGCATGAACTACGAGTATACTCGTATGAGTTCCTGTAGATTGTATTATTAACTGTAGTGTACTGTATCAGCCCAGATACATCCTACTGCAGAGCACGAGCCTCCTCTACCATCGAGAGTATGATTGTAAGACTATCCGTCTTCTTTTACATTGCTATGGCTTATTCTTGAGTGTGATATCTTATTAATACATACATTAAAAACCAAAAAAATCAAGGACGTTTCTTAGTATTTTCATTTAGGTCTTATTTCAGCTTACACTCTCGGGTTTGAAGGCTTATTGGTTTCTTAGTACAAGAGAGACCTTAATATCCTTCTTTTCTTATTATAATATAAATTGCTTCCATGAAAAGTGGTTTTATATTTCGGACCTTACATTATTTAAGGGCCATTTTACATAACAATGAAGTCTGTCTCGCTACTTCAAACTTGAAGAAAAAATATTTGATTAAACTGCGTTCTTTCTTCCTTTATTAAAATTTGCTTAATAGCAGTCTCTGGTATGTACAATAATATAGAATGAGCAACCCGCCTAGCCCTTAAAGGTTTGGACTAATTCTTAATATTTCTTGGTGAATCAGACAGTTGAAATTAGTAATTAAAGTTGCAACCCAATTTCCTGTATTATTTCCAAAAACTTACTTTATAAACTTACCTTCAACACGTATTTTATTCCGATAATGAGTTCTGTATCATTTTGCATTATCGATTACTAAATGGCATACAAATTGGGGATCAACTACATCATTCAAATCCTTTAATTTAAAGCCATAGTCCACAGCATTCGGTTCTCATAGACATTAGCATTCACAATTAGGTGCTTAAATAGCTAAATTCAATAAATTTGTTCATCTATTGGCCCAGTTTCAGTTTCCCTAATTATGTAAATAATGATCGCCAAATTGTCGGCTTGCATAACATATGCTAATGTTACAAAAGCCAACAAACTACGTTTGTGCCTCTGTTACGTTTGATCGTAAGCGTCGTCAATATTTGCTCCAGCAGTATCTGGTTTAAGTTAATCTGAATTACGTATGCTGACGATAAACGCGTTAGTAACAATGGCACAAATAACTAATATTACAATAGTAGAATACACGTTGAATTTCTGTTTTGAATTTTGATCAGAATATGATTCGATTCTGGCATGCGTAAAGGGACGACTTGCACAAGAGGATCGGCTGCGACTGTATGCATAAAGCAGCAGACCGGGCTCTGTGGTGTACCTTGGGAGAGGCCTATATCCAGTAGTGGACTGTCCAATGTGATGTACACTGATAACTTGAGTACTGATAATTTAATTATTTTTCTATTTAAAATAGGAACATCAACAGCAAACATCAATAGCATATTAGATACATTAGACAGTGGAAACAAAATCACTGATATGTATGACATTCATAAAATGATGATATGATAATGATAACATTCATGAAATGTAACAAATCCACACTACCTATATCTTGTTGATAATAAATATTATTTACCTCGAAATATTATGTATTTTGTATCAGCCCATATACGACCCACTGCAGGGCACGGGCCTCCTCTACAATCGAGAGTACGATTGAGAGTGGTTAGGCCATATAGTCCACCACGCTGGCCTAATGCGGGTTGGCGGACTTTTACATACCATAGAAATTTATACAAATCGCTATGGTATGCAGGTTTCCTCACGATGTTTTCCTTCACCGTTATAGTGCGTGGTGATTGACTATCAATACACACATGACTCCGAAAAGTCAGAGGTGTGCCCTGGGATTTGAACCCGCGACCACCGTGAACATGTAGGCAGCCGCGTCTGGTCCGTTTACCAACAGGCCACCACGCACTTATTATGTACTTGAACTATATTAGATGGTGATTGTGACGTAATATAGGAATAAGCACGCGTGGGTTTTCACCGAGATATCCATTTAGACGTTGCTATCGATAGGAGAGTTTTATACGAAAATATCAAGATATCGGAATATTATCGTACACAACTTGAATTGATACTGAATATACTTTCGTCTGTTGTGATATCAAGGCATGTTGGAAATGCTTTATGCTCGATGTTAGAGCGAGCCTTAAAGAACTATGGTATTGAACATTACCTCGTAAATTTAGATGAATATGCCATGAGGTTAGATCTGACACTTTCATAGCAGGACGACTTACTCCCAATCTATGGCTTTTGAAATAACAAGTGACAGCCTCAATGGCGTGGTTGGTTAGGCGCCACCTATGAAATAAGAGGCCGCGGGTTAGACTCCCGCACCGAGACAAATGTTTGTGTGAACCACAAGTATTTGTGCTGGGTCTGGGTATTTGAAAGATCGAAAAGTCTGTCGTAGTTCCTGATACCCGCGACACAAGACTCCATCTTGTGTGGGGTCAGGACTATGTATGTGACTGTTTGGGTGTATTACAAAAGTACGACTAGATTACTTAAATTAATACCCTCAATTTAATGATCCTCTATAGTGTCATACTTTAGATTTAAATCGCTGAGAACACATCAGGCATTAAGCCCATACACATATTTTACTGGCGATAGGCTCGCCCCCTATCACATTCTGGGAAGGAACAGACAAGGCGAAACGTGGGTGCCTGGTTAATACCAAGAGAACCTCCGCCTACCCCTTCTAGGAAAAAGGCGGGAGTTTAAAATTACATATTTTACATACATACATAAACACACGCCTTTTTCCCAGAAGGGGTAGGCAGAGGTGCTACCAGAACACCCACGTTTCGCCTTGTATATTCTGTCCCACGATGTGATAGGGGGCGAGCCCATCGCCATATCGGGCACAAATTCCTGACTCCGGGCTGATAATGAATAGAAAAATCCAATATCACGTTGCCCGACCTGATTTTCGAACCCGAGACCTCAGCTTTGCAATCATACCGTAGTACCACTTTACAACGTGTAAATAAGCATAAAGTAAAAGTTAAGTCTGTCAATCTGCACTAGTCCAGCGCGGTGAACTATATGGCCTAACCCCACTTCATCGTACTCTCGATTGTGAAGGAGGCCGTGCCTTACAGTGGGACGTATATGGGCCGATACTGATACAAACACAGAAATAAACATCAATGTTAATGTAAATGTAATTATATCAATACACATCAGTCCTTTTAGATGATACAAGTGTCGCGAAGAAATACGTTATAATTATATGTGAAAAGATCGTGAAAGAGAGCGGAAAATGTAAGAAGCATTTTGTACGTTACCGCTGAAATTGAATCACATCATTTATACAATATCAACATAATCGAACCGACAAAAGGCACTTGTCAATTGAATTCATAAATATCTTTTATATGTGATATGAACATTATAATATGTCTACTTTAGATTAAATTATTAATACATGATTGCCCCAATATCGTAATTACGTAGCCTTTATATTTAGAGTTTTGGTCAAAATATTGCTAACATTTGGTATTCAGATCTTAACAAATACGGGTGACAAGGTTATAGTATCCAAAGTGACTATGAACTTTACTGTACTGTATCAGCCCATTTACGTTCTACTGCAGAACTCGGGCCTTCTCTGCAATCGAGAGTACGATTGAGAGGGATTAGGCCACATAGCTCACCACGCTGTCCTGGTGCGGGGTGGCGGTTGGTATTATTAACCTAATTAATACGAAAATAAAATATATTTTATTTTGAAATAAATAAGATAAGAAAACTATAGATTAAACATTATAACATATATGTTGTTAATAATAGTTTTCGTTTGTGTCCTAACTCTTAAACCTATTTTATCAAAAATAAAATTGCTGCGAAATAAATTCTTTAAATTCGAGCAATTTAATAAGAGACCAAATAGAAACTATGTCGCGCCTTTGCTTTGTTGTGTGAACATTCCTCTAATTCTTTTATTAACTTCCGCTTTATCTTTACTCAGGTCCTCGAAACTTCTAGTCGAGTAAAAACATTAAATAAATACACCCAACAGTCACATACATAGTCCTGACCCCACACTAAGATCGAGTCTTGTATCGTGGGTATCAGGAGCTATGAGAGACTTTTCGGTCTCGCAAACACCCCGAATCGAAACAAATACTTGCGGTTCACACAAACATTTGTTTCGATGCGGAGATCGAACCCGCGGCCTCTCGTTTCACACCCGGCGTCCAACCAACTGCGCCACGGAGGCTGTCAACATTGACAAATTACACTATTTCAAAACGACCGTAAGTATTTTTCCATTCAGCCAGTTTTTCATATCATCACACGTCGTCCGCTGCTACTGATAAGCTTACGTGCTCAACATCAAGAAAATACTGGGTGTAACACAAACGGGACACAGTTCAATAAGCTACGATTATATAATTATATCAAGTCATAAATAATTGAAACTGATCAAGTAGAGCAACATCATCAACTTTCAAGTGTTTATTTACTCTCCGATTAATTAGTCATCAACGATAAATAAATCAGTCTGTTCATACCCGTTGCATAAATTTGCATTTCCTACTAATAATCTTAAATTCAACAAAAATCGAAAATACAAAAATCAGTTTAAATCACTTTACACCCCCTATTTTCCTATCAAAAACATTTATACCATGAACCTCCATATACGAGAAAAGCGATTCCACAAGAAATAAAACCGAGGATTCGATGGCGCTACCGTCAGATATTTTTTCCAACCGGACGTTCCTTCATTTCCGGACCCCTCCACTGCCTTTAGTATTTCGCGCGATGTTATTGGAAGTGACAATGTAACTGCATTGGCAGAGTTTTTTAGTTAGAAATTCTAAAACGAATGTGATTAAAGTTCTAGATGAAGGAGGAAATGAAAAATCAGTCATCTAGGAAGAGAGGGCCAACTATCTTGCAGTGGGGGGAATTGGAGAAGACTGGCGAGATAATGTTAAATAGAAAGAAAGAAAAAAAACAGTCATAATCAACGCATTATATATGTTAAATATTCTGCATGACTTGTCTGTCTGTTTAAAATCTATTTTTGGTGAAAATTATTAGTTCTCAGTCTATTTTGTAGTCATATTAGCCTGAAACATATTGATAGGCTTTGACTTCTTGTGTTATCAGATTAATAAATATTAATTATTAATAACGGAGAACTGAAGGCCTATCGAACCAAAAAATCTCGAGCGGATGTTACGTATTGGCAAGTGCGGCGTCGGATACACATCCGAAAATAAACAGACAATACAATAAATATAGCAGGAAGTTATTAATTGATCCAATTCTTCGAAGTAATCTTCATCAACATAATTACCTAAAAACAAAGATCCTATAACATTTATTTTAGACTCTACTCGTAATATCGTATAAATTGTATAATTATGAAGAGTAATTACATTTTCGCTTTCTCGCTAATTCCCATACACATTGTATTTATTATATGTAAATTTAATACGTATCAATAATATTTAAATCCGATAATAACGCGCCACAGCAATTCAACTCTGCGGGGATTATCGCCGTGTACGGCCCTGACACGTTATAAATAGCTTATATTCGTGTTTTAATATCACAGCCATAGTATTTGCATTAGTATTGTTTGTTATAACTATTTTTTGGATATTTTGAACTCCGATGAAGAACATTTAATAGACGATTGTAACTGCAGTGCTGCGTAGATGAAACTTGGTTATTTGCCGTCGGTCGAAAAATGTACCGGTCGCTTCGAATTATGTGCACTTTATGTAGCAACAGTCCCAATGCAAGGTAAGTGCCTCCTCGAAGTAGATACGAATATTCTAACATATAACATATTCTATTATAAAATTGCCGTGTACGGACAGTACACTTTGAAACAAGTACCTGTGGTACACACAAAAAAATTGTCTCGGTGCGGGGATCGAACCAGCGGTCTTTCGTTTCACAGCCGGCGTCAAAATTACAACAATAACATTTCAATACTGTCGCTTTTTCGCATAAAAATTGTACACAGCGTTGTCATACACATAGGTACTACTCGTATGACAAATAGAAAGCTTAAAAATATCATTGGCTCAAAATACACGAGAGCAGAATCAAAAAAGAAATAACAGTGTTTTGATATTGCTTTTATTTCTAGTACATGGAAAATATTCATACATTTTGCAAAGGTAATAGGAATATCGGATAAAATGCACTTCGTTTACTTTTCCGATGAAATGCTACGTTTTCAGTTTTAGCTTTTTATGCCGACTGGGCAATATTTAGCAATAAAACCAATTTAAGTATTTTAGTGATAAACTGCAAGATACGAAATTGAAAGTATTTTTAATTGAAGCACATTTATGTTCACATATATTGGAATAGTTTAGTGTAGACGTGCATTTCTGAAGCCACTAACTGAAGCAAATTTATAGCTGTGAATAAAATATATGCTCTATTATAATTCTATTTTCCAAACAAACTAGTTCTCACTAAAGGGGGGATGAATCTCTCTCTCTCTCTTCCTCTCTCTCTCCCTCTTCAGCCACAGGAAGTCCACTGCTGAACATAGGCTTCCCCCGAGGATCTCCACGTTGATCTGTTGGAAGTGGCCTGGTTAGGATTATGGGAAGTCGATGGAGGATGAATAGATACATAAAGTTGTAGTAAAAAACAGAAGCTATACTATTGTAAATAATTCGATATTTAATTTGATTTAAGTACCCTTCCCACTCAGCTATCACAATCTAAAAACCCCTAATAAAGCAGATGTAAACTAAAAACGGTCGAAGGTCACAGCCACCCAACTCAATCAGAATTGGCAACAATATTTTTCGGTTAGCTCTCCCGATAATCAAAGATTCGGGCCTCTCAATCACGTTCAATGGCGGGTCGACTATGACACCACCTTCTTCTGATTGATGAAGACGCTCGGACATAACGATTAGTCATCCTGAAGTATCTAACTCCGATTCTCGTATGTAATTCATAACTGCGTCTGTAATTTATCGGAATGTGAGAGGTTCCATATTCTGTTAGTGGCAGGTAATTTAAAAAAATTGTGAATTTTCCAACTTGAAAATATTCTTTGAATTATACAGATATGCCTAGGTATGCTGGATTATTATTGTCACCTAAATGCGTGATGGCCTTTTGGTAACGGACCGGATCTGGTTACCAAGAAGATGGTCACTGATACGAATCCTAGGGAACAATTTTGATTTTTTAAGTTATTTATTTTTGGATGGTTGATATTATATTTAAGATGCCTGTTTTATGAAAACACATTCGAAAGCAAACATAAAACACATTTTCTCTGTTTTTTGTTTTAAAATACTATTACTACACCCGTAGTAAATGTTCTCATTTATGTGCATGACAAAACAGCATCCGTTAAAAATGACGACAAAAGTACAATATCCAATGGAATTCAATATTCACGCACACTAACGCTGAAGAATCTCTTTCCTCCGATCGAATTGCCATACGATACGAAAATTCAGAATACGGCGGCCGAATCGGGAGTTATGAATAATTCAAAATTTGCGAATTGTAATGTTGTTGTTCAAACCGAAGCTGTACTGTTTCTGATGAAATCATATAATGTACGCAGATAACTGTCCTTGAAAGCCAGTTTTAGTGAAGAAATAAATTCCAAGAATCTGTTTATCTTTATTAATGTTTGTGTAGTCAACCGAGAATAAGGATTTAAATTTCTAATAACATAATGCTTTACTTACCTACAATGACAAGAGTATATATGAGGTCATCGTTTGCTTCTTTAATTCAAATTATTTTTAAAGAATTTTTTTTAGTGATATAAATATTTGAGGCAAACTGATATGACTTTAGTTTGTGTATATTAATATAGCCCCAAATGATACTGCTATGTGAAATTTTGAAAGGTAGGATTCTATCGCTATACCAGACATTTTAGGTCTTGATAACTCATTTGACAATCCTCAATGAGACATACAAAGTAGATCACCTGAACTGAGAATCTAATCCAGTATAGAACAGTTCTCACACTAATTCTAAAAGTGAAAAACGAATTGATAACTGAAGAGGTTTGTTTTTACCGAGGTAGTTGCCTATTGGACTCAATCTAACGTAGATTGATTCCAAGAGGCAAAGAAATGAAGGCATGAGTTTATATTGTATTATTATGTACTTATATGTATGTATACTGTTTCGTCGCAAGCAGCGTTCTCCTTATACAACATGTTAGTTTGGCAAAATGTAATTTTCCTTTGAAGCCATAGTAACATTTTGGAAGTTAGTTACCAAGCAAATAATCTTATGAATTGGGCATGCTAATAAACCAGACGATGTACCACGCCGTAGGTACATTAAATCGAAAGATTCAACTGAAAGTTTTCTATTCATTCGACTTTATCATCGTCATTATCTTCTTCAGCCACAAAAAGCCCACTGCTGAACATAGACCGCTCCTAGAAAAATCTAGAGAAATTTGCTATAAAGTCTGCAATTAGTGACGTCCTGCAACAACGTGGTACAAATATTACAATTTAATACCTTAAGACCGGTATATGCTTTATAGTGAGCTCTGAAGATAAGCATAACAAATCAATAAACCTTTTTGTCACAAAACTTCACTGCGTATATTTAATAATAAGTGACATAAGTTAGTCACCATTTATAATTCTCGAAATGACAACTATAATTCCGAGGCTATATACCTAAGTTACTTAGAAGCTTCCGAGTACATTTCCTCTAGTATCCATCCGTCCGGAAATCGACGCGCAACATCCGGTGCACAAAGTTAACTTCTGCCGCAGCGTCAATCGTATATCAATGGACAGATACTATAACATAACTACAATATTCTGGAATGGAGACCGCGTCTTGGCAAACGTAGCGGGAGACGTCCTCTCGCCAGATGGTGGGACGACTTGCACAAGAGGACCGGCAGCGACTGGATGCATAAAGCGGTAGATCAGGCTCTGTGGCATACCTTGGGAGAGGCCTATCTCCAGCAGTGGACTGCAACGGGCTGATGATGATTACTTGAGGGTAAAGCAATCAAGAGTATCCAACATCGGCTGAACACAGGCTAAACCGGAAACACGACATATTATTTACTTAAATGGGTCAGCAAGGTGCTACATCCATAATCGTGTACGGTGGTCGCTAACCTGACAGATTCCAATATCCCTCCATCACATAACTGGTTTTCAAGCCTGAACCTGAATAAAATAAAAAAAAATAACCTGCCACATACCAATTTGCACCAGTAAGCTGGTTTTCAAATCACGTATTTCCCATTAAAACAGAATGAGCGCTGAAGTTGATTGCTCGTCCAATCAGACGAATAACTGTTGCCAATTTATTTTCCAAGCAAAACAATACAAACGTAATGGATACTGCGTAGTTTAAAAAAGAAAATAAAAGTTATACTTAAGAACCGACCCAGTTCCTTCAACTAGTTCATATTCATTCGTTTAAGAGGCGAGAGCTCTTTCTTGAACCAACTTATGCTTGCCGTTGCAGTTTTTAATGCAATTTCTGCTTCTGTTTTGTCTGTGGCAATCACTGTTGTGGAAGTCTCTTTCAAATTATTTTCAGCAATAAACTTTAGTTTGAGTTGGTTGGAAGCCCACAGGTTCTTTGTTGCTTTTCACTCTCCAGCCTTACAGTTAGGCTACGCTTACTCTTATTTGTAGATTGGTATTTTTTTATTTTCCCATGACAGAAGTCTTATGAATAACTCGACGTTTTGGAAACTATATTGGGTAATAATATATTTTTATGTAAATTAAATGTGACACTATTTTAAAGCATGGCAATTCTCAGTGATATTTAAAAATTAAGGCATCATATTCTATTGGAATTTAATTCCGTATTAATCCCAAACTTCACATAGACGAAATAATTCTCAGATAACCGTAAAAAATCTCTAAGAAAATCTTTAAAATCCTCACATCCTTCACCTAAATTCCGCTCGTAAACAGAACAAAACTAAAACACTGCTCGCACCGGACTCGCGAGCGTGTTCGAAAAATGCACCGAGTTTGCGCTCTGTTAAAGGAAATCTCAAGGGTGAAAGCTTCTTTATGAATGCGAAAAGTTAAGTCCCATAGTAGTTTCCGGTGCATGCAAACAACCCTTATCTACACACGACCTGGAAAGATAGCTGCTCATGAATACACGCCTAGCGTTTTATTTAGAAAATATTTTTGTTTTGCTTTTGTGGTTCTTAGGAGTCGATGTCGATTTCGAAAAGAATGTGGCTGTTTGTTTATTTGATAAATTTTAATATAAATGACTGCTTCGGTGGCGTAGTTGTACTACGGTATGATTACAAAGTTGAGGTCTCGGGTTCGAATCCCGGGTCGGGCAAAGTGATATTGGATTTTTCAATTCACTATCAGCCCGTAGTCAGGAATTTTTGTCCGATATGGCAATAGGCTCGCCGCCTTTCCCATCATGGGACGGAACACACGCGGCGAAACGTGGGTGTACTGGTTGCATTCCTCTTCTGGGAAAAAGACGTGATGTTTATGTACAATATAAAAGACAAGATTGTTGAGGAATTTTATTAGGAAGTTAATTTCCATAGGGAATCATTGACAAAGAACAATATTAGAATAATATTATATCATTTTAGGGAGGTAAAATGACACAACTATTTTCATAATCATCTTTAGTGAAATCGACTGCTGAACATAGCCGTCTAAAATTTAATGTACTAATATCATATTACGTTGTACCCTTATTAGATTTTCACTAGTCTAAATAGACCAATGCAGGTGATTAATACCAAATTGACAGCCTCCGTGGCGTAGTTGGTTAGACGCCGACTGTGAAATGAGAGGCCGCGGGTTCGTTCCCCGTACCAACACAAATGTTTGTGTGGCCCACAAATATTTGTGTCGGGTATGGGTGTTTGTGAGAGCGAAAACTCTCGTAGCTTCTGATACCCACGACACAAGACCTAATTGATCTTAATATGGGGTCAAAACCATGTATGTGACTGTTGGTGTATTTATCTATTTTATTTATTTAAATCCCCTCAACTTCTATTACTTGTAGAAAACCCCTGAAAATGGGACTAACATAAATCACAACACAAAATCAGCTAATTTTATTTAAGAATCCATCGCTGGGAAGTTACGAAGCAGTTTCGCTTACTTAGCACAGTTCAAGCAATGAATTTAAATTTCATGCGAGCACACACGGAAATGATAACTTGGTCTGCACGCGAGAACTCTTTATTAATTCGCCAGCCAAGTCCGAAGTTAGAACTTCTGACATGTGATGTAGACGTTTAGTCTATTAGACGGAGTTTAGTAACTTGGGTTGGGTAGTGTAAGTTGGAAGGATTTCTGGCTTCGCTTATTGATTAATACTAGTTGTATTCAGTTGAAAAGGATATTATGGATACAACAGTGCAATCTTAGTTGAAGTTCCAAATAAATAGAATTTATAATGAACATACAGTTGAATTGAGAACCTCGTTTTTTGAAGTCGGTTAAAAATAATGTAGGTGTGTACACAGAATATTGTGTTTGATACATAAAAAAAATCTGGTTTTAATAAAAGTGATAACAAATATATCATTACACTAAATGTTTTAATATACTACGGAGAAAAGTACATATCTACTTATGCGTAGACAAACTAAATATCTTTGTTGGTGTTTCTATATTTAGATGTCTTCAATACATATAGCAATGCAGTTTAAGCTTTCTTTATCAAAACTCACCTTTATATTTATTTTTTTTTTTTTTTTTTTTTAATACATAACCCCGCAATTAATCATAACCCATCACGGTCTAGGACTCTAGAGAGTTGAAACATTAGTCTGTTTCCACAATACAGCGCTAAAGTCAAACAAAATGATTGTACAGATTCAAACAATGTATCCCCACTCGCATCTGCTGTAAATCAGTACATAACAGCTACAAAACCATTCCAAGAACTTGAAACGCCAGCGTTTATCTCAGACAGTATTGCAGCTAACTGCAGTGTCATGTTTATTTGAAGTGGTCATGCTCAATTCGAACGGGTTATAGGGATTGGAGTCTCGATTGTAACTGTATTCGACATGGTCTAGTGTCGGTACTGTTTGGTTTATATCTTGCCATCTCGAATAGTGTGTGTACAATTTTCATGTCCTTCGATTGGGACTATAAATACAGCCTTAGTTAATTCCACAGCCTCCGTGGCGTAGTTGGTTGGACGCCTGCTGTAAATCGAGAGGCCTCGGGTTCGATCCCCACATCGAAACAAATGTCTGTTAACCACAAGTATGTGTTCGAGTCTGGGTATTTGTGAGACCGAAAAGTGTGTCTACGACAAGTCTATTTTAGTTTCTGATACCCACGATACAAGAATCGATCTTAATGTGGGGTCAAGACTATGTCTGTGACTGTTGGGTGTATTTATTTATTAATTTAGTTAATAGTTTTCAGGCTTCTTGACTCAGTCAGTGTGACTCACACTGGGACAGATGTTTGTTGCTTACATATATTTGCTTCAGGTCTAGGTGATTTCAGACTGAGTGATCTCTCGTAGCTTCTGATTCTTATGTCACAAGACGTGTATCTTAGTATGACGTCAGGAATACGTGTGTGACTGTCGAGACGATAAGAAACAGCTACCAGAATAGAACAAGTTATTCTTCCATATGTAATCATGTCGAATAAGGCAACAAAAGTATCAGTTTTCTAATCTCAAAATTCATAAATCATGGCTAAGTCAGTCTCGATACGAAACGCATCAATAGCTTTTTTTTTTTTTTTTTTTTTTTTTTTTTTTTTTTTCTCGCGGGGAAAATCCATTTACGGACCATCCCACCCCCGAAGGGGCGAGGGTGTGTCGGACTCATCGGCGCCTTCCGAGCCCAGCGAGATGTTGTGCCGCCCGTGGATGTGGACGGGCGGCCGCTGGGTCGGGTCCCTACCATAAGCTGACGCGAATGACGCGTGTAGCGTCACGTCTCGGGGGCCGCCAAGGTAGGGACGGCGGCCCCGCGTGGCCTCTGCGGCGCCGGGTTAGTTGTTGTCCCGGCGCCTCCTACGTCTCCTGTGGCGACGAGCGGGATCGGTCTGCTCCCGATCCCGCTCAGCGCTCTCCTTCTGCGACATGACACGTTCGCAGAAGGAGAGCATGGCTCGCCACGAACTCCGGCTGCCGACCATGGCGGCGACCACGGCCGGCAGCGATAGGTCGCTTCCTACGACCGCGATGAGAGCGCTGCGCTCCTCGTCCCAGGCTGGGCACTCCTCCAGCGTGTGCTGGGCCGTGTCCTCACGGCAGTTGCCACAATGGTGGCACACGGCGGACTCCTCCGCTCCGGCTATACGACACAGGTACGCACCGAAGCAGCCGTGCCCGGTGAGCACCTGCGTCAGCCGGTATGTCGGCGCACCGTGGCGCCTGTCCAGCCACTGTTCGAGGACAGGTCGCACTGCCGCGACGGTCCTCGCACCAGCACTAGGGTTCTCCAGCCTGGAACGCCACTCCTCCACAGCGGTCCTGCGGAGGGAGGCCAACATGGCCTCGACCTCTCTGGGGACCAACCTCTGCCCACGCCCGGACGCCTCCTCTCGCCGGAAGAAAGCCGACGAGAGGGTCTTAGCGTCCAGCACCCAGGGCAGAGTTCCCGCCAATACGCAGGCCGCCTCGTGCGAGACCGTGCGGTAGCCCCTGATTATTCGTTGCGCCACCATGCGCTGCGGACGATGCAGCAGGCGGACGCAACGATCGCCCAGGGACTCGGCCCAAACGGGACACCCGTAGAGGGCCATGGCCCGCACGACTCCAGCATACAGGTTTCGGCAAGGGATGCCAGGACCATCAGTGTTGGGCAGCAGGCGCCCCAGTGCGCCCGCCGCCCTCACCAGCTTCGGCGACAACTCCTCAAAGTGCGCGCGGAAATCCCATCGACTGTCGAGGATGAGACCGAGGTATTTCATCCTCGAGCCGATGGGAATCCGCACGCTCTCCACCGTGATGTGGGCCCCAGGCGGAGGCCCACACCGAGGACCGTGGAAACACACGGCCTCGGTCTTGTTGAGGGCCACCGTGAGGCCCAGTCGCCGAATCCTGCCCACCACCAGTCCAGTACCGAACGAGGCGAGCAGGGCGGACCTCTGGAACGTCCTGGCCGTCGCTGTCACCAACGTGTCGTCTGCATAGCAGACGACAGCGACGCCCCGAAGGTTGGTACCACGCAACACCCAGTCGTAGCCGATGTTCCACAGGAGCGGCCCAAGAACCGAGCCCTGTGGAACACCGCACGACACTTCCCTACGGTGCCACCCGTCAGCGCCCGGATACACAACGTACCTGTCAGAAAGGTACGAGTGCACCAGACGCCGAAGGTAGGGCGGCACTTCGTGGTACCGCAGTGCTTCTTCGATGCAGGCCCAGGGCATGGTGTTGAACGCGTTGGCGATGTCGAGAGACACCGCCACCACGACCCTACCCCGGGACACCGCACGCTCCGCTTGTGCCTTCACCCGCAGAATCGCGTGGACCGTCGACCGGCCCCGCCGGAACCCGAACTGGCAGTCTGCCAAATCCGGGCCCGTACCCTCCAAATGCTCGACGAGGCGCGCGTGGACTACGCGCTCGAAGAGCTTGCACACCTCGTCGAGCAACACGATCGGCCGGTAGGCCGAGGGCGAATCTGCGGGTCGCCCCTCCTTGCGGAGCAGGACAAGCTTGCCCGTCTTCCACCGCGACGGGAAGATGCCCTGCTCAAGGCACGCGGAGAAAAGGCCGCGGAGCCTCGTACCCAGCGACTCGACGGCCAGCACCCAGACACGACCGGGCACCCCGTCGAGACCCGGGGCCGAGTTCTTGCTCCGCAGCCGAAGCACTGCCGCCTCTAGCTCTTGCGGCGAAACCTCCGGGATATCCCTTACCGAAACCAACGACGATGTCGCCGGTGGACGTGGCGCCATCGGTGGAGGAGTGAACTCCTCGGTGGCCGGAAACAAGGCCGCGACGACATCCTCGACAAGATCGGTCCGGAGACTCTGTGTCAGAGGGGGCGCCCATGGGCGGAATTTCCGCATCGCCACACGGTACGGACGCCCCCATGGATCTCTGTCCAGAGACCTCCGGAACTCCTCGTTCGCCGCGGCCTTCGCTTGCGCGATGGCCACCCGCAGCGCTCTCTTCGCCTCTCTGTGGAGGTCGGGAAGAAGCCGCTCCTGCTCATCGTCGCCGGGTCTACGGGTCCGACGACGACGGTGCCTGGCGAGTCGGCGGCGCGCGACCTGGCAAGCCGCGCGCAGCTCAGTGAGCTCGGCCGACCACCAGTACACCTGGCGCTTCGCTGGGAGGCGGGTGACCCGGGGCATGGCCGCGTCGCAGACTCGCGACATCGCCACCCCGAACCATTCCGCCTCTTCCTCGACCCGCACCGGCCCGTCCGGTACGGGGAGCCACGCCTGAACAATGGCAGCTTCCTTCGCGGCCTCCACATCGAGGCGCTTCGCGGCCCAACGTCGGCCGCCCGTGAATCGAGCAGTCGGACCCCCACCGGACTGGCGGGTGGAGACCTGGGAGGATGAGACGCTGAACCGAATGTAGAGATGGTCGGACAGCGTCTCCTCCTCAACCAAAACCCTCCAGTCCCGAACACGGCGGGCAAGGGCCGGGGTGGCGAACGTGACGTCCACCACCGAACCGCCGTTGTGCCGCACGCACGTGTTCTCCGACCCCCGATTCAGGACGACCAACCCGATGGAGATCGCCCATTCCTCCAGGGCCACGCCCCGCGCGTCGGTCACCGACGAACCCCAAGCCGATGATTTGGCGTTGAAGTCGCCGGCTACAAGCACGGGGCGAGGCTGGCTGTCATGCTGTACCAGGGCCCCCAGGCGCGCGAGGAAACTCTCGAATTCCGCCTGGGACCTGTTGGGAGAGAAATAAACTCCCACTATCCACACCCCTCCCACCAGGACCGCCACGCATCCCGCACCCTTCGCTACTTTTTCGAAGGGCGGAGAGCCGGCGGCGCCCTGGGTGAAGACGGCCACCGAGCCATCAAGGTCCCCTGCCCAGTCGTCGCGGGCAGGGACAGAGTATGGCTCGGCGACCACAGCCACGTGAATCAACCACTGCGCCAGGGACTGTTCGAGCATGAGCTGTGCTCCTTGGCAGTGGTTGATGTTCGCCTGGAGGAAATTCAGGTCCATCTAGTTTTGGGCGATCTCCATCGCCTCAGGGCGGGACGGTTGCGGCCGCGTCGCAACCTCGGCTTCCACTCCGCGTTGTGTACGGTGCGGGACCGAGGAGGCAGCGCAGGCCTTGCCGCCCACCCGGTGGTCCGCGGGTTTCCCGGCATCTGCGCAGATTGCGCAGTGTGGGTCCGCGGAGCACTCCCGGGACTTATGTCCCGGTTGACCGCAGCGGTAGCAGAGCCCGCTGCGGTCGCACTCGCCGGTGCATTGTACTCTCACATGCCCCTTGAAGAGGCATCGGTAGCAGCGCAGGGGCCGGGCCTCAAGCAGCCGCACTGCCGCTGCCACCCAACCCACGAGGACGCGCCCCGCCTTCACAGCTTTCTCCGCTGCCTTCGCCGGACAGCGGAGCCACACCGCGCCCAGGCCCGAGCGCTCGACGCGCACCTCCCCGACCTTGACGTCGTCGGGGGAGCACTCGCCGAGACGGGCGATGGCCGCTGCGACTGCCTCGGGGGTGGCTGAAGCGTCCAGCCCCGAGACCCGCAGTTCCGCAGTCTTCACGGGCCGGGTGACGCGCACGTCCTCCCCCGACCCGCGCAGAACCTCCCTCATTTTATAGACGAGGGAGTCGGCCTTCGCCTCCGACTCGGGCCCGGGCACCTCAAAGAGGTAGGCCCCGGTGGCAATCCGCCTTGACCTGAGCCCAGCTGTTATGCCAAGGCTGGCCAGGTCCACCTTGGATTGGACCTCACGCAGGACTTGCGCGTACGTAACTCCCCGCTTCAACGCCTCCGGCGACACCGTGATAGTCACGGCGGCTTTGCGCGGGAGGCGGAGCTGGGGAGCAGCCCTGCGTGGGGTCTGGGCCGGCTGTTGAGCCGCCCGGGACTTCCTTTTCTTGCCCCTCTTGGCCACCACAGTCCACGGAGTCTCCGTGGATGTGGTGGGTAACGCATCAATAGCTGCAACAAGTGCTTCCAACACAATATTAAACTTTGTCTTAGCGTTGTGGAACTGCTGCATCGTTCTGTACGCGTCATGTCTTAAACAAAACTTTTCGTCATATAATAATTACGTTTATTGCTATACCTTTCAGATTGTTTGAAGTAATTATTCACCTACATCCCTATCAGCAAATCTAGCGAGAGAAGACTACTGTCATAAATCTAGGAAGGTAAGTGAAAAGATGAGGGGTAATTCACACAATTTTTCACATTATAAATAAATAAATACACCCAACAGTCACACATAGTCCTGATCCCACACTAAGATCAAATGTTCTGTGGTGAATATCAGAAACTACAAGAGATTTTTCGGTCTCACAAACTCCCAGACTGAAAACTGAACCTGAAAATATATCCCACATATATTTGTCTTCGTTCGGAGAGCGAACCCACAGCCTCACATTTTACAGTCGGCGTCTAAACAAATGCACCGCAAAAACTATCAAAACATTTCAAAAATATTACATCAATTATTTTTAAAGACAAAACCAAATTAACCATTTACATACACTACAACTAGCGATGCTTCAAAATACGGCTAAATCGTTTATATCCATAAATTCACAATCAAAAGTCCCGAACCGTATACGAGATGTACGATGGTGATGTCACATCAAAAGAGCGCAAAAATAAAGTTGAAAGGAACATAGAGCGGCTCAAATAGGATTGAGCAAGGCATGTTACTCAAATCCATTCGGCGCGCTATACGTATCAATAGGTTTCCGATGGTCAACGAAGCCAAAACACACTCAAAAGAAAGTGACAGTACGATACCAGTGCATTGAAGGTCCTATGGCTTGTATTGGTTTAAAGGGGAAGTTAAAATGTAGAGGCATTAGACCAGTAGCCCAACTACTAAGTAAAGGAAGTTGTGGAATTACAGGTAATTTTTACTAGCATAAAAAATTTGTTATAAGTACCAAACTGTTGTGTATTATGTATAATTTAAATATTTTGAAATTTTACAATATTCTTACTGAACATAAAGTTTAAATTCGTATGGCACCAGCCTGTGGCTCCAACAGTTCATATTCCACGTTTAAAATAAAATATGGATTCAATATGAAAAAACTGTGACTTCCTAGATGGCGTAGTTGTACTACAGTACGATTACAAAGCTGAGGTCTCGGTTTCGAATCCCGGGTCGGGCAAAGTGATATTGGATTTTTCTATTCATTATTAGCCCGGAGTCTGCCTACCCCTTCTGGAATAAAGTCGTGATGTTTATGTGTGTACATACATACAAATGTAATGAAAAAAACAGAAGCAAGCAAAGCTACAACACAGACATTGCATCTCATCCATTAAAAGGAGCTAAGGCCAAAATTTTAAAATTATTATTCTTCAATGAAATCACTCCGATGATAAATCGAATCATTTTGCGCGGAGTGAAACAATTCACTTCAAGCTTTGAGCAAGAAATCGGATTTTTGATTTGGCAATTGTATTAACTTTGCTGATGGTTCCTTAGAAGTGCGAGACGAGAAAGTTAAAGAAGACGGTATTTTACTGAAGGATGTTCTCTTATTGAATGGGGGTGTATTGAATTTATTATAGTATCGTAATCCACATTTCACTAACATTTCTGATCTGTGATAAAAGGAAAATTTATTTTTTAATTCATAAAATTAGTCATTAAAACTGGCCGTTGAAGTCTTTTTCATTCGGTGATATGCTACAATGTTGAATATGGTTTCCCATATTTACGCGAATATTAAACATTGAAATAAAAATATTTTTTACGGATTGTGACGTGGATTTAGTTTAATTTTGAATATTTTTTTTTAATTTTATTAATTATAAAATGGAGGTAGTTTCTATGACACTAAGATTTCGAATGGCTAACATTTCAGTCCACCCCGTGACCAGGAAGGCTGTAAAGTCATTGAAACTTCCAGAAATGAAAAGAAACCAAATCGGCGATAATATCCGTAAAAAGTAGGTTTGTTGCAGTTTTAATCTGTGGTTTATACTATATTTTGTGTGATATTTTGTTAGTGGCACGAGGTGGAAATTTCTTCTGGGCAGGTTACACCGCATCATCTATTTCTGCAGCCAAGCAGCAATAATATGTAAGTATAACTTCGTACTAATTTATTTATTTATTTGATCGTGACAGAATTTCATAGAACCAAATTAAATCGAATGTCAAAAATCAGCAATGCACGGATTCTTCATTTCTGTATGATCACTATTATATATCGAGTTCCTGGAATTCATTTTAATTTTTAGTATTTCGAGCCAAAGATAAATTCAATAAAATAAATATTTACACCACGCACACGCTTTAATAACTCGAACATTCATAATTTTCGCGAAAACTTTTGATAAAATAATTTTAAAGTTTATTATATTTATTTTTTTAAGTTAACATTTTTTAAATTGGTAGAGCCACGCTGTTGTCAGCCATGAGTCAGCATGAAACTGTATCACCGGAGATCGACGTGAAGCGACAGCTTAGGTGTTGCGTTTCGTTCAGTAAGTGAGACTGCCGGATGCCCAATACTCCTTTCCTCTTCCCATCCTTATTCCTTCCCGCTCCCCACCTGATCTGATGGGCCGGCAACACATCCATGATCTGTTGTACATGTGCATGTACATGGGTGGCAGTGATCAATTACCATCAGGTGACCTGCTTTCTCGTTTACCGGACATATACTATAAAAAAAAAAAACAATTAAATTATTTCAGTGGTGCTTCTTGAGGTATGATAAGTGACTATCATTTCAAAGAGTTGACTCAACCCAGGTGTACAAAACTTACTTAAAATATTATGACAATAATTCGTGTTGCGCTATTCCAGTTCGTTTTGTGAAGGAGATTGCTAGAAGTTTATCAATCTCCAAGGACGAAATCTTTCCTTCATCCAATTGTCAAGACCGGCAACGGATCTGCAATCACCAAAGACTGACGATTACTTATGGGCGGTGATGATCACTTAACATCTGTTGATGTGCGAAGTCATTTACGAACCTTATAATTGTTATCATCAACGTCCACTTCAGCTACAGGAAATTAATTGCTAAATAATAAATACAGGCTTTCCTTAAGTATTGGATGGGTGTTTGTGAGACCGAAAAGTCTATTTTAGTTTCACGACACAAGACTCGATCTTAGTGTGGGGTCAGGGCTATGTATGTGACTGTTGGGTGTATTTATTTATTTATTTATTAGTATTTCAGTAGTGACTTGGAAGCGTTCCAAATTCAACGGCTTATCCATGGTATAAAAATGCAAATAGTCAACAAAAGTCAACATGTAATTCAAAACACCTTACAAGGGACACTTATTCAAACAAAGAACAGCTTAATCCTCAACAATGGAACAACTACATTTCGTTTATTTCAGTAATTTTGCTAAGATTGTTATAAATATTAAACGCACGGTAGGTTCAAAGGCTTTAATCACGCGGCATTAGGTCCACAGTAACACTAACTGTTGGAATGATTATCCAACTTATTTGCATGCGGTATTCATTAATGTGTAATGTGAGTATGGCAAAGAACATAAAAAGTGAGCAGATGAGACAAAAAAAGGTTTTTAAGATCGTACGTCCATATTAGTCCAGCGTGATACATTAAAAATGGTGACAGTCCCGCTCACACCTACTAATGTAACTTCTGTAAGGCGGGATCAGCAATTTAATGACACCAAGCATTGATGCTTAGAGTCCCGGGGAATGTCTAACTTGTCTTTTACCCGCAACAAAAGTAGTAAAATAAATCGATAGACTAAATATATATGACTACTATCACTTACTATGGAGCCTCATCGTAAGGTGACGCCTCGGCCTAACTCTAGTCTGCTGACTAGACTGACTGCTTCATGCAAAGAATATTTTCTGTCTGGTCCAGCCATACGTGGTATGGGCTATGGTATGCTACGTTTAAGTGGAGAGAAACCCATATGCGTAATCCCTCTCGATTGTAGTGAAAGTCTTGCCATAAGATGTATATGGGCTTATATAGACAGCATAATCATAATAGTGGGATTTACATAGCCGTCCATCAATATTGAATGACACAGCCTAAAAATTTTATATCGATACTAAGTACGTGCTTGTGTAAAAGTCTATGTAATGTTGAAGAACCAATAGTAAATGTATTTGCTTGAAAAACATAAATAATTTTAAATCCAATACAGTCACAATGCAGCAATTTAGACGCACGCTAAGGGAATTAAGCCCCATATACAGGGTATATCAAGACTGCTACCGAAAATGAAGCCAGGTGGTAGTTTTAGTAACTTTAGAATTCTTTTTGCAAAAAAAAGCGACGATATTTTTTTCACTATCATCCTGTTTGGATGGCAAATACATACAATACATTCTCCTGAAAAAAATATACACTCTTTTATTTTTAAAGACGCTATAATACGCAACGCTTTGAATTATCATTTTAGCAAAAACTATGTATTTACCACCCAAATACGATGATAGGAAAAAATTACAAAATAAAATCGTCGCTTTTTTTTTGCAAAAATTTTAATTGCATTGTGTCTAAAGTCACTAAAACTACCACCTGTCTTGGTTTTCGGTAGCAGTCTTGATATATACTGTATAATTGAAATAACTTATTCACACGTTGAAAACAATGTCACATTCGTGGTAAAACTGAAACGCGCAGTTGTTTAAAACGCGCTAAAACGACGTATCATGCAAGCTTTTAGGAAAGACTTATGCTTATTTTATTATTTAACAGAATTTCAGCAACGTGTGATGTACTTTTCATTCTGCTATGACAAACTGTCAACAATGCACCTGGTAGGTTAATGCAGTGTAAAGATGATTTCGCTTTAAAACCTTGTTTTTACTTACGTGGACAAGAGTGTAGAGACTTCATTCACATCATATCCACTTCAACCACTTTCTTCACTAGTCTCATATATTCTCTTTTTTTTTTCAGCCCATATACGTCCCACTACTGGGCACAGGCCTACTCTACAACCGAGAGAATCGATAGAGAGTGGTTAGGCCATATAGTCCACCACGCTGGCCTAGTGCGGGTTGGCAGACTTACATACCGTAGAAATTCTTTAAAATCGCTACGGGATGCAGGTCTCTTCACGATGTTTTCCTTCACCGTTAAAGTGCGTGGTGATTGACACACATAACTCCGAATAGTCAGAGATGTGCCCTGGGATTTGAACCCGCGACCACCGTCAACATGTAGGCAGCCGAGTCTGGTCCGTTTACCAACAGGCCACCACGCACTTATATATTCTCATAGTTGAAATTATTTTTTTACTCCATCTCTTTTAGAGTGTCATAGACTAGTATATACATAAAAATATACTTATTTGGAAAAACAAAGTAAAAACGGTCTAACCCTTTTGAAGCAAATGGACAATAAGTATGTTTCCAATGTTTAATTTTCAATATTATTATTTAATAAATACTGCAAAATATCCTTCATAACCAATATTAGTTTAAAACAGCATCGATATTGGTCGTTAAATAGCTGAGATATCAATATTTTTAGTAGTGAAGAGTGGACATTCGTGTTCTCTCTCGCACCCTCGCGCCTTATAGAAGATGACGTCAAAGCTCAATAGGTGCATCCTTTTCTTTTCCTCCTACCACCAAATTTGAAATAATTGTAACTTTGTTATTAGTAAACGGATTTGAAAAAATATTTTTGTTTCCGATTTTTCTTATGTTACCTTTTGTTGTAAATAATAATAAAAATAGAGTAAACATCATATTATGGCATTGGAATTGATTAAAGATGCTTTGGTTGCATTTCGATGATAATGGGACAATATTTCCTCGAAAATCAATTTATTAAATAATCACATCCAGTGTGCAATGCTTTCGTGAAATATCTGACAAAATGTCCTTCCATATACAATTTAATTAATAAATTCAGGAGTTATTCCAAATGGCTGACGCGGTGGCGCAGTTTTACTACGGTGAGATTACGACGTTCAGGTCTCGGGTCTCGAATTACGGGTTAGGCAGTGATATTGGATTTTTCTAACCATTATCAGCTTGAAGTCACGAATTTGTGACCGAAATGGCGACAGTTCTGCCCCTATCACATCATGGCATGGAACACGAAAGAGAAATGTGCGTGTCTTGATAGCACATCTAGGCAGATGTAGCGATTGGCACCCCTTTCTACGAAAAAAACGGAGTATGTATTTATGCATATAACTCAAACGAACAATAGACTGTATGACAATAAATAAAAATGGAAACCTTATAGTTGCTGATTAATTAACAACTTTCGTTCAAAATTCGCTGTACATTTTGTAGTAAAAGTAACAATATTTTTCTGACTGCGTTTGCAATGTATATTTACATTGCCCTCAGAAATGTTGTAGAGCCCCATTTAGGCAAGAAAAAATCTCGTTAGCAATCATTTTGATTGGACTATACCTTTAACGTCCTTTAGCCCTTCGAAATAAATTTTACAGCCTTATTGGGTCATTTCAATTTGAGCTCTTTTAATTTTCAATTGTAACTTTAATTATGTATATTTGTTATTTGCTATTCGTTTTCTGATGGAAGGATTTTTTTAAAGACTCATTCTGATGCCCATGAAATAAGACTTTGGTATCTTAAGCACCGTTTACACGGGCAGAGTTTCTCGCGGCTAGTATCGTATGCGATTATCGCATGACATAACCGCCACAGAGGATCATGTTCTGACAAATGTTTACACGATGCGACTTTTTTATATCCTTGCGATAATCATATCGTCGAGGCGAGACTCTCTTCCCGTGTAAATAGGGCTTTATTGTAGGGTGAGAACTATTTGTGTGAATAGTATTAAATTATTACTTCAAACTTATCTCGTTATTGTAGACGCTCTACTGATGGTAGGTCTCTCATATGTGAGAAGCCGCCTGGGTAGGTATCACCGCAATGTTTGTATTTCTTTCGCCAAACAGCAGTGTAAACGCATTGTTGTGTTCTGGTTTAAAGGACATTGTTGCCAGCGTAACTATTGAGACTTAACACCTTATGTCTCAGGATGGCGAGCGCAGCGTAATGCCAAGCATTGCTTTGTTATTCATGGTGTTGTTTAGTTTTACTACTGTCCATGAGCGGTCGTATCGCTTACAATCAGGCGAATAGCAAGCTCGTCTCGCCATTCATTGAAATAAAATTAAAAAAACAATGACGCGTTGTTAGAATAAAATATCACAGTATTTTTATCACATCCCTCTTCTATATGCTACATCATCTTTGGCCTCTGCTTACGTCACAGACCTTAAGGGATTAAGTGTGCCCTTTGACATTGTCTAATTTCGCCACACTCTGTTATTAAGTGTACCTTTTACGCGCTCGTTAACATTCGTTAAGGTCAGGGATGCTCCTATCTAGTGGTCATGGCCTGTCCTAGAATAGGTGCTACGAGTACGCGACCTCGGCCTCCCGAGCTACGGCAGTCACTACCAACCTTACCTTCCGTGACTGCAGTATCCACTCCTCCTGCAGGCCATATTTTCCCTTCCCATAATATCCTTTATCAACAAACTCTATTTCCTTTCCCCGGTTGATGACGGGCAGCAGCGTCATCAATTCGAGTCCCCTCCTGCGCTCGCCAACCCGCCTGCCAAGCGTGGCGAGTATCGGCATAAACCTTCTAATGTTAAACAAATCCAGGACCAGGCCCCCAGTCCCCGGCAGCCCCGCTATTCCTGGCTACGGTAGCGGCCATGGTTACGGCGGGGCAGGGGGTGCTAAGAATCCCCGGTTTGGCCCCGGCTACCACCCCCGACGACGACTGGCCCTGGTAACACACAACATACGCACGATGAGGACAGACGAGAAGATTGTCGAACTGGAAGAAGAATTGAGTGGGTTACACTGGGACGTTCTGGGGTTGTCGGAAGTCCGAAGAATCGGGGAGGACACGATAACCCTGAAGTCCGGTAACCTGCTTTTCTACCGGGGGGACGACCAACAGTCCCGAGGAGGTGTCGGATTTCTCGTCCACAGGTCTCTCATAAACAACATCGTATCCATCGAAAGTGTGTCGAGCAGGGTAGTGTACCTTATACTCAGAATATCAAAAAGATATTCGCTGAAGGTCATACAGGTATACGCGCCGACCTCGACACACCCAGATGAAGAAGTAGAGGAGATGTATGAGGACATAAGTCGGGCCATACATACTTCCAAAACCTACTTCAATGTTGTTATGGGGGACTTCAACGCAAAGTTGGGCATGAGAAGCGATGCAGAGCTGAAAGTGGGGCAATTTGGACATGGGCAACGGAACCTCAGGGGTCAGAGGCTGGCCGACTTTCTGGAGAAAGAGGGACTCTTTGCGATGAACTCTTTCTTCCAGAAGCCGCCTCACAGGAAATGGACCTGGCTGAGTCCTGACGGTTCTACGAGAAACGAGATAGATTTCATCTTGACGACGAATAGACGGATGTTCAGTGATGTCTCTGTGATCAACAGGGTGAAAACCGGCAGTGATCACCGAATGGTTAGAGGCACATTGAACATCAATGTCCAATTAGAAAGGCGTCGCTTGATGAAATCTACGCTCCGACCTACTCGCGCCCATATCCAAAACCCCGAGAGCTTTCAACTTGAGCTGGCAAATCGCTTTGATTGTCTCAAAGAAAACCTTGCAGTGGACGAGCTAAACAGCGGTTTGGTAGAAGCTGTCCATACGGTGGGATCTAAGTATTTTAGACCTCGCCGTAGAGATAGACCACAAAAACTCTCGATCCACACTCTTGACCTCATGGCCGAACGTCGATCTATGGCGCTGCAGTCTTCCGATGACGCCGAAGCATATAGGCGGCTCAATAGACGGATCTGGAAGTCCTTGCGACACGATGTCCGTGCTCACAATACTGTGAGCATAAAAGAGACAATTGAGCGGAACGGAGGCTCCAAAGTGTTTGCAAGAGACTTGTCTATTGGGCAAAGCCAGTTGTCTAGGCTGAAGACGGACGGCGGCAGCGTAGTGTCGACGAGGGCAGAGGTATTAAGGGAGATCGAGAGGTTCTACGGACAGCTTTACACCTCGGTTGCCGAACCTGCTGTTAGCTCGGCCGAAGACCCGAGAGCCGAGTTGATCCGACACTTTAGCGATGATATCCCGGACATCAACCTGTGTGAGATTGAGATGGCCCTGAAACAGCTTAAGAACAACAAGGCGCCGGGTGAGGACGGAATCACTTCAGAGCTTCTGAAAGCGGGCGGTATGCCGATGCTGAAAGTCCTTCAGAAGCTCTTCAATTCCGTTCTCCTCGAGGGCTCAACGCCAGAGGCATGGAGCAGGAGCGTGGTGGTACTGTTCTTCAAAAAAGGTGATAACACTTTGCTGAAGAACTACAGGCCCATCTCGCTCCTGAGCCATGTCTATAAGCTGTTTTCGAGGGTCATCACAAATCGTCTCGAACGCAGGTTTGATGACTTCCAGCCTCCCGAACAAGCCGGTTTCCGAAAAGGCTTTAGTACCATAGACCACATTCATACGCTTCGGCAAGTTATACAAAAAACCGAGGAATATAACTTGCCGCTTTGTTTAGCGTTTGTGGACTATGAGAAAGCCTTTGATTCGATCGAGACCTGGGCTGTGCTACAGTCTCTTCAGCGGTGCCACATTGACTATCGGTACATCGAAGTGTTGAAGTGTATATACAACAACGCCACCATGTCGGTCCGAGTACAAGATCAGAGCACGAAGGCTATTCCACTACATAGAGGCGTAAGACAGGGAGATGTCATATCTCCGAAACTGTTTACTGCCGCGCTGGAAAACGCCTTCAAGCTCTTGCAGTGGAAAGGATTCGGCATCAACATCAACGGCGAGTATATCACTCACCTTCGATTTGCCGACGATATTGTAGTCTTGGCAGAATCGCTGGAAGACCTTAGCACTATGCTCGAAGACCTCAATCGAGTCTCCCAACAGGTGGGTCTTAAAATGAACATGGACAAAACGAAGATCATGTCGAATGTCCATGTTGTGCCCACCCCCATCGGAGTTGGGGGCTCGACTCTCGAAGTTGTAGACGAATATGTCTATTTAGGACAAGTGGTCCGATTAGGCAGGTCCAACTTCGAGAGAGAGGTCAATCGTCGAATCCAACTCGGTTGGGCAGCGTTCGGGAAACTACGCGATGTCTTCTCGTCCAAAATACCTCAGTGCCTCAAATCGAAAGTCTTCGATAGTTGTGTGTTACCAGTGATGACATACGGCACCGAGACGTGGCCTCTTACTATGGGCCTTATTAGGAGGCTCAAAGTCACTCAACGAGCTATGGAGAGGGCTATGCTCGGGGTTTCCCTACGTGATCGAATCAGAAATGAGGAGATCCGTAGGAGAACTAAAGTAACCGACATAGCCCAGCGGATTAGCAAGTTGAAGTGGCAATGGGCGGGGCACATAGCACGGAGAACTGATGGCCGATGGGGCCAAAAAGTTCTCGAATGGAGGCCACGAAGCGGAAAGCGCAGCGTGGGACGTCCACCCACTAGGTGGTCAGACGACCTGGTAAAGGTCGCGGGACGTCGCTGGATGCAGGCTGCCTCCAACAGGTCACTGTGGAAATCATTAGGAGAGGCCTATGTTCAGCAGTGGACTTCCTTTGGCTGATGGATGGATGGATGGATAACATTAATCGAGGCCAAATCTTATATGAACCTCGCAATTTCTAAATTGTCCTCATTTCGATTATTAATTAATGTTTTATTTATTTATAAATTCTTTATTGTACACCACATACATAAATAACCAAAAAATATATAATTGAAAACTGGTTTAAACAAAGGCGACAATCGATGACCATTTTACATATTATAATAATTATATTTTTAGTATCTAATATACAATTATTATAATATGTAAAAATAATAAAAATACGTATGAAATTTAATTAACTACGAGTATATACTTAAACAATAAACTGTTAAAATTATGTTTATTTGGCTGCAATTATCAGTACGAATATTTGAAATGGTTAAGGCAAATCTTGCTGTATGAGGCTTACATTATTTGCTTTAATCAAGCAATTCCGTTTATTATAGATATTGTTCAAAACTAAATACGGCTAAACGAAACCAAAAGTTGAGGATTGAATGTCAATAATAGACAAAAATGTTGACAGATTGAGATAAAATCTACCAAATTGACCTAGCTGTGTTAATCAACAATTCAACGTAGTATTTGAATTCCTAATATCATACAATTCACAACTTCATTAAACTTTATCATATATTTAATAGGCCCGCACTAACGTGGTGGACTATATGGCCTATTCACTCTCAATCGTACTCTTGATTGTGGAGGAGGGCCGTGCCCTGCAGTGGGACGTATATGGGTATATGACGTATATGGACGTATATGATACAATACAAAAATTTAATATATGTAATATGAATTAGCCTACGTCATCTCATGTGTCCTATTCATGCTACAAACTAACATAAAAATATAGCTATTATCACATCCATGACCGCAACCAGCCAACCCGCACAGCAACACCAAACCTGCTGGCACAGCCATCGAGGCCACCAATGAGAGCCAGGCAACAAACCGGCGGATATGTGTGTAGCACGACTATGTGTATCTTATGTACTGTATGTTATTTCCAGGAGTGCCACACCCCTCCCACAACTTTGTCTTGTCTGTACACCTGATTTACTGTACTGTACTGTATCAGCCCATACACGACCCACTGCAGGGCACGAGCCTCCTCTACAATCGAGAGTAAGATTGAGAGTCGTTAGGCCATATAGTCCACCACGCTGACCCAGTGCGGGTTGGCGGACTTTTACATACCATAGAAATTTATACAAATCGCTATGGTATGCAAGTTTCCTCACGATGTTTTCCTTGACCGTTATAGTGCATGGTGATTGACTATCAATACACACATGACTCCGAAAAGTCAGAGGTGTGCCCTGGGATTTGAACCCGCGACCACCGTGAACATCTAGGCAGCCGCGTCTGGTCCGTTACCAACTGGCCACCACGCACTTTACTGATGACTGATTTACACCTGATGACTGTGGTGTATTGCTGTTGCTCATGTCGAGAATGTCAATATTGCCAACCTTGTTAACTTTATCATATAGCTATTACCCTCAGAACACTTATGCTTTAGTCATTGTTCCCAGCTATTTCCTAAACATTTCAATTTACAAATTTCCAGGAAGCAAACACATACGCGATATTTTCACTCACCGTACAAAGGCTCCCACGAGACACGCGATAAAAAATATGGAAAAGCTATAAAATATCGCCACCGCAACATGCAATAACAATAAAATTGACAACGATGTCGTCACACGGGATTATCTATGGCCAATAAATCCTTCAACGCTATCGACAGACAGACGCCAGGTTTACGCCACTTTTGCAGTCATGGATTCAAAGTGCATGGTGGATGTTAACATCACTCGTGATTTAAAACCCATTTATACGGGGAGAGTTTCTCGCCTCGATGATACGATTCCATCCATCATCCATCCATCAGCCAAAGGAAGTCCACTGCTGAACATAGGCCTCTCCCAATGATTTCCACAGTGACCTGTTGGAGGCAGCCTGCATCCAGCGACGTCCCGCGACCTTTACCAGGTCGTACGATTATATACGATACGATTATCGTAAGGATATAAAAATGTTGCAACGTGTAAACATTTGTCAGAGTACGATAATCTATGGCGCTTGTGTGTTATATTATATCCTTATTATGTCATGTGATCGCATACGATTCTCGCCGCGAGAAACCCCCCCAGTATAAATAGTGCTTTAGTGATGCAAGGTATATTTCCTTTCCATACATGTCCTATTTGTAAGTTAGTGCTTATGGGGGACCACATTCGTACTGTACGTACTGAGAACAACATATTATGTATGTACTGATAGAAAATCTGTTACAGTGACCCATAAAAATACTACCTTAATTTAAGTCTCTCTCTCTTTCGTTCTCTCTCTTCAGCTAAAGGAAGTTCACTGCCAAATATAGACCTCCCTCATGGATCTCCACATCGCCTTGTTGGAAGCGCCCTGCATCCAACGACTTCCTGCAACCTTAAACAGGTCGCCGGTCCACATTCTCGGCCGGCGTGCAACACTTCTCTTGCCTGTACGTAGACACAAAAATACAATTAATAATTACTGTCTGATATAATAATGTCTCAATACTAGCAAACAGAAAAACACAGATGTTTCAGTAGAAGCTATATACAAAAATATATAGCGCATGATGGTTCCTTAGATTTATGCGAATGTTACACGGGGCGGACCGTCCGCACCGTGACCACGAAAACGATGGCTGCGGAGCCAGCTGAAAATCAGTGCTGTTGTAAAATAGCGTATAATGAGCTGGTATCCTTTCTACGCACATCTTACAGCAAAACAGGTATTAATGTAGACCTGACCTTTTCCTTGTATTATAATATTATTTAGTTGTATTGTGTGTGTGGGAGAAATAAATGGTTTAAAACTGTAAAGTGATCGAAACGTCGGGAAGTCAAAAAATTTGAACATTTAATAAATTTCGCGATATAATCCGTAAGAATTCGTTTTATTTCGATGTATCGCGCATGGTTTAATATTTTTACGTACCATCGAAGTTGCTTCATCAATTTCGTCGCGCTGATAGAAAATTAACGTTAGACTTTTTAAACAGGTACTTTATACAAAATAAATAACCTATTTCCACATTCAATTCGCTTAGTGTCGGCCCCAATATATATTCCACGCTACGTGTGAACTCCGAGTATAGTTTACACCGCCAAAGTTCCGATCCAATTGGGCAAAACACTCATACCGGATGCGCCTGTAGGTGGTAAAACGTGCTTTCCGTTTTGAGTCTCGCTCAAATTAGGAACTTTATCGGTTGCCTACTTTAAGTAGTGGAAAACATCTCAAGGAAAACTGAGAGAGCTCTGAATGATTTTAATGGTATGTGAAGTTCAAGAACTGGAATAGACAAGCGTTGTAAATTCAGCTCTAAATTCATTGAAATAAAACGAGTAACGCATTTTATCGCTTACCATGAAAGCTGTAAAGTAATCACAACGTCGGGAAGTTAAAATATGTAAAAATTAAGTTCGCAATTAACTCCGTAAGAATAGGATTTTTTTCAATGTGCAACATTCGCGTAAATATAATAAACCATTACGCTCTAAATCCGTTAAAATTTTAGATTAGTTACTACGCTAGCAGTAGGAATTATATCTGCTGTTACTTAAATTAGGAGATCCTTGGGAGAAGCCTATCTTCAGCAGTGCAATTCCTGTGGCTGAAGAGAGAAAGAGCAAGAGAGAGAGATACATATTTAAACAAAACCTATGATTTTTTGTGTCATCATCATCATCCATCAGCCAAAGGAAGTCCACAGCTGAACATAGGCCTCTTCCAATGATTTCCACAGTGACTTGTTGGAGGCAGCCTGCATCCAGCGACGTCCCACGACCTTTACCTTTTATGATTTTTTGTGTAATAAAATAAAAAATATATTATTGCAATATTCATCGACAAAATATTATTATGCCACATGAGCGACTTCAGGCCAATAGACAAAGTATGTCACTAGCGTTAAACAAGTCGATGAAAAAGCCATTACTCAAATTTAATTTGCCCTCGTGCATAATTATTTCACTACAGCTGGTATTTTTTATAGTTTTAAGATTCCAGTTTTTTTATAACTTTATTAAGCAAGTTTGCGGCCACTATCTTAAAAGTAATAGATCCGAATAAAGTTTTTTACCGACGAACTACTAGTAAAATGGCAGTTTCTGCGTTTACTGTCACACCACCTGTGGATGATAGTTAAAATTTTGCTAGCAGGCAAAGAAATGGTTATGAAAGCGATAAAATATTATTAAAAATGGCCAAGATAAATTTAGAGTTCCGTAGTCCGTATCACCGTGTAAATGTTGTATTTACATGAATTTAGATAAGTCTAGGCACAATAATTCTCAAAGAAAAAAACATTTATTTTGCACAGCTTATTCGTAAAACTATTTGTATTCTTGATTATCCATAAAAAATCATATTATACGTTTAAATTACACTCCAATGAGACCCTACCACAATGGTAATGCGAAGACACAATAAATCATTTTGGTGTGAAAGCAAATTGTTGTCAACAGAACACAGCATGCATTTAAAGAGCGAAACCATGTAAATCATATTCAAACATATTTCAGACAATGCATGCTATTTATAAACAATCGTCTCATTGTAGTAAAATGGAAATATTATTTTCATTTTATCTTCAATAGATGTTTATTTATTTAAGGACATCCAGTGGTAGTCATTATTATTACATTATATCTTTTATCTTCAATAGATTTTTGTGACATAAGTAATCATTAATTCAGCCTTTAAACCCCGATAAAACTAAAAGTCTGTAGGAAAATTGTCTGTAAAGATTACAAAAAGGGGAAGATATGAAGCGGGAGGTAAGATACTAAAGATCAATCTGCCTGACCTGATCTGTAATGTCTGTCTTTATTAAGATTTAAAAAAGCATTGTAATTAAAATATAGCTTACTCGTAATAAAATACCAATATTGACGGGAGATTGAGTTGTGGACGAAAACGGAGTACTTTCCTCAGCAGTGGCATACTTAAAAAATATGTAAATAATGAAACCAATTTCATTCAAGCACATTCATATCATGTGGAACTATCGCTCCCAAAAGAAAATTACTAGCAAACACACATTATGTTAATAAGGAAATTAATTTTTAACACAACATTGCCAGTTGGAAATGAGCACGTGAATACTTAATGATTTAATAACTGCATTCGCGTGATTCGTACGAATACGCACGTACGAATATAAATTACACTATCACAGTCACTTTGATTGTTTCCGTGAATCATTTAAATTTAATTTTCGCGGCCGGATTTAATCAGATTACAGGCCCGAAACAATTGAATGAGAATATTTTTAATCAGAGCAAATTACAAAGGGAACTTGGTAATAAGTTTTTATGATTAAAACCCGTCAAATTTATCTAGTAGGGATGGGATCTCGGCTTTGATTTGGAATTTGTAAGTTCTTCTTGAACATTGTGGATCTGGTCTTATTAGATTGTTTGAAAGAAAGAGTACAGAATTACTTTAACAGTTTAATGTATTAAGAGCTTCGTCAGAATTATACGTAGTAATTTTCTTTTGATAGCTCTGTATATACTATGAAACGAATTTTCGATGTAATAAAATATGCTGTAATTTTGTAAAATAGAACATATCGCAACATTCACCAAATTCAAATTGTTCTTTTCCCATCATCAAATTCTTTTGGTCATTCCAGCTTTTATCTTAAATATGCGTGTTTGAGTAATTTTTTGATCGTTCCACGAACGCCATCTTTACTAACAATAGTTTCTTTTAAGAAATAATTTATACCAAAACCAGCATCATACAGCTTAAATGTGAAAAAAGACATGGCATCTTGATCAACAGCATGTTTAATTATTTTTAGTTCGTGTTTTTTTTTCTTAAGTGTTTCCTGTTTAAATTGAGCATCCTTTCTAATTAATCGCTTTCAGAGTTTAAAGCTTCGTAGACGGTAGTTTCTCCAATGTCGACTTTACTGCTGTGTAACATATTAGTAGTAAGAGCATTAATTAAAATTAACAAGCGCTTAGAATTAGATCATTGTGGAAATTTATTTTCAGTGGAGGAATTCCTATTAATGATAATGCAGATAAAACAATAAAAACTACCCATCTACCGTATTTAAAAATTACAGATTTTTTCGCAATAATTCCTGATGATATGCTCGAAATTGGAGCAATTATTTCGTTTTATGATGATGCGTTGATACATGACGTCATTTCAACACGTCATGCCAAACATATTAAACTTTTATTACGTAATAAAATCATAACTGTCTGTTTTACAATTAATTTACGGTTAATGTCGTGTCGACTTTAATAGCCTCTGGTTTTGTTGAGGGTGGAAACGGTACATTATAAATGATACAATGTCCGCACCCGCTATCTGACAGCCTCCGTGGTGCAGTTGGCTAAACATCGACTGTGAAACGAGAGGCCGCGGGTTCGATTCCCGCACTGAGAAAAATGTTTGTGTGAACCACAATTATTTATTTCGGGTCTGGGTGTTTGTGAGACCGAAGAGTCTCTCGTAGTTTCTGTGATACCCTCGACGCAAGACTCGATCTTAGTGAGGAGTCAGAACTATGTATGTGAATGTTGGGTGTATGTATGTTATAATAAGTGCAAGAACATTACAATTAATCGCAAAGGTTGTGATGAAGGAAACATCTGAGTCATCTCCTGAAGACATTTGTGACGCCAAGCATGGCAATATATAAACTTGTCAATTGGTAGGAAGGTCCTAGGGAAACAGAAGGATCTATGCACTGAGATGGATAATTACTATTAATTACTTTTTAATTTTTATTTTATATATAATGCACCAGTTGATCGGTTATTTTAGTAAAATTCATTATTATCATCAACATCAGTCTCATTCTTAAGCGTAAAAAGCCCATTGTCAATAGGCCTCACTTAATTCTCCCATTACTCATAACATATTTACTTATGACCTAAAAGACCTGATTTGAACAGATTAAAGAACTGTATATAATATGATTGATTCAAAGCCTTTGTTCTTTATTTAAATCGACATCTCTAGTGTGCAGGTGGTCACGATTCCACCATCTTTTGCATTTAATTTTCAAAATTTCGTTCCATAACTTTATTGGCTTACCGAACTGTTCTTGTAAAACTTAGTCATTTTGGGAAAACTCTCGCAAAATAAAACTTCTACAGAAAATATTATTCGAGAACTTACGAGCGAACGGAATAATTCCAAAAAGTCCGATGGAACTATGATATGTCATGTTTACCTACTCAAACTTGTTATAATGAATTAATTCTGGAAGTCAATGTACTGTCGAACTTTCATATCGAAATTCATGGATCTATTTTTAGATTCGCACAAATAGAATTATGAATATCGTTTGAAATGTCTTCTTTATTTTAGTTGACTTGATTTTCTTTTAATTTTTAAAAATAAATTTCTAGACCCGGCCAAAAAGAAAGGTTGAAAGTCATAACAACTTTGTCTTTGGAATCGTAGTTTCAAAACAGATGACCCGATGTTAATTTAGTTCTTTTGGCATATCAAAATTGATATGACCGAGTGTTCTTAGTTGTGTCGAAAGCATCCGATAATTGTTACTAATATCGCTGCTTCTAAGAGTAATTATAATATAGAGAGAGCGCTGTTACATCAAAAACGTAGATAAAAATGGTGGTGCCGGGCCACCTTTTCCTGCTTTCTTAATGGTTGACATTTGACAGGTCGTCCAACATGTACGATTTATTTAAAGATGAATAAAAAGTAATTCTTTAGGCATATTTAATTCCTATCAAACTCATTTTAGACGGATAACAACTAAATATACTTTCGGTAACAAACGGAATTTATACAATTTTTTTTTTAAATAATAAGTTATATTTTAACTAATATAGCAATGCTGCCAATATTACGCACAAACAATCTCTTTGTTTTTGAATTTGTAAATGTATAACTGCAGCGCTCCCTCGATATTATAAAACGTCTATGAATGGCTTTTAAAATGTGTACTGCTGATTGAGAAGTCACTCGTTGCCATGACTATCCATATGTATTTTGCCACTGCGATTTAGTCTAAGTATATAAAATGTCATCTTTGCCCACTAGAAGTCTACAGTTGAACATAGGTCTACACCAAGGACTCCTATAGCGACCTAGAAGCAGAATTTATTTAAATTCCTGCAACTTTAATTACGTAATCAGGAGATATTTTAGTTTCTTGATGTTGCATATTGTCAAAAAATCACTCTAACATTTCTAAAATTGTAGTCTACGAACTATGATATGATTATAAATACACCCAACAGTCCAAATAGAGAGCTGACGCTACACTAAAATCGAGTCTTGTGTCGTAGGTATCAGGAACTACGAGAGACTTTTCGGTCCCACGAACACCCAAACCCAAAACAAATACTTATGGTTACCACAAACATTTATCTCAATGCGGGAATCGAACCCGTGGCCTCTCGTTTTAAAGTCGGTGTTTAACCAACTGCGCTACGGAGAATAGATTTTTTACACCACCCTAAAAACCACGTCTTCCCTCTCAAGTAATTGAGAATGAAGACACGGGTGTATTATGATAAAATATGTCGGCAAACTTAATTCTCATAGACAGAGATACGAAGCGAATTCGTTAGTTCATACATAATGTAAGTTGTCTCGTTTTACATATACATATGTGGAGTGTTAGAGCGAAACTTCGGGGCTATGTGGCTTTATCGCTTCATCTTGAATATAATTTTCAAGTCAGACCTTCCATTTCGTACAGAATTTGTAACGCCTTGTGTGTAGTCGCAGAATATAATCCTTTCGAGTTCTTTAATATTTTTGACTTGATCGGGGAGTATTAACATTCTTAAGCTATTAATACGGTTAAGTAACAGATAAAAACTGTTGTTTCTCCTCAATTTTCTCCCAGATTAATTGTTCCGTCGAACTTGCCCTTTAATGATATAGTCTAGACTGGAGTGGTTAAATCTTGCCGTTTTTCACTTAATATTTTTACATAAATAACTTTAGTGAAATAAGCTGTTCATGGACGGCAGTGATCACTTACCACCAGGTGACCTGCTTGCCCGTTTGCCGGACCTATGCTATTGCTGTTGCCGCCATCAGATCGGTAGGGGAGCGAAAAGAAAATAGGATGGGAAGAAGAACAAAACGCGAATAGCGTGGCTCTACCACTTTCAAATATGAGTACATTAATTTGAAGTATAAACACAATAATATCTAATTCCATAGACTATATCATATTTCAATATTAAAAAACAATATTGCTTTATGGAATACGCTTTTTTATATTAATTAAGTGCGCAACATGTCCTACGTTGTTTCATTCAATCACTGCCGCTTTGTCCAATCAATGTTTTTATTTTTAACTTCGCGAGTGCACTTTATTATTGTACACAATATTGTATGGCGTATTGAAATAGTGTCTGATATAAAAGTTAGTTTTTTATTGAAGGTTTATTATACCGCCTCGGTGGCGCGGTTGTACTATAGTATGATTATTAAGCTGAGGTCTCGGGCTCGAATCCCGGGTCAGGCAAAGTGGATTTTTCTTTTCATTATGCTTCTTTTCATATATGCTGTGTAAAGTCCGCCAACCCGCACAAGGCAGCGTGGTGGACTATAAGGCCTAACCATTCTCAATCGTTCTGGATTATAGAGTAAGCCAGTGCCCTGCAGTGGGACGTACCTATAAGGGCTGATACATTGAACACCAGGTTCATTGGAGTCATTGTAGAGCTCTTGTAAAAATATATTACTGTTGTATCACATATATCGTATGTGGAGAGCCAGTAGTGTGGCTTACAATTTTCTGAGCTTGTTGCTGTCCTAAGGATTCTTGTAGGAGATGAGCCTATCGTCGTTCGTGGCTCTAACTCCAATCCCAATTTGATAGCTTTTGCTCTTAGACAAAAAAAATATAAAATATGATATATATACTTAATTTTAAATGATCGAAACTTTATGAAAGTCGCTTCAACTTTACGCAAAAGGTAAGTATATAACCCTAAACTTTGTAATGGCAATACCTGTGAATGTCTGATTCGACCAGATAACTGCGAACATAATCCGAAGCTTGCGTACATCGTACCAACTCGAAGGCTTTATCTCGCCAAATCGTTGACAACACAACTCGTTTTAGAGAGCTGTATGACCTGAAGTTTGAGAGACAACGCGTGGACGGACTCGGAATTTTTGCTTTTTTTTTTGAGAATACTTTTTGTCGATGGTTTGGTATTTACAAGATAAAATTAAATATTGAGGGCACTTATGGGTCGCTGTAAAAATTCAACTGTAGACCGCTATCGCTGAAGATGAGGACGATAGTGATCGTATATGTATGTAAAGACAAAAACAAAGAAATTCGTTGAAGGACACTGTGTTCCATTACATTTTTATTCTTCTTAAAAAAAAATACTTTTATTGAAATTTACTCATGCAAGTGTTTATTTTTATTGAATTTAATTTTTATTTAATAAATTAAACCTGAATTAATTATCTCTTATGTCTGTCTTTTCCTCTCTACCCTTAACCGAATTAATAACACATACATTTCTTCTTCTTCTTGTTTTTTTTTCAGCCACAGCAAGTCCTCTGCTGAACATAGGCCTCCCCCAAGTTGCAGAAAGTCGCTGAATGCAGGTCACTTCCAACAGAGCAATGTGGATATCCTTGGGGAATGCCTATTTTCATACCTTTGCTTACCAATAATAAAGACAATAAAATTATATTAACAAAAGGAACAACACTTCATCCGATGTATTCTCGTTTAGGTAACTGTCAGGGACCAACGCTCCTATTTCTCTTTCCAAGTACGTCCATGGCTCGTGAATTTCTTCTTTATTTTAGGGCTGTAGGACTGCCTCGGTGGCGTAGTGGTACTACGGTATGATTGCAAAGCTGAGGTCTCGGGTTCGAATTCCGGGTCGGGCAAAGTGATATTGGATTTTTCTATTCATTATTAGCCCGGAGTCAGGAATTTGTGCCCGATATGGCGATAGGCTCGCCCCCTATCACATCGTGGGACGGAATATACAAGGCGAAACGTGGGTGTTCTAGTAGCACCTCTGTCTACCCCTTCTGGGAAAAAAGGCGTGTGGTTATGGTTATGTATGTAGGACAATTAATGGTGGCAGATAAAACTCGTACAAGTTTTGGTATTGTGAATATAAATAATGCTTTATTTATACACAAGACAAGGTGTTGAAACCAAGCCACATTAAAGGGAGTATATGAAAAGATAGTAATATAAAAATCTTATCACCGACTTATATAGAAAGTTATATACAGGTGAAGCTTATATTAAAATTAGATGAGTTTTGTCATATTTATAATTTTCAACTGTTGAACTAGTCAAATAAAATCCATACACAAATGGCAGAAGTGTGACTGAGACCTAATTACAGCATGACAAAAAACTCTTTCCGGCCGATAAAGATGTTATCAGGCATCATTAATGTGCTCTATTAAAAAAAATCGTTTCACTTAATATGATGAAAAATAACCTTAATAAAATAAATTAGAAAATAGGGAAATTCAAATTACCCTGCTAACAACCGTGTTCGTAACAAGCAACGTGCGGCACGACGCTTCAATACTGTCAGAATGTGTATTTTTTATGTCTGATTTATAACTTTCGTAGATTTTAGCGTAATATTGATACTAAAATGTGTATTATAACTTTCGATACTTATGTTATCCTTTATTACATATATTTTTTCGTATTTTTTAAATACTACAATTGAATTACTCAAACACGCGCCTTGGATCGGGCAGGATTTTTTGTCATACTGTATATACATAATACATATCTTTATTTAATCTGAAGATGGCCCATGACAGTAGACGATTTGTTTAAGAAGACATGGATCAAAAATATAAATCATAAACTTACACCAATACCTTAACTATCCACATAGAGAATTAAAAATGTTTTCATAACTTTTGTACTTTTTGCTAATAAATCAGGGCACATCTTTAGATAATGTGAACCTTGTAGTGAATTTGCTAAGTATAAAATATGATGGCATCATTAAACAAACCAAGCGTATTTTAAAACTATTTCAATGAATGAAGTCTTTGAATAAAACTTGATAAAGCATCTGAACTTAAAGTTGGCGTGTGTGAACTTTTTGAACTGTGTTCCACTGAACCGTACTCGGCGGAAATTGTGGGGGTGCAGGGGTATATTTCATAAAATAATACGTGAGACTTTAGAAATAGTCAAAGACTATGTTTATCTTGGTCATATTCTATCTTTTGGTAAGGAACATCAGACAAAGGAGATCTCCAGGCGAATACAATTAGGCTGGGCTGCATTCGGACGGCTAAAAGACGTGTTAGAATCGCGCCGAATTCCACAGAATTTAAAAACTCGCCTCTTTGAGCAATGTGTCCTGCCCACCATGACCTACGGTGCCGAGACATGGACGCTCAGGCGCGATGTTCTACACAAAATTGGTGTAGCTCAGAGGGCAATGGAGCGATCTATGCTCGGCATTAAGTTGCAAGATCGAGTCCCAAATGTCGAAATCCGACGACGAACAAAAGTTCGAGATGTCGGACAGTTTGTCATGGGACTCAAATGGAGTTGGGCTGGGCACGTGGCTAGACGCACTGATGGCAGGTGGAGTAAGGCGCTTACAGAATGGTGGCCAAAACTGGGTAAGCGCAGCGTTGGCCGTCCAGCGGCAAGATGGGTCGACGACATTGTCAAAATCGCAGGCCGAAGCTGGAT
Source organism: Theretra japonica (assembly GCA_033459515.1). Classification (NCBI taxonomy): domain Eukaryota; kingdom Metazoa; phylum Arthropoda; class Insecta; order Lepidoptera; family Sphingidae; genus Theretra; species Theretra japonica. Next base: position 3,839,953 of record CM065938.1, on the reverse strand, counting down.
GCGACTGACAAAAGACAAATTAAAGTGGCACAGTATGAGGGAGGCCTATACCCAGCAGTGGGACCCTACAGGCTGTGAATGATGATGATGATGATGAATACGTGAAAAAATAAAACGCGTATAGTAAGAAAAAACTAGCATTTTGCTGAAGCAAATATAGTTATTATTTCATCGTAAATAATAGGGTAAAAATAACTTTAGTCATGATCAAGTACCGGCAAACAGTTTTGGATATCCTCACGCATGGACATCCTTTATAATATCGCAAGGAATCGCTGTTTGAATCAGCTGAAAGTTTTATCAGCAGAAGCAGAAAATCCTAATTTATTTTGCTACGAACCATCTTACTCTAACCATCAGACAGCCTCCGTGGCGTACTTGGTTGGACACCGGAACGGAAAGCCGCGGGTTCGATCCCCGCATCAAAATGAATGTTTATGTGAACCACAAGTATTTGTTTCGAGTCTGGGTGTTTGTGAGACTGAAAAGTCTCTCGTAGCTCCTGATACCCACGACACAAGACTCGATCTTAGTTTGGGGTCAGGAGTATGTATGTGACTGTTGGGCGTATTTATTATTTATTATTATTGTTATTTAACTAAACTTAATTCCTTGGGGAAGAATCTAGTCTTGAATCAGATTTTTCGTCCCTACAAATTAGCACTAATTAGATTGCTGAACTCACGAATCGTAATCAGCATCTCAAGATTGCAATTTATGAACGCTTATTAGACCCACAAAGAATTGTTATTATAAAACTGACCCCCTTCTCGAACCTTTATTACAGCCTTCCACACGACAGTCGAGCGTACTTGCCTTTGAATACGTCTTGGAATTTACTTTAACATTTAATACATGGAATGTGGAATATTTTATCAAAAAGAAAAATTGCAAAGGATTGTGCCACTTAAAAACGAAGATATTGTTACCCCACTAAATTGTTGTTCAAGACTGGAGTTTATGACTGATATGGTGATAGACTCGACCCCTGTCACACCTTTTTTTTTTTTGTTAACGCGGAGAAACCGAGTTACCGCTATCGTCCCACCTTGGGGGAAAGTGGAGCGATTATGTTGGGTTCACTAGGGCATACCAACCAAAACCCCGCGTGGTCCTCTTCGGCACAAATGGAACGGCCCCGGGGATCCGAAGCAAGAGCACCTCAGCTTCTACTGGAACCGTTCCTGCACAGCCGCTTACTTGCGGCTCTTACTGCTGCTGAACATCTGGGGGTCGCATTGTATCTCTGTACAAATGGCACTATGACAGTCCCCCACTGCGTGCCCGCGACCCCCAAATCCCCATCAGTCGCCTTTTACGACAGGCAGGGGATACCGTGGCGGAATTCTCGAAACGCCCCCATACCACAGGGCGACCCCCTGACACCTTAGTGACACCTTCTTTATCTATTGTAAGTATTGGTGTAAAATTTGCGATCGAATGGTTTTCCAAATTTCCATTGTTAACCAACAGGCGTTTAGCTTTCTCTTTTACCAACAAATATCTACACACGACAAGAAATTTCAAAACACTAAACTTTAACTCTTGTTCTGACAAATAGCTATTTTAAGAGCACGAAACGCCAACCGAGATAAAATCTTTTATTTATGCTCGCACAGCTTAGATCACAGACATGAAGCTAAATAGATGGTGCAAGTATTCAATTGTACGAAACTAAGCCTGTCGGTTTTTTTGCTACCGACTGTGGCGCCACCACGTGGTGAATAGATCGTTTATGATCTTTTGGCGTCCGAATGCGTTGCTGTCATGCTGTTGCCAAAATATTAGTAACAATTTTTCTCTCTTGATATTTTTATTATATTAGATATTTTAATACAATATGGCTGAAATTAGGTAGCGATAATACCGCCAATTGTAACGATGCCGTTGGTTTTAAGTGATTTATTTGTTAATCATTTTCTTTCTTGTATTGTGGTGTACAGTAAAGTATGTAAATGAATAAATAAAATTAATGCTTGTTGTTTATATTATGAAAACATATATCAGACAATGCGTTAAATATAATTTTTAAATTTTATTTGTAGTTCCAAATTTCACCACACGCCAGTAATATCATCGTCTACTTGTGCGAAATTGATTTAAAGTTTTACTAATGTTTAAAGAACCGTAATCGTATCGCAATAGAATAAAAATTATAATAAATAGCAGAGCTCGACTTAACATTGTTGAAGTGCGTAAACTTAACTTTGTTTGGACACGTGAGTCGTATACAACATGTAATTTATTAAATGTATACCCTGACAGTTTATTCTGAATAAGCTACTGGAACGAACTCAGCACTTTTTCAACACAAAGTGGCTTAGGTATTGAAACCTATAGAGGTTTCAATACTTAAGCCACCTGATGAGAGGATCATCAAAAAAAAAAAACATTATTATTATTTTATTTGCCTTATCGCCTTGACTTATGTTTTAATTTCGTTCATTTTGAGGAGTGACTGATGAATTTAGCTAGTCCAAATTTTTGTGAGAAAAATACTAATGAGAAAAGTATTGAATTCGTTTCAGTACTTAATTCTGAGTGTATAATTATCGGGAGTACATACAATTATGTTCCAGGTTGTATACTTGCGGCATCTATAGGGACTCGCGTCTGTGGCTTAGACCTATCCCCTCTCGACCGCTGGCGTCCAGCGATATTTTTACTTAGCTCGCCTTTGAAACATGAAATTGGCGTGGAGAACGGTGCTTCTAGAGCAAATCCCAAACGCTCCTGTTATTGTTGAATAAACGTTTCTGAATAGTGGTTTGAATTTTTAATGCGCGTAATCTGTTGAAGGTTTCGTGAGAAATCATTTTTATCTTTTCGGCAGACTCCGTGGCGTAGTTCGTTGTGAGCTAGATGTGAATCGAAAGGCTGCTAGTTCGATGCCTGTCCCTGGGTAAATGTGTGCGGGTCACAAATATTTCTTAGAGTTTGCGTGTACTGAGACCGATAAAATGCAGGATGCAGGCCGCTGCTAACAGGTCGATATGGGGATCCTTGGGGGAGGTCTATGTTCTGCATTAGACTTCCTGTGGCTGAAGGGAGAGAGAGAGACAGAAGTCTCGTAGTACCTCATTCACACTACGTAGGACTCTTACATTAATGTAGGGTCAAGACTATGTGTATGACAAAAGGGTTGATTAATTTATTTAAGTCCAAAAGAACCACGTCATAAACGCGACCAACACCGACGTTGATACAAAATATACACGCATTATTATCCTTTCAATTATCCTCATAATAGGCTAAAACGATAATTTAGTATTATTTACCAAATCGATAATCCTATTTTGATTCATACATTTAAATTGCATTAAATTAAGTGGTATGTAAAATACAGTTACTTTGCGTTTCATTAGTGCGCCATAATTAATATTTTAATGAGCGCTTTAAAGCTTATATTAACTTCGCTTCTCGATTACAGGATTAAGCGGCTATGTTGAGTACGGATGAATGCAAAAAAATATATTTCACAAACTAATTTTATATTATAGAAAGATATTTTTATTTTATATAGAGTAAGAGAAGCTGTTGTGCCCGTCTTATTTCCAGAAGGGGTAGGCAGAGGTGCAACCAGGACACCCACGTTTCGCCTTGTATATTCCGCACCACGATGTGATAGGGGGCGAGAAATAAGGAAAATTCAAATATCACTGCCCAACCCGGGATTCGAACCTGTGACTTCAGCTTTGCAATCATACCGTTACTCGAGTTCGAGTCGCAATCAAAGTTGACTCCACCATTACTCTTCAAAGTGTAGGTCTAGAAAATAGCAATTGACCAACATTGGCGTAAGTTATTTCCACGTCCCCACTTTGAGCGAGTGAAGTTTGGTCCAATGTTTCAACATTGGCTTGGCTTCAGCCAAGGTATGACGGCGGTTGCAAACAGAAAACCAGCGGAGCACGATATTTTGACATTTTAATCAACTTCATAAAATTTCCCTGGCGTTCGATGACTTTGGACAATTGTCGCTCCGAGTTAATTAACTTCGTAGTAATAAAATATCGCTGTGCTTGTTTTGTATTTCGTTTAAATACGAGACAATAATACGCAAATAACTTTATAAAATCAGCTGTTCAGTTCAGTAAACTGACAAATAACATGTAATTCATATTTGAATTTAGAAAAAATGCAAACAATCATGCCTGTATACATAAGTGGTAGAAATATTGATATACATATAAATTAATTTATCTTTACCCACACAAACAAACTCAGTATCAGCGCATATACGTCCCACTACAACACACGGGCCCACTGCACAATCCAGAGTACAATTGAGAGTGGTTAGACCATATAATCCACCACGCTGGCCTAGTGAGGGTTGGCGGACTTTAGATATCATAGAAATTCTTACGAATCGCTATGGTATGCAAATTTCCTCACGAAGTTTCCCTTCACCGTTATAGTGCGTGGTGATTGACTTTCAATACACACATGACTATGTTAAGTCAGAGGTGTGCCCTCGGATTCGAACTCGCGACCACTGTAAACATATTGGCAGCCGTGTCTGGCCCGTTTACCAACAGGCAATACACACAAACATACACCCCCCAAAAATACAAAACGATGTACACGTTTTTCCCCTCGGTATAAAACACCAGTAAAACCTCCCATAACTCAAAACGAATCGACAGCAAAAAAATCCGCATTGAAGGAGAAAAGTGATTGAACGATTTTATTTGCAGCACATCGCGGAGTTGTTTACAAGACCTGAAGTAAACGGCAACCGAGGCGCGCATGTTTACCGCAATGTTGATATTTGTGAAATGTTCAATTTCAGTTGTACAACTTGCTTGGCTGCGCCAGTTTGCGAAACTATATTTCAATTTACTTTCAGTGATAAGTTATAAGATTGTATACAAGACAGATTTGCACGCGCGTGATATTTGTTGAAAATATACTAGATAAGTAAGAGTACCATTTTATTGTCTTTTTAATGACTGGTTATTCTTAAAATCATCATTGTTTAGAACCGCTGTCTCGAACAGCATAAGTTAAGCATTTATCTTCACTTTTATTTTAAAAAGACAGTTCTTTTTCTTTCGTGTTTTGCCTGGCGAGTGAGATTGCTGGAGGCTCAATAAGCTTCCTTCTTTCTGCCCATACTAGGCTCACAACGTACTTGAGATTCATTTGATATAGATGTTCATGGGTAATGATGATTACTCACATAATAGGTAAGCCAATTGCTCGTTTTCCTGTTCAATGCGATAAGAAAACAAACGATGTCGATATTTTTGTGTAGGTTATACGCATTACCCCTATATGGCCTAACCCTTCTCAAACGTAGTCTCGATTGTAGAGGAAGCTCGTGCCCTGCAGTGATATGGGTTGATACATATACAGAATACGTATAAAGATATAATAAAATTAAAATGTCCAACTCCAGACCGGCTCTAACGTACCACTCATAGAAACAAAACCTTCCATATTTAACCCTCACTCACCATCCTGCCCATATTAATTGGATAACCCTAAAAATATGATCTAATTATCTTTTAAGAGCCGTCCGGTAATATTAACCCTTTTATCCTTTAGGTGTTGTAAGGGCCAATAAACTCCCAAAAGTGAATAATCATTTATATAAACAGGCAACTAAGTGAGATTACATGTTACAGAAATTTGAGGCTAACAGGAGGGTTAATTTTATAATTTGTTTCAAGGACCTGGTTTTTCTTGTAATGTTTTTATAACACAGAAGGGTTAGAAAGGTTGGAATTTTCCTGTTTGGTAATTTGTGGTTTCGTAATTTTATAGTATAGTAGGTATGATATGGATCGCTACATAGACCTGTTGGAAGCGGCCTGCATCCAGCAACTTCCTGCGACCTTCCATGGGGGAGACCTATGTTCCGCAGACTTGGACTTCCTGTGGCTAAAAGAAAGGGAGAGAAGTATGATACAAGTTATGTTCACCTCCGCCAAATCTAAGCATAAAACGCTTATTGCAGTATTTTAAAGCTTTGCTACGAATAGATAAAATCCATTTAATTCCACTCTCTCTCTCTTTCTCTCTTTCTCTCTCTGTCATTAGCCACATGAAGTTCACTGCTGAACATAGTCCGAGGACTATAGGTCAATGCGGAGATCCTTGGAGGAGTCCAAAGATCTCCGCATTGACCTATTGGAAGGGGCCTGCATCCAGCGACTTCCTGCAAACTTTACTAGGTAGTTCGTCCACTTTGTAGGCGGGCGTCCGTCAAATTCCCCACTACTCCTATTTAATATATTTCTTATTCATACACATAACATTACCAGATTGCCAACCACCTTACACATGATACGACGTGCTATAGTAACTCACGCTAGTATCAGATTTATCGATCGACCATGTAAAAACCTATTTCGAACTAGAAGCGACAGAACCTATCAAACAAGCGGTAGCCCGGATTAACGAGGCCCTACTGTAGTTACTACATTTGTGTACACAGACATAATCATGTGTATCTAATCAATACTCTTTCAGAGCATTTAACTCTGTACTATGTACAGTGATCCAACTTTTTCACTTCCCAGTACAACAAACCCAAAGCACGTCAATACCAAGTTAGAAAGATAATTTATTAGTTCAAAATTATTTCTCCAAAAGAGTCGTCGATAATACAACTATAAGTTCCGATCCAATATCAGCGTTTAATAGTTCCTAGTAACATAGAGCCCTCGCCAGATGTCGTTGCCACGTAAACAAAGCATTTTATTGGCTTCCAGACTCAACGGCTTGAAACGATTGCCTCTAACTATTGGCGACGAGTCTAATAGACTCAATGCTTATACACCTAACGCTTGATTCACATGTGGAGGCCGAATTCGGGCTTGTGAAGCCGAAAATTAGACTGTATTTTTTTGGATTTTTCGATTAATCATAATAGAAATTTTTAGAAATGATAAATACCAAAAAATAATACGAATAGAATGAGCAGTAATAAAAGTTAATTTAAATAATATGGCCGAGGTTGTTTCTATAAATATTATATTCAAATCATATCCTAAATTGATAATCAACTTACTAATGGACATCAGGTACTAAAATTTCTTCGCACGCTCCAAATTCACGTATCATTAAACCGATTTTACTACCTCACAAATAAAATGCAATAAGACAATAAGACCACGATATAATAATAAAATAAAAATAACGAGCAAGGATCGAATTTCAGCACTCCAAACCAAAATAAAACGAGCACTCAACAAAATTATTGATCCCAATAAAGCTGCGAATATTGAGATTGATTAGCACAGTTAATCTGAGGCACATTTACTTGATATTCAGCCGAATTCGGGCTCGAAATTTCGGCAACTCAGCGAGTGTAACTGAACCATAAATATCACTCCAATTATACCAATTGTCGGGGAATAAATGTGGCAGAAATTCTATCGCAGAATGTAGAGGCCCGAAACTATTTCGATCCCTTTATGTGTGGGACAAAACTCAATAACAGTATTAATTAGTAACAGCCTAAGGCTACAATTATCCATCAAGGCGTTAAAATGGAAGAGTCTAATATATCTAATAGAGATTTAGGTCAAATACGATAGATACGATTTCAGATTGAATCAGCCCTTATACGTCCGTTTCACTGCAAGGCGCGGGCCTACTCTACAATCAAGAGTACGATTGAGAGTAGTTAGATCATAAAGTCCACCACGCAGGCCTGGTGCGGCTTGGTGGACGTTACATAACATATACATTTTTACAAATCGCTACGGTATGCAGGTTTCCTCACAATGTTTACCTTAACCGTTATAGTGCGTGGTGGTTGACTATCAAAGCACACGTGACTCCGAAAAGTCAGAAGTGTGCCCAGGGATTTGAACCCGCGACCACCTTGAAAATGTAGCAGCCGCGTCCGGGTCGTTACCAACAGGTCACTACACAATTTCACATATATAATAGAAATAAATATAACTGGTTTTGATGAGGCTTTTTCATTTTTTATGACGAAATGTCAGTTTGGAGTAACAGAAGTTGGTAAAAAGAGTATTACAGATGTATATCTACATCTACTACTAACGCATTTGGAATTATGATTATACATATGTGTATTATTTTTAAGTGTAATATTTTATCAACAGAAACATTTCGCAACTAAAGAAGCTTCGATTAACGACTGTTAAATCGCCTAATAGATATCAAAAAAGGGTACGACGTTTCCAATTAGGAATTACGAAATTGAAACAAACATTCCTGTACTTTATAAGTACCAGATTTGAGTTCGAATGTTGTGAGACTGAAGAGCTATTTACAAGTTACTTGCTAGTCAATTACAGGTCCTAGATGGCAGATACCCACTCTCATTATAAACATAGCAACGTCTTTAGTAAACAAGCACTGTTTATTTGACGCAAACGTACGGACAAACACTTCAGAGACCGGTAACTTCTGAGAGAATTAACCAAAGTAAACGAAAATGAGCTACAAGGAAAGGTACAAACAACAAAGGTAATGACGACTTTAATTAAAAAGGCAACTGTCAAAGGGAACAGGAAGACGTGAAATTAGAAGTGCCAAAAATCAGGACTGAAATCATTTGAGGACGGAATGCTCCGTTTATAAATATAAATATATAAAGTGTTGGATAAGAAATGATATTAATTACATACATAACCACACGCCTTTTTCCCAGAAGGGGTAGGCAGAGGTGCTACTAGAACACCCACGTTTCGCCTTGTATATTCCGTCCCACGATGTGATAGGGGGCGAGCCTATCGCCATATCGGGCACAAATTCCTGACTCCGGGCTAATAATGAATAGAAAAATCCAATATCACTTTGCCCGACCCGGGATTCGAACCCGAGACCTCAGCTTTGCAATTATACCGTAGTACCACTACGCCACCGAGGCAGTCTAATGATATTAATTAAAACAAAATAACCTACCGAGTAACAGTTAAGCAGTTCGTTCACCAAATAATATTACAAATCAATCATAGGGCCTCTTGATTGGGTCTTTTTTAAGTAAATTGCTAGAGGTGTGAGGTAGATTATTTTAACATTAGTTTGTTTAAAAATATTGTTTTTTATTTGGTGTGGTCTTATTTGTTTATTTTTTAGTATTTGGGGTTTAGAATTTAGACTTCCTCCACTTACAAAGGAACTGAGCCGTGGACCGCTCTCTACAGCTATTTTTTTCTATTGCATGGGTTCGGCAAACGAGCAAACAGGTCACCTGATGGTAAGTGATCACTGCTGCCCATAACCATCCACATCACTTAGTTCATAGATGTGTTGCCTGCCCTTAAAATCAGGAGGGAAGCGGGAAGAAAAAAGAATGGGAAGAGATATAGTGTACTTGGCTAATATCAGAGTAACTTTACTTATGTATTCATATTATAATAGAGATAACAACTATGAAATAATAAACGAAAGAATGAAAGTAAATGCCTGACTGCCTCGGTGGCGTAGTGGTACTACGGTATGATTGCAAAGCTGAGGTCTCGGGTTCGAATCCCGGGTCGGGCAAAGTGATATTGGATTTTTCTATTCATTATTAGCCCGGAGTCAGGAATTTGTGCCCGATATGGCGATAGGCTCGCCCCCTATCACATCGTGGGACGGAATATACAAGGCGAAACGTGGGTGTTCTAGTAGCACCTCTGCCTACCCCTTCTGGGAAAAAGGCGTGTGGTTATGTATGTATGTGGTTATGAAAGTAAATGCTAATGGACCACTTGTGACACAAAAATGTATGTGTGGAAATTGTAAAGGTTTTTACAGATTTCCCTAAGGGCCGTTGGGCAAACATTTACATAAAGTTATGTAAATGTACCGATGTCACATAATATGTATGTCTTTTTTTATACTGATGGCAAATTGGCTGCACTGCTTTGATGATAAATGTTCCAAACTCGACAGGCTTGGAAAGTAAATTACTAGAATAATCGTAAGTAAACATAACTTATTTATTTGATTGGGTCTTAACAATCTCTTAGGAATCTCACGATTTTTAGCCTATATTATATCTAGTTGCAAGAGCCAAGCCTCCTAACACATATTTGTACCCAAATTAAATAATAGAGTTGAGGTTATGTTTTGTGGCAACTCTACCTACCCCTTCTGAGATAAATGCTGTGGCTTATGTGTGTAATTCCTTATCAATAAATTACAACGTAACAGAAATAAACCAAAAACTAAACAACCATAAAATATTATACAGTAAATTTGATGCGTTTCGTAATAAAAATTTCATTTCACAATTTCAGTTGAATTTCCCCGATGGTGTTGAAACGGCTCCCGTTCGCGGTTTCTCTTAGGCAATTTTAATTCCATCTCCTCGGTCTAATTAAAATGTAACAATCAAACGCCTCTTTGTCTACATTTTCGGCTTTGACGCTCGCCAAATTTAAAGATTTCTTCGCTTTGACAGATTACTTTTGACGAAGTCTCATTTCCTTAAGCCAACTCTTTGTTTTACGCTACCAGTGTTATTTTTGGATAAGAAAATTGGGCTTTGGTAATAGTTTTTTTAATCTAAAATCAAAACAGATGGTACTCAATTATTGGGAATAAATTATTTAATTCAGGTACAAATTAATACGAGTGTTTCAAATACAGTTATCCTTCAAAGTTGACAGTAAGAAGAACTAAAGTTTTATGTTAAATTATTTTAAACATTTTATGTTAAATTAATCAGTTTTTTTTTTGTAAAATCATTATCAAATTTTTTACCAGCCGTTATCGCATGTTTATGTAGAAACGTTTTTATGAAATCAATCATGTGCACATTTAAAAGGAATTTTCTATGCCCATGTCAAAAGCATTACAGATCTTCGAGTATACGTAGGTTTCTGTTGACGTATACCTATGAATTTAAATAACTTTGGCTTCGTGCCTGAGTGCCACTGTTACGCACATCGAGTGAATTATACGAAGCGCCTTTTGCAAATGTGTTAGCAAACATAATCTATGTGAGCGTACGTAACCGTAAGATGTACAGAATAAGTAAGTTTCGAGTAAGTAAAGTGAAAGTTATTTATTTTATATAAGACTAAAAGAAAACAAATTAATATATGTGGTCTTCTTCTGTTCTATTTTTGAGTGGAGAATTAACTCTGAACTAGATTTCACCGGACCATATTTACAATAATGCAAGTGATGATAAGCAATAACTATCGCCCATTGCCAATTTGAAGCCACTGTTAAGGAGTCTGATAACGCTTTTCCAATGTGTCTGGAAAATGTATTGTTAACGTTAGAGTTTCAATTCTTTTAAATGTCTTTTAGTGCTTTCTAATTCATGATCTCAAAAGTAGCAGAGAAAATGACTGCACTATAAATAACAAAGACCCAACCCTTTCTCCAAAGAATTGTCTTTAGGTGAAAAGGAGACAAAAATATCTAAAATATTTATAGAATGTGGATAAAATAATACAAGCAATAACAGCAAAGATGCCTTAAGAATCCACTTGTAACATTTATCCTCCAACCGTAGTACATCTGCGAGAAGACCGTAAATTGACCATGCCTAAGGCCTAAATCTACCCGGTCCAAGTTTTTAACAATTTATCCAGTGGGAATACTGACGTAGTATATAGGAGGAAACGTTACGCAGTGACAAACACAATAAAATAAGTACACGTGGGCGTACTTGGGACTTGGGGGCTTGATTTTTTATATTTATTTTTATTGCATAGTTCCGGCAAACGAGCAAGCAGGCCACCTGATGGCAAGTACTCACTGCTGCCCATGAAAACCCACAGCGCTGGATCATAGATGTGTTGCCGGCCCAATTGAGAGGGAAGCGAGTAGGAAAAAAGATACGAAGAGGAAAGGGGTATTGGGCACCCGGCAATCCCACTCATCGAACGAAACGTGACAGCGAAGCTGTCACTTCACGTCGATTTCCTATGAGAACAGTGTCTCACAGGAAATACCGCCCCGGATGAGCCTGCCCATTCATGCTGAGTCATGACTGACAACAGAGTGGCTCTACCACTTTCAGAGTGGTTATACGGTTGTATGAAGTTACTGGTCTCTGTATTTGATTGGTGTTTTATATACAGTGTAGCAGTTACATTGGCCTAGGAATAGTTTTTTGAACTAAAAGTGATGAAAAATAAATAATTAATAAGTTTCATCATTTAAGCAAACTAGCTAAAAAAACACTTACAGGTAAAATATTGTGCACTATTTTTTTGGGTTGTGCAGCATATTATGATAGCTCTTCATGACCTTTCACGACATCAAAAGAAATATTGGTGCATTACATACATACATACATAAACACACGCCTTTCTCCCAGAAGGGGTAGGAAGAGGTGCTACCAGACCACCCACGTTTTGCCTTGTATATTCCGTCCCACGATGTGATAGGGGGCGAGCCTATCGCCATATCGGGCACGAATTCCAGACTCCGGGCTGATAATGAATAGAAAAATCCAATATCACTTTGCCCGACCCGGGGTTCGAACCCGAGACCTCAGCTTTGCAATCATACCGTAGTACCACTACGCCACCGAGGCAGTCTGGTGCATTTCTTATCATAAATATGATTACTTTATTATGTCGAATGGATACGAGACTAGGGAATGTCATAAAGCGACACTTGGCCATTGTTTTCACAACAAGAGAAATGATATTTATTTATTTATTAATTATTGTATCAGCCCATATACGACCCACTGCAGGGCACGGGCCTCCTCTACAATCGAGAGTACGATTGAGAGTGGTTAGGCCATATAGTCCACCACGCTGGCCTAGTGCGGGTTGGCGGAATTACATACCGTAGAAATTCTTTAAAATCGCTACGGTATGCAGGTTTCATCACGATGTTTTTCCTTCACCGTTAAAGTGCGTGGTGATTGATTATCAATACACACATAACTCCGAAAAGTCAGAGGTGTGACCTGGGATTTGAACCCGCGACCACCGTGAACATGTAGGCAGCCGCGTCTGGCCCGATACCCCGAGGCCACCACGCACTTTAATTGTACAATATCATTACAGGTTTTTACCTAATGCGATATAATACGTAACCACCGCCTACATTACATCAGGGGGTCAACCGCCCACTACATCTCCCTACATCCATCCACGCATGATATACATCCGTCTAACACGATACACATTTATTTCCCAGGAGATAGTCCCGTATATAATTTACATAAACTGCCTAATGCCATTATTGTCCATAACATAAAACCTCGCATTTTACGACCTCCACGCAGATTGCAGGAAAAGAGACAATTTTTACTGTAACAGTTGATCTTGAATGCGTGAAGCTATGCGGGGAATGGTGAATAATTCTGTGGTACAGAATTTTCAAGTATTGTTCATGGTTTTTGTGGAAGTTTGGGCGGAGTGTTAGCTTTATTCAGGTCCCTTGTTAGGTTGGATTGAAAAGGAGCACTTTTGATGGTGAAAATCTTTTCCTCCGTAACTCCGAAGCCACGTGACGTTTGTATTTTATTCATATAAATAGTCACCTCTGCCTCACGGGCGTAATTGTATTACGATATGATTGCAAAGCTGAGGTCTCAGGTTCGAATTCCGGATCGGGCAAGGTGATATTGGATTTTCTATTTATCAGCGTCAGAAATTTGCGCCCGATATGGCGATAGGCTCGCCCCCTATCACATCATGGGACGGAACATACAAGACGAAACGTGGGTGTTCTGGTTTTACCTCTGCCTACCCCTTCTAGAAAACCAATTTAAAATAAATGTTTGTTATCATCGAATATTTATTATATTTCCATTTCTGATTGTTAGGGGTCTGCTCTTTCTGATCGATTCATTTTGTTTTCATATACCTTTCTTACGTAGGGAAACTCAACTCGATCTTACTGTAAAGATAGAAAGTAAGCATTTATTCGGTGAAAATAATGTTTTTTTTAATCCCTTCCTTCCTATACTAAATTTAAGCAACTCAATTAATCCAACAGGCGACCATTCAAAAGCCATTAAAGCTAAACAATTGAGCCCGATTTTAAACGTTAATCGCCATCCATTGCGTTTCGCTATAACGTAATAACAGAAGTTAATTAACAGTTTTGTTCTCTGTACACTGAAAATAAATTCAGTACGAAACAGGTGTTAAAAGCCAGCTAACTTGTGTTTTATGGCGTGGAATGTGCCTCACTTTCCCGTGAGTAATTTTATTACGTGCAAATTATGTTTCGTTGTATGTGTTTTATTTTAGTGTATTATTTGGTAGGTTAATTATTATCTCATTACATTGATGGACATATTACACTGTTCAAGCTCCTAATAATATTTTAATAGCAATTGTTTGCACATATGTCATCGCGGTTATTCATTTATTACCATTTTTTATAAATGTGTCAAAAACCGTGTTCTCGTCCTGGCAACACCGGGAACGCATTCAATAAAAAACGTTATTATCTCAAACCACACAAGATTTTTATTAATAGTTTAATACCTGAGATCACTTCTATACACACACGTACAACCGAGGTCTGATGAGGTTGGATAGTGTGTTGCAATTATAATTTGGTAGGTTAATTATTAGCTGAACGGTCCGGTAGAAGCTGGGGTGCTCTTGCTTCGGGTCCCCGGGGTCGTTCCTATTGTGCCAAGGTCACGCAGAGTTTTCGTTGGTATGCCGTAGACTGGTGAACCCAACATAATAGCTACGCTTTCCCCCAAGGTGGGACATCAGCGGTAAATCGGTTTCCCCGCGTCAATAAAAAAAAATAGTAATTATTAGCCCATTACATTGATGGACATATTACACGTTAAACCAAGGTCTGATGAGGTCGGATAGTGTGTTACAATTATTATTTGGTAGGTTAATTATCATCTCATTACATTGATGGACATATTTCACGTACAACCAATGTCTGATGAGGTCGGCAAGCTTTCGAGTGAAGATAAAGGTCGCTAAAGGCAGTCCACATGGAAATATTTTATGAAGGATATTATCAGTAGTTGATATTCTGTGGCTTACGACGATTATAAATAATACCAACAAAGATTAAAATAATCTACATTTTTGCTTCATTGAAAGTTATAAGCTTTTCCATCTAGATATCAAGCATCGACCACAGTCATTCATCGACTAGGTTCTGTGCCTTTCGTTCTAGGATCAGATAGTATACACCAAGTATCGTACTGGTCAGCTTAATAGTTAACTTATAAATGCAGTCACTTTACTGAATCAATTAAGAATATTTCCTTAATCACCACGTTGAACATAGCTTGCCTTCAATTATATTGCAAAAGTACGCTGTCAGGTCAGTAAATTGCGCAGTGGAAAACTATATTGCAAATAATTACTTAATGTTTTATAAGCCTATTATATTAATTGACATACATACATATGTACCCGAACTCACGCCTTTTTCCCGTGTATTCCGTCCCACGATGTGATAGGGGGCGAGCCTATCGCCATATCGGCCACGAATTCCAGACTCCAGGTTGATAATGAATAGAAAAATCCAATATCACTTTCCCCGACCCGGGATTCGAACCCGAGACCTCAGCTTTGTAATCGTGCCGCAGTACAACTACGCCACCGAGGCAGTCATATTATATTAATTGACATAATATTATTCTCTAAATTAATTGGAATATAAAGTTCGTCACGCGTGCTCAGGCTTCATATTGTCGGATTACATTTATTATTACTACGTGCACTTCGTTTAATAGGCAATTCACTTCATCTAGCATATTACTAATTTGACTATATCAGATATGTTTAGCCACATACGCTATGTTAGATGGAAATGTTGATTTTTCACAAAGAGAATACGTACTGTAGTCGAATGACCCTGTCTACTGTCTGTTACTACTGCCATATATTGTCATAAGAATTTGGCACCGTGATGGTAACAAAGTCTTCTTCTACCGTAAATTATTCCACAGATATTATGAACTACCCAAAGGAATCTTTATTTGGAGTACACTTTATTTACATTCCATCAGGTACATTGCAATTAATTTTTGTACTACTACTGAAATGTAAACTCATGGTTTCTTGAAATAATCGCTTCTGGATCAGAAATATACAACTTTTATTACAACACAATCTTTGGCTGTTCCTTACATCTTATCGTCTACTAAAATCTATCATATTATGTTACCGTGAAAAGCCAACTCTGTCTCTCACGTTAAACAATCATAGAGTATTAACGTTATAAACAGTACAATAAACAGACCTCATATACATAATAATATATCGTAAGTTGCGCGCATTATACAATATTGAATGCTTACAGTATTTTGAAAAAAATCCCCTTTAAACGTTGCTTGTCTCTCTTAGGATTCGAAATTAAGGCTTTACAGTGGCAGTAGTTTGCAGTGCGAATTCTACGCCAATAAATAACTACTCGATCGTCTGAAGTCAACAATACTAAAAAATACTTTATTTATGGTTCAAGTTTATGGTACAGTGACGTTTATAAACAGCTTTTTGGCAACGAATAGCCGCCTTCAAATTGAAAATGTTTTGGCACGCAGCCAACAATATTGGCCCAATGCGAATTAATAAGTTTTCGGGTGAGTGAACTAGGTTGAAATAGTTCAAGTGTTTGCCGCAAGATGTCGTTATAATATATGTAGTTTAATTACATACATAAACACACGCCTTTTTCCCAGAAGGGGTAGGCAGAGGTGCGAAGAACACCCACGTTTCGCTTTTGTATATTCCGTCCCACGATGTAATAGGGGGTGAGCCTATCGCCATATCGGGCACAAATTCCTGACTCCGGGCTGATAATGAATAGAAAAATCCAATATCACTTTGCCCGACCCGGGATTCGAACCCGCGACCTCAGCTTTGCAATCATACCGTAGTACCACTACGCCACCGAGGCAGTCATATATAGTTTAATTACAACTACAAATATGTCAACAATTCTTTTTTTATATTAAGTTTTATTTCAGGGACAATTAACTATCTATGGGAATCCCTGGAGGCCCTGATTGAGTAGTTAACTTTCTATGGAAAAAGATAGAGATCGAGAAAGACCAGTTAATGCAGAAGCACTAAAATTTCTTCCTTAAAAGCTTGACAAGTATTTGATCACCGAATATATCAAATTCAATTTATGGCCTAAGTAATGTTAGTTTAATTTGTTCCGGTTCTGGAGATTCGTACATAAAAAATATGTCTATATATATATATACATATATATTTGTCATACTTGGTCTCGGCCGTACATCCTTTATAAAAAAAATCTTAGTCGCGTTTGCCAATGTAAAGCTATTATATAGAAAGTAGTAAAATACATTCATTATAGCGTTTAAAAATTGTTTATCGAAACGTTGATGGCTTAATCATCATTTCGCCGTATAATAATTAAATCGTCTATAATTATTTAAATACATAACGGGTGCTGACAGATATAATGATACCTTTGCTGCATAACAAATTTTAATTTGATGTTTTCTAAGATCAGAGGTTTTTTAATCACTTGTTTTATAGCACACTTGGGCTGTGGCACCTTTTGATAAGTGATTCCGTCGATCATGATCTTCGAAAATACTGGGTCCATGCATAAACAGTTCGCTTAACTTATTTCTGTCCTTTATGTGATAGGGGGCGACGTGCGCACCTACGCCGGGCATATTTTTCAGTCCTCGGTATTCCATAATATATTTCTCAAAGGGAAAATACAAAGTATGTGGTTTTCCCCACAACCATGTACTTTGTATGGAATGCGAATTTAACATCTCACGTTTTACAATTAAAGTTCGGGTTATTGAATTTGTAGTATATCCTATATACTATAAAACCCGCGGTTATTAAATCAACATACCAACCTCCTAATATGTTGTAAATTTACAGATAGTTATCATTTTATCACGTCATAAAACTTAAGTACGGTCAGATTGGATGACGTCACAGATTTTGTTATGTCATTGATTACGTCATGTGAGGATCTTCTTTCCTTGATTTTTTTTTATATCATACATATGTACATACAAAAAAATTTCCAGAAGGGGCAGGCAGGGGTGCTCTCAAGATACCCATGTTTCGGCTAGTGTGATCCGTTCCACGAAGTTATATGAGGCAAGCCTATCGCCTCTAGACTCTAGGTTGATAATTAATAGAAAAAACCAATATCACTGCCCGATCCGGGATTCGAAGCCGAGACCTCAGCTTCGCAATCATACCGTAGTACAATTACGCCGCCACTATTATTAGGTATTTTTACATCGGCACGACAAATTGACTACAATGTAAATGAAAAATGCAGCCCTATTCTAATAGAGATCAAAGGGCCATTTACACGGGAAGAGTTTCTCGCGGCGAGAATCATATGCCACTATCGCATGACCGCCATAAGATTATCGTGTTCAGACAATGTTTACACGATGCGACTTTTTTATATCCTTACGATAATCGTATCATCGAAGCAAAAAACCCTCTCCGTGTAAATGGGGCTTTATATGAACTCATAACACTCCAGAATGGTAGAGCTAGAATATTAACTTATCATAAAGTATACCCAGAATAGAAAATAAATACACCCAACAGTCACACATAGTCCGGTCCCCACACCAAGATCGAGTCTTGTGTCGTGGGTATCAGAAACTACGGAAACTATTCGGTCTCCCAAACACCCAGACTCGAAACAAATACTTGTGGCAGGTGTGTGTAATCGTTTCTTTATTTATGTTAAGTAATCCAAATTTGTATAAACATAATCCCACCAAAAACATTTTCTTGCAAAATGTTGCCAAGACGAGACCATGAGACTCGGACTGTCAAAAGTTATCAGATCTAATGTAAATCTAAGCCTCTGACTATTCTACAAGAGCTAACTTCACAAACTCTGTACCTTCATCAAAATATTTGGCTAGATAACAGCACAAATAACAAAGGAAACTTTAAATTATAAATACTGGAAGAACATTAAATTAACTTCAATGAATGAATAATCAACAAATTAAAACTAAGAAATTATTAATGTTCATAAACAAAACTATTATTTGAGCGTAGAATTTAATTAGCAAATCTTTAAGTAAAGACTTTGTAAACTGCTTAAAACTTTGATGCAACTGAAATGTTTCTTAAAGTTCTATGCCCCGATCATGAAAACATTGACAGTTTATGAACAATATATATATATATATATATTTATATTGCCAAGGTCCGGTAAATGAGCAAACAGGTCACCTGACGGTATGTGATCACTGCCGCCCATAAACATCCACAACGCTGGATCATGTATATGTAGCCGGCCCAGTTGGGGGAGGAGCGGGAAGAAAAAACGTTGGGAACAGGAAAGGGGTATTGGGCATCCGACAATCTCACTCACCGAACGAAACGCCACAGCGATGTTGTCGCTTCACGTCGATTTCCTATGAGACAGTGTTACCGCCCCGGATGAGCCTGCCCATTCATGCTGAGTCATGACTGACAACAGCGTGGCTCTACCACTTCCAAAAAAACTTTTGTTAAACATAGACTAAAGGTTACTTATATTTAAGAACGTCTAAATTGTAATAGTAATAGTACGGCACTTAAGAACTTGCGTAACTTGAAGGTTATCGACATCGATGATAAAAAAATGTAAGTCGAGTTGGAAGATATTTTTAATTTTGAGATAATCAATAAAGTAATGATGACCGATCAAGATATCTATAAAACAGGATTATAATAGGCAACTAATATTCTGCGGAGCAGGTGGGGCGGTGTTCTAAATGTCTTGGCTACCAAGAGTTAACAATCTGGTGCGCTCGCAACTAATCTGACGTTCTTCTAATCCTGTTTAAAATCAGATCCTTGCGCCATGCATAACAGTGCCATGATGAATAGTCTCAAGGCGCAGTGCGTTGAGTGCCGACTGCGAAACGAGAGACCGCGGATTCACAAAAAAAATACTCGTGTGTCATAATGTTTGTTTGGGCGTTGTAAGATCAAAAAGTCGTAGTTTTTGATTCGCACCACATTTCACTTTGTCTATTAAGCGCCATTTACGAGGAGAGTTTCTCGCGGCGAGAATCATATGCGATTATCGCTTGACATAATCGCCATAGATTATCGCGTTCTGACAATGTTTACACGATATGACTTTTTTTTGTACTGAGTTTTTTTTTATTAGAAATATTATGTGTGACTTTTGCGTTCAACCGTAAGATAAAAAAGGTTTCTGATACCCACGACACTAGACTTATTGTCTTAGTATAGGGCAAGGCTATAATATGTTATAATCATTTAAATAAATTCTTAACTCTTCATTACCAACATTACAGATCTAGAAACTTCCAACTCTGCCATACAGTTAGGTAAGTTAGTTTGTGCGAGTTTCCCAGTAACTTGCAGCCATAACAACGCTCGGCGAAGCAAAGTCCTCGGAGTAATGTGGTGACGCTTTGTTGTCGAAATATTGAAATTCAACTTGCGTCTACCCGAACTGAAAAATCACACTTCAAAATGTATACTGCATTTTAAGTCTGGATATTTTATATTTGGATCGGAAACGATTGTAAATACATTTTTTAGGGTTTTGTATATTTTTTATTTTATTGAGTAGAAAACTCAGAAGTATATTTTGCGATAACAAGTTATAAGTTATTAATAATATGAGTTGTAAGTTTACATGAGTTACAATGGTGGGTGTGTGAGTTGGAAAGCTTCTAATACCACAAGTTTGACAATCAGTCAAGCTCTGGGTTGTGGGTATAAAAAATAACGTGATACACGCGGTCAAACAAATACCCAAACCCGAAATGAATACTTGTAGAACATACAAACTGTCTCGATCTGGGTAACGAACCCTTGGGCTCTTATTTTGCGGCCGGGGGTTAACCAACTACGCCACGTCAAAGTTTTTATATAAAAACAGCCTATAAAAAAGAAAAAAAAGGAAGAACCTTTACACACGCTTCAAATGAAACAAGTTTCACCACACCATAATGATTATACATCGTGTATTAGTATGTTAAGGAAGATAAACACGTGACGTATACACTTAATGTTTGGTAGGAAGCGGTCACATCTTAAACTGGGCACCCGGCCGTTGTAAAGGGCAACATACACATACTCAAGCGACAGAGTTTGTGTATTTTTGGTGTCCATGGGCGACTTTATTACATACCGTCAGTGCGCCATTCCGCCTCTTTTGTCATCAAAAAACCTTAAGGCGACTAGATTTTTTATGGGAGAAGAGGCAAAGGTTTTTAGGAACTTCCGTGTTTTTGAGTTCATAAAAAATGCATCCACATTTAATACACATATTATTAATTGTATTTACGGAATACAATCTTCATTACAGTACAAGTTCAATGGACTTCCCTATATTTTAAATCATTTAGGTATTTATGGGTGTCTGATACCATAATAAAGTGCGCCCACATTCAATATAAAATGTATATTATTTGCACTCACCGAATACAAGCTCCATTCTAGAGAGGAACATGTTTAATTGTATTGTATCAGCCCATATACGACCCACTGCAGGGCACGAGCCTCCTCTATAATCGAGAGTACGATTGAGAGTGGTTAGGCCATATAGTCCACCACGCTGGCCTAATGCGGGTTGGCGGATTTTGACATACCATAGAAATTTATACAAATCGCTATGGTATGCAGGTTTCCTCACGATGTTTTCCTTCACCGTTATAGTGTTTAATGGACTTCCCATTTTTTTACAGGATTATATGTCATACTGCTAACCACAGGCCTCGTCTACGTATGATAGGGAAACAGCGGATTACGGAGCCGTATGTTAATTGAAAGGAAGTACTTACTGGCAAGCGTAGAGTCGGTGACCCATAAAATAGAAGGATAACGTAATAACATTTGTAGGAAGGTGCTGGATACAGGCTTCCAACAAGTCTCTACGGACATCTTTGTGCTCATGTCATGCAATAGACTTCCTGTATCTTATGATAATAAACTAAAACACATGCTTAGAGCATTTTATAAAGGGAGCGCTGGTACTTCAAAAACGTAAACAAAAATTGTGGTGCCAGACACCTCTTTCTGAGTGATGAAAAAGGTGTCTCCTCCCATACCATTGGCTGACATTTGACAGGTTGTCCAACATGCGCGAAATATTTGAAAATGAAAAATAAGAAAAAAGTTTAAAGCTCAAAGTTTAAAGTTAAGTGAAAAATAAGAAAAACTCGTTTTAGACGAATAACAACTAAATATACTTCCGTTTACCAACATAATTATTTCAATTTTTACTAATATAGCCGTCCTACCATTTTACCGTCCTATTATAATATTACGAACAAAAGAACATCGTTTTTGAAGACGCAAATGTATGAAAGCCCTCCCTCTATATTATTAATACTCTAAGATAACGTATACATTATCCGTCGTGAAAATTGCCCTTAACACAAAGACATCTAAATTACTATACCAGCGTTATTAAATTCGTACGAAGGGTTGTTATTTAGTAACAGCCCGTGAATCCAGCTTTGTATTAAACCGCGTTTCTAATAACTCGCTGTGATTATTGTTATTGGATTATTATTTGGATAACGAGTGAAATGCCTTCATTTATTGTGAATGCGCGGATGTTAGGCTATATTGGCTTTTATCGTCTTATAGCTGGGAATTAATATACTCGTCCAATTAACATTCTCGCGCTTCTTGACACTTTCGAATTCTCAAATCAAAATTATTTAGTCAATTATTAAGTTAACGACAGTCTCCGTGGCGCAGTTGGTTGGACACCAGCTGTAAATGAGAGGCCGCAGGTTCGATTCCCGCACCGAAACAAATGTTTGTGTGAAGTACAAGTATTTGTTTCGGGTCTGGATGGTTGTGAGACTGAAAAGTCTCTCATAGTTCCTGATACCCACGACGCAAGACTCGATCTTAGTGTTGGGTCAGGACTATGTATGTGACTGCTAGGTGTACTTTTTTATTTCTTTAATTATTTTTTTAGCCTATATTGTCCCACTGCTGGGCAAAGGTCTTCCTCAACTCCTTCCATCTTTCTCTATTTACCGCTGTTGCAGTCCATACGCTACTAAAGTGGTTGAGGTTTTTGCTCCATCTCTTTCCAGATCTGCCTCATCGTCTGCCTATTCATTTGTTCACCAACCAATGGTAAGTGATCACCGCCGCCCATGAACATCTGCAACACCATATGGAGACATAATATAATTACGGCCACGTGGTCCAAGAAGTCAAGGTAAGATCAATGACTTCAAAAAATAAACAGGAAATTGTGAAAAAACAAACATAATTAATGATTGAAACGACCTTGCAAATGTTCCATTTTGGGTAATATGTTACATAATACGAAGGAGATCTTGTGAATCTGGATTAATTATGTATTTCAACCCAAATAGATGTGGAAGGCTAACTGGCAAAAGTAATAATACTCAAGTAATTAACAGGTTTATTTTGATCTTCGTGTTCGTAGTTAATTATGTCTAACGGTAAAGGAGAACATGGTCTCAAAAAATCGTAGATATAAACAAACAAACATATTGGATTAAAGCCTAAATCGTTCTCAATCCTTTAAAGTTAAGCATAAGCAATAAGCAAATATCATGATATTTGTGTACAATATAAAATATACAAGTGATGACAACGATAATTTTTGTAACTTTTTAAATGTCAACACATTGTTGGTATGACGCATCACACTTACAAAGTCAAGGATAATATCGAGGTCACATATTATAAATTGATAAATAATAAATATATAACGATATTTTTAAAGATAAGATATCCATCTCCAACAGATTTTTTAGTTCAAGAGCCAAGGTTTTATTGTTCATTAACTTGAATTCCATTATCAAGACGCATAACTGAAAAGTTACATGCTCTTTTTCCGAGGATTAAATCGCTAATTTGTGTGAACTTAAACAAAAACCATTTCTTGTGAACTTTGAGAAGGAGGAAATTGATGGTTTCACATACAATTTCTAGGAAGCGACATTTCATATAAAAGAATTAAATTATGTGCGCATTAAAAGAAAGGTAAACAATCTTTTGTTCTCTTCATTGATGCACTTTTATTGCATTTCATACCGTATATCAAGAGAACTAAAGTTGAAAGCATCATAATTGATGTACAAGGAAGCAATTCTGAGGAGTCAAAGTGACATTTATAACAGGAAAATTCATGGCTCAATAAATATCCCCAAAAGTCAATTTTAATGGATAGTCCTTTCATGGTTTATTTTGAAAACATAAGAGAACAGTACTTATAAAGAAGGCTTAACTTTTAAATTCCAATGATGTTCGTACAAGGAACAAGGAAGGGGTCATACAATTATTATCCATAGTAGCCCTTTAGGTATTGCTTTTGGTATAAATATCTTCAGTTTTGATATAAATTGCGAAGAAACTTTTCCCCGACCTAATATGTGGGTTATATCATCTGCATTAAGCTAGGAAGGCGGACTAAAACGCCTATTCCAAAAGGGGTAAATGACAACCAAGAAATCAGTCATAAAATTACAAATGAAATCATTATACAACGAAGGAATATATTTTTGTACTAGGGGCCGGCCCGGCTCCGCCCGGTTGCAGAAACTTTTTGGGTCCAGTCATCAGCGACATATTATTTTTCATATCGTTTCATTTACATTCAAAGTCAACGGCTTCCTGTGTACTGCTTATCATGTCCCGTCCCGCCTCATCCCGTTATGTCCCGCTCTGTACCGTCTCAGTCTCACCCACGGCATGTAATCCTGTCACATCACATACCTTTAAGTTTAAAAAAGTAACAAATATATTTGAATTCCTTGCTCATCCCACGAAAACACTACATTATTCGGGATAAAAAGTATCCTAAGTATTAATCCACAGTGTCAGCTACCTCCATACCAAATTTCATCGAAATCCTTTAAGACGTTTCTGAGTTCATCGCGCACAACCGCACAAAAAGACAAAATTCTAGTAATCATTGTTTTGGGTTCTATTACGTTAATATGGTCCCCCCATATAAGGTTTTCTCATTTATCTTCCATGTACAGACATCGATCTGTTACAAATTTATTATACGGGCATGTATAGAAATAGATTGCTTTGATTCTATGCAAATGTTGATTGAATAAGGAAAGGATTTTTTTTTAAATCCAACATTTCAGATTAAAATATCTTCGAAATAGTTAGGAAGTCCCCGACAATGTATCTAAGATAGACCAGTACTCCTTATCTTTATTTCAAATTCCACGTGTTCTTATTGTGTAATTGTGTGAAATAGCCTCGTTTATGTAAGCACCGGGCGTTAGAGCCGTTTTAAACGCTCCCTGCTACAGACCAACGTTTCTCTCACCTCCCAAAGGGCCATTTACTTCGCCATTTTTCTCCACAAGCAAATCGGATAGCGAATGAACGTATTTTTGTTTTTGATTTGATAATTTACGGTGTTTCTGTAAATCATTGTTTATCGTTTGTAAAGATTGTTCATATTTTAATGGAAAATATTTTAATTCTAACATTTTTTGTGAATGTCTACTGGTTCGAAATAATGGTAGGATATGTTGTAATTTATTTATTTTTGTATAATGGTTTCTTAGATAAAAACGAATTCTTACGGATTTCATCGCGATCGTTGTGTGACGTTTCGATCACTTTACAGCTTTCGTGGTCGCGGACTCGAACGTCGGGAAGTTAAAATTGTAAAAATTAAAATCAAATTCGCGATAAAATCGGTAAGAATTCGTTTTATTTCAATTATTTTTATATATTATGAACTAAAATTAAATCACACAATAGTACTAATCATCCAGTAACATACCAAGATTGTATCATGGGTGCTAAAACTACTGAAACACAGTACTCATTCAAAGTATTATTATTTATCCTGTACAAATATAAGTTAAGAGCAAAACTAGTGTTGTGCAGTATGGTTTGCCTCTACATAAACCCTGTTATCTGTTTCACATTGTTTGCTTCACTGTTTGCACACTAAAATGTGCTTTTTGACTATTATGACACCCATGACATCTTAAACGGGCGTCCGAAAATATTCGTTGGCAAGTGGGAGGCATCCCCGCTTGCTTGCTTCTCACATCCGTCCCATAGTAGTCTAAAAGAAACTGCCTAATGCCACCCATGTATTTCTTAAGATATTCTCGGTGTACAAAAACCGTAAAAACATTCCGGATATTTTTTCCACAATCCATACACGCTGTTACTAAGCCAACGAAGTTACAAACAAAATTAAAATGTCTTGTTAATTATCACTTTTAAAGAAGCCAAGGTTAGCAACACCAAATATTCCCTTGAATGTATATCTTATGGGTGTTAATTGCCGGCAGTGAGGAAAAACAATAGGACGAAAATTTGTACTACCTTATTAGGTTTCGATTTCCTGAATTGTGATTTTATAACATGATATCGTTGCTGGTAGGTCTCCCATAAGTGAGAGGCCGCCTGGGTAGATACCACCGCAATGTCTATTTCTCCCATCAAACAGCAGTGTAAATGCACTGTTGTGTTCTCGTTTGAAGGACATTGTAGCTAAAGTAAGTGCTGGATATAATGAGAATTAAAATCTTATATCTCAAGGTGGCGAGCGCAGTGGAATGCCAAGTATTGCTTTGTAATTGGTGTTGTTTGGTTTTGCTACTGTCCATGAGCGGTCGTATCGCTTACCATCAGGCGAGTGGCGTGCTCGACCCGATTAGGTAAAGTAATACACGCAATAATTCAAAAGTGGTAGAGCCACGCTGTTGTCAACCATGACTCAGCATGAATGGGCAGGCACGTCTGGGGTAGTACCACTTTCTCATAGGAGATCGATGTGAAGCTACAGCTTTGCTGTCGCGTTTCGTTCGG
Organism: Theretra japonica; assembly: GCA_033459515.1. Lineage (NCBI taxonomy): Eukaryota > Metazoa > Arthropoda > Insecta > Lepidoptera > Sphingidae > Theretra > Theretra japonica. Next base: position 3,813,278 of record CM065938.1, on the reverse strand, counting down.
TGAGTGAGATTGCTTGATGCCCGATTCCCCTTTCCTCTTCCCATCCTTTTTCCTTCCCGCTCCCCTCCCGATCTGATGGGCTGGCAACACATCCATGATCCAAGCGTTTTGGATATTCATGGGCGTCAGTGATCACTTACGATCAGGTGACCTGCTTGCTCGCTTGCCGGACCTATGCAATAAAAGAAAATACGTGCATAGTCCAAACACTTTGGTAAGATAGTACCGTGTCTTGTGATTATGTTAGGTAAAAATAGCTTTTTTGCAAATGGTAAATCTACGTGCATTTGGGTAATTTATTACCACAGCCAATAAGCGTATTGTATCTTTCTATAGCTTATTAGTAATCAGTGTATTTATTTTTACAAGACATACTAAGGATAGTAATTCTCTTCACTACTTTACATGCTAAAGAATAATTGATCTCATTTTTTTAACCACCATCCAAAGTCTCCCTATACTTAATACAACATCATTACACAGCAAAAAAACAAAGTCGCTTCCCGCTGTCTGTCTGTCCCTATGTATGCTTAGATCTTTAAAACTACGCAACTTTGATACGATGACTTTGATACGGTTTTTTCAATAGATAGAGTGATTCAAGATAAAGGTTTATATGTATACTACATATACAGAGTATCCCAGTTTGTATGAAAAATAACAAGCATCTGGTGTGGCGTGGAATCAAAAATCATCAACAGTCTACACCCATGCGAAGCTGTGACGGGCAGCTAGTTGAGTATACTCGTATAACTAAGACACAGTTGCACAATAACTAAAGAAATAAAAATTGTAAACGCCAGTAAACCTATTATACAAATTGAACCAATAAATTACAAGCCCTTGACCGGCCCTCATATTACATAATGCGTGTGAGACAGCAATGTGTTGCCCTTATCTCACTAATGTTGGTTCGAACACCTACACGGCAATAGCGTAATTTCATGAATTTTATGGCAAGCCAGGTCGTCAGGTGTTATGAGAAATCAATTATCCCCGGGCAATGAAAGACTTGATCAAGAATCTAATAGATAACTGCCTTAGGAATTAAACAATGCGAGATACTATTAGAGTAAGCAGTAAAAAGATACATAAACATACATAAACACCCGCCTTTTTCCCAGAAGGGGTAGGCAGATGTGCTACATCATGAATAGAAAAATCCAATATCACTTTGCCCGACCCGGGATTCGAACCCGAGACCTCAGCTTTGCAATCATACAGTAGTACCAATACGCCACCGAGGCAGTAAAAAAAAAGATAACATAGTTTATTTAAAGTATAGAAATGGAGATAGAAAGTAACATTATTGAATCCATATACTTGGATACCAGAAAAGTAATGTACCAAATTTACCCGAGTACCCTACTCAAACGTGTCGTGTTCAAGGGTAACCTAGTATACCTAAATTGACCAGAAAGATATTAACAATACTTTTTGTAAAATTCGTTCTGGAGTGGAGATTGCGTCTTGGTAATCGTAGCGTGGGACGTCCTATTGCCAGATGGCGGGACGACTTGCACAAGAGGGCCGACAGCGACTGGATGCATAAAACAGCAGACCGGGCTCTGTGGCGTACCTTGGGAGAGGCTTATTTCCAGCAGTGGGCTGCAACGAGCTGATGATGATGATGTAAAATTTCTATCACAATTGAATTTGAAAATCCGGCCCTTTCACACTTTAACAAGATTTATCATAGCTCTACGACATGATACATTATATAACATAGGCTTGACGATTATAAAAAAAAAACCTTGAAATTAAAATTATACTGTGAAAATGACACGATAAAACAAGCAATAATGTCATTTTTTTTTAATTAGCGAAAAAGCGCGAATTGTTCACACGCGTATTATTATTAGCACTAACGGACTTTGATTATATGACGTCATTCACACCTCAGCCATCACGTAGGTTATAGGATAACTGTGTTTACATCCGACTTATAATGTGATTAGAGTTTTTTTATTTTTAAAGTAGCTCGTGGGTGCAATCCAATAAATTGGTCTGAAATCCGCAGCGCTCTTGACTCTACAGTTTACAGCGCCCTTCACACCGCCGAAGACAAACTAGATGGAGAAAGCTGGTTCGAGAGAAAGTGATGCATTAGGTAGGTCATGACCCTCAATACTGAGAAATACGACGCAAGGACCTCCTCCTTAGTAACTCGTCCAAAATACTGCGCCGATACCTTTGCTGTCGCGTTCCGTTCGGTGAGTGAGATTGCCGGATACCCAAGCCCAATACCCAATAGGGTATTTGGCAAGAGGAATACCTCTTCCCATCCTTTTTCTTTCCCGCTCCCCTCCCAATTGGGCCGGCAACACATGCATGATACAGCATTGTGAATGTTCATGGGCAGCAGTGACCGATTACCATCAGGTAACCGTTTGTTCGTTTGGCGGGCCTATGCAATGAAAAAAGGAACCTGCATACCATAGCGTTGTTTGTAAGAATGTCTATGGAATGTGATGTCCGTCAACCCGCACTAGGACAGCGTGGTGGACTTTATGGCCTAACCCCTCTCCATCGTGCTCTCGATTGTAGCGGAGACTCGTGCCCTACAGTGGGACGTATATGGGCTGATATAAGATAGTTATTGACAAGACGAAGTGACAATACGCCTGATGGTAAGTGCAGTATTAAACCAATGGAACAATCAGCCGACGTAACTTGGCTTTCTCTATGGCCGATATTATTTGACAGCCTCCGTGGCGCAGTTGGTTGGCCGCCGGCTCTGAAACGAGTGGCCGCGGGTTCGATCCCCACACCGAGACAGTTAGGCCCACAAGTACTTTTCTCGGGTCTGGGTGTTTGTGAGACTGAAATGTCTCTCGTAGTGTCTGATACCCACGTGACAAGACTTAATTGATCTTAATGTGGGGTCAGGACTACGTACGTAGGTACGTTAATGTTGGGTGTATTTATTTATTTATAATTTTTCCGACCGAATTGTATCCGGATATACACTTATGCTCTCGTGGCAAAGTGACTTCAATAAATCTGAGGGTATGTGCACATCAGTCCACATAGAGGACGCATTGAAGTGGAATGGTTATCTTTTGTCTGATTGTATATGTGTGTATCCGGATACTTATATACCCTGGTATAAGCCCGGATATCGCAAACGAGGCAATTACGTGATCACAATGACGGATCCTTAATCTCTATAAACGGCAGAATCACCGTCCGGATATGAATACTCGCCAGAGAGATAAGATTATAATAAAAGATTATTTGCGAACTTTGGAACGGAAAAATATTTTACTATCCAATTATGTGAATATATTGTTTTCGGTAATTTGAACTTATTAAAGCAGTTGTTATCCTGTATTGACATGTCTTTAACGGTTCTGCAAAGACTCTACAGCTTCCTGTTAAGAAGTGCGTTGCAATTTAGATAGAGCACTCACAACAGTATGAAATAATTTCTTGTCGATCGTCATAATAAGGATTTTAACCATTTTTATTATTATGTATATCGAAACGTTTTTATACAAATTCGTGAACAGAAAGAATTTTAAAAATCAGCTTACTAGTAAATTAGTTACATTTATTTAAAATTTGGTGGAAGGATGAAAGAAAAGGATGCAATTATCGTGCTTTGACGTCATCCTTCATCAGGCGCGTGGGTGTGAAAGAGAAAGCGATTTCGATACTGTTTTAAATTAATTTTTGTTTTAAAGAATATTTTGTAGTGACAATTAAATACCAATTTCTATGGTATGTAAAAGTCCGCCAACCCACACTAGCCCAGCGTGGAGGACTATATGGCCTAACCACTTTCAATCGTACTCTCGATTGTAGAGGAGGCCCGTGCCCTGCAGTGGGACGTATATGGGCTGATACAGAATTAAATACTATTAAAAATTAAACATAGGAAATATCCCTATTATGCCTGATCGAAACCATAGGAGTATCTACTTACATGTATTATATGGACTAAACGCAATACACTTTCGTGGGTCAATGTGTCAAGTTTCACACATTTATGTGATGGAATAATTTACTATGAATATTTTAAATATAGAACTAAATGCTTACATAAATTTTATTTTTATATACAGGTCATGTAGTGTGTATTTTTAAAAACTTATCAGAATGAAATGGTCATGACCAATAATCACGCAATAGTATGTGCAATTCTAAGATTATTCATAATATAGAGGAAGCGCTGTCATACATTTGCGTCTTAAAAACGTAGGTATTTTTGTTCGTAATGTTGGCAGGACGGATATATTGACAGGATATATTAGTGAAAATTAAATTAATGATTGTAAAACAAATTGGCATAAATTCCGTCGGTATCCGAAAGTATGTTAGTAAAAAAAACGAAATTGTCCGTCTAAAACGAGTTTGGGTCGAATTCAATAGCCCGAAACTATTTTTTTAACCAAATACCACCTTGTGAATAGTAACTGCCTAATAGTGTTTTTATATATATATTGTTGTACTGCTGTATCAGCCGATATACATCCCACTGCAAGGCACGAGTTTACTCTATAATCGCGAGTACAATTGAAATAGGTTAGACCGTAGAGTCATAACATAACATAACATAACCACACGCCTTTTTCCCAGAAGGGGTAGGCAGAGGTGCTACTAGAACACCCACGTTTCGCCTTGTATATTCCGTCCCACGATGTGATAGGGGGCGAGCCTATCGCCATATCGGGCACAAATTCCTGACTCCGGGCTAATAATGAATAGAAAAATCCAATATCACTTTGCCCGACCCGGGATTCGAACCAGAGATCTCAGCTTTGCAATCATACCGTAGTACCACTACGATCATACCGTAGTACCACTAGACCGTAGAGTCAATTTCTTAATATCACGAAATATATTTTGAAATAGAGCGAGACTTCCCTTGTTGTTGTTTTTTTTTTATATTGTTCCCAAAACAGGTAGTTGGTTAGTGAAAAAATAAGCCAATATCATTATTTGAAACTTTTTGCATAAATGAATTATTTGAAGAAAATTTCAGGGATATAAGTTTCGTTAATAAAACTGATCTAACCATACAATTAATATTTATAACAAAGCAAAATCCATCAAACAAATACAGCTAAATAAAATGTATACCTAAATCAACACCCACTTAGCCTAAAAGCAAAAAACTAATGCTCGCAAAAAATAGTTACGAAACAAACGTTACGCAAGGACTTGTTCTACCCGTTTGAGTTAATTAACTGATGCACCAAATACACGCAAAAATTACGAAACGAGAAAGTGAATGCAGCATTTTAGTAATACATCTACAACGCGCAGCCGAGTGTAGAACGTAGTCTCCGAGATTTTGTAAAAGTGCATTCTAAATGAAAGTGGCGATTTATATCTTACGCCTAAAGATCTCTGCCCACTGAAATGTAGCTTTACGTGTGCTATAAACGTCAGTAATATTGGTGTAAAAACTTTTTATAAATAGTTTATACAAATAGTTTAGCACAGTACTATCACAAGCAAGCGAAGTGTCGGACGCCCACCCACAAGGTGGACGGACGACCTGGTTAAGGTCGCAGGAAGTCGCTGGATGCAGGCCGCTTCCAACAGGTCTGTGTGGGATTCATGGAAGAGGCCTATGTTCAGCAGTGGAGTTCCTGTGGCTGAAGAGAGAGAGAGTACTATCTGAGTCAATCTATCACCGATCGAAGATGTTCCACTGTAAAAAAAAATAGTAATATTTTTTTATTGAACTTCGTCTAATTTGGTAAAGATTTACATACTCGTATTATGTTAGTACACACACTAGTCGTTAATTTTCTCGTAAGACAACATAATAATAAAGTATAATTTCGCAAGTTAAGTATATTTAAATATAATACGTTTATGTTGTGATAGTTTTATACCAAGTTCACAATTTGTAGAGAACAACCGCCTTAACAAGTAACAGCCCAAAGGCGTTTACACTGAACAACGTTTCCTATATTAAAATATATCACTATTCCACATGACAACTGACCAGAGTGAATGGGTAAATTTAACTGATTCGTGAAAATTTGTGTCATGCAAAATGGTATTAATTAAGTATGTCTAATAAACCGGCATAGCATATGCTTTAGTGGACAGATACCCTTCATCTGCAAAGTAGTCATAGTGACTGTGAAATTGCTCGTTACTATAAAAATATTTTAATGCAAATTGTTTTTGTACTGGTCACACTTTCGCAGTCAAGTAAAAATCTCGAGATAATTTAATGTATTTGGCACTTGATATTTTTGGAATTAGCTAATATTATTTTTCTTTTTAATTGGTAAAGGTCGTAGACAAAATATGGACTGTATATTATCAACTCATCTACTCGAGACTACTTTATCATCATCCCATCATTATTAATAATAATTTACCATCGTGTCCTAGTTAGATCTCTGTCTACCCTTTCGGGGATAAAGGCGTGATGTTTATGTATGTATGTAAATTACTAAAATCTATGCAAATGCAACCACAGCCGCACACTTTTTTGGGGTCTTTAGTTTATTTTTAGCATAAAATAATGTATTCCGGATCGGCGCGCGGCACTTTCGCTACGTTTACACTAGCTAGTTTAAGCTCGCCGCTAGGGTCACGGCCGGTTGACTTGTATGGAAAAATATTAGATTTGGTTATTAATATATGCGGATATAATTTATGCTTAATAAAATATAATGGCACGGCTTGAGCTCTTTAACTCGAAAAGTGTGCGTCATAGATTTTTTTGCAGGAGTCACCTAAAAACTTTCCGCCAAGCTAAACTAGTGCGGGTTGTCAGACTTACTCTGAAATCGCTAATAAACTAAATATATATAAAAAAAGAAAAAAAAAGATTTTGTAAAAGACACAAATTAAAAGTATAAATAATTGCTATTGAGTTTAAGATTAGAAAAGAAGCATAAAAAGTTGTTAATAAGTTTAAGATTAGAAAAATCTAGGATACTTAATGATAAGTAATTTTTGTAAAATCCATACGAGAATAAAAAAATAATAATAATAAGACGACTGAAACGTCGACCGTCGGGTCTGAAGTTCCATTATAGAAATCGAGTATTTTTACACTGATGAAAAATTACATTTACAAGCAATTTTAATGGTTCATACATACATACATACATAAACACACGCCTTTTTCCCAGAAGGGGTAGGCAGAAGTGCTACCAGAACACCCACATTTCGCCTTATATATTCCGTCCCACGATGTGATAGGGGGCGAGCCTATCGCTATATCGGGCACGAATTTCTGACTCCGGGCTGATAATGAATAGAAAAATCCAATATCACTTTGCCCGACCCGGGATTCGTACCCGCGACCTCAGCTTTGCAATCATACCGTAGTACCACTACGTCGCCGAGGCAGTCCAAAAGTTAATGTTTCATACGACATATTATATGTGCCAACTCGTATCAAAGTAATCTGGGATTAAGAAAATTAAAGTATATCGGTATTCAAGAAACGAGTTTGATACTACTTTAAATGTTTATTATACGAGTATAATTAATTATCATTTTATTACAATATGTTTATTAAGAATTTTTCGTTTATCTTTTTGTGTATGACAAGATAATTTTTTTTGTAAACAATATGTTTGTTTAAAAAGGGTGCAATAATATGCGGTACTCAATGAAAACAATAATATTTTTATCAGTAAGGTTAATTGATTTTATTCATCCAGAGTAGACTTTAATAACATTATTTTAGTGTTTCATAAAATATTCTAGCTGTGATTAGAATACGTTTCTACAACGCTTTGATTATAAAAAACTGCATAGCATTTAATAAAAAAAATGTACTTATGAAAAAAAAAAACAAAAAGCATTTCACCATGAATCCCAATCGAAAGCAATCAGCATTACTTCCTGTTCTCTGACAAAGAATTCGTATTATAGAGGGCTCTGACCCTTTCTCGCAAAAGTCGAACCTGGGCCCACAGGTCACGGCCCGATAATAATTGTAAAATCTTTCAAAAGTATAGCAATTCAGTCGTGCCGTGTCGTTTCTGGCGAACGCACGCGCATCCGCGAAACTAGTGACTGGTGCGCGATCGTGAAGTGTAACTAAAATTTAATATGTAAATTGAGTGCACAATACAAAAATGTCTAATGTACCCCTTGTCCGTCGTGCGATCGCTGGAGCGGCCTTAGCCCACAACGCGCCGCTCGTCCAGAGCCCTGTGTTGGACACCCAGGAGAGTCAATGGACGCCCGCAGCGCTCGAAAGGGCTGGGTCGACGCTGAAAGCGCTGAATCGGATGGCCAAGCGCCCACCAGTTCATATTCTGTTCGAGGATATCAGTTATACTGTTAACTCACATAAAGGTATTTTTTTATCTGAAATTCAGCCAGTGTTGTTGGCTTTAAAAAAAAAGGCGCACAGATTCTATATTCAAATCTGGGTCGCATCAATTTGAATTCGGATTGTCGATTCATATAGTCGTTCCTTGCATTGGAGTTCGTTCAACTTTTGGTGATGTTTATTTTATTTCACGTTACGCATTATGATAACATCTTAATTTACCATTGTTTACATGAAGAAATTTTATTATTATTTATTACTATATCCATTATTTTCTTATTTATTCCATTTAATTGCGTACTTTCGTACTTCCAGTCCAATTACGTGCGTGAGATATTTCGTAAATCTGTTTAAAGGAAAGTCTCTCAAACATTACATCTTACTTATATACAATAGGCGCAAAAGTATACTCTTACGTTGACATTATTATTAAATTAGGCTTAAGGTCACCACTTTAAACGTGGCTTCAGAATTCAGTAGCAATATATCGCAGTTGTATTGAAAGTACAATTATTAGAAGGATTCAAAATTTTCTACGGCTTAAATATCGTTGATAAAATATAATCGCATGTGTAGGTACCTAATTTTTCTTTATCGTTTTTACAAATACATTCAGTTCGATATTGTGCTGTTATTCTTCTTAGATAATATTGTTGCACAAGTTCTTTGCCATTGTCAATAGCTGGGTCATAGTGATTAGTATTTTCTCGATTAAGTTGCATATTATGTTTTTTTTTATCGAAACTTAAGGCCGAGTGTTGCTCTTCAATTTGAAATTTTTTACATAAATTGTACTTCGTCGGACGTTTGTTTTTCAATTTTATATCGTTAATTTAATTTATATTTAAAATGTTATATAAAAAACATTTATTAAATAAAATAATAACATTTATTCGACTGCATTTTGCGATATCTGAATTCAAAATTATCTATTATAATATCGTTAAGTAAAATTTTTGTACGCAATTTTACGAAAATTGCGCGGACGAAGATACATGAAATTTGGCACAGATGTAGATTAAGTGATAAATGAATGATTTAAGTTCTCGTATTTTTTAATCATCATTAATCTCGTTCAAAATGCAACAACTGCAGTACACGAAATTGTACATTCTTTGAACTTTAAATCCTTGATTCGTAAAACCGCTCCCCAGCACATTTGAGATCCATTATTATTTACTCCCTGCTGCTTTCATTTTTAGCACTCGAATGCGTCACACGTCACGCGTCGCGAAAGTGAATATTATAGCTAAACTTCTCTTACTTCCGCAGCGTCTAAAACTTTTGCTCTTTCGCCGACGATTGCGCATTCGAGTTCAATAAAAATAAATATTTTTGCGGCTTACACATATTATGCAACACGTAACGTTCCGACACTCAAGCCAACAATTATTTATTTCCAACTCCTCCTATTAATTTATCTGTATGATTGATTAATGATTTAGTTGCGGGTTAAAGACAAGTTAGACATTCCCGGAGACTTGCTGAGCTTCAATGCTCAGTGTCATTACAATGCGTGCCACTGTTGATCCTGGCTTACAGGAGTTGCAGTGGTCGGTGTGACGGCGAGACAGTCTGCTACTCAAGCCAACAACTTGAGGTACACTTGCTGCCTAACGAGCAAATCTTGGAAGATCGATAGATGTCGGAATAATTATTACAGAAATGACGTAGCTATATGACGGGCTGAAGACGGGCAGTAGTGTACCAGCGCGAAAAATTATATCTAACAATCGCTGACCTGCATTCTAAGTATGGATGGTATTGATAAAACCTTCATATAAATATATAAATACATCCAACAGTCACATACATAGTTCTGACCCACATTAAGATCGAGTCTTGTGTCGTGCGTGTTAGTAACTACGAGAGACTTTTCGGTCTCATAAACACCCAGACCCGAAACAAATACTTATGGTTCACACAAACATTTGTCTCGGTGCGGGAATCTAACCCGCGGCCTCTTGTTTCACAGCCGGCATCGAACCAACTACGCCACGGAGGCTGTCACGAGAATTATTTCTTGAGATCGCATGTAGGCAGTAAATATAATTGAAGGTTACGAGCCCTCTGAGTCCGGATTTTTTTCAAGTGATACGAATAAATGAATGCCTCACTGGCACAGTTTTACTATAGTACGACAACGCTAAGGTCTCGGGTTCGAACCCCGGGTCGGCAAAGTGACATGCGTATTTTCTATTAATTATCAGCCCGGAGTTAAGAATTTGTGCCCGCTATTGTAATAGGCTCGCCCACATCACATAATGTGACGGAGCACACAAGGCGAAACGTGTATGTCCTGTTAGCCCCTCTGCCTACCCCTCCCGCGAAAAAGCCCCGTTGTTTTGTGTGATACGCAAAAAATCTACTATTATGGCACGCGGTACGATGAAATCTCTTAGTTAGGATTTAAAACAGTTTCTCAGCGAATACTTCGTAGAACAAGCGTTAGAACATACAGATATTCAAAGTCTCCACAATCGTAAAGGACCAAGTTCTCTGCAAATTAAAGCACACAATTTCTGATACCCACGTCGCCAAACTCGTATCTTAAACTGGATTTCGAGATTTGAGTGTTGATATTAAATTACAGCGGCATTTTTTTTTTAAACAGTTTTAGTATGTAATTTTAGTTTTGCTAATTTATATTTGAGATTTAATACCTATAGTAGTACGATATTGGGTTATTTTTTGCATTCAGTTCGTTAATTATGTTTGTGACTTAAAGCATTGAGCAACCGAGATAAAATTATGACTGTTCGATGTACTAATTTAAATGTCGATGCTTTATTGGCTATTATTCTATTTTACACATATATAAGCATGTTAATTTAATAATTTGATTTGGAATCGGATTGACGTCAGATACGTGGTACTCGTAAAATCATCAGCCAAATCTTAAGCGGCGCAAAAAATATATTCTTAATAATAAATTAAAATATCTTTATTACCTATAAAACGTATTTAACGAACTACATTTAATTCCTGGTTATTGTATGTAAAACGCAAAATCAGACAACATTCCCAAAATAAATCATTAACCTTTGATTATTGTTTTGGCAAGACATAGCTGTCGGTTAAGTGGGCCGGTTGCTTATTTTCCTCGTGTTGTGTATTTAAGATTTACAATTGAGAATTTGGTTTAAAATAGTATGATAAACTCGAAACTGACACTATAATTATATTATACTATAACGGTGAAGGAAGACATCGTGAAAAAACATGCATACCATAGCGATTTGCAAGATTTTCTGTGGTATGTCAAATCCGCCAACTCGCGCTAGCCCACCAGGACTATATGACCTAACCACTCTCAATCGTACTCTCGGTTGTAGAGGATGCTCGTGCCTTGTATTGGGACGTATCTGGGCTGCTACAGTACAGTACTCGAAACTGAAAGCGCTGTGTATGCAGATAGGCTAGCCCTTAATCGCATATTGTGACCTAAATTATTACCCTAAATAATAATTGGCCCAACATCACATAAGGGAGGCCTTTGCCCAGCAGTGGGACACATTATAGGTAACAAAAAAAACCATCACATATCGGTACAAAAATAAGATTCGTGGAAAAGTAACTAGGTACTGGACATATTGAAACTTAATCTGTTGTTTAAGATGGCGTTGGAATGCCAAGCATTGCTTTTTTCATGGTGTTTTTGGTTTTGCTACTCTCCATAGGCGGTCGTATCGTTTACCATCAGCCGAATGGCATGCTCGTCTCGCCATTCATTGCAATAATACACCCTTCAATAAACCAATTGTAATATCATTCATGCTTAAATGCAAAGCCGCGAATAACTGACCTTGATCGAGAATAACTTAAACACGAAATCGATTTGACGTCGAATATGCATGCAATTCACGTGAACACATTGTTATTGTAAACTATGTAATATACCTATATATATTCCGTTACGCAGTATCCCCTAAGGAGTTATACAATCAGTGCACATACTAACAACGGTAATTACAATCGAACATATGACGGCGATGAATTATCTGCATATCTTTATTTGTTGTTAAGTCGGAAAAGCTGTGTACGCCTAACATGGGCATATACATTTAAATATTACAGTTATACGATCTAATAAAAAATAAGCGATTTGATGTATTATGCACTAAGTGCGTGATGGCCTGTGGGTAACGGACCAGACGCGGCTGCCTACATGTTCACCGTGGTCGCGGGTTCAAATCCCTGGTCACACCTCTGGCTATTTGGAGTCATGTGTGTATTGATAGTCAATCACCACGCACTATAACGGTGAAGGAAAACATCGTGAGGAAACCTGCATACTGTAGTGAATTCAAAGAACTTCTACGGTATGTAAAGTCCGCGAACCCGCACCAGGCCAGCGTGGTTGACTACATGGCCTAACCACTCTCAATCGTACTCTCGATTCTATAGTAGGCCCGTGCCCTGCAGTGGGACGTATATGGGTTGATACAACAATGTATTATGCTGTTGATGTACTATTTTAAATGAATAAATAAATAACAAAAAGGAACGAATAATAGTTTCACCGGTTACTTAAACAATATTAATCATATTTAAATAACGCAATGTAAAGCTAAATAGACAGCTGACGCTAGCGGTCAAGGACATACGCCGGAAAACACACGTTATACATTTCGCGTTAAATAAAATATTTTTTTAAACTTTAATGGGCCTATACCTAACCGCGCCTTATATCGTCAAATTTTACATCATACAACAATTAAACACGTTTTTATGCGTTCAGGTATTTGCATAAAAACTTAATATAGCATAGTTACCTTCACCTTGCATAAGTGCTTTTACGGTCATACGAATTTCAGCTGTCAAACTAGTCATAAGCTACTTATTTTATTTTTAATAACAAGCCAATGAACTTTATTATTTTATATATTAATTTTTGAGTTGTTCATAGATTATATTATAACGTGTATTATAACTCCAGTGTTGATTTTAAATGTCTTATTGGTCGGAGAAGAAACAACAAAATATCTATTGTAAGAATTTTCGTAACCATAATTTGTTTAGTCCACGCGTTACCTTGACCGCCAGCGTCAGCTGATTATAATTTGCGGTACATTACGTTATGTATAAAAGCGATAAAATGATAATTTTAATATGAAATTAAGGTTATCTACCCAAATTTGATCTTCATTGATATCGTAGAGTTTTTGGAAGCGTTATCATATGAAATAAAATCGTTAGATTACGTCTTTAACATTGCCAGACCAATTTAAAAATATGATACAAACATTATTTATCATTTCGGACGAACTTTTCGCATTAGGCTTTTGTTAATAATTTTCCAAATTAGTTTAGTCATATTATACGCTTATTAGGAAACGAACATGGAAAAAGGTATGAAAAATGTAATATTTGGCAACGTAATATCTAATTCTCACCATCATATTAAAGAGTTCTACTATCATGAATTCTAAAATGCTACATTCGCGAATTTCGAAAGCGATGATACAATCGCGAACACGGTGGTTGAGCGAGTTAATGTATGCAATTATTTAAGAACGGAAACTATCACGATGGATGAAATTATTAAAATTGCAGCAATTCCTGTGCGTGCTTTGCGAAGCGTTAAAATATAGGTTGACATCATGTTGAAAATTACCTATTAGAATAAAATATTTAGGAGGAGCTATATGTGATAATGTTAAATCTAATAGTCTGGTATATATTTTTTTATTTTTTCGTAGCCTATACTGTCCCACTGCAGGGCAAAGGCCTCCCTTTCCTTCTTCCACCCTTCTCTATCCAAGGCTTTCTTCCACCAGTTGGTATTAAAATTATGCAAGTCATCTCTCCACCTTCTGCGCGGCCTACCACGAGGTCTTTTTAAGTTTTGTGGAGTCCATACGGTAGCAATACTAGCCCACAGCTCGCCTGACATTCGACAGACGTTACCTACCCAGTCCATTGGATTTTCCTACTCATTAACAGCCTGGGGTATAATATAGGTACTAAGAAGTAATATACTAAGAAATAAAACTAAGAACGTCTGAAAAATAAACTAATTTTATTTTTAGAATACATTTTTAATACTTGTGAATAGACTATAATCTATCTAATTTTAAAAGTTCCATTTGACATATCTCAAAATTGTGAAATAGGGATGATGTCAAATAAATCGGTTAGTACAATATCCGATTATTAACGAGATATCGATACTATTTGTTTGTATTTCTTAATCGATTACAGTTTATATTTTTAGTTTACATTATTTCGTTTTTTTTTTATGTACATCTTTATCCTAATGAGACATCCACAATTGCATAAGTCACTTTAGTATTAAGGAACAAAAGCAATGATTTATTTATTACTAGCGGCCCGGCCCACTGAGTCGAAATGGCAATTTTTTGTGACACGATTTTTTTCGGAATTTCCAATTTATTTTGACGCCAACGGTTCGATATTATCATTCCTTACAATATTTATTCTTTGTACATTTTTGTTTAACCCTATAATTTTGGCTAAAAAAAATAATTAAGATTTTTGATGTATGGAACGCACTATAAAACCCTAAATTTCTACGAAATCCTGCTAGATCCTGCATTGAAATCTTATTTTTCTGAATCTTGGTCTTCTACTATATTTGTATACTTCGGACGTCTGTATCGACTTGCAATTTTTTCAGTTATGCAGTTCGAAAGAAAAGATAAAAATCAATATTTCACAAAACTCTTTTTACGATTATCTTTAGTAAATTTGACACAAATAAAATAAATTAATCGAATAAATTAACAAATACCAAGGAAAACTTGTATATGTGCGTGCCAAATTTATAATACGAAGGATACAATTGAAAGCCTTTTTCGATTGCTGATTCTCTTAGGTTTATATATTGTATTTACATTACTTACTTTTTAAAATTAGAAAACAACTGGATTAAAATTGCTCGATTATTTCTATATTTTTACCGATTATGCGTATACAAATCCGTTTGCATAGTCTCAACTCTACACATGGAAGACCTAACGACGTGACTTTGTAATGACGTCTAGTAAAAAAGTATGTTGTTTAAAATGGTTGTTTTGCTTTATTTAAAGGATTTATATTTAAATTTAGTTATTATGGATTGTAAATCCTGTAATAAAATAAGAATAGCTTCATAATTCTATGGTTTTACGGAAAGTTTTATTGAAATTGTGTGAGTTACGTCTTCACAAAGTTATTTATGATAAAAGTATGAAATGTCAAATGAGACTTCTTGAATTAGAAATACTATAATAGACAATTATTATCCAAAACTATTCTGCTATCTCGCTTCCTTCAAAAAAAAAACTATACAATATTATACATGTAAATTTCAGTCCAAAATAATTTAAAGATAGAAGTTATGCAATTATTAATAAAATATTTGAAAATAAACCACAATAACCTCTTATTAAGGAATAGAATGTGACTCTACACGATCCATAATTTCGTCTCTTCGGACGTCTCCCGTATGGTCTAGTGGCTAGGATACCTGGCTTTCACCCAGGAGGCTCGGGTTCGATTCCCGGTACGGGAAGTAGTTGGCACTTTTTTTATGTTTTGTTCATCGGAACAAGATTAATTTTGGGCAGTTTGTATTTTTTTAAATGATAACTATCTTGATTATAAAATTGTCTTTTTTGTAAAAATATTTTTGTGTCAGCCCATATAAATCTCACTGCAGGGTACGGGCCTACTCTACAATCGAGATTACACTTGAGAGTGGTTAGGCCACATAGTCCACCACGCTGGCCTAGTGTGGGTTGGCGGACTTTACATACCATAGAAATTCTTGCAAATCGCTATGGTATGCAGGTTTTCTCACGATGTCTTCCTTCGCCGTTATAGTGCGTGGTCATTGACTGTCAATGCACACATGATTCCAAAAAGTCAGAGGTGTGCCCTGAGATTTGTCTGGGGCGGGGATCGAACCCACTGCCTCTCTTTTCACGGCTGGCTCTCACTATTACTTGAATAATAATATAATATAATATAATAATAATAGAACATATATTACTCACTGAAAATTATCTGTATCGACTACCTCGGTGGCGTACTACTACGGTACGATTACAAAGCTGAGGTCTCGGGTTCGAATCCCGGGTCGGGCAGAGTGATATTTGTTTTTTTTTTATATTATGTGTTCTATCAGAAATAAGAGATTTTAGGTACAAATATTTCTGTATCACACAAAAATTTGCCTCAATGTCGATATAAAACCCTTTCTTATTTCACAGCTAGTAGCATAACTGACTACGCCACTTATTGCTTTAAAAATGGCTTAATACATACATACGTAATCGTCACGCCTGTATCCCAAAGGGGTAGACAGAGACTATGGATCGCCACTTTGTTCGATCCTGACATACTACTTTCGCTTCATCTACTTTCATCAATCTCTTCATGCATGCTCGTCGGTTCAGGGTACTTTCGACCTGACCCTTCTTCAGGGTATCACCAATTTGGATGGCGTAGCTTCGGTGAGGTCGACCCTAGCGACTCTTCCATTCACCCTCGCCTTGTATATTTGCTTGGTTAGTCTCCTTTCATCCATCCTCTCTACATGATCAAACCTCTTTACATGGCTTTATATAATTACAAAATATTGTATGTTTTATCAAAACACATTACGTCGTAGTTATTCTATAGATATTGCGTAATATGACTTGCGAAGGAGAAAGTTTAAAGATGCATGTATGTTTTTGCAGTATTATAATATATTTTCACTTACACGACTTGATAGGAAACGTTTAAAACCGCGTTTACTGTACATGAAGGTTTAATAAAGGCACAGTTTAATGTAGGTATAATTTAGTTTTAACGTTAGTTATTAAGATTTTGTTGCATTTTTCCCGCGATTTTCGATTTCTTATTATTGTGCCTTACATGCCGATAATGTTATTAATGAAAAATCATACAGATATACCAGACCGAACTAAATAATTCGTATTAGTAACAGTATAACACGTGTATAAAGGTACATGGGCACTGCGCGTGAAAAACGATGTTGCCAATTAAAATTCTCGGTTCAATTGCTGAGAGGCTAATCATTGCACGCGGGTTATACGTAGTTCAACGCGTTTTTGTGCG
This sequence comes from Theretra japonica, assembly GCA_033459515.1. Classification (NCBI taxonomy): domain Eukaryota; kingdom Metazoa; phylum Arthropoda; class Insecta; order Lepidoptera; family Sphingidae; genus Theretra; species Theretra japonica. Next base: position 3,795,943 of record CM065938.1, on the reverse strand, counting down.
TTCTAATAAGCTCGCGGGATTCAAAATTTAATTTAAAAATGAGCTAAGGATTAACTTTAGTCCAATGATTTAAAATTGACTCGATTATTTTGACTATCATATTGAATAATGTCACTACAATCGATGGTTGCCTAGACCTCTTTGCAATTCCGTCTTTATTAATAAAGTCGTGAATACTACATTCAAAATAATCGAGTAAATTCTAAAGCCTTGGACTAAAGTTAATCTTTCGCTCATCCGAGTTCATTAATAAGGCCGTACCGGCGTTATTAATAGACAGTCTTAAAACCTATCTTAGTTATCGAATGTTTTGTCCCTTTCGAACGACTATTGAATTCAGGTTGAGCGAAAAAGACAAAACATTCAATAACTATAATAGGTTTTAAAACTGTCTATAAATAACAGTGTTAAAATAATATGTTTTTAAAATTATATCTAGTAGAATTTGTGAGTTATCACCTACTTTTATATACAGTGTAATGTAACTAAAATATACAATGTATTGTTGTTGTACCGACTTGTCACATCTAGGTACTACTAAATTGCCTTTAATATGATCACTTAAGGAATTTTAAACTATTTCATTCCAAATTTCGGGGTGGTCTGCGCAGTTAGTAGGATTAAAATGTGATTAAATAATAAAAATATGTTTTTACAATATTTTGACTTCTTTCGTGTATGTACAATGTTGATTAAGAACATTGTAGCCAGTGAAATTACTGGTCATTAAAGACTTAGTACCTAAGATCAAGGGGCAGTGATCTTTATGCTATGTCATGAAGTGTTTTACGAGTATAAGTGGTGATTTTTTATGGACTTGACAGACAAGCGAATCTACTCGTCGCATCGACAGCCTCCGTCGCGCAGTTGGTTAGACGCTTGCTGTGAAACGAGTGGCCGCGGGTTCGATCCCCGCGCCAACACAAATGTTTGTGTATACCACAAGTATTTGTGTCGGTTCCGGGTGTTTGTGAAACCGAAAAGTCTCTCGTAGTTCCTGATATCCGCAATACAAGACTTGATCTTAGTGTGGGGTCAGGGCTATGTATGGGACTGTTGGGTGTATTTATTTATTTATCATTATAACTAAAAAAGAAATAGCTTACAGCCTCTTCGTGCCTTAAGTGAGAAGACTTTTTCCTTACTTATTTAACCTGGTCTAAAGTGGATTTCTTGGAGTAACTTTTTATGTATGTGTTAGCTTCCGTGGCGCAGTTGGTTAGGCCGGCTGTAAAACGAGAGGTCACGGGTTCGATCCCCGCACCGAGACAAACGTTTGTGAGTCCCACAAGTATTTGTCTCGGGTCTGGGTGTTTGTGAGACCGAAAAGTCTCTCGTGCTTCCTGATACCCACGACACAAGACTTAATTGATATTAATGTGGGATCAGGACTATGTATGTGACTGGGTGTATTTATTTATTAATTATTTTGTGTAGTTTAAACACAAATACTATTAAAATAAAACATTTCTTGGAAAACAGTATTAAAGTAGCTTCTAAAACGAGGCAACAAAATATTTGATAACGTATTTGGCGAGCAGGAAGGATAAAATAGCAATTATTCGGCTTACATACATACATAAACACACGCCTTTTTCCCAGAAGGTGTAAGCAGAGGTGCTATCAGAACACCCACGTTTCGCCTTGTATATTACGTCCCATGATGTGATAGGGGGCGAGCCTATCGCCATATCGGGCACAAATTCCTGATTCCGGGCTGATAATAAATAGAAAAATCTAATATCACTTTGCCCGTCCCGGGATTCGAACCTGAGACATCAGCTTTGCAATTATACCGTAGTACCACTACGCCACCGAGGCAGTCGTTCGGCTTTTTTTTTTTATCAGCCCGTATACGTCCCACTGCTGGGCACGGGCCTACTCTACAATCAAGAGAATCGATTGAGACTAGTTAGGCTATATAATCCACCACGCTGGCCTAGTGCGGGTTGGCGGACTTACCTACCGTAGAAATTCTTTAAAATCTCTACGGTATGCAGGTTTTCTCACGATGTTTTCCTTCACCGTTAAAGTGCGTGGTGATTGACTATCAATACACACATAACTCCGAAAAGTCAGAGGTGTGCCCTGGGATTTGAACCCGCAACCACCGTGAACATGTAGGCAGCCGAGTCTGATCCAATACCAACAGGCCACCACGCACGTTACACGTTCGGCTTACACTTATTTATTTATTTATTTATTAACGCTTTATATACATAGTATACAGGCGGACTTAATGCCTGGGGCATTCTCTCCCAGTCAACCTTTGGGTCGTGAAGAGAAATCAAGGTAGGCGCATAAACTAATTAAAAAAAAAAACAAATATACACTTATCTCATTATTCAAACGAAATCCGATACAAAGTTTCACGTATGCTGATTAGATTAATAATTCTTACAAGTTACGTCACACGAATAAATCAGTGAGCAACAATAAGTAGGAAATATTTCACAGTCGTCACATCAACGAGACAATACTCACCGTGACTTTGGAGTCTGGGAACTCACGACTGTACTTAGGTCGATATTTTGACAGCAGAATAATGTACGCCCTTTGCCCTATATATTGTTTTCTTGTGTTAATTGTCAATAACGAAGGTCGGATTTTGTCACAATACTTTGGTTACTTCCTTTTCCGGTTGTTTCTGTCAAATGTAGAGTTGTTTAGTTCAAATAATTCCTATAAATACTTAGAAGCAATTTTAAAACTTTTCGTAACATTATATTTTTGATAATTTCGGACAAAGTTGTATTTAAATGAAATGAAAGAAAATAATTTATTGAATCTGTAAAAATGTTCAACATTATTTAGATTCTGTCATTTTTTTATTTTACCACCCGGTTCGGAAAGCAGTTTTCACTAAAGAAGAACGGGCAAGAAACTCTAGTGTTGCTCTTTCCAAAAACAGTATACAATGCAGTGATTGTTGTCTACAAATGTTACAAGTTGGTTTAAATCAGAGCAGTTTATTAACAGTTGGTCACAATAAGCAATAATTTATTTATTAAAAAAGTATCTATAACATAATATTAAGGTAAGGAAACCTACATATCATACAGTTTTTCAGAATTGCAATGATAACTTCGTCAGCAGGTTTCGTATGATTTATCGTAAAAATAAATATTTCTTAAGTTTGGATCTAAGATTTTTAATATTTACCGTACGTATGACTTTTGGTTTTCTTTATACAAACGTACTTTGTAATTTTTATATATTTTTTACTTTGTATATATTTGCGACATGCAACATTTCTATGAATGCCATGTACATTTTAAAGATTTGCGTTCGTCAAAACTTTATTTATTATTGTAATTCGTATTTTATCTTCAGTTTAGTGAACTCACTATTCAAACATATTTTACCCTTAACTTTATTACCTTTAGCCATAGGATTGCCAATTATAATCCCTCAGACATTTTCAAAGCGACGCGACCTGTTGAAAGTGGCTGGCATCGAGTTCCTGAAAACTTTTATCAGGTCGACTATCCAATTACAGTTTATCAACTACAGTTCTTTGAAGTTGTGGACTTAGCTTCCAGAAATTGCAAGCCTTTGGATTGTAGTTCTTTGATTAACACGCTGAACGCCACGCGACCCGCCGAAGGCGATTTCATGAATCCCGTTCTGTCTAAACGAAAATCATAATTTATGGCATTTATTTACCTATTAAAGTTAACTTTACTGTATCTACAATCGAGAGTACGAATGAGAGCGATTAGGCTATGTAGTCCACCACGCTGGCCTAGTGCGGGTTGGCGGACTTTTACATACCTACTTTAGAAAATTATACAAATCGCTATGGTATGCAGGTTTCGTCGCGATGTTTTACTTCACCGTTTAGTGCGTGGTGATTGAATATCAATACACACATGACTCCGAAAAGTCAGAGGTGTGCCCTGGGATTTGAATCCGCGACCACCGTGAACATGTTGGCAGTCGCATCTGGTCCGTTTACCAACAGGCCACCACGCACTTCAATTAAAGTTAAAACAGTGTTACAGGATGAGAAGCGTATAATTTACGAGTAAAAAAACGTGGTGTTAGGAGTTTGTGCTGGCGGTAAATAAAAAAAACCGCTGTAAATATTTTCTTTTTACTTAGCATTATCCTAACCCTTTGTCAGGTCCTCTATCTTACTCAATGTTGGTCTTTGTGACTGATGTTTAGCAACCTCGATTGTGAACTACCCTCGATCCTATTTGTATCGTCGTTCTCCCTAATAATATATAAAACCTAGGTTTTAGAAGGTCAAGCTGAAAGAGAAAACCTATAATATTTTTTTATTAAAATTTATTTTAATTTTTAATAATTATTAAAATAATTATTAAAGATAATCATCATAGGAAAGATAGCGTGAGTGTTTATGTAATTATCATGTTTAAAGTGTAGTTAATCCAATGATAAGAATTTATTTAAATCCTTCTTAACAAGACTTTTACAGATTGCAACATTTACTACAGAAATATAGTGTATATGTATAAAGATATAATTTTATTTATCACTTGCAAATTTTTATAATATGGGTTTTATTTGCCATAATTTTACATAGGATATCTTTTAATCATTTCAAAAATATTTAAAAATTGCATCGTTAGTGTCCTGATAGCACGATAATGGTCGTTCTGAGAATGAAGTGGGTTTGAAACACTTGTGAATTTATATAATTATTTTTATTTTCATTATTTATCATGGCGGTTTCGTTGCGCAGTTGGTTAAGAACCAGCTGTGGAACGAGTAGCTACAAGTTCGATGTCAGCATTCAATTTTTTTTTATTATTTATTTCTTTTTACTCGTCGATAGGGTTTTTGTTAGTTCTCATTCCTACCTACGTTTCCTATAATACGGGTTTGTACACAAAATAGCATCTTTTTGAGGTGATGAATATATTACTGGAAGCGGTTAGAAGTTTTACTCCTCACGGCTCCACACTTGAGTAATGAACTAAGTTTGCCAATAGCACCGTCTACTTCATCTGCAAGTATTGTTTAACTTTCACTTAAGTATCTCGGCGGTTTAGTAATATACGAGTATTTGTGTATACTATAGGTTTATTTAGGTTTTTTCTCAATACATACAAACATACATACATAATCTCACGCGTTTTCCTTGAAGGGGTAGGCAGAGGCGCTACCATGACACCCACATTTCGCCTTATATGTTCCGTCTCACGATGTCATAGGGCGAGCCTATTGCCATATCGGGCACAAATTCCTGACTCCGGGGTGATAATGAATTGAAAAATCCATAGTCACTGCCCAAACCGTGATTCGAACCCGAAACCTCAGCATTGTAATCGTACCGTAGTACAACTACTTTTTCTGGGGAAAAGGCGTGTGTTTATGTATATTCGGTCTTTAAAGTGTGTTCAGTTGAGCGGTAACTAAAAGAGAGGACGCAGGTTCTAATACTCCGCTACTTTTTAATGTTAAGTGTTTATTTTAGACGTATTGCTTGCTTTAAATTGTAAAGAAAATCGTCAAGCAACTACATACAAGAATTTCTCCGGTTCTTTTTAATATATTGTATAATACTCGGCAACAGTGGATGTCAGGCAGCCGCTTGTAAAATTATAAGGCAAGACATTTTGTATAAAAAGACTAAGTGCGAAATTGTACAAACGAAATACTTTAAATTAATTTCTTATTTCACTAATAAATATTACTTGCATAAAATATTTGGACATAACAAAAAAAGGCACATTTTTTACTCGTAATTTATTGGTCACTTAATTAACATAGTTAATTAATTCTGAAGTTCGCAAGGAATTAACATGTTATGTCTGGCAGATAACGAGTAAAAGCGTGTAAATTGTAATAGTTGATAACCTTTATTTTGTAGCTAGATAACTAGTATAGAAACGAAAGGTGGTAAATATCTTTAATAGCCAAGATTAAGTGAAATAAAAATACGTTTAATCTTGTGACACTAAATTTGTTAGTTAATAAAGTTAATTAGAATGTCGCTGCTATAAGTTTAATAAGTATTTTATATTTCTTTGCTTTGGTCAAATTATACGTAGTAGGTAGAGTCATACAAAACTGATTTTGAATGATTTGAATCATTAAATGATCTAATCAACCTAGAAGAACCTTTTGAAGTGGTAGAGCCACGCTGTTGTCAGTCACAACTCATCATGAATGGGCAGGCTCATCCGGGGCGGTACCATTGTCTCACAGGAAATCGACGTGAAGCGACAGCTCAGCTATCGCATTTCGGTCGGTGAGTGAGATTTCCGAATGCCCAATCCCCTTTCCTCTTCCCATCCTTTTTTCTTCCCGCTCTCCTCCAAATTGGGCCATCATTAAATAGTTACAGTATTGTTGCACAAACACACCGCTTTTAATTCCATAGTAATATTAGCGATGCCTGATAGCTCATCTTTAGAATACCATTGCAAGCCCCATACTTATAGTAACGGTAATAATATTATATATCTTTTAGATATATTACTTATATGAGAAAGCCGTACAATTTGCAAATGCTTGCCAAATCACAGCACAATATTTGTTTAGCAATTTCTAAAACCGTCGAGTTATTTGCACTGCGCGAGATTATGATATCACTTCACCAGCAGTACAACTATGCATATATATATGTGTGCTCAATAAAAATATCAATAAAGATTTTTGATGTGTAAGACAGGCGAGGTGCAAATGACTACAAGAGAAAGTAGAAGGTCAATGCACTAGCAAATAAAATTGTAAACATGTTAATGTTTTATAGGGCTCTAAAATCGACTTCAAAGATTCTGTGACATACATATGTACATACATACATACAGGCGAAGCTAAAAAAAGCGTGTTAATAATAACCCAACTTCCAAAAAAACAATACATAAAAGTTTACACACAAATCTTACCACGTGTGAGCACCGTACGGAGTTTATAAATAAGACATGAATAAAGATACTACGAAACGAGAGCAAGGCCACTAACCGATAGTAGTTGACCAAGGTGAGCTGCGATCATTCGTATTAATAATTATACTTTCGTATAAAACTACCTCTTTCTTTCTAAATAAACGTGTATTGATTTTAAACTCGAAATAATACAAAGTGGGGAAACCGACATACTGTAAAGATCCTAACAAAATAACCTGCGTGATGAACTAGAATTAGTCTCAACCAAACTATCGATTGGAGAGGAGTTCTGTGCTCTATACTATGGATTGTCACAGTGCAGGATCTCTTCTTCTTCTTCTACCTGGCTTTATTCTGGCCGGTGCCAGGGTCCGCCCTCCGGCTAATTCTCCTCTATTTCGCCCGATCTTTGACATCCTCCATAGTAAGGGCATTGACCCTCATATCTTCCTTGATGACATCCAGCTAGCGCTTCTTTGGTCTACTCCTTCGTCGATGAAGTCAACTTTCCTTGTGATAAATTTCACCCTTAGTCATTACTGAAGTCTGAACTCACTAAAAGTACGACCTGGCTTCGTTTTCAGTTGCAGTCTGGATAAAACCTGTATAAATATCTTGCACTTATGTACCCTTTTTTTTTTTTTTTTTTTTTTTCTCGCGGGGAAATCCCTTTACGGACCATCCCACCCCCGAAGGGGCGAGGGTGTGTCGGACTCACCGGCGCCTTCCGAGCCCAGCGAGATGTTGTGCCGCCCGTGGATGTGGACGGGCGTTCGCTGGGTCGGGTCCCTACCATAAGCTACGCGCCGAAATACCGACTAAAAACCCCGCGTCGGCCACCATCGGTGCACTTGAGAGACGGCCCCGGGATACCTATGAACGGACGCGCCAGGACCGCCTCTTTGTGCACCGCCGCTTTAGCGACGCGGCGAATGACGCGTGTAGCGTCACGTCTCGGGGGCCGCCAAGGTAGGGACGGCGGCCCCGCGTGGCCTCTGCGGCGCCGGGTTAGTTGTTGTCCCGGCGCCTCCTACGTCTCCTGTGGCGACGAGCGGGATCGGTCTGCTCCCGATCCCGCTCAGCGCTCTCCTTCTGCGACATGACACGTTCGCAGAAGGAGAGCATGGCTCGCCACGAACTCCGGCTGCCGACCATGGCGGCGACCACGGCCGGCAGCGAAAGGTCACTTCCCAGCACTTAATATGTACCTCTTTATTTTAGAGTCGCCCAGTCTGCAATAAGATGTATATGACAGATTAATATTATAATGTAACTTATAGGAAAGTCATCAGACGACCTCATAAAGGTCACAAGAATTCAATAACAACAGTACGATTCTAAACGCTTCGGAAAGGCTTAAGGACCAATATTCAGTGGACACAATGATTCCAAAGATCAAGAGAGTAGACATTGACCCGGAAAACGAAAAGATAAAAAAGAAACATTGTTTGAATCGCAGAACACTACCCAATTATATTATTAGTCGGTGTCACGTTTTTAACCTTAAGATAGCAATCAAAACGTTTTATAAGTATGTATTAGCCCTGTTATCTTTTTTAAAAACATTTTCCCTCGTATCAAGTACCTACTTACAAACATTAACAGTTTATTCATAGAGAGTTTTAAAATATATTTTGGCTGTCGATTGTTTTGTCCCTTTTAACGACTTTTGAATTCAATTTGAGCGGAGAAGACAAAACATTCATTAACTAAAATAGGTTTTAAATATGTGTATGAATAAGACCGTAAGTAATTTATAGTTAATTTTTTCCATTTTTGTTTGTTAATTCAATTTGCAACTTCAGCCAGATTATCCCGCCTACTATCTACAACTCCTGCAAACCAGGATCGGCAGTAGAACGAAAAGAATTGACACCGAGCGCCGAAGGTCGACGAGTCACTTATGTCACACACGTATCGATATAATAGTGCAAGTCAGAGTTTGCACCAGTATACTGGAACCAGTGGAAATAACTGCGCAAACTCGATTCGAGACTGGTGCAAACTCATGCAAAAAGTTATATCGTTACGTGTGTGGCGGCCATTGAACAAATTAAAACACAATGCTTCCAATGCACCCAAAAAATGACGTCATAGCACTCTACCGTATTCCATTCTTTTGACTTCAAAAGGTAATTTAAAAAAAAAAACAGAATTTTCACGTTCCCACAATTCAAAGGCGTGTCATAATAAAAGGTACGCCTAAAACTAATATTCGGGCGAAACTTTGACGGCGTTCTAACTGTTTGCACCTCGTTAGATATGGAAAAATTAATAAAAGCCAGGCCTCCGTAGGCAACTAGCGAAGCGTGTTAGAAGCACCCGTGTGGTATTGATATAGTAATACTAGAAGTACTAAGGAATAATACCTAATTCATAAACTCACGCCTTTTTCCCAGAAGGGGTAGGCAGATATGCAACTAGGGTATCCAGGTTTCATCTTGTATGTTCCGTCCCACAGTGTGATAGGGGGCGAGCCTATCGCCGTATCGGGCACAAAATCTTGACTCCGGGCTGATAATTAATTAAAAAATTCATTACAACTTTGCCCGACCCGGGATTCGAACCCAAGACCTCAGCTTTGCAATCGTACCGTAATACATTTACGTCACCGAGGCAGTAATGCAACAATATAAACAAATTGGAAAATAAATACAATTTCTTTTTGTATGAGGTACACAAATGTTGTATTTATAAAAGAAAGGTCACTGAACTAACAATGTAATGACAAATATGTTCTTGAATGGCAAAGCTACAATGCATCAAGTCTTATATAATGAATGAATGGGAAGGTTTAACGGCTTGGTTGCTTGTCATGTTTTCTTTTTTGCCTTTTTTAAAATTCTGGCACAAAATAGTAATACAATGCACCCAATATCAGTTAATATTTTAATAATTTTCTATTATTAAAAGGATACACGAGTACATTTCAAGTAGGTATTACAGGCAAATACTTTCTCAGATTCAACAGTCTACAAATTAAAAGTCAGTAACATGGACCTCAATACCTCCCTTAGAATTGGACATGTCACGTATAGTCCTTGATATCTACGTTCACTTACAATTTTTCATTAATTTTCAATCATCAGCTAAAGGAAGTGCACTGTGAACATAGGCCTCTCCCAATGATTTCCACAGTGACCTGTTGGAGGCGGCCTGCTTCCAGCGACGTCCCGCGACCTTTACCAAGTCATCTGACCACATAACACTTACAATATTGGTATTAAATTCGCAAATGTAATTTAAAGCTACGATCCTGATAGAATATCCAACGGCGACAGATAATCGTATTTCGCTAGCCAATATAATACTGCTTGACGCCTCGTCGACTGCTTGATAAACTTGCGTAGACCATGGCGATTTTTTATCATCGCATACATGCCAAAGACTGGGCATAACATAAAAAAAGATTCCGACGAATTGAGAACATCCTCTTTTTTTGGAGTCGGTTAAAAAATGATATTGAGAGAAGATAGGGCCCGTCCATCGGCCGAGCTACTGCTATGCAGAAACAAAACCATGCTGATTGCAGTGCAAACCTGATTTCAGATAGTTTTTTAAAGGTAATATAGTCCCATCCAGCAGACATACGTCTGAGACAAACCTCGTATCCATATCGATATGCAATTTGGCAGTTTCGTAGCATCGCAAACTAGCAAAATGCGATATTCGTCTGCACCGCCGTGGAACGGTCTACTTCAATATATTTCGCGTACGTGAGAGAACTTTGTCTATTCTATGTATGATTTGTTTCCGTTTGTACGGCCAGTTCCCAACTCTACCCAGAATTTAAATCTTTGATGTTTTATTTTTCTTTTTTAAAACTGGCACAACGAAGTGTTTTCTTTTGACTGCAAAGAATACTATTGTAGCAAGAAGCTTTATTTTAGAATATTTGTATCTGGTTGGCGACGACCATAAACATACGACGGTGAGAGACGTTATAGTAACCCACAAATAATAAAAATAAAAATAAATACACCCACCAGTCACATACATAGTCCTGACCCTACACGAAGATCGAGTCTTGTGTCGTGGGTATCTGGAACTAAGATAGACTTTTTGGTGTCAAAGAGCTGAATCAAATACTTGTGGTTCACATACATTTTGGTGCGGGGATCGAACAAAAGAACGTGGGTTAAGGTTTCAGACTGTATATTAAGTCTGATTGTCAGTAGACTGGCATAATTTTGTTATCTAGCGAGAAAAAATCATTGTATAATAGACATTGGGGAATTTAGACCTCCAACAATGGAAGGAACAGCAACGGTTTTGCGTTACGCGGACGTATATCGGGACGCTTCTCGCCCTGGGATGTCCAGTGCCGCCCATGCGTGTGAAGGTCACCGAAGGGTTTTTAGTCAGTATGCTGGCTTAGATTTTATTAGGGTCCCAGTCCGGCCACAATCCGCAATGTGTCGGGCTGGAAGGCCAGAGATACTGACATACCCGGTTCGGCTTTATAGCTTTTCTTCTTGGACACAAAAAAAAATATGGTAAAAGACATTGTTAAGCTTCAACTACTTTGAAGCGACTTTGTTTTGCCAATAAACACACCATGAAGAACATAACAACTAATTATAATTAATAATGATTTATTTAACGCCCTCTAAAATCGTACTCGCGTTTATAGAGGAGGCTCGTGCCCTGCAGTGGGACGTAAATATGGGCTAATACAGTACAGTACATACAGTACAAACAATAATTCAAATCCCAAATAACATAAAAACTAACCGCAACACCGAAAACGATCACACAAATAACGTGTACAAAGCACAGTCGTTATAGCTATTAAGCTAATAACGTGTTAGTTAACTGTTATGTAACGTTGTTATTTCGACGCGAACCAATTATCGCAATATTCAGCCTAACGAGTTGACGTAACAGTAGCAATCGTATTAACTGCTTTAAAACTAGTTGCTCATTATGAGCTAAACGTCATTCCGATGTTAATAAGCGATTAATGTTATTAATTAACTATTTTTTATAATACGATTTAGTTAGCCTTTATGAGTTATGGACCGTGAGGTCCTGAGTATGATTCCTAGGCTGGGACAATTTTTTCGGCTTAAAATTCTCCTTTCGAATACCCGAAATTATAATTTAGGGTTGTGCCCTATAATGTCTCGGGGTATAACTTCCACAGACTGTAAGCGGTAATAATGTATAGGTAGCATATATACTTGGTATAAACTCGTTTACTCGTAGTTTTAAAGGTTGAGATTGTTATTCATTGTAAATTTCGGAACTCTATCTTTTTAATGATTCTTTAGAAACAATGGTATAATTTGTCAATTAAGTAAACACGAGGTCATAGCATCTTCTGATTTTTTTTGCTGTTTCAAAAGACGAATATTTTACGGTTCGTTGATCTCTATGTCTGGCCTACTTAGCGTATTTTTTTACCATTTGAGAAACCAAAGGCGCACGATCGAGTGCCTAAAACTATTGTATTGTTTTCAATATTTGGATTGTTTTTTTTAATGTCGACAGAGTTGACGCATTCATCATGCGAGTGGTAGATCAGTGAGAAAACCAGCTTGCCAAATGGTTGGTCGGAATCTAGGCACACATTTCTGATTACGTGTATCTTTATAGTTAATTATTACGATAAAGGAAATGATCGTGTGGTAAACTGTATACCTACTTGGTAAATTTCAGTGAAAAATCAATTATATATCATGGTGTCAACAATAGACTAATCTTGTTTTTTATTTGTTTCAGGTAAACCCGTAAAAGATATCAACAGTCATGTAACTACAGTGAACAATTATCATGTTATAAGGTACTGGCTAAACATTAACGGCCTTATTCATAGATAGTTTTAAAAACTATGTTAGTTATCGGATGTTTGTCCCTTTCGAACGACTTTTGAATTCAGTTTGAGCGAAGAAGACAAAACATTGGATAGGTTTTAAAACTATTTATGAATAAGGATGTAAGTCGCAAGACTAAACAGTTTTTAATTTTGATACAAAAGCTCAAGAAAAAGGTGTCGAAAACATTGGTTCAGTAATTTAATAAATACGGTCTTTAATACAACAGAAATCACAAAAAACTAACAAAGATCAAACAAAAAACCATTTAAAAAATCTACACTTATAGAATTCGATAGAAACATCGACCAATGTGTCGTAATGTTTTTTTGTTAATTCCATATTAAATATCAAAGCAATTAGGGCCGAATCTACTGACCTCGTTTCAATATTACAAATCAATGTTTCATCATTGAATTAACGTTTTTCCTCAATTATTTACTTGGAATTCAAAGTTTATTTATTTTACATCATTAATTTTTCACTTGTCTAACTGAAATAAAATAAAAAATACAGCAAAGTCCTGAGAGGGCCTGATATTGTAATGCAGAGTAAAAAAATATACGGTTACTTAAAACTTTCGTCTTGATGCAGCGGTCGCGCCCGAGGTGTCTCTTTGCAAAGCAGGGGTCTTAACCAACATCGCCACGAAAGTTTTGAATGTAAAGATTGAATTTTTATACCACCACGCACTATAACGGTGAAGGAAAACATCGTGAGGAAGCTTGCCATAGCGTTTTGTTAGAATTTCTATGGTTTGTAAAGACCGCCAACCCGCACTAGGCCAGCGTAGTAGACTATGGCCTAACCACTCTCAATCGTACTATCGATTGTAGAGGAGGCTCGTACCCTGCAGTGGGGCGTATCTGGGCTGATTCAGTTACCATACATTTACAAGGGTTCAGCGTGCCGTGTCTTGTCAGCTACGTTGAAGAATCATTTAGCTATTTTACAATATTTCTGAAGCAAGCGTTTTAGTTTTCCAAGTAAGGTAAAACTAACTAAACTCTTTAATAAACTCTAAATACCTTCGAAACTCTTGTGTATTTGTTTCCTCGCGATACTTTTCTCTGTCGTTAAAGCAAGCGACAATCAAGAAGTAACGCATTCCCTATACTTGAGTAACAATATTCAGCAAATACAGCCGCTTCACCAAGACCATTCCGGCGTATCGCATTTTCTCCCCTGTTTGTCTTTGCCTAATGTATTTACATACATTGTTTGCGATAATTTAATACGATTGTGTAATTGCGTGACGTACTACTCGAAGCACGCGACTGCGTTTACACGGAAATTGCACTTAATAGTTGTAATATATAGAATTATACATATAGAGCCGACGCCACTAGTCCGCCAACCCGCACTAAGCCAGTGTTGTCGACTATGGCCTAACTCCTCTCAATTGTACTCTCGATTGCAGAGTGGGCCTGTGCCCTGCGGTGGGACTTACAAGAGTTGATACAGATAGAAAAGCCACTTAATGCAGAAGCCTGGCTTCTAGTCTTGAAATCCAGCGGTAGAGCCGATTACACCTAGATTTTTTTAAAGAATGTTGGTGTCGTTACATTAAAATTTGCCTTATATGTGATATTTTTAGAACTATTTCAATTTTATTCTCATTTTGAAGCATAAACTGGTATCGTATACGATATTTCAACTTCGTACGCGAGCTTTCAATTTCTATGTAAAGTATGAACTGTATTTCTTTGGTTAAACCACTTTCGTGGAGATTTTCACAAAACTCTTATTTTATATCTTCTAGAGGCATTGTGAAGTAATTTTGAAATGTATCGTACGAATAATTAAAAATAAATAAATGCACTCGACGGACACATACTCTATCTACGACACTAAAGCGCCATTTAAACGGGGAGAGATTCTCGCGGCAAGAATCCTATGCGATTATAGCATGACCTAACCGCCATAAGATTATCGCATTCTGGCAATGTTTACAAGATGCAAATTTTTTACATCCTTACGATAATCGTGTCTTCGAGGCGAGAAACTCTCCCCGAGTAAATGGGCTTTTAAATACAAGTCTGGATATCAGAAAATACGAAAGGCTTTTGCATTCTCACATCCAGACCCGAATCAATTAAGCCATAATTACACGGGGAGAGTTTCTCGCTTCAAAGATACGATTATAGTAAGGTAAAAAAGTCGCATTGTGTAAACATTTGTCAGCACACGATAATCTATGGCGGTTATGTCATGCGATAATCGCATACGATTCTCGCCACGAGAAACTCTCTCCGTGTAAACGGGGCTTTAATACTTGTTGGATTAATAGCATATATCACTGTTTTATATTATGTATAATTCCATAATATTTATGGATGACGTCAATGTCTACAGCGTCATAGACTTAATACTACGGTACGTTACGACTATTAGTATGCTGTCCGCTTACGTTTAGTCATTTAAAACAATGATACACGCGATTTAGAGGTAATTGCAGTTGTAAATCTGTATGTGTATCAGCCCATATACGTCCCACTGCAGGACATGGGCCTCCTCTACAATCGAGAGTACGATTGAGACAGGGTAGGCCATATAGTCCACCATCCCGGCCTGAACAGACAGACAGACTTTACACACGATAGAAATTTGTATGAATTGCTAGGGTATGCAAGTTTCCTCACGATGTTTTCCTTCGCTGTTTAGTGCGTGGTGATTGACTATCAATACACACGTCATGACTCCGAAAAGTCAGAGCTGTGCCCTGGTACTTGAACCCGCGACCATCGTGAAAATGTTGGCAGCCGCGTCTAGTCCCTTACGAACAGGCCAGCACTCACTTGTAAATAATGATAGACAATACATATAAAATTGTATACGTACAATATTGTAATCTTACAATAGTAAAGCCTTGCTGTAGCTGGCAGCATCAGTGATCATGAGTAGACTCGAATGGGGTTAAACCTACTTGTTTCACTGAAAACTGACGTGAACTCGTTGATTTTAAAACCATAGACAGGCCCTTCAGTACATTTGGAGAATTAATAAGATGGCGGTGAAAATCGCGCCATCTATTAGATTTTTCCGTAACTACCTCGAAATAAAAAACCTTAAATAAGTATTAAATGAACATAATGTAACATATTTTGTCTTAATTGTGATAAGAATTGATATCTATTTTTTTACTGTACACTCTTTCATAATACAAGCAAGCATTTTCAAAATCGTTGCACGCGACGACTAATTGTAGTAACGTTCTACTGGAGAGTCCACCAGCAGTCGACTCTCTAATTATGTGTTTTTTCAGGAATATGTCACTTACTTTATCACGTTGATACCATGCGTGTCGACGGACTTTTAAATATCAAAATTCCTTTGAGCGTTGTACTAATCTCGAAAATAATTTTATTTTACTATTCGTTAGTGTGTTTTTACTAAAACTTTATTAAACCAAATAAAAATAATTATTTTTCATAACTTTATTTTATTTATACAAGTTATATAATATGCTTTGAAGAATTTATATATGCAAGTAACTTCCTGAGCGTCATTCTATTGTTTGAAAAAGACGCATTTTTGATTAATATTTTAATTTTCCGAAAACGTTTCGAAAACCTGTTTAAATATTTACAACACGAACAAATTGACAAAACAAATTGATTTGTCATTATTTGTACACGATGTTTACATCTGATTTTAATGTAATTGCATATTGTGGGTGAGAGTTTGTTGATGCCTAAAATGATATGATAGAAACCGTTTTATGAAGACTATTCGAGGTTTTTGTGGCCGTTTTAAACTTTTTTAAATAGATAAATACACCCTATAGTCACATACATAGTCCTGACTCCACATTAAGATCAATTGAGTCTTGTGTCGTGGGTATCAGAAACTACGAGAGATTTTTCGGTCTCACAAACACCCATTCCGCAGACAAGTTTTTGTGGGCTAACAAACAAGAGATCTGGCGTTCGGCTTCAATGCTCGACTCAAAGAGCTATAACCGAAGTGCATCTTAAAAGCGGTCTACTTTAATCAATAAAAACTTAAATGATTGTATAGTTCACAAATATTTTATTTCAGTTTGGGTTTATCGGAAAGTGTCTCTCATTTTTGGTACCGTTCAAATCTTGTATCTGACTCTATAATAATATGTGATTGTGTGTGATTGTTGGATGAGGCATTTTTCTTTTTATAAAGACAAGCTTTGGGACAAGAACATCAGGACTATTCCTCTTTACAATTAAATCATAATCCATAGAAATTATGATTAAAAAAATATGTTTTGTATCATCATCATCACCTCAGCCTTTTATTGTCCACTGCTGGACGTAGGCCTCCTCCAAATTGCACCATTTCACCCTGTCTTCGGCTTGTCGGATCCAGCATCGATTTATGCATATCTGTAACAAATTCCTTTAAAGTACCTACTTTAAAAATGCTAACACTTGTAGACAAGCGTTTAAGAACACAATTTATTTGTTTATTATTATATATAGATTAGAAGAGCACGGATGAAATAGATATCCTTAGAATTACGTAATCACTACCAAGCACGGTAGCGTGTAGGCTTTAGGGACCCGAATCAATCACGTGTTTCTGTTCGCTTTTATTACGTTTCAACTTATCGGCCCTTTATTAGGTATTTCGATAAGCCGCTCGCCAATTTCCCTTTTTTGTCCAAAGAACGGATAAAAAGGGCTAGTGTTTTAGGGTTGTTTGTAGGTACAACACAAAAATAACTCATTTTGTTATTGTAATGTAAGTTTGTCGGTCGCGATCTTGGGTTTGAATGGATCGGGCGAAGTGTTATTGGATTTTTCTATTCATTATCAGCTCGGAGTCAGAAATTTCTGCCCGATATGGCGATAGCTTCGCCCCCTATCACATCGGGGGACGGAACATAAAAGGCGAAATGTGGGTGTCCTGGTTGCATGCCTACCCCTTCTGCGTGAGTTTCTGTGTGTATGTAATGTAACGAATGGGAAAGTAATACAGTACCTCTCACGGAGAGTTTCACGACAATCTCTCTCCGGTCGGTACAAAAATAAATAATAAATACATCCAACAGTCACATACATAGTCCTGACTCTACACTAAGATCGAGTCTTGTGTCGAGGATATCATGAACTATGAGAGACTTCGATGTCACTAACACCCAGACCCAAAACAAATACTTGAGCTTCACACAAACATTTGTCTCGTGCGGGGATCGAACCCGTGGCCTCTTGTTTCTCAGCCGACATCTTACCAACTGCGCCACGGAACCTGTCAAAAATGCAGGCGTACTCATAATTGTATACTGACCCATGCGCAAGACACTCGGGTCTGTACAGGTTTTTCCTACGTCATAGAAGCCAAGATTCGCCTGATTACGAATATCTTACTACTAGAAACTGTTTCTATCAGCCTGTGTACATTCTACGGCGCGGCATGGGCCCCATCTACAGTGGATAGTACGATTGAGAGGAGTTAGGCCATTAATTAAAATGGTGGCCTGTTGGTAACGGACCAGACGCGGTTGTCAACATGTTCACCACAAGTTTAATATATTATATACATTATACATACTTAATATTGAGATTCATTTTCACCTCCCATGTGAGTATTAATAAAAAAAATATTTTTCATTTAATTTAATTAATTTGTGAGGCTTAACAGAATAATCGTTTTTTTAATTCAAATATTGTTTTGGCGAAAACTGTGGGCAGAAAAACATTGTGATTCTTTACACAAAGGTATGTTAATGTAGCAACAGCGCATTGTTACATGTTTCATTCAAAGGCCCATTTAAACAACAAGGATCGGTTTCAGTGAAATAAGTCATACAAATAAACATTAATGACCCACTAACCAAATTTATAGACCATTCCGGAAAACTTTTGTGAGAGTAAACAAATTTATTTATATTTCACAGTTATTTATTTAAAAATAATATATTATCATATTGTAATATTTATTAATACCTATTTTTAGTTATAACAGCTTCGTAATTTTTTTGGCGTCCTTATAATTTCAGAACAAAGCCTTTGTTTATTTAGCGGCCTAATGATGGCCATCCTGTGCTAAATACCTAACTTTATCCCAATATCAATACACAGAGGTACCATTAGTGCCATCTATAATTGGCTTAGTTTACATACATACATAAAACACGCTTCTTTCCCAGAAGGGGTGGGCAGAGGTGCTGCCAGCACACCCACATTCCGCCTTATATGTTCCGTCCTACGATGTGATAAGGGGTGAGCTATCGCCATATCGGGCACAAATTCCTGACTCCGGGCTGATAATTAATAGAAAAATCCAATATCACTTTCTCTTTTTGACTTAAGTCACCACTAGCTTGGAATTCTTTTTCACATACTTCAACCCAAACAATTCCTCTAAGTGTCTGTCCTTGTGTAAAACATATTTAGCTCCGTCCAGCAAATACGTTAAGATATACGGTGTACATTACCGGTTACGTCACAGAAGATGCATGGCCGGCTTAATACCTTCCTTGCCTTACGCGTTTTCAGGGTACGGTAGTCATTACGCACTTTCTTATATTAGGTCGGCTGTTAATGCAAAAACATTAAGCACTTATTATTCAGGGTATATTAAGACTGCTACCGAAAACGAAGCCAGGTGGTAGTTTTATTGACTTTAGACACAATGCAACCAAAGTTTTTGCAAAAAAAAGCAAAGATTTTTTTTTTGAAATTCTTTTGTCCTATCCTCTATTTTGGTAAATTTATACATTTTCCTAAAAAAAAATGTAAACCCTTTTTTTTTGGAGTCGCTATAGTACGCTAGGCTTTAAATTATAATTTTAGAAAAAACTATGGATTTACCACCCAATCACAATGATATTTAAAAACTTACAATTTATTGCATTTACATTACAAAAAAAAATTGTCGCGATTTTTTGCAAAAATTATAGTTGCATTGTGTCTGTTATCACTATAAACAACCACCTGGCTTCGTTTTCCGTAGCAGTCTTGATATACTCCGTATAATATGGAATTATTTGATTCTTGAACAGAGTATTATGGTGACTAAAGTTACGAGAATCGTGTTCACAAGAAATTTTATGCCAACCCGCACTAGGCCAGCGTGGTGGACTATATGGCCTAACCACTCTCAATCGTACTCTCGATTATAGAGGAGGCCCGTGCCCTGCAGTGGGTCGTATATGGGCTGATACAATACAAAAAAAAAAAGAGATTTTATGCGTTTTTTGTGTTTGGACCGGACATCATATTTTAATGCACTCGCATAAGAAAGTAACTAAAAACCACCTTATGATAAGTGAATACATACATAAACATCAGCCTCTATTCCAGAAGGGGTAGGCAGAGGAGCAAACCGGTCCGGGTTTGCTGGGTGTCCAACCACGTTTTGCCTTGTGTGTTCTGTCCAGGATAAGTGTAGCAGAATCTTTTATTAGTGGTAAGTCATACGTGAGAGGCCGCCAGGGCAGGTACCACTGCAATATCTTTTACTCCCGCCAAATAGCAGTATAAATGCATTGTGTTCCAGTATGAAGGACATTGTAGCCTGTGTAACTACTGGACATCATGAGACTTAACATCTTATGTCTCAGGGTGATCTCTCCTTAAAAACAAGGATTGAAGTAAACAGCCAACACATTATTGAAATTGCAGCAAAGCTTCCATTAAAATGGCTTAATATCAACAATAAAAACTGCATATTTCCTCCACAAAGGACTACTGAAATCGTGCAACGGATATTACAGCAAAGCCTTTTATTTCATTTCAAATAATCCGCAGGCTCGTGAATGCAAATTGTACAAAAAGAGACTCAGATATTCTCGCATGAAGTGATTTTTAACTTAACGATAGCTATTTTAATGAAACGGCTTTATTGAGCGCGGGGAAAGCGAAAGGGAAGCGCTTTAAAGATGTAGATAATGTGATGCTGTTTTATGAGTTTTTGCTTTGTCTTTGTCAAGTGCACTTGAGGTACATAAATTCCATTTAGAACATGTATTGATAGTGGTCAGTAATAAAAATCCTTAGAGGAGGCCAATATTCAGTAATGGAATTTCTGTGACTAAAGATAATTATAATGAAGGTATTGCCTATAAAGTAGAAGTGGTAGAGCCACTAGTGGTGGTATGCAGGTTTCCTCGCGATGTTTTCCTTTCACCGTTATAGTGCGTGGTGATTGAAAAGTCAGATGTATGCCCTTTGATTTGAACCCGCGATCACCGTGAACTTGTAAACGTGTACGTGTTTTTTTTGCCGGACCTATGCATTAAAAAGAAAAGTTGATTATATCTCACCATTCGACATAATTAAAGATTAGTTTTTTCCAAATAAATCGTATAATATTACTGCACCTATTAAACCAAATGTTAGAATACATCTGCCTAATTCCAACTAATTTAAATCGCAGAGGTTCGATCATCTCTATAGGAATTTTTATGTTTTATTGAAAATAAACATTGATGGTATCTTTTGCCAGCTTCTTCTTATAGTCCCCCTTCAGCTAGTTATGAGTTAAAGGAACTCATACAACAAGAATACAAAAGCGGATTGACATCTTAAGATTCATAGTCCTGTTTCCAACGTTTGCAACAAAAAATATCTTCAATATTATATTAACGAACAGTTTTGCTCACTGAGGCCAGTCGCATCAAGTCGTAATGCCGCTTTCTCTAGAAAAGATAATTTGCAAAATTACTGACAATCCCACTGCCCTTTCTAATGGCCCACTAATGATAGATAAGTAAAAGTGGCTTATTTAGTAATAATTAAAGATTTGATAGACCCATAAAACGTAATACAAGGCTTTACCACGTTTTATAAAGTAATTTTAACTGGAATGGCGTTGAGATAAAATTGCTCGCTTGATAAGCGCGGCAGAATTTTTATTGTGATGTTTTTACCTCGTGACTTGACTTTTGACTGCCTCGGTGGCACAGTTGGATTACGGTATGATTATAAAGCTGAGGTCTCAGGTTCGAATCCCGGATCGGGTAAAGTGATATTCGATTTTTCTATTCATTATCAGCCCGGAGTCAGGAATTTGTGCACGATATGGCGATAGGCTAGCCTGCTATCACATCGTGGGACGGAATAGACACGACGAGCCGTGGGTGTCCTGGTTACTACCAGGAAAACCTCTTTTAACCCCTTCTGAGAAAAAGGCGTGAGCACGTATGTATGTATGTTTTACCTGTAATGGTTATACTAAAAAAAATACTTAATTGTACCAAGGAAAATAAATACATCAGAGACATACAAAGATACAAATCTCGTATCATAGGTATCAAAACCCATGAGAGAATTTTCGGTCTCGCAATGGCCACACCCCAATCAAACGGCCTCCTTGGCGCAGTTGCTTAGACGCCAGCTGTCCAACGAGAGGCCGCGGGTTCGATCCGCGCACCGAATAAAAGGTTTGTGTGAACCACAATTACATGATTCGGGTCTGGGTGTTTGTGAGAGCATAAAATCTCCCGTAGTTTCTGATTCCCGCAACACAAGACTCGATGTTAGTTTGGGGTCAGGACTATGTATGTGACTATTGGAAGTATTTATTTATTTATTTAAATAGTTGTACAGTCCAATGATTATAAGTTTATTAGGAATCTTACTAACTTAATTTAGGATTAATGGCCGCTGTCTTGTGTCCCAGTAGAATTAAAAACATAATAATATTTTTCTTTACGCAGTTTCAAATTACGCAATGTAACATGGTGTGTTTTGTTGCCAAAATATTTAAAATGTTTTACGTGGGAACTAATTAACAGTCAATGTTTTTGCACATTTAATTTTAGTAATAATACAATAATATATGGTAATATTACTAAAACAATGACCGAAAATTACGCTCTTAGTATGCGTGGGAATATAAAACATGCAAAAATTAATTTCATAAAGGTTTTTACATCAAGATAACTTATGTTTGTCTGACACAAGTAAGGAATATTTTAAACTTTGAATTATTAACATAGACATTTTTAAAACCCATTTTAATTATATAATGTTTTGTCCGTTTCGAACGACTTCTAAATTCATTTTGAGTGAAGAAGACAAAACATTCAATAACTAAAATAGGTTTTAAAACTGTCTATGAATAGGGCCGTAAGTGACTATCATTATTCATTTTATATTCAATCTGAATAAACACCGTGAGATGATCTCATACATTATGTTAATTTACTTATTAACTTGTGTTAATATCCGCCTTAATTGCGACCATTTTATGCGTTGTGAAAAACCCGTATTTGTGATCATGTGAAAGATAAGTTTGTGTCATGTCAATCAGTTGCATGGAATTGAAGTTTGTGGCCGGCATGATAATAAAAGTCGCTGGATGTAGGTCGATTCTAACAGATCGCTATGGAAATCTTTGTTCAACTGTGGAATGCTCATGACTAGAGAGAGAGAGACGGCGATAAACTCGCCCCGATTACATCTTGGGACGGAAATAAGCTGTGCGAATTATGGGTGAAGTACGAGTATAACACTTTTGAAGCCGGTGGAGAGACGTCAGATGCTGGATGCGACAAGTCGAAAACAGGTTGAAATGGCGCAATTTGGAGGAGGCCTACGTCCAGCAGTGGACAATAAAAGGCTGAAGATGATGAACAAACAAAGGTTAATTTAAATAATCACAATATTTAATATTTTGACGAAAATGTTCAGCAAACAACATTTTTAAGGCGCAGTAATCGAATTTCGCCGTCAGCCGCCAAATAACTCCCCAAAGTCAGTCACGTCACGAAATTCTGTAGCCGTCATTTGCAGTCGAACACCAATTCCTAGTCGCCCAACCTTTTTCAACATTTTGTTGTGTTTCCTCGTTGAAATTAGGGTTACTTTCGTAAAAAGAAAATTTATATAGTTTAAGAATATTCTGTTTTCTCAACGGATAATTTGACGGATATAAAAATGTGTTTTATTTACTTCAATTAAAATAAAATGTAGAAATTGGAAAATATAGACGTACATACATTAAATATCGGCCAAATACCACCCTTTTTAAGGCTTTTAAAAATATATTGACATAAACACTCGCTATTTTCGCAACAGTGGTAGGCAGGTGTGCTACCAGGACACCCACGTTTCGCCTTATATGTTTCATCTCACGATATGATAGGGGGCGAGTCTGCCGCCACATTGGGCATAAATTCTTGAATCCATGCTGATAATAAATAGGAATATCCAATATCACTTTGCCCGACCCGGGATTCGAACCCGAGACCTCAACTTTACAATCGTACGGTAGTATAACTGCGCCACCAAGGCATATATATTTGAACGTTGATTTAAATAATAATAATAATTTGAAAATTATTTATTGAGACCATTAAATGTCCTACGTCGCGTCGTTTAGATTCATTATTTTTGCTCACCAATTTATTATTACCATTAATCATATGTATTACGATATCGTGAGCAATAAATATTATATGCTGTCAGTAATGAATCAATTATATTTGCAATAACTATGTGCAATTATCTTGATATATCGATCTTTATACTGGGCCTTTCCCACTTTATTTAAGGGCTTGAAGGTTACCCTAATATGCTAATCCAACTTGTAAATAAATATACCCAACAGTCGTAACATGCTTTTGAATCTAATGCCAGATACCAATTTTCATGGGTACCAAAATCTTCGAGAGACCTTTTGGTTTATATCAAGACCCGAAACAAATTTGAATTAATCTCATTTATCATTTGATTTTGATTAATACACCCAACACCCAACAGTCACATATATAGTCCTTACCCCATTCTAAGATCAAGTCTTGTGTCGTGGGTATCAGAAACTACGAGAGACTTTTCGGTCTCACAAACACCCAGACTCGAAACAAATACTTGTGGATCACACAAACGTTTTCGGTACGGGGATCAAACCCGCGGCCTCCCGTTTCACTGGCGGAGTCGGACCAACTGGGCCACGGTGGCTGTCAACTGTTGTGTATGGAAGATTTCAACATCAACTCCTCCTATTAATATAACTTTATGGTTGATTTCGTTGCGGGTTGAAAACAAGTTAGACATTCCCGGAGACTTGTTGAGCTTTAATGCTCAGTGTCATTACAATGCGTGCCACTGTTTATCCTGGCTTACAGGAGTTGCAGTGGTGAGTGTGAGGGCGGGACTGTCTCCATTTCAACATCACATCTGAAAAAAATATTCAGATTACAAACATTGGTCGAAGTTGCTCATTACAGACATGACGTTAATGATAAGATCGCCTATTGTAGTCGCATATAGGCGTTTTAATTAGTATATTTCAAGCCGTGATAAAAAAAATTGCATTATGTTTCAAACATAAAACTTTGCAGTTGGTTATTTCATTCGTTATACTTTATACCTCTGGTATAATACAGATTACGTGGTCCAGATTTATATTAAGATTAGTATATTTAACATTTAAAGCGATTCCATTCACCGCGAAGATAGAAAGCAGCCCAGCATACGGATTCATGCGAAATGCATTTCATTCCGCCAAAATCCGCTTTAAAATTTCAATTTGAATTAAAATTTTGGATGCTTTGTTTTATTTATATAATGTTGAAGTGAATAAATAGAGGCTAGAGCATTCGCATACGCATACATTCTGATTGTGTAATATTTTTACGATCAAATTTATAACATAGCGTTGACCTAGTGACTGAGTATAGAGTTATTACGTCACTGATTCGATTTTTAAATTAGACTGACATTTCGATGAGCTCTTTATTTCGATGAGTATTACTGTCCAGTACTTTTTTTATTAATAGGACGTTTTTACTCAAGATAGAGTCTTTGGGATTGCTGATTATTAGATTAGCTGAAAACCAACATGTATTTGAAAAGACGTGATAGTATGTGCAATAGAATGGAAGGTGTCCTGTATCAGCCCATATACGTCCCACTGTAGGGTACGAGCCTCCTCTACAATCAAGAGTACGATGGAGAGTGGTTAGGCCATATAGTCCACCACGCTGGCTTAGTGCGGGTTGGCGAACTTTTACATACCACAGAAATTATTCCAAATCGCTACGGTATGCAGATTTCCTCGCGATGTTTTCCTTCACCGTTATAGTGCATGGTGATTGACTTTCAATACACACATGACTCCGAAAAGTCAGAGGTGTGCACTGGGATTTGAACCCGTGACCACCGTGAATATGTTAGCAGTTGCGTCTGG
The DNA here is from genome assembly GCA_033459515.1 of Theretra japonica. Taxonomy (NCBI): domain Eukaryota; kingdom Metazoa; phylum Arthropoda; class Insecta; order Lepidoptera; family Sphingidae; genus Theretra; species Theretra japonica. The sequence continues at coordinate 3,770,148 of CM065938.1, read as the reverse complement.
TCCGTTACCAACAGGCCACCACGCACTATATCTACATCTATCATCCATCCATCAGCTAAAGGAAGTCCACTGCTGATCATAGGCCTCTCCCAATGATTTCCACAGTGCCTTGTTGGAGGCAGCCTGCATCCAGCGACGTCCCGCGACCTTTACTAGGTCGTCTGACCACCTAGTGGGTGGACGTCCTACGCTGCGCTTTCCGCTACGTGGCCTCCATTCGAGAACTTTTTGGCCTCTTCGGCCATCAGTTCTCGGTGCTATGTGCCCCACCCATTGCCACTTTAACTTGCTAATCCGTTGGGCTATGTCGGTTACTTTAGTTCTCCTACGGATCTCCTCATTTCAGATTCGATCTTGTCGGGAAACCCCGAGCATATCTATATCTATACATATAATAAAATTTGTAACCCATCGATGTCTGTAAGTGAAGATAAATGAGAAAAACTGATATGGGGGGACTATATGAACGTAACAAAACCCAAAACAATGATTTTTAGAATGGGTGTCTGAGCGGCTGTGCGCGATAAACTCAAAAACGGCTTAACAAAATTCGATGAAATTTGGTATGGAGGCAGCTGACACACTGGATTAACTAGCTGACATACTGGATTGACTTAGGCTACTTATTTTCCTGAAAATGTAGTGCTCCCGTGAGATGAGGATGGAATTCAGATATATTTGTTACTTCGTTATACTCAAAGGGATGGAATGGGACTGGATGACATGCCTTGAGTGAGGATGAGACGGGACTAGGCGGGATATAACAGAACGGGACGGAACGGGAAAAGCAGTATTTGACGGGCAGCATTGTGTTTATGGAATGGACTAAAAAAGTATCTGCACACGGGCGAAGTCGGGCCGAGCCCTAGTAATTAATATAAGATAATATTGATGGTTTAAATTTCTGGTTGACATTTGCAATACACCAACTAACTAAGGGCCAGCAGCGTCTGGATGCATAAAGCAGCCGACCGGACTCTGTGGCGTACCTTGGGAGACCTACCTATGTCCGTCACTGCATCGGGCTGATGATAATTATGATGATGAATAAACCAATCATTTAAAGCTATCTAAATGATTGCATACTGTACACTATGCTTGCTCAAATGCAACCCACTTAAAAACGTTACGTAACAAAGAAACTCTAATTATAGCTTAGTCTGACTTGCATCAACCCACAATTGCACACAGACCTTCCCTACAATTAAGAGTTTGATGAGAGACCGTCAGACGTTGCAAACCATAGAAATTCTTAAAACAATTTTTTCTCTTCAAACAACATTGTAAATGCACTGTTATATTCTGGTTTGAAGGACGTTGTAGCCAGAGTAACTACTGGACAAAATGAGACTTAACATCTTATGTTTCAAATGGCGAGTGCAGTGGAATGCCAAGCATTGCTTTGTAATTTATGGTGTTGTTTGGTGTTGCTGCTGACGCGTACCATCAGGCGAATGGCATGCTCGTCTTGCCATTAATTGCAATAAATAAAAAAACATTATTTTAAAGCGCATAAACCTGAAACGCATAAAATAAATAATAATTACCTGACTGCGTAGCTTGATTTGTATACTTTTATAAATAAATAAATAAATACACCCAACAGTCACACACATGTACTGACCCCACAATAAGATCAAGTTTTGTGACGTGGATATCATAAACTATGAGAGACTTTGTGGTCTCACAAACACCCAGACCCAAAACAAATACCCGTGGTTCAAACATTGGATGCCGGGATCGAACCCGCAGCCTCTCGTTTCACCAACTGCGCCAGAGGCTGTCATAATTTTATGACACATAGGTATGTTTTATAAGCTCAAATTAACTTCGATTCCTAAGGTGTCGACCTGGTTAAGGTTGCAGAAAGCCGCTGGATGCAGGCCGCTTCTAACAGTTCAATGTGGAGGTCCTTGGGGGAGGCCTATGTTCAGCAGTGGACTTCCTGTGGCTGAAGAGAGAGAGAGAAGGTGTCATCTAACCGAAGATAAAATCAATTGACCAGATGAAGCAGCTGCTTTATCAACCAACAACAAAATTGAACATTAACATACAACTATAATACCAACCACGCACAGTTGTTACAAACTGTTCTTATGAAGTGTATCCTTGTTACTTTAGGACTGCGCAACTTCGCGACTTCAATTAATATAAATTATGAATGAGAGTAAAGTGGGCTTGAGACGGGTCGGATTTGGATGATAAATACGCTATGTTTATCTGTTATACTTGGGTTATCGTGGTTTGTGGGAAATTTCCTCGTGATCTTTTCTTTTACTGTTATAGTGCGTGGTGATTGAAGTGAAAAGTCAGAGGTGTGCCCTTGAATTTGAAACTGTGGCCACCCTGAGTCTACAATATAAAAACGATTTATTTTATGTTACTACTTTCGCAAGCTATAAATATTGATTGTTGCTTATCATACCAGCAATATTAATCGTCAATACACATCGTTCAATTAAATAAACCGATAAGATTCGTGCATACATACTCGTATCTGCGTTCCGCTGATACGAGTATTTATCAATAAACTTCTTAAAGATTATATAAGTATAAAATAGAATATAATTTTGAAATTTGTTCCAATTGCAATGAACCAGCTCTGTTTTGTTGATTTTTTTATGTTCAGACTTTTATTATTTGTTGTATTTTTTTTCTCCCAATGTTAACCAGTTTTGTAGTCATTATTATATTTTGTACCTTACTTCTTATATTATTGTATGCCAATTTGGCGGGCCATAGTTGTACAGATAAACAAAATGTAACAGCTTACGTTAACCTATGCCCACAATACAAATATTTGATTTGATTTTATTTGATTTATACAGTAAACTGTCTTCTTCGCTCGAAATGTATTCAAAAGTCGGTCGAAAGGGACAAAACATTACATAGTTAAGTAGGTTACAAAACTGTTTATGAATAAGACCGTTTCAAGATAAAAATATACCTCTCTATCCTTAATATCACTTTCATAATTTCATTCGTGTTATTATTGATTTGTAGTTAATTATTATCAGTCACTCTTGTGATATTGGAAATCTTTAAAATTATTTTTATTGGAATTCTTTAAAAACATATGCAGGGTATATCAAGACTGCTACCGAAAACGAAACCAGCTGAAAGTTTTAGTGACTTTAGACACAATGCAACTACAATTTTTGCAAAGTTAGTCTGTTCGTGTCTGTAGTCACTAAAACCACTTGGCTTCGTTTTCGGTGTCAGTCTTGATATACCGTGTATATCCGAGAAATAATCATAACATTTTAAAAATATATGTAAAGTCTTTAAGTAGGCTTTCTGAAGCGATTGTACAATGAAATTGCCTATGGTACAAAAATTTCGAAAACTAAAAAATACAGTACTACAATCATTTGGCAATACATTCAAAAATCCCCAATTCCTATCCGCCATAAATTGGGTCTGACACGTAATTGCGTCCCAAAACACATGACAATCAAACTCCAACTCGCATGATTGGACGAAATGAATTTTTTTATTTATGCGCCGATTAGGAACTGGTCCTTAATTAAATTCATGTACATCCGCACGTCACTGGATATAATTGGAATCTGTTTTCCTTAACACCCCGGAGGGGCATTTTACTCGCGAGAATAATTTTCTTAAGTCTAATATAGGTATTTCATTACAGCAATGTAATGTCGAAGTGATTTACTGCCTTGTAAAATTCTGGCGCGCTTAGAATTTTACAATTAAAATACTGTATGGCGTTTTAATTAAAATATTTTTATACGTTGGAAAGGAAAAGTGCGGAGATGAATCAAGCATATTCACAATTTTCTGGAATTATTTTGTATCGAGCACATCGGCAAAATTATGTCGACCCATATGTGTCTTGTCAATCGTTACTTTGTCTCTATTTTGTCTAGACATCCAACATTATACAGTATACTTTTTTATTGCATAAGTTCGGCAAACGAGCATACAGGTCACCTGCTGATAAGTGATGACTACCGCCCATGAACATCCACAACGCTGGATCATGGATGTGTTGCCGGACCCATTGGGAGGGGAGCAGGAAGGAAAAAGGACGGGAAGAGGGAAGGGAAATTGGGATATTGGGTATTAGTGTATTGATAATTGGATAAGTTTGTATGTCTGTATAACTTCAGATCTTACTTAAAAAGTGCTACGTAACATACGCCCTTTTAAAAGTCATTGAAAGCACACAGGGCCCTTTAAACTGAGTGCGGCGCGTAGTTCATTTTGCTCAGTGGGTTGCTAACTCTGTTAGGTTTTGGCAAGCCCTTTGACTATTAAAAGCGTGCCGGAAATGTGGAGCGTACAACATAAGTGCCTATACGGTTATATTCAGCATGTGGCTGTATTCAGCAGTGGAATTCCTGCGGCAGAAAAAAAACGAAGATAGATGAAAAGTATATTTTATTGATAGTTACATGTGGTAGAGCCACGCTGTTGGCGGTCAGGACTCAGCATGAACGAGCAGGCTCGTCCGCGGTGGTACCACTGTCTTACAGGAAATTTGCGTAAAGCGACAGCTTTGTTGTCGCAGTTCGTTCGGTGAGTGTGATTGCCGGATGCCCAATAGCCCCTTTCTTCCCATCCTTTTTCCTTCCCGTTTCCCTTTTGATTTTAAGGGCCGGCAACTCATCTTTAAACCAATCGTTGTAAATGTACGGCAGTGATCACTTACCATCATGTGATCTGTTTGCTTGTTTGCTAGACCTATGCAATAAAAAAAAAGTTATAAAGATTAGCATTAAAAATTACCTAACATCACAGGATTGCGTCACATCGGGGGTAGCAGAGACTACAATAGATTTTCCGTCTCACAAGATCCACATTCATTTGTATAAATGTATGGATCGAACACACAACCTCTCATTTCATACCCAGCTTAATCAACTACATCATACAGACTGATATATATACAGTACATACCAACCACCAGAATCTAGAAAAAAACATCAACAAAACTGAAATATAAAACACTATAAGCATTCTGAACAAAGCGCATAAAGCGTTTCCATAATTTATCTTGAAACCCAGGGTTTTACAAAAATAAACACTGAACTCGCGCGAAACCAGCCAGGAAATACGAGGGTTTTTTTTGACGAATTTTAAACGGACAATTTAGGTCTTTGCAGAGATTAGCAAGCATAAAGATATTATGATAAGGAAAAATATCAAATAAGACCTTTAGGAACTGCTGGGTTTCCTTTTTTTTTGCAATGAATGGCGAGACGAGCATGCCAGTTGCCTGATGGGAAGCGATACGACCGGTCATGAACAGTAAACCATACAAAACCATGAATAACAAAGCAATGCATGGCATTTTACTGCGCTTACCATCAGAGACATAAAATGTGAAGTCTCACCATAGTGAGAGTTGCTACTGGACATATCCAGTAGCAACTCTGGCTACAATGTCCTTGATGTAACAGTGCATTTACACTGTTGTTTCGAGAAACAGACATTGCGGTGGTACTCACACAGACGGCCTCTCTTATATGAGAGACCTACCACTAGTGAATAAGCTATTAAGCAGTGCTAATAAGCCGCCAATTTCTAAGTGAGTTTGTGTTACAGTAGACAAAGTTGTGGGCTGAATGGCGTCTTACATTATCTTAAGATTATGAATATTCTTCCTTTTTTCCCAACACAATCTGGGGAACCGTAGTTGTCAACCATTAAGGTCAGCGGGGTTGGAATAATAAAAATAATGCACTCCCAGGATCACCTACTAAACGTGATAGCAAAGCTTCAATCTGTAAAATTCATGCAACTATTTCACATGGACCCCATAGCAATATACCTTAGTGTATATCTAAGGTCTCTATAACAGTACAATAATTCGTAATAATAGTACTAAAACAAATACACAAAACTTCATATTCCCAGCAGAAAGTAACAACCCGCTGGCTGCGTTCATATTAGCGTTAGTGAAATGTTACTTGCGTTACCGGTATGCGTTTGCAACACGGCCCTTATGACAGCCGACGAGTTTTTACTATTGAAACATACGCATTGGAATTGGCGATTGGCAAGCTAGTTTTAGCGTTTTTTTTTTTTTTTTTGACACAATAACGCATTTGCTGCTTAATTTTTTTTATATACAATACGTCCGGCAAACGAGCAAATAGGTCACCTGATGGTAAGTCATCACTGTCGCTCATGAAAATCCTCAACCCCTGTCGCCACAAAAGGCCAGATGGCTAAACATCGTGCGCGAAATATTTATTCCATGAGGAGTCACAACCCCCAGTATTGGAGAATGGATGCAAAGAGGATGACGATGCCAGCATGCAATACACTGGCCATCCAGTAAAGAAAAAGTAAGAGAAGAATATTACTGTCACAAAAAAAATGCGAAGGACGGGGAAACATTTCATTTAGCTACATATTATTCAAGTTAACACATGAATACTGTATACGAGAAGCTGATTTTCGATTTTTATTGATATGCAAACCAAATAATATGTCCAATAATAACAATAGTAGACCCGTCATAAAGAACACAAGTGTGTCGCGTTTCAGGTTCAGTCAGATTTCGTGCAATAGGGTATTATTTCACTATGATCGATTTTTTGTATCATTTTGCGTAATACACAAATACCATTAATATAAAACATTTCTGTCAAATCAGTATTAAAGTAGCTTGTAAAGTGAGGCAGATATTAGTATCTTAAATTAAAGAGTACGTGTGTAGTAGGGACGCCGGACATCTCGCTGTCTCTTTCACACGCGCACACAGTAATGGTAAGCGTAGTGACGTCACTTGAATTTGTTATGCATCCCGTTTCTTTTACTCCCACTACAAGATTTAAAACGTTTGTAACTTGTTTAATTCTGAATGAATTTACAAAATTGTTGGATTGTTAGATTTTCGATTTGGATATATTTTGATAAATAAAATAAAAAATGGAGTAAAATACCATATTGGTTCGACTGACCGCGATAACCAACTTAAGCTAGTGTATAATTTGTCTGGATTGCGCTGCATTTAACATCGAGTGTATTTTAGTCGCTTTGTCTTGCTAGTAGAAATAATAATGTTCATCTTATTCTTATATAACATGACTTGTTAACCTTTGTAACCCACAAACCGTGGTAATTTTTTTTTTATTTTACTTTAATAAAACGTAGTTACCATCTAAAATATAGATCTGTCTAGTTTCTAAGCAACACATTTATTATTTAAACCACTTTACGATTTATCGCTTTTGCGTTTAATTATCGCTACTACTTACATAACACGAACATAAAAACGAAATTGCGCGTGAACATTGCAATTAATAAATCACTGTAATTGGCGCGTCACTCGACGTGTTACGAGACGGTGTGTTTCCACAATATATTTGCAATATCCGACCTGCTTTCCCATTTCTGTAATCTGATCCACGTGCCGGAGTAATTTTATCTACAGCTCAAAGGGCTTAATTGCCTAAGTTCATTCAGGTGAGCCAGGCGAGAACCTACGCTCTTAGGTTTGGCGGAATTTAGAACGGTATGTCATTAAGACGCGATATATGAAACATGTGGAGTATTAGCTTCTTCACTATAATTTAGTAATTATTACTCTCGAAATAATTTCATTAATCTAGATTCTAGGGCAAAGTTTTGGTTAATTATTCGTGACGTTTCAGGATTATTCGATAAGTAGCTCTTTTTTGTTTTGCAATATGAGATTTTCTGTTTAATGATACACAAAATTATTTGAAATCTGTACTATATCAGCCCATTTACAAGTATCTTATTATACTCGTATAATATAAAAACTACCAGAGTGTATAAGATTGTATTTCGTATTTAGCTTTCGTATATCTGGTTTCGAACAGGCTGGCTAAATGTATTGAACAGTCAGAAAAGACTTAAACACTGCAGATACTTTTGTACTGTATCAGCCCAGATAAGTCCCACTGCAGGGCATGGGCCTCCCCTACAATCAAGAGTAAGATTGAGAGTTTAAAGACCATATAGTCCACCACGCTGGCCTAGTGCCGGTTGGCGGACTTTTACATACTATAAAAATTTACACAGATCGCTATGGTATGCTGGTTTCCGCACGATGTTTGCCTTCACCGTTATAGTGCGTGGTGATTGACTATCAATACACACATGACTCCAAAAAGTTAGAGGTGTGCCCTGGTATTTGAACCCGCGACCACCGTAAAACATGTAGGCAGCCGAGTCTGGTCCGTTACCAACAGGCCACCACGTGTTTAAAATATACATGTTCTTTATTGAAGTAGCCTTTGACAAGATTTTTTATCCTCTATAAATGATAGTTCTGCTTCAGAAAGCGATATGGATGTGGAAGGGAAAACCCCTTAAACAACACGAACTCAGAAATTTCCTTTTTTTTTAGTTTCTAATAATTGTCTATTCTGTCACTAGTAAAGCTATACTTTGCAGTCATGTTCATTTCCTCTTGCTATCATGTTTGATAATGTTCATGTGTTAACTATTTTTGCAACCAATCCATCACAGAATTGGATGTTATTTAAATATTTTTTAACCTATTTTATTTACTTGCAAATGACACGCAATTACCAACACCCAATTACGTATATATTATTAGGATTTAATACCTAATGAAAATCTTTTGTAATGTTATAGTCAATTGCTATGTGTTCTTTGTGAACCATATTGAGTCCGTTCCATAAGCACTTATTGGATTAAATGAATATAATTGCTATGGCTATAATAATATATACCATTCCATTTGCTCTACGATTCTAATGGATAGTAGAGGTCTGATACAACACGTGTAATTTTTTATGAATACCTTGAGAAATCAGTTTTTTTTTAGTTATTAGCAGTACTGACAAAACAAGCCTTAATTAGCTTTTTGGTAGTTTTATTGCTCGTTAATAATAAAACAAAATGACGGCCTTGTTTTTCTTCACTGTCCACGTGTGGTAACTGACTTAGAATACACACGTCACGACTCTAAGAATTCTGAGGTTTGATTTGAGATTCGAACCCGCGACTATTGTGTTGATAACCCTGGTGCGCTCAATTAACAACAGGAAATCCCGCAGGGTAGTTAATAGCCGATCAAATGTTTAGTATTTTTATTTATTTATTCTTTATTGTACACAATAAAAACGAAAAACATAACAAAGAAATAATCAAATAACAAAGTACAAATGGCGGTCTTATCGCACTAAGGCAATAATAAATTTTACTTTATTTTCAAATATTTATTTCAATTACATATAGCAATTCATAATTTCCATCAGATTTAATTTTTGTAAAAACACTACATCTATGTGTGAAACTGACATGTCATTGTCTATTGTCTCAAACAGCTGCATTCTAAAAGGATGCATTTAAATCATGCAGTACATAATTATTGTTAGATAAGGGCCCATTAGCGACAAAATAGCGGTATTTTTCTACAAACTTGTCATCACTGTGTCACCATGACATCTTTTTATACTGGCAACACAAAGTGACGAGTGGCGTGTGGCGAAATTTGATACTAAATTTGTTTTTAGTTATAATAAAAAAAAATTTATTTAAACTGCGTTACATGTTTTTCCTTAATAGTTGATCATAACAAGTACCAATGTAACTTAACACTAATACTTATTTAACAAGCTGTGGCCCCAAATTAAGCACAATGCTTGTGTTTTGGGTGCCTGCGTTGGTCTAGCGTTTAAAAAATATATATTCAGTGCATTGTTTGAGATATGTTGTCATAATACAAACAACAAGCATTTATACTCTTAATCTAATCGTAATAACACGTCCATTAAAATAAAATGTGAAGAGAGAAAAACTGTTCCTAATATTTTGACAACAGCATGACAACAACGCATTCGGACGCCAAAAGATCGTAGACAATCTATACAATGAATTTTATGGTTCTAATGCCGCTCAGATATCAAGTCAAATATTTGAGAGCCACCATGGCACTGTTGCTTAGACACCAGTGAATTCGAGAGACCGTGGCTTCGATTCTTGCACTGAGGCAAATTGCATCCCACATACATTTGCTTCGGGTCTGGGTGTTTGTGAGACCGAAAAGTCTCTAGTGGTTTTTAAAACCCACGAAACAAGACTGCATTGATCTGAATGTGGGGTCAAAACTATGTACCTATATATCTGACTGTTGGATGTATTTATTTATTATATTTCGTCATTTGATGCAATTCTGTTGTCCAGCTTAGTTGCGTCGTCTTGCTTTGAAAGGACCCTGAATTAAATAGGGGGAATTTGTGGGCCAACAAGCTATTGCTTGAAGTCAGTGCCCGGTATGGCGACAGGCTCGCCCTCTATCACATCGTGGGACGGAACATACATAACGAAACGTGGATTTCTTGGTAGCACCTCAGCCTACCCTTTCTGGAAAAAGGCGTGAGTTTATATTTGTGAGCTTATAAGTATTTTATCACAGCTGTTCTATGGACCAATGCAACTAAATAATGTGTACACGAGCAAAAGCGAACGTGACTACTAGAATGATCATTTAGCACAACGACCAGAAAATTACTTATGTCATAAACGTATCATTAAAGTAATTGCTAAACGACCTGTCTAATTGCGGAGTTATCTACAACATGGAGCTATATTGAGGATAAAATGGTGTTAATTGGCATATGAGATCGAAGTCTTTTTTTATTTTTTCCAGTTCCACCAATAGGTGTACCTAATATGTCGCAAGCGGAATTTTGAATTATTTTATATCATTATTAAAAAAAAAACGCATCATGGGTTGGAACATATAAGGCGAAACGTGGGTGTCCTGGTTGCACCTCTGCTTACCGCTTCCGGGAAAAAGGCGTGATGTTCATGTATATAATATGTAAAAAAACGTAATAATTTTGTTACGAAATATCCTAGGCCTTCTAAACTGAAATTTGATTTAATGCTAAGAAGTGATCGGAGTATATAGCTTCATCATAATTTTGATGTTTATGTGGCTCTGTAAACGCGATGTTAACTTTTAAGATATTGAATGTGGGTTTCATCCGCACGGTGAAACGAAATCAACAAACATTTTTTTTTCTAAAATTTCCTTGTAGTACCTAGAATACGGGAACCGTATCTTAAAATGAAGGCAAAACTATGTGAGTCGCTATTTGGTTTTAGTCTATTTTCTAAGATAACATGGTACAAAAAAATTGTAACCTATTGAACGATGTTGCAAGCAAGACTGATTATTCTAAAATGCTATCTCAGTAAAATAGAAAACATCACGTGTAGTAAATATTATATAATATTTTCTTAGATACATCACCTTTGCCTGCAACACTTACTGCATCTAATAGGTATTTCCACGAAGTCGTGGATTCTCATTTATAATGAATGCGTTAATTCAAATAAACTACAATAAATACGAGTACTTGAGTAAGGTTTGCTATGGAGAACATCCGTGATTTATTCAGAATCTGACTGCAAAATTAAGATATAAAATTTAAAAAAAAAAGACTTCGTTTTTCGCATTAAAGTCAGCTGTTATTTATTTCGTCAGTTAGTGAAATAGACCTGTTGGAAGCGGCCTGCATCCAGCGACTTCCTGCGACCTTAACCAGGTCGTCCGTTCATATTGTGGGTAGGCGTCCGACACCTCGCTTGCTTGTACGTGACCTCCACTCCAGAACCTTTGGGCCCAGTGGCCATCAGGAAACAGAATTGAAAAATATTATTATATAATTACTGACACCAATAATACAAAATTACCACAAAAATAAAAACCTAGTATGCACAACTATTTATTTTTATTCATATTTTGACAGCTTCGGTGGAGCAGTTGGATAGATGCCGCCTGTGAACGTGAGGTCGTGGGTTCGATCCCCGCACCGAGACAAATGTTTGTGTGATCCACAGGTATTTGTTTCGGGTTTGAGTGATTTGAGACCGAAAAATCTCTCGTAGTTTCTGATACCCACGACACAAGACTCGATCTTAGTATGGGGTCAGGACTATGTAAGTGAATGTTGGATGTACTTATTTCTTTTTTATTCATATTAATTTTTGTTATTTTTTTCTTTCAAAAAATCGGGCCTGCACTGCTGTTTCCATGAAGGCAATGTAGAATATTTATGCCAGTACAAATAGACTGCCAGTGGACCGACTATCGTCATGTATTGAGTTTTTATAAGCGTCGACGATCGCATTTCATCATACATGTGTACCTACTTCTTACCAGTTTATCAATTACGATAAAAAGTACGATAAACCCTACGCTTACATTTTCCTCATGCGTAAATATAAGAAATACCTTCCTTTTAATATTTTTAATAACAAAGATTTACAGACATTATAATGCCTATGTAGCGTGATTACGTCACTGATGTAATGTTAGCTAACTCGTAAATCCCATAATCTGTTCAAACACGATGTTTGTGTAATGAGAGACTTACTCTGTACATTTCCGCAAGCATCTTAAGAATCTCCTTTTTTTTTATTGCCATTATAGCAGACGAGCTAGCGAGCCACCTGATGGAAAGCGGCCACCGCTGCCCATAGATCTTCGCAGTGCCAGGGGTCCAGCACAAAAAATTCGCTGCCTACCTTAAGGAGAGTAATCTCTTTAAGCCTCGTTTGAAGGACAAAGTGTTGTAAATATCAAAATAGATACTAACGCCATCTTTTGTTACTTATGTATTTAAAACTATTTGTCTATTCCTATGTCACTTTATTATAAAATATATTCTTTCGCTTCCGTATTTTACTTGAGAACAGTGTTTCATTATAGGTTATGGGCCCAGACCCATATACCTTGCTAGTCAGTTATTGTTAGAATTATCAATTTGATGAACAATAATTGTGGTTTACACGCAGACTGTGCGTTCAGTAAACAGAGAAGACTAGTGCCGTTTTTCTTGTAAAAGGCTAACCGTGTGTGACAGTCATGGCGACCGGTTCGAACTATCTTGTGAGCGTGCCGAAATTGAAAGGACGCGAGAATTATCATGAGTGGGCTTTCGGTGCAGAGAATTTTCTAATTCTGGAAGGAACTTCTGACTACATTGTCGTAACGAAGCCAGAAGAAGCTGCTACCGATGCTAAAACCAAAGCGAAACTAATCCTGACAATTGATCCGTCGCTATACGTACATATTAAAGATGTGAGAAGTACAAAAGAATTGTGGAATAAACTGAAACAACTATTCGACGATTCAGGATTCACGAGAAGAATCAGTTTGTTAAGGACTCTTATATCTATCCGTTTGGAAAACTGTGGATCAATGACTTCGTACGTGACACAGATTATTGAAACGAGCCAGAAATTGAGTGGATCAGGTTTCCATATTAATGATGAATGGATAGGATCACTACTTTTGGCAGGATTGTCTGAAAAATATTCGCCGATGATTATGGCAATTGAGCATTCGGGTATAGACATAACAGCAGACGCCATTAAAACCAAATTAATGGACTTGGAAGGAAACGGAGGTGACGTCAGCGGTGCATTTGTCAGCTTCAGAAAAAATAAAAGTTACAATAGTACTGTTGGCAATTGTAGCAGAGACTATAGGCAAAAGTCAAAGTCAGTGTCAAAGCAAAAAACAATACAATGCTACAGATGTAAACAAACTGGTCACTATCGTAATCAATGCAAGATTCTTGATAAAGATATACCAAATGTGAAGTCAACCGAACGTAAACAAACAAACGCATTTAGTGCGGTGTTCTTAAATGGTAATTTTTCCAAGAATGATTGGTATGTTGATTCAGGAGCAAGTGCACATTTGACCGTGAACCAGCATTGGATTAGAAATGCGTCATATGAACCTCCGATCAAAGAAATTGTTGTTGCAAATAGAGAAAATGTTCCCGTTGTATGTTCTGGTGATGTATTGATAACAACATTGACAGATAATTACAAGTATGAAGTAGTTGTTGAAGACGCATTGTGTGTTCCAAATCTAACGACGAATTTACTTTCAGTTAGTCAACTAATTGCAAAAGGAAATAGAGTGCAGTTTATAAGTAATGGTTGTGAAATTTTCAACAGAAAAGGTGAGCTAGTTGCTACAGCAAGTTTGATTAACGGTGTTTATAAATTGAGAATGCCTGAAAGTTTGGCTGCAGTCATGGTGTCAAGCGATATTTGGCATCGTAGACTTGGCCATGTGAACAGCAACTATTTGAACAAAATGCAAAATGCTGTGGAAGGCCTTATGCTTGACAGAAAGACAGATACCTCAAAGTCGTCATGCATAGTGTGCTGCGAAGGAAAGCAAAGCAGATTGCCTTTTGCTCATGAAGCGACCAGGAGAACTGAGTTATTGGATTTAGTACATTGTGACATATGTGGTCCGATGGAGAACGTATCCCTAGGAGGATCCAGGTATTTCCTCATTTTTGTTGACGATTACAGTAGCATGACACATGTTTATTTCTTAAAAAGTAAAGATGAGAGTTTGCAGTTTTTTAAAGAGTATAAAGCAAGAGTTGAGAATTCTACATCAAAGAGAATTAAGATTTTGAGAAGTGATAATGGTGGAGAATTTTGTAATAAAGAATTTGATAGTTATTTAAAGAAAGTTGGTATTATTCATCAGAAATCAAATCCCTATACACCTGAACAAAATGGGCTTTGCGAACGAATGAATAGAACTATCATAGAAAAGGCCAAATGTCTCTTATTTGATGCTAAGCTCGAGAAGGAGTTCTGGGCAGAAGCAATTAACACTGCGGTTTATTTACAGAATAGAATTGTGAAGACTAGATTGAATAACCGTACACCATATGAGTTATGGACAGGTACCAAACCAAACATTAGTCATATAAGAATTTTTGGCAGCGTTGTCATGAAACATATACCCAAAGAAAAAAGAAGAAAATGGGACAAAAAGTCGGAACAATGTATACTTGTCGGTTACCCTGACGATGTTAAAGGCTATAGACTATATAATCCTTCAACACGGGCAATAACAACAAGTCGAGATGTCATCATTATAACAGAAGGCAACAAAGAAGAGAACATGATTGACATAAATATGACAGATGAGAAACCAAAAGAAAGACAATCTCAATCTTCAGTGGGAGAATCATTAGACACAAGCAGAGATAATTCATTTATTTCTATGGAAAGTAATAATGAAATGGATGATACCTATCAACCTGATGAGGAGACCCTGACATCAGAAGAAGAGATACAGTCAGATATTATGATAAAGAGTTTACCAATAAGGCAGAGAAAAAAGCCTGACAGGTATGGATTTATTTGTGCGGAAGAATGTAATAGTTCTCTTAATGCTGAATTGACATTAGAAGAAGCCCTACAGGGACCAGAGAAGGAGCATTGGGAAACAGCTGTTAAAGAAGAACTGAAAAGTTTTGAAGACAATAATGCTTGGGACATTGTTGATATTCCTTTAAGTGGAAA
Source organism: Theretra japonica (assembly GCA_033459515.1). Classification (NCBI taxonomy): domain Eukaryota; kingdom Metazoa; phylum Arthropoda; class Insecta; order Lepidoptera; family Sphingidae; genus Theretra; species Theretra japonica. Next base: position 3,754,821 of record CM065938.1, on the reverse strand, counting down.
TATTGTGAAATGCAAATGGGTTCTTAAAAAGAAATATGATTCTGAAAACAATGTCCGTTATCGAGCAAGGCTGGTAGCTAAAGGTTGTTCTCAAAAGTATGGTGTGGACTACAGTGAAACATTTTCTCCCGTAGTTCGTCATACAACGCTTAGGCTATTGTTTGCTTTGTCAGTGCAATTAAATCTAGATGTAACTCATCTCGATGTGAAAACAGCTTTTTTGAACGGAGATCTGTCTGAGACTACATATATGCAAAAGCCTGAAGGTTATGTCTGTTCAGATGATAAAAAGATTCTAAAGTTAAAGAAGGCTATATATGGGCTCAAACAGTCATCCAGAGCATGGCACAAAAAAGTAGATTGTTGTATGTTAGCGGATGGTTATGTTAAATCAAAAATAGAGCCATGTTTATATATAAAAAGTGTTGGTAGTAGTAAAACTTTTGTTTGTCTTTATGTTGATGACTTTTTCGTTTTTTCAAATGACAAAACGGAAAGCAGTCATCTTAAAAACATGTTAAGTAAGAATTTTGATATAAAGGACTTAGGCATAGTAAAGGAATGTCTTGGCATGTCAGTTGATTTTGATAAGCAAAATGGTACTGTTGCATTAAGCCAAATTAAATATATTGAAAAATTATTGACTAAGTTCAATATGACTGATTGTAAGACGATGAATACTCCTATGGAGATTAATTTAAAAAGTAAAAGGGAAAATAATTGTAATAATCAGAATCCCTATCAGCAGCTTATTGGGAGTTTAATGTACTTAGCTGTGCTTACTCGACCTGATATAGCTTATGCAGTGTCATATTTGAGTCAATTTAATAAATGCAATTCTCAAGAGCAGTGGCTTTATGCAAAGAGAATATTAAAATACTTAAAGAAAACAAAAGATTTAGGCTTGAAATATAGTAAAGGCAAAAATGTTAATATTAAAGGCTATGTAGATGCAGACTGGGGTAATGATGTCAATGATAGAAAGTCATATTCTGGATATTGTTATACACTGTCAGGATGTGTTATTTCTTGGAGCTGTAAGAAACAAAAATGTATTGCACTTTCTAGTACTGAAGCCGAATATGTATCTATTTCTGAGGCTTGCAAAGAGGCAGTATATTTAAGAAATCTGCAATATGAAGTTACTAATAAATTGTATAAAATTACATTATATAATGATAGTATGAGTGCGCAAAAACTATTGAAAAATCCAGTATTTCATTGTAAAACTAAGCACATAGACGTGAGATACCACTATTGTAGAGATCTGATAAATGAAAACATTGTTAGTGTTGATTATTTGTGTACATCAGATATGCCTGCAGATTTGTTCACCAAGAGCTTAGGTGCAGTTAAACATTATAAGCATTTGAATGTTTTAGGAATAGTAAAATGTAGTTTATTTGTTTAAATATGTTTGTTTTATGTAGGCAATATCTATTTTGAGTGGGAGTGTTGTAAATATCAAAATAGATACTAACGCCATCTTTTGTTACTTATGTATTTAAAACTATTTGTCTATTCCTATGTCACTTTATTATAAAATATATTCTTTCGCTTCCGTATTTTACTTGAGAACAGTGTTTCATTATACAAAGTCTACCCTACCTATACAACACGATGCGATTATGTATGTTCGTCATTGCTGAGTCACCTACTAGTCACAGCCACGACGTGCAAAACTCTTCTTTTTTTAATTTCAATTTATTTTTGTTTCTTTTTTTACATGTATATGTACGTCGTTTTGTTCGCTAGTGACAAACAAACAGTTTATCTTTCTTTATTTCATTGCCTTCGTACTCAGCTTGAAGATGTTCTCCTAATCATGGGTCACTTCCAAGATATACATATTTTTCCACAGCTTTCAAGCGAGAGTATTAAAAATGCACGGATCTTCATAAAGTCAGTTATGCTTGACCTTGGTTTGGTCTCACGAGTTCTAGGTTGATACTCCAATCCTGGACCCAAGTGGCATTTAGACCAATGTTTTGTTGGACCTCAAAAAGTAGGAGTAGAAGAAAGGTCGAATGAAAAATCAAAATAAAAATGAGCATTTATTACATGCTCAATACTTTTTTATAATCTCAAATGTACAATAAAATGACGGAATAAAGGATGTGAGGGAAAGTTGTTAAACGACTTGGATAAATGTTCCTTATACGCAAGCAAGCGTCTTTTGTACTTCGGATTACATCAAGACTTATCTTAAATCTGCTTTCTCTTTCATGCTTGAGAAGAGCGTTGTCGCCACTTTGGATTTCGCAAGGGAATCGTACTAACTAATATACATACATAAACATTACGACTTTTTTCCGGAAGGGGTAGGCAGATATGTCACTAGGACACCCACGTTTCGCCTTATATGTTCCGTCCCATGATGTGATACGGGGCGAGCCTATCGCCATATCGGGCACAAATTCCTGACTCCGGGCTGATAATGAATAGAAAAATCCAAAATCACTGCCCGACCCGGGATTCGAACCCAAGACCTCAGTTTTGTAATCATACCGTAGTACAACTACGCCACCGAGGCAGTCAATTTCTAACTTACTAAATTGTCTGATAATTGTTTTGACCGGCAACAGATAGCGATCTTCCGGAGGGTACTCTGTTTGGACTCCACTGCTTTTATCATCAGTTGCATTATAGAACTCAGTTCAGTCGTTGAATTAATAGTGGCATTCATTATTAAACTTCTACAAAAATCATCAATATTATTATTATCTGTCGGGCTAGTATGAAATCTTTTCCGTGATTTTACCGCACATGATCTCGAATATCAGTTACGATCTTGGTTTTATCATAATCAGTTTGTTTAAAAAAATACAGGCATCCGGTAGACATTTATGCTTTAGCATCATCGTTGTACATTAGCAGTTTTCCCTGTAAGGCAAGACAGGCATATCTATCATGTAAACTTAAACAAGTAATTAAATAAACAAATAAATACATCCAACAGTCACATACATAGTCCTGATCCCACATTAAGATCGAGTCTTGTGTCGTGGGTATCAGGAGCTACGAGAGACTTCGGTCTCACAAACACCCCGACTCGAAACAAATACTTGTGGTTCACACAAACATTTGTTTCGATGCGGGGATCGAACCCGCGGCCTCTCGTTTCGCAGCCGGCGTTCAACCAACTGCGCCACGGAGGCTGTCGTATAACAAGCTATTACAAAACTTACTATACACAGGCATTTGGAATCCTATTCTCCTAACACATTATTTTTTGCAACACTTTCTGCCCTCGAAAAACATAAAACAACTTTCCTATACGCAAAGCTTATTAACATTTATAACAAATGCTCAAGACTTTACTTTTAGAAACCATGTTACATTTTGCACGCTCCGTATATGATACAAAATGAACGCACACACCTGAGACTTTGGCCTTTTAGTATATTTTTTTACCTAATCACGAATTGAAACACATCGGCATAATTGAAAGGGCGTAACCGACGATAAATTTATATCGTTTTCATAGACATAAGCTGTTTTTTATCCTGATGATAAGAGATCGCGCACTCATGGAGATCGTGAATGACGTGTTGTTATACTACATGTAACAACTAAATATTTACAAAATTTAATTAATTAATTAATTTAATTTACGTCCACCCACTAAGTAGTCAGACGACCTGGTAAAGGTCGCGGGACGTCGCTTGATGCAAGCTGCCTACAACAGGTCACTGTGGAAATCATTAGGAGAGGCCTATGTTCAGCAGTGGACTTCCTTTGGCTGATGGATTGGATTGGATTGATACAAAATTTACCAGCCTGGGAATCCCATTGAGGAAAGCTGTCTTCTTATGGTGGTCGTAGTAAGTATAGTGTAGACAATATTGTAGTAAATTTACTGTATTGATTCACTAAATTGTCACAAAATTCACTAATAATCGAATTTTACTCTTAGCCCTTTTGTAATGAAATTTACCAGCGTATATTAGTTAAAGCAAGTATATACCCAATTCTATATAATATATATACCCTATATCAAATTAATATTGTCATTTCTTTAGTTTAATTGTTTTTCTAATTTCTATGTAGTCCAAAATAAAATTAAATAAATAACATATAAGTTAGTCTAATGCGGTTTAGCAAACTCTTTATACTTTTAAAATTTATATACGTCACAAGAATCATACCTTACTGGAATCAGGACTAAATAGTCCCGATTAGTCCAGGACTAAATGGGACTAAATAGTCCTGATGCCATATTTAAGTAAATACGTGTTATGTTATCAACCAGCGTAGGATGTCCACTACTTAAAGTAGTCACCCATTAGTTTCCAAAGCGATCGGCGTCAATTATTCAATATTTTTTGCTCCGCCGTCAAATTCGGGCGTTTAGCTTCGGTTTGAAGTTATCCTCAAAACTGGACCGTTATTTTCCTAACGTACATAATTTATGAATATCCATAATCCATCTCCATTAAAACATTGGATGAATAAATTACGCGCTAAAACGATTTTTAAAAAGGTAACTTTGTTTACCTGGGTAATATCTTAAGGAAATAATTACTTCTTGGAAAAAAATTACGTTATTTCTAAATTGAGTAAGTATTTAAAATAGGTTATTACTTTAGGTTAGATGATGATTATTGAGTATTGTGTTGAGACTAAATAAATATTGTTTATTGTTGCAGGAGAAGAGAGAATACTCCACAACGTGTCCGGAGAGTTCCGATCTGGAGAGTTGACGTGCGTGCTGGGTCCTTCTGGGGCCGGCAAGTCTTCACTCCTCAACATCTTGGCTGGATACACGTATGTACTCAATCAAACTCAACCAGTGTACCTTCTGAAGTTATCGATTTTATCAACTACTGCTGGTGAAAGTGATAGGAATTGAATGTGGTGACTTCTGACTAATCAAGGGTTGAACCGACTGGACCGAAGTGTTAACCACTGGTTTAAGACATTTCTTTAAAATAAAATATATATAAAGCGTGGGTTTTGCGGTTGTAAGTGACAATAACGAGAACTCAGTAGGTACTGAACAACAACAACAACAACTGCAGTTATTATGGCAACATTTTTATTGTTACATTCTTTGTTGGTTCAGAAATAAACTTTATTATTATTATTTATTATTATTACTTTGCCTCAGTATATTGATATTGATAGTCAATCACCACGCACTATAACGGTGAAGGAAAACATCGTAAAGAAACCTGCATACCATAGCGATTTGCAAGACCTTACATGGTATGTAAAGTCCACCAACCTAAACTAGACCAGCGTGGTGGTCTATATGGCCTAATCCCTCTCAATCGTACTCTCGATTGTACAGAAGGCTCGTGCCTTGCAGTGGGACGTATCTGTGCTGATACAATACAATACAAAAGTATCTGCAGTGTTTAAACCTTTTCTGACTGTTCAATACATTCAACCAGCCTGGTCGAAACCAGATATATGATAGCTCAATACGAAATATAATCCTATACACTATGATAGTTTTTATATTATAAAATAAGATAATTACTCGGGATATTAGGGGTGTTACCAGCTTGAGGATGTCCGATAATTACATTGCAAAACTTAGTCGCTAAGATTTTATATGTGGTAGAGCCACGCTGTTGTCAGCCATGACTCAGCATGAATGGGCAGGCTCGTCCGGGGTGGTACCACTGTCTCACAGAAGATCAACGTGAAGCGGCAGCTATGCTGTCGCGTTTCGTTCGGTGAGTGAGACTGCCGGATACCCAGTACCCCTTTCCTCTTCCTATCCCTTATCCTTCCCGCTCCTCTCCCGATCTAATGGGAGGGCAACACATCCATGATCCAAGTATTATGGATGTTCATAGACGGCAATGATCAACTACCATCAGGTGACTTGCTTGCTCGTTTGCCGGACGTATGCTATAAAAAAAAGATCTGAACCAAAGATAATATTTACTTGTGGCAAGTAAAGCTTCTAATTTCGGATCCATACCATAAAGTTACTTTGTAATTGCCAAATAACATTACACGAAAGCATAACTTCGCATAAACCAATGTAAGATAGTTTAATTCCTTTGACGTTCGATTGCGTTGGCGTATAGCTGCTACTCTGTCACAAGTAGAATAGTTAACTACACGTAATTACTGCTAGTTTAAGCCAATTGATTGTAAATTGCAATTATATCGATAACATACGGTTACAAATTGTCTCCTGATAATATTGAAACGACAGCCTCCGTGGCGCAGTTGGTTAGACGGCTGTGAAACGGGAGGTCGCGAGTTAGATCCCCGCACCGAGGCAAATGTTTGTGAGGTCCACAGATATTAGTTTCGGGTCTAGGTTTGTGAGACCGAAAAGTCTCTCGTTGTTTCTGATACCCACGACGCAAGACTCGATCTTAGTGTGGTGCCAGGACTTATTATGACTGTTGGGTATATTTATTTATTTATGTTTGAAAGGAAACGATTGTAGGAGAATATTTTTTTCGCCAGTATACAATATGTAATTTCCTATAAGTGGTAGAGCGCTTTTGTCAATGATTCAGCATGTTGGGTAGGCTCATCCGGGGCGGTATCACTGTCTCACAGGAAATCAACGTGAAGCGACAATCTTGCTGTCGCGCTTCGTTCGGTAAGTGGGATTACCGATTATGCCCAATACCCCTTTCCTCTTCTCGTCACTTGTAATTACCGCTCCGCTCCAGATTATGGGCCGGCAACACATCCGTGATTCAAGCGTTGTCGATGTTCATAGACGGCAGTGATCACTTACCAGGAGGTGACCTGTACGCTCGTTTGCCGGACCTGTGCAATAAAAAAAATATTTGTCTAACAACTTGGTAGTATTATATTCAAAACTTCAAAATGACAGAATCTTGCTTTCAAAGATAAAAACCTTTAAGACCATTAGGATAAAGTTCATTTTTTTGCTATTGTATTTGTTTATTGTGGTGTTTATATGAAGGTATTCTTTATTCGTGTTTTAATTTCTTTTGTTTTGAATATTTTATTTCAAAAGTGACAATAATTTAGTAAAACCAAAAGTAGGTTAAAAATCAACTACAAAAAAGGATTGGGCCGATTCAATGGCTTAAACATATTATAAATTGTTCTTGGGATTTTGTTTTCCTATAGTAGTATTGTAATACAAACGACGAACAGAAAATGGGGCAGAATTCGTAAATTAAATAAAAACTATAATAAATAATTATTATCAACGCAATTTAAACTAAGTATTTTTTGTCTAAGTCTACGCTTATCATAATTACTGTATAATTTATGCATCATATTCGTGATTTTTTATTATTTGGAAAAATACGAAATAATTATTTTTGTGAAGAAAACAATAGTTAATATGCAAAGTTAATTAAGTACGGAATGGAATACGCCTTAATGGAATAATGAATTGAAAATTCAACTCCCAATTTTACATATGTTTAAGGAGCAAAGTATACTTTTATTTAAAAAAATACTCGGCAACGACTCACAAAAACAATTTTAATAAATATTTATAGACTTTATCCACATACAAATTAATAATTAAAACGTTACATGTACATTTAAATTGACAGCCCCCGTGGCGTAGTTGGTTAGACACCGACTGTGAAATGAGAGGCCGCGGATCCGCTCCCCGCACCAACACAAATGTTTGTGTGGCCCACAAGTATTTGTTTCGGGTCTGGGTGTTTTTGAGACCGAAAAGTCTCTTGTAGTTTCTGATACCCACGACATGAGACTTAATTAATCTTAGTGTGGGGTCAGAACTATGTATGTGACTGATGATTTTTTTTCTTTAATTCCTATAATACACCTGTATGCAGGAATTTGACTTGTGATTATATCACCGTATGGTGTAATACCATGTCTATCTAACCCACCTTGGGAATGTGTGCCATGGTCGAACCTACACCGTGCCTTTTCAATCAACCCGTCATGGAAGCCATCAAAGTTAATTAAGTTACGTAAGTGACTTATTATATGTGACCGCGTTTTTTGTCTATCAACGGTTAATGAATGTTAAAACACAGAACTAAGGGCTTCATATATTTAAACTCAATATGAACGAAAATAGCCATTGCATTGTAAATGTAGTGTAAAACTGGCTAAATTTTATTTATAAGTTATTATCTCATGTCGAAATCAACAACTACACGTCCTATTTTTGGCAGAACATGATATTTATATTTCGGACAACTGGCGTCATAATCCAACCTATATAATAAAATTGAATAAAAAATAAAACAACATAACATGTGCCTCGGTGGCGTAGGTGTACTACGGTACGATTACAAAGCTGAGATCTCGGGTTCGAATCCCGAGTGGGGAAAATTGATATTGGATTTTTCTATTCATTATCAGCCGACCGATATGGCGATAGACTCGCCCCCTACCACATCGTGGGACGGTACAAACAAGGCGAAACGTGGGCGCCCGGGTTGCTACCAGGAAAACCCCCGCCTACCCCTTCTGGGAAAAAGGCGTGAGTTTATGTATGTACGTAGCTATCATATGAAACAATTTGTTTTCCTTTGAAAAAAAAACAACCGATTACACAGTCTAGACAGATCCAGCGCTGCGCAGTTAAAACCACTTACAAACTGGTAGTAAACCCGTTATAGTGATTAGTGATCCACGGGACAATTTCTTTAGTAACAACACGTATTATATCCTTTTCGTATCCCTTTCTTTGAATGTATTTTTTATAACATAAAGAATAAAAATTAAGGTAGGCAGCTTCTATGTTGTGCTGGGCCTCTGGCACTGCAAAGGTTTATGGGCAACGGTAGCCGCTTTCCATCAGGCGGGCCGCTAGCTCGTCTACCTATGGCGCCAATAAAAAAAATACATACATAAACTCACGCTTATGTTCCACTGGGGCAGGCAGAGACTATTGAGCGTCAAGTGCTACAGTCCGTACATACCTCTTTCGCTTCAACTGTCATTAATCTCTTCATATACGCTCGTCGGTTTCGAGGACTCCGTAGAAAAAAATAAAACAAAATATGTTATCACTGTACACAAATGCACTGACCGATCACAAATAATAAATAATCAATTTACATAACAGTTACATACATAGTCCTTACCCCATACTAAGGATATCAGAAACTGCGAGAGACTGTTCAGTCACACAAACTTAACACATGGGATGGCGCAAACACTTTCCTCTGTACAGGGATCGAACTCGCGGCCTCTCGTTGCACAGCCGCTGTCTAGCCGCGCTAAAAAGGTTTTCCAAAACCTCACTGCTCTTAAATATTTACTCGCTTGAGAGATAATATCTCAAAAAACATTGACATCACACACCATGAATATGATAGCCTCCGTGGCGCAGTTGGTTGGACGCCGGCTGTGAAACGAGAGGCCGCGGGTTCGATCCCTTTATCTAAACAAATGTTTATGTGAACCACAAGTATTTGTTTCGAGTCTGGGTGTTTGTGAGACCGAAAAGTCTCTCGTAGCTCCTGGTGCCCACGACACAAGGCTCGATCTTAGTGTGGGGGTAGGACTTTGTAAGGGACTGTTGGGTGTTTTTTTTTTATTTAACACACAAATCTAAAATAATTTCTTTACTTCCAGCTCAAACGGAGTCACCGGCCGCATATCAGTGAACGGTCATGCGCGAGAAATGAGAGTGTTCAAGAAACTGAGCTCGTATATAATGCAAGATGACCTTCTGCAGCCAAGACTTACCGTACAGGAGTCCATGAGAATTGCCGCTGATCTTAAACTTGGAAAAGAGTTGGGGAAAGCTGAAAAGGAGCTGATTGTAAGTAGAATAATGACCTATTAAAATAGGCCGACTTAAGTGATATGCTACGATGTCTTTTAGTTTTTTTATTTTTATAATACTACACTTGATTGTAAGTGCAGTTCGGTCCTAGAAGGGTATCGACTAGCGAGTTCGAGAAAGGTTTAGACGAATTATATCAAACTAGCGGTCGAGCTCGGCTTCGCCCGGGTGCAGATAGTTTTTGAGACCAGTACAGTACATCAACAAAGTATAATTTCGCGTACTATTTTATATTTAAACTCAATGTGACCGCAGTCGACTATATAGCTTTTCCATCCCGTCCCCTTATATCGCTTTATGTCCCATCTTATTCTGTCCCACGACGAAAAGGATGCAGTCCTGTCCTCTGTCCCGTGCCATCAATTCGAGTTTCAAAGAGTATCAAAATGTATATTTGAATTCCTTACTAATCCCACGGGAACACTACATTTTTGGGATAAAAGTAGCCTATGCATTAATCAAAGGGCAAAGATGTCAGCTACCCTTGTAACATATTTTATCAAAATCGGTCCAGCCTTTTTTTCGTGAAAGAGAAACAAGCATCCATCCATAGTTTACAAACTTTTGCCTTTATAATATTAGTAAGGATTGTACACAAATATGAATTGCTCAGGTCAAAGCGGTATCGAATAATATATACCGTCTATCACTGGAAGCTTTTCTGTCTTCCATTCCCATCGTTTTGGAAGCTGTACAAGCTTCCAAAATGTAGCGGTTTGAGCTACAGTTTTCAACAAGAAGAGTTTTTTTATGACGGCTAAACATTTCATATTTTCCTAGCTCAATATTTGTATTATAGTTATTTGAAAATTTAATTTCTACAAAGAATAGAATATATATATATTTCAAATTTAAATACAATGTGTTGTTGGGAATATTTCATACAATAGAAAATTAATTACAAATTAATGTAAAACAGCAAACAACATAATTATAATATAATTATATAATATAGTTTAAAGTTAGTAACGTCCATAATTAAACGTAATTGTTCTAAGTAAAAAAAAAACTAGAAGGTACCCATTATATTCCCACGATATTAATAAAACATACGTACATATAAATTCCCACGATACACAGATTTCAAATAAAATTCAAACATCATAAACGCTTTATTTAATTCCCAAGCCCGACTTAAAGCGAAAATAACTTACTAATAATAACTTAGCCTAGAGCGATAAGACCGCCATCTTTACTTTTTTTCTTATTTTTATTATTTTTTTTTGTATGTTTTTCCTTTCTGTGTGCATTTAAGTATAAATAAATAGATAAAAATAACTTACCTGACTTATTGAACGAATTGATAACCATTGTAATTGAGATTCTATACTTAAGTATTCTCACCCCGTTTTTTTCTCAATAATAAAACTATCTTGTATCTTATATCTCATAAAAGTACTTACTTATCGTATAGTTAGTACATTGTTCGTTTGTCTGAATATATCTGTCTCTCTCTCCCTCTCTCTCTCCCCCTCTCTCGCTCTCTATCTCTCTCTCTCTTTCTCACTCACTCTCCCTCTCTTTTAGTCGTAAGTGTTTTAGTACGAAAACACGCAATATATGCGAAATGCGGCTCAGTAAAATGGTCTCTGTGAATGGCACCAATTGAAACACAGGGCCGATAAAGAAGATTGTATTCGTTGAATAATCATGCAGTATTAGCGAGATAAAAGTCATCATCTTTATTCAGCCAATCAGAATAGAGCAATCAGGTTGGACATTTGGAGATCAAGTTTAGAGATCCTTAAATGTTTTAGATAATCCATTTTTGAGTCCTATTGCCAAGTTCGTCAGTCCGAGAGATTAGGTATTAAAATTTGTAATTGCTAGTCAGTATACATCACTGCCAACCCGCACTAAGCCAGGGTGGTGGACTATTTGGCCTAACCACTCTCAATCGTATTCTCGATTGTAGAGGAGGCCCGTGCCCTGCAGTGGGACGTATATGGACTGATACAGATACATAATTAAATATTATACTTATGATGTCAACGAAGTGGTAAAATAAGATGTTGGAAAAAAAGGATGGGTTATGTACCCACAATTATTACATGTAATTTTGTTTAACCATTAGGCCTCTACTGGTAACACTAAGTTATGACCTTTATGACTGAGTTAATTAGATTTTTGCACGTGTCGAGCAAAAGATTAATTAAACCGGTTCTTGGCTGATTCACACAAATATCATAAATTATATTGGGCCTACACTGTAATTATGGATTAGTGCAAAAAAAATTAAAATTGCTCTGCAAATTACAATGAGTTAGTAAACAGGTTATCTAGCAGGTTGCCTTGATTTTTTTTAAGTTGATGATAAGCAGTGGCACCTAATAATGATGTTAATAAACGTCATTTTTAATTCCAAGAACTCCACTGCAGAACATGAGCCTCCCTATGTCCACAACGACCTGAACGAAGCGGTTTAGTAATAGGCTGATGAAGGAACTTTCAAATTTTATAAAATTGTGATAATGAGCCCATGACCTAAATATATATTTTGATACAACAGAACTGTAATTTATGTTACAGTAATATTGTGTAAAGCTTATTTAGGTATAGATTTTAATAAAAATTTTAGATTTTTTTTTGTAAATAAATTTTAATAGAACCATATTTTAATTCTACTTCTTAAATATTATTTTACGATGTATTTATTTTCTACAATACTTCATTGCTGCTACATAGACATTTTTAAAACCTATTTAGTTATAGAATGTTGTGTTCCTTTCGAACGACTTTGAATTCAGTTTTAGTGAAAAAGACAAAACATTTAATAACAAAAATAGATGATAAAACTGTCTATGAATAAGGCCGCAACAATTTAAATATTGTATTTCTCTGTTGACTATAGGGTCAATTTAAACAAAAAAAAACATCTTATCACGTTTGCTTTTATGGGTACTTGCATCTTATTAACATTTATTTTTCTTGGCATATTCACATGACACGTTCGTTTCCTCATTACTCTAATGGGTCAACGTGTGGGATTTCACACGCAAGTTTTCGATCAGTAAGGTAAATCAAGTTGTTCGATTTCGATCAAGTCTTTGGTCGAATTTAAAAAGGATTACTGAAGAAGACTATCACGCTTATGTTAGTTTAAAACACATTTAATACCATGTAGCTTTGTATGAATTGATAGATAGATGACGGCCCCAATGGACACAAATCTATTCGGAGTTTCTTGAAAACTTCGGAGAACTACACTTTAACTTCAATATAATAGTGATGTGCCTAGCAACATAGTTCTTATTTAAATAATATTACAGATTATTAATAATCCCCGTGTTATCTCTTAAAACACTTTGAGAACGGGATCACAAACTCACAAGCCAATGGCTTATCCATTAGGCTGCCGCAAACTCTCATTATGGAAAGTGCAGCGCGCACCCAGCGCCGTTTTTTGATACCATTTTATTATGTTTCGTGGTAATGAAATACTTTTGTTTATTGATGTTGAGAATAAAGTATAAAACATACAGCACCTACTTCAGAAAACATTATAAAGCTACAATGCACTGTTCTAAACCCGAAGTCATTGGAAATCATTCCATCACACCATTAACACGAAAATTCATTAAACAAAACCCATACTTTAAAAAAATACATATAGTCACTATTCGAATAGTACACGCTAAACTTAGGTCCTGGCTGTAATTACATATTGTCTATTACAAAGATGGTCTTGGGCTAGCTCAGGGCCACACTGAAGCAGTGATTTTCTTTAATTAAAACCTATTGATGTCAATTTAATGCTATATTGTCTATTATTAACGGTTTGACAATTTGTTTGAAATATTGCGTTCGATTTACCAAATAAATCACGGTTTCGCAATCAGAATAGTAGGATACATAACAAGGAATTTCTGTTAGCAATGTTTTTGCTCTGTGTTGACTGCGCCTGGTAAAAATATTCTCGCAATGTAGATTTTATGAGATATGAGACAAAATGATGTTCACGGTGATCGCGGGTTCAAATCCCAGGCCACACCTCTTTACACTTGGGAGTTACGTGTGTATTGATCAATCACCACATACTATAACGGTGATGGACAACATCGTGAGGAAACCTGCATACCGTAGCGATTTTAAAGAATTTATACGGTATGTAAGTCCGTCAACCCGCACTAGGCCAGTGTGGTGGACTATATGGCCTAACCCCTAACAATCGTATTCTCGATTGTAGAGGAGGCCCGTGCCTGCACTGGGACGTATATGGGCAGATACAGATACAAGTATAAAACAGGATAAGTTAAGAAATAACTGACTGTGATTGCCTCGGTGGTGTAATTGTAATACGGTACAGTTACAACGCTGAGGTCTCGGGTTCAAATCCCGCGTCGCACAAAGTGATATTGGATTTTTCTATTCATTATTAGCCCGGAGTCACGAATTTGTGCCGGATATGGTGATCGGCTCGCCCCCTATCACATTATGGGACGGAACAGACAAGGCGAAACGTGGGTGATCCTGGTAGTAACTAGCAGAACCTTTGCCTACACCTTCTGGGCAAAAAGGCGTTAGTTTATGTATGTAAGTTAAGAAATAAGTAATATATGCCGCCTATTATAACTCCTGGAAGCCGAGTACGACAATAACACGTCAAGAACGAACATAGATTTATGAATAAGCGACAAGCCTCTTAGAAAAACCTACAGAAGATTTTAGGATAAATAAAATATAAATGTACAATTAGACAAACTAACGCACAGGGTCGTGGTAATACGGTATCTGAAGGCGAAAATGCTTTCAAAGTACAGAGATTTGTGGCCTCAAATGACCCACGGCCCGTCCGAAGTCTCGGCAAGAAAATTAACTTTGCCGTCCGGTGTACAACCAGCTTTATTCAGAAACTAAAATTTAGTTATAAAACACATTGTTCGTGTTAGCCAGCGGATTTGCATTTTAAGCAATAAGTTACTTTTAGTAGTTTAATCTCTTTAACGGTTTAACTCCGCCTATAGTTTTATGAACTTTGTATAAACCTATTTGAAAATTGTAGATTGTGAATTTTTGGGTATTTTTTATTAAAAAATTAAAATTAAGTAACTATTTTTATGCATATGTTGAGTGTTTATGTAGTTCAATGTTTAATTTTATAGTCGTTCATTTATATTTGTTTTCTCTTTAATATTGTTTATTTTTTCATGTTTAAATATTTTGGTTCCTATTTTGTCTTTCAATTTTGTCGTTTAATTTTAATTTTATATTGATAGTTTATAGATAAGTTATTTCATAGTTCTTTCCTGTTGTACAGTATTATTGCATGTTGTGATCTCCTCTAATTGAAGAAACACAATGTTTAAACTGCAACACTACAATAGCAAAGCTTGTAAAGTGTATTCTTTGTTGGAGATCCTAATAAATAAAAATAAAATGACGAGAAGTGCGGGCGATCGTATGATAGTAAACCTACCTATAAGCAAGACTAAATCCGTTCAGAGCTAATGGATAGATAATATGATACATATGACCCTACCGCACTCGTCACCCTGACATATTACATATAAAATCTAATAACTCCCGATAATCACTGGCCGCATTGTCCTTTAATCCGAAAAAACAGTGTTTACACACTGATGCTTAGAGGCAAAATGTAACAAGATATGTAGTTACGTCTTTATACAAACGGTCTCTTGCATACGACATCTTTCGTAACCAAAGTTACAATTCAGAAACTTATTTATCGCGCCATTTTTGAATAGCCAACACCTACCTTAACAATAGAATGTGGTTTCCGTGAATAGAAAATATTTTGGTGCGTTTTTGGCCATTAAAAAATACCTGGTTGCAGTTTTGGCCTCGGAATTCGATTAAACGCATCAAAATAATTATGAAATGAGGTAGGGTTGCACGAAGTCGCTGGATGACGGCCGCTTCGAACAGGTCTATAGCGATCTATGGGGGAGGCCTATGTTCAACAGTGGACTTCCTATGGCTGTAGAGAGAGAGAGAGAGGTAGGGCCAATCAACTTTTTATGGTTGTGAAATGCAAATAGAACTTAAGCTTTTGATTGGAATTTCCACGTCTTTAACTATACTTTGTATAAAGAATACCTTGATGGACCTTTGAAACGTTTTACGAGATGAAAGGTCCCTTTTAAATCAGATTAGGTCACGTTTGCTTTATAGAAAGACGTGATTGAAACTCATCAAAAGAAATTTGTATACGAGGAATTAAAAGAACTTAAAGGAGCTGTATTGAAGAAACCTGACGTTATACAATATTTTTACCTATTGCTACAAGTCTAAATATATTGATATTGTAAAGAGAAGCGTTTCGTTTCTTATATTTTTCAATGCAGTTTTAAATACATTTTCTGTACTTTACCTAAAAATAATAGGTACGTCGATAATCAACTGGAATTTTGTAATAACCTTTTTGTTTCGTAGAAATGATTAAAATGAAAAGTTTTGATGTAGATCCCCAGATTACCAGCCTTGACGAATGTCTCTCCTCTTCCAGGTGGAAGAGATCCTTCAGACCCTGGGTTTGTGGGATCACAGGAACACCAGATCCGAGCGGCTGTCAGGCGGTCAGTCGAAGCGCCTTTCGGTTGCTCTGGAACTGGTCAACAACCCACCCATCATATTCTTGGATGAACCTACTACGTAAGTACTTTCATGCTACTTTTTGGTCTAATGGCAACAAGTGGTGATTTGTGAGAATCTGAGTTAGAAACTTAGATAGGCAATCTACTTGGTATGGGTTTTTTGGACTGCTAATGTTCATAAGTGCTCAGATGTGAACTGTGTGCTTGGCAAGGCGATAAGTTCGTTTTAATTTCACATCTTGAGATGAAATAAACTTGGTTAACAATGGATTGCAATGGAGACACATGTGGTATGCAGATGCTTCTGGGCAATATACTCGTATTTCATAACCAACAAAATCAGTAATAAAATGTTCGAGCGTTGTATTTATCATGTTTTCATAGGAGGCATGTGCCTGGTGGCCTGTTGGTAACGGACCAGACGGGACTGCCAACATGTTCATGGCGGTCGCGGGATCAAATCCTCTGACTTTTCAGAGTGATGTGTATATTGATATTTAATAACCGCGCACTATAATTGTGAAGAAAAACATTGTGAGGAAAACTGCATACCGTAGCGATTTTAAAAGATTTCTACAGTATTTAAAGTCCGCCAACCCGCACTAGGCCAGCGTGGTGGACTATACGGTCTGACCCGTCTCAATGGTACACTGGAATGTAGAAGAGGCCCGTGCCCTGCGATGGAACGTAGTATATGGGCTAATACAGAGATTTCCCGAGCATTATTAAAGAAATTATATTAACTTAAACGAGGCTCTACCCCATCTTTATCAAGGACATTGCTAAAACACATAATTGATATTATTTATTCTCTCTAATATTTAATTCGCGCCATTAATTAAGGTCCAAATGGTATTACGTAAAAACACAATTAGAGCGGGATACACGCGGGATAATCTCTAAATGGCCTAAGGGAAGCGACCTCTCCTCCGGGATCAGCTATGAGTTATCGGTGTAATTATTTTCTGAACATCTGCGTTAGCCGAATGCCGTTAGTAATTCGAGAAAAGTAGGCTTTAATTCGTAAAGGCTTGAGGGAAATAAATCTTATTAAATATACTTATAACTATATCATATTATATAGGCATAGCGATTTTTTGTTTAGTATTATGAGTAACAAACCTAGAGACGATTTTTCTGCCACCGTGTTTGTTGTTCACACATTAAAGTCACAACAATCACGCGATTTTTTTTTTAATAAATACACCCAACAGTCACATACATAGTCCTGATCCCACATGAAGATCAATTAAGTCTTGTGTCGTGGGTATCAGAAGCTACGAGAGATTTTTCGGTCTCACAAACATCCAGACCCGAGACAAATACTTGTGCGCCTCACAAACATTTGTTTCGGTGCGGGGATCGAACCCGCGGCCTCTCGTTTCACAGGCGGCGTTTAACCAACTGCGCCACGGAGGCTGTCGAAATTATATTAGAATAAGCCATACTTATATTATATTAGAATAACCATACTTAAAATTGACAAAATGTGCTAAAAGGCCTTAGTATCAACTAATCTACGCGATTTAAATGGGGAGGGACAACGAAATTGAAAATTCTTCTGAAAGCCTTTCATATTATTTGTAATTATGAACCATAATGTTACAATGCAATTTGGATATTAAAAACAATAGTTAATTACAAAGATATCGAATATTTTAAAGAGCCCATAGTTAAGGACAAAAAGTTATTTGTGATGAAACTAATCGTCAAAAATCACTTTCGAGATTCCCGTTTTTAGCTCCGAAGTGGACAAAGGTCCTCAAATGGAAGGTAAACAAAATCAACACAAAGAGATGTAATTGGCTTAATCACCACGACCTGCCATAACATTTTATTGAGCATAAACCTAAGGCGTGTTTGGAAAATCGGAGTGTTTACCAACAACATTTCCAAGTATTCTTGCCAGCTTAAGCATTACCCCTCAATTCTGGGAATATTTTATGAAGTATAAGAAATAAGTACTTTGAGTTGGAGAGTATTCTTGTAAGAAAGCTTAATTTCATATGAACACATTTTTGCCTTTTGCAATATAATAAAATTGTGCCTGTCATTGGAATGTTAGATTTAATAAATAATATTTTAAGTACAACAAACTTTATATTATTGTTACATTTACTGTTTTTAATATGTTTTATATTGGGACAAATTTAATCCTGGCTGGTTATTCGTTTTCATTTTCTGACGTCGTTCTGGATCATAAAAAAAATCATTGACATGAAACAAGTGTAAAGATCGTATGCTACGAGTAGTCCGAATGCGTTGTTGTCATACTGTTGTCAAAATATTAGGAACAATTTTTCTCTTTTCACCTTTTATTATATTGGACATGTTAATACTATTAGATTACGAGTATAAATGCTTGTTTGTATTAAGAAAACACATCTCAAACAATGCGTTCAATTTTTTTTTATTTGTAGTTCTAATTTTCACCACACGCGAATTTTTACGACTTTAAATTAAATATATTAATTGTATTCAGCGTTTACGGGTAATCTCTGTCCACGGTATTCAGGCAGTTGGTATGGAGCAGATAGAAGATCTGACACTCAATGTGCTTACTATATTTTAGACATCATGCCCATATTTATTCATTTACAATGTGACTCATTTTTATTTAGTTTATTTGGATTTTTAAAAACCATTTGCAATTATATATAACGAATTATAAAAGTTTTTTTTTTTTTTTTGTATCAGCCCATATACGACCCACTGCAGGGCACGGGCCTCCTCTACAATCGAGAGTACGATTGAGAGTGGTTAGGCCATATAGTCCACCACGCTGGCCTAGTGCGGGTTATAAAAGTATAACTTAATTTTATTAGCGTTAGAAGTGCGTGATGGCCTGTTGGTAATAAACCAGACGCGGCTACTTATATCGTGGTCGCGGGTTCAAATCCCAGGGCACATGTCTGACTTTTCGGAGTCATGTGTGTATTGATTATAATCAATTACTACGAACTTTAACGGTAAAAGGAAACATCGTAAGTATTATAGAGATTTTCATAAATTTCTGTAGTATGTGAACTGCGCCAACCCGCACTAAACCAGCGTGGTGGAATATGGCCTAACCCCTCTCGATTGATGAGAAGGCCCGTGCCCTGCGTGAGACGTATATGGGCTGGTATTATATTATTAAAGTCATTTAAGGTTTTTGTGTTAACAAATGTATCTACAGTTCAAAGAAAAAAAAATTTCGAAACAAAATTCACGATTTAAAGCAAAAACATTTTTAAAGCTTGCAACCCAGCGTCTACACAACACCGATTTGGTAACAGAAGTCAATTTCGCCAAATATCGCAATGTAGCCTGGCAAGCAGCGCACCGCCTCACTAAGTAATCCCTTTTTTCAAACACATAAAATCTGGGAATTCATGGGATTTTCCGGATATCCATCTCGTACATTTACTTCGAATCGAATCGAATTGTACTTGTAATACAAGAAGTATGTTTGTAGAATATGTGAATTGATGTTCATTTGTAATAGATACATTGAGGAAACTCTGAATAAAAATGGTATTAATTTAAAAGGGAATGTTAAAGCGGATTGATCGTGTCTGCTAAAAGTGTAGATAATGCCCAGGTTTTGCAGCATTGTTATGTTTTGGAAGTGATAATGATATAATATGATTGAGGTAATTCTAGTATTTTCTCGATTTTTTTTTTCAAAGTTACTCCCTTTCGTAGATTTATAATATTATATTTTATTAAGCGGACGATAACCTTGTTAGCCACGAAATCGGATTGTGATTTGGAAGGTCGCTGATTCGATCCCCGTCGTAAGAAATCTGACTTTTTCAGTATTCGCTGTCTTGTACCTTTGTCGATGTTTCTACAAAAAGAAAAAAAATACCTATAACTAATGTATTTCGCTTTAATCGATGCTTGCGCTCATTCATTGAGCATTTTGAAATCACAAATAATTCTTTCGTGAGACCGAAAAGTCTCTAATAAAATCTAATACTTCTATGATTTCTTGTATCTTAGTTTCATCTCTGAACTACATATTATGTATATAACTTTAGGCATGTATGTATGATTTACTCAAAAAATAAAGGCAGTGATAATACGAGGCCGGTCATTCCCAATATTTTATGGCCACATACAATTTTATGATTAACAAATCTCCGATTTCAATGAAGTTTCGCAGTTGATTACTCGTATTCAGTACATTGCTCGTACAGTTTTATTATTGCGGCTACCTTCCCCTACAAATGTTTACATGTAACTCGCGGGCTGCAATAAATTAGGGTTGTCGGATTTGGGACAATTAGAATTTTTTGACAGATTAAATCAATTTAGTATTTTAAGAATTTATCTGCCCTCTTCTTACCTATTTAAATTTGTTAAAATTTAAAAAAAAGACGTCAATTTCTTATCAATATAACAAATATGTTCAAGAAGATACGTTGAACTGTTTAACACTTTGAAAGGTACATAGGGGAAAATCATTATTCAAATAAATTGAAAAAAGTCGTATAATCAGATTTAATATACCCGAATATACAAGAAAAAGATCCAATACGTAAATAAAGATTACAGTGTATAGTGAAAATAACTTATTTTGCATTCCCAAAAGACCTACAAATTAAATCTTAGAAATAAATACAGTTTCTTCAAAAAAATTTAACGATACCCTTTTGAATACCTTTAAAAAAAGGCTTTACTTAAATCTCAAGCAAAGTATGTTTCTTTTCAACTTACACCCGTTACAATAAACCCATAATCGTATTTCGTTGATAATTCCTACTTTATATAGATTTTTACATAAGAAAGAAAAGGTCGCAGCCCTAAGCCTTAAGGCGCCCGTTCAATTCCATACGTGTGTAAACGACTTTAGATTCAATCGTTTGAAATAATTCACATCGATTTTGGCAGGAGCCATCGGAAACTTACGCAAACTTGCCACGTCCCGCCTTAGGATTTGGTTTGAGTATTAATTGAAAACATTCGTGATGCATTCAATATATTAATTTTTTGGCAACCGGTATTAACTCTACTTAGCTTACATTTTAAAAGTGAAAATATAACAAAATTAATTAATTTAGCCAAATTGCGCAGCACTGCTTGATTAATATTTCATACATTATTAATATTTCACAGCTAAATTTTATTTTATTAAGTCTCAATCAGATATCATCTTTGTTTACATAAATATGAATTATTCATTTGTAACTCCTACATTATAATGTTTTTTTGTAAAATTATTTTTCAACTATTACTCATTTCAGTACCATGGTAATGAATATGTGATTTTATGATAGCTGATAAACGCAATGCTGTCTAGTTAAAGTATTTAATATTATATGCGTTATCTAAACTAAATGTTTACATCTATCTATACCTAATATAATTAATTTATAACCAATCGATGTCTGGACATAGAAGATAAATGAAAAAATCTAATATGAGGGGGCTGTATTAAAGTCATAGATTCCAAAACAATGATTTTTATAATTTTTGTAAATTTCTTACTTTTTTGTACTCAAATGGATGGGGTGAGACTGGATCACATATACTGAGTGAGAATGAGACGGGACAAGGCGGGATATAACGGGACGGGACAGGATGGCATTTTTTTAATATAGATATCCAAGCAAACGGAGTTGCGGGCAGAAGCTAGTGAAATACTAGTTTTGTATTGGTCACAATTTTTCTTACTTACACGAATGAACGAGGAAGTCAATGTGCTGGTTAGGGCAATGCAATTAATATAAAGTATCCACCAGGGAGGTTATCTCTTATCGGTTGACACATTTATGTTGTCCTCGCCAAAACCAGATACCCAGACGGAACCCAAAATGCGACCCTGGATTGTCTCATGTGGTTTAAATTTTTTGTATGGTGTCGGATATCGAATGAAGGCCGTGTAGCGAAAAACGCAGCGTAGGACGTCCACCCACAAGGTGGCCAGACGACTCGGTAATGGTTGCAGGCTCGCTGGATGCAAGCTGCGTCCAATGACCACTGTGAAAATAAATGGGAGAGGCCTTTGTTCAGCAGTGAACTTCCTTTGGCTGATGGATGATGGATGGATAATCGATATCACGGCGGGAGTCTGTCGTGCCAGTAAATAAACTTAGAAATATGATAACACATTTTCAATATCTCTTCTTAGAATATTGTCTGCAGCTGTCTCAAGGTGCTTCAAACTCTTGGTAATGTCGTGTTCAGAGAATTTCTTTACAGGGCGTTTCATTTTACATTATTTATGTTACAGATATCATGCTTTAGATTCTCTTGAATTTAAATATCTCTTTTAATCTGACGTCTTTCAATTCTTAGCCTGGTAATTTTCCTTAGAATATTTTTGCTATGGTTCTTGCTAAGTCGTATATCATACTGGGTTCGTCTTTACAGTCTTGTCTCTGATTTGTCTTTTTATTTTTTTGTTGTCTGTTAGGAACACAAACATGAAAATAATAGTTAAATAGACATAGTCCATCGTGGTAGAATTTACAACAAAATAACTAAAAATGTATAAAAAAATGTTTAAAAAAAGAACGACGTCAAATAATTGTTTTATTATTTAAAGAAGACGGAAACATTAAAATGTTTTTATTTAATCCTTTTAATCAGGCTTATAACAACGTTCCATTATTAAAATACACAATAAGCGATTCTTTACAATTCTCAGCAGTTTTTCATGCTGTTTATTTTTATTTTTTGCTCTAAGTTTTCGAATTCAAGGTTGATTTTTGAATAAAATAATATATGTTTTATACACATCTGATTTATACACATGCTTAGACAAATTATATTAGTCTGTTATTTCCATCCATCCATCCATGGAAGCCAAAGGAAGTCCACTGCTGAACATAGGCCTCTCCTAATGATTTCCACAGTGACCTGTTGGAGGCAGCCTACATCCAGCGACGTCCCGACGATTAGTCTGTTATTTAGTACTTCATCAATTATTTAATCATCGTTAGCCGCACCTGGATTTTTTTTTTGGCAAATATCGAACTAAATTTTATAGCCTGTAATACCTGATATAATTTTGATATGAAACTGCCAACAATGAGGGGTTTGCCAATACAAAAAAAATATATCTCCATTTAATGCATTGTTTGAGATATGTTGTCACAATGAAAACAACAAGCTTTTGTACTCATAATCTGATAGTATTAACATGGCCAATGTAATAAAATGTGAAAAAAGAAAAACTATCATTAGTATTTCGACGATAGCCCTTTCAGCGACAGAAGATCGTGGTCAACTTATACGTAAATATATTTAAAGCAATGGACTCATGCATATACTACGAGGACATTTTTAGTCACTTCAGTATATTTTGCATTAAACAAACTTTGACAATAACATTAATTTTGACAATTTCATCGCCATACATTTGAGACGTATTTGTCATCGCTAATGTAAGGGATTGACATTTTCAAAATCAAAGTTACGGGCAATGTTAGTTAGTGCCTTTGGGCCTTAGTGTTTTTGTATGTCCTTCATTTTTAAATTAAGTTAATTATAATTATTAACCATCCATCATCATCCATCCATCAGCCAAAGGAAGTCTGCTGAACATAGGCCTCTCCCAATGATTTTCACACACAATTATTATTAACCAATTTATAATATTTTTTCTCCTCAGTGGCTTGGACATCGTGTCAATTCGCCAACTCGTAGTCTTACTAAGGCTACTATCTCGTCAAGGAAGAACCATCATTTGTACAGTCCACCAACCTTCAGCTTCGTTGTTCACTCTGTTCGACAGGGTTTACGTCCTGGCTAAGGGCAAATGCTGTTATCAGGTGAGATTCAACAATTACTCTATCTACATCTTTAGAAGGGTAAAGGAAATCGCTTTTTGAAAACGCAAACATCAGGTGAATCGTATGCTCGTCTGTCTCCTATACCTATTATAAAAGTACAAATGGGTAGCACTTATGGCTGAACGATTTTCCATGATCACTGAGTTAAAGATAATTATTATTGTAAATAATTTATTAAATACGTAATGGAAAGCTAGTATAAAATCAAGTTTGAGGTAAAAAACGCGATGCAGCAAACCGCTGCCAAGAAACTTTCCTAGTTTTACATTGCTGGTTTAATCCGCTTACGACGGCTTACTTTTCTGTAGCGACTTAGTATCGGCTGCCTTCACAGTACGGCAGCGATAAACCCCATGGCTTAACATACCTTCATGGTCATAAAGAGTTTTGGTGATTCACTTCGGATACCCTCTTTTATCTGTGACCTATTACCGTTAACCATAACTTTAGTTTTATTTGTAACCTACCAAAATTATTATCTCACCCGACGGGTTAACCGACATAGTAAGAAATTAAGCTCCTCCTGGTGGTAGAAACTTGATATCCACCCGTATATTACCACCTTACATCACTATGTATTATATATCACTATTTGTCACTACAAATCTGGCATAGTGACAAGTGCGCTCGTCTAGTGTTTTGGAGTTAATAGCATGGTGCATCCGATATCGAGGAGGACGCAATTGCACTTACTTTATACCTACTACCATTACAAAAAATATTACTTCAATCATCGATCCCATAAACTTTTGACGAGAAAATCTTACAATTTATAAACAAGAACCTCTGTGTCACACCGCAAAAATCACAAACAACAAAAACCAACAAACGTCGCCACAAAGTAATCGAGTTTTATAAACACATTAATCGAACCCCCGGCCACACAGGCCGGCAAAATTACCGCAAAATGTAATGCCTCTCAAAGTTTGATTGTCTCCGCGCGAACTAATTACCAAACTCGTGCCAACTGAAGATGCCGATCAATCAAAAGTTTTCAGCCGTAAATTATTGTAATTAGTCAATATAGTAAACCGACCATGTAGACGGAGTAGAAATACAATACCGGCTTACTGATTCGACTGGCATAAACTTGTAAGGTTGGACCAGCAATGTATTTTGATTAAGGAATGAGATTTTTGGAGACAGTGAAAGTTAGGGCCTTGCTATACATAAACAAATACACTCAACAGTCACTTACATCCAGTCTTGTGACGCGGCTATCAGGAACTTTGCGAGTTTTCGGGCTCATAAACACCCAGATTGATGTGTTAATGCTACGGTAAAAATACGTTAGCTATACCGAGTGATACCACTGCCTCACAAATATCGATGTGAAGTAAGAAAATGTTTGTACGTTTCCTTCTACGAACAAAATTGCCGAAGATCCTATGGCTAGTAGTATGAATTAGAATCCACCCGGTTGGCAACAACTGGACACTATGGTGGAAATTATTCTCAAATTAGGTTGCTGCCTTTTGAGCTCAGGATGTGTATGTCTGTTATCGAGCATGCTGCAACAGCATAAGATCAGAATCTCAAAATTATTCTTTTACTAGTTTATGCTCTATCATCATCATCATCATCAGCCCTTCTGCGTCCATTGTTGAACATAAGCCTCTCCTATGGCATGTCACTAGGCTCGATCTTCATCTATACTCTATATTTCAACTAACGCACAACCACATGACTATACATTTTAAGGGCAATCTAATATTTCACTCCAGCCCACGGAAACTCAATTAGAACTGCCGAACAAACCCCAATTCGGCCTTTGGTAAGCACCACTTGATAGCAATTTGCAAATTAAACCACCACTTTCTCTTATTACTTTCAACCTCGCTTAATCTAGAACTTGACCTAACAAATATTTCTTTAACAACTGTGGTATAAGATCCAATGGCTTTTAAAGTATGTTAAAACATGGAATATGACAGAATGTAAGTAGAAATTTTGAGAGGAATCTTAAAGATAATTATTGAAATATGTGGGGATAAGAAATTAGGAAGTTTTTTTATTGCATAAAACCAGCAAACGAGCAAACAGGTCACCTGATGGTAAGTGAGCACTGCCGCCCATGAATATCCACAACGCTGGATCATGGATCTGTTGCCGGCCCAATTGGGAGGGGAGCGGGAAGGAAAAATGATCGGAAGAAAGGGGTATTGGGTATCGGGAAAAGATGTGCCGAGACAAGGACTCGATACTTTGTTGTAAGTATCAAATCCTATAAAAGATACGGGCAAGACTAATGCCGAAATAAGATATACTCCTGCTAATACTCTTATACTCGTATTACATTTACCGCTGGCTTCTATGGCTATAAAAGTCTTTTTATCCGAAGTTATATTCCTTCCTTATTTATAATTTTGTGTCCCGCTTTCCAACAGAGGAAAGTGGACAAACATAATATACCATTAACTATTAATTTTACTCTTTGATTATTTTCGTTGCGGATTAAAGACAAGTTAACAATTCGCGAAGAGTAGCTTAGCTTGTTAATCCTGTCTTACAAGAGTTGCAGTGGCGGGTGTGACTGTCTCCGATTACATTCTATTTCAAACTGTTTGTCTTTACCATATCGACGGCAAAGAATAAATGATCTTATATTAATTAATGCTCTATTTGGACTTTATTGTATTATCCAAATTTTAAAGTGCAAATAACACCAGACCAGAACAAAAAATCCCTACTCCTGTTTTTATTTGAATTTGCAAACTTTCAAAAGTTTTGCCCGCGGACATCTGGCCGGAGACAGCAATTTTAAAACATCCAAACTTCGACATCTGAATAAAAAATCATGCTCCAAGAATTTGATGAAAATATTGAACGATTAATATTAATAAGGTACAGGTTCGTGGCTTACAACTTTCTTTACTTACAATGCGTTGTATTAAGAAAATGTGAGTTCTTCGTATGAGTTTTAGGAAGTAAATAAAAACAAACAAAAACCACAGACAAAAATATGGCCTTGATGGTGTACTTTGGGTAAAATTTTGCAAAAATGTTGCACGTGTAAGTGATTTTATTTCATATTTTTGATATAATTCATACCGCTACTATATTTCCTATTATAGTCAGTGAGGTTTTTAATACATCAATACAATTTATACCTATCGCTTCTACTCCCTCATAATTCCTTCCCCCATGGTGGAAGATCCTCAACTGATAATTCTATAGGTGTTCTGGGCGATCATAGTTAGTAGCGATTATTTTAGTCACATAAGATGTTTGTCATTTTCCGCTCATTTTCTATTAAAAAAAATCCATGCTTGAAATATTACTAAACAGTAAAGAAGCCCCAATACCACAACAAAATACAATAGTTATTTACCTTCAAAGTTTTCCTCTTAAATATCGTTTATAGCTGCTAGTGATGGGTACAAGGATTCATTTATCGATATACTCGTTTCCGATACTAGTAGGACAAAGACTAGAACAAACAGCAAATATAGATTATATCTCGTCTGTCGATGCGATTTTGCCGATCTGTTTAAAACTCGATGGATACACAAAAATACACTTACGTGTGTGGTTATTACGTGCATTTTCCAACATCAGACACAGTGATAAAAATGTTTTAGATAAAGTTTTTACTTCGTTTCTGAGTTTTATTTTCGTAACATGCCCTTAATTTAGCAATGATACTATTAATTTTAATTGGATGGCGGTTTCTGTAGTCTCCTTTTTGATTACTTGTATATAATTAATCAGTAATGATTTTGGTTTTGGCTCAAATCTCGATGGATAACTAATTTATGCAACTTTGTCAAAACCAATATTTTTCTTATCTTATTTTTAAATTTTCCCACTTTACATCCGAGCACCGTATTAACATACACTTTCAACACACATATGCAATTGAGGATCTTATTAGATGGGAACATAAGGACGTATTTAAATTAAACTATGACTAATCATATGAAATGTTGTCTCTTACGTGATCAACCTAAAAAACAGCTTTGCGGTATTTTCGCGTCGATACTGTCACAAATGACTTCCTGCTGAAACTAGTTTGTCATACTTGCTCGTAAACAAAATTCCTTCCACAAAATAATGGTTAAGACAAATTCCACCATACAGTCATGAAATTTATCGATATCGGTCCTGCAAAACCGACACGCACCATAAAATATCGTATGACGGGCATCCCTAACTCGTTGCGAGAAACTACTCATCGCCTTTTAGTGAACTGAAACGATCCTCTTTAGAACTACACCTCCATAACTTTACCCTTGCAATTTTCATATTTCCTCATCGACTTGTTTTTAGTTCGGGATTTATCAGGCATCTTTTCAGTGTACTTTAGTATTTACTGTGGTCCGTCCGGCATATAGATAGTTTATAAAGTAATACTGGTGTTTTAATTTCTTGAAGGTAAAAATCATACACACATAAACTCACGTCTTTTCCCAGAAGGGGTCGGCAGAGGTTTTCCTAGTTACTACCAATCACCCACGTATCGCCTTGTCTCTTCCGTCCCAGGTTGTGATAGGGGTCGAGCCTATCGCCATATCGGGCACAAATTCCTGACTCCGGGTTGACAATGAATAAAAAAATCCAATAACACTTAGCCCGACCCGGGATTCAAATCCAAGACATTAGCGTTGTAATCGTATCGTGGTACTACGCCAACTACGCCACCCAGGCAATCGAAGATAAAAATCGTAGGATGAAAAATAGCTGAAGAGATAGACTATACATCATATTGTATTATGATAAACAATAATTGTAGTATTATTTGTCATATATATTAGACATTATGGCTGATAATCTTACTTTTAACACTCCTAAACTTATTATCGATATACTTTATAATCGATTACGCGGATAAAAGGATAATCGATTTTTAAAACCTACAGGGATGTCGACAATTTTTTCAATCCTCAACATCGCTGTAGAGGTATCATAAAACATTTTATGCGAGAGACATTATTCACGCACGGGTTAAGTGAAAACGATCTGCCTAAGTTATGACAGACTATTATCGTGCCATCGTTTTAGGGTTAAACACGTGTGTTTAGCCGTTAAGTTTATATCTTTTGTCATCTTATAGCAAAAAGTCATTAAGGGTTACGCCGAAGGTGAACCTCTGAACTTCATGAATGCCTTTAGGGTCGTCACCTAGGGTTATTATATTTTCAGTTTATAGAGTGAGTGAATGAGGTGGCCCTTTATTGGGTATATTTTTGTTTATGTATGAAAGTTTGTTAGGCGTTGAGAGATGCGATTTTGTCTAATACAGCATTAAGCATACGTCTTGGCAAGATTCTTGTTATTGGTAGTATGGTGGGAAGAAAATAAATAAATTTAGGTAAATACAATGGACAAGAACCTGCCATTATCGCTGGGCTCCTTCCCTACACTAATAACCACTTCTCACAATATGTAATTTTCATATGCGAGACTGCCGAATGTATTTATCTATTGGAATAACTATATCAGCATCAATGTATTCAAAAATACCTATTTATCTACAGGGTGCCGCTCCACTCCTAGTCCCGTTTCTATCAGAAGTTGGCCACGTGTGTCCCACCACACACAATCCCGCGGACTTCGTTCTAGAAACGATACTGGGAGACGGCGAGGCCACAGCGCAGATGTCTGAACTATGCCAGAATGGAAAACTTTGCAGAAAACTGGACAGAATGACGATGAGGGGTGGAAGGTAAATCGTGCTTTTACATATCTTAGATAAAACAGCTTAAGGGTCATAATTCTTTGCTAGCCACTGATGAGCTAAAAGGAGTTATAGTGGCGGGTACTGTACTGTATCAGCCCATATAAGTTACACTGTAGGGCACGGGCCTACTCCACAATCGAGAGGACGATTGAGAGTGGTTATGCCATATAGTCCACCACGCTGGACATAGTGGTGGGTATTTCAACGAAATATAGTAGATCATCATATTATAAAGACACGTTTCACGAGTTGACATCAAGCATAATAACGATCGCAATATTAAATGTGTGCACAATAAGTTTATTAAAGTTAGTTTACTCAGACCTATACACGTAGAATGTCTGATGTGAATTCATCCATCATTCATACATCAGCCAAAGGAAGTCCACTGCTGAACATAGGCCTCTCCCAATGACTTCCACAGTGACCTGTTGGAGGCAGCCTGCATCCAGTGACGTCCCGCGACCTTTACCAGGTCGTCTGACCACCTAGTGGATGGACGGCCTACGCTGCGCTTTCCGCTTCGTGGCCTCCATTCGAGAACTGATGATGTGAATAAGGGAAGGATAATTCATATTATGTGACGTAATAACATAAATATTTTATGTCTTGTATTACAGAAAGCCGGTGTTACACTCAGACGAGTCGATCCAGAGAATATTCGTGGAACACGTTGCCAAAGAACAAACACAGAAAATGGAATTCCCCACAACATTCTTTACACAGTTTTTAATATTGTATAAGCGAATGTTTGTACAGACTAAGAGGAATTCCGTAAGTTAATTTTATGAATAATTAAATATATTAAAGCTAATATGTACAAACGTAAGTATTACAATGTACACATAATAAAGTTTACTAGTGGTAACAACGATAATACATGATCGTTTCTAATTGAAAAGTAATCACGAAGCAAAAGTTTTAAAAACGCATGAGCATTTCCCCACTAACATTTTTTTTGTATTATATCAGCCCATATACGTCCCACTGGCATGGGCATGGGCCTACTCTACAATCGAGAGAATAGATTGAGAGTGGTTAGGCCATATAGGCCACCACGCTGGCCTAGTGCGGGTTGGCGGACTTACATACCGTAGACATTCTTTAAAATCGCTACGGTGTGCAGGTTTCCTCACGATGTATTCTTTCACCGTTAAAGTGCGTGGTGATTGACTATCAATACACAAATAACTCCGAAAAGTCAGAGGTGTGCCCTGGGATTTGAACCCGCGACTAACATGTCAAAATTATTTTCTTGAATGTTTGATCTACACTAACCTGCTAAGGGCTACGTAAAGCCCTATTTACACGGGAAGACTTAATCGTCTCGAAGATACGATTATCGTAAGGATATAAAAAAGTTACATCGTGTAAACGTTTGTCAAAACACGATAATCTATGGCGGTTATATCATGCGTTAATCGCATACGATTCTCGCGAGATACTCTCCCCGTGTAAAAGGCGCTTAGGAATATGACTAAATTAATCTGTTTCTAAATTATTTTTCTCAAATTCCAGATAAGTCTTTGGATCCAGTTGGCGCATCACGTAACATCAGCCGTGCTTCTGGGCAGTATATTCTTCGGTATAGGCAACGACGGCGCCTTCCCCATCGTCAACTTCAAATTCTGTCTTAGCTGCTTGGTTTTCTTCATGTACACTTACATCATGATACCTATTCTTTTGTGTAAGTATATTCGTTTTTAATTTTTCTTTAAAATATTTGATACATCAAGTACATCAATACTTGATGTAGAATCATCAATTAGTAATTCTCCTAATTAGTACTTATGAGTGCTGTAAAGTGGTAATGTTGTTGTTGTAAGTAATAAAGCTAGAATGTGCTAGAATTCTGTCAGTGTGATGCCTCGGTATGGTTGGACCCGCCGACAAAACTGCTATAATATCTCTTTTCACTAAACTCTAATGTGTACCTAGAAAGAGCTACGCATTCGCGTTTTGTTTATTGTATTAGGGGTATTAATGGTGGACGGCTACCACTTCTTATGAGATGTAATTAGAATTTAATTAAAAACAATGGATTAACCTTACGCCATTACAGCCATAGTTTTAATTCTATATTTTATGATTAAATATATGTTATGTAGGTGTGCTTTTAATCGTCCAACATTTCATTTATTTTCGTCCTAACTCTACTTATAAGTTCTTCTGCACTACTTTCACTTACATGATAGCCTTCGTGGCACAGTTGCTTAAATGCCGGCTGTAAAACAAGAAGACGCGGGTTCAATCCCCGCATCAAAACAAATATTTGTGTGAACCACAGGTATTTGTTTCGGGTCTGGGTGTTTGTGAGACCGAAGAGTCTCTCGCAGTTTCTAAAACCCACGATAAAAGACTCGATCTTAGTGTGGGGTCAGGACTATGTATGTGACGGTTGGGTGTATTTGTCTATTTATGAGTTCACCGCACCGTGTTAACACGCATGTTGTAGAAAGCGGTTACCTTATCTCTATATTTACGACTGGCCGCCTTTCTGACGTAAATGACAAATTTAACTAGCAGATAAAGTTTGAGTAGTAATATTATCATCCATTTCGTCATTATTATTTTCAGTCACAGAAAGCCCACAGCTGGACATAGATCCTAAAGGATTGCAATATCTAGTTCTGTTTTAAAAATTAATTCGTAATTGGTTTAAATTTTAACTCTCATAACTATATTACGTTTTCGATTACCCTTTGGAAGCATGAAATTAATATATTTTTTAATCTTTTTTCAGTCCCTATGGAAGTACGTTTAATACGCCGAGAGTATTTCAATCGATGGTACAGTCTCAAGGCCTACTACGCTGCATTGTCGTTTGCTACTATACCAGTCATGGTGAGCACGTATACTTCACATTAAATGAATATTGGTAGTTAGTTCACATCATAGTTCATATCAATGAGTAATGGTTGTTGGTTTGGATGTTAAAAGGAATTACTTCGTAGCACATTGTACTTACGTTTCTGAAGCATAGAAACTCGAGAAGAATGTTATCAAAACTATTCTCTGTTCCTTTAAAGTAATAAATTCTGAAACTAAAAGTAGGAATAATGTAAGAGATTTTTCTAATGATGTTATAGGTAATAGAACCTTATTTTATTGTGCCGACGGTTAATGACACGTAATTAATTATCGTACAACTAAAGCCCCGTTTACATGGGCAGAGTTTCTCACCTCGAAGATACTTTTTTTTTTATTTATACACGCTTTTTTCCCAGAAGGGGTAGGCAGAGGTGAACTACCCTTGGCAGCAACCGAGACACCCACGTTTCGCCTTGTATATTCCGTCCCACGATGTGATAGGGGGCGAGCCTATCGCCATATCGGGCACAAATTCCTGACTCCGGGCTGATAATGAATAGAAAAATACAAATATCACTTTGCCCGACCCGGGATTCGAACCCGAGACCTCAGCTTTGCAATCGTACAATAGTACCACTACGCCACCGAGGCAGTCCTCGAAGATACGATTATCGTAACGATGTAAATAAGTTGCATTGTGTAGAAATTGTCAGAACGCGATAATCTTATGGCGGTTATATCATGCGATAATCGCATACCTACGATTTTCGCCACGAGAAACTCTCCCCGTGTAAATGACGCTTAACTAAACAATAATTGTACATACATACATACATAAACACACGCCTTTTTCCCAGAAGGGGTAGGCAGAGGTGCTACCTGAACACCCACGTTTCGCCTTGTATATTCCGTCCCACGATGTGATAGGGGGCGAGCCTATCGCCATATCGGGCACAAATTCCTGACTCCAGGCTGATAATGAATAGAAAAATCCAATATCACTTTGCCCGGCCCGGGATTCGAACCCGAGATAATAATTGTCTAGTGCAATAAATTAATATGATATGTTACAGTAAGGTGGTTTATTATTTTACAGTTTGGACTGGGTATCTTGTTCCTGGTGATCACCTACCTGATGTCCGGCCAGTTGCTAGAATGGAATCGTTTCGTTCTGTTCTGTATAGTCGGACTCTTGACAGCTACGTGCTCTGAAGGACTTGGTTTGGCCATCGGATCTGCTTTTAGCGTTACTGTAAGTTGTTCCGTTCTAAATTATTTAATTTTATATTTGTTTGAAGAGAACTATTCATTATTATTATTTTTGTTTGAAATATTCAGATCAAAAAATGTTTTTTAGTATTTCTGATGTATAACGCAATTGGTTATTACCCGGTTAATTTGTAAAAATCTCCTTAAATAAATCAAAGTGAACTTCAAAACAATGTCAAAAAGCTATCTAACTAACGGCGTGCAATCCACTAAAAGCTAATCTTAATAATCTGTATCTGTATCAGCCCATATACGTCCCGGCACGGCACTCCTCTACAATAGAGAGTACGTTTGAAAGTGGTTAGGCCATATAGTCCACCACGCTGGCCTAAATATATTACATTCTTAAAAATCGCAACGGTATGCAGATTTCCTCACGATGTTTTCCTTCGCCGTTATATTGCGTGGTGAATACACACAAGACACCAAAAAGTCACAGGTGTGCCCTGGGATTTGAACCCGCGACCACCGTGAACATGTTGCCACGTTTAGTCCGTTACCAATAGGCCACCACGCACTTAATCTAAATAATATCTATCATTTATTTATATTTTGTTTCAGAACGGCTCCATAATTGGACCTGCGGTAGTTTCACCATTACTAGCTTTATGTTGCTACGGAATGGGCTTCGGACCTTACATCGAAGGCAGTATGAAGGCTCTCATGTCCGCATCATACCTCCGATATGGACTCACAGGATTATCCCTAGCTCTCTATGACCAAAGGCCACTCATGGACTGCTCCATGGAATTCTGTCTCTATTCTGACCCTAGGCTACTTCTCAGAGACCTAGGAATGACTAACGATCATTATTACATACAAATTTTCGGTCTCCTAGCTTTTACTGTAGTTCATAGAACGCTAGCCTATTTCGCGTTGAGGTATCGTCTGACAGCTGAATTCTCAAATAAATTTTTAAGTTATATTAGTAAGTTTTTAAAGCATAGATAATATTTTTTATTATGTATTTAATTATTTTTTTTGTTTTACTTTTAAGTGTTCTTTGACAATTTTGTAATGGTTCTATTTATGAGACGGGAGAAAAGATTAAGGCGTGTAGGCACTTTAAAAGCAAAATTTATGTTTGAATATTCCGGTCATATGTCGAAGGTGATATAAATGCTATCAGGTTGCATTGCTATGATATTTTTATAGGAGAAACAGCTAGGTAGGAAATGCAATCTCAATATTATCATAGAATTTCTAACTTTCTAATCAAAAAGTTCTCATTATATTATGACATGGATTCCCTATAGTAGGTGGTTTCTTCAGATTTAGCTTTTACAATTCGATAAAATCCAATAAATTTTAAATAGTTTTTGTGATGTTGATAAACATATATTTATTACGAGAAGAACCATTCTTCAGTATTAACAGACTCATTCCGCTTAAAGTATATTATCTGTGATAGTTTAGGGTAACGATTTATAGAGGGCGGGGTAAAGGCTAATTTTTAAGCAAGTAAATAGGGATAAGTTTTATTTTTTTATGTATAAATACATGCTTAAAAATTGGTCTTAGTTCTTTTTGAGAGAACATTGTCTAAATAACATGATCAAATGGGGTTTTATTGGTATTAAGTAACGAATATTTCTACACATTTACATTGCGCGTTACGCTTCAGTGAAACGTCAAAGTACAATAAAACGGGGTGAATCAAACTCAGGGGTATAAAGGATAAACTGGTCTGGACAGCGAATCAATCTGTTATTCATGCAAAAAACAGTATTTCTGGAATGTGCAAGAATACACACGATAGATTACGTATGTATATTTCAGTTAAAAACTTGACCACTTCTGCGTCTATTCACCCATGAGCTTCGATCCACCCCGTTTTACGTTACCTATTTTATTAGAGCAGTCATGTCAACAAAATCTATACACTTATCAGTTGTGCGCAAAGACAATAATAGATTAATCTAATTTTGAACGTTATTATCATAGATGCAAAAATCCAATCGTCATATTTGATTATAACGAATAAAGCGCATTTTTTACTGAAGGCTGTCTGAATTACCAACCGCAATCTGAGATTTCTGTTACCAGCATTTGTTTAGGTGTTTTTTCTGGTAGAATAACTCAATGTTCTAAATATATTCATTTCCAAATAGAATGTTACTTCTTAGTTAAGTTTTTATGACGACGACAAAAGTAGTTATATATCGTTATGTGAAACCCCAAAGATTAATGATCAAGATCTTAAGTTTTTTAATGTAAATTTAAAATGGCTAAGGGTATTTATTAATAATAAACTCTTTTTTATATAAATATGTTTTTATTCATACGTCCCTAACTACGAAAAACTAATATGTGCAAGTCTTATTATCAAATACTAGATTGTATTGAATCTGATCTTCATATTCCTATTCAAATATATTAAACAGCCATTCATTGCTGTTTTAATTACAATTTTATTTTATGTTACTTTTTCTTAAACCGCAATGTAAAGTGTCCAACACTTACGGGTTGAAAAAAGTATGTCAGACCTATAATTGGAAAAACTTAGACCAATTCTCTATCCTTTGCTTCAGTTTTTGCTGCATCATCGACGAAAGCGCGATTGAGCCGCCCATTCAATTGTTCGTTCTTTGGTTCATCTTCAATCGTTGGCTTTGGTTGTCTTATAGAAACTGTGGATAAAAGTTATTTCATCCATAAATACGACATTATAGGAATGTCATAACATAAAATAAGAACATACGCATTACATTGCGTTATCAAAAAAGGATAAACAATTATTTAGAAAATATTACAGTACTCAATCCGCACCAGGGGGCTTACTCTATGATCAGAAACGAAACTCGAATGTTCGGACGTTCGACGTCTGAAGTAAGTTATCAGTTTCCACTTCTAAATATCAACACTTCTCTGCCATACTTATCATTCACTCCAAAATAAGTCTATAGTTTGGACGTATGATAAAGGAATATTTTATGGAGTACCTAGGCACATTCGTAAGGTTTACGTGCGACGTCCGAGCATTCGAATTTCGTTTCATTGAGTAACAATCAAGTGAAAAAAGCTAAATTTTTCCAAGCTCAAGTCTTTTGTTAGGACAAATATTGATTTTATCAGGTTCATATTGGTGCTAACTTACTGGGAATTAAGTAATGTTTGATGAGCGTTGAACAAGGCGCGTCTATAACCACTGTTAGCGCAAACGACACGATCACCGTCATTAATAAGTCACTACAGAATCTGTAGAACTGGAAATAACACAAGATTAAAAAGATATATTTAAATTAAGTATAATTAAAATTGCTTTTAGACGAGCAAATTTTATTTTGACGCAAATAAAAAATACACGAAAAAGAAGTATACGAAATTAAATGCCTATTTTTCTAACAGCACAACATTACAAGTTTTCCTTTAGACAAGCAAAATATATTTATACGCAAATAAAAAATAAAACACTAAAAAGAAGTATACGAAATTAAGTACCTATTTTTTTTAGCACAACATTTCTAGTATATATTTTTTATACAACAATAGAAAGCACGAAATAATAAAAAAAGCTACTATAAAAAAATTTTTAACTACAGTTGTAATAAAAAACAATACATGATACTTACACAGGAAGAAACGGTAAAAAACAACGGAGCGACTAGTTTCGAGTTGACCACGAACATTATAGGGTAATGTGATATGTACATGGCGTATGACAACCTACTAGGTACCTTCCACATTCGAAGAGATAAGAACCAGTTGATAGGACCTGTAAAACATATTAAAATATAACCAACGCTACCAACGCTGGGGGGTTTCTAATCTCCGACACGAAGTTCGAATATTCGGACTTCGATGTTCGCGTTTAAGATAAAAGTTGTCCACTTATAAAATCAATACTATTTTTTTTGAAACTCATCATTCACTCCCAACTTAGTCTATGGTTACAACGTGCGATCGAAAATTCGAACATTTTGTAGAGTATTTAGACACATTAATACATTTTTCGCACATTCGTCGTCGTGTCGGAGAATAGAGTAACTTGCTTGCAATTTATAATGGGATATAGGTATGTTACAAAGCGGGCCAGTCGCAAAAAATCCATAAAAAATAATAAGGACCATAATAACACCAAATTATTACGTATGAATGGCAAGGAAGCAAGTTTTGAATTATAATTTCTCACTTACCGCCATATCCGTGAACGCAAGCGAATATGAGCCACCCCAAGGCCAAAGCCCACGCAGGCCTCGAGAAAGAATTGATAATAGTGTCCACTGTCTGGTTGTTCCAATCCAATTGAAGTATAGGATACGTTGACATTATCACCGTCGAAGATAATATTATGGAAAATAGCCACAAAATCACTATATTGGCCTGAAAAGACGATTATTTTGTTAGTTGAGGTTAGGTCAATAATTTTGAAAAAATGTCAACACAAGTCATAATGACAGTTTATGTCAAAATTGTATTTGACAGGTGTTTATAGCTAATAAGAAATCTTATGAATTTGCAATTTAAATAATATATTGTTATCTACGTCTTAATTAATAACTAATTATTTATAAACTTAGGTAAGTAGATCTTCAATGTAGCTTATTTATAACAAAATGTGAATGAGACGGTTTGACTGAGGAACTACAGAAAACCTGCATCAGACAGATTTACAGCCATACACATTCATTTCACTAAAATATTAGGCAAAATAATATTGACATCTCCCTCCGTTTTCTACCTTTTTATTTATATTTAGTCCAGTAATATAAAAGAAAAGGATTAAAAATGAAGTACCCACCCTAGAAATCATTACGATTCTGCCTCTGCACATATGTAAAAGGTAGCCGTATATCATCCCCACGAAGAAAGGCGAGCACCGCGTCAATGTATTGGTGTAGTACCGAATTAAGTAGAAAGCTTGCTCATCCATACGTCTGGAACACAACAATACTACAAATATACTTACCATATACCTACCATACCTCTAATTACTGTGCCTTATGATTGAAAATGACTGGTTGCCCAGGACGCTCCCTTTACGGTTAGCGACATGACTAACCATGCCCAAAATTTTACCAAATACTCCAT
This sequence comes from Theretra japonica, assembly GCA_033459515.1. Classification (NCBI taxonomy): domain Eukaryota; kingdom Metazoa; phylum Arthropoda; class Insecta; order Lepidoptera; family Sphingidae; genus Theretra; species Theretra japonica. The sequence goes on along the minus strand of CM065938.1, from coordinate 3,715,956 downwards.
GGCACTTCCTTGTCACCCGAAACATTAGGTGTTAAGTATCTTAATTTAATGAATTTGCGATATAGTCTTATGGCCTTATTCATAGACAGTTTTGAAACCCTTTTTAGTTATTGAATGTTTTGTCCCTTTCCGACGATTTTTGAACTCAGTTTGATTGAAGAAGACAACATTTTCGATAACTAAAATGGGTTTTAAAACTGTCTATGAATAAGGCCGTAACACGCTAGCTTAATATACGATGATTTTGATAATGTTTCTTATTTGGATTGCTTCCACTGCGTTTACAATATAGAGCATTGCACTCACTTTCCTACTCTTGGACAACAAAGTAGATGAATAGCAGGAGGATAAAAATGCAATGATTAGAACCAAAACAGCTTATTAAAAAGTAAATATTTACTTACGAAGGTACAATAGGCGCTGAAGGGAATTTCATTATAACGTTGAACACTGTGGCTGGGACCAAGGCCAAAATCATGGCTACTGTTAGCCCAGACCACGCCGTTCGTCTCCTTGTGCCTAAAACCCATACTAGGACTAGAGGTGACAGTATGTGAAGCTGAACGTCTACCGCCAAGTACCATGTGTGAGGGAGACACTAAAAACAATAAATAGGGCATAATTTAAAAAAGTTTGAAGTGAAATCAAGGCGTGTTGCTGCGCTATGAACAATGTTACCAACTTCAGAGTGGAGTTGTTGTTTTGCGATTTCAAATCATAATGCTATGGAGATTGCCCAATGTTATATCATTGCAATTTTAAGAAAAAGACAGTTTTAAACAATAGCTGATGCTGAATACAGAAAAATCTAAAAGTATCGGAGATGAACAACGTTCTATTTCCGGGACACTATATTGGGCTGGTCGAAACCGGATTCACATAGAATAAAGCCAAACAACGATACACAGTATACCTAGTAACCTTACTATGACCAAAATTCCACCATGATGTATGGTGATCGTTTTCTTGTCATCATTTTCTGGTCTCCAACAATCTATCTCCGAAAGAAACGACCAAAGCTGTTACTCTCATGTCAGTTTATGTTGATACAATGGTACTCATTTGTACTATAACTTCACCAAGCTGCCTTTAACACCCAACCACTTTCTACAACCAATAAAATAACAATCACTTACCCCATTACGAGGAGTGGCATAATTATGTACGTGCAACAAGGTGGACCACCAAAACGCTCGGCATCTGTTAGTACTGATAATAACAGTGTTCCAGTATGGACCGTCCGAGATTCGGTTCATTACTGACGCTTGGATCAGCACGAACGATGCTAGTATAGGAAACATACGCAGTAACCGATTCAGGTAGAATAGGTGGATGTTCTTGAACAATTGTGCTGTGGACAAGACGTATTCTAAGGATTTATGCTATAAGGATATATATATTTATATAATTAAAAACAAATCATAATGGGTCATTAGTTTCTCTTGTCTTACTCCTGACACTGTCTTTTCCCAAAATCTTTATTTTGCCATCATCGTAGACTACCGCAGCTTTTAGTGTTGCCAAAATGGCAAGACTGGCTCGGCAAAATAATTATAGTGTTCTTTGTGGTCTTTTTGTGCTACTTTTACACGCTTGTCAAGTCTCGACAAGTGTCTACAAACACAAGCGTGTGAACGGGGCGTTTGGCAGGGCTTGCATTAAGTTATCGCCGATCCGGGCTAGTGATTTTTTAAATCACATATTAACAAAGATTGCGGCAAGCGCTTGCAATGTATTTACACATTGACCCGTGTTTAGTGTCGAACACACAATCTCGCGCCCAACGGTGCTTTTATGCTGCACTGAATACAACGGCGGATTGACTATGAGTATTTGGTCACACGATGATTTTTTTTATTGCATAGGTCCGGCAAAAGAGCAAACAGGTCACCTAATGGTAAGTGATCACTGCCGTCCATGAACATCCACAACTCTGGATCATGGATGTGTTACCAGCCCAATTGAGAGGGAAGCGGGGAGGAAAAAGGATGGGAAGAGGAAAGGGGTATTAGGCATCCGGCAATCTCACTCACCGAACGAAACGCGACAGCCAAGCTATGGCTTCACGTCGATTTCCTGTGAGATGGTGATACCGCCCCGGATGAGCCTTAAATTTCGTATATGATGTATGTAAATGACATCCAAACGTTTGTGAAAACTAGGAGCTTGTAGACGTTTGCCAATCCTCGGCAAGCGTGTAAACGTAGCATTAGGTAGAAAATCGCCTGGCGACATCCTATTATTTACCATAATCGACACTATTATATATTACTCACTTATTTCTTAAAACCTCGCATCAAGGACACAAGATATTGGAATGACAGTGCGTTTTTTTTTTAAATATTTTTGTTTACATCCAAACTAAATCTAATCATGACTATTTTAATATAATTTTATCGTATTCTAACAGTGTTAAGCTAATCATTTCTTTTTTATCAAACATGCGGAGTGCTATGTACAAAATGTAATTATTTCCTTATAAAAGACAAAGCTAATCGTATAAAAACATTTGATAAAAGACATCTATCTTAAGCAAAGGGATTTGATTACTTCAATGCCAGACGATATTATGAATCATAAGCCTTGGGACAATCACTAGCATGAATGTATGACGGGTATAGTACCACGGGTTTTTAATAACAATTTTTTTTTTCATAATTTATGAATTTGTGGGTTTTGTTTTTTAGGCTCGACGGTACATAATCAATAATTAATATTAGTTATATAATAATAAATAAATAAATACACCCAACAGTCGCATACATAGTCTTGACCCCGCACTACGAGCTACGAGAAACTTTCCAGTCTCACCAACACCCAGACTCGAAACAAATACTTGTGGATTACACAAATTAAATAAATAACACAGTTTTTAAATAAATACAACAGACATTGGATTGTGAGAGTGTACAAAGAGCAGATCATGTTGATACACAATATAATGCCATAATAAAACGTAATTTAATCTGGAAATCGGGAGATGTAAGTACAGCACGTATTTTGGAGTCGTTGATTGATTATGTGATTAGGAAGTAACGACAAATAATTTGGAATTGTGTGACTGCAAATTATTTGTAACGACAAATACGTATCAAATTAACTACTTAAAGTTTTTTTCTATGCTATTACGTTACTATTTTGTGAGGAGAAATAAAGTTTAAGTTTATTATTACTCAAAATATCTATGGTACCTTAAATATCTATTAACAGACTTACATCTAGTAAGTTTCTCAGCAGTAGTATAGACGACCAGCATGCCGCTCATCAAGAAGAAAGTATCCACAGTGATCGGAGCGGCTGTGATCCACAAAGCTGAGAACGACATCATCCACTGAAACATAGAACCTTTGAATAAATTTATATATAATCCCACGTTAATCAAAAGCTTAAGTCCAAACCAAATATTTGTTTAATTTATATACATTTGTTTCAGATGATGAAGGGCGATAAAGGAGTCCAGAATTTCTCATACCCTCGACACAAAATATCTCGACTATGTTTAGGACTATTGTATGTACGAACTTCGAAAGTGAAAGAGGGTGGCTATCGACAATTATTTCCATTGCAATATACAAGATTCTACTTGATGGGAGACCACTGTGAATCGAAAATTGAAGAATTTTCGATTCACAGTGATCAAAATTGTCATTGCACTTCTGGAATGACAATTTTGTTTAGTGATTGGTAGAGGCACGACAAGAAAGTGCGTGGTGGCCTGTCGGTAAACGGACCTGACGCTGCTGCCAAAATGTTCGCGGTGGTCGCAGGTTCAAATCCCAGGGCACACCACTGACTTTTCTTTAGTCATGTGTGTATAGATAGTCAATCACCACGCACTATAACGGTGAAGGAAAACATCGTGAGGAAACCTGCATACCATAGGGATTTGCAAGAATGTATATGGTATGTAAAGTCCGCCAACCCATACTATGCCCGCGTGGTGGACTATATGGCCTAAACACTCGTACTCTCGATTGTAAAGGAGGCTCGTACCCTGCAGTGGGTGTCTGAGCTGATACAGAGGCCCCACAATCCCTTGTTTTTCATATTTTCATTATCACATATCATGCTATCAGGTAAGCCGTAAGCCGTTTGTATTGTATTGTATCAGCCCATTTACGTCCCACTGCTGAGCACGGGCCTACTCTACAATCGAGAGAATCGATTGAGAGTGGTAAGCCGTTTACTCTTATAATATAATTCAATGAAATAAGGATATTTACAATAGCTTCAATGCTCGCGATCTTAAAATTCAAAAACGTTAGGTACCATAAAAAAAGGTTCTAATTTTAAAAACACACAAAATTAGGTTATCAGAACTAAATGACAGCCTCCGAGTCGCAGTTAGTTAAACGCCGACTGTGAAAGGAAAAGCCGCGAATTGGCCCCTCGAATGGAGACAGTTAATGTTTGTGTGAAGTGTGAGCCATTAGTATTTCTTTCAGATCTGGATGATTGTGACACCGAAATATCTCTAGTAGTACCTGATACCCATTACTCTAGACTCGATCTTAGTGTGTTATTGTGAATTTTGTATGTGACTGTTAGGTGTATTTTCCATACATACATTAACATCACGCAAAGGAGTGATAAAGATAAAGAACGCAGAAGGGGTAGGCGGAGGTGCAACCAGGAATCCCACGTTTCGCCTTATGTGTTAGATATGATAGGGCGCGAGCCTATTGCTATATCGGGCACAAATTCCTGACTCGAGGCGATAATTAATAGAAAAATCCAATATCACTTTGCCCGACCCGAAACCGACCGAGCTTTGTAATTCTACCGTAATACAACAACGCCACCGAGGAAGTTGTAGTAGGTGTATTTTCTATTTATTTATAAGCAATACTTACGTCACGAGCATCCATTGGATTTGCCAGTAGCTCGTTGAATTGTGACACGTATGTATGTCCAATTATGACCCAAATTATAGCCAACACCCTGATGCCGTCGAGACACTCCAAGGTACCAGGCACTGGTGTGTACGTAACCAAGCGACGGGTGTTCGTGTACACAGAAAACGATTGAAGAACTTTGTTGATTTCTTTTGGATCTGGAATACGGAATATGACCTGAGCGGATGCTTACAGATTCACGGCCTTATTCATAGACAGTTTTAAAACTTATTTTAGTCATCGAATGTTTTGTCTTCTTCACTGGTCTTTATTCCTCAGATTTTTAAAGACCAACAACAGACCAAAGAGTGGCGTTTTGTAGGTTTTATGGACAGCAGTTAGTACTCACTATCAGACAAAGTATTCGCTCGATAAAAGAACAAAATTACAAATATACCTTCAGGGCCTTATTAATACATACATACATAACCACACGCCTTTTTCCCAGAAGGGGTAGGCAGAGGTGCTACTAGAACACCCACGTTTCGCCTTATATATTCCGTCCAATGATGTGATAGGGGGCGAGCCTATCGCCATATCGGGCACAAATTCCTGACTCCGGGCTGATAATGAATAGAAAAATCCAATATCACTTTGGCCTTATTAATAGACTCTAGAATAGCGAAGTATTCCTGACTTTTTAATCAACACGGAAATGCATAGAGGACTAGGCAACCATCGTATTGTAGTGACATTATTCAATATTATAGTCGAATTAATAGTCAAAATAATCCAGTCAATTCTAAAGCCTTGGACTAAAGTTAAAACTTCGCTCATCCGAGTTTATTAATAAGGTCCTTGGAGTTTCATATAATCCATCCAAAACCCAGTCAAGGTTGCGAGTGAGAGATATAAATAAATTATCCTTGGGTCATGGTTATCAGAAACTACCCTTACTATATACATTTGATCAAACCTTTACAAAACTACTGGCACAAAGAAGTTTAGTAAATATTGACATTGTCGCCTATCGGCAAATCTGTACACGTTGTAATCGGTTACAAGCGATACATTATCGATAAGAGAATCGTTCCGATATACATGTCATATATTATTCTTTATAAACGTGTTGTTTTATCTATTGATCACGTTAATTATAAATTCAGGAAATGGACTTCAAACGCGCCAAATGTACTTGATTACTATTTAGAAGGTCGAATGAGGGTCTTGTCGACTATCTTCCCAAATAGTAGTAGTTCTCCCCTTTACTGGTCTCTCATATGTGAGAGTATGTATAGAGTACGCCTGGGTACGCCACTGCAATATCTATTTATCCCGCCAAACCGCAATGTAAAAGTGCTGTTGTGTTCCGGTTTGAAGGACATTATAGCCATCGTAACTACTGGACATATTGAGATTTAACAACTAATGACTCAAGATGGCGAACGCAGTGGAATGCCATGCATTGCTTTGTAATTCATGGTGTTTGGTTTTGCTACTGTCCATGAGCCGTCGTATCGCTTACCTGATGGTATGTATGACGAATGGCATACTCGTCTCGCCATTTATTGCAATAAAAAAACAGTGTACACTAAAAAGAAACAAAAAGCAAATAACATATGGCAACTGCCAACAGCTCAGCTTGATGGTACAGCTGAAATATAATTAATCATTGTAATCAGCCTATCCTCAGTACAAAACCAAGATAACAGTAACAACAACCTTGTGGTATAACAAGACGGTTGGTTACCTGCCTTTTTACCTTAAATAAAATAACATAAAATCTTACTTCTTTTCAGGAAAATGTTGTGACGGACGTCGTAAGCTGTACTCAATAATGTTAGTATACCAATGATACCGAAGACGACACTGAAAATGAAACAATTACTTTATTATTATTTATTTATTCGATGATGGCCGATGGAGCCAAAAAGTTCAAAAGGCCAAAATATGGTGTGATACTTCACACCTCATATTCAGTGAATGCTGTACGAAATTCTAATAATATCTAGCTGGTAATAGGATATTCTACTAATTTTCCCTCTGCACCACCCAAAGGTCGACTGACAGAGAATGCCTCAGGCATTAAGTCCGCCTTTATAGTTTGAATATAAAGCATAAATAAATAAATATTCCTACCCGCCCAGATAGCGACCATCGCACATGTTCGTAAAAACCTGTCATAGTGAGATATGCGAGTGTCATGGTTAAAAAGAAAGAAAGAAAAAAGGACAGAAAGAAAGAAAAACTGATTTATTAGTCGGTTGTCCTTTCGAGTGCAGCCTCTGTAACTGTGTTGACCGGCAACAGATATCATTCTTGCTAGTAGTAGCATCTGTGACGAGCCAATAAACCAAACAGCACTGTCGGTATCGTAGTTACGATCCCGAAAAAATCACAACGATCCGTGCAGTAATTTGTGAAGTGAATTCTTGCAGCTCTAATTACGTTAATTCTTTCCCTTAGTATTTTATTTAACATTTTATTATATTATCCGATTTGTTAATTTAATATTATGAAGACATTATAGTTTAAAATGAATAACAGGTCAATAATGACCACATATTACGCACTGACAGCCTCCGTGGCCCAGTTGGTTAGACGCCGCCTGTGAACCAAGAGGCTGCGGGTTTGATTCCCGCATCGAGACAAATGTTTGTGACCCACAAGTATTTGTCTCAGATCTGGGTGTTTGTGAGACCGAAAAGTCTCTCGTAGCTTCTGATACCCACGACACAAGACTTCATTGATCTTAATGTGGGGTCAGAACTATGTATGACTGTTATGTGTATTTATTATTATTATTTACTTAGCAGCCTATGGTAAAATCAAACTAAAATAATTTCTACTCAAAAACCCAAATAAGTAATGATCAAATATCACGACGTATGTTAAGGCTATTTCCGCTACGAGTATAATATTTACATAACAAATTAAGTCATCAATTGTAATTAGGACTTTGTCAAAACAAAACCTTGACAATAAACATTAATCATCGAAATCAACAACAATAGTCATAGATTTAACCCATTATCGTGTAATTAATCAATAATTACTCACATTACCAAATAATCAGCAACTACCCACGGCTTATCGTTGGGCAAGCGGCAAAAGTTATCTTCGTATTGGAAACCTATAGAGGTCAGGTTGAACATCATGCCTTCTAAAGCCTCACGTGTTGTGCAGGCTTTGGGAATACATACAGCTAACTTTAAGGCCAGCTCACCGATACCTTCAATTTCTAGCCTGCAAGTAATAAGTCAGTATTTAGATCCTAAATGAGAGTAACCAAGATTATACTTAAATATTGTTGAGAGACGTCATGACCTCCTTTATCGTTACAAGTTTCCGAGATAAATCCATAAACACCGCCAACCAAAACGTCATGAATCTTGAACACAACTGTGAGTGCATTGCGATTAATATCTAATATGATGAACCAGGAAAACTTCCTTATTCGAAGTATTCAAGAGTCAGGTTATCGTAACCTATGTCTAGAAGGGTGTTTCAACGTCCTTGTCAATGAGGAAGAAATTATTGCATACATATATAAAACCACGTCTATTTTCCAGAAGGGGTGGGAAAAGGCGCTACCATTACACCCATATTTCGCCTTGTGTGTTCCGTCCCGCGATGTGATAGGGGGCGAGCCTGTCGCCACATCACGGACGTATACCTGACTTCGGGCTGATAAAGCATTGGAAATTCCATGATCACTTTGCCCCACCCGGGATTCGAACCCGAGCCCTCAGCTTTGTAATCGTACCGTGGTACAACTACGCCACCGAGGCAGTCTCAGAAATTAATTATATGGCAAATAAATAAGCAGATGGCAGAAAATTCGTATTCGCTGAAATAGTAACTGCCATAGTGACCCATGTAAAATGCATAGCGTTTAGAGAACAATCTGTAATACCCGGTTTTGAATACGCCGGAAAAATTGTTTCAACTGCTTACAAACGAAGAAAAAAATGTGCTTTATTAGTCGATACTTAGATAAAGAATGGAAAAATGAACCTGGATCACGTTGTATGAAAGAGTCAGTGAGCTCGCTTTACTGTCCTGATATAAAGAAAATATAGATACATACGAATAAGGATCAATTTCATCACTTGGTTGCAAAAGCTTAGAACGTCTGAGCCGCTCGTATGTTTCGTTGGATATCCGTGTCGAATTTGGATTCAATTCGGGCCATGGAATGTCGGGCCAGTCCAAGTCAGGCCATTGGGGGAACTCGGGCAAAGTCGGCAACTCCAATTGTTGATCTAATGGGACGCGTATAGTGCAGTATTTTCCTTCAATGGCTAGGTTGGATGCTGTCTCTCGTATACCCAGACATTGATGATAATTTCCCATATCGAGCAAATTGCCTTGGAATATACCTCTTGGTGTCCTAATTCCGGCATCGATAACTGTGAATAAAAATATGATATGTAAACACCACACAAATAAAAATAAGTGGTAGAGCCATACCTTGGCAGTTATGACGACTCGCAGTCAATATTTTGATTTTTAAAAAGATAATAAGCTTAGGAGTACTAATATGAGATAGATAGTTACTACCAAAATATAGGTTGTAGGATCAATTAATTTCCGATATGCTTCAGGCTTCAATCTTGTAATCTCTTAATAATAACAAAAAATACTTCTGCACAAGACAAAAAAAGGAATTCAAACGTTTGAAACTGACGGACACTTACATTTAGCGAGCAGTACAGTGTTATTTCTGCGCAAATAATCGATTTGCGTCTGACACAATTCTGGATCCAACACATCTTTGTACAGTTGCAAGTCTAATGCACCATTAGGCAAGGATAATGGATCCTTCATTTCCAAAGACCCACTTGCATGTTCATAAAAATATAAATTCACATACACTAAAAATATAAGCTTATCCATTTCTTTTCGTGAATTCTAGTTCACTTAAAGTCGATCTATACATGTAATTGCGATGCCCCTCGTCAAATTAAACTAATCTATACAAACCCGCATATAAAACTAATAATTATGATATAAACTAACACGCATATGATGAGGTACCGCACAAATCAGGTTTTTGATAAAAAGATAATGTTAATAAAGTTGTTTATTGATTAGCGAATTATAGTTATCATAGATAAATAATGAACAATTGCTGATACGTTTACTAATAGTACTGAGTAATACACATATTCATACAATGTTTTGGTTTTGTGTCTATATTGCCCATACCTCCTCTAATTTTTAAGTGTAAAGTTCTTTAACATATTCTAAATGACATGTGTATAATAATATTGTGAAAGTATGGGGCCGTTTAAGTATTACGTAATGTTCCAATTATTGTTCAAGACATCTTTAAAAGTGCGTGGTGGCCTGTTGGTAACGGACCAGACGCGGCTGCCTACATGCTCACGGTGGTCGCGGGTTCAAATCCCAGGGCACATCTCTGACTTTTCGAAGTCATGTGTGTATTGATAGTCAATCACCACGCACTATAACGGTGAAGGAAAACATCGTGAGGAAACCTGCATACCATAGCGATTTGTATAAATTAAATCTCTATGGTATGTAAAAGTCTGCCAACCCGCACTGGGCCAGGATGGTGGAGTATATGGCCTAACCAATCTCAATCGTACTCTCGATTGTAGAGGAGGCCCATGCCCTGCAGTGAGACGTATATGAGCTGATACAGACCATGACACCCGTGTCCCGAATCCGAGGATTCTGAGTTTTCGATGATATTGGATGTTTGCTACTCAATGTTAACCGTCTGCTCACTTTCATATGAACTTGGAACGTCTACGCCGTTCTCATCGATCCATTCAAAATCGTGGTGCACTTAATTTTGATAATGCACATCCGTTCATTAGCACGACGACAAGCGATTCTTAGAGGATTATTTGTGGGAATCTCCAAAAATGGGTTTCGTTTTAAAACAGACACAATGAGTGGGTTGACATATATGTAAAAAAGTAAATAACTACTGCTGACGTGATCACTTTCTATACCCCGGGGGAGGGGGGGGGTATAGAAATGGTATCCCCATGTCATCAAAAATAACCAAAGCAAAGACCCCCCACAGTGCTTGCGTAATTCTTGAACGGCAATTCTTCTATGTAGTTTTTTTCGTAAAATAATTAGTAGCTGGCTGTAGGATTTTAGTTCTTGGAAAAGTTTGTGGTTTCCTTGATAATACGAGTATTTTAGAGAATGTACGCCTGATGCCACAATGGATACTAGACATAGCATCCACCCATCATAAAATTTAAAATCTGCAATAATAACCCATTTTAGTGTGCCACATTAATACTTTATCTAGATAGCAATTCAATTAGCATACGTGCTGCGTACTTACTGCTTTACGTCGGTATACAATTTATAGTCTTACGGCCTTATTCAAAGACAATTTTAAAACCTATTTTAGTTATTGAGTGTTTCGTCCCATTCGAACGACTTTTCAATTCTGTTTCATCAAAGAAGACAAATTAATTATCCATCCATCCATCAGCCAAAGGAAGTCCACTGCTGGACATAGGCCTCCCCCGATGATTTCCACAGTGACCTGTTGGAGGCAACTTGCATCCAGCGACATCCCGCGACCTTCACCAGGTCGTCTGACCTCCTTGTGAGCGGACGTCCTACGCTGCGCTTTCCGCTACGTGGCCTCCATTCGAGAACTTTTTAGCCCTTTAGGCCATCAGTTCTCCGCGCTATGTGCCCCGCCCATTGCCACTTCAACTTACTATTCCGCTGGGCTATGTCGGTTACTTTAGTTCTCCTACGGATCTCCTCATTCCTGATCCGATCTCGTAGGGAAACCCGAGCATAGCCCTCTCCATAGCTCGTTGAGTGACTTTGAGCCTCCTAACAAGGCCCATAGTGAAAGGCCATAATATAGGCCATAATAGGCAACATATGATTTTTTTAATATTGTTCATTATTTTATTTGGTTCTGAAAAGCATAATACATACATACATAAATAAACACACGCCTTTTCCCAGAAGGGTTAGGCAGAGGTGCTACCAGAACACCCATGTTTCGCCTTGTATATTCCGTCCTATGATGTGATAGGGGGCGAGCCTATCGCCATATCGGGCACAAATTCCTGACTCCGGGCTGATAATGAATAAAAAATCCAATATCACTTTGCCTGACCTGGGATTCGAACCCAAGACCTGCGCCACCGAGGCAGTGAAAAGCATAATATGTATTTGGGATTAAAAGAAAAGATGATTGTGCAAATCTAAATCTTAGTTTTCAATATCATCATCACAGCTGATTGTTCTATGTAATGTAAATTTTAATTGTTTCCTTTTTTTCTGTTTTTAACAAAACAATCTGTATTTTTATGTTTTCATATTTTAGATATTATATCAAATGTAATAAGCTAATATTTAAGCTTAATAATCATTTGAATAGAGTTAAAATTATGTTATGAATAGGTACCATGAATTAAATATATATATAAGAATAACTTTTCAAAAACTATGAAGCACAAATACTTTAGTAAACTGTCCCATAATTTTTGCTACTATGATTTTATAATATCCCACATTTAACTATTTTTTTATTTATTATTATTTTTTTATGTTTCAAACACACACACACAAACACTATATTATAGCACTGAGCACAGAATATTTCATATTGAATTTTAAAATACTTATAATAGTATTAAACTTAAAAGTACTAAGTAAGTACTTTCCAAAAAGAAATATCAATTACACACACATTACTTATGCATCAAATAGTTTCAATTGACAATATAAAAGTTTTGAATGCCAACGGAAGTCATAAAAGGTTGACATAAATCTTTAATTACCTTAAAGAATAGTAAATTTCGTTTTTATTACTAACCTTACAGATCACACAAAATTAACATATAATTAAAACAAATAACAAAATAATAATGTGAATTTTGAATTAAGAGTTTTTGTAGTTCTATTAAAAAAAAACAGATGTCCCATTCAGTCCCTATCTAAAGAAATTGAATTCAGTTTGGGCGAAGAAGACAAGACATTCAATAACTAAAATAGTTTTTAAAACTGTCCATGAATGAGGCTGTATATGTTTGATATTACCTCGCCTGCTTAATTTTTTCTTGACACAATGCACAAAACTCACACATAATAGAAAAAATAACATAATAGAAAGAGTTAAATCAGATGTCTGATATATGTAGGTATGTTAAAAAATTATTAACATGCTTAGAAAATCTCTATCAAAATCATCATCAGGAACATTGAAAACTTCACTTTTGAATATAGGCCTCCCTAATCAATTCCCTACAACCTGTTGGGATTTGGGAAGTTCCTGCAACCTTTATATGGTTGATTGTCCACCTTGAAGGTTGTTTTCCAATGTAGGTTTTGCTGGTACATAGCTTTTATTTGGAACGTTTCACATAAAACAATGAAAATTTATTTATTTACTAAAAAATTATACACCAATAACACATATTACTTTGTCAAGTGATACATTATTGACTAAATTATTGAATGAATAATTTATTTATGAATATGATGAAATATGTAACAATGACCCTGTTAATATATAAACATTATGAAATTGTATATTAAAGAGGAACAATTGTGTGTGTAGAGAGTTATCATATCAAACAACTGTTTTTTTTTATGGAAAATAACCAACATAGTTCTAACGGAAATGAGTGTAGCTATTGGTGTGGTTTGAATTCAAGATTAGGTAATCCAATTTAGATTTATTATATTTATTGGATTATATTTGTTGGATTTAGATTTTTGGCTTGAACAATCTTATTGGAATAGAATTTGTGTATGACATAAAAATGGGCTGACAATCTATCATGTTTGAGACTAGAACAAGATTGTAACGTTTTAAAAAATCAAATTTATATTTGTAAAAAACAAACTATACCTAGGAAACCCGCTGAGCTTAAGGGCTTAGGTCAATTCTTTGCGTGTCACCGTGAATCTTGAACAGGAGTTGCAGTGATGTCTTGGTGAGATATTACAGCGTCTTACCTTTTATTAATTGTTGATAGGTATTCCTTTTATGGTGGCTTACGATACGATATAAGGTAAACCTTAGGATCGTGCAGATATAAATACTCTTGGGATTTTGTTGCCTTATCCATGTTGAAAGATGAACAAAAGCGAGTTATTCAGCAATCTTTCAAATTTGAATTTGATTGTGAAATATATCTTTCTGCTTTCCGTTATGCTACGCGATTTCAGGCTCGCTTTCTTATTTCATAATATAAAATCGTCTTCAATTTGATCGATATTCCACTCCTCGTTTGTGAAACTAATTGAAAAATTGTACATAGTAAATCATAGAAAATCAGGTTTGCTACTAATGTTGTTACTCAATATTAAAATATGATTATGCATATCGTTCATTTGATATTTTTAATATGGGAGTTCTTTTAATATTAGTCTGTGTTTCGGAGAAAAATGTAAATAAGCAAAACAATTAATGTCAGTTTGACAATTGATAACAGTGTTGCCAAGACCCATTTTTTAAAAAGATAAGGATTATTACCCTATTATTGATCGTGATAAGAAAAAAGTAGAGTTTATATATGTATATCCCTATGTACTTTTTGTTTGTATATAAATGTATACAAGCAAATGACGGTTTCTGATCCTTTCTGATTACTTTTTGCCACTGCCTTTGATCTCGGATTTATAATATTGTGATAGCCTGGGTAAGGTTTTGCACTGTAATGCACTAGAGAGTTATGCTTTATAATAAGTATAAAAAAACAAAAGCACAGTTTATAACTATTATCTTTTATTCAAACTAGAATTAGAAAATAACGCTCTTTACAAAAAATAATAAAACAAAAATAATAACTGCATATCGTGTCTTAAATATTTTGCCTCCATGTTCCGATTATTTTTATTTTTGTTCACTTAGTACAATGCACAACAATTATATTGTAATTGGTTTTCACTGTACCCTTGCTGTCGTCCACTAAATTCATATAACGTTTTGCATCCATAAAGTCATCCAAAAATTCTGGCCACAAGTGCTTGGGTATATCGAATCCGTTTATTGCAGTTATGAGTCCTGACAAAAAAAATTAAAAAGTTGTTTGTTACTTAGTCCTGTAATCTGTTTTATACATGAATGTTTTATATGCAACAATTGTAATTAAACCAAGTAGGTACCTCGTCATCATCTTTTGCAAGCGGTTTATAAACACAGGTACGAAAATTTACATAGCTACCTAATAAGAGCTATTAAAAATCAAATTAGGCTATAATGGAACAAACGAACAAAATAGGAACGAGTGTCAGTTGGTTCAATTCCAGCACCGAGACAAATGTCTGAGTGAACCATAAATGTTGATGATGTTGTGAGAGAGATACCTAAGTCGCTTAAAGGATCTCATATGTAGCAACGACGCTGATCAGGCGACAGGGGCTGTGTATTTTTAAAATTGTTAGGTATATATTTGCAGTGGAGATAAATTAACAAATATATCCCTCCTATAGGAGGTTGGGAAAATTATACAAATCCTGGTATCAGATATAATTACTGATATATTAAGGCCTTTGTATGAATAACCTAGTCAACTGTTTAGGTCAAATTAATTAAATAGGTTTGTTACTCACCTCTGTAGTCTTCGATACTGTCGTGGACGAAAACACGTTGTTTACATCTTACATCCAGAATGTTAAACCCAATTTTCTTCAAGAGCTTCCTAACATAGAGGTCAGGGTCCTGAACAAAAACAATAAGTACCTATTAGATATACAGGCGAATGCATTTGATAAAAATCAAACAAATTAAAGCAAAGTAAAGGCACCACGTTAGTTCGAACCTATATATTATTTCTTCAATATTCTTTAAATTGTCTCTATTGCACACCGCCACTTACTTCTGATACTATCCATACAAAGGTTGTCTGGAAGAAATTGCTTTAAGCGATGAGACTGCTCATTGTAATACGTTCTTATATTTTAGTTGGCTGGTTTTGTATTCATTGTTGTTCTTTGGTTTAAAATAAAGAGTATGGTTTTGTATATAGTATGAAGTCTACCAACCGCAATATGCCAGCGAGTTAGACTAAAGGATCTCCTTCAAAAAGGATTGATACTAAGCAGGCAACCGGTGGGAAATGAAGCCATTCTGCACTGTGGTCGAAAAGTCATGCTAATCCACCAATGATTAAACTGCTTATAGGATTTATTCTCTACAATTGAGAGTACGATCGAGAGGGGTTAAGGCCTTAGACTATATAATCCACCACGTTGGCAAAGTGCAGGTGAGCAAAACTTTTGCATACCATATAAATTCTTATAAATCGCTACGGTATGCAGGTTCCTGACGATGCTGCCTTCCCTATTATAGTGCGTGGTTATTGACTACCAATACACACAATATGACTCCGAAAAGTAAGAGGTGTGCCCTGGGCTTCGAACCCGCGACTACCGCGAACATGTTGGCAGCCGCATCTGGCTGCAATAGTCAATACAATAGTTTATGGTATAGTTTGTCACTTCAACGCTTAGCTAATACCAGCAAATCTTATGCCTTTAAATCGGAAAGCCCCAACAACTTGTCGTTATTGTGTAAAAGACAATAGAATTACACTGTTCTTTCAGAATTGGAGTAAGATCCAGATTTGCATAAAACGTGGCTTTAATCATGAGAAGCGACTGTGTAATTAGCATACATTATGCAAATCCTCACTGGACCTCGCTTCAATCCTTTCGATTTCTTAATAACCATTTTATCATCGATGGAGTCTTTGTTCGAATTACGTAACTCGTAACATCAAGTGCAGTGTCACTATGCGGTACCAGTTAAGAATAATAATTCGAACAGGTATAATGGTAATACCAAATTGCCGGTAAACCTAAAGTGATACCTACTAAAATGAAGTAATTTATAATACCTGAAAATCGTGATAAGGTGATGGGTACAGAGCAATGTCTTTTTGCATCCATTGCGACCATTTATTTCGTGTTGCGAGTATTTCAAATACTGTGTAAATATCGCTTATACCCAAAAATATTGAAAAGAATTCTCCACCTTTAGGCAATATGTTGTAAATATTGGTAAACGCTTTTCTGAAAAAAAAGGTAAATGTGTCTGTATGTCCTCGCTCAAATCGGTCTAATTAGTCACACAGGCTTTGGTGTTCTCTCCAATACTAACATCTCCAACAGACGCTATTTAATCACGTAGATGTTAATTGCCAATGATCGATGATGATGGGAAAATAAATTAGTTCTGTAAATTTACTTTTCTTTACATAAAGTAGCAATATTATCTATTACATTGTTGCGAAATAAGAAATGACACGTGTAACCGATTCCATAGTGTTTCGTTGGAAAATTTTCAACTTAAAATATTTTGTCAGCATTTTGTATTCAATATGTAAAGAAGGACTTCTGCTTCAATGTGGACAAGGACTTACAAAAATACTCGTAAATGTCACTTGATATTATAAAAAGCTACACTAGCTTAAGTAATTACAATAGGTACTTACTCATGGTCCCTGACCCAGTGAAATAAATACATCGCAAATACGTGGTCATATTGTCCCTTCATATCCTCTGGTACTTCAGCAAGCACGTCAAATGGAATGAACTTCAACCGCTCGTTACCATATTTTAGGTTGGCATATTTAATTACTTTCTCATTAATATCTGCACCAGTCAGTTCACAATCACTGGGTATATACTTAGCTATGATTTTAGTAACACTGCCATCACCGCTGCCGATGTCAAGCACTTTGGATTTGCTCCCAGCAGGCCATTTGAACGTATGCGCGTAAAGTTTCAAACAATCTTCAGCGTCTTGCCTTGGGTTACCGTTTCCTTTTTCATACATTTCAATTATTTCAAATTCATTGTAGCACCACATGCTGAAATGTTGAAATGATTAAAAAATCATGATAGTCGATTTTTATGTAATAAACATTTCTAAAAACCATGTCTAAAAAATTATAGGTAATGTACAAAACTTTGTAGAAAAGTTGCTAATTTTGGAATTTGCAAATATACTAATATAACAGCTGATTGGAATTTGTACGATAAAAAAATCAACGCGTCTAGTTTTACAGATAGTTCACTCCCAAGCTTGTAAGACGGCAGAGAGTAGGACTTGATATTATAAGTAACAAAATAATCAGAAGAAACATTAAGCCTTGTACCGGCAGACTCAAAGACTATTTCCGGTCCCTGGCTTGAAATGAAATAAAATCAATTTTGAATATACTTTACGTGAAAAAGAGTGACTTGATCTTGAATCTTGTTTGTAAGTAACGTAAGACTGTACATCAGTAAATGTGACACTAAACGTAAGTTTTGATCAAGGGAAATGGGTAAAATGTGAATTTTTGAAAGATACATAAGTTACATGATTATTTCCAGTGCTAATACCTACTTGTTTCGACAAAGATGAAGCAAATTAAATTTAAATTATGTGTTTAAGTAAATAAAAGAAGTAAATAGAATGCTCACCCAGTTCCTTCAGCTACGTTTCCATTGCGGCCATCTTCCTTATTGTCCATTTCGCGAAGATTCAATGTCTGTACTCTAGGTGTATCTTGTTGCAACGTATTATATATAGAACTTTAGAGATCCTCTGTTATTTTGTTCGTGGTTTTTTTACTTATTTTTCGCTGTTACAGTCTAAAAGTTGACTCATTTGCATATAAATATAGCTTTTATTTTTATAACTGTTATTTTCTAATGGATCTTACGAGTTTTATGAGTATTTAGTAACACGCGTGTAATTTGCAAGAGAGCGAGTAAAATAAAATATTACTAGGTTTTAATTTGCAATTCGATGTATCAAAGGACACACGAGTAAATAGGTATATTCTTCAATATAGAAGATAACTGTTACCTAGCCTCACGATCATGGTTATCTTATGAACGTTCTATCAAGGAGGAAAATGTCTATTGAATTTACTGATCACTGGTAATCATGGGAATTTATAGAACATCATAGATAATAACGTAATTAAATCACGGAAGGTCAAATTGACAAACTCCGTGGCGCAGTTGGTTAGACGCCGGCTGTGAAAAGTGAGGGTGCGGGTTCGACCCTCACACCGAAACAAATATTTGTGTGAACCACAGGTATTTGTTTCGGGTCTGGGTGTTTGTGAGGCCGAAAAGTCTCTCGGAATTCCTGATACCCACGACACAAGATTAGATCTTAGTGTGGGGTCAGGACTATGTATGTGACTGTTGGGCGTATTTATTATTATTAAAATAAAATCTAGGGTTTTAGATACTAATAATAGATTAATGATTGATTTATTTTTATACCTTTATATGAACGAAGCAGACTATTCATGTAACTGTCCTAAAATGTGAAACAATGGACTAATTAATACGATAAAACTATAACCACATAAAGACGCAAGAATTCATGTATTTATTATGCAGGCAAAGAATAGTGCAATTAAAAATTATGCACAAAATTTGTTTATAACATAACATTTATTTAAACGAGTATATATATATTTTTAAATAACTAAAATTTTATACTTTGCACTGTGGCAATATTGAGTTAAAAAATGTTTTCTATGTTGATGAGAATTAAATTGTATTATTATAATTATAAATATTACAATATGTTCAGATATCAGTATTAACACGCTAGCATAAACTATGACGCAGGCCGCTTTCAACAGGTCAATGTGGAGATCCTTGGGGGAGGCCTATGTTCAGTAGTGGACTTCCTGTGGCTGAAGAGAGAGAGAAACAGAGATAAACTATAGGAAGTCGAAAATATAAAAATACATACATACATAACCACACGCCTTTTTCCCAGAAGGGGTAGGCAGAGGTGCTACTAGAACACCCACGTTTCGCCTTATATATTCCGTCCCATGATGTGATAGGGGGCGAGCCTATCGCCATATCGGGCACAAATTCCTGACTCCGGGCTGATAATTAATAGAAAAATCCAATATCACTTTGCCCGACCCGGGATTCGAACCCGAGACCTCAGCTTTGCAATCATACCGTAGTACCACTACGCCACCGAGGCAAAATATAAAAATCAAAGTTCAAAACAAACATATTCGTAGTAACTGATTTATACTATTATTTTTAATACATCGCTTCGCTAACTTAGAAACAGAAGACAATTTGATGAATTCATGTGGGTTATAAAATATTAACATTGAAACCAGAAATAGCTATGTATGTGATCAGAATGTAAACAGCAGTGATCAAAATTCATCCAAGAAGGCTAATGGGGTTATTTGTATTTGCAAAATGTATTATAACTATATATTTTAAAGTAGAGACAGTTTGATATCGTACAGAGTGCTATTTAGTATTTATAGCAATTGTGTGCGCAGAATTATTTTTAGGATGTATTTGTAGTAAGTGCGTCGTGGCCTGTTGCTAAAGGATCAGACGCAGCTCCCAACATGTTCACGGTGGTCGCGGGTTCAAATCTAGACCTCTGAATTTTACGAGTTATGTGTGTATTGATAGTCAATCACCACGCACTATAACGGTGAAGGAAACATCGTGGGGAAACCTGCATACCATAGGATTTTTTCAAAACTTATACGGTATGTAAAGTCCGTTAACCCGCACTAGGCCAACTTAGTGGACTAAATGGCCTAACCCCTTTCAATAGTACTCTCGATTGTAGACGTGGATTGTGCCCTGCAGTGGGACGAATATGGGCTAATATACTAAAGTTTTTAGAGTAATAACATATTTTAATATTGCGTAACTGTTTTCCAATGGTGTTTAACTCAAGATGGTCCAAATTTTTAATTAAAAATAACTTAAGAATACTGATGGAATGATTGTGAAATGTGATCAAGGTCATTTAGGTTGTAAAAACTAAAACGAAAACAATTAATTCATGGTATTTATAGCTTTTATTGTAATTACATTTTATTGAAACAGCCTTCGTCTGATAAAATTGGTCTTTTGAAGTAACATGAAGTTTATTAGCAATATATATAGCTATGCACAATTTGAAATAATATAACTTGAATTACTCGTATAAATAATTATACAACATTACAGGATATTATAAGAACATTAATCGCTTCCATCTTTATGCTCTTCACAAGTTGGATGAAGAATTTCGATCTGAATTTTTAAAGACAGTAGTGAGTATTTCGAAAACTTTTTGAAATGCATTATCATACAAACTCATCAGTTTTACATTTATGGAATGTTTTATGTTTCATCAGTTTATAGAATGGGCTGATTTCTTGATAATAATGACTGTATTTTTGTGGGATACATCCTTCGTTACTTCAAGAATTGGCACTGTTTTCCTTATCAGGGCGTAAGTTACAAGTTGCTTAGTTATTGTTCTTTACGAATCGGTTTTTCGCAAATGATTGATTGTTTAGCTGGACGAGAACATTGCGTAGTAAAACCCATCTTTTATTCGTAGGTGAAATTTCAATTAATATATCTTAAAAAAATTAACAAAACTGCATTAAAAAGTGAATTTCGCCAAAATGGTAGTTACGCCCTTTGTGGGGTAATTGTTATGGTTATTCTTAGTTTTATTCACTTGGTACAATGAACAACAATGATATTGTAATTGGTTTTCACTGTACCCTTGCTGTCGTCCACTAAATTCATATAACGTTTTGCATCCATTAAGTCGTCCAAAAATTCTGGCCACAAGTGCTTTGGTATATCAAATCCGTTGATTGCAGTGATTAGCCCTGAAATAGATTAAAAGTTACGTTTAAAACGTGGTGGATTCAGTTTTGAACATGATTATATTATTTACTGTTTATTTACTTTTTATATATGTATATATTTTGTATGAAAGACCCCAAAGTGCACAAATAGCAAATAAGGGCTTGATGACTGATACATTGCTTACCTCTGAAAACATCGATATCATGGACGTAAACTCTTTGTTTACATCGTACATCCAGAACGTTAAACCCAACTTTATTCAAGATCTTCTCAACATACAGATCAGGGTCCTGAACAGAAAATAGGTGTTAGCGTTTGTACAGGCAGTTGCGTTTAATATTAGGACAATCTTTCTCCCACCAAACAGCAATGTAAACGCATTGTTGTGTTCCGGTTTGAAGGACATTGTAGCCAGCGTAACTACTGGACATAATGAGACTTAAGAAGTTATGTCTCAGGATGGCGAGCGTAGTGGAGTGCCAAGCATTGCTTTGTAATTCATGGTGTTGTTTGGTTTAGCTACTGTTAATGAACGATCGTATCGCTTACCATCAGGCGAATGGCATGCTCGTCTCACCATTCATTGCAATAAAAAAAAATAGCTTATTGTATATACATAAGAGATTTTATTATGACATATTAACATTACAATTGGTGGTCTTATCGCTCAAGAATCTAGGGCCTAGGCGATTACTTTCAGCCTTGCGATGAGTATAAAAAAGGAATAATAAAAAACTATTGCTCGTAAGATTTATACCGAGGCTGAGAATTTTATAGCATTTTTAAATTCCTAGTTATAACCAAAACCGAATTGTCACTCCAATGCTCATGTTTTACAAATCTTAAGCCTTTATACCAACAGACATAACAACTTATTTTCATTGTTATTTATGAGACAAGACAAATTACTTATAACTGGCATGTTAATATATGGCTACTTTTTATATATACTTAATATATGCCATACTTTTTTTTGTTAAAGCCTAGCTAAAGCCAAGTTGTAGGCAACTCAAGATCAATATTTAAAAGTAACTTTTTTTTTTAATAAATACACCCAAAAGTCACTTACATAGTCCTGACCCTACACTTAGATCGAGTCTTGTGTCGTGTGTATCAGGAACTACGAGAGACTTTTCGGTCTCACAAACACTCAGACCCGAGACAAATGAGACGAGGTGCGGGGATCGAACCCGCGGCCTCACTTTTCACAGCCGGTGTCTAACCAACTGCGCCACGGAGGCAGTCACTTTATAGATAACTTTAAACTTTTTAGGTTAAGCTACTTTTAACATCGAACTTGAGTGATACTTAATAATGAAAATGAATAAAATACCTGAAAATCGTGATAGGGTGGTGTGTAAAGAGCGATGTGGTCTTGCATCCATTGCGCCCACTTATTTCTTTTTGCGAGTATTTCAAATATTGAGAAAACATCGTTTATTCCCAGGAATATTGAAAAGAATTCTCCACCTTTAGGCAATATGTTGTAAATATTGGTAAATGCTTTTCTGAAACATTTTTTGAAGATTATTATGTACCTACTTTATTCACAAAAGATATTTAGAAAATATTTTGCATACGTATTAAATTATAAATTTCCTTCACTTCACAGGGCTTGATATGGTTCTTTAGAAAAAAAAACATGACGGGTGGAAAAGGATATAATATAAGTAATATTGATTTTGAAACCCTTCGGATCAATAAATAAAACGTTCAAAATGGAGGCCACAATTTTCAATACTGAATTCAAATTTAGTTCGACGTGTCCATAGTTGATCAATAAATAATTAAAACTTACTGCTACGAAAAATTTCATCACATTTTTTGAAAATTAGACTTGTTTCGATTTCATTTGGCATCAAGTTTTTTTTAATTTATTTATTTGTATATAACACGAGTACAATAATTGTTAGTATATGGATTAAAAACCACTGAGGTTTATCCTAATGCTATATAAATTTACGAGTTCATGTGTGGACATGACAATAGGTTAGTTTAAATTAAGTACATTATTCTAGATATAACAGAAACTAGGCACGTTCTTAAGCTTATCTATTAAAAATTACAAATCGTCAATTAA
This sequence comes from Theretra japonica, assembly GCA_033459515.1. NCBI lineage: Eukaryota > Metazoa > Arthropoda > Insecta > Lepidoptera > Sphingidae > Theretra > Theretra japonica. The sequence goes on along the minus strand of CM065938.1, from coordinate 3,692,415 downwards.
AATGATAAACTATAGGCATACCCGTCACAATGCTACAAAGTGTTTGTCGAAGAGGATTTTTCAGAAGTTTAAAAATCGAGGATATGACAAGTTTTTTTTAATAACTGTGTCGTCATAGTTTGGTCTATCTCCCGTTACCGGTTTATCGTCTAGTTCTAAGACACCCTGTGTATTATTTCATTGCATAGTTGCTAGATCAAAGCCCCGCAGAACCATTTGTTTTATATTCATTATTATGATCTGACTTGAAAACGATTGACCTGGTACAGGTCGCGGGACGTCGCTGAATGCAGACTGCCTCCAACAGGTCACTATGGAAATCATTAGGAGAGGCCTTTGTTCAGCAGTGGACTTCCTTTAGCTGATAGATGGATGGATGAAAACGACTTCCTTACGTAGGTAATATAAAAACCGACACCACTCAAATAAAAAATAGGTACTTACTCATGGTCCCTGACCCAGTGAAATAAATACATCGCAAATACGTGGTCATATTGTCCCTTCATAGCCTCTGGTACTTCAGCAAGCACGTCAAATGGAATGAACTTCAACCGCTCGTTACCATATTTTTGAGTGGCATATTTAATGGCTTTCTCATTAATATCTGCACCAGTTAGTTCACAACCACTGGGTATATACTTAGTTATGATTTTAGTAACACTGCCATCACCGCTGCCGATGTCAAGCACTTTGGATTTGCTCCCAGCAGGCCATTTGAACTTATGCGCGTAAAGTTTCAAACAATCTTCAGCGTCTTGTCTTGGGTTACCGTTTCCTTTTTCATACATTTCAATTATTTCAAATTCGTTGTAGCGCCACATGCTGAAATGTTAAAATTTGAATTGATGTAATGTAACATAATAAAGATCGAAAACTAGATTTTGGTACGTAGTTATTGGCCTCTCCCAATGATTTACACAGTGACCGGTTGGAGGTAGCCTGCATCCAGCGACGACCGAAGTACGACGTCTTATTGGGAGAGGCGTATGTTCAGCAGTGGACTTCCTTTGGCTGATGGATGGATGATAGGTTATTGCAAACAATCGCCTAGCGGGTTTTATCTAAGTTGATATTTTGTATCAGAACTTGATCATTTATGAAATTAGAAATATTCATATAGGTGATAAGCTGATAAACAAGTACAAACAATGAACACGTCTTGTTGCTAAAGACAGCTCATTCCAAAGCTTGAAATTTCAAAATTGATCGGTAGATCACGATAATCGGTAGCAATAGCCTTGTAATATTTTAGTATGACCAATGTTAAATAAAACAACAGTGTAGAGAACGTTTAATATGGAAACGTTTAACCTGAACGATAATACTAGATATGTATGTATGAAACTGTATTTTTGTTTTTCTGATACAAATTTAAAGTTTTCAGCTGGGATATTGGGAATAATTTTAACTTTCCAAATAGATGATAAGATTACGAGTATATCCAGTTACAAATGTTTGTTTTTTACTTTGATGTAGATTAAATTTTAACTTGCTGACTATTTTTAAATAAAACAAAATGTCTTAAAATTTAATTCAATATAAATTATAGATTTCGATGCATATTTATTTTATTATATGTATTTATACTTTGTGCAAAATATATGTATGTTTCTCCAGTTTGTTTTATAATATTACGTACACCTCATGGTACCCCTTGTCGTCTCTGTCTTATCCATCCTATGGTTGGTTGTCTGAAAGAGATCACCTCGAGCGATAAGACCGACATTGTACTCTTTTCCATTTCGTGGTATTTTGTTTATTTTTTTTTATCATTGGTGTAAAATAAAGTTTTTAACCGAATAAACTAAATACAGGAGTAAATAAAATGTTCTTACCCAATCCCTTCGGATATATTGTTATCGCGGATATTTTCCATATTGTCCGTTCGCAACGATTTACTGGCCGAGTGTATCTCTTTGCAACGTATTATATACAGAACTTTAGAGATCCTCTGATATATAATTTATTTTTGGTTTATGTGCTTCGTTTTCGCTGCCGCAGTCAGAATTGAAGTTTTTTTATGCAAGTATTGGTAAAATGTTGCCGTTATATTTTAAAAATCTACAGACTTTCACAGGCTTGACGAACATTAAGTACTACGGGATATAATTTTAGTGTATCAGCTCCGATACATCTCATTGCAGGGCAGCCTGCTCTACAATCGAGAGTACGATTGAGAGGGTTTAGATCATATAGTCAACCACGCTGGCTTAGTGCGGGTTGGCGGACTTTACATACCATAGAAATTCTTACATATCGCTATGGTATGCAGGCTTCCTCACGATGTTTTCCTTCGCCTTTATAGTGCGTGGTGATTGACTATCAATACACACAAGACTCCGAAAAGTCACATGTGTGCCCTGCGATTTGAACCCGCGACCAACATGAACATGTTGGCAGCTGCATCTGGTCCGTTTATCAACAGGCCACCATGCATTTAGTATGAATTTGGTTAGTACGAAATTCTTTAAAACCATATCCATCCTCCACATGGGGTAGATTATGTGAGATCTAAACTAAAGTACAAATTAGAACCCTCCTGGATGTGTTAATAAATAAAATCGATATGTTAACGACACAATATCTCGACATAAATCATAATTTATAGCAATCAACTTAGAATTAAAGCCGTTGAATAAAAACAGGAAAACCGAAAAAAAAATTAATGAATTTAATATTCGAGGCTCAGAAGTGGCACGAAATGAAATCGACTCCTTCATTATTCACGATAATTATAACAGAACCTCATAGTCATAGCCGTGGTTCATGTGTTATGTACGTTAGATCAACGAGGAAAAAAATATTACTGAGTACTCGCAGTCATTGCTGTAATAATTAAGTCATTAAGAACCCAAGTTTAATCGGATGTGTTTTAACATAAAACATCGTTTAATTTAATGAAGTCTTGGAAGGTAAAATATTTATTGGAGTTTAGTCACTAAAACTTGTTTTATAATTGATATTTTTTAACATAACTTGAACATTTTGACACAAGGTCGAACGGTTCAAATTTGATTTCGCTATATTAATTAACACAATAAACAATTAAATATTCATAAATGTTCGCTAGGGAAAATTTTGGCGAAGCCTTTGTTTAGCAGTAGAATTTCTATGATTTTTTTATACTATGGGTTTGGCAAACGAGCAAACAGGTCACCTGATGGTAAATGATCACTGCCGCCTATGAAAATCCACTATACTGGGATTATAGATTTGTTGCCTGTCCATCAAATTGGGAGGCGAGCGGGAAGGTAAAAGGTTGGGAAGAGAGGCAAGGTGTATTGGGCATTCTGCAATCTCATTCCCTGAACGAAACTCGACATCTAATCTGTCGCTTCACGTCGATCTCCTGTGAGACAGTGATACCGTCCTGGACGAGCCTACCCATTCATGCTAAGTCATGACTGAGAACGGGATAGATCTACCGCTTTGAAACCCATTTGTGCCCGAAGAAGTACTTACTGTTCTAGTCAAAGATCGTACTTCAGATCCTAAGTTAGTCGGTTAGGTAGGTAGTAATAGGATAGTAATCATATAACACTTTATTAAAACACCATATAACACGATATACAGAACAAAAACAAAAAGACATTTACAGATTTGATGAATCAATAGGCGGTCTTATCGCTGAAGTGATCTCTTCCAGACAACCTTTCGAGGAGGAAAACAAAAGGCGGTGCTTTATGATAGTATGTGAAATTTTGTGATCACCAACTTTTCTATGATATCAAGTCCCAATATTGTAATTGAAAGTATTGGATAGTCTTCTGGGAAATTAAAAGCCTACAACATCTTAGTAGCAGAACGCCGCGTTCTTCTTCCCAGGCTGGACACCCTTCTAGTGTGCGCTAGGCTGTATCATCCAGGCTGTTGTCACAGTGGTGACACACGGCGGAATCCTCTTTCTGCGCCACTCGCTGCAGGTAATGTTCGAAGCAGCCATGCCCGGACAGCACCTGTGTCAAGCGGAAAGTCAGTGCGCCGTGGCGCCTGATCATCCACCTGTCAAGGATAGGACGCACTACCTCAACTAATCTAACACCAGCACTGGGATTTTCCAGCCTGGTTTTCCAGAAATTGAGGCAGTTTTGAAAACATACATCACTTCAAAAAGCCAGAGAGGTATCCTGCGATTCTAACTCGCGACCACCGTCTTAGTAGCGATTCCCATCCGTAACCAATAGGTCAGTACATCAGTCATAAAAAAATATTACTAAAAAATAAAATCTGACTTATAAATATAACACTAAAAAGTAACAAATTATACCTACTTCATTGTACTTCATTAATTGGCTTATTAGCCAACAAATCATAATAATATATGAGTAACATATTGAAGGCCAAAATTAAATAAAATTATCAGTTAACCTTTGGATGATGAAGAGATTGTACGTGTCATCTTTAGCTAAATTGATTAAGCCACGCGCAATAATGTTGGCCAAGGAAGCTTTTTCACAGATATCCCCTTATTATGGAACGTTTGTAACAGGATTTTTGTATTCTTTATTCTGTATAACGTTTATTTCTGATAGTTTTCTTCAAGCATAAACCATTCTCTGTTAATATTTTTTTTTGTTTAACCTTACATTTTGGAGATTACATACAATACGAGTATACATACATATGTAATCTTCACGTTGGTATCCCATATGAGTGGGCAGAGACCATGTATCAATGACCTCTTGACTAAGGAAATACAAAATATAAACATAAAAATATTAAAGTGATACTGATTAACACTATTAAGCCCCATTCACACGAGGAGGCTATCTCGCATCGAAGATACGATTATCGTAAAGATATAAAAAGTTGCATCGTGTAAACATTGTCAGAACAAGATAATCTATAAAATACGATTGTCGCCGCGAATCTCTGCCCGTGTAAATGGCGCTTTAGGTTTAAATATAGATATTTTATTGTCATTGGTCCTTTATGAGTGCTAAATTTCAAACTAAAGATTGTTTACGATCTTTTGGCGTGCGATTGCGCTGTTGTCAAAATATTTGGAAAATCACATCGCCCGCGTCGTCCGTGCTGCACGAGTTCGAATCGAACGCGTTTATCGATTTTGATCCCGCTCACATTATTCTTTGTGTATTATATTATCGCGTATTGAATTAACTGCTGTATCTTTTAAATATAAAGAAAGCACAATAATTTATTCTCATTATTATAGTTTTATTAGATTCATACAGTCCCTCATTACAGATTTTCTCATAAATCTTCCATGTGCAGGCATCGATCAGTTACAAATTGTAGAAAAAAAATTGTCCTATTACATAATATAATAAACTTGACATAATTATTTTCACTCTGATGTCATTGTCTTTGAAAAAATATCGACATGAACTACTTGGTACCTGATAGTACATCACTAGAAAATTGCCATCCCGACCTGTCGCGTAGAGTGCATACAGACGAAGGTAACATACGCGTGTTAAAAATAGCTACAGATAAATTACACTATGTGAAGGTTGATGAGGTTATTTGTATTTACAAAATGTATTATAACAGTAACTATATATTTGAAAGCAGCGACAGTTTGATATCATACGGAAATCTTTTTATGGCAAGTCCGTGATCAGAATTATTTTCATAATAATATATTTGTTTCAATAACTTAGAGTTTAAATATTGCTTTGAGGTTTACAATGATGTTTAACTAAAGATAAAACATCAATAAATAATAGTTAAAAGAAATTGCAAAACATGTTTCAGTAAAAGAAAAAAAAATCAAAAATATTTATAATTGTTACCTACTCATTAAGAATAGAAAATATATAAAGTACATTCAGTTCATTGTTAAAGATGTAGCGTGGGATGATCGATGATTATTATTGTAATTTGTAAGCATACCTCGCTTTTCTTACTTCAGTTATCAACCCAATATTTAGTTTTCATTGATCCCTTGGTGCCAACCCGCACTAGGCCAGCGTGGTGTACTGTATAGCCTAACCCCTCTCAATCGTGCTCTCGATTATGGTGGACGCTCGTGCCCTGCAGTGGGACGTATGTATATGGGCTGATAGAGTACAGTACAGATGCCTTAGGTTCTTCTATTGAATTCATAAAACCCTTTACATCCATGTAGTCATCTAAAAAGTTATGTCTTATATGTTTTTTGATGGGGAGCTGAATAAGGTAATCGTGGTTTTAATAAAAGACACCTATTGCCAAAGATGAAGCTATTTTAAAGTCACTTAGGCGTGGTGGCCTGTTAATAACAAACTGGACGCTGCTACCGACTGTGACGTGTTTTGATATGTCGAAGCAACTTATTCCAGTGATGAGACCTGAGAGAAATACGAAAAAGAAATACGAAGAAATACGAAAAATCACTCTGTATAATAATAAAAAATATACAGAGTGATTTTTTAAAGTATGCACAATGTTTTTTATTGAACTCAAGACAATAATACTGATTAACACGCGGTGGAAAATATTTAAATTTACACACAATAAATAATTTATTTCCATTTCATAATATCTTCATCAATGTTCAAATTATACTCAACATCTGGTACAAGCACACAGACGCGCGCGATTACCTATATGTGTGTAGTTTATGAATGGATTTATTACGCTCGTGCGAATTATCTATGAATTTTGTTTTGTGAGGATAAAAATTATCGAATATTTAGAAAAATATATATTTCATTTTATTTTACTAATGGACTTGTTCATGATTCTGAACCTTCTGATATTTGTGCACTCAAATAACCCTGTATAAGAGTTCGTTATACAGATAATGAACTCTCATTCAATTCGAAAGGCAAATTCTGTGTATTACTAATTTCTATTAGACTACATCACTACTAATCATAGAGTCTACTCGATTCCAATAGCATTTGTGGCTGAAATTTGGGATGCATGAAGGAAATTATGAAGACCAACTGAATCCTGGTACAAAATTATACTGTCTAGTACAATTGAATAAAAAACTTATGTAAATGAGCTCCAAGAGTGTCGAAAACTGTGCCTTAATTGTATGAAATGTTCATTACTTACTTAAAATCATCGATATCATGGACATAGGATCTTTGTTTACATCTAGCGTCGAGGACATCAAATCCAACTTTTTAAATTTTTTTGCCACATGTCGGGATCCTAAAGGGTATCATATAATTTAGTTATACAATGTCCACAATAAATAATAAAAAAATTATTTTGACTTTTATTAGTCATATCTACTGGAACCATCAATTCAAAGAGCAAGAAATAAATACTTGATTATTTATTTATTTTATTTTATCAGCCCATATACGTCCCACTGCTGGGCACTGGCCTACTCTACAATCGAGAGAATCGATTGAGAGTGGTTAGGCCATATAGTCCACCACGCTGGGCTAGTGCGGGTTGGCGGACTTACATACCATAGAAATACCGTAGAAACTTGATTATATTATACAGATATAATATTTTATAGTTTAATCACGACCATCGAGTACCTAAGCGACTTATGTTCAATGTCAATGTTCTCCATACTACATAATGACACAAGCATAATGTCATAATTTAAAATGCACATTATGGGCCTTATTAATAAACTCGGATGAGCGAAGGATTAACGTTAATCTAAGGCTTTAGAATTGACTCGATTATTTTGAATAGCGAGGTATTTACGACTTTATTAATAAACACCGAATTGCATAGAGGGCTAGGCGACTATCGTTTTGTAGTTACATTATTCAATATTATAGTCAAATTAATAGTCAAAATAATAGAGTCAATTCTAAATCCTTGGACTAAGCTTAATCATTCGTTTAACCGAGTTTGTTAATAAGGCCCAAATAGTTTATATATTAACAGCCTCCGTGGCGGAGTCGGTTAAAAGCGGACTGCGAAACGAGAAACTACGGGTTCGATGCCCACTTTGAAACAATTGTTTGTGCGATCCACAATGATTTTTTCTTAGTAAAGGTAATGAGACCAAAAAATATCGGTATTTTTGCCCCCACGACACAAGATGTGTACTTTTGCCTATGTGTGCGACTGTTGGGTATATTTATCTAATACTCGATAATCATGGTGCGGTGATATTACATGCTCTTTGATGTTTGCCATCCATTGCGCCTCCTTGCTCCGCGTAGCGAGTATTTGTAATACCGAATAAATAATACACATTGCTAAAAATATAGAGAAGAATTCTCCACATTTAGGTAATATGTTTGTATGTCTTTTGGTAGGTGGTATGTCTTTTGGTAATCATAAATATTGGTGAATGCTTTTCTAAAACAAAAATAATCATTTATTAGCAGTTCACCGGCAAGGACGGTCCAGGTCTTAATGAATAGTAATATTTTACTAATAAATTATCACTTTTAAAGTTGGTTCAAAAATATGTCAAGTGTAATGCGAAAGCAATTTAAGACACATATTAATTTATTATGACAAAAAAGTAATGTGATCAGTGATCTTTTTAAAGATAAATAATAAAAAACAAGAAATATGACACCTAAAGAACTGATGGCATTTAGGTAAAACCGGGTCTGACATTTTATCACAACTTTCTGAGTGGAAAGATAGCACTATACAGTATGACAAAAAAACCGTGTCCGATCCAGGACGTGCATTTGGGTATCTCAAATGTAGTATTTTAAAAAATACAAAAAGAAAAACATCATAAAGAATGATATATTTATCGTAATATAATACACATTTTAGTTTCAATATTACCCTAAAGGTCGCGGGACGTCGCTGGATGCAGGCTGCCTCCAACAGGTCACTGTGGAAATCATTAGGAGAGGCCTATGTTCAGCAGTGGACTTCCTTTGGCTGATGGATGGATGGATGGATGGATGATTACCCTAAAAATTAGCAGTTTTAAATTCTGACAACAACAACACACGTTCTGACAATTCTGAAACGTCGAGCCGCACGTTGCTTGTTACAAACGCACTTAGCAGTGTAGTGCGAGTTTTCATATTTTTTATTAATTTTATTAAACATATTTTTTTATTATAATTTATGAAATGGATCTTTCAAATAGAACACATTAATGATACCTGATAACACCTTAATCGGTCGGACAGGGTTTTTTTGTCACCCTGTATAACACATGACTCCAATTTGTGTGCATTTAAACTTTTAAAATGACGTACTAACTCGTCATCCCTGACCCAGTTGAACACATACGATGCGAATACGTGATCAAAGTGACCCTTCATGTCCTCTGGCACTTCTTGAAGTATATCAAATTGAATGAACTTTTATTGCTCGTTGCCATGCTTTTGATCGGCGTATGTAACAATCTTATCATTAATATCCGATCCGAATACTTCACAGTTGCTGGGGAGATATTTAGGTAGTAGTGTAGTGACATTACCATCACCGCTATCAAGTGCTCTAGATTTTCCTTCAGGCCATCTGAACTTATGTGAGTATTCTTTCAAACACTTTTCATCGTCTCGTCTTGCGTTGTGGTTGCCTCTCTCGTACAATTCAAATGTTTTGAATTCGTTGTCGGTCCATGGTCGGACATGCTGAAATTATATCATGTGATGAAAAAAACTTGACTGTCTTGGTGGCTTAGTTGTACTACGAAATGATTATAAGGCTGAGGTCTCGGATTTGAATCCCGGGTCAGGCAACGTAATATTGGATTTTTCTATTCATTATCAGCCCGGAGTCAGATATTTGTGCCCGATATGGCGATAGGCTCGCCCCCTATTACATAATGGGACGGAACATACAAGGCGAAATTAGGGTGTCGTGGTAGCACCTCTACCTACCCCGTTTGGGAAAAAGGCGTGAGGTTATGTATGTATGTATGATGAAATAAACTTAATTTAGGATGATCGAAATATGAGGAAACATTAATTATATTTTGGTCCCATGTATCGACTTCAATATTGCCAGATAAAAAGACACAAGATTGAATTGATCAGAGATTTAAAATAAGCAAATTACATACCGATTACCATCAGACTTATCGCCATTGGAAGCTTCTCCCTTACTGTTCATTTTGCAAAAATTAAATCACTGCCGATTGCATCTCGTGCCGACTTCTTATATTAATTTATGATTTGGAGTTCCGTTCATATTTTATTCGTCATTTGAATAATTGTATACACATGCTAATGTAGTTGCTGAATCTCGTTTCGTCATCTCATATGAAGGGTCCACTGCAACAATGATGACTGCAAATTTGTTTAAATTGGGGTTAGTAACGTTGAACAGTTGATATATGCAGTTTCAAATCTCTATTACAAACTCAGCAATATTGGTTTCATTTCCGAGATAAAATTATTCTTAATATGTGGCTATAACGCTCAGAGTCATGTAACTCTGAACGTTATATGAACATGTGTTCCGAGGCACAATATAACAAAATAAAATCTAAAGGCCTGAAACGAATCGTTTTTGCAATGACTTAGTTGCCTCATTTTGCAAATATTTTACATTTGCACAAATATATTTATCTTAATATATATAAATCTCGTGTCACAATGTTTGTCCTCAATGGACTCCTAAACTACTTAACCGATTATAATAAAATTTGCACACCATGTGCAGTTCAATCCAACTTGAGAGATAGGATAGTTTAAATCTCAAATTATAGTCGCAATTTTAATTTATTGCTAATTATTTGTCTGTTATTATTTGACAGTCACAATCATCTGTTAAGTCCAAATGATTCTAACAGATGTCGATACCTTTCGACTGGGTTGAGTAAGTAATCAATAGATGGCGCTGCTATGGTAAATCTACGAACGTGTCATATAAGCTACATTTTAACAGTATAATTAAATTTATTTTAAAGTTTTAGCAGGAATTTTGCAAAGTATTTGTGTTTGCGTATTTTTTTAATGATATTCGTCGTAGTTTCGTGTTTATATAAGGCCTATCTACAAAATAAAAGCAATTCCAAAAAATTGTCAACATGCCTATTTAGGCATTAAGGGATGAAATGGGATAAAGTGGGACGAACGCGATGAGACCGGTAGATGGGAAATAATGGGACGGGATGTAACAGAAAGAAAAGGAGCCAGATGAGATGGGATGGGATACGATAGGAAAAGGGATAGTAGGTACTTAGGTTGAGTTCAGGAGTACAAAAGTTTGAACGGGAATAAGATATTTCTGGTGTGGAGTGGAGTCTAAACATCTAAGCACCCAGGCGAAGCTGGGCCGGGCCGCTAGTATGTATATATTTTTAACAGCCCATATACGACGTATATAAATATATACGACGTATATGGGCTGATACAATACAATACATATACGTCCCACTGCTGGGCACGGGCCTACTCTACAATCGAGAGAATCGATTTAGAGTGCATACATACATAAACACACGCCTTTTTCCCAGAAGGGGTAGGCAGAGGTGTTAACAGAACACCCACGTTTCGCCTTGTATATTCCGTCCCACGATATGATAGGGGGCGAGCCTATCGCCATATCGGGCACAAATTCCTGACTCCGAGCTGATAATGAATAGAAAAATCCAATATCACTTTGCACGACCCGGGATTTGAACCCGAGACCTCAGCTTTGCAATCATACCGTAGTACCACTACGCCACCGAGGCAGTCGATTTAGAGTGGTTAGGCCATATAGTCCACCACGCTGGCCTAGTGCGGGTTGGCGGACTTACATGCCGTAGAAACTCTTTAAAATCGCTACGGTATGCAGGTTTCCTCACGATGTTTTCCTTCACCGTTAAAGTGCGTGGTGATTGACTATCAATACACAGATAACTCCGAAAAGTCAGAGGTGTGCCCTGGGATTTGAACCCGCGACCACTGTGAACATGTAGGCAGTCGAGTCTGGTCCGTTACCAACAGGCCACCACGCACTAAAAAAACAAATATAATTATTGACTATAAACGCCGATAATTATAGTATTAAGTTTTGCAGACTTACATAGGGTTATATGATTTTCAATTAGTTAATAATGCAAAAAAATAATAATATCCAAAAAAATAATACTATGATATATGTTCTTTATAAATGGTGTATGTGTGTGTATAATGGTTCAAACATATTTTCATAAACTTACATCCAAGGTTTTGTCACCGTTTATAAACCTAAAACTCAATTATCCCAAATCTACAAACAGAGGACATTCATCTTTATTATAGTGGATCCTTTATATAAAACTGTGTGTGGTGTCAAATAATGTAATATAATAGGTATTCTTTCAGCCACGGAGACTGTTTTTGTTGATAAATTAATTTAACGTTTTGAGTTCAGAAAGTATGTAGAGAGTAGACGAGTCGAATAAAGAACACCTGTCTCCCCCTTTCTCTCTCTCTTCAGGAAATCCACTGCTCCCACTGCTGAGGCCTCCCCCAAGGATCTCCACATCGACCTGTTGGAAGCGGCATGCGTCCAGCAACTTCCTGCAACCTTAACCAGGATGTCCGTCCACCTTGCGAAGAAAAAGAACATTGCTTGTTCCCAAATATAATTATTATAAAACTAATTTAGATGGTACGTACACTCGTAATGTATACTTCTAAATAATAAATGAACCCTACTTATTCAATACAATAGAATTAATGTTATGAATAAATCGTGCTGGTTTAGAATCGATGAACTCATATTTAATTACGAGGACTTGAGGTAATGCGAATTAATGCAAGTACCGGTTATTTGTTTGTTAAGATTAAAATCTAAGCGAACGACGATTGGTTTTGTGACTGGCATGGTTAACGGAAATGTATGAAATCCGTCATTATACACAATTCCTGGGAAATGTATAAACCTAAATAACGGTGGAAAATGTAGTACATTCTGGATGTGAATGAGTTAACGCTAACGAATACAGAGGTATACTTAAGACAAACAAAGGGGTACTTAGGTTAGGATTAAGATTATTTATTTATTTATACTCTTTATTGTACATCTCTACTTCCATACATAGATAAATTATACAAGTACAAAAGTGGATAAAATTTAAAAATATATATATCATCAAAAGTTCATTAAAAAATGGAAATAAACTAACCTAACCTAACTTAACGATTGTTTCGTTGCGGTCGGGTATTTTGATTGGCAGTTTATTATTGCGTGTTATTTACTTTATTCACAGAACCATTATTTTTTATTTGTTGTATACATTTCCCAGGAAATGTTTGTAATGCAGCAACTATATACAAATTATTATTTTACACATTTGTTACTAAACGAGCTATGGAGAGGGCAATGCTCGGGGTTTCCCTACGAGATCGAATCAGAAGTGAGGAGATCCGTAGGAGAACTAAAGTAACCAACATAGCCCAGCGGATTAGCAAGTTGAAGTGGCAATGGGCGTGGCACATTTGTTAAACATGCTCGTAATTGTATAAATTTCCTAGGAATTGTATACAATTCCTAGTTTTCATACATTTCCGGTAACATATATACGAAAAAGTTAAAAGTTATAATATGGTAGAGGTATATCCAGTCCTTTGATGAGCTTTTAATGATTTGATATTACCTAAGGTTTTTTATAGGCTGTTTTGATATAACCATCCGGTTCGTTGACATGCTGACCTATATCTTTTAAACCGGAGTCTGTAGATTTTGTCAAGGGTACAATGCACGCTTTTTCCTAAACTATGTTTGTATTCAGACAGAAAGATTATCGCTTGTTTTGATAACAATAAGAAAACTTTGGAAGTGGCAGAGCCACGCTGTTGTCAGTCATGACTCAGCATGAATAGGCGGGCTCATCCGGGACGGTACCACTGTCTCACAAGAAATCGTCGTGAAACGACAGCTTAGCTGTCGCGTTTCGTTTGGTGAGTGAGATTGCCGGATGCCCAATACCCCTTTCCTCTTCCCTTTTTATTTCCCGCTTTCCTCCCAATTGGACCGGCAACACATCCACGATCCAGCTGTGTGGATGCTCATGGGTGACATTGATCACTGACCATCAGGTGACCTGTTTGCTCGTTTGCCGGACCTATGCCATTAAAAAAATATATGAGGAAACCTGTTTAGCCGAGAGTTCGCGACATATAAATCTAAAGTGTTTGATGTCTTTTAAATTCCTTAGTGTGATGAACAAAACATTCTATTCCCGATAGTGCAAAAAAAACACAGCTTAACCTCATTCATAGATTTTTATTGCTAAAATAACATTCTCCGTACCACTTAGTTACCCATAAAACTAACTATATTATCTACATTGTAGTAATTAATTAATTCGTATACCGTGCTTGTTGATTACTATTCTGTAGTTTTATTTAACACAATGGAATAGTATTAGATTGTAGATCATTCTTACTGTACCCTTGTCGTCATCTACTAAATTATTATCACGCTTCACTTCTATGAAGTCTTCAACAAAATCCGACCACATGTGTTTTGGTATGTCGAAGCAGTTTATTCCAGCAAGGAGATCTGAAAAATATGTTTATCAAAAGCAAGAAATCTATACGTTAGTTACCCTGAAACACCTTTAGATTTCGTTCTTCGTTCTAAAGAACGGTGAAGAAAAACATCGTGAAAAACATGTATACCATAACAATTTGTAAGAATTTCTATAGTATGTAAAGTCCGCCAACCCGCACTAGGCCAGCGTGTTGGATGATATGGCCTAACCACTCTCAATCGTACTGTCGATTGTAGAGGAGGCGCGTGCCCAGCAGTTAACATTTATGGAATGGTACAGTACATGCTTGACAGAACTAGCTTGCCCGAGTTAGTACTACTGTCTTAGAAAAACAAAATAAAGTGATAGCTTTACTGTCACCAATGTGATTATCTGCCTGTGTTAATCATCTAAAGGCATCAAGAGAACATCTACTGCGGCGATATCATGACAAACAGCATAAAGCTTTGCTCTTGCGATCGGATAGTTCAGCATCATAAGTGGATCTCAGCGATAAGGCATACTGTGACTGAATAAAGATTCTTGAAATTTTTGTCATATAAAGCCGTGACCGGCACAGAGTAAAACATTTGGTCAAGATACAGAAGCTTTAGCAATATTGTTTCGTTTTAGACAGGCGTAGAGTTTCTTTGAAGTTGAAGTGGCAGTGGGCCGGGCACATAGCGCAAAGAACTGATGGCCGTTAAGGTTGCAGGAAGTCGCTGGATGCAGGCTGCTTCCAACAGGCCGATGTGGAAATCCTTGGGGGAACCTATGTTCAAAAGTGGACTTCCTGTGGCTCAAGAGAGAGAGAGAAGAGTTTCTTTGTCTTATAATAGATAATTTAGGATTAAGGGAATGACTATCTGAAATATGGTGTCACGCTTGACAACTCTGAATACACCCTTGCTAGTAAAAAAACTTACAATGTTAAAAATAATTGATGACGATTACAGTGTCATTGTATGATGTATCGGTTGCATGATACTTACCTCTAAAATTTTCCATAGAATGATCGAAGAATTTTTGCTTACATCTCGCGTCCAGTACTTGAAACCCAACTTTCTTTAATGTTTTAGATACCTCGATATCGGGATCCTGTATAGAGAACACAATTAATTATTTTCAGTAGTTTACAAGTCTATTGGTACGCAGTATATTTGTATATAATTTTATTTCTATCTATAGAGAAAAAGTTGTAATAATTCAATTTTTTGCGGACCGAGATACGTAACGTAAATTACATGTATAACTAGGATTTTATGTTTCTTATTATTCAGTCGGAATTCTACCTTTCTGGCAAAATCATTAGAAGGATGTAAATATAAAGGTAAATACTGACGGCCTTATTCATAGACAGATTTAAAACCTATATTAGTTATCGAATGTTTTCTTTCTTTTCAATGACATTTGAATTCAGTTTGAGCGAAGAAGACAAAACATTCGATAATTAAATTATGTTTTAAAACTGCCTATGAAAAAGGCCATGATAATAGTATTCTGTTATAATTACCCGATATGCATGGTAGGGTGTTACAAATACGTCGATTTTCTTCATCCATCGCGACCACTTGTCCCTTTTTGCGAGTATTTGTGACACTGAATAAATATCGCACATTCCTAAAAAAATTGAGAAGAATTCGCCTCCTTTCGGTAAAATATTGTAAATATTTGTGAATGCCTTTCTGAAATAAAAATAAAAAATGTTAGCCCGCGAGTTAGTTGGTCCAGATTTCTATGAATACCAGATTTTAATGCGATATTGGACGTCAGAAATAATATTTCATTAATAACCAGTGCATCTAAATTGGTGATATGTTCGAGCCCTGAAGAAATGTTTAACCTCCTAGAGAATTTGAAAAGAAAGCACTCTCTAAATTTCTTCTCTATTCTTATTTATGCTAATATTAGTCCACTCTTCGTAGTAAGGAAAGGAAATAAAAATCCTGATAAATAACTACCCATCGATCCTCCATTGATCTAAAGCCAAATTTACACGAAGTGAGTTTCTCGCGGCGAGAATCGTATGCGATTGTCGCATGACATAACCGTTATAGATTATCATGTTCTGACAAATGTTTACACGATGCTACTTTTTATATCCTTACGATAATCGTGTCTTCGAGGCGAGAAACTCCCCCCGTGTAAATAGGGCTTAACTCTAGTCTCTAAAAGGCTAAACATAACTAAGTAAAAGATATAAATATAAAAGTAAGATACTAACTCGTGATCCCTAACCCACTGGAACACATACGAAGAAAATACGTGATCGAATTGTCCTTTCATATCCTCTGGTACTTCACCAACCACGTCAAAAGTAATGAACTTAACCCGCTCATTGCCATACTTCTGATTAGCATATTGAACAATTTTCTCGTTAATATCCGATCCGATCACTTCACAGTTACTGGGTAGGCATTCGGATAGTACTGTAGTGACACTGCCGTCACCACTACCAATGTCGAGTACTCTAGATTTTCCTTCAGGCCATCTGAACTTATGCGAATATTCTTCCAAGCAGGTTTGAAGATCCAGTCTTGAGCAGTGGTTACCATTTTCGTACATTTCAAATATAGCATGTTGTTCATTGTCATTCCACATTCTGAAACAATGAAGTATAGATTTTTTTTTATACTAGCGCGGCAAAGTACTCGTAGCTACATTGAACTTCGTGTTGGGTCATATGTGTTTGGAAGAATGATCTACCTCACGCATATTAAAAAAATAAAGTTTTTTTTAATAAGATATAAAAAAAATCACATTTTGTTTTTATGACATCGACAGGAGTGACAGAAATAATCACAAAATACTCATTGAAATAAAACGAATTTTTACGGATAAACGTCGGGAAGTTAAAAATATATAAATTAAATCAAATTAGTGATAATATACGTAAGAATTCGTTTTATTTCAATGTGTAACATTCGCGTAAATCTAAAAAACCTTAACACAAAATACTCGTATGGCACTTATGTTGGCATATAAAAATATAAATTAGTCAGATTAGTTTTTTGATCTCTCTTCTTTCTTAGCCAAGCGTTTTTTGCTCTATTAACGCGCTGTGCATAGTCAAAATAGGCTTCTTGAAACAGTTTTAAAACAAATATGTATATTTTAGAGCAGCGAAAAAAATGTATGGTAATCTTGATTATATTTATGAGTGGACCATTGTATTCAAATCACGTTTTCGTTAAATTTTCTCGATAGAAAAAAATCATAAAGTAATCATTAAAATTGAAATTATAGCAGTTGTAGCTGTATTATTTATAAACAAATCTTGATAAAATTAATTACAATAATGTAATTTAAAATAATAAAGGGAACTATTGTTTTTGTTTATCGATTTAAAGAAAGATATGTAATTTATTGCTAAATAACCAGTCAAATTAAACATCGCGTCATGGCGTGGTAAGTACCTAATTTTGGATCTCTAAGCGTCAGTGGCTAGGGTTTTGAGCTCCGCCAACGTCCCGCCCCGTCCCGTTATATCACGTCCTGTCCCGACTCATTCTCACTCAAGGCATGTAATTCAGTCCTTTCGCAACTCTTTGGGTATCAAAAAGTACGGGCGGACGGATGGACGGACGGACGGACAGACAGACAAAAATTCTAAAAATCAATGGTAGTACAAAAAAAACAAAAAAATATATATTTTAAAGATTAACATTATCGTAAGTATTAATATAAATGGCGCTTTAGAGTCTAAGAGATTTATAGAAATGATTCTGACTCTGAGGTTTTTATTTAGGATCATTGCGAGAAATAATTATCTTCTATCTTAAGTATTAAAATAAAATGATATAATAAATAATCTGAGAATATTTTCGTATACTAGATAAGTAATCAATTTATGGTGGTATAAAATAAATATAAATGAAGGTTATATTCATTCTTTACCTGGCTTTATCAGCGTCACTTTCCTCGCTTTCGTCTGCGTTGTTCTTTGTGAAGAGATTTAATCACTGGGCTGATTGCCTCTCGGAACGTATTATATATTTAGGACTTTAGAGATCCGTTAATATTTTATCAGCTTATTTATTTATTTTTCATAACAAATACATGCATTAGTCACTGATAATTTTAACCTCACAGGAAGATATCCATTCTTGTGTGTAGGTTTCAGAAGTCTATGGTCTCACAATGCTTAGGCCTGAAACAAAAATTTGTGGTCCACACAAACATTTGCGTTGTAAGTTCAGCCTTTGTGTATCCTATACAGAAGGCCTGCATATTTCTGTGGTCCAATCAAGTGGCCATCTCATACAGGTGGACGTATCAGTTACCTGCAAAACAAATTTCATCAAAATTGGTCAAGCCGTTTGAACGTGAAGAAGTAACAAACACACAAAAATCCGCTCTTATAATAATAGTATGATTTATCTTACGTGTATCGGTGTCTATCTATTTTGTGTGGATGCGATAATTTTTTAATTACAAAATCTTATAAACCTCAATTCCATGCATTGCACTTAAAACGTAAAAAAATTTCTTAGAAGAACTGAAACTAAGAAAATAAGTTTTCATGGGAAAAAATCCTTAGTAAAATTAGAAATTATTTTCGATATAGGTAGGTACATAATTATTAACTGGAACCCTTTGCCAGGTATTTTAAATAGCAATAATTATTAAGCGGACAGCAAATAAAATTAAATTTAATTAACGTAAAGCATGATAAACACGTTAAACAATAGACCCAAAAAAAAAGTAAGGCCCATAAAAATTAACGACAACTAACATGGTCATTAAAATTACAAAAAGATAATGACATCTTGTCTGATTAATGATCAACTAATACAATATTACGATATCAGATTTGTATTTTGGATGAAGTTGCAGAATTGTTTTTGGTAGATATTGTGATTAAACTGTGAACACGACTTTCGAGCATTTCAAAAATATATACCCACAAGTCAAAAAGACATTTTTTTTAAGCCTGTAAATTTTCCTGCTTTAATTTTATTTTATAAATTAAAATTAAAATTTTATCTGATTAAAATTATATTGTTTCCGATACAAGGTCAGTCACCTTTATTTTTTATTTTGAACAGTGGTTGTATATAGATCTAAGACAAAAGGGTTAATTTAAATATTGCTATTAAAATAATCAACTTTTGGTTTAGTTTATGATAAGATGTAATTTGAAGAAATAGTATAAATATCTGAAAGTTGCACAAAGAAAAATAGATTGATTTAAAAAATAAATAAAATGAAAGACAGCTCAACCCGATTTATAAAGTTTTATTGCCATAAAAAATTAAAACTACATTGTCTGTATCACAAAAAACTCTTAAGCGTCCTAATTAGTAATCTAATCAACATTTGCCATTCATTATTATTATAATCAACATAATTTTTACCGTGCTTACGTATAATTGTTCTCACACAATTATTTATTTATTTTATATTTATTTCATACAATGAAATACTACTAAATTATAAAACATTTTTATTGTGCCTTTATCGTCGTCTACTAAATTATTATAACGTTTTACTTCTATAAAATCATCAACGAAATCTGACCACATGTGCTTCGGTATGTCGAAGCAGTTTATCCCAGCTAACAGACCTGAAAAAGATGGAGTTTTGTTTTTTTAAGTGCGTGGTGGCCTCGTGGTATCGGACCAGACTCGGCTGCCTACATGTTCACGGTGGTCGCGGGTTCAAATCCCAGGGCACACCTCTGACTTTTCGGAGTTATGTGTGTATTGATAATCAATCACCACGCACTTTAACGGTGAAGGAAAACATCGTGAGGAAACCTGCATACCGTAGCGATTTTAAAGAATTTCTACGGTATGTAAGTCCGCCAACCCACACTAGGCCAGCGTGGTGGACTATATGGCCTAACCACTCTCAATCATACTCTCGATTGTAGAGGAGGCCCGTACCCTGCAGTGGGTCGTATATGGGCTGATACAAAAAAAAAAAAAAAAAAAAGTAAACAAGAATTATTGATGACGATTTCAAATGAAATATTTTTATATTCATAGGTTATAATAATTAATAATAAATACATCCAACAGTCACATACATAGTTTTGACTCAACACTAAGATCAAGTCTTGTGGCGTATCAGGGGGGTTACTCTATGATCCGAAACGAAACTCGAAACTTCGAACGTCGCACGTAAATCTGTATGAATGTGCCTAGGTACTCCACAAAGTGTTTGAATCCTCCATCGTACGTCCTAACTATACACTTAGTTCCGAGTTAATGAAAAGTTTCATAGAGATAGTGTTGATTTTTAGAAGTGGAAAATTAAAAACGTACTGCAGACGTCGAAC
The DNA here is from genome assembly GCA_033459515.1 of Theretra japonica. Lineage (NCBI taxonomy): Eukaryota > Metazoa > Arthropoda > Insecta > Lepidoptera > Sphingidae > Theretra > Theretra japonica. The sequence goes on along the minus strand of CM065938.1, from coordinate 3,671,830 downwards.
GTCCGAACATTCGAGCTTCGTTGCGGATCGTAGAGTAACCCCCCAGGAACTACGAGAGATTTTTCGGTCTCACAAACACCCAGCCCGTAACAAATATCTGTGGATCTAAACAATAATCAAAATAATGAATGTCCATTGCAATTTATACAGGGTATATCAAGACTGCTACCGAAAACGAAGCCAGGTGGTAGTTTTCGTGACTTTAGTCACAATGCAAATTAAATTTATGCAAAAAAGCGACGATTTTTTTCGTATCATCGTATTTGGGTGGTAAATACATACATACATATATATTTTCCTAAAATAATAATGTACACCCATCTATTTTTAAAGACGCTATAGTACGCAAGGTTTTAAATTATAATTTTAGCAAAAACTATGGATTTACCACCCAAACACATACTTAAAACATTATAAAAAAAACGTTGCGTTTTATTGCAAAAATTTTAGTCGCATCGTATCTGTAGTCACTAAAACTACCACCTGGCATTGTTTATGGTAGCAGTCTTGATATACCATGTATAAAGACTCTTGCGTTCCCTTATGTAAGACGTATATTATGTTGATTGTTGCGTGATAATTACCTCTAAAATCCTGTAAACGATGAACGAAGAATTTTTGTTTACATCTGGCATCGAGCACCTCAAACCCGACTTTCTTTAAAGTTTTCGATATGTCGATATCGGGATCCTGAACAGAAAACACGAATATCAACAATATAGAATTCAATAAACCAGTTGAGATATTGAGAAGTGGTTTGATGAGAATTTTATTAGTAATTTTTGCTTTTATCTCCTAAATTGGCTGAAGTAAATGAATCAATCCTAGGTTTTTCAGTATGAAAAATTACGTGCAACTCTTTATCTTACTAAATTTTTTACAGCTAACACTCTAAATTCACTCTTTTTAGAAACAAATGCTAGTATTATACTAATATAAAACATTCATTATTTATAAATATGTTATAATTACCCGATATTCATGGTACGGTGTTACAAACATGTCGATTTTCTTCATCCATCGCGACCACTTGTCCCTTTTTGCGAGTATTTGGGACACCGAATAAATATCGCACATCCCTAAAGACATTGAGAAGAATTCTCCTCCTTTTGGTAAAATATTGTAAATATTTGTGAATGCTATTCTGAAATAAAATGACAAAATGTTAACCCTCTAGTAAGTCGGTGCAGATTTCTATGAATACTCGATATTTTAATACAACATCGGACGTCAGACATAAAATTTCATAAAAAAAACATTATTTACTTCATAATGCTTATCTTGATGCGCCCTTTGTTATAAGATAGGGATACGCAAATCCTGATGAAAATGAAAAGAATTAAAAAATATTTAATAAAACATACTTTACGCTTATACAAAATGAGATCATACAATTACATTAAGTTTGTGCATTAGTTCCTTGTATACTTCGAAACATTTTAAACGTGGTCCCCCACTGGGCATATCTAGATCGGGGGTACCAAACAAAATATATATCTTCTTCTTTCGTGTCAATGACTCAAATGATACTAACAGTGTATCACTTTAAACCTTTACAGTTTCCCGGCCCAGTAGGTCGCTACATTTACAATAAAATATATATACGCGTAATATGATAGACCTATATATCGATCCACTGCAAATCTAACCCTAAAATACTCACTACGTATCGTCACAAAGGTATCACTGTCACTACATAGTATAAAACAAAGTCGCTTCCCGCTGCCTGTCTGTCCTATGTATGCTTAGATCTTTAAAACTTCGCAACAGATTTTGATGCGATTTTTTTAATAGATGGAGTGATTCAAGAGGAAGGTTTATATGTATAATACATATACAGAGTGTCCCAGTTTGTACGAAAAATAACATGTATCAGGTGAGGAGTGGAATCAAAAAACATCTGCACCCAGGCGAAGCTGGGACGGGCCGCTAGTAAATATATAAATAATAAGATACTAACTCGTGCTCTCTAACCCAGTGAAACAGATACGATGCAAATACGTGGTCAAATTGTCCTTTCATATCCTCTGGTACTTCACCAATCACGTCGAAAGTAATGAACTTAACCCGCTCATTGCCGTACTTCTGATTAGCATATTGAACAATTTTCTCGTTAATATCAGATCCGATCACTTCACAGTTACTGGGTAGGCATTCGGATAGTACTGTAGTGACACTGCCGTCACCGCTACCAATGTCGAGTACTCTAGATTTTCCTTCAGGCCATCTGAACTTATGCGAGTATTCTTCTATGCAGGTTTGAAGATCCAGTCTCGAGTTGTGGTTACCATTTTCATACAGTTCAAACATTGTGTATTCGTTGTTAATCCACATGCTGAAAATGTAAAATAAATATATAAAGGTGAATTTCGTCACGGAGGCTGTCTAAACAATTAAAGGCGTTTCATCGCTCAAAATAGATTATTTACAACAGATTGTAAGTGCGTGGTGGCCTGTTGGTAAACGGACCAGACGCGGCTGCCTACATGTTCACGGTGGTCGCGGGTTCAAATCCCAGGGCACACCTCTGACTTTTTGTAGTCATGTGTGTATTGATAGTCAATCACCACGCACTATAACGGTGAAGGAAAACATCGTGAGTAAATCTGCATACCATAGCGATTTGTATAAATTTCTATGGTATGTAAAAGTCCGTCAACCCGCATTAGGCCAGCGTGGTGGACTATATGGCCTCACCACTCTCAATCGCACTCTCGATTGTAGAGGTGGCCCGTGCCCTGCAGTGGGTCGTATATGGGCTGATACAATACATCAGATTGTGTTAAACGAGTGACACACAAAAGTTATAGAGAAATATGTAACCTACCACTAATGTGTACATACAAACGCATCAAGATTTTACACTCTCATCACATGTATCTGGTGAACGGTACGAAGTCAAAAACGTTGTCGGATGCACAAAAAAATCTATAGTTTCATTTTAGGCTCTATTTCACCCTTAAATCATTCAATTTATTGACCGATCTGCTATTATACTTAATAAATAAATTAATAGAAGTTCAGATAAAATTAAATTTAATAACAATGTTTAATCAAAATTAAATAACAATGGACTATATGCTCTAATCTCTCTCAATCATACTCCGGATGGTAGAGGAGGCCCGTGCCTAGCAGTGGGACGTGTATGGTCTGATTCAGATATAAACACAGAAAAAAAAATGTTAATGTTAATTGTTAATTACCTGGCTTTATCAGCGTCACTTTCCTTGCGTTCGTTCGCGTTGCCCATTATAAAGGGGTTTAATCACTGCGCCGATTACCTGTCGGTGCGTATTATATATAGGATTTTAGAGATCCGTTGTTGTTTCATCATTATTTAATTTAATAAAATTCACTCATCAGTCCTCTGGCCAGATGGCGGGACGACTTGCACAAGAGGGTCGGCAGCGACTGGATGCACAAAGCAGCAGACTGGGCGCTGTGGTGTACCTTGGGAGAGGCCTATGTCCAGCAGTGGACTGCAACGGGCTGATGATGATGATGTTGACACTCAACAGTCACATTATATGCCTGGTCTTAAATTAAGATTAAGTCTTGTGTATGGGTGTCAAAAACTACGAGAGATTCTTTGGGCTGAGATAAATATTAATTGTAAGCCGAACGAACTTTTACATACATACATACGTAAACTCACGCCTTTTTTTCCAAAACGGGTAGGCAGAGGTTCTCCTGGCAGTAACCAGGTCACAAGCTTTTCGCCATTTAGAAACATTTAGAAAAAGAAGCCATTTTATTTATCACAGCTCATGTTTCGTGGGTACAATCACGCTTGCATATAAGTATCGACAGGTGAGAAATGAACATCTCCTGTCGGTTGGTACCATAGATATAAAACATGGTTAATGCCCTGCCTGCATTGCGCAGCGCTTACCATAAGGCGCCCTGAGGTCACTTTGTAACGTCAGTAATCAGTATAATGTGCTCTAACACACACACACACGCGACACAATCCGCCGGCACAACCCGCGGCCTATAAGAAAAGCAATATGTCGGCGGCAAGCACCCGCGAGTGTTGCCAGCCGACAGACATTCTACAACGCAAGCGCCCTGCTCGTTAACGTCATAAAATGTTCCTTATTATGTCGAGCCGCTGCCATGTCGCCGTCAAAGTTTTCCAACTTAATGACTCCGACATATGCCGGCGTGTCGGCGGCATTGGTGACATACATACATAATACATACATAAACACACGCCTTTTTCCCAGAAGGGGTAGGCCTCTGCCTACCCCTTCTGGGGTAGCACCTCTGTGCTACCAGAACACCCACGTTTCGCCTTGTATATTACGTCCCACGATGTGATAGGGGGCGAGCCTATCGCCATATCGGGCACTAATTCCTGACTCCGGGCTGATAATGAATAGAAAAATCCAATATCACTTTGCCCGACCCGGGCTTCGAACCCGAGACCTCAGCTTTGCAATCATACCGTAGTATCACTACGCCACCGAGGCAGTCATACATACATAGTAAAGATCTAATATAGGTTTATGTCTTCTGTTTATTTACTTTTTTACTCGGACCGATAATTTCTTTTTTTTTATTGCAATGAATGGCAAAACGAGCACTCCATTCGCGATACGACCACTCATTGATATTAGCAAAACTGAACAACACCATGAATTACAAAGCAATGTCTGGCAATCCGCTGCGCTCGCCATACTGAGACATAAGATGTTATATTTCATTATGTCCAGTAGTTATTTTAGTTACAATGTCCTTCAAACCGGAACACAAAAGTGCATTCACACTGCCGTATTACGGAAGAAATAGATTAGAATTGGAAGTTAATTGCATAATTAAATATTAAAAAAAAAAGAATTTCCATGTAGCAATAAAAAATCTTAGAGGATAAAACCTTCATGGGAACGTTTTAAATTTTTCATTATCATTCATTAATTAAAATTTTCTTAGAAAAGTTAGTATTTTTAAGATATACATAATTATTAACAGGAACCCTTCGGCAGGCATTTTAATTAACAACATTATTATGTTGAAAGCAAATAAAATTATGTTGATAACCAAAACATAATAAGGTACATAAAAAGAAACGAATAATAAAATAATCATTAAAATTACAAAAAGTTAATTAAATTATAACGGATTACTGATTAACTAATAAAATATTACGATATCATAATTGTATTGTGGATTCTAAGAAAATAAATCAAATGTCTTATTAATACTTAATTGAATTTCATTCACAACAGCGCCTTTCAAAATGCCACTAGAAAGGCAAGAAAAAGACGGGAGAAGAAAGGTATTATTGTTCTCTGTTCCCATTCGTCGAAAGAAACATGACAGCAAAGCCATCGGTTGATCATAAGGGTCTGATACCAGTGCAATTTGACCAGACAATCTATTCAGAAACGCAGTGGAACTTTAAATTGTTTGGATTTTACTTATTATACCTAGTCAGGTCATAAATTCTGTCACATGTTTAATATAAAATAATTGAAACAAGTTTATTCATTATGTAACCATTTATATATCAAAATGAACTTAACAAAACATAGATTCTTATGACACTAAAGTTTATTCAAAATGACCTCCGTGATTTTGAATACAGGCCTTCAATCTGCGCGCCCAGTCGTCTATCGCAGCACGAACGAGGTCCATGTCAATATCGGCGGCTGCCTTAATCAAGGATGTCTTGAGTGACTCCAAATTGGGATGAGGCTTTGAACCCGCCTTTTCCTCCAAGTGTTGCCATATCTTGTAATCTAACGGATTCAAATCTGGACTGGAGGAGGGCCAGTCTTCGTGCCGGATGAAGTCGATTTCACGCTCCGCCAGCCAGTCTTTTGTGCTCTTCGCTCTATGAGCTGGCGCCGAATCTTGTTGGAATACCCAGTGCATATTATTGAACATGGTATGAGAAACAGGTTCCACAAGGTTCGTCAGGACTGTATTTTGATACACAACTGCATTTGTTTTTACACCTTTCTCACAAAAATGTACCTCTGTTAAGCCCCAATAAGAAACTCCCAACCATACCATTAGCGAGGATGGAAAATGACCTCGTTGGACACGCGGAATACGGTTGCTCGCTTCTTCACTACTGTGTGCGTACACCTTATCATTTTGTTTGTTGTAGCTCTCTTCTACGGTAAAAATTTTTTCATCCGAAAAAAGAATTTCCCGATATTTTTTTCCCGCGTACCGCTTCAACTAAGCACGGCATCTCTTCAGTCTCAGGTCCATTAGACGAGCATTCAAACGTTGTCCTGTTTTTCATCGATATGCCCGAAGCCCTAAGTCTTCATTTAACACCCTTTTCACCGTGGTTTTGCTTAACCCCATCTGAAGGGCCTACAGTTTCTGCTTACGTTTGGGATTTCTTTGAATTCGCGCCATCACAGCTTTTATCACTGCTGGAGTCCTAACAGACCGAGGGCGACCACTTCTTGACCTGTCATCTACACTAGAGTCTTCATTGTATCGTTTGATGGAACGATAAACGAATCTTTTGGTTATATTCAAATTTTTCAGTATGTCAAAAATTTGAATTGGCGCGTAACCGCAACGATGCAACGCAATAACTGCAACACGGTCTTCTTTAAGCGTCCACTCCATATTTAAAAATGAGTAAAATTCTAAAAAGTATACATTTTTATTTTCATGAACAATTCGAAATTCGAATTCAATAAACTTTTTTGTGGCCAGCATTCTAAAAGAAAAGTTTTTACTGTTTGACAATACTTATGACCTGACATGACATGTTTGCATCGGTGGCGCAGTTGTACCACGTTGATTGCAAAGCTGAGGTCTCGGGTTCGAATCCCAGGTCGGGCAAAGTGATATTAGATTTTTCTATTTATTATCAGCCCGGAGTCAGAAATTTGTGCTCGATATGGCGATAGGCTCGCCTTTAACATCGTGGGACGGAAAATACAATTCGAAACCTGGTTGCACCTCTGCCTACCCTTTCTGGGAAACAAGCGTGGGTTTATGTATGCATGTATGTACTTACATGACAAAGTAATTAATGGTAAGTGGAGTTCAGTTCAGATAGTTTATCCATCAACGTGAGATCTTCGAAAGTACTATCACCTTCACTGGGTTTATTTGATATTATACTATACTGTACTGTACTGTATGGGCCACATACGTTCCACAGGGCACGAGCCTCCTCTACAATCGAGAGTATGATTGAGAGGGGTTAGGCCATATAATCAACCGCGCTAGCCTAGTGTACGAATATTGTGTGTGCTATTTATGTTCACATGAAACGTACTAATCTAACATTGTGAAATCTGAAAGGCACATTGACGTTTTATATATCCAAAATAAACAATTCAATATCGCTGACGCTGATAATAAGTACTTTGATAGTATAACATTGTCTCTCAATCGTACTCTCGTTTGTAGAGGAGGCCAGTGCCTTGCAGTGGGATGTCGTATATGGGTTGATACAATACAAAAAAAAATATCTTTACCAAGTACAGTACAGTAAGTCCCCTGCTGAACATAGGCCTCCCTCAAGAATTAATCAGCTAATTGTTGATAGCGACAGAGACTATCTAATAACCTCTATTGATCCTGGTTCACCTTATCAGTGAACGACCGACACTACACAGATCATAGTGTATGTGAGTATCCACTGTGAGTTGGTGTGTGGCGTAATTTGAAACTACAATTTAAATAAATAATACCTGCTTAACCCATTGTTTAACATATGCTTTCATAATATAAATAACAACCATTTATACTTCTAAGCCAATAGTATTAATATGTCCAGTATAATAAAGTGTGTAGAGAGAAAAACAGTTGTTATTGCTCTGCCCTAGAACGGTTTTAGCGACAGAAGATCGTAGATGATATCTATTATTTTTATTCTTATATTCAGATGACAGTACATATTCTTATCTTAAATGGATCGCAGACTGCCATAAGAAACTATGGAATCACCCAGTTATCTGACCAGTCGGAAGTTCAGAATCGTCGCGAGCAATGAATTGAGTATTGCCGCTTATTGCTTAAACAATATCTCGAATTATATTAGACTAAATAGAGAATTATTTAAACAGTAATTTATCTTATAAAATACGGTAGAAACTACATGGTAATTTAACATTATCGTAGACAGTGTTTTGATAATTACCGTATATCTGATAACACTGGTTTAGTTTATTTAAAGTTTACCATTTTTTTAAATATAACTATCTAACTCAGTCAAGGCGTCCTAAGCCATAAATCTGGCGTATGCTTGTAACATATTATTAAAATCTACATTTTAGTTGGTATATCTAGCACATTTCCTGTCTCGTCTTTTCCTACCGGCCTGCGATAGGTAGTGTGGAAGTATTACTGCGTTCTGATTTAAAGGATACCTTGAAGGATTTTACGAAGCTTTATGAGACCTTTCAAAAAGACGTCTAGTTTACATCGCAACTTACATCTAAGCTTTCCATTTTAGATATATACGTAAACACACGCCTTTTTCCCAGAAGGGATAGGCAGAGGTGCTACCAGAACACCCACGTTTCGCCTTGTATATTCCGTCCCACGATGTGATAGGGGGCGAGCCTATCGTCATATCGGGCACAAATTCCTGACTCCGGGCTGATAATGAATAGAAAAATCCAATATCACTTGCCCGACCCGGGATTCGAACCCGAGACCTCAGCTTTGCAATCATACCGTAGTACCACTACGCCACCGAGGCAGTCACCATTATAAAAGTTATTGGAATTAAACTTGGTATTTTCAATAGGACATCATGAAAAGAAATATCCAAATCGAAGCGATAATGAGAGGATGAGAAAAAAACGAGACAGAAAAAGGTTTGGGGAAATGGTAGACGTACATAGATTTTACAATGTGTTCTTTATCCAAGGGTACAATTGTAGCCACATCACTTAGAGAATGAGTTCCAAAAATGTATTATTACATATAACATCTGAGTTTCGTGCTGAGCTCATCATCCATCATCCATCCATCCATCAGCCAAAGGAAGTCCACTGCTGAACATAGGCCTCTCCCAATAATTTCCACAGTGACCTGTTGGAGGCAGCCTGCATCCAGCGACATCCCGACGTCGACGTGCTACGCTCAAGTGGTTACCTATACGACTTCGTCGGAATACTCACATTCTCTCACTTCATTACTATATTTTGTTTATTCCACTCACTCCTTCATATCTTAAAGAACGATTTCTTTTTCTCCATGATTCACATTCTTAAGGTCGTCGGAGAACCTACAGCTGAGAATGCCCGTACACACCACGTCATTTACGGATAAATCCTGCGCTGCCGAAGCTGTCCGATTATGGAACGCGCTTCCTGTTGTGGTGAGACAGGCTCAAAGCTTGTCATCATTCAAAAAGATGGTGAAAGAACACTACTTTTCTCAGTAAACAGTTATAGCTTATTACTATTTCCTCCATTCAGATTTATTGGTAATTTATAGTATACATTTTATGTTTTTTTATTAAAGCATTATGTACAATTCTATTGTGTGTATGTATATTGTGTGTGTATATATATAAAGCAATATATATATATATATAAATATATATATATATATATATATATATATATATATATATGTGTGTATAATGTATGTGTATTGTGTTACGTATATGTATGAATAGTTGAATTTAATATTATCTATTTAATTACTTATATCTATTGGAGATTATTTTTTATTCTCTTTATTTTTACACTGCCCTCTTTTTCTCCTTCTATTATATCCATCCAAAGGTTGTCTGGTAGAGATTGCTTATAAGCGATAAGACCGCCTTTTGTACTTTTTTAAATATATTATGTTATTATAATGTTGTTTTTTTCTCTTTGTACAATAAAGATTAAATAAATAAATAAACATTGCTACAAAAAAGTACCTCTCTCTTTAGCCACAGGAAGTCCACTGCTGAACATAGGCCTCCCCCAAGGATCAAGAAGTGTCTATGTGGATTCAATTCATGTAAATTGGGTATTTGCTGTAACTTGTAGGAATTTATATGTAGTTTGATTTGGATGATTCTTTGGCTCACGTTGACCGCATTATAACGACATATATAGCTTCTCCTCTATTAATTAAATTCACTCTGAAACTGTATAAATGTCTGTTGCTCCTTTGTATTATGATAAAACGTGTCTATGTTTACTACCGAATTCAATATTGCTATGAACTTAATAACAGGCACTTGGATTATGAATACCTTACTAACATCAGCGTTCTTTTTTTACTTCTTCTGCGGAGTAATATTGCGATCAAGGCAATGACAGGCACTGGAATAATAAATTTGAAATCAGGCAGCCAAAAACCCACCAAGCTCTAGAGTCTAGTGGAACCGGGCTGGATGCATGTATCGCATGTTTTTTTTTTTATTATTTATTATTTAAAACAGCAAAACAAATCTAATAAACATTATAGCTACTAAAAACCACAGAGGTTACCTATTTATTATTTATAAAACATTTACATTGTGAGCATACAGCGTAAACCAAAACGTTTAAATGGAATTAAATTAAACAATTTTATAATAATAATCTATACATAAAACTAACAGCTGAAATAAAAAAAACAGACAGTCGAAGTGAGAACCTCCTTCTTTTTGAAGTCTGTTAAAAATATCTAGAAATTAAACAATTATAATATTTTGGGTTGGTTGGTTGGAGACCTCAACCACGTGGAAAACCTAGGTGCAGGTAGTGATTAGATGACTTTGAAAGGTCCCATAAAGCCTTAAACAGAGAGGCATGAAGAGGGTTCCTTGCCAGGCTCGTGATGATAATCATCTGCCTATAAAAATCCACTTCCACACATAGTCGACTTTTGCAACTACTCCACTGTACTCGATGCTCATCTGTTCTGCGTATATGCATATGACCTAACTCCTCTCAATCTTTCTCTCAATTGTAGAGGAGGCTTGTGCCCTACAGTGCGACGTCTACGGGCTAATACAAAATATTTTGTTGATATAATAGGTGGTCAGACGACCTGGTAAAGGTCGCGTCGCTGGATGCAGGCTGCCTCCAACAGGTCACTTTGGAAATCATTGGGGGAGGCCTATGTTCAGCAGTGGACTTTCTTTGTCTAATGGATTGGATTGGATAATAAGAAATATGTACGAGGTTTAAATTAATATAATCTGATAAGTAATCATTGAATAGTTAAAAAAACACATCGGGCTGATATAATTGGCCAATTAAAGCATTTGATATTGTCACGTTACGTAAAATATCGGCTACTTTCACATTTTATAGGCGCAATCGACATCTATAAAACTATTAAATTTTATTACGTTCGTGTTCCACATAACAGTAAGTATTTTTTACTGTAAGTAACTTATAAAATAATGGACCATAATTATGAACCACTTTCTCGGTCTCACAAGCACCCAGACCGAAAGCAAATGACAACAAATCGCACAAACATTTTTTTCGGCGCAGGGATCGAACCTGCGACCCCTCGCTTCACATCTGGCGTCTAACCAACTACGCCACGGAGGCATAGATAAATAATTTTATACACGGATTATTCCGTAAGGAACTGTGACATAGCTTAATGATATATCTTCTACTTTTCTGTGATAACGCATTCGTACTTGAATAGTCTACGTTGTACCTCAGTATATTTCAACATGCATAGCGGAGATGAGTGTAAAACTGAGCACGGTGATTCGAACAGGTATTCAATTTTTGTATTATAAATATAATATTAAATATAGTTATACGCCTTCCGTTTAAAACATAATGTACCTCAATTTTGACATGAGTAGTAAAGCCATATTATTTTGGATTAATGTAGGAATGGGTAAGATTAACCAAGATGGTAGTTGGTACTACTGTCCCATATAAAAAAACAGGTGAAGGGACGAATTAGCGGTAATATTTCGTTCCGTAGGTGAGATTACTTGAGTCTCAATGACCCTTCTCCTCCGATATTTAATGCTTACCATTTTAAAGGCCGAATCGTATCTACGACCCATGTGTTAATAATGGGCAGCGGTAATCATTACCATCGGGAATTATTGCCCGTTTGCTTGACTTTTGCTATAAAATGACAATGTTTTGTATACCGGTGTCCGTCTTATGGTTTACAGTTTTAATGCTATGATAGATTGGCAAGAAACCTTCACGATTGTCTCTCTTCAGTGGAAAATTATGGTATTTTATTTAATACAAATTGACATTGACAATGACTCACTAAGCCATATCTGATATGGTCGATTATGATACACAATGCCAGATCTGAATTGTTTATGGTAGTTGTTAATTGTTATACAAGTAGATACGAATATCTTACTACGTGCTTCTTTAATCTTGGGTCGTTGCGCTGTAGCGTGAACATGCAGCTAAGTGGGCCAGCATAATTATATCGAATGGCATGGGACCACCGTCTGATTTTTGTGTAAAGAGGAAAACATCAAGCTCCCCTTTCGGCACCCCAGTTGAGGGCGAAAGGAGTATGTTAGTGTTACTGGCCTTCCAGCCTGGCCCGCTGCGGACAGTGTGGCCGAGCCGGGTCCCTAACAAATCTTACGCCAGCATACAAACTAAAACCCCTCGGTGGCCGTCGCACGCAATTCGGGTGACACTGGATACCTCAGAGCCAGAAGCGCTCCGATTCCTTTTGAGGAACAAAGTTGTCTCTTACATCTTGGTTTGGACACCCGTTTAAGGAGTTGTGGGCGTCCATGACAGATGTGAGGCCACGCGCTCTGTCGTCCATCTCGGAATCACGGCTAGTGAAGGTGCACCGCCCCTGCAGCATGCCCGATGATTCCGATGACCCCTTTAGCTCGCCTCCTATGATAGGCAGGGAATACTGCAGCGAAATTTATAACCTAACAACGAGGGGGACCGTGTGATGCCATTCGATGCTCTATCTATCAAATGCAACGCAGTCAATTTGCCATGACGGAGTAATAAAAAAGAAAAAAACACCATCATTTATTCGTCGGACTATAACTCTTTAAAACACCTGTGGAATGTTTTCAACGAAATAATCTACAACGGTAGAATTACCATAAAAATATATATGCATAAATGAAAAGCAGCAATTGGTTGTACAAGCAAAGAGATATCGTTCATATACGCACGGTTTGTTGTTTTCTACGTCTTATCTTTAAACAGAGAGGCGCAAAATGTAACACATTATTTATTTTCCTCGTGTAGTAGTAAGATAACGTTAGACGTTTGGTCTATGACAGTGATCTACCGCAAGACCACTTAAGAACATTACTACAGTCTACTCGTATTAGTATTTAGGACTATTGTATGTTACGAACATTGTATGCGTGGATCACATTACGTTTGGGTCTAAACAGTTGCATAATTCTTTATTTACCTTTTATTTATTACATAGGTGTGGCAAACGAGCGAACAGGTCACCTGGTAAGTGATCACTGTCACCTATAAACATCACAACGCTGGGATCATGGATGTGTTGCCGGCCCATAATCGACAGAGGAGCGGTAAGGAAAATGCATGGGAAGGACGAAAGGGATATTGGGAATCCGGCAATCTCACTCGCCAAACGAAACGCAAAGGCAAAATTATTGCTCCACGTCGATTTCCTGTGAGGCAGTGGTACCACTCCGGACGAGCCTGACCAGTCATGCTGAGTCAATGACAATAGCATGGCTCTAATACAAATATTTTATACTGATAAATAGTATTGCCCCACAGTCTCTGTGGCGCAGTTGGTTGGACGCCGGCTGTGAATCGAGAGGCCGCGGGTTCGATCCCCGGATCGAAACCAATGTTTGTGTGAACCACAAGAATTAGTTTCGGGTCTGGGTGTTTGTGAAATCTTAGTCTCTTGTAGCTCCTAATACCCACGACAGAAGACTCTATCTTAGTGTGGGGTCAGGACTATGTACGTGATTGATGGGTGTATTATATATATTTATTAATTGCCGTTTTTTTCCTGATACATAGGATTTATGCAAGTGTAAGTCAAGACAGATAAAGAAATTAAAAATACCTCTCGAATGGAGTCTTACATAGCTGATTAATTTTTATAAGTAATTTTTAATTTATATAGTTAATTGAAAACTTCGTTGTAGAGATTCTTGGGTACGCGTAAGTTTACCAGTGCTATTCTTGCTACTTCTTGAAGATTATGAAATTGTTTTTCCAGAATGCGTATGAACGATGACGCAGAGCTTTACAGTCGAGCCAACGACGTGACCAGACAGGACACAATGCACTTATTGGAGGAATACTCTCCCAAATTTAAATGGAAGAAGAACCCACGAGTAATAGACATTGGCAGCGGGGATGGCAGTGTTACTAAACTACTGTCTACTTACTTACCAAGCGATTATCAAACACTCGTTGGAGCTGATTTAAACGAAAACTCAGTCAAATATGCAAACGATAATTATAGAGATGAGAAAATAAAATTTGTGCCGATTAACATAGAAGGCGAAGTGCCAGATGATATTAAGGAAGCTTACGATAATGTATTTTCCATCTACACCTTTATGTGGGTCAAGGATCATAAGTTAGTATACCAATTACATAGCTATAAGCTTGTTAATAGGGATATATTACGCCTGCCACACACGTTTGACGTTCATGTGCGTTTGCGCAAACGCGAGTTTGCACCAGGCGGGTTCTTCTATTATCCGAAACGAAACTAAAATGTTCGGACGTTCGACGTCTGCAGTACGTTGTTAATTTTCCACTTCTAAGAATCAACACTATTCTTTATGATACTTATCAATCACCTCAAACTAATTTTATAGTTAGAACGTACGATAGAAGATTCCAATATTTTGTGGAGTACCTACTACCTAGGCATATTCGTACAGTTTTACGTGCGACGTCCGAAGTTTTGAGTTTCTTTTCGGATCATAGAGTACCGCCCAGTCTCGAATCGAAATTTGTAAGGAAGTTTGCGCAGTTATTTGCTCACACACGTTCCAGTATACTGGTGCAAACTCAGAGTTGCACAGTTATATCGTTACGTGTGTGGCGGTCATTATATTACTAGACGCGTGATGTTGTTAGTAACGGTTAGAACTCAAGGGCACACCTCTAACTTTTCAGAATTGTGTGTGTATAGCCAAGTAATAGTCCAGTGAAGCCTAACGGCCGCATACATACAGTTTTATAATCTATTTTAGATATCAAATGCACCATCAAATCACCATGCATATCGGGTAATTATAACAGAATACTATTATCATGGCCTTTTTCATAGGCAGTTTTAAAACATAATTTAATTATCGAATGTTTTGTCTTCTTCGCTCCAATTGAATTCAAAAGTCGTTTGAAAGGAACAAAACATTCGTTAACTAAAATAGGTTTCAAATCTGTCTATAAATAAGGCCGTAAGGGTGAAGGAAATTAAAACCTATTTATGCTATGTGAAGTCAACCAACCGGCACTAGGTCAGTGTGGACTATGAACTGGATTATTTATTATTATATGATATAGATCGATTACAATACGTAATAATATATAATGTTATTATTCTAATTCGTCTAGTGATAAATAGATTAACTGATGGTCGAGACGTTAGACGATGGTTCGAGCTCGACCTGAATTATCAGTCACGTAGGAATTAATTTTTTGTCCATTGAGAAAAATATAAGTACATACGATTTTTTTACCTGAAAGTTTTCCAAAAGAACAACAGCGTTATGTGAAATTTTCCACTTTGAATTATAGATTTCTCAAACCCGAAAAATTACGGGTAGAATGCGTGACCTTTACATCAAACTCACTGTTTACGGCCCATATACGAAAAAGTGTATAATTACCTAAAGTCTTAAACATTGCCCCTATGACGCAGTTGGTTAGACGTCGCCTGTGAAACGAGGCCGCGGGTTCGATGCCCGTACCGAGACAAATGTTTGTGTGATCCACAAGTATCTTTTTGGGTCTGGGTGTTTGCGAAATCGTAAAAGTCCCTCGTAGTTTTTGATACTCACGACACAGAATTCGATCTTAGTGTGGGGTCAGGACCATGTATGTGACTGTTGGCTTCAAGTCCCATTTACACGGGTAGAGTTTCCCGCCTCAAAGATACGATTATCGTAAGAATATAAAAAAGTTGCATCGTGTAAACATTGTCCGAACGCGATAATCAAATGGCGGTTATGTCATGCCACAATGGCATACGATTCTCGCCGCGAGAAACTCTCCCCGTGTAAATGGTGCTTAATCCATACATCTGTACTATAGAAGCCCATATACGTCCCACTGCAGGGCACGGGCCTCCTCTACAATCGAGACGACGATTGAGAGTGGTTAGGCCATTTAGTCCACCACGCTGGCCTAGTGCGATCCATACATCGTTATCGAATCCAAACATATTGTGTATTAATATTTAATTATTTTCTTTCACAGAAAAGCCTTTACAAATATTCACAAGATGCTGTCGGAGGACGGAGAAGTGTTTGTCATGTTTTTGGGATATTGCCAAATTTACACAATATTCCAAGCTCTGTTTAAGTCTGAAAAGTGGGGTCCGTGGCTGAAGGAATTTAATGAATTCCCATCTCCTTATTGGAATGTTAGAGTAGGTTCTTGTTTTCGTTAACTTTTAGGCATGTAATATTCCTCACGACACTTGCCTCCGTCTTTGAAGCAACTGTAAAATGTTAAAGAACTTCGAGTTTGTAACGCGTATTCATCATCATCATCAGCCCGTTGCTGTCCACTGCTGGACCTAGGCCTCTCGCAAGGTACATCATAGAGCCCGGTCTGCTGCTTTATGCATCCGGTCGCTACCGGCCCTCTTGTGCAATTCGTTGCGCCATCTGGTCAGAGGACGTCCAACGCGTGATCATTTAAAGTTAATTATTACTTACATACATACACACAAACTCACGCCTTTTTCCTAGAAAGGGTAGGCAGAAGTTACGAGGACACCCATTTTGTCTTGTATGTGCTGTTATCTGTACCATGTTCGTTAATTATTATCGCTTACTTCAAACCTGTTTTATATTTTTAAAAACAACGATTGTAGTGCTGTTGGTTAGACGCTGGCTGTAAAATGATATGTAAAATGGCTGGCCGCGGGTTCGATCCCCGCACCGAGACATGCTTGTATGATCCAAAGGCATTTATTTCGAGTCTGGGTATCATAATACCGAAAAGTTTCTCGTAGTTTCTGTTACCCACGCCACAGCACTTGACGCTTTGTGTAGGGTCAGGAGTAAGTATGTGACTATTTGACACTTCCATTCCTAGAAGTGCTATGTCTATACCAATTAATCCAGTGGCCCAATATAAAACTCTTTGCTAAAGGCCATTTGTGTTAAGTAAAGCGACAGTTTAATTATAAAAGTGTTTGTCTGCAATTCACACACTTTATGTGAAAAAATGTAAATGTAAAATGTATGCCGTGGAAGTTGTTTAACTACAAAGGAAATATTTTTAGGACCCAGACGCCGATTTAACGAAAATGTTAAGGAATATCGGGTATAGAACCGTTGATGTAAGGTGCAAGCAGATGACCCATAATTATGATGGTGTCGAACATATAAAGCGTGAGTTTGGTATTTTCATCTTAATATACAGAACACAGGATTTTTTTTCAATAAAGAAAATTACTTCAGGAGAATAACTTCAATTTAAATTCTATTGATATTTACTATATTTCGGTAGAAACCGAAGTTTCGATTATAATTACTATTATAACTTAAATCATCAATTTCGCACTACTTGGTAAGACTGCGACATGTTTTCACAATTATTTTATTATCGTGCTTTCTGCATGCTTAAGTGCATATTTGCGCCGGCTATAAAGCTATTATCATAAAATGCAAAGGTACCATTTATTTCCTCTATATTTTAAATGAAATCTTTGAGCCATCTTTACTGGTGGTAGGTCTCTTATATGTGAGAGGCCGCCTGGGTAGGTACCACCGCAATACCTATTTCTCCCGTCAAACAATGTAAAAGCATTGTTGTATTCCGGTTTGAAGGACATTGTAGCCAGCGTAACTACTGGACATAATGAGATATAACTTATATGTGAGAATAGCGACCGCAGTGGAATACCAAGCATTGCTTTGTAATTCATGGTGTTGTTTGATTTTGCTACTTTCCATGAGTGGGTCGTATCGCTTACTATCAGGCGAATGGCATGCTCGTCTCGTCATACATAGCAATAAATTAAAAGCCGCTCTGCGAACTATTGTACACTAAAATAATAAAACTAGCTTCATTTTGGTTACATATTGGTTCTGCAATAATAACACTTATTTTCAAGGTTTGATATCTGCTATAAACCCATTCAGCATCCCGAAAGAAATGTGGCCTGAATTCCTGGAGGATTATATAGATGTAATTCGAGCCATTAAACTGATTGATGAAGACACTGGTACTATACAAATAATTTACAATCTACTCGTAGTGCATTGCACTAAATGAAATAAATAATGCCACATAATAATTAGTTTTTTTATTATGTTGTATTTTTGCCCCATGCTACCATTACTTCTGAGTATTGTTAGTACCTATCTATGCCAATTAAAATTAAAATTAACCACTCTCAATCGATTCTCTCGATTGTAGAGTAGGCCCGTGCCCAGCAGTGGGACGTATATGGGCTGATAAAAAAAAAGTACTTATTCAGCAGTGGACTTCCTGTGGCTGAAGAGAGAGAGAGAGAAAGAGAGAAAGTAACTTCTGTTGTGGTTAGTAATACGATACAAGAATGTGTTCTGGTCTATTTTTTATATTATTCTTTCTTGTCCAAGTTACTTCAGATCGAATAAACACTCGGTGTCAGTCAACTTATTTTTTATTCAATTAGTATTTACAAAGCAATTTTATTATCTTTATATTATTGCAACATTTGTCATTTTTCTCTCTCTATTCAGCCACAGGAGGTCCACTGCTGAACATAGGCTTCCCCCATGGATCGCCACATAGACCTGCTGCGGCCTGCATCCAGCGAGTTCCTGCGACATTAAACAGGTCGACTGTCCACCTTGTGAGTGGGCATTACAACATTTACATTCACTAATGTTCAAGAATGTTTGAAGTTTATTAAAAAATCATTTTATCGGGTTGACATGTTAACCCATCGTGTATTGATTGATCGTCTAATTCATTTAATAAATAATATATAAAAATTAAAATGGAAAGCCTCGATGGCGTAGATGTTCTACGGTATGATTACAAAATTGATGTCTCGGGTTCGAATCCCGGGTCGGAGAAAGTGATATTGGATTTTTCTATTAATTATCAGCCCGGAGTCAGAAATTTGTGCCTGATATGGCGATAGGCTCACCCCTATCACATGATGGGCCGGAATACATAAGGCGAAACGTGGGTGTCCTGGTGACACCTCTGCCTACCCCTTCTGGAAACAAAGGCGTGATGTTTATGTATACATCTAAAATGGAAAGCTTAGGTGTAAGTAGCGAGACAAATTAGATGACTTTTTGAAAGGTCCCATAAAGCTTTTAATACAGAGGCATGGGAAGCAGAGAGAGACCTTTGCCCAGCAGTGAAACGCTACAGGCGCAATATCATCAGCCTATAACAGTCTACTTTCGAAAATAGTCGACTTTTCCAACTACCCGCCACAATACTCGATCCTTTTCTACATACATCTACATATACCTTAAGAGCTTTTTATAAAAGTGGCGAAATCAGTATGTATGCTCGCCTGGTGGTAATAATCACGCCTGCCTATAAACAAGAGCAACATTACGGAACTGTTAAACAAATTGTACATATTATTTGTACTACCTTAATGTTATTCTATTCTGTAGTTATTTTACTTTTAAGTTTATGACTGTTATGTTGGATTCCATCCATCCATCCATCAGCCAAAGGAAGTCCACTGCTGAACATAGGCCTCTCCCAATGATTTCCACAGTGACCTGTTGGAGGCAGCCTGCATCCAGCGACGTCCCGCGACCTTTACCAGGTCGTCTGACCACCTAGTGGGTGGACGTCCCACGCTGCGCTTTCCGCTTCGTGGCCTCCATTCGAGAACTTTTTGGCCCCATCGGCCATCAGTTCTCCGTGCTATGTGCCCCGCCCATTGCCACTTCAACTTGCTAATCCGCTGGGCTATGTCGGTTACTTTAGTTCTCCTACGGATCTCCTCGTTTCTGATTCGATCTCGTAGGGAAACCCCGAGCATAGCCCTCTCCATAGCTCGTTGAGTGACTTTGAGCCTCCTGATAAGGCCCATAGTAAGAGGCCACGTCTCGGTGCCGTATGTCATCACTGGTAACACACAACTATCGAAGACTTTCGATTTAAGGCACTGAGGTATTTTGGACGAGAAGACGTATGTAGAAGAACGTATGAAGACGTATGTTGGATTATTTTATTGTATAATTAATTTCCATTATGAATGTTGTTTCACGCCTATAATTGGCAAGTAGACCAGGTCTAAAATTGTATAAGTTTAATTTTGCATGTTTTGTCTGTTTGCTGTTGGTGTGTCAAATAATAAATAAATAAACAAAAATCGTGAAGTAAAGTATTATAATTTATCTTATAATGTATGTGCTTATGCTGTCGATGTAATATCTATTCTGTATCAGCCCAAATACGTCCCACGGGGCACTAGCATCCTCTACAATCGAGAGTATGATTGAGAGTGGTAAGGACATATCGTCCACCACGCTGGCCTATTGCGGGTTGGCGGAATTTAGAAACATTATTCTATGGTATCATAGATATTCTTTAAAATCGCCACGGTATGCAGGTTTCTTCGCAATGTTTTGCTTCACCGTTATAGATATCTATTATAGGAAATAAATACTACATTGTTTAAATTTTATCTTTTAAATAAACACTGAATATTTATAAACAACACATAGACCTGTTAATATAATAGTCCAATGAAAGCATTTGACATTGTCATGTTACGTAAAATACCACCTACTTTCGCATTATACAACCTTAATCGTCATCTATAAAATTATACAATTTTATTATACATGTTTGTGTTCCGGATAATATAAAAAGTATTTGGTACTGTATGTGATTTATAAAATAATTGAGCATAAATATGAAAGGATTTTCCGTCTCCCAAACCTCCAGACCCGAAACAAATATCTACTTTTAGATCGGCTAAACATTTGTCGCATTGCTGTGATCGAACTTGCGGCCTCTGGCTTCGCAGCCGGCGTCTAACCAACTGCGCCACGGAGGGTGTGAGGCAATATTCAATTCATCAGTATAAAATATTTGTATTTAAGCGGTAGAGCCACGCTATTGACTCAGCATGAATGGGTAGGCTCGTCTGGAGTCTCACAGGAAACTGAATTCCGGAAAAAAGCCACAATTTTGCAGTCGCGTTTCGTTCGGTAAGTGCGATTGCCGGTTTTTTTTTATGGCATTTGAAGGCAGACGAGCATGAGGCCTTCCTGATGGTAAGCGGTCATCGCCGCTAATGCACTTTCGCAGTGCCAGGTGTTCAGCACAACAAGGTTGCTGCGGACCGTAAGGAGAGTACTCCCTTTAAGACTCGTTTAAAGAAGGACTAGTTATTGCGCTCAAAGGACACCTAAGCAGGGAGTTTATTCCAGAGATTGCACATGCGTGGTAAAAAGAACGCTGGAAATGTACCGTCGGGGTATGGATAGTTTCCAGGTAGGGATGAATTCTGACGTGACGGATGGTGCAATGGTAAAATAGCCACAGTAGTTCGATCTTAAATAATTCCTCGGAGAATAGGGATGTGTCCAAGGTTTGATTTTGAACAGTATTAATAAATTCCTAAAAATTTCGTTTATAAAAAATATGCAAATGCACCTTATGGAGGATGACGTCACGTCGTGCATGTTGCATCCTTTTCTATTACTCCTACCACCAACTTTTATATATTTGTAACTTGCTTGTTACTAAACTGTTTTTTTTCCTGATTACCATTATGCATAACGTAACCTTTCGATACAAACTGTAATAAAAATTGAGGACACTAGCCTATTCTACGTGGAACAGACGAAAGAATAGACAGAGAGACCCGAATTCTCTCCGCAGTCCAACGGTTTGACGGTCTCCGTGACATCGAGATTATTGACGATTCGAAAAGCTGCAAGGAGTCAAGTGGGTCGAACTGGGGTTTATAAGGATGATCATAATCTTCTGTAAAGGATTCCTAACTTTTTGCTGTCCAATTTGGCCTTGTCCTCCAAATGACTCCTTATTTGCACTTTGCTCGATATATTGACGCCGAGAGTCCCAGTTGACTATCCCAATTTTACCCCAAAAGAGACACGCTCGTTTGCTTGGGAACAATATGGTTTTAAACTTTTGTATATAATTATTGTTATCTGCACGCCGACTCCAAACTGAAATGATGAATAAATGTTGGATTAAAACGAATTCTTACGGATTTTATCGCGAATTTGATTTCGCATTCGCATTTGACGTTCGCGTAACCCCAAGAAACCATTAAGATGAATAAATGATTTTAAATTTGGATAATTTCCTAAGGAACTCTGACATATCTTATTGATAAATCTTCAAGATTTTTATGATAATGCATTCGTACTTATACGGTCTAATTTGAAATTCAGTACATTTCAACATGCACAACGGAGATGAGTGTAGAACTGAGCACGATGATTCTAACAGGTATTAAATTATTAGTATTAAATTATTTGTAATTATTAGTATTAAGTTTATTCAATTATTAGTATAAAAAATATAATTCTTCTAAAATATTTTATACGCTTTTTCCGCCAAAAACGTAGGGTATTTAAATCTATATTTTGTCAAAAATCGTTAAGTCATATTAGAGTTTCTATGGACTAATACATTCAAAGGTAGGTTAAACTGATATTCGGCGGATAAGAATGCCAAGTGTTTCCTCCACTCTTTAATCCTGAGAAGCAAGGGGTTGGCATAATCGCGTCGAATGGCATGAAACCACCGTCTAATGCCATCCAAAGCCCTATCTGGACGGCATTGTGCAAGCACAACTGCACTGCAACTGATGGTAAGCCATCAGTCGCAGTGTAGTAACATTGCCTTAAAAAATATTGCGGAATAAAAAAAAACATCAGCATTTATGTAACCTTGCCCCCGTGCTGTACCCCGTTTTAAAACGTTTGTGGAACGTTACATACATACATAAACAACATGACTTTTTCCCAAAAGGGGTAGACAGACGTGCAACCAGGACACCTGTTTCTGCCTTATGTGTTCCGCCACATGATGTTATAGGGGCGAGTCTATCTCCATATCGGGCACAAATTCCTGACCCCGGGCTGATAATAAATAGAAAACTCGTGTGTGAAAAAAAGTGTGGAACATTTTTAGTAAAATCACTAACGTAGGATTAGAAAAACAATAATTATATTAATTGCAATAAAAAAAAATGATAAGTAGATGTTAGTTATACAATCATAATATAGCTGTTATGCCACATAACGACGCTCATATTATATTTTTTAACGTTATCTTTAAACAGAGACTCTACATATTATAGAAACACAAACTCTATATCTTAGTCAAAATATGTGGGTTGGCCATTTTGCTACATTCACGTAGGCGTAAGGTGAAAAACTTATGTCTGTTCATTACTTTTTTGCTGTACAATAGTTCTTCTAGTATCGAAATGGCCAAGCCAAATGTTTTGACAAAGGTATAGAGTTTGTATAGTTAGCCCTTGTAGGGTAAAGGCGTGAAGAGTAAGAAGCTTAGCTCTACATGAGATCTGATAACTTTTTGACAATGCGAGTCATATTATTATATGGCAAGATTTTACATGAAAATGTTTTGGTAGGATTTCACTTATCTATTTTTGTAAATTACTTATAACATTGTTTTTTGAGTTTGTGTTTTTTTATTGTTTATAAAGCGTTACTTGAGTATTTTATTACTTTATATTTTTATTTTTTTAGACAAGGATTTCTTTATAAATTTTCAGACCATTAGCTTCAAAATATGCGAAAGTGTCACGCACAAACTTTAATCTCCTAGCTTTGGGGGTTAGGAGATAAAAGTTTCAAGTTTTAGATATTTTTGTTGTTTGCGTACCTACTAGCTTACATGGCCGATTTCTTTCTAGGACATTAGGAAGTATCCTAAGAATTTTGGGCGGTGCCCAACATGGTACATTGTAGGTACACACGTATAAAATTGTAACAACTTTATAGCATGTGATGTGCAATAAAGATATTGAGTATCGAGTCATTCAGTGACGAAACCAGGGGTTTTTAAGATATTAATGAAATCTAAAGTATAAGAGCTATGCAATTGAAGCTTATCAACTTATGACAACATATCCCGAGAATTTTGTTTATATAGTATAATCCAAAGTCTAGTTATAAGAGTTCAAAAAGGACAAAGCGTTTCGAGAAAAAGTAGGCAGTGCCCTTGCGCATCGCTTGACCTACCGCAATCAACGTTTGATATACGTTTGACCTACCGCAAGGTACTATCACTTAATAACATTACTACAAAGATTATGATATCATTTTAAGCTGATCATTACATTATTCAATTAAAAGATATTAAATAATTTGAACTCCGTTTTGTTTCAGAATACGTATGCAAGATGACGCAGAGCTTTACAGCCGAGCCAACGACGTACACAAACGAGACACAATACATCTACTAGAAGAATATTCTCCTAAATTTCAATGGAAGAAGAATCCACGAGTAATAGACATTGGCAGCGGAGATGGTAGTGTTACTAAACTACTGTCTACTTACTTACCAAGCGATTATCAAATACTCGTTGGAGCTGATTTAAACGAAAACTCAGTCAAATATGCAAACGATAATTACAGAGATGAGAAAATAAAATTTGTGCCGATTAACATAGAAGGTGAAGTACCAGGTGATATGAAGGAAGCTTACGATAATGTATTTTCCTTCTACACATTTATGTGGATCGTTGATCATAAGTTAGTATATCAAATTATAAATATATAACTTTATGTTTTACTAGATGTATTATTAAGGCCTTTTCGCCTTTATTGGCCTGTTCGAGGAAATCTTTATATCGTAGAACTTCACAAGAATTGCAATGGTATGTGAAGTCTTCCAATCCGCACTCGGTAACTGTGGCAAATTATGGGCTGTATTATTTACGATTAAATTACAATATAAATTATATTACAATATGGTATAATATAATATTATGTTTTATTACTGCAGTACGTGTAGTAATATATTGGTTATCTGATTGCCAAGACGGTGGGGGCTGGTTCGAGTTCAGATGTACTTGTCAGTCACGTAGGTAGTTGTACTTATTGAGAAAATTATCGCAAGAAAACCTGCAACTTAGATTTTCCCTCAATAATTTCACAGATAATTTTAAAGGTACAGTCAAGCTGTTGCCATCGTTGTTGTTGGAACGTTTTGCCATCACGAGTGTTCCCTCCTTGCTATAATCCTGGGCCCTTCCGCCGTAGCGTGAAGAGGCATCTTACCGTGGCCGTCTGATGCCCCTCGATACTCTGTCCGGACGGGATTTGCACTTATCACTAGGTGCTAGAATAAAAAAATAGGTATTGTATCAGCCCATACACGTCCCACTGCTGGGCACGAGCCTCCCCTGCAATCTAGAGTACGATTGAGAGTAATTAGGCTATATAGTCCACCACGCTGGCATAGTGTTGGTTGGCGGACTTTTACAGAGAAATTTATATAAATCGCTATGTTATGAAGGTTTCCTCACGATGTTTCCCTTCACCGTTAAAGTGCGAGCTGATTGACTATCAATACACACATGACTCCGAAAAGTCAGAGGTGTGCCCGGGGATTGGAACCCCCGACCATCGTGAACATGTAGGCAGCCGCGTCTGTTCCGTTACAAACAGGCCACCACGCACGTCGCAAAAATAGGTATCTGAACTCTATCAACTTGCCATTGGGTTATCAGGAACAACTAAGGACTTATCTCTGTGCTTGGCGGTATTGTTAATGGCTGGGTTGATATTCATGCTTCTGGCAAAAACATTTTGATTTATCCCGTACAAAAATGTAGCTAGATCGGCTCAAATTCGAGTCTTTGACCAATCCTTCTGAGATTTGAGAAACCGCAAAAACTCAAATTTTCTCGTCACTGGTGCAGCCAAATAAACTGCTAACAGACTTATATTATTCATACAACAATACTGAGTGTTTTCTTTCACAGAAAAGCCTTCACAAATATTCACAAAATGCTGTCGGAGGACGGAGAATGCTTTGTAATGTTTTTGGGGTATTGCCACGTATACACCATATTCTATGCCCTTTCTAAGTCTGAAAAATGGAGCCCATGGATGACAGACTTTATTGGTTTTCCATCACCTTATTGGGATGTTAGAGTAGGTATTTTTCTAATCAATTATTTTCAACTACGCCGTTTCCCTCACGATATTTTTCTTTAAAACAAAAGTGAAATGAATGAAAATTTGTGAGTCTATAATGTAAAGTATAACGTTGCGTCCATAATGTAAAGTATAACGTTCAGGATTTGTTGAAATTGCCATACTTGATACTCTGAGTTCATTGCTACGAGTCAATTCATATTGAAAAATCTCTTAGGTACACATTCATTGAGAGTTTTATGTAAAGAACATCAAACCATACAAGACCAGCCTCACGGAATATTGAACTCAGCATAAAAATGACTGATGACCATTGCCCAGTCCAATCAATTCATCAGACAGTGGAAGTTCCCTGCTAAATATAGTCCCCTCCCAATGATTTCCACAGTGACCTGTTGGAGGCAGCCTGCATCCAGCGACGTCCCGCGACCTTTACCAGGTCGTCTGACCACCTAGTGGGTGGACGTCCCACGCCATTGCACAGTAATTAAGTTTCAAATAAATATAACATAGCACTGTGACACCCATATTCTCGACCCGACATTAAAATCTTGTGTTGGGATTTCAGACCATATGAAAAACTTTCTCAAACTTTCTGAAACAAATGTCCCACAGACATTCGGCTCGGCACGGGGCTCCTCGTTTCACAGCCAACACCTTATCCAACTTCGCAACATAGGTTGTATATAATTAAACGAAGCTGTTTAATTACAGTGCTCATATTATTTTTAGGACCCAGAAGCGGATTTAACGAAAATGTTGAAGGATATCGGGTACAGAAGCATTGATGTGAGGTGTAAGCAGATGACCCACTTTTATGATGGTATCGAACATATGAAACGTAAGTTTTTTATTTAAATATGGAAAATAATATATTAAAGAAACTATTTCCGAGACTATTCTGTCCACACGACCAGCATTGCAACTTCAGCTCGGATAAACAGTGACAAAAAATTGACACTGACGACTAAAGCTTGACAAGCCTCAATGCTTGCATAAAGGTTACTTTTATGAAACCATTTGTTGATAGTTGTAATAATACATTTCATCATTTTTACAATAGATATAACCTTATAAGCTGACTTGTCAGTAATATTTTGTATATTTTGTTTTAATTACATCAAAATTGGTCATGTCCGAAAATACCTAACCGAAAAACATTAAATTCTTAACTATTACTTCTACAATTTTAATTCTATTGACACTAACATCTAGTTTCAAATGTTCTACTCTAACTAATATTTAAAATCAAAATTCAGCAATCCCTTCCGTAGTATTAGATTATAATCGAACATTTAATATACAAAAAACATAATGCGTATCCAAAAGTGCTTTGATTATCATAATATTTGCATGATTATATGCGTGTTTGCATCGGTCAAATTATTGTTAACAGTAATCAAATGACACGTTGTTTGTAATCTAATTCAAAAAAGGAAAAGGTATCATGTTCGATTGTATGTATGTTCCCCTTTTTCTCCGCCATTTGTGGAGCATCATTTTCATTATTCATTTTATGTTTGAGTCAGTTTAGTTTAAAATTAGTTCGGCTTTAATTTCTTTATTATATTTTCAAGGTTTGGTGTCTGCCGTCAACCCATACAGCATCCCAAAAGATATGTGGCCTGAATTCCTGGACGATTATATTGAAGTGATTCGAAGCATGAAATTGATCGATGAAGATACCGGCACAATTAAAATTATTTACAATATTTTTGTAGTGCATTGCACAAAGTAAAACTAATGAAGTTGCAACAGTTATTAGATATTTTTTTAATTTTAATAAAGTTACCCGATTCTATTATTACTCTTGTATTGTGGGTGCGAATGTAAATATAAATATCAAATGGACAAATTCCTCGAACAAATAACACCCATTTTTCTGTGTACGGCGATCCTGCAGATTTTTTAGCATGTTATTTGCTAATAAGGATTCCACTCTTTAAAATAAATAAAAATAAATAAAAATCAGTTATTGCAGATTAATTACCACATAGTGTTTTAATGTACCTACATTAAAACTTATGAGAAAAAACGTTTGTTAGTAAAGTATCTAAATCAAATATTAAGATATATAGATTATATTTAGATATATAGATTTAGATAGTGCAGTCCCGCCAGACTTTTTAAAAAGTACTTTTCCTGAGATAAAAACGAACTAGTAATTTTTAAAAATTTTATTTGATCGGTAAATCTCATAAATTTTTTTGATTAGAATTTTAAACTTCCGCGCGTAATTGTTAGAAAACATAACCTCTATCAATGACGCTGTACTTAGTGAGGAGTGATATTTTGCAATAAACATGGGTTACTCTCTTATAATATTTTATTTAAAACGTAATGTATGGCAATACCGAAGAATAGTGTCAGAACTTCTATGTGAACACACAAGTTTTACTATTAACTGACGGTTTTACGTAATTGCGCTGTTCATCATGGCGGCTACGCCATTGACAGATTTAAATTTTAAAATGAATTATGCAATATATTCTTCGAAATTCTAAGTTAAAATTAACATACGTAGTATTTAAAATAGTTAACATTTATTTAGTGGTTCAGTTGATTAGATTGTTTTAAGACTTTTTCTCATTTATTCTAAAATACCATTATTTTAAAGTAGCTTTACGTGTATAACATTATACATGGCGGATGACATAGATTTGTTTTTTAATTGGATCAACGAATTACTACAACCCACCTTACGGACAAGCATAGCTCAGTCCAGATATAATATTGATAAATATCCCTTTCTCCTGCCCTTATTTCTTCCCTTGTTCCCCCCATTTTTAGAAACCGCAACGCATTTGAAAGGTCGTATGTTTTTGAGCGGTAAATTTCACTTGTCATTTTCACCGAGTGCCTAAACTATTTGTTTGTTTTCCCGACCTATACCTACAATAAAAAACTTATGCAAAGTTATATTACTGCTTACAGTCTTTGCAAAGATAAGAATAATGTAAGCCACAAATAAACTGATATTCTATCTGTTATATAAAAAGAGCAAAACTATGAATGACGGATGAAGTAGACTTTATATCTATCATAACATTTGATGACAAAAATAATTTTAAAAAATTAAACCGACTTCAAAAGTGTAATAAAAAGAGAGAAAAAGAACTATTTTTTTAATAAATCTATAATACCTAAATATACAAACAATTTTTTTGAGGTCGGTGCCAGCCGAGCAGCTATGCTTCGCGGTTTTACCTGCATAGTGCGTAGCGTGATGATATAATATAGCTTAAAGTCGGCCAGCTGGCACCGACCTCAAAAAAAAATTTGTATATTTAGGTATTATAGATTTATTAAAAGATTAGATTTCTTTTTCTTTTTTTATAACACTTTTAAAGTCGGTAAATTTTTTTTTGAATTATTTTCATTTCTTCATTTTTTTAAATTTCTATATCAGTATAGAAAACTTATTTTTACCATTTTTTTTTTTGCTAAAACAACTATCTACACATTTTCCTAGTGAATGATACAAACTTTACTCTTTATCTCACGCTGCCCTAAACTCTGCGCCCTGGCGCGCCGCGCTGTAGAAAGTGGAGGAGGGCGCCGCGAAGAAATTCTCTATCTCTGGCTTTTTAAGTTTGTTCCTATTTACCGAAATAGCATCATTATATATATATATATCAATCAACTGGATAGATTAGGGCGCCACGACAAAATAGTAAACACGAATGTGCGCCGCGAATTGAAAAAGGTTGGGCAACCCTGCCTTATCTCAAAAACTACTAAACCGATTCCTATGAAACTTACACAACTCCTAAGTTGGACTATACCTAATCCAACGCAAAAAGAATTTTTCAAATCGGATTGATACTTTTTGAGATATGCGTGGACAAACATACAAGCATACAAACATTTATGAAATTTTGCACACGTGTTCAGATGCTGGTATAGACCAACATATCCAAAAATCGTGCAATTCTGACGAAATTACATACATACACATTGAATTGATAATCTCCTTTTTTTTAAGTCGATTATTAATAAATGATTTTGAATGTGGATCATTTCACAAGGAACTCTGACATATGATATTGATAAATCTTCTAGATTTTTATGATAACGCATTCGTACCTGTACGGTCTAATTTGAAATTCAGTACATTTCAACATGCACAACGGAGATGAGTGTAAAACTGAGCACGATGATTCTAACAGGTATTAAATTATTTGATATAATTATTAGTATAAAAACTATAATTCTTCTAAAATATTTTATACGCTTTTTTCCGAAAAAATGTAGAGTATTTAAATCTATATTTTCTCAAAAATCGTTCAGTCATGTTAGAGTTTCCATGGACTAATGCATTCAAAGGTAGGTTAAACTGTTATTCGGCGGATACAAATACCAAGTGTTTCCTCCTTTCTTTAATCCTGAGAAGCAATGGGTTGGCATAATCATGACAAATGGCATGAGACCACCGTCTGATGCCATCCAAAGCCCTATCTGGACGGCATTGTGCAAGCACAACTGCACTGCAACTGATGGTAAGCCACTGCCTCGGTGGCGTAGTGGTACTACGGTATGATTGCAAAGCTGAGGTCTTGGGTTCGAATCCCGGGTCGGGCAAAGTGATATTGGATTTTTCTATTCATTATCAGCCCGGAGTCAGGAATTTGTGCCCGATATGGCGATAGGCTCGCCCCTTATCACATCGTGGGACGGAATATACAAGGCGAAACGTGGGTGTTCTGGTAGCACCTCTGCCTACCCCTTCTGGGAAAAAAGGCGTGTGTTTATGTATGTATGTATGTAACTCCGTTTTGTTTCAGAATACGTATGCAAGATGACGCAGAGCTTTACAGCCGAGCCAACGACGTACACAAACGAGACACAACACATCTACTAGAAGAATATTCTCCTAAATTTCAATGGAAGAAAAATCCACGAGTAATAGACATTGGCAGCGGAGATGGCAGTGTTACTAAACTACTGTCTACTTACTTACCAAGCGATTATCAAATACTCGTTGGAGCTGATTTAAACGAAAACTCAGTCAAATATGCCAACGATAATTACAGAGATGAGAAAATAAAATTTGTGCCGATTAACATAGAAGGCGAACTACCAGATGATATGAAGGAAGCTTACGATAATGTATTTTCCATCTACACCTTTATGTGGGTCAGGAATCATGAGTAAGTATTTAAAGCCATAACAATACTACTAGGTGCGTGGTGATCTCTTAGTAACGGACCGGACGCGGCTGCCAAATGATAGACACGGGTTCGACCTCCAGGGCTAACCTTTCCCTTTTTTTGAATCATTTGGGTTTTGATAGATTACCATGCACTTTAAAGGCGAAGAAAACATCATAAAGACGCCTGCTTCCCTTAGAGGTTTACAAGAATTTCAGTGGTGTGTGAAGTCCGCCAACCCGACCTAGGTCAGCGCGGTAGACTTCGCTGGATTATTTATTATTTTTTTGTATGGATGTGTTATTGCTGTAATAATACATTATGTTCATATTACTGCAATACATTTGTATGGATTAAGTGATTAACAATTCGTGAATCGTCGGTTTTGTGTGGTTTGACTTATCAGTCACCTAAAAATTTATAGTTTTCAATCGGCTTGAAAAAATGGAGATTATCAATATTCAACATGTATGTATGTAATTTTATCAGAATTGATCAGTTTTTGGATATGTTAGTCTATACCAGCTTCTGAACACGTATGCAGAATTTCATAAATGTATGTCGGTCCAAATTTGTAATTGCGATAAAAATACGAAATGCATCAAATATTAAAAACATTTTGATTATTTCTTGTGAAATTTTGCCTCTCCCTTAAAAGTACCGCCCGGGGCGGACCACCTCTGCCGCCCCCACTGGCTGGTTGAAATATACATTGATACTTGTTAGGTAAATAAGGACAAAACTTAAAATTCAGACAAAGAACATTTTTTCGCGGTGCGGCGCCGTCCTCTACTTTCTGCGGCGCGGCGCACTAGAGGATAAAATTAATTAAATCCAGTTCATTGTTTATTATAAGCAATGTAACAAAATATTTTATCCACAAGTTTTATGTCTTAAAGCTCTATTTACACGGGGAGACTTTCTCACATCGAAGATACGATTATCGTAATGATGTAAAAAAGTTGCATCGTGTAAACATTTGTCAGAACACTATAAACCTATGGCAGTTATGTCATGCGATTAACGCATACGATTCTCACCGCAAGAATCTCTCCCCGTGTAAATGGGGCTTAAGGCTGCGCTCACGATGATAGCGGGGCGGCAGCGTCAAGTGGTACGCCGCGGGTAGGGGGGCCCGGTTGACGCCTGAGGAACGCGCCCCCGACCCGCGCCACCACTGCCGTACCGCACGCTTCTCGTGTGCCACTGCCATCATGCGTGATCTAAGACTAGGACGGCGCGACCAATGTGCGGAGCGTCCTATCCCTCAGGATTCACTTCATACCCCGATTGCCACGTCGACCTGTCGCGTAGTATAGGCGTAGGCAGCACTAGGGGCATAAGCTATTCCCATCACAGAATGTCGCCATGGCTGTCATAAATTCCAGACGCACGGAACTCATATCCGATTTATTAGAACAAAAAAAAAACAAAAATATGTCGAGTGGCTGAGATGCACATCAAACCCGAGACTTACAATACACAGCCCATACACGCCATTATACCAATTAATAAAAACACTCTCATACATATTATATTACATGTTTGATAATATTATTGTTTTCTTTTACAGAAGAGCCTTCTCAAATATTCACAAAATGCTATCGGACGACGGAGAATGCTTTGTCATGTTTTTAGGATATTGCCATACGTATGTAATATTCCATGCCCTTTCCGCGTCTGAAAAATGGGCGCCATGGATGAAAGACTTTGACGGATTCGCATGTCCATATTGGGATGTTCGGGTGGGTATTCTTTTTTAAAAAAGTACTATCAGATATGCTATTTCCCTCCAAAGCGCGTTCGCATTATCCGGGGACGGTTACCACGGCGATACGCAATTTAATGAACGTAGCCGTGTGCGCTTCTGTCTGCGCACTTACCTCACCCTTTCCTTCCGACTTACCTACTCAGAATATTCTTAGATAGTTATAGTTCATAGAAACTAGTATTGTTGTAAGTTATATTCGAATAAATACACGGACGAAAGTTTGAAAGATTGAGAAGAGTGGGAGTGTAGTGCGGACATCTTACTGTCTCTTTCACACGCGCACACTGTAATACATGTCAAGCATAGTGACGTCACTTGTATTTGTTTTCCATCCCTTGTCTTTTACTCCCACTATAAAATTTAAAATGTTTGTAACTTGTTCAATTCTGAATAGATTTACAAAATTCTTTGTTAGAATTTGGATATGGATACCTTTTGATAAATACAATAAAAAATGGAGTGAAATATCCTATTGCGCAATTCAGGCTGTCAAATATTTGAGGAGGCTGTTTAATCACAGAGCTTATATATTGTTTCAGGACCCAGAGATAATTTTAACGAAAATGTTGAAGAATATCGGATACAAAAGCATTGATGTGAGATGTAAGCAGATGTCCCATTTTTATGATGGTGTCGAACATATGAAACGTGAGTTAAATAGTTTAATCTTGAGAATATTATGTTATATAAACCAACCACCACCGCAACTCCTGTCATCCAGGATCAACAATGTAACACAAATAATTTACACCGCGCACTGAAGCTCATCGAGTCTCATTAGATTATCGTGTACTCACTAACTTGTCTTGAAGACAGCTTTTGTCGATAATTAATTATGTACAGGGTATATCAAGACTGCTACCGAAAACGAGGCCAGGTGGTAGTTTTAGTGATTTTAGACACAATGCAACTAAATTTTTTGCAAAAAAAAAGCGACGATTTTTTTGTAATTTTTTTGTTATCATGGTATTTGGATGTTGCATCATATTGACCAGCCACAAAATAACACGTTTTTCTTTCAAGGTCTGGTATCTGCCGTTAACCCATTCAAAATCCCGAAAGATATGTGGCCTGACTTCCTGGATGATTTTATTGAAGTGATTCGAGCTATGAAACTGATGGATGAAGACACCGGCGCTATTAAAATAATATACAATCTTTTTGTAGTGCATTGCACAAAGTAAAACAAATAAAGTTGCAATACTTAGTTGAGTTATATTTTATTTTTAAGAGTTGCCTAATACTATTATTACTCCTGTATCGTATATCCCTTTCTCCTGCCCTCTTTTTCTTCCCTTGTTCCTCCCATTTTTATAACCCCAACGCATTTTTAAATGGTCGTATGTTTATGCCTCGATTGCCTCGGTAGCGTAGTGGTGCTACGGTATGATTGCAAAGCTGAGGTCTCGGGTTCGAATCCCGGGTCGGGCAAAGTGATATTGGATTTTTCTATTCATTATCAGCCCGGAGTCAGGAATTTGTGCCCGATATGGCGATAGGCTCGCTGCCTATCACATTGTGGGACGGAATATATAAGGCGAAACGTGGGTGTTCTGGTAGCCCCTCTGCCTACCCCTTCTCAGAAAAAGGCGTGTGTTTATGTATGTAAGTACGTATGTTTATGAGCAGTAAGTTTAACTTGTTATTTTCACCGTGTGCCTACACTATTTGTTTGTTTTCCCGACCTATACCTACAATAAAAAACTTATGCGAAGTTATATTCTTGCTTAGTCTTTGCAAAGATAAAAATAATGTAAGCCACAAATAAACTGATATTCTATCTGTTATATAAAAAGAGTAAAACCATGAATGACGGATGAAGTAGAATTTATATCTATCATAACATTTGATAAAAATGTATCTAATCGTGTCAAAAAATCAAAAACGTTTTCATCTTAAATGTTGCCAAGTCATGTGATTCGCATGGTCACAAAGTTATCAGATCTCGTGTAGATTAAAGCTTCTTACTCTTCACGCCCTAACTTTACAAGGCCTAACTTCAAAAACTCTATATCTTAGTCAAAATATGCCAAAGTAGATAGCATAAATAGTATGGGCATTTCATCATTTATTATCATATTATAATGATTAGAGCGGCTTGTATCCAGCCACTTTTTGCAGATTTCTGCAGATGCGATTACCAGTCTACAACTGCTATCTATATCCTTGATTCCCCCAACCCTCCCGACCTTTCCCATCCTTTTTGAAACTCGAATCTCAGAAATTGCTTTAATGTCGTTATATATGTCACTTGCATCACGTGAATCGTGAGATTGCTGGATGCCTAATACCCCTTCCCTCTTTCCATTCTTTTTCTATTCCACTCCCTTCCAGATTTGATAGGCTGGCAAGATAAATATGATCCAAGGGTTGGATGGATGTCAATGGATGTTCATGGACGAC
The DNA here is from genome assembly GCA_033459515.1 of Theretra japonica. NCBI lineage: Eukaryota > Metazoa > Arthropoda > Insecta > Lepidoptera > Sphingidae > Theretra > Theretra japonica. The sequence continues at coordinate 3,636,276 of CM065938.1, read as the reverse complement.
AGTGATCACTTACCATCAGGTGACATGTATGCTTGTTTGCCGCCCGCGTTTTATGAAAAAAATATTTGTTTATTCATTCGCCTATTCGCCGTTGTATCTCGTGCCAGCGTATTTTTGTTTTTATTCATACGAAAAACATTAAACGTAAACTCTTTTTACCATACTTTGTGGTTGTTGCAATTATGACTGATATTTGTGTCTGTGATATAATATTTCTGACATATTTTAAAATTTCTATTTACCAGTTAGGGAAATCGTATCGTAAGGGCCGTGAAAGACGCGTTGCCATCTACGAGGGAAAAATGTCAATTTAAAATTAAAAACTAAATTATTTAAGTAAACGTTTTTATTTAAATGTCAGAATATGTGAAATGGTTCGTTTGATTAAAAATTTAAATCCATCCAGTTGTTTGTGCTTGATACGCGAACAACCGCGGACCTCTATTATTATATGCATATACATACATAACATACATAAACACACCCCTTTTTCCCAGAAGGGGCAGGCAGAGGTGCTACTAGAACACCCACGTTTCGCCTTGTATATTCCGTTCCACGATGTGATAAGGGGCGAGCCTATCGCCATATCGGGCACAAATTCCTGACTCCGTGGAGTCAAAACGCAATAGGAACACGGATGATTCATCTTCACGAACGGCACAATGTGCCGAATTTAGCAGACCTGAAATTTAAATCTATACATATAATACATTTGTAATCGATTGATGTCTGTCCATGGAAGACAAATAAGAAAAGCGAATATGGGGGGACTGGTAAATGTGTGAGTTTGGCGACAGCAGTTTTCATAGAAATGGAACGGAATAGAAAAGCAAAGTGAAAGTGACACTACTTTCACTTTGCTTTTCTATTCCGTGATGTATAATAATTTGTATTAAATTGAAAAGAAATTACTCACAAAATGTTCGCACTTTGACATATTCAAATAGATCTTATGGCTGGCATTTTGGAAATTAAATAAATACTTATATACCTAAATATTAATTAATAAAATCAACAAATCCCGAGCTTCTTTTGTCATGAAACAAAGTAAAAAAATTATAGTTGAGTTTTTTCCATGCAGTAGAAAAAAATCTGTAGCCCGAGCATAGGTCACTGGTAAAAAAATAAAAATAATGTAGTGAAGCAAAAATAACAATTTGTAAAAATTTATTATCTCAGAACCGGTCAAAAAAGTCTTAAAAAATTACACTATTTTCATTGTCTATTATTTTTTTAACAACCCCATGAATTGTATAGCAATGCTTGACATTCCACTGCACTCGCCATCCTGAGTCATAACATGTTAACTCTCATTATATCCAGTAGTTACTCTGGCTACAATGTCCTTCAAACTGGAACACAACAGTGCATCGACACTGCGGTTTGGCGAGAGTAATAGGCATTGCGGCGGCACAGGTGGCCTCTCCCATTATTATGAGTTACCTACCACTATGCTGCAGCCAACTACCGAAATTAGCCGTTCCATCAACAGCCTAGCGTCTTTACTAAACAGCGCCGTTCAACTAGCGGCCTGAATGATATTTAGCCGTAACGTCTGTAACACGTAACACGTAATAAACTGGCTGGCTAATGCTTACGCCTTTCGTACGATAGGGTGACCATGTGACAGAAATAAAACAGATGAAACATCTGACATAAGACTTAATTTATTTAATCTATTTAAAATGTAACATATTACTGTTATTTGGAAATCATGACATCTGATGTCGTAACTTAACCTTACTTTTCCTCTTAAAGTTAAATCACTTCAGACGATTGGCTTCCTTTTCCTGGAACCTTTTCTTGGTGCGTTTTTTTTAGTTTCACATATAGGACACAAAGGCACAAAAATTTCTACTGCTTTCTTGTGAATTCGATATCAGTTCTTTATGTCGTACAGTATTTTCACCGTGACCGCACGATTTATGGATATCTAACAAGATATCAAAATACTGTTCTCTAGGTAATATGTGTACTGTAGAAGCAGTGGCTATGAGTCTTTTAAAATGTAAATAATCTTCATTTACATTTGTTTATAATATGGTACTTATTTGTGATAACCTTCCGAAAAACGCATACCTCTGATCGATATGAAATTTAGTGTGTATTTTGACATCCTAATCATGAATATCATAATGAAAATTGGCGCGAAACCCATTTCGAATATGAGAATTAACTAACTCTTTTCGTTCAGTGTGCGTAATCACGCATTCTTCACTGATTTAGAATTGTTTGGCACGAGAATGAGTTGGGAGTGAGAGGGGGGAGTGTCACATACCCCCTGATACCATTACCACGAAAAGCTAATACACGATTCTTGAGAAAACCCAATTAAAGTAACCTAATCTCAAAACACTTGTTGTCAAAACAAACTTGCTTCTGCAACGTCTCCGGCGCTGCGGGAAGTGCAGCCTCGTCACCCATACGTAACAAAGGATAGGCACCCATGCTCACCTCCGCAGCTTTGGCTTGCTAGTCGCTTATCCCTCGTTACAGCAGGCGGGGGCTACTCTCCTTCCGCGCCTCCGGCTCTTTATATAAACTCCAGGGATGGTAGCCAACAGCAGTAACCACGGTAGACTACTTGGCGTCGGGCTACTCTGAGTCGGTTTTGCTAGAGATCCGACCTAACTTAGTACCCATAAAGTACCTTTTTTTTTTTTTTTTTTTTTTCGCGTGGAAAATCCCTTTACGGACCATCCCACCCCCGGAGGGGCGGGGGTGTGTCGGACTCACCGGCGCCTTCCGACCCAGCGAGATTGCAGAGCGACCGCTGGGTCGGGTCCCTACCGTAGATCATGCGCCGGAATACCGACTAAAAACCCCGCGTTGGCCACCATCGGTGCACCCTCAGAGACGGCCCCGGGATACCGTGTATGGATTGCGCCGGGACCGCCTCCATGTGCACTGCCGCATTGCGACGCGGCATGGGACGCATGTTGCGTCACGTCTCGGGGGCCGCCAGGATAGGGACGGCGACCCCATGTGGCCTCTCCGGCGCCGGGTTAGATGACATCCCGGCGCCTCCTTCGTCTCCTTTGGAGACGAGCGGGATCGGTTTGCTCCCGATCCCGCTCGGCGCTCTCCTTCTGCGAAATGACGCATTCGCAGAAGGAGAGCATGGCTCGCCATGACCTCCAACTGCCGACCATGCTGGCGACCACGGCCGGCAGCGAGAGGTCCCTTCCTACGACCGATTCGAGAGCGCTGCGCTCATCGTCCCAGGCTGGGCACTCCTCCAGCGTGTGCTGGGCCGTGTCCTCACGGCAGTTGCCACAGTGGTGGCACACGGCGGACTCCTCCGCTCCGGCTACGCGCCACAGGTACTCACCGAAGCAACCATGCCCGGTGAGCACCTGCGTCAGCCGGTATGTCGGCGCACCGTGGCGCCTGTCCATCCACTGTTCGAGGACAGGTCGCACTGCCGCGACGGTCCTCACGCCCGCACTCGGGTTCTCCAGCCTGGAACGCCACTCCTCCACGGCGGCCCTGCGGAGGGAGGCCTTCATGGCCTCGACCTCTCGGAGGGCCGGCCTCTGCCCGAGTCTGAACGCCTCCTCCCGCCAGAAAAATACTGACGAGAGGGCCTGTGCGTCCAGCTCCCAAGGCAGAGTACCCGCCAACACGCAGGCCGCCTCATGCGAGACCGTGCGGTACCCATAAAGTACCTAACCTAACCTAACCCATAAAGTGGTTACACTAATTTCCTACAGGATATTGGCATTACACTTTTCCATTGTAATGTTCTTCACTAAACTTTGAAAAACACCATCAAAGTTGTTGTTTGTCGACGCCATACTGACAGTTTGGTGAGTTTTGGTGCTAGGTGGCAGAAAGTGGAACTAAATTGAAATAAACAGGCAAGTAATTAAACGTCATCGATCCAAGTTATTAGCCTAGCTGTTTGATCATATGGCTGAATATCATTCAGGCCGCTAGTTGAACGGCGCTGTTTAGTAAAAAGGCTAGGCTGTTGATTGAACGGCTAATTAAGCTAGTTAGCTGCGACATATGTATGTGCATATTAATTTATTTTGATTAGCAAGTACCCATTTATACCATAAATACAAAAATCATTGCTAACCTTGCTATTTTGTTTAGTGACGCAAACAACTAAGCCGGTTCAATTAAAATGAAATTTCCGAGACAGACTCGTGAATAACGATGCAATGTTCCGTATAACAAAATTTTTATAACAAACTATTAAATTTTTCTTTTTAAATTTAAAGTAAAAGCCAATGACCATTGCAGAACAAAACATTATGTTTTCCAACAAAGTCACTTCTTCAAGTTCTTAGGAGACTTATTTATTGTTAAAATAAAAGAAGTATATATGCATTTTCACGTTCCAGACCATACCAATACCCTGGGCCAAACTTCACTACGATCCATTCCGTGAATTAGACGTGAAAAGATAGCAGAATTAAAATCTTTCCAATTTTAAGACGGTCGTTTATAAAAAAGCGATAATCATTTATAAAAACTCGACGTACTGACGTGAATAATAGCAATATAATTCCTGAAAGATAAGAAAGATAAGAATATGAAACTATGGTATTTTATAGAAAAACCGGATATCGATAAAAACTCAATTCCCGACCAATCGTACGTACACGAGCAAAGCCGTGGGCTCAATGTAGTTTGATATATGTTTCTTTTAAATTACTTCAAGTTACATGCATGCATGTAATGTATCAATACATTTAAATCTATACCTAATATAAAAAATAGTAAAATGATAATACAGGGTATATTCAGACTGCGACCGAAAACAAAGCCGGGTGGTAGTTAATGACAACAGACACAAAGCAAATAAAAATTTCGCAAAAAAAAAAAACGCGGCAATAATTGCTGATCGTAATAATATTACGAGTATAGTATTGTCTAATTATACGTAACTGAAATTGTTTACACAAAGGCCAAAAAAGGTAAAAAAAACTTCACTACGTTATAACTGAAATAGAACGAATTCTTACGGATTTTTCGTAGTCACCACGAAGACTAAAGTGATCGAAACGTCGGGAAATTAAAAAATGTATAAATGAAATCAAATTCGCGATCAAATCCGTAAGAATTCGTTTTATTTCAATGTGTAACATTCGCGTAAATCCAAAAAAACATTATACATTATAAGTCTTTGCTTAAAATATTGTTTAATATTTCATTTAATTCTTATTTAGACAACTAGATTTGGCCCGCAACTTCGTCTGCGCGATTTACTTTATTTGAAATTATTACCAACAAATTTTCTCCTTATAAGTACCTACTTAAAACATAAAAATACAAAATCCTTATAATTCGTTATTATTAATATAACTACGTTAAGTAGATACGATTTTTAACTCCACCACCAAAAAGTAAAATTTCAAAACCCTGAAACACTTACAATATTTATTATTTGCGCGGAACCCTATGTATTTTTTAAAATGAAAATTCCTTCTTTAATTTTCCTTACATTTCTGCTCATAATTGCAAAATCATCCTATGGGTCTCTAATACGGTGTTATATATACAGAGTGTAATAAATTTTACGTCACTCGTTTTATCAAACCCACTACTGCACAACGTGTCTGCGCAGATAATAAAATGAAGACACGGAGGTAAATCAATTATTATGTATTAATTAATAATTTGCTTCAATAAAACATAATATTTATTTGTGTGAAGTAATGTTATGAGTTATGGTTTGATCCCATATATAACTTTGATTTTTGATAGTTTAGAGGTTCAAGTTAAGTTTAACATTAAGAGGAAGCCTATGCTGATATGTATTTGAGAGTTCTGAAAAAATATTACAAAGTCAGGTGAATTTCGGTAAGTCATATTAGGGCAGCGTGGTGGATCGAGGCGTCAACCCAGCAGGGGGTCTTATATGAAGGCTGTTAATTTCATTCATCCATCCATCAGCCAAAGGAAGTCCACTGCTGAACATAGGCCTCTCCTAATGATTTCCACAGTGACCTGTTATTTTAAATAGGTGTTATTTAGATTTAAGAGAATATCGTATTAGAAGGTGTTTCAATTATATTTAGTGATTTTACATATTATCTCAAGATGGGATTAGCATGATGAGTTAACAATGTTTATCCTCTATTTTGCTGCCTTTCTTTGCCTTTTTTGTTCATTTTTGTCATGATCTTTGTCTACATAAGTAGTATGGTCAACTTATCTACCTACAATAATTGCTAAACCGAACCCTATCTTGTAATATTCAAAATTAAAAATAGCAATAAAAAAATAAGATTGTCAAAATCCCTGATAATACGAATGTCAGTTTCTTAAACGAAGCAAAATATATATGTAGTAAGGAATGGCATCTTAATTTTTCCGCCTTTAATATGTCCGATTTTACTAATACAATTTTGTTAGTGTCACTTAACCAATCACAGCAATGTTAAAAATCCTCGTAAATTTCAAGTTGCAGGCCACGTTAAGTAGAAGAGATTCATAAATGTACACTAAACTAGTGGTTCCAAAGTTGACTAGGCTTCGATCCACCTAACACAACCTGCCAAGTTCGGAACTCATCTTTTGACCGTAAAGGGAATAAAAGTATTGGTTACTATACAACATTTGGTAACTTACAATTGTTATCGATTCTTTTATTTAAGAATCTTACGCCCGAATACTCAAACGCTACTTAAATATTATGTTGCACTTAAATATCCAAGTCACGCTTAAATGTACTTAATAATGCTGCAGAAACCACTTTTATTTTACCATGGAAATTCCCAGATAACATCAGTGCAATAACAAAAATAAGCTATTGATTTAAGAGTCAAAACGGACGTTAATCAATATGCGTCGTGACGTTGCTGATAAGATTTTGGCGGCTCAGTGATAGCATTACCATCAGGTAAAGATTGCGCCAGGCAACTTGCTGCACAAGCATATATAAAAATGTAACTAATTTAATTTTAATGTTGGGTTTTCACTTGCTCAATGGCCTTATTGATACCTAACTAAAAATATATGTAGAATCTATATAATATGTATGTACATTGTACATTGTAGATGAACACAAGCAACTTTTCACAAATGTAAAACGATATTATGTACGAGTAAATTAAATTTTTTTTATAGCACAGGTCCGGCAATCGCGCAAGCAGATCACCTGATGGTAAGTGATCACTGCCGTCCATGAACATCCACATCGCTTGGATCATGGTTGTGTTTCCGGCCCATCAGAGCCGGAGAATCGGGCAGGAAAAAGGATGGGAATAGGAAAGGGGTATTCGCATCCCATCCAAATGCGACAGCAGTGGCACTTTTGAAAAATATTTTAAAATAATTATAGGCATCGTCTTTTTCATATATTACGTCTCATTGCTACCTCCCTATATTTATGTACACACATCTATTGTTTCAGCTTGCGCATGAACGACAACCCAGAACTCTTCAACGAAACCAACAATGTGACGAGAAAGGATGCCATTAACAGCCTAAATGAATTTGCTTTAAAATTCAAACTAAAAAAGGAAAACATCAGAGTTATAGACATAGGCAGTGCCGATGGCAGTGTTACGTACATAATGTCGCAATATTTGCCTAAAAACTACGAAGTGCTAATCGGATGCGATATTAATACGAAATCTGTAGAATTCGCAAATTGCCGATACGGCAGTGATCGAATCAAATTCATACCTCTTGATATAGCAGCTGAATTACCAAACAATCTGAGGGAAGACTTTGATCGCGTGTTCTCATTTTGCACGATGCATTGGCTTGTTGAAATTGAGTAAGTATTGTATTGTTGATACAAATTAATTTGAAAACAAGTAATGGGAAGTGCAATGCGGACGGAATAGACGCGGACATAATTATACCTCCTTGTTAGAAACTGGACACATAAAAACGGAAACCAAAACTCGATACATTTGCGAGAAATACGACAAGACTTTTCTTTACGGTGATCGTTATCCATGTTTATACCTATAATCTTGCCTAATTTTATTTGGTAATAAAATGAATGTAATGTCGTAATTAATGATAATTGCAGTGCGTTGGTTATCAAGCCGAAAGGTTTGCGGCTTACACATGAAGAACAATTATCACATTTTATAACACCCGGACATGTTAGTAAGGATGCATATTGCGCTGATATTTTTCTAGATAATGTTTATATAATACGATAAACTCACACGTTAATATTTACTGACATTGTTTTTTGTATTACTGATAAAGTCCATAAAATATTGTTTGTACACGAATTAAAGTTTGTTATCGATTAGTGAAATAGCTCAATTAGGCAAACCGACTTCGTTGAAAAGTCCTCATAAAGATTTTATTAAATCATGTTCATACTTTAGGTTGAAATTACGATTTGGCCTTTTTATAGCATAACATAGGCAAATTAGCTAGCGAAGGGCAGTAATCGCTGATATCCGTAACCACTAAATAATTATTAAATAAATAAGTATTTAAATATAAAAATTGTGGCGATTGGACATGCGAGTAGAAGAGAAAAAGTCGACTAGAAATTGTTAGACCTTCCAAAAAGAGCACTAAATATTATATCATGGCTCAAACTCAGTGGTATTGTGAAATGTATTTAGCAATCTGAGCAACATAACTAAAATAAACCGAACAATATATTGAGCATCATCATCACTGTTAACTACAAGAATTTCATTGCTAAATTTAATGATGCCTTCACCAACGATTTTAGAAAAATCCTGCATTCAGAGACTTCTTACAAGATTGAACATAACAGAATCTGTTATTTCCAGAAAAGGCTATACAAATATCTACAACCTTATGAAACCAGGAGCCGAGTGTTTCATGACAGTGATGGCAAAATCGCCCATATATGACATTTTCCGCATTCTAAGTCGAACAAAGAAATGGGCACCCTGGACTAAGGAGACGGAGGCAATCATATCACCATACCATGATTGTGAGGTAATGTAGGATCTATTGACATCCGTGCTAGTTTTTGTACCAATTATAAAACACTGTTTATAATAGTAGCTTAGCCTATTACTGAAATATTACGTGGATTACAATTTATAACCATTTTAATGCAATTTTCTGATTTTCAACACAATAAGAAACTGCTAGACTTTGATATCTCAAACTACGAACACTTAAAATACTGGAGGAAAGGTGGTCTATTAACTTTTTTGAGGTAAGCTGAGTAGAAGAAAGTAAAAGGAAAATGCCTCAAAACTGAGTCAGCTCGATGTTGCCTCGTTTTCGTAAAATCGTCAACAGTCAATGGAACTTTAATCTTTACCACATACCTATTATAATTAATTATGATTGATGATTTTTCTTATTTTACAGGACCCTGATGAAATAATCTATGATATGCTGAAGAAAATTGGCTTCTACCACATTGAGACGAAATGTAAACAGAAGGTCCACGTTTATGAAAGCACACAAGTGTTAAAAGGTATGTTTCAACTATTTACATTCTAGCTTCAAATGTATGACGATAAACTTGTACCTCATAATTCTGACGTTTTTATTAAATAATTTCTTCGTATTCAACGATAAGGTCCCATATCTTTAATATCATTAGCAATATTAACTATTGACAGTTATAAAGTAAAAAATATGTTTTCTTTTTGCAATCGGTTAAGAGCGGCGATCTAGAACACATACGATACGTTCTTAACAAAAGTTCTTCCAGTACTTACTTATAAATTTGTGAAAAAAATACTTATAACATGTTTTGTCAGCCACCGTGGCGCAGTTGGTTGAATGCCAGCTGTGAAATGTGAGGCCGAGGGTCATCCCCGCACCAAGACAAATGTTTGTGTGAACCACAAGTATATGTTTCGGCTCTGGGTGTTTGTGAAACCGAAAAGTCTCTCGTAGTTCTTGATACCCACGACACCAGACTCGATCTTAGTGTGGGGTTAGGGCTATGTATGTGACTGTTGGATGTATTTATTTATTTTATTTTATATGACACGCTAAAGTTATTGTACCAAACGGTGTAGCACCACCTTGTGGAAGTAGATCATTTTTTGTCAATTGATACAATTACCGACGTTTGTAAGCGGATACATGCGGTTAATGTAGTTACATGGACTATGATAAGTTTCACGCTATGTCCGTGCTAAGATAAATGATTCCAAAAATGGTGGAATTGCACTATAAGTAACTGGACTTCAGTAGGAATGAGTCGAGATTATATCAATTTCTAACAGAACAATAACGTGACACACGTCTTTGCTTTCCTGTTTGATGTGCGAGATTTTTCCTTGCCTATTGTTTCCTCAAAAGTGCGTGGTGGCCTGTTGGTAACGGACCAGACGCGGCTACCTACATGTTCACGGTGGTCGCGGGTTCAAATCCCAGGGCACACCTCTGACTTTTCGGAGTCATGTGTGTATTGATAGTCAATCACCACGCACTATAACGGTGAAGGAAATTATCGTGAGGAAACCTGCATACCATAGCGATTTGTATAAATTTCTATGGTATGTAAAAGTCCGCCAACCCGCACTGGGCCAGCGTGGTGGACTATATGGCCTACCCACTCTCAATCGTACTCTCGATTGTAGAGGAGGCTCGTGCCCTGCAGTGGGTCGTGTATGGGCTGATACAGTACAGTATTGTTTCCTCATTTTGAAAGTCGGACAATTTAACTAAGTTCCAAGTGTAGTCTGAATGATTAATTATTATCCGTTATAATTTGCCATCTCGTAAACCATTTTCATTACACCCACCGCCATATATTTGTTACAAATAATTGTTTGCCAACAGATACAATATCAGCAATAAGTCCATTCAAGATGCCAGCAGATTTGCACATTGAATTTCTGGAGGACTTCGTCGAAGTGGCTCGAGACATGAGGCTGATTGGAGATGATGATTCTGTTACATTCAATTACAACATAGTTCTAATACATTGTATTAAGTGAATTTACGAATATTTATTGTTATTTTTACTATAGACCGCGTCGATCCCGTTGTGTGCATGAGTTTGATAACTATAAAAATGGATCAACAACCGACCTCATTTTTTTGTACTGGTCAATTGTAGACTTATGATTAAAATCGTGATTATGTGAAACGGCTGTATGGGATGAAATGGGATGTACAATTTCTAGAAAATGGTTGCATAAAAGAATATTAGTTTTTAAAGATAACGCGGTCATGAAATTCATGTGACGATTATTTATAGATAGTAGATTAGTTCATATTCAGTTTATTTATATTGGTGCTTTTTTAAGATGAAAATATTGTTATTGTATAAATTATGGCATTTTATAAATAGTTCAGTATATGTAATGAAATATATAAGTATTAATTATTATTGCAATTACGTTATAGGTATAATTATATTTTTGTAATAAATAAACCAATAAAATAAAATTGTTTTAATGTTGTTCGGAGTGCCGGTGGATCTAAAATCTAAACAAATGTTTATAAATTATTTAATATTAACTTACAAATTATTATTGAAATGTCCGTAAAAATGTGGTTTAATAAATATTATACCTATGACTACCGAAAAATAATAAATGTAATATATATTTTTTATCAGCCCATATACGTCCCACTGCTGGGCGCGGGCCTACTCTACAATCGAGAGAATCGATTGAGAGTGGTTAGGCCATATAGTCCACCACGCTGGCCTAGTGCGGGTTGGCGGACTTACATACCGTAGAAATTCTTTAAAATCGCTACGGTATGCAGGTTTCCTCACGATGTTTTAATTCACCGTTAAAGTGCGTGGTGATTGACTATCAATACACACATGACTCCGAAAAGTCAGAGGAGTTCCCTGGGATTTGAACCCGCGACCACCGTAAACATTTTGGTAGTCGTGTCTGGTCCGTTACCGACAGGCCACCACGCACTCACTATCTCAATTGAATAAATACAATATTAATTGTGGGATAATCACGTTCATTCAGTCATAGTTAATTAAACCCTCGCGCAGTATCACATTGACAACTTATAATTCAATTCAACTACTTTTTTCATAGAAGTCAATTTGTCAACTTCATATATAAATATGGAAATTAACAAAGCAGAGAAATCGTTAAAACCCAAGGGCAAAATAAATTACTAAGCATTGTTTGAGGCATATCTTCAACCGGATCAATTAAAATCAGGTTAGTTTTTACTGCGTAATTTGTACTTATAACTTTGAATAGCGTAAAATTATTATTGATGGTCTGTATACAATTATTAGAATACTAGCTTCTGCCCACAACTACGTTGCGTGGTTATCTTTATAAAAAAACTTCCCATGCCGTCCCGTCCCGTTATATCCCACCTTTTCCTGTCTCATTCTCAATTAATTATGTAATCCAGTTCCATCCCATCGCGAAAAGTTGTCTCATTTCTGAACATACGTAAGTGCAAAATAATTAGACGAGCAAATGTACACCAGAATGATTGATTGGTAAATCTTATCAGTAACTTGTTAGTTATAACAAAATTAAAGTTCCGTACGTAAATAACGCCTTTTTCCTTGGCCTATTTCTTTGGTAGACAAAAGCTCTCTTGGTAGCAACCAGGACACCCACGTTTCGCCTTGTGTGTTTCATCCCACGATTTAAAATTTAAAAGTGGTAGAGCCACGCTGTTGTTTGCCATGGCTCAGCATGAATGGGCAGGCTCGTTCGGGGTTGTACCACTATCTCACAGGAGTTCGACGTGAAGCGAAAGCTTTGCTGTCGCATTTCGTTCGGTGAGTGAGACTGCCGGATGCCGAATACCCCTTTCCTTTTCCCATCCTTTTCCTTCTCGTTGCCCTCCGGCTCTGAACGGCCAGTAACACAACCATGATCCAAGCGTTGTTGATGTTCAAGGGCGGCAGTGATCACTTACTATCAGGTTAGTTGCTTCCTCGTGCTTGCCGGTTCTATGCTATAAAGACACGTTGTGATAGGGGGCAAGCCTATCTATATATCGGGCACAAATTCCAGAATAAAACTTAACATAAGATATTTAAGATCGTTGCTCATATTTATATGTTCATACGCGAAATACAATACAAAGTGTTAATAATAAAACAAAATATGTTCATGTTAATTTATGTCATTTATTTCACATATATACATTTATTAATCACTAACATACAAATATTCACAGATATATAATCTTTCACTTAATACTAAGTTCATTCATCCTTTATCATACAAATCTTATCTTATTTTTATAACTAAAATATTATGAGGTAATGTGATATTAGAAATATTAAACAATTGTAATCAATTATTATAATAGTAAAGTACCTATCTATTTTGTAATAGGTTTCATATCAAATATTAACTGAAGTCAATAAAAGTTGTTCAAAATTAATGATTAATTAGTAAATTATATGTAGATAAGTTTTGTGTAATGATATATTCATATGAATATTTTTTGTACAGCTCTACTTCCTTTTGTAATCGATAAATTAAAAATCGGTTATAGGTACTATTTACCATAGATCTTAAAACATATTTAAGAGATGTATTTAGCTGTATTTAGCCATAAAACTGATAGTTTCCGACAGTCATAACATGTGGCTTGTATCTTAGAGTACGATCGGGACTGTGTGGCTATTCAATGAAATTATTTATAATAATCATACTATGACGTCACATGTTTTCATAGAAAAATGTTTGCCCCTTTAGAATAGAGCTGACAATTGAAAAAGCAATTCTACAGTTTTCATATTTTTCGTTATTTCTTCAAAAGTCTATTGAGAGCTGACTGAACGCCTTGTTCGCAAAATTGAAACTGTTCTTGACAATAATATTAATCGCAGTTTCTTTTAGCTATATAAAATTGATTTTTGAACTAAGAAACAAGTTTATTTACATAATGTATGAATTGAAGTCCCATAATCCTTATACGGACTGGCGCAATATGTCTTGGAGATTAAAAATAAAATATTCTTTGTTAAACCTGTTTCTTTGAAAATACCGTATTCTTCATTACAAACTCCTAATATACATAAGTAACCTATTTAAAATATAATGTAAAAGATCGATTAATCCAATCTGACCAACACTTTACAACGTTCCTTATAATCATTTATATACATAATTAACTATACGCTCTATAGTATTCACCTTAGAAGCCTTAACACGAATTCCGATTGACATGAAACGAATTCTTACGGATTTAATCGCGAATTCGATTTGATTTTTACATATTTTATCTTCGTGGCGTTTCGATCACTTTACAGCTTTCGTGAATTTGAATTCGCGATAAAATCCGTAAGAATTATTTTTATTTCAATGTGTAACATTCGCGTAAATCTAAGAAACAATTACGAATTCCGATATTACTAAAATCAAATCAAACTATAATACTCTATTTAACACCTTAAGGTTTTTTTTTTTATTGCCTTCCTATTTTCACTCCCGGCCATAATGTCATCTAGATCTACTAGGACGTCACTTTCCATCAAAATATCGACTCTAACCGTCTAGCTTATACCACGTCTACTCTTTCACATTACTACTCACATCTATACAAAAAGAGAGAAATGGATGAAAGACAGAGACGAGAACGAAGAAAGAAAGAGATAGCGATATAAAATTAGTGCTGAACTTACGGCGTCTGAAATCTATTAGGGCAGCTTATTATATTGCACAGAACATGTCTATGTTTATCACAGTGTTGACAGGCTATAATTTCTCGGCTTTCGTCTCATCGTCACTGAAGCCCGCATTACGGTGTCCGTTCATTTGATCACTTTTATCTTCCACCACTATGGCGGGTTTTGGGGGCCTTTTTGCACCTAAAAAAGAAATTAACAATATTCATGTATGGAAAGTTTTGAACGGATTTTGATATGAATTTCCTTGGGCATAGCATGTTGAGAAGCAATTATTTTCCAAAAAGCCCAAAAAAGTGCTGTTAGAGCATATTATGCAGTCTGAACTCGGAGAATAAGATGGCTGGATCAATTGATCAATTAAAATTAAAACTCTGAAACTTAGCACATTCATCAAACTAATTCTTTAATATGTCCAATTCCCATTTTAAGCGATCCTTGTTCCGATGGCTATAGGAATGAATAAAGTGATTTTTCTAATTAAAATAGTGATTAAAAAATTAAAACACTCACCACCCCCTAAAACAACCTTGATTAGGGTAGAGAAGGGAGAGTCGATGATCACCGTCAGTACCAGCGATACAAACATCGTCATAGTCAGATCACGGTAGAAGTGGAACATCTGTAACAAATCATATGTTTAGTGACGTCAGAAAACGAAACAAAATTGAAAAAAAAAACAAAAGGTAAAATGAAATATTATGTATGTATGCTTTGGAACATTTCCTTCGAGATCTTTGATGTTCTTTGCGAAATTCCTTAATCATATAGTTTATACCAATTGATGTGTTGCTTACATGCAGCTGTGGGCCTGGCTGTGATACTTGTAGTAATGTAATTTACTGCCGAGTTTTTTAAATCTTCACAATTCCACTGTTTTTAAATACACGCACAGTCACATACATTGTCCTGACCCCACACTAAGATCGAGTCTTGTGTCGTATGTATCAGAAATTACGAGAGACTTTTCGATCTCACAAACATCCAGATCCGAAACAAATACCTCTGGTTCACACTAACATTTGTCTCGGGGCGGGGATCGAACCCGCGACCTCTTGTATCACAGCCGGCGTCTAACCAACTGCGCCACGAAGGCTGTCAAAAGGCTGTTGGGTAAAGACTTATTCCTTTTTATCACAGTTCTCCTTCCCCCAACAACTTTACACTATAATTTTGTGCTCACTACTTCAATGGATGCGAATCTTTTTGCAGAATCTATTAAAGATCATCTGCGATATTTTGGTACCCGAATGCGTTGTTGTCATGCTTGTCAAAATATTAGGAACAGTTTTTCTCTCTTTTCATTTTATTATATTGGACGTGTTAATACAATTACATTACGAGTACAAATGTTTGTTGATGATGTTATGAAAACATATTTCAAACAATGTGTTAAATAGATATTATTTAAATTTTATTTGTAGTTCCAAATTTCGCCACACGCCAATAGAATTTAGACGTATTACACCTAACGTCTTGATGATTGATTACAGCTAATGATGATGTTGATGAAAACAATACATTTAAAATACTCACGACACCCTGGGCGGTGAAGAAGAACGGTGTAACTGCAGTGGAGTTGAACAGAATCATGAGTGGCAAGTGGGTTATGTACATGGCGTAGGAGATGCGGCTCGGCACCTTCCACGCCTGGAGCGACAGGAACCAGTTCACGGGACCTGGAAATAAAACGTTAATCAGGAGTTTTGTGATGATGGTGTAACACAGAGACCTCTATGGAAAATTTGGGAGAAGTTCAGCAGTGGATTTACTTGAGAGAACGAGAGAGGAAGAGAGAAAGAGAGAACATGACAGCGTGTTGGAAGCAAGTAAGTTTTGGGTTGATCGGACCACACGTCCGACACTTGAACATGAGCGTAGAGGAGTTGGTAACCCTTTACGTACTTTAGGGGCAATATTGTACAGAAGTAAGAAATATAGGTGTTTTTTTAGTAGGAATGACGGATTGTATTCTGCAATAGTAATTACTGGAGTCATTTCAGTCGCACTAAGCGATGTACTTTATAAATCACGTTGGGCACTGCTTTCATAAATTAATTTTATTGAAATCATTTTAACTTAACACTAAATAAATCAGTTTCTGTTTTATTCAGTTACAAGTGAAAGTTTTATTATGTATATGATTTGTATTCCTATTAAAGAATACAGAAGTGTATGGTGGCCTGTTAGTAACTGACTAGACGCGGCTGCCAACAAGTTTACGCTGGTCGCAGGTTCAAATCCCAAGTAATACTTTGATTTTTCGGAGTCATGTGTGTATTGGTAGTCAATCACCACGCACGAAGAAACCTGCATACCGTAGCAATTTTAAAGCATTTCTACGGTATGTAAAGTCCGCCGAACTGCACTAGGCCAACGCGGTGGACTATATGGCCCAACCCCTCTCAATCATACTGCCGATTGAGAGGAGGCCCGTGCCCTGCAGTGGGACGTATATGATATGACGATACGAGAATGACTTACCTCCATATCCATGGTGGCAGGCGAATATGACCCATCCGATAGCCAAAGCCCAGGCCGGCCTTGCTAATGAGTTATACAGAGCGTCTACAGACGGGTTGTTCCATTGTAGGTCGTATATTGGATATGTGCAACCAAACACTGAGGTTGATAGTGTAAACGCACAGATCCATAGTAATGCTACGGTGGTCTGAAAGAAATAATTAATAGATGTAACACTCATATAGTTTACAGCCAAATATGTTATCTGTGGAGTGGACAGGAATATGAAAAATAGCAAAAGAAATAGATTTATAGACAGATTATTAGATGTACCACAAGTCCTCATCGAAAATAATACATTTTCAGTCGTGGTATCATAAACGATGAGAAAAATTTTTGATCTTATAATACTCTAATAATAATAATTTTGGGTCTATTTAAACAGTTATCTTCTGGCCAGTGTTAATATTTAGAACTAACAAAAATCGGAGAGTAGTTCATTGCATCACAAAGTTTCGAAAATGACAACCATCTTTTCGAAATTCTATACGTATATACAAGTAACTACTCAAAACAGTGACTCAATTATATTTTGAATGAAAAATGCGGGAAAAACTACACAATCATAAATAAATAACTACACCCAACAGCCACATACATACATAGTCCATACCCCACACTAAGATCAAGTCTTGTGTGTGGGTATAAGGAACTACGAAAAACTTTTCGGTCTCACAAACACCCAGATCGGAGACAAATACTTGTGGGCCTCTCAAACATTTGTACCGGTGCTGGGATCGAACCCGTCGCGTCTCGTTTCACAGCCGGCTTCTAACTAACTGAACCACTGAGGCTGTCATGTCCAATCCATCAGCCAAAGGAAGTCCACTGCTGAACATAGGCCTCCCCCAATGATTTTCACAGTGACCTGTTAGAAACAGCCTGCATCCAGCGACATCCCGCGACCTTCACCAGATCGTCTGACCACATGTCATATTACATACCTTTGGTATAACGACGACTTTGTCGCGGTACAAATGTAGCAGATATCCGTAGATCATGCCGATGAAGAACGGCGGAGAACGGGACAGAGTGTTGAAGTAGTACAAATTCGTGAACGTGGCGTAGTCACCTCTGTAACAAACAATATATCACATTTTTACTATATTTAAATTGAATTCATAATATAATACACCCAGAAATAGCTGTCGTCAAGGAATGCGGGCCAATGGCCTTACTATTCAGGATGCCGAAGATTCTTTAGTTAATTAACAGAAATTAATTAGCTATTATTTCTACTTACATGTTTAAATTCATACTAATTTATAAGTTCTGATCCGAAGAAACAACTGTGTCTAGTTTAAAGAGCCTTGAAAATGGTTCTTATGTAGGTAAATATGTTTAATTTGAATAAAAGTTGTTGTTATAATATTTTATACGTATTAAAAGCAGTATTTTTAAAATGATGGGAAACTGAACTGAAAAAATGATCCTCAAACCTCACTCAGATGAACAACCAATAACCATAAACATTCTTTATAAGCTTACTCCACCGTGGCGCAGTTGGTTAGACGCTGGCTGTGAAACGAGATAGCGCGGGTTCGAGTCCCGCGCCGAAACAAATGATTGTGTGAACCACAAGTATTTGTTTCGGGCCTGAGTGTGTTTTTTTGTAATTTTTTAAATTAGGGATTTTTGGCGATATTTACGCCATGTCAATTGTCAACACCATCACATCCTAAAGTTATCGTTAATATTATTCTATATTATTCATAACCTTCAAAATAACCATGGCTGTTTTAGGGTGAGGCTCCGATTGAATGGTTTGATGAATCCCAGCATCTAACAAATTAATTTATAATTAATGTATCAAAGTCTCCCTTGCAATTTTTGTCTTGACACACTCCATCAACATGTATTGGACATCTTGAGTCCAACATATGTTGATGGAGATCGAAAAGTCTCTCGTTGTTTCTGATACCCACGACACAAGACGATCTCGGTGTGGGGTCAGGACTATGTATGTGACTATTGGGTGTATTTATAGTCTATTTATTTATTATTTTTTTCCAACAGGTCTATGTGGCGATCCATGGGAGAGGCCTATATTCAGCAGTGGGCTTCCTGTGGCTGAAGAGAGAGAGAGATTATCATTATTTGTACTCACTGAGGATTGATAGGCGTGGACGGGAACTTCATGAAGGCGTTGTATAAGGTGGCTGCTGTAAGCGTGACGACCATCGTGGTGGACAGAGCTATCCATGCCACTCTTTTCCTGGTTCCCAGCAACCAGAATAGGATGAGAGGCGATATGATATGCAGCTGTATGTCTATCGCTAGGTACCATGAGTGGGGTAAACACTGGAAAAATATAAAATATTTTCAATAAATTATCACATTATATCTACCATGGGAGTCAGTAATAAGGAGATCTAGGTGTCTCACACCATCCAAATTCTAGACTCTAAATAAATAAGTGACTCGATGATTGTATCGAAATGGCGTTTTGGTTCACAGCTGAGTTTTGACAGATTGCGCCAGAGAGTATTAAACATGACATAAATATCATAATAGATACATTTATCATTCGATAACTAAAATAGGTTTTAAAACTGTCTATAAATAAGGTTGTCAGAGAAATAGAGTTTAATTTTAGTAAAATATGGTTATGGCGAAAACAATTTAAATTGAACTACTCACCATATTAGTACAAAAAGATACTTGTATACTAATCTAAATACATACATACATAAACACACGCCTTTTTCCCAGAAGGGGTAGGCAGAGGTGTTAACAGAACACCCACGTTTCGCCTTATATATTCCGTCCCACGATGTGATAGGGGGCGAGCCTATCGCCATATCGGGCACAAATTCCTGACTCCAGGCTGATAATGAATAGAAAAATCCAATATCACTTTGCCCGACACGGGATTCGAACCCGAGACCTCAGCTTTGCAATCATACCGTAGTACCACTACGCCACCGAGGCAGTCTAAATGCTATTTAAAAAAGCAAGTACTCACCATCCTATCAGGGTTGACGTAATTCTGAACATAAAGCAGCGTGGACCACCAGTACACGCGGCAACTGTGCGTATCGAAAACCATTCTGTACCACATAGGTCCGTCTGTCACACGATGCAGTATCGAAGCTTGGATCAACACGAACGACGCCAGTATAGGGAACATACGCAGTAGCCGATTGAGATAGAAGAGGTGGAGATTCTGGAATAGTCTTACTGAAAAGAAAGTTGCGGATTAATTGAGGGTAGTTTTGATTTAAGGCGGTTAGTTTTCAGAGCGTTTGGCAAAGATCATGAAAGATTGAGTTGTTAAATTTGAAATAAATCTTGGAATTTGTAGGGACATGATTTTATCGTATTAGGCTCAGAAAGTTATTATCAATTGTTAAAATAAAAAGTCGTTATAAATATTAACTGCTACAACCAACCTTAGGGATGGATGTAATTTTTTTTATTTGGTATATTTTCTCAAAATCTGTAATAACATTTGCAATAAAGCTGGTCTTAATACATAGCCGAAAGACCAATATACTATGTGTAGTAATTAGAATTTTGTGATGAAATAATGTTTATGAGCTGGTATTAAATGTAAAATTAAAAACATATTTTCATCCCTAGGCTCTCCTATTCCTAATTTTATACGCGATGGCAAACCCAGTTCTCTACTAAACTACCGATAAGTAACAAATAATTACGTCTTGCTGGTCGAAATCATTTTGTGGGCCTTCTGGTACATAAAAAAAATCGCATCATATATACCTAGGTAACAATATCGGATTTTACGTTTCGTATACTGAACGTTGAATTATCGATAACATTTAAAAACATGTTTAATTCCGGTATAAGTTTATCACAAAAACAAACAATCATCATTTACTAATCAAGATTAAATATGAGATTACAAGATAGTACAATCTAACTATTTCGGAAAGTACACCACGTCATAATGATATTACCGATATTCTTAAGACGAAGGCGCCTTCAAATTAGCTGGCATATGCCGCTAAATTATTATTGTTGTTCGGTAGTTGTAATGTTATAAATTCAGTATCAATTTGGATAAGTTTTATCTTATTTTACGAGTTTCATTCATGTTTAGACTCGAACCAAGGGTACGTGCACTCCATCACTAGTAATAGTTTATAAGCATAGTCATAGTATATATGTAGTATAGTAGATAAGCTCAATCTTAGCCAATATCGGCAAAAACAGTTTTTTGATATTTTTTTCTATAGGATAGGTCCGGCAAACGAGCAAGCAGGTCACCTGATGGTAATTGATCACTGCCGCCCATGAACATCCACAACACTTGGATCATGGATGTGTTGCCAGCCCATCAAAACGAGAGGGGAGCGGGAAGGAAAAACGATGTGAAGAGGCAGTCTCTCTCGCCGATCGAAACGCGACAGCTTTGCTGTCGCTTCACGCCTATTTCCTGTGAGACAGCGGTACCACCCCGACGAGCCTGTCCATTCGTGCAGAGTCATGGCTGACAACGCTATGACCCTACTAGTTCCGAAAATGACAAAATCACTCAATGTAAAAGCAACTTTAATCCCCACGCAATTGTATTAAATTTCGAAATCTACTAACCGTATATTCATTTTTGTCTATCCATCCGTGATAATGTCATCGTAGTATAACATCTCAATAGAATGTATACTACGGCGGATACTGTGAACAAAATCTTAGTAACAGAAACTTAGCGAATCGCAGTCCACAATTACAAGTTCCGTCTCTTTCATTCCTTAGCAGTCACACATCTATCGCCACTGATTCGCTGCGTGAATGTTACACACGCAAAAATATTGTTCGTGATGACCGCTCTGTTTCAATACCTCAATGAGGCCAGCAAAATTGTGTCGACTATCAAGAGATAACCATCATACGCCAGTCGATATCATATCTAGAGTAAAACGTGCTCATAGTCATATACAGTAATTTACCTACAATCAAATCTTTTTATGACTTTACAAGCACGACACGTATTAAAAATATTAAGCAACGAACACAAGTGCTATTGCAATTTATGTGTGTCAACAAGGAAAATCATATCGATTGAGATTATACGAATTAATATTTATCGACTACCGCACTTATCGTTGGGAAATTTTTTTTTTTTTTTTGTATTGTATCAGCCCATATACAACCCACTGCAGGGCACGGGCCTCCTCTACAATCGAGAGTACGATTGAGAGTGGTTAGGCCATATAGTCCACCACGCTGGCCTAGTGCGGGTTGGCGGACTTACATACCGTAGAAATTCTTTAAAAACCGCTACGGTATGCAGGTTTCCTCACGATGTTTTCCTTCACCGTTAAAGTGCGTGGTGATTGATTATCAATACACACATAACTCCGAAAAGTCAGAGGTGTGCCCTGGGATTTGAACCCGCGACCACCGTGAACATGTAGGCAGCCGAGTCTGGTCCGATACCACGAGGCCACCACGCACTCCAAATTTATAGCGACTATATAATGATTAAACCTCATTGCTGAAGATAGATCCAGCTATTACGTTAATGGATATTGAAAGAACCTTTTGTATATCTTTATTACGGTAAATACGTGTCTTACGACCAGCAGAATTTTCGAGAGGTTTTATCGACACATTCTTATTCAATAAACAAATAATGTGTTTATATTTTTATGTAATATGTACTGTTTGTTTTATGGTGTCAAGATCAATTTTTTTTATAATATTTTGTGTAAAAGTTAGAGCTGTTCAATAATTGCTCATATTAATACATGTACAGGAAACTTGTGTAATAGAATTATTAATAGCACAATAAACAAAACAAATAAATAGTATAGTACAAATATTAGTCGTGTTTCTATAGGCACGATATTGTAAATGGTTAAGATGGCAGCCGCGTCATGAGGCCGCGCATTCAACCATCACACCGAGAAAAATATATGTGTGATCAAAAAGTCTATCGAGTATCTGTTGGTTCAGGACTGTATGAATATTGGGTGTCTTATTGATGTGACAGCTTCCGTTGCGCAGTTGGTTAAACGCCGGCTGTGAAACGAGAGGCCGCAGGTTCGATCCCCGCACCGAAACTAATATTTGCGTGATCCACAGATATTTATCACAGTGTCGGTGTTTGTGGGATCGAAAAGTCTCTCGAAGTTTCTTATACAAGACACGACCTTAGTGTGGGGTCAGGACTATGTATGTGATTGTTGAGTGTATTTATTTATTTAATACATTATACACTTACTTCTACTTATCTTTCCAACAGTGGTGTAGACTACAAGCATGCCACTCAACAGGAAGAAAGTGTCCACAGTAATAGGAGCTGCGTTGATCCAAAGACTCGCGAGGGAGGTGAACCACTGGAAATAGAAATGTATAGTAATTAGAACATCTATTTCTAAATCGACAACATGCTGTTATCTTAAATAGGTCCTAGAAATCGAGCCAGGCCTTGTTCAAAGCTATATCAAAACATGAATTAAAATATTTAAAATTAATAACAAAAACTTTCTTAACTATAACAATATGTTTTAGTCGAGGATTAAAAGTGGTGGTAGGTCTCTCATATGTGAGAGGCCGCCTGGGTGGTACTACCGCAATGTCTACTTCTCCCACCAAACAGCAAAGTAACCGCACTGTCAAGTTCCGGTTTGAAGGACATTGTAGCCAGCGTAACTACTGGACATATTGAGACTTAACAACTTATATCTCAGGATGGCGAGCGCAGTGGAATGCCAAGCAATGCTTTGTAATTCATGGTGTTGTTTGGTTTTGCTACTGTCCATGAGCGGTCGTCCACATTTCGCCTTGTATGTTCCGTCCCACTATGTGGTAGAGGGCGAGCCTATTGCTATATCGGGCACAAATTTCCTGACTTCGGACTGATAATGAATACAAAAATTAAATACCACTTTGCCCGACCCGGGATTCGAACCCGAGACCCAAGCGTTGCAATCATACAGTACAACTGTGCCATCGAGGCAGTAAGATCTTTTCTACCTAAATATGGAATCATCATATATTTTTTTTCATTTTTCCTGTAATAAAATCTGCTCAGTATACTTACATTGATAGCATCCAGCGGGTTCTGATTGGTGCCTTCGACGTGAGTCAGGAACGTGTGTCCGACAATCACCCACACTATAGCGAAGGTCCTGATTCCGTCCAAACATTCTATGGTGGCTGGTGTGGACGTATACGTCACCAAACGACGCATGTTTGTGTACACCGAGAACGCTTGGTATACTTTGTTCACCCTCTTTGGATCTAGAAAGAAATTTAAAAAACTTTAGGAACGCAATTTAACTAGTTTACCTTTTTTGAACATTCCATCCATCCGAAATAGCTCTGAAAAACAGGTTGAAGTGGCAATGGGCTGGTCACATATGTCGCAGAACAGATAACCGTTGGAGTAAGCGTGTTCTGGAGTGGAGACCGCGTCTTGGCAAACGTAGCTTGGGACGCCCTATGGCCAGGTGGCGGGACGACTTGCACAAGAGGTACGGCAGCAACTGGTTGCATAAAGCAGCAGACCGGGCTCTGTGGCGTACCTTGGAAGAGGCCTATGTCCAGCAGTGGACTGCAACGGGCTGATGATGATAACCCTTTTTGGGTCTAGCAGACGAAATTTCAAATTAATGAGAAATACAGGCATAAACATGATTGACATACTGGCACGACAAATTGAATACAGTGATGAGTATTGACAGTCTCCATGGCGCAGTTGGTTAGACGCCGGCTGTGAAACGGGAGGCCGCGGGTTCGATCCCCGCACCGAGACAAATGTTTGTGAACCACAGGTATTTGTTTCGGATCCGGGTGTTTGAGAGCCTGAAGATTCTCTCGTAGTTACTGATATCAAAGACAGAAGACTCGATCTTAATGTGGCGTCAGAGCTATGTATGTAACTGTTGGGTGTATATATTTATTTATAGTGCATCTGATCAAATACCCACCGGCAACCAGTATACAAGAATACTAGCTTATTTAAAACCGTATATACATATTACTGTAATATCCTAAATTGAAAAATTCCATAATTTCTTAGTAAAACTATTCATCATAATATTCATATGTACATTATGGCGACATCACCCCATGGGCCACCATAGCTGCATTTTATACTACCTATAATAATTTATAAAGCTGAAGAGTTTGGTTGAACGCGAGAATCTCGGAACTGATGGTTCTTTTTAAAAAAATGCTTTCATGTTGGATAGTCCATTTATCGAGGATGGCTATAGGTTATATAACATCGTGCTATGACCAATAGGAGCGGAGCAAAATAAAACGGCTTCTACGTCAAAAAGTACTTGCACTCGGGCGAAGCCGGACCGGACCGCTGGTTGTGTCATAATCATAACCTTTTTATTTGATGATCGCTATGCGGACGATTATAATTAATACCATAATCCCTATAATCCTAGCAAAAATGAATATGTTGTTTTTTTACCTAAACATATTTGATATAAATATTAGTTATTACAGAACCAACAATAAGAATTCTTATGATAATTTATTCATTAATCGATATGCAGCTTATTATAATTCAAGCGTTATGTAAACCGGAATGTCCGTGTAATCCGATAACTCGTGAACCTAAGGGTGATTATCGTCCGAAAAACTGATGTCATCAAAACTATTTTTATATCATTCATATAAAAAGTGCGTGGTGGCCTGTTGGCAACGGACCAGACTCGGCTGCCTACATGTTCACGGTGGTTGCGGGTTCAAATCCCAGGGCACACCTCTGACTTTTCGGAGTTATGTGTGTATTGATAGTCAATCAGCACGCACTTTAACGGTGAAGGATAATATTGTGAGGAAATCTGCATACCGTAGCAATTTTAAAAGAATTTCTACGGTATGTAAGTCCGCCAACCCGCACTAGGCCAGCGTGGTGGACTATATGGCCTAACCATTGTCAATCGTACTCTCGATTGTAGAGGAGGCCCGTGCTCTGCAGTGGGTCGTATATGGGCTGATACAAAAAAAATATATGATAATTCCTTTGTATTCAGTCATATGTTATTAAACAGCTAAAAAGAATAGGATAGTTTTTATTTTTTTATCATGCACAAGAACTAATTAGTTTAATATTTCTGGCAAAATAAGTCGCAAAATGTTTATTTATTTCTGAATAATATATTCAGAAATAAATTTAATAAAAACAAAAAATTCATTCGATGTAACATTTTGAATAGTGAAATTTGTCCTGAAGAATAAAAAAACAATCAACACTAATTGCGTCGTTGTCTATAAACACGGAAAATTACATCTTCAGCGTGTTCTTAATTCTTATCTCACTAATATTTGGTGTCAGCAGAACGCGATTATAGCTTAGCTTATAATAATTTACGACCTAGCTGACGTCAATTGCCCTGGTAAATATGTACATGCGTTATGTGAAACAACGTGCTTTCGACTTGTTTATTATTTAATCGATAAAATAATAAATTATGTATATTAAATATTTCATGAACGCGTGGTGGCCTGTTGGTAAGGGACCAGATGCGACAAACATGTTCATGGTGGTTGCAGGTTTAAATCCCAAGGCACACCTCTGACTTTTCGGAGTTATGTGTGTATTGATAGTCAATCACCTCGCACTATAACGGTGAAAAAAACATCGTGAGGAAACCAGCATACCGTAGCAATTTTAACGAATTTACACGGCATGTAAAGTCCGCCAACCCGCAATAGACCAACGTGGAGGACTATATGGGCTAAACCCTCTCAATCGTACTCTCGATTGTAGAGGAGGCCCGTGCCTTGCAGTGAGACATATAGGGACTGATACAGATACCGAAAGACTTTTTATACCACGATTATTTTCTGCTTGCTCTTTTTATGTATTTTGAAGTATTTACAAATAATTTTATGACCAGCTTATTTTTCAAAAGTCAGCTTTTCAGTGCCTGATGCTGGCCGAATGATATAGGTAGAAATGTATTCGCATATCTTCGAAATTTTTGTGGAAACCGTTCAGGTTTGCAGATTTCCTTACGTTTTCCATCGCAGTTAGAACAAGCAATATTAACTAAGAATATACACGTGCCTAAGCCGAAAGGTATGTGCCCTAGATTTAAGCAAATTTGATTAAAATGTTGTTTGTCCGGTCCACATTCAACTTATCAAACACAAGATTGTGATAAATAATATTTTGTCATAAAAATCTATTTTTTAATAGTTTTAACACAAACGCGTGTAACAGATGCTTTCGATAAAATTTTAAAATTCTACATTAATGATTGATTGGATTAAAATTATCGCGCTGATTAAAGATTAGTTGACGTAAAAATCCACTGTTCACGTGTCATGATTTAAATAAAGTAGTTATGAATTGAAATTATGAAACTGAAATTATACTTATTCATAAATAGTTTTAAAACCTATTTTAGTGATCGAATGTTTTGTCCTTTCCGAACAACTTTTGAATGTAATTTGGGCGAAGAAGACAAATCATTCGATAAGTAACATAGGTTTATAAACTGTCTATGAATAAGGCCTTAGATGTTTACGGCCTTATTCTATTTTAGTTATCGAATTATTTGTTTTCTTCATCATCATCAGCCTTTTACTGTCCACTACTGGACATAGACCTTCTCCAAATTGCGCCATTTCAACCTGTCTTCGGCTTGTGGCATCCAGCATCTGCCAGCGTCCTTTCTTTGTCTTCTTCGCTCAAACTGAATTCAAAGGTCTTTTGAAAGGGGCAAAACATTCAATAACTAAAATAGATTTTAAAGCTGCCTAAGAACAAGGTCCTTAGTCTCTTAAAACTCAATAATTACACTGGTCATCACATCTAATACGTAAAAAAATAATGTTTCGTTTATTAAAAGACTCTAACACAAAGCAAAGACACGTTATTTGTGGTAATAGAACAATCTTATCCATTCGGATCGCGACCATTGTACACGACTCACGTAAGCCTGTTGCGTTCCGGATTCAGCCTGAGTATATCAATTTCGAGTGGGCCGGCATAATTGTGTCTATTATTATTTCTTGCCGAGGTTTATTCTATTTTTATATTACGAGTATTACTGTACATTCAAGACTCTCATACACAGTTAGTCGTGCCAGTAAAAAAACGTCGCATTTTCTTTAGTGATGACTGTTTAATGTTGAATCAATAATTTCTCCCCTTCTGTGTTTTTCTCTTTTCTTTCTCTCTCTCTCTCTCTTCAACCACAGGAAGTCAACTGCTGAACATAGGCCTCCCCCAAGGGTCTCCACATTGACCTATTGGAAGTGGCCTGCCTGTTTTTCCTACTTTTGTAAAATTCAGGAATTGATCTGATACGCGATCTTTAACTGTAATACGTTTTTATTGGCTGCAGCGAGCACCCTTCAACATATAAGCCGATTCAAAAATATTTTGATGAATCAACAACTCATGAAATTGAAAGTAAAACAAACTAAAATTGGGAACTAAAATTAGGGTTTTCTTTATCTTACCTGAATTCAGAATGACGGTGTGGCGAATATCATAGGAGGTGCTCAATATCGTTATAAAAGCAATGATTGAGAATATTACTCTGAAAAATAAAAAAAAATCATTAAAAAACGACAATTCATGTACCTGTAACCACAAAGAGTCTAATATATTAAATGCTATAAAATTGTTCAGCGACGGCATACATTACTAACCAAAACCCAAAGGGATAAAGTCCATTCTCAGGTAAAATAAGATAATTTTATAGCATTATCAACAAATGATATACTGTAATTACCATAAGTACGAAAGATAAGGGACATCGATTGTGTTTACCAAATGAAACGTAAACACATATTTTAATAAATCATCACAATCTACAAATGTATTAGTAAACAAAATAATTTAATTACAAAATAAACAATGTGGCCATGATATAACAGAAACAGATAGGGCAAAAAGAGAAGAAATAGACAGATATTTTAACAGAATTTTCGCGCGGTTTCTTCGTTTTGTAATTGTGAAAGCATTCGTAAATCAAATATTGTAAAATACTAATGAATAAATAAATGCAAGTATGAAGTTGAGAACAATCAAAGATAATCACTTCTCGACAACAGATCAATAAAGCTATTGCATCGAATAATATTTAATAAACACGCTGATATTGGCGTGTGGTTTTTAGTATAAGCCATATGTTCCTAATCACCCCATGCAACATTGTACCAACTTGGAAGAAAAAAAATCGAGATTTAAGTTTTCAAGGCGTTTGATTAACGCGTATAGGTACTTGTCTTTTTAGCTTAAGTAAGTTCCCGATCCGAACTGAAGTTCAGCTGAGCGGTAAAAATATTCGTACCTGTACGGGTTGGCCAAAAATCGTGAAAGATAAAATCACGATTTTTGACCAAAAAATAATCTCGGATGTTTTTCAAATTTTGTACAATATTACCTGGGCTGATGAGAAACATGTGGGTTAAATTAAATACCATATACGTATGTCAATATCACCTTGTATAAAATCAGCTCAATTACTTACACAGCGACATAATCAGCGGCGACCCAAGGCTTGTCATTAGGCAGGCGGCACAACACATCTTCATACTGCAAACCTATCTCAGTGGTGTTGAACATCAGCCCATCGATAGCCTCCCTCGTGGTGCAACTCTTCGGAATACATACGGCCAGATTCAAAGTTAAACTGAATCTGCGCGAAGACCTGAAATATATTAGAAACATTATATTACTGTAAGGTAGACAGACAACCTAGCTAAGGTTGGATGTTGGTAAATGCTGGTCGCTTGCAACGGGTCGCCATAAAACCTTCCGTAGAGACTTATGTTGAAAAATGTAATTACTGTAGCTGAAAAGAGAGGAAGATATATCATTTAAGTGAATCCATAGACACCGAAGGTCATAGCCAAACACTCGCCCGAAACAAGTATTCACTGTTGCGTCGTTTGTCGGAAAATCTAAAGGAAATTCTTATCAAGAACCTGCCGGCCCACCACTAGTTTTAAAACTATGCATGGCGGTGAGAGGTTTAAAATTAAGTTTTTTTCTTTTAAATTATTTAGTGTGCTGGCTGTAAGAAGGCTAGGTTAAGCGTTTGCCAGCGCCACAATGATCCCTTATTAATCGATACTTTAAAAGCACTGCAATAACCATCAGATTAAAAAAATATAATACATTTAATAAAACTTATTTCCAAATTACTTAAACACTTTCTCATTTCCTAAAATAAAATAAAACTGATATTGCAATACTTACGAACGAGACACACCGGAGGTATGTTGGAATCTGTTGTATATCCTCAACTTATCGAAGGTATCCTGTGATATGCGCGTTGTATTCGGGTTTAGTTCAGGCCATGGGATCTCAGGCCATGTAATGTTGGGCCAAGGGATGTCTGGCCAGTCAATGTCAATGGGCAAATCTGGTAATTCGGGCAAGTTCACCTCCTGATCAAGTGGTACCAATATTCTGCAGTATTTGCCTTCGATAGCTGAGTCTGCCATTTGCGCGTTTATTTGCAGACATTTGTGGTAACTGCCCAAATCCATAAAATTGCCCTCGAATATACCTCTCGGCGTCCGGAAGCCAGCATCCAGAACTACAACAAATATTATTTGGTCATTACTGAATATCCTTTGCAGGATCACTGTGTAATTCCTTAATTATGATTAGCAATGTGAGTCACAGCCTATTTATTAGTGGAAAAGACTGCCAAACATTGATGTTAGTTGTGTATATGTTAACGGAAATTTCCTAAATAGCGGTCGGAAATTTAGTACATTCTGAATGTGCGAGAGTACGAACGCTAACGAATACCCAGGTATACTTAAGACAAAAAAGGGATACTTAGGTTAGGTTACGTTAGGATTGAGATAAATTATACAACAATAAAAGTGGATACAATAAAAAAATATATAATAAAAAGTTTATTAAAAATGGAAATAAACTAACCTAACCTAACCTAACGAATGTTTCGTATACATTTCCTAGGAATTATACACAATTCCTAAATTTCATACATTTCCGGTAACATATACACCGTTATAAAAAGCACTTAATTTAAAAGCAAAGAAAGCTTAAGTTTCAAGCAAGTGAACGAAAAAAAGAGTGAAAAGTGAAAAGCGTAAGAAAGCTCGAGTTTGGAGATGTTCTCGAATTAATTTGGTTCTGTGAGGGTTGTATTTACTAATTGTACCACAACTGGCATGATATCGTGCCAAGTGCCAACTCCGTGACAATTTATGTTAATAAACAAATGTATCGATCCGTTGAAATATTATTAAAGTTAGTTGTTATCTGTATTAGAGGAAGTTTGTTGACGTAATTGAATGAGAAGATTAACATACATATAGTCTAGACGATAAAACAATTCCTAATCAATTATAATCGTACCAAACGATGTCGCATTGATAATTTTTCACGCGATTTTACTAATTGTACATTCAATTAATACATGCCTTTTGTTTTACTAAAAATCTCATATGAATAGATGATTGGAATTGAGTCATGTACGATTTTTGGATCCCTGTGACAACGTTGTCCTATAAATAAATAATTATTAAGGTTTAGACATTTAGCTTTACATTTGTCTCTGTCCGCTTTGCCTTAGTTTAAAATATTTATTTCTTAGAATAAAATTTTAAAAACGTCCATAGGGCTCCACCTGCGTTAAGAGAAACTTTCGATAAATTTAAGCAAAGGTACCAGTATCAATGATAACAGTATAATAGAGCATTTAAATACATAGTCCTGATACCATCACAAAACACAAGAATCGTGACGAAAATATCAGAAATGTTTTGAAGAACATTCTATCCAACCGTTGTTTGTCTTTTTCCTATCGGGCCCTAAGGCAATATGACATCCTAAATATTTTTATAACTTTGAATTAACGCCATATAGGATCAATTTAACATAATCAGAAACATTACTTTCCAAGAATCTGGGCCAGCCTTTTTGTTTCTTTTAGAGGTTGAATTGAATAATAAAATATCTTTGTCTTTTTTCCAGATCTCAGGATACCTCTTTGCCGCGATCGGTTTATTAGTTTAACCATAAAAAGAGGAGAGACAGAATGTAGGTCATTTATTTTCGATGTATAATATGAGGAGTGTACAATAGACGTTTTGCATCAAATTAAGGACAATGCACAGGACAATACATATTATGTTATGTAAGGACAATGCATGGAACCTTAAACGTAACGGTACGAAGATCAATTTCAAATTTAATTCAGGAATCTAAGTCGGCATTAATATATACACGAAAAATTCTCGTGATCAATCATATAAAAGGATTTATTGATAACACGGATTTTATCAATTGATTACAATGATTCGCATTTGTTTTTACGATAACAAACACGCATTTAACATTCACGTTGTAGTAAATAGACCGATTAGCGTCGCATGGATTCATTATGTACTATTCTTTATTGTAGTATTGTATTGTATTGTATCAGCCCATATACGAGCCACTGCAGGGCACGGGCCTCCTCTACAATCGAGGGTACGATTGAGAGTGGTTAGGCCATATAGTCCACCACGCTGGCCTAGTGCGGGTTGGCGGACTTTTACATACCATAGAAATTTATTGTATTGTAGTATTTGAAACATATTATTTATAGCTTTTTCTTCTTCTTCTGTGTCAATTTGTAGCTAGTCAGCCAATTAGCAAGTCACTACTCACGAATTTACGCGCGAACTTTGGTAATTTTGGACGGGCCCTTATAACGACTAATGCTTGCCATTGATTTGATATGTCTACAATTTGATACGTCATGGAATTATAAAAATGTAAATAGCAGTAATGTTACTGTATCTTGAATCGAAATTCTGATTGATGATTTAGTTTTCGGTAATTTGCGTAACCAATGATACCAAGAAGTCTATTTTAAGAATGCTTTTTCACTCTTACGGTATTACATTTGTTATCAATAATGAATCACTGACGTTTCAGTCTGGCTTCGTTCACGTGTAATTAAAGCGTTGATAAGCCCCAAAAATATTGTTTTCAAATACAATGTATCTGTTGAAAGTTTTAAAATGTCAACACTTTCACGGGCATAAATATTTGCTAAAATGAGTCTTTAAATGTCGCGCAGAATTTTTTTTATCTTTGGTTTGAGTTCCACACCTACGAAGCTAAAAAAAGTCACACCATTCCTTCAGTTTTGTATGGTCGTTTCATTTTACAACGATGTAATTAATCAATTTTGTGTCATGTATTCCGTACTACCCATTAAACGAAATAGCTTTTGCGGGGACTACTAACAAAATATTCATCTGCTTAAAGTTTAATTGGTGCTTATGAAACTGAAAATCTCATGAACTGAAGTCTCATTTTAGAACGATTTCTATACCTGAGCTTTTGGGTGACGTTCTGGCAAGTGACGAGATTAATTTCCACATAGTATGCACACACTATTCAGAGAAGAAAATAAGAGTTACTGGAGCGAATATAAACCTTTTAAACAAGCAGCAAATGGCTATTTAGTTGGAACGTCTAGCCATAGCGTCCTCCGTCCGTATTATTTTCTGCAAGCGCAAAACCATCATAGAAGGACACTGCATTACGGTGCACAGGGAGCATAAGGTAGCATTTTCAGGAAGTTGAAGCTGTGACTTGTATAGGCGGGTTAAAAAAAAGATTAAAGATTATTTAACAGGGATAATTAACAAGTTTTTAGAGAAGCCAGACGATTTTATCAGTGGAGTGGCGTAAAGTAAATGTCATCATGTCATCTAAATATGAATTGGGCATTAACCCCAAGAAGTCTACAGAACAATATCCAACACAAAGTCGGCTTATATTCGGACTTATTTGAACTGATTTTGAAGGTTTATTTAAAATTAGTTTGTCATGTAGTAATAATAAATTGGCCATGCGAGACCAATGCAAGACCAGAGTTACTTAAAGTTATGCTTGCACACGAGACTTTTTATAACTTTAAACGCCTGAAACTTTTAGATACAGAATTGCTGTGAGTATTTACATAGTCAATATGACTTGCCACGACCAACTTCTGCATGTTTTACTGAGAGTGGACACAATTTAAATGACTGCTGTTTCCAAATTGGTATGTCAAAGGGACGTGGAAGTACGTGGTGGCCTGTTAAATAAATCGACCAAACACGGCTGTCGACATGTTTACGGTGGTCGCAGGTTCGAATCCCAGGGCCGCTTCTGACTTTTTGGAGTCATGTGTGTATTGATAGTCAATGACCACGCGCAATAACGGTGAAGGAAAACATCGCGAGGAAATCTGCATGTCATACCGATTTGCAAGAATATCTATGGTATGTAAAGTCCGCCAACCCGCACTACGTCAGCGTGGTGAACTATGTATATCGCCTAACTCCTTTCGATCGTACTCTCGATTGAAGAGGAGGCTCGTGCCCTGCAGTGAGACGTATATGGGCTGATACAATATAATGTCAAAGGGACCGCTGACAGGCTTGACACCTGATGATAAGTGTAATGAGGTCGGAGTATAGCAAACAACGAGCAACATTTTACTATCTTCCACAAGTGTACACAATTATGTCGGCCTATTCGAAACCAGATGTATACATACAGTCAAATCGAGATGAAAATGAAAATAATTTATTGAATCTGTAAAAATGTTCATCATTTAGATTCAGTCATTTTTTTATTCCACCACCCGGACCTCGGTTCGGAAAGCAGTTTTCACTAGAGAAGAACGGTCAAGTAACTCTAGTGTTGCTCTTTTCAAAACCAATTAATAATACATTAATGACTGCCTCGGTGGTGTAGTGGTACTACGGCATGATTGCAAAGCTGAGGTCTCGGGCTCGAATCCCGAGTCGGGCAAAGTGATATTGGATTTTTCTATTCATTATCAGTACGGAGTCAGGAATTTGTGCCCGATATGGCGATAGGCTCGCACACATCGTGCCCTATCACATCGTGGGACGGAATATACAAGGCGAAACGTGGGTGTTCTGGTAGCACCTCTGCCTACACCTTCTGGGAAAAAGGCGTGTGTTTATGTATGTATGTAATTAATAATACAGTGTAAACTTGTAGTATCTACAAATATTACAAGTTGGTTTAATTCAGCAGTTCAGATACGCGATACATTTGGGTGGGTGGCTGTGGCGTGCTGAACGCCCTGAGTGCAGTGGCCGGTATCCAGGCAGATACATATTATTATATTTATACATACCACAAACAATAAGTGCGTGGTGGCCTCGTGGTATCGGACTAGACTCGGCTGCCTACCTGTTCACGGTGGTCGCGGGTTCAAATCCCAGGGCACACCTCTGACTTATCGGAGTTATGTGTGTATTGATAGTCAATCACCACGCACTTTAACGGTGAAGGAAAACATCGTGAGGAAACCTGCATACCGTAGCGATTTAAAAAAAAAAAAAA
Organism: Theretra japonica; assembly: GCA_033459515.1. NCBI lineage: Eukaryota > Metazoa > Arthropoda > Insecta > Lepidoptera > Sphingidae > Theretra > Theretra japonica. The sequence continues at coordinate 3,600,943 of CM065938.1, read as the reverse complement.
TCTACGGTGTGTAAGTCCGCCAACCCGCACTAGGCCAGCGTGGTGGACTATATGGCCTAACCACTCTCAATCGTACTCTCTATTGTAGAGGAGGCCCGTGCCCTGCAGTGGGTCGTATATGGGCTGATACAATACAATACCACAAACAATAGATACAACTACCAAATACACAATATTAATTCGCTATCAATTTCTTATCGTTTTAATAGTTTGTACTTTTATAAATCCGGAATGTACAAAGTCTTATGTTCGTGTTTAGTTGATCCGGCCATTGTGCATTTGCTTTGTAATTATCAGATTATTTTAATATTTTATTATTAATGAGGATCCACGTCACAAAGTACACAAACGTCATGCTTTTAAAAATATATCGAAATGACAATTTTTTTTTGATAAATCGGTTCATATTATTCTATTTAGTGCTAAATCTTATGGACACGACACACCCTAAAATTGCGAAATAAAAATTTCTTTTTACTTATTTTTTCTTACCAAGCTAAGATAAATATGTATATTTCAAATAATGTCTTAAGTAATATTGAAATTGTGTAAATTTTAATCGAATTAATAACAATTTATTTTCAGGACAAGACAATGGACTATGGCTTGACCACTCTAAATCGAATTCTCGCTTGTAAAGAAGACCCAGCGGTGGGCCATTATGGACCGATACAAGTAGGTACAAGGGAAGTATCACCATTTAGGGTTTTGAGGATTTCTAATACACCCATCGTTTTTTATCCCATCCAATTTTCCCATCAATACATACAGGGTATATCAAGACTGCGACCAAAAACGAAACCAGGTGATAATATTAGTGACTTCAGACACAACGTAACTAACATTTTCGCAAAAAAAAAAATAATTGTAGTTTTTTATTTATCGTCGTATTTTGTAGTAAATACATCGTTTTCCTAAAATTATAATGTACTTTTTTTCATTTTTACTGACACTATGGTACGTAAGAGTTTAAATTATAATTTTAGCAAAAACTAGGTGTTTACCACTCAATCACCACGATATTTAAAAAATTGCAAAAAAAAATCTGTCGCTTATTTTGAGAATTTTTTAGTTGCATTGTGTCTGTAATCACTAAAACTACCGTTCGGGTTCGTTTTCGGTCGCAGTCTTGATATACCCTGTATGTTTGAGATATAAATAAATAACACTTACATCTAGCCAGAAGTAGGGTATTATTGATCCTTAGGTAGTTAAGCTGTCTTTGGCACAGTTCAGGATCCAGAACATCTTGATACAACTGTTGGTCGAACGCATGGTTAGGCAACGAATCCTCATTTTCGATAATCAAATATCCACTTGTATACGTATTAAAAAATATATTTAACACCACGAATAATATGAACTTATCCATGGCTGAAACGTGTTGAACCACGTTCTTGTGATATTAAATTAAACTAATCATCAAAGCGTCGTCGATTAATAAATACGTGCGATATCGGGGCAGGTGTGATTTAAAAAAAAAACAATGATAACAAGTTTTATCAATAATTTTTACACTCATTTTTTTCCTATAATGATAAAGCTATGAATTGTGATATACGGAACCGGATAATCCGTTGTTTCTGGATTTTTGTGTTATTAAGCAATGTTTTGGAAACAGCGATTTGGTTTGCTACATCTTTTTACTCGACTTTGATTCGAAGGTTCTTCAGCCCTCTACTAGTTAGTCCCAATTAGCTAAATCAAAGCATTCTCATCAGAGCGTTCCAACAATTTATATATCTCTGTCTACTGGACGAACCATTTCACACTTATTTGGACGTGATCAAATCGAATCTATATTATAATATTTATTTATGCACTTTAAGGCAACATCAGGGGCGTGCGCTCCTTGTAGGCAGAAATGCAGTGCATTACTTGCCATTCACAGATATTTTAATAAAACTTTCGTATGTTTTAGATGACTATAATTAATAATAAATAAATGAATAAACAAAATATACTACAATATATATATATATATATATATATATATATATATATATATATATATATAACTTACAAACGCCTAATATTTTATTAATAGCAATTATTTGCAAGCACAAACAAAAAATAATGTGCCTAATCAACCAACTCCTGCCGTCGCGTCCCGCAGGACATTTGTTCGCGTGTGCGTAGTAATTTTAGTGTACGTGCACAGTGCGTAAACGCACACACCCATGAATCCGAAAGCCGCGACTCCAGCGGCAGGCTACGGGCGTTCGGCAGTTGTCGGGAGTAATCGGAAATGTTCGGGTCCTATAATCCGAGTAAAAATAATAGACGGAAATCTAATGAATCACGTATGCGCATTATGCATTTTTGTTTAGTAAGGTTTTATTTGTTTAAATAGCAGAAATGTTTTGTGTTTCGCGGGGGCCATTTTGCCTTTTTTCATGTGATAAGCATTATTTACTATTTTGTTTGCACCAGTATATTTATAGTTTTCTTAAAAGGTTTTTCATTTTAACATTTGAAAGTGTGTACATTTAACAGTTTATTACTGAGTTTCTATAATAATTGTAGTGATCTGCTTTTACTAGTGAGTTTGTTGATTTTTTAAAAATGTTATTTGATTGTGAGGTTTGTGTTGAAAATGTGTTTATTAAAAATTTTAAATAACAAGTTCTCACAATTGTCATTCAGTGAAAAGATTCAAATTGCGTCTAAAGGTAGGTGTGTACCCGAGTTACAACAATTAAACTAGCAAAAAGGGAATGTCACTCGAAAGTTTCATGTTAAAAGTTATGAAACGTATAACTGGCTGTGTGGTTGTGTACACACGATTATATTATATTTTTTTCCTTGCATATTGTTTAGTAATTCTAGTACAGTGTAATTTCTAGTAATTTTACTTATTAGATTTTTTTCTGCCGCGATGATCGATCACTGTTTTGTCTGCGTTGCCGTAGAAGATGTACATGAATAGTAGTACATCTAAGGCTTGTTCTGTTGGCATGGTTTCCGACTTAAGATATCTGTCGCGTGGCTGTGGCTATGCTAAACATCTATAAAAGAAAAAGTTTTTGTGACCGAGTACTCCGCCGCATACCCAGTGTCATAATCCTGTGCACGCCGCTGGGCAACATAGCAATAGACTCCATTGATGGTAAGGGATAGTACCCGCCCATATATAGGTGTTGTGAGCACAACACTGGAAGAATAGTCGTTACCTTGCCATCCTTGAAGCAAAATGTAGACGTTTTTAGGAATGTTTTTTTTTTATTGCATAGGTCCGGGAAACGACAAAACGATGGTAAGTAATCACTGCCGCCCATGACCATCCACAACGCTTGGTTCACAGATGTATTGCCGACCCTTAGAATCAGGAGGGAACCGGGAAACAATAAAATAGGACGGGAAGAGGAAAGGGGTAGTGGGCAGCCGAGAATCTCACTCACCGAACGAAACGCGACATCAAAGCTGTCGCTTCAAGTCGCAGAGCCATGACTGACAACAGTGTGGCTCTACCTCTTCCAAAAATGGAGAAATCTGATTTAGCAGGTATTTTCTACGGAGAAGAAAACTCCGCGTAAATCGTAACACTGAAGACCGCAATTCATATAGGTACTGAAACTCAAGGTGCGTAGTGGGATTGTGAAATTCAACAACTGGTATTTATCCAAACATTTCTGATGGCATAGACAATATAGAACGAAAACAGACTTAACATCGCATGCAGTCTGTGAGATCGTCTTTCATTGGATTTACATTTACATGATTTAACATGACAGTTGCTGACTTAAAAAGCCACGTTTACAATAGAGAAAAGCGATTAAGTGTACAGTCTACACTTTACAGCGTTGACTCAATCTTTTGTGTGTAAGCCGGCAGTTATCGCAATATCTATCATTCTAAATTTAATCGTCCTTGCATTTGGATTTCTTTGTAAACATATTTTGATAATCAAAGTAATGCATAGTGTGCATATTTCTATTCAGCTAATAAAATGCTAACAAGTGCGTGGTGGCCTCGTGGTATCGGACCAGACTTGGCTGCCTACTTGTTCACGGTGGTCGCGGGTTCAAATCCCAGGGCACACCTCTGACTTTTCGGAGTTATGTGTGTATTGATAATCAATCACCACGCACTTTAACGGTGAAGGAAAACATCGTGAGGAAACCTGCATACCGTAGCGATTTTAAAAGAATTTCTACGGTATGTAAGTCCGCCAACCCGCACTAGGCCAGCGTGGTGGACATATAGTCCACCACGCTGGCCATATGGCCTAACCACTCTCAATCGTACTCTCGATTGTAGAGGAGGCCCGTGCCCTGCAGTGGGTCGTAAATGGGCTGATACAATACAATACAATACAATAACAAAATAGCAGAATTTGCATATTGTTACTCATGAGAAATTTAGTTTTCTAGAAAACAATGCAGGTATTGTTTGATGGAGTTATACGTTGCTTATTTTAGGCTATGGATATAAAACTGAGTGTTATCATATTTCTCATTTATTACAGTAGTATAATTCGGAGTCAAGCATTTAGTTTTTGTTTTACAATAGTAGCAGAGTGTTGTGTGTCATAACTATGTATGTAGAAGCGATATAGGAGGACGTCATACATGTACCTACTGGTTGAGCTGGGTCCCTAACAATACCTACGCCAACATAATTACTAAAAACCTCTTGACGTCCGTCACACGCATTGTGAACGGCACCGGACATCCGAGGTCGAAAAGCGCCCCGATTTACGTCCACGTAACCGCCCCGCGCAAAACCATTCAATTATAGAGGGTCCGGATGACCCCCAGTTAGGACTATTTTTGAATGCCCGTTTAGGTGTAATGGGCGTCCATGACAGTGACGAGGGTCTATCGCCTCAGAGTCGTTATATGTAAGGGCGCATCGCTCCCGCAGTGTGACCAGTGGCTCTGATGACCACTTTAGGTCGCCTCTTACGACGGGCAGGGGATACCGTGGCGAAATTCTTGCACCCCCGCACCACAGGGCAAAGACATGTACCTACTGACCGCCAAAATTTGATCGTCGTTAACGCGACGATCCATAAATACCCACAATAAAATGTCGTGTCGCAGAACTCGATCTCCACTTGGCTCGATCCTGACATACCGCACTCATTTCGTCCGTTTCTTTTTTTTTCCAATAAATGACGAGACTAACATGCCATTCGCCTGATTTTAAGCGCATACCGCTCATGGACAGTAACAAAACCAAATTATACCATAAATTACAAAGCAATGCATGGCATTCCACCGCGCTCGCCATTCTGAGACATATGATGTTAAGTCTCATTATTTCCAGTACTTACTTTGGATACAATATTTCATTGGTTTCTTCACTATATGTTAGAGAACATAAATAAAAACACCCTAACAATGACACATAACTTTGAACTGACACAAACTGAAACTGCAAAAGTCCTTTTGGTGTTACAACACCCAATATCTTGAATATTGATGGTTTCCACAAAAATTTTACTGAGATCTACGGCATCTAGTCTAGTTCCTAGTCGGCATTTTAACCTAAGCAACGGAGTCTGCTAAAAATATGTATCTAATATTAATGTTAAATAATTCAAAAATACAGCATAACACAAAATCAGTAGATTTGATAACACCTGCCAAAAAGCATTGTCATTGCCATTACTGTATTTTAATGTTAAAATTTTAATCGGGCGATAGGTATCCAACAGTACACGTACTGATTAGGAACATCGTGATTCATAATAGGATGTAATAAACAGAAACGCAGACGGAATTAAATTTACTATGTTATACAAATGTATCTATAGGATGTATAGTATGTATCTTATATCTTTAAATGAGCAATTCTTGTATATATATATATATATAATTGGAATCTCGGAATCGGCACCAACGATTTTCATGAAATTTAGTATATAGGGGGTTTCGGGGGCGATAAATCGATCTAGCTAGGAATGATTTTTAGAAAATGTCATTTTATTCGTGTTTTATCGATCGTTTTTAAACTGAAAAATATGACTCTTCCTGACATCTATTGGCGAATAATAATACTATTTTTTGTGAGCAATAAAGTTATTTTAGAAAATGTCATTTTATTCGTGTTGAGTGAAGACTCATTTCAAGGATACCGTCATGAAAATCAGGTTTCTGCTCGTCCCACACGTGCTGCTAAAGTAAGATGCTTGCAAAATTTGACTGACATTACACGAGCAGAAAGGTCTTATGATTTAGATGTTTCACGAGAGCGTGCGGCCCAACGTGTAGCTAATAAAAATAACGATAATTTCCAAAAAACACAATTTGTAAAAAAAAAATACCGAGCAAAGCTCGGTCATCCAGGTACTATTTATTATGTATGTATGTGTGTCTACGTTAAGGTCGCAGGAAGTAGCTGGATGCAGGTCGCTTCCAACAGATCTGTGTGGCGATGGGCCATGGGAGAGGCCTTTGTTCAGTAGTGGACTTCCAGTGGCTGAAGAGAAAGAGAATTGAAGCTCAGCGAGTCTTAGCAAAGTTAATTGTCTTTAGCGCACAACTAAATAAATACAATAGTGAAATTCTTAATAGGTACAGTCCCTTCCGTAAAATATTAACTGGACAATTTCGATATCAGAGGAAGAACATTTATAGTTAGAAATGCCAGCCGTAACGCATCATGGATAAAATTAAACGGCATACACTTGATACTAACAATAAGACTGGGGTAAAACGAATTCTTACGGATTCTATCGCGAATTTGATTTAGTTTTCACATTTGTTAACTTCCCGACGTTTCGATCACTTTACAGCTTTCGTGGTCACGGCGCGGACTGAGGGGTTAGTCATCCGCTTAGTGGCTGTTACAATTGTAACTGTAAGAATTCGTTTTATATAAATGTGTAACATTCGCGTAAATCTAGAAAACCATTAATAAGACTGGGGGTTAAGACTGAAAGCATCCACATTTGTGTTAGTCTCTGCAAGGTCGTCGCTGAGAAATTTAGTTTTATCTGTCACTAAGCAATGATTTGTTATATCTGATCTATTATAATAAAATACACAACCGATTATACCAGTGATTTGATTGTAGAAAAGATGGCGTTTAGCGATAAAGTTGTCAATTCGGGAAATTCAAAGTTCATTTTTATTTAATCAGTTGAAAAGTTGTTTATAATAAACCAGTTTTATTATTTATTGGTTTTATCAAAAATACAAATAGAAATACTGAATAATTGTCTAATATATTTAACTAGCATATCATGTTTTACGTCAGCCATGACAGATAACAATGAACAATCGCAACAATAATAAATTTTAAGCTAGGTCTTACCTATCATAGAGAAATCAAAATATACCAGCGTTTTTTGCCTTTTGGTATAAAATATAACAATAATAACAAATAGTCCAAATAATCCTGAAACCATATTATGATACAAGTCATATGTTGTGGGTATCAAAAACTTTGTAAGTCTTTAAGATTTTAGTCACGATAAAATAGTATCGGGTGTAGTCGTCTGTCTGATATTATGTACTGTTTCAAGAATACTATTCCAAGCCCTACGAAATCATGGAGAATAAAATATAACAATAGGTGTATCATGAAGTGTGGGACGTCCACCCACTAGGTGGTCAGACGCAGGTCATGCAGGCTGCCTCCAACAGGTCACTGTGGAAATCATTGGGAGAGGCCTATGTTCAGCAGTGGACTTCCTTTGGCTGATGGATGGATGATGGATGATGTATCCTGAAGGATAGCTAATTTACTAAAATAATATTAAGTTGATAGATTAAGTACCTTGGAATTACGATGCATAGCTCTATCTACCGCGACGAAGAGCCTTCCGCAAGGCAAGCAGCATGAAGTAGAAGTATCATCTGCAGTTGAAAAATAAAGATTGAACAGAAATTTTGAAGTATTACCAGGGCTAATTTTTATTCATAGATAACCATACATAATTGTAGACACATTCCCTTCCTTTCAAAAGAGATTGATGTGGGGGAAGATTAGATTTTTTTGCTATCAGCTATCTCATTCACCAAACATAACACAATAGTATTTTTTATACTGGTATTACAAAGTTGCTAAAATGCACCTTATGGTTAATTCAGTATTTTTTTTGTATTGTATCAGCCCATATACGACCCACTGCAGGGCACGGGCCTCCTCTACAATCGAGAGTACGATTGAGAGTGGTTAGGCCATATAGTCCACCACGCTGGCCTAATGAGGGTTGGCGGACTTTTACATACCATAGAAATTTATACAAATCGCTATGGTATGCAGGTTTCCTCACGATGTTTTCCTTCACCGTTACAGTAATTCAGTATAACAGTCAATATATATTATCCGCCAATGTAACATTACTGTCTTGCTCGTAGACAAAATTAGGATTAAATTTATAACTGCTTTGCAAAATGTTCATAGAAAATATCATTCAAATGTTATGTAGTACAATGCCTTGCTAGTAGTGCAACATTTATATCTTAACAATAAAAAGGCCAAATAGAACAAGCAAGAATAAAACAAATTAAAATACATAGTATCCTAAAATGGCTGGCTATGAAAGACTACAAAATAACAGATTTACATACTGCAAGTATCTATTTGGTCAATGAATTTGATAATATTATCAACACTTAAATCCTTTAATTCCTTGGAATTCTTACTTCTAATGCTTATTGTAAATTATGAAGATATAATATAAAAGAGCCATTGGTAATGTTTATGGCTTCCAGCAGTGTGTCCAGCACAATTTCTTGTTAGAAATTCATTAAAGGATTGCTTATTATATTAGGTAGTATTTTTTTTTTATCAGCCCATATACGCCCCACTGCTGGGCACGGGCCTACTCTACAATCAAGAGAATCGAATGAGAGCGGTTAGGCCAAATAGTCCACTACGCTGGCCTAGTGCGGGTTGGCGGACTTACATACAGTAGCAATTCTTTAAAATCGCTACGGTATGCAGGTTTCCTCACAATGTTTTCCTTCAGTGTTAAAGGTAGTATTAATATGTAATTATTTTAAGAATTTCTGTGCTGCAGTTGGTTAAGAAGCTGAGTGTAAAATGAGCTGTGTGACTTCAATCCCTGAAGTGAGACCTCACATAATTGTTTTAAAAGGGTTTGCATTGGGGTGCAATTTGGTACGAAGTTAAACTTTGAAATGAGATTACTTGGGTACACTACCTGAACTTAGACCTCTGACTTGCAAAATATTTATTATTGGTGTGTAGTATTGTGAGACAAAGGCTGTATTAGCACAAGATTTGATACCTTACTGTGAGATCAAAACTCTTTGCAATTATTGTTTTCGTGTAAGTGTTAAGTGTAACAAATGTTCATGAGTGGTAGTAATCACTCACCATAAGATGAGCCATTGATTTATTTGTCATACTTATGAAAAAAAAATGGTCAAGACACAACAGACTATATTGGAGTCATATATGAACATCCGTAAAAGAAGATACGTAATCATGTCATGTAGATAACAATTATTTGTGGATTTGTTTTTATGAACAAAATTAAGTAATAAAGTTGCATAATTTTTACAAACTCACGTGAAATAAGGCGATATCAGTATTTTTATGGTAGCTAGTTTCTTCGATGGCTCGTCAAGGAGGTTCGCAAATTGTATTAAAAAATCTTAATACTGAAGACATAACTACTGTAAAGTCGGTTTCCTTCATCATTTTAAACATATTCTTCGTGTAATACTACTTGTTGTTATTATTCAGTGTAGGGATAAGTACATATTTACTTCGGTAATAATTAAATAAACGAAAACAAAAATCTAACAAAACAAACAAATCTATTGGTGACATTGACAGTTGATATTGTTGTTTTTTCAATTTATCCCAACGGAAAGGCAAAGGTCTGACCCATACGGCCTAGCATTGACAGTCAACTGCTGAGTGTGACAACGTCAAACAAGAATTTTGAAATACCTAAACTGTCTATCTCGCTTTAACTCGAATATATTTTTGTTTGCTAGTAAGCAATAGAAAATATTGGTGTTATAATTATTGCATATTACTGGACTGAATTTCAGTTTCAATTCACGCAGATAAGATTCTGAGCATTTCACTTTGCTTAATAATATTATTTTAAACAATCTTGTAAACTTTTTTGTGTACGTAGTGTTAAAATAAAAGTATAATTATTAAAAAGTTTTTTTTTATTCGCAAGTTAGACAGAGTTAGTTAGTATTTAACAAACAAAATCTGTAAAAAATATTCTAAAATATAAAACCAATGTACCAAAAAATACTCGCTTTTAATTATTACGTAAAACATAAAAGATACCCCACATAATATTACCTTTCCCGACATTTAAAAAATATACAGGTATTTCATGAAGATTTTTTTTAAATATAAAACAAAGACTGGTTTATTTTAAGCGTTATGTTGATTTAAAACTAAAGATAGTTACCCAGGTACCGGACTGGAGCAGTATAGGTACAATCGCTCAGTAATGAGCTCGGAACTCTTCCACAACCGAGAGTTTGAAAGGGGTTAGGCCATGGCCACCACACTGGCGTAATACGGTTTGGCAGACATCACATGTACCTATCTACCGTAGTACATTTTGTTACTTATATGATCTCCGTCGTATGCAGGTTTCCACATTATATTTTCATTCACTGTTAAATTCACTATCAATACAGACATAGCTCCGAAGATTCCGAGGTATGCCTTGGGATTCGAACTAACGATCACCGTCTCGGAAGCCGTATCCTGTCCGTTACGAACAGGTTACCACGATAGGCCTTTCTTCTAACATAATATGACGTCGTGGATTTAATTTCCAAGCTAGCCAATTTAATTTCTTCGAGTGGGCATTTCAAAGTTCCAGAGTGTATGCAGGTAATTAGTGTTAACTCTGCCTATATCTCCTTTAATACAGACGTGAACATGTTTTAAAAAATTCCACCGTAATATTAAACAGTCACTTTTGACCTCTCTATATACACACATTTGATGTCCAGAAATGCAATTTAATCCTGAACAATATAATATTACGTCCCTGACAAAAATATCAAAAATGTCTATATACCTTATTAAATTACTCCGCGCATCCAGGAAGGCGTTGCTATATAAAATCCTCACCTTTCAATGTAAATAAACATCTAGAACAATTTAAACAAGATCAAACGTTCACTGGTCAATTAAACACGCAAAACAAGCCGCTATAATTTAAGATGGCGGCGCAAATCGGTGGAGCGCTCGTAATTATCGGCAGCATTACTCTTTGAGTATAATGTCTCATTGTTAATTGTTAGCCGGCGGATATCGGAGGCGGATCTCTTTGCTTCTGTCCACGTTATCTCTGTGAGTAGCAGCAAGCTCCTGTCGGCTTAAGGATCGCTGTTCAACGCCCAATATGTTGGCTGTGTTTTTTATTGTATGTGGAAGTGTAATAGGTATGGGCAAAGTAGCTTAACGACGGCCTTGGTAGCGTAGTTGTATTACGGTACGATTGCAACGCTGCGATCTCGGATTTGAATCCCGGGTCGGGCAAAGTGATAATGAATTTTTTCCAATAATTATCTGCCTGGAGTCAGGAATTTGTGCCCCATATGCCTCTACCCGTTCTGGGAAAATGGCCTGAGTTTATGTATGCATGTAAGTAGCCTAAAAGGGTGGCGAAATATCGCTGAGTATAAATAGTTTAAAGGTCGCATTAGGTCGAGTATATTACAGAAGAAATTACAAAAAGTATGTCGTGTGTGGTCGCCTTAACATGTGGTGCCGTAAAATGTCAAAGAACTTAACATGTTTTTATCCTGTGTCGATATTAAATTATAAATATATTACGATTATCTTAGGGTAATAATAGAGTTTCCTAGTGGGTTTTAAGTTCAATTTCAAAGCCTACAAAACCAGAAGGCACTCTTACTTACACTCTTAATTTGGTGACGATAATTCTAGGGTATAATTAAGTTGTTGACGACGCGCACATTGTTACGGGCAACTCGCCGCGGGGCGGCACGTACTAATTTAATGTAAGGATAGTGGTATCTATGTTCTTTAATATAAGGTCTCGTCACGCCACAAAACAATGCGTGTAGGAGTGGATCAGGTGGATTTCTAATATTCAAACACAGTTTATTCAAAGAAACTTCGCACCCACCCATTACACCGCAATGACGCATATGACATGGCATAGAGCGTGACGAGACCTATTCGGCATTTTATATAACATAGACGTAAAGTATCTGCGCCCTAAACCACCTAGCGGATCGAAATATATAGGTATAATGACACTCGTTATATTTATAGGCATAAACATTGAAATTGAAAGTGAGAGAAAGAAATACTTCACGGTGCCCTCCTTCACATTGTTCAGCGCGTTGGGGTGACCAGGGCAGCGAGCGCCGCGCCGCGGTTCACATCTAGTGAATCCTTGGGTCATCTGGCTTAAAGTGCTCTCCTTACGGTATAGCTCCAAGGTAGTTAAGCAATGTTCTGCCAGGTTTTTGTCATAAGTGTTGTAGACCAGTAGGCGATTAAAATATATGATTTAATTAAATTCATTTTACATTATTAAATTGGGTTTTAGTGGTTAGCAGATTTTTTGGTCTAGTTTAGATTCAAAGATTGATAATTGAAGTAACAAAAGCCTTTAATGTACGGATAGGCTATAGGCAATTAATAATAATGGGCGTATATTATGTATAGTTCAATGTTCGTTTTTATTTTAAAAGTTAAATCTTTGTCCCTAATCCCTTTCGAACTACTTTTGAATTCAGTTTGAGCGAAGAGGACAAAACATTCGTTAATTAAAATAGGTTTTGAAACTGTCGATGATGAAGGCCAGATGCGTTACCCTATTTCTCTTCTGTTTTCACATGTTAATTGTAGATATTTTTTTATTATTTATATATAACATATTATAAACATATATTTTAATACATTAATTGAAAAAAATACTTAATGATTTATCTTGAGGTATCTTATGTTATATACGTTGGTAATAAAAATAACTTAAACATACAGAAAATTTCACCGAGGTACAGCATTTAATGGCCCGCTTTATTCGTTCGTATTGCTTGCAATTAGCACTCGATGTAGTAAATGTATTTAAGAATATCGCTATTATAAAATACCGATAATGAGCTGGGTTCTGTCCAGTCGTATTATTGCCTGAGTTTTTTAAAGTTTCGGTCGTCGATAGCCCTCTGTTTAAGTATCTTTTAGTTGTTTCCTCGCGCAGATGGTTGAACGATTTTTTTTTGTTTTCTTTATCGTGTTGAATTGTTTTATGTTTCATATGTGTTTAATTATAATGGAAATTAGTTTGCGTATGTAAATATGTCTTTAAAAGCTAAGAGGGTTTTTATTGTAAGTTAATTCATGTGCGTATTGCCTTGTAAAAAGTATGGGGAGTTTTTAATCGAATTGGAGGCTATCAAAAATGATTCCTTTAGCTCTTTAAGGTAAACCCTAGACTACTAACGTATTTATCACTGAAATTTCTGTTGGCCATTTATTACCAGAGGCATGTTAACAATTGATACCGAGGATCGAAATTTAGTACATCACTTACCGACACTGATTTATATTGAAACCTTATCAATTTTTTTTACAGCCTCCGTGGCGTAGTTGGTTGGACGCCGGCTGTGAAACGGGAGGCCGCAGGTTCAATCTCCGCATCGAAACAAATGTTTGTGTGAACCAAAAGTATTTGTTTTGAGTCTAGGTGTTTGAGATCGAAAAGTCTCTTGTATCTCCTGATACCTACAACACAAGACTCGATCTTAGTGTGGGGTCAGGGTCATGTATGTGACTGTTGGGTGTAAATATAAAAAAATGGTAATTGGAAGGAATAATCGGTTGAATACGAGTACATATTAAATTGTTGTGTTTCTAGGTTATTTTGTCAAAGGCGTCTAAATTTAAAACGGTCTAAAATTATAACTCAAGGTGGTCAAACGGTCAACCAGCCGTCTGGTGGTACATTACTTATTAGTATCTGGCTGGTTAGTGACCGAACACAATGACAGAAAATCTTTTATATCGACCCATATAAGTAAGCCTAATGTCACTTTTTAGGTTCAACCTGTCCCAAGTCCAGCACTGGGATCTTTATGAGTTAATATTACGCATGTATATTAGCTCATGAAGATAGGTTACATCATCATTATACATACAAAGATAGGCGCTCAGGAAACATCTGTTTCCTGAGTGCTATGACCTGTCCTTCTTTAAACGAGTCTTAAAGAGATGGAGACTGAATTGTGCTGGACTCCTGGCTCTGCGAAGGTCTATAGGCAGCGGTAGCCGCTTTCCATCAGGTGAGCCACTAGCTCGTCTGCCCATAAAGACAATAAAAAAATGCTCTATGATAACGCAATCAACCTTCTCAGCTAAACTGTATGAATAAGTAAATACAGCCAAAAATGGCGTGGAATAGCTAACAGCAATCCGCCGGTTTTCTCGATAAATCCCAATAATTGCCCAGTTTATTTACCAGATAATTGCGTGGATGTATTGGTGTGTACATCAGCGTATTCGAATGAGGTTACGTGTAATGTAGGGGAAGAGTTAGCGGTACAGAAATTGAGTTTATTGAGGTATTTCTCTAAGTAGGAAGGGAAGTTTACAATGCGTTAGTAATTGTTTATTATGTCCTTCGTCATTAAGGGTCGATATATGGGTCATTATAGGTGCTAGGATGGTTACAAACCCTTTATCTGAATGGGAATGTTTTTGTTCATCATATTGCTTGCTAGTGTACATGTACATGTGGCTACTGTACATGAGCGGTCGTATAGCTTACCATCAGACGAATGACATGCTCGTCTCGTCATTCATCGCAATAAAAAAAAACAATTTCACGTACATACACAAATCATTTATTTTCTTCTACTTAGGAGTTATTCCGGCCGGTACACAAAGCATTTATTATTATTTATTTTTTTATCAGCCCATATACGTCCCACTGCTGGGCACGGGCCTACTCTACAATCGAGACAATCGATTGAGGGTGGTTAGGCCATATAGTCCACCACGCTGGCCTAGTGCGGGTTGGCGGACTTACATACCGTAGAAATTCTTTAAAATCGCTACGGTATGCAGGTTTCCTCACGATGTTTTCCTTCACCGTTAAAGTGCGTGGTGATTGACTATCAATACACACATAACTCCGAAAAGTCAGAAGTGTGCCCTGGGATTTGAACCCGCGACCATCGTGAACATGTAGGCAGCCGAGTCTGGTCCGTTACCAACAGGCCACCACGCACTTTTATTGTTAAAAAAAAACTAATACACATTTGCAAAATCTAACCGTCTCATGAATTCATTACCATACTCCCTCATAAACAAATTAAACAACAATCAAACCATTCAGCAACCGCATCATTAGTTTCGCGATATGAATCCAAAAGGCCTATTATTTTTGAGTTTCGTTGTGCCAATTCGATGTAAACGCTTCTTTTGCATACCAAACTGGCCGTTTTGTTCCTAAAATCAGACAGTCTTCAGTTTATACTTTTTAAATGATGTTTTGTATCACCTACGGCGATAGGCTTAGAACACGCAGACTCTGGTTATTTATTCCTTTGGAGATCACGATTTCATTTGCTTAATAGCAGACTGGTGAGTTATTTGAAATGTGTTCACAATTCTTTATATTTTTATAGCCTGAGCTGTTTTGTGATTCTTTTAATCAAGTAATCAGGTGTAGCATTTGATTGCGGGACAAACATTTGTAAGCAAATTTTAAGACACATATGGTCAAAAACAAGAGGAAACTTTAACAAGGTTTAAACTAATATTGATATAAGTGAAGTTGGAATATCCGAATTCCTATACTTAGCATGCTTTACGAAGAATGTTGGTACCATAAAATATTGTGTATTCTTATATGATTATAGAAGGATATTAATGTATATTATTTATTAGAGACATTTATGCATTTAACTTTGTTTTATAATTGTGCAGAGTTTTGGTTGCACTTTTCAGGATTTCAATATTTTTTATGACTTATCGGTTTCCATAAATACTGTTTATAAGTTTTATCAGTAAAAACCACATGTGAAGGTAAACTTAATTTCGTAATGATAGTTTATTTTAAAGTTACTTACATACATACGAACACACATAAACACCCGCCTTTTTCCCAGAAGGGGTGCCTACACCTTCTGGGAAAAAGAGCTTCTTCACCTCTGCCTAGACGTGTAACCAGGACGTTTCGCCTTGTATTTGCCGTCCCATAATGTGATAGGGGGCGAGCCTATCGCCATATCGGGCACAAATTCCTGACTCCGGGCTGATAATGAATAGAAAAATCCAATATCATTTGCAATCGTACCGTAGTACTGCGCCACCGAGGCAGTCAAAGTTACTTAAAAATAATATTTCCAAATCAAAACACACTCGGAGCTCTCCTTTTAGCGGATATTTTAAACATAAAAGGGCTTTCATAATCCCGTAATTAAACCCAAACATACTATCTTTCATAAACATATAACAAGTTATAAAACATGAACAAGTCGAATTTTATTAGTATATCAAATGTAATCATAAAATTTTATTTCCTTGAAACTCTAATGAAGCTATATTCGCAACTCGACCGTAGGCTTTTATGAGATTTTTTGTGATTATTTATTTTAGTCAAATTACCGTTTTTCTATGTAATTAACGCCAAGTGTATGTTGGTTTAGCTGAGTTAATCAACACCCGTTGATCATAATATTCAAACCATTTAGAAATTATACCGCATGGAATTGACTTTTGCATTCCAGTTTTCCTTATAAAAAAAACATCTAATACGAAATCAATGTAACAGAAATAATTTGATACCAATTCATCGATCGACGTTGATTAAAAGGAAATCATACTCAAATACTTTTTTCTTCGGTCGATGAAATTTTAAAAATAAATTCCAAGATACATGTAAAAGGATGCAGTATTTACTCCATAGCAAGACAAAGCCTTAAAAAATATTTAAAAAATCACGCTCAGCCTCACTAATATGACAGGTCTTCATCTTCTCAAGACGAAACACAATAACACAAGACACTATGGCATGTATTATCTTCGAGTTTAAAAATACAGCTAATTAGCAACTACGGTTGAGCTAAGAAGACCATTACCATTTTAACTGTCAAACGTCACTTGCAATAAATGTAAGAATCGTAATACTTGGTTCAGTAACCCGTCGGTAGCGAGACATTGCCTAACAAGTTATTAATTGTAAAGCAGACGCCGGAGGCTATTGCTAGTTAAAATAATTGTTGGTTTTACTCGCCACTATATTTCAAACCATAGTGTACACTGCTTTATGTTTTTAACCCCTTAGTGTAGGGACTTGGCGGATTTTGCGATTTTTTTTTTTTTGTTTTGTATCAGCCCATATACGATCCACTGCAGGGCACGGGCCTCCTCTACAATCGAGAGTACGATTGAGAGTGTTTAGGCCATATAGTCCACCACGCTGGCCTAGTGCGGGTTGGCGGACTTACACACCGTAGAATTTTTTTTTAAATCGCTACGGTATGCAGGTTTCCTCACGATGTTTTCCTTCACCGTTAAAGGGCGTTACCGTTTGCGAAATTGGCATTACCAAATTTTAATGCACCTGACGATAAGTGCCGTTTAATCCAAATTCTCAATTAACAGGTCTGGTTAAAACTATAGAGGTGAATTTTTCAAGTGAGTTTGGTTAGTCAAATTAGAAAGTACTAGGTATAGCGAAAAATCCTAAAAGATTTTGATGAAACTGAAACTTCATGCTTTGATTTTTGTTGAATAAATATGCTTATCGAGGAATCGAACCTGATGATTTTGAACTTAACAATCTTTACTGCGGTGGCTGGCAGGTTTTCTGCCGTGTACGGGAGTAGTAGCATATCGGACGACGAATTTTTACCACTGGTTAAAGAGTCTTCAACACTCACCGAATCAATCGCAACGTCAGAGCTGTTATATCCGTTTCCTACAGGAGACCCCGATAGAGTCGATCCATTGTTACCCTTTGTATTTTCGTAAGGCACTCCAATCGGAGGCGGAATTTTCGGGACTTTTAATAAGGTAATAAAATTTGTAATAAATATGAAACCTACGCATTTAAAAAGTATTACCGTTCTAATGTATTCCTTATAAAGTCTTGGTTATAACTTTTCTTTTGTATTTACGATGTTATCTTCGTAAAGGGCTTCATAACGCACGTTTATGTTAGCGTTTTTAAAACTATGTCCTGTTTTAAATATTAAATTAGATTTTCAATCAGTAAGAATTTAAATGTATCTAGTCTAAATGAAGTTTAATACAATAAAAAGCAAATTAAAAGAGCACATAAACTCAGGACCTGCGTACGGAAACAACACGCTATTTATTTCAGACACGCTGCCATAAAAATGTTCAATATTCTTTTACATCGTTTCAAACCCCGGTACATTGTCCGCCTACACAATAAGTACAAGTGGAGCCATGAAAAATACCCATACCCCGCGGTGCTTGGCTCCCATTAATGAATTTATAATTTGCGCCGAGCGGCAACAATTAGACCGCGCTCCCGCATCGCCTCGGGAACGAATTTAAATGTTAAATCAGCCGTCATTCACGGGAACAACCCACCGGTAAGGTCTCTGTAATGTGCCATTTAGAGTTTTGTATCGACGTAACGAACTGTTCTCCTTCCGGCTATGTTTTATGTATATGCACGTAGGTGTTTTCGGTTTTGAGATATGGATTTCCACCCACATAGTACATAACGCTAAAGCTATACTGCAATTACCTTGGCGTGCTGTATGAATGGGTTGTGTCGACCGGGATAAATAAATAATAAATAAATAAATAAACCCAAGAATCAAACATAATCCTGACGCCACATCGGGATCGATACTTGTGTCGTGGATATAAGGAACTAAGAGAGACTTTTTCGGATTCACAAACACGCAGACTCGAAAAAAATACTTGTAGTTCATTCAAACATTTCTCTCGGGGATCGAACCCGCGGCCTCTTGTTTCATAGGCAGCATCTAACCAACCGCTCCACGGAGGCTGTCACTGATGGTACCACTATTTTTCAAAAGCGACATGTAGAGATGGCTTTGTTGTCGCGTTTTTTTCCGTGACAGACATTGCCTAGAGCTTAATACCTCTATCCTCCTGCCGTTCTTTTTCCTTGCCTTTCTCGTCCCAGGCCGATAACGCACTTACCATGCATTTGTTGTCCATGAGTGTCGGTAATGACTTTCAGCCAGGTGAGTCGTACTTATGGAATAAAACGCCTAGGAATTTTACTTTAGCCAGTATATCCGAAAGTTGAATGCCTCTTAAACTATTACATCTGGAGTAACTTCATGGTACTGCCATACTAATCTATTCTATGTCCATGGTTGTAGGCGTCAATTTATGTAAATAATAATCTAGATCATATACGCCCCAGTGCAAGGTAGGAGCCTCGTCAGGAATGGAAAGTTCTATTGTTCGGTTAGGCCATAGTTTAACACCCTAGCCTATTTTTTTTATTGCAATGAATGGAGATACGAGCCTGCCATTCTCCTGATGGTAAGCGATACGACCGCTCATGGACAGAAGCAAAACCAAACAACACCATGAATCACAAAGCAATGCTTGGCATTCCACTGCGGTCGTCAACCTGAGACATAAGATGTCGAGTCTCATTATGTCCAGTAGTAACTTTGGCTACAATGTCCTTCATAGCGGAACACAAAAGGGCATTTACACTGCTATTTGGAGAAAGAAATAGACGACAATAACACATGGGATGATACCTACCAGACGGCCTCTCAAATATGAGAGATCTACCACCAGCAGATTAGCGGACTTCATATATCTTAGAAAATCTTGTTAAGTTCTCTGTGGTCCTCTTTATGTTTTTCTTCACCGTTAAAGTGCGTGGCATTTGTCTGTTAATTCACACATCACTCCGAAAAGTCTGCGGTATGCGCTGAGTTTCTAGCTTCTATAATACATAAATGAATATCGGCATCCCTCAAAATATATCCTCAAAAATTCTTCAAGGCACATACGGAGTAATTTCTCCATTAGACCGGGTAAAGTTAAAATTTGGGAGCGTATCGTTAACAGCCGTGGCTTGCGTGTCGGAATGCGCCGCCGCGGGCCCGGAAGACAGCGCCGAATTAACCGCGTATGCGTAATAGCAGAAGCTGTTAGGACTGAGGTCCAAGGTTCGATAAATACCATTTGGTGGGGCTGATGACCTCCGTCTTAACAAAGTATTGTATCTCAAGTATACATAATATATGAAGTTGCTGGGTTTGTTCTCATAAATGCACGCGTGGCTTTGACTGTTAAACGATAAGCTCAAGGTTCGATTCGCGCAACCAGACATTTTTGTATGGTACATAATTATTTTCCCAATAATCGTGAAAACTAAAATCACGATTTTTTACAAAAAAACATCTTAGATTCTTCCATATTTTGTACAATGTCACTTTGGGTGATGAGAAACATGTGGGTTAAATTAAATAACATACGTCAATCACCCTATTATACACGTATATAATCGAAAACGCACACATTAACTGACTAACCAACGTATACATTAGTTGCAATCCAAGCGGATATCAATATCCTATCACCAACATTTCCCGCTGAATTTATTAGCAAAATTCGAGTTTGATTAATGAAACACAAAGTATGTGCGTCGGTCGTCAATATCAAACATTTTGGCAATACCGTTACATGCTAATGATTTATTTGCGTTGTCCACTAAGCAATTTCTTTCCGCAATTCCTTGGCTATTGACCCTATTTATCATGAGGCCTAGTTAGACCCGCTTCTGTTTTATAGCATAAATTTTATGGGTGGCGTTAATAAAATGCTTTTAATTTGCGATAGTGATAACTGCTTTTGGTACGAATATTTTGGATTTATATTGATTGCTAACATTAAAAATTGAATTTAAAAAAACCGAATATTGATTCCTAAAAAAATATAGATATACGTTTACGGTATTTTTAGGTATCTATTCAATATCTTACGTTTATGGAGTTGGATATTATGACAGGGAAATCTTAAGTGCGTTGGCGCTAAAGACGAGATCAATTGAGTATTTTGGAGATTTGCGATTTTTATTTTACCTAAGTATTGTTTAATTTAATATTTATAATGCGGTATTATAATAGCCAAGGTTTTTAGATCCTCCTGTAGACTTGCAGCATACATCAGATATGAAGTAAGGGCCGATTTTGTAAGCGTCAAATAAAATATATTTGCCGAATAAAATATAACATGAGCATATAAAAATACACAGTCGTATTAATAAAATGTCCAACTTTTATAGTCTGTTAGATTATAACTTATTTTATTTTATTTATTTATTTCTTTGTTATTTGGGAAACAAACAGAAAAATTGACATATAAATGACAGAAGAATGTGTTACAAAATCCAGTAAAGTTTCCACTAATAAATGTATAACTGTTATGTTAGTAAGTATTACAAGTATTTGTATTACTTCCATGTTTTATATGATGATTGAAAAATCGGGCCTCACAAAATTAATTAGACCTACTCATAAAGATCATATTTCGTGTACAGGTACATGTCAGTACGTAAACCGCATGTCATCCGACCAATGAATACGTCACGTTTGACATCAAATTGACAGGTTAAAAATAAAAAGAGCGTCCGAGTCGCCAGATGTCGCTGCGTTACAGATTACGAACATTCGGGTCGGCTTCGCTTTGGCTTTTAATCGCTTTTGAAATCACGTGTACCTTATTCTTTGGAATTAATTAACTGAGAAACCTTTGGTAGTGTTATGAGGCATCGAAAAATATGTTTTTTTATTTATTAAATTTTTGTTTATAAAAAGTATGGAATGATTTTTAATCGGAATATTTATTTGACTTTATGTTGTCTTAAAGAATATAGGTCAACTTTTTTATGTAAATCCGTCTGAATCATTTTTTTATTTGAGATGACACAAAAATTATGTTATGTCCTGGCAAACTTGAACCTAGATCATGTATTCTAAAGAAAAAAACTACTTCACTACTCAGTAGGACAAAACTACATTATTTCACTAGATTGCAGGTTCCCAGTCTGCAATACCTTGTTTGATAAGTATTAAGTACTACTGTTTATTGATTTCACATCGCCAACTGTGCGTAAATACTATTCTGTTCCGGTTTTAAATATATTGTGGCTAGTAAATACAGAGAATTAAGAGGCTTAACACCTAATGTCTCACAGTAACAAGGGTAGTGCCAGATATTCTTCGTAATTATAAGTTCTGAATGGAATTGCTGCTGTTTATTAGCAGGCGTGATCTGTCCTCAGGCGAGCGGTGTGCTCGTCTTGTCATTGTCCATCATAATAAAAAATGTATACCTCTCGATTCTCTATATGGGCTGTTGTTACGAATGTTTTGTAATTGCCATAATATTAATTTTAAGTCGTTATTGTAGTACATAAACATAAACACACGCCTTTTTTCCCAGGAGGGGTAGGCAGAGGTGCTACTAGAACACCCACATTTCGCCTTGTATATTCCGTCCCACGATGTGATAGGGGGCGAGCCTATAGCCATATCGGGCACAAATTCCTGATTCCGGGCTGATAATGCATAGAAAAATCTAATATCACTGCCCGACCCGGGATTCGAACCCGAGACCTCAGCTTTGCAATCATACCTAAGTACCACTACGCCACCGAGGCAGTCGTGTTATTGTAGTATTATAATTTAATAGTAATAAACATATTTGAAATAAAATTACAATGATAACACACTTGATTAGAGCCACTTTGATCTAAAATAACGAGAAACAATGACGATGAAAGTAGAGATCTTTAGTCTCTGCCTACCCTCATGTGATACAGGGTTATGTTCCATACATTATACATGTATCCAAATATTACCACTTAATTACTTTAAAAAAAATTGACCAAAAAAATAAACAAGCCCGAACATTTTAATCCGAAAAACAAGAGAGCGTTATTCGTCGGTGTTATACCAACGCTACACCCGACACAAATTGAGTTGAATTTAATGATTACTAAGCCCCATGGACACGTGATAGGATAAGTCTTCTTAGTGTCCGTCCCGGATGGGATCATCGGGAATGCTACGGAATTTACGGGAAGGTATTGCGTTGGGGCAAGTTGCGTTTTGTTAGATGTGTTTTTGTTCGTATATTTTTAGTGTGTTTCAAATACATGACCTGTAACGAATTGGATGTGATACGTAATTTGATTTTACCTCGAACGTTAATTAATATTTTCAAAAACATTTAGTTGGATTATCTTTTGCTACCTATCTCATTTTACGGACAGCATTTTGTTCAATGTCTACTTTATAAAGGGATTTACTTATTATAATACTAAATTAACAGCCTCCGTGGCTCATTTGGTTAGACGCCGGCTGTAAAAGGAGAGGCTGCGGGTTCGATCCCCCCATCGATACAAATGTTTGTGTAAACCCCAAGTATTTGTTTCGAATCTGGGTGTTTGTGACACCTAAAAGTCTGTCGTAGTTCCTGATACCCACGACACAAGACTAGATCTTAGTGTAGGTTCAAGACTATGTATATGACTGTTGGGTGTATTATTATTTGCTTTTTTACTCTTCACTTCACATAAATCTACCACTACGTTCAAAAACAGTAAATACCCCCGTATGTTTCCACGTCGGATGTCTGTAGATACGGCGCACGGCAACAAAACAAAGAGCGTGATATGTCGGTTTTATGAATGATTCAGCCGAGATCTATACTTACTGTACGGACAATGTTATTGAAATAAGAATGTGATGTTACTGAATGTAACCATATTGGGAGATTATAAATTGTGTTGAATTTTGTGACTTGGAGTTCTAATAATTTTAAGAATTAAATAACATTCAACGGTCTTGGTTTTGACTAAATTAAATTTGATAACAAATAATATTCTAGTATAGTCTAGACGAAATACTAAATGTGATTGACATGTTCAGGAATAAAAAATATCTCATTAGACTTTTAGGAATTTAAATATAGTTGAAATCATTGCCTTAAGTAAAATATATTTCCCCTACTGTAAAGACTATATAGATTTTTTCGAGAAATAACTTTCCTCGCCAACGCTCCCACAAACGACATCAACGCGCACAAAATTTCAAACCTTAAATCTCTACTTGAAATTGATGTATTCATAAAAGAATAAAGTCCTTTTATAAAGTCGATTGACCAATGGCGATATGTTGGCGCAAACAATAGAGACGGTTACGGTAAGGCACGCGCCCGCGCACGTAGGCCGGCCGGAGATGGCCACGCCTTTAAGCTCCGCCTCTCGTTGAATGGAACGATTTGGACGATTTTTTTTTATTTCAGCTGAAATTTTTCGGACAGCTGTTAAGTGAATGAGTGTGGTGGGTATGTTGGGAAGTCGCTTTTTTGTTTTCGTTTTTGTTTTGGAAAGTGGGTTATGGATTATGGTTATTGTCATGAGTATGAAATTGTTAATGGTGAATATATTAATTTAGATATTTTAAATTTGAAACTACCGCAGTCTCAAGATTTTTTCAAGATAAAAATAAGATCCTGCAACTTTTCTTTGCTTAGAATTAAAATGCCATTTTTTCTAACTAGAAATTGGAAGTAAAACCTAAATCAAGAACCAAACATTTCAAATAATTTGTTCAAATTGCAAAATATAAAAATAAAAAATAAAAACAATAGAAATGCTGGAAAGTGCTGCCAACATTTTAAGATTTAATTTGTGTAAATTGCATTGATAATAATTCAAATGTCTTAGGTCTAATCTCAGCAAGGACAAATGATAGATTACAAAGAGGACTTAATAAAAAAAACTTGCAACACACTACAATTACCACTTCAGCATTATTGCGTTTATTTAAAACAAAAACTATAAATAAACACCAAAAACAATAACAAATATTAAAAGCCATGTGCATACTATCCATGCAAAGATCAACTAATCATTAACCGTACACAATTATCCGTTAACATTATAACAAGTATTAACATCATTTTCCTCACTCGTCAAAGATCATCAAACGCTCATAACTTCTGCACGTGTAGAGTAATGTCACTATATTGCACTTCAACCCTCAGAAGCAAAATGACGCAACCACCACCTACGTGTAATGTATATAATACGTTTTAAAATGTATAACACACCGAATAAAGGCTAAGTGGGATTGCGGTTAGCGGCAGGTGTGCACAGGTCGTCGACATTTTTTACCTACACAACTAGTTATAGTAAATTAAGCTTTAAGCTCTACAGATAGAGTTGAAATTTAATTGTAGGGTGGACGTTTCAGTAAGGCTGCCGATGTTGCTTGATGAGCCCGTACGTTGTTTACAGTGTAATGTTTTTAATTGATGGCATATGGACGGTAACGATATTTTGTTTGAATTAAAATGAATATATTAAACTTCAGAATTATATTGTAAGCATCTTTTGTTCCTAGGTTGACCCGTGTAAGAACTACTATGATTAAGGATTAAGTCATATGTTAATTCTCTTATTCTCATACTATGCATGGGTGTAAAGAAATATATCTCTAATTATCTAAGTTTTTTATTAGAAGCGAAAAATATTAAAAATTGGCGTTTGAGATTGAATAATAGCTAAAATATTTTTCTAGGAAAAAAAATGTACGGAAAAGTATAATATTTTTTAAGTATTACGAAATTTGTAGATGTGTCTATTTAAGCAGAATGAATGACAATTAGTTAGATGGTTCGAATAAGAAAAATAAATAAAGGTTTACTATTAAAGTTGCTGTATTTCCATTACAGTTTTTTATCAATAACAATAAAGGGATTACATTATATAAACTTTTAAGTCCTGCTTTACAATTGTTTACATTAAGTAATTTATATTACTCAGTAATACACATTGACATTTTAATTAACTAAAGTATTATGTCATAACTCTTCTAGACTGAAGTTGCAAAAATATATTACAGGAATACAATAGGTGATAACGTAGAGTATCTTTCTTTAGCATTTAACACCAAAAGGACTGAACCGCCAGGCGGTAAAGTTCTAATAAATTTCACAAGGCAGTATTCTCACAATTTATAAAAATATGCACATTTGGCGTAGCGAGGAACGCGTGTGAGATAGCACGCATTGTTACCACTTACTAAAGATAAAAACAATAGTAAATTATTACTCTTTCATTGTTAAAACTTAATTGATAGCTACATATGACATTCTTTAATTAATTTTTATTATTTTCCGCTGCGAGTCGGTTGGATCCCACTCTACGCTGTTTTATACAACGATTATTTAAATTTATATAACTTTTTATTTTTCAAAGTAAAAGTTGATGCAAATGTTGTTTCGGAACAATGGAATTTGAGATTATAAAATTTTAAAAAACTCAACAATTATATTATGTGAAAATGTTGAAACAATAAAACTGCAACATTGTACAGAAATCAAAAATTCTAACAGTTTCGTAATACAAATAATACAAACGGCGCATTTTATATTTTTCAATTCGATTATATCCTCAATAAAACGTCGAC
Organism: Theretra japonica; assembly: GCA_033459515.1. Classification (NCBI taxonomy): domain Eukaryota; kingdom Metazoa; phylum Arthropoda; class Insecta; order Lepidoptera; family Sphingidae; genus Theretra; species Theretra japonica. Next base: position 3,574,535 of record CM065938.1, on the reverse strand, counting down.
TAATTAGCAATACGAAAAAGGGACCACGACAAAAAAATAGATAATAGACATACAAATTCGAGGCAGGTGGCATCAGGTGCGCGGGCTCGCCTCGCAACGGCCCGCGCGGCTCTGACGGGCGGCGCACGACGCAGCAGGTGCCGCCTTTGGAGGGGAGCACCTTACTCTGCACCTTACAACCATACCACATCACTCTATCAACTCCTTATCACAAAGGAGTAAAGTTCGTTTTTGCATAAACAACAGTGAGATACCTTTTGTAGGGCCGTACTCCTCTCCTTTTTATCGAACAAAAAATGAACTGTAAACGCGATCGCGGCCGCGACTAAGGTCAATGTTAGCGCTTCCTTCAGTGCACGTTCAGAGAAGAACGCGTGCGCATCTTACTACGTAAGCGTGCCGTACCAACCCTGAGCGATATTGTACCGAGCGTAAACTTTTTTTGGTGCTTCGCCCGTGATTAGAGATAACGTGACACACGCAGTGATACGAGCTGACATTTTCAACGGGCCATCGATCACGGGACATTTTCTTGGCGACATCTCTCGATAATCGGATCGACGTTGAATTTTATTTTTTAATTTTGGTTGTTAGGCGTGATGGACGAGGCGTTGGATGTTTTATGAACTGTATTGGGTGGTTATTATGGAGACTCTAGTACTGATTCCTCAAGAGTTGAGCCTGGCGCTGAGGCCGGGTGGCGCCAGGGGTCGGGAGGCGTCGGTGAGCGTGTGGACGTCGGCTGAGCTGCAGCGAGGATCCTTGCTGTACCCCTTCCAGGGTACGATCAGGATTGACAAGCTTCACGTGTACACATACGTGCCTGACAGCGATGTGAGTACCATTTTATTTGTTGTTCTTTTCATACACAAAACACAAATTTTTGGAATGTTGTTTTTGCTATGTTGTTCTTGTTTATGATATGTCAGTCAGAAGCTAATAGATGATTGGGGAAGTATGATATAAGAAGTATTGAGAAGGGTGTAACCAACAGTCAGCTGATTTGCTTTGACAAGTCAATATTGACAAAATCTTATGAACAAAACAGCAGCTATATTAATCTTTTCCTTTTATACAAGTTATTTTAATAATACATTTTATTGTTATATCCTAATTGATATAAAAAAGATACTTCATAATATTAACATGTGACATAGAAACAAAGTTAATGTTACGATTGATTTTCGCGGAATTTTAATTGTATTACCAATAGATAAATGTTTGTATTCACATTAGTGGATAATTCTCACACAATGAGTTGAAAGGAAACGAGAATTGACACATCATATTTATGATGAGACATTAATGTTTCTTATACTTTATGATTTCTTTTATGCTGAATAATTGATTGAGTTGTAGCTTCAAACATAAAATATTCGCTAACAAGGTGCTATAAAACGAAGTAACATTTAGATTTGTATGTTTTTAAACTAATACACATTAATTATGTGTTTTTATTTTGGTAAAGTTATATTTTAAATCAATAACCAACGTACTATTGGTATTCCATGATAATCTGAATTTCAGCGTTCTGTAGACTCTAAAGAATTTGGTGTGATTGCTACCCTCCCTGCCTATAAATTTGAATGGCCGTGGAAAATTTTTACATCATAAATTTGAAACCTTTAAAATAATAATTAACATAAACAAGGAAAACCAAATCCACATTAATTTGATACGAACAAAAAATACCTATTACGCAATATTGTCATCATAAAAGGATATTAATAATTATTTCTATGAAATTCGTAACCAGAAGCAAAATCAAAAATGTTACTTTGCAAGATTAGTACGTAAATTAGGAAATTAAGTCTATCTACAACAATTTTATAAATAAACATCATGAGTATACCGGGCTTTATAGGATGCATTAAGCAACGCATCGTAGGTTTAGTAGTTACACATTCGCTCACAACTTAAACGTCTTGGATTCGGTCTTCAGGTTGAAAAACCATCTTATGTTGAGTTCAACTGCCACATGTAGAGAAAAAACGTTAGAAAATCGACGTCGTACCTAAAGAAAATCGTTTAAGGAAAATGAAATCATTAGAGGTGGCTTTTTTCCAGATTTTAGTATACAAATATTTTATACACTTTTTGACATAACGTGAATTTATGCATACTAACCGGTGCTAGAAATGAGGGAGTGCAATATGACCCACGAATTAATATATGGTGATTATTACCCCCCAAAAGATTGGAGAAACTACAAAACTTGTGATAATTCTTAACCTTTCAAAGGTCTTTCAAAGGTCTTCCGATATAAAGGGACATTAATAGTACTCAAAGTAATAATATAGAGATAAAAACATATTATTAATTGTTATACTACACTCATTCCTTAAATATAATAATAGATATCAACTTAGCTTCTGAATTAATTAATTAATATAATAAGTAGACGGGAGTCCCCACTTTTCTGTACATACATACATGCATTAGGTATTTGAAATCACATACTTTAGTGCGCTTTACAAGACCTTTGCCGTATACTATGTTATAACACTGCAGTGGTTTTCATAGCATGATGTTAATCTTGATGTTTTTTTACCAAGAGGAAAAGCTATAAAGCTTCCCTTTCGGAACCCGGAGGAGGTGGGAGTATGTCAGTGTTACTGGCCTACCAGCCCGGCACGCTGCGGATATTTCGGCCGATTCAGGCTGGTCTCTCTCGTTAGGGATGTTTGTAAACCCTGATTTTTGTAAACTTGTTATTAAATCTTCATTTATATTCATATTTACTGTCAAGTCTATCAGCCCGGAGTCAGGAATTTGTGCCCAATGTGGCGATAGGCTCGCCCCTTATCACATCGTAGGACGGAACACACAAGGCCAAATATGTGTTGTTCTGGTTGAACCTCTGCCTACCCCTTCTGGGATAAAGGCGTGATGTTTATGTATGTATGTAAGTCTATAAATGTTCGCAACCAATAGAAGGTTATGCTATACTCTATTATGGAAATTTAGATTCTACCCTTCATAATACGTAACCACCGATAATAAACGCTGCTGTTAGAGCTATCTATTATATCATATAAATACATTTAATATAATGGAAGTACTTTGTCATAACCCCGCAGTGAGAAGTTTTTGTGTCTGGTAACAAAACACTTTGAAATGCCTTGCAGACCTGTGACAGTCTCAAAGATAATAATATCATAAAGAACTGTATCACCGCATAAACGTCTACTGCTAAGCATGGTGCTCCTCTGAAACCGAGAGTTTGACTGAGAGGGGTTAGGCCACTACGCTGACTTATTGCTGTTTACCGAATACTTTACGTAATATCACGTAAAAACTTGTCGTGGTAAAGTTATCGAACCCGATTCCCCAAAGTTTTACATATACTTTGAATGTTGGCAACTTGCAATTTTTTTATTAACAAACGGCATTCGCGCGTGAAAATCGACTTAATTCATTTCGCTTAACGCCCAAATGTTCGTTTTAATTTTTGGGATATTATTTTTATAATTAAAATCCTATTTTCAGGTGAAAAAAAAAGCTGCAACTGTCAAATAGATTTTTGTGTTGATTAAAATTTTCCTATCAAAATAATCTATATGATAATAAAATAAAATAATTAGTTATAAAAATAAAATATTTTCATTAATCATCATCGTAATCCAAATAATAAAGGAATTTGTTATGACATACTCAATACAACTGGCGTGTGCAATTGCAATAATTGAAAGAGCAGATGTTTTTTAATAATGTTGTAAGCTTAACTAACAATATTAATTCACGCAGTAGGGGTAAGAAGTCTTAGAAAAAATGGTTAGCAGATGGATGTTCTTGCTGACATAACGGTCTTTAGTGTTAAACTTTCATACGAGTGGAATCCGTCAAGCCGCGATAGGCCAGCTTGGTAGAATATAGCCTAATTCCTTGAAATTGAACTCTCCATTACATAAAATCGTAATCTTAGCGTAGATTTGTGATTAATTTAAACTACATATTTAACATCCTCCGTGGCGCAGTTGATTAGATGCCAGTTGCGAAACGAGAGACCACGGGTTCGATCCCCGCACCGAGTCAAATGCTTGTGTGAATCACAAGCATTTGTTTTGGGTCTGCGTGTTTGTGAGACCGAAAAGGTTTTCGTCTTAGAAAAAGGTAAACACGACCCTAGAGGCGATCGTTGTGTGTGGTCAGGACTATGTATATGACTGTTGGTGTGTATTTATTTAGTATAAATTCTGCTAAGTTTTTTCTTATGATAGCATCAGAACTATAATATTCGTCAATCACGTAATCAAATGAGGATAACATTCACACATTTCTCAATACTGAAAAACCCTTGCAAACAAAACCAAGATAAATTAAAAATAATTTCAGCATTATTCAAATGAAAATTAAAAAACTTCCGAGTTGTATTAAAATATGGGAAAATCATATTTAACCTTCCATTTATTGTAACACTGAGTACACTTTGACCACGCCAATGACGTCTTTACCGTGTGAACCCCAGTAATGTCATTCAGTTTTTTTTCGTCAGTCAGTTATGATTCAATTAAGCTCTATACATCGTTGCACATGTAATGAATAGCGATTAACAAATAAGGTCGTTTGGAGGATATTTTTTGCAGAAATCATTTAATATTTTGCGCTATATTAAAACAATATAGTACGGTATATCTATGCAGATATTTGTCCGGCGACAATGATCTTTACCACGCTTAAAACCAAACTGAACAATTTTAAATTATTTAATCATTTCCACATCAAAATTCATGAGTTAAAATTTCAACCAGATTCAATGTAATATTAGTGTTATTGAAATACAATACGAAAATAAAAAAATTAATGAGATGAATTATAATTTAGAATTGAAATAAAACGCTACAATAAATTAACCACTGACCTTAGCTGACGTTATGAAAAGATCTGTATGCTTCTTTCAAATTATGTCGTCATGTCTTCTCCATTTGTATAGTTGTGGTAGTCAAATAGAAAAAATACTTGAACATAGGTCATGACTGAACAATGGTCTCATAAAATTGACCAGTTAGAAAGAGATAGAGAGATATTGTCAACACAAGACTATTTTCATCTCTTTCATACCACCGTGGCAGATAGTTATTTGACAGGTTCATATTGGTTCAAAACGGGCGAGAAATTTTTGTTTACGCTTGCCATAGAGTCTGGATGGGAAAACCGTTTTTATTAGCTGATGGTGCCAACATATGTTTGTCGTAGCATAGTCCAATAATATTTTGTGACTTTAACTGGTGATGTCACCTATTTATATATATATATATATATATATATATATATATATATATATATATATATATATATATATATAAAATAAGAAACATTTACTGTGAAAGTGCTTTTCAAAGTTTAAAGTGTTTTTTTGGCGCACTTTATTCACAATTTACGCAATTAGATTTAGAGTAAATCTTATAGAATAATATTCAACAGAATTTATTTCTCATTCTTTTGTTACGTCATTTCCGAAACTATTGATTATATTTTTTGTACAACAATCATGATTATCAAAACTAAAATTAGACCGATACACTACTACTAAAAATAATTATACTTTACGTAATAAACCTCACACTTGGCCAACAAAGTCTGTTGCCAACCCAAAAAAAGCCGGGTATATCATAAAAAAATGTTCAATATTCATTTTGGATCTTAAAGCTTATTGTAATAACGATTAAGATACACAATCCGTGACGAATGACGTGAACTGCGTGTGAATTTTGGTAATATGTCTTTCAATGATAATTTTATGAACACGTATGTACTGCCAAAATTGTGATATACATGAAATTATGATTTCACATGAATTTTATCGTTGAAATTAAAATTTTAATTATTTAGCTTTTTTAATGACAATAATAAATTATAATATAACATGTTTTTATTCATTCCACATACTAACTCGCTTAGGATATACTCAAAATATTTTGTCCATTTTATAGAGTTTAAGCGCGTTGAAGTCTTTTGTTAGTGACCATCGATAACGACACAAGGACTCTACATAACAATGAACGGTAGTCCCTCACAAATTCAGCGAGCATTTAGCCGCGTTCCGCGAGCAATATTCCATTTTACATAGCCTAGGGCGTTTGTAATTCAAATACAAATATAGAAACAGTGGAGGAAACCGCAGGAATACTTGCCGTCCCTCACGTACAGGCTCGGTTATCAACAAGATGATGGTTTTTACGAACAATTGTACAAAAACTGTATCATAACGTCGACCGCATGATTGTTTGCTTTCCGTCTGTACAGGACAAGAGCTGTTACCTGTTTAGATTGATTTCAATATTGATTTGTTGATAGACAATAATATTTGAACAAGAGTTGTTTTGTAAAACACACAATCAGAATGTAATATTGGTATAGCCTGATTTTGATGATAGTAAATATGCCTATTTACTATATCTCATGCATTCTGATTTAATAGGCTCGCTTGTAAAATTGTGTCACCTTAATTGTTTAGTATTTTTACCATTGATGATAATATTTATAGTGCATTATTATATTACCTGTTTAAACTTAAAGTTAATAAACTAATCTATGAGGCCCAATTGCACAAACTAACTTTGCCCATAACTTTGACTTTGAAAATATCAATCCCATAAATTATTAATGTCAAATACGTCTCAAAAGTATGGCGATGACGTCAAAATTAAAGTTATAGTCAAAGTTAGTTTATACGTCTGGGCCTAAGTAAATTGATTTTCAGTTACCAATTAATGACTTTAATCAAAATCCTATGATCTTCCTTTATTATGCAGATAGGGCTTTATCACATTCTTTACTTCTTTAATTAAACACTTCTGTATCTCGCATATATTTAAATTACCCTCTGGCAGCAAATTCGGAAGGAAGCAATCTTTGCATTGACCATTCCATCTGAAACTAATCAGATGTTTTTTGTACGCCGCCAATAATTACGGCACCTTAGGCGTTTGTGCCGGATGTTATCGCATTTAAATTTAGTTATGGTGTATATCGTATGCACAAATATAAACTTTCACCACAATGAACTGGTTTGGAGCGAGCGCAATCGGGTGCGGTGTGTTGTATAAAAAAGCGAGATCGCAATGCGCGTGCGCCGGCCTTTATCCGCTTGCATCTGATTGGGTTGCTCCTTTTTAAATTTTTGCGAATTGTTAAATATCGCGCTGTGATTTTTCGATAAATTAAATACATTAACATTACGTTACTTACATCTATATAATAAACAAACAAAATTTCGAGAAATACTAAGGATATTATAAATATTGCTTCTGTCATAATTTATATATCCATAAGGTTGCTGTAAGTTGATGTATTGTATACAAGTCTCTCAATAGGTCGTTGTTATTTTTTTGTAGGGGAGAATTACGTATCAGGTGGATTATTTTGGAATAAAGTTTAACTCAAAAACATGAGACTGCAAGCATACATGATTTAATTAGAATTAATTAGCTCAACTGTCGTTATTTTGTTGACAATAAGGATTATATCATGAAGATAACATAAATAGTATACTGTGACGCTAAATTGAAAACGTAATTAAAAGAAATAAAATGTATATATTACATTTTTAATAATTAGCATTAACGGCAACAGCCCATTGTTATAAACTATTAACTATTATAATTTATCATTTTCTAATATTAAAAAACTTCTTTGTATGCTAAACTCTGTCAATTAATCATATTTAGTTATAAATAATTGTTTTTATTAAAAAAATAAATTGGTTTTGGGTAAATAATAAAATATCGCTAATGCTATAATCCTGCTTGAAGGATCACTTACGGGCATGAATAATAGCGTGCACCTGTATTTAATACAATTGCGAATCTAAGGCGGATTTATTAAAATAAAAAAAGCCTTTCACTCGTAGAATTAAATACAAGACCAAATTTTAAATGACAGTTATTTGTATATAAAATTATCCAATTAAGTCACTTTTGTATTCAGTCAATCTGTAAGTTAATTTTTGACTCACAATAAAGAAATCGGGCTTAAATCAAACATTATTAATAATAACGGATCAAATCGCAAGCGCCAAGTGGCTCACACCGTTCCGCAACACGATCGGGGTGCAAGTACTCGAGTAGAGCGTAAAAAAAGTCATCCACAGTATGAAAGGCATCTCTTTCGATAGTTGTACTTATGGTTGTTGTTCAAAACGTTTGCTTTTTCTCCATCGCTGCTTATTGAAATGTATTTTATGGTTTCCTCTTCGCTAACAGAACGGTTTCCGTTTTTGTTTTGACGCGGATTTTTATATAATTTTGTAATTATTTTGAAATATGTTTTGATGATCGGTAAGTCTGTTAAATACCTTTATATCTATCTAATAAGATACCAAAACAACTGATTAGTTTTTTAATATTTTTTTCGTAGATTTTGTAAAAGATTTTAGCAGTTCTCATTTAATAAGTCAATGCAACTTCGTTTGCCCTAACATATATTCCTAACTTCTACTTTTTAATTTATTTTTGATACCGTCGGATATTATAACCTGCATTTATGTTGAATCCCTACAATAGCCTATTTATGAGCTATTGTTAAGTACACAAAATGTAGTAGGGTTTGTTCCATAGTTCACCAGGCCAATTCAGTACTGATTACTAAACCGTATTTATTATATTTATAATTATTGGTAATATTTTATTTTATTTATTGTAAATAATATATAAAATAAAATATTGACTTATAATCATAACTTTATAAGGCGATAATATATTAATCAACTATTTCACGTTTATTGTCATTATACTAATGACTAATTTAACTTCGTTAGCAGTTCATTGAGTTAAAAAACCAACCCGTGCCCCAAATGATAAGATGGCGCATGTGAGACATAAATATTAAGTAAGAAAAACGAAATATTCATTAATATAATTGCCGGAGTCAATAAAAAGGTAAATTAATTTAAACTCAATCTATAATACTAGTGTAATAATGTAACAGATAAAATATTTCTTACCTAAATTAATCTCAAGCATAGTTCAAATTACCCACACATACCATTCCGTAGGTGTGAAAAAAATCCAGTTATTTCAATATAACATGTTGTAGTTATTCCGCATTAAATACTTTTTTTATCCATTCGTTGCTCCGCTTCCCTGTGATAAAGAAGACAATATTTTATTTTATTTTTAATTTAAGTAGGTAAGTTATATTCACTTATGATTACTTAGTATCCGAGGATACCATTCCTCATAAGTCGATCAATAGATGACTTTTACGGGTCGGTGCCCAAAAGTATCCATGAAATATAATGTATTTTTTTTGTATTGTACCAACCCATATACGTCTCACTGCAGGGCACGGGCCTGCTCTATAACCGAGAATACGATTGAGAGTTGCGTGTAATATATTAATTGATAAAATATAAATCGCTCATCGCCTATGACTAAGACCACACAAGCTACTAGCTTTTTGTGCTTTCCAACGCACGCGCCTCTATTCACCATTGTTCCGCACAAGAGCCTAATTACGATTGTTTTGACAACCGCCATTTATAACTACGTTTATAATATCGTTTTATTGGAGCGAAACGCTTTTATTAGAAATTGACTTCTAACAACTCACATTCATCATGAGATGTAATAAATATATCCAACAGTCACGCACGTACTACCTTCTTTAATATACATACTTGACTCGTGTCGTGGGTATCGGATAATAACAAGGACTTTTCGATTTCAAAATACATAAAGAGAAAGGATATTTGTTGATCAAATGTTTGTCTTGGTAGGGGTATGTAAGTCGGTGATTAAAAATTAAAAATAATACATTAAAAATAATACAAAATAGAGGCAATAAGATATAGAAAATTCCGATAAAACTTTGATTCCCAATTGGCAAAGCAGAGATCTCTTTTATACGTTAAAAGGAGCTAGTTCGGTAACGTCTCTGTTATTCTTGTCTAACCATTTTTTTTCTGTTTCGACCTGGGTGCTCAAGCGTTTGGTTGATTATATGTATGTAAACTTATACATGCTATAGCAGTAATCTTCCATACAAAAGCTCACGCCTATATTCCTAAAGGGATAGGCTGTCACTAGTATCACCTAATGTTCGCCGAGCTTATTTCTGTCCCAACATAAGATAGAGTTGAGCTTGTCACCATTACAGTCTCAAAGCACAAAATTTTGAATCTCTGAAAATACAGCACAGAAAATTGACATGCACTATGGATATCTACAACTTTCAGGCACCACCATGCGACCGCACAAACACCTCTCTTCCGTCCAGGCTGACGTTTGCAATTTTTTTTTCATACACGGTTCACTGCCCGGACAATGGGAGAAAAACCGTCCGTGTGATGCAATGGGTTGCGTCGTCGGTGAAACAGCTAATTATCTCATAACGAATGAATGAACTTTCGCTTTTGTGTTCAAACAATGCACTCGACACTCTCATCTACGTGGTAATGTTTGTTGTTTTTATTTCATATTATGTCTTTGACGGCCAGTTGGTGTATTGGGTTATTGACGGGTTCGTGCTCCTTGGTTGAAGCTTCCTTGGTGCGTCGCTCCACTGAGTGAAAGCACAGAAAGCTAGTAGCAGAAACCTCACTAGGTAGCTGATTCTACATTGAGGTGAATATGGATTCACCATTATCAATTAATAAAAATTCAACTCGATAATTTCGCAATGAATTGAAGTGCTCTAAAATCGACTTCAAAGATTTCGTTACATACAGGCGGAGCTAATAAAATCATGTTAAAAACTAAACTGCCTTATACCAGACGAAGCCTCTGCAACTTTCCAACGGTAAACAAATGTCCGATATTAAATCAATGAGGTACATATGGACAAAACACGTGTTACAGAGGTCACACCGAGCATCACTAATATAAACATCGTTCGAAATTCTCATTACAAATTCATATACGCATTATAATTAAAACAGCTCATGAGCGTACGGTAATTACGGGCATCGGTTAATTGATAGACCACGGCAGAAAAATGATTTATCTCCGTGTACTATATGAACGGTATGTTTTTGATAAATGATATTTGACTGCCTCGGTGGCGTAGTTGTACTACGGTATGATTACGAAGCTGATGTCTCGGCTTCGAATCTCAGGTCGGGCAAAGTGTTGTTGTATTTTTCTGTTCATTATCAGCCCGGAGTCAGGAATTTGTTCGCCCCCTATCACGTCATAGGACGGAACACATAAGGCGAAACGTGGATGTCCTGGTTGCACCTCTGCTTACCCCTTCTGGGAAAATGGCGTGATGTTTGTGTATGTATATTTGATGTTTTTAAACGGTCAAGTACAATTTTCTACTTTTTAGTACACTTGATTTTAATGACCCTGAAAGATTTTGCAAAAATGAGTTTTTTAGCGAATGCATTCCTTACATTTTTAGAATACTTCTTAAATTGGCGCTATATCAGCCAGTGAAGAGGTAGAGGAATGGAAGAAGAAAGACTATTGCTAGTAACCGCCTTACACAGTTTATAGCAATATTTATTTTGTTGAGTTATGCGAAACTTTTGAAAAGGCATGTGTCGATTGGACTGTGGTTTTAAATGATTATTCAAATTTGCAAATATCTTACATTGCAAAAATTTACATTACTGAACAAAATAGCCTTTCACCTTCGAAATCCTACAACTGGAATAATATACACACGTACTATACCGTACTGGGAACTATAAAGCACTCAAAATTAACATAATACAATAACACATCACCCGAGGTTTATGGGACGGCCTATCAGCGAGAGCGTTATGCGAGAAGGAGCCAGGAGCGGTGCCGGCGTCCACCTCTTAGTATTCATGAGGATCGCTTTATGCAACGGTGAAATAGTTTTAGCTGTAAAATTGATTGGTTTGATAGTCAAGGCATAGTTCATCGAATTTAATTATTATTAACTTTGTACAATAGATATTATAGATATTTTGTCTTCAATTTAGCAGAATAGTTTAGTGTGAAATACTTACCCTTTTGTTTCTAACAAACTTAGGGGGGTTACTTGTTATAACTTGGAAGATACTAGCCTGTACCTAAGCTCAATTTTCTTCATTTTACCCAATTTAACATAGGGTGATTAACTCTCATACCTTTCGTGTCGTAATCACCTTTATGATCAGTCTCTAGACTTGTGTCCAATACAAACATTTTGTTTTATCCCACGTGCAATATGATTCACAAAATGCTAGAAATAAAACAAGTATATCAGCTCCTCGTGATTCAACATTTCCTCGATAGCTATTTAATATCTCAATTTTACGGAAGTGGAGATGTGCCTATGAATTGGAAATGAACTCTTTAGTACCAAAAGCTATAATATTCTGATTTATGCTTGGGAATTGTCGTTAAGCATACATTATGTAGATTATTAAATTATCATTTTAATAATAACATCTGATTATGCTGTTTATGCATATGATGGCTTTTTAATGAACAGAATTTGACAGTCTACGTGGGCGAGAGTATAAAATGGACTACGGGCTCGATTCTGAGGCGGGGAAATATTTGCAACAATTTAAATGTACTATTAATATTTCACATGGCCTGTTATATTAAACAAGCTAATTCGATTAATTTGTTACGGACATGACGTGCATTATAATCGACTGAAAAATAAAAAATAAAAATGACCACAGTGATAAAAAATTAAAGTATTAAATTAGAAACAAGTTCTTTCCAGTGTTCAATTTATTTAACTATTCGAAGAGCTTGTGTCTTGCTGCATTATTGCATAGCACAGTCCCTTCCCCGTAGGATATGCTAAAGGGCTGAATAGCCAATCGGCAACATGAAATACCTCTAGTGATTACAGAGATTTGCCTTCTAGCAAAAATAAGTGTAATTGTATCCAAAAAATACTCTTTCTCGGAATTTTAAAAATTAACAAATTCCTTGTTTTTTTTTTTACCAAACTTAAGAACTTTCTAATTTAGTAACTAATTATATCACCTCCTGAGTGTGGAATAATAGGATGGTTATGATATCGGTGTCTAGAACATTTAGATGTTTTTAACATCGTTTACACATTGCATTTGTAGTTATTTCGCGCATCCATGAAAATTAAGTATCTTAATCGAGGGAAACTGTAGGGATTAAATCTAGGGCATTTTAAATAAAATTATTCGATTCAAGATCGCGCGGTGTGCGGAGAGCCTAAGCATTTCTAACAAACCCGATCTCAGCGCATTATCATTTAATGTTTACGAGCCAATACATTTTCTTGTTTATTCATGTAGATTCGTATTCAGTTTACGCGGTTGCATTCATAATCCCACCGGATTGGTTGTTAGGCCGCCGGCATACCCGGCGACGTTTAAATAAATTTTAATAGTTTATAAATATGATAAATTAATTTCGCGTAGAACTCAATTTGCGTTGGATGCAAATCGGAGAATTTCTATGGTTTTATGCATGATGTTGCGTTAGTGATTATTATATTCAAAATATCAGATTTGAAAGTAAATTGTAAGATTATTATCTTAATAACGATGACCTGTGATTAAAAGTAGAGCTTAAAAAAATATTTACTTGATTATATTAGTAGAAAATCTCTAGGATTGTATTGTGTGTTTTCTTCGCAGCAAAAACAGTTTTTTCCTTTCGTAGGTATTGGTTATCGGAATAAGCATTTCACTTGTTTAATTTATGCAGAGCGTCGAGAATATCAGCATGATTGTGTAAGTATTTTATTATAGTAATAAGGATTAAAAATAAATACATATTACGTTCTTAATAATTATTATTATGAAATAACAATTATGAATTGCATATTTTTTGTAATGCGGCTCTCAATTATTGGTAGAGAAACATAAGATCCGGACATTCCTGTAGTTGATCACATATTTGAGTAATTCAAAATAATTCATCCCAAATCTATATATTGTGTCACAACTCTCATACTTTAAACGATATAGAATATTTTACACTTCAAAATGATTATTTACACGTAAGTTTGTTTATTTATTTATGTATTCACATAAAATCCACAGCCCTTAATATTACATAATACAACTGGTTCACTTATCCTACGGCCAATAAAGGATTTACATTTTTGTTGATAATTTTTATTGCATGCAACGTATTGCAACAAAATATTGGTCGGTTGTTATTTATTTATCTGTTACACCTAACCAATAAATCTGCGAAAACCCAAAGCCAATTACTCACCAATGCTTTCTCTTTACACTTCAAAAGACAATAACATGTAATATTGTATTACAAAAAGCCGTTCGACCCGTATCGATCGTATTCATAATTAATTGAAAACAGATGGTTCCTTGTTAGAGCCATTATATCGATGTTTAATTGAAATTTAGACAGATATTGTGGAGTCAACGCGCATCTACAATGGAGGCCTGCAGTGCCACTAACTTTCTACAATGGAATATAATCACCTATTGTTCGTAAAGACATAGAAATGGTCAATTAAAATGTATGCGGTATGCGAATAAAAAGTTTGGAAGAAAAAGGTTTGTTGTGTGGAGTGTAGTTGTTTATTATATTTAAATAACTACGAATTATCATGTATTTATTCCTATATTCTCGTAGTGTAAACATGCCATTTTTAATACTACAAGATTTGATTAGTATCTATCCGTGTATGAAGAAAAAAAAAACAAAAGATCACTGTAATTTTTTTAAGGCAGGCATACTATATTAACTATTGGAGTCGCTGTTACTCATGATAATGGTCTAAATTATAATTTTTAATTCAAAACTAGATTAATATATTTTACTTAAGTGTCGTACGGGAATTAATTTTTTAGACACTTTTTGTGGTGATCGATTTTCATATTAGCAATGATGGCTCATTCGTACCCCACATATTCATATCCGTCACCACACACCTGGGAAGCGTACCACGGATGCCAAGTGGCAATCTTAGTGTCCATAAATTTCTCAGCCAAATCATGCCTTGAACGACATATGCCCACTTCCTATGGGCGTAGTTTACAAATTTGGTCTCATGCGAATTAGCAGGAAGTATTAATTGACCATTTTCCTGTCGCCTTTTCCTGTCGCGTGAAATTTTAATTACATTCGAGTCGCTTAGATTGGGTTTTTTCGTAACACATAGTCATACACATAATTCTAAATTCGCAGAAACTGTCTTATGACGTGGACATCAGGAATAAGGGACTTTTCAATCCCATAAAACCCAGAAACTCATTAGTTCTCATACTTAATATTCGTGGCTGTGCAAAATTCATCTCATAATTTCACAATTCACATCTTGTTTCTCCCCACAAAACCAATATACATAAAACGTTTTTCTGACTGACTGTATCAATCCATATACGTCCCACTGCAGGGCACGGGCCCCCACTACAATCGAAAATACGATTGAGAGTGGTTAGGCCATATAGAAATTCATACAAATTGCTATGGTATGCAGGTTTCCTCACGAAAACCTCCCCTCACCGTTATAGTGCGTGGTGATTGACTATCAATACACATATGAATCCGAAAAGTCAGAGATGTGGCCTGGGATTTTAACTCGCGACCACCGTGAACACGTTGGCAGCCGCGTCTGGTCCGTTTACCAACAGGCCACCTCGCACTAGAACAAGAAGAAGAACATTTTTCATCAACAATTAACCACAAATAAATCCTAAAGAATAACCATCACCTAACAGCCTTGTAAACAAAACTCTCAGCAAACATTAATCATATTACAGTGTTGTAAATAAAGAATAAATGATATTGGCCTTTTATGCCACAAAATTGATTCCACTCGTATAAATTTCGACGATTAAGCCTTTCTTTTCGTGATCCGTTTGGACCATTAGAGCTCGATTTGCATTTCATTACCATCAATTATTCCGTTTTTATTGGTTAAGCTAATATTATGGGCTATTAGAGTCGGACCATTGGGGTATTAGCTTGTAAAATTAAAAAATAACTCGCGTCCAGTAGTCACGGATTCGTCTGGGAGTCTATTATTTTTATTAATGTATCGTCTACTGTTTAATTAGTTTGAAAAATTGTCTGTGCCCTTTAAAGCTAATTTTATGATATATTATGGTAGTTTGATTACTTTTAGATTTTTTAATGAAAATACGATCATAAATAGAGCAGATACTCGATAATAGTTTCCCTTAATTAACTATTCTTTAGGAAGAATAAGATAATGTGTGCAATTCTATAAGGATAAACCACACGTTCCTTTATATCTCACTCCCTCCTCTAAGCAATTTTATATCAAAGCTAGATAGTAACGTGCAGCTTCTTCGTGGTACAAATTGTTTTGAAATTAAATATCTTTGTTTTTTGTTTTTAATTGCCAGTTATTTTAATAATCCATGAGCAAGAAACGGTTTAAAAATGGAATGTAATTTTTGTTTCTTTTTCTTTCAACCAACCAGATGCAAACCAATTTGCCTTTAATCGGTGCATTGTTTGCTTTTTAATTAAATTAACAAATTGTTAAATATGTATCGAAATTGAAGGTTACCAAATTAAGACAGAGCGCGTGGGATCGGAAATTGGGCAACCGGTAACATTATAATGACGCTCGGAGCGGTTGAACTGTGTTCCGCTATGGATTATTTATGGCCAATATGGTTCTTGACCACTATGTAGTTATTGTAAATTAAATCTGAGTTGACTTAAGATTTCAAAGTGATCGTGTTTATTTTCAGCCTTAAAAAAATCAAATAAAAATATTGTATTTCACAGAGAAAGAAGCCAGAGCTAAACATCCATATAGTTAACTTAATCATAAATGATATATGTTCAAAATCATGAATCTAATCTCATAATTCTTTATTTTTAATTGAATGTAATGTCATTCACAAAATCTCAGACGAAATGTAGGTATCATAATCGAATTTATAACCTTTAGCGTGGAAAGCTGCTGCATTACTACGCTAGTTTCCCTCTCTCTCTCATTCTCTTCAGCCACAGGAAGTCCACTACGGAACATAGGCCTCCTCCAAGGATCTCCACATCGACCTGCTGGAAGCGGTCTGCATCAAACGACTGCCAACGCTAGCTTGAACAATATTTACTTGAACGACAACTATGAGCCAACATCACTGCCATCAGCATTTGGAGCCATAGTTCACACACAATCACACATTGAAAATATGCCTCATCCTCCACTCTAAAGATTTTCACATCATCATCATCACCAGCCTGTTGCAGTCTACTGCTAGACATAGGCCTCTCCCAAGGTATGTCACGGAGCCCGGCCTGCTCTTTTGCCACATTGACATAACGCAACTTATACTATTCAAATATATAAAAAGTATATAAAATAAAATAAAAATCGAAACATAATCCATAAACGCAAGGCCGTGTACTAAGCACTGGTTAGTCTAGTTAGCCGGTGTACCGTATTGAATAATGTTCACACTGTTATCTGGAGAAATGCTTGCAATAAAATATAATTATTTGTTGCGAACCAATTTGCTGTTTGCGCTGTTCAAATTGTGATTTGTGGTCGTCACTGCGCCTTTCTAGTGGATTATTAAGCTTGCTCTAAGATATTGCTGTATTGTGTAGGCTTTTGTAGGTTTTTAGTTTGGTAGAAGCTTTCAATTGTAGATTTTTTATAGATGTTTATATTCCGCCATAATATTCAATCAACAACTAACCCGCATTTACTGGTGGTAGGTCTTTCAAATATGAGAGGCCGCCCGGGTAGGTACCACCGCAATGTCTATTTCTCCTGCCAAACAACAGTGTAAACGCATTGTTGTGTTCCGGTTTGAAGGACATTGTAACCAGAGTATAAAAGAGATAAACTTTCCCTTGAGATTTCACAATTATTTGTTAAAAGCGCCCTGCGTCCATCGACTTTCCGCAAACTTTTGTAGTTTCTTGTAGGCGAAAGTTTAACGCTATGCTTGCCAGTGTCACGCAAGAACCTTTCGGCTCATCGATGATTAGATTAGCTGCCTTGCCCCAACGTGCATTTTTGTACACAGATGCGCGCGCGCATGTGTGTGTGTAGTTTATCAATGGGCTAATTATGGTCGTGAGTTAGACAATACGCATAGTATTTTGTTTTTTGAGGATAATATTGTGTAATATTTTGAAAAAAATACATGTTATTTTACTAATGGACTATATTCATGATTCCGAACCTGTTAAATTTAGATACGCAGATCAAAATAACTCTGTATAAATGTGAAATAATCAAAAAGCCATAAAAAAAAAATATGGCGTATAAAATTGCCAAAATCCGATATATAATTTAAAGTACTAACATTTAAGTAAAACTAATATCATTGAAGTGTCTAAAGGTGTGAAGTATTGAACCAAATAAGGATTACTTAAATACGAGTCACCTAATTTTTTACCGAAACGTTCAATGCGTCCGCTCACAAAAAATACATCCGATTGTACCTCAATTAATTCAAAGAAAACATAACCAGAGGTCGTAAATGACCTTAGAATTTAAAAAAACATGATTTCTATCATCGTTATGGCGTAACATATGGGTTACAAAAACGCGATGAGACGCACAGGAAGTGCTTCCATTAGTAAAATTTGTAAAGACCATAAAACTATGCATCAGAGGTGCAAATTTGGTAACGTCGCCATTTTGGCGGCAAAAAATGGTACCTGCTAAAAAATGATGTGACCCGCCAAAAAAATTAACGCGAGATAATATCAATTTTGTGGTTGAGCGTTACTCGTTAGGGACAATGGTTTTTGTGGTCCTGATCGATGGTGCAAATATATGGCATTTTCGGTCTAATATGGGTTGAAATGTTTTGGTATTTAATAGAAGAGAATTAATGTTGATAGTTTTATAAGGGATTTTATAATTGAAAGAATTAGTCCCAACAAATTGCACATATATATTTTTCTTTTCCTTGGAGTCAAATTAAGGGTAGTTAACATTATATTTTTCTACAGTATTTTATAAATACATTAAAAACCGTAATTGCATAGGAAATTAATTAATTTTAAAGAATTTCAACGGTATGTAAAGTCCGACAACCCGCACTAGGCCAGCGTGGTGGACTATATGGCCTAACCCCTGTCAACCGTAGTCTCCATTGTAGAGGAGGCCCGTGACCTACAGTGGGACGTATGTGGGCTGATACAGATACAGAATCCGCGGTTCTTAAACTTTGTCAAAAACAATACTTGATTATTGAACAGGTCACATTTTCTACTTGCAATTCCTTCTGTATGCAAATGCAAAAGAAGAATCATGGCAATCGTTCTAAATTTAAAACATGCCCAAGTCCCAAGCTCCACATAGTTGCTTAGCAACATATTAAATATGATAACTACACCTCAACCTTTAGAATCTTCTATATTTTCACATATTTTCACACAGGCCAGTCGAGAGGCAGCGAGTGTGACGGTGTTGGTATCGGTGAGAATGAGAAAGCTACCGTTTGACCGTGACGGGTAGTGTTTCGCGTCACAGTGTATCATGTCTCACGTGACATTATGTTTGGAATGTTATACGTATTCAATTATTTTTTGTAATATTAACAGCTGATGGGAACTTTGTATTGAAAGATAGTCCTATACGGCAAAATCTGAGTCTTGGTGGTACATTCGGTTAATAGATTGGCTGTTATGGCTGATAGTAATATGTGATTTTAGCACCGAGGCAATTAATGTTTGTGAGATCTAAAAAAAATATTGGGTTTGGGTGATAGAAAATGTCTCTTGTGGTTTTTAATATCCACGATTTATTTGTTAAGGGTTATGGGCTGAAGACTCTGTGACTCTCTGTCTCGTTTTTTAAGCCTAAAATTCGGCTTAACTGTGACTTATCCATATACTTTTTCGAATACCATTTTTGGAACTTGTACCAGATAACATTTATTATTTATAATTATCATATTATTATTATAATAATGTATAGCGCAAAATTTAATTATACTATAAGTAAATAAGTTTATAAATAATATAAAATTAAAATCATAATAACAAAATTTTATTGAAAAAATTAATCGCCTATTATATATTTTAATCTTTATTGAAGTTTGACTTTCCCATCGAATTTTCTCATCAAAAATATCAAGCTAATTATGTTATTATAACCGAGCAGTCTTGTTTAGTATACTTGTCGGAACTCAATGGGCTTAGTAGTATGTTAATCTATCGTGAACAGAGGATTTCCGTTCGACTTATGGTCGGCAGGTGAATTAAATAAATAAAATTATAAAACTATTTTCTCATGATATCACTTTTGGTTAGAGCACGCGCCAATCGCGATAATTGCATTTTTATTTAAACGATTAAAATATAATTTTGTTTTAATTCATTTGGAACAATATAAAGTATTTTGATTACTTTAAGAGATAATTATAGAAGAAACAAATGAAGATCAGAAAACGATATCCCAGAAATATTATGATTGTTATTATAAATAAATAGTGTGTTCTTTCTCAAAGCAATAAACCACAAAATTGAAATAAAATAAAAAATAAAGTTTTGCTTAAAAAGCGTAAAAACACTAGCATATTACAAACGCCATATGTCACATGTATCCGAAGGGGTTTAAACAAGTAATGATTACCGTAGGTTGGCGCCAATTATGTGTCTTCAATATTTACCTCATTGACTCATGTACGTACGTGGTTTGTCCGCTATTTGAGGCATAATATTTTTCCTTATCCAGTTGTATATCAAATGACATATGGCTGTAGTATAAAAGTCTCAAATGAGTTACCCAGGACCCGATTTTGAGCCTATTATGGTCGTAGCCAGCTCCTCTCTCACTTTTAGGGGTAAAATGACGCTGGTTTACCTGGGGAAGGTATTAGTGGCACCACGGGGTATAGACGTGAGCTTAGGCACATGTTAATGTAAAAAAATATGTGTGGATTTTCACAAATTTTATTATACCACCGTCATATCTTCATTGAATATAAAAAAAAAAAAAAATTCATTCTCTCTATTTATTTGAACACACTAAACAAACAAGCGATTGATTAATCACATCAGTATTGGCGCGCCGACACATAAACCAAACACACAATATAATCAATCTGATAATTAGATTTATATCCATCTCATTGTAAACTGACGCAAATTTATTCAAATATAGCCTGTTAATTGTGAAACGAGAGTTCCAATAATTTTGATAGCCGTCCGACGCCTATACATCAAGCCACCGGTACCCCGATCGATCATGATTATTGTTATTATCTACGAGTGAAGCATACATTGCCGGTTGTTACTATCAGTGCCTCAAACATCACGTAGGGACTGCGTAATGGATTGCGTATTAAGTAACGCGTGGCCGTATTGATAGATGAGCGGTAATTCTAATACGATTTGTCGTGACTGCCGCTTGACGGGTGATGGGAACTTTACGATGGTGATTTGTGTGTAAGCATTAGGAGCATAGTTCAAACGTTACACGCGTACACGCGGGGTCAAATGCATTAGCCACCTAGCGGGTGTATGAACGTTTGTGTAAAGCTTTATTAATCAAGATTGAGTTTTTTATTGGCCCACTTTCGTAGGAATTTGTTTTAACGACTTCTTAAACGTAATGCCTCGCTGACGTGATCGACAGAAACGAGCAGCTCTTAGTTTTGTGTCAAAAAGAACATGGTGGAGTATGAGAAGTGTTTGTTTTGACTGTTGTAGTTGTTCTAGCTGTAATATTCATTGACAACAGCCATAAATATTTTGGAGATTTATTTATATGCAATGATATTACAGCTACATCCGTGCATGTATTGTCCCAAGGCTTATAGAAGGGCTCTCTATGATTCTTCCAGATGTAGCTATATGTTATTTTACGAGTAAATCAACTAGTAGTAAATTTGTAGACCACCGACTGTCTCGGTGACGTAATTGTACTACTGTATTACAAAGCTGAGGTCTCAATGATATTGGATTTTTCTGTTCATTATCAGTTAAGAGTCAGGAATGGGAATAGGCTCGCCTCCTATCACAAGGGATCAAGACGGAACACATAAGGTGACACCCGGGAGTCCTGGTTGCAACTCTGCTTACCCCTTCTGGGAAAATGGCGTGATGTTTATGTATGTATGTAATAAATTTATAAAGATTGTCCTACCTGTTTAGGACGCCGCGACACCTTCTTACGTCTAAAATCTACGTTTTACCGTAACATTATTTGGAGATTGAGATGGACGGAGCTCCGACAACATTCGTTATCAATAGCCCACAACGCGTCTATAACCCTCAAAAGTTTTTAGGCAGCCGCAACCGTTTACCATTAAGTTGTTCAGTCGTAAGACATAACTAATAAATGTAGGCTAAAATACTGAAGATATTTGACAGCCTCAGTGGCGCAGTTGGTTAGACACCGCCTGTGAAACGTGAGGGCGCGGGTTCGATCCCCGCACCAAGACAACTATTGTGTGATCTACAGGTAATTGTTTCGGGTCTGGGTGTTTGTGAGACCGAAAAGACTCTCGTAGTTTCTGATACCCACGACACAGGACTCGATCCTAGTGTGGAGTCAGGACTATGTATGTGACTGTTGGGTGTATTTATTTTATTAAACTCAAATGTGCCTAATATCACAGTTTAGCTTCTGTTTTACCGCTTCTCATAACTAAATTAAATTACGACTCAAGATAAATCACCTTAAATTCCATTTACTAGGTTGTAACATTTATCTCTAATGATGTATCGGCCGATATCAGTTTCCATAACAACTTGGCGCCTCTTTAAAATGTCACACAAACATTTAAGAAGCGGAAACTATATGATGCAATAAAATATTGAATTATTCATATGTTTTAATGGTGGTATAAAAATAAAGTGAGACTTCTGTTATTTGTTAATCGGCGTGTTAATCAGTATTCATATTTTCACAGTTGATGTAATACGAGTACTAGAATGATGCGTGGTGTTTTAGTATTTTTCTTATGTTCTGTTACTTTGGTTGGGTTACTTCGCATTCCTCGCAAATCTATATTGTCTTATCTATTGGTAGAGTTGCACATTTTAGAGAAATCTCCATATTTGTACAACTTTTGTTTTATTATAAATACTTGATCCACTTTTATGTTAGAGAAATATTAAAGTCCTGACGCAATTAATGCCATTCCTCAAGACGAAAAAATATTCGAATTCAGTTAAGATGCCAAAAGAATAACCCAGATTGCAAATCACGTGTTAGGCTGTACGGGAAATAAAAGTTTTAATTTCTAAAATCGCTTATAAATTACCTAATTTCCTCGCCGTCTCAGCACACATAACACATCTCCCGTTATTCATAAAAGCCCATTCATAAATAAAACATCCATAATCGAATGACTTCCCGAAAAATCGCTTTTACTTTCCACCGGACTAGCCGGACAGTTTCCGTCGTGTAAAACTACATTGTCGGAAGCAAAACCATTATGTTTGATATATGTGGGATCTTCGGATCTCGGTTGACGCGAACGATATGGTTGCACCTCATAAATAAAACACATAAATTCATTAACATTTGTAGATTTAAAGATCTTGTTTGTCCATAATCTGATCGAATTTCTGTTTTTATGGGTCTTGTAGTATTTATAAATTTAGATTATATGCCTAATTTAAATCTAAATTAGTAGGCTAATAGATCTGATCGTTGCGGATTATTGTATTTTATATTCTGCAGATGATCAATATTATTATGGGACTAGGGTTTACCTATATATTATTTTTTTCGTTCTTAAATCAAACACTACAAATTGGTTCATTTAGACACCGAAACATATTGTTATCTTAAACAAATATTTTCTCTCCCTAAAACCTAAATAAATCATAACTCGTTACCACTTCAGGAGTGCTAAAGTATAGATTCCATAAAGTCCAGATATTAGGTACTCTGAAGTTTAAGTTTTCTTTTTTTTTGATCACATTTATACCTTCCATGTCAATTAAAAACAACTGTCGGAATTTCGATAACTCCTGCTCTTTAACACATCAAACAAAATCACGACGCATCAAATCGAAACACATAATACCAATAACTCGACCAGTTGCCTGGCGCGTAATTTGAGCGGAAGCGTATTACCGCTCCATTATCGGTACCAGTTATCCCATAGGCTTATATACACATATAGATACATCCTCACTTAACGTCACACTAAATAGGCGAATGAATTTATTCCGTATCTCGTTATGATATGGCGTTTTCTGATTGCGTACCGATGTTGATTTCTTGATTACTTTTTTTAGGTGGCAAGTCGTAACGTCGGCAACGTTTGTTGGTTTTGAATGAGGAATGTTCATCTGTATGGTTAACAATGTGGTTGCAACCTGACATCAGTCAGATCTCAGTGTCAGTATTGGGTTGTTAGACCACAAGACTAGATTGTATCCACATGCCATGGTGTTATAGGCTTGGGTAGCTTATATGATAATGTTGTTTGTATCACAATAAATTCTTATATAATTTAGTGTGAAATGTTGCTTATATTTAGTTTAATAAAAATGACATTATTGTACCTCTAAAAGACAATTGAATCTTTAAAAGACACTTAACTAAAATTATAATATGTTTAAGCGAAATACACATAGAAATACACATACAGTCAAGATTACATTTCATTGTAAAACGTACAGACTATCCAAGAACATTAACATAATGCCTTTTGAAGATGAAGTAATTCACGTCTGTGTAAAGTATACATACATACATATATACCCCCCCGATGATAAATTAAAACAGATACAGTCAAACACCCATAGCATTTAGCATTCTCATGGCGTAATATTCGCTTAATAACCTGATACTGAAAATGCATAATCATAACAAGTTCTACAAATAAAACAACAATCATCTGATCATAAAACACAAAACAATCTTGAACCTCGCTCATCCTTGCCGACCGACCTTCTCGAGTTTATATTCTACCGCAAGTGTACACTCGAATTTCACCACAGGACTGTACTTAATGACATCCGACACTCGTATTATTATTATGTAAATAAACCACAGAATATGGCACAGTGCACCGCTGAAACAAGTACTTTTATCCTTATATGATTAACATAATAGAAGATACTGCTGGAAGAACGTAAATCTTGATACTAGCCGAGGGAGTTTTACTACTAATCGAATTAAAATAGTCTAGTTTGATTAATTAATAAATACACACAACTGCCGCATACATAGTCTTGACCCACACTAAGATTGAGTATTGTGTCGTGGATATCAGAAACTACGAGAGACTTTTCGGCTTTACAAACACCTAGACCCGAAACAAATACCTGTGGATCGCACAAACATTTGTTTCGGTACGGGATCTGAACCAGCGGTCACTCGTTTCACGCCAGCGTCTAACCAACTGCGTCACGGAGACTGAGAAATAGATTAGATTGAATAGTTTCTATTCATGACTATATTGGTAAAGCTTATAAATTATCAATTTTAGCGTTGCTTAACAATACTCAAGGAGGTGTTGTTGCAAATCAAACTGGAACGAATCAATAAGATTGTTCCACGGGAATGAAAGAGCTCCAGATTTGTTAGATGTATCCCCTTTAGATACAACAGGCATTACTAAATTACAAAATATGGATATTCTAACAAAGCATAAAGCAATAATATGAATCCTAAAACAAGAATGTTAAAACTGGTCTTTACATGTTCGTAAGGTTCATGGTTTTCTTTTCCTGCCTTCGCAAAATACAAAAAAGAGTTAATTAATAAATATCTTTCTTAGACTCTCCTGTTTGCGAAGCTAGTCCATATAAATCAAGTATCATGCGTGTAAATTTTAAAAACCTGCTTAATCGAAAACCTTTACAGTATTTATTTAAATAAAACACGTAGCGGAAATCAATAAATTACGCAATCTGTCTTCAAACAACGCTTTGATGTGATCCGGTGATTATACAATTTATTACAAAATTTACGAGATCAGACTTTTTTACACGAAGAGTTGAAATAGCATCGCAAAATTCGATAGCCTTCTTTGTGAGACCGAAGTATGCAATTGTGAATTTTCGGGTAAATCTGAGTTCGATCTAAAAGTATTATTGGAGAAATTAATGTTTTTATCTGCGTGTGAGACTTTGAGAACAGCGCCTTTTTGTTGCTTTTTATTATGCTATGTATTTGTGGAACATTTTTGACCGTTTAATGCCAGCCTAAACGTGATTGATGAAGAAATCATGATTGTTGAGAGCAGTTGACAATTTGACAATATGCTTCTTTGTAAATTTTTATCACTGTAAGTTTGTACTAAAGTTTTAATTTAATATTTCGTGTATTTTACATTTGTATTATACAAGATTGCGACCGAAAACGAAGCCAGGTCGTAGTTATCACAGACACAATGCAACTAAAATGTTTGGATGGTAAATTCCTAGGTTTTGCTAAAATTGTAATTTAAACACTTGGGTACCATTGTGTCTTTAAAAATGAAAAGGTGTACATTATTATTTTGGGAAAACAATGTATTTACTGGCTATGTGAATATGACGATAAGTAAAAAAATACAACAAAGAAATTGTCGCATTTTTTGCTAAATTTTTAGTGCATTGATTCTAAAGTCACTAATACTACCACCCGGCTTCGTTTTCGGTCGCAGTCTGGATGTACCCTGCATATAGATTCTAGATAATCAGGCCTTTAATATCTCAGAGGAATGAGCAAACAGCATTTAGATCGTGTTAGCGGGGAAATATAACTAGGGTATAAGGAATGCTGTTGAAAGAGTATTATTACAATTCTTTCAGATGAATCAACTTATAATACAGCATGTTTATATAATTTGACTTTTTAATAAATAGTCAATTTAATTTCTTTTTTTTTCATTTCGACTTCATTATTCAAAATTCCTGATGAAATTAAAATACGCATAGTGTGAGTAGTTAGTAATTTGTACAACGTTACTAGACACCATTATTTATTTTCTTTCAGCTTCACGAAGGCCTGCGACCTTCATAATATTTGCTTTAAATATATTATTTTATAGGTATGTCAGAAGTCACTATTAAAATCAACAGCCCAAAAATATTCCTCAACAAACAAATGTAACGAATTTTTATTAACATCACGTCGGAACCCGACTCTACCCACAATTTAATACGGATTCTATCAAAACTAATGCGGCACGCCGTGAATTATTTTTAACCGGTAGTTAGCGAGTGCGGGTTCGATTACCGGCAGATGTTTACGGCCGGCCGTGTCACGAACCGACACCGAATGAAAATTACTACTTTTTAACCGCTATTTTATTGCAAGTGGAACATTCAGTTAGTGTGTTATATTACTCTAGTGGAAGTATTCATTGGGTCGCTTGAAACGCTGCCTACATTTTCAACTCCCTTGGTATTCTGTAATTGGTTATAAAAATTATCTGGACGTGCGGAATAATTTAGTTGAGACTAGTTTCCTTATAAATTATTTCGTTTATTCAAAGTTATTGATACAGATGATTTTGAGAACAACCTAATGATTATTTATGGTGTTTTACATCTGAATTCCCTAGTTGCAAAATACATTTATAAGTAATAATATGGTAATTTTTACTAAACCACTTGTTACAAAGTTCTACAAACATTACAAATAATTAAGATAATAATCCTCTTAGTTAAATAATTTGTGACCTCTTTGTCACCCATTTCTTTTCTTCCCGTGGTAAAAAAATAGTAACTTTAGAAGATTCTTTGATTCTAAGATTTCGCTGATACATTACATTCTGGATACAATCTTATAATACAGAAGTGACAGAGGTCGCAGGGTTATCCAAAGTGGTATAATTAATACCATAAAATACAACAACTTTATTTCATTAATGTAATTGTTTTCTATGTAGTGCAAAAAAGTATTAAATAAATAAATAAACTGTTATCCAGTTTCGTGCGCTGATGAGAAATGCCATGCTTAACCCTTCACAGAACGGTGTCATATCCTGCATACCGTAATTTTTTCTGAGCTTATGAATCCACGTGCGGCGATAATCACTTACTATAAGGCAGGTGGACAGTTGCACCTTTACCAGCGTTACAAGAAAAACATACATTTTATAGCAATCAAAATCGCATACGAATCGTTGTAATTTGTAAGATTGTTTACTCGGTGTGGGGTCACTGATGTACAGTTGGTTAAATTTTGTACTAAAAAAATAGTTTAAAAAACTAAAAAACACGCTTTAGTAAAATACCTAACTTAAAAGAAATGAAAATAATTGATAATCAGTTTAGATTAGAAAATGGAGTGACAACCATTTAATGGTTAAAAAGCTATAGTGCTAGAGAACAAGTGATTGTTATAAGCACCCCACGCTTTGTCAATACGTTTTGAAGTCCTAGAAAATAGACTTTAAAGATTCCATTACATACATACATACTGGAGAAGCTTATAAAAAAGCGTATTAATATAGTTTCAATAGATATGTTATGACTTAAGTCATAATATACCGTCCGTTACCTATCGTTCGTTACCTTGGCCGGTGCCATCACGCACTTCGGCAAGATAGTAAACAACAAAATAAAAAAATCAGATCAAAAAAGAAAGTCCTAATAAAAGGTGCTAAAAAAAATCAACACCAAAATGAACTTTCGCAATTTCGTATTAACTCTTAAACGTCCAATTTAACACCGGTAAAACGAATTAGCCGTCACATGCCTTAGTTTTACAACTAGTTAATTAAAAATTCTGTCACTCGGCAACGCGAGCTGTAAATAAATTGACATTAAAACTGTTAAAAGCCGCCAAATTAGAAGAGGTTCGTTAAAACGTATATGATCGTGCGAATGATCCGTTTCGGGTTTAATAAAATCGATATCAGTAGTGTTGAGTTACTTTCTCACGGCCATTTGCTCGATTTAGTTCCTTTTTTATGGAATAGGCAAACGCGCCGACGAACCACGTAAGCAGTCACACACATGAACACCAGAGAAATTTTCGGTACTTTGCTGGCCTTTAAGAAAAATGTAGCTCCTTTACTAACATCCGATGTTCGTACCAGCATTGAAAAACTGCCAGGGAATTATTCTTTATGGATGTAACACGAGGAACATAAGTGCGCGTAAATCAGACAACTGAGGAGCACCCTTACCATCTTTCCTGTGTTAATATTAAAGTGAGAAAAAGTAATTAGTTGTTTATTTTTGACAGCCTCCGTGGCGCTGTTGGTTAGACGCTGACTATGAAACGGGACGAATATATGTGTGATCCACCGGTATTTGTGTCGGGTCTGCCTGTGACCTGTGACTTTGCAAAGTCTCTCGTAGTTTCTAGATACCCACGACACAAGGCTTGGTCTTAGTGTGGGGTCAGGTCTATGTATGTGACTGTTTGGTTTATTTATTTATTTATCAAATTACTGAGGCATGAAATGCTGATTTAAATCCTAATTCCAGTGAAAAGTGAAAAAAATTAATGAGCTCAATCTGCTGTTAAAAGAAACATTTGTGCAAGCTTTGGAATTATTGTAAATATTACATTAAC
This sequence comes from Theretra japonica, assembly GCA_033459515.1. Lineage (NCBI taxonomy): Eukaryota > Metazoa > Arthropoda > Insecta > Lepidoptera > Sphingidae > Theretra > Theretra japonica. Next base: position 3,545,240 of record CM065938.1, on the reverse strand, counting down.
GATATCCTTACATGGGAAAACGCTTTTTGTTTTTCATTGGGATATATACAGTACTATACGAATACATTCTAATATTTACACGTTGTTTTCATTTAAATTCACATTTTCTTATTTATACTTAACATTCTGAAATATCAGACTAATCTAACCCAAAAGAAGAATGTCCTAACTGCCACGATAATATTATCTAAGCCCCTATAAAATAAATGTGAGGCGGGACATTTCGTAACTTATCAACGGGCGGACGATGGTTCGATAGTTTGTGACACTATCTTTCCGACTACTTGCATTATAAGAAGCCGCGCAATCACTCAAGAGCAGTATTATTTATCGGGTACAGTTGGGAATACAAGTGATTTACTATTATTAGAAATAATTTTCCTCGAAGTCTGTATTGAAATTTGTGTCTTTTTTTAATTATTTGATTTAAAGTGAATTCCTGTATTCATGAATGGATCGGTTTTAAATTATCTTTAACTGGAAGTAATCGGACTAAAAACTTTGTTTATTTCGTTTTTGATTACGTCTGTGCAATGTCGAGGTCAACATTTGTTTTTGCGTGCCGGAAAAGCAAAATTTTTTTGCTACCAAATGATCCAGCTGAACAATAAATATTATCATACAACACCTATTTCGATATTTCGCTTTGTTGCAACACAAATTCACGGACATTATTCATAAAATTAATTTCATACAGGATCACTATAATTGTCTAATTATTATTTTTATTACACCTTATAACACGTTGGTAACCAGATAATTTAGTTAGCTACCTGCTATAAGTCTCGTTTTACCCATGTACTCATCGTGTCACCTTCAAATTGTAATTAAGGACTTTTAAAGGTACTCGTTTATTTATACTTAACTTGTGGTTACATGTTCATAATTATGAATATTTTGTTTAGTTTTAGGTACTTCTTATTGTTATATTTTCCCACGTGATCGAAGAGGGAGATATAAATGACGTCATACGTAGATTAAATATGATTTAGAATATTAACTTAATACAATATGCCAGTCGTAAGTAATGTAAGCCTTAATATTATTTTTAAAACTAATTATTATTTATACTAGCGACCCGCCTTAGTTTCCCTCCATATTTATTAGTAAAAACAATGTAAAAAACTAAACTGTCAAAAGCAAGATAATGCACGCTAGCTTCATATTGCTAGAAAAAATGAATTTGATACAGTTGTCACATTTTATAGACAAACATCTAATAGGTAACACAATTTTGGGCGAACCCAGTAGCTGTGAGTGTGCCTAAACAACGATTCGAAAATAAAACAGCTGACACTACAAACAAATTGAAACGTAATTCAACAAAATTAATTAAATACTATGCCACTTAACCTTTTTGTATCGAAAAATAACGTTTGATAACTGGCACGCGCTAAAGTTGTTTTTATCGGCTACCTATTCTATGGCTCAAATTAACGAACCAACTGTTTCTTCTTACTCTTTTGATTATTCACTTTTTTAGTAGGCCTATTTTATCATATTGGTATCCGTCGTTGTTAATTCTTTATTAGAAACTGAATTAACGAATTGCCATTTTATATTTTTGAACATTTGTTTTAGTTTTAGAGTGGCAATGCAATCGAATTCGTCTAAGATTTTTGTATTCATAGTGTAGTCATTTGAGGAAGAAAATTTGAGATCGAAAATAATTTGCTTCACAATCACTTTCAATCACTATCATATAGGATGAAAATATTAACTAACTCTCAACTCCTTGAAGTTTTTAGAAAAACCTAAAGATTTTTGCAATAATAGTAAATGGTATCAGATGTTAAAAGTAAGCTTATTTGTATCGTTAGTAATAATAGCTCATGGAAATCTCTATTGTTACATTTGCAATATTATTACAAATGACTAAATTAGTCCTTTATTGAAAAGAGATCTGCTACGCATTATCACCCATGATAGTGTTTGACGCTGAAGGACGGAAGGAATTGGGGATAATTAAACCTTCGGGGACGTCGTTGATAAACACGAATTACACACACCATAGGAAGCTATTATATCAACGACATACGGATTTCCTTACAACGTTTTCCTTTAGAGATATATGCATACGTAGGTATCACTTAAAATATGAGCAATCCGCTCTTAAATTGATTTATGCGGGTAATGCCTTAAATTTTGAATCACAAAGAATCAACGGAACAGAACCACATACATAAATTGACGCATGAGTGCATGATCTAAAACATTGTATTGTATTGTATTAGCCCATATACGTCCCACTGCAGGGCACGGGCCTCCTCTACAATTGAGAGTACGATTGAGAGTGGTTAAGCCAGATAGTCCACCACGCTGGCCTAATGCGGGTTGGCGGACTTTTACACACCATAGAAATTTATACAAATCGCTATGGTATGCAGATTTCCTCACGATGTTTTCCTTTACCGTTATAGTGCGTGGTAATTGACTATCAATACACACATGATTCCGAAAAGTCAGAGGTGCCCTGGGATTTGAACCTGCGACCACCGTGAACATGTAGACCGTTACCAACAGGCCACAACGCACTTATCTAAAACATATTTTTTTTATTTTTATAACATCTTTGGCCTCTGGAACACTGTTGCACATAAGCCTCTTCAATATCCAGAGTTATCTCTTGGAGATGGCCCCAATTTTAACATCACTCTTGTTTAATACCCCCACCACAGTATTTAGTACATAAACACCGATTTTTTACACCATCCATCAGCCAAAGGAAGTCCACTGCTGTACATAGGCCTCCCCCAACGATTTCCACAGTGATCTGTTGGAGGCAGCCTGCATCCATCAACGTCCCGCGACCTTTACTAGGTCGTCTGTAGGCGGACTTTTCACACCACCCACGATCAAATCCAGACCAATAGCAAACCTCACCATTATTTAATTCACAGATATAAATCTCCACAAGCTTTTAATATAATTAAATAAAAAATAAATGTCGTGAAAATACATAAATATTAATTAATGATTTACATAAACGCTTTTCGTCTCGCCTGTACCACTATCAATGTTATTTGTCGGGTGGCCGTTAATGTGCTTTCGAGTGACTTGGATAGCGTCTCAGCGGTTCGGTAGCTTAATCGTCTGTTAATTTGTTAGATCTGAGGCTAAAAGTGCCGCTTTGGACAATTTATGGCTTCATTTTGGACACCTTGTTTATTTTAATTCGTCAGTATTTTACTTTATTTTTGTGACTTGCGTTTGATTTTCACCGCCTATGCATATAATGACGCTTTTGAAATAGTTGAGTGTTATTGTTTTTTAGTGAAAGATTTTGCATGTTATTTATCAAATTATATTTTTTCTTAACTTACGGACTCGTGGGGTAGCATAATTTAATTTTAGAAGTTATTGCACGATTATTATTTATAATGAAAATAAGTTGCATATGGTACTTCTGCCTACCATCTCGGAGTCAGAAGTAAATAATATATGTGTGTATAATTTATTGAAAATATAACGGATTATATCAGGATTACAGCTTTCATTCATGTATCTTCGGTTAGTATAAGATCCTTTATATTACGTCCCTTCTCTGCAAGCTGACGTAAGGGATTCAATTTATTTTTACCGCCGCACGATATCATAACAGCTTAGATAAGCTCAATAATTACTTATCACAGAGGATTCGAAGTCATGCAAATCAGATAGGGCTGTCGAGTAAACGCATTTGGCTTGTGCATATAGAACTAAACGTTACTAACAAAATAGAAAAAGGGTAGACGGTCAATTCTGATAAATCGTCAACAAAGTAAGCGTAATATTATAAAAAAATGTAATTACTTATATGATTTAATTCTGATGTATAATGTTATGTTAATTATATTATTTAATATAAAACGTGGACTTTTCATGTCTGAAGAAAGAGAGAGATATGTAAAAAATTTATTTTAAATTCAAACTACTAATCTAGATGCAACAACAAAATGACACCAATCTTCATTACATGAAACAAACCACTGAACTTCAGCCATCGGCAAAGCTTAACCATTACTTAGGTATTAGAATGTTAGCATTTTGTGTTAATCACCAACAAATACATGTCTCGACGCGGGAATCGAACCCGCAATCTCCCTTCACCGTGCGTTAACCAACAGCGCCACGGAGGCTGTAAAAATAATTATAAACCCGATCGAAATCCTTCGCGTATCGCCGCCGCATCGCGTCGCACAGTAAGCGCCGCTACCCAGCCGAGCGGACAAGTTCCATAGATTTGCTTATTAATAAGACCGACAAAGAATCTGTATCGGCTAACGGTACAATCCGGAATGCTAATCCGTAATAGCAATATTCATTTATCTACCAGACACATGCCTAAACTGGTGCATGCTTTAATTTGATAGTAAATTTTATGCGCTCTCTTTATTGGTTGAGATAAATGGAAATTGATCGTGATCTGATAAGGTTTAATAATGTTGCGGGTGATTAAAGCTTTTTTGTTGGGGTGTGGCAAAAATTCTGCTTTACCATAGCAGCGTGTAGTACCGACATTATTGGAGAAATGTCTGCTTGAACAGAAATGCTTTGCCTAGTTTGGGTACATCTGGACATTTCTTTTGTTTGTTTTTATTTGTAAGACATTGTCGATTTATGTTATATCATATTGTAAAAACGATATCATGTTATTTAAATAAACATTATTATATTATAATAATGCTTTCGTCTGTAAAACTCGATACCTACTTTCGTGTTTCCTTGCATCACCTCTCTCTAATTGAGCGAATTTTAAAATTTTGTTCCTTATTGTTATCACTTTATTATCTTGCACTCTACAAAGTTCTATGACCATGCTTTTCGCTATGTTATTTATTTCACACCCCACACTACACTGTTAATACAGTCACAATTTTCAATACAGTTTACTATTCGAGATAAGCGAACAACAATTCTCACAGTCTTTAAGCACTTGGCTATCAAAAAGACAGCGCAAAATAATAAAGAGAACTGTTTATCAGACCATACTCTTTAAGGCGTGTAAAGTGTCCTTTATCAATTCTAATGACTATTGTTTGTTTGTAAATGTGCGATGAGAATTATTGTCATTTTATTTAATATGGAAGTGATTAAGTTTATTTCTAGATATCTTTTAAACTTATTTAAATAGCATGTGATTAGACAAGCGATGAATCACTTAGAAGGCAAGTGAAAAAAGAAAATATGGAAAAAATGTTAATGAATTTAGTGACAACAGCATATTCAGCTATTTTTGTAAGCACCCCACGCTTTGAAACATCCATCAACGTTTTTTTGACTCCATTGTACAATCTTAAACTCATTATCAATTAGTTTTACTTTTTAGTTGTGTCTTTTACTAAATTGTGTTTTTTAAACTATTATTTATTTATTTGACTAAAAACTTTTATGTTCGGCTATCTTATCAAAGGAATAAAGTTGCGCGCAAATTCATCATAATCCAATTCTAATATTTTTTAAAATAAATCACCTGATATATATAAACATTATTAACTTTTAGCTAAATGGTTCAGTTATACGCATTCAATTTACATTGAATGACGTGACGGAATCTCTCAACTACTTTTTACTTAATGCCTTTTTTATCTTCATGGATATAAAAATAAACGGCTTCTGTTAGCATTAACAATGTTTTAAAATTGATTTATATTGAACGTGTTCCAACATTAACTAATAAAATATAATATGCATTGAGTAGCGAATCAAATGGCTAAGTGATAGAGATTTTATCAATCATGGATCGTAATCGATGTTTGATAATTGGATAGTCGGAAATTTTCTATGAATTATCACCATGCATATGGCAGCATTAGTAAAGCCACACGGTATACTTTTAAATGGTTTACCGGCTATCAGTCTCATTAAATAAGTATGTTTTTATAGGCGTATTGACTTACCGTTTAGTCACTAGGTGGTCAGACGACATGGTAAAGGTCGCGGGACGTCGCTGGATGCAGGCTGCCTCCAACAGGTCACTGTGGAAATCATTGGGGGAGGCTTATGTTCAGCAGTGGATTTCCTTTGGCTGATGGATCGGATTAGTCAGCTATTAGAGAATCCGTGTGAGATATACTTGTGAAACACACAGGCTTAAATGACATAAAAGCTTTACTTCATGGCTATTAGAAGAAATATCAATTCAGTGTCTATATTAATAGCATCAGACAAAAATCTGTTATTTCAAAAAACTTTTCTGAGAGACTATATTATAGTCTTAGCTATAAATATGTGTAAAATTATTGCATTAAGTGTTATCGTAGTAATTTTTAAAGCATATCCAGTTTACACCACAAATTTCTTTGAAGTCAACCAGTACCAGAGCATTCAATTTATAATTTTAATTACAACCCGCCGTGATATATCTGCTGCACACCCAACCCCACAATTACGGAATAATTACTAATCCTTTCTGACTACAACTTAACATACTCGATGCAAGATTTTTTACACATAAAAAAATATCATGCAGCACCCACGTGCTAATGTATCAGATTACTCCGAAATAAAGTAACCAAATTAACAATGAAACCAATTCCAATTTGTTACGTATGAAATAAGACATAGAAGGAGATGCAAAAAATACTAAACATTTATTGTAGCGTATTGTAAATTTTGTTGTCGATTAGAATCTAAATTAAAACTATTTATAAGAAACCTAGATTGATAAGTGAATTACTATTCGAAACCTAACCTAGTTAAATTACAAAGGCGTTTGTGATGAAGACTAATTTAGAAGGAATGAGTTTTGTAATGGCACGGATGCTGTACAATGTAATTGAATAATTGAATGTGTAGAAAAATTCACGAATGTGAGTTATCGGACCGATGCCCGGAATGAGGACGTGAGAAACTTAATTTTCGCTGAGTTTATTAGCGATAGATTGGATGTTATTGACTGTTATTTAACACAACATAACAAAGGAGATACGTGTTTTCGTTTTTCACACATCTTTTACGAAACCACAGACATTTTCATTGCATTTGCTGTATGCCCAATACCCCTTTCCTCGTCTCATCCTTTTTCCTTCCTGCTCCCCTCCTAATTCGGCCGGCAACACATCCATGATCTAGCATTGTGGATCTTTATGAGCTGTAGTGATCACTTACCATCAGATGCCCTGTTTGCTCGTTTGCCAGACCTATGCAATAAAATAATAAAAAAATGATGCTGCGTGCTTTAAATTCTAAAGTCACACTGCCTATTGCCAATCTTGACTAAAGCTTAAATGCTTCTCACAGAAAGCTAAAGCGATAGAAAAAAAAAGTTTCGTTTTGGTTAATAATTTTTCTTATGATTATTTTTTCCCTTAATCAATATTTTATATATCGTAGTTTATTATATTCGTATTTTATGTAATCTTTATATGTTCAATCAAAATGTTTTCCTCATCACTTTTACATTCTTTTTTTTTATTTTAATGTTTTTGTCTATATACTGTGGCCACCTATTTCTTCCGTGCTTCCGTCCATTCCAGTCCACCTTTAAGGTGGACTGGTAGAAATCGCCGACAGCGATAAGACCGCCGTTTGTTACAAGTATTTAAGCGCGTTATATTAAGTATGTGAGTCAAGTATTTATAAAACCATAAATATTACCGAACACCCAGTAACCGTTCTTCTCATCTAACCCTTCTACAGGAATTTCGAATCTCCCGGTTGCGTGGGCGTGCATCAGTCGATGATCATTTGAAACCCATTTGCAAAACCCTCGTCCCAATGTAAAAAGTAGCTTTAAACAATTAGCAAAGCATTTCAGTAATCTACAGAACGAATTCGAATAAGAAAAAGGTAACTGACTATTGTATTTTTTAAAACAATGATGTAGACACAGAAAACAAACCCATAAAATTGATTGACGATTATTTTACATTTAATATAGACAATTTTAGTTCAATCAATATACCACATGCTACCAAAGGAATGTTAATAACTCCTACCGAAATGCAACCGGGCAAACGGATCCTGCCAATCCACGCCCTGTTATTTGGTCCAATTACTACGTCTCGGAAGAATTTAAAACTAAAAAAGCAATAGAATTTGCGAGAGCCTTGATTAAAATTTTGACGGGTTGATTGTTGTGGGGCCCTTTTGGAGGTGTACGCTTCTTTTTTGGTGAAATATGTGCGAGAGGAACGCATTGAAAATTCAAAATCATGGGCTTTTTACGAGAATCATTCGTACCTGAGCATTCGAACAAGTGTTTTATGTTTGAGAATTAATTCCGATTTGTAATGTTATTTTTATGTTTCTCCATGCGAATTTGAAATCTGCGGTGTTGATCTGATTATGAACTGTTTTGTCGACTATGTGTTATTTTTGCTGTATCAAGTACACGCTGTAACATGAATAACTATGCTCACAATGTATCAGGGATATAGAAAGTTACGTATAAAGCAAAGGAATCATCGTGTAATTTCTAAATTACGCACAAAATAGATTTCTCGTCATACGACTCAAATCTATCTGCCATCGAGCTCATAATAGTTTATTATAAACATAGTTACCAAATAAAAACCCAAGTGTATCAAATGAGTGAAATTGTGGTCTTCAAAACTCACTTATAATGTTCAGTTCAAATTGACATCTATACACATTGCAAGAAAAACATCCAACGCAAAGAAAACACAAAAACCGCAGCCGAAATCCGAACAATACACGCCTTTATCAAATGACATGATGATTCTGATACAAGCAATACTTTTAAATCCATTGTATGCACCCATGTACCAATAAAATAAATCATTACATCATTCACTTTCGACATAGGAAAAGTTGATTGAATCAAAAAGCTTATTTCAGTAGTTGATATTCTGAAAAGATACTAATAATATAAACCGTTCAGCATTTTATCCGACCATGCATCTTTAAATTCTGAAATGTATTGAAGTTTTTGTGATTGCTCACCCAAACAAAACGCGGCTTCGTCACGACCGGAACGAACGAGCACTTCAACTACGACAAATAATTTCTTAAATCTAGTTTTAACGGTCTTTCAAAGTACACTGTAATTGAAATCGATCCGATGCAATCTAATATTGTTATCTGAAAACAATTAGGTGCGCGCAAATTTTTTTATACCAAAATTGGTATCACGACCGGAGTAAAAAACTATGGCTTATGAAATCCTGTAATGGGAATGTTGATACATCACGATGTGAACGCGAGCTATCCTCATTCAATTTGTTCAAAACTGCTGAATCACTCACAAATGACATGTGTGTGTTCTAACAATATATAGAAGCCATTTAAAGAACAAGCGTTCCTATTGACAAACTATTAGGTTATTTTTCGCCAATATTGTTATCTAAATGTAACTTAAACGATTCTTTAGTGTGGTTTATTTGGCACGTATTGTTGCTTATTATTGTCATTTCTTGTAGAATATTTTTGTTGATTTTATTGGAAACTTCAGTATCTTTCTACGCATTTTATTTATGGAAAACAGTACGAGCATCTTTATGAAAAAATATTCTTTCACAAGAAATCTATTGCTCTACTCTATTCAATATACGTCTCTTCCATCAACTGTCACACATTTTCGCAATCGTTTATACAAAATAGATTTCTTCTGCCACAGGACATGTACAGCATAAGCCCTTCCCCAAGGATTTCCACAGCTGGCTGTATCTATCAACTTACAAAATCTTAGTAAAAAAAAGTAAAATATGCGGTGATCACGCAGCGTGTCATTGCTTGTAAACACGCTAATTAATTGTCAAATAGGATAATAAACGTGTCCACAGGTGTGACACGGTCTGGCGGGCTCCCCACAGATCCGCACGTGGTATACCGGAGCGTGACGTATGGTTATCGTCATGCTCGGTATTGCACGCAATTGAGCGAGTAAGCGTGTTAACACCAAACACCTCGTTAAATTCATTGTTGATTTATGTTCTGTATTCCATGTTGTTTTTGTACTATAATTGTTAATTAATTTTAATTTAAAGCTGTTTGATTAATTTAAGGGTTCGAGGAACTGTGAATTGATTTGTTTTGTTATACTAGGTATATATAAGGGTATTTAATTGTGGTTAAAGTATAAACTTTGACCATCATAAGATGACCATCATAAGATGGTCACCTCTGGTCTAGTAAATTTGTGTAATATCTACAGATTTACAGTCTTGCGCAGTGATCAATGCTTTGGTAAGGTTAAGTGCTATCATTCATCATTACTAAACATAGACCATTCCGACTGCATACCATCTGCATTCCCCATCCTAAATCTTTCAGTAATCGTAAAAACTTTCACATAAACACCAAAACCTTTACCAAATCCGTGACAAACACAACAAACAAAACCTGGAAACTCATTAAACATTGCTCGCTGATCGCTCACTTTTTATTTGTAATTTAATTTAAAATGTGTAGACAATGTCACGCTCTATCGCACACCCCACGATATGGCACGTGGCGTACCGTGGCGTGTCTTACGGTTCGTCATGGTTAACATTACATGCAATTGCCGTGTAAATGCGTGTTAGCTACCTGGACGTGTCAAAACGTACACTTCAGTCTAATTAGATTACACGCGTCAGTGATTATGCTTGGAATAGTGGTATATGACGTATTGTGTGTTAGATTCGCAACTTCTGTGTTCTTGCACAGTCTGGCCTTATCTAACCCTCAAATTTAGCGCAAGGATTTTATGGCCAGCTTAAAGTTGGATCATGATATTTAAAAAGATTTATTCGCTATTCTTAGAGCTAGATTTAAAAATATAACAATCAATATTTTGGAGTAGCACGTAATTGTCATCTAAAGTTAAAAAAAAGATAAATTTGACTCCGATTTAATCAATCAATTGAATCTAAGTAGATGTTTATCGTAAATTACAGGTCATAGAAAATAATTGGAGAAGCGTTGTTAATTTTCCTTTTATAAAGCTTAAATAGCAAGAAGAAGAACACTGGTAGGCAAAGAAACGCTTAATACAATGACATTTTAAACTAAGATAAAAATATTAATACAGTTTAAAGTTAGTAGTAAAGATTAAACTTTAACTAATTTAAATATAGCTAGAGGAGAAGTATAGTAAGTTAATTAAAGCCTGAATGAGGAAATACGAGTACAAGCAACCGCTTTTGTTATACTACAAAAATTGTCAAGACTTCTAAATTATAACATTTGGAACGTAGTAGTAGCTAGTCGTATGTCTATATCCTGATTTCTCATGCTGATGATACTAACCGTCATCAACGTTTAATTTGTCTATACCATCTCTGTGATTCTTATTCCGGTATCAGTCAATTACCACAGTCCATCTGTTGGTTAACAGGGCGGACCGCTACCAAGTTATGTTCTTCATATGTCCGGCAATCTAGTAAGCAGGTCACCTGATGGTAAGTGAGTGACCCATGAACATCAACAACGCTGAATCATGGATGTGTTGTCGGCATATCAGATCGGGACTCGGAGCGGAAAGGTAAAAGGATGGGAAGAGGAAAGGGGTATAGGGCATCCGGCAGTCTAACTCACCGAACGAAACGTGATAGCAAAGCTGTCGCTTCACTTCACTAATATATTCATAGCGATTTGCAATATTAACGCAGAAATCTACAATAGCTCTACTGTCCGCAACAGTTATTGTCCAGTCGTTGAAACGCGTCGGAACAGTGGTACGTGTCAAATTGTACACAATCAAGGCGACCGGGTACCGTGTATCGAAATGAGATGCAATTTTCGTTCATGACTGTAACGTTTGGGACCGTGGCTCGCGCCCTGCGGTCGCGGGTGGTGTAAGTCAAAAGAGTGTTGCTTTATTTTGTCCTAATTTTGGTCGTACATACCGAGTAAAAATTATCAACTATTATTACTGAGAAGACATACTTTTTTAAATTACGAATAATAATAGTTTATCTCTAGTCGATGCTAAGAGCTAATATATCCAGTAGTGTAACACGTCGATACATTACATTTGGGATATGTAATGTGCATAATCAACATAAAAGACGTGTACTAAATTAGCGCCATAATATAATCATCATAATATAACAAATCACCAAAACTTTTATTCTTTTACAGTCTGCTATAATGTCATAATCAATTAAATAACTAAAAACAAAACTAATGGAGCACTGAAAGAAAAAAAAACATTTATAAGTTAATGCATCTTAACAATTCATTTATCTATACTATAATAATGACTCAACATAATATAGTAACGCATTTATAAAATCAACGCATTTACAAAATCCATTTACAAAAACCACTCTAATTTAATAAGATTCCTACCCGCTTCCGCTCATACCACACACCACACGCGCCACCGAGTGCCCGGTTGCAATAATGCAGTGTTATTACGAACTGTTTACCCGCGGCCTTCACGAACTTGTACCATTTCGCAAATTGTTTGAAACACTTGTTTGAGGCACGTGCTATATTGGTGCTATTGTATTGTACTATTATGATGATATGAAGGCTAAAATGGTTTGTTTGGTTTGTCCTTTCACGCAGTGATGAAGCAACGAAACGGTGTTGGTTTTTGCTTAGAGAGTTATGATCTGGAAAATGACGTAACATACTTTTCTGTAATCATTATTTGAGTAGTCTCATGCATGAAATTGAGAAGTGCAGTTTTCTGTTAATATTTATCCATTTAAAAGATTTATCTATAAAATTTTAATGTTATTAATTTAACATTATTAAATCCAAAATGAGATTACTTTATGCTTGGTTAAGAAAACAGTATAATTATAACAACAATATTTTTTAAAGGATAGCTGGTCAATTCATAATCAAGTAGGATTATAAATAAGCAGTAAAAGTGCCGGATATTTTTTTGACAAATCATAAAACAAATTATTATGTATTGTTATCAGAAACTGTTCGTGTTTTTATGTAATTACAACTTTTTAGAATATCATTACCTAAGCATTTTGTTAATTCAAATATGGGCCGGCCATAGAGTAAGTTATAGCGTCAAAAGATAATATTTCGAATCACATACATGTCTTGTAACACTTACAACCTTGTAATTCCAAGCAGCTACATAATGCATATTTCCTTAAATACTAAAGAATTACGTAATATAAATTCTTCAAACGTCTCGGAGTAACTTTCTTAAATAAGGCCGCGTGCACACGAAAGCACGGGTGCGCAATTTGGTGGTCGGATGGTAAATGACAGCTCGGGGCGACGGTGTGCAATCATCTTAGTAAGACGCGGTTCCAATAATATTTTATTTTGTATCGTTAGTTTCGTGCCTTTATAATTTTTGTGTTTAGAGTAATATAATGTTTTATATTTTGATTTCTTGAAAAATAGTTTTAAAAGTTGATTTACCGTTTAGTTTCCTTAGTTAGGTTCGTCATTGTTGATAGATTTTTCAATTTGTATTGTTTTTAGAATATTTAGTATTTAGCAAATCGCAATTCAATAATGCAACCTGAAAATAACGTCTTACTGATGATTTTAACTCTTAATAAAATATGTGTTAAATTGACTGTAGTCGTCCTTCATGTCGGCCGAGTTTTGGACATTTCTAAAACTGCTAAACAATAAGTATAAAGTAATATAGTGAATCATATAGTATTCTAAATTCAAAAACCTCGGTATCATACCTAATAAAAAAATCCCAATAAAAAACAAATATATAAAACGGAAAATTCCCGCCGCTCTTCCGCTGTTAATGGAGGCACACCTTTGACTTTCGGTGCACGTCAATACACGACATGTGGACGAAGCTCGCCCGCGGCCCGGACGTCCATTTTGGCTTCTGTTTAAAAACGCCAACTCGAAATTAGTGAGCTACTTCACGATAATTTCATAAGTGTTCTAAACGATAATAAAACGTTCACGTTTTAGATATAATGTCGTAATTGGCTGTTGAAAGTTTCACCTCTTAAATTGAAATTAAAAATGTATATGATGGCTTTCGATGTTTCGGGAAGGTGTTTTGTAATATTTTTTTTACTGTTCTTATATTCCAGAAAAATCATTTCGATTTTTATTATAAAATTAATATTTATTAATGAATTTAAATTTCAGCTGCGACATTTAAATTAAGTTTCTGTATCTACGTATCATATATCTGCTATTACAAACAACATACAACCCAAATCCAAAAAATATTCATCGATATGTATCAACCCTTTAAGCCAACCAACTTACTTAATCAATCACTCCTAAAACAAAAAAACATTTGACGCACATAACACCCGCAATTTTATTCAAATAACCAACATAAAAACCAAGAAATGCTACAAGACGCCACCAATAAACCCCACTACTAATTACCTTATGAAAATACAGAGAGATAAGGCGCGCAGTCTAAAATAAAACGTTTAATTTGATTCAGTAGTGAATGAAACTAGTTATCGAGATAAGGATTCTGTGCGGAGCCATGTGGCAGACGCGCCTGACAGTATTTCACATCGAGTGTTTATAGTACCGCGTTTACACTGCACGCGTCATTAAATAATATATTATTTAATAGTCACGCGAATACTATACCTATTAATATATTGAGTTATGAGTGATAGAACTTGCAAGACTATTTAAGTCCAACAGCACGCACACACTAATCAGTGATTTTTCGTGACATCAGCCACTAAGGTCATCGTGCAGTGGAGTGAGGCATCTAAACTCTTTTGTTGTTGTGTACAAGTTTGCTAATTAATTTGTGATGTTTTTACGTAATATTATGGAGTGTAGGTTTACAGATACAGCGGTAGCAGAAGTTAAATAATTAAATAAAAGGTTGTTAATTAACCGTCACCACTACTATAAACCCTTGTATACAAGGAGCTTTACACCGTGCGTGCTGAGCTATTTGACGCTGCGGGCCCGAGCGCTTCTGTTGATCCGGATCGTGACTGCTGGGGCATTGTGCACCGGAGCGAGGCATCTGTACGCCTTTGTTGTTGTGTGCGAGTTTGCTAATTGATTTGTGATGTTTTAAGGATATGAGTGTACAAGTTCGATATTATCGCAATTAAATATTAATTTATTTGAAAACTTTGTTTGGTTAAAATATGGAGCATCTGCTCCTAGATAGTTTCGTCTGTGAAAAAATGACATTTTGAACTCGATTTCTAGATTCGTTTAATTTAATTATTGTGAATATTACGGTTTGAAAAATCTTATGAGTTGTATATGCAAGGCCGATTTTTTTTCCTCTACGTGGCAGTAAGCTCTATGCTCTATCGTATCTTGGGTGTTCTTGGGTTAGGACTATGTTTAATATGACTTCCAATGACTCAAGATATTGAAAAATCAAACCCACGATTCATCATATCACCAGCCTGGCTTCTGTCGCACTGCATCACCGTCAAATTAATTGAAAAGTTTATAAATAGCATTTAAGCATGGTAGCCACCTTCTAATATGATTACGTTACCAGTCTTCTTGTTTTGCAACTTTCTTTTCACTAACGAGACTTGTCAAGCTTCATTGATTAACAATTGGTGAATTGGAATTGAATTTAATAGATTTTATTACGCTTTTTTTATTATTGTTAAATTAAGCGACAGTCTAAGTGGACGACTGGTGTTGGTTTTGCATGGTACTAATCTAGACGAAGGCTTTTGATAACGATCTCATGATACAAATAACTGAATTTTCGATGTTCTTTTCTTTATTTTATTGCATAGGTCCGGCAAACGAACAAACAGGTCACCTGATGGTAAGTAATCACTGCCGCCTATGAACATACACAACACTTGGATTATAGATGTGTTACCGGCCAATTAAATCAGGAGGAGAGCGGGAAGTAAAAAGGATTGGAAAAAGGGATATTTCGATGCTTGTTTTTTTTTATAGTGAACGAAAATATTACGTTGAAAACGACATATCTAAGAGTTCTTCATAGAAATTTTCACGATATGTAATGTCTATCTATCCACTAAGCCAGAATTTTCTCCCATGGTTAACCGCAGTATGAAACTTGAAAATAGAAAAATAAGTCAAACCTAATAAATGACGACTTTTGTAATTGAAAAACATACAAAGTCCAGGAGCAAAGTGAGGACCTCACGACCTACAATACACACACGCCACTAAACCAACGAACCCGCTCACGACTGACGTCAATTAAAATTTGATAGAGACCATTTCGGAGATTGATTAAAAATCGTTCTACCATCGATTGCCGACGTAATGGTATCGATGTTCTCCCGCGCGCCGCGTACGGAATTTTAAGTTGCCCTAATAAAATTACTTTAAGGCGTAGTGCGAGTTTCTTAACGATTATTTTTTATAATCGTTAAAGAGATTTATAGCAATAACTTATTATGATCGATTATTCACAGACAGTGCGTGAAGCTGTTACTAATTTAAATTTTGTTTTCAATATAAACTAATTGGAATTAATTTGACGGTACATACGCTGCGTCCTTTGTATAGGTTTATGGTGTAATAAAGGTTTTGTGTATGTATATTCAACTAAGAATATTACTACTAGATTTAAGCAATGATTGGAACTGAAATATAGGGCAATTTTATAGTCGACCATGTACACGTATGTATACGCAATCTCATACTTTTACATAGACAAATCATCCTATAATTGTTCGAGAAGATTTAAGACTTTTTTGAATTGTAAATGCGCAAGTGATTCCCATTAAGAGTAGTTTACTTTTAAATTTTTATTAATCTTTAAAAGACACGTATCGTTTTAATACTTAAAATAAATTAATTTAAAGATTTTCTTAGAATAATCGTTCATTAAAACATAAGTTTCAAAAACAATAAATCCCTTAGAACTCCCACACATCTGAGTCGAAATGTACCGTTCTTAAATCGGCCCTAAATCTTTTGTTCCCAGGGTTAGACGCGCGTCATTTAGGCAAAAACTGGACATCACAAAGAGAGCCAGACTGTCACATCGTATTCGGGAATCGGGATAACGGTACCGCTGATTTATGGTCACCACGGTCGAATAAAAAACCTATAGAATGAAAGGATGGTTCTTGCTTACTTTCGCTTGTCCGCCCTTATTGAAAAATGCAAGTCGATTGAAAAAGGATGGTATTATGTTTGCGCGATTTTTGGTTTGTTGAAACTTATATAAAGTATTGGTGGTCTAATTATCAATTATTATATTTGATTTTCTTGTTTTCATTTTTTTATTTAATGATAAACAATCTACTTTATATGAGAACATACTAACGGCGGTCTTTTGCAGAAGGAAGAAGAAAGAGAATAAAGAAAAAAAAATAGTCAAATTATAGAATCTTATAAAATGTTTTTAAAGTCAAAACACTCAAACAAATTATACCTAAAACAGGTACAACACCTAGATTTTGGAAAATTATATTCCACGCATGCTATCATTAAACCAATATGGCGGCTATCCCATTCATCGATATGATATTATAGTCATTTTATTTATAATAATACCGATGATCTATAGGTATAAACACCTACATTCAAAACGTAGCATTTGAGAAAATATCATTATAGTAATACGCCGATAAACATAAAACATTTAAAAGTCAAACAGACTCATCTCAATAAAACAATTAATATAGAAAAATAGGTGAATCAAATATCATTAATATACGGAATTAATTGATCGAGCCGCGTACAATATTAGTATTTTACATATTTATTAATGATTTAACACGATTATATTGTGATCAAATGCGTGAGAGTTATGACGGTATAATGCGTTTTGAATATTCATGTTTCAAATGAAAACGAAATAAACAATGATAGGAAAATATCATTTTAAAAGATGTTGAAGAAATTTTTGTATTGAATAAAATGTTGAATAATATAACCGGAAAGTGTTAATCAAAAACTAAATTGAAATATGAATTTTGCTCTGTGAATCAGCTCATATATTCGTAATACGTAAAACATAATATAGACTACTGACGACATCCTAATTGCCTAGTATAGCCGACGATGATACGAGTCCTCAAAATCTTTGGCATTTTTTATACTGGCAAGTAGATACAACTAATCATAAATGCAACACAAATAGCAAAGCGCGGCGTAGGACGTCCACCCACAAGGTGGTCAGACGACCTTGAAAAGGTCGCGATACGTCGCTAGATGCAGGATGCCTCCAACAGGTCACTGTGGAAATCATTGGGGAAGGCCTATCGTCAGCAGTGGACTTCTTTGGCTGATAGATGGATGGAATACAAATGGACTATCCACCGGTACGAGGGGTATTGCTCTCTATACAGCCAGCTACGAATATCCTTCAACCAAGCACACACCAATGGATAGTACAACGACAGGTAGTACAAAATACGCTGAGCCATAATCACAGTATCTCACACATTAATTGAGGCGCGTCTGATTGCATCTTGTGGCTCGTGTGCGCCGCGGACCGCTCGGCTTTTTGTAATTTTCACGTCATTACGCATAGACTCCATTCAACGGCGGTTAGTTGAAAGCTCGAGCGTCATAGAGTAAGTGTGTAAATTTTGTAGATAGGACAGTCTTTTTAAAGCTACATTGCAAAAGGCATAATGAAAATAGTCTCGGTTTCAACATGGATAGTCAGGTTAGACCAGGTCGGTTACGCCATGATTGTGGAGTTAGTATTAAGTATATGGAAAGCTGAAGTGAATATCAAATTCTATTTTTAAAGCTTTTTAAGTTATCAAAACGGCCTGGATTGAAGTCTCGATACTGCCTACTCTATCGCTCAAACCTTCTATGTAGACTTTCTCCCGTTAATAGTAGGCATTGCACTTCTAATATAATTTTGTAATTGTTAAAGAGCTACGGTGATGTTATTTCATCATCTGATTCCTTAGATCGCCTAATAATATCTACTAAATCTTTTCCAAACCAAATTCCATATACATAAACAATTTGTTAAGTAAATAAAATTTTGTGACTATCGGTTGTAAAGTTATACGCGTACCATTAACACCGTCCCGGCACCGCTTTTGCACAACACGCAATCAAATTGATTGAGATGTGGACCTTAATAAATATTTTTTTCCGCTTAATTAATTTAGTCACGACTTCTAACTTTCGTACTTCATCAAACATTTTAATTATGTTTGATCATTAGCGACCATCGTTTAACTTTCCCATATGTTATTTTTAATCATTAATTAAGATGCTATCGTAATCCATCTCACGCCAATTCATGCATCATTCGGTTTTATAAGACAATCTTGGTTAATTTATTTCCCACGCATCTTGTTTTACTTGGCTATTTTATTGACGCAGACATATTTGGCATTATATCATTTCTGTAAAATAACGTTTTGCCAGATTTATCGACACAAAATATACAATTGGAATTTTAGTTATTGACATTTCGAAAACCTATAATATGTCAATATGAATAAGACATTGCTATTATAAAAGATTAATGTTGTGTATATGTACGTATCTGTATATGTCGCTGGATGCAGGCTGCCTCCAACAGGTCACTGTGGAAATCATTGGGAGAGGCCTATGTTCAGCAGTGGACTTCCTTTATCTGATGGATGGATGGATGGATATGTACGTATTTAAAAAAAAAATAGTGAAAAACATTATAAGTTTTATTATTTTCCTCCCGATATTTGTTGTGCACCATCTATATATTTAGGAAGCAATGATTGTATGCTCTACAACATTAAATAGAATCAATGACCACTTAACTTGTCCATTTTATTCCCCTACATACTCTTTGACGTCCGATTAGAGAAATGCACGCAATTTACATTGCATTTATGATAATGCGGTTACGCACACTGCGTTCTATTTTACATCTAATGCATTTTGATAGTGGATGACTGTTATGTTTAATTGAAATAGCGAGAAATTGCTTCAAATCTCCTATACTCAGATGGAAAATTAGCTGGACCAGTGTATGAAAGTTGTCAGTTTAGAATATGGTTGTAGACTTCTATGTTACGTATGAATATCGTTGTTATCGGTCGACTGCGAGATAATGCCACTGGCATTAAGTCCGCCTTATATACTACGTATATGAAGCTTTATAGTATAAAAACTTGGTATGGAATATTTAAGGCTAGGTACTGGTCACTTAAGTTTATTTATAACAGATTAAATTACATTTTTTAAATTTATTTCTTAGTGTTACCTTCGTATAGTACACATACGGGTCGCTGAATGCAGTCTCAAAGAAAATGTAACTTCAGCAAATATTTACCGTAATTGAAGGTGACGTCGTAAATAATTTTCTTGCTTGCATTGACCCAGGCAGCTATTCTCAACTATATTTTTTCATATACATTAATAATTATATTTTATAACGAGGAACCATATTGAAGGCAATTTCTTTGTCCCCAGGTTCGGCATCGCTTCGGCCTGTTTGATGAAGTATGCACGACTGGTGGGGTCCAAGTACGACACTGCAATTGGGTCCGGTTTCTGCGTGTGTCAGATAATTATGGACCTCAAGTAAGTTCTTCAGCTTATGGGACTTAAATTAAAACTAGTAGTGCAGTATAATGTCTTTCATTACGTAAAAGGCTGGAGAGAAAGAAATGCACGTTTATTTCGCTACTGTCCTTTTGCAAGAACTTAGCTCCGAAGCCAGTCACAAACTTCAGTCTACTTCCAATAGGTTGCTCTAAAGTTATTTAAAGAAGATCTATATTCACCAGTCTATATTCTGAAGCTAATGATGATGTGGCTGAAGTAATTCATATTATAATGTCACGCATTTTATTACGTACTCCATCTTTTGTATCTGCAAGAATTCTCCTAAACGCCAAATTCCACATATCTTAAAACAATGAATTCTTTTCATATCAGGTAAACCTAGTCTGTACGAAAGTGAAGGGTGAGCCTGTGTACGAAGCTGTGAAACCTGTCTCCGCCCACACTGAGCTGGTGGTCTACTACCTTCCTGAAAGACCTGAGGAGATGTTCTTCGTCAGGATGAGGAATAACCTTTACAGGCAGACGATGGACTCTATTTTAGAAGGTATGAACTGATGGCGACTTTAAACATAAGTATTGTCGACATTTGGGTATGGATTTAGAAGGTTGTAGCCTTTTCTCCAACAGGTCACTGTGGAAATCATTGGGAGAAGCCTAGGTTCAGCAGTGGACTTCCTTTGGCTGATAGATAGATAGATAGATATAGCCTTTAACCAGTCGAATGTAAGTAGTGAGACCAGTATAATTTGTACCAAAGGAAAGATGACCTGAATAATTTTGTGGAGATGTAAGTCTCATGCCACCACACATATATTGAATTTGTAAACCTACGAAGTAGTATTTAGAATTCACATTCTTATTAATCATCAATAAACAATAAAGCAAATAAATCAAAAGGTGTTTAACGCGTAATCTAAATAGCCATCTAATAACTTACTTTTCTATACTGCCGTATGATGACAGTTGAACTGAAACAACAATACGAAAGCAGAAACAGAACAGTGAATACAATTAAAAAAGAATAACATTTGTATGCACATGTTTAGAAACACCGTACTACAGGTTAATTATGAGAGCGAAAGTGGCTCACACGGTTGCCATCTGCACGTATCGATATTTATTATCTTATATGTGATTTTATTGTGATCGAATAATAGCTGTTGTGAGTTATTCATACGTTTTATTCACGCCTATAACACAATATAGGTAAGTAGGGACTATAGTTCGCAACTTTGCTCGATCTTGACATATCTCTTTCCGTTGTGTCTTCAAGCATTCACTTTAGTGTATAGTTCATTTGTTTCTTATTATTGACGATAATTGACATCAAATTGGTTAAGTCCACCCCAGTACCTTACATGCATCTTAGTCCTGTCCTGTGCCATCTTTCAGGCCAAAAAAAATCTTGAATTTATTTTTCTGTAATGATGCCTCTAATTTATGTTTATAACATTATGGTGACGACGCAATAATACGGTTGTATTATCTATGAAATAATATTTACTATCATTTCATGTTATTCTTTAAGATGCAATCATAATAAATATTAGCAATAGCAAGATTAACAAACTTGAAATAAAGATAGTTTGATTTAAAGTCTTACCAAAAGTACACAATTTTGAAATTAAACCTAAGTCCATAGATTTAGTAGTCTATCATACATAACCAATAATATTCCCAGTTAGCAAATTGAAATATATAACAAGGAAATTAAAACTAAACATTTTATGTGGCCACATATCTGGCCGTATTATATGCCCATTATCGTTTGCTCAAACGCATAAAATTTTATCACTTTACATGATTATATTATTAACTGGGTACTTATTAATAATTACCTATATTCATATAGATATTTTATGAATTTTATTTCAATTTAAGTCAAACATTACGTAGTTTTGCCGTAATTAAAATATATTAATTTTAATATCGCTTGCCCTAAGAGTCCATTATTTCAAGATACCTGTTTTATGTGTTGGAGAATTTCGCGCCTTAAGGTAGCTTAACTTATAAAGATTTTTATCTAAATGTACTACGAGTAGTATGATTTTCGTGTTTCATTTTTTAATTTTACCCTGCATTAGCAAAGTAATATAAAAGGCGAATAGACCCGCGATATGCATCATCCCAAAACACGCAAATCAGTACCAAACATTTGCTTACATTCGGGATTCGAACCCGCACTTTCTTGTTTTACAACTTCTCGTCTAATGGTTTCTTAGGTTAACGCGATTGTTACACATTGAACTAAAACTAATTTTTAAGTTTGTTCGAAACGTAAGAAAGTAAAAAATGTAAAAATTAAACCAAAGAAATAAAACCGTATAAATTAATTTTATTTCAACTTCTCGTCTATTTTTGTTATTGATTGTTCGATTTTGAGTAGCCCGGTACAATAGTCTGTATACTCCATTTGGGTTACAATGTACATACATGGCATTACCGGATTATAGTAACTTTTTTGCTGCCAGTACTAATAAATTAACTAAGAAATTATCTACAAACAAATCGCAAACACTGAAATGGAATAATCACTACTCTATTGACAAGCAATGTTATAGTTGTAATTATCCAATCATATTTTATTACGTAATTACAAACGGATGTACATATTGACTCAGTTTATTAATTTGCAATTTATTCTATTAAAATTTATATTCGTCCTGTAATTAAATTATCGCCCCGTTGGACTCATAGTGGCGTGCTTAGACTGTGATTCGTTAAGTGCTGGGTTTGAGTCCACGCAATTTCGTTTGTGTGTTTTGATTTGAAATAATTATTTATTTTACTTATTTTTACTTCACTTTTTAGTTATTTATTATTTACTTACTTATTTGAGACAGTCCTGCCCTAACACCTGCCATTGCGACGTCTGTAACCCAGGATCACCAGTGGCACGCATTTTAATGAATCAATCATAAAGTTAACAGGAAGAGTTGGAAAAATTTGAAATACTTATTTGACTGATACAGGAATATCTGCCTGACATGAAAATAGATTTGCTCTCTTATAACGTTATCACATCAAATTAAGCTCCGCAAAATCGGAATGACACTAATAACATACGTATCTGCCTATATTTGAGGCATATAAACTTTTTTATATATATAAAATATTATCTAATAGTGTTTATGAAAGGATTCTGACATTTCAACTCCAAGAATTCCCTATATTTCCGCTCAACCGAAACTCAATTAAAAACGAAAAACATAAATTCATTAAGCATTTAGCGCCCTCCGTATTTATTGATTAGTATATCTATGTATTAAAATATCGGCACATTTCACTGGCGGCGAGATCAAAGGCGCGACATTAAGTGGACAGTTTCACACGGTGTTAATGTTCGGGGTTGGATGTTATGTGATCACGTGATTGCGAAGATTGTTGCTTTTGAATTAGATTGAATATTATTGGTTTATGGCGTTATTCGTGAGGAGCTCAATATATCTAGATTGAGTTTAAAAAATCATATATTCTCCATCAAGCTAATTTTACTTTTTGACGGTGGAATTCCCAAAATAATTTTTATATGCACTATCTCCCTGAGACCGATTCTAGGTTATAATACTATAAGTACTTGTATATGGTTAAATTTGTAATGTACAATTCAGTTGTTGCCTTTTAGCTTTTACAACAATCTGCAGTCTATGTCCTAAAAAAGTGTTTCTTAAGATTTCTTTTTTAAAGAATTGATTAATAATATTGACAGGCAATATTGAGGAATCGTTTCTTAAAACATTAAGCAAATCTTTATACATATAACGTTGGTTTAAGAAAGGGCTTAAATAAACCTATAAACTAACAAATACTTAACTTAAATAACACCACTAAAACGCGGCCGTAGTAGAGCATTAAATTCCCTTCACATAACAAATCATGTAATAAATAAATTGTACAATAATCTATATTTTCATACAAATATTTGCGGACAAAAAGCACGTTAGTCTATGACGCCAGAACATTAATCATTGTCCAGTTTGTACGCGTGTGACTCAGTGAAGTAATTTAGCGACTGTATTCCAAGAAATTAAAAAGACTTGTCAACAAAACAGGGATGTGTCCAAGGCTTGATTTTGAGCAGTATTTAATGGTTCCTAAAAATATCGCTTAAAAAAACATATATTTATAAACATCATTAAAATTGGTTGTAAAATGACTGAGATATTAATATTTTCAATAGTGCGGTGGGGATACTCGTTTTCTCTTTCGCACGCATGCACATTATGGAATATGACGTCACGTCGTGCATGTTGCATCCTTTTCTATTACTCTATATATACACCAACTTTTATATATTTGTAACATGCTTGTTACTAAACGGATTTTAAAAATTCTTCCTGATTGTGATTATGCATAAGATAATCTTTCGATATAAACAATAATAAAAATTAAGGTTATTATTGTTACGGCCTGTTGTTACGGCTCTTGGATCTGTATGAGTCATGTTTGAGACAAATTAATAAGTTAATTGTAGAATTAATGGGGATACAATGGCGTTACTATTTTACCCATTTAATAAAATATTCATGATAATTGCCGTTGAGCAGTTGGTAGAGACAGTGGGTGTGAAACGAGGATACGGGTTCAAATCTTGCACTGAGGCAAATGTTTGTAAGAACCACAAATATTTATTTTGAGTTCGTGTGTTAAGACACCATAAAGTCGGTTATAGTTTTAATAGCAATGACACAAGATTTGATTGTTATCAATATGCGTCACATTTATTAGTCTGCATTGATGTATCATTTAAATAAACGCAAAAGTGCTAAATAGAAATTATTGCAAAATTATCACTAAAATCATAAATGAATTTAATCATCCACAACACCGTTAACAATCAATTTTCAAACGCAATAATACAGAATGTTGTCGCTCGGTAATTCGCGACCATCTGTATAGCGCACGTTATCTCGCGTCGGCACATCAAAAGACATTCTACTTGCAAGGCGTTTGAGTTCGGTAGTCGCTTGCCTTGATTGCTTTTTTATCTGTTAGGACGCGGACAGCGTGCGGTGAAATGGCGAATCGTTATTTATTGATCAATTTATTTCGTGTATGTTGCTTTTTAGATTCTTTATTTAAATATTTATACGGTATCTGATATTTTTTGTGGCTGTTTAACGTGTGGATATGAATGAGGTTTGTGTATGAAGTAGCATTGCTGTTGCGTTTTGCTTGGTGAGTGGTGATGGAGAATGTCATACTGGTTGAAGGATATTTGTATCGCCACAAGATCTTAGAAAGTTCATTATGTGCTCCGTGTTTAACGAATATTATATACGAGTTGCATTGGTGACTACTGTTATAATGTCTTTTTCTATTCTTGTATTACCAAAGAAAAAAAAGATATCTGTTTAGATTGTGTGAAATGAAATTAACCTTCACGTGGCGCAAATGACAATAAAATTTCAATTTTCTGTTGACACCTTTAAAAAAATCTTTAATTAATACACTCCATACACATCCCACTACAGGGTAAAATTCACTTCCACAATACAGAGAGGATAACCTAAACTTGCTATCTACAGACCGCTTCCAACGGCCTATGTTCAGCAGAGAACTTTCTGTGGCCTAACAGGGAAAGAGAGGGGGACAACAGTCATCACTCTGGTCTTTAAAATCCTATATAAACCAAACGAAGCCAGGTGGTAGTTTTCATGATTACAGACACAATGCAGCTAAAAAATTGTAAAAAAAAGCGACAGGTTTTTTTTGTTTGTGTTTGGACGGTAAATCCCTAGTTTTTGTTAAAATTTTAATTGAAACCCATGTGTACTAATTCTCTTTAAAATAAAAACGCGTTCATTATTATTTTGGGAAAACGATGTATTTACTACCCAAATACGACGATAAGTAAAAAAATACAACAATAAATTGTCGCTTTTTTTCGCGAAATTTTTAGTTGCATTGTATCTGAAGTCACTAATACTACCACCTGGCTTCGTTTTCAGTCTTGATATACTCTGTATAAAGCATAAAATCGATATTAATACAAACCAGCACTATGGACGCGCCGCAACCGGTCTGTTATGTTACATACAGTTTGATAACGCGCGGCATCCGTTTGAGCGGAGGCCGATCCGATCGCTTTCGATAATTCGAGCTCAGCTGTCGCCGTCGCATTGTGCCTGTATTCAGCTTGGTTATGATTACAATGTAGGAATCAGAGTCGAGGGTAAAATTTTACTATAACCAAAAACCAGTGTCTCCAATGAATTTATTGAAATAATTTATATTGACTTTAAATTTATTTATTGATTTATAATTCATTATTGTAATTTATTTTTCATGAATTGTGGTTATTTTTCATTTGGATTTCAACTGTTAGGATACTTTTATCCATAATAGAATAGTTTAAATGGTTTTATCGATAATGTGAATTTTGGTAGATGCATAACATGTCATTGTTAAATATGGACGCATTAAGTGACATGACAATTATAATTGCGACCCTCGGCATCTTTCATTTGAATAGTATTAATTAGTACTAAAAAGCAACTAAATAATTACACTATAAAAGAAAGGACTTCAACAAACATCCCATAAATATGTGATACGTACAGCAATTCTCTGAATTGTAATAGCTAATAGCGAATTCTCATCACATACTATCCTCCATATATATTTACATATCAGGTTCTTGCGATAAAAAAGCCGTGAGAGAATTCGCGCAGATCATTTCATACGCCGCTTAAGTAGAAAAAGTATGACACGCGCTGTAATTAATTCAAAAACAGAATTGGGAGATTTTTTATTATTTGTAACTATAATTATTTCTGTTCATTGTTACGTTTGTGAAGCAACAGAAATCAGGGTGATTTAATGTAATTTACAAAGTATAGCACGAACTAAGACTGTCGCTCTTAAACGTGAGAGATTTTGGTCTTAAAACAATGATAATTCTACATACTAAGACTTATGTATTAGAAAACTTTCTATCACCTAACTGAAATTCAAATAGCTGGAAAATAAAATTGTCAGCAAGGACATCACAACGCAAGAAAGAAACAAAAGTTTGTGCAAAATATTTTCCGACCAATCACAACACTTGCCGCAAAAGCGTCATCTGCCTTCAATTAAAACAAGATGATTTAATATTTAATAAAGCGGACAAGCAAAATAAAGTAGGCAAAGTAAGCGAGGACAGCCAACTAGCGGCAGATAATATCACTTGCCATCTGTCCGTCCCGAGCGCCATATCGGGTGTTTCATATCCCTCCATCTTGAAATATACCTATCCGTTAACCCGATAACGAAATGTAAGTATCGGACGATCTAGAATAGAAACTTGCGGCGGCTAATTAATTCGTACCATCTCGAGACGCTGAACAACATGAGAGATTTATTGCAAACATCAATCGATGAGGAATGTACTGAAGTTAAAAGAGTTGAAGATGAGGGAGATTTGGATGGTATTTTAGACCATATCTATCACAGGTTATCAGTTTGTTTTACAATATTTTTATATGAATATGAAATTCAATAATTAGGAGTCTAAATATTTTATATACTGAGCAATCAACAGCTATGGCAGGATATCTCCAAAAACTATCTTCGGGTTTCTTATAAATCCCAGACTGCGAAGACCCTCGTTTAACCTCCTGAAAGCGTATTTTATTGTAAGTGAGAATAGGTTTAATTGAACAAATACTAGTTCAATTTCGAACCTAGTTTAGAAAGTAAATTCTTTATTTAAACCGTAAGCACTTTTAATTACATCAGTTATCGATCGAATATTATCTAAAATCAAACTAGTAATTTTCCTTGTCGATCAACGCGAACACTTAAGGTGTGTCTAACTATAACCGTTTAAATATCTGCAATTATTTTAGCTAAAATAAATTAAAAAGACCACCTACTGTATGAAGCGTTGTTTGGAGCTTCCATTATAATTATAAGCCTTAATTTCTTTGTGAGAATTTAATGCACTTTTTTTTTCTTGCGATTTTCACTGTTATGTTGCACCTTCACAATTGATTGTACGCTATTAGTCCTATATCAGTAACATTAGTGACCTAGAAAATCCATCCATCCATCCATCCATCAGCCAAAGGAAGTCCACTGCTGAACATAGGCCTCTCCCAATGATTTCCACAGTGATCGTGATTTACACAGCGCAGCGTGGGACGTCCACCCACTAGGTGGTCAGACGACCTGGTAAAGGTCGCGGGACGTCCCTGGATGCAGGCTACCTCCAACAGGTCACTGTGGACCTAGAAAATATTTATAGGAAATGTAATTATTGAAATAAAACAAATTCTTACAGATTTTATCGCGAATTTAATTTAATTTTTACGTTTTTAACTTCCCGACGTTTTGATCACTTTACAGTTTTCGTGGCCACGGGGCGGACTGAGGTATTAGATATAGGATGACTAAAAAGTGTAAAAATTAAATCAAATTCCCGATAAAATCCATAAGAATTCGTTTTATTTCAATGTAACATCCGCGTAAATCTAAGAAACCCAAATGTAATAATTTACGTAGGTATCAACCTAACATTCACAATTTATAACAAAATAAAAAAAACACCTTTGGTAAGAGTGCAATAGAACTTCAATTATAAACAGACGACAAATGAAGACGGATTGGATCGCTACTAGCTCATAAATACAATCAATTTCAAAAACAAGTAAAGCGTAGTCATGTATAGTAAAATTCGAAATCGGGAACAGCAATTAAGACGGCACTCGAAGAATCCAAGACGGGTGGTAATAAACATAAATTGTCTAAACTTCCATAGCAAAATTTACGGTTGTCAATAAAGTTGGTTCATTAAAAAATTTCGCTTGATTGGTACCAGATAAAAATTTGATCTGGTATTAAAGTTTTGACTTATTAATCACCGTATAATACGCTCGGGGGTATATTTTATGCTTTGTGTAATCAATAAAGAGAAAAATTTAATTTTATACAATGTTAATTATGATACAGTGGATCGGACTGGTCGTGTAACAAATTGTATAATCAACGGGTGTAAGGGAGCCGTTTCTAGAAATTTGTTGCTTGTTAGCATTTTAAATTTCACAGAGTCGTGTTTGATTAAGTAATGCGTATAAAATTAGCCGCTAATGACCATCGCAGTTTATTGCTTTAGTTTTGACATGTCGCCGTTATCTTTAATCTTGGCAAAGTTGATTTAAATGGTTGTATTTGAGTGGTTTAGCATGGAACTAAATTATACGCGATAGTTTAGTTTGACAATCATTAGGGTTTTAAGATTTTGAGTAAATTTGAAAATCTACAAAATTTATATTCAAGACATCAATCGACATTTTAGTGGAAGCCGTGACTAACCGAAACCTTGAACAAGACTTTAACTTCTCTAACTCGATGCTTATACACTAGTCGCCGATTCAAAATTGCGGTTCCGATCAGTCCTGTATAAAACCAAATAGGCTAATTAACTATTGGTTATATTTTTACAGCTAGCATCTAGCTTCTTCAGATGTTACGTCTTTATTCTGAAGATTTTAAATTTCTTTCCTAATACTGATGTAATTGTTTATTCTCTAATTGATTTTATTGTTTTTTTTTTTTGTTGATTCACGAAAAGCTAGTCTACCAAAAGTCTCTAAGATTCGGTGCTCAGTGTCAATTGCTTTCGCGCAGACTCAAAACAATTCATTAGGTTTGTGGGCGAAATACTCCATACAGTCTGAAACATGCATGAATTTTTGTTCGCAGACTCACCTCTAGATCTCTCAACGTCCTTACTATCCAGAGTCCTTCTCCCAATATCCCCACCATCTGGTGCTGAAGACGAGCACAAATCAGTATCAGGAGATTCCCTTACGTCTTCGTCTGCTGGGTCCTCGAACGAACTGTTAGACATGACGCCGAAAGTCCAAAGAAGACCAGCGAAATCGGAGCGAGCGCTCCTGCCCTGTGAAGTGTGTGGGAAGGCTTTTGACCGGCCGTCACTGTTGAAACGGCATATGAGGACGCATACAGGTGATTTGACCAAATGCTTCTTGATTTTTTGCCATAAAAAATATTGAAGATTTTGCCATAAAAAATATTGAAGATTTTGCCATAAAAAATATTGAAAATCTTACTCGTTGTAATGAAAATTAGTGAAATAAAAAGGAAACCAATAACTAATATTTCTTATTTCTTCAAAACGAAATGCATTCTGATTTCGCTGCATAAGTTTGGTTGACTTTGAAAAATTATATTTTCATTTCTATCAACTGGAGATGCAAAAGGCCTGATAAAAAAGCGAATCATAAGATGAAAAGTGAATGCTGAAACGGATCGAATAACACTAGGTTGATGGAAAGAACTGTAGTACGGTTATTCCAATTTATTAATTTATAAAATCTGTCCTTTTTAATAGGTGAAAAACCCCACGTGTGTATGGTATGCAACAAAGGCTTCAGCACATCGAGCAGTCTAAACACGCACAGACGGATCCATTCAGGAGAGAAACCTCACCAATGCCAGCACTGTGGGAAGAGGTTTACTGCCAGCTCCAACCTGTACTACCATAGGATGACTCATATAAAGGTAGGTGTAGTTCTATCAAAGTACTAAAATTTATATCCGCCATCTTATAGACCAGTATGGTAGATTATGATCAGTGTCCTTTCCATCGAACTGTTGATAGAGGAGCCTTGGGCTCAGCGGGGGCGACAGTAGGATGGCAAAGTATAGTATGGCATTTAGTTTTGTGATTATAGTCAATGCAATTAGTTAAAGAATACATGGCATTCAATGCTGCGCTTGTCGGCACTGTACTCAAATTTCAGAGCGTTTCCGTCCCATAAGCCATTTCCCAAGCGACTGTAATTTGCCAATCCGCTGCGCTATTTCGGTAACTTTTGTTTTCCTACAAATGTTTTCATTTCGTAGCATACTTCATAATATATTGTAGTGTAGTGATGACTTTAAGCTTTTATAAGAGGAATAAAGTGAAAGACATTTCAGTGCTGTATGTCATTACTATCAATCCAAAAATTAAAGACTTAACGCTACGGTCTATTGGACGAGAAAACGCGTAGTTTTTCTAACCAAATCCAACCCATACAAGCCCGAGTAATTCTCGGGGCAGTGCGGTGTAATACTATTTTTATTTAACACATAATGCGATATAGTTCACACAAGTATGGGTGCGTGAGCGCATGCGCAGTCAGATGGAAAAGTCATGACTCGTGGACCGTGGTCGTGGGAACGGGTCGCGACGCCGCCTTATATACTGAAATGTTCAGAAAATCACTCTGTTTTGTGTTGATTATGGGTCTATTTATGGATCTTTAACAAAGGAGGGAGTTTATAACTAGGTGATTTACGATGAGTAAGGTATACTGAGTTGTCTATTTTTATTACAGAACCTAGTATTTGAAGTAACATTACTAAGAACAGAATAAAAGTAAAAATATAAAGAAAAAACAAACAAATAATAAAAATAGCTACAAAACTAAGACCAAAATGAAACTTAAGATTACTAGCGCCGCTCAAATTTCGCGGATTTTTCTTCCAATAATACAGCACAAGTCAAGACTATCGCCATGTTTTAAACGAATTTTTAATCTAAAAATCTTTCACATACATATTCGGTTGTCGAACCCAGGCATTAAACTTGAAATGCAGGCTTATTACGTGAATGCAAACGTATTTATTCTAATATCGGCGCCACTTTCAAACAAAATGCAATACTAACGCAACAAGCACTCATCATTATCTGTTTACTCAATTACGGAAACAAGGCATGTAATTAATTTGCGAAACACCAGAAAAAAACGAGTTATCCTTGACGTGGCAAACAATGGACACCATCACAGTTTTTCTTATGATAACTCACACGACGCCGTGCAAAGTGTATCCTTTTCATTGCGTTCCAGTACATTTCATAATTGTCTTTTTTATGGATTCACGCCGAGTTCCGTGACAATCTTGTGCTGTAATTAGAAAACAATTTTGCTTCATACAATACAGATGTTCATTTTATGTCTCAATGTGTAAGGACAATTATTTTATTTACTTCGTATTAATACTTTAAGCCGCATGTTTGTGCTTGCACACAACTCAAATGACAGTATAGGAGCCTAATGAGTACAGCTCAATATAATACACCTAATTATTATAATGGTTTCTTTGATTTACGCGAATGTTACACATTGAAATAAAACGAAGTCTTAGGGATTTTATCGCGAATTTGATTTAATTTTTACATTTTAATTTCCCGACGTTTCGGTCTGTCCGCCCCGTGACCACGAAAACTGTAAAGTGATCGAAACGCCGGATAATAATGTAAAAAAATGTAAAAATGTAAAAAATTAATCAAATTCGCGATAAAATCCCTAAGAATTCGTTATACTTCAACACCTAACCATTAATTAAATTTATGTAATCCTAATAGAGTATCCACTGGTAGTTGTCTGATGGACATAATTATACCCCCCCACATACAGAGGTTGGTCGCGAAACATTGCCGACGCACTTGCTCGTGTCACCATAACGAATTCTCACCATCGTATACAGTGTTTGCTATCCGTGTGTATAAAACATGACTATCATCATCCCAGTTATCGGATGTATGGGATGCGGTGACGTTGTTTACCAACCTTGTACCATCTTTCTATGTCCCTTCTAAGTTTCGACAAACTAGGAACATTGATTGCTTAAAGTGTTCAGCATGAACTATGAACAGACAGTAGGTATACCTAAAACTTAGGTTTGTTATTTTATAAAACAATGCATTTTATATTAAATTTTGATTTACAACCTAATTGTGTTGTCATAAGGAACGTATAACAGCCGTCCGTAAAAATACAATTAAGGTACTTTTTATTGCTGTTTCATGTTTTCAAAGCTTCTCACGTAAATTATAAACGTGCCAAAATATTTTTGTGCATATCTTTATGAAGATCACTAACAGTTAACATGATATTTTTGAAAAATCTTAGCTCATAAATGATTATGTACAATCATTTTACATATTAGTCACCCGCCTACAACACGTTACAAGTGCGGCTTAGAACCTCATGTTTAGAACCTAAACGTAAAATAGAAAATAAAAAATCAACCATATGGAGTTGTCATAAAAACAAAACATTTTTTTCCCACAGAAAAGATCCCCTTTTATTCCAACACTAGGATTTTTACCCAATAATAAGCCAATGCTGTTCCATCAGCACTGAAGAAATTCCGGGATCTCCCAATGAACACGCTGAAGATCCTCCAGTGCGTAGCCTGTAGAAGCACTATCAATAGCGACTTCTTCCTTCCCCGCCTAAAGTCTTAGCTAGCCAAGGCGACGGCTGACATCACTTAGGCGTATTCATCTCCGAGCAGGATCGGTCCTCTCCTGATTCTTCTCTGCTGCCTCCTCTTTAACTATTACGGTTTCACAGAAGGAGGGTACAGCTTCCCATTGTCGTTTTCCCCCTGCAGTGCCAACACGACAATTATTTGAATATTTTTTTCTGCAGATTACTGATATTAGAAAACTGTCTTAACCTATAATGCGCCGTATTATAATATGCTACAACACTATCGCTTTATCACACGAATTGTATATTATGCAGTTGCATATTTCTCTTGCACTAAGGTATATTTTTCATTGAAAGGAACTATTACCTTTCTTTGTATACTTTCCATTCAAATCTCAGCTACCCATATCACCCTTTCGTGTGATTTTCGTGATACCTTTCAGTAGCATATTTTTTTAAAACAGCTATTTGGGTTTTGTTGCCATGGAAGAAGTTGTAGCATCTGAAAAGACCCTTCCAATGACATATCGCTCAGCGTTATCGGTCAATAGGTTGGAGTACATATATGCGCCTTCTCCTTTATGGATTTTATAGACAGAATATTCTAGTAGTACTTACTCTTACGAAAGATTGTCAGCTCGAATTTGACTTTGAGGAAACGGGAACCAATAGCATAGGACATACACTTCCCATGCTTGAAAGAACGCTCTGAAACACGGACTATATGACAAAATTTTCCACAACCATAAATTAGAGTTATGTATACCTTTGACTACGACATCATTTTTGTTCTATACTCTAAAAGCTAACTTCAAAGCCTTACAAAAATACATCACATGTACTCGTAAATGGACGGTACAATTAGCACAAAGTGTAGTTAATTTCCTCAAAAGCGGTATTACGTATGGTAAAGCTCGGTGCAGGTAATGTGTTACTGTGCTCGCTTCCCATAACGCCCCTCCTTAAGTTTTTACTTATTTTAACTATGACCTCATGTGTCCGCGACTTAAGAAAATCACACAATGCACGGTGGGTAGGCACAGGGCTGTGCGAGACAAAAAAGTATTTGGAATTTTTTGGAGCGTGTAATTGTTTTTGTTACGTGTAAGTGTTTTATAAATTCTTGCGTATCAGATAGAAAATGATTTTAATGTATTTGAATTATTTATTTATCAAATAAATTTATTATTTGAAAAGGGAAATCCGAGGTTTCAGTCTTTGTTCTGAGAAAAATATTTACTTGTTTGTGTTGAAGAATTTAAGAGTCCGGTTGAAAATTATATAAGTACATTAAATGGAAACTCTTCTGCCTTCACGATTACAAACATACATAAACTCACGCCTTTTTCCCAGAAGGGTAGGCACAGGTGCAATTATGACACGCACGTTTCGCCTCGTATTTTTCGCCCCACGGTGTCACAGAGGGCGAGCCTATCATATCGGGCATAAATTCCTGACTCCGAACTGATAATAAATGGAAAAATTCAATATCCCTGTCCGACCCGGGATTTGAACCCGAAACCACAGCTTTGCAATCATACCGTATTACAACTGCGCCACCGATTAGAGTTGAGCCAGTTTAGTAAATTAAACTAAAATGATTTACTGTTTCTTTGTTACTCACTCTGTATTAAAATTAATATACAGGTGCATTTTAAAACATACTAGCCATACCTAACCAATGTACCATAAACCCCATTAACCCACTTTACCCAATACGTCACACAAACTGTATTACTAAAAATATCTTTTTGTTTTTTTTTAAACCGCCAGCCCTAGTTTCTTAAGGTGCACCTGCGCCCACAGGTAGTTCTAAGGCGTTGTCCGCGGGCCAATAAATTACGGGTCAGGTCACTGTGGGAACCGCCGGGGTCGGCCGAGCGTGACGTAAGAAATGAACCCACTTGGACGATGTCGATGGGGTGATTTCGTAATAATCTGTAACACTAACCATTTAAGGAGACATACAACATACCATAATTGGACATGCAATTACAAAATTACAATTAAGCAAATATTTTTTTTATGAATTTGACAAATTAATTTTCACGTTAGTAGGGTGGTAATATTTATTTCTTTTTATTTTCCTTTTTTTATTTCATCGTACTCTCGATTGTAGAGGAGGCTCGTGTCCTCCAGTGGGACGTATCTGAACTGATACAGTATTAACTGCATTGGTACATGGAATTATAAACATACAAAGTTAGAGAAAAAAATGATCTCGCCCACTGCGCCTTCTCTTTTGCTGATAAAAAATGGGTCAGCCACATGTTCATATTTAGTTATGTCAACGAAAAAACTGATCCTTCGAGCCGGATTGAAAATAATACAATCAGTCAACCAATTTTATTAATATGAAAAACATAGGTATCAAAAGAGGTATGGCCCAACGTGCCGCAGTAGCTTAGTGTGCTCACCTCAGAAATTCTCGTGAAGGATTGTCAGGTGTCCCGGTTTCCTTAAGATGACTAAGCAATCGATAATTCCTGCTCATGTTATAGATGCAAAAATGTGTTGATGAATATTTATTGCGTGCCGCATTGGAACAACAAATAGTAACAGAATTTCATTTTTTTTACGAATAAATGTAAGATACCATAATACCGGAATGAAACTTTAAGCATTACTCAAAAGTAAATTCTATGTAATTGGCCTACGTGTCTCACCATTCCATTCATCCAGTTCCATTGAACTATCGTTGAATCAAAGTTTATCGAATTAAAATCAATTGTTTAATTTAACCGTAGCCGTACTTTAGTACCAGCGCAAATACGTCCCACTGCAATGCACAGGCGTCCTCTACAAAAGAGTACAATTGAGAGGGGTTAGACCATATAGCCCACCACACTGGCCTATTGGCGGACTTTACATATCATAGAAATTCTTACAAATCGCTATAGTATGCCGGTTTACTCACGATGATTTCCTTCACCGTTTTGGATGTGTGGTGATTGATTGTACAAACGTTTCTCCGAAAGGTTGATAAATAATGATTTTCATATAATTAAATTAAATCATACACCACACAAAATCATGCACAGCTCATCTCACACACGGTTCACACAGCCCATGTGAAGCCACGGTCTGCTGGCGCCGTCTTACACGACGCGGCTCTTGAGCAGCCGTGGGAACACATTTCGGACGGCTTTATGAACCCAATATTTTTACTTTATTTTTGTGAAAACCTAAATTTTGTTGTGGGTGGTTGACTTCATTTTCTATCGCTTTAGCAAAAACATATGAAAATCTAAAACAGAAAGATTTTTTTATAAGTTTAGTAATAAACACGTTACAATTTAA
This sequence comes from Theretra japonica, assembly GCA_033459515.1. Taxonomy (NCBI): domain Eukaryota; kingdom Metazoa; phylum Arthropoda; class Insecta; order Lepidoptera; family Sphingidae; genus Theretra; species Theretra japonica. Next base: position 3,508,434 of record CM065938.1, on the reverse strand, counting down.
ACCTGGTGCTAAAAGTATCGGAAAAGGATGCAACTAGCATTTAGTGACGTCAACTATATGAAGGCATATGCGTGCGAGAGAAACAACAATATAATTTTCCAACAAAGCTACTTAAAACATTATTCTCGCCGCCGTATTGTTACAAATTTTGGTGGTTTCAAGTGATTTCTATAAATATTATACTATTACAATGAATTTAAAATAAATATAGGAAAAATAACTTATTCTGTTTCTATAAATTATATTTATTAATGTAAAAAATTACCGAAGTGCTCTTTTACAATTCATCAAGTTACCATTTCATATTTGTTATCATGAATTTCCTCATATATTTATTATTTTACTTTGAAAGCAAAGTTTTTTATGTATATTATGCCCCAAAATTCTTATTCGTTGAAAACTCCAGAAGCTAAGCAGATCATTTTGCAGAATCAATTTCTCGACTGTATTTAAAAAGGAGTTTATTACAACGAATTAAAATACCTACCAATTTAATAATTGCAAAATAAATCGAAATTCAAGTTTGAAATGTCAATAGAAATACTCAACTCACGATGCAAAATACCAATGGATTTGTTAAAATATTTAATGTATCGGATAAATTCTATTTGAAAATTATTGGACGGGAGCCCTTCCTGATTGACCGCGCAAGTTAAAGGATCTTTCAGCTGTCACAGCGCTGAATTAAAGCGGACACTACTGGACGGCTAGTTAAGGATAGAAAAGCGAAATAATAATACAGCGTTCACAATAGCTTGATGTGAACGAGTGATTTACAATAGGCATTGCTTCGTGATTTTCATAGCGCGGGCATCCCATTCAAACTAGTTCTGTCAGATTCGAAACCAATGGACTTTATAGATATTGGGAACAAAAGAATATATGAAATGTTTCAGAGCGAACAATATACGCAAAGGTGAGATAGAATACACAATGGTGTTAAGTATGGTCTGAAATAAAATTTATTTATTCTTGCATAGCGTGCAAATAAGTGTGTTTAGTTATAGTGGGTAATTAACAATATATGTATACTCATTATTCATCCACGCGTATAAATTAAAGTTATTCATATAATTGAAAAAAAAATATTGTAAAAATCCTTATTCTATAGTAATCATACCGGTAATTGTGTGGTATAATTTTATCAGATTATCCAGTTTACACCCTAAAAATTATGTCAGATTAACGTAAGTATCTTTTTACATGGTACGACGGCTGATAGAATTAATGAATTTTAATGGTGGAGGATATTAAGATAGATTTTTGTTTTGTTTTATTTTATTTTTGTATAAATTGTGTTATAGTCCCGCCAGATCGAATTGGGTACCTAAACCTGTAATGACTGTGTGTGTGTGATTAAATAAATAAATAAATAAATAAAATAAAAATCATAGGAGTCATCTGTAATATTATGTGCATTTTTTAAATAAATTGTACTACAATATATAATTTCGATATGTTTTATGTTCATATGTAATACTGAATTATTCAATGTCATGAAGATTTTTCTTATTAAATAAAAAATATATTGATAAGTCAATTGTTATTGCAAAAAAAATATCTTATTGACAGAATCAAGAAATTCCCTAACCCAAAATTAGTAGAAATAATTAAGACAAAACCGACCACAATGGAATCCACTAAAATCACTTTTATTTTGCACATTACACGAATTACATCACATAATGACGCTTGCTTCCGTTACGCATAATCGGAGTAGAACAGGCTCTCGAGATTCCGAGCAACTTTTGCATGTGTCTGTACTTGACACTTTTCCACTCGTTAGAGGTTCGTTATTTGTTTGCTGGCAGTCTGTCTGTCCTGGTCTTGGCCCATCCACAATTGGTGGGACAAAGCAATGAGTTGTGGTTTAAGTCATAAGTTTACACATTTGGTGGTATTTTTAAATTCTACGAATGAGTTTGTGGTAGAGTAGATCTTTTTTGGGATGGGAGGAAAGCTGGTAAATTCTCCTTCTGTAACACCGGAGGTGGCTGAAACGAGGGTTGTATTACATCCCATCCTGACTGGCACGCTTGCTTCTAAGTATTAACCAAATCCTACGCTTTCGTACCAACTAAAATTCCCCGACGTGAGCATAGCTCTGAGAATTTAGCAAACAGATCACATGGTACGGTATAATTACTGCAGGTAAACTACCCGTAACAAATGGATGTCGTTTGTTCGCTATTTATAAGAATTTATTGGAAAAATGAGTACAATAGGTAGAATATTAGCAATAGCAATTAAATATTTTTTAATATGCAAAACTAAGGTTACGTTACGTCGGTAAAGAATCATGATTACCACTGCGTGTGACCTGGCCTATTTATGTTGAAATTTAAATTGGCTGGGATGACTTATTGTCTCCTTTTCCATATTTTTCTATAGTGACACTGGTAGAAGTACATCATACAATTCCAACCTGAGACACCAGAATATAAAACCACAAATAAATTAAATACACCCAATAATGACATAAATAGTCCTAACCCCACACTAAGCTTGAGTCTCGTATCAGGCTACTACGGGAGACTTTTCGGTCTCACTAACACCCAGACACGAAACAAATACTTGTGGTACACACAAATATTTGTCTCTGTGCGGGCATCGAACCCACGGCCTCTCGTTTCACAGTGCGTGTCCAACTGCGCCACGGAGGCTGTCAATTCAACAATTTTAATAATACTGTGTAAGCCCCACGTAAGTGCATAAGGAAAATCACAAGCTGAATTCGCCGTCGCATCTCACCTTGTCCCAAACATTTTGAGTAACGAGGAGCTAAGAAGATTGGTGTCCCGCTCAAATCGCAGTGTGATTTGCGTTTGTCTTCGGGAATTTATACGTGTTGAGTCACAGGATGAATGGGAGGCTTAGTAGATTATCTAGAGCCTCGGACATGAATTTAATTATTTGTTTATTATTAATAAGTCTTGTTATGTCCAGTAGTTACTCTGGCTCCAATCTCCTTCAAACCGGAACACAACAGTGCATTTACACTGCTGTTTGGCAGAAGAAATAGACATTGTGGGGGTACCTACCCAGGTGGCCTCTCTCATGTGAGAGACCTACCACCAGTAGATTTCAAAAGCTTATAACGACAAATTGCGTAAGAATGAAACATTTTTGGAAGAAGTAAAAAAGCATCCTTCAGACACGATAATTGTCTGAAAGATAATGATGATGCTCGACAACTATTTATATTCAAATGTCTGTCTAGCGCCTTTAATTGAAACTATAATTTGAAGTGTTTTCAATTTAATATTCAGATTCATATCTATGTATAATGGATGTTTTTGTTATTGTAGGTACTTGTTTCAATTCAGTTGTTCTTCCGCTTATTTTAGTAACTTATAGTGGTATTATATTTTTGTGAGATCTGAATTTGAATGTCGTGTATTATTTTCATATTAATGGACTTTTGGATTATGAGTAATATTCATGAGTGATGTGAATAAAAATATAATCAAAAACTGAATTCATAAAACTCAAGGGATGCAAATGAAATCCAAGTTCATTTTGTATTATGATTATTTTTAAGGACGTACATTTTGAAGCCATTGGGGCTTAATATGATGACTTCATCTCAACTACATAGTGTTATTGCAACACAAATATCTAATGTTGTTATGGTTCTATGTGATAGAGCCACGCAGTTGTCAGTTATGTCTCAGCATGAATGGGCAGGCTTGTCCGTGGTGCTACCACTGTCTTACAGGAAAACGCGACTGTTCAGTGAGTCAGATTGCGGGATGCCCAATACGCCTTTCCTCTTCCCACCCTTTTTCCTTCCCGCTCCCCTCCCGATTTTAAGTGCCGGCCACACATCTGTGAACCAAGCGTTGTGAATGATCACGGGCGGCAGTGATCACTTACCATCAGGTGACCCGTTTGCTCGTTTGCCGGACCTATGCAATTAGAAAAAAAAATGTACTCAAGTGTTTATGATTTTATGACCCATCAACATCAAAATTATCCCACATTAAAATATACATAAATCAACCCTTCAATACGTCCACCTGACCCATAACCCATTATCTAACAGTACAATAAAATACTTTACGAGTAAAAAGCTATCACATTTACGAATGCCATATTGCCTTAATCTCATTAAAACTGCACCGGGCTGTCATCACCTGCTGGGGTCTTAAAATCCGATGTTTTTTTGTAATTGCCAAGCGTGGACACCTTTCTAATGTCCCTGGAGTATGTAGCTTTTGTTCGGTAAAAAGTTTTGATGGTTTAATTTTTTAATTGAATGATAATTTTGTCAGCAAAATGCATAAGTGATGGATTTTCTTCCGAATATTCGACTCCTTGCTCTTGACCGAAAACTATGAGGGTTTGGAGTAAAATTTATTGAATCCTAGGAAAACATTATCCGATCTAAATATAGTATAATCTTACTTATATCTCTCAGCTTCCATTTTCTTTATTTTACAAGGAATTGTTTTTTCGAGATAAAAAAAGCACTTGTATCTTATCCATGTACTTCGCATATAATGTATGGACAAACTTACACATTTTTTATAGCATTTTTTATGTCAATGTCTGAAGTTCCAATCAATCTCAAAGTATAAGTAACAAGGATGAAATGAAATGCAATAAAATATAACACAAGCCACATCGTTTGGCCGTCCAAATTGATTCATATAAAACGAGAGATATGTTTTATTGGAACGAATAAACGCTACACAGTTTTTGCATCGGATTAAACTTATTAGAGCTCTGGGTTATATGAAACTTTACAGCTGTGAAATGATTTTTATTGCTATTCGATTTTTTCATTTCTTTGTTAATGTTTTTTTTTTAATGGAATTTTTTTTGTATTGTATTGTATCAGCCCATATACGACCCACTGCAGGGCACGGGCCTCCTCTACAATCGAGAGTACGATTGAGAGTGGTTAGGCCATATAGTCCATCACGCTGGCCTAGTGCGTTAGGCCATAATGAATTAATTTAATAATTGATTTTAATGGAATTGCGTTGACATAATTATAATTCGAAAATATATTTTAAGTGCTTTTTTCAATCTTTTTTCAAACAAAATAACACGACAAAATCCGTAAGATTTCGTTTTATTTCAATATATATTACTAAATCATTCAAACCTTATAAGCATTTAAACATAAAACAAACGCAAGTCGAAATTATATACATTAAATATAGAATATAAAGTATTTATTTTAGTTCCCACAATTTTAACGCCCAGAAAATGCAAAATAACAGCATATACTCGTAAATCACTATTTTTTGCTACTTTTTCTAGTAGGATATTAGCCTTCCTAAAACGATAAATGAGATTCCGAACATAAAGAATCATTTGCAGGCCTGATTAGGCTCATTTTATGTACAGGAAGTGACCAAATGAGTTTTATTAGTTGAATCACAACTTTCAAAACACAGACTGTACAAATTTACAGCGGCAAAGAGCGATACTTTCGTGATTGCCGACATAATAAATTTTGAACGGAATACATTTGAGATAATTAACGAGATCGCTGACAATTTTACCACCGTTCATGTGACGGTTTGAACATGTTTTATTGGTATGATGTGACTATATTGAGCATGACGGTGAGTGCATATACATATGTAGAGTACGAAAAGAAAACAAAACAATGAAACAGGTACCTGATAATTAATTAGCGAATAATAAATAAACTATTGACAGATTGATTTATCGACTGGAATATATGTTCTATACAGATTGTTTATTATTGGGTAGAATGGCGAAACGAGCATGCCATTCGCCTAATGCTGGGGCCTAATAGCGATACGAGAGAAATTGATTTGAAACAGAGGATAAGATTGAAATAAAACGAATTCTTACGGATTTATAGCAAATTTGATTTAAATTTTTTTTTAACTTTCCTACGTTTCGGTCACTATACAGCTTTCGCGGCACCGGGCGGACTATGACGTTTTATTTCAATATGTAGTATTCGCGTAAAACTAAGAAACTAGAGGAAAAAATTACGAATAAATACTGACATCAGTCAGATGAACCCATGCTTGGCTCCTAATATCCAAAATGATGTACAGTAAAAATGTACCAAACTCGTTATAAAAATGTATCTGAGAATTGGGTGATTGCTACAGTTCTGTTTCGGTGAACGCTTTTACGATATCGGATTTTCGATTATTTCGTCCGGATTGTTTTATTCCCGATGTTCCTTGGGCTTGTTTTTACGAAGAACAACAATTAGGCAATAAATACTTCCTGGTTAGTTTAATTGTATTGTTATAAATTACCCTAATTTAAAAGATGTTTGACTTTTGTATACAAACGGTGTAATTTTTACTATAGAAACCAATTACATTTTTATTCCGATTAGTAATAAAAAAGCGAATGAATACGTATCTTAAGATATGGACATCGGAAACTAAAAGGGACTATTCACGCAACCGCAAAAAAAAGTTAGTCACATAAATATTTATCTCAATGCAGTGAAGAACCAACGATACTATTTTCACTGGCGGCATCTCGTCGTCTACACTATGTAGGTTATTAAATTATATTATTTAACGTAACACGAATAAATAATAAATAAATACACCCAACAGTCACATATTTAGTCCTGACCCTACGTGAATATCAAATGAGTCTAATGTCGTAGGTATCAGGAACTACGATGGACTTGTCGGTTTCACTAACACCCAGACCCGAAACAAATACCTGTCGATCGCTCAAACATTTATGTCGGTGCGGGGATTCAACTCACGGCCTCTGGTTTCACAATCGGTGCCTAACCAACTGCGCCATGGATGCTGCCTCGAATGCGCCACGATTGAATACGATAGCCTCGTGTTCCTAGGAGACTCGTTGATCTTCAGTGCTAACAGTAACATCTCTTTGCTTCATCCATCCATCAGCCAAAGGAAGTCCACTGCTGAACATAGGCCTCTCCCAATGATTTCCACAGTGACCTGTTGGAGGCAGCCTGCATCCAGCGACGTCCCGCGACCTTTACCAGGTCGTCTGACCACCTAGTGGGTGGACGTCCCACGCTGCGCTTTCCGCTTCGTGGCCTCCATTCGAGAACTTTTTGGCCCCATCGGCCATCGGCCATTCTCCGTGCTATGTGCCCCGCCCATTGCCACTTCAACTTGCTAATCCGCTGGGCTATGTCGGTTACTTTAGTTCTCCTACGGATCTCCTCATTTCTGATTCGATCTCGTAGGGAAACCCTTAGCATAGCCCTCTCCATCGATCGCCATCGCCATCTGTCGATTCTGTTCTAAAGGATTTCTTTTAGAACATAATCGACAGTAGGAATTGCAATTGCAATGACGTGTAAAACGAGCCATGAACTAAAATATAATCATTTACAATCTCTTTATCTATATTAAAATCTATAAATCACAAAACGTATATTTAATTGGTGACGTTTATCTACCAATCATAAAATTAAATATAATGCCTAGCCCATATAAATCAGGCTTACTAAGAGCGTTACTATCCTGGGAACATAATAAACTAATTCATTAATTTACATTTAAATACGGACGATATAAATATTTATTCGATCACATTGTGAAGTCGCCGAAATGGTTTTTAATTAATAATAAATCACATTTATATTCTGGTATTGCATTGGGGATAATAAAATTAAGACGTTTTAATTTCACTAATTTTACGATGACAATAAAAAATGGAACAATAATTTCGTTTGCAAAATCGAATCTTGTTTGAAAAATCGTATTCGTGATTCCAGAATGAGTACGGCATGATCCTTGTATTGAGGATATCGTAAAATTATCAGGAACTAGATAAGCTAATAATAAATATGGCTAAAATAAAAAAAACAAGCAAAAAGCAATTGTTCATATTGCATAAACAGGGTATATCGAGACTGCTCCCGAAAACGAAGCCAGGTGATAGTTTTAGTAACTACAGACATGATGCAACTAAAAATTTTGCAAAAAACCGCGATGATTTTTTTTGTAATGTTGTAAATATAAGAGTTTGGGTGGTAAATCCACAGTTTTTGCTATAATTATAATTTAAAGCCTTGCGTCTTATAGTCTTTAAAAATAAAAGGGTGTACATTATTTTTTTTAGGAAATTTTTTGCATTGACCACACAAATACGATGATAGGAAAAAAATAAAAAAAATCGTCGCTTTTTTTGCAAAAATTTTTAGTTGCATTGTGTCTGTAGTCACTGAAACAACCACCTGGCTTCGTTTTCGGTAGCAGTTTTGATATACACTGTATGTATATGTTCATATTTCGATACCTATGCCACAATATAGGTATCTCATTATGACGAGTTAAGTCTATTTTCCTGTATATTTATTGTCGCATAGAATTAACATCTGAGCCACAAAACAAATCATGCGCAACAGAACACCATAAATTGATGCTTTCCCATACATTTTCCAATGAACCGTAAACCACTGGGCACAATCGGGACCTTTCATTTCGGACCACAGTAACGTGGAAGAAATATAACACATTGTCTATGATTAAAACCCTTTTACATTCTGCATTCAGAGCATTGAGATCAATGTTAAGTAAGAATATTATAGTCATAGTATTTGTATTACTTTCTTATGATTTGAGAAACTTTCGCGTATTTAATCGTAAGAAAAATATGCGATGGGGCCGAACTATAAATGTCATTAATGGCGCCTGTTTTTGCTTACATATATCCGTGAAATTATATAAAGTAACAGATTTATTTCCTTTATACGTACATATATATAAATATATTCAAATATATTACATATTCAGATATTGAAAGCTTATGAAAGTCTAAAATTGATTTCCAATAAAAAACTTAAATTGCTTCAGAATTAGTAACAGCTAAACCCAAAACATCCTCTTTTTGAAAGTCCGTTTATGCTTTTTTACTTTTAAATTCCTCATTATACCACGTAATAGATAATACCACGTGCCCACCTAAGATCTTTACTTACCACACCCATAAATTATTTCAATAATGCAAATATTCCGTGACAGAACCCCATAACAATAGCCATTGCATCTGTCATTACAAGGAAGTCGCGTACAATCACAATAATTGACACATCTGTAGGTTTTTTATCGTAGTCATTACCCGACGATCAACTGAAGCGGAAAATATTATCTGCACGCATTTCTTTGATGCATAAAAAACCTTTTTTATGCAAGATGGCGGCATGCACGCGTGGTTGATTAAAATGAATTATGATTGTTAGTATGCCATTGGTCATTATTTGTAAATCAAGCGTGATGGTGGTGGTAGCGTCACGCGATATCTTATACTTATTTCTTGTTAATATTTTAATGGTTATTATAGAAGGGATCAATAGCTTAGATAAGGGTCGATTGATATACGAAGTCGAAAATAGATTGAAATTCAAAGAATAAATCACTATTTACACGAACTAACGTGCATAGTCGTAATTATAATAGCGCTCTTATTACTTACCTACCTAGGAGTTCTTTACGAGTATTCCAAATGTTTATAAATTCCGATCCACGTTTGATCACCGTCGTGGACTAAAGCCTACTCTAAACCTAACATCGTACTGAAAAGATTGATATTAGACTGGGAACTGATCTTAAAGTTATAATAGGCGTCATATAGACAAACTTTATTGTGGTTATTTTGACAACATAAAACATGTATTCCCCCTCACTTATCCCATATGGGAAGGCCAAAATCTTTCGCCTCTTACGTTTCATACATTATCTCTTCAAGAATATCTGCCTTTCAAAGGTGCATCTGACTTGACCACAGAAAATAAAACATTTAAATTAAGAACTATTTTAAAACACTCCATATGCACCTAAGTAATACGTCACCGGATTTCCATAGAGATAACATTTAAAAGTAAAGCTAATACACACTATCAGAAACAAGTACGTGATCGTGTTCCAAGTCAGATAAAAAGTGACACATCGGGCGGAATATTAAAAAACCAAGTACTAACATGTCATTTGATGCACCGAAAATGATTTATGTGCGTATACCTTGCTTTTTGATTTTCAACCTTATTAGTGGATTATAGCGTTGAAAGTGAATTGCAGGTTTTGCACAAAAAGCTCTTATCGCCCGCCCACGTTTGAGGTGACATTTTTTCAAAATTATAATATCTTAATTACAGCAGCAGTACCTACATTTGTGTCTTGTGATTTTATTTATTTGAATAATAATTAGAGATCTGAGTTAATCAAACAAATGAAATAAAATTAATAGTTATTAAAAGTTTGATAGTGGTAATTCTATATATAGGTAAAGCGTCTTTTGCTTAGTAGCAGGGAAAGATAAAAGTGAAGTCCTGGGTTGGATTCCTAGGGAAGACAATAACTATGATATTATTCAAATTAATAATATGATTCTTCAATTTTATAAAATACCGATATTTATTGACTAAATGCAAGGGCAAAGGTACAATATTTTTTAAATATTCAAAATATAAAAGCAGTACCACTAAATTGTAAGACAAGGACAGATAGAAACAAACGTACTTTTGCAATAACCAAATCATTATCAATTAAATTGAAGACCTTAAAATGCCACGACTAAATTGATCTCTATTATCTTCTTCATAGTTTTCAACCACAATAAATATATTGTGTGACATTGACTTCCCGCCCATAAAAATACACAACTTGATAAAAGCGGCTTGCTTCCAGCGACTTCCTGCAACTTTTATTACCATTCAAATAACTATTTAAAAAACTGGACCCAATTAGGCAGTTTCTCTAGACCTTAATTATAAAATATTAATAAAAACTCATTTAATAGCGCATTTCGTATGATTTAAGCATGGTACACATCGCCCGCGTCAGATCGTATCTGCGGCCGTGCTCACTACAATATCAATCATGCTTTATCTTTCTTTTGCCGACGGTACTGATTAAATTATTCTCGCGAAGTGACTTAATGAAATAGCCGGCCGGTTAAGGTGGTTTCACACTCGCGATACGCACGCGAACGATAACGCATATCTTTCGAAATGTTATCGCGGTGTGGCGCCTTAATTGTTTTAGTTGGGGTATGGTTGTTCCATTTTTGAATATTTTTTTTCTGATTGGGTTTTGTAACGGCCAGTGTGTATTAAATATATTTTTCTATAAAGTTATGTGCGTGGTGGCCTGTTGGTAACGGACCAAACGCGGCTGCCTATAATATGTTCACGGTGGTTGCGGGTTCAAATCCCAGGGCACACTTCTGTCTTTACGGAGTCATGTGTGTATTGATAGTCAATCACTTTAACGGTCAAGGAAAACATCGTGAAGAAACCTGCATACCATAGCGATTTATATAAATTCCTATGGTATGTAAAGGTCCGCCAACCAGTACTAGGCCAGCATGGTGGACTATATGGCCTAAACACTCTCAATCTTACTCTCGATTGTAGAGGAGGCAAGTGCCCTGCAGTAGGACGTACATGGGGTGATACAATACAAAAAAAATAAAGTTAATAATCTTGTTTTATATTTATGTATATTCTTATAACAGCCAGTTATGAGTACTGAAAAAATACGTTTTCACATAAAGTATTCTAGTCTAGCGAAGTTAGACGTTAACATTTTCAAAAAAATATTTTTAGGGAAAAAAGTGTTCAATTTTACACATCATTAAATACAAACTACTACCCATATCAATATTTTGTCTTCAATCATAAAAAACAAACGACGCACGGGAGCCAGCTCCATCATAAATCGCGCACGCGGGCGCGTATCTCGTGATGCCTATATTAAATTAATAAGCAACTCGTTATATCAAAAATTCCCGATCATAAACAAGTGAACTAGCCCTGAGTTAATCATACTCGGCTGATATATGACCGTCAATTAGAACGTGCAGGGGCACGTCGCAATATATTTGTGTTTAAATATATACAACAGGGTATTTATTTACTTTTTGGTATTATATTTTGGTATTATGTGTAGTAATTAATTATCGCTTTATGAAATGGCGAGTGAACATACGAGGAAAGCTGCTTGTACATAATTGCAGTATCATTCAAATAGAGTCGAAGACTGTTACTATTATGTTTGCCTGCTTTTCACTAAGTACGATTATACGCGGGATAAACCTAAAATTCAATAACTTACGTAAAGTCACTGTGAAAGATTTTGCACTATATTGTCTATTGTCTATATTGTCTATTATCTATTGTCGTGATATTGAAATTATTGACGTGACTGCCTCAGTGGCGTAGTGGTACTACGGTACGATTGCAAAGCTGAGGTCTCGGGTTCGAATCCCGGGTCGGGCAAAGTGATATTGGATTTTTCTATTCATTATCAGCCCGGAGTCAGGAATTTGTGCCCGATATGGCGATAGGCTCGCCCCCTATCACATTATGGGACGGAATATACAAGGCGAAACGTGGGTGTTCTGGCAGCACCTATGTATGTATTGAAATTATTACAAAATTATTTACTGTCAGTAGATGTCATTTTATAAGCGCCTTTTTTATATTCGCACAGGTGAATCGATAATCCGCACAAAATGGTTAGAAAAATGCTGTCCACAATCTACTTAAAATTTGTAGCTTCACGCGATAATAAATATTTATCAAAACCTTTATTAAACCAAACCACTCTATATTCAACCATTCACGCCCATTTAATTCAATTTTCCATTTAAATATTTTAATTTCTCACAATGTCCCACGCAGACTGCCGAGACTAAAACGAGCGCAATACCGATACATAGTCCTTAGCGTGCGGGTTACGGCATCAATTTATTTAGTTAAATTAACCGAGCCACATCACATTTGCATTCGATTTCCATAACGCGGCCCGGGCGTATCGGCCGCCCATACGTCACTGTAAGATACAGCCGTGCTACGGTTTGTTGATCGGACGTGAGATTGTGTGGGCGAAAATTGGACGATATTGGCGAGTATGTTTGCTTTTTTGTTATTGTTCTTGAGTAGTTGGGAGTAGTGGTGTTGATTGGTATATCGGGTTAATTTCCATTTATTGAAAAAACTATATATTTGTATATTTAACTATCCTTATAAATGTAATAGCTTATAAAGATAGTAATTCTAATTATCAGTTCTTTGAATAGTTTCAGATTTTGTAAATAAAAACAGTGATATTTCCAATTTCTAATAATGCAAATGACATTTTCTTATGTTTTGTTACATAAGTATCTCAGTTGCAAAACATTTGTTATAATAATCAAACCATTAATAAAAAAAAGCAAATTCATTCAATCATCATTCATTTTAAATAAAAATACCAGTAAACCGTTTTAAGTTCTATTAATTAAGTTGTTATACAAACCTCTCTCTTATTTAGATTATATTCAAATGCCAACGTACTTTCGTATCATTCCCTTGTCTCGGCCCGTATCACATCGTTACGGAATCGTCTCGATGCAAATAATTCTCGCGCCTTCATTACCCAAGAACGATGAGACGACCAGTTTTTTGCTCGCTCCGTGCGTGATTTATCCAAAGGAAATTGTCAGACAACTAATGGCTCTTTGTTTATTGATTTATGTGCTGCAATATTCGGTAGCGAGAAGGTCGGTTTAATATCGGTAGTCTTTTTTATCCCCCTTGATTGAGCTACCGCATTGGCAAGCCGTATAAATTTAAATGACTATATTTCACTTTGCATAGGTCGTATGGGTGCATTTTTTAATTTGGCCGGGTTGCAATTATAGCCTTTTTTATTTGTGGGTGTGTGAAGAGCGAAAATTGAATGGGAGGGTCCCATAGATCGTAATTAGGAATGTGACTTAATTAAGTTTTTTGAATCAGAACCTTTGACAGGAAATTGGATGGAAGTGTGGATATTAAAGTTAATTAAATTATGAAAGTCGGAAGAGAAATAGATACATTTAATAAATTATTTGAATGACAAGACGGAAGTAAAACATCAGACCCGCTATTTGCAATTTAACAATGAAAGCAATCGGAAAATAACGTCGTAACAATAATCATAGATATACTTATTATAAAATGAAGTAAGTCTGGCCACAAGCCCTAGAAAGTCTATTTGCTTATCAACCTCCATTAAACTAGCTTTGTAGCATAAAGTTCAAGCTTTTGTTCAAGACCTATCATTAAGCTCTTGTAATGGAATGCCTTTGCCCACAAGACACATATGGACCGACACACGATCATTATCAGATTGAAGTAGCTACATGCCGGAAACATTACCTAAAAAAAAAACAAATAACAGAAGTCATGCTGCCATGTTGGTCGTTATACCGAAAATATTTACACCACAAATGATTTAAGTCATTTTACAGTAACGCTCGTAGTGGAAGCGAGATTGTCATGGTATATTCAATTTATTGCCCGATTTCACAGTTCATAAGCGGCTTTTTTAAGTGTATTTCTTGAGTTCTGGGTGGGATTGTCAATACACAAGAAGAGACAACTACATTATAAACAAAATTCCGCTGGCTCCATAAGTCATAATTAGCAAGATCCTTTCAGCTTTATCTAGGGGTTACTCTATGATCAGAAATGAAGTTCAGCTGTTCCAACTTCATATTTAAAACTGTGTAAATGGGCCTAGGTACTCCACAAAATGTTCGAATCCTCTATCGTATATCGTAACCATAGACTAAGCTCGGATTGAATAGTATTGATTTTTAGAAGTGGAAAACTTAATACTTTGTAATCTGCTGTGCGTTCGAGCCTCCACTAAACTATCCTTCACACTTACCAAACATAATATTACAGCATCAAGTATATCAAAACCAAAATCTTCATTCTCAAAATTATATTCACATAACACCGAAGATTCCATTATCAAGCTACCAAATTCCAAAACCTCAAATGAGTGTTTTTTCCTTAAATGATGCATCGTTTGAGCTACTTCGTGATTGTCTGATGTCGCTAATAGCTGAGTTAGTGACGCATTGAAGTAAATCGAATTATATCTACCGGGATTAACAGCTGTATGCATGAAGTGTCTACTGTTTTGTGTTTTGATTTTATTTTTAATATCGTTAACATCTTTTGTACCTTCAGTCACATCTAACTTGGGAATAGAATTGCAGATAAATGATTATTAATTATTTATTGGTTTTCCCTCACTTTTATCATTAAGAAATAGATATACGAGAAAACATGTTAACCCTAATAAACCGCATTACGTTAGAGTGAAGAGCAAGACCTCACTCGTAATTTTAGCGGAAACCCTTGCTGAACATTTAGAAACTTAATTAATAGGACCAACATAAATTACTTTGTTGACTCTTATTCTTTAAAATCGTATACAACAAAGTCTCTTTCAACGATGCAAAGCCTTAGATAAATCCTTTAAATTGATTAAGCGAGAAAGTCCTTTCATTATTTATTGAATGCAAGTCACAAAGATTTGACTACTCATTCGTTCATATCCCACATTTCGCCCTAGCCAGTGTCCGACGGAACAGGTTATGCGGCGCGCCAGAGTTTCATTATAAATTCATTTGCGCTCTATAAAGCCGATGTGTCCAGTCATGACTTTGATTATTCGACATGATCGTCATTATTAGCCGTTTTATTGTCTTACCAGATTGATTTTTTTATGATCATCATGTACATTGTTTTGTACCTTTACGGCTATTTTTATCTGTAATGCAAATACGGTTAATGATGTAAAAATTCTTGATGTATTTCCATTAAGCAACATGCATTTGGTTGGTGAAGTGTGATTCAAGTTCAATCAGATTAATTATAGTTGAGATTATTATGAGACATAAAAAGATTGGAAATGTAAACGGACCGGGAGTTATGGATATTCTTTTACATCGATTGGGCTGAATAACCAATGTATTGTCCGGTATTATATTTATGTTTAAAATTTAGATACTGCTGATCTTAAAATATCTTTGTATTTTTTCTTTCTTTATTTTGATCATCATTTTATTTTTTATATCAAAAACATCATCTAACAAATAATTTTCTTTCGCAGGAGAAACCCCACAAGTGCAATCTGTGTTCCAAGTCGTTCCCTACTCCGGGAGACCTCAAGTCCCACATGTACGTGCACAGCGGCTCTTGGCCCTACAAGTGTCACATATGTTCCCGAGGGTTCTCCAAGCACACCAACTTGAAGAACCATCTCTTCTTGCATACCGGTAAGATTCACTATTAGTTTTTTAAGCCTGTTACTTTTTATTGGTATTATCAATGACCAAAGAGCTTACTTGATCTGTAATCATTTCTGTAGCGCATGAACGAATATTACTAGAGGAATTTGATAGGGAAAGCGGTTTTGGCGATATTATAGGATGTGGGGAAAGAGATGACTGAAATTGCGAAAAAATATTCGCTCTTTTGAAATTGATAATTATTGCTTAAAAACAACCTCACTCTAGGATTTCTAGAGTTATATTATATTATACAGTTAATATGTACAGATAGTGTTTACACAAATCGATCTAAAAACAATATCTGATACGCTTACTAGAAGCGTAATTACTGCATCAGAATTTGAATTAAAAACAAAAGCCATATTTCTCAACAATGTACCAAACCTTATCTAGATATTATATCTTTCATCCTCACGAATTGCTTTACTGACAATGTCTTTTTGTTTCAGCTAAACATCAAAGAAACAGCGCCAGAGATGCTACTTGAGGAAATTCGAAGTATATTTTGTAAATATTAAATAAGCCTGATTTATTATAAAGAATACGACTAAAGATATACTGTAGGATAAAGTGCCGTTTGTAATTTGGAATTAGGTAAATGGGTACTGAAGATAATGTTAACATAATATGCCCCATATTACAGGTATTTAAAAGGTTACAACATTTACAAATTGGATCCAATTTTATAATGGCTCAAATATTCGTTTACACATAAATATAATGACTATTACATTGGAACCAAGTTTTCGTATTTTTATGGATGGTTGATACTTGATCAGATGAAAATTATATTGACTGCGTTCGATGAGTAATCAATTTATTTCGTTTAAAAGTAAGTTATTTTCTTATTTGTTTTAATTCCGTCCAACTTTTGACTCGAGTTTACCTAACGATACGTCGCAAATATTATGTAAATACATCTAACAAATTATATAAAATGTGATATTAGTTTTAAATGATAATTTATTTTTATATATTTTGGTACGTTTTTATATTTTAAGTAATCTTATGAGTCGTGGCTGAGTTAGAAGTTTCATTATCGAATTTTATTCGAGTTTTTACTGGGATTTACTTAATTTTAGACTTTTAAAATAAAGCATTAGGATTATTTAATTATTGGGGTTAGTTATCGTGTCCAATCGGAAGTTATATCTTTGTATAATAACGTATAATTTTGAAATATTACCGCAGGTTTTCGAACATGTTAGAAGTATTTTTCATATCTCATATAAAAGAATATTACACATTGAAAATTAAATAATATTGGTGTACATTATGTAATTAATTAAATAAATAATAATAAATAAATACACCCAACAGTAAAATACATAGTCCTGATCCTACATTAATATTACTTCTTGTGTCGTGGGTATCAGAAACTACGAGAGACATTTCAGTCTCACAAACACCCAGACCCGAGACAAATACTTGTGGGCCTCACAAATATTTGTCTCGGTGCGGGAATAGAACCCGCGGCCTCTCGTGTCACAGCAGGCGTCGAACCAACTGCGCCACGGAGACTGACATGAATTATATACGTATTGAACAAGAAGAAAATTATATCGCATGAGATCATTAACTGGTGTTCGAAAACTGCATTTTCTTAAAAAATAATTGGTTTTATGATGACGTTACAAATGCGTTTGCTTTATGTAATAGTGCTTATGTCATAATACTATGTGACGTCATTAAGCCGTAGTCATCGGTTAAAATATGAAAAGCTTGTTTTACAGATTGTAAATAATTAATACTACATAACATTATGTAGTGGTGTACATAGTTAGTTATATACTTACATTATGTATGTATATTGTGATTCGCTCTATCGACATCCGTCCAAATGAACTGTATATTAGTTAATTAAGGAAATTAATAAATTATAAAACTATTTATATTTTACTTAAGTATTCGATAAATTAAATTTTCATTTAAATTTTATTTGTTTTTCATTTTCACCTTACATATAATTATTAGATCTTAGAAAAAATCGGGCAAAGTGATATTGGATTTTTCTATTCATTATGAGCCCGGAGTCAGGAATTTGTACCCGATGGGGCGATAGGCTCGCCCCCTATCACATCGTGGGACGGAATATACAAGGCGAAATGTAGGTGTTCTGATAGCACCTCTGCCTACCCCTTCTGGGAAAAAGGCGTGTGTTTATGTATGTATGTATGTATTAGATCTTAGAAGTCTCTGAATTGTTTTATTGAAGTATAGTTCCAAATGTGGTTCCAGGCAATATACAAATGTTTTCATTAAATAACATTAGTGTTACAGAATCCATTATTTTCGAGTTTAATCAGTTAATGGTCCAAAATTATACAAATAATATAATATATTGTCGCTATTTCATCATCGAAACGATAGACGCAGAAAGCTTATTTCAATCAAACAAACCTCAAAAAATATTATCTTTGAAATCATATTTTTCTCGAATGAAATCTTTACGTTTCAATTATTTATTTTTTGATTGCGTAAACCAATAGTACCATTCACTGTGACCTGAGCTAATTTTAAATCATATACCAACATTTAATAAGAGGCGAACCTATAAATACGGAACACAAATCCCAATACCGAGCAACTCGAAGATCTTTCATCCGCAATACTCACAGTATATTGCCCGACGTGGGAATCTAACTCAAAAAACGGAATTCACAGCTCATTAATGCTGTCATTTATCTAAAACATAATACGAGTACTACTCGCACTCTTAATATCAACATGAAAATATAAATAATATAATTATTCTACAAGTTACCACCTACGTTACAAATAATCTCCACATTAACAAAGAGATACTGCCAATCATACCCCGCAAACAACCAGACGCCATTGCGAATAACACTGTCAATACGTCCATACCCCCTCTAGTGATACACCGTCAGCGCCTAATCACAATTCACGAACAATATTTTTATTACCGTTTTATATATAGATCGGTCGGCGAGTAGGCGGCGAACACGCGAGTCCGCAGCTCATTTGCATAAAACAACTTCAGTTGGATGTATTGCGACTTAATTGTGGCTGCCGTGGAAGCATTCGTGGTCGCGCGGGCGCAACATGCTCCCGAGGGCAAGATAAAAGCAATTCTAACATTTCATTCTAGCCTTGTACGGGCTGGCTTTATTTATAAAGAGTTTTTGAATGTATTTTTAATGTTATAATGTACTATTCAGCTGTACCTGCTATTCTAATAACATATGTAAAACTTAAGATTGTAAGTTTTAGTTTTTAAGCTAAACAGTTTAATAAGAAGTAACTAGAAAATTTAATAGTCATATTGGGTAGAAGCGTCATCAGAGGAAGTAGTTGCATCCTGAGCTCGCTAACACGCCAGGTAAGGTGCCTTATCAAAACCTTCCAATGTGATGTTGGACTTCTTCTTGAGACTGATGATGATGATGACATCGGAAATTGACTGACAATAGTGAATGGCTATCAATATACACATGAATCCAAAAAGTTCGAAGCGTGCCTTGGGATTAGAAACCGCGATCACCGTGAACATGTTGGCAGCCGCGTCTGGTCCCTTTACTAACAGGCCACCACTCACGCGCATGTAAAGTCCGCTAACCCGCGCAAGGCCAGCGTGGTGGACTGTATGGCCTAGCCCCTCTCAATCGTACTCTCGATTGTAGAGGAGGATCGTGCCCTGCAGTGGGACCTATATAGGCTGATACAGATATAGTAAGTAATTGTGTTACACTTAAACCGTACTGCAAATTAGAAGCTTCACATGCAGTGGAACATAACAAAAGAGCCTAATGCATAGTTAAATTCGTTTTTTATTAAGGTTCTATATTTATAATAATATAGATTTATTGAGAGATATAATTACTTAAATGATTAATATGGTTAATACAATAAATATAAAAAGCGAATAAAAACGTTCAGTAAGTGAGATTGCCGAATGCCCAAATACCCCTTTTGCTCGTCCTATCCTTCGTGTCCAGTTTGTGTTTGTTCGGCTTCGAGAAGGCCGGCATTGTGTCGAATACTTTATATATATTTATATCCAGTTGCACGTACCATTAGGTCTATCGTACAGATCATTTAAAATCTATTGGCGTGTGGCGAAATTTGTAACTACAAATAAAATTTAAAAATGTATATTTAACACATTCTTTGAGATATAAACAGACATTTATTCTCGTCATCTATTTGTATTAACATGTCCAATATAATAAAATGTGAAGAGAGAATAACTATTCTTATTATTTTAACAACTCTTTGTTATTTCAGTATAAAAAGCTAACTTGTAGTTGCTAAATAGATCCAAATTAATATCCGGCGGGTAAATAAAATTGTAAATCATTTGACAGCTATATATGAGACCGGTGCAACACTTGATAAATTAATTCAGATAGCTTTCACTGTACAATCAAATGATAGATAGTTTTGATTGATTCCAATGACGTTTGTGGGTGTACATTAAATAAACTCATATTTACTAAACATAGCACGAATACTTTTTATTTTGTCTGAAGATGAAACTTCTAACCTTGGAGGCATTATGTTCGATATAATAATCATTATTAATTGGCGTAATTTTTAATAAAAAGAACAATAACAAATTATACACGCTCATATTGAAAAATGGCAATTAAAATAACAGAATATTCTTGTATAAAAACATGCGTTATTATCATGTGAAAAACTCCATGATTTTTTTTATGTGTAAAAATAATAATGGTTTATATATAGCGTTCTCTTACATGATCAGGTATAGAAAAAAAACTTGTTTAAAACATAAACTTCACACTCCTTGTGATAAATTAAACTAATTTAAATTCCACACGAGTCGTGCATGCATCAAATGTCTTTTCTAATTTCACTTTCCTCACGAAAGTGTAAGATCAACCCGATTCATTGCATTTACAATTCAAACGGTGCTTATAAAAAGCTCGATTAAACCAACAATTGGGATCGGCGCGAGCGCACTTCGCCATAGATCGCAACAAGAGTACATACGCCTACTGGCTTAGACGCCCAGCATAACTTGACCCCTCAGTGGAGATATTGCTCCTGAACCCCGTGGATACTTCAAACTGGTCGTTTACACAGACCTATCAAAGTATCTTCTCGACAAAAAATATCTAATAAAGGCCAAAGAAAATAAACGATGGTTGGATCAATATGGTGTGTTGTTCGGAACAAAATGCTTTGTCATAGGGCGTAATCGAGGCGAGCAGTGGCGCCTTTGTTGCTGGCCCCGTCATCAGCTTTTTGTGACGTTATCTGATGAGTATTGCTCCCATTTTGTACACAAAAAACATCGGTCGTATGTCTACGCTAGTACAATCGCGATTGTATTGCCTGTCAAATATTTAAGCGATATTTTCAGCGAGCCGGAAATTATGTGCCAGCGCAGTATTTGTCGATATTGACCTAGATATAGTTTGTTTTGTTATGTTTTAAATAGCGTAAAAATGAAAATTACTGTTGTTTATTTTGTGTCTGCGAGTCTGTAGGCTGGTTTTTATGCTGATTACTTTGTAACGGTCTATTTTTCGATAGATGCTATTTGCGATGATGGTTAAAATCTAAATATTTTACTGAAAATGAGTATTAAATACTAAAAGTTATTTTTCCTAAGGAAAATACGTATGAATTGTAAACCGTGCTAAATTGAGAGCGATAAAAGAGATATTTTTAAACAAGTCTATTAGAAATTAATATATCATAATTAATATTCGTAGTGAATAAATAAGGAGACATCAATGTTTGACTAATCGTCCTTTAATATTAAAATCTAACGCACTTTTAATTTCCTATCAATTACAATTATCACACAAAGAATATATTACTAAAGTTGGAGAAAACCAATTTTAACACAAGCTAGGTATGGAAAACAAGTAAATTCTAGGGTACGATGAAGAGATTTAATAAAAAAATGTGTGATATGAACTTCTTTTTTAAGAAAATGCATGAGAAAACTGTATATTAGCTATAAGATAGGTGGTGGCAAAAGACAAGAATCCCAGTAGAAACGACGTATCATAGTTGCTAACACGGAATATGGTGAACTTGAAGGCATAGATCTCGATGAATTTCACAGTATCTTGTAGTCTTAGACGATATGCTTCATCTGTAAAACAAAATACATACATACATAAATGCACGCCTTTGTCGCACAAGGGGTAGGCACAGGTGTAACCAGAACACCCATGTTTCGCCTACTGTGTTCCGTCCCACGACGTGATAGGGGGCGAACCTATCTCCATAAACAAAATAAACATAATTTAATTTTAATATTCATCAATTCATATTAAATTTTAATCTAAATTATATATTATTACGATAGCTCTACATTACCTTCTTCTTTTTATATACAGTTCATATTAGTGGAAACTTTTAATTGACCATATCTATGTTTATGCGTTTTGCTATTACAACTAACATATAGCTGCAAGTTATTCTTAATAAAAAAAATGTTTATTTTTTACATTTTCTCAACGAAGAGACTACATTGCACCTTGTGGTCAGCAAGGTCGAGATAGAATATCCACCGAAGAAAAAAGACTAAAAAATAGGAAAGCTTTTGCTTGTGAGAGGCTACAACGGAGCATATGAAAGATGGTCGTAATAATGTATGTCGCCTTGCTCGAAACCGGCTATGCACAGGCTGAACTTCCAATCCCATCACAATTTCATGTGATACTTTCATAGTATAATTATATAGTGATACTATGAAAATGTTGATTAACTCTATAGTTATCCACGATTTTGTATGGTAAGCCATCTAACCGGATAAGAGTATCGTACCGCCATCATCATTATATTTCTTTGTTTAGCGGAAAGGATAGTAGAGATCCTTGGGACAGGCCTATTTTCAGTAATGGACTTTCTGGGGCTAAAAAAAGAGAAAGAGAAAGAGAGAGAGATAGAGAAAGAGAGAGAAAAATATCATACCTTTAATTTTAAGACTTTCTTTCACCAACAAAAGCTTGATCACATCAACTTCCTTGGTTATTAAATATACTATAACTGTAGGGATGGCCATCATCACTATCTGCGTGACAACATTTATCACTAGATACATATTTACCTGAAACAATTGCAATTGATGTAATAAACCCAATATGATATCAAATTAATTTTGGTGTAGGTATACAGGGTGATATTGAGATATGGGATTAAATTTACATACATACATAAGCTCACGCCTTTTTCCCGAAGGGGTAGGCAGAGGTTTTGTAGTAGTAACCAGGAAACCTACGGTTCGCCGAGTCTTCCATCCGACGATGTGATGGGGGGCGAGTCTATCGGCATATCTGGCACAAATTCCTGACTCCGTGCGGATAATTAATAGAAAAATCCAATATAACTTTGCCGGGCCCGGGATTCGAACCCGATACCTCAGCTTTGTAATCATACCGTAGTACAACCACGCCACCGAGGCAGTATTTAATTTATAAACCTCGAAATTTAGGATTAATCGGATTGTATAAGATTTTATGCGAGATATTGGTTTTAACAAACGGTGTCTTCACCAACAGCCCTACGGAGAGTCAAATATAAGAAGGAATATTTGGGTTATGAAAATTAAATTAGAAAGCTAGGCTGTTAAATATCTTACCTCATGAAACAAATTATTTATATGTATATAACACACTATCATTAAGCGTGCAAAGCAAGTAAATGCGTTGATGGCTACCTGTGAATAATACAATATTATATTTATATCCAGAAATCAAAATAACAGGAGACAAGCAGGACGAAAAATTTATATTATAAAGTAGATACATAAGTATTTATGTGTGATAGAGCCACGCTGTTGTCAACCATGACTCAGCATGAATGGGCAGGCTGGTCCACGGTGCTATCACTGTCTCACAGGAAATATACGTGAAGCGACTTAGCTGTCGCGTTTCGTTCGGTGAGTGAGATTGCCGGATGCCCAATATCCCTTTCCTCTTCCCATCCTTTTTCCTTCCCGCTCCCCTCCTGATTCTAAGGGCCGCCACACATCTTATAACCAAACGTGGACGGCAGTGATCACTTACCATCAGGTGATTTGTTTGCTCATTTGCCGGACCTATGCAATAAAAAAATATCATAGACGAGCAGATAATAGATTTGCCAACACATATATTTGGACAGCCTTCGTTGCGCAGTTGCGTAGACGCCAGCTGTACGTGAGGCCGCGCGTTCGATCCACGCACCGAAACAAATATAAGAGAATATCCACAAGTATTTGTTCCGGGTCTAGGTGTTTGTGAGACCTAAAAGTTTCTCGTAGTTTCCGATATCCACGACACAAGACTAAATCTTAGTGTGGAGTCAGGATTATGTAACTGATTGTTGAGTGTATTTATGGAGACAAGCGTTGCAGAAATTCGCTGGATCCACGCTGGTTCCAACAGGTTGATATAGATCTCTACACCCGAAGATCATTCAACAGTGGATTCCCTGTGGCTGAATAGAGAGAGAGAGAGAGAGAGGAGACAAACGAGCAGACGGGCTACCTAATAGTAATTCACGGCCGCCCATGAATAACCACAACGCTAGATGTATGGTAATTGGTTATCGGTCTTTCTTGACCACTACTCAGAAAATTGCTGTTGGTTTACTGGACTCATTATCATCATCATCATCGACGTCTTTTGTCACAGGAATAAAACTGCTGACTAAGGCTTGTCCTAATGATACTCATCGTGACCTGTCGGTAGTGATCTCAGTCGTATGGAATTAAAAAGTCGTAAATTTATACCATTCCCATTCTTATTTATGAACCTACATAATACTTACAACGGTCTTCACCGGTAGTTCATAACTGCGTAGATTGTTAATTAACCTCTTGTAAACTCGTATGCATTTCAACATTTCCTCATACGACGGCGCATGATCTACCTGAGTCCCAAGATTCGCAAAAATCATCCTCAAATTCTTCTTAACACGAGACAATCTCGTCAACAACAATTCAAAAAACAAATAGCGCGGAAAATAAAACATGGACAAACTAATGAACACGATGTTCACTCCGATACTTTTGAATAAAATTAATAAATTGAGATCAGTATCAAGTCTTATAAGTATGCTCTGGTAAAAAATACATAGCCTTGTGACGATATTGAGCACGAAAACTGTACGGGAGATGGGTATTGTTTCTTCGTGTGTGTGAATTTGGGTGTCGGAATCCATTTTGATCAGACGCTCGTAATAATTAGAAAAGCTATTTTTATTCCACAATAATGAGACGACAATGTTCAGTACAAATTCACTTACTATAGTCGAAAGGTTTATTAGAGAGAAACTTATAAAGGAACCATTTAAGCAGACATATGCCCAAAATATACCGTAAATTATACAATACAACGCAGCTGCCGAGGAGATGAACTTGTCTTTAGTTATTTCACTATATTGGCCTGAGAGGTTTAAAAGCACAATAAAATTTCGTATTGATAATATTTTTTGTATATTTAGATAACGGTTATCCATGGTTTTTGAAGCTGAAAACACCTTTAACACAATGAGGTGATCGATTTGTAAGCTACGAAGGCTTTCGATGTACTCGTACTAAGTGATATTGTCAATATTGAAAAGTGGATGAGTACGAGTCTGATGTTCGCCTTGTTGGTTCTATATAGACTAGTATGTAGGCAGTTCGATTATTTTTTTACAGCTGCAAGCAACTAAGGACAAAAAGCGCAGCATAGGACGTCCACCTACAAAGTGGTCAGGCGACCTAGTAAAGGTCGCGGGACGTCGCTGGATGCAGGCTGCCTCCAACAAGTGACTGTAGAAATCATTGGGGAGGCCTATGTGCAGCAGTGGACTTCCTTTGGCTGGTGGATGGAGGATGATGATGAAGGAACTACAAGCGCTCGTGCAAAAAACTTTCTTTACAGACTTGGTCAGAAAATGTCACTATGCGACCTTTTTTCCTAATCTTTCCTTTTCAGGTAAGGTTTAATAAAACGTTAAAGGTGTTTTTGTTACGGCGCCTACTTTATTTTAAATTTTGACCGTGCGAGACGCTTTATTTTCTGTACAAAGTAAAATATCCAAGAAACCATACAGTGCTTTACTAAAATATGCGCACAATTGAAAAGGAACCCTGAAAATAGGCTCAACTTTGTAAAATATGTATTAATCAATTTGGATTAATGACACACTGAAAATTAAATTGATTCCAATCATTCGATGGACAGATGACCTTATGAATGTCGTTAGATGACATTGAATAAAAGTCAGATGCGTATGAATTGAAGGTTTTAATTAATAGAGATAATAGTACTTTAACTTGCATTACAAAGATACTAGAATACGTCAGATAGTAATATATTTGTACTCGTATATATATTATGATATCCATCGAGGGGCGATAATTATATCTATAGCACCCGCACTAGGCCAGCGCGGTGGACTATATGGCCTAACCCCTCTCAATCGGACTCTCGATTATAGAGAGGCCCGTGCCCTGCAGTAGGACTTTTATGAGCTGATATAGTACAGACACAATCATGCCGACCATAAAAAACTAGACTCAACCCAATATATGCAATACATTTTCATATCATTACAGTAGGTCTTCTCCTATTGCCAGCCTCCGTGGCGTAGTTAGTTAGACGCCACCTGTGAAACGAGAGACCGCGAAGTCGATCCCCGCACTGAGACAAATGTTCGTGTGATCCACTGATATATAATCCGATCTGGGTGTTTTTGAGACAGACAAGCCTCTCGTAGTTTTTGATACCCACGACACAAGACTCGATGTTAGTGTGGGGTCAGGACTATGTATATGACTGTTGGGTGTTTGTAGTTATTATTTATTTATTTGTACGGAGCGGTAGTAAATGAACCAAAAAGCATTAAGACCAAAAGCTAATAACCCCTACTTCCTCTTATATTCGATGCTCCGTCTAATTTCACATATTGACAACATAGTGCTGTGTTTTTGAATAGTAGTGTTAACTTGTCATCGGGTAGCTGGCCTGATGGGGCATTTTGACACAAGTAATAAAATATATAACCTCTGTTATCCTGTTAATATTATAAAGGCCAAAGTTTGTGTGTTTGTCAATTCTTCACGCTCCAACGGCTGGACCAATTTTAATGAAATTTAGTAGGGAGGTAGCTAATACCATATATATAAACTAACCTATGCATTAATTCAAGAAATTAATAATTATATCGAAAAAATGTGGTACTCCCGTGGGATTATTAAAAAATCTTTCCGCTCACCGGCTGGACCTATTTTAATGAAATTTCATGGCCCCTGGCATCCTGTATTAACGCATAGGGTAATTTTATCCCGAAAATATAGTGTTCCCGTGGTATGAGCATGGAATTAAAATATGTACTATACATATTTACGTTTAAATATAAAACAGTACGCGAAATAGTATCTGATATGGACTGGACTCAAAAAGTACCTGCACCCGGCTGAAGCTGAGTCGGGCCTCTAGTTGAGGTACATATTATTTTATTTGCATCAAAAAGCTTCGAAATTTTGCTTTGCAAAATTCAACTTAATTATCAAGGTAATAAATAGGTCTTGAAATAAAATAAATGAAAAGTTAGATATTTTTTAATGTAATACCAAAACAAACAATGAAAGTAATTTTTTTATTGAAATTGCACGCTGAAAATAAAATTAATTTGACATAACACTATTCATTAAAGAAAATAGCAATAAAAATATATCTTTACACTGTCAAAAGAAGATATGAAGAAAACTGCTTAAGCAAACTAAGTATGAAAATTGAAATATTACTTGTTCCTTAAATCGTAAATCTTACGTAATGAAATCTTATATCCGTACTTCAGAAAGACTGAAAGTGTGCAAAATACCAAACAGCGAAGGCGACTAGTACATCTCTATTGAACCCTCCGTTCCTATACATCTTGTTTACCGGTCCATTATATTTAAAACTTAACGAAATACATGCGTAAATTGAAGCATTACTATTGTTTGTAATGTACAAAAACTTATGAAAGATTTGGTCATATTGGCGCCGAGTGGAAAACAGCGCAATAGAGTGATTTTTAATGGGAAATTCTTTGTGAAACTCAGTACATCATGCAATTTCATTTTGTATCTCGCATCTGGAAATAAAAAAAATAGTTTATAATATAAAATTAACAATAATATTCAATTTTAAATCGTGGGATTTATATGTTTGCGTTACAAAGTTTATTTTATAATTTGGCGAACCAAACAATATTTTGCATGTTTTATTTCATTTAAAATGATTATTTTGTTTTGATTTATTTTGTACAACCATTACCGTAGGATTCATTGGAAATGGTAGATGTACCTCAACCTAGACTTGGACAAACATCGAAACCAACTCAACCAAAAATTCGGGTATTAACCAATAACCATCCTTGGATTATTTTCTAGTGCCAATAACTGCCTTATTATCTTCATAATTGCTACCAGAATTTGAATTATATAAATATCAATTATATACCTTTACAAACGAGAATTTGCTTCGCTATATTTAATTTTATCAGATCAACTTCATGCGCCGTATATTCAGTGAGTATTGCAGGCATGAACGGTACAAAACTACCAAATGCAGATTCTAATGTTACTATAACAAAGTCCTGAAACAAATTTATGGAGTTTCAACTAATTATTATCAATTTCAGCTATAGAAAGTCCAGAGCTGAGTACAGACCTCCCACGAGGAGATTTTCAGCGAGTTTGCCTCCCTCAACTTCCAATAGCCAATTACGAATGAATGAATGTAATTAATGTGATCACGTTATCTACATCTGACACTAAGGCACCTATCCTACTGGCGTTTACGAGCATTGGCGTCCCTTGAACGTCTGCGCAACGTTACGCTGACGCTGCGGTTATCTTCGGGAATTCTGACGAGAAACACTACTGTTCGGTTTGTTCCTTCCACGAAAATTATATATTATGACATGTGCTATAACAAAAGTCATAGTGTCAACGCTTGACGTAAACTTCGCATCAACGCAGCGTCGACGTTGCGCAGACCTTCGAGATACTTCGAAAACGCCATTGGGATAGAATTATTAATTGTCTATTTTGACCGCCAGTTCTCAGTGGTTTTGTTGAAATAAAAACGCTTTTTTTTGCGGGCTTAGTAGCGGATAAGGTATTATTTTCATTTCATCTATTTGTTATGCCAATCATCTTATTTCTGATAAATATCGAAAGTAAACGGACATCGAAATCTCCGTAGCTGTTTTCTCACTATATCTATTCGGCTAGAGGAAGCCCAATGCTGAACATAGGCCTCCTCCAAGGATCTCAATATCGACTTGATGCAAGCGGCCTGCATCCAACGACCTCCTGCAACTGTAACTTGGTCGTCCGACCATCTTATATCTTACTCCAGAACTTTTGGCCACATCAACCATAAGTTCTTCGCGCTGTGTGCCTTTCCCATCCATGGCTCTTTTAATGCTGTCGACTGAATATGACGTGAAACGATAGTAATGCTCTATCGTTTCGTTCCGTAAGTGAGATTGCCGGATGCCCAACACACCTTTCCCCTTCCCATCCTTTTTCCTTCCCGCTCCCCTCCCAATTGGGCAGGCAACACATCCATGATCCAGCGTTGTGGATGTTCATAGGCGGCAGTGATCACTTCCCATCAGGTGACCTGTTTGCTCGTTTGCCCGACCTATGCAATAAAAAAATGCTCTGTAATGTACTCGTATTTATAAGTGAAACCAGGTTTTGGTGTCTTACTTAATCACTAGCAATCAACACACAACAATTACACACTTCTCTCTATAAGCACTGTGCTAAGTAGGACGAAAAATGTAGTTTAGTTCGCTAAATTCTGCTCAGCTTTAGGAATATTTATTCATCTCATAAATTACATAAAAGGCAATGGCAGCGTACATATTACATGTATTAAATTGATTACTGTCAAGATTATACTCATACTCATACAAAGTGATATTGGATTTTTCTATTCATTATCAGCCCGGAGTCAGGAATTTGTGCCCGATATGGCGATAGGCTCGCCCTCTATCACATCGTGGGACGGAATATAAAGGCGAAACGTGGGTGTTCTGGTAGCGCCTCTGCCTACCCCTTCTGGGAGGAAGGCGTGTGTTTATGTATGTATGTTATACTCATACTCACCGTATTATTGGACGTCAGCATTGAAAAGTTTACAATAAGAACTTTGACAAATGTATTAAAAATACATAATATCATCTGAAACATAAAAAATACATGATGGTTGTATTCATTTAAGTTTATATTTGATTATTTTTGAGGCAAAATCATCACCTAACACTTGTAAAGGTAGAATTGTTCCAAATTATGCAAAATTTCGCGTAATCTACCAGACAGATCTTGTTCATATAATAATCTTATTTAATTATCATAATTATGTGTGATTGGCTTACCATTGGTTTAATGTACAGACTTGTTGAGTGGACAATCTTTATTAAACTTTCATACGAGAACATGCATTGCTTTATGCGCTCATATTTCACCATCACCTGATCTTCGTTTAGGTAAGTCGGCATCCTCAAGTGCATATACAATTCTTTCCTTATACTTCGCATGCGACGCCACAACAATTCAAAAATTACCATTCTGGTTATATGATGCATGTACGACGTCATTACCAACCCCTCGTTTCCTAATTTGTACAAAACTTCCGAAAATTCCAAATCATTTGAAGAAAAAAAGAAAATCATCGAAATCGTTTGTCGTACGAAAAACATTATAATCACAACGAAAGTGATCGATATGTTTTCGGTCCATATCGATTCTGTATGTTCTATTCCTATCGATTTAACTTGCGTGCAATAGTTGAAAAAGAATACTTCGCCTGTGCATATAGATAGAACGAGGCTTAGTGCGTTCTCGATACAATGCATATATAAAGAAGCTAGGTATTGAAAAGGAACGTCCGATTGCATGCTACATTTCTGACTTACGACGTTGAAAGCTATACAATACAATTTACCGATAAAGGAAAAAAATACGTTGGAACTGAATTTATAGTATACGCCGCAAAGTAACCTCATCTTCATCATGACTTCTATACTTGGTATGTATTTGAACTTTCCCATTGTTGATGTAGTCTTACCACACGCGTATGTTTCACGAGTTTTGTTAGAATGGCGTGTCTTCATTTAGTTGGCTGTATTGAAATAGCTTTTGTACGAGTAATATTGATCACTCTTGAATTGTGTATTGGTTCGTCTATATGGTATAGAAATGTGTAGTTGTAATTAATAAAATTGAGTTCTTTTTGTATATTGAGGTATTCAATTACTTTATTGAAAACAAATAGGTTTGTTGTAATTTTATATTTAATCTTTTATATTTTTATCTTTTACAATACAAATTCCTTGTGCAACCCACAGGATGACTAAATTTATCGGGATAAAAAGTAGCCTACGTATTAATACCGGGTGTTGGCTATCACCATACCAAATTTCATCGAAATCTGCTGAGACGTTTCTGAGTTCATCACGCACATCCGCACAGACAAACAAACTGACAAAACTTCTAATAATCATTATTTTGGGTTCTATTATGTTCATACAGTCCCTCCCCCCTCCTCATAGTTTTTATCAAATATCTTTCATGTACAGACGTCGATCGATCGGTTACAAATTTATTTTATGTATAGATATTTGGTATCATAAGGTAGCTGTACCACCGTCGGCGATGATCTAAGCTATGTCCAAAAAAAAAAAACAAATCGGTGTAGTAATTTAGACCACAACTATGTTTCTAATTTTGGTATATTTCAGACATTATACCTGTCCCATGCTAATCGCGTGTAAGATACTCTAATCATGTATATGAAACGTTGCCACATAAAATTAATGGTATTTCGCATTTATACATTTTATGACGATGAGAAAGGCTTTTAATTGCTTTGAGAAGCGTATTTTTTATTCACTCATTTTTTTTTATTTTATTTAGAGCACGGATATTTACAGCCGCCTGATTTAATGTCCCTGTGTTAGTTCAATCCTGTCTATTCTTTTAATTTTTTAAAGTAAGTAAAAATAAAATGTTTACTGTGAGTTATCCTAAATATATAAACATAAAAGTCCCGTGTATTTTAAACATGAATTAATTATTTGAAACTTAATTATTTCTAGATAGTCAATCAACACGCTCTACAACAGTGAAGGAAAACATCGGAAAGCTGCGCGCCATAGCGATTCTGAAGAATTTCTATTGTATGTAGAAGTCCGCCAACCCGCACTAGGCCAGCGTGGTGGACTATACTTCCTAACCCCGCTTAATCGTTCTCTAGATTGTAGAGAAGGCCCGTGCCATGGAGGGGAACGTATATGAGCTAATACAATAAAAAATATATATATTTAGTAGCATGTTTCTATTTTCGTACTATTAAGTAATGCTATGGATCTTATATCTTTAATTCCACTTTCAAGTGAAACGAATCACAGTTCATCAAATAAGCCGCTGATGAAATCATAATTAATCTTTCTATAACAATAATGCGTCGACTCCACGTAAAATTAGTATATAAGTGTAAGCAAAAAGTCATTTTGAATTTACCGTAATTTTTACTATTTTTTTAATTTTAAAATAACCAGTTTTACACTCCATCATGTTATATTAGCGGTCTTACGCAAGCAACACTAATCCAATCATAGTGTCACGCCTACTAAAGACTTCTCGTAAAATAACTTGCCAGGGTCGAGTTGAGCGATCTGTAACCGGGGTTCCGTAGCAATTATTTAATGAAAATATTTTAATGATATAAATATTTATTACATATGATGTTTGTAAATAAGGTTTGAAAGTTAAAGCGGAAAGAATTGTAATACAAGAAGTAAGGGATTTTTGTTCTTATCGATTAAAAAATTAGCTTAAATAAATTCATACTGTAATAGTTTCATTTTTTAACTATCGACATAATATACTTCAATAAATATTAAAACAAAAAATAATCGTTCTATTAAAAATATACAAAAGTGTACGTATAATAATGTAGCCGACAATGACGCACTGATTATAATGATAATATTCGAAACTGAACCCTGAAAACCAAAACACAACCACAACCAGCATTTAAAATACAAGAGTGTTAATTAACTGACACGTTACCTCTGATTTGCGCGTCTCGTAATAATATCGATTAAAATTACGATCGCTGCTTGAATTAATCGATAATTGTTCATAAATCATCGGTGTTCGATTTGCAAGCGCTATCGGGGTGCGAAGAAGTGAATTTATTGCCGTCGCATAATGCTACGAGGTGGCGTGCCAAGCGTACATAACTTCGGAACGAGCGCCAATCTGTGTTTATGATGTGCCTCGGCCAGACTCGGCCTGAAGATGCAGTATCTAATTGTGACGTTTGCATGTACGTACTGGCGGCGTTCGGCGTGGGTTTATCTCGATTATGTTAATGACTATCGATTGTATGCGCTATTGGGATAGTTTTGTCACGTTTTTTGTTGTCTAATTTACAGGGTTATTTTGATCTGAGTATTCAAATAACAGGAGGTTTAGAATCATAAATATAATCCATTAGTAAAATAATTTGACTTTTTTTTTCAAAATATTCCGTAATTTTTATCCTCACAAAACAAAGTAGGTAGGCAATACGCACGACCATAATAAGCCCATTGATAAACTACACAAACAGACATACGCGCGTGCGCGGCTGTGTATAGAAATGCCCGGCGACCGTGCTTGTAGCAGATGTTGAGTACCTATAATTTGAACAATGATTAGGATATCATGAAATTTAAAGAAATGACGTATTACGTGTTTTGAATATTTTGCACCAAGTGTTTATCAGTATTAAAATTTGGTCAGACTTTGAAACCCTGACTTTGACTTTGACTTTGAATAACCCCGTATATTTCGTTAATACTTTGTAAGTTTTGTAAAATTAGTTTTTTATGAATCATCGTTTCTTGTGTTCTAGTGGTAATATATTTAACGCAAAAAGAGTATCTGTCTGTATCAGCCTAAGCACGCCTTCAAAATTCTTGTCGTATAGTTTAAAATATCTATAACATGTAGACCGCCTCACGAAGTTTTCTACATCGTTAAATAGACAACAAGATTATGTTAATCACGAATATATCATTGCGCTTATTTTAATATAAACAAACAATAACTTATATTGTACATGTCCTCTACAATATACTATTTTCAAAAGTTATTTTCTGTGTTAGATATCTCGATTATCGTTGTTATAAGATGTAAAAGTAAGATCCGTTTATTACCACATCGACTTATCTTCGTGAACTTTGAGCATTGACCGGTGGTCACATCTTAAATGCCAGTAAAAGGCCATTTATTTTTAGAATTCTAGCCTAGACGTAGATTATCGAAAGTATCGTGATGGTTTCGTCGATAATCTACGTGATGGTTATAGAATAAACGTTTTGTATCGTCTTAAAAATTAAAAATGTAGATGCGATGCTTTTCACATATTTTCTGGAGTGTCAAACAAGCAAGGCTAAGCTGCTTCAAATAAGTCGCTGTAAAGATTCTTATGGGAGGCCTATCTTCAGTAGTAGATCACCTTTGACTGAAGAGAGACAGAAGCATGCTGATTATCGCAGCGTCTGACGCCCGACCACAGTACGGAAACTAATGTTGTTGTGCACACGCTTCTAACAGGTTGCAGCCGAAATCCTTCATGGAGACTTTTGTTGAACAGTGACCTTGTGACTGAATATGATCTCGATAGTGGTAAGGGAAAATATCGCCCTGAAGGCGGCGGTAGTCACTAACCATCAGGTGAACCGTATGCTCCGTTGCAGCCTAACATAAGAAAGGACGCAAACTACATATTGAGACTGATATAACTTTTCTTAAAATTACAAACTCGTAAAAAGTTATGTACTCGTCCCGGTGATTGAAGCCAGGACCGTATTATAACCCATAGACGTAACCACTAGGCATTCAATCAAATATGCACGGTAGACCTAGAATAAAACGTTTAGAGTAGTTCTGTTGCGTTAATATTATAATGGTAAATATTATTTTTCTTCTATCTCACGCTAACATATGCTATGAAAATATCTTCTATCTCTTTTCCATTGCCAATCGATTATCTCTGATATATCCAATTTCAGGCAAATAATGCTTTTTTGAATCGTTCAAAAAACCCACAAAGGATTTTTCGATGTTGAAATCAAATTGAAAACGTGAACTAGATCAGAATTTATTGCAAATTAAATAAATAGATATATTTTATTTCGCTACAGTTACATTTTAAAGTGGATAAGACTCCCGTAGAACCGGAAAGAATGGCGTGATCGAGAGAAGGCCTATACCCAGCAGCGGGTTGATACAGGCTGAATAGTAGTAGTAGTAGTAAATTTAAAACAGTATGTAGTTTTGTATCTTACGATACAACACCGGCAAAACCACCGGTTGGATCATTACAAACTAAATGAAAGAAAAATTGATTCTCTATGAGGAAACAAAGCGAGAAGAGCTCTACAGCCTCCTTATTTTTTCATAGTAATAGACGAAGTCTTTAGCACTTATTTCTCTTACAATTCCACCCTATTTTTAACTGAGCATTAAGATATCTTATGTTATTTATCTATGGTATAATAATACCCATATTATGTAATACTACGAATAAGTATCCTCTACAATTTATGACAAGGATTTAAGCCATAGTCCACCTGGCTTAGTTAATAAAAATCACCACAGAAGAAATTCTTTCGAAAATTCCCAGGCTTTACATTCTTTACTTTTCATTCAACGTTAAACTGAGCGATAATTAATTTAAAATGTAATAACAAATGTGTACGTTTATTTATAAATAGTTGTATTTATGATGAACTATTTAATCACTTATAAGCTATTGGAGATTTTTTTATCTTTATTTTTATACTGCCCTCTCTTTCTCCATTTATTATATCCATCCAAGGTTTACTGGTAGAGATCGCTTATAAGCGATAAGACCGCCTTTTTTACTTTTTTAAATGATGTCTTTATAATGTTCTTTTTTCTTTTTGTTTACAATAACAATTAAGTAAATAAATTGGAAAAGTCAAAGACAAACCTGCAACTTTAGATTTGACAGATTGTCTAAGTACTATACTTATCAAATTATAAACATCAACCAGACAATTAGACAAAAGGCACGTGTAAAAATTCTCCATGTAAAACACATCCGCAGTCCATAAGTCTAATACGAACTTAATGTCATGCGCATAAAGGAAGACCGTTGGCGCAGGTGCGTGTTCACCTGTTGCGCCTGCTCCCGCCTCCCCCTCCGTTCCCTGTTACCTCACCCCCTCACCTCCCCTCGACCGTTGGATACGTTGGTGACGTAATATGTGATTAAATCAATGACAGGAGCAAAAAACCTGACGCTTTGATGTAGATTGCTGTGTTGTATTGTCGGGATTAGGGGTGGTAGGGATATTATAAGACACCGAGAGGAATAAAAATCCTTTCTTACATAAACCGAGAAAATAGTGAATGGCCACGTGATATGTACGTACATTAAAAATAATCAAGTGCCCTGATTATGAAATTGAAAAGGACATAATTTAATTCGTACAGTTATTTATTGGATAAATCAGTTTTTTTGTGATTACTCATCCGTTGGTTTTTTCACCTCAGAGATTTTCTTTAAGTATATTTCAAAGCCACACGTTTTAGGGTGTCCTTTGTTCAATTAATAAATATGAGAGTTTTATATATTGTAATTGAAAGATTATTTTTGATCACGAAATGTTCTATTGATTTTTTAGCAGAATTTGATACGTTTTGCTCGTGATTATATTTGAAAATAATTTTCTGTGAATGCTAGGTTTTTTGCATCAGTAATGGAGAAGCAAATTGAATTTCTCTACAACATATTTTTTCCTGATAACTAAATTCAAATTTGATTTGGTACCTTTTGAAAGCTTAATATGGTGTACTGGATATAATCATTTCATTTATATTATTTTGTAAAGTGGGGCGTGTAAATTATATTCGCTTGTATGGTTTCCTAATTTGTTAATAAATATTTTATAAAAAGGCTAATTTATTTAACACTTGCGATTTTTAGGTCAAGCAATGCTTTATGTTTTATATGGAAAATCAAAAACCCTTGTAATTTATTTATTGGATTCTTCAAACTAGGATTCAGATAACCTCATGCTCGTAAAAACCTAAGCTAAATTTAGTTACATAATAATGTATTGTACCAAACCCATAAAGGATTTGAATGCAGAAAGGAAGTTGTCTCTTAAAAACGGTAGTTTCGTTAAGTTCTAAAAACTTGCCACATATTTTTTACTTTGTGTGATCTAATTTATAAAATAAAAATATCATTATTATCGGGTCTAACAAAAACAAGAATTGAAATAACATTCAAACAGAAATTTATTGAAGTTACGCACTGATCATTATTCAGGGCCGTAAGACCCAGGGTATCATGCATTTTCTTGACATTAACACGATGAGGTCATTGCCGATTTTTCTTTGATAAGATATTTTTTTTTAACCTGGCACGATAAAGTGACTACAGCGCGGTTCATGGTAAGCGCAATGTAGTAGATAGAGTCCCATCCGTATTTCTATAAAATTATGCCGGCTTGATAGTGTCCGGATAAACGTAGGAGTAACCCAAAACGCGGTATACTCACGTGAGACGCTATGATGGGTCCTTAACCACTATGATCGGAGCTCACTTATAATCAACCATCAGCAAATTGAGCCTACAGACAGATTTTTGCAAATATCCCAATAGCCTGCGAAAATATACAAGTGTTGTAAGCTACACAATGATCGGTGCGTATGGTGGGCAGAATTCCTACATCCACAAGAAATAAAAGATATAGAAAGAAGGCAACAAACGAATATCGCAAATAAGAATAAAAACAAAACAATGGTTAGAACCTTTGTTTAGAATAGCCTACGAAAGTACAGAAATGTAATGAAATGATTGGTACGAACGGTCCTGAAGCAGAGAGTATCATCGATTCAGTTGACATAAGTTTAATAAGATCGATTCCTACCAACTTCTATCCACGTGAAAGAAAAGATAGAGAAATAAGGGAACAACAACAACACCAAGAAAAAAGAAAACACTAAGAAAGAAGGTAGCAAACAAATGTCCCAATAGCCTGCGAAAGTACAGAAGTGTAATGAAGCTACACAATGATCGCTGGGTCGGGACAGGTGCGGTGGGCACGCGCCGACCGTTAGCGGTAGAAAGTGCGCGACCGCGCCGGCACGCGAATAATGCCACCATGATTTCGCGTTAGGCGGACTCGTTTATTTGCAAGGGAATTTATTGTTCGTATTGTGAACGAAAAGTTTCAGGGGTTGCAGAGATGTGAAAATTAAGTATTAGGTGTAGTAACTACTACACCTCATCCAACTGGATGCTATGTGACTGAAGGTCAATAGTCATCGATTGCAGTGATTGTGGTTAACTCTGCTCAGAATAGTATGTCAGACAGATGGAGTCAGTCAACAATCAACAGGCACTCTATACAAAATTTCGTAAATTATAAGGTCATTCAGAGATTAGGCCCATGCAAAACTTTACCCTGTCTCGTTTACAGCATTCGATTCGGGCACGATTCGGGCTGATGCAGATTGTCGCAGATAATCCTAATAATTAGCCTTCGCGGTTAATGCGATTGTCAGACCCAGAGCCATTCCCAGCGTTCTCTTTTGCAATACTACAAATAAGAAAAGGCTTTGTGCCTAATCCTAAAGTGTTATGTATACTCAAGTTTTATCAAGTGCATCGCTAACTCTCTTCCGTTCTTATAATATAAAAAGCAAATTGTTTTGATGAGAGTCTCGTCTAACACTGAATGTATGGTCACTATACCACCTTACCGAACATGCTAGTGTGATTAATGTCTGAAGGAAATTTGACGGCTGCTGTTGTTTTATCTACTTAACTACACGCCTGTAGTTTTTTGCCTCCACTCAATACGAATGTAGTCCAGTTGTTAATGTCTTGGCATTATGTCTAACGCGCCATAGATTATGTTATAGATGCGGCTTATTGGATGTGTGTGCAAATATTGGATCAATCAACCTTGATCTGTTAGCGTCTGGAGTCTCAATTATATTTACTTCTTCATAAATTTTCAAAGACCAACACATGATGTACTTATTTGCACTAACTGCAAGAACAATATAGGATTATAGGCGCTGCGAAGTGATGGTTACGATTTGCGTGTTTTAGTTATGCTAGCTTGATCGAAATCAGATAGGTATAAATTGGCTACAGTAGGACGCGTCACAGATCCATTATTTCATTACACTTGGTCTATGACGTCAGTTGCAATCCTGATTTTATTATGATATCCGTGACCGCGTGTGGGAAATCACGAATGAGATCTGAGTCGCGCCCGTCGATTTTATCTGTGTGTAAATAGCTAGCAAGTATAATTTTACGACAAACAAGTATCGGATCTGCTTATGCTATGTTCATTGACGGAAACATCGAATATTCTCAAGCCGGTGAAAGAGCACTGAATGAAATGACTGTTTTAGTTTCCAAACACCAATTTACTAACAACTAGATGCGTTTTAATAACGATAATTTTTTTAATACCATTTTATTTCCCGATAATACATACATGTATTGATGTTTATTTTTTGTACCATGGAGGTAAATACATCATCAAAAATGATCACCATTTATAATATCGTACCTACAAAATATGACGTATTGGCGGCTAGTTTGTCCCAGGGAAAAGGCAACATCATGGAAGTGGGGATGTACGAATCGTTCGTCCTTCCACAAACACACTATCACACGTTTGATGTCTTAAAATCGATATAGCCTCTAATAGACGATCGAAAATGGAGCGCCCGTACGACCGTACAGTGCGGTGTGTTGTGCGCAACAGACGAGAGGACAATTAGAATTGCTTATTGTATGGTTTGGATCGCACCAGCCGCATAGACAATAATAATAATAATGTGCGACGGACTTCCCTCAACACGATCAAATATGGTCCGGAGTGCACTAAGTTCGTATTTCGCTCCGTACCATGTTCGGTCGTCTGTTACGGGCTTTAGACAACACCATTATGCCTATCGATAAGTTCGTTCATTTTACAAACAAGCTATATGAAAAACAAGTACACGTGTACCTATTTGTACATCCAAGAAATTGATGCGTATTATGTACTATCTATTTTTTGTATTATGTAAATGTAACATCAGTTATAACGTTTAGCATACGTACAGGTGTGTTACATGGGGATGCGGGCCCTTGAAGTTTAATTATAGCGAAAGGGAACTCGGCAACTGTCTGCTAACGGACGAAACTTCCTTCATTTATTGATTCCGTTTTTAACAAAGGACAGTAAGTGCTTGATTTTCGGATTTGTACGCAGGTTTCCTAATACTACAGATCTATAGGGATAACCCCTTACATGCGATCACCGCCAAATTCTTACGAGTGTTGGAAAAATGTTAGCAAACTTTTTCTAAAAATTTATATGCAATACCCGATAAATCACTAAAAATGCATATAAGTATGTACATATGTATACGTAATCATCGTGGTTGTATCCTGTCCTCATGGGCGGACTCTATAGATGATGTCTACTTTACTCGATCGAGACATATATTTTTACAATTCATAGACATGTTAAATTTCTTTAGCTTCGATGTTTGTTTATGTTGTCACTGATATGGCTGGTACTCCAGCCATAGGTTCAGCTGATCGACCTTATTCAATCAGCTCAACCTATACTCATTTTCCCATCCATCCTCACTAGCCTTGTTTATCTGCTTAGTTCATCGAAATGGTCACCCACAATAAATTGATTTTGGAACATTACACGTCACCTAATGACCAATGAAGCAAAGTAACTTACACAAGTATTCAAAAATGAAATTAAGTTGTGCCCACGATCTCTGGCATTCGTGGCGTAATACTGTTTTTAGATGGTTTGCGCCGCTCGTGCCAGGACCACAAAATTTCCGTTCGTCACCCTCTGCTGGGTGATCTGTTTTAGGGTCCATTGTAGTCAAATACAATAACACAGCAACTCATTTCATTCCGAAACCTCACGACTACGATACGTGACCATTGCGTACCACCAATTGACTGGCAAATGGAATCGATTCTCAGAATTGTATTTAGTATCTGCTGCGTGAACTGGTTCAAAGTGTGGAAGCCAGATTTTGGCTTAGACAACCTTTTCAGAATAACGGACAAGATTCTGAGAAAATAGAAGTTATTTATTACCTAAAACTGAATAGAGACGATTCACCCAAATACCTCTTATTTCAAAGCATCTTATCCGTTTCGCCACGAACCTACCTTGATAGCCTCCGTGGCGCATTTGGTCAGACGCCGGCCGCGGGTTCGATCAGCGCACCGAGACAAATGTTTATGTCTTCTTCAGGTATTTTTTTCGGATTTGGATGTATGTGAGACAGAAAAATCTCTCGTAGCTACCTGATACCTGATCCTGATCCTGATACAAACGACACCATACTCGATCTTAGTGTAGGGTCAGGACTATGTATGTGACTGTTGGTTGTATTTATTTATATATTAATGCAAATGCGATACATTATTTTTATAAAAGGACCACTGATTACATTTCTGCCGAGGAGTTTGTATGCAATTTAGTAATTAGAATATTCTTTAAAATATAGAAATTAAATAATGTAGTTTTATATCATTTTGCAAATATACTGCAACGATAATGATGCATTTTGTGCTATAGGCTAAATGATGAGGACTAAGACCATGAGGCCATGAAACTAAACATACAAGACTAGGTTTCGCTGTATTTCCAAGACGCCTTTTACTGCCAACAGCATAGAATTGGACATGTTTACTTAATTCCCAGTAACAGCAAATTTAAATCACCACTTAAACGTACAACTCAATAAGGTCCCAACAAGCCGAGTACGACTGCAA
This sequence comes from Theretra japonica, assembly GCA_033459515.1. Classification (NCBI taxonomy): domain Eukaryota; kingdom Metazoa; phylum Arthropoda; class Insecta; order Lepidoptera; family Sphingidae; genus Theretra; species Theretra japonica. The sequence continues at coordinate 3,466,540 of CM065938.1, read as the reverse complement.
TTAAACGGAATCATTTCTCAGCATTCTCATTTCCTCTAAACCATTAGAATTGGTACGAAATTTTTGTTCAATGGTTGGTTCAGTATCCATCGTTGTGGATGTTCATGGGCAGCAGGGATCACTTACCATCAGGTTACCTGTTAAATAATAAAAAAAATCGAGTATTGTTTAATTTGGAGATCTAATCAAAGCCCAATTTTAATATCTACCATACCAACTCAGCTACTCTTTCTTATCGTTCCCTCACTGCTGAGGAATGCGACAACATGTGATGTTGCTCCATCGTGTTCGGTCCTGGATGGCATGGACTAGTATAAGCTACCACTAACGCCCTTCTTCACGATGTCTGACCATAGAGTTACCACTACATACATACATACATAAATTCACGTCTTTTTCCCAGAAGGGGTAGGCAGAGGCGCTACCTTGACGCCGATATTTCGCCTTATATGTTCCGTCCCACGATTTGGTAGTGGGCGAGCGTATCGCCATATCGGGTACAAATTCCTGACTCCGGGCTGATAATGAATTGAAAATTATATTATCACTTAGCCTGACCCGCGATTCGAACCCGAGACCTCAGCTTTGCTATGGTAGTACAACTACGCCACCGAGGCAGTCAATTACCACTACGTATTCGAGTATTAAACAGTCAAGACTCTTCAAAATGTAATTTAAAATTCTCAAAGGTGTTAGCATGACAGTTGTTATAACTTATAAGCCCATACAGAACCCTTAACCACAAAATCACAATACTTTTTTAATATAAAAAATAGTGAAACTGAGCAAGGTGCGTTGGACCGTACCGAATTCGTCCACGCGACGAGCCGTCACGGGTGCGGTGCGCACGCTTACGACTTGGCTGCCGGCCGGCAAAAAAAGCCGGGCTGTGCTTTGTCATCGAGATTGGAGTAAGCCGTGTTGGTATTGTTAGTGCTTGGTTTATTATGTTTATTAGGATGTTGAGTTGGTGTATGATGACAGTAAGGATTGATTTTTCAATCGTTAATAATAGAAGCCAGAGCATAAACAGTACACAGAATGAGTGTATTGGTAAAAAAATGAGAAATATACAGTAAAAAATAAGCCTGTTTTTTTTTGCCATCATGAATTTCTTGTCCGTACTTGGACTAAATCGACTGATCTCCTTCAATGATAATCATGGATCTCCATTGACCTTTTTCAACTTCAGTTGTCGTCGTCGTGTCACACATATTTCCGTAACGCTCTCGTTATGCATTCACTAGTTTAACCCCAAGTAAAGCGTGCCTAAAGAAGTTTTACTTCAAAAAATGAAAGATAAATGGATCACACTTCGTAACAAAGAAAGGTACTTCAAGCAAATTATTGCAGGAATATTTTTTTCTTCATAGCGTTGGATACTCAAGCTAAGAATTTACTTTTCTGTAATAAAGGGTTTTTTAGACAACACCCTCACGTACAAATATCCAATAAGTATTTATTTCAAGTTTATTTAAAAATACAATTACAAACAGACAACCGCACAATCCCCTTTTCCATACCTCCCCTCCAACGCACGTAGATCACAAACAAACCTTTATTCCGCAAAGCTTTCGATATTTCCAATAAAAACGCTCCATTGACCATGTGTCGCGCATATGTTCTGGTACATACTCATAACAATACTAATTCTTACTCACAACACCTTTTGTCGTTTTTTTTATTTTACCCTTTTGTACGCCGACGTCAGAATGGTAGCGTATAAGAAGTCAATTAGAGCTATTGTGCTATTGAAGAAGATGGATTAGTTTTGCTTTGTTATTTAGAATTTTCATTCATAAGTTGGAGGGGATGTGGAGATTTTTTTTGTAATTATAAATACTGTGTACTTATATTTTGGCTTTATCTGTATCTGTAACAGCCCATATAATACATCTCACTGCAGGATACGGGCCTCCTCTAAAATCGAGAGTAGGTACGATTGAGAGGGGTTCGGGCATATAGCCCAGTTTCCACTACGCTGGCCTAGTGCGTGTTGGAAAACTTTTACATACCATAGAAATTCGTCCGAATTGCTAAGGTAAGCATGTTTCCTCACGATGTTTTCCTTCACCGTTATAGTGCGTGGTGATTGACTATCAATACACACATGGCTCTAAAAAGTGAGAAGTGTGCCCTATGATTTGAACCTTTACCCACAGTAAACACGTTGGCATCCGTAACCATTAGGCCACCACGCACTTAATGCTTTAATTACCGCTTGATTTTAATAAATGAAGCTTGTTTAACGAGAAATAGACTCATATAATGGCCAGTAAACACCGTGGTCGATATTTTTTCTAAAATACGAAATAATTCATTTGATAAAGTGACCAGCAGCGTTCAAAAAAACCCACAATAATTGGAAAACCATAGTCGCTTTTCTAGTCTTTGGAGAAATATATGATAGCAAAAAAATAGGTGTACATAGGTTGACTTTTAGAGTTCCGTATGAAAATTAAACATCTAAAATTGTATAAAAATATCGACATTTTATATCTTCACGAAACAATATAATTTTATCGGATATTCAAACTAATGTCCTTTTTTTTATCAGCCCATATACGTCCCACTACTAGGCACGGGCCTACTCTCCAATCGAGAGAATCGATTGAGAGTGGTTAGGCCATATAGTCCACCACGCTGGCCTAGTGCGGGTTGGCGGACTTACATACCGTAGAAATTCTTAAAAATCGCTACGGTATGCAGGTTTCCTGACGATGTTTTCCTTCACCGTTAATTTCCTTGCAAGCTACCAACTTAGCACCGCGGTCCTTATTAACAAATGTTTAATATCGTTCCATACACAAACCTGATTGTGGTCCATAAATCATTTTCACCGATATAGTACGCGGCTAAAAAATAAAGCATTAAATCTTATAGCAGGGGTTGTAAACCTTTTCTTGAAAAGTTTCAAAAATAATTTATTATTTAACACGATAATAGAGAAGCTGATTATGTTATAGGAAGCCTCCTATAACATAATCAGCGTTCGATCTAGTTTTTATCAGATACGTGGTTCGAAGAAATATTGCAAAGCTTATAGCATCTCAGAAAATACGTAAATACTTATGCATAATTGGGTAAGTAAATGAACCTTAAATAAAAATGTAAAAATTAATCAAATTCGCGATAAAATCCGTAAGAATTAGTTTTATTTCAATATATAAACAGTATTATTCTGAATTAAATATGGTCAAAAAATACATGCTGTAGTTTTGCCAAAGGTGCAACACCTCTGTCGTGCACCAAAAGGAAATTACTGAATACCAAACCAAAAAAAAAACCTACGCGCTACCGACTGTGCAATCTCTAACACCGAAATAATTTAGAAACCAACCCTACCGCTTTTTAACATTTTCGATATCCATTGACGGTTTTGTACCATATAAAATAATTACACCTGGAAATAGCGAGCAATGTAACGCAATATTATATTAAAAATCGACGCGTATAAAAACGTACTTGTTTACCGTAAATCGTTTCGTGTGAAACAGCCACGCCCGCCGAATGATACACACCAAGCAATCAGCTGGTTATAATTATTTAATTAATATTTTCGCCTACAGTACATACCCCCTCCATTTCTAATGATTTAGTGTTAATTAGAAATAGGCGTGCGTTAAAAATCAAAGGTAGCTATTTGAAAATAGTAGCCAATTGACTACCGATTTTTTATGAATGTTATTTAATTTGCAATATAATTATAATTATCAAAGAAAAGCAATTAAGGAAGTTTTTATTTTATGTTATTATACTTAAACATTTGTTTTTTTTTTGTTTAAGTTAAAGCACGTAGTTTTGTTCGCATTCGAGTTATTGCTGATATAAATATACATCCAGATAAAATTAAAAAAAAACAACAACAATACAACTATAATAATTTATCAAACTAATAAATACAACACTTTTTTTTAAATAAGATAAACAAAACAACTCCTAAATAAGCACTAAAAAGTAACAAATAATATCTATTTCATTGTACTTGTAATGTACTTATAGTTAAGTTTAATTAAGTTTCTACGTGTTTGGTACTCGGCGACTCGCCTTCAATATATAATGTAGGTATATACAGTGTATATCAAGACTGCTACCGAAAACGAAGCCAGGTGGTAGTTTTAATAAGCACAGACATGATGCAACAAAAAAATTTGCAGAAAAAAACGCGACGAGATTTTTTCATTGTGTTTGGGTGGTAAATCCATAGATTTTGCTAAAAGTATAATTTAAAGGCTTGCCTGCTATAGCGTCTTTAAAAATAAAAGGGTATACATTATTTTTTAAGGTAAATGTATGCATTTACCACCCAAATACGATGATATTTAAAATATATATATACGTATATAACTGTTAAGATTCGATGACTTATGTTCTTCTGGTTCGAAGATGATCATCAGATCTTCATATTTTTTTCGTGGGGTCAACCTGTCAATACATTCATTCCGCTGAAAAAGAAATCACTACAATCGGTTAAAAGCTGCCGAAGATATTGAATGTTTTTAGGCTATATTAATTTTCTCTGATAAAAAAAAAACCCTTTCCACCTCCCCCGGGGCAACGAAAGGGGAGCTTAATAGCTTTTCCTCTTGAAAAAAAAAAAAAGGCTATATTAATTTTCTCTGATGGTAGGCCTTTCATATGTGAGAGGCCACCTGGGTAAAGTAATAAGTAAATGCACTGTTGTATTTCGATTTGAAGGACGTAGTGGCCAGAATAACTATTGGACATATTGAGACTTATTTATTTCTTTTTTATTTATTTATACTCTTTATTGTACTCTCAAGTTACATAATAATTATTTATTATCTTATATCTCAAGATCCCAATCATCTGGGATCATCTGGGATCAAGATCCTAGGGCACACCTCTAACTTTTCGGAGTCATGTGTGTATTGATAGTCAATCACCACGCACTATAACGGTGAAGGAAAACATCGTGAGGAAACCTGCATACCATAGCGATTTGTATAAATTTCTATGGTATGTAAAAGTCCGCCAGCCCGCATTAGGCCAGCGTGGTGGACTATATGGCCTAACCACTCTCAATAGTATTCTCGATTGTAGGGGAGGCCCGTGCCCTGCAGTGGGTCGTATATGGGCTGATACAATACAAAAAATATATATATATATCAAGATGGCAAGCGCAGTAAAACGCCAAGCATTGCTTTGTAATTCATAGTGTTATTTGATGTTGCTACTATCCATGAGCGGTCGTACCGCTTACCATCAGGCGAATGGCCTGCTCGTCTCGCCATTCATTGCAATAAACAAAAAAAACCTTTCGGCCCAACCGGCCATCAGTTCTTCGCGCTATATGCCCGGCCCACTGCGACTACAACGTAATAGCACCTACTCTGCAAATAACTAAAACCAATCAGACGACAAAATTTAATTTAATTACTCAGAATTTTCTAATCGCCAATAAAATGGTACAAACGGTCCCGCGATCCCGCTCCCAGCTCCCTCACATTAATAAACCGATAACGTTTCATTATACGCATTATCTTTTTAATTAATACTCTAACTTTGGACAGTGTACCGCTTCTTTTGGTTTAACTTGATCTAATAAATCATCAAGTCCATACTAGACATCCAAAACGCCGCTTGCGTGGGCGTCTACGTAATTAAAGTACATGTGACGTATATAATCGATCAGTTATTTGAGCGGGTTCAGAATCTTTAACACCCACGGTATGAAGTTTACATGCGTTGAGAAAGGCACAAGTGTATGTAGTCCAAATATCCGTGTACATGAACACATACTAGATCAGCATGTGTATAGCACTTTGCTAGGTGAAATAATCCCGTTTAATTGAAACCATTTGAATCTCCTTCATCATGAGAGGCTGGGCTGAAACTCTCTATGCTGAGTCATCGTGCAATGCTAGTTAGTTGTTTTTGAGAGAGAATGAGTTCACTGGGAACTATTTTTAATGAATATACTGCCGAACTTGCTAAAATCTGATCCTTGCGAAAATATGTTACAATCAAGTAATCAGACTTGTCGGTTGTTTCCCTATACCGTAAAGAAAATAATATTGAACATGACCCGTGCTTTATAGAAGAAAGTAAACCAAACCATACCGAAGTCAAACAATTAAGCTATATTATAAATTAACCATAGGGAAGAAAGTGAATAAATATGTTACAATTCCGACGCGATTAATTAAAACCGCTTCGGTAAAGTTACTCTGATTCATCAAAGTCGATAGCCGGTGTTCAATTAATTTAATATAGTTTAACCAATTATTTCGAAGTTTAATAATTTCTAATGGATTTAATAGACTCCGCACGAGCCAACGCGTGGATAATTTTATGTAATTTTTATAACAGTATCATTGAATGTAGGTTTCAAGCAGATCACTGTGGCAATCTTTGAGTTTTTTTTTATGGCCTTCGTAGGCAGACGAGCTTACGGCCGGCCTGATGCATAGACGTCACCGCCGTCCGTCCAACACAACTAAGTTGCTTACCTGACATATAAGATCATCGTCAAAATTAGTATTCTAGAAGTTGTATAATGAGACACAAAATTCTAGATTGCAATCTCATTTTTTAACAAGAATGACGACACGAGCATAATGCACAGGTGATGGTAAGCCTGTTGTGCTTTTTGTTATTAAGCGCGGCATTAATTGTTGTCATCACGCCTAGGCATCAGGTTTCTTTTTTTTTTAAATACACTAAAAATTATTGTATTATACAAATTTTATTTTATTTTTATTCGTCTAATTGAAAATGTAACTTTGAAAATGTAATTTTTATTTTAACTCTACAAACAAACAAATGCAAATGCTAACGAAAACATCCTTATGCAAACATAAACAAGTAACACTGCAGAAGGCTAGCTAAACTAAGACAAATCTTCGTAATAAATACTAGTGCGTATAAATCCGTTGACGGTTTGCCATCGTAAACTATAAGAAACAACAATATTTTACCAATAGCTTCAAATTTATTCATCCATATGGCCAGGCGAGGTGGCCACTACAACGATCTCACCTGCCATTTGATCGAGGTGTGGTGCAAGTTAAGTGTGGTAGGCGGGAATAAATTGTAATTGTAAAGTGCAAAGAATATTCACAAAATATTAAAACGGAAAAAGATGTACAACCCAAAATGATATGAAGCCATCTTACCTGTAAATATGTTCAAAAGGTCAAATGTGAAATAAAGCATGAGAAGTAATTAGCGCAAAAAAAGTCGAATTGAGAACCTCTTTTTTGAAGTCGGTTAATAAAGTAAAGGAGTATTAGTCAAATCAGTTATGACAACATCGTAAATTGTGTTACCGGAGCATTGTCACTATAAGACAAATATCGGATATGGCACAACAGGTTTTAGTTATCTGTTTTTCTTCTATCAGCAAAATTTCCGGTAATTTGATTATTTTAACTTTCGTTCATTAACTGAAGAAATTTTGGCACATGAAAAATTAAGGTTCATGAAATGTACAAACATTTTTCTTCCGACTAAAACAAATAATTTTGGTTCCTAATATTGGTTCTCGCAACCAAAAATATACTATAACCTATCCAGATAAGTTATTACCACACCAAAAATCATCATAATATCAATCGGATCAATATGTGTCCAGTACAGTGCCCTTCGGTTACAATTTTGCAAGAATCTAAGACATACGTACACCCAAGTCAGCTCTCCATAACCTTATCACTTGCACCACAAAACTAACCCGCAGGCGGACAACACCTGAGCTGATCTATAGCCGCAACGGTACTGCGGGCCAAATTGTTACTTGCAATAGTGGTTTAGTTTAAATAACGCATATACAGATATTTCGCGTTGTTTGTGCAACATAGCACGAGAGGCCCTTTCCCGTGCTTTCTATTAATTGTTCATAAATTCAATAGAAACGGAGATCCCCTTCATGTTTAGGCTCTATAGGTACCTATTTGAAGAATTAATATTCTGTATTGTTAATTGTAGAAAAATGATGAATTTTAAATTATATAAACCTATATACATTCCACTGCAGGGCACGAGCCTTCTCTACAATCGAAAGTAGGATTGAGAGTGGTTCTTTCTCCGAATCGATATGATATGCAGGTTTCTTCACGATGTTTTCCTTCACCGTTATATTTCGTGGTTATTAACTATCAGCACACACATGACTCCGAAAAGTCAGAATTGTGCCACCACCATTGTGCGCCCACCGCAAATATGTCGGTAGCCGTGTCTAGTTCATTACCAACAGGCCACCACGCACTTATATATTTGAGATTAAAAGAATCTGAAAGAAAAATAGAACCACACGGAATAGAGGATATACCGTTGCTGTAGATCGTTACAGCATTGCTGTAGAACTCTTGTAGCTTTGCTGTAAGTGCTTCAAATTACTGAACAAATGGGTAGACTCCACCGTAGTGGTACTACTGTCTTACAAAAAAATCTAGTGTTCCTTCTGTGTTTCGTTTGGTCACTGAGAAAACCAGAAGCTGGTGATAAGATAGATGCCTGTAAAGCGACCGCCGTACACGATGCTGAAATACCTGTCACAGTGAACGATTAACCGTCGCGTTTCGGGTTCAGCTTGTGTATAACTGGATGTAAAAAAAAAAACAAAATATTGAAATTTTATAAGACAAAATCAACCAACTGTAAAATGCAGTAATAAGAATTTATGCTAGAACATGTCTCGATTAATTAATTGTCGTCAGTCGTAAATGTCCTAAAATCTAAGTATAATAAATAGCTTTGAGCCACTTAGACATCAATATAGTTTTATAGACGCTAATAAAGTGCCAGTTAATTTCAAGTAGTGCAAAATTATTGCATATGTTAACAGAAGTACATAATATTCTTAAAATATTTTTCTTGTATCAAATTCTTGACGACTTATAAACCTTTAAGTAAATTTTCCAACTGCAGACAAATTAAATTTAACTGCCTCGGTGGTGCAGTTGTACCACGGTAAGATTGGTAAGAAGGTAAGAAGAAGCAAAGCTAAGGTCTCGAGTTAGAATCTCTGGTCGGCAAAGTGATATTAGATTTTTCTATTCATTATCAGCCCACAGTAAGGTATTTGTATCCGATGTGGCGATAAGCTCGCCCCCTATCACATTGTGGGACGGAAAATGCAAGACGAAACGCGGGTCTCCTGGTTGCACTTCTGCTCCCACCCATTCTAGGAATAAGGCGTGAGTTTATGATAAATTATCATCCTTAAATAAGTAATTTAAATAACGTGATTTTTTTTATATGTTATAACATTGCATGGTCGTGTGTACGATAATTTCTAGGTTCTGCCATCATATCGAAAAGTACTTAAGTCACGATACCTAAACAGACTGCAACTTTATTATTCAACAACATCATAATTCATATAGGAGAGTACGGCTCAAAAACATGTATCCTTTAAAGACGATAAGTATTCCAACACCAACAATTACAGTTTCCAAGATAATTTACTAAGCGTTATGCCCTAATCTTGATACTTTCTACACAACTAAAAGAAACTTATAATAACAACTCTTAATGCATGTATAATTTGCGTCAACATAGATCTAGATTCGCCACGCATAGTCTAAGACCTAGATCGCAGTAAAAACGATCTCAATGGACACACCTTAGACAAAGCACGCAAACGACTACGTAATGCTAACGGGTAGTTGGACAAAAACCGGTCAAGTATGAATAAAGATCACTTACGGAACCATTCAATAACACAAAATTACAGGAATAAAATTTCAAAAAAAAAAAGCGGACGCGACGTCGCTGGATACAGGATGCCTCCAACAGATCACTGTGGAAATTATTCGGGGAGGCCTATGTTCAGCATTGAACTTTCTTTGGCTGATGGATGGATGGAATATGAAAAATATTAGGAACGTAAACTACTCAAATTCTTGAATCGATTCCCAAAGGGGTTAATCAGAATCCGTAACATCAGAGCTAATAGCGTAATATCTTCTTGTAAAATGGTATAAATTGGGGATTGCAATTTTAGTGCTTTCTCTAAAGCAAGCCTAAACAGAATAACCATTGAAATAAGCAAGAAAACCAAAAGTCAGAGAGCCCAAAAGTAATATCTGAATAGCATCGCTTAAAGAAAAGCTCGCCTTCAGTATTTGGAAGAGAAATTTTAGTTACAATTTTCATGACTGAAAACATTTTGATCCTTGGAAACCCAAATACAAAGTACCAAATGATACACAGAACCCTAAAGAGCATAATAAACATTCAACGAAATCAGCTTCCAGCTATTACGGTAAAGTGGCAATTCGGACGGAGTTGAGTTTTTTTTTTATATTGCCACAATGAATAGTTATTACTCATAGATGAAAGGCTGTTTGTCCGTTGCGCACGCGTCCGCTGTTCAACTGTAGAATTATTTAGGAATGTTTAAATGCCAGATGCTATCGGGTTTAAGGCTGTTATTTTGATATACGATGTTACGCGATGCGATTTGAATTTGTTTCAGGTGGTCTTGGTTTTGGGTGGTTTCGAATAAGAAGAAGTGCTTTATGTTAATAATGTTCTTTTATGGTAGAGGTTGCGATTGCAATTGGTATTGTAGGATCTTATAAATATTCATTAAGGACGATAGCACATCTGATAGTGTAAACCAAAACTAAAGCAATGTCACTGTTTGCACGAAGTACTGCTTCCGATCATTATGAGTATGCACATGATAATGCTAAAATATTTTTGCCAAACTAAACTTATCATTTTGTCAAAAACATTATGAACTATATTGTGTTAAATTGTGACTACAAAAAGAGAAAAAAAGTTAAATAATATTGTAAAGATTTATTTGAAGCTGCTTTTTCTACTATACATACGCTAATAATAATGTCATAGTCATTGTATTTTAAAATAAATATTTGATTATTTTAGATACAAATCTATAAAATATTATCGTCCGTAATGAACGTAGCGCCATCTATCGCAACCGAATAAAATGACTCCTAAAATAAAAAAAAAACTTGATTGTAATATAAAAAACATCGGATTCAATTACAACTAAGGTAAAAGCTATAATAAAGTGAGCATTTTGTTGAAAAAATACAAATCGAATCAGTAGCTGAATCGGGCCGCGAAGAATTGATTGATTCATTTTTTAGTAAACTGATGAATTTAATAGAGCTATTAAAGAATTCGAGATATTTTGCCATTCAATATGTCTATCACAAACAAGTACAGCTCAATTGGCCGAGACTTGATTTTGTGAGGAGAAATTTCTACAGATTTCCTCTAATTTGGGCTATCAAACCGAAGCCAAAATAACATTAATAAATTATTGCCTCTAGCCGTTTTCGGTGACCGGATACCATGCCTAAGATGAATGTTAATGAAGTTGAACTTTATTTCCAAAATGTTATGATTGAATTTTGTTTGGTAAACGAAATGATTTGCATTCACAAATCCATTGAACTAAAATTAAAGCAGTTTCCGATTACCGGAGCAATAACGATATCGCCCGAAGGTAATGTTTTGGACATTATTTGGTGCTTCCTTTTGAACGCTATTAGAGTTTTTATAGAGTTCGTAGATATACGACTAGAAATCGGGCCCAAATTATACCAAGTTTTATCCTTATTCTGCGAGTCTATTGTTTCTTCGAAACTGTCGATTAAGTTTTGTTATGATTTGGGACGGTTGAAAATTTATATTAGGTTTTGTGTATCTCTGTTTGTTAATATTAATCCATCCTAGTGTCTTTATGACAAAAATTTTAGATTTTGAGAACCGGAATCCCTGATGTTTTCGTTTTACAAATGTGGTCACATCCAACTCGAAACGAATTTACGCTACAGCAGTATTAATATTGTACAAATGGCCGTGATAATAATAGATTTTTATATGATGATTAATGAGTTCCGCTTATTTCTTAAGCATCAATATTGGACTTGTTCACAGAGTTTAAGATCACAAATAAATTTCTTGGTTCTAAGTAATTTTGTTAGAAAATTCTATAATCATCAATAGAATAACAAAGCAGCGCTCCACTAAAACCAAAACCAACACCCGAGCTCTGATAAATCAGACCGTACAATATTGGCGGTATCTCGCAGATTCTATACATTTTAATGCAATTAATAAGAAGCATCGCGTCTCAAACACATCCGCCATGAGATATTGGCAATCAGAGTGGCCGTATCGATAGATCTATTCAATATCGAAGCACGTTATCAAACCTTATATGAATGGCGATATGACAGAACTGGTTTCCGATGAAACGTCGGGTGCGGATTTAGATTGCCCTTGAGGAGAAAGAAGGGAAATCGGTATCGCAAATACTGTTATTAATCAATATGTTTCAAGTTTGAAATCCAAATGCAGACTGAGTTGGAAATTATGTTGTCCAAATCAATAGCAATTTTGATTACATCGAAGCTTATATGTACAATGAAACTTGAAAGATAAGCATACGAAAATCGAATGATTTAATTTAGAGCCTTAGATTTTTTTAATTTGTCGGTTCGAATGGGTATTAATTGTTGAAATAATTAAGACAAAAGAGACTCATATTCGAATACCAGATAGACGACATAGTTAATAATTATATCAGATATTTCGCAGACTTTCGGTAAATGTTCATACGTTTCGGTAGAAGTTCCTTGTGTGTTCTACAGACAATTGTATTTAAATTGGTACATTAAAGGAAGTACAGTGAATCTGATGGTTAGTGTCATGTAATCAAAATAAAGCCCGAATTAACTAGGCCAGCTTGGAGGAAACCAGATGTACAAAGACTGAGCCCAAAACGCAATACACTTACGTGGGTCAAAATGATTGACTTTTCCCCATCATATACGGTGATCGCTATCTTGAAGGATCAACAGCTTTAGGGTACCCATTCTAATATATTGATAAAATTCCCTGTCTGTACCAAAAAATATATTGAAAAAAAAAAGGTTCAAATCCACCACTGCGCACGATATTAGCTGGCTGTAATTATTGGGAGGGATTCATTATGACGTTACGTGACAGCGAGCCTGGTTTCATCATCCTATGCAATTTGCTGGTAACATTAAATTATAAGAGAGGTGGACCTCCGAACACCTTCCTCTCAGCTTCCCCGTTCAATTCTCAACTCTAACACTTCAATATAGAGTTTGAATTTGGTGATATGTTATCCCGAATCCTATCATTAGTTCCCGATACAGCTCCTGTTGATTGTGGAATGAAAATGCGATGTTTGTTGTAACAACATTGGCATTTACTTTATAACTGCGGTAGCATCCTCGTTACGTTGTGTGACCTATTATTTTTGTTCTTTAGCTTCTTGTATATGATTAGTACTAGAATTGCGAATGCTATTATATGTTTTTTCTAAGGCCATAGCTACTATTTTGTTAGTTCTTTTTATTATGACTACATTTATAGGACTTTGTATTGTCTTCTTCACGACGAGGAGTTCACTGCCGAACATAGCCTTCCTCAAATACCTCCTTATTTTAGAGAATCGAGGGCTGCAAATATGCTCAACACATGAACGTAGTTTGTAGTGTTAATGACGCTGCTGCTCTTAATCAGTTTATCATTTAGCTATGGCGTCTCTGCAATATTATTCCGCCGTCAGTCGTTCACGAGACTTATATGCATAAACATACATGTTTGAGACCTGTAATATAGGGACAATATTTTAGTTACGCTGATTTTAGCTATTTTAACTCTTATAACAAACGAAGTAAGGAATGCCTCTACTATCATATTCATAATAAGATGAAAGCTGGCGAAATATATACGCATATTATGTCGTCATATTAATTATAAATCATAAATGCCAATATTTTTCCAAGAGGTACTAAAACTGATTTATAAGTATATTAAAAGCCATAACCACTGACAAAACACGCATAAATAACTATGAAACGCATTCTATCGAAAGAAGTCTAAACAAACGGAAGTTCATAAAACAAGTTCGTTAGATCGATATAAAAATTAATAACATAACATATATAAAAATTAAGATACTAATAATTCTATACAAACTTCTGAAGATGTAAACTCATACATACAAATGGTGTTATTATTCATAAAGCACGTTGGAACCCATTAATATAATGACGTAATAATGCGGCAAAGATTCTCTGTTGTGGGGTACAACACGAAATTGGCTTTTTTAAACGTAAATTGGTATCAAAACTCGCTCCGAGTTATGAAAATATTGAAATTATATTTATGATTTACATTTTTAAGTAAGCTTAAACGCAGCCGAAGGTATGAGGTGAATAGCTTCGTGTTAAGGCTATGGCGCATGGGTCGTGGCGCCGTGATTTTTTTTTATTTTTATAATTTTAATATATTAAACAGTAACGTTTTTAGTTTTAAATTATACTATGTAGGTCTTTTGGTCTGGAAAAACAAATTTCCAGCACTATTAAGTCACTATAGATATTATTTGTACGATCTGGGATATTTATTAAAAAAAATACAAAGTGGCGACATTTAGCAGGAATACCAATATAAGGAGGCATAAAGATCCCAGCTATGGTTTGACCCTATTAAAATAAAAAAAAAATACTCCTTAAAGGTTGATCGTGGAAATATTGGATTGACAATAATCTTACCAATCTACAGTTAAAGCCGTTTTAATTTTCACTACAATTTTTCTGTCATTTTATGTTCGTGTATAGTCAGCTTTATATTAAAAATTCCAGATTATTGACAAACGAGTACGCCCGAAATCTTTCATCTAACCGATATAAAACCTTTTAATAAGAACAGTTTTATTAGCAAACCGATAAGAGTTGATTGGGCTTAAGTGGATTTCTTATGACGAACTCAGTTACTTTGGCTGTAGATATCATTTTGAGCAAGGTGCTAATATTATTAATTAAGGTTGATTCATCTGCATGCTTATGCATTTAGCTATTAGTATGTCTTATTTTATTTTTGGATAGTACGTTAACAGCATCGTGTAGGAGTGTGTCCGATGCAAGAGATAACTATATCTTACTAATTTAAAAATAGTATAATTAATATTATACTATATTGGGACGGTATTACGCTTTCCGTAAATTGAATGCAGTCGCTTCGCCAATTGTAATGCATTGTATTGTATAAGCCCATATACGTTCCACTGCAGAACACGGGCCTCCTCTACAATGGAGAGTACGTTTGAGAGTGGTTAGGCCATATAGTCCAGCACGCTGGCCTAGTGCGGATTGGCGGACTTTTACAAACCATAGAAATTTAAACAAATCGCTGTAACATGCAGGTTTCCCCACGATATTTTCCTTCAACGTTATAGTGCGTGGTGATTGACTATCACACATAACTCCGAAAAGTCAGAGGTGTGCCCTGGGATTTGAGCCCGCGACCACGGTGAACATGTAGGCAGCCGCGTCTGGTCCGTTACCAACAAGCCACCACGCACTTCGCCAAGCCAGGATAAAAAAATGTATCTACCTACATTTTTACTCACAATACTGCTTTCAATAGCGAATCTTTTCCTAGCTGCTACGATTATTATTGACCAAAAAGTCTCTCGTAGTTTCTGATACCCACGACACAAGATTCGATATGGGGTCAGGACTATGTATGTGACTGTTGGATGTATTTATCATCATTACATTTTCTACTGATATGCATCAATACAGATAAGACTAAATGGACATCATCAGACTGCAAATTCCTGACATTCAATTAATTTATTTCACAGTCATAAAGTTTAATGCGTTAATTGTGTGTAGTAAAATATATTTCAATGCGAAATGGATATGGTAATGGCCGTTTATACTGTCCATTAGACTTGACCGTTGAGAAAGAAAATATATACAACCAATTGTCATACATTCATAATAGCCTCTTTATTCTAATGATATAGAATCGAGAGGGTTTGAAAGACATTTGTCTTGGATAGCCTCCGTGGCGCAGTTGGTTAGACGACGGATGTGAAAGGAGGGGCCGTGGGTTCGATCTCCGCACCGAGGCTAATGTTTGTGTGAACCACAAGTATTTGTTTCGGGTCTGGGTGTTTGTGAGACCGAAAAGTTTCTCGTAGTGTCTGATATCCACCACACAAGACTCGATCTTATAGTGGGGTCAGGACTATTTGTGTGACTCTTGGGTGTAGTTATTTATTTACCGAAAGGGTTGACCAGTTGTGATGTATGTCATCAACAAAATCTTCAGAATGAAAAATCCTCTAACTCTATCTCTTATACGGATGGGATAACCATAAAGGGGTATCAGCGCAGTTACGCGTAATCCTATATTTTACCTCTAATTTATAATACCATGGGTCTTGAAGATAATTTCAATCATTATATTTCGCTCATTTGAATTTTTCTATTGATTTATCGTCAATCTTAAATTTTGAATTGATATCATATTCTCAGTTTAAAATATTTAGGCAGAGGAAAATATAAGACAATTGTAAGTACTACTTATAGCTATTATACTAAGTACAGTGCACAAGAAAATTGCTCGTCAAACCAAAAAATTTTAGTTGCTCCAGTTTTTAATCGACTTAAAAAAAAGGAGATTGTCATTTTATCAATCCCTCAATGTTCGGCAGGGCAAACACAAAACGTCCAAATTCGTCTAATTAGCGTTTAAATTAATAATGATTGACACACAAAAAAATCAAAGAATACATTCTGAATCACCAATTAGACCATAAACGAGGCTTTATCATGAAGCCATTAACCGACAACGGCACGTAGGGAGGTTTATGAGTTTTACTACACAAAATCGTTGCCGGTCCATTTTGAACAATCCGAATACGATTTACAACCAATTAGCTCAATAAATACGGGGGCTTCGCTGTACCAGTGGCCGACGATTTGGGGCCATTAGACTTATTCATTAATTATAATAATTCTGGCCAGAAATTAGGTAATGTTTCTTTATAGACATACTATTTTTTATATAATTTCGGGTTAATCCTCAAAAAAGCAAAATATGCTTACCGCATTTTGCCATATTTCGTTTCACAGCTAACTTCTTTTGGAAGTTCAATATCTTCAATACCATTGTTAATTTGCCTGGCTACATATTATTCCAAGGATTATTCAGGAGACTTTTACCAACATTTTTCATGTTTAGCAGACAGGCTGTCCACAGCACGGCGTAATTTCTCCCGCTAATGCCGCTGCTGCCCGTTATCAGCCTGTCATTTTACTAACACCATCTTTCGGTTGGTTATTCCGACATCGAGCGGTCGTCAGAACTTCTTCTGTTGACTAGCAGGGTGTACTGTAAGCAGATGAAGGTACTATAGCTTTATCTTAGGTTTTACCAAAAACTCGAACAGAGTATCAATAGCTAGGTCTGTACAAAAACCGCTAACGCTCCTTAACCACTCTCTTCCTCACATTTACTGGCCATTATTTATGTATAAGCAGTAAAACTAATCAAATGTGAGCCGAAATGACGAATGTATACATTATCTCGTTTATGGGAAAAACTAGTGAACAAAACAACACACCGTCTAATTGAATATAAAATATAATTATTGATCTACGTCGAACAGTAGCTTACGGCTACATATACTATAAAAAACCTTTCCAATTTATGGATTTGTTACGTTATTTTAATTACTCGAGATAGCTTTGAGTGCCGGCTGCTTAAGTGATAAACAGTGTCTGTGATTGATATTTTCATTTTTGAGTTAAGTGTACCGTGTGACGGAAGTGGACGGCCGATCGCGGGTAACCAGTTGGTTTGTCGCTGAAATGTGGTTGATTCAGTTGCATAGATTACTTTTGTGGAGTTCAAATATTTTTTATTGATTTTAGTTGTCGATGTTTGTACATGTGATACAGATAAATGTGGAGAAAGAGCAATAGAGAGCATTCAAACACGAGTCTTTATGTGTGAGCTGCTTTCACATAGGACGTTAAGTGTTAACTGAAAATCATTGCAAAGAGACAGTTATAACATCCAAACATGAATATTTCTGTATCGGCGGCTTTTTGGCAGGACGCTTAATGTTATCAGAAAATCATTGCACACCGGGGCGTTACAAATTTTTGTAAAGATCTGTCAAAGCTCCACTAAATCCCAAGAACTCACACTTCCACCCTTTCACAAATTATCATTTACAAGTGGATTGTTTTCTTACATCTCCTTTAGTGGGAACCAGACCTTAGCCCTCACAGTTCAAGTCTTATTACCAGTACACCAATAAGGCGATTAGTTCTAACAATCTGGAAGCTTATAACGGACTTTTTCAAATTAAAGTGACTAAAACCACATTCAGCTAATTTCTCGTTTTAGTAAAAAACCGTTATACAAATCACAATATGTGCGATTAGCTGAAATTGTTCTCTCTCCGTGGTCCATGTTCCCACCTTTGTGTTGTACTAATTACGAAAATGTTTTCGTGTCAAACGATTTTCTTTTAAATTAACAAAATACTATGGCATTTCTTTGTGTAATTGTAATGAATGTACGAGGCGAGTATGAACAGACGCGTTTATGGACGAGGTGTGGGCTTATTACTATGAGAGGTAGCGGTTTTAATAATAGGTCTATAAATATACGAGTATCTACATCCTATATTAGGCCAAATAGGTATAAACGCTGATTATAAGCCTCATCTACGAATGACTCGCATTATTTTGGGCTACACTAGCATTGTGGTCCAAAGAGAATCGGCGGACTTGTATAGTTGCAATTCTAATGATAAGAGTTGTATAAGTATCACGATATTTTTCTGCTCTGTTGAATAAAGCGTAAAAACAATTATGACACAACTTTGGTAAGTCATGGCCAGGAGCTTGTAAGGATCAGGTTTCGTCGATCAGCTCCTAACCAAAATACCAGTAATTAGGATGATTTTTTAAGCCATAAAACCGTGTAGACAACTTAGATTGTAGAAAAAAATCTCGAAACCTATAATTTATGATAACATTTGATATCGTGTTTTATACGAAGAGAGTGATTACGGAGGCTCAACTATTGTTCTGTCATCTCCTTCAAACAAGTCAAAGTGTGATACCGTTTTTAGTACCACTTCAGCTGTAACTAAAATCGCTGCTTCCATCACCAAAGTGCACCCCTTAGATAACTTTGTAACATGTTTTAAGCAGTCGACTTTGATTTGTGTGCGTGATGCTGACGACCGAAAATAGACCAGATGTTGATGACTGGAGAGGACAGTAATTATTAAAAAACTATGGAAATGCAATCAGTAATAAGTTTGTGGGTTCCGTTCACTAATTTATTTGGGTTTTATGTGATTTTTTTATAATAAAATGCTTGACACGAAGTAAGTTTTAGAGTAAACACTGCGTGTAAGAATTTTTGTTTAAGACGACCTGAATATCTGATGGATATACATCTTATTTACAGGAAATGATGGTCAAATAAATGAGAAAGTAATGTACATTCTAAGAGGAAAAAATATTTGAGTGGGGTAATTTTTGTCTCTGTTATCATAAATCCGTATTATCAAGGTATAAGAAATTTAATTTGCACTAATTATCAAAAAAGATCTTAGAAATATTACAGTCTAATTCTAATTACTAAATCTAAACATTCTTCAACTAGTCAATATCATAGTCGACTCCAATCTTTAAAAACTACCTCACTCGTTAGTAAACAGTGGTTTCCGAGCAGCGTACGTGCGGAACCCCGAAGCACGAGTCCGCAATGAAACCAAGTGCGATTACCATAATTTCATCGGCCCACGTGTCTGGGGAGTGGGGACCCTACCGCACAAAAACTGGTAATAATCAGCACGCTAGTACAGTCGAGAGTATAACGTTAACACAGCTGTTTTTCTAATACATTTTTGCTCGTTAATTCAATTCGATGAATTTGAATATGGAAGGCAGTTAAAAAATGTTTTTTTATGAATTTGTATTTGGAATTTCAAAACTGAATGCTCGGTAAGGAATAATTAGGATGATTGTTCCTGATGCGGTTTTGTTAACGGAACGATATGACAAAAAATACTATCACAAGATATAGATATGGCTGTATTGGTTTCCATATTGGTATTTAATAAAAAAAGGTTATCAAGAATGATTGGGTTGCTTAGTCCTAATGAGGTGATGATATATTATAATCTATGGAAAGGTGTGGAAAGACTGATTGTTATAAGATATCGATATGACTTTATAGTTTTTTGTTATGTTTTATGATTAAGAAGGATAATAAAAAAATACAATGATTTTCCATACAAGGATGCAAGAAGATTGCACTGACTCAATTGCCATAGCGGTAAAGTTTTAGTGTTGACCATATTTTTTTACAAATTTACTGCATTGTAATTTAGGTTGATTTAAATACAGCTGCCATTGACACAGGTCGCTGTTAGTTGCTAGAAGAGGCCCATCTCTTCCAACAGATATTTAACTAAAAAAATGTCATTCTGTATAATAAGAAGAAAAAACAAGAAAAGAAGGAAAACAATGGCCTTTACTATACTAAAAAGCGTTTTGCCACAGATTGTACGTTGTCGTAGCCTGCTCACTCCTCCAGGCACCGAGGCAAGAGCTACTGTATGAAATAATAGCTTTTTTATCCATAACATCGACTTCAAATCGGTTGTCATATTTTCTTATGAGTATGCTCCGCCGGTGGCTTCACTCGAAACTAAATTGAGACTAACGACGGCTCCTATGTAACACGATACATTAATTTCTTGCTAGTCTACTCTGATATGTAATTTTCACTTTGGAAAAATGTATTGGAAATTCCGCAGTGATTTTCATTATGGCTTTTTCAGTGGTTTCTCATTGCAGTATAATGGGTTGAATTTATTAATAACGAAATCAATGTAAAGTATGTTTAAATTATTTTAAAAGGAGGATCAAGATTCGTCTATATTGTTTTTTGTGTCTTTGTGAATATTTTGACAACCATTGTGTATTTTCTTTGTCTCTGTAACGAAATCTTAGTGTAGTTGGATTATCATATAAGTAATCATAAAAATTATAATATTTTCTAGAACCTTTCCCTCTTTCAAACCCGTCACTGCAACTCCCGTAAGCCAGGATCAACAATGACATACATTTTAATGACACTGAATACTGATTAAGCGAATCTGAGAATTTCTTAGTTGCGCAAATGAAATTAATCGAATAGTAGAATTGTAGCATTATCAAAGTCCCCCCGTAGCGAAACGGAAGACAAAATGAAAAAGGGATAAAAAAATATAGTATGTCCTGAAAAATTCAGAGCTTACAAAAGTAGAAGGCAGTACATTAATTTTTTACACTTCGTCATGAATGGAGTGAACCATTGTTCCGACCGGTACAGTGCCAACGGGACATTTTCGGTTATAACACCTGATTTTATCCACAAGGGTGTTTATATACAGGCTGTATGCTACGTCTAGAGTTTTACATTAGCCAACTCATCCATTTTCAAACTAATAAGATTACATGATTTAATTGCAAGGGATTGGAACCCAGGCCCTCTTAATTCACAGCCGTAGAACCAATAATTTTCATACCTTTTATTACTGTCTCGATTTAAATTACAAAAATTTTTTTCCTCGTCATTATTTATATTTTCTATTTATTTCTGTTAACCGACCTCAAATAAAGAGGAGTTCTCAATTCGTCGGAATATATATTTTTTATTTTCTTAAATTTAAAATTGATAATTTACTTTCGACAATAATAACATTACCATTAAATACCCAACCACAAATAGACTTACTCCATAACATTGCATTCTACAATGTCTCTCACATCTAACAACAAAATAAATCATTTTCACCGACACCATCGCTTATTAAAACATCGCCCTATATATGGAGTCCTTGGAAAAATTCATAGGACGTGGCGCATAATGGGCCGTCGCTGGGAGCACAATCGGTTTCGATGGGGCTACCGATAGCGGGCGCGCCCGCGGCACGCCATTAGCGCGGATTCGATGTCCGCTGCCCGCTTTTACTGGGTGACCATAAAGCGGGCAAATATACGTTATGGGACAAATCATTTGACATATAGTCAATAATCACATACATAGTCTTGATCCCGCACTAAGATCGAGTTTTGTGTAGTAGGTCTCAGAAACTATAAGAGACTTTTCTGTCAGACTAACATCAGGACCGGAACAAATGCCCGAGGATCACACAAATAATTATCTCGGTGCGGGAATCGAACCTACGGCCTCACGTTTCACAGTCGGCGTCTAACCAACTAACTTCTAGAAAGAGCCTTGATTTCCATTTTCGATCTGGCACATTTAACAACTATATCAAACCAATGGCTACTCTATTTGCATTGACAGCCTCCGTGGCACAGTCGGTTGAACGCCGGCTGTGAAATGGGGGGCCGAGGATTCGATCCCCACATCGAAACAAATGTTTGTGTGAACAACAAGTATTTTTTTCAAGTTTGGATGTTTGTGAGACCAAAACGGCTCTGTTGTTCCTGATACCTGCAACACAAGACTCGATCTTAGTGTGGGGTTAGGACTATGTATGTGACTATTGGATGTTTTTATTTATTTTATAACTACATTGCATTGCTTTGCAGTACCTAACTTAGCAGTGCCAGGACAAAAAAAGAAATTGATATCAAGGTGCAATAAAACATAATCTCTCTCACTATTCAGCCTCAGACAATCCACTGCTGAGCATAGACCTTACCGGAAGATTTACATTGAGACCTGTGTAAAGCGACCTACTTGAAAGTAATGCCATGCTTTAATAATATTTTTTTTTTACCCTAATTTTTCCATCAATACCTACTCCTGACTTTAGAAAGAAAAAAATACACTTCTTTGATTTTCATCCTTAAAGTATTCACATACTAAGTAATGATCAAAGATAATTAAAATTACTTTTATAAAATACCATATTTTCGTACATTTATTTTCGTTTCAAATATTCCAGTTGAGGGTAGTTTGTTCTCTTTTAATAAATTAGTATGGTGTTTGCTTCAGTACTCGCGGTGCACGCTCCGCAGCTGCTCTCTGTTTTTGACGTGAGTTCGATTATTTTGCGATACATGTAGTGTAAATTGTGTTTTGTTTGAATTTACCATTTCTGTAGACGGTGACCATCACCTTCGGAACCGGAACTTCAGTGAGTTGTCTAGATCTAATATTTATTTATTAACTTCATAGCATTATATTTGTTTTTGCTTCTTTGTGGGTACTTCGATTGGAGTGTCAAATATCTAATTGCCTTTCTTAATACTAATTTCATGTCAACAAACAACCAACATTGTAATAGGTAATTCTTTCTTTGAGTGCCATTTGAAAACAAAAACACATATGGATTGAACTCTCAACTTATAACGCATAATAAGAACTATAAAACTGATAGACATAAATAAAGTACAAAAATCCACAGAAAAAAGACACAACAGAAGGCCGAGAAATAAATTCCTCTCATTTCACGCGGCGTGGGCACATCACAGGTACATTATGATTGCACCGGCGGTAATAATAAAAAGCTTGCATTATCCTTGATTAGCTCACATATCACGCACGTATATTGTTAAGTTTGTACGACACGAGCCTTCTTTGTTGCACTTTTTTGTTTTTTTTTTAATCGCACTTGCGTAAGCGGTTCACCTGTTGGTGATCATCATAATCGCAATGGTATCTTGTGCATATGGATATCAATTAATCGTGGTAGATAGATGACTTTATCTATTATTGGTCTTTCGGAATTTCTAGTATTGGACCCTACTATGAAGTTTGCATTATTTTTTCTATACCCAGTGATATTGTCAAAACTAACCTGTACAATGTACTCATTTATACCACTTAGCTCTAATACGTATACAATTTCAATTGCAACCATTTCTACTGTCGTCATTTTATAGGCAATCAAATTATTTACCTACTTGCAAAAAATAATTATTTATACAAGCAATTACTATAGGAGAATGAGAGGAGTTAGCGGGGTGGACAAACATTCCTGAATGCTCTTTGTTGTACAACATTTGGCAATACAGCCTGGTCTTAGTAAAAATTATTTTCCTCAACTAAGGAGTAAGGACCCTTCACACACAATGTATAAGGAGTAACGATTACGTAACAATTTTAATTTTAGATGCAATTGTATCAGAACTTATAAAATGTTTATTTTTGTTCGCATAAAAGTCTTATAAAATTACCCTATTTATTTAAAACGTAGGCCAGGAAAACGGCGTTTTGTATGAGTGATTAATTAATGATGCTTTAGTCTATCAGTAATAATAAAAACTGTGCAAACTAATCCCTTTTTAAAAAGTTTTGTCAATTATATATTTTTTTATATTTTACGTCTTAGAAAGTCAGTCAAACATGGTCATGACTCATGATACTACGGCAATTAATTATTAATGTGTCATCTTGTGACTATTTGAAACGCTGAGAGACCTGTGTTCAAGAGAGTATAATTTCCAATATAGACTTGAAATGTCGCATTGCTGGAAAGAGCCTTTCCTGTAGTTTTAAGTGCATGCTCTACAAGGGTTAACTAAGCCAATTATGCTATAGTATCCAATATACAAAATAATATAGTGTAAAGAAACATGTAATCATATTTAAATTAATCTTTATTGTGCTTGTTGTAAATTGTAATTGATATTAAAAGAAAATTAAAATATTAAATGCCTCGGTGGCGTCGTTGTACCACGGTATGATTGCAAAGTTGAGGTGTCGGGTTCGCATCCCGGGTCGGGCAAAGTGATATTGGATTTATTGATCCATTACCAGCCCGGAGTCAGGAATTTGTGCCCGATATGGCGATAGGCTCGCCTCCTATCACATCGTGGGACGGAACATACAAGGTGTCAACGTCAACGTGAGTGTCCTGGTTGCACCTCTGCCTACCTCTTCTGGGAAACAGGGGTGAGTTTGTGTTAAAATATTAAGTCGTACTTTTTTATATTTCATCAAAGAGATTCTGTATTTATTTATAATTAATATTCCAGGCAGCATTATATTTTTTCCAGTTCCATCGCGTCTACTGGCCCCGCCGATAATCTCATCCAGTCAGCCACAAAGTAATCACCCGTCACTCAATGGAAGTGGCCCGGTATGTATGATACGAGCATATCTTCAATTATCGTACCTTACTTAAATACACGGCATCTACGCTTACTCGTTTCTCATAGACTATTTGTTTACATCGAACCGACTTTGTGGTAACAAAGTAGGCTCATTAGTCAAATCACTAGATTTGTAAGTGTCGTCGGTTGAGGAATTAATGCCTTTGTTTTTATAATTTTTGATCGGAGTGTATTTTTGTCTATAGCGTAATTGGGAGGAACAAGCAAATTGTTTAATTAATGTCGCCCATGAACATTCACAATAGATGGTCTGTTCTAGTTTAGCATCTGCTATGGCATCACTTAATTCATGACTTATCATTCACATTATAGTCGGGCTTCAGCGCTGGTCTATTACGCCACATCATAAGTGATGTCAAAGTATCCACTCAACTTCAACTTCAGTAATAGCTCCACAAAAATATTATTTACCATCATCCCACCTCAATGGTACTATAAACTCATAGCCAGTTGAAACAATCTTCACAATGGTTCTTCGTGCTTGAAACAACTTTCAAGGATCAAAATTTAGCGCCATAACAACAATTTCCGTCCCATCTACAAAATCTAACATAATCTATGCTTCTTTTACCGGCACTCAAACGCTCTCGACCGATCGCGAGTGATAGTCGATCGGCGCGCCAGCGATCACGTTTTGATCGCTAATCACCTGCCCACTGACGCTATAAGAAGCCGTTTCCTGTCTTACTGTCTAATTTACAGATCACTTTGAGACATGAGTGAATCGGCGATACCAGCCTCGTCCGTTTGATTAGATACGCATATATGGCTGTGAGGTTTACGGTGGAAAGGAATTTCGATTTGGTAATGTTTCGCTGAAGGCTGCTTAAATATAGGCTGTATCGATTAATGCAACTTTCGATGCTTGAAAAGATCAATGATTGTTATTTTAAGCATATTAGCTTATAAAGGGCAAGGGGTGTAAAGAAGTCAGTCTGATGAGACAATATGGAAGATTAGAGAAGAGTAGAGACCTATGAGTTAGATTCCATAGTATATAACTGATGGTTTACTCGCAGAACAGTTGAATGTAGTGGTTTACTAATGTAACAATAGGTGAAAAACAACGTAGGTTGTTAGAAACTTACTCTAGCATGATAATACGGACATGAATATTCAAGTATAATAAGTACATAGTATACCAAATATTATTTTTCTGTATGTCATAGATAGATAACAAGCTAGCTCCTATATTGAGGGTAAGTTCTTATAGTATTTCAATTACGACAGCAATATAAAGGATACGGAAAACTTATTTCCTACCTCGAGCTTACCTAAAATATAAATTACCAAATTACCTGTAGCAGTTACGATATCTCCAAACCGTCTTGCATATCGTTATAGTCTCGTACTACGCAATACTCTA
The DNA here is from genome assembly GCA_033459515.1 of Theretra japonica. NCBI lineage: Eukaryota > Metazoa > Arthropoda > Insecta > Lepidoptera > Sphingidae > Theretra > Theretra japonica. The sequence goes on along the minus strand of CM065938.1, from coordinate 3,440,230 downwards.
TCCTGGCTGCAGTTTTACTTCTAATACCCAAGAACCTATTAAGTTCATCGCCCCATACATCCGGACTAAAGCCAACTCAATTATACATTCAATTTCTTAAAATAAGAAAAATGAATTTGCTAATACATGATGCAACTAAGTAAACAGCATCATGCAAATTGCTATTGAAACAGCGAGTTGAAAGCTTAAAGACATTTTGCAAATAGACGAGTCTAATGGAACGGCAACGTTACCGCGAGTGTTATCTTGTGTTATCATTCGATCTAGTATCGATAAGTTAGTTTGTATACAATGTTGGAATTTTGATAGCTTCACTGGGACGGTAGCCGGTTCAAGTCCTAGTCGATTATAGTAATTTCCGATGTGTAGGGTTACCAGGGATTGTGGTGTTTGGAATGTTTTTGTTTGCAAAGTTTTATTATTATTTATTTATTGTACATGCGTAATCGTTACGCCTGAATCCCGCAGGGCAGAAATTACACATTTAGATAAAATCACCATTTAACTTACCAATAATTATCCTTCATATGAGGGTATTGAAAACTTTTATTACTATTGTAAATTCGACCAAGACTGCTCGATTGCATATTTTATATAGTACATTTAATATTTTCTGGATGTAGGCCGCTTCCAACAGGTCTATGTGGAGATCCTTGGGGGAGGCCTGCGTTCGGCAGTGGACTTCCTGTGGCTGAAGGGAGTAAGAGAGTGAGGTTTAATATCAATTATATTAATGAATTAACAATTTATACCTTACAAGGCAGTCGCTAAGTTGTTACCCCTAACATAAATCAAGGCTCAGTGCGAGTATTGAACTCGCTACTTCCCGTGCCCAGTCAGACTATTAACCAACTGCGCCACAAAGGCTCTGACAACTGTCTCTATAACAAAACGTACTTCCATTTTTGATCAAAGTGATGAAATCTAAGTAGAAATGGTCACTCTACACCCAATGGTTATTTGGCCCACATTACACCAGTATCAATTTCATTAGCTCGATTATAAATCAAGCGCGAGTACCGGATGGGATTTTGTTTTGTTTTTCGTTGTTTTTATTATAGACTCCGAGATGTAATTATTGTCTATAAGTACTCGAGATGTACGATATACAGTGTGTTTTTAAAATGGAAGGGTTATGGGTATTATGAATTGTTCGTTTGTAGAGTTACGTTGTAGAGTAATCAAGATTTTAGATTTATAATAGCACTTTGTTGATTAGTGAGATTTCAGGGCATTCGATTTTATCAATAGATTGCTAATCTAATGAATAGTGTTTTATGGATACGTTATGAATTTTAAGGTGTTGAATCCGAATACAAAGCAGAATTGGATTAAATAGAGTAAGTTGAACGGATTAAACTTCTTTTTGAAAACACAACAGAATGATGTGTTGTAAAGACGAACTGTACTATATTTCCTGTTCGACTTACTGCTTCTATAATATAACAATGAAGACGGTAGGGTTATCCGAAAATCAGTGCATGAAATAGTTAAATATACTGAGTTAGTCGCCCAGCCGCAGTCCATATTGTGGCAAAATTTATTTGTTTCGTTTTTTTAAAACAATTTACACCTATCTTCTTTTTTTCATTTGAAATCATATTTGCGAGTGGAAAAATAAAAGGTTTCGATCGGTTCTCTAGGCACGTCAGAGCAATTACTAAACCAATGAGGCTGGAGAAACGTGGCTCTTAATTTCGGATGAAGGGAAAGCCGACATTATTAGCTTGATGTCTCCGAGCACCAGGTAATGATGATGGGCGTTTTAAACGAGAGCTGGTGTATTAAGGCTCAATGATGCTTCGAAAATTCTTGAACTAGGGAAACTGCTTCCGAGAAGTACTTGAAAGTAAAGATAATTAAATTGTTAAGATACTGAACAGTCACATACATAGTCCCGATCCTACAATAAGATAAACTATTTAAGTCTTTCTTGTATATCAAAATGTATGACAGACATTTAGGCCTCACAAGTGATGGAACCGCAGTACATCGTATGTAGTAATTCTCTTGGAGTACTGTAAGAATGGGCCGGTTCGATAGGAATTGTATTACTGTCTCATAGAAGATGTACTTGAATAGAGATAAATTTACAATGGTGTTTCGTTTGGTAAATGTGATCGCCGAAGACTCAATGAATATTGTTCCATTAACCGTCTTTTTTCTGTCCTTTTGTTCTGGCGTTTTTAAGTGCCCATCCCAAACCTATAATCCATTTGTGTGGATATCCAGAGGCGTCGGTGATCACGTAAAATCAGATGAGGCGTTTACTCGATTCATGCAATAAAAAATACTGGACAAAAGAAACTAAACCGATCGCCAAATTATAATAAAAAGAGAGAAATTTAACGAATCTTTTAATAAATCTAAAATACACAAATATGCCAGCTTATATTTATTATTAATTATGTTGTCGCCGCTTTTCACAAGTGACAGCGCCCGTTCTGTAGGGTAATTCACGTAATTAAATAAGTTTAGTTCCAGTGCAGTTGCAGTTAAGTTTCGATCAAAACAGACCTTTTTGTATTCTCGTAATTTTGACAACCGCTGTCAGATACGCTCGCGTCAAGTTCGCGTCACGCGAGCGGTTTAGTGTATTCTACTGCTGCGTGTTTTATGTGCGTGATCCAGATCGCAACTTGATCGGTATTCACGTATAAGCTTCTTGCATACGACTGACGTACAGTTGCCGCGCAGTTTACGCATAGCTTAGGTGCAGTTCACGCGCAGCTAAACAATTACAAGAATACCATTTTGCACTAAGACGTAAACTTCATTGCAACTGCACCGCAACTTGATCGGCGCGTCAAAAAATTACGTGAATTAGCCAGCTGATCTCGTAATTTTGAATCTCAGGACAATTTATTTTACGTGAGTTTTCGGTTATATTGAGATCCAATATTGCATTACCGTCGATTTAATCATAAATTATACATCAATAATAACAATAACTAATGGTATCTAGACTTAATTATTTCCAAAAATAATAACATACTATCAAATCTTATATGTAACTATACTTATCATGAAAACTGTGTAATGGGCACACACATCTAACTTAAATCATAAAATACTTAAAATATTTCCAAAGAAGAACACCAACTTTGACACATCATTATAGTAGTTTTTACTATAGAGACAGCATTATCCATCAAGCGAAAGCGAAACTAGCTTTTTACGGTCGGCGCCAGCCGCCAGACTATTTTTACTAAAGTAATGTCAGGATCTGGAAGCAATTTTAGATTAATATCAAAAAAGCATAAAACATGCTCGTCACGATATCGCACATCGGGCCGCTGGCGCAACGTTATTGAAAATAGCTATTAAGTAGCAAAATCTGGAATAGTTTTGTTTTAGCAATTTACTTAGAGGATGGTATTGTGACAGTTATTTAAAATAGCTGTTTTTAACCCGTTAACGCATGACAAAATATTTTTTATACCTACGAATGCTTATATAGATATTTCTCTCCGAAACTAAAATAGTAAGGAGTAAATCTATTTAAGACGATCTTAAATCTTAATTTTATTAAAACTCTGGCAGGTAATTAATATTATGGAGGAGACCTCTACTTAATTGTGAAATATCTTTTATGTATCAATGGCATTCATAGCTAGTCAACCTTCTCAACTTAGCCCGATATTTAATTTATAGTTTGAATCTATATAGACTGGCATATTAAAATAACCATTAACTATGTTATTATAGCACTTATCAAGTAGTAGTTATGCATTTTGGACGGATTGTAACTAATTTTAGGTACAATGTACTTCATACGAAAGAAGGTGAAAATAACAGGTTTTAACTTTAATTAATCTACGTACGTTATAATTTATGTTATGTGGATCAATGTGTCGGAAGTTGCTTATTATAAAAATATGTGGACGTATCGTGCGGTCGTTGATCATGATCGATTATTTTAGGAACCAAATTATGGGAAATCCGGCTGTAGGTACAATGAAAGTTTTTCCAAACAATTTCTCTAAATAAGTGGTATCTTGCATACATCATGTTATTGATATTATAATGGAAAATAGCATTTATTTTAATAACCTGTTAGTTTTGTGAATAATGAAAGCGCGAAAGTGTTTGCACTTCTGTCATTTATTGAAATTATTTTTGCACATTGTTTGTACTGAGACTGACAACGGTTCCAATTGCCTATTTAACTATTAAGTTATGAAACTGATAATTTAATATCTTAATTTAAATACAAACTACAACTTATTATATTTAATATTTAAATTAAGACATTAAATTTACATTTTAATAAAATTTAATGATGCCACTATAATACTGTATTTTTTTATAATAGGCCAGGTTTCAACTGTCCAGGACTTAATGAATTAAAAATATTCACCAAAATCACTCAAACTTACCCATATTTCTTTGCATTAACGTGGCGTAAAAACAAACCCCAAATGATTTTGCTCAAAACCAATAAATAGCTCAAAAACAGTTATAACGTTATCCAGTTGCAATACTGAATAGCATGTTTGATTCAATTACCGATACCAACAGCGTTTTATGTTTTACGCTACGCGGGGCTCAAATCGATCATTACAATAATAATTGTATCACGAACTTTTAATTTATTTACTTGCATCTGGCCGGGCCCGATTCATCTGTCTCTAGATCCATAGATTTATAGCCAGTTTGCACAACAAAATGGTAGATATTTAATTAAATTTCGCAACCGAATGAAAAGGGAGTGTTATTTGTAAAATAGTGTGGAATATTGAAATTATGATTTACTGTTTTGGTATTTGCTGTGACTGGGTTATTGGATGTCAGGTTCTGCAATATTATTGTTGGAAATGTTATTTTGTATCTAAGATGGGATAGTGCTGTATGTTTTTATATAAATTTAGCTATAAAATCCTTAAGCACAGTACAATCATCCTTCACCTTAAGAAAGGATTTACACTTGTAGGTCAAGTGGGTCTTACTCCTCGTTTCCCAAAATAATTAGTGAATGAGGCCTTAATAACTTGAAAATCATGTTTTATTTGAAAGAGATTTAAGGACGTCCCTTGCCCATATAAACACTTAAAATTGAAACACATCTCTATTTCATGAAAAATTCTATCCATATAGAATTCTACGGCAAATAAATAGCTTATACATTATCCGCGACACCCATATTCTTCATTAAGTAAAATATAACAATTGGCACTATTTTCCTCTAAATTACAAAACATGAATTCCATATCAATACGTACAAAACAAAGTTGATACTAAGTAGCGGAGAGCAGGCGGCACGGCGGACGTCTAGCCGCGGTACAAAGATTCCAAATTCTTTTGTGAGGAGCCGCCGAGCCGCCGAACGGTAGCGGCATACACTGAATACAATGCAACACTTATTTATAGTCAAAACTGTCGTCGCCATAGCGTCCCGGCCGGTTGTTTGTGGAGGCTGCACATCGGGGTGTATTTCGCTTTTATTATTCGCTAGTTTTTTTTATTAAGCTGGTTATGTTGTCTGGTAGGTTTAGCTGTAAACTAGGCTTTTGGATTGATTACCTACCAGTTTTAAATAAATATATAATTACACCCAACAGTCACATGCATAGTCCTGACCCCACGCTAAGATCGAGTCTTGTGTCGTGGGTATCAGGAACTACGAGACTTTTCGGTCGCACAAACACCCAGACCCGACACAAATACTTGTGGTTCCCACAAACATTTGTCTCGGTGCGGGGATCGAACCCGCGGCCTCTCGTTTCACAACCGGCGTCTAATCAACTGCGCCACGGAGGCTGTCAGTTTTTTAAGTTCTTTTTGTGTTTTCCGGCGGAATAAATTATATAAGATTTTTTTTTCCATCGCGGAGATAAAATTATACTTTATCATAGAGCAAACAAATCATAGCTTCTTTATATTCTTATTTTTAGGGGATTTAAAATTATTTTTTATGTATAAAAAGTAAGTTAATAAAAAGTAAATTCGTGGTTTTATGTATTCTATTTCTTATTCTAAAAACTTATTTGGTATTTTATCATGCATGCCCTAGTGGTTTATTACGCCAGTAGAGTATTACAAAATATAATAATTACTTACGTTATATTACCTATAAAATAAAAATCCAGCCCATGTGCAACTGAGACCGCCTTCGCAATCTAGAGTTCGTTAACTTAAACCTACATTTCACGATAGAACCAACCCAGTGTGCACAGTCCCTTTGAAGTTTGTATATCACTCGGTCCCTTTGCGGCTCAGGAGATCAGAGGCATAGCTGCGCTCGGGCTTTTTGTAAAAAAAATAACTTTCGCTATAACGGTCCCTCGGCAAGGTCAGTGCGAACTAATGATTTGTTTTTGTTTTGTTTTTGTCTCTGTGTGGCGGTTTATAACGTTTCCACTTTTTAATTCTGGTGTATTTAATTGGAGGTCAAGTTGCTAATTTTTAGCCATTTTTGTTTGGGAGAGATAGAGTAACAAATATGGCTCGTCCGAGGTCAACTTAAAGACATTCTATAATCTTGGACAGGGTTAAATTGAACACATTCTATGGTTTTCAAATTCCTTGTCAAATTGTCATGTTGAGAATAAAATCGTTTAATTGTGATCCTTGTGTATCCAGTATGCTGCATTTGGATACAGAATCATTTCAAATTATATGTATATGGTGGAATCTTGAAATAACACATACGTAATATAATATATGCGTTACTATATAAAACATATAATTCAATTAACTTTGAAGTCATTCACTAAAATTAGAACATTTCAACAAATCCACCATACAAAGACCTACCGAAACCCAACACCGACCTTCCAACCGAGCTCACAAGCAAATTAATCACCGTACAAATTAAAGCAATAATTCAATTGAAGCTAGACAACCGCTAAGCCGTCACTAAACATCAGTATGGTTATGACGAAACGACAGGAGACGATGTCGCCCAGATAGACACGTCTCGATCGTATCGGAGTCAGTAATCGGTGTAGCGATGCGCGAGAATGTTAGTCGTGTGCTTTTAATGATGTTTTTGTGAAGAGACTACAATGCAGGTGCATTGTATTGCAATGCTGACATAGTATTTTAAGTAATTAGTGGACTATATGTCCTATACTGTACTGTATCAACCCATATATGTACGGGCACGGCAGGGCACGGGCCTATACAATTGAGGGTACGATTGAGAAGGGTTAGACCTTATAGTCCACCACGCTGGCCTAGTGCGGGTTGGCGGATTTTACATACCATAGTAATTCTTGCAAGTTGCTATGGTTTCCTCACGATGTTTTCCTTTACCAATATACTGCTTGGTGATTGACTATCAATACAAACGTGACTCCGAAAATCAGAGGTGTGCCCTGGGATTTAAACCCGCGCCCACCGTGAACATATTGACAGTCATATCTGATCCCTTTACCAACAGGTCACTACGCACTCTAGGCCTATATGGCTTAATCCCTCTCAATCGTTATCTCGTTTGCAGAAGCCGGTGTCCTGCAGTGGAACGTATAAGGGCTGATACAGATTCAGAATAATTTTAGTGACTGCAAAGCGCGTGATGGAAATGTAATATTTGAAATTGACTGCAAGTGCAAGGTGCCAAGCTTTGGGGTTACGATCGGAACCTACAATACGAGTAGTATCTATAACCAACTTATAGTAGAGATTCATCATATTATTTGTTTTAAAAAGCCATCTTTGGTGCCTTTTTAGATGCGCACAATTGTGGGTATCCGTAAATTATAAAACAGATAATATTAAAAATGATATTGAACAAGTAAAACCCTATTCAATCTACAAAAATCACACGAACTCGCAAATCGATTTTGACACCAGGGGGCTATTCCCTGAATTCAATTGGCCATGGCCTAACCAAAGGCCAAAGTACCACCCACAAAAAATCCAATCAACCACTCATTGACCCGTCGCACGACCACAAACAGATTGGGCGTCCATACCGTTTCATTTGCAATCAAACCAAGATCGATTTGTATCGACAAAAGAGTTGAACATTCATCGGATCCATTCGACTCTCACTGAGTCGGAAAGCGAACTTTTGTGAACATTATTGATTTTTAATCGGCCGTGGAGGTTCCTTTATACGTCGATCACAATAGAAAATGATTGGGGTAAATATTATATTTCTGTATTTTTTTCCACGATTGATCAATTTTTTGATGGAATCTCTGCAAATAAGAATGATCGAAATCGATTTTGTGATAAAATATGTTTTTACTGATAAATGTTGGTAGTTGAAGATCTAATAAGGCAAGTTTGCTAAAATTTATCAAAGAAAATAAGAAATTTTGCAGCGGTTAAACTGTTTCCCCGTAACAAGTTTTGCGAGACAGTCCAAAGTCCGATATAACTTTGAGTTTAGATTTAAGCCCACAAGGAATTATCTAAATATATTAATTCGATTTCAAATGTTTGGCTACTTTGTATTAAGCGTTCTTCTGTTACAAAACCTTGCTTTCTTAATTCTTTATATTTTTGTCTAAGTACAAAATATGCCCATTCAATTTGATTTTTGCTATTAGATTAATACGCCTAAAGAAACAAGAGTTTGAAATATTCCCCATATCTCAAACTATTGTTTTTTTATACGTACTTAATGTTAGGATGTTAATTTAGATGACGCGTATGAAAAAAGACGTAAAGGACACGAAAACTTCTAATCGGCGTACGTTTCATATGTACTACACAATCGAAAGACGCAATTTTACTCTCAAAACCAATAAACTATCTGCTATCTTAGATATCTGATTCAATAACACCACTGACCTCAACCAGCTCTTCACCGAACCAAATCACAATCTTCAAATACTTAACATCACAAAATAACAGGTCAGTACAAATAATCGCTAATAAAACCCTCTAAGTCGGCGACACAAAGTCGGCGACTCCTGCATCCCTAATGACCGCACCATTACCGTCCGCGACCATATACTCTCGTTTATTAGGGATAATGACGATAACGAGTTTTTTATTCGCCTTTATTAACATTAATTTTTGGGATGTAAAAAAATCCGTATAATGTCTAGGATTTTGTTTTTTTCATTGTATTATTCATGAGCGTGGCTATTGTTGGGCAATTTGGTAACGTTAGGTTGATCGAAATTGGTTGTGTATTGGGTTGGTGATTTTGGGTCTAGAATCATAATTATTATAATATTCATCTTGTCCATATACGCTTCACTGCAGTTCATAGGCCTCGTCTACAATTATGAGTTAAGCCATAGTCCACCGTGCTAGCCTAATGTTGGTCGGCGGACTTCTCTCTGGTATGCAAGTTTCTCCTATTATTTCCTTCATAGTTAAAGTTAATTATTATTTGTTTACGTATGTACAATGACTGCCTAGGTGGCGCAGTTGTACTACGGTATAATTGCAAAGCTAAAGTCTTGGGTTCGAATCCAGTGTCGGGTAGAGATATTGGATTTTTCTATTCATTACCAGCCCGGAGTTAGGAATTTGTGCCCGATATGGCGATAGGCCCCCTATCACATCGTGGGACGGAACATACAAGGCGAAACGTGGGTGTCCTGGTTGCACTTCTGTCTACCCCTTCTGGAAAAAAGGCGTGATTTTATGTATGTATGTACAAACAATCAATCACTAAATGTACCGTCAGGCCTATTTAACTCCCCTTTTAAACTAATAATACTAAATAAATTAAAATTCAAATGTTTGTATCATGAAAAATAAGATACTTTGAAAAATAGGATCTCATAATACTCAGTCGCTGAAAAGAAAAAAACTGCAATACCTACTTTATCATTATGGAGTAAGAATATGGGCGTGGTGGTGGGTTGTATTCATTTATCAATTTCTGTATAGTCCAAAAATATATTCAGCCACAAGAAGTTCACTCGTAAATATAAGGTTCTTCTTAATAATCTATTGGAATTCGCCTGCGTTCAACCTTTAGTAGATCGGCCGGCTATGTCCAAAAATATTTTTATAACAAATTACTCTTTTCATGCATAGACCACAGAGCTCGTCCCAAATCACAGCTTCATCAAACAAACTTTAATAATTTATCATATGTCTTTAATCAGATTACGGCGGACAATTAATAATGTCCAATAATTAACTTGTGTCGCGGGTCGTGAGTGATGGAGCGCCCTCTATCGGAGGTATCGGGAGTGAGGTGACGTCACTGTGAATCATTGGTTGCGTTTGTGCTTTGAACGTTGTTTAAAAAGAGTTATATTATAAATAGCTTGTGATGTAAACTTCGTTCTGTTTAATCCAATAAATTCTGAAAATATTTTTATGGAAATTTTAAAAGTCCTGTGATTTATCCCTAATTCGAAGATGCGCTTATAGGATTCTCTATCCGAGAATTATATTTTCGTACCATTCCTACATTGCTATCTTCTTATTTTTTATTTCTATAGACTTCCAGTAGTATCCAAAATGAGTAATGAAATCTGTACAGAAGTGCACATTTTCCAAATCTTTGAAGATTATTTTTTTCAATTCTTTTATATACAAGTTGTATAAAGGTGGACTTAATTCCTTAGGTAGTATCCACCTTGGAATTCCACAATATTTGGGTGAGGTAGAGACTGTACAAAGTAAGTTGCAACTTGTAAGATTTAACTAACAAGAAAAAATAATTTCCTTATGTTAAAACTAATCGATCTCCGGAGCTCGGTTTGCTCAGCAAAACTTACTTCTCTACCCCATATTCCAACTTCCAATAATGTGATTTTATGGCATACACCACCTTTTTTAACACCTTTTTGAATCACCTGCTCCCGGTGTCACCTGGCTAATGACAAGCCATCGACTGGTCTAATGGCTATAGCCAATGAATAGATACACTTCCGGTCACAGGAAATATCTTTTCTTAATAAGGTGGGGTGTAGGATATTAGCACGGAAAGAGAGAGGCCACGTGTCGATTATAGGGATCAGCAAATTAAGATCAGGTCTCCACTTTTTTAAATTAAAAAAATAAAGATTATATATAGATATTTGTATAGTGTATATGTTTATAGATTATAAATTATAATTTAAAAAAAGCTGATTTATAAGCCCATTAAAAACCTGATGCAATTTGTAAATAGCGCCATCTATGACATTTTGTCACAAACACTACCAAGGTTACAACGGTTACGTTTAGTATTCTGTGCTTACGTCTTCAACAGCGACTTTCTTTACGTTACAAATTAGTTCAATAAAAAATTGAAAGATGGCGTTGACCTGAAAATTTGATACTGTATTACATTTTAATGCAAGCTTTATCCGCTAGATGGAGAATAATTAAATATTTTTTAAATAATAAATTCTTACTAAATCATCAACATATCAAACTGATTTACTATTCGTATTTAACACTTTTTATTTTCCTTGAATAAAACGATGGTTAGAAGTTTCGATTTCTCCATATCAAAAGGACTTAAACTTTCGTAAAAGTAAAAGGTGAGTATTTAACCCACATTAACAATAAATGATTTGTTGCTTAGCAATGTTGTGTAACCACTTTCACTGTCAAGGATGAGATGAAATATTCCGTATGGTTCGTCACGGTTTTTCGTTTTGTTTGTTTAGATTATAGAGCGTGGTGATTGCGTGGTGGCTTGTTGGTAACGGACTGGAGGGGCTGCCAATATAACACTGTCGGAAAGCGTCGTGAGAAAACCTGTATATAATAGTGATCGGTAAAAAATCTAGGGTATGTAAAGTCCTCGACTGCATGGGTGGCGTAGTCGTACTTCGGTACGGTTGCAATGCTTGGATCTCGGATTCAAAGCCTGGGTCGGGCAACTTGATATTGGATTATTCTATTCATTATCAGTCCGGAGTCAGAATTTTCTGCCCGATATGGCGCTAGAATCGCCCCTTATCACATCGATGACGGATATGACGTGAAACCTCTGCCTACCCCTTCTGAGAAAAAGGCGTGAGTTTATGTATGTCCGCCAATCCGCACTAGGCCAGCGTGGTGGACTATATGGCCTAACCCACCTCAATCATACTCTCGATTGTAGAGGAGGCCCATGCCCTGCAGTGGGATGTATATGGGCTGATACAAATACAGACTCTACCTAGTGGAAAAAGTATCTCTGTTCTTAGTCGAGATACCGCTGCGTTGGAATACTGAAGGTTCATATCCAGTACTGGAAGTTTTGCACTGGTATAACAAAGTTTCTATAATGTAATGATTAGTATGACGATTTTCTATCATCGTGTGTGGTGGTCGCAATTCGGGCAAGTACTATTTAAACCCTTGAGTACTTAAGTCCTACCATCATAAACTTAAAATTCTATTCAGATACTCGATCATTATCTGCTAGAGTCCTAGAGTCATCTAGAATCTTTTGACCGCATTAATCAATTCATTAATATTTATTATTAATAAAATCTTTTAATTTGCATTTCATTATTTTGTTGCATGTTCTGCTCTCTAGTTGTTACCTTTTCAATAATATCTCTAATATTGTCTAGGAGTTAATGCGATGGCGATAGAGTCTACTCCTATCATATTTGTACACAGTGGTAGAGCCACGCTGTTGTCAGTCATGACGCATGATGGGCAGGCTCACTCGGGGCGGTACCACTGTCTCACAGGAAATCGACGTAAAGCGACAGCTCAACTATCGCGTTTCATTCTGTGAGTGAGATTGCCGGATTCCTAATACCCCTCTTCTTTTCCCATCCTTTTTCCTTCCCTCTCCCCTCCCAATTGGGCCGGCAACACATCCAAGACCCAGCGTTGTGGTTGGCATTCTTATCACTAATGTCTACCCCTTCAGGGATAAAGGAGTAAGCCTATAATATATCACTGATAATATTATAAAAGCTGAAAAGTACATTTATAAGCATAAGCATGTTTTTCATTAGGGTTCAGTAGCAGATAATTTTTAAATCAAACAAATTTAGATAGATTTTGAGTAGAGCCCATCGTTAATAATAAACAAGTTAGTTATTTGTTGGTGTAATTAATTTTACCCTATTGTTAAATATTTGGCTTTTATGATGTAACTAATAAGCGAATAAAGGAGGATCTTTAAAGAAACTTGTAATTGACAGGCTCCGTGGCGCAGCTGATTATTATGTTCAAAACCCCCTATAGATAATGAAGCGGAACACCTAGAAGAGGATATCAGATGCAATCCGAAGGCATACTATTAACTTTTCAAACTTTTGAATTTGAAAGAGTTTGAGGGTTGTAGCCAATGAACAAATAGGGCATTGAAATATAATATGACACCTAGATAAGATCCGTTATATTTGAAAGACAGTATCGATTATAGTATGCTTTATTCAGTGAACAAACCCTAAATTAAAATATGTAACGTCTTATCTGATCGAGCTGCGCATTGCAATGCCATCCAGTGCTTATTAATTCTCTCTCTCTCTCTCTTCAGCCTCAAAATATTAGTAGTTAATCGCGTTAGGTTTATGGGCACGTGGGACGCTCACCAACTTGTACCTAACATTTGTAGACAATAAATACTATTGTAATCTGGTTTTGAAAGGAGCAACACTAGAGTTTCTTGCCCGTTCGTCTCTAGTGAGAACCACTTTCCGAACCGGGTGGTAGAATAAAAAATGACTGAATCTAAACGATGTTGAACATTTTTACAGATTCAATCATTTATTTTCATTTTTATTTTCACTAGTCTTACTACGAGTGATAAAAATCACTTAATAATAAACTATAAAAACATTAGATTATCCGGAGAAAGATGCTGTTAGTCACAAAAAAAAAAAACATGTCGAACGCAAATCTAAGGAAATGAAAGTCAATTCTTTATTACTTTCACTCCTCTCTGTTAAGTAGTCATAATATTAACATATTCTAGTAATTATGAAAGCAACTTTCAGTAGTTTACGATATCTGCTTTTTATTATTCAAGACTTACTCTCGTATTATAGTGGAAGTATGTATCAGATTCTCTTATTATCCGAAAGTATGTATAAGATCGTAATCACTGCACATTGTAGTTGAAAAGCCGTCACAATGACCCACGCAAGTATGTCGTGTTTCGGGCTCAACCCGTGAATATACAGATTGCACTAGACCCACTTTATTTTTTTTATTACGATGAATGGCGAGACGAGCATGCCATTTGCCTGATGGTAAGCAATACGACCGCTCATGGACAGTAGCAAAACCAATCGAAACCATGAATTACAAAGCAACGCTTGGCATTCTACTGTGCTTGCCAACTTGAGAAATAAGATGTTAAGTGTCATTACGTTTAGTAGTTACTCTGGCTACAGTGTACTTCAAACTGAAACACAATAGTGCATTTACACTGCTGTTTAACGGAAGAAAATGATATTAAAATAGACATATTTTGTCTAAACTACGATAAGATATTATGTATGAATGTCATCGGTAAATACTCTATTTTGGGGTGCACTCCACGTACCCTCAGGTGTCATTTAGTCACTTTTTGAAAAATGAAAAAAAAGTTATCGTAACTAGTTAATTTGGCTCAAGCTTAGGGCTTAAGTGTATACAAACCACCTCTAAACTAACATCATATTGTCTATTTATTTAATCTTTATTGTACACAAGAATGAAGTACAATATACATTAATAAAAAATAAAACAAAGTATAAGAAGCGGTCTTACCGCTAGACAATGTATTCTTATACGTATTATATTGTTATACGTCATTAAAGATTAATTGTCTTGATTGAAAATATTCCTCATTGTGGTTTACGTGACCTGTAAATCTCACCCAAAGCTTATAGACGGTAGTAACACTTTATGAATACATTGATTGTCATTCCCATTAACTCTGTTTGACGATAATAACCTACTCACACCGTCATATGCAACTTTGGGCATGACAAGTTTGACGACCCAGTTTGCTTAGAGATCTTGTTAGAATTACCTCTGAAACTGCTGGTACAGGGCTAATGCTCGCGTGGAATAGATAATCGTAACATGCTCTTTACCTACATCTATACTATATTAGAAAATGTTTGAGTTAGGGAACATCTCAGGTCAAAGAATGTTTTGGGTTTATTTTGGTGGGACAACTCTTTTGGATTGTCGCATTCCCGAGTAAATAGAATTTTTTGAGTCTAAAAATGCCATTTCCAACAGGTCTATGTGACGATCTATGGGGGATGCGTATGTTAAGCAGTGGACGTCCTATGGCTGAAACGGGAAAGAGAGAAAAATACACGGATGAAATTATTTCATCTGGAAGTTGAATTAAAACCCAATATTTATTTTCCGCTTTGTACACGACATTAATGAGGCGATGTATATTTTTGTCAATGTTATTGGTAATCGCCTCCTGGGCTTATAGGCATCGTTTCAATCAACACCTGATTCCAACTTCATAAAATATTTCATAATTTACAGCGTGGATATTATTTGTACTATTTTTCCAAGATAACAACATTAATACATTAACTTGTGCCGGAAAAAATATTTTAATATCACAGCATGCAAAAGATACTTTAAAATCAGAATCAGAATCAAAAATCATTTAATTGCACAAAATGTAGGTACAATCATGAGGTCTTAAATAATACATAAGTACTTCCAGTACATTTTGCCATGTGGTGTGGAAAAGTTAGTATTTAGTCTTTACCTACATGGGTACGGCTCGTTGCATCTATATTATCTGGAATGTTAATGAAAAATATTTCCTAATTCAAATTCGTGTTGTAAGTTACATTATATGTTACTTTTTTACTGTACATTTTTGCGAATATATTTTAAGTAAATAATTTGTATATGGTTGGGTAACACACTTTATATTTGAACCTGGCGACCTTGTGAGACGAATAATTATAGGAATTTACTTCTTCTTGAAATATGAGGTTGTTTTAAGTTTTGAAATATTATAATATTTTCCTACTAGTTAAAGGTAACTAAACAAGCAATTTAAAATATTACAGTTTAAAAGATTATTAACTTGAAATTAATTACGAATGTCTGCACATAATCGTATTTTTAATTACTCAAATTTATTTTCTAACTATAAGCCAAACAATTAAAATATCTAATACCATAAAGGGCATCAATAGAAAATGTTTTCACCTCTGCAACTCACGCGTACTGCGTAACGGCGTCAAAGCACCTCGAGATGTACCGATCAGAAAGTCGCCGTTATTTCGACCCACTTGCGAACTCGCCTACTACTAACATCACAGTAACAAACCCAACGCCGCGAAGAGCGAACGCAAAATGTTCTTCGAAAGTTTCCTCATCAATCTGTCAGTGATTGTCGTTCTTATTATCGCGCTTATATTCGACTATGTGACAAAATTCTTCAGCTACTGGTACGTCAGGCACATCCCTTACAAACCCGCAATTCCCTTCATGGGAAGCGATTACCATAGAATCCTCGCCATCTCAAACGACACCGAAGATGTCAACAAACTCTACGCAAAATATCCGAACGACAAATTCGTCGGGCGCATCAAGAGCAGGATACCGGACCTTATAGTGAAAGATCCAGACGCCATAAAGAGGATGTTGTCCACGGATTTCGCAAATTTCCACAGCAGAGGTCTGAGCTTGTACAAATCTCAGGATGTTTGTATACGTAACAATTTGTTCTACGCTGATGGTGAAAAATGGACTCTGTTGCGCCAAGGACTCGACTCATTATTGAATAATATGAACACCGGATTTGACTTGCATGCATGTTTGCCGGGAACAAATGGAGATACGAATGTTCAACAACTATTGTGCGATGTATTGGACTGTGTCTTCAACGAATTACTTCTGGGTGACGGATCAGCGGTAAGGGAAATACGATCCGTCGTCGAGAGACGCACCATTGTTGAGAAATTCAAAAGTTATTTGAAGAATATATTCCCGTCTTTGTACGTAATGTTTGGTGTCACAACGATGCCTGATCCATCTAAAAAGATCTTGAATGAATTAGAGAGCAGTAAATTAATGCAGTACATCAAGAAAGTCGGGAACATGCGCCAACTAGGATTAAAAGATAAGAACAAAAATACATCAGACACAGAATTTGCTTTCACAACGCTAAGTCTGTTTGTAACCGAGGGATATATACCATGTTTAAACCTTTTGACTGCTTTGTTATACGAGTTGGCTTTAGACGCCGACATTCAGGAGAAAACGAGGAGTTCTGTGTCAAAAGACAATAGAGAAGATTATTTAGACATGGCTATAAAGGAAGCTTTGAGGCTACATCCCCCATACTCGATAATTACTAGACAATGCGTAAAGACATATCAGTATCCAGACAGCAATTTGCTGATTGACAAGAGGATCACAGTGAATATTCCAGTGGAAGCGATTCATACTGATGAAGAGCATTATAAAAGGGCGAAAAAGTTTAATCCAGAGAGATTTTTGGATGACGACAGCTCGTCGAAACATTGTTACGCTTACTTGCCATTTGGAGCTGGGCCTCGTAAATGCGTCGGTGAGTATTATAATTGATCAATTTTGTTAATATACTGTGAAATTAACATTGTATTTAGAAATCGAAAGATCCGTCGATTTTTGAAAGTTTTTTGTCGTATGAGACAAAAAGTTAAGATCCACCCACATGAATAAATATTATGTTAGTGAATACGTTTTAAATATATAATACAAAGACCACATCGCTAAGTAGTTATATTGTGAGTTTTAAAAAAACTAGACATATGCATCGCTTCGGAAATTTAACTAATGACCTTTTGTTTCGCAGCTCATAAATAAATGAGCAAAGTGCCAAATAAAAAATATGCATAATACGTATTATGTTCGCAGCAAGAGCTCAGCTTATTTTACTATTTTGAACCTTGTATAAAACTTTAATTCTTGTAGTCTTTCATATTAAATGAAATACATATTCAACCAGCAACTAATAACGAAATAAAATAAACAAATAAATAAATTTACAAATAAATATTTTACACCTAATAGTCACAAAAACAATCCTAATCAACAAAGTGGTAGAGCCATGCTGTTTTCAGCTGTGACTCATCATGAATGGGCAGGCTCGTAAGGGTGGTACCGCTGTCTCACAGAAGATCGACGTGATTGTGAAGCTACAGCTTTGCTGTCGTGTTTCGTTCGGTGAGAGAGACTGCCGGATGCCCAACACCCCTTTCCTCTTCCCATCTTTTTTCCTTTCCGCTCCCCTCCTGGTCTGACGGGCCGGCAACACATCCACGATCCAAGTGTTCTTGATGTTCATGGGAGACAGTAATCACTTACCATCAGGTGACCTGCTAGCTCGTTTACCGGACGGACCTATGCTATAAAAAATCCCACATTATGACAAAAGTCTTGTGTGGTAGGTATTAGACACTACAATAAAAACAAAAATATTTGTATCACATAAAAGTATTTTGCCTCAATGCGGGGATTGAACTCACGACCTTTCGTTTTGCATTCGGTGTCTCAGCCGACTGCGCCATGAAAACTGTCGAATAAACACTAAGAGCCAAAATAAAATAAATGTATTTATTATTTTATTTTTAGAAACTAGGTAAATAGCAACATGACCTTTAATTAACTAACATAATACGTTACTTTTTTTAAAAATTCAAACAATGTGTAAGCATTTTTATTCGTTGTATATTTTTAAATTTTACTTTCACAGTCATTAATTACCTACACCTAAGTGGGTTGCTAGTACACGCTTTTAATATTATTATATAATTAAATATAATAATTTAGCCAAGCTTTTAAAACCTGACTTATAAATCAATATGCGAAAATATACTGGAATGTATAATATGAAGAGTCAGTGACAACCCCCTTTGCGTAGTTAATTACGCAGCAGGCTATAAAACCAGAGGCCATCCCATCCCCACACTATGAAAAATGTTTTGTGCGGTCCACAAATATTTATTTCAGGTCTTAGTGAGAACTGAGATGTAAATATATTTCATAGTTTCTGATTTGTGCAATATCGGACTTGATATATTAGCATGGGGTCAGAGCTGTTGATTGTATGTATGTATTGCTACCTAGATAATTGTGATAATGTCTTGGTACAAAACATATTACGTGGTGGCCTGCTGGTAACGAACCAGGCGCGGCTGCCTATATGTTCACGGTGGTCGCGGGTTCAAATCCCAGAGCACACCTCTGACTTTTCGGAGTCATGAGTGTATTGATAGTCAATCACTACGCACTATAACGGTGAAGGAAAACATCGTGAGGAAACCTGTATACCATAGCGATTTGTATGAATTTATATATGGACTCTATGACCTAACCACTCTCAATCGTATTTTCGATTATAGAGGAGGGCCGTGCCCTGCAGTGGGACGTATGTGGGCTGAGACAGTACAGTACAGTACAAAACACATTATGTCATTAGCTCAGCTTAGCACATAATTACTAAATGCTCTTAGACTTGACTAATAGAAAATTACTAACACGTCTTTATTAGTAGAAAGCCAACAATACAATACGGTGGGAAACCCTAATGGGTGTACCACCATATTGTCGTCGGTCGGTCGGTCGCGTAGTTTTTTCTTTTAATTTTATTATTATTAAATAGGACCGGCAAATGAGGAAACAGATCATATGACGGTAAGTACTTCTACTGCCCATGAACATCCACAACGCTTGGATCATATATGTGTTGCAGGCCCAACCAATCAGGAAGAGAAAATTATAAGAAAGAAATAAAGAAGAAGAAAGAAAAATTATTTATTTGTCACTAGCGAACAAAACGACGTACATATACAGATGTAAAAAAAAACTTAAAAAATAAAATAAAATTCAACAAGGAAGAATTTTCCACGTCGTGGCTGTGACTAGGTGATCACTAAGCGAAATGTTGCGCTACGGTACGGACCATAGCGCAACGCTGATTCTCAGTGATCATCTTGGATGACATACGGACGTAACCGAACACAAATTAATAATAAGAAGGTAAATGAAAAAAAAAGGTCGTATAAGAAGAGCAATTTCGGTATATCAGGATTCAATTGGAATGTTTATGCCAATAAGAAACTTGTTAGATACTTCGGACTGCATTGCAACTACCAAGGCGTATTGTACTTAATTTGAAATCATAGTATTACATAATACACTGGCTGGGTAAATAACATAGAATAATCTTAGCGTGGAAAAATATATTTTCAAAAAAATCATAAAAGATTTTAGTGATGTGCCGGATTAGAGTTGGTCAGACCAACAATACTTGCGATGTGCTAATTAAAACAATTACCAAGGTACTAAACGTTAGTATCAAATAAAACAGTCATCTGTTGAAAATAACATCATTACTCAAATTCTCTATCGTAGTTTAAAAAGAGTAACTAGGCAAAATTCAATGCCAAAAGTCCATCGATTGAAGGTCACACGTACACACGTTTTACTTATACCTTTCTTGCCGAATATATTAAATAAATACACCAAACAGTCACATACATAAATCACACACTAAGATTGATTCGTGGGTATCAGGATCTACGCGAGACATTTCGGTCTCACAAGCACCCAGACCTGAAACGAGTACTTGTGACTCACAAAAACATTTTTCTTTCGTGCGGGGATCAAACCCGCGGCCTCTCGTTTCACAGCCGGTGTCTACACAACACCACGAAACATTTATGACCAAACTGACAATATGTCAATTTAATCAGAAATCTAATATAAAAAATAAATATAAAAAATAAACTTAAACCATGTAGTTAATAATTTATTAAACAGATAACAAAAAGAACGCACAACTGAAATAGTGACGTCACTATTCTTCATCGCCATTACAATGCGAACTTGTGACAAAAGTAGTAAAATGTTATAACCACGCATCCATATTTATTTAAAAAATATTTCATTTTACACTTATTTAAAAAAAAATATGATTAGAAATGTTTTTATTTAAATGTTAATTTAGTAGTGAGCAAAGTTATTTATAAAATCTACCAACATATAAGCTACTTACCCATTAGATTTTATTACAAAAACGCTAATGAGTAAAGTCATTGCAATCATAGAAATAGCAGAAAGGCTGACCCACTAACACAAGTATAAGTGGAGAAAGCTTAATGCGTTTGAGTGAAATGCAAGATTATTATTAATTCATAGTCGAGCTGTTGCTTTCTTAGCGGCGTACTTAGGCCGCGCGCCGTGAGGTCATCGCTACAATTCTTGAGTAGAGCAAATGGCAATAGAAATGTTTGAAGTACCACGTAAAGTGTTTAAAATTAAAAGCGCAGTTGAATATTAAATTCGTTATACCATAACTTGGCGTGTGACGAAACTAGGAAGTACAAATGAAAGTATTGAAATATCTGTTAAATGCTTTTGTAATTATTTTGCATAATTTTCAACAGCAACAAGTATTTATATTGCTAATCTAAAATCAATAAATGTTTGATTGCCGGATGCCCAATACCCCTTTCGTTTTCCCATCCTTTTTCGTTCCTACTCCTGATTTTAAGGGCTGGCAACACATGTATATACCAAGCGTTGTGGATGTTCATGGGCGTCAGCACACAACAGTACCATATTCATATGTTCTATGGGCAGCAGTGAACACTCACCATCAGGTGACCTGTTTGTTCGTTTGCCGGACCTATGCAAAAAAAAAAAACAGGTCCAATATAATAAAAGTGACGAGAGTTTTTGGCAGACGTAAATTCTACACGTAATGATTTGGTATTAGGAAATATTATATTTTTTAAATAATAATTAGAAATGCGAACCGTATTTCTTGGATCAAGGTTATCAAATTTAATTGTATATTTTTCCCTTTACAGGTGAACAGTTAGCCCTGCAAATCATAAGGAACGTAACCAAAGCTATACTAGACAAATATACATTGACACCATGCGCCAAAACACCGTCGAAGTTACCCGTGACAGACCACAACTTCGGAAGGTGCGTCGATAAAGACATCTGGCTGAGATTCACTCCACGAGACAATGTGAAATAACGACATCTATTGAGCGAATGTGGAAATGGTAGTTGTAATATTTATTGTATTTGTTAGATAATATAAATGGGTATTATGTTTTGTGATTGGTAAACAGGTATGGTTGTATTTATATTTTTCATATAAATCCTATTTGTAAATTGTGATAAATAAAAGAATGAATTATAATTTATTTAATTTTTAAATAGTTACTTTATTTAATTAACTGGAATTAGTATAAGGCTAGACTTCATAAAGTGTATGTGGTTCTGAAAATAAAACAAAGATTTTTAAATAGTCTCTACACTATAATCACACTAACATTAATGTAAAGAGACGTTAGATGGCAAGAATCGTTTAATTTTAATTACTGTAGAATCGTTCTCAAAACAGTCATAATTTTAATTTCTCATACCGACCAAAGAAAAAAATCAATGCGCTTGACTATAATTCATCAATAATAATCCTGTATACACTCACTTAACCTAACCTTACTTCATAGACTAATCCTCATCACACATAATGCGTTACACAAGCAAAACTACCAACACACAAAAGATTAAAAAACGTTCGTAAAAATTTAAATACCTCGATGACAATGATGGAGGGGGTTGGAAAAAATGTGAGATACGCCATCAAAGAGGGTGCACTCAATGGGAATTATTTTCCATAGCGTGTCCATCGAACGGGCTTGATAATGGACCTTGTCATACCGGCCCTGACAGAGTAGGGTGTCTATGATTTATGTAGATAAAAAATATGTTATCTATTGGTCTGATAAGAATTTTAAGTAATTGCAGCACATGAACGATGTTTCTCTAGCATACTATTTATATTTCTAATAGTAGTTAGAAAAATAATTTAAATTTAGGAGATTATTATTAAAGGAATATTAAGTTGTTTTTAAAATATATCAATACATACGCAAATTTTAGTATAAAAGAATACATTATTGTAATTTAATTATAGGTTGAAGGCTATTTGACCGTAAACTAATAAATAACTTTAGTAATAATCTAGTTTCCTAAATAATAGTTTTGTTATGACCAAATGGCTTAACATTCGGCTTTCCCCATATAAAAATAAATGGTTGGCATTTCATGCAATATGCGTATAGAAACCCGCATACTGACATTCACATGTGGTCAAGAAGTCTTTTGTCAATGATAATACGATAAAAAACCATCAATATGCATGTCAACTTTCTTGAAGACAAACTTTCTTATTTTGACAATGAAACGTTTGAGATAAGTAGGTCAACGGCCTTACTTCATCTACCGTTTTGACTAACAATAAAATGTTTGATCATTACTAAGCAGACATTTAATCTTTTGAGCCGTTGCTGTGGAATTGTAACTATTTTATAATTATTTAAGTAAGTTGCAAACTATATCTACGATTCTATTTTCGAGGCCTTTAAAATTCGAATTTAAAATCATTTTAAGACAAAAATGTAACACGTTTACCATTGACTGGCTCATTAGACTTGCTGCCTTATGATATTTCGTTAGGCTTTAAATCATTTGGCAACAAATAAAACTGGGTGATGGCAATATATAGGAAGCCCAATTAAAACAATTAATTTGGAATATAACGTTTGTTTTTGAGTCTTAACATAGCTATAAACTTTAAATAATACAATTAACATGGTACACTCTCAATCGTATTCTCGGTTGTTGAGGAGACCCTTGCCCTGCAGGAGGACGTATCTGGGTTGATACAATACATTACAAAAATAATGAAAAAGCTGTCCCTAAAAAACAGCAATTCATAGCGACACCAGGCTCGCCCGTTCTGATTTATACTGTGTATAGGACGCGTTTCACTTCTTCCGACATTGTATTTCGGATCAATGAGTGATGGCATCCGAACGAGTAGTATTATTGATTTTTGACAAAGCCCAGTGCTTTGGGCGACAAAATCGACTGCCGATATTGGAATTTTGCGCATTGGAATATTGGATATCGCTTCGAAATGACTTCTGTGGAATAAAGTACTGAATGCTGTTAGTATATTAATTGTATCCGCCTGAATGTAAACCAACATGTAAAATGTGGAGAATACGTCATAGTTTCGACTAAACACCTGTTCACACCTTCCTATAATCCTGGGTCCTCCCGCCGTAGTGTGAAGAAGCATCTCAGCAGGCCGGTATAATTGATACTCCGATCCGATCACACGGCGGCCTGATGCCATTCGATACTCTGTCTGGATGGCATTTGTCCTTACAATGAGGTGCAGTGCAGCCACTACGCCGTGCCAGATAAAAAAAAGGGAAAAACCTGCATTAATTCTATTTCCTGGTGAGAGATAGTCATCCATCGTCCTTGGACACTTGTATTGCATTTCATTCGGTATCTACTGCTTTGTCGCCTTATCTATCCACTATGAAAAAAAAGCCTTAGTTGTGACCACAATTTAGTTCCCAATCTTACTATATCATGATTTTTTTTGACTAATTTAATTGCGTTTTGAAGATGAGGTAGTGTCCATATGAGACCAGTTGAACTTCGTTGCTTGTACATTTTTTATGTATGACTGTTGAGCCTTATTTTTGAGCGGAAAACGTCTTAGGCTCCCCTTCTAGTATCTTGAGGCAAGTCGAAAAGGGGGTAACTGGAGTTTTGGTAGTACGTAGGTGGGCAGTGAACACCTTAAGCAATGATTGAATAATCTAGAGAATGATAAAAATGTTTCTAAAATGAAAGTTTCTGTCTATTTCAAGAATCTTGCAGTCTCTTGAAGTAGCCAGAGATATAAGCTCAATAATACAGCATCTAAGCATGATGCTAATAAATGTTTCAGCATGGTGGATTGGCTGCGTTGAGAGTGACGAGCCTAATCAAATATTTTTATGATCGACGCGTTTTTACGAGCGGCCTGTTTGCCAAGAAATGTTAGGGGTTAAGTTATAAGAAGCAGAGGAATATGATTTTTTTTATAGAATTGGTCCGGAAAACAAGCAAGCAGGTCACCTGATGGTAAGTGATCGTGACATGACCATCCACATCTTGGATCATGGATGTGTTGCAGGCCCATCAGATTTGGAGGGGTGCGGGAACCAAAAAGGATAGGAAGAGGGTATTGGGCGTCCGGCAGTCTCACTCACGAACGAAATGCGACAGCATAGCTATCGCTTCACGTCGATCTTCTGTGAGACAGTGGTACAGCCCTGGACGAGCCTGCTCATCAATTATTACTGATAACTTGCCTTGTAATAATAATAAACCAGCACATGATCGTCCCACTACAGGGAATGGGCTTCCACCTCAACTGACAGAGGTTAGTCCATGGCCACGACGTTGGCGGACTCATATACTATAGGAATTTCTTGACACAAATTCAAAATCACCATATATTTATACAAGTTTCCTAATAAGATTTAAAAGAATAACCTAATTTGTTTTTTTTTAATGTAACGTATCTAAACTGCACCCACAGACTGTACCACATTCTTCTATGACATAGTAAGTATAAAATCGAAAACTTAAAAAAAAAATCAGAAAATATTAATTCCGCTACTGCTTATGATCTATAACACACATCAAAATAGAGGGCGTTATTTCCAGCAATTGCTCATTTGGGTACATAATTTGTATAAGGAAAATAAACATAAATAATTGAACTGAAACGAGCTTGGATTTAAAGCATCGTTCTGTTATTTATACAAAATGATAATGGAAATTTTGTGTCTCTTAAGCTTCAATCAAATCACATACCTCTTATGTTATGAAAACATTTATGTGCTAAATTTTGTATTTACTTGTTGTTTTAGAATAGCAGTTAAATGTTGGATAGAGGACATCATAAGTTTAAATTTAAAGATTATAAGTTCTCAATATAATTTCCATATTAAATTGACTTCGTACTATTGACTGCCACGGTGGCGCAGTAGTACTACGGTATGATGGCAAAGCTGAGGTCTCCAGTTCGAATCCCGGGTCGGCTAAAGTGATATTGGATTTTTCTATTAATTATCCGCCCGGGGTCAGGCATTTGTACCCAATATGGCGATAGGCTCGCCCTCTATCACATCGTGGGACGGAAAATATAAGGCGAATCGTGGGTGGCCCTGTTTACATCTCAACCTACCCCTTCTGTGAAAAAGGCATGAGTTTATGTACCATTGATATTAATATGGACAGGGTGGAAAGCGCGTAGTGTTCCGATGTAAGTAGAGCGTTACTGAAATTAGTCGTCGCGCAGAAAGATTTCGAAAATGCTTGTTTGTATTATGACAGAAAGTTAATTAAAAATAAACATAATAATTCTTATTATCGCTAAGACGAAATCTATTACATCAAGTTAATTTAATACTTCTTTTAGGACGAGTTTTACGGTCATTTTTTTGAAACTCCAAGTGTGCTAAAGGGCCTATCCTTAGTTTTTAAATCAATGCCTTGTACCTACTTTTCGTGGCTGCGATAGCCCATCAATATATAATTTTTAAGATGATTTACTTTTAAAGTAATATTGAGGAGCTTCACTCCATAGTAAAGTGTATTGCCCGCTCTATTTTTACTGTAGTAAAAGTCCTAGTCGCACACAAACAGGTGCGCAATTTAAGCATTTTCGTTTTACACAGAATTCTAACCGTAATGCTGTAGAAACCGTTAATTTAAACGGATTTTTAGTAAATCCCTTGGATTTTTAACACAAACAATGTACGTGAAAACGAAAGGCGCAAACATGGGGGACAAAAAAAGGTTTAAACAAAGCGCAGATAAACCGACGTGCGAGATGTATATCCTACGTTTTCCGCCGCGATCACGTATTTTGCAAACACCCAGTTCACATGTTTGAAATTGCATTCTGATTTGATGGAATGCGATGATGGGATGTGGTTGTTTTAGTGGCGTGAACATAGTTGTCTGATGGTTAGCGCCTGCCCAAGGAGAAGAGCAATATCGCATAGAATTTCGTTTTTAGTTTTACTGCACTGCACTTGTCCCGTAACTTTAAACGCGTCTTTTATTGTAATGTAACCACTGAGTACAATATTTGTCAATCCAACATTTCCAGTTCATCCAAAGGTTGCAAGGAAGAAGTCGCTCAATGCGATATGGTCACCCATTATACTATAATTTTAATTTGTTATGATGATGTTAGAGAGATGACGTACAATAGAGAGTATAAATAAAATAATAATAAATAAATTTTCTTCAAATCAGATCACAGCATTGATCGAAGCAAGATATACGAGTAGTAAAATGGATTTAATTCTCTAGTGGAATGGGTCGCTTTTTTGATTTCAAAATATATTTTGAACACATAATTGTGTGTAATACAATAGTTTTAGGGACTTGAACTTATGCTAAAATGTAAAAATAAATGCAGTGTAAATGCACTGTTGTGTTCCGGTTTGAAAGACATTGTAGCCAGAGTAATTATTGTATATGTATAATGAGACTCAACATCATTATGTCACAGGATGGCGAGCGCAGTGGAATGTCAAATATTGCTTTGTAATTCATAGTATTATTTGGATTTGCTACTGTCCATCGTGGTCTTATCGCTTTCCATCAGGCGAATGGCATGCTCATCATCGAAATAAATAAAAAAAATACTAGTTACATAGTCTATTTATTTTCATCACTTATTTCGAAAGTCGATCAACCAAATTATCTGATGATCATTTTCATTAACTAGACTTTATAAAGTTACAAAAAAATACAGTCGCATTGAGAACCTCCTCCTTTTTTGAAGTCGGTTAAATAGTATATAGTTCCTTGACATAATTTAAACATATAATTCCGTACACCGGGTATTATAAAATACTACGCCATTACAAAATCTCAGCTAGCAAAACTGAAATGCGGCAAGCCAATGAATAAATAAAGCATACACAGTAAATCTACTGCGAACTAACCGTTTAGCGCTTGACAAAGAATGTTGGAAGGTATTTTATGGGCGCATGAACCGAATAATGAATTTGATATAGAGCTCCTTTGCGTATGTATGGTTAATTTATGAGATGGAAAAGCGTTTTGTAAACGTTTTTGGGGTGTAGTATGCGTTTTGTTCCTGCTTACCGAGAATATAAGTTATTTTTCCATAGAAGCACAAAATGAGTGAACGAAACAACTAATAAAAAGTGATTACTGCCAAGCAGACGCATGTAAAATATAAGAGTGATTGAAAATACTCATATTTTAGTATGAAGGAACGAGAAAGGGATAGAATAACCTACTCTACAAAAATACTAATTTTGAATTCTGGTTTCTTAGATTTACGCCAATGTTACACATTGAAATGAAACGAATTCTTAAGGATTTTATCGCGAATTTGATTTAATTTTAAATATTTTTTTATATCCCGACGGACGGTCCGCCCCGTGACCATGAAAACTGTAAAGTGATCGAAATGTCGTAAAATTAAAAAGTGTAAAAATTAAATCAAATTCGCGATAAAATCCGTAAGAAGTTGTTTTATTTCAATTTTGAATTCTGTCAAAACAAATAATATGATGGTAATTGCACTACAATCCAAGCAGTATCTACATGCAACGGATCTCTTACCAGACAACATAATTACTTTTGGAAATACTCAGGCTGTAGTCGCTACCCAGATTCACATATCTTACCAGCTTTTCCGGCAATGATTGAAAAAAGTGACGATAATTTACTTTGTGGGCCTTATTAATAAACTCGGATGAGCGAAGGATTAACTTTAGTCCAAGGCTTTAGAATTGGTTCGATTATTTTGACTATTAATTTGATTATCATATTGAATAATGTAACTACAATACGATGGTGACTTAGCCCTCTTTGCGATTCCGTCTTTATTAATTAAGTCGTGAATATCTCGCTGTTCAAAATAATTGAGTCAATTCTATAGCCTTGGACTAAAGTTAATCCTTTGCTCATCCGAGTTAGTAATTATATAATTAATAATTAATATGGCCCTACATGAATCCCTGGTATTAATTACCTAGTCCAGTCTGTCCATAAAGGCAAATTCCTAATAAATAGTCTCTACCACGTTTAAATGCCTTTGCGGTCCTTAAAATGAAGCCTACGGCACATTGCGAAAAAATCATATCAATTTATTCCATTTGATACTTCGTGTCTACTATTTCCTCCAAAATTGTATTACCCGTTCTATTTATGGCATTCAATTATTAATATTTTCACGAGCGAAGTTATCCTTCAATTTGCACGGGGCTGGATATTAATTTTGTCGGAGTTATTTCGTTTCGGTAATTCCAGATGTCAGGATCAAAACATTATTACAGTTTGTAAAGTTACTGTACGGCTCAGAACCTTTGTTAACTTCTAAGAACATTCTGAAACATAAGTTTAAACTACAATGCCACCAAGATACGAGGTCGCTTTTTTGTGATGGTTTGCAGTCTTAAATAATTTAAATCAAATCTTCTTTCTTCCATGACGCCAGGTTCTAAGAAATAACAAAAATGTTCACTTAAATTCAATGTATCACTGACTCATAACATTAAATTAATTAATTAATTAACGTTTTCAACGTTCTTTCTTACCACGCACGTGTAAGCTCTGGTATGAACTCCCTGCATCGGTGTTTCCTGAGCGCTATGACCTGTCCTTCTTCAAACGAGGCTTAAAGAGAGTACTTTCCTTAAGGTAGGCAGCGACTTTGTTGTGCTGGACCTCTGGCACTGCGGAGGTCTATGGGCAGCGGTAGCCGCTTTCCATCAGGCGGGCCGCTAGCTCGCCTGCCTATAACGGCTTAAAAAAAAAAAATTAAATAACACAAATACAAATATCTCCAAAATTCGATTTCAATTCCACTAATCCCAATCGTGCATAAACTACGATTCCCCAAACATATTAATGGTTATTTCACAAACTTGGTTGATTATCTTTTACAATACCCAGGGCAGTTGAGTTTTGGAACTTAGATGGCGCGTGTCCCCTCGGCAAGATTTATAGTCCAAGATGCAAGTTTTTTACGTCCAGTACATCGGACGGCGTTGGTTGCCAAGAGTACGTGGAATGGACATAAATTTTTGTCCGGCGTTGCATCTCTAAGTATATCAGATGCGACGCCAAATGTTTGAATTATAGCCTATTTTATACGAAAATCAAATAGGATTATATGACGTTGGAATTGAAGTATATTTTGATAAAATGTGAAGTAATTTGTCATGAATTATATATTTCAAATACATTTCAAAAATATTTTTTCTGGCAACTTTTTTAATTAAGTCAACGAAGCATGAAAAAAACATTTATTTAAAACACTTAAGTGGCCATTCAATTACGGAATTTTGTCCTCAAATTAGATGCATATTTGCTTGTTGCTGTACTTACTTTTATTGAGTAAGACATCAAGTTTTTTTATCTTCGTATCTATTTATTCAATTTAATTTTTTTCATGTTACGTATTTTTTAGTTCATCGGGTCGCTCATACACATTATTCATCCATTTCAAATCTCGCTCCCCAGTTTCCAGAGTAAAATTTGCAATATTTATAATAGTGACACTGCGGTTTCCTGTAGTAACCACTGGCCAATGCACAACCAACCTATTTGTTTTCACCGCAAAATATTTCGGAATTTTCACGCTATTTACATCAAAATAACTGGTCGTACTAATGAGCTGTGTTTTATGAACATTTATGAATTGCTTTTTGTTATTTTGTGTTATTGTGTTGTATATTTTCCGTTTAAATGTCGCCTTTCATTTGTTAAGTGGGTTCGTTAAAAGTGATTGAAAATGCTGGCGATCTACTTATGTATTATTTATGAATTGTGTATTTATCGTTTCATGTAATTCTTTTTTAATATAGTGTTATTACTATTTGTTTGATTCTGTAAATTGTTACCTAGATAACATTGAAATTAGCAAAATTTATTAAGACCAATCCATAAGTCGAGTTACATAGATGGAAATTCATAGACGTCAGCAACAAACTTATTCCATTGATATTCCACCACGATTTTGATGTGTAATAACAATGTTGTGGCCACTTTTTGTTCAATTTATGTTTTATTTCAAGTTATTTAGTTCAAGTATAAATCTGTTAGTTTTCTACGGCTTGTGACATCCTCTGGTCAGTCAAAACGCTTCATCGCGTTTATTTGTTTTCCCACTTAAACCCCCAAAGATCATACCGCAAGTACCAAACCCGGCACCTCCAAATCAAACTCTAGACCCACAAAATCCAAACTATAATAAATATCCTCACCATTTTCACGGACAGTTGAACATAATCGCCGGTCTAACACCGCAGGCCGCTCGCGCGTAACGTTAAACACATCGCATATGTGCATACAGTTTTATAACTAAACCAATTTGTATTCTAAATCCCACGGCTCCTGCAGTTTACTCGCGCAAGGAGGCTACCTCAAACGGGTGGGTGTTCCGTTGATGTGGGGGCGTTTGATGCCGATTTTAATTTTAATTGACTTGTACGTAAATCCCCCGACAAGATGCTCTGATTTAAACCAACTTGCAACTTTTGTAATAAGCACTATATTTGTAAACTGGTATTGAAAAGAGCAACACTAGAGTTTCTTGCCCGTTGTTCTCTAGTAAAAACCGTTTTCCGAACCGCTTGGTAGATCAAAAAATGTCTGAATCTAAACAATGTTGGAAATTTTATTGGATTAAAAAAATATTTTCATTTCATTTCAATTTAAGGAATGGTGATCACAGTTTACTGTGAGATTTAGTCTCAAATTCTGATAATCATCTATATTTATAATAATTATACAACATAAATATGAACGAAAATATATGAACGAAAGTATCCTCTTTACCACATCAGTGTGTGCGGACGGTTCCAATGTTTTGACCAAAAACTATCAATGTCATAATTCCATCAAGCACCTTCGGTCCTCTTAACTTTTTTAGGCACACATTCTGTAGCGGCTTTTGTCTATATACTTGTCTACTTCGTTTGCCAAATATCCTTTCCACCTCCATTTGAGCTCAAGATGTGATAAATAGCAAGTCTATAACCATCCGCATCTTCAGCCACTGAAAGTCTACTACTGAATTTAAGCCTTCCACGAGAACTTCACAGTGATGTTATCATACTGTATTAGCCCATGTACGTCCCACAACAGGACAAAGACCTCCTCAACAATCGAGAGTACAATTGCAAGGGGTTAGGTCATATAGATATGGATGTATAGTACCTAGTACAAGCTGTAGTCAAGGGCATTTCATGTGAAAAAGTTTTAATTGAAGTACACAAAGCTATTGTACCACCTGAGAAATGTGCTCAGGATTTCACGATTCTCAATAATTGTCGCTATGGCGATTAGGATCCTTCACATTAGTCATTCCGATAATACAAATATACATAAAATTATAGGTAAAATCATCAATATAAATAAATTAGTTTTTCTTAAGACTGCCTCGGTGGCGTAGTGGTACTACGGTATGATTGCAAAGCTGAGGTCTCGGGTTCGAATCCCGGGTCGGGCAAAGTGATATTGGATTTTTCTATTCATTATTAGCCCGGAGTCAGGAATTTGTGCCCGATATGGCGATAGGCTCGCCCCCTATCACATCGTGGGACGGAATATACAAGGCGAAACGTGGGTGTTCTAGTAGCACCTCTGCCTACCCCTTCTGGGAAAAAGGCGTGTGGTTATGTATGTAGTTTTTCTAATGGCTCATTGAAAACACCAAGAGATGTCACTAATCGCATGTCTCATTTCCGCGCACAAAAACAAAACGCGTAAGTAACTTTAATTTCAACTGTTACCAAAATGGGACATGATATTTGTATGGGATAGCTTCTCTATACGTAGTAATATAATTCAATGGGTAAAATAGAGTCAAAAGATATTGTAATAACACAACAAGACTATCCGATGATCGATTGCAGATAGTTACAGACCGATTTTGATTAATTAGCTAAATGTTGAATTTCATTCTCATGCCTCTATTAAATGTATACCACTCGTAATAATTCGATGTAGTTACAAACAAAATGTTTAATTAGAAACATTGCGGTTTTAACTGTTAATAACACTGATTTTAATCAAGTTTTCTACACAATTATCGCGTTCCCGTCTAATGAGCAAAAACATTGAATAAATAGACTATGGGCGTCTTGGCAGAGTTTTAATTAAACGATATCTTTGCATATGAAATGAAAATAAGACGATAGAAAAATATTTTAAGTGAATTTTGAAAGTATGCAAATGAAATCCGAGTGTGAAAGAATTTATAAAAGTGAATGTGAATGCAGAAAATTGTTTGCTTTAGTTTTAACAGCTGCAGAAAACGTTTGTGTTGAAAATACAGCCTGCCTAGACGGAGAACCCCATTTAAAATTAAAATTTCGAATTGAAAAGTCCTAATAGCCTTTTTAATAAAAATATTCAATAGCATATAATTTGAATATTTTTCTTTTTTGTGTTTGAGCTTACATATATGATGTAGTTTCAATTGATGTCGTCATGATACATCACTCTAAATATTGATTTACATGTAGGGTCAAACACAACGTCATCAACAAGAATGACTAACCTAAAGCTAATACTGTGAAAGCGGAAACACCAATACGAACAAATATCAGGAAAGTAGTTAACTGTAATGCACTTCCGGCCACTTACCTCTATTGAACCGAGTCGAATAACTTATACACTCTTAATACGTTAAATGCTTGTACCCTTTTGTGTGACGAGAAGTTGGTATAAAGAATTAGTTGAGTATTTATAAGAGTTCCGTTCTTGTTAAACCTAAATCTGCTTTAATTGCCAGAACATAAGTGTATCAAAGTATATTGATTTATTACTTTATCAAGTAACATAGCAACAAAAATTTATGATAAAATGGTATCACACGTCAGATTTATAACGGATAATTTACAAATTATATGCACTGCACAAATAAAAAAAAAGGAAAAAAATACTTATTGAATTTTCCTTAAGTGTTATCGAAGTGCGTGGTGGTCTATTCACCATGTTCACTGTGGTCGCAGGTTCAAATCCCAGGGCACACCTCTGACTTTTCGCAGTCATGTGTGTATTAATAGTCAATTTAACGCACTATAACGGTGAAGGAAAACATCGTGAGGAAACCTGCATACCATAGCGATTTGTATAAATTTCTATGGTATGTAAAAGTCCACCAACCCGCACTAGACCAGCGTGGTGGACTATATGGCCTAACCCCTGTCAATCGTCCTCTCGATTGTAGAGGAGGCCCGTGCCCTGCAGTGGGATGTATATGGGCTGATACAATACAATACAATTTTCGTTTAACCATTGTACTCGTAGATGCTTGTCCTACAAACTTGTGCTTCAAAAACACACATCGACATTCCAAAGTCGACACACAAACGTCATTTGTGCTCAAAGCACTGCATCAATTCTATCGACGCAAACCTTTAACACACTCAAGCTCCATTCCAATCAAAGGCACATTATTCATTACACCCAGCTCATTAGTTTCAAAGTTAATATCCAAGATGACAAACGACAGAGTCGAGATCAAATGATAAAGCCCGATTGACATTAAAGTGACGTTCCGATGGAGCAAAGTAAGTGTCCTCTAACGGATTCGGTTGAATGGATGCTCGACGTTACCATGCGACCATCTCGACGAATGAAACCTTGGATTAGTGTGGCGCAAGGGAATAGCGATGTGAAAGTGGCGGATTTTTCAATAGTTGTTCAGGTGTTGAGAATTGTTGTCATTAACTTGGTAATGTTGATAATTATATAATTAATAGAGATATTGATATATACTTAGGTTAGATGGACGAGTAAAATAAAATGATTAAAAACAGAAGAAGAAGGCTGTCAAAGCCAGAAGTTTCAAAGAAAGAGCACATTGACACAAACTTGATATTATTATTAAACGACTGCCTCGGTGGCGTAATTGTACTACGGTATGATTACAAACATAAGGTCTCGGGTTCGAATCCCAGGTCGGGCAAAGTGATATTGGATTTTTCAATTCATTATCAGCCCGGAGTCAGGAATTTGTGCCCGATACGGCGACAGGCTCGCCCCCGGTTGGTGGGCCCCGCCTCCACATGATGTGATAACATCATGGAACACATACGGCGAAATGTGGATGTCCTGGTTGCACCTCTACCTACCCCTTCTGGGAAAAATGCGTGGTATTTATCTATGTAAGATAAGTGTAGCTGTAAATAATTATATACCATAACGCTTCATCTTGTACAAAAATAAATTATCCTTATATCTTCCTTTTACCGCTGCTTCTCATATATTAGACCAAGCGTCACATAAACGGCTCCTCTTGAACCGTGAGTAATGTGACAGACTTTAGTATTTCACGTGCATTTGTGATTCATATAACAATCTTTACGCATGCCTTATTTTCGCGAACTATGGGCATGTCTTTTGTGTTACAAAAGGTTTGGCTCGTATTTTCCCCCGGTTCTATTGTTCACAGATTTATTATATCGCAAATTATTTGTAGCGTTGTATTTTTTGTATCGGCTTAGAAATATATTACGTCTGATGGTGCTGTGCTGCATAGAGTATCGTCTGGATAAAGAAGATTCTTACGATCGAAACTTTAAACAAATAAATTAATTACTTATTCGTATTTATGAGCCACGCTGTTGTCAACCTCAGCATGAATGGGCAGGCTCGTCAGGGTGGTAACACTGTCTCACAGGCGATCGACGCGAAGCGCCAGCTTTACTGTCGCGTTTCGTTCGGTTAGTGAAATTGCCGGATGCCCAATATCCCTTTCCTTTTCCCATCCTTTTTCCTTCCCGCTCCCTTCCGATCTGATGGGCCGGCAACACATCCATGATCCAGCGTTGTGGATGTTCATGGGCGGCACTGATCACTTACCATCAGTTGACCTGCTTGCTCGCTTGCCGGACCTATGCTATAAAAAAAGTCTTTATAGAATATTTCAGTTCCAAGTTTAAAAAATTGAGATTTTTTTTGGGTCGTTTAAATTTTTAATACGATAAAAAGTGTAAATATAATATGAGTAATTGCATAGTTGATGTGCGAAACTTATGCTTTATAACTTTGTATAAAGTTTATTGCTGAAGTTAGGGATCCATTACGAATGAAATACAACTCGTAACTCGTATCGGCTGTAAAAGTTTATTAAAGTGTAATCGCACTAAAGTACAGTAATAAGAAATTCACCACGCAACTCGGCAATTTTCGGAAGTACCAAATCTATTTTATTTAACTAGGACTGGGAGTCATATCACTAATATTTGTTGAAATATATCTTACTTATATCAGGGGCGTGCGCTCCTTGTAGGCAGAAATGCAGTGCTTTACTTGCCATTCACAGATATTTTAATAAAACGTTCGTATGTTTTAGATGACTATAATAAATAGTAAATAAATGGATAAACAAAATGTAATAGCTTAAAAACGCCTAATATTTTATTAATAGCAATTATTTGCAACCACAAACAAAAAATAATGTGCCTAATCAACCAACTCCTGCCGTCGCGTTCCGCAGGACATTTGTTCGCGTGTGCGTAGTAATTTTAGTGTCCGTGCACAGTGCGTAAACGCACACACCCATGAATCCGAAAGCCGCGACTCCAGCGGCAGGCTACGGGCGTTCGGCAGTTGTCGGGAGTAATCGGAAATGTTCGGGTCCTATAATCCGAGTAAAAATAATAGACGGAAATCTAATGAATCACGTATGCGCATTATGCATTTTTGTTTAGTAAGGTTTTATTTGTTTAAATAGCAGAAATGTTTTGTGTTTCGCGGGGGCCATTTTGCCTTTTTTCATGTGATAAGCATTGTTTACTATTTTGTTTGCACCAGTATATTTATAGTTTTCTTAAAAGGTTTTTCATTTTAACATTTGAAAGTGTGTACATTTAACAGTATATTACTGAGTTTCTATAATAATTGTAGTAATTTGCTTTTACTAGTGCGTTTATTGATTTTTTTAAAATGTTATTTGATTGTGAGGTTTGTGTTGAAAATGTGTGTTTATTAAAAATTTAAAATAACAAGTTCTCACAATTGTCATTCAGTGAAAAGATTCAAATTGTGTGTAAAGGTAGGTGTGTACCAGAGTTACAACAATTAAACTAGCAAAAAGGGAATGTAACTCGAAAGTTTCATGTTAAAAGTTATGAAACGTATAACTGGCTGTGTGGTTGTGTACACACGATTATATTATATTGTTTTCCTTGCATATTGTTTAGTAATTCTAGTACAGTGTAATTTCTAGTAATTTTACTTATTAGAATTTCTTCCGCCGCGATGATCGATCGCTGTTTTGTCTGCGGTGCCGTAGAAGATGTAAATGAATAGTAGTATGAATAGTAGTTGTTCTGTTGGCATGGTTTCCGACTTAAGAGATCTGTCGCGTGGCTGTGGCTATGCTAAACATCTATAAAAGAAAAAGTTTTTGTGACCGAGTACTCCGCCGCATACCCAGTGTCATAATCCTGTGCACGCCGCTGACTTATATATATATATCTATATATATAAAAGAAAGTCGTGTTTGTTCCACTATTTATAACTCAAGAACGGCTTTACTGATATGGCTGAAAATTGGTGAGGAGATAGTTTAGAGCCAGGAGACGGACATAGGCTACTTTGTTTTGTGAAGAAAAGGCTTGAAGGGGTTGAAATAAGGGATGAACGTTTGTATGGAAAAATCTAAACCGTTAAAGTTAAGATGTTAAACTTTGCACTTTAGTTACTCATTTAAAAATAAAAATAAATAAATTAACCCTAATGGGGTTAAAATAAGGGTTGGAATTTTATATGCAAAATCGAAACCGCTGAAGCTATTTCTATAAAAATGTAAATTTCAGCTCCTTATTACAAACAAAAAATAAGGG
Organism: Theretra japonica; assembly: GCA_033459515.1. Classification (NCBI taxonomy): domain Eukaryota; kingdom Metazoa; phylum Arthropoda; class Insecta; order Lepidoptera; family Sphingidae; genus Theretra; species Theretra japonica. The sequence goes on along the minus strand of CM065938.1, from coordinate 3,402,671 downwards.
CTTACAATAAATTTGGAAAAACATCATTACGGGGGTAAAATAAGAGTAGAAATATTGTGCGGAAAATCAACACCGCTAAAGCTATTTATATAAAAACTTATAATTTGACACCAGTAACGAAAAATAATGTGCACTATAAAAACATCTTAGGTAATGCATACATAAACACACGCCTTTTTCCCAGAAGGGGTAGGCAGAGTTGCTACCAGAATACCCACGATTCGCCCTATATATTCCGTCCCACGATGTGATAGGGGGCGAGCCTTTATAGTCTTCTTTATTAGCCTAAAGCGACGAAAAGGGGTTTGTTTTGACGAACATTCTTAGCGCTGTTTCAGGTAGGAATTAAACAACAGAAATCACCAAGAAGGGAAATACGTTATGACTATTGCATTGTTTCCATTTGAGAAATAAGTAGTTTACTATACTTCAAAAAATCAATTTCGTAGTCAGAATTTTGGCTGAGCAGAAAGTTTTAGCAGGAATTTTGCAAAGTATTTGTGTTTGCGTATTTTTTAAATGATATTCGTCGTATTTTCGTGTTTATATAATGCCTATCTACAAAATAAAAGCAATTCCAAAAAATTGTCAACATGCCTAAATAGGCCTAAATAGGCATTAAGGGATGAAATGGGATAAAGTGGGACGAACGCGATGAGACCGGTCGGATCCGGACTGCATTCGATGGGAAATAATGGGACGGGATGTAACAGAAAGAAAAGGAGCCAGATGAGATGGGATGGGATACGATAGGAAAAGGGATAGTAGGTACTTAGGTTGAGTTCAGGAGTACAAAAGTTTGAACGGGAATAAGATATTTCTCGTGTGGAGTGGAGTCTAAACATCTAAGCACCCAGGCAAAGCTGGGCCGGGCCGCTAGTATATATATATATTGAGTCAAGAATTTGTGTCCGATAAGGAGATAGGCCGCCCCCTATCACATCCTGGGACGAAACAAACAAGGCGAAACGCGGGTGCCTGGTTACTACCAGGAAAACCTCTGCCTACCCCTTCTGGAAAAAAAGCGTGAGTTTATGTATGTATGTACTTATAAATATAATCATTACCTCTAAGGGACAAAGTGGACAAACATATTTCCAACTCCTCCTATTATTTAACTTTATGATTAATTTCGTTGCGGGTTAAAGACAAGTTAGACATTCCCGAAGACTCGCTGAGTGATCGGTGTCATTAAAATGCGCGCCACTGATTCTTGCTTACAAGAGTTGCAGTAGCGGGTGTGAGGACGGGACAATCTCCAAATCATTATTTTTGAATTAATTTACGTGGGATCCATAAATATTATTGTTTCGCCTTGTTGATCAATTCACGTCGCAAATGAACTATGAATGCGTGTGGTTTAAATTACGTTCAAGCCAATCGGTTTTGTATAAGAAAGTTTTCAGAACCTTTTCCGATGCATAAAATCATAACCATAACAAACTATTTATAGAAAAAAAACGATTCATAACTCATTGATAAAAAAACAGATACTCAACAACATGTTACTAGAATCAAAGTAATTTCAATCATCAAATTTATCTCAATCTAGATTTACCACTTTATATGAAATGGCTTCTCACATTCCATTTTTTTTTTATCAGCCCATATACGTCCCACTGCTGGGCACGGGCCTACTCTACAATCGAGAGAATCGATTGAGAGTAGTTAGGCCATATAGTCCACCACGCTGGCCCAGTGCGGGTTGGCGGACTTACATACCGTAGAAATTCTTTAAAATCGCTACGGTATGCAGGTTTCCTCACGATGTTTTCCTTCACCGTTAAAGTGCGTGGTGACTATCAATACACACATAACTCCGAAAAGTCAGAGGTGTGCCCTGGGATTTGAACCCGCGACCACCGTGAATATGTAGGCAGCCGAGTCTGGTCCGTTACCAACATTCCACCACGCACTTACACTCAAACTTCATACACATCAATAAAACGAATGTTTTCCTAAATATTTATTCCGTTAATCCGGTTAAAAGCGTGGTTTGGGCGTATAAAGTTATTCCAGAATTGGTAACTAGCCGGGTATCGGCACATCAGTTAAGTTGGGGTCAAGCAATAGCAGTTACTGGTGCCAAATGGCGGAACTTGCAAACCTTCTGGAGTACATTGGTTTGAGGGTTGGGCGCCTTTGTAAGCGGGGAGCGGTTTATAAACAAAAAAAAATACACTCAAAGAATCACATACATAGTCCAGACCCCACATTAAGATCAATTAAGTCTTGTGTCGTGGGTATCAGATACTACGAGAGACTTTTCGGTCTCACAAACACCTAGACCCGAGACAAATACTTGTGGGTCTCACAAACATTTGTCCCGGTGCGGGGAACAAACCCACAGCCTCTCGTTTCACAGCCGGTGTCTAACCAACTGCGCCAAGGAGGCAAAAGACGGTCGATGACGGTCACGGTTTCTTTACAGTATAAAAAAACTAAATATAACTACTTTTTCATATGTGTAAGGCCGCCTAGGTAGGCACCACCGCAATGTCTACCATCAGGCGAATGGCATAATCGTCACGCCATTCATCGCAATATTTCTTCTATGAAAAACATATGTTTTGTTCAAAGGTTTGTATGTAATTAAATTACAGAACTAGAGGTTAAATATGGGCAAAGGACTCACCTGATGGTAACTGATTTCCTCCACTCATAAACATTAGCAGCTATAAAATACTCTAAGACCATAGTTATCTTGCCGACATATAAAAATGGGAAAAGAAAGGAAAGGAAAAACACGAAAGGAAAGGTGTATCGCATCACCAGTAATCCCGAAACGAAACACGACTAAAAATCCGTCGCTTCACGTCGCTTACTATCGAGTAAGCCTGTTTATCGGACCTATGCAATATAAAATAAATCGCTTGTACTGGAACCGTACTCAATATAAACGAAACTAAGAATAATAATTATCTGTCGTATTTATAGAAGTTGTATTATTTACTATGCTCTCGAACATTGCGTCTGTTTGATACATCCGTAACTTTCAATATGTAGGTCTTTATCGTTGTTATTGTAGTACTAATTTTGCAAAAAACATTATGTTTATTTATATTTAAAATTCCTTCGGGGGTGAGAAATACGTTTAATCTATATATATAAAAGAAAGTCGTGTTTGTTACACTATTTATAACTCAAGAACGGCTTTACCGATATGGCTGAAAATTGGTGAGGAGGTAGCTTAGAGCCAGGAGACGGACATAGGCTACTTTTTTTGTGCAGAAAAAGCTTGAAGGGGTTGAAATAAGGGATGTAAGTTTGTATGGAAAAATCTAAACCGTTAAAGTTAAGATGTTAAACTTGGCACTTTAGTTACTCATTTAAAAATAAAAATATATAAATTAACCCTAAAGGGGTTAAAATAAGGGTTGGAATTGTATATGCAAAATCGAAACAGCTGAAGCTATTTCTATAAAAATACATATTTCAGCTCCTTATTACAAACACAAAATAATGGCTTACAATAATTTTGGGAAAACATCATTACGGGGGTAAAATAAGGGTAGAAATATTGTACGGAAAATTAAAACCGCTAAAGCTATTGATATAAAAACTTATAATTTGACACCAGTAACGAAATATAATGTGCACTATAAAAACATCTTAGGTAATGCATACATAAACACACGCCTTTTTCCCAGAAGGGGTAGGCAGAGGTGCTATAGGCAGCGAGCCTATCGCCATATCGGGCACAAATTCCTGACTACGGGCTGATAATGAATAGAAAAATCCAATATCACTTTGCCCGACCCGGGATTCGAACCCGAGACCTCAGCTTTGCAATCGTACCGTAGTACCACTACGCTACCGAGGCAGTCAATAGGTAATGCATAGTCTTCTTTATTAGCCTAAAGTGACGAAAAGGGGTTTGTTTTGACGAACATTCTTAGGGCTGTTTCAGGTAGGAATTAAACAACAGAAATCACCAAGAAGGGAAAAACGTTATGACTATTGCATTGTTTACATTTGAGAAATAAGTAGTTTACTATACTTTAAAAATTTAATTTCGTAGTCAGAATGTTGGCTGAGCGGAAAGTTTTAGCAGGAATTTTGCAAAGTATTTGTGTTTGCGTATTTTTTAAATGATATTCGTCGTATTTCCGTGTTTATATAAGGCCTATCTATAAAATAAAAGCAATTCCAAAAAATTGTCAACATGCCTATTTAGGCATTAGGGGAGACATTGGATAAAGTGGGACGAACGCGATGAGACCGGTCGGATCCGGATTGCATTCAATGGGAAATAATGGGACGGGATGTAACAGAAAGAAAAGGAGCCAGATGAGATGGGATGGGATACGATAGGAAAAGGGATAGTAGGTACTTAGGTTGAGTTTAGGAGTACAAAAGTTTGAACGGGAATAAGATATTTCTGGTGTGGAGTGGAGTCTAAACATCTAAGCAACCAGGCGAAGCTGGGCCGGGCCGCTAGTATATTGATACAACAAAGTATGGTAAATAGTGCTCAATCAAAGTGCAGTATTTTCCACGGGGAAATGCCCTCTATCGTCGATCGACACAAACGCGCGCCGCGGTGGAAATTGGACGTACACAAACTGAGTCCGAATCATTACAAACTTAAACATTAAACCCTAGTGGTTTCTCGATGTCATTCACTAACTAATACGAGTAAAATGTATCTGTTTGAAGCATGTTTTATAAATGAAAAAAAATACTTTTGTGGGTCTCTATGACAGAGTTACTACAATCCTGCATAGCTATCCTGCAAGCACATACGATTTAAAAAAAAGGTAAAAGAAATTAGAAACTGATGATCTTAAATGCCCCTAAGTACACAAGATCTAATTAACAAAATACAAGAATTGGATGACACAGATTCGCTCTATAATTACAAAAGTTTTAACAAAAAATGCAAAAACATTTAGTAGGGCAATCCATCACGCCGGATTTGAAATTAGTTCGCTGCGAGATTCGTCACTAATCCAACGAGACAGGTACCCTCATCTCACCAAGACCGATTACGGTTAGTGGACATGTAATTTTCAGGAACATAGGATACGTGATTTTAAAGGAAGCGTTGGAAGAACATTTTTTGGTTAGGTTGTAGAGATTTTTTTTTTTCGGCGAATTCAACATTTTTTTAACTGCTGAGTACTTATTAAATAAAGTCCATGAAACATTAGGAATGCTGGTTAAATAATGATTAGATTCATGATTTTAAAATAAAGATTATAATTATTTTATTAAAATGCCATTGCACCCTGGTACCAATAAGATAATTAACTCATTAAAATATCTGTTTAATTCCAGGCAACGCATTTTTCACGAAATGTAAAACTGACAAAATTATTTACCAGACTTGAGAAATCCAACACAAGAGTTCACGGTTAGCAGTTATTACACTGTCACTAAAATGAGACGACAAAATAAAATGAAAATTAGTATACAAAATAGTTTAAAGTAGTTTTTTCGCTCATCATTTTTTGCTAGTATGTCGGTCGCAAGCATTGTATTTATATAAGGCTCTGTTAGAACCTTTGGCTTTTGAGCGAGCGTACCACATATTACACGATTTGTTATAAAAATTATTTTCATTTGAAAGAATCATGACATGCGGTTTAATTTTATAAGCGCTTTTTAAAGTGATAGTGCATATTTTTTTGTCTGGATAATATTTATTGTAAACTTTTCTATCTATTTTGTACCCGTAAATATATTTATGGTTTGTTTTAATTTTATACATGATTACGATACTTTGGGTCCTTATTTTCTTTTTTAGTTTCATGTGCAAATAATATTTGTAAATGTTAAAGTATAAATTATAGAAATATATTTTTAATAATATTTTTATTTTCATAACAGCATACTTAATATAAAATAATAAAAAAAAAACAGAACAACTAACAAAACCCGTAACGATAACAAGATATATCACAGAAGTTATTTAAACGGTTAGTGTTTACCGTGGTGGAAGCCCCAGTCCTTATGGTCATGATGACCGCCCTTCTTGCCATGATCGTGATGATGGTGATGATGCTCCTCATGACCGTGATGACCCTTGTGACCGTGATGATCCTCATCGTGATGATGCTTGTCATGATGACCGTGCTTGCCGTGATGATGCTCATGATGACCGTGCTCGCCATGACCTCCCTTCTTGTGGTGTCCTCCTTTCTTCTCGTGATGTCCGTGATGGTGTCCATGCTTGTGATGCTTGCCTTCGTTGTGGTGGTCATCGTAGAAGTGATGATCCTTGTGGAAGTGATCCTTATGGTACTTCTTGTGGTATCCGTCGGTTTCCTCTCCCTTATCATGATGCTTGTGGTGGCCGTGCTTGCCTCCCTTGTGGTGGTGTCCATGCTCGTGGTGATGACCATGATCGTCGTGCTCATCCCAGTGCTTTTTGTGACCGCCGCCGTGCTCATGATGATGTCCCTCGTGATGATGTTTGCCGTGATGACCGTGCTCGCCCTTATGATGGTGATGATGACCTTTGTGTCCCTTGCCGCCCTTTTCACCGTGATCATGGTGGTGATGAGCATGATGCTCGTGACCGCCACCTTCTTCGTGGTGGCTGCTTTTACCGCTGGCTGCGGCTACCAGGTCTTTCTGGTCGTCGGCGAGCTCCCTAGCGGAGGCCGCCACGAGGCACAGGAGTGCTACTGAACCAAGTACCAATGTTCTCATGTTGGCTGTTCTGTGCTTTGGTGTTCTTGTACACAGTATTTATAGTTGGTTTGTGAGGAAAGCGTTTGGCAATCTGTGCAACTATTCAGGGACAAGTTCGCGACAGCTGACGGAGTCGACGGACCGTTAAGAGACAAATGGATTTCATTGTGGTTGATGTTGCCATGTGCTTTGTGCATTTAATTGTTTACTAATATTGTGAATGAGTGTATTAGAAATATATTAGTTTTGGATCAGTCCTGGTATAATGAATATTTCGGTTATTTGTTTTGTAATATTGTGTAGCGTGAATAATTTATTTTAATTAAGTTATGATTTATCAATTTTTGTGTGGCATGTATTATTATATTATATGCATAAACAAACCAAAATATAAAATAAAAAATACACGTGTTAATTAAATCGATAATATCGAGTGATCGTTTATTGCTGATATTAGTACTATGTAATGTGTTATTTAAATTCGTTTATTTTTTAAATTATATTCGACTGTTATAAATGTAATATATTATGAAAATGTTTAAAAGCCATAGTTGAAGTATTAATGTGCTGCATATCAGTGAAAAAGTGACCGAAAAACTAACAACCGTGACGGAATGTAATGAAGAGTTAAGTGTTATAACCGGAGTTTTTTTGGGATACTTCTATTCAAGCGGTGTTTATAAAACAAGAATACATTGAGAGCAATGACTATGTAGGAAAATCCCAAGATGTTCCTTTATCGGTTTTTTTGCTCATGCACGCATCACAGACTTTTCACGAATTTCAGAAATTTCAGAAATCAGAAATTTTCATTTCAGATTTCAGAAATCACGTGTATTTATTATATAATTTTTACGTCAAGAAATACACCGTGATTTTTTTCCACCTGAGAATTCTCTACAAAAAAAATTAAAGTATATATTTGTCTACGATATGCATTATCTTTATCTTTAAAGGTAACCCGTGCTCAGTAGCGAGAATTTATATTTTGATATAGAACAAACAAGAACAAATTACATGGACTCTAATACTAGTAACTGATACCCACTACCTGCTACCTGAATAAGTTAATAAATAAGTTAGCTGTATCCAAATACAATAATGCAGGCAGTTTACAATAGCTATAGCGTATTATTGTTTTATTTCAATCGAAAATCCATCAAGAAATTGTGATTCTTATATCCAAATTCCTATCAGAATAAATCTCCCAACACGTGAAGACTCCCCTACGATAGCGACACGCAGTAATAAAAATATTTTCGGTCCGGTTCAATTTTTCCCCGTGCAGCATAAAAAGAACAATCTGCATCGGTCTGTCCAAATTTAATCAAAACAACAATGGGTTTGTCCGCGTTGGGCCCGTTCTGGCGGCTTATTCTGTTCGTCGAATAAAACAGTGGTTTAATTAACTTCACTATTCGATTTTTACAGATCGTCCATTCGGTTTGGCGTGTAATGCTTTTGAAGTGTTAATTTTTTTGGTTTCGAATTCACGAAGTAACTATGTATATTTTTACACAATTTTCTTAAATAATAGCTTTAAAAAAAAAGAAGTAGGAAGTAACACAATTCGCCGAGCTTAAATACATCTAAAGTTTCGATAAGGGACAAGCCTATCGTCGTCTTGAACACAAATTGAATAACTCGAATTACAGCCTATGCATATTTTGATTGAAATATACGCTGATATATTCTTAAATCTTACTTTCAACGTCCGTTAAATACATACTTATATGTACGAATTTTGTGGCAAGGTACTAGTAGTTATTTCCGATGATAACAGGTTTGGCGTATAGCTAATAAACATTTAACCCATATACAAAACTGATTGGATTTGACGCAACATAACTTTTCTCCCACAATGCAGAATAACGGTCTTCGAAATTTACTATTGCTTTGGAAATATTAATTCCTTTACAATCCAGTACAAAAAATCATAAACGAAGAGTAAAGTTTCGGAATAGGGATGTCAACAAAGAGGCTTTCGCTCAATGACCCTTCTACACCGGCATAGTGAGGTACCGAAGTGGGCAAATATTTCCCAAGTTCCACAACCTTTTGTATATTTAACAAGCAAAAATAGAAATATTCTTGCTTTCCAATTGTCAATGGGCCTAATTGAATTGGTCAATGGCTTTGATATAATTCCCCCATTTCTTGGACATTGCGGGTCCTTAAGCACTTAAAGTTAATCCTACTTTTGAATGGCGTGGGGAAATTTCATTTAAATTTACTTCGTTCTATTTCTGACAGGCTCCGTGCGCAGTTGGTTAGACGCCGGCTGTGAAACGTAAGGCCAGGGGTTCTATCCCCGGACCGAAACAAATATTTGTGTGATCCACAGGTATTTGTTTCGTGTCTGGGTGTTTGTGCGACCGAAAGTCCCTCGTAGTTCCTGATACCCACGACACAAAACTTGATCTCAGTGTGGGGTCAACACTATGTACGTGACTGCTGGGTGTATTTATTTATTTATTTTATTTATTTCGTGTTGCTTGCTGCCTATGTCTTTTTTTATACGTATTGCAATTAGTACTTGAAAATATTATATTAGTGCAGACAAATGCTTACACGATGCAACTTTTATATCCTTACGATAATCGTATATTCGAGTCGAGAAACTCTCCCCGTGTAAATGGGGCTTAAATATCGGAGCATGTGGAAGAACTATCCAGAAACACAAACCTCTGTACCAACCATTACAATATCAGGTAGCATAATAACTCTTACTCTATAAATAAATATTTTCCCGTACAGATAAACATCCCGAACCCTCGCACGAATAAGTTTCCTGTTCCATTTAATAAAGGAGTGAACAAAAAATATCTTGATACGGCTTTAATATTTGACCCGGAATAAAAACGTTTTTATCAACTCCGTACCTTTTCCTCATTCGGCAAACTATTCTATGTCAATTTTCTCAGTTTTTATCGGTGGCCGCAACGACAAGTGAATTGATTCTCCTTGCCAACGGGGTGGGCTGTTAGGGAGTAACTACATGCTTTGAGAGCCTTCGTGATGTAGTTGATTAAATGCTATGACACGAGAGATCGCGGGTTCGATCCTGAGAGAAATGTTTGTATGATCCACAATTATTTGTTTAAGGTTTGGGTGTTTGTGAGACCGAAAAGTCTCTCGTAGTTTGTGATGCGCACGAGTCGCGACATAAGACTTGTATACTCGTTTCATTGTGAAGTTAGGGCTACATAATTGTGACTGCGGCGTGTATTTATTTATTTTTGACTGCACTCTGATTATACAGCGCTGAACGCGGCGGAACAGTGTTGAAAACTGTAAGTATGCTTAGGAATACTAATGATAAGCCTAGTCCTTGTTTCATGTCTGATTCAAACTCGAATAGATGTAAAAAAGAAGTGCTAACGCGTCTTTGTACAATTTTTTCCTTTAGACAAAAGCTGAATTGAACTGAATAAATGTGGTTAGTCCTTTAGGTGGCTTTTACCGGACCCCACATTTCCGTTATATATCGTCGGACATTTCCTACAGATCGGATTTTTTATATCTCTGTAGGATTCGTTCATTTTCATATTTTTTATAACATTATCCTTGGTTTGGATGATCGGGTGATGGATCCGATCGTGTAATTTTGATGTGTCTTTTGGAATATATAGCCTAAGATATATTTTTATAACACCACTGAACCGCAATACTATTGAAATATTTACTGGCTTTTGGCTTGAAATAACGTTTTTAGAACCAAAAGCTGTATATGCATGTAATATTGGCAATATTAAGCCGCATCCAAAACCGAACCTTAAAAATTATGAGACAAAAAAAAACAAAATTAAATTAGCTTGGTGGCTTTTTTTGGATTTTCCTGCTATAGCAATCGGCGCTCTATAATATTTTGCATACCACAAAGAGACGCAAGCGTAAGTTTATAAATACATTCAACCGTTAACGTTTGAATAAAAAACATGTTTATGTTCCGATATCAAAACTAACAGAGCAAAGAATATATTTTTCAAAAAATATTGATATGGTATCGGGAACAACTGCGATGTCTCCAGGGATGTTTTATTGTTACCGAAGAAATATATATCATGTCTTATTTATTCTCATAAAGTATACGATAGGGAAATTTGGTAAAGAATAATTACGCAGAGAGAAGGAAAAGAGTATCATAAACACAATATTACAAAATTATTATGGGATATTTTTATATTTTGAAAATACATAAAACCAATGCTCGAAATGAAAAAGAATAAGTTATCTTTTTTATCACAGTTTTTTTATGGTCTTTTAAAACAACCGACATTTTCCTATTTCTTCCCTGCTAGTGACGATTTCGTTTCATTATAAAAATATTATACTGATGAGATTATACTAGTAGTACTTTTTATTTCTTTTTCTTTTTACCTCATAAAATTAGAAAAATGTTTATTGAATCAAATATTTTGGTAAAATCATATTCTCTACATCACTGAGCATGCACGGTGAGCGAATAAGCCATTGGATATCACCTGGGGATACCTGTCCTTCAAGCTATTGAGCCTTGCCTGTCTCTCAGGGCTGGGTGGATTAGCAGTGTCTTCAATATTGAATTTATCAAAGAATTTAATACACATTAGAAGAGATATATTATGGCATAATGAATAGTGTAATTGGTTTAAAACTCATTTTACATGTGATTTAACTTACAATTTATCTTCCTTTTAACTAACTTTTTAAAGATACGGCTAGTACTTAAAATAAGGAGTCTCTGTTCTATAAGTACCTGCCACATTATACATAGCTTAGTTATATAACAAAATATTGAGTAAATTCACAAATGGGTTATGTAAAATATGCACATGCAATTTGTACATGAAAAATACTCAAAGGGCAGCCTAAGGAAAGTTGCTATTTTGAATGAACACAAAATATAATATTTTCTTAATAAACTGCACCGTGTTTTGTAACTCGTAGACGATTATGGAGCTTGCTGACTATTTTCGCATCTGATGTCCTACTTGTTTGTTTTGTTTCACTTGGATTATAAAATTTAGATACCTGTTTTTTTTTTCAATTAAATTTCCAGTTTTATACGTTACGACATTTTTAAAACAGAATCATCATCATCAGCCCGTTGCAGTCCTCTGCTGGACATAGCTTCTCCCAACGTACGCCACAGAGCCCGGTCTGCTGCTTTATGCATCCAGTCGCTGCCGGCCCTCTTGTGCAAGTTGTCCCGCCTTCAAAACACAATATAATTAGATTAAATAAAAACGCAACTATTTTAATAGAAAACAAATCGATTCGTTTCTTAATGGTCAGTTCCTGGTTGAACGAACATCTGCTTAGGCAAGAGATGCTTCAATACTGTGTTTTATGCTCTTACGCAATACTATGGAATATTTCAACGACAAAAAAATGAAACATAATTGAAAAAAACTGCGAAACGAGAGGCCGCGGGTTCGATCCCCGCAATAACACAAATGTTTGTGTGGCCCATAAATATTTGTATTGGGTCTGGGTGTTTGTGAGACTGAGAAGTCTCTTGGGGTTTCTGAACACAAGCCTTAATTGATCTTATTGTGGAGTCAGAACAATTGGACTGTTGGGTGTATTTATCCATTTATGTCATGAATATCTTAATGATTTATAATATTTTCTGGTATTTTTCTGGTACCCATAACACAAGTTAAATCTTACCTTGGGTACCAGTGTTCAAAGACACTTCAATTCTCCTAATAAAAGTTTTACATTTTATTCTATGGTGGTTAATTTTATTTACAGGTGTATTTGTAAAGAATGCTTTTGTATTAAATAAATGGATAAATAATTTTATTCTGACATTTTCGCAATTTATAATTTGTTTGCTTTTCTCTACGAGTAAATAATTTAAAATATTTATTAATCAAAAAGTAACGGAATGTAAAATAATGTAATTAACAATGTGAGTACTGTGGCGCTATCCAGAATTTAATTAACATTGTTTGTTAACATAATAAAAATATGTGATGAGTAATGTAAAGTATTTTTTTCCGTCAAGTATAACGTTTTTCATACATATCATCACACATCATAGATATCACTACATAATATAAAACTGATGAAAGTAAAACGGATTTCATAAACTTTGGTTTTAGTAGACCATACGTTACAGAAGACATATATATGACATTTTAAAAAGTTTATTACATAGACAATTATAATCTTACCATAAACAAATGTATGAACAATGAACAAAACTTTTAGCTAACACTAATACTCAGTAGGAATATACAATTTTTAAATTAAATTTTCAACGAAAACAAAGTCACATCCCGCTGTCCGTCTGTCTGTCCCTGTGTAGTATGCTTAGATCGTTAAAACTACGCAACGGATTTTGGTGCGTTTTTTTTTTAAAGAGTGATTTAAGAGGAAGGTTTATATTTAATATAATACATATACAGGTGTCCTAGTTTGTACGAAAAATAACATGTATCTGGTGTGGAGTGGAATCGAAAAACATCTGCAGCCAGGCGAAGCTGGGACGAGCCGCTAGTTATTCAATAATGTATATGGCCCAATCTATGGTATTTTAATTGGAATAGCTGGAGAATCTGCTTATTCACATTAATATGCACGTGAATACTCTGAATTAGAATTAGAATTTAATATTTGGGCTATTTTTACCATGACAAGTATTATAATATATTATATTGACATTAAATTTTATAATCTTTAAGCTATCATCCATCCATCAGCCAAAGGAAGTCCACTGCTGAACATAGGCCTCTCCCAATGATTTCCACAGTGACCTGTTGGAGGCAGCCTGCAATACATAAGCTATAGTATACCTTTAAGCTATACTACTTTTAAATTCACCATAGCAGTTTTTATTCCTCCGTACACACCCTGTAGGTGTAACGAAAATCCATCACCGGATTAAAAGGATCGAGAAAAATAAATAAAGAACTACAAAACCTTATCTGTTCAAAAGACATTAGTAATAACTTCACGATATTCCCATTGTAGAACCGTGAAAGGATAACATTTTGTCGGACACGTTGCGCACTTTTGAAATAAATTTAAAAGCGGACTGCCAGTTCCGTACACGTTTGTTTGAAGCCAAGTCTTCGCAATAAATAGCACGTGCCTTTATAAAAATAGTTATTGGCAAATGTATTGAATATTTACATTTGAAACTGACTTTTACTGGAATAAACGTAATGTTTTTTTTTAAGATTTTAGCTGCATTTGTGGTGAGAATGTGACGGATTCAATTTGTAAAATAGTTTTTGTCTCTATCGATGTCTTCAACAAATCTGAATGTTTGTTTGAACGCGTTAATCTTTGAGACTACCGATCGAATTGTCAAAAAACATTTTTGCATGAGATAGCTCTATTTTTAAACAAGTTTTTTAGATTTACTTCTCGCAATGACACAAAGTAACTGGACAGGAAAATGTTGAAGTTCTTAAGTTGGCACTTTAGCTTGTTGGCCTCTGTCTGTCTCAGCCTATATACATCTCACTGCAGGGCACAAGCCTCCTCTACAATCGAGAGAGCGATTGAGAGTGGTTAGGCCATATAGTCCACCACGCTGGCCTAGTGAGGGTTGGCGGACTTTTACATATCATAGAAATTTATACAAATCGCTACGCTATGCCGGTTTCCTTACGATGTCTTCCTTTACCGTTTTAGTGCGTGGTCATTAACTTGACAATACACACACGACTCCGAAAAGTCAGAGGTGTGCCCTGGGATTTGAACCCGCGACCATCGTGGATATGTTGGCAGTCGCGTCTAGTCCGTTACCAACAGGCCACCACGCACTATTGATATTAAAACCTTTTCTACGACATTCGCAACTCTTAGACCAGACAACAGTTCACAGTCCACGTAACGCTGGCGACTAAAATAAATCTTGGGGAAACGTGTTTGCCTTCAATGAATAGCATTTTTAACGCGACTTACGTCCCAGCTATACGTTTATGTCTGGTAAACATCGTTTTAGAGAAATTTAGGACATTTGTCGTATAAAAAAATCAGATATTTTATTATGGCAAATCGAAAGAAAGGAGACTGCTGTCTCTTATTAGTCTTTGTTCAATTGAGATAGAACTGAACTTGCCTAATTCGTGGAATAATCTGTAAGTCCTTTTTGGATACAGAATTACGTAATATGTCACATTTTATCTTAAATGTATAATGTATATCCGGTTTAAGACAGTCTGCTCTAATTGTTGTTACAAGCGTGAACAATTACTAAATTGATTTTTAAATATAAATAAAAAAATTGAAACTATTTATTTAAAACACCGCAAGGTAACTACAAAACAAAAGATTAAGCATGGAAAAATCCAATATCACTTTATCCGAACCGGGATTCGAGCCCGGGACCTCAGCGTTGTAATCGTACCGTAATCCAACTACGAGATCGAGGCAGTCTTTTAAATAATTCAATAACATATTTAACGTTACAACTGTTTACCATCTAGATACAAGTGTTTTTGATTTACCCACTCTTTACCCACAACCTGCAACCCATATTTTAATGTCAAACAAAATAACACAAGCTGAATGCAAAACTTGGACCGTATATCCATCGTTGATAGTCGAACCCCTTTCTTCCACGCCATAAAACTTTTACATAGGACCTGACGTCCCTAAAGTATAGTTTTGGGCGTTGGGGAATGATAAAAAAAGTTGTCGGAGTTTGTGAACGAGTGAACTGTATTAAAGAACACATTTTTTATCATCTCGAGCTCGACGGCTTGAAATAAGTCACTGATTTGGTTTAATCTTGCGTTGATAGATTTGAATCGAGGAAAATGTATATCTCAAAATATTAATCATTTGATCGAGGTTTGTGTATTGATAGCCACGCATTTCATCAGTGAATGAAAACGTCGTGAAAAAACACAAATTGGGTAGTGCGTGGTGGCCTGTTGGTAACGGACCAGACGCGGCTGCCTACATGTTCACGGTGGTCGCGAGTTCAAATCCCAGGGCACACCTCTGACTTTTCGGAGTCATGTGTGTATTGATAGTCAATCACCACGCAATATAATGACGATGGAAAACATCGTGAGGAAACCTGCATACCATAGCGATTTGTATAAATTTCTATGACATGTAAAAGTCCGCCAACCCTCACTAGGCCAGTGTGGTGGACTATAAGGCCTTAACACTCTCAATCGTACTCTCGATTGTAGAGGAGGCCCGTGCCCTGCAGTGGGACGTATATGGGCTGATACGATATAATACAAAACAAAAATTACATATATAGGTCTTAACAATTTTTTTATGGTATACAAAGTCAATTTGTACTAGGCTTTGTGGATTATGGTCAATCGCCTGTCAGAACTCTTGGTTGCAGATGGTCCCCGTACTCATCAGTGGGGGATTATGGGCTAATATGGGGATCGCATTTTGCAACTTTTATTTATTCATAATTTTTTTTATACATGTTGTATAAAGCCGGACTTTATGCCTAAGGCATTGTCTACCAGTCAACCTTAAGTGATTCAGTGAATGTACAAAGTAGGTGTTTACACTAAAACGAAGTGCAAAAGAAGTAGAAAACTTACTGTTATGCTGTAAAGTATGTGAAACTAGACGCTATTTTAAACTCATGTGAACTAACAAGGTGGTCAGACGACCTGGTAAAGGTCGCGGGACTTCGCTGGATGCAGTCTGCCTCCAATAGGTCACTGTGGAAATCATTTGGAGAGGCCTTTGTTCAGCAGTGGACTTTCTTTGGCTGATGGATGGATGGATGGATGGATGGATGGATGGAAGTAGCAGTCTTGCTTTTGTATTTCAATCGATGAGATAGATTATAACTGGAGATCTAAAGGTCGTCATAAAATATTCGTATACGCCCGAGTAGTGATCATCGTACACGATGGTGTTTCCACGGGTTTTCATGCTGAGATACGCTAGTTTGGAAAATTTCGTACACATGATGTATATATCTGGTTCCGATCAGGCTGGCCCATTTATAACGAATGGGTAATACTTTTGCTAAGGTAGCACTACACTAACCACAGAACAGTTGAAACTTGAATATCATTTGTTCTGTGTTACTAACCATAAAATTCGCTAATGATATACCCATCAAACACAGTAGTTATCCAGCTTTTACATTTCAAACTACTTTATCCGTAGTGATACGAAGATATTTTAAATAAACTCAAGATAAATTCTTGATAATGTGTAGTACTAACCACTCCTGATATTACATTACTCAAGCTTAACTCCCAGGTGCCACCAGCGGTTGTCCTTCAACGTAACAAATCTTCGCTGCGAAGTCAAGTTATTAAGATACCAAAGGTTACTAAGTAGATACTTCTCCGTCATGAGTGGTAGCGAACTAATACATACTTTGGAACAAAATATGACGGAATTATAAGCCAGGGATCAAAGCTAGGAGTCTACGTCATCATCAGCCTGTTGCCAACCACTCCTGGACATAGGCATCTCCCTAGGTACGCTACAGAGCCCGGTCTGCTGCTTTATGCGTCAAGTCGCTGCCGGCCCTCTTGTGCAAGTCACCACCTGGCCAAAGAACGTCCCACGCTACGTTTGCCAAGACCCAGTCTCCAATCCAGAATACGCTTACTCCAGCGGATATCTGTTCTGTTATCTGTTTCTTTTAGGAGTTTACAAATAGTTTTAATTTGTAACTATTTATTGTGAAAATAATTTTAAAGTTTTCTTGATATTAGTATTAGTTAGTTATTAAAATTGTTCTGTATTTGGCAGCTCATTGAAATTCTGAAGGTTTAAAATCAAAATTAATTAATATTTTTAAGCCTGGCTTAAGTAGTACTTTAAACCATAAAATATAAGTAGCCTTTTTCATCTTATAGGAATAAAATATTATTATTAGACTCATTTAAAGAAGCCACAGCATCTAATCTAGATCTAACATAAAAAGTAAAACAATCCCAATGAATGAAACGGTCTCATCACAAACGCCAAACGTGACAACTGTTTATAATTACCATAGAATCGAAATCCTTAAAATCGGGAATCTAATTACACGCTCGACAAAAATAAAACAAAAGCCTTTTCCCCGGCAAATATGATTTTTTAATGAAACGACAAAACTCTTTGTGGGTAGACGCGACCACTTTATTAGGTTTCACTGGGTAAATGAAAATAAAAGCAACAGGCTGCGACGAGACGGCGTGGGGTTGCGCCTAATGGAACTTTGTAACTGTAAGAATACTGCGAATGTACTTTTACTTATCAAATAAAATATATTTAATTTCCTCTCTCACTACTGTTGGACTTGAAAGAAGTAAAAGTCTTACTATGAAAAATAAATAGATCAATTTCAAATTCGTTCAATCCGTCGTGCTTTACAGCTGTACCTCTTCAGTTGTAATTTTTTCCGCAGTTATTACATCTCTGTTTCATCTATTTCTGTCTCTCGTTTTGCTACAGAGGGAAGTGGAGAAGGAGGGAGGAGGGAAGTGGAGTTGCTACAATAACTAATAATCAAGTCCTCTTATTCATCCATTTCATTTATTTCATTGCGGGTTACATACATACATAAACTCAAGCCCCTTTTTCCCAGAAGGGGTAGGCAGAGGTGCTAAATTAATTAATGTGCTAATTGCGGGTTAAAGACAAGCAAGTCATTCGCAGAAACTTGCTAAGATTTAATGCTCGGTGTCATTAGAATGCTACTGTCGATTCAGGTTTTTAGGAGTTTTGTGATATGAAGCAAGGCTATATTATGGTATCCTGATATCCATTAACGAAATTTTCACTGCAATCGTCAAGGAGTAGCAATTATGCTGTCACGAATGGTACCGTTTGAGAAGTTGCAATACCCCATAGAATTTTCCCTTTTTTTTCGATGATTGACAGCACAAGAATAATAAATTACCAGATATTTTGTGTGTTAGATGTAATTGAAAAATTAAACTCATACTAAAAATAGACGTGGAAGTGAACTGTTGTACAAAATAAAACTACTTTTATAATTGCGACATCTAGTCTCACAAGGGAAACGTCCAAGTTATCACTCAGTTTTTAGAATAACACTTTGTTATATTAAATTCCTCCTGAAAAGGAATTCTGAGAGCCGGGCTTTGTAATTTATATTTAAACTATTAAAATTATAGCCGGATCAGAAATAGGACAGAGTTCGGGCGAAGCTCAGTCGGTATCTAACTAATTTCTCATATTAGATTATTCTGATGCGGGGTCAATTCCAGGAAGAGAATTAACTTTTGAGGAATTCAATCATAAGCTATTTATTACATCATAGTAAGCCTTTGTGATGCATGAGCTCAATTTGTATGGCAAACAATAAACTACAGCCCAAATGCTATACATATAAAAGTTAAATATTCTTGTATTTGATTGCTTATTGTTAAGTTTAAAGATGCGATAGCAGGTGAGCCTACAATGCCAAATTTTAGTCTGAAGCAATTAATATAAGATTTTTAAAATTAATATAAGGCGAATAGAAGATGTGGAAAACTGACACAAGATAGAATAATTAAATAAATATGAAGTAAAATAGATTGACACTACTCGAGAATCGAATCTAAAGACTGACGGTTCACAGTGCATATAATGCAACTAAGCTAATGAGCCATCAGTAACATGTTATATAACAGCCATATATGTGACACAATCTATTATCGCGTCGGGCATCATTAAGTACATAATTTACGCGCAGGAATTTACTGATGATATATTACATCCATATCTTACTATAGATTTACTTATGTATGTGTGAGCGATAGGCGAGTTGAAAGCGGAGAGATTCGATCGAGGTTTCTGGTCAGATGTTTCCATGTAAAGCCACATTGTAATTTCCTTAGCTTAAGTAATAGATCGGCTTGACCAGGGTGGTATCACTGACTCACGAAAAACTTCAGGCGTTGCTCTGGTTTCTTTCGATGTGTAAATTTGCCGGAGGCCCAAAATCGCTTTTCTGCATCCATTCATTTTTCTTCACTTTGTTCTCCCACTTGAAGATCAATCTACGATCCAAAGTACTTACAATAACTACTGAAAAATAAAATATGCTTTATGAGGGCTCATAGTTGCACCTAACATTTAACAATCATGTTTATCATGTGCCTCTATATGGAAGTGTCTTAAAACTCCTCGAAAGCATAACAAAAGACGCGTCAGCCGTAGTGGTCAGAATTTCAATTGGCTCTCGCATAATATTTCAAATGCGCAGGTGTGTGGGGCGATACCCTCGTCAAAATGCGATTACCTGCGTACGGGCCCTGTGCACTTTTATACCCCTTTGTTGGCTAATGTAGACGAAATCGTGTGTGAGTAATGATGTTGGGCTGTTTACGTGGATCTTTATGGGTAGGATTATGTTTAATTCTGTATCCGCTCGTATAAGTCCCACTGCAGGGCACGGGCCTCCTCTACAACCGAGAGTAGGATTGAGTGGGTTAGCCTATATAGTCCACCACGCTGGCCTAGTGCGGGTTGGCGGACTTACACACCGTAGATTTTTTTTTTTAATTCGCTACGGTATGCAGCTTTCCTCACGATGTTTTCCTTCACCGTTAAAGTGCGTGGCGATTGACTATCAATGCACACATAACTCCGAAAAGTCAGAGGTGTGCCCTGGGATTTGAACCCGCGACCACCGTGAACATGTAGGCAGCCGTATCTGGTCCTAATGGGTAGGATTATGTTTAATTCTGTATCCGCTCGTATAAGTCCCACTGCAGGGCACGGGCCTCCTCTACAACCGAGAGTATGATTGAGTGGGTTAGCCTATATAGTCCACCACGTTGGTCTAATGGTCTATGCTTAATCACAGCTGCTTTACTTTGTTGCAGATTATTGTGTGCATGAGCGTGCATTGTTGAATTGTTTATATATAGGGATATTGAATTTACTTCATCGTCATTCTGGCTGCTAGGTTCCTCGAATGCAAATGTCTTCGGGATAGACAACATTGCTATGCTTTACTGGGCAAATAAATTTCTACGATTTAATCAACTTACACAATGAATTACAAGCAGCACGGATGAGCCACAAATTGCCATACTCATAAATTTGATTTGTAGGTTTGATTCACTTTGAGAGTAAATTCTGCAACACGAACACATGTTTCTATCAGAACTCAATAATATTTTTAAAACATAAATAATAAATTCTCAATCGTACTCTCGGTAATATAGGAAGCCTGTGCCCTGCAGAGGGACGTTTATAGGCTGATACAGATACAGATAATAAACAATGCAAATGCAGTACCATATCATGTCATACTAAAGTCATGAGGTACGAAGATTAATATCACATCGTAGTCATAAGACAAACGCGATAAACTTTTTTATATCCCTAAAATGACAAATATTTGATCAAACACTCAAAGACACCCATAATCCACACCACTCAACCAACAAAGGGAACACCTGAATAACAATTTAAAATTTAAACACACTTTCTTTTCAAACATAACATCACTCGACAAAAGCCACATGAAATTCACAGTACACTTAAAAGTTTCAGGAGCAAAGCTTTCGACACTTGAGTAGTTGGTACAGAGTGCTTGGAAGACTCTTATATAATATGAATCACGTATCAGAGCTCCCGCGAGCCAGCAGAAGGTTCGACTATGAATGTTTGATGTCGCACGGAATTAACACAATATACGCATTACCGTCAAAGGTGTTTTGCGTTTGATTTAGTTAATTATTCCGTTTTGCGGGTTTAAATTTGAAGGTATTTAGATTTAATGAGAAAATATGTGAATATTTTGACGAAAAAGAAACTAAAGGCCTTCAAGCTAAATTTCAGTTTTGTGATTTCATAACTAACCTCATTGATTATAGGTTGTTCGTTATCCCATATATGCTGGAGGACGGCAGTATCTATTGAGGGCAGGCAAAGATTATAATTTTTTCCTTTCTATCAAATTGTTAATTGTTTCACTATCTCTTAATGCGCTTTCATCAATCTCTCCATTCTTATATTTTAAAATAATTGTCCAATTAAATTTAAAAGAATTTCAAAAGTCATGCACGTGCTCAGTACCTTGGAATAGGTTTAATTAATATCTGAAGATCCAGCACCATCCCGATTGATTGCGCAGTCACGGAGTCCAGCCTAATCCATTAAATTCAGCACTTGCACACGCACCGTGCACCTGATCTGGCTAGAGGATTAGGAAAGTCTTGCTATAAATCTGTATCTCACTGCAGTGTTTGTTAGAATGCTTGGTATTTGATTTGCTTTCGGAAATTGATTAATTAAAACATTTTCTATTTTTGCAAATATTTTTCAAGATCAAGCTTGTTATGCGATTTCTCTTATAATTTGTTCATTATTTTATATTGCATTATTTACACGGGAAGAGTTTCTCGCTTCGAAGATGCGATTGTCGTAAGGATAAAAAAGTTGCATAGTGTAAACATTTGTCAGAATGCGATAATCTATGGCGCTTGTCGTTCGATAATCGAATACGATTCTTGCCGCGATAAACTCTCTCCGTGTAAATGGGGCTTAAGAGCTTTGAAAACGTAATCTGCATTTAAGATAGCGGTAAAAGTCAACAAGTTATACTGGAAATCAAAATTCTTGTCCTAAGATTATCGTAAATTAATTAATAATATATTTAGTGGGTCTTAATTTAGAAGAAATTCTAGCGATGACATTATTATTACACCCACGATTATCGGTTCCGGGAGACGCTCTATTTTCACAACTGCTTCCTGGTATCCCTTTTTAAAACTACTCTATGAGGAAAATTTATCTTTGTTATGAGTTTCAAAGGTAATACAATTTACTGTCTTACGGTATTAGGTTATTAAGTAAGTTATAAGTTATTACCTAAAAATTTCGAGCAAATTTAAAACATTTGTATAAAATTATACTACTTAGTTTTATAGCTATGTTATGATATTTAGTCGAGAAAAACTGCCCTAAAACTTTCACATAAACTGTAGTCAATTAATGTTCTACAACAAAATGTTAGTACCCAAACTATTCACACTTCGGATAAAATATCTGAAGAGTTCAAACAATCCTCTCACTATATTCCACAACGTCCAATCAAAAGTATCTGTCAGAATAGTTTACACGGTATAATGAAATTACAGTCTATTCCATCTCGAAATAATGAATATTTCGCTAAAATAGCCAACAATTTAGAAAGCTTTTGAAACTAAACGCATCCAAACGAAACAAAATTCTGTATTTATTAATAACTTCACAACTAACGGATAATACACAAAACACTCGAACTTTGTTAGTTGGGTAAAATACTTTCGGCAATTTCATTACTCAGCTGTCATAAACTAGTAATTGGTTTGATAGAATCCTTTAATTTTGAACTAACAGATGGTTTTAATTATGAAGCTATGAGAGCTATTTGCATTTTGTAATTTGTGTTTTGTACAGATCTATTATGTTCTAGGCATGCAGGGATCAGTTAAAACGATCTTAAATTAGCAACCCGTTCATTTCTTTGTCTTTCCATTACGTTAAAAATATTTCAATTCAAAGCAGTTTCTTCTCGTAACTAAACATTAACTAAATTCTGCGATTTCTTTCGTAAATACTATATCTTAGAATGGATATTCTTTTAGAAAAAGTTCTTACCATCTTGAGAAAAACAATTACCGAGAATTTATAAGAATAAAGTATTATCATTCTCTTGCAGCTGAAGTCCTTCAGGTGAGTATCTATTATTGTTTATAATTAATTGAAGTATTATGTTAAGTGTAATTTTTTTTAATATTATAGGGGGTAAACGGGTATACGGCTCACCTGATGGTAAGTGATCACCACCGCCCATGAACATCTGCAACACCATAGGACATGGAGAAGTGTTGCCGGCCTTTAAGGCTTCACGCCTTTTCTTAAGTATTAATTTCCATATTTTCTATATATATTGTCACTGTATATGCATCTCCTTTCCTGCGGTTGGTTCCATCAACGCTCTTAATCAATGAGATTTAGTTGCGGTCCATTTACATTCTGGACGTAATAGGTCTATTGTAAGGCCGGATATAACAGACGCACCGATTTCCGTTTAATATATCCTAATATTGATCACGTCTGGTCGGACATTAATTGGTTCTGGTAATCACATAATAGATAATAGTAGTATCAAAGTCGTAAACGAAGAATACAACTATAATTCAGTAAATCACATCGTAACATCAAGATCATCAAAGTATCATCGTTGTGCTTAATTTTGATGGTGGGGTGTAACAATAGGTCATTAGTATCTTTACTTCATAATATTATCAGCTTTAGGTATGCGTAATTTATAATCAATTGTGGAATAAATTTTGGGGTATATAAAATTCAAATTAAATCGATTCAATTTTTTTTTATAACTTCTTTTCAACTTGCTTTTGCCCCATCAAATCACCAAATTGCAATTGTATGCATTTTTTTTTTCGTTTTCGTAGTATCATTTTTTGAAAAATTTTACACGTCATGTGCCCTAAAATATGCATTGCTCTTTTTAAAACCTCCATTACCATTACTCATAACAACTAAGAAAAAGAAACAAAAAAGCAGCCACAAAACAACTCGGGCCAGTTACAGAGGCACGAACGAGTCACACCAAAAATTTCAACAGTGGCGCTTTCAACAGCTTATGTAACAGCATTAGCTACATCCAAGCCGGTTGTTATTGCAAAATTAATTGGCGGGTAATTGGCCACGCCCGGCTGGCTTACGTCTGGAGCCTGCCTGCTATTGACTGTTAGTTAATTAGAACCGAACCAGCGGGAACAATGTGGAACAAACGGTGCATCTGAGCGGAATAAACGGGTACAAGGCGGAATACAATCCGTCGCTGCACCGGCTTAATTGTGTGAGAAAACTTGTGGTTTGTATAATTAAGTTTGAAAGGGTACGGCTCGGATTGTCGTGCCTTCAGCGTCAGACTCTTTTTATGGGGTTGTTTGGCGTGCTGAATGCATTTCAATGGATTCATATTGATGTCGCGCGGATATTTTAAGGGTTTAAATTTAAAGGAGGTGTTTGCCTGCCACTGGGGTTTTTAAGGTTGATAATGTAAGGATTATTATGGTGATAAGCATAATGTACTATGACGTTAATAAAAATATTAATGAAGCATTAAAATCTGATAGCTTAGTCTATTGATTTAAAGATATAATATATTGGAAGTGGTAGAGCCACGCTATTGTCAGTCATGACTCGGCATAAGTGGGCAGGCTCGTCCGAGGCGTTACCACTGTCTCACAGGAAATCGACGTGACGCGACAGCTTTGCTGCCGCATTTCGTTCGGTGGGTGAAATTTCCGGATGCCCAACACCCCTTTCCTCTTCCCATCCTTTTTTCTTCCCACTCTTCTCCAAATTTGATGGTCCGGCAATACATCCATGATCTAGCGTCGTGGATGTTCATAGGCGGCAGTGATCACTTACCATTAGGTGAGCCGTTTGCTCATTTGCCGGAACTATACGATTAAACAAAATTAAGAAAAATAAAAACATGATGCTCCCAAAATATAAGATAACTTATTATCTATTATCTCATTGGTCTAGTGGCAACTAGTAGGTTACTGTGAGGTCCTAGATGTAATTCTTAAGTCGGGCCATATATTTTATCTAAGTTGAAAAATAAGTTTGTTATCCAGAAATTTATGGGTCATGCATAACGATGGACTTCTATATAGGTTCCTCTTTTACATCACGGGACGACAATAACCTCGATGAACTATTAGTGGTAATAGTGGCTTCTCTGGCTACCCTTTTCTGAATACAAACTTAATTTTATGATGTTTTTTTTTATAATTTTTTATAGCATTGGTCCGGCAAAGGAGCAGGTCACCTGATGGTAAGTGATCACTGCGGCCCATGAACATCCACAACGCTTGGATCATGGATGTGTTGCCGGCCCATCAGATTGGGAGGGGAGCGCGAAGGAAAAAGGATAAGAAGAGGAAAGGGGTATTGGGCATGTGACAGCCTCACTCACCGAACGAAACGCGACAGCATAGCTGTTGCTTCACGTCGATTTTCTGTGAGTCAGTGGTACCACCTCGGATGAGCCTGCCCATTCATGCTGAAACATGAATCACAACAGCGTGGCTCTACCACTTTTAATGCATATCAATCATTACTAAATAAGCCATGTTCAATTTACTTCATTCACAATAAGTTCTGACATGGCCATTTCCCCAGCACTGAACAATCCTGTGAACTGTTATAGAATCCAATTTTCGTCGAACATTTAATTACCGGCAGATAGTTAGCGCAGATCTCTCTATCCACTGGGTCCAAGTTACATTAGATTAGCGTTCGTTTTAATTGGAAAATCAGGTAGGTCAGTAATATCGAATGTTAGGAGCTTATGACATAAATTAATTTTAAAGATTCCGGGCTGATAGTGAATAGAAAAAACTAATATTACTTTGTCCGATCGGGATTCGAACTCGAGGCCTTAGTTTTGTTATTATACCGTAGTACAACTACGCCACCAAGGCAGTCAAGTAAAAGAGAAGTAAGTTATCTAAATAATTATTTGCATGCAGTTTTGACTTTGTAATGAATAGACTAAAATTTTCTTGAGTAACTTGGTCCTAAAAGGAGTTTACGGGACGCTCGGCAATACTTACCTCTTTCATCCTTTCTCCCTTTTCCCATCCATTGACATCAGTATCAATCGGCCAGTAAATGTGGGCATATATGCGAAGATGATCACTTACTACCGAGCAAGCCTGCTTTATAATTGGATATGATATGCAAAAAGATAAACAATGTTGGCTTCTGGTTTTAGATTTGTTGCTGATGTCAGGAATATTCGTATCCAACTTGGTAGCGACTAGTGTATACGATGTTAGAGAAAATGTCATAGCAATCCCCACCAATCTCGGGGTTCGGATTCAGCATGTGTTCATAGCAGTCCGGCATAAATGGGTCAACTATATTCTGCTTTCTGTGTTAGATTTACAATCAGTTAAAACCCACAGACGCAACTCAATTGAACGATTAGATTAACAAATATATGAAACTGAAGTGATCGGCGACAGAACAAGTTTTGGTAACCTTGCTTGCTGCACGGAACGAACCCAGGTAAACGTGAGGAATCTAGACAGTATTAAAATGTGTGTTACATGCGGTTATTATCGCTTTCTGCATAGCAATGTGCATGTCCAATTATCGGTCATAAAAGAAATACTTTTGAATTTTGTTTTCACATTAATTATTTCTGGTGGCCAGTATACATATTTGCCCAGCTGGCGATCACTACTAAATGCCAGAAAATCCCTTATAACATACGCAAATCTCGCGTTTTAGATTCGGTCTGTATATGTTCCAAGCAGACCGCTATAATTGTGCCAATGATACTCTATTTCATGCACTTTCCCACATAAACAACTCAATTGAACGATCAGATTAATAAAACCTATGAGACTAGTGATCGGCGACAGAGCAAGGGCACCACACGGAACGAGAACAGGTAAACGTGGGGAATTAATCACACCTAGACGATAGGGATCGAACACTACTCAGCGTTTGGTTGTGTGCGGCCGTGAAATGAGCTGCGCATTATACGTCGAAATATTATGGAGGTATTTGGAAGTAAAGAAAATTTTAATATTATAATATGTGTCTGCCTCGGTGGTGTAGTTGTACTACAAAGCTGAGGTCTCTGGTTCGAGGTCCAGGTCGGGCAAAGTAATTTTGGATTTTTCTATTCAACATCAGCCCGGAGTCTGGAATATGTGCCCGATATGGTAATAGGCTCGCCCCCTGTCACATAATGGGTTGGAATATATAAGGCGAAACGCGGGTGTCCTGGTTATAACCAGGACCAGGCAGATGTATACATCTGCCTACCCCTTCCGGGAAAAAAGGCATGTTTATGTTTTGTAATATGTGTCTGATGTGGACTGGACTCAAAATTTGTCTGCACCCTGGCGAAGCCGGGTCGGGCCGCTAGTATTATATAAATAACTCAGAGTTGTCAAACAAAAATCGCACTACCTACCCTGAAAATTAAAGTTCGTGATAAAATATCCAAACTTATTAATTGTGATTACCTAGTATTAAGTCAGTAAGTCAGCGTTACTTTTTAAAATCTTAATATAACAGTTAAAAAAGTGCGTGGTGGCCTGTTGGCAACGCACCAGACTCGGCTGCCTACATGTTCACGGTGGTCACGGGTTCAAATCCCAGGGCACACCTCTGACTTTTCGGAGTTATGTGTGAAGTGATAGTCAATCACCACGCACTTTAACGGTGAAGGAAAACATCGTGAGGAAACCTGCATATCGTAGCGATTTTAAATAATATCTACGGTTTGTAAGTCCGCCAACCCGCACTAGGCCAGCGTGGTGGACTATATGGCTTAACCACTCTCAATCGATTCTCTTGATCGTAGAGTAGGCCCGTGCCCAGCAGAGGTACGTATATGGGCTGATAAAAAAACATAACAGTTAAAAAAAATATATATCAGATGGTATTAACACAGTCTGGGGTATGACCCTTAAAATTGTGTTATAATAATTTCATTTTAATACCTAAAAATGTATTTTACATGACATTTTAAATACCTTAAGAGCTAAATCAACCAAAACCTTAAAACTTTTAAATCTCAAAACGATTTCGTCACAAAATAGTGCAAATGGCAAACCTTAGATATAACGTTATGACGCTCAATAAACATCTAGTTTCGTGGCCGCACAACTCGGGTCGAACCTTTTCTCAGTCAGAATAGATCCTCATTCAATTATCTAAATGAAATCCGGATAAGGCTTGTGATCTCACGACGTTAACACAATTTGTGCCCGTCGGACGGTGAAGCCGAATTAAGAATCAAACTTTTAGGGCTAGCGTAATTTAATAAATGGAGCGGCCGTGTAGTTTTTTCTCATTAAGTAAAAACGTATCGGACTTGGCATAGTTTTGATATTGGCGATGGGTTGTGAGTGTATTGGGTTGCATATTCCCTTGGACTTTTGCTGGCAGTCCCTTGGGGAAATATGTTGTGAAAAGGCATTTTTCTAGGATAGAAAGACGTCTATGTCTTTTCCCTAACTGTGAGTTATCTTCAAATTTACGAAAGAGTTGTATTTTTTTACTTATTTATTTGTAAGAATGTATTTTATAACACACTTCTGTTAGTTGTTTGAGGGTCTTGTAATCGAATCAACCGAGCAATTATAAGTTCGCACCTATTAAAGTGACTGTAATTCTTGACATCTTCAGAATGAAACATACTTCCACATTTTCACAATGTTATTTAAATCAATATACGATTTTAAAGTATTAAGTTATTTTTATGCATCTCACCAGTGCCTACTGAATAAAAATAGCAATTTCTCGCGCCGCAGCAGCTAAGTTGGAAAGTAGTTTAAAAATACAAACACCATCCAATACCTAAGGACCGTACGAAGCCGCCGGAAGTGACGGCGTACACCGGATATGATGTACAAATTCCTGATATCCGCCTCACAGCGACGGCCATGTTTGTTTACAAGTTCCTAAGCGAACACTTAAGTAAATCGTAATCTACGTTTATGAGTCGGAAGTGTTTGTAGAAATGTGATTTGGTGGAGAAAATTGTTTTGCAATTTCGTAGATTGAATTAGTTGGGACATATTTTGTTGGAAATCAACAGTAAGGCAGATGTCTAGGAAGATGTTTCTGGGTAAAGTTGAGAAAAATAAAATGTTTACATCCAAAAGTTAATTCATCATCGATTTTTTTTCAGATCGATGTTTTATTTGCGTTGTAGTTCAGTATGTAGTGCGTGGTGGCCTGTTGATAACGGACCAGACTCGGCTGCCTACATGTTCACGGTGGTCGAGGGTTCAAATCCCAGGGCACACCTCTGACTTTTCGGAGTTATGTGTGTATTGATAGTCAATCACCACGCACTTTAACGGTGAAGGAAAACATCGTGAGGAAACCTGCATACCGTAGCGATTTTAAAGAATTTCTACGATATGTAAGTCCACCAATCCGCACTAGGCCAGCGTGGTGGACTATATGGCCTAACCACTCTCAATCGATTCTCTTGATTGTAGAGTAGGCCCGTGCCCAGCAGTGGGACGAATATGGGCTGATAAAAAAAAAACACTATGTATTTAAAAATTATCTAAGTTACAAAGACATTCTATAATATTAAAGTTCAGACAACTTTTAGGCAGATTCCCTAATAGAAAATTAAAATTATTACCAAGTGATTTATATTTTTATCAAAATGTAATTGAACGCTAGGTTGTATGAATAAGTTATTGGTATTTTTCATTAAACTCAGGTATAGTAATCATTCATCAAATATTTACATCATAAAATTATTCCAAGAATAAGATTGAATTTATAAACATGACACTTTCTATAAGACTCTGAAATCAAATCTAAATGAGATTTTGAAACCACCAAGTTGATCCCAGAATTACATCGAACTAACAAATATTCACTATAAAGATTTCTAAAAATCCAGTCAAAAAACCAGGCACCACTACACTAATGCTTCTCACAAGTAGGATTATACAGTAGAGAGCCAAACTCCTTTAGTTAAGATAGTGAAAAATGTGAAAATGAACAACGTTAAGAAGTCTGGTTCAGCGTTAATTACCGACGATCCCGCTGAAGGATTACTGCGCCAATAAGTCTGCGAGCATATTTAACTGGAAACGGATTAATTCTTAGCTCATGATTTATAGATTAGTTTCAACAGATATTTGATGTAGTTTAGCGAATTGTGATTGAGTCGGATGTGATGAATCTCGCAGTGCGTTGGGGATATGAGCTGATGTCTATTGAATTAATTTGTCTGACAAAGGAACTGGTTAGATAATTCAGGGAAATTGAAGAACCTATTGTATTTCATGAGAATGCCTGAATTATGATTTTTTATTACAAGATTTTTCATATGATGATTGAGTTTGCATATTTCTTGATATTACGCTTTTTAAAAATTCTCAGGCTTCCTTTTTGGTAACCAGCAATCTAGACATGCCTAGCGGTTTTCACGGCAAACCTGTCGAGTCGTTTTGTTGAACTTTTTAGCAACGTGGACTTCTCTCATTAGACTTATGAACGGTGATCATATAATTCTTAAATTCTGTATTATGCTATATCGGTTACTGCTAGATTTATATCCCAGAAGAGGCAAACGGACCGGTTCAACTAATAGCTCCAAACAAACAGCACCCGTACACACCATAGCCTAACAAATGGGCCTCTCATAAAACAATGTCAAACACATTCAGTTATTTACAATATAGAATTTGAACCGTTATATATAAAGATTTATATTCTAGTTTCGCATAACTGTGAATCACGCGGCAATTTGCTATTTGAAGTGTTATGTGCGTGACAGTTACCTGTGATGTATGGACGGGAGTAAATCATACAGCGGGTGGAATATTTCACGCATCAGTGTAATGTATTGCCTAAGTTTAATAATAGTTTTGAAATAAATTTTACGTGTATAGCTCTTGTTTTGAGGACCGTCTTAGATACGTCAACTAAGTCTAAATAGGTTATGAATGGATCAATCTACAAAGTCCACTAAGCCTCCTCAAAAAATATTCACTGCCACTTTATTTATCATAAGTCCATTGTTGAACCTTGGTCATTCCCAAGAATTTCCACAGCAATCTGTCGGAGCTGACCTACATTCAGAGCACCTGAAGCCGTTATTAGTTTGTCTCTCCACTTTGTGGCTGGACTTCGATTCAAAAACTTTTACGCTCTACCCCTGCCTACCCATAACCACACTTAATCTGACTAATACTATCATTTTTTATCGCTTGGCAGAAGAATTTTATTTCCTATTGAAAATAAATCGTTACCTTAAGGCATTACAAGACAACTAAAGTAGGCACTAAAAAGTTATTTATTACGTAAAAGTACGTCCCAATCGATATCCTTGTAACTAAATCCAAATAACAAATCATATCGCAAACAATAGTTAATACTACAAAACAAATAATGTTATTACACGACCGATGTTGAACGAAATATAATGTTTCCAACATCACCAACAAATATATTTACTTTAGCGTTGCTAATGCCTCATATTTTATGAAAGCCAATATAGGGTCGAACATTGTTGCGAGTTATCCTCCAAATAAGCCTTTGTGTATATATAAATTGATAAGACCGTTCCATTGTACTTGGACAAAATATGTCTACGTGTACATCGAAATATTTGGAATTGAGATTGAATTAGATTTCAGATAACCAATATGTGTGTAATGATTCAAATTGAATTGTAGTAATTTCTGAGTAAATCGGCTTTTACGTAATCTCGAATTATTCTAACAGGGTTTGAAGAAGTAATTGAATTTTAGTGGTAGGTCTCTTATATGTGAGAGATCGCCTGGGTTGGTGCCACCGCAATGAACATATATTCCTTCCGCCAAACAGCAGTGTAAACGCATTTTTGTATTCCAGTTTGAAGGACATTGTAGCCAGAGTTATGAAACATAATGAAACTTAACATATTGTGTCTCAGGATGGCGAGCGCAGTGGAATACCTATCATTGCTTTGTAATTCAGCACGAATTGTTTGGTTTTGTTACTGTCCATGAGCAGACGTATAGCTTACATCAGGCGAATGGCATGCTCCTCTTGCCATTCATAGCAAAGAAAAAACGACCGACATAATGAATTTATAAATGGTAAAGTTATGTGGTAGAGCCACGGTGTTGTTAGTCATGTCTCAGCATGAATTGGCAGGCTCGTCCGGGGTAGTACCACTGTCTCACAGGATATCAACGTGAAGCGACAGCTTTGTTGTCGTGTTTCGTTCGGTGAGTGAGATTGTCTGATGCCCGATATCCCTTTCCTGTTTCCATCCTTTATCCTTCCCCCTTTCCCCTGATTTTAAGAGCTGGCAATACATCTATGAACCAGGTATTGTGGATGGTCATGGCCTGCAGTGATCATTTACCATCAGGTGACCTGTTCGCTCATTTGCCGGACCTGTGCAATTAAAAAAAATATGGTAAGAGATAATCGTGTGTCATCTGTAAATAATCTCTAGATGCTACTGTATTTTATGGCGTATGCCTTTATATTGCTGAGAATTTAAAAAAATCTCAACACTTCGAGAAAGACCAAATTGTTACCGTTCTTCATCCTTTTCTATTACTTACTTGAGGTTAAGACAACATAATGTTGTGGCAGAGTACGAAGGCATTTTGCTCAGATTTTTACGATCGGTCGAAATGAAGTCAAGGTTTGCGGGAAATAATCTGGACCCGAGTAAGTCATATTCCGATGCCTTCCAAAGAGGGAACAGGGCTTTTAGAGTTAACATATACTCGTAATTAAGTACCATAATATGAACAATGAGGTAAAATATTTTTCTATTGCTTACGACAAACAAATTAGTTTAATTTACTTTTTATTTTTTTAATACAATAACACTTACAATTAAAAAAATTAAGTATCATTGATTATATTTTAAAACTAATAATACAATGTGCGGTCTATCTCATATTGCTTCCTAATAAGTCAATAATCTTAATATATATAAATCTCGTGTCACAATGTTTGTCCTCAATGGACTCCTAAACTACTTAACCGATTATAATAAAATTTGCACACCATGTGCAGTTCGATCCAACTTGAGAGATAGGATAGTTTAAATCTTAAATTATAGTCGCAATTTTAATTTATTGCTAATTATTTGTCTGTTATTATTTGACAGTCACAATCATCTGTTAACTCCAAATGATTCTAACAGATGTCGATACCTTTCGACTGGGTTGAGTAAGTAATCAATAGATGGCGCTGCTATGGTAAATCTACGAACGTGTCATATAAGCTACATTTTAACAGTATAATTACCACGTGTTGTTGACGCTATAAAATTAATTAAATTTAAAATAAGTAGTTCATTATACTTTAAAAAATCAATTTCGTAGTCAGAATTTTGGCTGAGCGGAAAGTTTTAGCAGGAATTTTGCAAAGTATTTGTGTTTGCGTATTTTTTAAATGATATTCGTCGTATTTTCGTGTTTATATAAGGCCTATCTACAAAATAAAAGCAATTACAAAAAAATTACAACTTGCCTATTTAGGCATTAAGGGATGAAATAGGATAAAGTGGGACGAACGCGATGAAACCGGTCGGATCCGGATTGCATTCGATGGGAAATAATGGGACGGGATGTAACAGAAAGAAAAGGAGCCAGATGAGATGGGATGGGATACGATAGGAAAAGGGATAGTAGGTACTTAGGTTGAGTTCAGGAGTACAAAAGTTTGAACGGGAATAAGATATTTCTGGTGTGGAGTGGAGTCTAAACATCTTAGCACCCAGGCGAAGCTGGGCCGGGCCGCTAGTACACCTATAATTATCTAGGCCATTATAACCTCATTATATATATTATAATATCATATCATATATATTATAATATGAAATAGGTCGTTTATATTCAGTACGGCTTTGTTCTGCCTCAAACGATCCGACAATACACCTTACTCTAAAAATGATGTATGTAAAACCCCAATAGAAATCTACATACAGAATTCGCAATTAGTAACACCCCACACAAAAACCTTTGATCATTTCCACTGCGGAAATCTCATTTAACTTCCAGTGGCTGGCGTTTGCAACAGTCGTCATGTCACGTCGAAACGAAAAACTCTGAAATTAGACTGGCCACTAGTTCGACCTCGTTTACAACTGCCATTGGGTCAGCGTGATTTTAGAGCCGGGGGAAAATGGCAGAAATGTTTGCAGCTCGTGTTCTGAAGTGTGATTTGCCAATTACCTACTATTCATGTGTTTTGATTAGACCCGCGCTGATGAAAGGCTTTGTAGCAAGTATGTGGTTACTATTGACTTCTTCTGCTCTAACGTGCAGGTATTTTACAGCAAAAGTTCCTGTTGCTACGGAATAGTATGTACTCAACAAGTCAAATAGTAAACTCCGAATGTTTGAAAGTTTTTCAAGAAATAAATCTTAGCTAGAAATTCACTCGTTTATGAGTGTCCAGATAGCCGCGTATTGTTTCAAAGCTATATTGAGAACTGTTAAAAAAATATTAAAGATTCAAGTGACAATTTTATGATTAGATCTTCGCCATTTCTATTTGAGTTTTAAAGTCTATTTTAAGTGCGTCTCAGGGATTTCCTGTCTCTTCTTATCCTGATTACAATAAAATATTATTGCGTCGCTACTCCTATTACTAAAACTAGTGAATAATAATACTTATTATCAATCATGGATTTATTCAAACGTCCTTATATTGCATGTTAAGTGTTACGAACATCCCATTCAGAGTTAACATCGAACTTTCACTTTAACCCTCTCATACACATTTATTCTCATCGGAATACTTTCAGAGAAACTTGCACAGAATGGGTTTGTACGTAACAGAATCATTAACTAAGCACTGAAAACTCGTATAACAAAGTTAACGAACCACGAATGGGTGCACGGGAATAACCCGAAATGGTGGATTGCAA
Source organism: Theretra japonica (assembly GCA_033459515.1). Lineage (NCBI taxonomy): Eukaryota > Metazoa > Arthropoda > Insecta > Lepidoptera > Sphingidae > Theretra > Theretra japonica. The sequence continues at coordinate 3,367,672 of CM065938.1, read as the reverse complement.
CAATCGCACAAAACGCAGTAAATTTTATGCCGCGCCTTAATTTATAAAATACTAGCGGAAACAGCGAACATTCACCGATATATGGTTTATCGATTGTCGTAATTTTCGAATTTAGCACAATGTTGGCATGCGTTATTAAATTTTGAAACGGTTTATGAATTTAATTTTTAGGTCAATGGTTTATTTTTCGGGTGAATGCTAGCTCGTATCGTGTTCGAATTTATGTAGGTACTCAAAGGCTAACTAAAGGGTTTTTGATAAGCTTTAGTAATTGACACGTGGTTGTGAAATCGAGTTTTAAAAGAGTACTTGATATTGTCTCTTGAAATAGGAGGACGGGTTTGATCCTCTGTTAAGTGATCTAATGCCCCATGAGCAGCAAAAAAACAAAATATAAGGGTTGTACTGTTTTGGGAATCTGAATAAACAAAATTAAAGCAAAACCATAGCTTATACTTCACTAACTATTACCCTTACGGTACCATAGAGCTTAAATAAAGATTACAGGTATTCTGGCCTTATAGAATTTCATAGCAGGGGCCTTTTTATAGCTGAAAATGTAGAAGAATGCTATTATTTTGTGGGAACGACAATCTATTAGTATTCCAAGTAATTCTGTCTATCACAGCAATCTACGAGTACAAGTATGAATTTTGATCTATTAGCCAAAGGAAGTCCATTGCTGAACATAGGCCTCCCTCAATGATTTCCACAGTGACCTGTTTTAGGCAGCCTGCGTCCAGCGACAAGTATGAATTTATTAGGAAAACTAGTTTTCAGGTAGTTCTCATGATGGATTCCGATTTGAAATCGGACTCCGAGTGTAAAGGATCAAATTATTGATTCTAAATCCTGCGAATGCTGCTAATGCTAGACTATCCGTTGCGAAATAAATCTCGCCATTGTTGGAGCAGGCTTTTGTCCTCTCCATTGAGCAACATTACGTTAAATTGTTCTCGTTTTATTGGAACTTCCTAGGATTCCTTATGAAACTTCTTGGTAATAATGCGGCAATATGTTTGACAAGATTAAAATAAAGGATTCTAGTCAGTGGAATGCACTTTGATAGTTTACAACTGGTGGTGATGATAAAATCTACTTTTTGTTTGGAATTCTTTCTGCTATTTTGTATTTTACACCTGTACATAAATATCCTAAAAATTAAAATAAAGATTTGAGCATAATGCCATTATCTTAAAACCATTAGAGCATTAATCCAAACCAAACGGCTTTTCTAAAATAACACGAGCGGTGTGTAACTAAAGAACGGAAAGTGCGGAACCTAGCCGTAATTATACAGAATGGAAATATAGTAGAGGAGAAAGGTGTAGATTATTAAAATTATAATATGACATTACAATTATTAGTAAGACCTCTCTCATTAAGTGGTCTTCGAGATCCTTGTAGGAGGTCTTTCTAAAGCGCACGTCATGTGGCTGTAATGGCGCTGATGAATAATCTGATATAACAAAAACCGAAAGCAAAGCTGTCACTTTGTATCCGTTTTTTTTGAATTAGCACCTATATGACAAAGTATAAACTGTATTTTAAGATATCAAATTGCAGTCCACCCGATACTCTCATTCCGCGAATCAAAAACATAAATAATAACGATGAATAAGTACATTCATCCAAAGTACGTGAAGACTCATATCTCCTTACATATCTACATGAACACTTGTAATATATCACTCAGAATTACTTATGACTTGTACCGGAGTCATTTTGAAGCACACCGCGCCATTTGTATAAAGTTGCGCCGTAGAACTTTGAGAGAATTATTCATTGCCATACCGGATAAAACGGTCATGACGCAACTGCCGGGCACATTTGAACCGGTTAGCCGGTTACCGTGCGGAAATTTTGATTAGTTTTTGTCGATGTTAAACTCATTTGTTCGGAAATGGTCCGATTCCGGGAAAGTTGTCGCACGCGCTCGAAATGGACGGTCCGGGTCGAGTTTGGTGGTTGTTTTTTTTTTCCAATTTTACGAATAGAAATTTTGGCCTCGAGTTATTTGAACTATGCGCAGTTTGAACGGATATTTGAAAATATACATTTTATAATATTAATGTTTTTGTATATTTTACATACTTGTATGTGCATGTAGTTTACCTTTGCTTGTGTTTCACGTACACGTATTAATGTACTATTAATAGATGTATTATTAATGGATAGCGTACTAAATCGCTATCACTTGTTACTCTAATGTTATTTAGAAGGTTGAAAATAATCGTTATCCATTCACGCCAGCTTTACTATCGTAAGGGGGTGATTTTTATATGTGGCTTTCATTTTCTTTAAGTTTATATTTTATAAATTATGTTCAATTTAAAATATAATAACCTGTGACTTTTATGAGCAATCGTCTTCCAAGCGTCAAGATTTAATTCATATGGTGTATTTTTTTCAAATCTAAGCATTTTTAATTTTTTTTCGAATCAGGGCTCGACCCCAGAACCTGGAGGTTACTAAATTCTCCGACACGATGACAATTGTTCGAACGTCGTACGTAAAGGTGTGCAAATGTGCCTAAATACTCTACAAAATGTTCGAATCCTCTATCGAACTTCTTAACCATAGACTAAGTTTTAAGTGAATGGTAAGTTTTGTGTAGAATATACGTGGACTTAGAACGTTCGAACATTCGAACTTCGTGTCGGAGAATTGAGTAACCTTCTTTCTTTATGTAGCAAATTAAATTATTAGAGCACCGTTAAATTAAAAATAAGAATTTCAATATCACAAGCGAACTATTAAATATTTTTGCTGAACATAAAACAATTTTTATCCGGGGATCAATTTTGATTCCCAAGGGCGGGCAATCAATTTCTACTCGGGTACTTCGAGGAAACTAGGACATATTTCTAACATCAGATGTTACAGAGCAGACGCTCCGGTACGACATTAATATAAATTGACGAAATTATTTATTTCATACTTGTATTCGGTATCGGGATTCGTTCGAGCGAAAAAATCTTCTTTCGCATCAAAAATTTAATGGTAATTTGGATTTTTTGTCGTCGCAAAAATATATCGTAGGTATTTTCCGTATAAATCTTTTACTGGGAAGAATTATTCATAGCATTATTACCCTCCAAACATATAATTTTGAAACGAATTACTGCCAGATCCGTTTTTAAAATGTAAATGGTAGAAAGTAAGGAAATTGCACCATTCATAGTTCATATTGGAATTAGATGAATAAATCACCCAATTTAGTAAAGTTAATAGCCTTTTATTTTATTCACCTTAATACTATCTTTAAGCACAAGACGAATTGAAAGCGAAGACGAATCTTTACATAAAACCGTATATTGATTACTATACATGACAATACTGACTGGACTGCCTCGGTGGCGCAGTTGTACTACGGTACACGCGTACGGTATTACAATGCTGAGATTTTGGGTTCGAATCCCGGGTCGGGCAAAGTGATAATGTATTTCTATTTATTATAATCAGGAGTCAAAAAATTGTGCCCGATATGATAGGCTCGCCCCCTATCATATCGTAAAACGGAAAACACAAAGCAAAACGTGGGCGTTCTGGTAGCACCTCTGCCTACCCCTTCTAGAAAAATTATGAAATTATGTATGTATTGATACATGATAATATCGATACTCTTCTACATAAACATTGTCATATTAAAATTATATTAAATTTCAGAAAGTCCATAAATCTAAATCAATGCAGCCAACAAAGTAATTTCATCATAAACTGCTCGGACTGGCGCCGCGAGGAAACTTGCCTCATGAGTAAGATAACTTGCATAATATACCTAGGGGATTTGTTGTGCTGTAAGCGGTCTGAGACAGTTGAAACTTCGTACCCTGGGGTGGCTTACATTCAGTCGTTAGAGACGTGGAGTGGACGCAGAGTGGGTTATTGTGTGATATTTTGTCTCGTCATGAAAGGACTGTTTTTGATGTGGTTGATTTAATTAATTTCACGATCAGATTGACTTAAATTGATTTAGAAGTTGAATTTTACATGTGAAATGCATCGTCTTCAGGATGGCACTTTGCTAGTGGCAATATGCGAGTATTAGCAATATTAGGATTTATAAAAGTGCCAAAAGCTTAGGTATATCTCTTTAGTTGTGGTTATGGCGATAAAATCTACTATTATTTGTGTATTGATAGTCAATCACCACGCACTATAATGGTGAAGGAAAACATCGTGAGGAAACCTGCATACCATAGCGATTTGTATAAATTTCTATGGTATGTAAAAGTCCGCCAACCCGCATTAGGCCAGCGTGGTGGACTATATGGCCTAACCACTCTCAACCGTACTCTCGATTGTAGAGGAGGCATGTGCCCTGCAGTGGGTCGTATATGGGCTGATACAATACAATAGTACAAAAGCGGGATTATGTTTATATCCCGAGATTGAATTATTATTATATGGCGATAGGCTCGCCCCCTATCACATTGTGGGACGAAACACATAAGGCGAAACTAGGGTGTCTTGGTTGCTACCAAGGGTACCTGTACCCTTCCGGGAAAAAGGCGTGAGTTTATGTATATATAGAATTATTCTCTTAAAGAGTGTTAAATTCCTTAATCCTACACAGGTCTCTCTTAATACTTAAACAATTACACATTAAAAATAAATTAATTTTTTTTATATTAATAATTACAAGTACATATCACATAGCAAATATTGTCTACCAAGCCTTTGATTCGAACGCATTCCCACCTCAGTCCCGAGGCACTGTTTTAATAATCCCTAGTGATTTTCCTAACATAAAGCAAGTTGGCTTCACGGCCAAGGCTTCGCTTACATAAATTAGTCTGCAACGGTCCGGGCAAGTTTAATAACACGCCACCTGTCGCCTCCCGTGGACTCTCTTAATTGCTGCTCGACATTTTATCTGCTTCAATATAAGAACGACTAACTTTATGTCAACTTTGCTCAGTCTTAAAGTCTTCAGTTTCATGGATGTTTTTTGTTAAGTTTTTAGTTGGGATTCGGTCTTTAGACCGAAGAACCTTTTCGTTATATTTTATAAGGTGTAGTATTCTACGTTGAACTTTTTGGATAGATTCAACTTTGTCGTAATTCGGCATGTGTTTAAATTTTCAGTGACTTACATAGAAAATTTAGTTCAGTAATTCAGAAAAGTTGACTGCCTCGGTGGCGTAGTGGTACTACGGTACGATTGCAAAGCTGAGATCTCGGGTTGGAATCCCGGGTTGGGCAAAGTGATATTGGATTTTTCTATTCATTATCAGCCCGGAGTCAGGAATTTGTGCCCGATATGGCGATAGGCTCGCCCCTTATCACATCGTGGGACGGAATATACAAGGCGAAACGTGGGTGTTCTGGTAGCACCTCTGCCTACCCCTTCTGGGAAAAAGGCGTGTGTTTATGTATGCATGTATTCAGAAAAGTTCAGTAGTTCTTACGAATATTATAATTGTGCAAGTTTGTATGTATGTATGTTTGTTACTCTTTCACGCATACACGAATAGACCGATTTTGATTAAATTTGGCATTAGAGTATCCGACGCTCTGGATTAATAAATAGGCTACTTTTTATCCGATAAAATAAAGTGCTCCCGTAGGATGAGTTAGGAATTCAAATTGACATACTTATTTGCTATTTTTTCAAATTCTAATAGATGGCACGGGAGAACAGAGGACCGGATTGCGTGCTTTTCGCAATGGGTTAGAATGAGACGAGACAGAACAGGAAAAGCAATATAGTCGACGGCGTTCACATTGAGTATAATTATGAAATTGTTGATTTAGTTAGTGCCGAAGAATTGAAGACAAATCGAAGGTCAATAAATTTTAATAAAAAGACTAGTCCTTTAATTGAAGAGCCAAACTCATGTTGAGACATAATTGACATTAAATTGACGACTACCCTAAAACGCTTTTCCCTCGCTATACTTTGCGCTATCAAATACATACATTGAGATAATGAGTAACATTTATTTCGTTGTATTCATATTATCATTCGTTTATTGTTACTGTAAAATCCGATTGAAGTGATGAAAGATACTTCTTGGTGGTAAGTATGATTTCAGGAACAGATTCTGAACGTAACGCACTAAAAAAGCTTGTACCGGTAAATAAAATAAAAATATTCAAACTCACAGGTATATATTTTCAAGTGCCAGGTATATTTAATGTTCCTAAATTGCGACACATAAAGGAGGACGTGACAAAAAGTAAACAAACAGCACCAAATTAATAGGTACTAATAATGACCTCCTATAAAGCTTGGAGCGCTAAAACGACGCTTTAACAGTAATTTAGTTTAAATAACCATATTAAGCAAAGTTGTTCCAAATATAGACAAATATTAACATAATATTATCACGATACAATATACTATGAGACACCACTGCACCGACTTCATCCTAGTAGCGTTGTTAATATTTAAAGATGAAAATGAATTCGCCTACATCAATATAAGTGTGTTTATTTCGAAACACTTATTTGAATTGAGGGTGGTATATTTTGCTGTAACTAATTTAGCAATCGTTAGTAATCGCCTTGCTCTTTATGAGGATCGAACCCGCGGCCTCTCATATCACAGCCGGCATCCAACCAGCTGCGCCAAGGAGACTGTAAATATTTTAACTTTTCTAACATGTTGACGAAATCATCTTTCCACCATCGCCGCAGCTTATTACGAAGTCTTTTGATGTTCAGTGACGTAATTTGTAGTGATTTCGATATACATGATCTGCTCTCTTTCATTTTAATTTCCCCGTTTAGTACCCATCATATTTTAAAAGGTGATATCGTAAATTTCACACCTTCCGCAGCGGCTTTTTACCCGCCCAGCTACAATCAGATAGGTTAGGTCGCATGGCACCGACAAATGTCGTCGTAACTCACGACGCCAGAGGCCTCTCGAGATTTCTTATACACTGGTTATTACGGCGCCAACCTCCGCGGATAATGGCCAGGATATTTCCTCTACGTTTTACCTCGTTCGTGATAAGCGCTTGTACGTCCAGAGGTGATTTGATGTGTGGGAATTTAGACATGTGAGTTTTTAGTTGAGAGGAGTAAATAAGACAGCAAAAAAGGTAATTTAAAAAGTTTTTGTGTTAAATCGACGTTTACATATATTTGCAGTAGAGCCAATGAGGATAAAAACAAAAAATTCAAGGTGGACCATTATTGATACAATTTTTTACTGTTGTGTGTTTTTATGGTTTGTGTCCCGTAAAACACTCACTCAAAATTTTTCTTAATGTATTCGCATGACTCGAAGAACCGAATAGGCATATTATTACGATAAAACCTAAAAACCTAGTTAACAAAATTACCAATGAAATAACCAACAAAAAGTATATAAGAAAAAGCAACTCACTTTCTGTCACTAAGGAAGAACAAACGACAAAAGACTTTCCTCGTCATTGGTGAAATAAAATGTAATAAAATCGATACTTCCCATTGAAAATTTCAAAGTGAATAAAATCGGCGTGTTATCTTGGGCTATTTATCTTGTACGCAGTCTTGAAAGGCGATTTTTCCTCTTGCCTTGGACATGAACAAATTATCATTCAATTTATTTGGCGGAGCCACTTTTTGTCGTCAACGTCTCATAACGTGCTTTTATTAACTTTATTAATAAAGGAAATGAGTATTTTTTCCTCTACTTATGGCTTTGACTTAATAGACTGTTCATAAGGTAGTTACGATATTAATTTATAAAGTAAAGTATGTAAAGAGTAAACGAGCAAAACATATGGAAAACATTGAAGACTAAGTTCTTTTAACTTTTTTATACACAAGATTTCATAGAACAATATTATGATGTATGTATGGGCTTTAGAAATATATTAGTAAATAAACTACAGGAGATTCGAAAAAGATAAAAAACATATATTATGTATATCTATAAGTACTCTCTTTTTACAGTGAGATTTTTCATGTAGAGCGATATTAACAATACTGAGCATCTCGTACCCTCTCAATCGTACTCTCGTAGACGAAGCCCCTGCCCTGCAGTGGGACGTATACAGGCTGATACAGTACAATACAGTGAGCATAGTGAACAGGCAACCTTACAAAAGGGTATCTCTTATATATCAAGTCGCTGAATGTACGCGATGACAAGTCTCTGTGAAAATCCTTGCAAAGATCTGTGTTCAGAAGAGGACTACCTATGGCTTAAGATGTTAGATAATAACTAGGTACCCAAATCCGAAGCAATTTTCTACAAGTCTTATGTATGTTAATACCTATATTCATCCGGCATTAAACTTGCAAGTTATAACCCAAAAAAGAACCTCGCTACCCATGATCAATTTTTTAATAAAACTTGCGCCCTTGGTCCTGATTTTTTTTCTGATAGCAAATAACCTTTACCAGTAATTGGTAAATGAATATCATAAATTCTTGTTCAACTTTACAGGAGGTATATCGAAAAACAAAAGCGTACAACAACCCCCTAATTTTATATTCCACGCTGGGGCTATATTAAAGTGATAAACTTTATTATTTTCATTAAGAGAAGGTGATTTAATTAAATTAAAGCTTAAAACGATGCGACACGCGTGCCTTATCATAAAAATTGCTTAGTAAGCGAGTGTATAATAAAATTCGAATTAAAAAAGGTCCTTTGTTGGTATCCTTTTGTAGTATATTGCTTGTAATATTCTTGTATTTTCTTGGTATTGTGTTTTTAACATTGTGGAATTTTAAAGGTCAACATTTTTTATATAATAAACGGGTGATAAACGAAGTCAAATATGATTTATTAGGATAGGAACCTAACAACATAATCCACATCATGTATATGTTCACACTTACAAACACTTTCATCTTCATTACTGGTTGTGGCAATATTATTGGGTAAATTACCTAAATAATGAACTTCGAAACTTCTTTAAAATATCTAGGTACACTGGATATTTAAAGATCTAATATTTTGTATCATACTTAGGGTCTATCTATATTACAAAGTATGCACATGTCTAATCCTCATTACAAAGTAATGAACATAGCCTAGTTCCATTAATTTTAATCGAACTGGCATCCCTAATTTCAGCCGACACAAGCATGAAAAATTTGATACCCTCGACAAGAAGAAAAATGTCGAAACCTATCAAAACAGTACCTGCATTCGTTCCCTGGCAAGTGGAAGGCGACGCTCGCGAGTAATACTTTTGTACTTCCCAAGATTTATGTTAAAAACTTTGCTCGTTTCTCATTTTTTCCCCATCCGGGCGTTTGCTCTCACTGTGTGAACGATTATCATTCCCCTATTTTTTTCTTTCTTTAGGCCTGAAACTTTGTTTCCCTTTGTCTGTTTTAGATAGCGGAAACCTTCTATAGATATAATGGAATGGTGTTTGGGTGTATTTTTTTTTTTAACAATTTCTGTTATTTCGCTAGTGTAGGTATTTAAAGAGACAAGGTAAATAGGAATTATTAAAAAAAAAAATTTGGTCGGTATCAGAACCACAAAGGTTTTCAGTTTATACATATCCAGCATACCACAATAGGGATGCGAAACTAAGGTGATTTATTCCATGTAAATAAAGGACATTATCAGAATTTGTAAAACAACCATAGCGTTTCTGAAACACTTTACTCAGTGCTTTTACACATAGTTAATAAGTTATGTTATAACCGGATCAATACCTCTATCCAAGGATACATGATTTTGCCCTCAAAATATAATATCTAGAGTTCACTGTCGAACTGATTCACTAGTCCCTCAAAAAAGAATTTACATTTTCTTTGTGTATTTGTCAGGTTTCATTGTTCATGATATACTTGGAGTTTCAATCTCCTATACACTTCGTATTTATTATTTTATACAATGTAAATACTCTGTAGAGAACATTGGTATATCTTTGTTACAAAAGGAAAACAAAATATTTCCATAGAATTGTTTTAAATGCGGGCATTTAAAATGTCCATTGTATTTTCTTCGTTTCTAGGAATTCTAATTTAGAATTTTGAGACGGAACGTAGATGGTACAAGAAAGTATAGAAATTGTTACCGAGATAGTTCGATTGCATTAAATTATTCAATTTTATTCGTAAAGAAAAATTATATCTTAATAATATTAATTACTTAATTGCTTTCTCAACGGCACAAAAACTCAAGTGGTCTGTTCTGATATACACAATCAAAATTAAGGGGAAGAATAAATTGTCGGTCTCATACTTTGATCTAGCACGGTAAAATGCATAATAAATAGATATTATACTCTTCGCAACAAGTCACTAGATTATTTTATAAATTAATGACTATTCCGAGTACTCACAGCTGTTGTACAAACGAAAACGATAAGGAAAAAGAAAAAAATGTTTGTTCGTTGAATTTATTAGTTCTGTAACATTAAATATACAATAAATAACTCGACTAGGATGCTTATTCGTTGTAATGTCTTCATAGACTGGTAGTGACTTCGTTGTTTCTCAGATCTGGTACATTTAACGTGAAATGTCTATTGCAATTACAATTCAAGGGTCCTCCTAATTGCCCCTTGGCTATACATATATTTGGTGAGCGAAATTTGTCGTCGGCACTCTTTACTTGGGTCCTCGGTATCGTATGGGTTGCGTAAACATCTAATTTGTCTTTGTAAGCGTTATTTTTATTTGTGAAATCGTTTTTGGTATAATAGTTAATGTTGCTTTGGTATGTGTCGTTGTTTTTGAACCAATCGTCGTTGTATTTTTTCTCGTTGTCTCTGCTAAACACTACTGAGGTATAATTGTTTTGTTCGAAGTTAGGTTCTTTGTCCATGGCTGCGATCTCGTTTGCGTAGCGTTGTGACATCCACACGTAACGGGCCATTGGCTCCTCTGGTCCCCATAGGCGTGATGATTTGAAGGCAGATGATATTTTCTAAAAAATATACATACAATTATTAGGTATAATCTTATGAAAAAGACACCGAAACTTAGTAGCTGAGTCTATTCCAAATAAGTACTTTTACAAGCTACATTTTATAATTTAGCTTGGTTGAGAGTTATGATTAAAACTACTGGCTATGTTAAGTTTCTGCACCAATTATCTTACACAATTCGAATCACTTACTGACTTAATTTACTCACCGATATAAAATTATACTGTTCCTCTTTTGCAACAGCAATACCTGCCATCACTGCCATAATTATAATAATCCCTATGAATACCCCAACCAACGTCCACAACGTTTGGTTCTGAAGCCAAGATACTCGAAGTAGAGCTCTTAACCACCATCCAGTCACTCCCAGAACCAAGAATGGAGTCGTCCACCACGTAGCTATCCAGAACCAAGGTAATCTCACTCCTGTCAGGAATTCTATATCAACTGTTAAATTACACCAACCTGTTAATAAGAGAAAATGGTACTATAAATTTGATATACCTATCTTGTAATCACTTTCGAGGAAACACGATTGTTTGATAAACACAAGACAATTAATATTTCTTAGTATAACAGAGGTAGAGCAATGATGTTCGCAATTTGAGCCAATATATGAGTAGAACTAGATGTAACTAATTGTAGCATCTGTCGCAGAAAATATATTTGCAATTGCACATTTTCTTTTGTATATAATTCCGACTATAAAGTTACTTTTTTTTTTTATTCCGTAGTGTCGCCTGTTCGTAATTCATTTTAATGTCTACCAATGCACCTATATTACTATGCTCCAAAGTTCTAGATATTTATGGATGAAATCAATTAGCATCAGTATCAGTTACCCTCCGGTGAGCTGTTTGATATGCCCTGGATTTTTTTGTGTAAAAAACAAAGTCATGTTGTAATTCTGAGGTAGCAATTTTTGGATATTTGGTCTATAAAATTCAAAAAATCACATATGCGCACTGTAATAGTGCCACCCCAGACGAGCCAATTCATTGGCTCTGTAAGTTAAAATTTTGTAAGATTCCTCCGCTTCATTTCAGTTCTCATAATCAATTCATTTTCTCTTGTAAATAGTGCACTGATTACTCACCATATATAAACACAAACCCCACCACCTCGACAGCTACAGTGAACGCAGCTAGTACAGGCACGACCAATTCATCTAATATTGTTGCTACTTCTATTCCTCTAGCTAGTATTGCTACAGTAAGGGCTGTTCCCACTGCAGATGATGCGCTTGCGAATAATCTCCAGTGATCGCCGGTTAAGCGTTGAAGTTTATCGTACACCGGGAGAAGAAGGGTTATCTGCAATTTATTTTTAAAAAAAATGTAGAATTGATGAAGGTTTCATTGTCATATTGAAGATCTTGATCCTAATTATTGCAAATAGGAGACTCATAGTAAAAAGGGAATGTAAAAATTGTGGGTATACTATAGTAATATTTGACTGGACCACTCAATCAGAATTAGTCATTCAAAAATGAGATTGGCGAAAAGACATCGCTTGATTCTGATACAATATTTTTGTATCAAATTTTATATAATTGCTAAACGAATCATGGTCTATTATGTCATCCAAATAATTTATTTCTGCACTAACGTCATTGATTACCACAATCTGCCCTTACATCGCCAAACTCGAATTTCAACAAGTGTAAATTCGGTGACAAAACAATTACATGCGATAAGCATCAAATTACTTTCTGTTACAATTATTTTGTTGTGAGAACAATTAAAATTATTAAAATTTAACCAAGCCACGTTGCAGATAGGGGTTTTATAGGCTCAAATAAAAGTTACGACCGACTTACCACGGTTACGATACCAGATAAAAATATTATTCCGAAAGCGAGTAGCGGCCATTCCTTTGTTCTCCTTCCCGATACGGAGGACTGATAAATTACGACTAGAATTGATATGAAACTTGTGTCCTTCGCGTCGTGACCGCCTATCGACTCCCACATGAGGAGCCACAGCCACCCGGTGAATATGTTTGTCATTATTATTGAGGCTGAGGTCCTGGAAAAGGATGGTTTGTTTTGGTAAATCAGATATCAAAGTTATAAAAATATTTTGTAGAACGGGTCAGAAGTAGCTTTAAGATAGAGCAGTGGGTTCTTCTATTCGAATCATTATGATAGTCGATTTTTTAATTGTCGAAAACAGTTGGTAGTGAATTAAATTAATTAATTTTACTTAAAATTCCTTTAGCAGGGACTAAAAACTTTGACAGTCATTGACGATTTTTATAATAAAAAACATTTAGTTAGTCGTGTATAATGGTTCAAGTAGTATAAGTTTAGATACTACAGCAAATTCGGAGAGTATTGACGTCCTTATCAAAACTTCTTAACTATATTAGCTTCGATTTTGCTTCTTAGATTTGAATCTTAAAATAATCTCGTTGATTCATTCCCTGTTGACCTAATGTTATCAGTCTTGCATAATTGTCTGTATCTGTATAATTTTTTGCAGTTAAACAAGAGGCGCTACGTATGTCTTTAATAAATCAATACAACTTACCACCGTACATCGGAGTGTCTGTACACCGACCCTCCGGCGCTGATCAAGTAGCCGCCAGCTATCTGAGTGGACAGCAATGCCTGTACCAATCCACTGTGCCAAACGTAAGGCTCGTACAACGGTGACCATTGCTCGCAAGATTCGAACATTGTGTCCAAGAGCGTACTGTCAGCCAGAAATGTAGACAGTAGTACTGCGATAACCACGATAGCTGGTACTAATACACTGAGAGCCACTTTCAAAGTTTTACGGAGACGGTACAGACTGAAAAATGAAGATGTTTTAGTGCTTTTTTGGATGTTGGGCGTTTAGATCCAGTTTACTGTTTTAGGTGTCTTAAGAATTCTTGTACAGGGTCGTAAAAGGTTTTGTAGCTGAGAACTATTTGGAAATTTATTAATAATATAGATTGGAAAAGTAAGGTTGTTGCAGTATTTTGAACTTTATTTTAAAAGTGTATGTATGCGATATTGCAGTGTCCAAAAAATGAAGACATGGTAAAGGTTTTATAGTAGTTAATAATTGGATAATCAATGTCTGGGTATTTACAGACAGTAGCAATTTTCCATCGGGCAAGCTTGCTCATTAGTTAGTAACTTAAAACATTTTAAAAATATTTCATCTGCCAAAAATTTAAATTGTCCGTTTTATCAACAAAGTTTCCATCGCGTGTAGAATAACTGATTTAATTCGCATATTTGTAGAAACAATGGATTTTGTGTTGATAAAAAAACAATAGGTGTATTTTGAACGTTTTAACAATCTATTCAGACACTAACTAACTCCTGTTTCCCACGATTGAATTTTGTTTACGTCGATCAGAATATTCAAGAGCAAAAATACAATTAAGTACTAGAGTTAGGTGTATATGTTAAAAGATTATGCTTTTATAAATAGAGTGTTTATATTTATTTTATTTATAAAATGCCACTTATTTTGTTCAAGAGGAAAAGCTATTAGGCTCCTCTTTCGGCACCCCGGGGGAGGCCGAAAGGGGTATGTCAGTGTCACTGGTCTTCCAGCCCGGCACAGTGCGGATGTTGTGGCTGAGCTGGGTCCCTACCTACGCCAACGTATTGACTAAAAACCCCTCGAATACCATTATTCAGATAGTGGGTGGTCCCGGACATCCCAGGGCGAAAAGCGCCCCGATTTACGTCTGAGGTGGTTACCACCTCGCGCCAAACCATTGCTGATACTTCCTTTATGGGAGTCCGCATGAACCTATTTACTACCCCCATTTACCCATTTATAAAATGCGAATTGTTGTTCTTACAATACTAATAGTAATCAAACAGATATTTATACATGATACAAATTCGACTATGTGCAGAGATCAACTCAAGGCTTCCCGTTTGACTGCCCGATTACTGGTCACGAAACGCATCCTGCCTTTGGTTAAAACTGTCTCTCTCTTATCTTTAAAACTGTAAGGGCCCCTTTATCTTTATTACTATTAAACGTCAGAAAGTCCAATGCCGAACACAAGCCTGCCCACACTGGCAAACTGTTGTGATATCCAACGACTTTCTTCAACCTAAGCTAGATCACTCCCATCGGCCACTGGTCCACCTCTGCCTCGGAATAAGCATATTTCTTACTTCTACCATTCAACATTATCTACCTCAATATTGTCCTCAAAATAACCAGTTATAAGCCCGAATTGGCATCTGTCGTGTTAAATGGCCGTTTTTTGTATCCTCTGAGAAAAATGAATTATTAAAACGCTCATCTATTGTTTATGCTCAACAACGCGTCATTAACGTTCAGAAACTTGTTTATGGTCCACGTAATGTGGAATATTATATTTATTACTTACAGAATGGGCACGAAGAACCATAGAATGAATATAAGTATCGCCATTATGCCGAGATATTGTGGATACTCAGTAAACGGAGCCAGGAATGTCGTGCTGGAAAAAATAAAATAAAATCTTTGCAACATAAAATTAATACTTGGAATACACGTAAATTACTTCTTTTATAAGCTGCTTTTGATCGGAAATTTGAATGGCTCATAAACGAAACGTGGATGTTTTATTTGCTTAATTGGGACGTGTAAGCAAAACGGGATTTTCACATCAAAGAACTGTGTAAAATGAAAACAAGTCACGTGATTTATTAATAAATATGGATATATTTTAGGAACTGTATTTGTGCTTCGTGGAACATATTTTATTATTTATTTGGGCTTCTTTGTAGAACTTTGTAGGAACGTTATTGATTTTATTTCTACAATTACGACAATCTTATTGGAGTTGTAGGCAATTTAAATGTTCAAAAGTAGTATAAATATTCAAAAAAAATCCACGGTATGTAAAATCCGCCAGCCCGCACTAGGCCAGCGTGGTAGACTATATGGCCTAACTATCAGTCATACTCTCGACTGTAGAGTAGGCCCGGGCCCTGCAGTGGGACGTATATGGGCTGATACAATACAATGATACAATAACAGTGCACATATTGTGAAGAAATATTTATTTTATATCAGTCGGCACTTGTGCTGCATGTAATCGACTGTATACTCGGCCTTCTGGTTACCGGTCTCCATGGCAGATTTTAGAATTAATACTAATATATCCAACAATCACATGCATAGTCCTGAAACTAGAAACTACGAGAGACTTTCCGGTTTCTTGTTTGTGAGTCCTGGTTACCCGGACCCGAAATATATACCTGTGGACCACACAAATATTTGTCTCGGTGCGGAGATCGAACACACAATACACTTAAAAATTGTGGCATAAAATATTAGCCTACAAAATATTTAGGCAAAGTTTTGTATTATATTTTCCCTCTAATTGTTTGGACAGTTATGTGGGACATATCTTAATCCTATGTCATTAATAACATAAATATAAACAAATAAAATAAATAAATAAATTCACCCAACAGTCACATACATAGTTCTGATCTCACACTAAGATTGAGTCTTGTGTCGTGGGTATCAGGAACTACGAGAGACTTTTCGGTATCAAAAATACCCAGACCTGATAAATATATAGTGATAATAAAACATGCTTAGACTGGATCGTAGTAACTAGGTTCACGACATAATGACCATGTTTGTAATAAATAGACAGATATGATCCAATAATAGTAATTCACACTCAGCACAAATGTTGGAAATATTCCAGATATTTTCATAGTTATATACGAGTATAGACTGTGTTTAATTAAATGCTTTTGTTACAAATAAAAGTATTTCGTATTGTTTTTTTATAGCATAGGTCCGGCAAACGAGCAAGCAGGTCACCTGATGGTGATTGATCACTGCTGCCCAAGAACATCCACAACGCTTGGATCATGGATGTGTTGCCTGCCCATCAGATCAGGAGGAAAAAGGATGGGAAGAGGACAGGGGTATTGGGTTTCCAGCAGCCCACTCACCGAACAAAACGCAACAGCAAAGCTGATGCTTCACGTCGGTCTCCTCTGAGACAGTGGTACCACCCCGGACGAGCCTGCCCATTCATACTGAGTCATGACTGACAACAGCGTGGCTCTACCACTACAAACTGTTTTGAATATTACTATCGCTTTACTTTGGAATTTCCAATATCAGGTCAATTTTTGAAGTTTCAAATGCGTATGGTGCTTGATGGTTTCTTAGATTTACGCGAATGTTACATATTACGTTAATATATACGTATTTTATATCAGTATATTCACGGCGTTTGCGGAATAATTGCCTATATCTGTATCAGCTCATATACGTCTCATTGCAGGCCTCCACTACAATCGACAGTACAATTGAAAGGGGTTAGGCCATATAGTCAACCACCCTGGCCAAGTGCGGGTTGGCGGACTTTACACACCGTAGAAATTCTTTAAAATCGCTACGGTATGCAGGTTTCCTCGCGATATTTTCCTTCACCGTTATAGTGCGTGGTGATTGATTATCAATACACACATCACTCCGAAAAGTGAGAAGTGTGCCTTTGGATGTAAACATGTTAACATGTTGGCAGTCGCGTCTGGTCCGTTACCAAATGGGATACAATTATAAAAAACACTCACTTGAAACACTCGGAAGCGTTCATCTTATTTTCATACCCGTGCTGTGAACAAACAAATATTATATGAATAATTAATCTTCAGAATAAGCAACATTTTAAAGCGTTGACGACTTATCACCTCATTAAAGGTCAAATCTCAATCAATCAAATATTATTGTGTATGAAAGACACGAAAATTTCTTTTCGACTTCAGATCATTAACAGCTAATTTTTTCTAAGAAACTAATTATTTACCTCAGCTGATTTCTTCAGAAATATCTAAGTTTATTTCATTATATATTATGGATTGTGAATACTACGTCATTAGAGTGAAGTCTGTAGGTTAAGTTATTTAGAAGACTCTATTCCGTTACCAAAAATATTAGTATCGATATTTTTAGTACCATACGCCGGAACCAAGCGTTTACATACATAAACTCAGAAGGGATAGGCTGTGGCGCCACCATGACACATTAAGCATTGTATGTTCCGTCCCACGATGTGATAGGGGGCGAGCCCATCGCCATAACGGGCACAAATTCTTGACCCGGGCTGATAATCAATTTAAAAATCCGTTATCACTTTGCCTGACCTGGGATTCGAAACCGGACCTTAGCTTTACAATAATGCCGTAGTACAACTACTTCACCGAGGCAGTCCGCAGGCCGAGCGTTTAACATTTATAATAATTGATTGTCCCGCTCATCAAAAATTTAAAAAATCGTATGTGTGAGCTTGGCTTTGGGTAGGCGAAGAAATATAAGAGAAGAATGGGTGACAAGAAGTATTAACGATGAAATTAAAGGAATGTTAATATGTCCATTGTTGGTTTTTAGTATGGTGGTGAAAGATAGGACAGGAATGGGTATGGGAAAGTATTGCACAGTAAAATTTTTTTTCTTCTTTAGGTACTTTACATTCGTTCGTATCGACCGATATACGTCTCACTGCAGGGCACGGGCCTCCTCTACAATCGAGAGTACGATTGAGAGTGGTTAGGCCATATAGTCCACCACGCTGGGCTAGTGCGTGTTGGCGGACTTTTACGTACCATGGAAATTTATACAAATCACTATGGTATGCAGGTTTCCTCACGATGTTTTCCTTCACCGTTATAGTGCGTGGTGACTGACTATCAATACACACATCACTCCGAAAAGTCAGAGGTGTGCCTTAGGATTTGGACCCGCGACCACCGTGAACATGTAGGCAGCAGCGTCTGGTCCGTTACCAACAGGCCACCACGCACTTACATTACTTTTAGTAATAGTCACCTAATACGTGTGTGAATCGTGAGGTACTGAGTACCATTCCCACCGAGATATTCATTTCGAAAAAGTCTTCAGGATCTTCTCCGGTCATATCTTAGGATGAAAATAAGTTTGCCGAGGTATGGGTGAAACTATAACATCTGAATACGCCCTCGAGAATACAAAGGTGTGAAGATAACTATGTAGAACGGCCAATCATGCTAGACTGTACCTTATTAAAATCTTTGATTGCAGCACGATAAGCAATGAACTGTGCAATGTTGCCATCCCAGTTTTAAAGTAGCCATGTTAATAATATCTTATGGCTAATTGCACGAACTTACTTTGATTTTGAAAATGTGAATCACATACATTAGCAATGTCAAATGAGTCACAAATGTATGGCGATGACATTGTCAAAATTAAAGTTATCATCAAAGTGAGTTAAATTGGCCCTTAGTTACAAAAATATGCGCACAAAATATAAAATCATCAATTCACTTTTTCCTCTTTACAAGAAACTTCACGCTGGTAACTTTGTAACAACTGACGTCACACGCTATGTTATTTTTTTTATCGTGGTTCTTATGCTCTCCATGGTGGAGTGATTTATCTTTAGAACTCCATATGGTGGATTGAACGAAGTTCTGATTGTAAATGGACTGATTTTTTACACAGCTCGGCGTATCCAATCCTATCCATCAGCCAAAGGAAGTCCACTGCTGAACATAGGCCTCTCCTAATGATTTCCACAGTGACCTGTTGGAGGCAGCCTGCATTCAGCGAATTCCCGCGACCTTTACCAGGTCATCTGACCACCTAGTGGGTGGATGTCCCATGCTGCGCTTTCCACGTCTCGGCGTGGACACACAGCTCGGCATAGCAAATAACATATCTACCGCTAACAGATAGTCGTGTCCCGCCAACTGACACATTTACCAACCTGTTTGCCAAAACGACTAGTTCCGAAACGCGACACACTTGCGTGGATCAGTAAGACGAAATCTCCTACCATCACCTATTGAATCTCTGACAATCACTCACAAAATAAAACTGCTATTGTAATTTGACGATTTGTATTAGTCAAGCTAGAGTATTATTTATTTAATTTAATTTATACATACTTTATTGTACACCAAGATGAAAAAACTTATAAAACACATAAAACTAGACATGAATACAATTGGCGGCCTTATCGCAACCTGCGATTTCTTCCAGGCAACATTTGTATGGACTGGATTATTAGAATATCGAAATATAACGTAGTATAAAGGATTAGAAAAGTACAAAAAAAGAGAATAAAAGATGTATACGTGCTATATGTTAATTTGCATAATATACAAGTATTTCTAAGATTTTCGTACTCACCGGCGTCAAATGCAACTTAGTGCAGTCTTTCAATGGGAATGTTCCTTTACCTATCCATATGAGGTAGGCTAGTGCCAGAGCGCTGTAGATCATGTAGTACACGCAGCATAGAAATGATGTTATTATTTTTAAATGACCGACTCCTGGAAAAAAAGAATATTGAAATAAAACGAATTCTTACGGATTTTATCGCGAATTCGATTTGAGAATGAAGGAAAGAAAGAATATGTCAGTAGGTAAGTCGGCATTCAATTTTAAATCTCTGAAGTTATAGTAAAGAGTCATTGCTATTTGGGAAGTTGTATGATACAATAGTATTAAATACAACACATATGCTCTCGTAACTGTAGTCCTGAGTAAAACTATTTGTCGCATGAAAAAACAATCTCCTGGGATCCCGTACTATTAAGAGTAAACACAGGCGTCCTTTACACAAAGTAAACTTAATTCGGAATTTCCATATTTGTAATTACAAAATATGAATTCTATCTGGAATAAACGAATGAATACATTTATTAAGCTGATTACAAACGGCTAAAAATAATTCATATTCTCCAAATACTAGGAAATAAACAAATAAATCCTAACTACATCAACTTTCATGTTTTAATGTGAAATAAATTATTTCATTAATGCATGCATGTTTTTAAAATAATCTTGTAATCCCTGTTTCCTAAAACAAATTAATAAAACGGAGATTTAAATATTTAGAATCAGCATTAATTTATTGCTTCAATAAATCGTTTATATTTCCATCAATTTCATATTTTATAATGTTTATAATAAAATCTCGATAAAGAGTCTTCGATTTCAAAGGTGTAAAGGAGAATATGCTTCATAGATATGTATGGAAAGTATTGAAATATCTAGGTCGGAATATCGTATCGTTCTATCTGAAGTTATTATATCCGGATTGGAGTCTGCATTCTGGGATCTTCTCTGTGGAACAGATTTCCTTTAAGGTTTATTTTAGTTTGTGCTTTGTATTTTCTATGCAAAAGATATCTCTTGTCATAGCAGATATTATATGAAGGATGGAAAGGCTTTTGCAGATTTTAAAAAGTAAATACAGTTGAGAGATGGTTCAGCTCTAGGGTATATGATTTATTAAAGGGACTGCTAATAGTTTTATTAAAAATAGCCCGTAGAACTGAACTAATTACCCCCGATTTCGTGTGTACAGCATATTAGCTGGTCAAAGACAGTTATGTCTAACGGACACAATCATGCTGATCTCATCACAATCAAATGTAAAATGACGGTAAACCTGTTCCGAAAACGCAACATAAAAGTGAGTTTTTTTTTTAACATCTCATTACGATCAACATGATCAACAATTACGATCATGTTATTCAGATGCGATGGAAATGGCCTGCAAATGACAAGGCCTATATCTAACAGTAGATTGGCGATATCTGATATAAACGTTATAATATAAAATAATATATAAAATAAAATAATAAGTCTGATATAAAATAAGATTCTTGGTCTAGTTGTTGCCCACAAATATCCTACCATATCAACACATTTGTACTCCATTCACTCACCTCTCAATATGGGCACAGCTCTCCATACCCCAACAGGGTCTTGCTGGCTCAGCTGCCCCATCGCTAGCTGCAGCAGCGTCGTCGGCAATCCCACTGCGAGCAGCCAGAAGGTGTATACCACCAGGTACGGAACTGCTCCATGCTTGAAAGCCTCTTTCGGGAGCCTCACAGAGTTGAATAACGTCAGAGCTAATGCTATTGTACATAGCTGTGTTTTTATGAGGTCGCATGTTGATCTTACTGTCTGGAAAAAAAGATTATTAAGCTACTTAGTATTGTATTGTATCAAACCATGTACGTTCCACTGTTGAGTTTGGGCCTCCTTTACAATCGAGTGTACGATTGAGAGGACGTTAGGCCGTATAGTTCACGCTGGCCTAGTACGGGTCGGCGGACTTTTACATATCATCGAAATTCTTCCGAATCGGTATGGTGTGCTGGTTTCCTTACGATATTTTCCTTTACAGTCATAATGCGTGGTGTGCAAAAGTCAGAGGTGCGCCTTGGTATTTGAACATGCGACCACTGTAAACATTTGGCCGTGTCTGGTCCGTTACCAACAGGCGACCACGCACTTTAACTTAGAAGGTACCTAATTGGTTTAAAAAAATATATTAATATATAATTATATTAACATAAGAGCAAGTAAATTATAGACATACCAGTAATGGGTAATCGCGTTCTTAAAGTAAATCCAAAAAACGTAATTGAAAGCAAATCTGTTAAATAATTATCCAGAAACTACAACCACTTTAGCAAAACAACTTTTAATTGACCAACAGTACAAAGTGTACCCAAACACCGATGAAAGTAATTAAAAGTGTTTTCTTATTATTTTCCGTTTATCCGGGACTTTGTGCCGTGACGGTAAACAGTCTGGTGAAAAAAAACTTTACCGACTCACTGGCGCAAAACATTCGCTTTGTTCGACTGCAATAGATCTTTCTGTTGCATAACTGGTATACCACATTGAGATTACGAGGTGCAATAATAGTATCGTCTTTATGACTCATTCTTTGACATGTAAAGTTACGATATGGAGAGGAAGTTATCAGACTGTGACATTTCTAAATTTATACAAGAACTTCTTTTGGGTATTCTACGTATCTACTTTAACTGTTGAGTTTATTTAGTTATTTCTTGAATTATTTTGTTTTTGCTGTTTCGGTTACTATTTGTTTAATGTATTCGGCATTCGTGCTTAAATAATTGTCACTTATAATACTGTACATCAATTGTTGTTTTGGAATTAGCCAGTATATGTACATATATTTGGTATAAAACAACCGAAATAATTTTGTCGACCGTCGAGACATAAATGTGTCGTGAGACAACACTCCATATAATTATTTTATTAACCATAATTTGGTTGGTAATGTCGAATAAATAGTTTATACGTTAGTAAGTTCAAAAAACGTAAATAATTCAAAATTTATTTAAATTACTCCACGTTTTAAAATTGCATTCAATTAAAAAACTCAAAAAGTCACACTCTTATCGGCCGTAATAAGTTCTATCTATCAACCTCGATGAAAATAGGGCAAAGCAATAAAGGAACGGAATATAGTAATACGCTCTTCCTAAACTCATTAACATACATTTAAAAATTTAAACGTTCATGCCAATTCCACATATCGCAAATTTCATCGGATTATTGTGCATTATTTATCATTATAAATAGGACGTGTGTGGATAATTTTAAATCCTAATATCCCAAATGGATGTGTGTGGAGCGGCATTATATTATTTGAGTTAGACAAATATTAGTAATGTCGATGTAACGTTTGTTTCATTGACCCCGGTGCTGTTCCAACACGTGTCTCTTGAAATGTCGTGTGGGTTGAAACATACGCAGTTTCTTTTGCTTTATTGCATTGAATGTGGCTATGAATTATAATAATAACACTCAATGTTCACACATAAACTTGACGCCTGAAAGACAAATCTTGTATTCTGTGCAAATAAATACACGCAAAAGTCACACATAGTCCTGACCCCACATTGAGATCAATTAAGTCTTGTGTCGTGGGTATAAGACACTACGAGAGACTTTTCGGTCTCACAAACACCCAGACCCGAGACAAATACTTGTGGGCCTCACAATCATTTGTCTCGGTGCGGAAATCGAACCCGCGGCCTCTCGTTTTGTAGCCGGTGTCTAACCAACTGCGCCACGGAAGCTGTCAGAAATAGAAATTATGCGAGAATTTTTTGTCTCGTAACACCTAAACCAAACGTTTTTGAATCTCATACTTGATACTTGGGGCTTAAAAAATATAGCAAGACGGGTATACTGCTTAGATCGAAACGTAAATTAATTTAAATAGTGCTCGTCTAGTTTTAAGTATAAGGTAAATTATGGTATTTAAAACGTATAATTGGTTTCATCTATCACGTGATCAGATTTGTTCCTATTCCTCTCCGATGTTCGTTTCACCCCGTTTAACAATACGTTAAAATTCATTCACATAGCACGACAACCGTATCACGTCCCGATATCAATTAAAATATACCAACCATCACCGTAACCATATCAGTAAATAACCGAAATCCATTCACGATTTTATTAATTTAACCTTTAATTCGACCGCTCAATCAATTGCTCAGTATAAACAGCAATTGAGTTACCGTCCATAATGTCAATAGTTAAAACAAACAGCTTTGTCGCGTTTTTGCGGTCTATGTAAACAGACTATTATTAATACTTCGCGAGTATTGAATGTTATGAATGCCTGATTGGAGCGAATACTCCACGCTGTATTGTCACCAGGACCGCATACCATTGCTATAGAATCATGACAATGTCTGCAATTGAGTTACTGAATGCACTTTAAAGAATTGTTTGGTTGCGCTGCTAATGGGTTTCAGCTTCCGTGTTATGTTTGGCTGCGTCTTGATAAAATTATACATGTCTTTGGAAACTAGGCTTCAAAATTAAGAGGCTGGTAATAGTAGCCAGTGAAATTACTAACCATTCAAAAACTTAACTGTCTTCTTAGGATATTTTTTAATTCGATGAATGGCGAGATGAGCATGCCATTCACCTGATAGTTAGCGATACGACCGTTCATGGACAGTAGCAAAACCAACGAACACACGAATTACAAAGCAACGCTTGGTATTCCACTACGCTCGCTATCCTAAAACATAAGATATTAAGTCTCATCATGTCCAGTAGTTACTCCGGCTACAATGTCCTTCAAACCGGAACACAACAGTGCATCTACAATGCTGTTTGGTGGGAGAAATAGACATTGCGGTAGTACCTACATAGGCTCTCATCTAGTATGAGAGACCTACCACCAGTAAAATGATGAGAATGCTAAAAATGGTTTAGAGAACGTAGTACTTTGTAGTAATAAGTTCTGAGTGGTATTGCTGTTAGGTAGGTGTGATGCTTGTCAACTGGCGGACATGTCTCCTACCGAAACAAATGTTTGTGTGATAGACAAGTATTTATTTAGGGTTTGCGGGTTAGTGACACTGAAAAGTCTCTCGAAGTTTCTGATTTTTACGACAGAACTTTTGTAACTGTTTGTGTATCTGTGACTTATTTGTAGTTATGCAGGGTTATTTTTTAAAGTATGACCAATTTTTTAATTGAACTCAAGAGAATAAAACTCGTAGTGAAAAATTTTCAATTTTACACGTAATTAATCATTTATTTCAATTTCATAATATCCTAATAAATGTTCAAATACCGATCACCGGTCTTTTTATAAAAAAACGCGCGCGCGTTTGTGTGTGTAGTTTATCAATGGGCTTATTATGGACGTGCGATTTGTCTAAGCATTTGGTTTTGTGAGGAAAAAAATATGGAATATTTTGAAAAAAAAAAATTACTAATGGACTATATTCATGAGTCCGAACCTTCTGTTAAAATTTGGATTCTCAGATCAAAATAACCCTGTATATTGTAACTATGTAATGCCAATACCAAAAACCTACAATTTCTCAAACCACATATTATATAGTGAAACCGAAGTAATATACTACTCGTATGTAATAACAATTTGTCATTATTGATATATGTTTGAAAGATTGCGTGTGTTGTCATTTAGCTGTCAATCCATCAAACGATTACTCTGTATTGCTTTTCCATTTCCTAATAGCGACTAGTGGTTAGTACTCGTGCCTTGGCTTGGAATATTTTGTTGTTTATAATATAAAGCCTCATTTACACGTTGAGAGTTTTTCGCCTCGAAAATACGATTATCGTAAGGATAAATAAATAAATAAAAATGTTGCATCGTGTAAACATTTTCAGAACGAGATAATGTTATGATAGGAATGGCATAGGAGCTGCTTAAAAAATGTACCCCAACTTTTCAACTACGAGTAGTATGAAATTCATTTACGCCGAAACTTCGCTAAGGGCAGGTAAAAGAGAATTGAGAAATACGTCATATTACTTAATCATCATTCTATGCACCGAACATGCGGTTAGTAGTTATATTTACAATGAATGGTGAGACGAGCTTGCCATTGGCCTGATGGTAAGCGATACGAACGCTCATGGACTGTAGCAAAACCATGAATTACAAAGCGATGTTTGGCATTTCACTACGCTCGCCATACTGAGATATAAGATGTTACGGCTCATTATTTCCAGTAGTTACTGTGGCTACAATGTCCTTCAAACTGGAACACAACAGTGCATTTACACTGCTGTTACCGGACATATTGTGGTACCTATTCAGGTGGCCTCTCACATATGAGAGAACTACATATTAACAGCGACACTTACCACAACCGCCAGGACTTACTAGGAAACCATGCGAATGGTCTGGTCTTTAAAAATGTGGGCTTATCTTAAGCATTGTATCCATGAATTAAAACTATGATCAAGATTACACGTAAGAATTCTTGTGTGTACAATCCAGTAATCCTAAGTAAAGACGTGACCTAATGCCTCAGTAATAACGCGATAGCATCTGAGGTAATTGTTTAAATAGAGGCATCTAGTATGAGAAATGATGTCATTATTTTATAATTTATTTTTGAATTTAAGTATAGGGATTATTATTACGTAGTCAATGCCAACATCGATACAAAGCAACGTTAAAAATATTGATTTAAATTTGTATAAGTATCTGAATTAGTTTAACAGGATATGCTTGTATATCTTCGGCTTTATAAAGGCTGGAATAACTGTGTTAATAAACCATTTAAACCATTTATTTCTTCCACACACACAATACAACTAAATAATAATATAATACAAGGAAAAGGTCAGGTCTACATTAATATCTATTTTGCTGTAAGATGTGCGTAGAAAGGATACCAGCTCAGTATACGCTATTTTACAACAGCACTGATTTGATAAAGTATGAAATTTCGGTTAAAGTTATATCTATGCTACTGCCTTGAAAATTTTGTAAAATTGTCTAGTAAAACCTTTATTTAGGAAATTGTTTCGTGAAAAAAATGCTAAAAACGGTGGAGCATTAATAAAATTAAGTGGAAATCGTTAAACCTATAGATAAATAACAAGTTTTTAAACGGAAATATTATTATGCGGCGCCGCATATATAAAAGAGACAAGTAGAATTAAATGCTAAATTAAGTCTTATACGGTATCAGCCCAGACACGTCCCACAGCAGGGCACGTGCCTCCTTTAGAATCGAGAGTAGTGTTGAGAGTGATTAGGCCGTATAGTCCACCACGCTGGCCTAGTGCGGGTTGGCGGACTTTTACATACCATAGAATACAAATCGCTATGGTATGCAGTTTTCCTCACGATGTTTTCCTTCACCGTTATCTTAATACTGTTAAGTCTTAATAGCTCTAGTAAATAGTGGGATATTATATTATTATATTTATAAGAATATGCTTGTCTAGAGCCGTTTGATTGGTCGATCAATCTTCTAGTCCTTTTTTAATATTTATTTCACGTTGAGTTCTTGACAATCTAATAAAAAAATATATGATATTGCTGTATTGTGAGATTTAAAAAATCTGTATAAGGTTTTTTGTTAATATTTGTGTACAATAAAGGTTTAAATAAATAAAAAATATAATTTTTGCCAGAATAACACCGCACGTCTATAATTTTACTACTTATTAGTTCAACTAAATTAACTACTAGGGACGAAATGTTTAATATCGAGGTTTTTTCGTAGTTCTGAATATCTCGAATACTAAAACAAAATACCTCGCCATATTGATACAGAAAAAATATATTCGTTTTGATAGAGTAACACCGCATCTATAATTCTATTACTTGTAATAATAGTTAAACTAAAATAACTACTGGGGACTATTGCTTGCTTTTCTTCCATTATTCAGAGCTAGCCTTGTGTCCAATAGATAATATACGCTGACTACATGCTTAATACGCTTCCTATCTTCACGAAATAACAGGAAAGGCTGTTGATAGTTATTTAAAATACATGTTAATCACTTCTAAGTAGTTTAATTAATTAAAATTACCAACCCAATTGATTAGTTCGTTTCGTTTATTTGAATAATGCTAAAAGACTTTTAACGAGCTACTAGAACTTATCTACGTTTGACTAATGAAAATGTCCTGCATAATTATCACTCATTTTGTTAGCCTGAAAAAAGTAATATAAATACTTGGTACCTAATCCTTAAGTAGTGAAGACACCAAAAAAATGGGCAATATTAATACGGTGGTTACAATATGCCATTTTCATACACGTTCTTTTATATTTAGGTAAAGGTGAATACTCGAATTAAGACCATTTAAACCGGCAAATACACACATGACTCCGAAAAATCAGAGGTGTGCTCTGGGATTTGAAACCGTGACGACCGTGAACATGGTGGCAGCCGCGTCCGGTTCGTTTACCAACAGGCCACCACGCACTATGCCGGTGAAGGAAAACGTCGTGAGAAAACCTGCATACAGTAACGATTTGCAAGAATCTATGGTATGTTAAGTCCGCAAACACGCACTAGACCAGCGTGGCGGACTATATGGCCAGAAAATCGTATTCTCGATTGTAGACGGGGCTCGTGCCCTGCAGTGGGAAGTATATGGGCTGATACAAAAATCCGGCAAGGAACGAAACAGAAATAAAAAAAGCTAAATTAAGATACAAAACCACGG
Source organism: Theretra japonica (assembly GCA_033459515.1). Lineage (NCBI taxonomy): Eukaryota > Metazoa > Arthropoda > Insecta > Lepidoptera > Sphingidae > Theretra > Theretra japonica. Next base: position 3,339,062 of record CM065938.1, on the reverse strand, counting down.
CTTGGTCGCAACTCTATATACGCTGATAGAGTCAGAAACGCGCTACACTTGCGAGAAGGTTTCATGCTGGCAATACAGGACCAGATTATTAATACCAGAAATTACCGTAAATTTATTATTAAGGACCCCACCATAACAACAGATAAATGCCGCAGATGCCACATACAGCCCGAAACTATTCAACACATTACCGGAGCGTGTATTAGTCTAACACAAACCGATTACACCCATAGACATAACCAAGTAGCTTATATTATACATCAATCCCTCGCGTTTAAATATTCACTCATCCAAGATACTAAAACACCTTATTACAAATATAAACCCGATACTGTCCTGGAAAATCCCTCATGTAAACTTTACTTTGACCGTGCCATACTAACTGACAGAACTACACATTACAATAGACCAGACATCACACTAAAGGATAAAATAAATAAAACCACGTACCTTATTGATATTGCTGTCCCTAATACCCACAACATCCAAAAAACAATAGCTGAAAAGAATAATAAATACGCAGATTTAAAGGAAGAAGTTACAAGAATTTGGAAGCAAGAAAAAGTTTATGTAGTGCCAATAGTCCTATCCACTACAGGAGTTATCCCAAAGCATCTGCACAATAGTCTAAAATTGTTAAATCTCAGTGAATCCCTTTATATAACTCTCCAGAAAGCAGCAATTTTAAACACTTGCCGAATTGTGAGAAAATTCATGCAAATAGATGATAACGATATAGTCCACCATAATACTCCTGTCACTACATCTTTACAACCTTAATAACATCATGGATTGCGCTTGCTTGGCTTCGGTCCGCAGGTGTAATTTATACCAGCCAAGTGCTGAGATATAAAAAACATATAAAAATAATAATAAATTACAGATAACAAAATGAAAATTGCAGCATGGGCACAAAAATCTCTACATGGCAGACATCGCCACGACCTCCAGCAATCACATGTCGATATGTTAGCGTCGAACGCATGGCTGAGGCAAGGCGATCTCTTCCCAGAGACAGTGGGTTTCATGCTTGCAATTCAGGACCAAATAATAGACACAAAAAATTATCAAAAACACATTATCCGCAGACCAAATATCATTGACTTATGCCGACACTGCCACAGTAGCCCAGAAACCATACAGCACATTACTGGAGCATGCAAATCCATAGCCCAAAGTGATTATAAACACCGCCACGACCAAGTAGCAGCTATAGTTCATCAAAACCTGGCTTATAAATATAAATTAATCCCCCAGAAACAACCATATTATAAGTACGAACCACAATCAGTTTTAGAAAATAACAAATGCAGGATTTATTGGGACAGAACAATAGTGACAGATAAAACCATTCATAATAATAGACCGGATATTACTGTGTTAGATAAAGATACCATGACCGTATACATAGTAGATATAGCAGTTTGTAACACCCATAACCTAAATAACACCTTCACTGAAAAGATATCCAAGTACACTGACTTAGCCATTGAGATTAAGACACAATGGAAAGTCAATAACACCCAAACTGTCCCAATAGTCTTATCAACTACTGGAGTTATACCACACACCCTCCACACTAGTCTCAAAACACTCGATATGCATAAATCCACATACATACTTTTACAGAAAGCAGCCATTTTAAATACATGTCGCCTGGTCCGTAAGTTCTTGAATAACAATAGTTAATCGAACCTAGATAACTATATCTCCTTGGCTTCGGCCCGAGTATAGTATATTGCCTTCCAACTACGGGAGAGAATGTTAGATTTAAAAAAATAATAATAATAAAAAATAATAATAGTTTTTATTATTGGCACAATAAAGATAAACTAAACTACGAGTTAACACTTTTTATGCCTAAAATATTGTGCCAACAATGAGCCACTCTTTCAGCTTGTATACTACGATATCACCTGAATAATACCGCAGCGCTGGTTTTCAAAGAGAAGCTCAAGTGACAAACAGACGTCCAGTCGGTACAAAAACAAATTGGAACACAAACCAAACCAACATATTCTACCAACTCCTTGGAATGCTGGATATCTTGGTATTACCGAACGGTTGCCAATTACATGATCGATTATACCACGGCGAGTCTATGGTTGCAAACATCCGCATTCTGCATTTGCCGTAGATTACGCATTGCAAATCAGCCGTAATATATCGTTTTAATGGTAGACCCACATTCTAATATATCGGCTTGATGCAATATGTGATCGATGCGAGTTAAACAGTTATTCGGCAACATTTGCATGAGTTTTGCTAAATTTAAAGTCATTATGCAGGTTCTGCATAATGTTGTTGTGCATTGCAGAACTATGATTGTTGATAGCAAGGTACATACATACATAAACATTACGCCTTTTTCCCAGAAGGGGTAGGCAGAGGCGCAACCAGGACATCCACGTTTCGCCTTAGGTGTTTCGTCCCATGATGTGATAGGGGGTGAGCCTATTTCCATATCGGGCACAGATTCCTGACTCCGGGTTGATAATTAATAGAAAAGTCCAATATCACTTTGCCCGACCCGTGTTTCGAACCGAAGTTAAAGCCCTGGAATTTGAACCCGCGATCACCGTAAACATGTTAGCGGCTGCGTCTGGTCCGTTACCAACAGACCACACACTTACAGAGTTACAATATATTATACGAGTAGATCACAAAAATTAAAATCAAATATTATTGACTTGCCGGATGCCCAATACGCCTTTCCTCTTCCCATCCTTTTTCCTTCGCGTTCCCCTCCCAATTGGGCCGGCAACACATCCATGGTCCAGCTTTGTGGATGCTTATGGGCGGCAGTGATCACTTATCATCAGATGACCTGTTTGTTGGTTTGCCGGACCTATGCAATAAAAAAAAATCTACTTAAATATTATTCATATAGCTTTCACTGCTCTTGTTATTTTCGTTCAATTGTCCCTTGCATAATATGACTTTTATTGTGGTCTTTAACGAATTGGCAAGCACTTGTCAGTGTTTATTCCATTTGTTTTAACAGTTAACAGATTTTAACCAATTTGATTATTTTCCAAAACTTAAGCGCCATTTACACGGGGATAGTTTCTCGCGGCGAAAATCGTATGCGATTATAGCATTACATAACCGCCATGGAATATAGTGTTCTGACTTTTTTATTGCAACTTTTTTATATCTCTCCGCGAGTAACTCTCCCCGTGTAAATGGGGCTTTAGTATTTATAGTAGCCACTAGCCATTGAAATAAGTTTGAAATAAACAAGCAGATGTATTTATAAAATATTACATGCTCTATTGAAGAAATTGTTTCTATAAATTGTCAATTTAACCCATTTTGTTTTGGTTATAAATATTATATATTTGATTATTAATCTTAATTATAATCCTATTTAGAAACAATTTATGTCAAGGTAATAAATATATTTTTCACTATTATGAATACGCGATGTTTTTATACATTATATTTTACATTTTATGAAGAACGTAGTTATTAGTTAAACTTAAATTAGAGGAAAGTGTGTGAGAGTAACACTTGTTAAAATCCGTTACAACATACATGATTTATGATAAAAGAGGTTTATAGTGTGATGAAAAATCCCCACAGGTAAAATTTGTTAAAAACAACTATTTTGCGACTGCCTCGGTGGTGTAGTTGTACTACGGTACGGCTACAACGCCGAGGTCTCGGGTTCGAATCCCGGGTCGGACAAAGTGATATTGGATTGTTCTATTCATTGTCAGTCCGGAATCAGGATTTTGTGCCCAATATGGCGATAATCACATTCTGGGACGGAACGAACAAGGCGAAACGTGGGTGATCCTGGTAGCCTGGTAGGTAACCTTTGCCTACCCGTTCTGTAAAAAAGGCGTGAGTTTTTGTATGTAAGTCTGTAACTAGTTCTGTTTAAAATGACGGGTCCCTGTAGAGATTTTTGGGGTATAAGATTTCCTCTGACTGATTATAATGAAGATGAATAGTAACAATTTAATTGTAGCTTCATCAAAAAAATACATTACAAAGTATGAATTCGCAACTTTGTGGTCGTGTATAAATGAACTTTGCCACTTCTTCATAATATTTCCCTTTGGAAAACTCTACCAAACTACAGGCAACATTACCATGGTAAATGTTAAGAAACTTTGTATCTTATAAATAAAAACCACAATTTACCTTCTAACAACACGTCAATAATACCACAATATAAGCTAAGTACCTACTACTCATATATTAGTAATAATAAATGGTGAGGATAATGTTTTTCTAAACATCACATCATTCGTGATTGCATATATGGTTTGTAGTACACATAATATGGGTACAATTAGTCTAGGTGTAATTCCAAGGTTAAGAAATACACTATATGTTTTTCATTCGGAAAAAAATATTTTACCAAGCTAAGGAAATAATTGTAAAGTAAGGAGTTCCGTGTGGGGTTTGAACCAAGGACCTCAGGATTCAGCGCATGAATGTTTTTTCTAGACCGATGGGGCGATAATTTTCTCCATTATGCATTTGACAGCCTCATGGAGGCTATTAGTTAAAAGTCGACTGAGAAACGACAAGCCGCGAGTTCGAACCCCGTACCGAGATAAATGTTGATGTGCCCAATTAATATATTTTTTTTATCCACAGCCAAAGACAGAGAGGCTTTTTGGTCCAACAAAAGATAGATTTTAAGACTGTCAAATTTATATAACTCAAATAAAAAAAAAACGTACAAACGAAATTGAATTCTTTACCAAAACATTTACGGATCATTTTAATTTACACTAGGATCTTCGTTTGAAGGTACATCAGCCGTATATAGGAAAACGTCGTTTAGTATAATAATAAACGTCAGATATCAATCTTGCTGATTGCCATGTGACAAGGTAAATACGTCATTTACACTGAGATTTGTTACAAAAAACAATGCTACTGTTTGCGCGTTCAAAAGGAAACAATTATAATTTAAACTTATATTACATACATAAACATCACGCCTTTTTCCCAGAAGGGGTAGGCAGAGGTGCAACCACGATTACCACGTTTCGCCTTTTGTGTGTTCCCATGATGTGATAGAGAGCGAGCCTATCGCCATATCGGGCACAATTTTCTGACTCCGGGCTGATAATGAATAGAAAAATCCAATATCACTCTGCCCGACCCGGGATTCGAACCCGAGACCAAAGTTTTGTACATACCGTAGTACAACTACGCCACCGAGGCAGTCATAAAAATCTTATATTTCGTTGAATATAAGGAGAATTATGTCCAAGTAAGGCTTTACCTGCTTATATCCGGTAAATATTGTTAAATAAAAAGACAAGTGAGTCTCGGTTTGGGTTTAGCCTGTGTATGCAGTTGTTATCAGGCCGGCACAATTGTCTCGACGCGACGGTAGAAAAATAACTATCTTCCTTTGATTCATACACTGGACGCAATTGCGCTTACCAATAGCTACATTGTAGTCACTTTGTCATGTCAATATAAAAAGAAAATAAAAACATCATACAGATGATGACATAATATACATTCAACAATCGTGATCACAAACAAACTAACACGAATAAATATATATATCCACAGGCACAGCTAAGTAACTTTATAGACTTGTCGGTAAGTGTATTGCAATCCTAAAATAATACTCAACAGTGAGGGATGGATACTTATCGCCAGTTGACACAATTATGTCGGCCAAGTTACAAGGGATCTCTCTCTTTCTCTCTCTTTCTCTCTTCAGCTACAGGAAGTCCACTGCAGGGATATACAAACGAAATTTAAAACGCGTCACATTTTTCATAGGTAATTTTACGGGTTTTCCACCATCGTACACGGTAACCGTTATCCGGGCGGAAACGAATGCTCGACACGGGGATTAAACCCGCAACTTCCGACTAACTTTTTAACTGCTACACCGGTGTCCATCAGTGTAGTATTTTTTGCAAAACTTGATATAGCTATACACTGTAGTAGCCGTCTACAAACGAACAAAAACTGAATAATGTTTACCTCGACTAGTCTAATTACTGTTTAATTATACTCACTAATTGGTTTGTCGTGTGAGTTGTCACCGAAATTGTAATGTAAGTGCCACTGTTGCGCACGGAAAATGAAACATATTCATATAGGCTTATATAGCGTGATATTGACATATGGTATTTAATTTAACACATAATTATTGAAAAAAATGATTTGATAAGATGATTCTTTGACAAAATTTGTGATTTTAGTTTTCACGATTTTTGGCCACCCCGTATAGATAGGAGTACTTTTACAGCTTAGCTGAACTTCAGTTTGGTTCGAGAGCTGACCTGAGCCTTAAAAAGTCTCGTACCAATACGGGTTGATCAAAAGCCTCGAAAAATATGATTTTTGACAAAACCATCTGTCAGATTTTTTTAGAACTTGGTACAATGTTATCTGGGGTCGTTGGGAACATAATATGGTTTTAATTAAATACCGTATGCCAATATCACGCTATACTACGAATCAATATATACTACGAATCAAATTGGGCCTCCTCCAAGGGTTTAGTCTAGTATATAGGCGTATTGAGGGTTGGATGAGTACCCATATATTAGAAATTCTTAAGAGAATTTAGGTATGTGAAAACCTACACGATTTTTCCTTTTTTATTGTCAGAACACAAGTCATTTCGAAGGTCTAAAGTGAGTGCCTTGGGTTCGAACCTCCGACCTCTGGTTTGTCGGCCCGGTTCGCTAGCAACCACACAACCTCACAGTTACATAAATAGTTATATGAAATGTATAATTGCATTTGCATGAGAGTTGTGCAACTGTAAAAACCTTCACAGCAGCTGGTGTTCATTTTGTTAACGAATGTCTTTCTGTAGGGTCAAAACTATGTACGTCGATTTTGGATCTAATTATATATGTCTTCATGCATGTTCCTGAAAATGATCTTTAGACAAATTGTATAACGATTTCGCCAATGATAATATTACCGGTCCAGTTTATGTGATGGAAAACTTGCAAAAGAAAAACAATTAGCTCACTTTTTTAAATCGAACTATTACATAATATATCCGTGTTTTAGACATCCAGAGTGATATAAGATAATGACATAAACATCTAGTTAATGTAGTACATACACTGTAATACAGTTTTAATGTATCTTCTATAATTTTAATAATATTATATAATCACGAAAATACATTAAAAACCAATCAATTAACAATCACACAATACCAACCAATTGAACAAACACGAAAACAAACACGCACTCTTACTTCCCTGACCACGAAACGTAAAATAAGGTAAATACGTAATAAAAACCCGCTCTTCGCAGGTAAGCCTGTACAATAACAGATTAGCACTCTAAGCAGCACAAGGTCGTATTACCCAGCCATTTGAGGATGTCCTCCCTCGGCAGCCGTTGGTTCGATCACAAAGGTATTCACCACACGACCGGGTCACCACTGCCATATAATTATTTTCGTGTAATTTCGTATGGAGATAAACAAGAGACGATCGCGCGCATGCGCTTAGCACGTAACACTGAACGCAAAGGAAGGTGAGCCAGGGATGCGCCCGCGTTGTTGACTGTCGAGCGATTTGTTGATATCGATACATGTGTTAGTGTAATTGGTTTGTGAATTATTCATTGGGCTGCCAGGTGTTGCGTTTATGTGTTTATTTATTGTTTTTCACAGTTTAAGTTGATGTATTTTTTGAACTATAGATTTATTATGATTTGTTTTTATTCAGAAATATTGTAATTTTATTGGTATCAATTGTGTTTTTTTTTGTTACATTTTAAGCTAAAAAATCAAATTGTATCGCACAACACCATCTTGCTTATCAGTAATTTCATCATTTATTAATATCACTTAAAACAGAGCATAAAGCGTTACACAACAATTTCGCATAAAAAATAATTGCAAACCTAATAAAATTTGCAAGTTTACGTAATTAGCATGCAAGGAAGCGAAACGGTCGACAATATCCGGAAGAGAACATCATCGACAAGCTACATCACTAAATACACGGTACACTGCCTACAGCACTCAGTTATGGAAATTAACCGCGAGTGGGTAAAAATAAAAACACTGGATAATTACCATGGTCAGTGACCATCTCTGACCATTGGAAGGGTCTTGGTGCAATATCGCTTAGAAACTTCTTCCGGTGTTAGGTAAGGCTAATAAATCTAGCATATGGTTCAGGTTTAGATGAATTAAGATTATCTTTTATAGCGGAATTATGAAAATGAATATGAATTTATGGTAAGATCAACCACCGGTGTTGATGGTCGTAGGTTATTTGCTGGCTGTAGAAAATACGCCAAGTAATAATAAGGAAAAAGGACAAAATATATGTTTTTGGTGGACGGTAATGTGTAAGGAAAATCGAAACTAAAGCTGTTTTTTTATTGCAATGAATGGTGAGACGAGCATGCCTTTCGTTTGGTGGTAAGCGACACGACCACTCAAAAACAGTAATAGAACCAAACAACACCATGAATTACAAAGCAATGTTTGACATTCCACTACGCTCGCCATCCTGAGACATAAGATGTTAATTCTCATTATTTCCAGTAGTTACTCTGGCTACAATGTTCTTCAAAACGGAACGCAACAGATCTGTTTGCCTGGAGAATTAGTCGTTGGGGATTTTATTCTTCGTATTTTTTATGGAACAGTAACAGTATAATTACGTCGATTGGTGATATACACAAAGTAAAAAATGTTTCTAAACAGTCGATACTCTACGTGGTTAGCACCGCACTAAACATCATGTGTTGATGCGTCACCTTGCAGTATATAAAAAAAAAAAACTTTATTTTCTGTATATTCATATATACACACATACATACATACATAAACTCACACCTTTTTCCCAGAAGGGGTAGGCAGAGGTTCTCCTGGTTACTACCAGAATCACCCCCATTTCGCCTTATTTGTTCCGTCCCAGGATGTAAAAGGGGCGAGCCTATCGCCATATCGGGCACAAATTTCTATCTCCGGGCTGATAGTGAACAGCAAAATCCAATATCACTTTGTCTGACCCGGGATTCGAACCTGAGACCTGAGCGTTGTAACCGTACCGTAGTACAACTGTGCCACCGAGTCAGTATTTCTCCATATTCAAATGTAATTATATTTAAACTTAGTATTGCTCGTGCCTTCGCATGCGTAAAAAGGTTTCTGGGATAAAAATTCCGATATATGTTTTTCCAAGATATCTTGATAAAAGGGCTATCAAAAACCAAAATAATTTTTCAATTCGAACAAGTAGTTCCTGAGATTAGCGCATTCAAACAAACTCTTCAGTTATAATTAATATAGATTAAGATTTATTTACATTAAGCAATGTTATAGATAAATATAAATATAAATACTTAATATATCCCAGTATATTCATGAATAACGGTACTTATTATATAACCACGTGACGCATTGAAGAAGGCAAAAACTACGTGCATTCATATCGTACTGTTTAGTTTGTACAACTGTCATTAATTTCTTCATGTGTGTCCGCTGGTTTTGAGTTTTCTACACTATTTGAATACATTAACATTATTTCATTAACAAGAGTTAGGTCTATGATGTCATTAAATTTATTTTATTTATCTATAATTAATTATTGCACATAAAACATATTATACAAAGGAATAACACAATAAGTTAAAATAATTGAAAGACATTTCATGACAGCAAAATGTGGAAATTTTGATTTAATGCACTAAATAGTTTCGTATTTATGGTGTTTACGTGCATTTTAAAATAAATATATTAATCAATGATGTAATAAAAGTTAGAAAAAAAATCAATTAAACAAATTGCGAACGTAAAATTGTAGTTGTCATGCAATTACTATTAATATTGGATACAGACTGCCTGAGGTTAATATGAATGCAATTTGTTATCTTTTTTAAAAGTAACTACAGGAAATGTTCTTTCAACAGAACATAAAAGAAACCATACTAATAGTTAGACTTCCAATAGCCTATGTAGCGGAGTTGGTTAGACGCCGGCTGGGAAACGAGAGGCCGTGGGTTCGATTCCCGCACCGAGACAAATGTTTGTGTGAATCAGAGGTATTTGTTTCGGCTCTGGGTGAATGTGAGACCGAAAAGTCTCGTAGTTTCTGACACCCATGACTCAATACTCGATCTCAGTGTGGGGTCAGGACTATGTATGCCTGTTGGGTGTATTTATTTATTTACTCTGACGTAAATAAAGCAGCATGCCTGGTAACATAGATGTTATAATTAGAATTTTGAATATAATGGATAAGAACTTCATTGAGCTGGAAAATTAGGAAAGGCCGGTAGGACAAAGGTTGACCATGTTGATTAATTTTCAAACAATACCCAATATCGTAGTGCTGTTATAATCTATTGTTATATGTGTACACTTCCTCGTATTATATGTACATCGTGACGAGGCTAGGTAGTAAAACAAGGGCATGTGTATAATTTCTGTAACTCAGTGTATTTATAATTTTTGTGTATTTATAAGATTAGTGAAACTTCCCCAGATGAGTATTCGAAAATCAATCAAATTGTCGTGATTTTCATTCTTTTTACATGTTATTGTTCCGTCCGATGCTGGGTCAAACATTCTCGTGAATCTACTAGTAACCATACATTCGTTCAGTTTTATTTATGGTAAGCAGTGCCGATGTCGACAATTCTGCCAATTTCAAATGTGCGATGAGTACTCGTGTGTTTTGGTCTATGGTTTTGCTACTGTGAATACAAAATAAATTCGTTTGATACAACCGCTGATAGCAAAATTTAAGTATTTACGGACATTAAATTAAATTTATTAAATAACGCCAATGCTATAATATACTCAACTACTCTTGTACATAATATCTAGAGTGGTGGAAACATTATGAGTTTGAAGTACTCCACATCGTCATCGCCAAAATATGTTAATAAAAAAAATACTCTACCATGAAACAATATTTTCAAACAAACTAAACAAAAATTAAATAGACATGAGGATTTAATCTTATTATATTAATTTATCAAGTAAAAATACGGTGGCAATGAATAAAATTGTGTAATATTAGTTATAATACTGGATGCAGGCCGTTTCCAACAGGTCTATGTGGCGATCCTAGGGGGAGGCCTATGTTCAGCAGTTGATTTGCTGTGGCTGAAGAGAGAGAGAGAGACACAGTTGTAATACATAAACACAAACTATAAAGTATAATTATTCATTAATGAAAATAAACTCTACGGGCATCCCTATTTCATAATATCAATACATTATGTACGTTACTTAGTTGTAAACAATGTAATAAAGTTGCTATGCACTTGCATCGTAAACTCCATTTTAGCGCCATAACATTGTTTCTTACTACGAGTATACCCGATTACCATTCATAGTAGTAAAATATTTAATGGCTATATGAATAATATTTTAGATAAGGCTTGTTGTGTAATAGTCTGTTTTGAGTTGAATTTGCATTAGTTTTGGAAAGTTGTATTGTCTACTACGAGTACTCGTAGTTAGTTCTATATCCATTGCAAATGATTTTATGAGGTTTTTATTAGCGTCAGCATCATCATGTATTCATGTTTAGATAATTTATAAATATGCTTCGGTTTCAACGATTTATGGAACAGAAATCCCTTTTCTGATAAGAGTTTATGTACCTAAGAAAGTCAATATTATCTTAAGAATATACGTTAGGCGGTAGCAGTGTAATCCTCTATCTACATTATGTTATTCTATTATTATTCCTTACATTTCCTTTTGCCAGAGAATAAACTAACAGATGCGACATAAATTAAACTAATATATTTTATTTTTATTTTACAAAACCATTTTACAAAAAATTAATAATTTAACATAAAATATGCATAATTGTGAGATCAGTTTAAGCCTTTAAGATTTGTCCCAATGCATCGAACGTGCTGATTCTCGTTCCAAAGCCATGCTTACCAGTTACCATATCAATCAATCCATCAGCCAAAGGAAGTCCACTGCTGAACATAGGCCTCTCCCAATGATTTCCACAGTGACCTGTAGGAGGCAGCCTGCATCCAGCGACGTCCCGCGACCTTGACCAGCTCGTCTGACCACCTAGTGGGTGGACGTCCCACGCTACCATATACCATACCAGTAGTTACGATATACTCTTCAAATAACACACTGAAAAATCTATAAAGTACTTATTAAGACTATCCACACAATACGTCGAAGTATTCGTATTCCGTGACTCACACGTGGTTCACTTAGCAATGCGATGTTAATCATCTGTGCAAACAGTGCGACTACGTTGTGGTGTCAAAATGATTTCTATAACGATACCGTATATTTAATGTATTGTACAAGCCCATATACGTCGCACTGCAGGGCAGGGGCTTCCTCTACAATCGAGAGCACGATTGAGAGTGGTTAGGCCATATGGTCCACCACGCTGGCCTAGTGCGGCTTGGCAGACTTTAACATACCATAGAAATTTATACAAATCGCTATGGTATGCAGATTTCCTCACGATGTTTTCCGATGTTTCACCGTTATAGTGGTGATTGACTATCAATACACGCATGCCTCCGAAAAGTCAGAGGTGTGCGCTGGGATTTGAACCCACGACCACAGTGAACATGTAGGCAGACGCGTCTGGTCCGTTACCAACAGGCCACCACGCACTTTTATTTGATGTAATGTTATTTTATTATTAGATTATTTAGTTAAATGAAAGCGATGGCGGGACGATCTCGAGAGATTTAACAGGGACTGGACGAAACTTGTTCTCAATAAAGATGTCTGGAAGAGCTTAGAGGCCATTGCCCAGCAGCGGGCTCTTTTAGTCTAATGTAATAATAATAATATTTAGTTGTTCCATAGAGTGATCTACAATGTCAGTTTGTTTATTACGTAATGAGTTGAAAACTGGACTCCTCTACAATCAAGACTTCGATGTAGAGTCCTTAGGTCATAAAACAATGAGCTGCTCAACTGCGGGTGAGAGAACTTCACTTACCATAGACATTCTCGTAATGATCTCTATGGATTATGATGTTCCCTCGAGACATTTTCCTTCGCCGTCGATGTGCGTAGAAATTTACAAAAACTACAAACATGTCGAAAATTATAGCAGTAATTAGGACCCACAACACCTTATCGGCAATTAACATCTGATTTCCTATTTACCAAGCCCACACGCACTCAAAAAAAAAAGTATTTCCGTACAAAATTGAGCACACGACGCACTAACAGGTGTAACTTTCATTATCTCGGCGACCATGATCGTGACACGATGTATGAAGGCTTTCCGAACTATTGTGATGAGATCGTGTTTTAAGCTGTAATCTGGTGGATAATTGTTAAGGTCGTATTTACTCGTAACCTTCTAGACAGGATTTTGGAGTTTTGTGCAATTCGTAACACATATACGCTGACACGTTCAGTCGCAAACGGGTAAGCAGAGGTAGCTAGTAAGCTTAATTTCGTTCCAAGATGTGATAAGGGACGAGCCTATTGTTATACTTTTCAAAATTGCGGTCCCGAGATACTCATACATTTTTTTTCAAGTTCAACAGAATCACGATATTATCCAACATGCTGTCACTTAAAAGGAGGCCAGAGACAACTACGAAAAAAGACTGGTCATGAATATGAGTAGGCTTTTCCAATTTCCGGCCATCGAACTCAAAAATGTTAAAAATAGACTTTCATTCCATATAAAATCCTAAAATATTAATATTTTTTTACACATTTTTAATAAATTGCACTACATATTCTCGAGTAATGTAATGCAATGTAATTAACACTACGTTTTGACGTCATCGCTCGACGCCGGCAGAGGGCGCTCATTACAGGTGCCCGCAAATATTAATTTTACAGTTAAAATATTTGACAAACACCTCGCTTTGGTTAAGAAATAGCAGAAAGTTATTTCTAGGTAATTGGTGCAATATTAATGTTATTCAATTGCTTTGTTAGTTTGCGAAATTGTTGCTCATTAGTTATAATTAATGTTTTGAAATAATTTATGCATAATATAAAACCAATTTAAATAGGTATAGTTAAATACAAAGTAATGAAGTCTAAAATATTATGAAAACTATGTGGTTTGTAAGAAGAAAAACAGTTTAGGTTAAGACTCTAGCATCTGAGAAAGGTTAGAACTCTTGAATTCTTACAGAGCAAACGAAATTTTACGAGCGGCATTTAGTAAAAAAAAGAGCATAATTTAGCGACCAACGATCATCTATACCAAATGCACACTCCTTACCCCTAGAATATACATCGTTGCCAGTATAACTACTGGACATAATGATACTTAATATCTTATGTCTCAGGAAGGTGAGCGCAGTGGAATGCCAACCATTGCTATGTAATTCACGGTGTTGTTTGGTTTTTCTACTGTCCATGAGCGATCGTATCACTTATCATCAGACGAATGTCATGCTCGTTTCACCATTCATCGCAATAAAAAAAAGGTACTTGGCAGTCTCTTCATCATGGCAGTACAAACAAAAACAATTCTATGTCGTACTGTATCAGCCCATTATACGTTCCACTGCAGTGCACGAGTCTCCTCTACAATGAAGACTAAGATTGAGAGGGGTTAGGCCATACATTCCAACCTGGTCTAGTGGGAATTGGCGGACTTTACATACCATAGAAGTTTTTACAAATCGCTATTGTATGCCAGTTTCCTCACGATGTTTCCCTTCATCGTTATTTTTTTATTTTATTTTATTTTTTTATTTTATTTATTAAAGACCACCAAACAGAGAATACAATAACAATTGCTATAAATATACATGAATATAGGTACATACATGAGTATAGGTTATAGCGCCTAGTGATTTTCTATCAATACACACATGACTCCGAAAAGCCAGAGTTGTGTCCTGGTATTTGAAACCGCGATAACCCTGAACATGTTGGCTGCCGCATCTGGTCCATTCACCAACAGGCTACCACGCTCTTGTCTTACCAAAAAAAAAAAAAAAACAATTTTGTGTTACGTGTACTACTAGTACTGTACTAAGAATTGCCTTATCGCGTGCAATGGCATAATCATGAACACTTTAAGCTTCATTAGTCTAACAGCGGAATAGTCCGAAGTGCGCTCAACTGACCTTGATTTTTCGGCCGAGTGACCTCAGATGACTCGGGACGAGGTCGGGCTCCCCAGCCGTGACGGGGTCAATGAGACCGGCAAGGATGTGTTACTTCGTAATCGGAAATGTGCTCAGGCAAGCAAAAAAATACCAGTGACGTCACTTTCCGCCTTGGAGTGTTTGTGTTTTGAAATTAGTTTAATGTAATACATTAAACATAATATTTATTTTTTAATTGATATAATTATTTAAATACGAATTCATTGAAATTATTTGAAAAAAGAAAATGATAGTTTACACGGTGAAATAAGATATGTGATAAGCGTTAAATACGAAATAAAGTAGATTTCTATTTTGGATTTAACTTCATAATCTCGAAATGATATCGCATGATATTTTGTTTGTTATAATATGTAAAAAGCTGTATGTATCAGCCCATATACGTCCCACTGTAGGGCACGGGCCTCCTCAACAATCGAAAGTACGATTGAGAGTGGTTAGGCCATATAGGCCATATAGGCCATATAGTCATATGTAAAAAGCTTCATATTATAATATTTATTTGCCATAATAAAAAGTGGTAGAGCCACGCTATTGTTAGCCATTACTCAGCATGAAAAGGCAGGGTCGGCCGGGGTGGTATCACTGACTCACAGGAGATCGACGTGAAGCGACAGCTATGCTGTCGCGTTGCGTTCGGTGGGTGAGACTGCCTGATGCCCAATATTCCTTTCCTTTTCCTATCGTTTTTCCTTCCCGCTCCCCTCCCGATCTGATGGGCCGGCAACACATCCAGAGATCCAAGCGTTGTGAATGTCATGGGCAGCAGAGATCACTTACCATCAGGTGCTATAATAAAAAAGTACAAAAAAAAATAGTATGAGATACGTTACGCTCAAAAACAATAAGAAACACATTTCTCGATAGCAGCACGGGCAGAGAAATACACCAAAACACATGAAAGCGCATAATAAAAATAAAGATTGTCATTTTTAAAAATTCCACCCCACCGAACGATGTCCAAGGAAAGTAAAGTAGCGTTGCTACCTGAATACAAATTTTACAACATTGATTCACGACGACCCGAGCCGAATCCAATCGCAAACTTTCCGTCGGGTATAACCCTTGGATTTAATCCATTGGTAATACGAAAATTGATGTAAAAAGCTTTGCCACACCGTGACTCGTGTATGGGTCCGCGTGATACATACAAAGATTTCCAGACCCGAGAATCACAGATGGGTGACACGGCGCGCGAAAATGCGGCCTGTTACGAACTAAAAAGGTTTAAATTCAATTGCTTTACGAGATTATTGGAAGCAATTCCGTTCAGAAAGAACTGTGGGACGTGATCCGACTGCTGATTTGAAGTTGGGTGGGCTAAAAACTGGTAGTTACGGTGACTCTCATCAACAGCATGTATTTATTTATAAACCCACGGCTCGACCCGGCTTTGCCTGGGTATGATTCGGTTATTGCTTTTTTATATGTATTCCCCTACACTTCCCTCACTCCCATAAAGATACAAATAACTATATACATACCTACTTCTTATGTACGCATTTCATTGCCGATTTTGGGGTAATATCAGCATGTTTTAAAATCCAACACATTTCTACGTCTCATTTGTCCCCTTGTATTAATACATAAACATCACACCTTTTTTTCCTAGAAGGGGTAGGCAGAGATGCTGCCAGGACATCCATGTTTCGCCGTATGTGTTCCGTCCCATTATGTGACATGTGGCGAGCCTATAGCCATATGAATAGAAAAATCCAATATCACTTTGCCTGACCCGGGTTTGAACCCAAGACCTCAGCTTTGCCATAATACCGTTGTAAAACTACGCCACCGACGCAGCTGCCAAAGTATCACGATAACTTTATCGTAATGGTGTACTTACACCAGAGCAATAAAACTATACATATTTTTTAATTACCAAACATACCAAAGAACCGGCTGACCATCACGGTATTATTATTACCAACACAAAAGCCCTTAAAATACATTTTGGACAAGTGACTCACTCGCAACATTATTTAATTTCCTTGCAACTATTGATCCGGCTCGAAGGACCTTATCACGTGATAACATCTCACGTTTGAGACGTATTGTCCCTAATTCCATTGTGCGGTAACTTGAGGATTGTTCTAAGGAGAATTAATAGAAGTTTCCGTATAGAGCTCGCGCCCGGGAGCCCTATTGTGGTCTGATTTATCGTTGAAGAACAATAATAAATCAAATAGAAATTGCCCCGGCGTTCTTCGGTTACCTACGGGGTTGGGATTAGCCGCGGTATCTTCAGACTGAATTTGTTTGCGAATTCAAATATTGAAATATGTGTTTGTTGTAGTTTTGGTTTCTTTGTATGTTTAGTCTGAGTTATGTGGACTGGTATTAAAATAGATCTTAAGAAATCTAGGAAATGTTTTTTGAAAGATAATATTTGATGAAGATTTTGGATTGCATTTAATACATGTTCCGCATGTATATGCGTTGATTAATCTATTTAATACTCTAACAACCAACTGATTAAGAACAGCACACAAATTAAACATTTTTATAGGAACATCTAATTTTAAATATGCATCAATGTAAGAGGGGTAAATATAAATTGCAATTTGGTACAAAATCATTTTTTAAAATATAGAAATATACAAATTAGGTAGGGTAGGTATGGTACCCACCCGTGCTAAGTATGGTATTGCGGTGGTCCGCAATGCCTATTTTTCCCCTCAAATAGCAGTGTGAATGCATTGTTATGTTTCGGTTTGAAGGACATTGTAGCCAGAGGAACTACTGAACTTAATGAGACTTAACATCTTATTTCTCAGGATGGCGAGCACAATGGGATGCAGTTTGGTTTTGCTACTGTCCATGAGCAGTCGTATCGCTTACCATCGCTAATGGCATGCTCGTCTCGCCATTCATCGAAATAAAAAATTGGCGTTAAATCTTCTGCTATATTCCGCTTCGAAGAATCCAACCACAACTTACGAGTACAATCAACAAACCCAACAATAAGACCACGTGCAAAAAACCCATGCACTCGATAGGTGAATGCCATTTCGATAAATCACCGGGCTGCGGTCAATTCTGAACGTTGATTGATGTACTCCCACGTCCAATCTGCTAATAGCCGGCCGACCTCGATCAAATAGAGACAGGGTACGTCGGGAATTTCTTCCACTCGCATTAACCCCTATAATGGAGTTGAAACTTTTGATTATCGATCTGTTTCTGATCTGTGGTCGGGGTTTTTGATATCGAGATTTGCTTAGAACTAGAATTCCGGTTTCTTGTTTAATCTTTGTTATAGGGGTGGTGGAGTTTCAATACTTTATCATGCAAGATTATGATCACTGGTCACATTCGTTGCTAATAGCCGAGCGATTTCCATCAAATAGCGACACCCGTGGAAAATGTCTTCCATTCGTATTGCCTAACCCGTATAATGGAGTTGAAACTTTTGACTATCGATCTGTTTCTGTTCTGTCGTTGGGGCTTTTTGATTATTGAGTTTTATTCGGAATAAAAATCGTAAAGATTTTTTGTTCAAGCTTTGTAATGCATCTAATGGAGACTCAATATTATATTTTATAGGCCGATAGAATGTTTACATGTTTACAGTTTTTTCCTTTCCGTCCGTATATGTTCTAATTAATATCGATTTTATTTTTGATTATCTACTAATTGTTCTTCAAAATAAGTAAACCAAATTACTAAGACTATTTTTTACGACCAACCGTGCTATACCTTAAATTCATAAGCTATCATTAAGTTGAAGAGGTTACAGCGTTTTGTTAAAATTTCAATTTATTTATTTGCATTAATTTAAAATTATTATTTTATAAACATTTATAATTTGCGTATAGTAAAACATCGGCACTCCTTCTGGAAAGTAATGTGTGTACCATCAAGTGAATATCAATTTTTTTTTACTGATGATTAAAAATTTTCATAATATTTTTTCAGGCAATAAGTTCATTAACAACATTGTGAATAAATACAGTTATATCAATCAATGTTACACCAAGTATCTTACATAATAATTATTTGAGCAAAGTTTTAACAGAGACAAAATTCAACGTAAACAAAACCTGCTTGGAAGTGACGTGTTAGCTTGAGTTTAAGCTAACAATTTAATACAAGTACGTTCACACGTTAAGACACAGGCATTATGCGACAAAAAGCGAGTGCGAACGTGGGCTTATCTCTACCGAGCATTCGCGTTTCTGTTGGGTGACTGCCCTATTGTTGTTTGGAAGTGGCTACCGAATATGTTATTGATAAGGTGGGAAATACTGTCCTTTAATTTTACATGAAATCTTTACATGCGTAGTATGGTGTAATATGGAATGGGTTTTTAGTATTTTAGATAGTTACCTAAAATTATATATTCGTAAAAAAACATTACTTAAACATGAATATGTTATTTACGACCTTTGAGCTTGTGTAAAATAAGGTATTGTTTCAATTTTCATTTTCATTTTTCATTTTTCATTTTTCATTTTTCACATAATCATAAGTACAAATTACACCTAGCATGATCTTGCACTACGTCAAAGAAAGGATAATCAATTTACTTTCACGGTTTTATAACTAACAATATTGTATATAATTTATCTTTTTTTATTCTCATAATATAAATGCATACACACAAACATAGCAAAATGTAAACAGCTCAACAGTTTTGAGAAACACATGTTCCTAAGACAATTTCAAAACTAATTAATTCTATCAATCATTTGTAAGTTCAGAATTTGTCGACCGTGAAATACAATTTATTAAATCCTCTAGTCATATCCAGAGAATGTGCGATTTCCTCCCGTTTTTACGTGAAAGGGTGAAAGCCTAATTAATTTAAGCTTTGCAAACTCATTCAACATCGTGCAGAGGTATTTGAGCAAGGGTTCTCGGCAAACATGTAAATAAATAGGCCGAGAACACTTACCCAATCGATTTTCATTAGACCTTGTAATAAGAAGAGTTAATTTCGTAATAAACTGAACGTTGTTTGTAAAAACATCGCTAATATAATACGGCCTTATTCATAGACAGATTTAAAACCTATCTTAGTTATCGAATGCTTTGTCCCTTTCGAACGACTTTGAAATTCAGTTTGAGCGAAGAGGACAAAACATACGATAGCTAAAATAGGTTTTAAATTTGTCTTTGAATAAGGCCAGGCTATTGAATAGGTCGTTTAATATTTATTTTACTTTTTACCCTTTATATTGTGCAGGTTAAAATGAATACAATGCTACTGACGGTTACTACATTGCCAACCACAGATCGTTATCTTTTGCCGCCCTATTCGAATCCGGACATAAACAGGCCGAGCCAGAAAAGCGACACACTTGCGTGGTTCCTCTGACCAACTTTCCACCATCGT
The DNA here is from genome assembly GCA_033459515.1 of Theretra japonica. Taxonomy (NCBI): domain Eukaryota; kingdom Metazoa; phylum Arthropoda; class Insecta; order Lepidoptera; family Sphingidae; genus Theretra; species Theretra japonica. The sequence goes on along the minus strand of CM065938.1, from coordinate 3,318,646 downwards.
GTTATGGTCACAATCGGGATGAAAATATCCTAACATCTTAATAAACAGTTCAAGAAAATAATGATGTACCTAAGATAATATTACGATAGTAGACAACTAAAAGTAGAACAATAATAAATACAGATGTCCCTAACAGATGGCGCTAACGATTTGTATTCGAAATACACAATCTACCCTCTTAGAAGAAACGTTAAAAATGGGCTCAAGGAGTTTCTCCTAATGAGCGCTTTAACAAGTAAACGTTCGGAGAGCAATTGACATTTAAAAAAAAGGAAAACATTTTGTTATAATTTCAGGCTTTTTGTAATTTTTTTATAGTATAATGAGGGTACATTTGAATTTTGGGTGATTTAGCATATTTTGTTGTAATTACAATAAAAATTTACATCATTTTAAGGTTCAGACCTTAGGACTAGCCTAATTGAATGCCAAAAAAAATAAAATTACGTCGTTCTTCTTTTTAACCCATAAAACCGGTTATTACATTACGCTATTGATGATGATAAAAACAATAGAGCGATAAAAAAAAGGATATTATTTATCAAATGAATACAGTTAGATTTTTAGGATATCGCACGATGCAGGCTGCTTCAAATAGATCCTTATTTCACACCATGTTCAGATGTGAATTTCCTATTGCTGAAAAGAGAGAAAGGGTGGGAGGGACAAGGAGAGAGAATATTTAATCATCCGTCCATCCATCCATCCGCCAAAGGAAATCCACTGCTGAACATAGCCCTTCCCCCCAATGATTTCCACAGTGACGAGTTGGAATATTTAATACAAGCACCAAAAATCTTATTAAAATATCAATCACAAGTTAAACACAGTTAATAGTCGGAGACCACGTATTCATATAATTTCTACTCAGTGTTTGTTAGAAAGCTTGTTAAGAGAGCGCAAAACTGGGTAGGGGTGTAAATTTCACCAACTACCCCTTCTCGTTGGGCCACGAAGCGGTCGACTTAGCGTTTTACTTGCATACTATGTATTCAGTTGCAGTTTTTTCAAATGTGTTTGGATTGAAAAAAATAAAGTAATGTTTTTCCATGTTAAAAAATTTCCGCTATAAAAGGGGCGGTAACATTGCCACCTGATCCAGAAATGTGAACCACTTAAATTGCGTAACTATATCCGATTTTCCACAATGACGTTTCCCGATTAATATGCGGGTGAAAACTGATATCCTACGACCTTTAGAATCACCAGCAACATCACCCAGGGATCGAAACGCAGGACCAAAGCTGTCAAACATCATCTCTTTGTAAGAAAGTGGTACAAGCATTACCTATGTCGAACCAACCGGTACTGCAACTGGAACAATCTAGAACAAGGCTTACCACTTACACATTTTGATCATCGAAATGTTGATACCCAATTTACGATAGCTACTATCTCTCAATGTGTTCTTGAAGCACAATTCCGACAAGCAAGCAAACACTCAAAATATTTGCGCCAGGAACCCGCTTCATCGTCCGCTCTTCTGTGTTTCTCCAGCCCCGCCGCCTTTAAGAGCTGTCTAATAAATTAGTTGCGCGCTATTGTGCGGGCTCACTTACTGGCAGACTTATTTACCTGACTGTTGTGCCCTACCTGGCCGGAATTCAGAACGGCTGATTTCTCTTCTCGGCATAATTCCAAGATTAGATTCGCATGTTTCTGACGCGACGCTGGTGCATAGCTACGGATGTGTTGAAATCTAGTGCTCCAGTTTATATTATTCGTGTATTATAAACATATTTTTTTTTAAAGAAATATAATTGTATTTATCCATACATAATCGTAGTGTGTGTAAATAAATCATGATATCTGCCGTTAAGATGGTAAAAAATTGCCGGTCAAGCATAATGAATTAATATTAAACATCTACATACTATTAAAAAAGAGCCTGGCATTAGGATTTATCGTACTGCGTCGATCATTAGACTATATAATAAATAATACATACATACATAAACATCACGCCTTTTTCCCAGAAGAGGCAGGCAGAGGTGCAACCAGGACACGTACGTTTCGCCTTCTGTGTTCCGTCCCATGATGTTATAGGGGGGAGTCTATCACCATATCGGGCACGAACTCCTGACTCCGGGCCAATATTGAATAGAAAAATCCAATATCACTGCTCAACCTGGGATTCAATTAATATAAAATAAAAAACAATATAGTATAGTATAGTAATCTAAATATACGTAAATGTTTAGTCAGTTACTAAGGACATTGATTAACAGCAACAGACGCGTATACGACACTCAGCCAAGCATTTCGTCTACACGTCATGCACTGAGACAGTATCTTTGACTGTTCATCCGCAAACTAATTACAAGGTTGGTATCCAGCAGTGATATAGCTTGAAGCGGATGCAATTGCTGAGACAGAGGTCCTGGGTTTGAGTCTGGGTCACATCTTTGCACACAAACTTTACGTATTTTTAATTTCTTTAACATTGTTTCCATAAATAGAATTATATAAATTACTTCTTTAACTATGTTTTGTAAACCGTGGGGTCTTGAGTTACCAAACGATTAAATCAGTTATTTTCATGGTAAAAAACTATGATTTATCCGTACGTGTATACCCTTTTTGATTGATTTATAGAAAACATGCACGTTCAGTTTGTTTTGGATAAATGAGTTTGCAAATAAAAATATAATTTTTTTTATCACAAAGCAAACAACATAGTATTATAGTCAAAACAAAATTAATATATCGTGTTAAAATTGTATTGAATCATTTGTGAGCATTTAAATTAGAAATTAATTGCATTTTAAATTATATCCAAGTGGCCTACTTGATTATTCATCTGTAAATTTTCTCAACCTAATATCTTAATTTGTTGTTTATAATTTAGTATTTTTAATAAAATTACAACGACTTCTGTAAGGCAGGTAAATTAAAAAGCTTCTTCATATATACGAATTCATGAATAAATAAAGGATGAAAGATTTCAATCTCTTTACCTCTGCTTCCGAAAGCTTTCAATATATCATTAGATTAAATAACAGCAAGTTGCCTAATAAAGAGGTGCATGTCGCAGGCAAATTGAAAAACTAGCATTTTTTAATTCTGGCTAAATTGTTCTTACTAACAACATCAACGTAGATTTCAAAATATATTATTTCTTGAAATTATATCCACTTTAAGCTGTCTTAAAAGATTTATAAATTAATATGTGTACGCTGCAAAGGTTTTTTCAATACATTCGCATACATTTATGGCGCAGTATGATGTGCTGCCTATAAAAATTCTCGGATTTTCGAAACTCAATACTCGCATTGTAATCAAAGCGTAATATTTAAATATATTTATTCCCATTTATTATTTTATTAAGGCGTCACTCATAATAACCGTCATGCTCATGATCATCAATCTTATAAATAGCCCTAGCAAATATATGCTGAACATAAGCCATTTCAAAATATTTTCAAACTGCCTATAAAAATAGCCTCCGGGACCTTGTACAACTAAAAACATAAATAAAAAAATCTTACACCATGATTAATTCTTGTTGATATTAATTGACAGCCTTCGAGACGCAGTTGGTTAGACGCCAGCTGTGAAATGATAGGCCGCGCGTTCGATCCCCGCACCGAAACAAATATTTGTGTGACACACAGGTATTAGGCTTTCTCTCTGTTTGTGAGACCGAAAAGCCTCATAGTTTCCGATACCCACGACACAAGACTCGACCTTAGCGTAGGTCAGGACTATGACGTGACTTGGGTGTATTATTTATTTATTCGTTAATTTCTAGTCATTAATGAAATCAGCTGACTCAAAACTCAACAGCAACACTAAGTACTTGGCACCCCCGTATTCCCGCCATTCTCTGGCAGGTGCGTAACATATTCGTAGATAATTTAGATAATGAACCCGCCATATGAAGGGTACGGCTTTGTCGTAAGATTTTATCATAGTTTAAACGCACCCCCAAGTCGTGGGGTGATATATTGAAGGGATCTCTTTAATACTCTGACTTTAATTGAAAAATAAATTGATGCATTCAGATAAATATACCCTCAAAATAATATGTTTTGGTAATTCTACCGTATATTCTGCCTCGTTAGCGTAGTTGTACTATGGTACAATAACAAATCTAAGGTCTCGGGTTGGAATCCCGGGTCGAGCTAAGTGATATTAGTTTTTTCTATTCATTATCAGCTCGGAATCATGAATTTGTGCCTGATATGGCGAAAGGATTGCCCCCATCACATCGTTGAATAGAACACACAAGGCGAAATGCGAGTGTCCTGATTGCACCTCTGCCTACCTTCTGGTAAAAAAGACTTGTTGTTTATGTATGTATGTACATATATCTGCCGTAAATAATAACTGTTGCTGTGCCATAGAGGGCTATTCTCGGGGTTTCCCTACGAGATCGAATCAGAAATGAGGAGATCCGTAGGAGAACTAAAGCAACCGACATAGCCCAGCGGATTAGCAAGTTGAAGTGGCAATGGGCGGGGCACATAGCACGGGAACTGATGGCTGATGGGGCCAAAAAGTTCTCGAATGGAGGCCACGAAGCGAAAAGCGCAGCGTGGGACGTCCACCCACTAGGTGGTCAGACGACCTGGTGAAAGTCGCGGGACGTCGCTGGATGCAGGCTGCCTCCAACAGGTCACTGTGGAAATCATTGGGAGAGGCCTATGTTCAGCAGTGGACTTCCTTTGGCTGATGGACGGATGGTGGATGAGCCATAAATGAATAGGCTTATGCCTATATTCTGATAGGTAAAGGTTACTTTAGTGACACATATACTTCGTCGAGCTCATTACCATCCGCAGATGGGATAAAAGGCAATCCCATGACCATGACGCGATAGTTTCCCAAACTAAAAAAACTCATGCAAAGTGAAAGCCAGACTTGGCAACAAAATTCAGGTCTTCAAGTTTCCCAACCCTACCTATAAGGAAAATATATAAAACTACTCAAATAGCTTTCTACGAAATATGCAAAAAGTATTGAAAAAAATTCTTCTATAACCCGACAAACCAATCCGGCATCCATTGATTGAAAAGACCCTTTCAACGATCTAAGTATATTTGTCATAGCAAATATAAAAAACTCGATAATAATTTGGACAGCCGCCGGTCGGGCAGATGAGCCGACGGTCGACACAAAGTCGCCTCACTGCAAAATTTAATCCCCGGATGAAGAGTATCGTCCCTCAATAGCCCGCTGTATTTTGGCTACATTTCCCGGGGTATTTCGATTGGGTTATATGAGACTTTGATTGTGAAGACATGTAATCTACGCGTGCTTGAGCCAAGATACAATGCTGTGTACCAATACCAATGCTGTACTGTACTGTATCAGCCCATATATGTCCCACTGCGGGGCACGGATCTTTTCTACAATCGAGAGTACGATTGAGAGTGGTTAGGCCATATAGTCCACCACGCTGGCCTAGGGCGGGTTGGCGGCCTTTTACATATCATAGATATCTTTAAGAATTTTATAATAGCAATAGAAGCTCTCAAATGTTTTTAGCTGTTTTTGCATTCAGTGCTTTATTGCATACTGATATCTTATAACTTGGAGTGCATAAGTATAACATTATTTATAACAATATCACTCTCTTCAATTTAAAATAGGTATCTTTACTGGTGTATAGAAATCGTAAGCATAATAAATTAAATACAAGAAGCACAAAATAAAAATAACAATTATCAAAGTATTCCTTTGAAATATAATAAGCCATACAAAACATTATCTCTTCACAATCCAACCCTAAATAACTTCAACATATTGTGACAATACTTTACGCAGAATTTAATTTTGTAAATGATTCCACACATTAAAGGTTCTTCGAAATGTTATAACATACTAACGGTTCAGTTTGGCGTTGCCTGAATATTTTCTTTTATTTTTTTATACACCAGGCTGCCCTAAATATTTTTATTACAGGCAAGAATCTTATTATCTATAACTAATACTGTAACAAAATACAGTTTATTTCAAATAATGTATCTTTTAAATAATAAAATATGTTTTTAAATAGATGCAGTATTTTCAGGCTTCATCCCTTACATGCAAACGTTAACTCTGTGAACAATATTATCTAAGATTAATTACCCCTTGAACATAAGCGAAAAAGTCACAAAAACTTTTAATTAAGCGAAGTGATTTGGTTTATACGAAAATTGATCGATTTCAGTAACATTAGTACAGGCTGAAGTCTTATCATCCAATATAACTGCAATTGAATACCTTATATATAGCTGAAATTGTGTATCTTTCATCTTACGTAAAAAATAGTTTTTGAAACCGATGCAGTAGTTTCGGAGATTAGAAACAAAAATTACCTCTACAAAAATATGAAACAAAATCAAAGATTCCGACGAATTGAAAACCTCCTTTTATTGAAGTCGGTTAAAAATCATTTGTGTAGTAAATTCAAAAGTAGTTTCCGAAACAACAACAACTACAAACAAACTAGCAAACATCTCTTTAAAACATATATAACCCGTTAAACATAAACCATAATATTACCAGGCAAAAATACACAAAAACTTTTAATTAGGCGGAGTGATTCGATACGTACGAAATCTGTTGGTATAACCTTTCCGAAATTTCCCCGATTAAAATCACACAGGACAAAGTTTTGTTTGTTAGCAAATCTGCCAAACAGCGCGCTGAGTTTAAAGATCAAATTGGCGAAATACGGCGAGATCAGACAAAGTTTGGCAGGTTTATTTGAACATAATTAACGGGATCCCGTCAAGTGTGTTTAGATCGTGCCTACCTAATTTATTACGTTTATTAGCTGAGGGTGTATCAGTTTTGCTTTAACGGGTCGCTAGGATTTAGTTTGGTTTTATTTGAGTTAGTTTGTTTAATATCTATTTATCTAGACTACTACCTCTATCATTCTCGTTCCTGCTTCCTACTACATCCTCTATCAGATCTACTTCTACTATCATTAAAATGTTGGTTTAGAATTTCCTTCTTTCTTCCTTACTCTATCTATTTACGTTTGTTAAATTCTGTTACTCGGCTTATAGATTTACGTGTTAGTTTAGACTCTGTCTTACAGAGATGGTGGTAATGATGGTGGTATCACTGTCTCACAAAACACCGAGGTTTTTCGGCTTTGATGAGGTGTGCTGTGCTGTGAGTGAGATTGTCGCAAGTACAACATGCCTTTCTTCGTTCCCTCGTTTATCTTCGTTTTCCCTCACATTTTCAAGGACATGCATACTGGTGGTAGGTCTCTCATATATTCCGCCTGCATACCTACCACCGCAATGTCTATTTCTCCTATCAAACAGCAGTGTAAATGCACCTTTGTGTTTTGGTTTGAAGAACATTGTAGGCAGAGGAACTACTAGACATAATGACACCTTAACACCTTATGTTTCAGAATGGCGAGCGCAGTGGAATGCCAAGCATTGCTTTATAATTAATGGTCTTATTTGATGTTGCTACTGTTCATGAACGGTCGTAGGGCTTATCATCAGGTAAATGGCATGCTCGTCTCGCCATTAATCGCAATAAAAAACATAGCAATGTACTTACAATCGAAGTATTATTGCAGATATTTCTAAGCAGCGGTTACCAGACATCAGGCGAGATTACACGTTCGTTACATTATGCAAAAATCCGTACATAACAATTAAAATCATTTATACAACCGCAAATTGCGACACACGGCCCGGCCGCGAACACAACAAATTGTCCAATTTTGAACGAACAATACGTCTTTTCAACTGAAACAGTTGTTTGTTACATGGGACGGCGGCACGGTCCACCTAAAACATAAATTCATTGTAACGCAGATCGTTTCCCTCGGTGCGCCTTTCGAAAATGGTCCTTAACGTCCACTGAGCTTTGTTTAAATAATGTTCTGTAAAATTTATCGCCATAATAAATGTTTGGTCCCCCGTTTTTCTATGAAAATAAGTTTAAATTTACTGGTTAAGGGGTCAACTCTCGCCATTTCTCGTTTTGCCGCCTTATTTTTACGGATAGCAGTTAACGAATGGAAATGTTACTGCGGACGTTTTGATTTTAATATGTTTGCGTTTATCTGTTATTTTTTGTAACATGTGTTATGATGGTATATGGAACGCATCGGTTATTGCATATTTAAAATAATCCTCGCTGTGATTGGCACATCGGGCAATGGTGAGATTTTTATGCTTTTATTTTCTAAAATCTAAATGAATCCGTATGAAAAATTCTTATGTATTTAATGAAGCATTGAATTGCTAATATTTCATACTGATTCATAAATATGTATATTTGTCACTTAACATCACTTTATGCATTTAAACCAGCTAATTCAACCTATTCTCCATAATAGCCAACAACACCGACTCTAACTTTGAATCAGCCAGTACAAAAAAAAAATCTAAAGAAATGATTATAAAAAAAATAAAAGTAAATATCACTTAAACAAAAAGTACCGTTTTCGCGTAAAATAAAACCGGCAAGAGTACTCATAAACGAGGGAATTTAGTCAATAACTTACATTATACTTGGTAGCTGGAAATTGTCGTAAATAACCATTGAGTGGCGGCTGAGTGGAAAGCAGCTCCGCCATTTTGTTCACTACTCAAATAGAAGAGGATAATCGTTCGTGGAAATGCCTGAAAATTGAATTGCCCGCGCAAAGTTTCCGAGAGAGTTTTACGCTTGTAAACGCTTCGTATTGGCTCTGAATTGAATGTAAAATATGTTGCGAACGATGGTTTACATATGTGGCTCGTTAAAGTGGAGTAATTGGACTCACAATATTTCTGACGAAAGACGAAAGATTGTTGTCTATGAACAGCCACAGATCTATTTGGATGATGCTGTACTTACCAGTTACTACCAGATAAAGTGCTGTCACTTTGCTAAGGGTATAAGTACGTCAAATACCAAAAAAAATATGTGTCACCCGTCGAAGATCTATCTGGATATCACTGTTCATAAGATTTATTTTACATGAGCAATATAAAAAGGAGCTTCAAAACAGTAGGAAAAATATATATTCTAGACTATGAATAAGCCTGTTCGTTCAAAGTGGTACAATTATGCTATAGAAAGCAACTCCAACTCAAAAACACTCTTTTATAGTTGCGTTTTATTCCGTTTATGTGGTTGAATCAAACCAGAAAATTTATACCTGTCCTTCACTTCTCTTCTCCGCTATCTTCAAAGTACAGCAATGCAATTAATAGTCTCGAACAAACGTTAATACTTTTAGTATTAAATTATCAGTGATGTTGTTGTATTTATGTAATATATCATTTTTACTAACGACATAAAATGTTGCATACAAATACTATTATAATTAAAATCATTACTAATTAATAAAATAAAATAACATAACTAAATAATTAAACACGTAAATAGACACCCATATTACTAAATAAATATTTTGACGAATAAAATGTGATGCCAAAAAATATCAAAATGATTCAAACAATTTGTCATGAAGTGGGACCTCCGCAAACTGGCGTTGATCGATGTCTATTACACGTGAGTCGAACGTAAAAAGAGATTTATCGTCTTCGCAATTTACAATGTCGACGTTCATTTTCACATTTCATACAAGTGAAAATTTTATTGAAATCCGAACTTTATGATATTTTATGGAGCTCTGTAATATTTTAATAATCTGAGTTACAACAGTTGCAGACTGACTTCTTTACGGCTGAATGATGCCAATTTCAATATAAGTTTAAAACGATGGAGCCGTTTCAATGAAAAATCGTGTCGAATAAATTGATATAATAAATGTTTTTTTTAATATCCAAAATTTTGTTTTTAATTCAGGTCACGCGGGAGGAAAATCAATGATGGCCGATGGAGCTGACGTTCTTAAGTGGAAGCCATGTACTGGCAACCGCTACGTCGGACGTCTACCCACAAGGTAGGTAGACCTAATGAAATTTACAGGAAGTTTCTTAATTCCAATTTTTTTAGAAAAAACTAACATTAACTTTATTAACTAAGATGTTGCGGATATCTTTGGGGGAGGCAATTTTTCATTAGTGGGATTCTTGTTGTGATTAATAAATTATGGTTATTAAGGTTTTACGGCGTCTATTTATTTCTGAGTGAAATATTTTTATTGCCTTGGTGACGTAGTTGTACCACAGTACGATAGGAAAGTTGAGGTCTCGGGTTCGAATCCCAGGTCGGGCTAGTAATATTGGATTTTCAATCAGTCCAGAGTCAGGAATTAGTGCTCGATATGACGATACGCTCGCCCCCTATCACATCGTGCGACAGAACATACTAGGCGAAATGTGGGTGTCATGGTGGCGCCTCTACCTACCCTTTCTGGGAAAAAGGCGGGGTTTATGTCAAAATATTTTATCCTATTTTATGATGATGATGATGATGGAACTCTTGTGGTGATTAATGAATCATGACAATTAATATTTTACGGCGACTATTTATTTCTGCGTCAAATATTTTATCCTATTTAGTTTGATAACATTTCGAATTTATTCCGCCGTACAAAGTACAATTACTAAAACATGCTGAATTTCACGCATGCCTTTTTTGTACGCTAGAATATTTTAAATGGAGCTTAAACGTAATCCAAACAATGCAAAACCCGGGCAAGCATTTTGTTTTTGGGTTATTTTGTTACAACAAAAAATAAACAAAAAACTACCTATTAATGTGGTGAAAAAATTAAAATAGTTTTCTACAGCATAATATGTATACTCGTATAACTATTTATTGATTGACAAATATTTGTTCCACTGGTAGTTGTTTCGGGTCTAGGTGTGTGTGAGATCGAAAAGTCTCTCGTTGTTTCTGGTGCCCACGACACTAGACTCGATCTTAGTGTGGGGTCAGGACTAAGTATGTGACTGTTGGATGTATTTATTTCTTAATATTGACATTTCAAAATTATTATTTTTATGGTGTTGACGTGTCAAGTAGACGAAATTGACTTCAAAACGGGGCAGGTTATTTGTAGTACTAAACTACATAATTATATATCCTGAATCTATATAGAATATGTATTATTTGTAAAAATGTACTGCACTAGTCTTAGATATTGGTATACTTTTGTATATAATTTCAATACCGGCAACGTATCATCAACCTTAGGAGTTATCAGAACACTAGAAATTCGATTTTTTTAATTAAAAACGAAAACAACTTAATCTATGTGCCAACCATATTATTACATTATCACAGTATACAGCCTATATGATACACCACATAACTGAAAATTATGATAAAATAACGCAAAACTTATGATTTTTTTATTACACAAATAAGCCTGTGAAAGTGTAATAACGTTTCTATTTTTAACAAAATCCCTAAATACTGCTCACGCTTGCCCTTTGAAATCAGGTTTAGGACATGATAATCGTTTCACAAGTTGATTTAGGCCCCACAGGGCCACAGTACTATTAATTACACGATTAACATTTTATATCGAGTTTCCCTTTATAACTTTTTTCTGGGCGTACATGAAAGAGGTTTTTTCGTATAATGAGGATTTTTGATACTGTTTTGATTCGTGCCTCTTCTAATGCGTGTTGCTTTTGGAACATAGGTTACAAAACTGGCAAGAAAGTCGTTAGAAAGGAAATAATCACAAATATTTTGAAGTAAATATGTATCATGTAGTATAATCATTAATGAGAATATATTATATAGTGTAGAGTCACGCTGTTATCAATCGTCCGAGGCGGTACCACTATCTCACAAGAAATCGAAAGCGAAAGCGTTGCTGTCGCGTTTCATTCGGTGAGTGAGATTGCCGGATGCCCAATACCCCTTTCCTCCTCCATCTTTTTCCGCTCCCTTCCAGATTTGACGGACCGTAATCATATCTATGATCCTAGGGTTGTGTATGTTCATGGGCGGCAGTGATCACTTACCATCAAGTCACCTGCTTGCTCGTTTGTCGGTCCTTATAATAAAAAAAATGTAGTTATAAGTATGTTAGGATGTTCCTGTCCGCCAGATACATAGTCCTGACCCTATACTAAAATCGAGTCTTGTGTCGTGGGTATCAAGATTACGAGAGACTTTTCGCACTCACAAATACCCAGATCCGAAACAAATACCTGTGCGGGAATCGAACGGGCGGCCTCCCGTTTCTCAGCCGGCGTCTGACCAACTGAGCTACGGAGGCTATCAAAAAAAATAAAAAATGAACAGCCAAAATACCTAAGAAAAAGCTAGAACTACAAAGACTTTAAGCAAATGAATAAAGGGTAGAAGGAAACAAATGTTCAGGGAATCTTTGTGACCAAAAGATAAGTACTGCAAAGCTGTTTATTCACGCTGAATCATTCATCCCTTTTTAATCAATGAAATGCGGTAATGGTACTGATTTTATCGGTCCATGTTTTTAACAGCATAATATTCATTAATCAGTGCAGATGTACTCGTAATGCTGACTACTTCGTGTCTCTGCCACTTAGAAATTGAATATTTAATATTTTTACAACAAAAAAGTCTTGCTTTCAGAACTCGCGATTTTAATATATTAATCATGTTAATAGACTTTTAACAACATCCGGCAACTCAAACTGAAACGACATAAATACGACTTGACAACGGATCCCGCAGATTCGTCACGACGAGACAGATATTATAACGAGGTGATAAAAAATCGGATAAGTACGAGTTGGTCTTACGCATCTAGGGTTCTGTACAATACTGTACATACAACAGCAACAAGCGTTTTGTAATGCCAAAAAAAAATGATTTAATTTTTTTATTAATTCCTATACTATGAATGCTCTTTTTGTCAAATTTATTGATCTCAGGACAAGTTACTCCATGTGTTTTCTTAACAAACCAATTGACCATGAAGAGATCCCACAAAATTTCCTTTAAGCCTTTTTAAATACGGAACCTCAAAAACCAAGTAAACACGCGGCGATGTTTTATGATCGCATTCTGGCCAAAGAATTGAATCTTGTAACGTCAAGCATTCGCAATCGGGTGTCGCGCCGGTTGGCTCCTCGCCAAACCGGACATACTGTTACATCGAGGTATAACTGAGAAATGTAATGTCAAGTGTTGTAATGATGCGTTTTAATTTGTATGTGACATTTTTTTAATATCACATACAGCTTTAGAAGATGTATAAATGTAGTAGTAGTTTAAAAAAAAAAAATAGCAAACGTGAAGCTAAATACGTTACTGATGAATGAATAATCTGTATTCATAAATAGTGGAACAGTAATTACCATCATCAGAATTCACCATCATCAGCCGCAAGAAGACTATTGAACAACCTTTAGCCTTGTCTCTCGAGTATTGCAACTTTCAAATCATTGTTCATATTTTCTATGAAAAAAAATCATTACCTTTTTAATTACGCCTTCAGCTGCTTAATATATTGGGCCCTTTCGCCACACACGTTCCTTACAATTTTGACTGAAGTATTTATCGAGAGGCTGGCGGGTCGCCAACAGGATGTTGTTGCTTTGATCGCCGTGTCCCGTAGCCGCTCGTTTTTCAAACGCTTCAGAACGTGTTACAAAGAAATAGCTGGGAACTTGGTCCATGATTCTTCATGATAACTTCCTTTAGTGTTTCATTGAAGTATTGTTTTTGAAGTAGATATTGGGAGTTAGTGTTTTATTGTTTGGTTTATGTGAAGTGGAAGTTATAATGTCACGCATGTAGGAAAGTATGGTGACTTCTGATAAATCGGAAAAAAAGACAATGTTTTGAAGGTTAAAAGAGCAATCAGCTTCCGCGATTATCACCAACTTATAAGGTACAAATGAAAATCTGCGCTTATGGTACATAGAAACGAGGGGAAATGTTAAATTTGTTCCGGCGTAAGTTCGATTTGAAATAATGAGTTCAGTTCCCAAGGCGAGCATATTAAGCAACATAATCGATATTCATGACAATATGGTCTTCCTGGTAAGCTGATATAAGCTATATAAAGAATTGAAATAACATTGATTAAATCTTTTCAATATCTGTATCTGTATCAGCCCATACACGTCCCACTGCAGGGTATGGCCTCCTCTACAATCGAGAGTACAATTAAGAGGGGCTAGTCCTACATCTAGTGCGGGTTAACCGACTTTCCACACCATAGGTTTTTTTATAAATTGCTACAGTATGCAGGTTTCCTAACGATGTTTTCCTTCTCATTATTCTGCAAAAAATCGTCTTAATTTTAACACATTCAAATGACGAAAGAGAGTGTGTACTCGAGTGTTGATAGTTTTTATTAATAAAAATGTGGGTGTATATGACGCTAAACTGATACTAAATAATTAATGATACTCAATTCTGAAGTATTTTATTGATTACATATCAAAATAATATGTGTTAAATAAAATATTCTGTCACTATTACAAACGATTTGCGGGATATTATTTTAATACAACTAATCCCAAATGACTCGGTTCGGTGCCAAGTTTTTAATCGAGTGTTAATCTACATTCTAGTAACTTATTGGTGTTGGGATTTTAGTATTAGCTTGGATACTGTCCATTAGGTGCAAAACCCGCTATTACTATTGCTATTGTAACCTCTGGAAATTGTGTGAGTTTATCAGAATTTTATATTTTTACATCAGGGATTTCAAATAAAAGAACAGAATATCAGCGACGTTATCCATGAATGTGGGAGGGAGTTTTGAAGAATTTTGCATCAGCCCTTGCGCGCGGAGAATATTAGTGATGAAGGAAAGAAAACAGTAAGTTTAGCGGGCTTTTAAGAGTCTGTCTATTTGAGTTGAGTACCCACTCGTATGTTGGAATTACTGTCAGCGAAAGATGATAATTCCTGCCAGCCGATTTTCTAACTAGACTTTTTATGTAGACATAGTGCACAATAAATTCCATGTTTTTTTTATATTGCATAGGTCCGATAAACCAGCAAACAGTTGACCTGATGGTAAGTGATCACTACCGCTCATGAACATCCACAACGCTGGATCATGGATGTGTTGCCGGCCCACTAAATTGGGAAGAGAGCGGGAAGGAAAAAGGATGGAAAGAGGAAACAGGAATTGGGCATCTGGCAACCTCGCTCACCAAATGAAACGCGACAGCAAACCTGTCGCTTTACGTCGATTTTCAGTGAGACCGTGGTATGGCCTAGATGAGCCCGCCCTTTTATGCTGAGTCATGACTGACAACGCTGTGACTTTACCATTTCCGAAAAAATCCGTGACGGAATATTCACGACTTTTATATGACAAATATATTTTACTATCGGTAAACTTAATTAATTTACAAACGAAAACCGATTTCAAAATGCGGAAACACTTCAAGCGTATTTACACGAAAGTTTTAATATGTTAACCCTCAACAATTTAGCGCCACACTCGACGGGGAAATACATTTTTTCATGTAGTTATCCAACCCGTCACAGTTTCGACAACCGATAGATGATTCGGTCACAATGACCCGCCTGAACTGGCGTCCAGCCAGATGGAATGCCCAATTAATCCCGCAATACAGGCTCGAGATGTTATATGAATGAATTAT
The DNA here is from genome assembly GCA_033459515.1 of Theretra japonica. Lineage (NCBI taxonomy): Eukaryota > Metazoa > Arthropoda > Insecta > Lepidoptera > Sphingidae > Theretra > Theretra japonica. Next base: position 3,303,209 of record CM065938.1, on the reverse strand, counting down.
TTATTTTACTGCTTGTAATTATTGTTGTATTTATATCAAGTGTCCGAAATAAATTTGTACAAAGGGACGTGATGAACGAAAGCGCATTTTATAGTGAGTTATGATTTTTCTGCTTTTTATGTGTCTATAAATAAGCTGTGGCGGTGACAGAGCTGTTAGTTTCATTGCTCGTATATTTGGATCAATCGTATGATGTTCCGGTGAAAGAACGGGAAAAGAGGTCATGGCTGTAACCGGTTAGATAATGTTACAATAAGCTGTATTCACTAATGTATGTAATCGGGTGTTTTGTCCTTTTGATTTGGTAAAATCGAATGTAAATTAAAAACTGAAGTCTCAGGTTCTTCATTCTGTTTTAAGTTTTGTAGGATGTTTATAGAAAATGATGTGCTGAGGTTTAAAACAAACAAAAATTAACCCTTTTAACCCTAATGCATACCAGTTTAACTACATTACAAGTTATTTAGTTCAAGCAAATTGTTAAGCTGTATCTTTACTATAAAAATCTAAAATCACGAAGACTTAGCCCAGAATCAATCTCTTTGATTTATGAACGTCACCAAACTTCCAAATTGCATAGCCTTCTACCGCCTTATTCACAACATTTTCATAGAAACCATGTCTCAGAAATTAGGACGTAACATTCCACTCAGTCTCGTCTACAAACACAGCGTCTAACGTTCTTTGTTATATCTTCATTCATTGTCGGAAGCCAACAAAACGCACGTCTATTTATAGCGCTATAGAACCACCCTTTGTCTCTGCAGTTGTATGAAACGGTTCCCGATGTTCCGTTGTAACTTTATGTCGTGAATATATAATATTTTTTTCTGGTAAAATCACTGACTATGTGGCCTAACCCCTCTCAATCGCACTCTCGATTGTAGAGGAGGCTCGTGGCTTGCAATGAGACGTATCTGGGCCGATACAGTACGTACAGTATAAAATCACTGAGTATTGCCACAGGAAGACCTCTGCTAAACACAAATACACACACATACAAAGAGAGAGAGGATCACTGCCCATGATGTTAGGTGCAGTGTTCAAGAAGAGTATTAATTGATATTAGATAATATTGCACAATTCAATACAGTTATGTTGGCTTTATGCTTCTTCGAGTTATATTACAGGAGCCTATAACTTGAGGAAGAAATAAGTATGTCTACCGGCAACCTGTTCTATACTTTAATAGAGCCGCAAAATTAAGAGTTGAAATAATTTCGGTCAAATGTGCAAAATCATCGTTTGGCAGTCAAAAATAGACAATAGGGAGAACTATCGCTCGCAAATAGATGCAAGTCTTATTGAAAATTAATTCACTCTGCGTCATTTGCAAGTAATACCAGCTGCAGTGGAGCTCAAAATAGCTTGGTAACAATAAAATATGTAAAACTGATGTGCTTCGGTTTGATAACGAACGTCGGCTGTCGTATCAATTATTAACGCGGTATCGATTCTGGTCATTTGCTTTCTGCCCTTACCTTTATAAAACTGAGGTGTACTGGGCTTTGATATATTAATGTATTTGGCTTTTTTGTTGTAAAAGTATTAATTTTTCGCTGCATAAGTGTAGTGTATGCGTGTATAGGCGGTGAGTGTTCTCCTTAGTTTGATTTTGAGGTTAGGGGTTTTTTTTTTTATTTTAGTCCATGTACATCCTACTGCTAAGACGGACTTTATCTACGATTGAATAAATTTATTCTTATATTATATTACAATGGTATGAGCTATTGGATATCATATACGTATGAAGATATTTGAAGCTTTTTCGAGTATGTAAATATGTTTTCCTTCATCGTTAAATTGTGCGACAATTTACTATTAACAAAATGTACAAGTAATTGTACTTAATTTAATCAGCTTAATCACAAAACATTTTGGCTGTTAATAAAACATTTAAATGCAAACTTCAAACTAACTAAATTAATTACTGTCCATTTTGTATATTTATTTTAATGAATTTTCAAACACTACGTAAATATTTAATGTTGACAATCCCCAGTATGCCCCCACCTGATTATTGACTAATATCGATTGTGAGTTGCCAGGAGTAATCATAAAACAACAATAAGTACGATTTGAGCACTTACCCCGACATTTATGGATTTTCCTACTGACTTCAATACAGTGACACAATTTCCATTGAGTGTGGAACATTATGTCTATACAAAAGGCATAATAGGAGCGAGTCTTTTAATGATTATATCGCGTGACCTCATTGTATTTTAAAAATCGAATGTTATTTGTAAAGAAAGGTATCTTGATATAACAGTCAAATATTATTGTGGATTGAGTAATTGCACTTGATTGGATAATTTTATAATTAGTCGTTTTTTAACCGACTTCAATAAGGAAGAATGTTCTCAATTCGTCGGATTTTTTGTGTATGTTCATAGATTACTTGAAGACGCCTGAATCGATGTGGAAAATTCTTTTTTTGTTTCATAGCGTATACTTTACAGGTGGTCCCATAAAAAATGGTCAAGATCTGACGAATATCTTCGGACTTGGAGAGAAAAACTCCTCAAAATTGAGCTAGATTTCATTGGTTCTGTTTGCATTATATTATTCTTTAAGAAAGAGTAAAATTGCGGATACTCACATTTTGTTAGTTTCTCGAATACTATAATGACAACATACAACATCCCTATTAATACAATTATCATCATTTCTTTGCACTTCATTAAACAATGTAAAAGTAAATATACAATACTATTACTTTAGTTGATTTCCAATATAAAAATTCGACATTGTTTTGTAATATTGCAGTAAATAAATACAGAATCTAAAAATTAATCCTCAGTTAAATCTTCAGCAATCCACTTCGAACACAGTTCAACAAAAACACACAAATATCTGCTACGCTCTGTAGGGCGTTAAGTAATGAAAAGTCGAGGAAACAATTGACTGTTGCGAATGGAATATCCCGTTCTGTTCTGTACACAACGTTTGTTTCCTTTTTTTGTTTTATGAATGCCAGCATTTTCATATTACAAAAAAGTTATTAATCGGCGAAAAGTTGCGGACTAATTACATTTCATGAATTCAAAAATAGAAGCATTAAAAATAAAGCTAATTTCTAATTTTAACTCGCAGTGCAATATTGAAAAATCCACGTGCTTTTCAATCAAAGCGATGTACTAAAGATGCGCCGGCAATCTTGGCATAAACTCAAAAATGAAACGTCAAAAACGTAAAGATCCATAGAGACGTCCACACTATTTCATAGCAGAGTTTATCAATGTGTGAGTCACATTGATGCGCCTATGAAAATAAATTGTTTATACGTATGTACAAGATTATATAGCTCGGACGGTCAGTTGTCTGTTACTTGCGGGTAAGGGGGCGCGTGGCGCGTCGCGTACGTACAAATAAAATTGTTTTCCCGCCTTCCAACTGGCTTAACATCGGCCCGGATTTTCCGCGCAACACGTGGTTCGGCAAGCAAAAGTTTGCCAACAATTTGGCTGATTAGCAAACTTTGTTTCTGCCGGTTTACCTACTTAGTTAGGTTGTGTGTGTGTTTGTGTTGTGGCTTCACGGTGCATTTTAATTTGTGGACGCGGTTTTATGTGATTTTATAGGGTAAGTGACGTGTTTATTTGTGAGTCAATTAGAGGCAGTAGGGTGAGAATTTTGAGGAATGTTTATCAGATTTAATTATTTTATTTTATGAAGTTAATCATAAAGTAGGTAGTGAACTAATTAATATTTAATTATACCGGGAATACAGGAAAAGCGGATATATATTATTTAGTATTTAGTCTTTAGTCTTAAAAAAAGTCTTTCTAAAATCAATTCTTTGTGATAATAATATTGGTTATTAACGTGACTGTTAACTTGTGTTGGCTATATAAATAAATACATAAGAGAAAATAAAATGGTCAGTATATTTATCTTTTGAGAGAATAATACAAAGTTCGACTAATTTGTTATTAAGGCTACTGCATACATTGTGATTTGACCTGCGATCAAATGTAGATTTCACTTGAAAATTTAACAGTCAAATATGACTGAAAAATGCTTTTTTTATAATAATACTTATTACTAAAATATTACCGCAATAAATCTATTATTATTAATATTAATTGTATTTCTATCCATTCATCATCAGATTCTTAGTCAAAACTCTGTCGTAAGTAAATAAAAGAGAGTACAAACTAGACATCATACGTAATATAGAAATACCTACACATTAATGCGTGAAAGGATGCCGAAGACTGGGCGAAATGGTTCTCCAGGCTCAACTAGAAGGCGGACCCTGGCACCGGCCATAATGCCTAAGCGAAATTATGAGTGAAAATAACATGTTTAAGAATATTAAACGCACGAAGGTATGTGAGATTTCTTTTGTTTTGTATTAGCCCATATACGACCCACTGCAGGGCACGGACCTCCTCTACAATCGAGAGTACGATTGAGAGTGTTAAGGCCTTATAGTCCACCACACTGGCCTAGTGAGTGTTGGCGGACTTTTACATACCATAGAAATTTATACAAATCGCTATGGTATTCAGGTTTCCTCACGATGTTTTCCTTCACCGTTATAGTGCGTGGTGATTGACTATAAATACACACATGACTCCGAAAAGTCAGAGGTGTGCCCTGGGATTTGAACCCGCGACCACCGTGAATATGTAGGCAGCCGCGTCTGGTCCGTTACCAACATTCCACCACGCACTCAGTGTGAGATTTGACATAGTTCAATTTTATACTGAGAAGTGCAGAAAACATAATATTAATTAGTTATAATCACATGAAATTAAATGGAAGATTTAGTATTTACTCACACAATGCCATTGACCGACATATATGTATGTCGTCTGTTGACAGATTGACAAATGAGGGTATTATAAAAAAAATAAAAAAAATCATCTAGGATTACACAGAAAATATAGAGGAGGACTCATTGATATAAGATATCAATAAAGTTCAACCAAAATGTAATTAATCAGTATCGGAAATTGACCACTATGAATAGTATAAAATACGTCAATAACTGCCTCGGTGGCACAGTTGCACTAGGGTACGATTGCAACGCTGAGGTCTCGGGTTCGAATCCTGGGACGGGCAAAGTGATATTGGATTTTTCTATTAATTATCTGCCCGGAGTCAGGTGTGCCTGATATGGCGATAGGCTAGCCGCCTATCACATTATGGGACGGAACACATAAGGCGAAACGTGGGTGTCCTGGTAGCACCTCTACCTACCCTTCCGGGAAAAAGGCGTGTGTTTTATGTGTAAATACTTCAATATATTAATAGTAACTTTAACACTCATATCATATTAAGTATGTACGATTGGTACCCTCTCTATCACTCATGATATTAACGATCGATTGAGTTCTATTTACGTGTCATCTTTATATAACGGTGGGCATGTATAAAGTAGGTCATGGATAAATATTCCACTTGTTTTTTTTTTCTATAATAAGCTACAAGCTCTAGGCTTTTTTGCAGCAAGGTTTGACTGCTTCATCATTAAACATTGTTGTGGGTTACACATTAGTCACTTTTGATATGTAATTTGTGTTTATATCTAATTGTAAGTTTGTTTTTCAATTTATATTTGTGTGTTATGACAAGTAATGTGACTGATTATGTAATTGTTATGTACTATGGGTCTGTGATACCTGAAATAAAATGAGTATTATTATTATTATACAAAGTACGCTATAGAGCAGGCATAGGCTAGACGAGTGCCTTGTATTATTGTCGAGCTTATTTCTGTCCAAAATATGATGCAGTTTATATACATACTATAAGCATATACGCTCTAGAGTAGTCATTAGTTAAACTGGAACTATACAGTATTATTATTAATTTTTACGCTATAGGGGCATACGATCATACGGTTCACCTGATGGTAAGTATTCACCGCCACCCGTGAACATCTGCAGCACCATAAGGCTTGGATATGCGTTATCGGCCTTTAAGGTGGGAATACGCTCGTGTTTTTTGAAGGTGGCTAGATTGTACTTGTTCGGACATGCCTCTGCTGGCAATTGCTCCCACAGATTTGTAGTATTTGCGGAGCTCATTTGTATTCGAAATTCAAAATATGATTATTAGTGGCAAGAGTATGTAATATTACGCGATCCCTTATCGTGTGATTTTTCAAACAGAAAATTACAAAATGTATAATTTCCCATAGTGGTTTCGAACACAGGACCTCACAGTTGAAACCAATGAAACTATCCGTTCACACCCGTTATAACAATATGTGTACACTAGGATCAAAAGCACATATTTTATAGATTATGAGAATTAAACCTTAGCGAATCTCGGAATTGTTATTTTTCCAATAAACAATTATAAAAATAAATAAGAAAAGAAGGAAGTTACAATTATAGCCGGGATTAATTAGCGAGCTTATTTTCTACCTAAAGAAATATTCCGAAAATAAACTGATGAAAATAAGTCGATGTGGGCGTGTCTATTAATCTTTGACCTGAATTGTCTATTTCCGGACTTGAGCTTTATATAGAGCTCAAGATAATCTATTAAATTCGGCTGTAAATGAGTTCTGTCTTCATCCGTCAAAACGTTTTATTAACAAAGTAAAAGACTACTCTAGTTTACCCGAGGTTCTATCAGGGCGGTGGCTCTATCTCACGGTAAACTGAGTTGAATCGACGACTTAGTTGTTGAGGTTCCTTTGGCGAGCGAGATTGTCAGAGGTGCAATATTCCTATTCCTCCTCCGATCTTTCTTTCTATCTTTTCTCTTTATATTTGGAGAGGCTGGCAACACACGTACGATACAAATGTCGTACACGTTTATAAGCGACGGAAATCATTTGCTGTGATAATTGCGCATTAATTACAATATTTGTGATAATCACATACTTAGCTTATTGAAACAACGTCCGCTGCGCACTTGAATACACGCCGACTATGATATGACAAGCCGCAGGTCCGCGATTCAAGAGCAATGTTGGTGCGGCCCATAAACATTGACCGGATCTGGATGTTGTGACATTAAAAGGTCCTGGAATTACGACACACTTCTATGTTAATTTAGGGTCAGAAGTATGTGTATATACAGTACAGGCAAGCGCAGTGTCGGACGCCCGCCTAAAAGGTGGACGGACGACCTGGTTAAGGTTGCCGGAAGTCGCTGGAAGGCCGCTTCCAACAGGTCGATGTGGACATCCTTGGGTGAGGCATATTTCAACAGCAGACTTCTTGTGGCTGAAGAGAAAGAGAGTATTATTCGGAGAGCCTGTTAAAGTATCTATTCACTCACCATCACATGAGCTGATAATCACATTAATGACAACATAATTATTACACTCAATCAGGTATCAAATAGGTGTGCGCGTCCCCTTAGCTGCCAACTGACCCGCGGGTTATCAGACCCAGGTCAACGCATCGAGCCAATCTTTATCTCCCGCCCTGATCGATGTGTTTGCATCTGACACATACAGATAACTCATTCATCAGACGCCGATAACGATTATATAACTGGTGCAATCCAAAGTGCAGCTTCATTCATGGAAAGTTTTTGTCATGTACTGGAAAGACGAGTATTGACTCGTTGACTCGTCAACTCCAGATTGCTAAAATAAATGTTGCAGTTTTGACGAAATGTCATACATCAATGAGCTCGAAGTAACGGCGATTGTTCTTTTTTTTTTCTATTGGCCTAACCAGTCTGAATCGTGCTCTCGATTGTAGAGGAGGCCTGTGCCCTGCAGTGGTACGTATATGAGCCAATACGATACAATACAAGTATATTGAAGAATGATTTGGCATATTACACCCAGCTGCTAGCTTCATGTTTAGACTTGATGATACCTTCAGTGACACCGCGCCTTCTTTGTGGTGTACGGATTCATATACCATTCGAATCCTTGTTGAGAAATTGAAATAGAGAGATTTCTTTACCATGTTTACGTAACCACATTATCATTATCATTATTGTAGCGAAATAAATCAATAACCAACAGTTTTTAAAAATACATACATACATAAACTCACGCGTTTTTCTCAGAACGGTAGGCAGAGGTACTACCAGGACATCCACATTTCGCCTTATATGTTCCGTTCCGCAGTGATAGGGGGCGAGCCTATCACCATATCAGACACATATTCCTGGCTCCGGTCTGATAAGTAACAGAAAAATCCAATATCACTTGACCGACCCGGGATTCGAACCCGAGACTTCAGCTTTGCAATCATACCGTAATACACCTACGCCTTCGAGGCAGTTTTTGAATAAACCTCATTTTTAATCAATTTCTAGCACCAATAAATTGTAGAATACTCGTATACCTTTCATAAAATCTAATTCGAAATTATCTGTAATATGCTTAAATAAAACACTCCCACGCTTCGTGCTAATTAATTTCAGTGTTTGACGTGTCGCATGGCGCCGGATCATCAGTATTCCAAAAATAACTTTTACATCAATTAAGTAATATTAATTTATTTGATATAATTTGTGAGTTTTTATGAACGATTATGATTCGATTTGATTACCGCATCGATATAAATAGTGAGATCTGACATGTATTAGGAGTCAAGGTATTGTGGTACAAAGAACTTTCCCGCTTTTGATGAAGATAAAATAGTGCTGTTGCACCGTTAAAATTATGTGTATAATTGATATATGTATTTAGTTACTTCATCTTTAATTGTAACATAAATCATACATAGTGACACAATCTAATTTTTTTATGCCATTCATATCTTACTTGATATGTACAATAAATAGTATAAAAAATTAATTACCCGATCAGCATATTTATTAAAAAAAAAATATTTATGATTAATCAAAGAATTCCAGTTATTTTTATTCACAAAATATAGGAGCCGTATCAGAAACTTACGGGTAACAACTTTTGCAGATTTTAACTGGCTCTTACAAAAGTACATTAATTGTTTAACATTACCACGAAGAGAAATAACCAACATAACTTAAACTAACCCATGAAATTTCTGACACGACTCAAGAACTGTCGACATTGCCAAAAAGTCACATTTTACAACACTTTATATTGTCTCCACATTCCGTAGTGTCATGTAGTTTCCTCTCTCAAGGAGGAAAGAGAGATAAATGTAAAATGACAACAGCTCGAAAAATGTAGAATAAAGAAACTAAAATAATTAAAAGCCGCAGACTTGTTTATTTAATTTATTTGCTTATAATGTATCTGCAAAGAGCACAAGACCACTCGAAACTCAGTTAATTCTCAATTAACAGCATTATCTAGGTGAAATCACATCAAAATCCAAAAACAAGACGATTACCGAACATTGGACGCAATATTTCAATCGTTTTAATTAAAAACGTGCCTGAAAATAACACGAAAACGCATGCAATTAATGTAGGGTAGGTACGGGGCAACAATGCGACGAAAGTGAAAAACAAAGCGATTTGTCTCTAAAATATTGCACGAATAAACATCGGAGCGTTGCATGAGTGAAAATAAAACGCACACGTGGGCTGTGACCTCGAATACATAATTATTTTGGTCACTTTGCAATGCGAAACGGTTGCACGGAGATAGTCTGTCACCAACTGCGCGGGTTTGAGTTAGATCTGCCGGCGCCTAACACGTGGCTGGACATGTGTATTTGTTAAAACATAATCTAAAAGAAGTCCCTGATAGGTTATTCGGATTTGTCCGGATATCGCTGTAGACTATGATGAAAAATCTAGTGATCCATGTAAATGTGTCGCGTTTGTGATTAAGTCGTTTTAAAAGTGGTTGAGCCATGGTGTTGTTAGTCACGAATCAATGAACGGGCAATCTCGACGGATGCGGTACCACTATCTTACAGGAGATCGAAGTGAAGCGACAACTTTGCTGTCGCGTTTCGTTAGGTGTGTGAGATTGCCGGATGCCCAATACCCCTTTCCTCTTCCCATCCTTTTTCCTTCTCGCTCCCCTTCCGATTTGATGAGCCGGCAACACATCCATGATCCAGCGTTGTGGATGTTCATGGGCTGCAGTGATCACTTATCATTAAGTGATCTGATTGCTCGTTTCCCTGACCTATGCAATAAAAAAGTCATTGTGGAAATGTTTGGGAGTTCTGTAAGTTAATAGTAACTCTACATAGGTTCAGTAGTGAATTCTTGTGGCTGATAATTATTAAATTACCTTATGAAAATATTATATCTTTAAAGCATAAATTGCTAACGAAATAAAATGTTTAATCTTTCAGCAACATGAATAAAAATGAATTAGTCATTGTGGTATGAAGAGATTACAAGAAATCTACTTTAACTAATGTGCTTTCAGTGTACGCGATGTAATGTACAGAGAAATATTAGAAATTTAATTTGTATCGAGTTGTTTGTGACTTGTTGAAAAATGTACAGCCTCTATTTCATTCATTTAGACTCATAAATTCGTATTTTTATAGATCTCGTACTCGTTTCTAGAAAAAAATCTAGATTACAACACTCCTCATTAGTCAATAATAATTATTGCTACTAATGTTATAAATTCGAATGTTTGTTTGATAGTTACACTTCACGGTTTAGCTGCTCCAACTCTTCCAGTAAGTCTCTGTAGCGATCCATGGGGGAGGACTATGTTCAGCTAATCCACTAATCATAATAAAATGTACTCTACATGTTTTCAAAAGTGCAGAAAAGTGTGTACAATGCCTCTCATCTAGGACAAACTGTTGCCGAGGGATACAAAAGAAACCTTTTAGAATTATTTTTGTATCTGCCATCAACCTTAATTAATTAATAATACCTGCCTTAACGCGAACGAAACCGCAGGAAAAACCTAATCCTTATAAAATCGAATTATGAGGAATTTTCATTTTCTAGGATCGGGACTAGCTTCAGCGAGTATTTTAATAACCCAGAGTTCTAGGAACTATAAAATTTAATTACATAGTTATTGGCTCTGCTATTAACGTCTAACTGGAAGATTATTTTCTAATATTTAATTAAGTATAAAATTTTAAGATAACATTTAAGTTTATCATCCAAATAATTATCTTAGTACTGCTTCAAGCCTGAGGTATATATTTATTGAAATTAAATTTAACCTCAATTTATCCAGTTTTTTACCTTTTTTTATTGCATAGGTCCGGCGAACGAGCACCTAAACAGGTCACCTGATGGTAAGTGATCACTGCCGTCCATAAACATCCACAACGCTGGATCATGGATGTGTTGCCGGTCTAATTAGAAGGGGAGCGGGAAGGAAAAAAAATGGGGAGAAAAAAGAGGTAAAGGACATCTGACAATCACACTCACCGATCGAAACGACACTTACAAATTATAAAATCTGAAAAGTATTATCGTTTTCCAGTCTATGGTACGAATTTCAGTAATTGTTTCAAAATCACTTCGCCTAATACTTTTGGCACTAACAATCAGCACATTATTCGCTACATGTAGACAAGATATTTTATAAATCTCTCTTGTTGCTAGAATTTTTCAGATGCTGTGTTATTTATTTTGTGCCTAGCGTATGACGTCACACCGACCAATGCCAACATTATTGTCTAGAACAGCAGTCTTCAAGTAGGTGTGGTGTACACACCTAGTTTTATATTTGCAACCTTGATTCGAATTTCGGCGCTGCTCTATTTAATGTTATAGTGTTTGGCGTATTTTTTTTATTTGTCACTCATATTTTTGTTAAATTACATTGTACGAATTCATTTGTTTTGCTTTGATGCTTTATGATTGAACCGATAATCTTGAAATTGCATTCGCATTGTTAGAAAAAACATTAAAGTACACAGGGTAGTGGTAACATTCGTGTAGAAAAATATACTCTTTGTAAATAATAGAAAAAACAGCCTTTTATGTTTAGATTAATGCCGACAACTTAAATTGATTGACAAAAGGAAAATCTAGTCTTTGATAATGTATATGATGGTATGCACCACTAGATCGTCATAAATATAATCTTATATAAAACTAAATAATAATGGACTCTTCGATTCATTATCAGCCCGGAGTCAGGAATTTGTGCCCGATATGGCGATAGGCTCGTTCCCTATCACATCGTAGGACGGAACACACAAGGCGAAATATGGGTGTCATGGTGGCACCTCTGCATACCCTTTCTGGGAAAAAGGCGTAACTTTACCTATGTATACATATATAAAACTACATTCTATTAATAGCCATGCTTTATATTTTACACATACTTTCAGATCATTTGATTTTATAAATTTTTTTTCTACTCAGTTTCTATTTATTGAAATAAACGATCGCTTCGGTTTACTGCGTTGCGTTGATATATTAGCCTATATTATTACTACCACGGAAGAGGGAAAACATTATTACTGATTCATAATCTGTTTTTAAGAAATTTGACGTCAAATGCCGCTGTCGGTAAATCAATGACGCATAGCAAATCTGTAGTCCACACGTTATAAAATTATAATTGAAAGAAAATATTAGCGTTGATGGTATTTGTAGATATTATATGCTTATACTTACGTTATATGGACTATCCAAATCTGTTGTTTGCGCTATATAAAGCAGGGGTTCCGAAACTGTACGTCGCGTGTCGATGCGACTGAGTTGAGTAAGCCAAACTAGAGCAGCGTTATGAAAAACTAAGTTCGAAAAAGCAAGCATAAACTTCCCATTATCAGTTAGCCAAAAATAAAATAAATATATATTAAATTTTGTTATTATTTTGTAATAATAATATTTATATCTACTTAGACTTTTCCCGATATCCTGTTATTAGGGTAATATTAAATCTGGCAAGGATTTTTCGCAGGAAAATAGCAAATTTTCACGGCGTCACAGTTCAAATAAGTTGAGGAATCCCTTATATAGCGCAACTGGTTGAGAATGGGTTGTCATTTGCCCTGCTATTATTTTTTTTAGGTCCGTGTTGAGATCAAAAAGTCTCACGTAGTTTTGTATAACCACGACACAGGACTTGGTAATTTAGAGTCACTCTCAAGAATCGCTAGTTAAAATGATCACTGCTATAAATGTAATCCAATCCAATCCATCAGCCAAAGAAAGTCCATTGCTGAACATAGGCCTCTCCTAATGATTTCCACAGCGACCTGTTGGAGGCAACTTGCATCCAGCGCCGTCCCGCGACCTTTACCAGGTCGTCTGACCACCTAGTGGGTGGCCGTCCCAAGCTGCGCTTTCCGCCTTGTGGCCTCCATTCGAGAACTTTTTGGCTCCATCGGCCATCAGTTCTCCGTGCTATGTGCCCCGCCCATTGCCACTTCAACTTGCTAAATAAATAAATTTAAACTATTCCATTAATTCCACTAGCAAGCGTTTTAAATAAAATTATGCAAATAAAATACAATAGTTGAAAAACTCCAAGCTTCAAAGTATTATCGCAACAACAAACGAACTGTAATTAAAAATGTTTTAGTGAAATGGAAAGACTTTTAAAGTTGGGTCAAAAAGTTTCCATTTGAAATTTTCTATCCGCAGATGTGTTTGTAAAACTCGAACAAATACTTTAAGTTAGAACTACAAGTACTAAGTCTTGCGAAGATAAAAACAATTCTATTCTATTAAAATGCGCTTTGTCCGTGTTTTTGTTTTAAATTGGTGCGATAAATTAATTAAAATTATTGACAGCCTCCGTTGCGCAGTTGTTTAGATGCCGGCTGTAAAACGAGAAGCCGCGGGTTCGATCCCCGCATCGAAACATAGATTTGTGTGATCCACAGGTATTTGCTTCAATTCGGAGTATTTGTGAGACCGAAAAGTGTTTCGTACTTTCTGATACCCACGACACAAAACTCGATCTTAGTGTGGGGTCAGAACTATGTATGTGGCTGTTCTATTTATGATTATTATTTAATATAATGCACCTAATGGTTAGTGTACTCGTAGTTCGATTCAGATGGGGTAAGTACCAACGCGACATTGCTATCGTCTCGTTGGTCGATACATTTATGTGAGTCTCTATTACGGATCCGTAATCGCTATTTACGGTAGTCACTCTCAATGCAAGTGGAACGAATATCATACCAATTGCATCGTTATACTCGTATACTATACAATATATTACGTACAGAAGTGAAATATAAATGTAATCAAAATTAAAATATTGATATACAAATATATTAGCAAAAAAATCATAATAGTGACTGTTTCAAGCGCCGATAAGATTGGTCATGATTTTTTTTACATTTCATGTACAAAAATATAAAATAGCAACGAAAAAAATAAAAGGTTCGCTACACACAGTCGGACCAGGCGCAACGGATAGCATTTAATTAAGAACCACAAAACAAAAAATCAAAAGCGAAACACCGAACATTGCAAAGCAAAAACAGATGAAATAAACGATGACTTTTAATTAGTCCAATGCTGTGCTCTGAAGAGTCTTCTGGGGGAATTTTATTACACTAAATGTACAGGGGAATGGAATGTACGCGAACATCGAAATATTTTACTAGACCCGACATTGCTTACAAAACCAAAACCATGAGAAACTAGTAAGTGAGAGGAATATAGTGTGACTATGTAAGAGTGACAGGGACAATAACAACGTTACTAGAGTAGATTTCGTGACAAAATCAGTGCGCACTGCTTATGTACCAACCTGGATCGCGGCAAACTAGTAGAGCGAGAGGGAAAATAATGTGACTGCGTAAGAGTGACGGAGACAGAAGCAAAGTTACTAGAGGGACATTATGAACAAAATCTGTGAGCACTGCGTATGTTCCAACCTGAAACGCGGGAAACTAGTAGAGCGAGAGGGAAGATAATGTGACTGCGTAAGAGCGACGGAGACAGAAGCAAAGTTACTAGAGCGGACATTATGAACAAAATCTGTGAGCACTGCGTATGTTCCAACCTGAAACGCGGGAAACTAGTAGAGCGAGAGGGAAGATAATGTGACTGCGTAAGAGTGACGGAGACAGAAGCAAAGTTACTAGAGCGGACATTATGAACAAAATCTGTGAGCACTGCGTATGTTCCAACCTGAAACGCGGGAAACTAGTAGAGCGAGAGAGATGATAATGTGACTGCGTAAGAGTGAAGGAGACAGAAACAAAGTTACCAGAGTGGACATTATGAATAAAATCTGTGAGCACTGCGTATTTACCAACCAGGACCGTGGGAAACTAGTAGACCGAGACGAAGATAAGATGACTGCACAATAGTGACAGAGACAAACAAAGATACTAGAGCGAGTAATTATAGTGACAAGTGTGCGCATTGGATATGTACCAACTATAGTATTTCTAATTCAAGAAGTCTCATTTGACATTTCATACTTTTATCATAAATAACTTTGTGAAGACGTAACTCACACAATTTCAATAAAACTTTCCGTAAAACCATAGAATTATGAAGCTATTCTTATTTTATTACAGGATTTACAATCCATAATAACTAAATTTAAATATAAATCCTTTAAATAAAGCAAAACAACCATTTTAAACAACATACTTTTTTACTAGACGTCATTACAAAGTCACGTCTACGCATAATCGGTAAAAATATAGAAATAATCGAGCAATTTTAATCCAGTTGTTTTCTAATTTTAAAAAGTAAGTAATGTAAATACAATATATAAACCTAAGAGAATCAGCAATCGAAAAAGGCTTTCAATTGTATCCTTCGTATTATAAATTTGGCACGCACATATACAAGTTTTCCTTGGTATTTGTTAATTTATTCGATTAATTTATTTTATTTTTGTCAAATTTACTAAAGATAATCGTAAAAAGAGTTTTGGGAAATATTGATTTTTATCTTTTCTTTAGAACTGCATAACTGAAAAAATTGCAGGTCGATACAGACGTCCGAAGTATACAAATATAGTAGAAGACCAAGATTCAGAAAAATAAGATTTCAACGCAGGATTTCGTAGAAATTTAGGGTTTTATAGTGCGTTCCATACATCAAAAATCTAAATTATTATTTTTAGCCAAAATTATAGGGTTAAACAAAAATGTACAACGAATAAATATTGTAAGGAATGATAATATCGAACCGTTGGCGTCAAAATAAATTGGAAATTCCGAAAAAAATCGTGTCACAAAAAATTGCCATTTCGACTCAGTGGGCCGGGCCGCTAGTAATAAATAAATCATTGCTTTTGTTCCTTAATACTAAAGTGACTTATGCAATTGTGGATGTCTCGTTAGGATAAAGATGTACATAAAAAAAAACGAAATAATGTAAACTAAAAATATAAACTGTAATCGATTAAGAAATACAAACAAATAGTATCGATATCTCGTTAATAATCGGATATTGTACTAACCGATTTATTTGACATCATCCCTATTTCACAATTTTGAGATATGTCAAATGGAACTTTTAAAATTAGATAGATTATAAGGCCGCGGGAAACTAGTAAAACGAGAGGGAAGATAGTGTGACTTGGAAAGACTGATAGGGACAAACAAAGATACCAGAGTGGACAACCCAAACAAAATCTGTCGACTCTGCCTGCTCTGTAACCTGTGTACTAACTAGGACCGTGGGGAATCTAGTATAGCGAGTGACAGATAGTGTGACTGCGAAAAATACCGAAAGAAAGATGCAAGAACGGATGTCGGAAACAAAATAATAACCAAATACCAACAAGGACCATGGGAAACCAGTGAACAAGATGGAAGATTTGTGACGGCGTAAGTGTGACAGAGAGGGATATATACATACTGCACCTTTACAATGTGCCTTCTGGTATACTCGTAATGTTACCTCAAAAGTACGTAATCAGTTCCATACGAGACATTTGAGAATGCAGTGAGAACAGGCACTTAGGTTTTCTATTAGAATGCATGTTATGCAATTTTCTTATTTCTTCCATGGTTTGGTCTTGTGTCGACTGCATTTTCAATTTATGTAGAGGACCATGAAAAATTTAAATTATATTTAGCGTGCGATAGATATCAAAATTGATGAAAGATTCAATACATACATTATCATAGATAGTTATAACAGTTGATTCAGAACATTCTAAAGGGGTTATGTATATTTATTTATAATGTTACTACATACAAAATATACACATATTTATGTACCTTTAGATAAAACTTCTGTAAAAAACAATCCATTAAAAATTAATCCTATGGTACTAATTTGGTCATTGCACACGATGAAGAATAAAATATTGCTTAGATATTTAGCAATAATAACATCATAAAAAATAGTAAAACGATTGAAATTCATCGAATAAAACAATAAATAATACTATTATTAACTGTATCAGATGTTTGATAGAAAGAAGCCTTTCTAAAGCCAACAAATTAGGTTCAATCTTAGGTCTTACTCATCGGTATTCTATCAAGACTTTAGTGGCTTCTTTTCTATTCGTCTTTTATTTTGATTGAATTATACCTAGCATCATCTTTATATGCCAAAACAATTGCTATTTATTGAAATGAAACGAATTCTTACGGATTTTATTGCGAATTTAATTTACAAAATTGTAACAGTCACTAAGCGGATGACTAATACCTCAGTCCGCCCTGTGTCCAAGGAAACTGTAAAGTGATCGAAACGTCGGGGAGTTAAAAAATGTAAAAACTAAATTAAATTCCCGATAAAATCCGTAAGAATTCGTTTTATTTCAATGTGTAACATTCGCGTAAACCTAAGACAACATGATTGCTATTTAATTTAGTAAAACACTATATAAGAAATACCAAAAACTTTGCCAAAAACAATAACGTTGTAACAAAAGAAACTAGGATTTTCACATTAAAAATCTTGAAAAACATTTTGTCCCCTTGATTTACAGAGATGTCAAAATTATGTAAATTGTGGCAGCCAGTTTATTATCTCGTCCGTTAAGCATTTTTTTTTGTGAAACTTCGCTTTTTTTATTAAAATCAATTGTTTCCTCGCCCTGATTCTAAAAGCATTTTGAATATTTTTAACGCTGAAGAAGAAATAATGTGTTCAATAGGTACATATTGTTTTAAAGGTTGAATTTTATTGTTAAGGCGCCTTTTCGTATACGAATCGACAATTTTTTATAATATTGTGTATTAACCTCTTTCTTAGAAAATTTTCTTCCAAGTCATATAGTAATCTTTATTATAAGTTTTATGGTGTAGTTTAAAAATAAAAATCAATTTATGAACGCAAAAAAATATGTGCTATTCAAAATTGTACTTATGTACTTTTGGATTTTATTTACAGCCAGAAAAAATATTACAATATACTTGATAGTATGCGCAGTAAAATTCAAATAGATATCTCTACCAAACATACAATTTTATCGATTTACTCGAAGCCGGATTTAAAAAAGCTGAACCCGAAAACCCTCGCGCTGGACAGCCTCCGTGGCGCAGTTGGTCAGACTGCAGTGAAACGAGAGATCGCGAGTTCGATCCCCATACCGAGACAAATGTTTGTGTGAACCACAAGTATTTGTGTCGGGTCTGGGTGTTTGTGAGACCGAAAAGTATCTCGTAGTTTTTGATACCCACGACTATACTTTACTATACTCGTTCTTAGCGTGGGGTCAGGACTATGTATGTGACAGTTGGGTGCATTTGTTTATTTATATTTATTTACGTGCATTAACAATACTCTGCCACCAAATCAAAGTTAGCACACAAACTACTACAAGATATCAGCGCTCAAATCTTTACACCGAACTTTGCTTCATTGACCAAGTGGCGATCGTCTCCGGACCATTTTAATTAACCATACTGATATATAGATCGTAAATGTTCTCTAGGCTATTAACCCCGTGCAGGCGAAACAATTTTCAAATGCATCGTGTTACCCATGAAATTCCGGTAAGTATGTATTTTGGATTGAATCCAAAACAATTAACACCGTGAGTGTTGCGTTGTATGCCAACGGCTTCGGAATTGAGAGAAACGCTCCAAATGCATTTACTACTGTCTAGTTTGTACATTTTAACACTTGATTTAACTAAGCTATTGTGTTTAATAATGCTGATTGTTATGTGCTTCGAAATAGAAGCGGTGATGTAACTGCGAATTTGGTGGTTTTGGCGTTTGAGTGGAAGTAAGAAAATAGGGAATTGTTTTTCGTGCAGTAGGTATGATTTAACCACTTTTATGGACTGATACATATACAGATATGATTTAAATACGAGTATGTCATAGATTAACAATAGAGGTTATGTCTTATGAGCGTCGTAATCAATCGGATTATAGTAATTTTTGTATGATATACCTAACTCACAAAATGTCAAAAAGTATGTTGTATTTTATGATAATGTTTTTACTGACTTACATAAAATTAAACTGATAAAAAACGAGACACATTGAAGAATAAATAATTAAAATATTCAAAACATAGTTTAAAGTATAAAGTCTGCATATACAACTGGATGTTGAATTCACATTTGATTTTATCTAAGTGGTAGAACCTCGCAGCCAATTTCGTCTAGTCAAAATAAGCCGCTTAGGTACCACTGCCTCAAGCAGTGAAGTAACTCCTTTGCCATTGCTTTTCATTTGCTGAGTTGTGGTAGAGCTCGATAGTTTTTGATGAAAGGTTTCTAGTATTAGTTTATAGCATACCTCTAGTCGTGGATGTTGTGGCAGGTATTACAAACCATTGGATTATCAGTTTGCTGTTTTGATTTTTTTGTTAAGTCATACATACATACATAAACATCACGTTTATATCCCATAAGGGGTAGGCAGAGGTGCAACCAAGACACCCATGTTAGTGCATGGCCACTCTGTCAAGAGTTTAGGACTGCGAAGAAAAAGAAGAAGAAGCGTGCCTAAAAGACTCGCCGAGCTCCGGAGCTCGGTGTCAATGCTTTGCTTGCCACTGTTGATCTTGGCTGACAGGAGTTGCAGCGGCGTGTGTGCGAGAAAGTCTCTAGAAGTCAATTTTGCCTAAAATAAGCCGTCTCTCAAACAGTGACGTCACAGCGTTGCTATTGCTTTCATACACTGAGTGGTGCTGGGGCTCTATAGCTTTTAATGGATGGCTTCTAATATGCCTCTGGTCTTGGATGTTGTGTCAGTTATTACGGACCATAAGGTTATCAGATTGTAAGCTGTTTTGTTTTGTTTGTTAGTTTTCCGTCTGGAAAAGACTAGTTGACATTAACTAACTATTTGACATATTGAATTCGTAGAGGACCGAATTCGTAAATTTTTTTAGACTAAGTACCTCGTGTATATTCATAATAATAAAATGCGCAAAGAATTTTAGAAGATTTTTCATAGAGTATTTAAAAGCCACCTTTTAAAAAAAAGGCTATTGTCAATTATTGTTCAAAAAACTTTTTATATGAAAATATGTTATACAAGATTTACAAATAATTATATCTTAAGTACTTTTTAGTCCATTTCCCTCATTTTTTCCCTTATCTTTGGTATTTTAAGTGCTTCCAGTTTCCGACACAAAACATCTTAATTCACTGAACAACAAACATTTGTTACCGGCTGAATTTCTCAGTAAAATAAACATTCCGAATAAAATTATTCAGTTGTGTTGCCAAAGAAAACATGTCTTGTTAAAAACATTGCTTCATTGTACGTACCCTCATTATGTATTATGTTTATGGCTGTCTATTATAGATGACGTGTGAAATCCATGCATGAAAACGGATGAGTATAAATGAATGGACATAATATTGTATCACTTGGCAACAAGCCGATTGGGGCATGTCCATTGCTTTGTAGGTATAAATGGTGCTTGAAATTTCTATGGAGAAATTCTTCGAAGTCAATGTACATTGCTATAATATATTACTAAGTGGTACCAAACGAAACAAAGTGGTGAAGCCACACTATTGTTATCTTCGATTGCAGTAAGAAAGTCCCGCTTGACCGGTTTGGTACCGCTGTCTCACTGAAAACTGACGTAAACGACGACTTCGATATTGTATTCCGTTTGGAAAACAAAAGTGTAATATATCTTTCCTACTCTCATCACTTATTCTTCCCTTTCCTCTCATTTCAAGAGGCATGTAGTGCTTCCAACATCCAAAAAATAAAAAAACACTGACGCTTCACATCGATTTTCTGTAATTAAAAACATTCTATGGGAAAGAATTTACCAGTCTTTTTAATTACTACGTCATGTGATTAAAAGACTCATCCATCAACGTATAAGGTAATGTATTAAGACTCGGTTGCAATGTGACGTTAGAAACTAGGAGTGCGAGGGTCGGAACAATCGAAGGGCCGAGGTAGATTAAGATCTAACCCCTCTTAATCGTAAATGAGGACAGCAGTGGGACATGTATGGGCTGATAAAGATAAATAGATAATGTAGAGGTGGAATTAGGATATATCCTCTAAGGCTGAACGATGCGAACAAGTTATTTAATTATGATAGCCACCGTGGCACAGTCGGTGAAAAGTTGCATTTGAAAACAACTGCCTCAAGTTCAACTATCGCTCTGAAGCAAATATTTATGTAAATATCAAATATCTAATTTTAGCTTACTTGATATTTGGAAATAATAACTCTCAAGCCATTAGTGATTTGGCACAATAAATGTGTCTTTTTCTCAGTTGAAGTCTAGCAATAAACTAGCGTGTACAAAAATCCGTGCCCAGCAGTCGGGTGTATAAGGGCTCATATTAAAGCCGTACTACTACACAATTTCCTTGATTCCGGTAAACAAACTCGCATCGAACATCTAGTCTTGGCAGTAATTCAGCAACACACTGTAGTGAATGAGAAGGTACAATGACCTGCAGCAGTCTATTTCAAGCGCCGATATTAATTAGCGCCCTCTATACATTTAGTACGTAAGCATAGCGGTGCAGACGTTTTGTGCGGTGATTTATTTACATGCTAATTAATTTAATGGCATTTAACCATCCATCATTTAATACGGTGTGGCGTCGCGTCCATTGAAATCTGATGTATGTATTTATTTGTATGGTGTGGTTGTTGGCTTATATTGAACAAGTTGAAATTAATTTGGTTTTTTACACAGACAATGAAATGTGAATATATTGATATTGTTGATAAGGGTATTGCAATCCAAACAGGCTGTCTCTCGTTGGTCTACAAAATTATGCCGGTATACTCGAAATCGGATATACATAGGCTAAACTCGTAACACTACACATTTCTCTTTCACACATTTTCATTTCTCTCCTTTCCTTAACAGAACCACGCGTGCTGACTTGCGAAGCCACAGCTTGACGGTCCAGACCATCTCATCCCTCCTTCCTATAATCCTGGGTCCTTCCGCCGTAGTGTGAAGAAGCATCTCAGCAGGTCGGCATAATTGTGTCGAATGGCATGGGACCGCCGTCTGATGCCATTCGATACTCTGTCTGGACGGCATTTGCACTTACCATCAGGTGCAGTGCAGTCATTATGCCGTGCCAGTGTAAAAAAAAATGGTAGATGAAGCCTCATTTACACGGGGAGAGTTTCTCACTTCGAAGATACGATTATCGTAAGAATATAAAAAAGTTGCATCGTGTAAAAGTTTGTCAGAACACAAGAATCTATGGCGGTTATGTCATGCGATAATCGCATACGATTCTCGCGGCGAGATACTCTCCCCGTGTAAATGGCGCTTTAGTAAATCGAGTGTTTTACTATCGTACTGTGATGATGTAAACAAAGATTTTCAATTTGATTTCAGAAATTCAACGCAACTTGTGTATCAAGTATGAACAACTTCAGTGACAAACTTTCAACCAAATGTCCCTCCAAAACACCTTAGGCTCTCTGTCCACTGCAACGTAGCGTAGCATACCCGAGTAATGAAAATATCAAATATATTGTTCTTTGTATAAATTACTATGGAACGCTGCTCTCTATACCGTTCTGTCACCGTCCAATGAGGGTACACAGGAATTCAAATTCTCATCAAACACGACAATGTGCCTAATACGCAACGAGTAAAACTGCTAATACAATATAATATATCTGATAACAAATATTGTATACCTGCCAGAATCCAAATGCTTGCCTACTGTTGCTATTCAAATTCTACGGATTAAAATAAACTAAGAATCACACTGATGTTTTGGACCATTTCTAGTAAATCACTAATCAGCTGGCTTGATTTTATCACTTCAGAATTTAGTTTCCTAATATAATAATATAAATCAAGTAAAATAGAATTATCGATCTCTCCTAATTCGAAATAACAAATGAAATTGATTATTATAATTAGCAAGTAGGTCAATAAAAATCGTCTGATGGATAAATCTATGCGTATAGCTAACCAAAAAGTTTTTAGTAAGCTACGTCGTAGTGGACAGAGAGCTTTATCACCAAGACTCATAATTCAAAAGTATTGAACGTCCGTCATAATAAATTACCATACGACAGCCAAGTCGCCGACAAGGGGTGGTCGATATGACTCGGTCAATATTTGATGGGGTCGCCAGTTACTTGGATACGGCGGTAATACAAAACCTGTATTGACCGATTGGCCGTTGAATATAGCACGGAATATAAGGAAACGTGTACTACTTTTATAAAAATAACTTTTATTGAGAACGCCTGTTATGTATTTCAATTACAAATTTTATTGTGATGATGATTTTATTTCTGTACATTGTAGTCGTCCATCCTTAAAATAAGAACGAAAATTGTCATTTTTTTTTACTTCATTGAGCGAAAATCTATTTAAAAACGGACTAGATTATCGAGATGGACGTCGTAGTTTCGAATTCTTGGCATTCTTCTAAGTTCGAGACGCATTTAAAAAAATTGCCATCTATGGTTGACTTAATGAATCCATTGTCTTAGTCTAAAAGCTGGACTGCACCAAGACTTGGATCAGTGAAAAAAATAATTTTAATATCTCAATTATTTTGGTCTCAAAATAAAAAAACATTTTTCATTTTCAAAAGAGTGCTTAATAGCTGTAGTTTATTTTACTAATCTTTTTCATAAATACAAAACAAACTTACAATTTACAAAGTACACAAACCTAACAAAGAACAGTACGAAGAGTATAAATAGGCTCGTGAATTAATAAATAGCCAGCGGCGTAACCGCCATGGAAATGGACTTCTTATGTAACAACGCGCTCAATAATTCAATACGTAGTTCCAAGTAACCGTTTTACATTCAATTTTAATAGGCGAAGTTTGGTCCTTCGAGCCGGATGTTTGCGTTATTTTTTATTTTCCCGCTCTACGTCTACTTTTCTGTAAAGGCTACGTTTGGAATATAAATTCTATGTCCAAAACGTCTGGAATTAAACAATGTTTGATGTTATTCGCATCAGTCCGGATAGCGACTGGCGTATGTAGAAGCTCCTGATATACGTGTGAACTACGTATGTGTGTCGCGTTTCGGGATCATCCGGGATACATCCGGACATAATGAGGCCGGCATAATTTTGTTTTGAGATACTCTATTTGTAGCATTTCACTTCATCAAGTATAAAGTCATCGCTTGGTCGTGCCGGTTGAAAAAAAATAATTTTGCATTTCACTCTCACCCAGAGTTACAATTAGGTATCGGTCACTTTATACTTTGTAGATATAGCTATGGTAATTCAAGTTTATGGACTAATATCTGCAAAATCGTAAAATTTTAAAGAACCGATTAAAGTAATTCCAGTTTGTATATCAAAGTTGATAATTTAATTGAAATTTGTGTTGATTTGTTTGCATAGCTGAAGTTGAGAAGGGTCTGGCATATTAATCCATCTGAGAGCCTTGTGGACAGAGGTTGCAAAGATACTTAAAAATATGGAGGTATACAAATTAATTATCGCTCACTTTAACGGTCAATTAAACATACTGGTTGTTAGGAAACCGCTTTCAAAAACCAAGAAATTTCCCTAAAATCCGGTAAATACAGGATAACCCAAGACGATTAACTAGTGAGGGGAGATAGACCAAACTATGAGGGAATAGCAAAAAAAATATAGTCCTATCATAGGACTATAATTTTAAATTTATCATAAGACCATATGACTATTGTGTCATTATTGTCCTATCTGTGTCGTCATAGTTTGATCTATCTCCTGTTACCCGTTTGTCGTCTACTTCTGGGACGCCCTATATATACCTGGGAGTACTCTCAACATTTTCTAGGGTTTGTAGTCTAGTTGTGAACTAAGGTCTGAATCCCTTTCAGTCATAGAAATGGACAGTGCCTAGCCGTGCGATTCATACTATGAGCCATGACGATATATTATATTAATTTATTTTAGGTACAGGTAGGTAGATAGGTATTACGGTATGATTGCAAAGCCGAGATCTCGGATTCGAATCCCGGGTCGGGCAATGATATTGTATTTTTTCCATTTCGTGATTAGTTGAAGTTAGGAATTTGTGCCCGATTTGGCGATAGGCACGCCCGCTATCACATCATGAAACGGAACTCACAAGTTAGTGAGAGTCCTGGTACCATCTCTGCCTATCTCTTCTGAAAAAAGGGGTGAGTTTATGTATGTATGTATTTTATGTATATTGTCATGTCCAGTTACTTATCATTTCTGACCGAAACCAAGGCTTTGTAAGTGTTATAAATAATTCATTAAGCGAATTATGCGCCAAAATTAAATAAACATAGCGATTATTCAGACGCTAATATAATTATAATATATATTGATTTGAATCAAAATGGTCAATAACTCTCCAAAACTGAAATAAAAATTATACAGTTTGCTACTAACCCAACCCTAGTCTTAAAAAACTCATTGGAAAGATAATTACAAGAAAAAAAAACTTTTTGGGCTATCACAAGGCTGCTAGCAAAAAGGTCCTAATTTCCCAATAAATACTCATTATGTATTCCAAGTCCGTACGTAGTTTATTTGGTGGATCCCAAGCGCAATTTTTTTTCTCCGCGATTTTTTTCTCTTTGTAAAATATATTAAAAACATGGGCTGACTTAAATTGAAGCCCACTTAATGTCTATCTGTCCTTGGATGTCCTGTTATTATTGATTGTGTATTAGCTAACTATGATAATGATTTTTGTTCCTAACACGATATTTTATGGTGATGTCTTGCATTAAGTATAATAATAATAGTATAATATTATTTAATATTATATTATATTATTATTAAATATTTGTGTGATCCACAGGTAATTTTCTGGGGTCTGGGTGTTTGTGATCCCGAAGTCTCTCGTGTTTCCTGATACCCACGACACAGGACTCGATCTTAGTGTGGGGTCAGGACTATGTATGTGACTGTTGGGTGTATTTATTTATTTAGTATCTTAAAATTGATTATGTCGGAAATCTGTTT
The DNA here is from genome assembly GCA_033459515.1 of Theretra japonica. Classification (NCBI taxonomy): domain Eukaryota; kingdom Metazoa; phylum Arthropoda; class Insecta; order Lepidoptera; family Sphingidae; genus Theretra; species Theretra japonica. The sequence goes on along the minus strand of CM065938.1, from coordinate 3,277,123 downwards.
CTAACAGCCCCCGTGGCGCAATTGGTTAGACTGTTTTGAAACGAGAGGTCGTGGGTTCGATCCCTGCACCGAGACAAATGTTTGTGCTAACCACAAGTATTTGTGTCGGGTCTGGGTGTTTGTGAGACCGAAAAGTCTCTCGTAGTTTCTGATACCCACAACACAAGACTCGATCTATGTGTGGGGTCAGGATTATGTATGTGACTGTTGGAAGTATTTATTTATTAATAATATTACATAAGTATTGCATACCTACTTCGAGTCCTAAAATAAACATTTTATTTAAAATAAATACACGTAGAAGTTACACAACATTAACACAGCCCGTGTTCTCCTTAACCGTTCTATGACAATATTATTTATTCATGAACAATTTGCGATGCAATCAGGTCAGGTATGGGCCCTTACGACGTCAAAACGCGATTTCACTTTGATAAAATACGATTATAAACTTCGCTGGCGTCTTTGTGTTTTTATAAATATCGTTTAGATGAAACGTTTCCTCCTTTTACGTAATAAAAATGTATAAGGGTGTTTTATATGGTAGGGGATGGTTTTCTTGTTATTTTTTATATAATAATACTGTCAAGACAAAGTTACTGCAGTGCACAGCACAGATATATTATATCTATGAAAAATGATCCCACTTGAAATTACTAGATACAGAGATCGAACTTGTGACCTTATGTTTCACAGCTGGAATCATAATCCACGTATACAGGATATATCCAGACTGCGACCGAAAAGGAAGCCAGGTGGTATTAGTATATTATCAGTATATAGTAATATATAGTATATAGTTATCAGTATTAGTGACTTCAGACACAATGTAACTAAAAAATTCGCAAAAAGTAAAGCGACAAATTTTATAATATTTTTTTACTTATCGTCGTATTTGGATAGTAAATACATCGTTTCCCGAAAATAATAAAAAACACCTTTTTGTTTTTAAACCATATTGTTGTAGCTAAAATTATAATTTAAACCCTTGCGTACAATAGGTTATTTACCATCAAAACACGTTGATATTAAAAATATTGCCAAAAACAACCTGACGATTTATTTGAGAAATTTTTAGTTTGCATTGTGTCTGTAATCACTAAAACTACACTGTGGCTTCGTTTTCAGTCGCAGTCTTGATATACCCTATATAAAAAGGTTAACCAAAAAGATTATCAAACATTGTCATAAAAATACTGGCAATAATGTCAAATATATTTTTAAAACGTCGACGTGTCCCTACGAAAAATTCGCCGTCAGTAGTAAGACAAATGGCGGAGCAATGTGACTGAAATTTTAGTTAATATTTTGTGTTGTGTGTTTTTTTATTTTTTTATGTAGTCTTTATATTTCGATTCTCTTTATTTTGATTTTGTACGAAATTTTTAGTGTTGGACCACGTCATTCACGTATCACACGTTATACCGTGACTCTGTTCGAGTTTTGTGAATTATTCCAGTGTAGAAGTAAGTGGATTTATTTATTATAATATATTTATTGACATCTTCACATTATCCTGCACACGATGGAGATTAATTAAACAATTCCAGTGATATGTGAAATCCGCCAATCTGCAATGGGCGAGCGCGGTTGAATGTGGCCTAAGCCAGCTCAAACAAACTTGCGATAGTAGACTCTCTTTTATTCAGCAATATGTTCCCATGAATTATTATTTCATTCTTTAGGCAAAAATAGAATAGAAATATCAAAATTCCTGAAAATTCTGATAAAATACGAGCGGCAATGAGAGAACAGAACATAACTAAAATTGAAGAAAAAAATTGATGTGTTCGTATAATCTAAGTAAATACATAATTTTACGATGCAACAGATTCAATACAATTTTATAATCGTACTTACTGTTAGCCTCAATTCCCTATCAAATTGTAAGGCGATTTTGAGGCGCAGTATTCCAAATTAGCGCATTATGCCAACATTTAGCTTTGATTATTATTAAGAAGTTAACTCTGACAACATTTGTAACGTACACCTAAAGCATTGAAATACTTACTAAGCAAACTGTAAATTAACAAGTTATTAGATTTCTGCTTGATTTGGCCTTAACGCTGCTTTTGACATCAAGGGGCATAAATATTGGATGTAGGTACACCTACTATTTTCATCTCTGTCCCTCCCCTTGATGTTACAAGCGTGGTTATATATAATGTATGTATAAAATATGGAATTAGCGAACTATGGAAGCAAAACGGTTCCGTCTCATACCAAAATTGTGACATACGGAATTTAAAACGCACCAACTTGTACAACATTCGAAACTGCTATAAAAAATAATATTAAGATTTCATAGGCAATACAATTTTTAATTATTAATTGTTTTGTCTATATTATTATTATTATTATTGAATTCCTGCATTATATTACATGTTTCTTTTTTCAAATATTTTAATAACACGGTATGTTACTTACGTTTTACTTCTGCCTTAATTTGTCCCATACATTTGTACATAGTTGTGTCTCTACAGGACTTCAACCTCCTCAACGATGGAGACATTTGAAAGATATAATTCACATCACAATACATTCATTCACCATTAAAGTACGTGTCAACTGACTTTTTAATACACACGTGAATGCGAAAAAATAGTTTTTCCCTAGGACTCGAATCTGCCAACATAATCGCAACAGGTCCCCCCTAGATTTTTACCCAAATATCGCCACGCATTTTATAATAAATCCCCACTTAGTGACCAGTTCTCTGCGATAAAGTGTGATACAACAGTATAAGACCGTATCTTAAATTGGTTCAGTTCGACGCAATATCATTCACTATGTTTACACGTATAAGTCTCATCGGGATTTTAATCGGCTTACCGTTTCGACACAGTAACATTCTCTCGAAAAAGCTCCCCCCTCTCCCCACTTAAGTATTATCAACTCTCATTCCAAGTGAAAAAGATTTTAAAACTTTATATTATCTGATTAACGCTATTGAGGAAGCAGGGGTAGGATTTTATAGATTTTAGAATTGAATGAGTTTGAATGCTTTGAGTTTTAAACATATATACTAGGAAATTGGGGTCTGGGAAAAAATATCTAAATATTATTATAATTAAATTGTATTTAATTATAATAATATTTAGATATTTTTTATCCAACAAGATGTCATTCAAGGTTTTGTTTGGTTGGTGTTTGAATGGAATGTGTGAAGTAATCGACTTTGATGTTCCATTTCATTAAAGTTTTATTTTTTATTGGCTCCAAAATGTATCTACAACGTTGCCAATGGCAAGTGAAGAACAATTCTGATAGAGTAACATAGGCCCTAAGCCGTCGAGGTGGACTATATCGCCTAATCCCACCCCTCTCTCTACTCTCGATTGTTAAGAAGGCCCGTGACCTGCAGTGGGACGTAAATGGGCTGATACAGATACAGATGACTGCTTGTACTTGCAACGCTTTCAGGGGTCACTGTACATGGTTTCTATGAAATAAACCATACCAGCGAATGTCTTCATATCGGCTTTTTTGTAAAATTGTGGTATTACCTCAATGGAGCTCGCTGCTTTCACTCCTTTGTTTAAAGTAATTACAATGGGGCTCTTAAACGTACTTTTAGTTAGAAGCTAATAAAAAAATTGTCGCCTACCCAATTGCGAGATAATTCAACCTTTATACTTGTATTGTATTATATTGTATCAGCCTATATACGACCCACTGCAGGGCACGGGCCTCCTCTACAATCGATAGTACGATTGAGAGTGGTTAGGCCATATAGTTCACCACGCTGGCCTAATGCGGATTGGCGAACTTTTTACATACCATAGAAATTTATACAAATCGCTATGTTATACAGGTTTCCTCACGATGTTTTCCTTCACCGTTATAGTGCGTGGTGATTGACTATCAATCAACCTTTATACTAATTGCATGTAATACATGTGCATTTTACCTATAAGATTATTATTAGCAAAAAATCACAGGTTAATCTGAAGCTAAGAGTATTTATAGTATACAGAGATAGCTGGTACTTCGAAAACGTGGATATGGTGGTGCCGGACCATTTTTTTCTGCCCTCCTATTGGATGTCCAACATTCACGAATGATTTGAATAAGAAAACTTAAAAATGTACTTTAGGGCTATTTGATTCCGCTCAAACTCGTTTTAGATAGATAATAGCTAAATATACTTTCGGTTGTCAATAGAATTTATAGCAATTTGTGTTTAATAATTAGTAAAATTTTCACTAATATAGCAGCGCTACCAACATTACGAATAAAAAAATATCCAAGCGAAGACGCAAATGTATGACAGCGCTCCCTTTATATTATACTCGTAAATACTCTAAGACTGCCTCGGTGGCGTAGTGGTACTACGGTATGATTGCAAAGCTTGAGGTCTTGGGTTCGAATCCCGGGTCGGGCAAAGTGATATTGGATATTCCTATTCATTATCAGCCCGGCGTCAGGGATTTGTGCCCGATATGGCGATAGGCTCGCCACCTATCACATCGTGGGACGGAATATACAAGGCGAAACGTGGGTGTTCTGGTAGCACCTCTGCCTACCCCTTCTGGGAAAAAGGCGTGTGTTTATGTATGTATGTATGTACTCTAAGATATAAGTTTATCTCATTACATACATCTCAATCAATTCAACTGAATCCCCTCATAAACAACAAAACGTCAAAGCATTTAAATCCTCGCCCAGACACAACACGCGAGTCTCGAAATTCCAACGTCTCCCCCCCATTTATGCAGTCGGTCTGTATGAAAACAATCGCAGTAATTACCGACGAGTGCGGGTGTGTGATAAGGGCCTGTCAACGAAGCTAGAACTAGCGTCTTTTATAAAGGAGCTAGAAGATTTTCACAACCTCCTGACATTTTGATCGAGCATTCTGTTTGTAAATTGCAGATGTGGAAATAAGTACGGTAGTCTGGAGTGTCTGGAGTGTGGTGGAATTTTTGGTTTATGTGCACGGGGAAATATGTTTTGAGTATTTGAGACATTTATACATGGTATATCATGACTGCTACCGAACACGAAACTTGGTGGTAGTTTTAGTGACTACAGACACGCTGCAACTAAAAATCTTGCAAAAACGCGACGATATTTTTTGTAATGTTTTAAATAAATGTGTTTGGGTGGTAAATCGATAGTTTTTGCAAAATTATAATTTAAAGCCTTACTATAGGGTCTTTAAAAATAAAACGGTGCACATTTTTTTGTTGCAAAAATTTTATTTGCATTGTACCTAAAGTCACTAAGAGTACCAACTAGCTTCCTTTTCGGTAGCAGTCTTAATATACCCTGTATTTAGTTGGTAAAAAGATTTTGGTGGTGATGGTTTTTAATGGTCGAAAAGTGGTTGCCTTTGACCATGTCAGTCAGGAGCCATTAGTAATTTAACAGTATTGTGTGGTTATTTAATATTTGATACAAACTACAAACATAAACTCACGCCTTTTTCCCAGAAGGGGTAGGCAAAGGCGCTACCATGACACCCACATTTCGCCTAGTACGCTCCTTCCCACGATGTGATAGGGGGCGACCCTATCGCTATATCGGGCACAAAATCCCGACTCCGGGCTGATAATGAATTGACCACTTTGATCTATGATCACTTTGCCCGACCCGGGATTCGAAACTAAGACCTCAACAATTGTGCAGTTGTATAACTACACCACCGAGGCAATCATGTCGTCCATACCAACCTATTACGATATGTGCTCTTGAACAACGTCTGTTTACTACTGTTGCTGAAGAAGGGGCTCCTTCATAATAGTTTGATTATCAGGACTAACACCATAGTCTGCCATGGTAGCCTATTACACGCTGGTAGACCTCACGTATACTCGTATAATTTGTAGATCTTCATGTCATGCAGTTTTCACTGTTAAAGCATCAAACGCTAAAACATCCCCAATCACACACTCCCGCGTTTCAGTTATTTAACTATTCGCCAGTTTAAATAACAACCGGCAATTTGCGCGGCGCTCTGACAGCGCTCTAGGGGCGCGTTCATAAATTCTAACAGATCACATGACTATCAGTGTCAAAGAGACGTGGTTGTGTGTGCGGCGGTTTTAATTTAACGCCCGCAATCGCGCCCTAACGAGGGAGATGAGCTGGAAACGCTGACACTAGCGCACGGCAATCATTTTGTGCTGGGTTGTGATGTGGGGTGACGAGCGGAGCGGTTGGCGGGTTTAAACGGTACAGGTCTTGGCTATGTTTGTGCAGAAGAGAGCAGACGAAGTTATTTGTGGAATTAGGAGTACTATACTGTCTGGTTTAGTAGTATCGTCAGTATCTTCATCAAAATACAGCAGTCCTATGGAGGTTTAAGAGTAAATCTTTCAATTAGTACATTTCTAGAATTAATTTTACCCCGTTTTAAAACAAATAACAAATTTAATACTAATCTTTCATCGTCATCATAATAATCATCACCTTTGACCATGGAGAGTACACTATTATCCACTTATGCTCAGCTTTGAACTTCTATAGCACTTCTAGAGATTTCCACAGGGACATCAAACTGGCATGCATCCAACGAGTTCCTGCAACTTTTATTATATCATTTATTTACCTTGTTCTACCAGGTCACTACCAACATTACGAAATATCACACACAATAAAACTAGACGCAAAACCTGTCTTCATACCAAAGGCGTCGCTTCTCCACCCGCCATATCCTCCAACGCATCCATACCCCAAAAATACTGAAATGTACCTCAGTCGACGTATTATCCGAATTCAACTTTTCTCGTTAGCACAGGGGTGAAAACTTCTTAGTCTTGGGCTTTCATTCATTATTTGATTTGCGTCGAGCATCTGTCATCACTTTTATGCGTTAAACGTTGGTCCGGGATAATTACGAGTCTCGTCCGGCTTTCGAATTTGACAGGCTGAAGGATAGAAACACCGAATTATAATGGGTTTCGAGGAAATTTATAAAATAATGTTATGCTTTTCATTGTTTGGGAGCTTGGGTTTTGATTGTTCGACTTATTTACTGTATATACCATAATATAGGAGGAAAACAAAGAGACGGATCGCTTTATAGTATTTAGTTCTATTCTGTTAGTAAATAGCAGCCGTCACCACTCATCAATATCTAGATTACCAGCCGGATCTTTGACATATTCCGGCGCTCTTAAAAAAAGTAATAAAGTTATGACAGGTCAGTTTAATATGAACATTGTAATTTTAATTACATACATAAACTCACGCCTTGTCCCAGAAGGGGAAGGCAGAGGCACCACCATAACACCCACATTTCGCCTTGTATGTTCCGTCCCACGATGTGATAGGGGGTGACCCTATTGCCATATCGAATTGAAAAATCCATATCACTTTGCCCAACCCGGGATTCGAACCCAAGACCTTAGCTATGCTATCGTACCGTAGTACAACTACGCCACCGAGGCCGGCGTGATTTTAATTGTGAAAATAAAATGTAATTTGTTGCAATGAAATCCTCACATGCGTTTTGTTTACGTTTCAGGTCTTCTAAAACCGGCAAGCTGGCGCACATATGTAAGTTGCTTATCCAGATTCCCATAAAAAATATTATAGTTGATACCATTCATCCATCTATCCATCAGCCAAAAGAAGTCCACTGCTGAACATAGGCATCTCACAATGATTTCCACAGTGACCTTGGAAGTTGGAGACAGCCTGCATCCAGCGACGTCCCGCAACCTTTACCAGTTCGTCTGACCACCTAGTGGGTGGATCAGATACCAAATTAGCAATAATAAATAATAATTAAAAATACACCCAACGGACACTGATATAGTCCTGATCCCACATTAAGATCGAGTCTTGTGTAGTGGGTATCAGAAACTACGAGAGACTTTTAAGTCTCACAAGCACCCAGACCCAAAACAAATACCTGTGGTTCTCACAAATATTTATTTCGGTGCGAGGATCGAACCCGCGGCCTCTCGTTTCACAGCCGGCGTCTAACCAACTGCGTCACAAAGGTTGTTTGTATTCAAATAGTCAATGCCATTTAATTTCCAATGGCCATACACGCAAATTCGAAACAAATATGTACAGGTCTATTCAAATCTCAATCGGCTAGTAAATTCAAATTGTTAAATTAAATCAAATACTATAGAGGCCAATGCCCAAGACATCCTTACATACCTTGGATCCAAACTAAATTAGGGTTGTAAATTTAATTCTCGACGACACAGGCTCAAACTTAACCCTAGCCCTCAGCAAGACGATGATTTATGCGTTTGGGCGTCGGAAGATTGGTGTTTCAAGCGTTTAACCCCCAACTTGATTCATAACTCCATGCTTAGGTCTGGAGAAGGGTTAACTTTTAAGCGGATTATGAGTTTCGTGTTCTTTGATATTGCCTGAATATTGACGTTTTTCTTTTTTATTTTGGTGTGACACAAGTGACTAACGCGCCTATTAATGAGTGCAGTGCATCTAAATAAAGTATCAATCGGATAAAGACTAGATTTTATGAAGTCTTAGTACCATCTTAATTAATTTTAAACCACATTTTGCTCTATTCGTTCCGCTCCGATAGCGACCACCGTACACAGTGGCAGAAGACACATATTAATTAATTAATTAATTTATTCTTAACTGCACACAAAAACGAAAAACACAAAGATAATATAAATTAAGAAAGAAGTACACATGGCGGTCTTATCGCTCTAAGCGATTGCTTACAGACGATCTTCTGATGGATATAAGAAAAGGAAAAGAAGAGAGGACGCACAATAGTTGAGACGTCATAATCAGAGTCAGTTTTAAACCACCATCGCACTTACATACTGCATCGTAAGTTATTATGTCTCAGGATGGCGAGCGCAATGCAATACCAAGCATTGCTTTGTAATTCGTGGTGTTGTTTGGTTTTGCCACTGTCCGTAAGTGGTCGTATCGCTTACCATCAGGCGAATGGTATGCTCTTCTCGCCATTCATTGAAATTAAAACAAAACATGCCAATAAAACTCAGACAATAAAGGACAATAGAGTGACCTTGCTGAACAGAAAGAACATCGCGTTTCAAGTGTTTTCACACCGAAACTAATGAAAATAAAAGCGGTGCTGTTTATTTGCGATCTCGTCTAGACTATTGGGGCGAATTAAATAAAACGCCGTATGTGTTGTTTGAAATGAGACGTGTTTTAGGCGTTTCATCTTTGTATTGAAACCTTATTGCGTCGGTCAAGTTTTTTTTTTGTAAATTTTTGAGGACTGTTTTATCTTTGCGTCGCTTTTACGGCTCCATTGGGTTAATGAAATATTGTTATAAATGTTATTATGGGTAAAATTACATACTACCTTCAATGTTGTTCATAATATTTTCTTTGCTGTAAAAGTATGAATGACTAGCACGTGCCATGGGCTTGTAACAGTGACATCTAGTTTAGCGGGCCTGTGCTCACCCAACTGAGCCATCGGTTAACCGTAAACCCAGTGTATTATATTTTGCAGATATCCAATATTAAGAACTATCTAATTGGTAGATCTAACGGCGCGGCACTCACAATAAAAAAGTCGAAAGGAATCAACTAATCAATTTTATTGTGATCAGTATATTATACTACTTAGAACAAGCAGTTACAAATTGATAGCATCAAAAACAACTTACTAATTGTTCTACAAAAAACCGAAACGTATCAGATTAATTCATAAAACAATGCTTGCAGCCCTCGGATATTAAATTTGAATACTATTTTGCATAAAGTTGTGAAAAACGGAGCCACCTGTACATAAGAGCCGATTACGAGTGCCGGCGCGATATCAAACTGTCGGATTTTAAGTTTGCACGATTCACGCGAATGAAAAAAGTTAGACAACTTTCGGCGAATTCGCGCGACACTCGCCGAGGGAGGTGTGAAAAAAAAAACAGGTTTTTTCCGCGTTATTTTAAGCCTCTTATATTCTTAACACGGACGAAAGCCAAAAATATACTTTTTTCTTTGCTCGAATGTAATTTCAACAGTAACTTTTCACTTAGCTTCGTCGCGCAGTTGTAGATGCCCGCGCAAGTTCAGCTTATGAAGTTTTTTGGAGGGAGTCCAAATAAACTGGTACATGGTGCTCTGTGTACCATCTTGAGTTTTTTTATAGCATAGTAAGAGGAAATAAGGTTACTTGGAGGAGGGTTCATTGCGAAGTTTCAAACTCACTGAGTTATCGTAGGTGTTATGAGAATGTGGTAGAAATTCCGTATTCGCCCGTATAGTGGCTACCATACACAATGTTGGATGGAATGTTGGATGGAATATTGGTCGTAGTGGACGTGTTTGCTTTCGTTTCGGATTCAAGTATACACAGTTACGAGTATCTATATTTTAAACTATATTTTATACTTTAGTATACAGTAGTAGTATTAGTGATTACAGACACAATGAAACTTTTTTTTTAGAGCGACAAGTTTTTTTTGCTATTTTTTAAATATCACCGTGTTTGGATAGTAAATACCTAGTTTTTCTAAAATTATAATTTAAACCCTTGCGTACCATTTTGTCTATAAAAATAAAAAGGTGTACATTATTATTTTGTGAAAACGATGTATTAACTCGTACTACCCAAGTACGACGATAAGTAAAAAATTACAACAAAAAAAAAACACTTTTTGGGATATTATAAATTGCATTGTATTTGAATCACTAATACCACCTGAACACCAACTGATACCAACGGTGAAGGAAAACATCGTGAGGAAACCTGCATACCGTAGCGATTTTAAAAATTTCTACGGTATGTAAGTCCGCCAACCCGCACTAGACCAGCGTGGTGGACTATATGGCCTAACCACTCTTAATCGATTATCTCGACTGTAGAGTAGGCCCGTGCCCAGCAGAGGGACGTATATGGGCTGTTAAAAAAAAAACCACCTGGCTTCGTTTTCGGTCGCAGTCTAGATATACCCTGTAAAGCGGGGCATTGTGACTGCACTGTAGTTGATGGTGTGGGCAAATGCCCTCCAGACAGAGTATCGAATGGCATCAGACGGCAATTATTGACTTATTTACTACATCGAATGATGTGTCTGTCTACGGCGGATACTTTATTTGAACTTACCATCGGACTCATTGTAGTAATTTCTTCGGGCAATAAAAACGTTGAGAGCGAGAGAAAAGCTGAATGGCTTAATTGGAAATGTGGACTGGTTGATTATATAATATCTCTTCACTTATATTTAATATAATAATATGTATGTTATGTTAATTTTTGTTTTCATATTTGTGCCGTGTACATTATTTCTTTTTTCTTTTACTTTCCTGTCTTGTCTACCATCGTTTTTCCTACTTCCATTCCCTCCAGTCCATCGAAAGGTTGTCAGGAAGACATCGCCGACAGCGATGAGATTGCCAGTTTTACTGTGCATTTAGGCTAAGTGTTTTGTTTTGTATATATATTTTTCTTTTTTTATTGACTTTAAAGTGTAAAATAAGTAGTATATAATGTACATATTATATGTGTGTATTGACAGTCGCGGGTTCAAATCCCAGGGCACACCTCTGACTTTTCGGAGTTATTTGTGTATTGATAGTCAATCACCACGCACTATAACGGTAAAGGAAAACATCGTCAGGAAACCTGCATACCGTAGCGACTTATAAGAATTTCTATAATATAATGCCCTGCAGGGTGGGACGTTTATGGGATGATACATATAGATACAGAATATATGTCAGTCTGAACAAAAAGTGTCAGCTTATTACTTTAAATCTATATATTGTATTGTATCAGCCCATATACGACCCACTGCAGGGTACGGGCCTCCTCTACAATCGAGGGTACGATTGAGAGTGGTTAGGCCATATAGTCCACCTCGCTGGCCTAGTGCGAGTTGGCGGACTTTTACATACCATAGAAATTTATACAAATCGCTATGGTATGCAGGTTTCCTCACGATGTTTTCCTTCACCGTTATATATAATCTATATATAATATAGTAGTATTACGTATTCTCATTCACGTCATATCAAAATTGGCTCCATACCGTTCATTTAATAAAAACATTCGCGGCAGAACGCCTTACTCTTGTAATTTACGAGCGGGAGGCATTCTTTAAAATGTTAATATTTTTTAATAAAGCAAGCGGTAACGTCTCGCATTTGTCGTTTTTTATGGACGCTTTGAGTTTAAATTGTATCATAAATATAAAATTATGCAGTGGCAGTGAAGGGCCCGAGAGGAAGACTATAGGCTCTTTATTAAAACATTATTTTTCCGGCTTGTTAACTTGTCAAATACTTTTGTGTTGGATTTTTAGTTTAGTACATACATATGTATATGTATGTATAAACTCACGGCGTTTTCCCAGAAGGCATAGGCAGAAGTACTACCAGGACACTCACGTTTCGACGTGTGTGTTCCGTTTCATTGTGTTATAGGAGGCGAGCCTATTGCCATATCGGGCAGTAATACCTATCTCCGGTCTCATATCGAATAGAACAATCGAATATCACTTTGTCCGACCCCGGGATTCGAACCCAAGATCTTAGCTTTGTAATCATTCCGTAGTACAACTACGCCAAACTACTAAATTTTTTTTAGTGCAATGTATTTACATAATATGTATATATGGCAGCGGCTGAGTTAGTGATAAGTAACCACTATATATATATATAAATACCGATACCATCTGGGAATTACATGCCTGTTACCAAGCGTTAGAAAGTGGATATGCAGTCCATATGGACTGCATATCCACTTTCTAACGCCACACCGGCCCACTCTTTCCATATGGAAAGAGTGGGCCGGCATAATTGTGTCGCATGGCATGAGTGCGTGGTGGCCTGTTGGTAAACGGACCAGACGCGGCTGCCTACATGTTCACGGTGGTCGCGGGTTCAAATCCCAGGGCACACCTCTGACTTTTCGGAGTCATGTGTGTATTGATAGTCAATCACCACGCACTATAACGGTGAAGGAAAACATCGTGAGGAAACCTGCATACCATAGCGATTTGTATAAATTTCTATGGTATGTAAAAGTCCGCCAACCCGCATTAGGCCAGCGTGGTGGACTATATGGCCTAACCACTCTCAATCGTACTCTCGATTTTAGAGGAGGCCCGTGCCCTGCAGTGGGTCGTATATGGGCTGATACAATACAATACAATGGCATGAGACCACCGTCTGATGGCATTCGATGCTCCATCTGTATGGCATAGCGCTTACCATCAGGTGCAGCGCAGTTACCATGGCGAAATAAAAAAATAAGGAGGAAATGATTGTTGGCTCGTTCAGAATGTTTTATTGTGCTTTTATGTTTTATTTGTGTATAATAAATCTGCAGTCATGTCTTATATGATGGCTCATTAAAATGGAATTAACGACGTTTCAAGTTGAATCGATAAGTTTATTTTAGTCACATGAAAGTGTAAGTGACAAAGGAATAAAAAAATACGAAAATAATCACGTACGGAGTTATAAAACCAATCCAATTACCGTCTGATTTTTAAAACTTAAAACGAAATTCAAACTCGAACCAACATCCTCACGTTTTCCACCCGATACATACCACACGACGAAGACAGTCATAATAATAATAAATACACCCAACAATCACATACGTAGTTCTGACCCCACATTAAGATCAATTAAAATTAAGTATTGTGTCGTTGGTATCAGAAGCTACGAGAGACTTTTTCGGTCTCTCAAACACCCAGACCCGACACAAATATTTATGGGCCACACAAATATTTGTTTTGGTGCGAGGATCGAAACCGCGGCCTCTTGTTTCACAGTCGGCGTCTAACCAACTACGCCATGGAGGCTGTCATTACATAAAGTAACTTTTTTTTTATCAGCCCATATACGTCCCACTGCTGGGCACAGGCCTACTCTACAATCGAGAGAATCGATTGAGAGTGGTTAGGCCATACAGTCCACCACGCTGGCCTAGTGCGGGTTGGCGGACTTGCATACCTTAAAAATTCTTTAAAATCGCTACGGTATGCAGGTTTCCTCACGATGTTTTCCTTCACCGTTAAAATGCGTGGTGATTGACTATCTATACACACATAACTCCGAAAAGTCAGAGGTGTGCCCTGGGATTTGAACCCGCGACCACCGTGAACATGTAGGCAGCCGAGTCTGGTCCGTTACCAATAGGCCACCACGCACTTTCAAAGTAACATAACAAACTTCAAACATGAAATCAAAACGGACAGCTCAATAATGAGGCAACAGCGCCCTCAGAAAGGGTTACGCAGCGTCGCTGTGGGGCTTCAACGCACCAATATGGCTTCGGCGAGTAATGAACAAAGGTAGCCCTGTTTATGGCGCAAACTCTTGGGACTTGGGAAATTTAAAAATAAGTTGTGGTTTATTTTTAAACTTTTTGTTAATATTACTTATATAATTTATTTTAAATCGTAAGAAGAGGTAGCCATGCTTAGGGTGCAAGCTCTCGGGACTTGGGAAATATAAAAAAATACGTTTCGTTGTGCGTTATTTTTGTATTTGGAGTTCATAGAATGTGTTTTAGAATATTACATTCTAAAAATATTTTTGTGTGTAGGATTGCGTATTGCTGTTTCCTCCTAAGGTTTTGTAAGAGTTGGAGAAAATGAAATTTTACCTTTTCATTGCTACATTTAGTATGTATAAATGATATTAGGAGTAGTCATCTGTCTGATGCCCAAAAATCAGTCACAGTGACCCACGCAAGTTTTGTTTCAGACTTAACTTGTCAATAACTGGCAATGTGTCTACCGCCAAGATATGAGCTTCTTTCGCTGACAGATACTCCATCTATATATCATCTACAGTCCTTTGGTTTTCAAATGCGTTGTTCTCATGCTGTTGTCAAAATATTAGGAACACTTTTTCTCTCTTCATTTTATTATATTGGACATATTAATACTATTACATTACGAGTGTTAATGCTTTTTGTTTATATAAAGAAACCATACCTAAACAATGCGTCGAATAAAAAAAAAACTGTTCCTAATGTTTTGACAACGCATTGCACGCCATAAGACGGTAGACGATCTATATAATACATTTACTATCAGAAAAATTGATGCATTTTGCAATTTTTTAATCTACATTGCCATTACATACTGGACAGCCTCCGTGGCACAATTGGTTAGACGACGGCTTAGAAGCGAGAAGTTGCGGGTTCAATTCTCGTACCGAGACAAACATTTGTGTGAACCACAGGTATTTGTTTCGGGCCTGGGTGTTTGAGAGACCGAAAAGTCTGTCGTAGTTCCTGATATGCACGACACACGTCTCGATCTTAGTTTCGGGTCAGGATTATAATATTGTATGTGACTGTTAGGCGTATCGGATTCATTAAACAAAACACAAGACAAACCAACAAAGTTGAAAATTAAAATGTAGACGACGTATTCTAGAGCGCAAGGCACCGGCAAGCAATAAAATAGCAGCTTGCAATCACAATCTCGAGGGATTGCAGCCAACAATCAATCCCTAGCTGGAAAGTAATTTACTTTTCCCGCCTTGTAAATAAGTATCAAACGTGGACGCCAAAGCATTCCCAGCGAGGCCCTCGGGGTTCGAACAAAATGAACTGGTTGCGAACTAAAGTTGTTTTTTCAACATTTTCAATGTGATTGTCGGCGGGTGCTGTGAGTTTGTGACTGTTTGGAACAAAGAAATTTGTCTGCGGTGCGCGAGTTTATGTTTAGAATAATTTTGTGCATCGTATTACGATTTTTCTGCGTTTTCGAGTGCAAATTTTAATTTCAATCTCAAATGCCTTAAGCTAAATTTAAAGTTTTAATTTTAATTTCACATTATGTCAAAAGATGATCACTGCTAAATATGTGCGTGCGTCTTCCAAAGATTTATAAGCATCTTGTGTTCCATTGGATGGCACCGTTTTCTCTTATCACTTTCTATACCTCATTGTTAAGGACTTTGTGAAGTAAATTTTCTAAACAAACTGCTTTGTCGTAATTATTTTGAAGCCACTTAATCTGTGTAACAATCGGCGGTCTTATCGTTGTCGGCGATTTCTTTCAAACTACCTTAATATGGACTGGAATAAATAAAGCACGACAGAAATGGGTGGTCACAACATAGGGAAAAACAAAAAAAGAATACAAAATGTTACAGTGATGAGGAATAAAATCATTTTTGTTAAAACAATTTATTCAACATAAATAGAATACACAAAATGTTCAACAGTAGACTTCCTGAGGCTGAAGAGAGAGAGAGAGAAACAAAGCTTGCACTCGGCATACGAATTAACCGTATTACACTGACACACAAACAGTAATAGTCCTTCAATATGAATCCACTGACGTGTCAACTGTAAATTCCACATAATCCTTACACTCAATTGGATTTGATTTAGATGAGACCGGATTAGTGCCACGTACGAGTACTTTCTGCCTTGACACATTGTGCAGATCATGCATTACGATGCTGTGACTGATATTCTGAGAAAAATCATTAACTTTGAGTAAACTCAGTACTTTTACATAAATATAGTGAGGATTGTGCATTTGTTTTGCAAGACTCGTATCGTAGATGCCAAAAGGTGTGAAGATTTATTCGCTTAACACACTTTTTATAGCTCAAATCCAAGATAATTTGTTGGTCATACAATTAAGTATCCGCGCAAATATCAAGTTAACTACATAGTATATTTCATTTCACAACCGGTTTTTCGTAGGAAACATCAAAACTTGCTATAATTTCAAGAGCTTTTTTTATAAATGCCAAAAATAAATGGAAAAGATGCATCAAATAAAAGCATAATAAAGGTAATGAAAACCTCGCTAAACTAAATTACGACAAAATACTATCAAAGTCACGTCCCCTGATACAGGAAATATAATAAACTACGCGCCGGTGTCTAGTCGAACCCCGAGCCACTTGAACTCATGGCAACAGCGGGGGTCTAGGTACCCATTCCAATTAAATTAGGGCGAAATTCCACCAGACGAGATCGACTCGAGTGCCACAAAATTACTTTATAATGAATCTTTCTTTATAAAAGTAAATTTCGACCTTAATTAATTTTAAGTTCATTAAAATTTCGTCAAAAAGAAACTTGCGGGACATTTTTTTGGTTAAATTAATTAGGCATTCGCGTGTTACTAGAAATAAGTTTTCTTTAAGTATGCTAAATTGTAATAATTTTCAGACAAGTTAAAAAAAAGAAAATGTAGCAGTTATTTGTGATTAACAATGACGAATACCTGTGGTTTAAACAAACATTTGTCTCGGTGCGGCGGCGTTCAACCGACTGCACCATGCTTATATTTCCAACTTTACTTATTCTTCATCCAAAACCGAAAAGTCATATGTGATTTCTGATACTCACTACACAAACATAAATCTTCTGGGCCAAGACTATAATATTATTGAGTGCCTGCTAGTGATATTTACCCATTACCCATTCAATTTACTATTTGATTAGCATCTTTGCGAGTTAAAAATAATTTAGATATTCGCAGAGATTCATTAAGCTTTAGTAATCTGTGTCATTAAAATGTATAGCATTTTGGTGTTGGCTTCAAAAGTTTCACGGCCAGTTGGCCACGTTCGTGTGCCAACATTCGTCCACATTACTTAAGTGTGACAGAATTCGCAGATACTTAATGAATCCGCATGCCAATGCCAATATAAAACAGTAATATTCACCATAAAATGTAAACAGTAATGACAAATGCGTCCATCGAGCCGTTTTCATTACATCTGATGGTTATTTGCGAAAGTCCCAATTACAACGTCAACTCGATTAGCAAATTGTTTGAAGTATATTTCCGAACGCCGAGCAAACCATCAATTTCAATAAAATGCTCGAACGAGACAAAAAAGTGTAATCAATCATACGGCACGTCATTGCGGCCGGATGGGGGTGGGCGCGGTGTTATGGGGTTTCGTTTAAAGTCGTCTATAGATGACGGACCATTGCTTACGAGGGTAATTTGATTTTTTTATTGCATAATCGATAAATGAGCACGTAAGTCAGCATTGTAATCACGCGTAGATATGACATTTTGTGGAGTGATCGTTGGGGCGGTGTTCGCTTTTGATAATAAAAATCAAAAGATACAGTAGTCCGAAATAGAGGAACAATGTAATGCAATTCTAGAATTACCGGATCAGATCAAAAATAAAATTGGTGAATTAATAAATAAATATTATGAAACTTCTATTTATACACCATTTGGTACGTCAATCATGACATAAAATTGCTCAGCAAATCTATAAAAGCGCGACATTTTCTGTAAGTCAAGTACTCGTGAAATCTAAACTTGACTATAGTTTTGTATCATAATTAATGCTTTCAGACCGTCTAGTGAGATGCCGTTGCATCTAATATTGCAATTGCGTAGATGTTAATGGATGTTGGTGAAAAGTTGTCATTGGGTGAAATGCTTTGTTTTTTACCAATTTATATATGATGAAATTTAAACGTCAGTATGGTAGGTTTTAAGCTACTTCAACTACTACGAGTAGTATAGCATTTGATTTTAAACTTGCGAATAATTTCTGTTAATATAATAAAAATAATTATCAGACAACTTTGTGCACCAAGCTTTACTTCTGTTTGTGTTAAGGGCTGCCTGGAACGTGGGCTTTTTGCTCCGCCAAAATGAACTATGAAATTAAAATAGCCACCGCTTTTATTGGTACCCCGAAACAAATCAATTATATAACCAACGCGATGGTTTGAAACATTAATTAGCCGAATAATTGGAGGTGTGATCCGCTTCAAGCTTCAGTGAAGATTGTCAGATATTTTCAATGAATATTTTCAGTGAATTTTAATTAGGCTCGTGGCTTGATTGGTGCGACTGATACCAATGTTTTGTGATGATTTTTTTTGTAAAACCGTCTGTTCGTAAAGAATATTTACAAATTGTGTCAAGACTTCACCATGTTTGCCTTCGCCGTTAAAGAGACTTATAAAATTAAGTACCCATTCACAAGTACTTTATGCCATTTTATTAAACTCAAGATTTTCCAAGAAGGTTCTCGATAGTTCGAACCTCTCTAAGACTTCGAATTAATTCAGAGTTCGATATGTTGAGAGGTTTGTATAGTGTAGGTGCATAGGCCTACATGATTGTGTACATACAAGTTTCAACATACATACATAACCACACGCCTTTTTCCCAGAAGGGGTAGGCAGAGGTGCTACTAGAACACCCACGTTTCGCCTTGTATATTCCGTCCCACGATGTGATAGGGGGCGAGCCTATCGCCATATCGGGCACAAATTCCTGACTCCGGGCTAATAATTAATAGAAAAATCCAATATCACTTTGCCCGACCCGGGATTCGAACCCGAGACCTCAGCTTTTGCAATCATACCGTAGTACCACTACGCCACCGAGGCAGTCCAAGTTTCAACATGTCCATATATCGATTTTCGAGTGGTTGCGTGAAAGATTTTCGAATTACCGCCTGCTTTTGGTATTTTGGATTGTTTTTTTTTTTTAGAACGATTTACCGAGTGTACTGAAACTCATTGAATTTATTTTATTTATCGAAAGTTTTGCTTGGGACACAACAGTTAGTTCGAATTACAGAGAGGTTTGAATTATCAAGAGTCGACTGTATCACCAAAATTATCGTTTTCCAAAGTATCTTATACCACAATGTAATACCACATGTGAACCATTGCTACGGGAAGAAGGAAAGGAACTATATAATTCAGTGATTTGTAACTTACTAATTACATTGCGAGCCTTCCATTGGTTCTGTAAGTCGTGAATTATAAAGTGATTCAGCCAAACGTCCAAGCGTTATAAATAGATTGCGAGTGGAACGTTCGAGGGTCTAATCAATACATGTCCATAGATATTACAGTGATATTAGCCAGCTTGACAGCCTCCGTGGCGCAGTTGGTTAGACGTTGGCTGTGAAACGAGAGGCCGTGGTTTCTATCCCCGCACCGAGACAAATGTTTGAGGCAAACAAATATTTGTTTCGTGTCTGGGTGTTTGTGACAAAGCCTCTCGTTGTTTCTGGAACCCACAACACAAGACTTAATTTATCTTTATGTGTGGTCAGAACTATGTATGTGACTGTTGGATGTATTTTTTCACATGGAGCCACTAGCCGTTTCATGACAGAGTGTGCTGTTGGCCTAATATACCTATTACATTTAGATTTCTTCAAGTTTACATTGTATTTGTTTGTTGTCTTAGGTTAGGAATTACTTTCACTTATTCTATAGGAATGCTATAAGCAATCTGCATACAAAAATAATCTCATAACTCTTTATTGATTTACTTAGCTTAATTCATTAGCTGTAGCTAATAACATCCTTTTGTAACAACAGTAAAAGTATCTCTCCAAATTGGTAAAGTATATTAAGATGTTAAAAAGTGCGTGGTGGCTTGTTGGTAATGGACCAGACTCGGCTGCCTACATGTTCACGGTGGTCGCGGGTTCAAATCCCAGGGCACACCTCTGACTTTTCGGAGTTATATGTGTATTGATAGTCAATCACCACGCACTTTAACAGTGAAGGAAAACATCGTGAGGAAACCTGCATACCGTAGCGATTTTAAAGAATTTCTATGGTATGTAAGTCCGCCAACCTGCACTAGGCCAGCGTGGTGGACTATATGGCCTAACCACTCTAAATCTATTCTCTCGATTGTAGAGTAGGCCCGTGCCCAGCAGTGAGACGTATATGGGCTGATAAAAAAAAAAATAAAAAAACTTAAGCTGTTTGTTATTTTCAATAAAAATCTTACATTATTTTCGAGTCTATGTATTTTATCGTTTGATGTCGTATTGTATTGCTATTAGACCAATTACACGAAATAAATACGTATGAAAATAATACAACTCAAAGAATATTTGTTTTTAAATGCACACAATTGAGAATATTACGAAGAAATTTTCTACTACTGTCGATTCTAGGAAAAAAATAATTACAATGTTAACCGACTGACATTCACATAAAATTCACATATTAATTTTCGTAGTAATTTTATGATTGACGTCATTCGGTAGACATTGTTGTATAGGTTTGTTTGTTTCATAGACTAGTGGAGACTTGACGATATTAAAATGTAACACTATCATTATGATTCGATCTAAATTCTTAAAACAATTGAAAACTCAACATTTTCCAATGAACATTGTGTTAAAGTATACCGTTGATATATTAATATATTATATTATAATATATTACATCATCGGTTATATTAATGACTAGCGGTCGAACCCGGTTTCGCTTAGGTGCAGTTAGTTTCTGAGTCCAGTTCACATCAACAACATATTATGTCGCATACTAACTGTTTTGACCCGACATTAAGTTCAATTCAGTCTTGTGTCGTAGGTATCAGAAACTACTAGAGACTTTTTAGTCTCACAAACACCCAGACTCGAAAGAAGTATTTGTGGGCCGCATCAATAATCTCTCGGTGCGGGGATCGAACCCGCAGCTTATCGTTCCACAGCCGGCGTCTAACCAACTGCGCCACGGGGGCTGTCGATGTAATTAAATGTATTTATTGTTAAAATCTTCAACCATTCAGAAAGTCGATTGCTGAACATAAGCTCCCAAGGAATTCGGTAGAAACCTTTTAAAAACTTCCTGTATCCAGCGACTTGCGACACCATTCATTCTCTCTCTGTCTCTCTTCAGCCACAGGAAGTCCACTGCTGCACAATGGATCGCCACATAGACCTGTTGCCATTCATTCAATTTACAATATTTGTCACCGACAATTATTCCGAAAATCTCCAATCCACAGAGGATGACCAAAACTTTATTGTACATGGTAAACGTCGAGCATTATTTGCCCAATGTATTTCGAACACACACTGAAATGATAGCTCAAAGTCAAATATTCCGAGCTCTATAGCTATGAAATATGTGCCGCGAACAATACGTAAATGGATAAAAGGCCCAAATATTTGCCCTGGCACCGATCCCGTATTGTATGCCAGTAAACATCCGTAGATAAGGATTAAGGGATGATATTGTTCTAATAATAAACAATGCTGAATGTTTGTGTAGCGATAGCGGGTCACCTTTCCGTTGAACTTTGCGTGGGTCGTTTGTCTTGGTTGGTAATTGAAGTGCCTGATGAGTTATTTTTCTGAATTGAGAGGATTTATACTAATAAATACGAAAAATTTATAGACAATGAGATTTAACGTCTTATGTCTCATTATGGCGAGCGGAGTGGAATACCAAACATTGCTTTGTAATTCATGGTGTTGTTTGGTGTTGATACTGACCTGAGCGGTTGTATCGCTTACCACCAAGCGAAAGTCACGGTCGTCTCGCCATTCATCGCATTAAAAAAAAACTCATACAAATCAATGCATTCAAAGAATACAAACATAGTCATAGAACAAAGAATAAATAATGTCTGGTGTCCTAATTGTAATAGAAACGCCTAATCCCTCCAAATCCTAAAAGAGAACCATGCTGAATCGGAATTGTAATATATACATATATATATATATATATATATATATATATATACGTATATATTACAATTCAGATATATGTATGTATATTCAATATATATATATATATATATATATATATATATATATATATATATTCATAATATTTATGGCAGCTGAATAATAATTACAAAGACCTTTGTTTCTTACTCCACGAATGTAAACAATATACCAATAAACAGACAAGTGAAGGCAATCCGATAGGTAGCGAGCGATGTCCAATTATTATTTGCTCAGGGAGACAGTTATTGTTTGAGAACACAAACGCGTATCGCGTTACTCGCGGATGGCTCTGTTTGTTGCGAAGCTTAATAGAGCAAGTAGCAGAGCGGACAGACCTGTCGATTTAGGAGCTGATTTTGAGGATTAGTCTAATGGGCACTAATTGAGCGATCGCATGAGTAGAAGTGGTGTATTTGACGGACCAGAATTGCCAAAATGTTCACACGTCTGACTTTTCGGAGTTATATTGTGTGAATTGATAGTCAATCACCACGCACTATAGCTGTGAAGGAAAACATCGTGAGGAAACCTGCATACCGTAACGCCAACCCGCACTAGGCCAGCGTGGTGGACTATAAGGCCTAACCCCTCTCAATCGTACTCTCGATCTAGAGAAGGCTCGTGCCTTGCAGTTGGACATATATGGACTGATACAGAAAAGTAGAATAGACTATTAAACCCAGAGATTGCGGATACAAATCCGGGTTACATACTAGTAACTTTTCGAACTTGCTTTAATATTTCTCTTCTTCCCTCTAGCTTATTCCAATCTTAGTAATATCATAATGAATCATCAATATCATTAAGTCAATAAAAATAAAAATTGTAAAAATAATAAAAAAGTAAAGCTCTGTCGGGTCTGGTTTTTTACTGCCTAATTCATAGACAGTTTTAAAACCTATTTAATTATCGAATGTTTTGTCTTCTTCGCTCAAACAGAATTCAAAAGTCGTTCGAAAGGGACATAACATTCAGTAACTAAAATGGTTTTTAAAACAGTCTATGAATAAGGCCGTATAACTGTAAACTCCGTTTATGTATTATGAAAACAAGAGGATGCTCTAATTAGAAGCGTAAATAACTGGCAACTATGAGCTGTGTAAAGCGCATTCTGTACAAAAAATATACATTTACAGGAAACTTTGTATTTAATTAACTGCCTCCCTGTTTGCGGTCTTATAAATGAAGTGATAGTTTTTATGATAATTTTTTGTTTATTTATTTTTATTCTCAGTTAATTGGGGATTTGCATGAATAAAATCCTGCATTTTAATTGTGTGTTCTTACTGCTTAAATACTGACCATAAACATTTACAGTTGCCTTTTAATAAATTGTGTTATGTAAGAAACTGATTTTGTTGATACCTACCTTTTTTTGCGTAGGTCCGACAAACGAGCAAACAAGTCACCTCTGATGGTTAGTGATCACTGCTCCCCATGAACATCTACAACGCGGAATCATGGATGTGTTGCCGGCCCAATTGGGAGAGGCGCGGGAAGGAAAAAGGATGGGAAAAGGAGAGCGGTATTGGACATTCGCCAATCTAACTCACCGAACGAAACGCGACAGCGGAGCTTTCGCTTCACGTCGATTTCCTGTGAGACAGTGGTACCGCCCCGGATGAGCCTGCGCATTCATGCTGAGTCATGACAGACAACAGCGTGTCTCTACCTTTTTCCTTACATCCATGTTTCTCTCTGAAAGCCTTTCTTTTGCCATGTTTTGTTCTAAAGCGTTTCCCTAATTTCAACGCGGTTCGTTAATAATTGATTTTATATTTTTCAACATTTGGATGTTTTGATTATAGAATAAAATATTTGATTAATAATAGGTAACCAAAAACTATTTTTCAATTTAAGTTGGTATCAGTAGTGTGTTCAAGTCATCAATATATGATCATTTGAACATAAAAATAACCTTCTGAAATCAAAACTAATCCCCGACGATAATGGTACATAGATTTTCCCTCTATTTGTTCTATTCTTGCTTCATCATCATTATCATCAGCCTACAGTTGTCCAGTGCGAGACATAGGTCTCCTCCAAATTGCGCTATTTCACCCTGTCTTCGGCTTGTCTCATCCAGCATCTGCTAGGAACCTTTCTGTACTTGCTTAGGTTGAAAAAAATATAATCAGCACTATTCCCACGCATTAATTCAAATAGTAAGTAGTGAACTTTACCCTAACTCTATTTTTTATACATAATAAACGAACCTTCATAATTACACTAATGCGGTTCACCATTTCCACGTCGTAAAACCTCAATTACCTTAAATTAATTGAAGAAAAAAAAAACAAAAGACGACTCGTGTTATCGCCGTATTTTCCCCTCTATAGTAGGGCCGTCGTGGTATCATAAAACTATACGCACGAACAACGCACTCCACGAGCGAAATGCGGCAAGTGGAGCGAGAAATTGATTCAAAAATATCCCGCGTCAAATTGAATAGCCGTAAGTGAGTTACACCCCTAACTGCGTGCTGTTATGGAACAGTATGGCGATATAATGAAATTTTATCAGTGATTTTTGTTAAAGAAAACACTCTTTACAGACGAATAAAAAGTGAATGCAAGAATTTGTTTCAGTTTTGGGTTTTCTTGAAACCGAAAAGTCTCATAATTTTTGATACATAAACTCACGCCTTTTTTCCCAGAAGGGGTAGGCAGAGGTGCAACTAGGACACCCACGTTTCGCCGTATGTGTCCCGCCCATGATGTGATAGGGGTCTATCGCCAAATGGGGCAAAAAAGCTTGTCTCCGAGCTGATAATGAATAAAAAAATCCAATATAACTTTGCCCGACCCGGGATTCGAACCCGAGACCTCAGCTTTGTAATCATACCCTACTGTGTTTCATACTCATTGGTTATTATACGTACTGGCTTGCAAACGGTAGTGGGCCGCTAGTGTTTTTGCTTCCCGGGCAATTATGTTCCCGGACTTCAAGTGAGGCCTAGTATTGGCTATATTGTTTTAATTGGTACCAATCTGTTGTAAGTAACCTGTACAAGTGGCGACCCTGACAGTATAAGTCATATTATGCTGCCGTGTAGTCTCAATATTTTTATTATTTTTCAGCGTGTCTTAAAAGTTGCCGTACTGTCATTCCCAACATATTGTGCAAATGTTTGGAGCATATTGGGGGTTGTACAAACGATCGTATATCGATTTACAATGGCGTCTTGAATGGCGATGTTGATTAAAATAAAACGCCTGTGCATTCACGTGAGTTGTGTGTCTGCGATATTCTCAATTTGTATGTTCGCTGCCTTTTTTACACTGTTAATTAAATATATTCTGGATGTGCTTTTAGAGTCGCTTTTGATGGAATATTTTTAGATACTATTGAAGTTTATGTTTTGTTTGGTTTTGTATTGATTAGTTTCTTTGGTGATGGGGTAATGTTTTTAGAAAGAGTTCGATGAAACTGAAGTGTATTCGTCGCTTATGATTGGATCTTTTATGAATACATTTATGATATTTGATTGTTGAATAATGTGATATTAGGTATTTTGTGCCAGTGGCAGTACGGACAAAACTGCGAACCGGCAAATCTTGTATTGAATTCTCAAGTTAAGGACTAAGGCAATATGACATTTAGAATTCAGTTTGTGTACTCGGTTTTGAGCAAGCCGACATACCTGTGTTGATTGCATAATGGTCTCTTAGTTTTACGAGAACCTTACACATTTAAATAGAACGAATTCTTACGGAACGTCGGGAATTTAATAAAAACAAAAATTCAATCAAATTTACGATAAAATCCGTAAGAATTATTTTTATATGAATCTGTCGATTGGTTAATGATAAATAGGTTCCCCTTGCCAGTGGACAGTCTTATCTCAGCTACTTCCTTACTACCATTCCAAAAAATACCAATTCAAAAATTTCGCCATCATACTTCCGCCCAGATTATCCCAATTATATAGAATTCAACCCTCGCAATACACTTCAACCTATAGTTATTAAACATAAATATCTACAGAACATATTGACTATTGGCGATGCGTTCGCCCTCCGGCCCTTGTGTTCAGACCGAGGGGACAAGAAATCAATACACCTTTGGAAATTTTAAACGGCCGTTACAGGGGATTTTTGTAGGGTAGACATAATAGATGGAGGGGTTGTAGTGCTGTGTGGCTCTTATTGATACTGCGTGTGTAAGAGCTGATAATGTTTTCGATTTTAGAATATATATTTATTTTAGTTAATTGAAGTACCAAATTGTATCAAGTTGTCTTAGTAGTAATGTGTGTAATGATGGGTTGTGAAATGTAAGGTCCTGAGAACGATTTTTATGTCAATTCGGCTCAGAGAGTATATTTATCATGGTACAGAGCTGATTTTTATATCAAATTTAAAGTTATTAAATTGTCTAAATTAGCTGTATTATGATGTCACCACAAATAAAAAGTTGTAGTTTGCAAACTTTATTAAAGAAGAGTAAAAGTTTTGATTTTTCTACTCGCTGTTATTACCCTCGCATGAAGCAAAAAAATCACGTTCAGATCTGTTAAAAGTTGTTGATGTTTTTCCAAGCCTATTAAATATTATTTTGATAATATTCGATATTAGATTTTAGCACTTCTGATTCTCTCTCCAATTGCTTTGCTGAATATGAAAAGTAAAATGGCTACAATACTGTGTTTATAAAGAATTGCAGCTCTTAGTCTATTCGCTTATTGAGATCGTGAAATATTTGAAGTCAAATTATGTGCTTTTTTATTTCATTATGTTACGGCAGTTATTAGATTGAATTTCAATATTACTTTCATAGCAACTTCAAATAAATTTATGTAAATGTCGGCGTAAAAAGCCTTATAGTTAAAATAAATGAATCCATACAAAAACTTGTGTATATTTATTTTAATGAAATTAATATAAAATCGTCAATTACTTAAACACGTGTTTTTTATCGCTCTTGTCTTTGACGTCGTGTACTTGCAAAGAGTAAAAGTTATTGAAAAATATAATTGAATAATAAAATAGTCATAAATATAAATATTTACGAGTACATGAAATATAATATATTCAGTATACTAAATAAATATTGTACAACCATTTACCCCCCTTCTCAAAAAACACACACAAATGCACAGATCTAATCTCACAGTGACGTACGAGTCCCGCATATAAAGGTACAATGTCCATATCCAATCGTATCCCAATATCATACCGCAGATTAACCATCCGTAATATAGACGGACTCGAAAAAAATACGTTTCTATAAAACCGATATTGGAATTTGCCCACAAAGGTAGTGGTCAACCTTTTTACCGCCCTACGTCATAGCGGTGCGTATGAAAGTTTCTTTACAATACAGACTATGTACCGGGGGGAGAGTGGGGATGTGCAAGGGGAACAGGGGAACTGAAAGGTTTCGGGCATTACAGATCGTTAACAAAGTTGCTCTACTGGAAGATATTTATATTCGGACGCAATAATATTGTTATGGTTAGTGGAGCTGTGGTAGCGATGTGGGTTCTGTAGCTTTTTACTTGTATAATATATTATAATTATGTATTATTATTTATGCAGATTTTAAAGACATAATGCACTTTGAGGACTTCGACCAAGGAGTAAATATTCACCGCTTTCTTAAAAAAAACTAACGTTAAAGGTAAACATTATTGTTGTTATATTTTATTTGGTTAGATAGTATTATTTGGCCTTATTATTTATTTATATTAATCTTCTTTTTTAAATGACGAATTTTTATTTTCTAATGAGTAGTGTCCTTAAATTTCTTGGTCGATGTCTTTGCCGTTACTTCAACTGTAATAATATTTAAAACAAAACTCACACTCAACGCTACAATACTTTAAGAAGCATTAGTACAACAATAAACACAATATTTTGAATTAGAGTTTCATACCCACATCCCCGACGAAGATAAACAATGGCCCATTCATCCTCCCTATACCTACGGATTAATTTTAAACTCCGCATATTTCAATTAAATACAAAGGTGTCTCACGTCAGGCGGGCAGCTCGAAAACTAAGCCACAATAAATATTGCTTAATTGGAACCGTCGTTCACGGTAATTCCTTCCGATCCCACTGACGCGCCCTTCGTACCGACAGGTTTTGTCGTATCCATATACAGTGTATTGACATATGGTATTTATTTTAAACCATGTTATTTTAAACATGTTCCTATTCACCACAGGTAATATTGTGCCAAGTTTGAATAAAAACTGCTTGGTAGTTTTGTCAGAAATCGCGATTTTAGTTTTTAAAGGTTTTGATCAAAACGTATAGGTACGAGTCTTTTTGTCGCTTAGGTAAGTTCCCGGTCCGAACTGAAGTTTAGCTAGACGGCAAAATACTCGTATCTATAACGGGGTGGCAAAAATCGTGAAAACTATAATCACGATTTTTGACAAAAAAAAAAATTATTTTTCAAACTTTGTACGATGTCACCTGAGGTGTTGAGAAATGAGTAGGTTACATTAAATACCATTTGTTAATATTACTGTATAGGTACAAACACAACTTTGTATACTGGTACGTCAATGCTCATGATAATATGTACAATCCAGCAGATAGATTAGTCACTGGTGAGCGATGGTTATTTATCAACAGTTATCAAATTATTCAGTTTGCTCTATACAGCATGAGTTACTGTGAAGGGTTTTTCGAAATATCATAGATCCTATTCCGGAACACGGGCCTCCTCGACGCTCGAGAAGGAGTTTAGGCTTTGATTCAGTACCGCAGTTTAGCACCCATGAGTTGAATTCTCAAACTCTCGGTGATGCCTGTAAATTTCTTCACCGTTACAGCGAGTGAATAGTCAATTATAAATACACGCGTAGCTCAGGAAACCTGCATGCCGTAGCGATTTAAAAATATATCTATGGCACGTAAGTTCGCCAACATGCACTAGGCCAGTGTGGTGGACTATATGGCCTAACCACTCTCAATCGTGCTCTCGATAGTCGATTGTAGACGCTCGTGCCCTGCAGTGGGACGGATATGGGCTGATACAGTACAATATAGTACACATGTAACTTCCAAATTGTTAAATAATGGCCTACTTTTCAGTTCAGTCCGCAGTCATCAAGGCTTTTCACTCATTAGCTAGCAACTAATAATCTTAATGGTTTCTCAGATTTACGCGAATGTGACACATTGAAATAAAACGAATTCATACGGATTTATCAAGAATTTGATTACATTTTTACATATTTTAACTTCCCGATGTTTCGATCACTTTACAGTTTTTGTGGTCACGGGGCGGACTGACCGTGACCACGAAAACTACAACACGTAAAAAATATAAAAATTAAACCAATTTCGTGATAAAATCCGTAAGAATTCCGTTTTATTTCAACTAATAATAACACCTTGTAACACCTTTTTACGTCAGTTTTACAGCCGCAAAGCACTGTTACCAACTAGAAACTGACCCGGTAATATATCCTCGTGTTTTTCTTAAAGATTGGCCATCGAACAGCGGTTGCTGTCCGCAAGATGCTTTATAAGGAGTGCAATAACATGCGACGACACGGGATCTTGTTTGTCCAGCTTGGATACAATGCATTTTATAATATCGAATGTGTAATATGCGACGAGCTGAATGAAAGGTATTTTGTGTAAGACTTGTATGTTGTGGAAAATGTATAAGTGATGTTGGGTTGGGACTGTAATAACTGCCTTGGTATTACATTGTTTCATTGACTTACGATGCATCTACGAGTACACGTGATTGTAAAATAAGTGCAAGTTGGACTGACGCTTTTTGAAAGATTTTACCTAGCTTTGAAGTTTTTGTGGAGAACAGGAGCTCTTCCTAGCTATGGAGGGTTCAAAAATGTAATCAATTTGATAATTAATTTTCAAGTTTATTCCTCTTTATTTTGTTATTCATTTTTTTTACATTTTTATACATATATAAAACAACAATACATATATAATACAACAATACATATATAATACATAAACTCACGCCTTTTCCCAGAAGGGGTAGGCAGAGGTGCTACCAGGACACCCACATTTCGCCTTGTATGTTCCGTCCCACGATGTGATAGGGGGCGAGCCTATAATAAAAAAACAATATAAATATAAAAATATTAAAAAAAGATTAATCCTTCAGTGGCTTAAGACCCAAGCCACCTGTGGTTTATTAATAATTAATTATTTTTAGCTTTATTGTTTCATGTAGCAATAACATATTCGTAAATAATATGTATATCTTGGCCTTAAAACAGCAACAGGCAGGTACATTGTCTAAATGCACTATCGCTTAGTTGTAGAAACCTAAACCAAGAAAAGCCGATCTCTGGTTGAATTTTTTCTACCGGTATAGAATAAAATTACGTAAAAATGTGAGTGCACCCTTATATAAATATTATATTTATTTTTTACCATTTCTTACTGCTTTTGTTTTATTCCTACGCATCTCTGCCTACCCTTTCATATGTAAAGGCGCTATGACATGTTAAGCCGGTGTGAATTGCGGCCTGCCCTTTCACGTCACGTCCGGGAAACACGTGGCGGAAATGAAGACGCCACCGTGGATATGCGACACGCGCTCACAGTGAGTTGGCATGGTCCATCCGCTGTAAACCTTAGGATAAGTAACGTAAGTAACGGGTATTTTCTTTATATTCGTCGTCATGGTCTTTGGTCATCGGAAATCGCGATTTATGAACATATGCCTCTCCTATGGACTTCCACAGTGGTCTGCAACTAGCGACTTCCTGCAAACTTTATAAAATCGTCTGTCTATCATGTAGTTCGCTGTTTATATTAACTTGATCATGTTGAGGAAGCTGCATCATGATCGTAGCTGCCTCGTAATTCTAGTGGAATCATGTACCGTCTATGACCTTTCTAACTGGGTTGCAATGGTAGATTTGAATCAATTGCGTCAACGTTACCATAAAAAAAATTTCGCGTCATGTGATTTCAGTGATTACAATGTACCCAGCATTTGAAATTTAATTATTACTTCAACAATCTACGAGTACGAGTATTATGATTTAATAATACGATAAATCTAATTGTACCACGTCACTGCGTATACTACCAAATATCGACCATCTTATACATCTATCAACGTAACATAAGAAAAAAAGCACATCTAAATATTTCTGTTTAACCGACGCGTCGCAGCCGGCGCGAAGTTGCGACCACAATTTGGTTTAAACTCGCACAGAATGATATCGAAATTGGCGCCGAAATAACGTCACCGCGCCGCACGCTGTACAATCTCCATAACCCATCTGTATTCAGTTCACAATGTGCCAGAGCAATGATTACAGTTCGCCAGCGTCTTTATGCTAATGTTACTGTTGGAAATTCACTTGCGTTGATTTTTTTCACACTCCAACTGGTTAATGGTGGAGCTATAGTGATTGGGAGGGCGGTGATGATTGCTCGTTGATGATAGTTAAATTTTTGATAGATGTGAAAATTCTGATGAAATTAATATTGATATTTTTATAATATACGTAATTTATATTCGCTGTGTAATGATGTCAATGCGGTCATATCGAGCCAAACAAGTGTGTTACCTTTTAAGACTAGCTTGAGTACATCTACTTTCGAAGGAGCCGTCATATTTGTGTCAACTGGTTAGTCATTTATCTCGCACTAATAGATTGTTAGGATTGCAGTGCATTCATCATTAGTACCTCGCTGTACCTACTATAATTGAAGACAGTATTCGAGATTTTTGTCTATATGTGATAACTCCAAGGACTAATCGATTTGTCCAGCATCTACTAAACAAACACATGGCGCCAAAATTTTCCAATCTCATCACTGAAACTTAAAACCGCTCACAGCGATTAGTACCCGCTCCGCTCCTCTACATGCGACGAATCCATCTTTCATCCTTGTCTAAATTACGTCCGTCCCTTTCCGTCGCACGTGACACGACCGCGGGCTCGCAACTTTTTTATTATCACCGTCACCCCGCGTTTATTGGACCCGGTTCTGGTGATTCTTTGAATTTTTCCCCCGGCAAAGTTTCATTTGGGACCAGTACTTCACCTATTTGAATTTTTCACAGTTAAAAGTTCATAAAGAGAGCGTGCCACGCGCTGTTCTCACCTGATGGTTACATGTGGGGTTTTTTTTTTTGGAAAAAACATTTTATTAGATGTGGTGGATGTGTGGGATATTCGGTATTTTATGGAAAATATAGCGACATTTTTTGTTATTTTTGTACATACAATTATCTTGGTAAGGTTTAGAGTTGGTGTTTTTATTTATTTTCGGTACTTCTCTGTTACTTGTATTATGTTACTTGGTACGACTTTTATAATACGAACATTTAGTTCTATAACTTGAATGACCATGTAATTATATTTAATTTCCCTGTCTATAAACTATTATAAAGCGATTGATTTAAAGCAGTTTCTCTTAATTACATTCATACCACAATTATAAAAAAAATGATATCTCCTTTCATAACTCTGCACGTAGAAAAACCAACGTACTCACTACAAAACAGTCTATTTCGTGTAAGTGCTCACCTCTCGCAAATCCTGTAAGGTCGTACCCTAAAGCACCTTAAATAACACAGAGAGTGGACCCTAAAATAATGCAGCCGACGTAAAAAGATTAACAACCCACCCACTTTTGTGCCGGCGACAGGGATCGAGAAATATAGCCCAAGAAAGGGAATAAGACGGTAAAGGTAAAGTTAGGTCGCGTTCACGCTTATATTTTAAGAGATTGAAGGATTTTCTTTGATAGTAAAAGTTAGTCTGATGAATGTACTGTATCAGCCCAGATACGTCCCACTGCATGGCACGAGCGTCCTCTACAATCGAGAGTACGATTGAGAGTGGTTAGGCCATATAGTCCACCACGCTGGCCTAGTGCGGATTGGTGGACTTTACATACCATAGATTTTTTTTTTAAAATCGCTATGGTATGCAAGGTACGATGTTTTCCTTAAACGTTATAGCGCGTGGTGATTGACTATCAATACACACATGACTCCGAAAAGACTGAGGTATGCGCTGGGATTTGAGCCCGCGACCACCGTGAACACGTTGGCAGCCGCGTTTAGTCCGATTACAAACCAACCCAAACCGCGTGACATTTACGTAGGTCTGATGGGGTTTTAACCGCTGTGTAAAATGGTCACAGTACTATAAGTCCCCTTAATCGACGAGAATGCATGAAGAGATTGATGAACGTAGACGAAGCGAAAGTAGTATGTCAGGATCGAGCAAAGTGGAGATCCATAGTCTCTGCTTACCCCTATAGAATATAAGCGTGACATTTATGTAGGTACTATAAGTAACCGTACCAGCCCATATACGTCGTACTGCAGTGCACGGGCCTCCTCTACAATCGAGAGGGATTAGGCCAATTGAGTATCATAATATAAATAAGATTGCTGTATAAGTTCTATGAATGTCCAGTACCAATATCTTTAAGACAATAGTATAACAAAAGATCTAAGAACAATTCCAATAGAAATACCAACATTTTATACAGATGTTTCCGAACCATAATCCAAAAAACGTATTGTAAAATCATAACAAGGTTTTTTCCAGTAATTTCCATAAGCCGGGATCGGAATAACAAAAAGCGAACGCTTATATTTTTAATATAAACACGCCCCAAGTGCCTTACCTAAAAAGGCGGGCGGGATAGTCCGAATAAAGCGAATGCAAAGAGGCGAAGGTTCAAATAAATCATTGGCTCGCAAAAAGTGACTACTTTGATTTGTGAACTTGAGGAAGCGTTAGTTGTTGCCAAAAGTGATTCTCTTTCCGCTTCACGGAAGGGCGCGTTCGAGATTCTTTGATGTCAATGTTACAATTTTTTATGGGTCTTTAGAGCCAATTATACAATGACAGTAATTTTTTTTGTACTGTACAGGTAATTTATTTTTATGAGAAATTCGTTTATATTTTTATCTTATTTGATATCGTTGATATCGTAGTAGGGCGTACAAAAAAAACAATTTCCTAAAGATGTAAAGGTATTTGGAAAGTTTCGTCGGCGTCGAGCCCTTTGCGAATTGGCACGTGCGCCGTAAACTTAAAGACGGGAAATCGATTTTATAAGTTCCGAAAATCCAAGTTTGTTGAATAATCACATAAAATATTAGGATTAGCGTCGACGGCGCGCGGCTTGGGAACGGTTTCATGGCATGTTTTTAAAGAAAATGTGTGATGTACGTGACTTTGTGAATAGTTGGAAAAATGTATTGCGTATTAGTACGTAGGTTGTTTAGTAGAATTTTAACGAATGACTGACAGAAGACGAACACTTTAAACCGATGGGTCTAAAAGGATGATGCAATAAAGGATTTGAATATTATGGTTACCTGCTACAAGAATCGACTCATTAGTCGGTAGTCCATTAGGATATTTATTAGGAACATAGACTGACCGAAAGCCTTCAAATCTTCAGAATACACCTTGTAGTCTCAAGGGTCTTATAGAAACAGATGACCAGTCTTACGTCCGATCGTGAAATAATTATTCAGATTTTGTAGTAAGTTCCAAAGCTATCTTACCTTCGACTCCAATGATAAAACCAGTTGGAATTTAAAATCCACAGTCTCACACGGTAAAGACATCCAGTAACACAGATATATACAGTTATATACAGAAGCTAAATATCTTTCGCAGTCTCTGCATTTAAACCACCGAGAAATTTAAAGCCAACCGCACAAGACGGTCGCATCAATTAACCAAAGATTTTGCACACAAATTGCACCGAGCAACCGGGAAAAATTGCCCGCTTACCCCCAAGAAGTTCCGTTCGAATAAATGTAGCTATAGATAAATTATAACATACAAAATATAACAAGAAAGTATTGTACTGTACCGCAGGTATTATTTTTGTACATCTTGCTTTTTTTCTTTGTCCTATTTTTTGTGTTAATTGTGTATGCAATAAACAATTTTGGTGGTATTATCATTAAAAAAAAAACTCCTAAATAAACAAAGAAGGACGTCTTTGTCGCTCCCACGCAGTCACACTATCTTTTTTCTTGGTCAGATAATTCCCAGTGGTCACGTGTTCAAATGCTAAGGCATACCTTTCTCGGATTTTTCAGTCGTGAGTGTATTAATAGCCAGTCACCACGCACTGTAATAGTCAAGGAAAACATCGTGAGGAAACCTGCATACTATAGCGATTTGTAAGAATTCATATGGTATGTAAATCTGGCAACCTGAACTATGCCAGCGTGGTGGACTATATGGCCTAGCCCCTCTCAATTGTACTCTTGATAGTAGAAGAGGTCCGTGCCCTACAGTGAGACCTACATATATGGACTGATACACTATAAATGATTTCCGCGTTCTCGCTGTATAATTCTTACTAATACCATAAATACGCATGCCAGTTTGTTTGTATATTACGCTTTCACGCCTCAACTTAGATTATCATGAAATTTTGCAATAAACTTTAACAAGTATAGAAAAAATACATTTGCCGGATTTATGCAATAAAAAAGCCCTGAGGCACAAAATTGTTTTATCATACTAGTGCTTTCTATCCCATCCGACAAAATAAATTAACACCTATGCAAAACTTAAATTTATACGGACAAAACCGCGGCAAAAATCTACCATCTCAATGAATACAGCTCTGTCAAACTAGACCCGAGGGAGTAAGTTTCGAAACATCATTATTCATCGAGTGCGGAATATTATGTTGCCGAAATAGATGGGCGCCATCAAATATTCGTTAGGGCGGGCAGGTCGCCGCCGGCACGGATAATGCGTAGATTAGGAAAAAAACACGCGTCCAATTGGGCGAGCTAGTGAGTAGATGAATTTATGAGTGGATTTTAGTGGGTTATTAATGTGCAGTTTTTGTATATTTTTTTGTTCTGTCATTTCTTTGACTACAATGCAATAGTCATTAAGTCATAATCTTATGGTGTGTCTAAATTAGTGGTAATTGGATTGTATTCTAAATACAGCGAGGTAAGGTTTACTTCACTGGTCAACATGGATACCATTGCTGTGTCCTGAATGTTGGAAAGTAGGAGTGCGTTGTGACCAACTTTTTCTTTTGCACCTGGTGGTAGGTCTCTCATATGTGAGAGGCCGCCTGGGTAGGTACCACCGCAACGTCTATTTCTCCCGCCAAATAGTGTAAACATATTGTTGTGTTCCGGTTTGAAGGACATTGTAGCCAGAATAATTACAGGACATAATGAGATGTAACACCCTATGTCTCAGGATAGCGGGCGCAGTGAAATGCCATGCATTGCTTTGTAATTCATGGTGTTGTTTTGGTTTGGCTATTGTCCATGAGCGGTCTATCGCTTACCATCAGGTGAATGGCATGCTGGTCTCGCTATTCATTGCAATAAAAAAAACCTATTGGAATTGTTTTAGCTTATTCATTCCCACCTCTTAGAAGACTTCGAATAGGCTATAGCTTAATGTTTAACTATGGGTCCACTGCTTATTTTTGAAACTATTGTGCGTGCGGGTCTAGGTGATGTTAGACCGAACAGTTTCTCATATTTTCTGATGCGCACAATACAAGACTTCTGCTTTGATGCAGCGTCAGGCCTATTTATCATTGTTTATTATTTAATATATACAAATTAACCCACGAAACACTCATATAAAAACAACAAAAAAGCGGCCAACCAACCAACCAACAGCCTCCTCCCCCAAAGGAATGAAAACGGATAGAGCGTCATCTGTCTTATATATTTTTCATAATTCCGCAGTAAATAATTTTCCGACGCGATAATGGCACGGCGACGCGCGGCCAGGGGAGGGGAAGGGCGCGGGAGGGAGCGCGGCAGGACTAATGAATGGAACAGATTTTGCATAATTAAAAAGGGGTCTCTTAGATGATTGCTTATTGCTGTGAGTAATGGTGGAAGGCAAGTCTCGACACACGGCGCTTCGAGGTGTTTTGACAGTTGGCTTTTTTTTAAATAGAACCTCTTAGCAAGAAGTGGGCAGTAATGGTCGGATATTTTTTCTTTTTTTTTTTCAAAGTGAGAGTGAGTTTGAAGTTAAGACAGCCTACTGTATACGTGGCGCGGTGCTAAAAAGGCAGTGAGTGTTAAATTAATGAATCATTTTTATTCGTGACAAGTGTTTGTATAATTAGTAAATTGCCTTAATAATTACGATCCAATTAAAGCCTTCGCAGGCCCTATTCATTACATAACTATATGTGTGAATTATTATTGTGAGAAAACCGATCACATAATAATAACGACCATAAAATCATCTGCGCACAGATCGGAAAAAACAACAAAACCCGCCGATTATACCGATAGTAATCGATTATCAATTCAACTCGTTCACCGCTAGTCGCGTGTCAATATTCATTTAGAACGTGGCCAACATTGGGCGCGTGATTTGTCCCGTTGCCCGGCGGCCGTGGTCGCCCCTACCTCCCCCCTCAAGTACAGCATCGTGTTCCGAATACATAATCGAGAATCACCCCTACTCGATATCGAAAATCCTTTTAGTTATTAATAATTCGCGATATTACGATGGGATTTGATGTACTTGCAACTGATTTAGCAACGCTGTGTTTGACGGTTTCGATTTTAATTCAACAAATAAATAATAAATACTCCCAACAGTCATATACATAGTCCTGACTCCACACTAAGATCGAGTCATGTATCGTAGGTATCAGGAACTACAAGAGACTATGGTTCACACAAACATTTGTCTCGGTGCGGGGATCGAACCCGCGGTGTCTCGTTTTGCAAGCGGTGTCTAACCAACTGCGGAGTGTGTCGAATTATGAATTAATTTGGCATGTTAAGTTTTGGATTCGTTAATGGCACATGGTATTAATTTGCGTCATCTAGGATATGTACTATGTTGAATAAATGCTGCAATATATAAATTGCCACTCATTATTGATAATTAAAAGTAAACAGTTAAATGAAATGATTTCACAGAACTATAAAACGTTATTTAAAGTATGCGTAAACATAATATAGGTACTACTCGGAATCAGTGCAGCTACAGTATAATTAAATGTGTGTTTAACATCTTCATATTTTTAAACAGAACTAAAGCACTATTTTATTTCTAGGGATATCAAAAACAATATTTATCCTTTACAGCCGTCTTTTTAAAAAACTGTGATATGCAGACTACCCATATACAAATGGTTTTTGTTATTTCCCTACCTTTTTAGCAGGTACTGACTATGACCAAAGTCAATATTAAACAGTTTTAGGAAAAATCTTCTTACAATTTGCGTATTATGTTATATTAAGTTTCCTACTTTTTCCTGGCCTTATACGTATGGTCCCCACAATATGAATTTCTATCTAGCTTATAAAATGATTTAGCTTACTATTTTACGACCAGTTGCTTGCCTACATAAACTTTTTCAACATAAATCTAAGACGAAACTTGGATGTCCTGGTTACACATCTGCCTACCCCTTCTGGAAAAAAGGCGTGATGTTTATGTATGTATGTAACTCTATTGTGTTAAAATAATCGATATGTGAAAATGTGTCATAATTCTATTATATTTTGCTTTGTAATTCATGGTGTTGTTTGGTTTTGTTACTGTCCATGAGCGGTATATCGCTTACCATCAGGTGAATGGCGTGCTGGTCTCGCTATTCATTGCAATAAAAAGAAAACCTATTGGAATTATTTTGGCTTTACCCATTCCCACCTCTTAGAAGACTATGAATAGGCTATAGCTTATGTATGTAACTCTTATGTACATAACTCTATTGTGTCACAAAATAATATGATATGTGAAAATGTGTCATAATTCTATTGTATTTTGCCGATATCGGAACTTGAACATGCCAATAGTCAAATGTAGTTTATGTATCGGTTCCAGATTGCTCTCAATACGTTGGCGAAATGGACATACAGGACTACAAGACGATGGCTGGCGGCACAGACAGGTAAGTGATATTCTAATGTTATATAAAACCCAGGCTTAGGAATCAAAGGAAACGTTAATCTATTGTTACAATTTTTCTGAAAGTTTTGTAGCTGTAGGACATATTTTAAGTAGGGAATTTTAAGGGGGACGTAATTATAATTAAATGATAAGAGTATGATGTATAAAGTATCGTTTTTTTACTATTTAATAGTGTGAATTTAATATGGACAGTCACCACGGGGTTGGAAATCCACTTAACCATTCCAAAATTTTATGGTAGCGAAAACCTATTCCTTTGTGTTTTTAGCAGGCAATCGGATTGTTATATTCAAATTAAATCATCGTAAAAAAAGCCATTGATCACACATAATTTGTATACGAAAGTCGAAAGGCACATGGTAAAAAGAACTGGACAACAATCTCCATAATTCAACAAACAATTCACAACGTATAAAAAGAACACAAACATCAAACAAACTATTACACTTTAGGCACTTACAATGCCATATGTCAACACAAACAGAAAAAATACAAATAAAGCAACAGTTTAATCAACATAAAAGCATTGTGTCGGGCCATATGAAAAACTCCATACCCACCGCGTATTTGCAAGGGCCGATCATTCGCAGCGAGTCATCCATCTTGTTTCGCCTTTTTTTTTATTTGCCCCCAGTATCCCTAACTCCTGGGTCCGTCAAAGTGCAATATCATCAAATCGCTGCAGAGGTGCCGTCATGATTTGCTTGGCCGCGAGTGGGGATAAAATATTACAACGGGTGGTATCCTTCGGGACAAGTTTTTGATGAACGTCGTCCAGTGAGAGATGCGCTTTGTCGAGCTATGGATGTTTTGGAAATATTTATAACTCAAAATTAGTATTATATAATATAGTTCCTGCATTGAGTTAGCGCTTAATGTTCTTATTTTTGGTATGGAAGAAGTAACTTCTGTGTTTTTTAACTGAACGCATTTCCCACATGCATGAACTTCCTAAGTTTTACAAAAAAATTTGTTTCATTCTGTAAAAGGAGGTAGTTTTGAATATCTCCACTTTCCAATGTGTCAACTGTTAGAACTAAAAAATCAGTGCCGCGGATTTTATTTTTATATTAAAAGATACACATTTATCACGTTCAATTTTTTTGCATAAAATACACGTCTTTTCTTGCGTTTCGTTCGATGAGCAAGTTTACTGAAGAACCAAAAGCTAATCAGAATGTCAAATCATCTAAAGCTATTACGTTAATGTCTCAACTTGTTATCAAAGAGAAAGCTAAATAACGGAACGTTCCTAGGCTCATTAAAACCACTTTCTCATAATTTTACACATTTTGATTTATCTTTTATAGCTTCCACTGTGCACAAGCCCTCAGTTTTGAGTGTTGCCTTGTGCTGAGTCACTCAAGACGTATTTCATGGTACGTCGACTCGAGAAATGATATTGTCGTGAATATGATTCCCGAGTGTAACAAATGTATTACGTACAACAAGCCTTACGCCGAAATACGTTTGTGCTCGTCAAAAATTAAATATATATATTGTGAAATTGAATTCGATGTTTCGTATAATGTAAGTTTGAAATACGATAATGCTTTGGTGGAATATTTGGACCCGAATTTACAGGGAAGTCTAAATACATGGTTCGTGCTTTTGTAGAACTGTGAGGGTTACTTTCGTAATTTTCAAGAAGGCACAGTATATTAAATGGTCGTAAGAAATGTGAATTTTAGCAGAAAAATACGAAGCACTTTTTCCATTTTTAAAATGTAACAGCTTACGAATGTTCTGTTTTAAGTATTTAGGCCACGTCAGATTACTTAGCTAAATTTAATTAAAATGTTTCACGTAAAATGAAGACTTTTTAACTTACAAAAATTCTAGTTTGAGCATAAAATAATAATGTTCTATTTGCACGAGAGAAGCGTTTAAGCGATTATTAAATGCCACTAGTGTTTAAAAAATATTTAAATGGCTTGGAATTTTTCATAATACGTAATAGCCACATTGTCTTCTTTATGAAGCTCGTAGTATTTTGTAGATACGTAGCGTTTTATACTCGGCACGCTACGCCGTAGAGTATGCCGTAGCACCGGCACTACATCACAAACCGAAACCTTTTTACGTCGCGTCGCGAGGAAAGAAAACGAATACTCAAGAAATTATTTGTATGCAGTTTTATTTTGGCTGTTGTAACAACCAGCTTATTTCTTAATACACATCAATTTTATTGACGCAATTCAGGGGATCGTTGGAATAGTTTTTTTTTTAAATAAATTCGCATTAAATATTTCTTTCTTTTTGGTGACAATAGTTTTGTGTCAGATCATACGACGAAAACTAAATTCCAGGCTTAAGCCCTCGGAATGCACTTTTAGTTTTCGAGGACGTAATTTGCGTATACCAGTAAATTCTCACCTATACATACAGCGTAAGAAAGGTTTGCAAAAACCTGCATAACTAATAGCTCTTCAAAGGAATTGCAAAGTTTCTTGAAGTTCACCGTTCAACCAATTAACCTACATATCTACTTTTATATAAAGAACCAACGCGAAGTAGTGAAATATATGTCTCAGCTTTTGTCTCGCTCACTCGTATTGCCTACCCCATGTTAGTACTCGTATTATATTATAAGAATATAACTTTTTTTTGCTTGCGATTAGACCTTTTGGGAATAAGTTGCTAACAATAAGTTTCCCCGAGAATTTCAATTCCGACCCCTTTCAACTTACCATCATGTTACTTCATCTGTCGTCAGCGAACAGCTACTAAGCTCTTGCTGATTTTTCTAAATATTTATTAGGATACCTGAATATTAATAACAGGTGTAACTTGCTGTGTCCGCCAGATAATTGATAATATGTAAACGAGCATGATATTAGGTAATCATCTTCATAATTATCAGCCTATAGTTGTCCACTGCTGGACGTAAAACTCTTTCAAATTCCGCCATTTAACCCTGTCCTCGGCTTCTCACATCCAGCATCTGCCAGTGACCTTTTCCAAATCCTCACTCCACCTAGCTGGAGAGCGTTCTACAATAAGCTTGCTTGATAGGTCATCTTCACCTGATTATTCTCAGCCTTTATAAAATTACCTGGATATTATTATATTAATACCCAGAGTAGCGTGAGAAGGCGTATGTTCTCGCTGAAGCGCAGGGGAGCTAACAGAGCGTGTGGCTGAGCGGTGGAGCGCGAGCTTACAGCTCACGTGGCCACGCGGCACACGGTGACCTGTGCGTGCTATTCTTGTAGCGGTGTGGGTTAAGATATAAGCGGACGGCTTGTACCAGATTATTGTATTCTGTATTTTATATCAGCCCATATATGTCCCACTGCAGGGCACTGGCCTCCTCTACAATTTAGAGTCCACCACGCTGGCCTAGTGCGGGTTGGCGGACTTTTATATACCATAGAAATTATTTCGAATCGCTATGGTATGCAGGTTTCCTCAACATGTTTTCCTTCACCGTTATAGGGCATGGTGATTGACTATAAATACACATATGACTCCGAAAAGTGAGAGGTGTGCCTTGGGATTTGAACCCACGACCAGGGTGAACATGTAGGCAGCCGCGTCTGTGTTCCGTGTCAACAGGACCACTTACAATGCACAGAGTTTCTTGTCAATACACATTCTAATCATAAAGTATTAAATAACTTTATGTAACAAATAATTGGATATCAAATAAAAATTTTCGTCGTTTAAAGCAGCCATCTACTCCAATCATCAAGTCTAGTGTTTCAATTTCCTTGAAAACGAGCTGTTCTCGACATTCAGGTCATTCATCAACAACACCAGTTGTTCGGATACAAGAGCGGTTTATTTTCTGCATCATCGAATGCAATTGCACTTTTGATGAAACGAATGGTTCACTTTGTTTATAGTGTTCAACATCTGTGAACAATTTGACTGGTTGAGTTAATTAGCATATATTATGAGATTATGATGTTCACGATTATTTTGAATTTAGAACAGGGTCATTACGTGTGTGTTTCACTCTTTCTCCATCTGCCTCTCTCTCAGCCACATAAAGTCCACTGCTGAACACAGGACTAGAGAATCTCCTCATCTCTAGTTTCAGGTGGATAGACGACCTAGTAGAAATGGCAGGAAGTTGATAGCGACTTCCTGCATACAGATGCAGGTCGCTTTCAATAGGTCGATGTGGAGATCCTTGAGAGGCCTACGTGTGTTTGCGTTTTAAGAATTACCAAATTGCTTGTGTTTCAATTTTCTTGAAAACGAGCGCGAACTTCCGTCAATATTCAGGTCATTTGTCAACAACAGCTGTTCGGATCCAAGACCAGTATTTTCTGCATCGTCCAATGCAATTGCACTTTCGTTGAATGAAATAGTGGTTTCGCTTTGCCCATA
The DNA here is from genome assembly GCA_033459515.1 of Theretra japonica. Classification (NCBI taxonomy): domain Eukaryota; kingdom Metazoa; phylum Arthropoda; class Insecta; order Lepidoptera; family Sphingidae; genus Theretra; species Theretra japonica. Next base: position 3,233,514 of record CM065938.1, on the reverse strand, counting down.
GTGTTCATTCTTTGATCCGTATAGTGTCGATTGTTTCAGTTAATTAGCATATTGTTTAGTTTATTATTTTGACGATTTTTATTTCTAACATTGGTTCAATACATTTAAGTAGGTACGACCGTTCTCGCTGTACAATGTTTGTGCCTTCTTTTGTTATTGGCGATAATAACATCAAATCTTCATATTACAGCTTTATTTATGCTATCTTAATAGGTTTCAAATATGAGGCCAGAACGTCAATCATCTCCAGACAACCTTGCATTTTTGCCGCCAATGGCTGTATTCTCTTATACTAAATTTAAACCGATAACAATCTAGCACCTTCTTCATCCTTATCAATCTCAGCCACAGGTATCCAGACGGGAGCCTCACCCAAATATATCCAGCTCATTAAATTGTCAAAATTACTTACAGACACTCAATCCTCTCATATCTATAATTATTGCTAAATTAAAATGTATCGCTTTCGCTTACAAGTTATACGTCCAGTAACGGATTATCCATCTATTGAACATGTTTACCAACCTTTTATAATGTATGGGCTTGTAAAATCCATGCGCGCCATACTGTCCCAATTTTCACAGTCAAATTAACTGAACATTGTCTTACACGCGGAAAGAAAAAAATGCTCATTTCTGGCTCGTAATATTATCATCGTAATATTTGAATATAGAAGTCCACTACTGAACAAGACTCCATTAAGAATTTCGAAGAATGACAAAAAGATAGCTACTCTCTCTCTATTTATTTTAAACTACGTGACTGATGGCTCTTGGGGCTGAAAGGTTCTGGAGTGGAGGCCACGTACAGGCAAGCGCAGTTTCGGAAGCCCACCCACAAGGTGGACGGACGACCTGTTGGAGGTTCCAGGAAGCCGCTGGATGCAGGCCACTTCCAACATGTCAATGTGGAGTCATGTCTTTGGGGGAGGCCTATCTTAAGCAATGGACTGCATGTGGTTGAAGAGAGAGAGAGAGAGAGAGTCCACTCATTAACATAAAATAATCTATAACGAACTGTTAAAAGCAGCCTGGATACAGCAATTTCTTGCACCCTTAAATAGATTTTCAGACTAAACAAAATATAGTTTATTCAAACAAATTACAAGCATTAATATAAATGAAAGAAAAATACTTCAACTCTCAAACAAATAAACAAACAACTCATTATATAAAGACAAGTATTCTAGAAAAGTTAGTTGAACAATTAAAACTTGGAATCTAGGGTAAAGTTTCCTTTGGAGCCGTTATCGAAGTCTCAATGCCGCAAATCGAGGAAATCCAACGAAACAAAAGATTCCATTAATTCTTTCCACGTATCGCCGGGAACACTAGCGGCTTAACAATGGAACCAGTAACGAGATGATCTTTTGATTCATCAACTGTTTAAATAAGATTTATAATATAAATATTTCTAATCATTTTTTTTTTGTTTTTTTAACTGCGTCTAAACTAAGGTGCCTCTACGTGCGACTGTCTCGGTGGAGCAATTGTAATATGGTATGATTACAAAGCTGAGGTCTCGGGTTCGAATCCCGGTTCAGGCAAAGTGATATGGGATTTACTATTCCTTATCAGCCCGGAGTCAGGAATGTGTGCCTGATATGGTGATAGGGTCCCTATCGCCCCCTATCACATCATGAGACGCAACACACAAGGCGAATCGTGGGTGTCCTATTTGCATCTCTGCCTACCCCTTCTGGGAAAAAGGTGTGATGTTTATGTCTGTATGTAAAATAAGGTGGTCTGTAACTTGGGTCTGTAAGAGATTTGCATTGAGCGACAAAACCACAATTTGTATTATTTTTTATGAATTGATATCCTATGTGTACTTAGTAAGTATCACTGGCATAAAACAAAGTATTATAAAATGTATGTCAAGTATTAATATATACAGTATTGTCAACCTGCCCCCAAGCGTGGCGAGTATCGGCAAATATCCCCCCAACATGACCTTGGTGGGGGGGCTATGTTCAGCAGTGGACTTCCGGTAGCTGACGTTAGAGAGAGAGAAAGAGAGAGTGTAAAATATCATTATACAGGGTATATCAAGACTGCTATCGAAAGCGAAGCCAGGTGGTAATTTTAGTGACTGACACAATTCAACTAAATTTTTGTTTACGATTTTTTTTTGTATTTTTTTTCCTATCTTCTGGTGGTAATACATACATTTTCCTAAAATAATAATGTACACGCTTTTATATTTAACGACGCTATAGTGCGCAAGGCTTTAAATTATAATTTAAGCTAAAACTATGGATTTACCAACCAAACACAATGATATTTAAACCATTACAAAAAAATAGTGGCGTTTTTTTTTTTGTTGCAAAATTGTTAGTTGCATCGTGTCTGTAGTCACTGAAACTACCACCTGGCTTCGTTTTCGGTAGTAGTCTTGATATACCCTGTATTATGTACCAAAAAACCCTTATATCATTAAAAAGGTATTTATATTCTAAGATGTAATAAGGGGCGGGTCTATCGCCATGTCGATAATATAACCCAGAACTTCACCTTCCACAATCAATACACGCCATAACTAGAATTAAACCAATCAGTAATCTCATAATCATCTATTACCCACGGTTATCTTCCTTTATTGGGCTCTGAAAGGACATATGCATAACGTTACACGTAATTCGATCTCGAGTTACATTCAATAGCCAATTTCGCGTTATCTAGATGTCTGTCTTTATGATTGTGTGAGTGTACAAGCTGTTCTATAGATTGTGTGCTGAGCAATGTGCGACATGATATTGTACTAGGTAACTGGTTGATAACTATTGCTGTTACAATCCTGATAAAGATTGTGAGTGTTCCACTGTATTCTATCTTTTGTGTATCCATATTCTGGATGGAGTAATTTCCCTCATGTAATATCTATCTAAGTGCGTGGTGGCATGTTGGTAAACGGACCAGACGCGGCTGCCTACATGTTCACGGTGGTCGCGGGTTCAAATCCCAGGGCACACCTCTGACTTTTCGGAGTCATGTATGTATCGATAGTCAATCACCACGCACTATAACGGTGAAGGAAAACATCGTGAGGAAACCTGCATACCATAGCGATTTGTATAAATTTCTATGGTATGTAATAGTCTGTCAACCCGCATTACGCGAGCGTGGTGGACTATATGGCCTAACCACTCTCAATCGTACTCTCGATTGTAGAGGAGGCCCGTGCCCTACAGTGGGTCGTATATGGGCTGATACAATACAATACAATATCTACAATAATTCGAGTCGTATTTTAGGTTCTTTTTCTTTGGCTTCCTCATGCAAATATCTCGGTCACAGGAAGGCCACTACTACGAGTATACATAAGCCTTCTCCAAATAAAAGGGTGAATTATTCACATGATTCATCACATTACCCTAAATTTTATTCAAACCACCAAGGTAGCCAAAAATTTATGAAGTGGTAATTTCTTAAAAATACTAACCATAGAGTTGCAAATCTTCCGCAAGTTCTAACTTTATGTATATTTTCTTTTACATAAAATTTTTCAATAACTCCAGATAGTAAAATCTTAAGAGCTTGCATTACCCGTCGTCCACATCAAAAGATGTTCAAAGTGAACTTAAAAGTCTCCTATAAAATATAGCGCAGATCACGGACCCCGCCGGAGCAAAGAAGACAAACGACACGGAAGCCGCACTACTAATGGGTATCGGGGAAAATATTAAGAGGCAGCAAGGCGGGAAAGTTTATTGGCCGTCTCGGCACCAGTAACGGTGCTTATACGGCACCTAATCAGGCCCAGGTAATTCAGCCGGACCCGTTCCGTTCCGCTGCTGATTGGTTATCGATCGCTGCAGTCTTGCCTCGTGTTAAATATACCTTTGTTATTGATGAATGCAAAAAGTGATATTGCAACACGCTACAGATGTTATGGTATAGGACGTTTGTTTGGACCAGATGGATTGGGAGCTGTTGTGTTTTTTACGTGATGTACGGTTCGAGAGTTCCGTGTGGTTTCACGAGTCGTGGATTTATTGTTGGCGGTTTTTGTTTTGTGTCTAGCTCGTTTCAGGGCATTGTTTTCTTCATGGTTGGGATTACAACGGTAATATTTTTTTTGTCGGTATTATCATAAATTACTTCTGCAGTCATTTATATCTAGCTAGCACTATCTTGACAGTATCAAGGCCCATCTTTCGGCATTATATTTCCACTTCACCTCATCATAGACAGCTCAATCTACTTCTTATTCATTTTCAACCCGCAAAAAAGTATGTAATTTACTTCTCCCACCCGCGGCGTGGTGTTAACAATCATCATTATCACAATCACTACATTTCCCCTTTGATCCAACGCAACGTAGTCTCTAATAAATAAAATTCCCTCATCATTATCCGACGTTGCACAACTAGAACCCCCTGTGCCAGTGGAGTTCACTCATAAATAAGTTGTGAAGGGTGCTCCAATGCGCTCGAATGGTACAGTCGCGACAAGACGCCTTTGACAAGTTGCGTTGCTAGGAACGTGGATCGCGCGATTTGTTTTGTTATTGCTGTTGCTTGTGAATGTACTTGGAGATCAATGTGTGTCGCTGAGATTATCTGCCGTTTCATTGAATCAAACTAAGGAATCGTTGCGTCACGTTTTAGTATTGGTGTTGTGTGAGTTTTGAAGTTTGTGGTGTAGTTTTACTTGGGCAAATATTTTAAGACATTAAATAACAAGGAATCAACGAATAATAAATAATTTAGTATACTAAAACTAATAAAATTTCATATAAGATATTATATCAAGCATCAAGCAAACGTTTATATTTTATTTTCGAATCAAGAACGTCTTGTTTTCACATGTTTCATAACTACCCTGTTCCTGTCTCTCTAATGATATAAATCAACCACAACAATAAAGGAAATAATTCACCAAACATACAACTCATTAAACGTCTCGCAATTTTTCCCTGTCTCGATCGCGCGAAAATACTCGATGCGATAATGTCCAATTGTGACTCGATGCGAAAATGTCTCCGCTCGTTTCATGTATTATTAATATCCCCGGGTAAATTGTGTTGTTTCCTATGAAACGGTGGTGCTGGCATAATGCAAAAGCTGGAAAGTTTCAATTGAAATGTCACAGATAACGAATGACGTCGTGACGCCGTCGTGCCGTATTGAACACGTAAGTACTCTGCAATTTATGGCGTAAACAAGTGTGCATATATTTCTTTATGTTGAATATCGGATACGTGATTCGTTTGGAAATTTGTCTGGTGGGAGGATATTTGTATCCATCTCGATGAATATTGATGTAAACAGAGGTGTAAAATACGTCAAAGTGACCAATGAAATTGTGTATCTTGACAGGATTAGATTATGTAAGTAGGTTTTGACTGAGCAGATATAATTTTATTGTGTCTATTTATGCGAGATGGTTGATTAATTGTTTTTATCATCCCATATAGGTCCCACTGCTAGACACGAGCCTACTCTACAATCGAGAGGATCGATAGAGAGTGGTTAGGCCATATAGTCCACCACGCTGGCCTAGTTCGGGTTGACGGACTTACATACCGTAGAAATTCTTTAAAATCGCTACGGTATGCAGGTTTCCTCACGATGTTTTCTTTCACCGTTAAAGTGCGTTAAAATTAATTTTTATCTATAAAAATTATAAGTTCGTAGTGGCCTGTTCGTAACGGACCAGATGCGACTGCCAACATGTCCGCGGTGGTCACGGGTTCAAATCCCAGGGCGCACCTCTAACTTTTCGGAGTTATATGTATATTGATACTCATTCACCGCGTACTATAACGGCGAAGGAAAACACGTGAGGAAACCTGCATACCGTAGCGATTTTAAAGAATTTATACGGTATGTAAAAGTCAACCAACCCGTACTAGGCCAGCGTGGTAGACTATATGGCGTAACCATTCTCAATCGTACTCTCGATGGTAAAGTAGTCCCGTGCCCTGCAGTGGGACGTTTATAGGCTGATAGAGATACAGATACAGATCTAAACTGAGCTATACCTCGCACCAGGTATATTGTGGTAAGTTTATTCGATAGTTAAAAATGTAAATGGATAAATAAATAAACGAATTTCGCTTCGTAATTGATGGCGGAACAGACTGCGAACATTTCGGATTTGGTAGAGGCACGTAATTTTTGGAAGTTCCATAATCATAGTTTACTTTTGGCCTCTGTTACGTAAATAAATTCATTTAAATATGATCATTATCTAAAACCGTATAAAAACTTCACTTGCATCCGTATCCACGAAACGTGTTCCCTCACTAACTTACCGTTCCGAAACCTGTGCAACTAAGCTACCGCCGGCAAGTGCGAGTAATCTGCACCTTTACCCCCCCCCCCCTCCCCCTCCCTCACACCCCCGCCCCCCTCTCACGCCCGTCAACACGGGAACCATTCACACGTTATCTATTATTAAATCACGGTTCACAACTAAAACCGAGCACGGTACAGATTTCAATTATGCACAGCCACTGACAAACTTCGGTCGGGCGTTGACACATTTTAAAATGGACCCGTTTGTATCGACGTATTGTTGCGTTGATTGTATTAGTTATTGTTTAAGGAATTATGAAGGCTGTAACAAGGGAAAATATAATAAATTATAAAAATAATAAGCTTCATAAAAATTAAAGAAATTATAAAACATTTTTTTTCATTTAAGAAAAAAAAATGTTAGTGACTGTTTGATTGAATCTTGGTCCGACATTCTCTAGTTATACAAGATTTAGGCTAGAAACCTTAATATAATTTATCATTCTTATGCCGATAACTTAATCCCGGTTTGTATTTTGTAGGAACTGATAATGTAGCTCTGAAAAATTATCAATGCAATTCAGAAAACAGATATCAATATATAATATCCCATGGCTTGTCCCAGATGAAGTCGATGCATTGGATAGCGACATTAAGGACGCGTTGGAGACTATCTTAAATATACACCTCGACGATAACCAATGGGTACAAGCGTCTCTACCCATTCGGCACGGTGGATTGGGTGTTAGGCGTGTGAGGGATGTCAGCGTATCGGCCTTTTTGGCGTCTGCGCATGGGGTTGTAGAACTGGTCACTAATATACTCCAATTACAAGGGGACAGTTCTGCAATTCCTTACGCAGCGGAGGCTTTAAGCGCCTGGTCGTTGTTGTGTCCGGCCGCTGATCAGCCTGAGAACCCAAGTGTGCAGCGTCAGTGGGACGAGCAGGTGTGTGCAGCAAGTTTTGCCGAGCTTCTCCATTCGGCACGAGGAGTTGATTTGGCTCGGCTTAAATCGGTATCCACCCCAGAGTCGGGGGCTTGGCTTCATGCAATTCCATCTCCTCACTTGGGTACCCTCCTCGACGACGGCTCACTGAGAGTAGCCGTGGCGCTCAGAGTCGGCAGCAAAATCTGTGAGTCACACGTTTGCATGTGCGGAGTACAGGTTGACGCCACGGGTCACCACGGTCTAAGTTGCGGCAGATCGGCGGGACGTTTTCCACGCCACCACATGCTGAACGAGGTCATTCGTCGTGCTTTGGTGTCCGCCGGTTTGCCCTCCACCTTAGAACCGCCCGGTTTGAGTCGCTCTGATGGTAAGCGTCCTGACGGGCTCACACTTGTGCCGTGGGAGAAGGGTCGCTGTCTGTTGTGGGATGCGACGTGTGTCAGCACTTATGCGGCCTCTCACTTGACTCGCACCTCGCGAAGAGCCGGATCGGCTGCTGAATGGGCGGCAATTCAGAAGCATCAAAAGTATGCCACACTTGAACGTGCTTATTTTTTCGTCCCGTTCGCGGTTGAGGTCAGTGGGGTGTGGTGCGCAGAGGCTAAGGATTTTGTCCGTGAATTGGGGCGACGTCTAAGGCGGAATGGGCAGGATCACCGCGCCGAATCATTCTTGGTGCAGCACATATCTCTTGCCATTCAACGTGGCAATGTAGCAAGCATAATGGGAACATTCTCACCGGGTATGGTTCGGGGCGGTCTTTTTGATTAATTTGAAATATGAAATTATTAATATGAAATTCTTTAATTTATTATTTTCTTTTTTAATTTGTGTTTATATTTTTAACTATAATTATTATTATTATGTATTTTCTTTATTGTTTCTTTGTAGATTAAATTACTATGTGTTATTATAGGTTATGTAACATTGTTAATTGATTGGACCAATAAATATTGATTAAATATATATAATATTTATTATTCTAAAACAAATTTTGCCAATTTTTGCTGTTTGACATCCTACTCGTATAATACACATACAAAAGATTTTTCAATAGCTTAACCCCGCACTTCATGTGTCATGTTGCGACTATTTTATTAAAAATCATTGCTGATAAATTCAACCGCTTGTTAGAGAAAACAAATATATAAAATAATATTTCATTTTCATTCTGCTTTATAGTTCAATGGTACTTGTAATTTCATGTTACTACAATATGTTACTAAATGTAAACACATTGTTATAAAAACCTATCGTAAATTTAATTAAAATCGACAAACGCGCCAAAAACACATTGCGAGCGCGTCACGCGTGCCCGTGACAGTGCATGCGTGTTAGGGTTGCCAATGCCTTGTAATTTAGGCTTAATTTTATCGACTTTACAGCAAATTTATTATCCAGACCTTTCTTTAGATATACCAGCCTATATCATCAAAATATATTTTTTGAATTGTGGCAAAATAATAGAGATTTGAAAAGTGTTGGATTTAGGCACGTGGCAACCCTGTGGTTTACTATGATAATTAAAATGTCGTCTATTGCCATTGCGTTATGGCTGAACTGTTACGCATAGAATAGATTACTATTATGTGTTGGTTGTAATTGAGTAATTTAGGTGCCATGCTAGTTATTAAAGGTTTGAACGCAAACTAATGCGTTCAAACTAACTTACTATCATTTTCATATGTCTATTCCACTAATGTACCTATAACATGACAAATATTTCAAAAAATCATAGGACTTAAAAACTATTGTTTAGAATCAGCACAAAAATAATGCTGTACATTCTTCATAACACAATACCACTTTCTTCCCCAATATTTTCAAATCAGCTGGTTTCCAGTGACATTTTTATGTCATCTGTCCGACAGTTTTATTCGTAGTTGTACGACCAACGCTGGGCTTCTCCGCACGTAGTACACAATAGGAAACCCTTCGATGAAATTGGCTCGAATCTTCAATTAGCTTATCTACAGGTATCTTGATATTAGTATTTTGCATCTGCTGTAAATGAAAAATATAAATATATGGAAAGTAAGTGACCAAAAAATAATCTTATCTCGTATATGCTAGTAGCCTTTAATAAATATACATAAAGTATTAAATTTGTAACCGATCGATGTCTGTACATGGAAGATAAATGAGCAAAACTGATATGACGATGATGATTTTTAGATTTGTGTGTGCCTTTGTGCACGCTAATATCAGTAACGGCTGAAACCATTTCGCTTAAATTTGATATAGAAGTAGCTGACACTCTGGATTATCACGAAGGTTACTTTTTATCCCAAAAAAATTAGTGCCCCCATGGGGTGAGCAAGAAATTCAAATATATTTGTTACTATTTTATACTCGAAAGGGATTGGATGGGACAGGATTACACACCTTGAGTAAGAAAGAGACGGGACGGGGCGAGATAAACCGGCACGGGACGGAAAAAACAGGACGGATGAGGACATTTAGTTTGAATATAAATAAAATTGTACGGGAAAACTGTAACTAAGTGCCTGGTGGCCTGTTGGGAACGGACCAGACGGGGCTGCCTACTTGTGCACAGTGGTCGCGGGTTCACATCCAAGGGCATACCTCTCACTTGTCGGAGTCGTGTGTGTATTTATAGTCTACCACCACGCACTATAAAGGTGAAGTAAAACATCGTGAGGAAACCTACATACTATAGCGACTTGTATAAATTTATACAATATGTAAAAGACCGCCAACCCGCACTAGGCCTAACCACTCTCAATCGTACTCTCGATTGTAGAGGAGGCCCGTTCCCTGCAGTGGGACGTATATGGGCTGATACAATACAGTGCAGTACGGGAAATACTATGCTGCTGATGTGGACTGGACTCAAAAAGTATCTGCACTCGAGCGGAGCCGGGCCCGCTCCTAGTCTTTAATAAAACATATTCACTTCAAGGCATTTCTATTTCTCAGAAACATTTTTAAAGTACTATACCAATTACCATCAGCTATTAGGATACTCGACAAGTGTAGCTCATTATCCTACGCAAGAACGTTCATGGCTCGTTTTCTTTGAAGTGATTCCATTACTAAGGAGTAAGTACTCCTTACATAACAGCTGTTTTCTTGTGAATTCTAGCATATTTATCAACGTTTAAAGATGTATATAAATTAGTTGTTATCAAATATGTTATGATTGAATTGGGATTAAATTCATCAGAATAAATTACAATGTTAATGAAACTGAGAAATTTAATTGATTTTTCCGCTCTACGCATCTGTGGTAAAGGTGTAATTCAGGGTACTTCTGACGTAACCCTTGTTTTGTTTTTTTTTATCAGCCCATATATCTACGTCCCACTGTAGGGAACGGCTCTCCTCTACAACCGACAGTATGAACGAGAGTATGCAGGTTTCGTCACGATGTTTTCCTTCTCCGTTACAGTGCATGGAGATTTACTATCAATACACACATAAAATCAACGATGTGCACTGAGATTTAAACCCGCGACCACCGCAAACATGTTGGCATCCATGTCTGGTTCATTACCAACAGATGCACTTCTTTGGGGTAGTAAATTTTATTACATACATACATAAACACACGCTTTTTTTCCAGAAGGGGTAGGCAGAGGTGCTACCAGAACACCCACGTTTCGCCTTATTTATTTTTATTTTTTATTTATACTCTTTATTGTACTCTCAAGTTACATAAAAAAATAAATAAAGAAACAATATTAAACTAGTACAATGGGCGGCCATATCGCATTGAGCGATTTCTTCCTGGCAACCTTTGGATGAACAGGAATTGTTGGATTGATAAATAGGGCTCGACGTGCAACAAGAGTACATTAACAAAAGAAAACAAAAATGATATATATAGTATATACGAGACACTTACATACATATAAATATACATACATACACATATAAATACATATACATTTGCATATATACACAGTGACAATTATACAATATAATATACATAATATATAAATAAAAAAATAATTCTTAATTAATTAGGGATAAGTAGTGATTTTTGACTTTTTTTTTAAACAAATTAAGTGATTTAGCAAGTCTTATATTTAGAGGTAAGGCATTCCACAACCTAGCTGCTTGAACAGTGAAAGATTTGTCGAAATACACTGTGGTATGGCTTGGTATATGCAACTTACGATTCTCCGATGATCTCAAAGATCTCTCATGTCTTTCACAAAGGAAATTAAATCTTTCTTTAAGATATGATGGAGAAGAGGGACTGAATAATACCTTATAAAGTAAAGAAAGTATATGAGCATTCCGACGAAAGCGAATTGGTAACCACTTGAGCTTAGCGCGAAATATTGAAACGTGATCATATTTACGAAGTCTAAATATAAATCTTATACAGAAGTTTTAGCCGCTCAAGTTTGTCTAGTTGGTCTTCTCTGAGGTCAAGATAGCTGGAATCGGCATAGTCAAGAATTGGTAGAAGAAGTGATTGTACAAGCGCAATTTTAGTGGCAAACGGCAAGAAGTTCCGCAGTCGTCGCAAAGAACCCGCTGCAGCGAAAATCTTGCGACTTACGGCTTGTATTTGCGAATTCCATGACATTTTGGGGTCCATTAATATCCCCAGATTTTTGACGCACGTCTCTCTAAATGGAACGATTGTTCCATCGAAAGACACCTGAGGAAGTTGAGCCCAGTCCAATTTTGAAATCATTCTGGGGCTACCAACAATAACGACCTGGGTCTTTATGGGGTTCACTTTAACGCCATATGATTTACTCCATTTGCAAATTTCCGATAGGTCAGCATTTATTCTAGCTATAGTATCCGACAACCCTGTTAAAGGTCCGTGCGAGTAGATTTGGAGATCGTCTGCATAAAGATGGTAGGATGAAGTAAGTTTTTGAGAAATTGAGTTTATAAAAATAGCAAAGAGTAAAGGAGATAAAACGCCACCCTGCGGTACACCGATCATTGATCATTGAGCCGAACATTGATCAGGGCAGTGACGGTACTATGACCAGGACGGAAACCGGATTGCATTGGATTAAGGAGATTGTTTTTAGTAAGGAAAGAATTGATTTGATTATAGGTAAGTCGCCTTGTATATTCCGTCCCTCGATGTGATAGGGGGCGAGCCTATTGCCATATCGGACACAAATTCCTGACACCGGGCTGATATTGAATAAAAAAATCCAATATCACTTTGCCCGACCCGGGATTTGAACGCGAGACCTCAGCATTGCAATCGTACCGTAGTACCACTACGCCACCGAGGCAGTACATTTTATTATCGTTTAAATTAAACAATGCAAATATCCTATCACAAAATATTTTCAAATAATACTATCACCTTTTCGAGAACCTCTAAAAGTTATTACTTAATACAAATTATCTCATTTTCTCGTTTCTTCTAATAACCAATTATTAACGTTCAAAAACCTCATTTGTATTGTACTACAAACATATCATTCGCAGAACAACTCGCGTTGAACAAACAAGTACAGCAAAAATTCTCTTCAAATACGAGTATACCGTTGAAACAAAGACTAGCGCCCGTCGACGGCGCATCTCGCATTCTTGTTTATTAATGAATCAGATATCCGCTACATAGTTTTAATATCTGTAATGAAAGCTGCAAATATGATGCGAGGGTGCATGCGAAGAGTGAGGCGTTAAGGTTTTCTGGTGTGTTGGGAGTGATGGGAGCAGCGGGGGGGATTATATTTTTATTAATATTTGTTATTTTTATAAAATAATAAATAAATACACCCAATAGTTACATACATAGTCCGGACCCCACATTAAGACCGAGTCTTGTGTCGTGTTTATCAGGAACTACGAGATACTTTTCGGTCTCACAAACACCTAGACCCGAGACAAATACTTATGGTTCACACGAAAAATGTCTCTGTGCGGGGATCGATCCCGCGGCCTCTCGTTTCACACCCAGCGTTAAACCAACTACGCCCCGAAGGCTGTCAGTGTATAACATTTCTTGAATTTGGATACAGGCGTTCTATGGAAGTGACAGGAATCAAGGACCTATCAATGCTGTTACACTGTTAATATTTTAGTGTATGATATTGGTCTGGTATGGGCTAGTGAACTTTCCATACTGATGATATTTTTTCTGGGTACATTCATCGCTAGTAGCAACACTATAACTTCTGCTAGCGTTCTCGTTATTAGCCACTATGCTAGTCGAGAGAATATTATGTCCATAATTATTTATTAATTATAAGTAGTTAACACTAAATTAATCCCTTATTAACACATAGGCTGCATTACGAGTAAAGAAATTGGTAGTTAATATTGATTTGCAATATTATGGATTCAATGTCATTTTAATAAAGTATATAGCAGACATATTTTATTACGCAATGTCTCGGAAAGAAAGTGGAAATCGTTTGACTTGCAATTATAGTCAATATTTTGGTACATTCTATTTAAGATTAAACTCATATTGTTTTGTTTATTTTTGTAGGCTTAGGCATTAAACGTAGAACTTCAACGTTTTCAGCCCATTAATCCCAGCCATTGGTAAATTTTCCTACCTTTTTTTATTCAATTCCGCTCCGCTCGTCACTGTGTTTTCTCCCGCCAGTCTCATTTCCCATGGCGATGCAAACGAAACTGCGACGGCACTGTGCATTAGTAAATTACTCACGTCCGCGAAGTCTGTACTTTTGAAAGTTGGAATTTGTCGCTAGATTGTACAACGCTACTGGAAACTAATTTGTTTAATTATATTAACTCTCGCCGCCTATGGAATTATTTTATTTGTTCCGTCACTCCGGGTGCGGAATAAAATAAAATAATTAATGCCCGGTCTGACACGTCTGGAATTGCGTTTTGATGGAGATTAATAATTTTGATGTGGTTTTTTAAATTGTCTTGAGTTTTGCCGCGTAATCAAATTAATTAATGCGTATGTAGTGCGTGGTTTCCCTTGACGATAGATGAATGGATTAACGCGTGTATTGCGTGAACAGGTGACTTGAATTAAATATAAGTATTATTTCTGGGATATCATCATGACATTTCTATAGGTATTCAATACATACGTTTACTTCAGTAGGTAATACGAGTATTACTTTGGTAGGTAATATTAATTTAAAGAAGAGAAAGCTGTTCGTATCAGTTTATCAATTAGTTGTTATAAAAAGGTCGCATTTGTTTTTCTATGATCATTGATCAGTTTTTACAATACATATCTTGTTTGTTGTCGTCATTACCCCATTACTAATAGGTAAGTTGTACATCATGAACTATTTAAATTACTCTCACGCGATATACCCAGAATAAAGCAAAGTTTTGACTTCACCTATCAAAATATATTGAACCCCAAACCTTCAAACCATAACAAAAATAAACCCTGCCCAACATCATGGGTCTTACTACATACAAAAATAAAAAGGCACACCTTTCAAATGTCACCGAGTTACACCCGTGCGACATTATGACGAGGACACGTAGTGTAAAGTAAGGAAGCAACAGCATTACGCGGCGGCAATAAGTTAGCTTAACGACACCCGCTCTCGCCACATTCACAACGGTAATGGAATAAAAACATAAAGATACAGACGGGTCAAGGACAAGCAAGTACAGGTATACTGAGAATTTTGCTAATGTATAGTGTGGTTGCGCCTTTATCGGGTTGTTGAAACTTAAGTTATGACGTCAGAGGTCAGAATAAATTTTAGTTTTTGAATTTAGAATAGCCACCAATTGAAAGTGGTAGAGCCACGCTGTTGGCAACTATGACTCAGAATGAATGGGCAGGCTCGTCCGGGGTGGTACCACTGTCTCACAGAAGATCGACGTGAAGCCACAGCTATGCTGTCGCGTTTTGTTCGGTGATTGAGACTGCCGGATGCCCAATACCCCTTTCCTCTTCCTGTAATTTTTCTTCCCCGCTCCCCCTCCGATCGAGTGGGCCAGCAACACATTTATAATCTAAGCGTTATGGGTGTTCATGGGCTGCAGTGATCACTTACCATCAGGTGACCTGCTTGTTCGTTTGCCGGACCAATCCATCCATCCATCCATCAGCCAAAGGAAGTCCGCTGCTGAACATAGGCCTCTCCCAATGATTTCCAAAGTGACCTGTTGGAAGCAGCCTGCATCCAGCGACGTCCCGCGACCTTTACCAGGTCGTCTGACCACCTAGTGGGTGGACGTCCCACGCTGCGCTTTCCAATTGCCGGACCAATGCTATATAAAAAAAAACCACCGTCTTGATAGGAATGTAGTAACGTAACGACACCCGTTCTCGGCACATTCACAGCGGTAATGGAATACAAACATAACGTTACATTGATAAGTCAAGCACAGGCCTACTGAGATCGTGTAGTTTCAATGACTTCATTTTTTAATATTTTTTTCTAATTTCGATATTTCAGTTGTATATCCTCCACATGTACTGGCAGAAAATATAAAATAATGGTTTCTTAGATGTACGCGAATTTTACACATTGAAATATAACGAATTCTTACGGATTTTATCGTGAATTTGATTTTAATTTTCCATTTTTTAACTTCCCGACGTTTTGATCACTTTACAGTTGTCGTGGACCGAAAAAAATTTAAAAATAAAAATCAAATTCGCCATAAAATCCGTAGGAATTCGTTTTATTACAACAAATATTAAATAACTGGTGACTATTAAACAATCATAAATCTTGTTTACGCTAATCTGTATGTCGAAACAAAATTATTACCTTATTTCGTGCCTCTAAAAACTCATTAGGACTGTTATCTCAATACATATTTATGTAGATAATTAGATGGAGGGCCGTCGTGAATTTTCCAAAGGAATATAATCCACGTTGTATGTTTTATGGGGCAGAATCTTCACTATATTATTCAGTAGTGTTAGAGAGCTTAACTACTGTATACACTTAGAAAATAACCATCTTTATGGATGATACAGTGTCTCAGTGTTTTGCTTCTCAGACATATTACGTTATGAGAGGTTGGTAGCACAGTGGTAGAAACGTGCTTGCACCTAATTGGTACAAGGATCGAATAGGTGATTAGTTGTTTTGAGATCTGTTATGGTGAAACGTGTTTTAGATATGCCGGAGTAATTTAGTTTGCTGGTAAGACATAACCGTCCATTTCCAGTAGGTATTTTATCTAGACTTGCAGTAAATAATTTCCAGTGTGGGGACTTTGTCGTAGTAGAGCAAAAAAATATATAAATTTTATGATTCTGCTAGCCGGATAGCAACTAATTACCACTAAAAACATGTCGCTAAATAATATTTTGTTACAAATACGTCACTCATTATTAGAAAAGTCGCCATTAGACCGAAGTAATTTAAAATACCCACAAAATAAGACCACATAAACAAGCTATCGCAATTTTAATTGAACCCGAACAAAACACAATCGCACATCGAAACCGAAACCTCAATGTATTCTTATCACAATTTAAAATACACAATTTCCTTCATAGATTTTCAATCTGGTACAAGTCGACTCTATTAATGAGACTTGTGCGAGTGAAGTCGAACGGCCGCCGTGAAAAAGTTTCCGTTCGTTCGCGTTTTTAATCAGCCGTCTTTGGAAAATGTCCAGTTGTCGGCCGTTCGGTATCGCGCGAGATTTTTTAATTAGATTGTATATGTTTGTTTCGGAAGGCAATGTTATTGGGTTGTTCCATAGATCCATTTTAAAACATAGAAGTGGTAACGAAGTGATTGCAACTACATATGAAAGTCACTACCTAGCACGTGCCTTTGAAAAGATTCAAAACGGTGAACGGAAAGGAAAGGAAGGGAGGAAATGTCAAGCTTTTTTTTAATTGCATATGTCCGGCAAACAAGCAAAGAGGTTACCTGATCATCATCATCATTGCGTATGGCATTTATCCTGCGAGGATCAAACTTCTATGTCCAGGTTTTTTAACCAGCTTGCTGCAGCAAGAGTGTATTTATGTAGTTCCGACATTCCGCCAGAAAAATAGCGAAGTGGGCATTCGTTTACCACATTGGGCAGGGTCACCTGATGGTAAGTGATCATTACCGGTCATGAACATCTACAACGCTGAATTGTGGATGTGCTGCCTGTTCATCAGTTGTGTAGACAGCGGGAAGAAAAAAGGATGGGAAGAGAAAAGAAGAAAAGGGGTATTGGGTATACTGCAATCTCACTCACTGAATGAAACGAAGCTGTCGCTCCATGTCGATTTCCTGTGTGAGAGTGGTACAGTTGCGGGCGGCTCGCCCATTCATACGGTGTCATCACTGATAACAGCGTGGCTCTACCACTTCCAAAAAATATTAATAGCTAACTTTTTGGGTGTTCATAACGTTTGCATCTAATGAGAGCTTCATCATCATCATTATTCATCAGCCAAAGGAAGTCCACTGCTGAACTTAGGCCTCCCCCAATGATGTCCACAGTGTCCTGCTGGAGGCAGTGGCGGTACTTCCATACAAGCCCAAAAGCCCGGCTTGCCCTACTTAATACGTACATACTCGATACTGAACATAAACCATTACAATAAATACAATACATTCATTTATTAGAAAACATCTACAATTTTTGAATTTACCGCGTCCTGTCGCGGCGCGTCTAAATACAGCGCTTGAGACGGAGCGCCAAAGCGCCGCGCGAAATTCATTCCATAGGCAATGATATTAAAACTCAAAAAACGGTGGCTCCACGCGCTCCCTTAAAAGGCGGCACAACGCACATATATCTATCTTTTTCTCTCTCGAGTGCTTTTACGAGGCTTTTGGCAACGCGGCCCACGTATGGGTGAAATGGTGTACAAGACGCTACGAATGTATAGGTATGGCTATTTTTGTATAGCTCTCAGTACGAGACGAAATGCCCGGCTTCGTGGTGAACATTTCACGGTTGTCACGTTATTATTTGTTATTGTTGTTTAGTAAATATATTTATTGTTATTAAATTAACTTGTTTCGCATTTAAAAATATTTTTAATTAAATGATTAAAAATGTGCCTGTAATGACGGTACTTTTTAATAAATTATAATTGCAATTTGTAATTTATAGTAATGTTTATATTTACGTTTCGTTTCGCAATTCTGAACGAATTCGTACTAACTTCATAAGTATTTTGACATTGTGTAATTATTGTAAATAGTTCTAATATAGGTTAATTATTAGTTGTTTTATGTTATTGAAGCTTTTTGATACTAAAATGAGTTGTATTGTTTCCTGTGATGGTTTTAGTGTGATGATGAAAGTGTTCGTTGCCGGTATAAAGGTAATTTAATTCAATTATATTGAATTAGAAACTAGAGCGAAAACAACGCCGGGTTTGTGTATTTCTTATATTCGTGGTAAATCACGAGAGGTATTTTATCAGTTCAGTTAAATAAACTACGTAATTTGATTTCTACATGCTTCCCTTTGTATAGGATATTAAATAATGATGTTTCATATTATGTTTTTCAAACGACACTTGTGTATTAGAATAGTTTGATAAAATATAAACATTGCAATAAATTAGGTGGCTCTTTCAAAAAATATGTTATTACTTGTAATTCTTAAAAATTTAACGTTAATGAATTAATAATAATAATAATTTATGCCGCATTTTCGGATAACTGCGAAGTCAAACACGGCACCATAGTAGCTATCGTTGTGCTAGCGGAATGTCGGGTATTAAAAATGAAGTGCTCAGCAGTTATTGCAATAAACAATTACGGTTGCATTTCCACAGGTAATCTATATTTGTATTAATCCTAATATTGTATAGATTATGTGTTAAGTCTGCTGACGTACATTCGTTTTCTTTGTTCTTAGTATATTTTCCTTCTAAATCAATATGCATTAAACATAAAACAAAATATTGGGCTTGCCCTACCCCAAAACCCTAGGCACGCCACTGGCTGGAGGTATCATTAACATGTCTGAATATTTTTGATTGTTTTTGGTCTGCGTAAAATCCGTCTGGGTTTATTCAAATATTTGTAAAGACTGTTAAAAAAAAATACATACACTACTGAAGTGTACGAATAGGGTATTAAGGTAAACATCGTTACTTACAATCTCATTATGATGTTACAAAAAATATGTAAATTTTGTAGTACGAGTTTCGAAGGAGCATTTTGTCTAACTATTAATAATTTTAATAATATAAATAAACGATGTATCAAATTATTATTGGAAACAACATTTTTTTCAATAGCGTGTGCCATTTGCGTTTTTAAACTACCCCCACCTCTCTGATGTCACAGTACCTTATAAGTGTTAAAACTTTGTAAATAGGGATTTAAAATTTAACAGTTTACATTAGTTACCACCTGAGCTAATTCGAATCCAGAACCCTATTGCAACTCTCAAACTAATGTGCTCATCAATCATTACCATCATAACCCTCCTATTATTGATACAATTTGATATACTCGTACTTCAAACAGCTTACCGTGAAGGGGATAAAATCTGGCATTTAAATAATTCAAACAGCCCGCATGACGTAACGAGCGTCTTACATTAGTTTCGAATGAGGCTCATCGCAAGACAAATACGTTGAGCCATTAGAAAGTTTGAGTCGAATTGAGTCTCCTAATAACCGAAGATGGATTTGCAACGCTTCATACTTATTGTGGAATTTTCAATGCTACAAATGGGTATATTAGGCGTCGTCCATTGCTGCTCGCGCACCTGTGGCCGTACCGTAATGATCGTTGGCGATATTTTGTTGTTGCGTATACAATGCTTGTTTATTTTTTTGGAAAGACAGCGAGTGGAGTGTATTTGAATTATGTTGTAAATTTAATTTAAAAAAATTAGACACTGCGGCGTGTTTGAAATCAATTATGAATGGAATTTTAAAATTTTACTAAGTATAGTTTAGTACTATTATCAAAATGTCGTGCCGCATTTGGTTGATATGCCGTCTATGAAACAAGAAGCTACGAGTTCGAACCCCGCACTTAGATAATGTTTACGAATATTTTTTCCAAATCTGAGAATTGGGAGATCAAAAAGTCTGATCTAGTTTCTGATACCTACGAATCAACATGAACCAATCTATCTTAAGCTGTTTATTCTGTGGTCAACACTAGCTATAGTTAAATACTACTACAATAGGGAACAATAATGGTAACCACTTATTCATCTGAAGGCAAAGATACCATCAGAGCTTAAACTAGTTTTATTATTACATTTTCCGATGTTTACAATCCGATTTTCCGAGGTCATTTCTACGAAAATCTAGAGCGCCAACAATATGTACGCGGAATTTCTCTATAGAATCTGCTGTTAATTTACAGGAAATCCGAAAGGCCAATCATGAATGAAATGTGCCTGGCCCACTTCAAACAAAGTAATTGGATTTTAAATGGACGACTCCGTAACGAGTACGGACAGTGGTCCAAAATCCGATCTTACGCATATGAACAGTGTAGCAAATACGAAAACAGACACATCAGTTTTTTGAATTTGTAAAAATTACATAAAATTGATGCCCCTTTTAAACATTTGTTGGATATTTCTGTAGGAATATTTCAGTTTCAGGTCATTTGATACAAAGATTGAACATAATTTCATCAGTATCTTTAATTCTTTTATTTCATCTTCAGTCCCGTCTTAAGTCATCATCCATACCATTCTCTGCTATTCCATCCTTCCGTCCTTAGACATCTTAACCATTCATTATCAAATCCTTTTTCTCTTTAGTACTTTCATTCATCTCTTTCATGCAACCACGTTCGATACCGATCATTCGTCTTACGTTTCGTTCTACTTATCTTTCAAAATAATATTAAAATCCTACATTCCTATCCGGCCTGATATCAACCATGGTACATAACGTCACCGTCACCCATGACCTGTTATAGAGGTAAATGTGTCGCGTTTCGAGTTCACTTGAAATACCAGCAAGCCGACATAAATGTGTCAACCGTCGAGAGATAGCCATCCCGCGACCTCAGTCAGACCATTATAGGATTTTTATAAAACAGTAATAACTACAGCTACCACTTCAGCTCATCTCTGCATTTTGAGTGATGCGTCGGCTGGTAGATAATGCCTCTGGCATTAAGTCCACCTTATATACAGTGTATATGAAGTATAAATAAATAAATAATACTAATTTATCAAAATTAAAATGGTTCAAGTGATTCCTTTGATCAAATCCATCTAGCGCTTAGCTATTCAATTGGAAATCCCGCTCAGTATTTTTCCAACTACAAATAATTTAATCCTCATCAACAAATTCGTTCACATCTTAATAAGCAGACATTGTGGATTCATTTATCACGTCTCACCATCTCGAGTCTGGCGGGTTCTTTTATTAAAAATGTCTGTCAGATACTTTTATTGACTTTTATTTGTGACGTCAAACTGTAAAATGCTTTATCAATGAAGTAAACTCGATTTAGGATTTTTAAAAGTGTTAAATTTGCTTTGTTTGTCAAGATTTTGGATTACAGTAAGTAGTATTTTAAAACGCTCGTTAATATGTATAATGAAATAAATTGAAGTTTCCGAGTAGAATTTTGTCCGTAATTGAGCTACAATCCAATGAATATTTAATTCTAAATCTCCTGCTGTCTCATTAATTTAATTGTTTTGAGGATTATAAATGGTAAATCTGAAACCAAACCGATTACTGAATTAATTTACTTATAGAGTACTTGACTGATCATGTTGCATGACAAATTCTTTAAGTAAATCTTTATATCCTTATATAGTTTAAATTACTACTTTACCTTAAAATATTGAGAAACAATTATCGATATATGATTCAATAAAAAAAACTTACCAAAAAACAATATCGCCAACTCCGTGACAAGTCAATGTACTGCGTCCGGGTGATACCGGCCGAAAGTTTTCCTCATTACTCGCGTCCCTATATTGAAATATGAGAGGGCCGCAGCTGTCGGACTCCCCGCACTAATTCGAGCGTTTAATCGAGCGCCGAGCGACGGGCGGCGAGCGACGGTCGGTGAGCGTTGGGCGTCCAACGACTTAGGGGACGCGGTCACGTGCCACAGGGACGTTTTGATTCTGCCGTATGTGTCTTGGAAAATTTGAGTGATTTTTTTTTTGTATTAGTAGTTGATGTTATAATAATGTGGTAGGAGGTTCAATTTTATTTTTGAAATAATTATGAAACAGGATTTCAAAAGTAATCTGTAATTGTTTAGTAATTAGGCAGAGAATAATGGTATTTTGAAGAGATATGAAAGTATAATCATACAAATGTATGTTACATTTGTATCCGAGATAAACGGAAATTGAGTGAAAAATAGGTGTCTCCGCTCTGAATTTGAGCTTATGTAAGCTATTGTAAATATTTGATCCTTTAACTCCCTAAAAGGTCGAATAAGACCACATTAATTGAAAATTTAATAATTCATCCATCGTACGCATTTGCAATTTGGAGACGACATCAATACTCGTCGTAAGAAGGTAATATATTATGCACACCACAGTATATGGAGTAAGAAAGAGAAAAAAAATTACATATTAAATAAAGCGTGTACATAAGATTTCAATTTATAAAATTAGCCGAGTAAACGAGTCACTCCCGAAACAAGTCGGAGCCGCGTTTTTGATTACATCTCGTCGTGACGCGAATACAAAATTACCGCGAAGGTTTAAGATCAAAGAGTTTTGCTTTTAATAAAAAAAAAAAACATTAAAAAAAACGAAAGCGAAGGTGTGTACATTATCAATATTCCATCAACTTTAGACATAATAAGTTTCGTCAAAGAGAATTCGGGGCGCGGCGCGGCATAACTGCGTGATTTGAAGTTGCGTTACGTTTTTTTTATTTTCTGTGTTAGCAAAAATTTGGTTACGCAAATTGCGAATTGATTCAGTTGGAGATTTGTGGTTTTTTGTTTTACAACTTTTTGTGGAATTTTATTGTTTGATTGTTTCGATATTCGTTTTGGCACATGTCTTACGCAGGTAAAACTGAATTGCATATGAAATTTGAAACAATAAAATAAAAAATATAATTGCATTACATTAATTTCAGTGCAACACATTTGTTTTATAAATAGCAAAACACAAACTAAAAACCATTCAGAGGTTTCTCTGAAATAATATCTTTTATTGACTGCTTCCTGTTATACATACTCCCAATAAAGAGGTGCATTGTGACAGAAATAGTACTCGTATTCTTCTAACACAATATTTGTCTATCTTAACTACTATGATCAGTCTTTGTAGTAAAATTATTTATTTCTTAGAACAATTGTCCTCGTTAAATCCTTCACATTTCAAATGTCAAACAACTCCCATAACACCAAAACGGTTTTGTCCTAAGAAGGTTATCATGTTATACGCCCTACACGGAACTTCACGACAATCTCTTGCATCACCTCTGCATAATGTTTTTAAAACGAAAAAACTGCAACCTCAATATTTAAATGTAAAATTCAAAATATAATATTTTCACGTTAACGATCAGACGGTAACCCTCGTCGGGTAGACGCGTCTTCACCGCGAAATTTCCATAAATCAATTTCAATACAAACACCTCTTAGTGAACTCTGCCCGCAGTCTCAATGGGGTGTGGTCTGTGTTGCAGCGGGTTGGAGTTAAGGTTAACTGTAACAGCTGTTGGCAATGATAATGGTAATGGTTTGGCAGTTTCGAGGTTTTGTTTTGTGTGGTGTTTTTTTTTTCTATAGGTCGGATATATTCGCATTTCCGTCATTCAAAGGTACATGATTTATACCACTAACAAATTCCACAATTGCAAAAAAAATTAAAATCATAGAAACATTGACGTCTTTTGGAAGCGGTAGCACGAGATGGATAAAAATCATAATTATTAGATCTTCTTACTATTTATGAGAAATGCGATAAAAATTTACCAAACTCCTTTATAATTGACAGATGGATTGAGAGGGATTAGATTCATCGTGCTGTGGATAATTTGTGGGTTGATGGACCTCACATGCTGTAGAAATTATTATAATGATCTCTTCAGTATCTAGGTTTCCTCACGGTGTTTTCCTTCGCCAGTAAAGAGATAATTAACTGCACAAAATTTACTAACTAAGGCCCTAAAAGTTTCAACATCTCAAGTAATATAGTCCATACAAATCCGCTACAAAAGGCCCCACACACCCATCCGTGACTTGGGTGTCGAACGGGCCGCGGTTACTGGACGCCGAGCGACAGTCGCAACGCAGTTATACTGATCAAATTGAGTCAGTCGCCTTCGGAGTAACGTCGGACCAGCGCTTCGGAATCTGCAGCCGGGAATTACGAATGCTAACAACAGCGACAACTGCTGCTCTGATGTGCTGAATATCGCGCATTATGAATTGAGCTGGTGTTTTTGTAGAATATTGTATTGAAGGATCGTGGAAAAGTACTCGTAATGTCATGGAGTTTGGTACAGTTTATTGCAATGTTGGTGTTTGGAAGTTATTGGAGTACTGTGAAGAAGCGATGTTGTAAAGTTTGGTAAAATTTATTGTGTTGTTGCTATTTGGAAGCGCCGAAGCTCGCAGAAGTCGATTTGAACTGACTGAACCAGTGTGGTTTCGATGTCATATCGAAAGTTGGTAGCGAGTTTACCGTAGGCTTGGCAATCTTTATTGTATTTTTGTTTTCTTAGCTTTAAGCATTTAAGGTCCAAGGAGATATGGTGAATTATACCATACGTTTTATAGGAAACAGTGATCATTATAAGAAAATATATATTTTATCTTTTGTTTCAAGCTCAATAGCGGACTGCCATAGGTTCATGATGATGATAACGATAGTAATTATTTTAGTAGCAATTTACCGTAAACGTCACAATTTAGGAGTGAAACCCATCGAAATGTTGATATAGTTAATTATACACGGTATATCAAGACTGCTACCGAAAACGAAGTCATGTGCATTGTGTCTAAAGTGACTAAAACTACCACATGTGTTGAGATACCCTGGATACGAAATATAATCACCAAACGAACACACAAATATCCCCATACAAATTAATACAGTTCCCGCCAGCAAAATGATTGATTTCAGTTCCAAATGGAGCCCATACATATCGGACGTAGGCCGTTGATTATCGACATCGGTTGATTAGAAACGAACTGTCGAGTGGAAATCTAATTGTCCCCATAACGTGGTCAGCGTGAATATACACAAAAGCAACGATTTAAAGCCATATTCCGGTGCCGGTGACATGCAAATTGAGTTATCGTGTCGCTTGAACGACTTGAAATGTTGAGTTGCGATTTCGGTGTTTGCATTTAATGAGATGGGTTCTTTTGGATCGCTGCGTATCGATGTTCTGATGTAGAGGTAGATGAGTCTGGTGTCACAAAGGAGTGGTTACGTTACCTTACATTCGTTCATCAATGTGGAGAATTTTGAGATTAGTTCCTTGTGAAATATTAGTTGACATTTGGAAATAATATCAATAAAAAATGTGTATTCTGTAATTGCACTGAAGATCTTGTCACAATATTTTGCTCCCAAATGAAATACTACACACATACAAAATAACTGTTGAGAATATAATTCATCGTCATTATTTTAGTCAATCATAGCAAGCCCACTGCTGATCGTAATTTTCTACCAAATATTTCTACTTTCTTTCTTACGAAGGTTCCAGTGACTGAATATTTTGAGAAGTATTTGCGAGTCGAAAGAGGACATATAACATCGCATTTTTCGGTAAGTGGCGCTTCCACTCGAACTATTGAGCCCATCATACGTCACATCACCGCGCTAAATATAATGTACTCAGATAAAATGAGTCTACAAATAACACCCAAATAGTACAGCAAATAAAAGCGTCGCAATGGACGTCCTACATAAACATAATTGAAATCAAACAGGGAGCCGTCCGACGTAAAGTGATGTTAAATTGTAGAAAAACATTACGTTCGCAAAAGAAATAAATTTAGTTCTGTTTCGCGCCGCCGGGAGAGAGCACTTAATTCCATCAAAAGAAATCTTTTCACCTAATGGTACATAGTGTTTTATGCCCGCAAAGCGGTTGAGAGCTGGCACCATTCAGCGCCGAATCCTGGCAATAGAATGTACAGCCAACGTTTGGGATTATTGGCTTTTCATGTAAATGGATTTTTCCTCCTTTCCTTTGCAGTGATTTAAAAGGTGGAACCCGTTGAAATGGTTTCTGTGGATTAGTAATGCATAGTTGCTTCAGAATGGTCTGAAGTTAGTAGCGGACATAGAATAATCATCGATATTTTTTACAATACGTGACCGTGAATGCAGTGCATTCCAAAAAGTGTATATCAATCAAAAGTCAAATATTTCAGCGTGTTATGTTTCATGCTTGATTAATATAATGTCGACGTAAAGCGTCTTAAGCTGAGATATCACCCATGTAAAATGGATAAAACTTTGTTCAGTCCACGATATAGCCGATGTCCCATAAATACTTATACTTCCATCTGTCGACCTATTTACAGAAATATAAATCCCCGAAATTCTTAACGGTTCGTGATCAGAGGAAAACTTACAAGCTGCAAGTATTAGATACGATGTCGTTCGACTGTTACCAAAAAAAAAACATTACACAATTGTATATTTTTCTTTTCATTACCAAAGCAGTCGATCCGATTAAAATCCCATCGAAACGTTTGGCAATGCTCGCCCGAATATCTCATCTCGCTATAATTAGCTGAAAACAATGCAGAATAGCAAATACGAGAACGTAACAATAACTGATGTTTCAAATCTACTTTAACATTATTCTTGGTCGGCCAACAAACAAAACAGATCCAATCACAAAGTTTCAGACATAAATTTTGGTTTCGCATGAAGTTTAATGGACAAAGGGCCTATTGTTTTATATTTATATCGCCTCTTCCAAGACTAAAGGGCCGCGTAATTTAGCCCACCCCGAGGGATGAACAAAACATGCGGGACTGTGGTAGAAAATTTACCTGCGCACTCTTACACGCCGGTACAGGCGGGGAGAAAATTGCTCTTGGAGTTTATGTAGAAATTAATATATTAATGGAGTTTTCTTTTTAATTATGATATATAATATAATGAGTATAATATTCATAAACATAGCTTAAGATATAAACGACTACGATAAAATAATTATTAAGGCCGGGGTTTGTCAGCATTTTAACTATTGTACGTTGAAATTTAAATAAGTAATAATGCCACTTAAAGGAACTAGTGACTGTGATAAGGTTTCTTCAAGATATCCAAATTATATGTCGAAATCTCGGGACTAAACTTTAGGCATATCGTATGCTTGTAGGGGCTAAAAAATGATCAGGTATCGCTAACAAGGTAAATCAGACATCATGACAATATCGACATGTTCACTTTGTGTAAAAGCCCTTAATATAGAATTTAAAAAAATATAAATCTGAATTTTACTTATATTAGAACGTAGTAATTACAGTTAATTAATTACTAACTAAAATTACTACAGAGCAAACATGTCAGACATCTCAAATTAATTTCCAAGGCGTTAAATTAGATCTGAAGTGAGCCGTACATAGGCCGATTAAGTAATATCAAAGTTACGAAAAATCTTTCAAATTACTAAATTGAGAATTAAGAAAGTGTCTTTGTCCCCCCGCCTGCTGGAACTCATAAGAAACTTAATAATTCCATTATACTACGGAACGAGATAAAATTTTCGCCAACATTGACTATGATAAATTATCACGCTACCAAGTTTTAAGCCTAATTTAATTGTCTACTTTATTCTTTGTTTTGTTTACGATTTCAATTTTTTCGCGAGACGCTTTTTTTCGTGAAAAGCCTTATTTTTTTCGCGTCATTATAGTGAGTCTTGTTTCATTAAATTTTACATTGTGTTCGAAGCGACTTTGTTGATGAAATATGCGTACTGGGTCGTTGTTTAGAAAATATTCCTTTTTTTTACTTTGTTATATATGCGTTTTGACTAAATGGCAGTACAGTATATTTGTATAAAAATATCGAGAATTATTCATTTTAATCCTGTGCCTAGTATTGCTTCGTGACGTACGGTCTCCATGCACAATTCAATAACCAGTCCATTATACGTCACATTTAAAGTTAAATAAATAAGTTCAGCGATTGTTAAACCACAAACACAATATCCTAAATCTTGTACGCATAAGGTCGCGGGACGTCGCTGGATGCAGGCTGCCTGCAACAGGTCACTTTGCGAATCATTGGGAGAGGCCTAGGTTCAACAGTGGACTTCCTTTGGCTGATGGATTGCATATACGCATATTCCAACAATCACCTCTTAATTATTCTTGTGGCTTAAAAAACATTTTTAAAATAATCAATAGATGCCACTAGCATACCGTAGATAAGCATGACCATTCATTGTTTACTCCAAAAAAAATACAAAAATAAAATAGTTTTGTTCTATCCATTGTACACAAGTGTACAACTCGGACCGTAACGTAAGCGCGGGTGATCCGACCGCGATTTACATACGCATGTATCTCGCGACCCGAACGGCTACGAACATATGCGGACGGCCCCACTACGAACAGATCCAATTTATTGGCGAGCCTCCTTTTAAGACGCTCCTATAAGGGTCAGTTTTTAAAACTATCGGGTTTGTTTTGGGATTTTTAGGAGTGGTTCAGTGATTGGGGTGCTGTGTTAAGCAGATTTGTGCTTAATTTTTGATTGTTTCTCATATTCTACACTAGCTATCTATTATTATTTATTTGTATAATTATACGCTATTAAGTTATTATAATGTATAAATCTGTAGTAGGTACCGACTAAAATCCATTCTGTTGGTTTTGCGTGAAAGAGTAACAAACTTCCATGCTTCCTAATAAAATATCTGAATGGGAAATGTAGATGTAGAATTATCACAATACGCTTTTTAAAATATAATTGTAATATTGTTAGGATCATTGAAGTTCACTTTATTTTTTAAACTTATCTTTATGGTTATGACTTTGCCCCCTTTTCTATATACTCTATTTACCATCACCCTCATTTACAAAGACTCGAATGTAACTTAGTCGCAACAACACAACTTAGTCTAAGTGGTACATTAATGAAGCTTAAATTCATACTTACGTGTCCGTCAATATTTAATGCCTCGAAACGTTGCGTGGAGGGTTGGCCGCCGCTCCATCAAGAAAATAATATATTTGACGGATGAAAATTACAGTTGGGGGCGCAAAGTTTCGTATCGTCTGGGGGACGTGTCTGACAATTATTGTTAAATTTCACTTTAAAATGTTTTTTTTTTTGTTCGAGTTGTGTGAATGTTTTGTTGTGATGGAATACTTATGTAATTTTTTTGTATCGGTTATACAAACATTTTAGGTATTTTAGTTAGTTTCAAACAAGTTTGTATTTCATTCGAGCAAAAACAACGTTTGTTCTGAAGATAAGTATTTTGTATACAAGATTCAATTGCATTTATTTTGACCTTTTATTAGGCAGGGCCTGACTTATCTGGAAGTTTGAGGCAATCAATCAATAAATTTGTACTATGTCTGTTTAAAGTGCCTTGAATTTCCAATGCCAGTGATAAACGCTACTTAAATATTATGTTGCACTTAACTACCCAAGCCTCGTTTAAATGTACTGGCTAAGTAGGACGCGGGTAGTTAAGTTCAACTTCATATTTAAATGGCGTTTGCGGGACGTGGCTGGATGCAGGCTACCTCCAATAGGTCACTGGAAATCATTGGGACAGGCCTATGTTCAGCAGTGGACTTCCTTTGGCTGATGGATTGGATCGAATTTATTGAGTATTCGGGCGTAAGATTATAACTATTATACAAATTTATTAAAAATACCACTAGCTACACTACAGCACGCTATTATCCTAATAAAACAATACTCCAAAACAAACAGAAAGTAAATTAATCTGTCAGTTGATTCCGCGCTGATTGATTGCAGACGTGGGCCGCGTCGCCGTCGCTCCGGCCCATGCAAATATTTGTGTGGGGCTAGGAAAAGATTCTGATTGATTAGATAGGCAACAGGTAACTCGCAAGGTCAATAGGATTGTGTTTTTTGTCCTTTATAAGTTATTAGCTTGGTTTTTGGAATAATGATGAGGCGGTGGGAGGTAATGTTTTGGTAAAAGTAATTTAAAAATATTTTTTTTATGCATGATAAGATTTTTTAAGTGAACATCTTTTTTTTGTGGGGATCGGGATTTAAATGTAACGTTTTATTGCTCAAATGCTTTGAATACCAATACACAATTCTACTGGTCATCTTATCAATTTGATAACTGTCATTTTGACATAGTCAGGCCATCATAATCATCGTCATTTCCATAGCTGTATTTCATCAACTTCAATCACTATTCAATACACTACACGCCCAACAAATCGTATCAATCCTACGGAGTTTGCTAAAACAAACTCTTGCGAAATAACCTCCGGTCGCACCGCTGCGCTGGTCCGGACGGTGAGTAAACCTAATATTGTAGTAGAAAAAAGGAAATGTAACGAGTTCCGACCACGTTGCAAGTGACGAAGCCAGCGCTGCGGCCCAAAACTAATTATTGCCCGCCTGAGGGAAACCTTGCGTTTGCACCGATTTTTATAGACTGAATAAAAAGAAGGTAAAATTTAAAAGAATTTTGCAAAGGAAACATTTTGAATTGTGGCTGGGAAACAGCTGATGGAACAAGTTGTGATTGGGTAAAAATTTATTTCAAAATAGTAATGAAATTGACAAATAACACGTACGAAAAATTCAATTTCAACTTTAGGTTAATTTCTCGATTAAAAATAAAATATTGTTGTGTGTACACGAGCCCGGTAGTAATCACATACCGTTTATAGACTAAAAAAACGAAATATACGGAAGCATCGAAATAGGAAGTTCACTCCAAGATTTTGCACGTGCGTGGTAGAAAAGATCGCTGAGAACTAAATCGTGACTTGCACTTTGTTTTTCAACCCCAATGAGGAAGTTTGTCTGTGCCCCTAGCATTCTTAATATACAAGAACAGTGGTATCCGTCAGTACATACATACGCAATGAAAAAGATTGCAGGTTAAGCAAACTGAAGGCACCATCCATAGTCTCTGCCTACTCTGTGAGATCCAGTCTGGAATAATATTGTACTGATCGCACATTGAAAACAAATGTGGCGAACGAAAATCTTTTTTTTTTTTCAGTAGAGTCGTTTGAAGATTTGGTAACTTTTATAACTTTAATAACTCAACTATGAATTAAAAGGCACGCTGTTGTTGCTTTAATTCATATTTCACGGTTTATTTTTATGGAATATAATGTATTCTTATTAAATTAACAGGTAGATATGGCGAAAACTATAGTAAAAAAAAGTTCAGTATAGTGCCACTTTGGCTCTCAAATTCCAAGTATATTTTTACTTAGTTCCTACAATTAAAAAAAAAAGTTGACTATTTTATTTGTAAAAAAAACTCATAAAAGTGCGGATTTATATACGAGTATAACGTCATACAATTTTGTAGTTTTTCTTACGCAATAAGCTGCCCTTTTATTTCATTAAAAGACGCGACTTAACTGACACTAAACAAACTGGACATTTTTTCACTTACCCTGAAGCACAAATCTTAAAAGTATGAAATGACGCTGATGACGTCTAGCGATATGGTAAATGACCTATTAAAAACCGATTTCTGGACATGACGTATTTACTCGTATTTCTGTAGATTTCAGATGTCGATCTAACTCGATACCGCCTTTCGAAACGCGATTTTCCATTGAGATAATATTACTACGTCAATAATGTGCGTTATGATGTACTCGTATTCCCATACATTCATAGAACCTACCTAACTAAGTACCTACAATTATATCAATTTTCACCAGAATTAACTGTCGTGCTACGTTTCATTGAAATTAGCTCCGCAGGGAGGCGATAGTTAATAACGCTGATTTATCCGGTGCAAATTGTTTGCGACTCTCTTTTAACTGTCTGCTGGGGATTTTGAAAAGTCGCTGGAATCTAGGTGAGTGCCTTTCGAGGGCGGGGTTAATGTTTCATCTTCAATAGTGGATTTTATGTTCGAATGATATCGAGTCAATAGGTGTTTAATGGGAAATTGCTTTTTGCTTTTCATTAATTTGTTGTTGCAGTTTTTAGTGTAAAACGGGTGTGATGTTTACGGGTGACGAATGGATGTATGCATGGCTTTATAATTTTAGTTTATTGTAAAGTCATATCAGATAGCTTATTACTTTACACTTACTTCAAGAACAGGTTCATGGGGACTAAACATATTTTCTTCAGCGAAAAGATTCATATTAGTACATAGTATTAATTTATCTATAGACTATGTTATGGTATCTTTAATAAAAATATATGTTATCTTTCGAAAACATATTATAAATTTATTTATTGTAATAAATGTACAATTAACAAACCATTACATTGTGTACTGATATCATAAGATGTATCAATTCTAAACTAACGTCTACAATGTTGATCAGTAAGGCACGTTGCAATTCTTTTCAATTCTTCTTATCCATTACATCCGCGCAACTGAACCAATAATAAGAAATCATTTTCACATCGCATCTGAGAGATAAATTGAAACTGTAGGATCGCATCCGATGTGCTGTCTGCGTTGCCGCAATTCCTTAACTATTACATGTGTTTCATCGGGCATTGGTCTCAGAGGGATGGTTTTCTGCAACGATTCTGTTGGGTTAAGTGTTTTGTGATGAAGGTTGGTATTTTGAGCTTATTGTTTGGTTCTACTCGGGAGCTTGATTTTTCTTTCGCTTTCATGGTGATTAGTTAAATATTATCCAAGATTGCCTAGTAAGCGACACTGTCATAATTTTACTTTTCAGAGCCAGTTACACGGGGAGAGTTTCTCACGACAAGAATCGTATGCGATTATCGCATGACTTAACCGCCATAGATGTGTATTGATGGTGTTCTGAAAAACGTTTAAATGATGCATTTTTATATCGTTACGATAATCGTATCTTCGAGGCGAGAAACCCTCCAGTGGCCGTGTAAATATGACTTTAGGCTCTTCAAATTTTAGCACCAATGACCCCTTTGTCATCTCGTTCGAGGGTACAGACATAATCGTATGTACATTTGTAATAATGTAAACAAAACAACACGATACATTTTCAAAGGGATAATGAAGTTGACTTTTCACGTTGAAAATTTAAATCGAAATATTCGATTTGTTTGCAAAATTATACCATCGACTTCGATTATCTTGCCATTTGATTGTCTAGCGTTTTCCATTGCCTCGTTCTAAGCTTCCCTGTTGTCTTCGGCTTTCTTAGTATTAATACCATTGGCTTCAACATCTACCTTTTCACTACTTTCTCTCTCTCTCTCTCTCTCTTCAGCCACAGGAAGTCCACTGCTGAACATTGGGCTCCCCCAAGGATCTCCATATTGATCTGTAGGAAGCACAAATTCATCTCCACATTCACCACTAAACGCCACAAATTATTTCCCACCCGATAACACAAAATTGAATAGTATCGCGTACAATACCCGACTAGCAACACCTATTGCGAGGCTATCGGGGCCGCAGCTGGACATATATTGCGCGTTGTCATCGCTTGTTATTTACGGTCGTGTCCGTGTAGATACGGCCCGGTGTCCTTTGTTCCCTCCCGACTTGCAGCCCTATTGAAAACGAACGTGTCGTTTAAGTTGCCGTGTGGTTGTTAATTTGCACTAGTTGGTGTTTGGGTGGGGGTTATGGTGCTAGAATATGTGTTAGACGATAGTTAATTGAGTATAATGCTGGGTGGCATGTATATGTCGGAGATCATGTTAAAGACGCACAAGGTGATCTGACGAGTAAAACAAAAACCGTAGGAAGTCTTTGCAAATAATATTAAATTGGTATTTATTATAATCAAGTTGTGGTTCGCTGGAACAGTTTTTGTTTAATTTAATTTTTGTTTGCTTAAATTGTCTTGTTAGTTTTTTAATTTTGTAAATGTAGTAATTCCAACTGATCTTTCGCACGTCACTTGGGCCTCCCATTGAATATCAGCGTTGCAGTTATGCCCATGCAGTGCTGTAGCAAACAGCTGAATGAGAGGTACCATTGCTGGCCCGATATTTGTAACCTGTTATAATTGTTTGTGTTCTTTTTATTATAATCATTTTGTGCTAGCATCAAACGTTTTCCTTTCCTTTTCAAATCACTATGCTTCTTGTTATCACAATTCATTTAAATTATTATAGATTTTTTCGAAATACGAGTATTTTTTGCAAATTAAAATGTTGCAAAATACATAATCTGAAAAACGTTCTTTCACAATCCACATGGCTTTACCATAGTCAATGCACGTTGAAGAGGCGACATACTCGCGCACCTGAGTCGTCCACTATTTCACAAAGCTACAAGGATGCTTGGTCGACAATTAGCTACGCGATCTCAAATGCCGCACTCTACCGGACTATGAATAAAGATCACAATCCATTACAACGTAGCATGCCATGACTGTGCTATGTATCGGACAATTATTCTTTACACTTACTATGGAACACACCCCCTAAAGCCTTCAAGCACCGTCCTATGGCAATCCATGTCTAATTCATACAAAGAAGAGAAGTCGTTTAAGTATATATCACCGTTTCGTCAATTTCTGCCGTCAACCAGCAATGTGTAAGCACTCTTATATTCCGGATAGACAGACATTTTAACCAATAAAATTAACACCTAATATCTCGAGCGACAAGTGTATTGCAGTGCGTAATATAATAATTTCTGAGTTAATGTTGTGTCTAATTTTGTTGCTATTTATAAGCAGCTGTGACTACTACTATCGGGCGCGCGACTTGCTCCTCTCGACATTTCAGCTTATGGACAAAAAAAAAACACTGATACGTTTTCCTTTATACCGGGTTATATTGACTTTTGGGCATATTCAATTTAAACCACATGTTCCTAACCATCCCACGTAGCCTTGTCCCAAGTTTGAAAAAAAACTGCCTGGTAGTTTTCTCGAAAATCGCGATTTTAATTTTCAAGGATTTTAATCAACCCATATAAGTACGTGTCTTTTTACATCTCAGATAAATTTCCGAGCGGAATTAAAGTTCAGCTAAGCGATTAAATACTCGCATCTATACAGGTGGCCAAAAATCGTGTAAACTAAAATGTTTTTTTTTTTCAAATTTTGTACAATATCACCTGGGGTGATGAGAAAAATGTAGATTTTGATTTTGAGTATTGTTACGAAATTGGTACTTAAGCAAACATACATTAACAGTTGACCTTTTATTTTCCAAGACGGTAAATGTTCTACGTTTCTTGTGAGTTTATTGACACAACTGAAAATATTGTATTCATGAACATACGCCGCTTATCCGCATTATCGGAGGCCGGCCGCATCTAGTAACTTTATCAAATATCAAATATTCTTGCCTTTGCTTAAAAGATAGTTACACTGCCTTAAACTTAATAAAAGTCAGCAATTATTTAGTAAAGAAAAAATAGTTTCAAACAACAAAGGCATACGATAGACCCCATACAAAGAACATGCACTAATATTAGAACTATTCCTGTTACAAATGTGCACGTACTAAAAGTATCTATTGTAATATTTATAGTACGAATGGGCGGATGTTAGGTGGGCTGGGACCCCACCTTACTGCGTCCTTGACCCCCAAGCCTGAATACAGAATGTTTTATAGCAAACTCTAAAGGTCATGACATATGGTTTGGTAACATTTGTTATTGTCAGCGAATGCGTAGCACGAAGATGATTAAGGCTTTTTTGAATGTTTCAAATAAATTGTTTAGTGACGAAAAAAGAAAATTAATTATGAATATATTTGATTTCATATCAATGCAATGTTTACAAATTTTTCCAAATATGATGTATGAATAATGCCTTAAGATCAATGAGGCTATAAATATTATAAATGAAACACTTTGTCACACCAATATATGAATATGCTGAAACTTTGTCACCAAGTACAGTAGCCAGCGCTGAAACGTGCAAAATTACAGCACAATTTATTCTTGCATCAGTATGCGGCCGGCAAAACTTTCAAATTAACACATTCGCATACCAAAACTGCGAGACAATGTGTTCTAAATTAAGAACGGGGCGCGAAGACTGAACATTTCTACGGTACACGTCAAACGTCCTTTGTTCCCGTTTCGGCCGCAAATTTATTTGAATAATATACTCGAGATGATTCCCAGTTTTCGACGTGAACAAAGCGTCGGAAATGAACACCGCGCCCTTAATTAGGTTTCGGTTGTTTCGCTCGCAAATAAATAATCAACATGTTTAATTTTTCAATCGGAGTCCGCTGGTCGTGTGGCGTGGGGTGTGCAAATTGTGTGTACGGTCAAGTTAATTGTGTTTTGAGTGTTTTTTTATTCTCAAAGGATTTTGTTGGAGTTTGTTTCCGGAATCTTTGCAGGCAATTTGAATTGATGAGTCCTTTTCATTTGTACAAGTATCTATCTCATAATTGGTTCTCTCTCTCCCTCTCTCTCTCTCTCTCCATCCAACGAAGTCCTACTACTAGCGATTCAGAAAAAAATCTATGGTAAGTAAAAGTCCGCCAACCCGCACTAGGTCAGCGTGGTGGGCTAAACGGCATAACTCCTCTCAATCGCACTCTCGATTGTAGTGGAGGGCTGTGCCCTGTAGTGGGATGTACATGGGCTGATACAGATACAGAATACAGGTACGTTTACAGGATGGTTCAGATAACAGATATAAGAATAAGTAATACCTTCTTAAATAAATTCAGCGACTATGATTATACATATTTGTATACCTTAGTCTTTAGAATATGGGCTTTACTGAAAACCAAATATTATTTAACGCATTAAGCGCCTCTTTGTCAACATGTCCACAAGAGGCGCGTAAAATTAATATAAAATTAAAATTGATGGAAAATTATATTCAGTTTTCATCGAAACATTGTAAATAATTATTACCGTCGATCATCCTCAGTAATGCGAGCACATTTTAAAACGCCCTCGGAATATGTGGGAGTATTGTTTGTGTTTTATGTATTGTTAATACCAGGGATCTCACACTGATCGTAGGATATTATGCGTCTAGATGGGCAACCATTGCAAACGTTGGTGTCAATCCTGTCATAGCAAAGGGCGAGTGCGTCGTGTTTCGAATACAAACCTCATTTACACGGGGAGAGTTTCTCGCCGCGAAGATACGATTATCGTAAGGATATAAAAAAGTTGCGTCGTGTAAATATTTGTCAGAACACGATTATCTATGGCTGTTATGTCATGCGATAATCGCATACGTGGCGGCCTCGGTGGCGTAGTGGTACTACGGTATGATTGCAAAGCTGAGGTCTCGGGTTCGAATCCCGGGTCGGGCAAAGTGATATTGGATTTTTCTATTCATTAATAGCCCGGAGTCAGGAATTTGTGCCCGATATGGCGATAGGCTCGCCCCCTATCACATCGTGGGACGGAATATACAAGGCGAAACGTGGGTGTTCTAGTAGCACCTCTGCCTACCCCTTCTGGGAAAAAGGCGTGTGGTTATGTATGTATGATAATCGCATACGATTCTCACTGCGAGAAACTCTCCCTGTGTAAATGGGGCTTAAGTCTCTGTTTTTTTCCTGTTTGCACCAAGCCAAATAATTATTCAGATCGGCAAAAACTAACTGTCTCTCGTCGGTGAGTACTCTGAACGGATTTCATTGCTTAACATACTTAACATTAGGTGCAGGCACACTGTTCTGTTAGTTTAAATTAAAATATCAGAAGCAGAATTCATTTCACCTGGTATTTTGTATCCTCACCCTAATTAGATGGAGATTCTGATGACGAACGTCAATATGTTCTCATTTATAAAGTTATTGTTACTCAAAGAAACGAATTACAAAATGGTAGAGCCACGCTGTTGTCAGTCATGACTCAGCATGAATGGGCAGGGTTGTCCAGGGCGGTACCGCTGTCTCACAGGATATCAACGTGAAGTTACAGCTCTACTATCGCGTTTCGGCCGGTGAGTGAGATTGCCGGATGCCCAATACCCCTCTCCTCTTCCCATTTATTTTTTCTATCGCGCTCCCTTCTCGGTTGGATTGGCCGGAGATACATCTATGATCCAAGCATTGTGGATGTTCATAGGCGGCAGTTATCACTTACCATCAGATTACCTGTTTGCTCGTTTGTTGGACCTGTCTCATTAAAAAAAGTAGTATTATTCATCTACTTATAACGTTTCTTATCATAAACAACTTCAAACTGTTTGCTAACAGTCAATAGAGACAATCAAATATAAATGTTTCTACTGAACCTGTATTGAAAATGTTCATAATGTTTGTCCCATACAAACAAAGATCAACGATAAAATGCTTTCGTCTTATTGCACTAGAATCTAGATAATTGTATTGAGGACAAACTCGACACACTCGTGCTCCGTGTTATGTTATTTAAGTTTGAGTATATTTTTTATTACGGAGCGATTTTCGATCGTCAAATATAAATTCGATTTTCGATTCGCTGGATAAAATACGACTTGAACAAATTAAAAATTATTGTTGTTTCAAAATATTGCCCAATATTGTCACTTTAATACATTTATGACATAATAATATTTTATGGATAACCTTTATGTAATGACTGTAAAATTAAGTCTAACATATGTGTATATAAGTATCTGCTATAAATTTACAATAAAACATAAACCAGTAGTACGCAAAAAATTATGACTAAAGATAGATAAAGTCTATTTAAGTATAGTCACTATATAAACCGTCGTTTAAGGAACATGCTTACATAATTTATACCTCCCTGATCCCCCCTACCCGCACTCCGCAACGTTATCTTTGCGTTAATATTTTCTATGTTCTCGGAAATGCTAAATGTGTTAATTCCCTCTACGTGTCTTTTACTAGTATATGTTTTGTGTATATATTTCAATAAAAAGGCTTAGGTTATATATTGTCATTATTATTTCATTACACGAGGAATTAATTTGTTAGTTTTGTTTTATTAGCGAAAATTAACTGAGCTCTATCCAAAAACAAAGATAAATTGAAATCAATCGAAAAACATCGTTCTTTTTCTACTCTAGTTTCTTTGCTAATTTTTCTGGTTCTGTTCTTAATAGCGTCAGTCATAACATACTCTTCCTAACATAAGACCCTATATGCAACAATATCCTGGAATCTTCATCAATAATATTCATATTACCAATAAAGTCAACACGATATTTGCCAAGCACACACGCCATCCAAGGCGTATTGCAGCGTCCGCGCAATCGTCGCCAATCGATCGCGTCTCATCAATCAACTGCCGTCGAAGCGCCCTGTTACACCGACGTGCGCCGTCTAGCACCGTCGAGCCGTTTTGTGCCTTTTATTGCCCTTTCGACTAGTGCATATTACCCTTTTTTAATTCTGCTTTATTGCAGGGACTTTTACGTGCAGCGTATGCCAGTCCCATCGTACTGTTAACAATAATTTTTAGCATAATTTTGCCATGAATTCGTACAGCACCTTTGCATCTTCACTAGTTTTGTTAGTGTACTATGAAATATACCAACATCAGTTTCGTTCAAATGCAGGCTCATCAACATGCTATTTTTGATAGACTCAAATCGAATAAATTCCTCTTATAAATGGTACATGCCTTCAACTCCACATGCTTATAGTTCGGTGTAGTTGTTTTCTTCCGGGTATAACCTTTGTACGCCACTGTTTGCTACTAAATACGTGCCTTTATCAATTACACATCAATTAGTGCGCGCGCGTTGATGCGTTGCACTTTGTGTTGGATGTTCAATTCGATTTGGCGATTTGACGCTGGATGTCGGCTTTGTTGGCCCTTTGTCAGGTTTTGCTAATAATTAATGAGGAGGCATGACTACGTACTAATAAGGTACGGATATATGTGCAGAATTTAATTTTGTAAATCTGATGCAAAATTATTCAGCCTAGTAATAAAATTGTTATATAATTTTCTCCTTTACTGAGAATACACCTCCTGTTCGAGTGAGGTTAGTTAGGTTAGAAGTCCAGCACGCAGGTCTTTTGTAAATTAGCATACTCCAATACTTGACATCCAAATTGTAGGAGAAATCTCGCATACTTCCCCATGACGTTTTTTCTAAAATAATCAAGTAGAATATTTTAATTTTCAACGTACTAGTTCACTACATCTCACCACAAATATACCTTATTTACTGTTTTTTATTTACTAAATATTCAATAAATAAAACCGACGTCATCTCTACGAATCCCGTTTACATCCACCATTAATCAATATAGCAAAAATATAACACTTCATTACCGTCTTGGGCGGTGCTTCGGTACAGTTTCAAAGCGCAGTCTGGACGATGCCTGCAGCCAATTTGTCGAGTGTCAAACGCTTTACGGCGTCAGGTAGCGACGGGTTTTTATTAACAACCTATTAGTTGCAAGGAGCAGTGGACTTTCATGTTTGCTGGTGCGTCGATATCTTGTTTGTTATTGCAGTACTTTGCTTTGCTTTGCTTTGCTTACATTGTAACTGATTTATAGATTACATAAGGTTTTTCACGAGTATTCACTGCGTTGGTGAAACAGAGTATACTGATTCTTCGTTTTGGGCTACTTCACTTCACTCAGCCATATTAAACGGAATGTAAACATATTGTATTAAAAATATATGTCACTTGCAAATTATAACAAATTATCAATGAACTGCTCTGATTTGGACCAACTTGTAATTTTTGTAATAATCACGATATTGTAAACTGGTTTTGAAAAGAGTAACACTAGAGTTTCTTGCCCCTTCTTCTCTAGTGAAAACCGCTTTCCGAATCGGGTGGTAGAAAAAAAATGACTGAATCTAAATAATGTTGAACATTTTAATGGATTCAATAAATTATTTTCATTCATTTTCAGTAGGAATCGCGGATTGTGGAATATCAGGTCGTTAGTTGGATTCTGAGGCTAAGTAACTTTCTGTAATTTTTTTGATTATAAAACAATTTGTACGATTTCACTTGTCTGATAATTTGACTCTTGAAATCACCGGCAAACCGTAAAAACAAAGCAAAATAAATGTTTCAACCTTCAATAAACTGTTTCAAAATATCTGTAATCGACACAAAACAGTCTATTTTTGGAATATCAACAAAAATGTATTTCCCCGAACAACACCAAAATCCTACTAGGTTCTAAAAATAGTCAATTTCGCAGTAAACGAATTGCGTGCTCTGTGCGCAATCTGGTATCATTTGGCATGATAATTTGATTCGAAATAATGCAGTTTCGGACGATAGCCGCGCCACAGCAGTCATTATGTAGGCCGTATTTAAAGCCCAGTTGGACACATAAGGACTTGCTACATTAGAAGCCATTATTTCAACACTACGTTTCGATAGCCCTGAAAATGGTCCGTGGGAATCGGTTCGGAAATTTGCGGTTTCAAATTTCTGTTTTCAGAATAAAAATTTAATATCATCATCAGCCTTTTACTGTCCACTGCTGGACATAATAGGCCTCCTTCACGTTGCGCCATTTCATCCTGTCTTCGGCTGGTTGCATCCAGCACCTGCCAGCGACCTTTCGCAAAATCGGATATGTGTGCGATAAATAAATACAGCCAACAGCCACATATATAGTCAGCCCCACATTCAGATCAATTAGGTCTTGTGTCGTGGGTATCATAAACTACGAAAGACTTTCAGTATCACAAAACATCGGGGATTGAATCCTGCGGATTCTTGTTTCACAGCTGGCGTCTAACCAACTGCGCCAACTGCTTCAGATCAATAAAGTCTCGTGTCGTGGGTATCATAAACTACGAAAGACTTTTTGGTCTCACAAATTCCAGACCCGAGACAAATATTTGTTGGCCCCACATACATTTGCGGGGATCGAACCCGCGGCGAAACAGCCGGTGTCTAGCCAACTGCGCCACGGAGACTAGCAATGATAAGATTAAACAGAATCCGGGGCGTAGTTGGTAAACCGCCGACTGTAAAACAAGGAGTCATAGGTTCAATCTCCGCACCAAGACAAATATTTGTGTGTTTCACAAGTATTGAGGTCGAAATTATTGCATAGATTCTGGCTACCACGTCACAAGGCTAGTATTTTAATGTAGAATCAGACATACATTATGTGTTGTTATTGTTTATTTATTAAATTATAAATTAACCTGTAAATGAACCCGTCGGTAATAGAATAATATAGAGTTTAAAATTATTTTCATTGAATCAGTTTCCGGGTTGAACGGTTTCATCACGAGGAGAAATAATATTACAACTTTTTACATGTTTGAATTCCAAATAAATTCATATAACTGTTATCATTTTCCCCGCTAACTCTAAACATCAATATTTTTAAGTGAAGTATCTTTATTGCAAGATATTTTAAAATGTATTTCTATTTACATCTGTAGCGCTCAATATTGGATATTCCATTATGTCCATATTTTTTAATAGAACGTAGCAGGCGGTGTTTTTTTTTTTTCATGACATAGTGACGTAGCTACTAAGAGCTCATATACACGAGCGGCAAATTGCCAATGGCAGAGTCAACTGTAGCCGTCGATGCCTGTCGGCGGCAGCCGTCAACGCTTCAACGGCAGCCGTCGACATGGCAACGTCGAAGCTTTGCGGCAGCCGTCGTCTACTCTCTTTGTTTAGGAGCCAGTCGTAAAATGTATTCCGAAGAGGAAACACTGTTATTGCTTTTACTCCATCGACGGCGACAAAAAAGAAAAAGGTCCCGTGTAATGTGGGTTCAAGAAATATTAATGAATAGAGAACAAGATGGACATTTGTTTACACTTTATCCACTATTACGAAGAAACGAGCAAAAATTTTTCAATTATTTTCGAATGTCCATTGCTTCTTTTGACGAACTAACTGCTGTTTTGAAAGATTCAATATCTCGTCAAGATACCATCATGTGGAAACAGAAACGCACGCGCACTCCTGAACTATTCGCAGTTTAATGACAAAATGGCGTACGCGTCACGCTACAAAATCAAACAACTGCAAGCGTCGCTATTGGTCGACGGCTGCCGCCGATGCGTCGACGGCTGCCGCCGATGCGTTGACGGCTGCCGCCGACAGATGTCGACGGCTACAGTTGCCTCCGTCGTTGGCAGTTTGCCGCTCGTGTATATGAGCCCTAAGACTGAGGTATGAAAGTGGTACAACTGTCTCACTGAAAACTGTCGTGTATTATCTTTACGTTACGTGCAGTGAGTGTGGATGCCAGAGGTCCAATTTGCTGGTGTTCAAGTCCAAGTTCGTATTTTTGAGGATAACGACCATCGTATACAAGGTGTAAAGCACGCCATAGCGACCCGCACAAGTGTTTTTTTGCGATGAATGGCGAGACGAACATGCCATTCGCCTGATGGTAGGCGATATGATCTCTCATGGACAGTAGCAAAACCAAACAACACCATGAATTACAAATTGGTTTGGCATTCCACTGGGCTAGCCACCCTGAGGCATAAGATGTTAAGTCTCATTATGTCTAGTAATTAGTCTGGCTACAGTGTTCTTCCAACCGAAACACAAAAGTGCATTTATACTGTTGTTTGACGAGAGAAATAGATATTGCGGTGGTACCTACCCAGCCGGCCTCTCACATATAAAAGACCTACCATAAGTATCGTAATTTGTCAGTGTAAATTCAGTTTCTTAGTGGTTCGTACTATCTATACCTATATCGATTATGTCTCCACAATGAACACACAATGAAACACAAAAAACAAATATAATAAAATATAATATCAATCCTATATCGATTTTAAAGAATTTCTAGGGTATACAAGTCCGTCAACCCGCACTAGACCAGCGTGGTGGACTATATGGCCTAAACACTCTCAATCGATTCTCTCGATTGTAGAGTAGGCCCGTGCCCAGCTACTGCTGCGTCAGCGTCCCACTGGACGTATATGGGCTGATACAAAATACAATACAAAATCGATACACACTATTCTGCACTCAACATCAGGTACAGCGCAGTTTATTTGACTTGTAAAGAGAACAAAACAAACAGTTACCTTCCCTTTCCGAACCACTTACCTACATTCCGAAATAGAACACTTAGAATCAATACGGAT
The DNA here is from genome assembly GCA_033459515.1 of Theretra japonica. Lineage (NCBI taxonomy): Eukaryota > Metazoa > Arthropoda > Insecta > Lepidoptera > Sphingidae > Theretra > Theretra japonica. The sequence goes on along the minus strand of CM065938.1, from coordinate 3,189,424 downwards.
ATTGATAAACCCATCGCCGCGCTCTACATCGAGCGAGGTGAAAATAAAACAATTTTCATAATAATGAAACGAGGTGAAGTTTCACAGACGTCGAACGTTCTCACGGCTTATGTATTATTCAGTGACGTGTTAATGCCGTTTCTGAGGCAACTGTGAGTCGCGACACCTGCCTTTGTCGCGGTGTACGCAGCAGAAGCGTCATGCGATGATATGCAATAATAATGGGGTGTGTGGTTCAATAGTCGTCGTCGATTTGAGGGATGGCGATAGGCATGGGGATAGCGACCACTGCATACGATGGTGAACAAGCCGTCATTATAAGACCTGAAAGTGTGTCGCGTTTTGGGCTTTGCCTGTGTAATTATTTGGTTTTAACCTGGCTGTATAGAGATGGTTCTGTTTGCCGTGAGATACTTTATTGTGAGTCAATTTGTATTTGGAGATTCATGTCATTTAAAATGTTACTCCGCCCCAGACAAATAAGAAATAGTGATTTTATAAAAAGAGTAATAAGTTCACCAAAATTCTCAACGACATGTGTGCATGCTCACACAGAGACAGCATCAATTGAAAGGCATTTTAATTTCTCTTTATTTCTTATGACAACAATATTCAAAGAACAGCAATTTTCTGCGTCTTTTGCCAATAAAATTTTCCCCTCCAATAATCTTAACATCATACAAAATCAATTCTCGTTTATTGTATTATTCTTGAGAGTCACATTTAACATACCAAATCGCGTCATAATTTCCATCAACGCTGTTGCCAATAACAATTTTGCGTATCTGCATAATGTTGTACTAGCGCTGTCGCCTGACTTCGCTCGACAAGATTGTCTTTTTACATTAGTTTATTAATTTATTTCTGATTTAAATACGGCTTTCCATACACTAAAAGTGTTGCCTGGGGTTTGATATTAATACAAGAACGAAGTAGGAATTAGTAATTAGAGTATTCCTATTATTATTCTTTACATCGAGAATCGAAATTATAGCTGCTAACTAAACTACTTTATCTCAAATAAATATAGCCAATATCGCCAAATACTACACTATGTCCCTCCTAAAAAATATTCCATGTAAGGCAAATCATAATGCTTTCCAGTTTGTAAACATACTAACGAACAGACAGACAAAAAGACGTAGTACAAATACGTAACGATAAAATTTGATCTTATAAGCCCACGTGCTTTAACCGGCTCGCTAACAATGTTAACCTTTAAATACGTCACGGAGCATTTACATCTTTTCAACTCTGCTTTAAGCCAAGACGTATCGACGCTGTAAAGTTTTCAACTTGATTTTTTCGAAAGCCTCATAAATTTATTTTCATCGATCATGCATTATCCGCTGAGTTGAAATTTTTGTTTCGACTTTGAAACGACCATATTATGCATGTTAGTCACGTTTCTATTTCAAGAAGCTGTATAAAGTAGGTTTTTGAAAAGCAATTTGGATTTTTCGTGTTTTAAGTGAGACTCAAAGCACATTTTTCAATAAGTGGGGATTTTTTATTTGGTTCCACATGAGCATTTACTGTTCATATTCTAGTATACTAATAATAATAATAAAACATTTATTAATTTCCTTCCTTAACTTAAATTAACAAACAGATATACAATTTATAATAATATATATGCTTAGGCTAGGTAACAAGTATATTGAGATACTGCTGGTACTTATACTAGGATAGCGCTGTACCATAAAAAGTTTACAGTCTAGTATTTTATATGATGACCATTTCGGCCCTTAACTCGGTTGAAATTTGACAGCATCCGTGGCGCAGTTGGTTGGACGCCGCGCCGGCAGTGAAACGGGAGGCCGCGGGTTCGACCCCCGCATTGAAACAAATTTTTGTGTGAACAAGTATTTGTTTCGAGCCTGGTTGTTTGTGAGGCCGAAAAGTCTCTCATAGTTTCTGATATGCACGACACAAGACTAGATCTTAGTCTCCCACACTAAGATCTAGTCAGAACTATGTATGTGACTGTTGGGTGTATTTATTTATTTATAAATATCTAGTGACTGCAGATATTTATTTAGGCAGGAATGGAACCCACAACCAAGGGACAATCATATATGTGTATCCCAATAAAGTCTGAACTAGTAAAAAATTTAAAATTTTATTCTAAGTCATACATTTATTTTACCTAAACATATTATTGTTCTACAAATAAAATATAATTCGTAGTCGCAGACATTTGCAATCCATGAATAATTAAGTGGGACATTAGTTCGGCACGCGCAGCAAAATGTTATTTTATTTTTGTATAGAAACCTCCATATCAAATTTCATCGATCTATCCGTTAACCCGTTTCTGAGATCATCACGCACAACCGCACAAACAAACAGAAAGACAAAAAATCATTATTTTGGGTTCTCTTCCGTTAATATATTTAATAATATTCCGATAATAATATAGATGTTGTAAAAGCAAATAAAAAAAAAATAAACAATGTAGAAAATTGTTGGATACCGGGTACTTCCAAGGTCCTTTTGAACGTCCGTTGGGAGCATATACAGAAGCGGACTTTCTGCCGTAGGAAGAAAAATAAGAAAATAAGTTTTTAATCTTATAATTCCCTAATAATCCCGCGCTTAATTCCCAGGTATTTAATTCATAATACAGCATTAAAACCATCGAAACATGAAATCTCTTGGAATCGTCGACGCGTCGTGTAATCGGCTTTTCTTTATGAAGCCGGAATTGCACTAACTTGGAGTGGATCAATTCAATCGCGCGTGTGAATACGGCTCAAGACATTCGTAAGCTCTGTGTAGTTTTATTCTAAATTTAGCGATGTTCGGTACGCGTTTATTGGATCCTTGAGATTTGTTTATCTGGGTGTTGTGAGAGATCATTTGAATTGTTAGTTTGATTGCCCACGTGCTCTCTCCGTTCTATAAACACTGCTCAAAGTGTAAAAAATAAGATTGCATAAATGTGTCGGATGGCGAGGGATAAGCCTTAGAGTACTGTCATACATTTGCGTCTTCAAAAACGTAGATATTTTTCTATTTATAATGTTGGTAGCACTGCTATATTAGTGAAAATTATACTAATTAAACAGATATATTTAGCGGAAAGCGCAGCGTGGGACGTCCACCCACTAGGTGGTCAGACGACCTGGCAAAGGTCGCGGGACGTCGCTGGATACAGGCTGCCTCCAACAGGTCACTGTGTCACAGTAAAAAAGGCTTTAGAATTGACTCGATTATTTTGACTATTCATTTTGCTATAAAATTGAATAATGTCACTACAATACAATGGTTGCCTAGCCTCTTTGCAATTCCGTCTTTATTAATAAAGTCGTGAATACCTCGCTATTTTAAAATAATCGAGTCAATTCTAAAGCCTTGGAATAAAGTTAATCCTTTGCTCATCCGAGTTTATTTATAAGGCCCTAAGGGATAAACTTATGTCATCACTAGGTACATAATGTCGAAGGCGTTGTATTTGCGAGTAAGTACCATGTAGTCAATTTTCTGTTAAAATATGTTAATAGTTTCCTCTGGCCTCTTTAGTAAAAACTTATTAAGGAAATAGAAAATTATAGTAAATCGACCTTATTGATTTCAATATTTTTCTGTCGATAATATGAAGCTTACGTTGTAAGAAGAAAAATCATTGCTCAGCTATGGAATTAGATTGTTTTAATAAAACCAGACGTATTTGTAAGTTGACTGATCCTCAATAATATGATATATAATCTGTATTAAAATGGCGTGTTGTCAGCCTGGTTGAATGGTTGGCCAACATAATAATATCGTGTAAATACGCGCCATATATTAAAATTTCGGCTTCACGCTCATTGCGCTAATATGGTTTTCTATACATCCGCAGTGTGGATCGTGAATAGTAAGGATGCGTGGCTTCGTGACTGGCATTGTGTATTCATAATTTTAATACATCTATATATTTTTTTTTGTATCAGCCCATATACGACCCACAGCAGGGCACGGACCTCCTCTACAATCGAGAGTACGATTGAGAGTGGTTAGGCCATATAGTCCACCACCCTGGCCTAGTGCGGGTTAGCGGACTTTTACATACCATAGAAATTTATACAAATCGCTATGGTATGCAGGTTTCCTCACGATGTTTTCCTTCACCGTTATAGTTCGTGGTGATTGACTATCAATACACACATGACTCCGAAAAGTCAGATGTGTGCCCTGGGATTTGAACCTGCGACCACCGTGAACATGTAGGCAGCCGCGTCTGGTCCGTTACCAACAGGCCACCACGCACTCTATCTATATCTATACATGTAATAAATTTGTAACCGATCGATGTCTGTACATGGAAGATAAATGAGAAAAACTGATATGGAGGGACTTATTGATGTAATAGAACTCAAAACATAGATTTTTTGAATTTTTGTCTGTTTGTCGGTCTGTTTGTCTGTTGTGCGCAACGAAATCAGAAATAGCTTATCGGGTTTCGATGAAAATTGCTATGGATGTAGCTGGCACCCTGGATTAATACTTAGGCTATTGTTTATCCCGAAAAATGTAGTGTTCCCGTGGGATGAGGGAGGAATTCCGATATATTGGTTACTTTTTTTAATCAAATAGATGGAATGGGACTACATGACATATCTTGAGTGAGAATGATCCAAGGCGGGATGTGACGGAACGGGACGGGAATATTTTTATAAAGATAACCACGCAAACGGAGTTGCAGGCAGAAGCTAGTTTTGAATATTTTTAGGAGTAAAGGAAAAAATAACAAATTTTAGATCATGTAATGTGAAACGTGATTTTCAATTGGTACAGTGGCTACGTAAGTCTACTTCGAAGGTTACAAGCAGATGCTCTCAATAATGTACTCTCTGTCTCTATCTTTCTGCATGTAGCTAGTTTAGTCTTCACCATAACTAGGTATGCCCAATCCAGGTAAGGATAATGTTCTGTATAAAATCGAATAAAGTTAAGGTTGTTGGTCAGTCGATCAGTAGGGTAGTCGGACTGGACATTTTGGTTCTCATGCCAAGCGTAAAGATTTTGCCTACCAGAAATGCCAATTCAGCTTGCAAACTTATTTTTAATGAATATTTTTTTAATGTGACAAGTTTTATTTCAAACAAAAAGAAATAAGTTTCAGTACTGCCCCTCCGCTATTCACCACCCACCCTTATAACGAGCATAACATATTCAAAAAGGCCGAATATGTGAAAATAACGCGACGCGAACCGCCGTTAATCAATTATCCGGCACGAATTTAATAAAACGCGCATCGATATTATTGTAACGTGCACCCGTTAACAAAATTAGGCAATTATTTTGACAAGCGGGCGCGCGCGGCTCAATTATGTATAGTCTTTAATTAAAAACAAAATTTTCGGATGTATTCGTGTATAGTAGACAATTATGGTGGAAATTTAAATTGATTTGGCAAGAGATTTTTGTAATTTTGGATGTAGGCTCAAGGCTGGGTTGTAGGATTCGTCTGAGGGCACTAACATAGTGGTATTAAAGCGATGTTAGATTCCAAGATGAGATCTCACGATGGACAAAATCTCAAATTACTGTGTGATGTGAAAGTACATCAATTCGATGTATTTTTTTTTATAGCCGTCGTGGTCAGACGAGCTGCCGACCCGCCTGATGGTATGCGGCAACCGCTGCTCATAGGACCTACCATGCCAGGGGCACAGACAAGCTGCCGCCTACTGGCATGTTACCAGTTGCTTGATAAGTAATTTTTATAAAGACGAAGTGCGAAGTTAGAAGCGGTCCCCATTTAACTGAATTACTGCAACATTTTATTAGTTTGATCACTACCACTTCAATTTACTAATCCATTGGGCTTTGACGATGACTTTTGTTCTTACATTTTTGATTCGACCTTGTAAAAAATACAATGATAGTGATTTTTGTATCTTTCAAGCGTCAAGTAAGAAAATAGTTTAATTAAATTCGTATTTTTTTCGTCACTGCCTCGGGGGCGCATTTGTACTACGGTATGGTTGCAAAGCTGGGGTCTCGGGTTCGGATCCCGGGTCGGGAAAAGTGATATTGGATTTTTCAATTTACTGTTAGCCTAGAGTTAGGAATTTGTGCCCGATATGGCGATAGGCTTCGCATCATCACATCGTGGGACGGAAAATACAAGGCGAAACGTGGGTGTCCTGATTACACCTCTGCCTATCCCTTCTGGGAAAAAGGCGTGTGTTTATGTATGTATGTATGTATGTATGTACAGCATTAATATGTTATAGAGTAATCGCGTGCTGATAAATGAGCGAATATGAACATCCGTTCATTCAATGTATCCACATTGCATTGCATCTAATCAGTAATAACAAAATGCACTTGCCTTTTGCACTGCAAGAGTAACGATTTACAAGCCTGTACCTTCAAACTGTCGATTGTTCTTAGATTTAGTGTCCGTCTGCTTTCATGAGGTCATACATTACACCTGGATAGTAATAACCCGTATCAGAACATCATAGCGATATGCAACAGGGTGGTGCCAACAATTCCTACAGTATGGCTCAGTGTGGAATTATAGCTGCCCTTACAATCGAATCAATTGATAAAGCCGAGAGATCGCAACACGCGAGATTTGGTTAACACGACGCGCGGAGGGGATGCCAAGGTGTTACCCGCCTGTGGGTATGAAATACCCATGGTTACATGTTTGAATAAATGTTCAGTTTGTAAGGTTTAGGGTTAATTAGAGTATTGTTTGCTGATTATAATTTATATAAACAATAGTCTAGTCTTGTCAGTAGATATTCTTTTTAGATTGTATTATATTTACTAAAAGATACGTTATAGTTGCATTTTCAAAATATTAAAAAAAGATAAAAACGTGAAAATACGTGATATAATTAAAAAGAATGGCCACATGTGTGTTGCATATTGGTTGATACACGTCTTGTGTCGTATGTAAAAGAAATTAATAGGATGTTTTCAGACACATGATGGTGTAGAACCTATCGATAACAATATATTTCACAGTGGCTGAAACTACGGAGTATCAATTCCTTTTCACAGCCTTCTTTTTTGTACGAGGATTGTATTAGTACAAGATAAGTGTTTGTACAAAGATATCTTTATTTTAATGTTTTTATCAGCTTGAGCTTTCGTGTTTTATTATTCCTTACAAAGTCGTACGAGTTAACAGACTCCCTTATAATCACCGTACGAGCACTTTTCTAACATTAAATTAGTAGATAAACTCATTATTTTCAAACGTTATCAAATACAACCATTTTTCACATTTACCCCTCACTACAAGCGGAATCATCTAAAAAATTACTGATATTACACAAATGTAACTTATACACAGCGCATCTTCCCGATTTTCCCCGCTCGCCCGTAGCACGGTAACACTACGCGAAGGAAACAAAGAAAGGGCCGCGTAGGGCGGGCGGGGGCGCGTACAACGCCGGGTGAGCGTCAGTACCGCCGCGCGGCCCGAGCGGAGCACACGTGTGTTGCTCTCCCGCCTCCACCCCGATCGCGCTGTGCTTGTGTCATTATAAACAAAAATAAATGTTTTTTTAAGTGCAGTTTTAGTTGCGATGATCAGCGTTCGAAATTTGAATGATCGTGCTAGGAGTGTGTTGACGACGTTGCGCTAATTCTTAATGGTACGGTTTTCATGTTTCATTGTGATTGTATTATCATTTGTATGCGTAATTTGGTTATTAATTACATGGTATACTGTACTGTATTATACTAGCCTATAGTCAACCCTGTTGAGCACGAGACTTATCTGTAACCGAAGTTGATTGAGACGGCTTAGGACATAGTCAAACATGGCCTAATGCAGGTTGGCAACCTTCACAATGATTAAATATTTATAAATAAATACCCACAAATTGTTACAAAATTCATTTTGTCCACGGTTGTGTCAGAAACCCATACTTGTTCATTACAGGGTCGAAAGCTATTGAAACAAAGGCTACAAGGATTTCCTTATTTTTAAAATAATGTATTTCAATGATTTTGTATGTTATCAAAATGTAAACATACTGATATGATTAGTGATACCGTCCAGGAAAAGTTTCTGAATGAAGTAACAGTAATAAAGCAAACAAGAGAAATGCTTCTGTATATTGAGCTGATGAAAAACAAAATATTATATTGAATAGATGTTCATATGCATGATCAATGAAACGCAAAACAAATAGAAGATGCGGTAATCAAAACGTTTGTTTCTTCGCGATGCGGACGTATCGGGAATATTTTTCATCTGGAGTATTATGTTTATTCCTCGGCAAAACTTCCATCGAATTCCCGTAAGGATGGGAATGATTGAAACCGGTCTACGTAAACATTAAAGATACGCATCGAGTAATAAGATTGTGTTTCCTTGTAAATTAATGTTAGATGAATTTTAGTCGTGCCTTGAAACACATTTATACATTTGTTTTGTCAAATGTAAGTAAGCAAAAATGTGTAAATAAATAAATCAGTCATGAACATAATTATTTAACCGCCAAATATGCCGGCAGTGAAGTATCGCTCAATTTAAATTAACTAGCTTCATAATAGCGTAAAACTGTATTTATAGTCGTACAATATGTATTATCATTTTTAAACACTAATATTTTATTTTTATCGCCAATTTTCAAATATTAAAATATCTCCATCAATAATCGCCATAAAAAATCATATCAAAAATAAACAAATGATAAATTGTTTAAGCAACTTTTCAGCGGAGTTTTAAAAAATGCACCGAACTTTACGAGTTTCGCGTCGGTACCAAACAATCAGAGCGGCCATTAAAATCGACACGTGGCCGTAAATCTCCCGTCGCGCAACGCTACTTCAGACAGTTTTTATTGTAGCTTGAAAAGTTGACCGGAATAATTTATGCGTTTTGTATGTGGACGATTTATAAATGTATTTGGATCACCCTCTATATGCGTCTATTGCACCCTGAATAACACAGGCATGACCAAGTATAGAGCCACCAAGTTATCTGTTCAGTCAGAAGTTCGGAATCGTCGCTAGTGAGGATTTGAGTATTGCCACTTTAAAAAAATCTTGCATTAGATTGGAGTAAATTAGAGAATTATATACACAGTTATGTATCTTATAAAATACGGTAGAAACGACACGGTAATATAACATTACCGTTGGCAGTGTTTTGGTAAAAAAAAAAGTGCATCTGCAGTAATTACCGTATCTGATAACACTGGCTTAGTTCCAATCATGGCCACCTGAACAGTTAAGTTGGTGGCTCTGTAATTATAGTGCAGCTGGTGTTAGCGATACAACCGCTCATGGGCAGTAGCAAAACCAAACAACACCATGAATTACAAAGCAATGCATGACATTTCACTGCGCTCGCCATCCTGATACATAAGACGTTAAGTCTCCATTATGTGCAGTCGTTAATTTGGCTACAACGTCCTTCAAACCAGAACACAAAAGTACATTTACACTGCTGTCTAGTACGAAACTTTACCTCAATCTCACAGTTACGCAGACCTAGATTTTCAAGGAATTGTCAAGTCCCGGGTGAAATGTAAGGGTATTGAAAACGTATTTTAGATCTTAGATAAATGAGGTTAGCTGACAGACTTACTCCTAATTTAACATATATAAGAGCCTATATATTGTAACATATACAGGACTGAACTGAAAAAAACTTTAAAATGCTCAACGTGATTGCTGCTCTTTATGCTGCTTTTCCCGTCCCATCCCGTTATATCCTGTTCTGTTCCATGACTCATGGCATGCAATCTTATATACTATTTCATCCGCGCTTTATTCTACCCCAGCCAATCTCTTAGAGTTTGAAATAGTAGCAAAAATACATATTTAAATTCGATGTGTCATTCAAGTGTATTCAAGTCTATGTGTTAATCCAGGGTTTTAGCTTCTTCTATATAAATTTTTATCAAAATTGCTTCAGCCGTTTGAGCGTGAAGAAGTAACAAACACACAGACTTTCGCCTTTATAATAGTAGTAGGAAGTAGGACAGGATTAAATCTTGCGTTCTTAGAATCTGATCACTTGCCACTTAAACTTGAATATAAATGGAGCTTGTCTAAGATACCAGCAGTCAGTCACACAAGCGAGCAATCCCGAGAAGCTGTCAAAGACTGTACTTGACGTACCAACTAGAAGCTCCATGCAATACACTGTAGAATCATGTCTTAACTACGTGAAATTTCTCATATTGCAGCTGAAGGCGTTGTAAATACCACCTTCGTTTCATAATCTTTTGTATCGACATTGCCTATTGGTTATCTAATATATATATATATATATATATATATATTTTATTACTTAATGGGGTCAAATGAGCATACGGTTCACCTGATGGTAAGTGATCACCGCCGCCTATGAACAAATGCAACACCATAGGGCACGGAGACGCGTTGCCGGCCTTTAAAGGGCAAATATGCTCGTTAATTATAAATATACATCCAACAGGTACAAACATAGTCCTGACCTCAAAGCAATATACCAAGTCCTATCATCGTTACGAGAAACTACGAGCGACTTTTAAGTCCTAAAATCCGTATCTGTTTCTCTCTCTCTTCAGCCACAGGAAGTCCACTGCTGCACAGGCCTCCCCTAAGAATCTCCACATTGATTTTTGGAAGCGGCCTGCATTCAGCGACTTCCGGCAACCTTAACCAGGTCGTCCGTCCACCTTCTATGCGGGCGTCCGACACTGCGCTTGCCTGTACGAGGCCTTCATATGTGAAAACATTTATAGACTACATAAACATTTGCCCCGGCTTAGGGATCAAACCGCAAACCCTCGTTTCACAGCTGAGCCTCAACCAACTGCGCCACGGAGGCTGGTAAATTAAATTAATTATGAGATAGTAATGATATCTATAATATTGCTTCTACCGCTATCCGACCCCCTTTGTTTTTATATCCTCACTCAGAAAAAATATGATACACCTGGTATTAAGTACAACATCTTCAAACGAAAGGTGTTCACAAGAATTTGGTTCATCTGACAATAAATTACTGACCGGCACCGAGGAATTAATTTCTCGAAGGTATCTAAGTCATTATCATTATCAAAAATCAATCTTTAGCAACCTACTATTATGCATAGTCATCTTTTATCCTATTTTACTAACGCTCAATTACTGTAAACCATCGCTAGTCGAATCAACAAAGAAATTACTTCACGTATCCTCAGCACACCCGTTACGATCTTTCATTTAAAAGTCGTACAACAGCTCCATTAAAACACAACCATATCAAAACTTAACCGTCATGTAATAAAAGTGTAAGGACATGAAGAAGTCTCCTCATCCGGTCTCAAAGATCCCTTGTAACCCACATTACACAGTTAGTATTAGAGTGCATTGTTGCCGGGGTGGTACGCAGGTTGACGTCCGCCCGACGAACATCTCGATATAAATTGCGAGCCAGTAATGCTGAGGGGGGTTCGCGTCGCCTGCAATGCACTTTGTTACGGTGATGTAGTGTGATTGAACTGGCCTTTGTAGCTGGAAATTTTTTGTACTCCATTGTGAGGGTTAAGAAATATTAGTTCGTGTTTTGATAGTTATTTCATGGAGAATGAGGTTTTTAACCGGTGGAGGGTCTAAGAGTTTTAAGTATTTATAAAAAGCATGAATGGGTATTGCTCGAATTAGAGATACTTTCTCACAGAAATTGACTCGAACTAAAATCTGTGCTGAAGTGTATAGTTTATTAAAATATAAGGAGATTTAACAATCCTCCCCTGTGCCCTTCTTTCGAAATAACCCAATTTGGCCAATACCCTTTTCCCCTTCCTATCCTTTTCCCTTCCCGCTCCCTCCCAATCTGATGGGCCGGCAACACGTCCATGATCAAAGCGTTGTGGATGTTCATGGGTGGCAGTGATCACTTACCACCAGCTCCCATATGCTCGTTCGTTTGCCGGACCAATAAATTAAAATGTTTCGTTTGCTATATAAAAAAAATAACCCTCACCTCATCCATTTAAAACTGCGAGATGTTACCCTAATATTTTTTTTTTAATTAATTCCTCGTAACGATTAACGTAGTTGTCAATTTGCTTGTCCTATGCTATTAAATAATCCACAAAAACTATTCCGCCTTAGAAAGACATATCTAAAAATACTAAATTCCATTCAGATACTGTCTTATCTGGCTGATACTTGATAGCATCCGGCATCGACGACTCAACACAATACGAAGGGGCAAAGGACTCAACGGTTTAGCCAATTAATCCGGTCGCTTCCCATCTATAATTCCCTATCCCTGTCGACCGAATGCAATATTCGCAGCACGTTCGTGTTATCAACTCTGCTGATTTTATTTTGGTTCGAGTCAATTTTAGATATAAGCATTGCCGATCAGTCGATGAAAGTCCACTGCTGAACAGAGGTCTCCCCTAAGGATTTCCATAGAGACCTGTTAGGAGCGGCCTGCATCCAACAACTTCCTCTAATAAAATTATCTTAAAAACAATGTTAGTCCAAGTATATTGTTGTCAGTCATAACTTAGCATGAACGGCAGGCTCATCCGAGGCGGTAACATTGTTTGACAGGAGATCGACGTGAAACGACAGCTTGGCTGTCGCGATTTTTTTACAAATAAACAGGTCTGTATCAAATTTAAAGAATCACAAATAAATAGCCGTATGACAAGGAAAGGTTATAATCCCTTTCCTGGAACGACAAATTCTTAAGAAAAATCAGATGTAACAGGAACTCGGGTGATTCATGGAACATTGTATGTAACACTTTCATAATGTGACGTTTCCTTAGTATCTTAGCAACGCGCTAAATAGAAATATCGCCCACGTTTGCCCTACAAAAGCTTTAATACTCATAAACTCATTGGTTTTATATTTAGATCATCGGTAAAAGTTATAACGTAATTGAATATGAACGTGATATTATTTGACAATTTTGCCTATACGACTGTTTTTAAATTGCTTATGTTGTATTTTGTTGTAATAAAACATTGACCACAAACTAAACTTTATTATTCTCTATTGACGTAGACAATACAAGGCATATTTTCTTTTTAATCCAATAAATAAGTATTTTCAATAAAGAAGAGGCATCTCAGTGGACCGGCATGACTGTGTCGAATGGTATGAGACTGCCGTCTGATGCCATTCGATACTGGACGGCATTAGCACTTACCATCAGGTGCAAAGCAGTCACTGTGCCGTGCCAGAATAAAAGAAAATATGTTTACATTCCTGAATTTAATGACGGTCTCAAAATGAATATCAAAAATAATGTGAATCATAAACTGAAGAGACGCAGTTCCCGTTTTAATAACATACCAAAGTATTTCAGATTTGCCAATCAATCGACACATCTGGACAAACAAACGGAAACAGAGATTGGTTTTGGGATCAAAATATCTACCAATAATATATAAATATAGATCAGTTAATAGAATGTTCATGAAGAAAAAAAGCTATAACGTATTATCCGATTGGGTAACGTCTTTGGACCAGACTGAGAAAATAGATAATTTTACAAGTTCGAACCCTAGATCTATGACATCGTATAGGGACCTGAATCCAATAGTACGTCGCATAAAGACTGAAACTATAAATAAAATAATAAATACACCCAACAGTCACATACATAGTCTCAGGACTATGTAATAGTGGAGTTATTAGGTTGGTGGACAAGAGGCGACGTTCAACTAGTACCTATTAATCACGGCCTACCAACACGCGGCGCCACCAACACGCTTACACACCTTTTCAAATTAGCTTCAGACTAGTTTGAAGATCCCACCTCTGGCTTCTTTTGTTATGTCAAACTAACTCATGTTTGTATAAACACACCTGGATTTTTTCTAAAGTTCCTATAACAAAATAGCGCATGGTGATATTTTTATGAATGTATCGGCTGTACTTTCAATGCATGCTTTTAAAGTAGCTAAAAAGTAAATGTTGTAAATATTCTATAACGTTATGTTTTTAACCTTAAGAAATAAGAGAACTAAGATATTAATCAGTACATTAAATCAGCCCTATGTAGTAATGGGGTCAGTCCCACACTAAGATCAAGTCTTGTGTCGTGGGTATCAGGAACTACAAGAGATATTTCGGTCTCGAAAACACCCAGACTCGAAATAAATACTCATGGTTCACACAAACATTTGTGTCGATGCAGGGGTTGAACCCGTGGCCTCCCGTTTCACAGCCGGCGTCCAACCAACTGCGCCAAGGAGGCTGTCAATGACAAAAACAACGTATGTTTTACCACTAAAATCAATTTCCTCAACATGAGAATGGAAACCTTACTAAAACTCACTTGCCGCACACAAAATATTAACCCCATCAAAGGATCAACTGTTGAATTAAACAGGAAAAGCTTTAGCAACGTAAAATATCGTTTAAGTACATTAATAACGGGTCTGAAATCTGTTCCCGTGTCGGGAAAAATTGCAGATAAATTCAAAAGCATAATCTTTAAACCATATTTCATTCGGAGCTCAGATTATTCAACGTTTGCTCTACAGCGCGTGGATACAAAAGTTTTCCTTAAAAATGAGTTTAAAATACATTTTTAATATGAAAATGAAACGAGTTTTTAAACGGTTGCTATGAAAAAACCATAGCGATTTCCAAGAATTTCTATGCTTTGTAAAGTCTGCCAACCCGCACTAGGCTAACGTGGTGGACTATATGGCCTAGCCCCTCTCAATGGTACTTTCGATCGAAGAGGAGGCCCGTGACAAATTTAATTTAATTTTCACAAATTAGTTTAATTTAGAATATACTGTTTTTATACCTGTAAACACAATATTTAATCAGTCCTAATAGAAGTTAATATTTCGTTTGCAAAATGTTATTTATGGTGCATGATTAGAAAAACAATAAACTAAAAAATCGAGTCCATTAATATCTTTAAACAAAATATAGCTCATATTAAAAAAATACATAGCTTAAAGTTTACATGGTAAAATTATTTTGAGTAGCGCAGAGGAAACATAAACGTTGAAGATATAATGTAGCAGCAGATTTGCAATTAAGAAGTTAAAATGTTTGATCAGTTATTATTTCCTCCCAATTAAAAATCTAGTTCGATCTCGTTTATTTATTAATCAACTTTAGTGTCGGTCCCTAAATTACTGTGTTCGCTCATTCTAACTGAAGTTATCCCACTCGGTGCCAGGGTCCGTTTTCCTGTTTAGTTTTCTCTACTTCAACCGATCTTCGAAATGTGGATGCAATATTAAATATGTTTGATGCTTTAAATTGGTTCTTACTATTTTGAGCTTTTAAACCGAATTTAAAAGAGGAGGACTTTGTTATGCGCACTCTGCGACATTCTCGAAGCAATTTTGTAATACACTTTACTAAGACGGTCAATGAAATATTTTCAATTATAGTTAAGAATTCTGCTATAGTTAAGTGCGTGGTGGCCTAGCGGTAACAGACCTGTCACGGCTGCATATATGTGCACGATGGTCGCAGGATCAAATCCAAGGCCACATCTCTGACTTTTCGGAGTCATGTGTGTATTGATAGTCAGTCAACACGCAACCATATGGGTGAATGAAAACATGAATAGATACGATTTAGAAAGATCCCTCTCTCTTTCTCTTTAGTCACTGGAAGGTCACTACTGAACATAAGTCTCCCCTAAGGAACCCCACAGCGACCTGTTGGAAGCGGCCTGCATCCAGCGACTTTCAGCAACTAACTTGCAAACTTAATCACCTAAAATGTCACTCTAACGTGAAACTCATATTTCTATCCTAGAAATGTATGAAAGATTACTTAATGAACAAGTTTCGGACATTTATAAAATGCCTTAAATTCAACCCGTGAAACTAAAAATAACGTTTACAATGTGAATATGAGTCGGAAAAGAGAGCACGTGAATTTTTCTGAGTGACTTTCGCATTTAAAAGTTTTATTGTTCGCTTATAGTAAAGCCGGGAGCGTCGGGAATGTGTTATAATACGGGACACGTGAACTAAAACAAAAAGGTATGAAAATGTATGTGTTCCGAAAAAACTTGTTTAAACAAAATTGCCCAAGTTGCTAACTGTTGTAAATGTTGTTGTGTCTTTGGAAGTTTAGCGCGTTTGTAGTTCATTTGTATTATTCATACGAGGTTTAGTTATAGTGATTTCGTTTGGGGAATTAATTTTGTCTCTAAATTGGGTTTATGTCAACTCATGTTGGATCTTCTATTTTATGTTATGTTATATTCAAATCTATGACGGTAAAGGAAAACATCGTGAGGAAACCTGCATACTACTACTGCATACTGCATACTACATTACTGTATGTAAAAGTCCGCCAACCTGCACTAGGCCAGCGTGGTGGACTACATGGCCTAACCACTCTCAATCGTACTCTCGATTGTAGAGGAGGCCCATACCCCGCAATGAGTGGGTCGTAAATGGGCTGATACAATATATTTAAATATTTGCAAACGGTGTTGTTATTGTGGACGGATAGTATGTCACTACTGTCACTGACTCTTTCAACCGTCCTATCTATACCGGGCTCGTCGAATATCGAGTCAGTGCTTATGCCCTACCTCATGGACTTAGCCGATTCCGACTTCTAAGTGATATATATAATAATACGATTACCTAGTCCTCCAGTTCGTATTAAGCCTCCGATCTCTCGCGAATGTGAATTACGTTCGATAATTGAACAAGGAAGTTCCGCGCGAATTCTAAACCCACTTGACCGCCTTTTTACATCCATTATGTTGACTCGTGCCGCCTTCGTTTACAGCCGAGGTGGCGCTCCTTGTACATTATACGAATATTTTGTGTATATCGAATATTCAGAATGCAAAAGGCTATGCTTTGTGGTGGAAAGGAGGTTTTAGCTGCAAAAATTTTTAGAAGTAGTAAGTTCTTTTTCGTTATAAATTATTAACAGACGATTTCTGGTCTGTATTCAGAATGAGGTGGACATTGGTTACTCTAATGCTACCCACAGTTTGCAGTTCTTTTTATCTCAAAATGTGATGGAGGATAAGCCCGTCGGCATGTCACTAACAAATTATTGTCCTTAGTAACCTTTATATATATACCTTTACCTTATTTTTCATTATTACCAGTTCGAATCTGTGCTAGTGTTAGACCACTCCTATTCTCTTTTCTTTTGTAAACACAAATCAGCTTGTAAAAAGAAACCATAGTCAATAATGATACTCTCTCTCTCTCTCTCTTTCCCTCATAGACCTGAAAGCGGCATGCACCCAGCGACTTCCTGCGTCCTTAACCAAAGAATAGCAGGTTGAAATAATGATACTCCATAAATTAAAAAAGCTGATCATACCAAAACCTAGTATGGAAAAATTACGCCAGCTCACGACAGTAACCTTCGACTAATCAACCTCCCTGGTGGGCACAAACTCACGTACTCCCTGAATATTGTATTAGCTATCTCCGATAATAATTTCGCATGTTTAGCCGCTGTCCCGGATAGAGACAATGACTTAACAAGCTTCGGCCCTGGGGATTTGTACTGATCCACGTTGCAAACTTTGGACTCGATATCTGGGATAAGGCGGGGTTGTGTCATCAATGTTTATGGTGTATGTTGTTTAGATTCGTATTTGTTAGTTGCTGCAGGTAGTGGTGTCTTAATTTGAGTGTAGTTTGTTGTTTTTTATGGATATCAGTCCAATTCAATCCATCAGCTAAAGGTAGTCCACTGCTGAACATAGGCCTCTCCTAATAATTTCCACAGTGACCTGTTGGATATGGATATGATAAAGTGCAATGAATTTGACAGTGAATGAACTGAAATGCAAATTGAATACTTATAAGTATATCAATATTACCTAATCTTTCATTGGTCGACATAATCACATCGGCACAGTCAAAATTGGCTGCACATAATCTCAATTCGAAACAGAACACATTTCCATGTGTCACTATGATTTGATTTTCACGTATTATGTGATGGTATTTTCGTGTGCGGTAATTGATATCCGGAAGGAAACGAAGATCCTGGCACAGAAAATAAATAAAGTTCTGCCGTGGTCTATTGATGGTCAGCGAAACACTTACAATATACTATAACCATATAACTACTCGTCAATACTCGACTGTTCTTAGACGTAAGATTAAAACTTTATTTTAACTGACTCGCTTATGCCTTTGATCATTAGCCACTTCTATATTTAGAAAAAAAATCGTGTAATGTAATGCTAGACAAAAAATACTAATTACAATTTAAATTTGATACTAGGACAGCTGTAAGCTGCGTCATTATTAATGAGAAAAAACAAATGTAAATTAAATTCAAACAAGATAAATCTGTTTGGCTATTAAAATTTCATAAAAGTCTATTTTGTATAAAGAAATTTGTTTGGTAAAGTTTGCAGCATCTGGGGCCGAGGTTTTATTTTAACATTCATATTTTATTTGCATTAGATGAAAATTTAATATAAATATTACTTCTAACGTATAACTGGATTGCTTTTCTGTAATTTATTTTTTATACTGATTAGAAAATTTTGATCATACAGTGCAATAACTGTGCAAGTCTGAGTTTGCACCAGTCTCAAATCGAAAATTTGTATGAAGTTTGCGCAGTTATTTTCCCACGCACGTTCCAGTATGCTGGTGCAAACTTAGACTTGCACAGTTATATCGTTACGTATGTGGCGGCCATTATGGCAGCCACACACGATACAGTATACTTGCGCAAGTCCAGACTTGCGCAAGTATACTGTATCGTGTGTTGGAAGATAATTGTGTAAATTATTCACTTGCACAAGTTCTTTAAAAAGTTCCAAATTTCAATTCCCAACTTGTGCAAATTTGCGTTTGTGCAAGTTTACATGAACGTGTGTGGGAGCGCGCGCAAGTTTCAGTCTGTTCTAGCCACCGTACGCACGCACGTCGTTTTGGTTTCGCAAATTGATGTGCGAATAATGGTTTCTTTTTATTAACCAGTCTTTAGTCCATACTTTTCGATTTCTCTTGTGAGTTTTCAGTTTTTTCGTAGCTAAAATAAAGCCAACTAATGCTACTGCATCATCCATAGCACAAAACAACACAACCAGGTAGCTCACTTTCAAGAATAATGATATTGTTTTAAATGGAGCAGGTACGCACGCTTGTACGAATATCAGTGAAATGATATTTGTGCAAGCATGCTTGAGCCGTTTGTGGTCGGCTCCGAAATACGTGAATTTGTACAAGTCCAAGCTTGCGCAAGTATACTGTATCGTGTGTGGCTGCTATTAGAGCTGTTGCCTCTGCGAAGCAAGTCTGTTGCTGTAATGATCTGATAACCGTTTATTTTTGTAATAATTTCCATTGTAGAACCTTATTCCTAGATATGAGCGCCCAATAGGATTTGCCAGTATATTTTCGGCCTTTTGATGAGTTCAAAATTCCCCAAAGGCCAATGTTGTGACCACTTCACTAACAAATGTTTTTAGCTTGGGCCCTAAAAATGTCCATATGAGTTCCGTACACATCCTTAATGCCATTTAGTTTAAATATTATGCTATATTTATATAAACGTATGATAAATCAAATGCCTCAATAAAATGCTATGTTGACTTTAAGCAAATAAGTTTTTTGTAAATATTCTATTTCTTCCGCCAAACAGCAGTGTAAACGCAGTTGTTGTTTTCCTGTTTGAAGGATTGTAGCCAGCGTAACTACTGGATATAATGATACTTAACACCTTATGTCTGAGGATAGCGAGCACAGTGGAATACCAAGCATTGCTTTGTAATTCATGGTGTTGTTTGGTTTTGCTACTGTCCATGAGCGGTTGTATCGCTTACCATCAGGCGAATGGCATGCTCGTCTCACTATTAATTGCAATAAAAAAAAACAAAATCTAGTAAACAATTTTGAGCTTCTATATACCTTATGAGGTTTTTTTTACTTGTTTCAGTTTAATCAAGACTAAGCGCCATAAAAAAAGTTTTACTTTTTACGACAACTACTGTTATAGTTACTTTATTGTCTTCTACGGTATTAATTAAATTATATTATTTCATATTCCCCTTTATTGTGCAAGTTTTATTCGTCTTTGTTTATTGGAAGGTTAAATGAAAGGTTTACATTATTTGGCATCAAAATTCTTGGCTATTTTTCATGGCCCTATTTTACCGTCGCAATTGGTTTTGAAGTGGTATTATTTAATAACAGTAATTTTTAAGGGAATAACCTTCACTCTCCCTAAATCGAAATGCTCCAAAAATTCCTATGAAAATGAAAATGAAAATGAAAATGAAAATAATTTATTGAATCCATTAAAATGTTCAACATTATTTAGATTCAGTCATTTTTTTTTTCTACCACCCGGTTCGGAAAGCGGTTTTCACTAGAGAAGAACGGGCAAGAAACTCTAGTGTTGCTCTTTTCAAAACCAGTTTACAATATCGTGATTATTACAAAAATTACAAGTTGGTCCAAATCAGAGCAGTTCATTAATAATTTGTTATAATTTGCAAGTGAAATATATTTTTAATACAATATTGTTTATATTCTGTTTAATATGGCTGAGTGAAGTGAAGTACGCCAGAACGAAGAATCAGTATGCCCTGCTTCACCAACGCAGTGAATACTCGTGAAAACCTTATGTAATCTATAAATCAGTTACAATGTAAGCAAATCGGACAGACCAGTCCACACAAGCAGCACCCGTTCACGAGTATGACGCATGTGCCAGCCATCGGCCTCCTCAACCATGCTACAGGGAAGTGACCGACCCGGCACACGACGCCGCCGCAAGCACAGACTTTTAAGCGAGCATGACATACCCAATCGCTATGGTGTTGCATACTGTAAGGTGGCCCGTATCGTTAGCCTATTGCATAAAAATATTACTTATTCTAATCCATGACATGAGCAAACCATGACACTCACATTTCGCCTTGAATTTTCCGTTCCACGATGTGATAGGGGTGAGCCTATCGCCATAGCAGGCACAAATTCTTGACTCCAGGCTGATAATGATAGAAAAATCCAATATCACTTTGCTCGACCCGGGATTCGAACCCGAGACCTCAACTTTCTAATCATACCGTAGCATAACTACGCCACCAAGGCAGTCGAAAAAATGAAAAGCATATTTAAAGCAATATCCCAAATTAGCTTTATTCTCAGTTAACTCCCACACAAATTTCTCAGTACATCAAAAGGCTTGAACACACCGAAACTAATTACCAACCAAATACTCTCGAAGCCGACTGTATAGCTTGCCTTTCAACTACGGCTCAAATCAACTAAACTTTGATAGAGGCCAATGCTCCACATACCTGTATGTTATGTGCTCTGATATAATTTCTACGCGATTTCAAATGGAACTTGTTGCATTGATGTAAGCTGAGTCAATTACGTGTAACGCTTTGATAACTATATGTAGTTTGGCCTGGTGTCTCGTGTTTAGTAGAATTGGCATTTAAATACACAATAATTATATCGGCTCGTTTAGATTTTACAAAGTGGATGGACGACCTGGTTAAGGTTGCAGCAAGTCGCTGGATGCAGGCCACTTCCAACAGGTCAATGTAGAGACACTTGAGGTAGGCCTATGTTCAGCAGTGGACTTTCTGTGGCTGATGAGAGAGAGAGAGAGAGCTTAGATTTTACTACTGGGCTTTCTCTGCAATTTTAAAATATTGGTGAAACCTATTAGATGTGCAAGTGAATTGAAATTATTTTACCCGGGTCTAGGCAGCTAACATATCCCCACTAGTACTACTACTTCAAGCAAAGGAAGTCCACTGCTGAACATTGGCCTGATATAAGAATTTTCACAGGCGTCAGATGGAAACCGAATACATCCACCGAATTCCTGCAACTTTTAACTCGTCTTTCCGCCTTAGTTAGACAGACGTTTACAACTATCCATAACTCAAATAAAATCCATACCACCGAAATCAAATAAAACAAAATCTGCGCAAAAAGAAACATAAGCAGCCACAATTATCGCCCGGTCACCTTTTATAAAACCCTCGACTACATTCATTAAGGACGCACGGAGCAGCGACTGTTGCGGTTTTTTGTCCCACCCTCATTAATTGTTCTTTAATGAGAGCGCGGGCCCGTCGGGAACATTGGACAGTACTCTGTTATATTGCCCCGTGATATAATTTACATTTAATGGAGTCCCGGGACAGATTGACCGAACGGCAGTTATCTATGAACTTGATCGGCTGCAGTGCCGAATTGATTTACGTTTAAAAATCACGCGCGCTGCTTTGTGCCTGGGTGAGTGGTGGTCGATTTTTGATTAAATTTTAATTTTAATTTTAACTCGGTATGCTTAATTTTTTTATTGATAAAGTGGGGTTTACTTATCCGGATCGATATGAAGTGAGTGCCGATGGGAATTTTCTTGTTTAATAATTTGTGAAGCGTGAATGTAACGTTGCAAAGCAATAATCAATCATTTAAGGTCATTTTCGATGTACTATAAAACAGTCTGGGTCAAATGAAAATATACTAAAAATAATACAAAGCAATTGCACGAATATTGTAGGCCTATTCGAGTATGTTTAAAGTACTGAACGCTCCCTTGTCAACTATTACTTCTAGTAAAGCTTTTCTAGTTTTTAAATGCGGCTAAAATGGAATATTCACGCACTATTTGTTTTTTTATTTCCACAACTACATCGGGTCGGTGAATAGCCTTTGTCAACCCTCTTAAAATGAAAACTAAATAACAAAATTGCACCCATAACAAAATATCCACCGTGCAAACTCGTGTCAGCAGAGAGCAGAGGCCGACGTCAGCCAAGTAATTTATACACCGCTTCCGCACGTAGTAAATCTCTGAAACATAACAAAGTTACCATCGAGATCCGTTTTATCTATGCGGAGAACACTTTTCGAACACGGGCTAACGTGGCCTGGCCTGACCGTGTCGGCCAACTTGTTGCAAACCTGGCTCACGTCAAAGACACCTAACAGAATTGCGGACGACGAACCAAAGCGACTGCCGACGTAGTTTAATTAAAATCGAATGACTTAATTTTTCATCGCTTAAGTTTATTATTTTTTGTTTTTTTTTTTTTTGCTAAAGGAATTTAATTACCGGCTCCACTCGAAAGTGGATGTTATTTCAAGCCAATGGACTCTCCTTTGAGGTACGTTGGGGATTTTTCCGAAGCGTATCAAAGCGTGACTTTTGAGGATCTCATTAAATAAGGTTTTTTTTTCGTTTTCATTCGCTTTACACTTTGTTTCACAATTTGTTCGGGTATTTTAGTTTTGTTCGTTAATTTCTTTTGTAATGATGACTTAAGCTGAAGAAGTAGTTAATTTAAATAAATGTTAAGTTGAATTGTATAATAATATAATAGTTGTTTTGAATATCGGTACTAGATGCTATAAGCTAAAGTTGCCTTTGATTACCTTATAAATTCCTGCAAACTATACGAGTATTCAGACAGTCTCCTCCAATCAGTTGGTTAGTGAAACTATATGTGTAGTATAAGACGGCGTAGGTTTAGGAGTCCCAATAGATTATTTGAGTATTGACAGACCAAAAATTGATACCCACGACATAAGACAAAGGGTGCTTAGATTAAGCGTGTGTCTGTCAGTAGACCAAGTGGTCTGACTATCATCGGAATTTTCACAAAAATAATACAAAACATTGGCAAAGTCATACTCTTGAGTTCTACAAGTGCCTATACAATAACAAAGCAATGATTACGTACTTCCAGTTGTAGACGTTGCCCTAAAGCATGTCTTTGAGTGGCTCATGTTGAGGAGAGCGCTTAAGGTGCGCCCGGGAACAAAAGAAGGGAATTAGCTCAAAAGAGGGCGGTGGCTACGCTTTGGTTTTCGTTGAAAAGAATTAGGCTATTTGAAATGGGCGCATAATTTTACTAGACTTGTTAGCACTGGTATAATTTGCGAAATGGGAGTTATTAAATTGATGTCCCTTTATTCTGATGCGTATATTGTTAAACATATATAATTATATATGTATATAATTCTGTAACCGATCGATGTCTTTACGTGGAATATAAATGAGAAAAACGAATGATGGAGGACTGTATTATTTATGATATGTGTTTGGTTTCGAGAAAAAAAGTCTCATGTGGAGAATTTCAAGTTCAAATAATTTTATGTGAAATTAAATAATTTAAAACATGCAAATAAAATGAAGTTTTAATACTTGAGGTGTAGTTTACTTAACATTACGCTATGGAACAATAACATTATTGAAATATTATCTACACATATAGATTTTATATTGCTATAAAATCTAGACTTTATATTTCAAATTCTCATTCATTCAAAAATTATTTTTAATCAAAAATTTTATTATTTTATTTCCGTGACTATAATAGTAGGTAGTTATAAAAAATACAATATGTGTACATAAACATTTATCATATTTACCTCATTTAAAAATCTAAACAGCGCGTCAACTTATCACAATGGTGTGAAATTAAAAAAAAGTGTTGCCACGTCGGAGTCTCCACTCAAAACAAAAACTCGGCGCACTCACAATCCAAGGTGCATTATAGTTAGTACAGTTCCTGTCACGTTTATTATCCAGCATTAACAGTGTTGCCAACAGCGTGTACGTGTCGGAATGAGAGCGTTTCATTCACAACGTCCTAAAAACATCATCATATCCGCACGCTCGTAATGATATTAAATAAATGAATAAGAGCTCTGTCTGTATATATTTTCGATAATACTCGTATAACTCGGATGTATACTGGTGTGTTAGTACATGTACATCGCTTTGATCAGGGCTGTCGAGTAGAACTGAGCAGTAATCATTTCATATTTATGATCTGAGTCTGAATCTGAACGGAGGTATTGGTCATGATGAAAGTTTAAGCAATGTTTGTTTAGAGGCTGCTTGTATAGATATTAGTGAGCCTGAAATGTTGGGTATTGGTTGCCGGTAGTTAATAAATGTGCATTGCGATTAGATATGTTGGTACTGTGCTTTTATTTTTTTATTTTGATTTGTTGCATACGTCCGGCAAACGAGCAAACAGGTCTCCTGGTGGTATGTAATCACTGCCGCCCATGAACGTCCACAACGCTGGATCACAGATGTGTTGCTGGCCCAATTGGGAAGGGAGCGGGAAGGAAAAAGGATAAGAAGAGGGGTATAAGGCATCCGGCAATCTCACTCATCGAACGAAAGGCAATAGCGAAGCAGCCGCCTTACGTCGATTACCTGTGAGACAGTGGTACCGCCCCAGATGAGCCTAACCATTCGTGCTGAGTTATGACTGAACAGCGTGGCTCTACCACTTCCAATACAATTTTAGATTTATTGTAGTCTGATCAGAGTAGAGGTATTGATAATGATAAAAATTAAAGGAAGTTGTTTAAGACTTAGAGCATTCTTGTATAAAAGCCAGTAGACCTTTAATTTCGGGTACTAGATACTAGTAAAATATGCCAAATCATAAATAAAATTTGCTATGAATATCTTAGGGTTGTACCGACCGGGCTGGATTTAGTCAAAACTCCCATGGGTACAGACTGTTCACTATTAAGTTGTAACAAAATGATCCCTCAACCCATTTAATTTATGAATATGTAGCTACAGCAATGGAATTACTGAAAATTATGAATTATCTGTCATTAAGTATGATAATAGTCAAGTGACCTGATTTGTAATGAAATCTACTACCTTTAAATGCTGTTCATACTTCATGCTGTTAAATACCACGATATATTAATAAGAAATTAATTAACTTCCCAGCTATGTAGCGCTGAAGCGCCATAAATTTTAATTTATATGGCAGAATAAACTTCTCCATGGTTTTAAAACTGGCAATCTGCCAGACCTCAATACCCAATCAAAACATTTCACCTTTGAGATAAATGCCTGACCCGAAGTGCGAACATACACACATACATTTCCGGGTCTAACACGCTCCTACTAAATTCATGATCCGAGGAAAATAAGCGAAATTTAGCGTTACTTATCATATTATAAAGTTACACTAAAGTAACATCAACATTTTTGACATAAATTGACATTATGGTTTTCAGCCTTAGGAAGTCCATTCCTTATCATAAGTCTCCCTGAAAGATTTCTACAGTGATTTCTTGGAAGCTGTATACATCCAGTGATTAAACACGAAAATACACAACAATCTCTTCATTTTTATTTTCTTATATCCATCCAAAGGTCGTCTGTAAAAAATCGCCTAGAGCGATAAGACCGCTGTCTATACTTTTTCTTAACTAAGTGTTTATATATATAAATAAGTTTATATATATATATATATAAGTATATCATTAAGTGTTTTTCCTTTTTGTGTGTAGTTAAGAATAAATAAATAAATATTGGTCTACATAACATCTTTTTGTGTATTTAGTATATTTGTTTTATTTTAAAAATCAAAATTCTATTGTGCTCGGTTATGCGGGCCAGGCAAAGGATTATGAAATTGGACCGTAAAGATAAAATGCACATGAGTTTATTCTAAATTCTAAAACAGAATAGATAATAGGCTTGTATTTCCTTTTTTTATTATTATTTTTTAAACCTCGCTTTCAAAATTTTAAAGCCATTACGCCAGTCTCATGCGGGTTTGGTCCCAAGGGGTATCGCTCCGATTTTCCAAAATCACTTAGTAATTAATGATTGCTGCTTTAACGATGCAGGGAATTTTGTGAAAATACTTGTATACCTACGAGTTTTGCATTATAATTTGGAAAGATAATTCAATGTGATCAGGTTGGTAAATTGAGTTAGAACCTATCAATATTAAAGGAGGCCAAACAATACGATAGTTTACTTATGATGTGATTAATATCGATGATTAATTAAAGTAATAATATCATGGCCATGTTGAGTTGCCAAAGAAGTGCGTGGTGGCCTGTTGGTAACGGACCAGACGCGGCTGCCTACATGTTCACGGTGGTCGCGGGTTCAAATCCCAGGGCACACCTCTGACTTTTCGAAGTCATGTGTGTATTGATAGTCAATCACCACGCACTATAACGGTGAAGGAAAACATCGTGAGGAAACCTGCATACCATAGCGATTTGTATAAATTTCTATGTTATGTAAAAGTCCACCAACCGGCATTAGGCCAGCGTGGTGGACTATATGGCCTAACCACACTCAATCGTACTCTCGATTGTAGAGGAGGCCCGTGCTCTGCAGTGGGTTGTATATGGGCTGATACAATTGCGTTGCCAAATAAATGTGTGTCGCGATTTGAGTTTATTTTGTTTACATTCGGTTACAAGCAGAAAAAAACAAGCCTATACCTGATCTGTGATATTGTGCATCTAACGCATATTAAATTCTTGTGGAAGTTGTCTATGTTATATATGTCTTGACAGCCACCGTGGCGCAGTTGGTTAGACGCCGGCTGTGAAACGAGGGCCGCGGGTTCGATCCCCGCACAGAGACAAATGTTTGTGAGGCCCACAAGTATATGTCTCAGGTCTGGGTGTTTGTGAGACCGAAAAGTCTCTCGTAGCATCTGATACCCACGACACAAGACAATTGATCTTAGTGTGGGGTCAGGACTAGTATGTGGCTGTTTGGGTGTGTTAATAGATGCAAATTACGTTTGCTGCATCAGCGATTTCATATATCAATAATTATTTATTAAAGTGTCGCTGCAACATGAGCGATTGTCCTTCAGCCTTGCTACATAACTTGCATGTAGTACCATAGAAAGTACGCACGCAATAAAATTCATACAAAAAATACCATCGGGCCAGCCCTGAGTTTAAGGCGGTCGTGCGGCTAGCCACCGGGGCGGCAGTAATATCACAAAATAATAATACATTATGGGGTACCCTTACATGCGGCCACCGGCGTTCACCGCGATATACGGTGTAGCAATTTGCGCCTGCCACGTATTATTTTGTCGCTTTGCTTGTAAAATACACACCCGGTAATTAGTTGTTCGGTTTGAAATTTTCAAATTTATATTCGCCGTTGCTCTCGCGTGCGTTTCGGAGCGACAATTCGCTGTGGGTGTATTGTGTTTTATTAATGTCGGTGGTTCGCATTGTGTTTTTTCGATTTTTTTTAAATGGTAATTTAATTTTTTTTGTAAGTGTTTGGTTTATTGGTAGGTGTATTATGTTGTAACTGACGCCATCTACGGACAGCAAACGTATCGGATACTGTAGTGTTCGATATAGATATTATTTTTAGTTTGAAATTTGATCCACGCAAGATGAATGTTATACGCAATAATGATGATAATATTGGGAATAAAATAAATTGATGTATCAGATGTGAATGCGAGAAAATGTTTTATTAATTGGGTTAAATACAATACTTTGGGATTATTAAATTACACGAAGGGTACAGGGGCAAAACCAGGAATGTCACTAAAATTCAAAAAGTTTGTTTTTGATGGCAATATTTTCATTTTCCCGCGTATTTTTATTTGGCATTACACAAAAGCGTAAAAACAAGCATAGTCAGATGTATTACTTAAGTCTCAAAACTGTATACAGGAACAAAACAGGGAAGGTCCATAGTGTAACGGAACATAAGAAGGAATGTCCAAGCTGTCAAAATACTTCTGTTAACTTTGAGGTTATGTCGATTGGAGCGGCTGTGTATGATTTCGAAGACAATTGTTTTTTTTCATTTATCATAAGTAAAATGAGTGATAGTGATACAAAAAATAATAACAGCTTTGTGCATAAAACAAAGAAACGAAAGAAAACAGGAAGAATGCGGGAAGTGATGAAAAAAATGAGAGTTGCTACGCACGAGCCAGGTGATGATTGTAGATGTAAAAGATTAAAATGTTTTGATAGAATATCATCAGAGCAACGTCTAAGATTACTCAAAGACTTCAACAGCATGAAGGACACAGATGAACAAAACTTATACTTATGTGGCTTGATGAATGTGTGTTCAATAAAAAGAAGGCGAAATAGAAAGACAGATGAAATGGATGCTAATTTCCACCAAACTCATTTTACTTACAAAGTAAGGGTGATAGAAAATGATGACGTAAACGAAGTACCTGTTTGCTATAAGGCATTTTTATCCATATTTGGGATTACTAAAGGAAAACTAGAACATCTTCAAAAGTCATTGAAAATTACAGGTACTGCACCAATTGACAAAAGAGGCAAGTCGAGTTCAAACAAGAGATTAGAAAATAACATTAAAGATCTGATATGTACCCATATAAAATCCTTCAAAGGAAGATTAAGTCACTACAGCTTAAATGATACAAAAAAAGAATATCTACCCGAAGATTTAAATATAAAGAAAATGCATAAGTTATATTTGGATGCAAATGAGTCACAAAGTCATGTATCTTATGAAACATATAGAACAATATTGAACAC
Organism: Theretra japonica; assembly: GCA_033459515.1. NCBI lineage: Eukaryota > Metazoa > Arthropoda > Insecta > Lepidoptera > Sphingidae > Theretra > Theretra japonica. The sequence goes on along the minus strand of CM065938.1, from coordinate 3,160,211 downwards.
AGAGTTTAATATATCATTTGGGTATCCAAGGACTGATACCTGTAGTACTTGTGATCAATATACAATAAAAGCAAAGGCGTTAAGAGCAGAAGCAAATACTCTTGAACTTAATCAGTTAAGTGTTCTTAACAATTTGCATAAGAAAAAGGCTCAAACATTTTATGATCGCAAGAAGAATGCAAGAATTAAGAGCAAAAGAGACGTGGAATTTCAAGCAATTGCCATGGATTACCAGAAGAATGTATCCCTGCCAAACATAACCACAAATGACGTGTATTACAAGCGTCAGTTATCAATGTACTCTTTTAATGTCCATGCTTTGGGAGATGCAAGCTCCTACTTTTATACGTATCCTGAAACCTGTGGACGCAAGGGATCAGATGAAGTGGTTTCATTTCTGTTTCACTATTTAACTAACCACCTGGATAGTCGTGTTAAGCATTTAGAAATATATTGTGATTCAGCAGGTGGACAGAATAAGAACTACACAGTGATAAGATTCATTCATTTTGTTGTCCATAAAATGAACCTTTTAGAATCCATCAAAATTACATATCCAATCCGAGGACATTCATACTTAGAATGCGATAAAAATATAGGCCTTGTCAATCTAAAAACTCCGATGGAAGTTCCATACCAGTGGTATGATTTGCTAAGAGTGAGTCGCCAAAGACCCAAACCCTTTGAGGTGATTGAGGTAGGAATAGGCGAAATTATCAGAAAATTTTCAGAATTTTTTCAAAGTCAATATCTGAAAAAATGTTCATTTCCTGTGCAGTCCCAAAGAGAAATAATGTGTGTAAGAGAACATCCTAGAGTTATATTACACAGAAGTAATTATAATGGTATATGGGAGAAATCACCCATAGTGGCAAAAAAGGGGACTGGATCAGACACATCAAATGAATTGAAATTGCCAGAATTTTCATATCAATATTTTTTACCTATTAGTGCAGAAAAGTACAAGGACTTGATGGATTTAAAAAGATTTTGTTCTGAGGGGGCTCAATCCTACTTTGAAGGCATTCCTCATGCATAATTATTAAATAATTAATATTTAATTGGACATTCCTTGTATGGCACACAGGGGACATTACCTGTTTTTGCATGTTCCAAAAGGGAATTACTTTATTTTTTTAATTATTAAAAAATATATATATTCATTTAAATATTATATGTTCCTAAAAATAAAACTTTATAAAGTACACTAAAGTTCCTATTAGCAGTTTACAATTTTAAGTGACACTGAAAAATGTTTTAAACTTTTAGAAATTAAAATGTTAATTACGTAACTTTTTGTTTTTGTGACATTTCTTGTTTTGCCCCTGTACCCTTCTGTATCATCAAAATACTAAAATCATTTATAAGAATGAAACAATATTTCATGAACACCAGTTTTATTGCACTGTTACATCAAAATAATTACCAAAAAATTCATAAAGCGCAACAATAAAATCAACTACAAACAGGTTTGAGATTCATTTATTTATCCAAAGAATACATAGATTAACTTAAATGAGAAACAATTAAATATAAATACAAACATTTCATGGGCTCAATGAAAATAAACTATTTAAAAAAAAACCTTCTCATACCACGTGTTAAAAACTAAAACACACCACTAGCGTTATTGTTCTCCGTGCAGATTTAGTACGCCGCACTGTCATGAATAATTGAAAAGCATCGGCAACATTAACAAGAACCCCGGTTTCCACTAATAGCCAAGATCCAAGTTGTTCGCAAGTTATTTCTGGTGCAAGGCATGCGGCGCCGTTGCCAAGATTTTATATAGACTGGACAAAAACAGCCTGATGTACATTAAGCGGGCGGGGGTCAGGTAGGTGCGAAGCTTAGAGTATTAATGTCTAGAGGGAACGATCTAACTTCGAAAACGTAGGTAAATAGTGGTTCCGGGCCATCTGAATGTGCGTTTCTGTAGGCTGAAAGACAGCTTGCCATACGCAAGAATAATTTGAAAAAGATAAACGAAGAAAATAGTTTGACGCTATTGAATTCCACTCAAACTTGTTTTAGGTGGATTATAATTAAATATACTATCGGTTACAAATGGAATTCATAACAATTTCTTGTTAAATAATTAGAAATATTCAACTCAATTTTCACTATTAAAGCTGTGTTATCGACAGCACAAACAAAAAGTATCTACGTTTTTGAAGAGGGAAATGTATGACGGCGCTCCCTCTAGACATTAAAGACTCTAAAGTGCGAAGCGCATTGATTGATTTGCACGGATTTTGGTTGGAAGTGGTGTGGATTGATTTAGTATGCAGTTTTCGATGTGTTGAGTTATTTAATGTAGATCTGGTTAGGTGTAACGATAATTCTTTAGCATGAACATAAATAAACTGACGTTGATTTCCCAAAAGGAGTATACAGAGAGGATTCTAATGTCAGCTACAGCTTACTAAGCGTTTTTCTGCCATAATGTTCCCGAGTTTAAGTTCTAAAGTTCTAAGTTATTATTAGTACAGATCCGATAAATAAGCTAATCAATTACTTCATAAATAAGTTTATTATACAAAAGCATTTGTCATTAAAGAGGTTTGAGACTTTTTCATAGATAAATACATAAGTATCACGCTTTTTTCCCTGAAGTGGTAGGCAGAGGTGCATCTAGGACACCCAAGTTTCGCCTTATGTGTTCCGTTCCATGACGTGTGCCATTTCGGGCACAAATTCCTGACTTTAGGCTGATAATGAATGGAAAAATCCTGAGAGTTTTTCACAGAACAAATATACTTTATAGTAAAGTTATTTATACGCTGCTGATTCATTCATACGTTAATGCCGTCACAGTTGCATCTGAGACGCATAGCTAATAAATCAGTAGTAGTTGCTAGTACTTGTCTTTGATGCACACCTGTCCCACGCGCATTATCGCGCATCAACCAAATACTTGTCTCGATATAGGGATCACAGTTTAATATGGATGATTCACGGTCTATTCGTCCACTGTGCCATGGATGATCGATATCTATTTCTTACTCCAAACAGCAGTGTAAATACACTCTTGTGTTACGGTTTGAAGTACATACATTGTAGCCAGAGGAACTACTGGACGTAATGAGACTTAACAACTTATCAACCGAATGACATTCTCGTCTCGCCATTCATTGCAATAATGAAGGTAGAGATTAAGTGATGTATTGCGCTCCCTTTGGGATAATACGACTGTACGTATACATTGTTTTTTTGTATGGAAATGTAACTAATTTTCAGTTTAATATTGTAGTAGTTGTTTAATAGTTTTGATAGCTGTATATGAAGGCCATATTTAAGGTTGCGGTAAATAGCTATATGTATTGCTTAATATTTTGAGTTTGACCATAAAGTACATTGTAAGTTCACCGTTGTACCAAAGCGTAGAAAATGTATGAGTAGACCTCTCTCTCTCACACACATACACACACTCTCTCAGTCTCTATCTGTGTGTCTCTCTCTCTAGTTGGTCCAGCTTTATCTGATTTAGAGAGTTATAATATCGTAATAAATTACATCTCTGATATACGAAATAAAAAATAAAGCTCGCATATTCAAGCATAGCAACGTTTTCTCCACTGCGGTGCGTGAGAGTACGACGTTCACATCCGCGTTGAGCCAAATTAAAAAAGTTGCTGCAGTATGCAAACAAAAAACTCCAACTTTTGGGTGCATATTGACAAAGTTCACGTACGATTGGTAATGTTCGATATGTTATTAAACGTGCGCCTTTTATTCTCGATTCGCTTTTATATACATTGACTTTTTTGAGTAATTGTAATGTTATGATTACTTGTATGGAAGGGTTACTTCGAGTTCTTTCTTGGCTGTATTGTTTGTTATTTTAATATTCCCTTTTAATATTTTTTTATACTTATTTATCCCTCTGTATTCAGCTTAATCCAACATTAGCTATAGGTAAACATTGATCATTTTTACGCAGCTAGCAAATCCAAGTAAAAATATTACTATTATTATTGGATATAAAATAACCTTTGAGTAAATAATCAAGCAGCTTTTCTCAGTAATTTGTCGACATACTTGCAATACTTTGTCGACATATTTGTGTAAATCAACGCTAAGTCTCGAAGATTACACTAATGTGCTTAATATTTCCTGTATTAATGTATAAAGCCATATTTGCGTGCGACTTTTGCGTGGTGGCCTGTTGGTAACGGACCATACGCGACTGCCAACATGCTCACGGTGGTCGATGGTTCAAATCTCAGGGCACATATCTGACTTTTCGGAGTTATGTGCTTCATGATAGTCAATCACCATGCTCTATAGCGGTGAAGAAAAACATCGTGAGGAAAGCGGCATACCGAATTGCATTTTAAAAAAAGAATTTCTATGCTGTGTAAAGTCCGCCAACCCACTCTAGGCCAGCGTGGTGGACCATATGGCCTAACCCCTCTCAATTATAGAGGAGGTCCTTGCCCTGCAATGGGACTTATATGGGCTGATACAGATACAGACTCTAATTTAAGTAGGGCAATTCTCCGATCTCACAAACTCAAATTCTCAATCGATTACGAACATAAAAATCTATTAAACATTCACCCTGACCTCATAAACCACGTCAATCCAAACTCGGTGACTGTCTGAACGCGATGTCCCAACAGTTGTCTGGCGAGTAATTTGCACAATGTAAAAAGGTGCATCAATCATCGCTGCAGCATCGCCTCTCAGGCATGTTGGCATCACTTCAAAACTGTCGGAAGATCGTTTGATTGCATTACAAATTATCTTAGCACCGACGGCGCATGAATCTAAATCTAATGAAATGAATGACACGAGACCCTTTAAATGTGTTCAGAGTAATAGTTTTGCCATCTACTTCGGTGTAACAATAATGGTTTGAATTTAATTCTCTGCGTGAAACAGAATTGAAATTGAACTGTTTTGATGAACCCAATATTATGGTAATGATATAAAAAAAATCGTAAACGATGAAATGTGAAATGAAACATCGTAGAAGGAAGTAAAACAAACTCCCTTTGGACACGTACAGCGTATACTCGAGGCATCTATTTACATTCATGTCTGTGACAGACGGCGTATGTAATATCAGTTGGGTGTGGTAATGAATTGACGTTTATAATTAGAATTGTTCCTGGCGTTGGTGTTTGAGAAAGTGAATTGTTGTCGCAAGCCGTGTTGAGATCAATTAGTGTGTTTAGTTTCAAGCTGTGGTTGAGTTTATTGGAGTTTCTCGTTTACTGTCGTTAGAAGTTGCCATTGGAATATGAGTAGATGTTTGTAAAGTTACAGCTGGAGTACGTTTTGATAAAGATTTACCTAATATTGAATTATTTTTTGAAATCCATGTTTCAAGAAGAGGAGATACTGTAGATAGTTTAGAAAGAGATGGAATGACAAATATTATTGATGATGGAAAGACCAAACAATCAAAGTTGTAATTTGTCGAAAGAGAAAAAAAACTACAACCGATCTTGCACTGTCATACTCCTAATAACTAAAGTAAAACAATAATTTATCGAACTAACACTCAATATTAATCCTATTCCCACACAAAGAAATACTCCAACATATCAGGAACTTGAGAAACTTTTCTCACGTACGCCCGCACAACGTAATTGGGTGTAACAAACACTCGTACCCCGATTTAATTCGTCCAAAAGCAATTAAACAAGATAAGTGCCGATAAAAGTCCGGAATGTTGTTATAAATGGGACTGTTTGTGGGCGTCGGTCATGGTTTAGACCTGAACACGAGACGCGAAGGATCTTTTAGATTTATGCCGAGGATAATTTTCTTTAGAGATTTATTGAGACCAATGTCAGTGCTGTGAAATTTATGATTACCTTGCAGTGTCACTCCACGAAAATAGTCGTTCAAAGCCACGCTGTTATGAGATTCTTGTGCTAGCTGTTAGAAAATTCACAGATTAGATGTGAAGCAACGTCTACTCAGGCATATTGAAGTACATATGTACACGTGGACTGTTACACAACTCTCATGAAACGAAATGAACATTTTCAACCAAGATGATCTCGAGTACTTTACAAATGAATCGAAAAAACACACATAAACTGTTATAATGAAAATAAGAAACAAAATTGCGATACCTATTATAAAGGTACAGAATAGAAATATAAATCAAATGTATAAATCAAATATGTTCAAAATCGAAATATGTCAAAGACCCTCGATGCAGAATTTAATTCTGATACTTGTATACACGACCACGCAATTAACACATCAAAAGAGATAATCGCAAATGAACGTACCGTATAGATTCCGGTGGTAATGAACGTGCCACGTCGGATGTCGGAATTGGTTACCTGTCCCCATCGCTTTGCTTCAAAGGGTGGGGTATATTATGTGAAGCTTATGCCAATTGCCTGAGTTGCATCCCTTTACAGAGAAATATTTGGAAATTAGTTTGTCAGGAATATTAATGGTATTGAGAGTTTGGTTGTTGGTTTTGCTTTAGCTATATAATGTTGGGACGGATTCGCGTTATTTGTGCATAGAGAATTTAATTGCTAGGAATTTTTATTGACTATTATTTGTCTTAAAAAATACTGCTTTTTTAAAGTAATTGCAAAAATATAAAACGTGTTAGAGAAATAACAGTAACAAAATTCATTGACGTGAAGCAACAGCTTCGCTATCGCGTTGCGTTAGGTGAGTGAGATTGCCAGACCTATGCAATAAAAAAAAACTTGCAACCGCTGCAGTACATAAAAGTAGTAGAAAAGTTAAAGTTGAAAGTACATAATTTTGTTTGCCTTCATGGAGGTGGAAACCAAGCGCAGCTCATACAACATGTAAATATTCCAATGAAGTAATAGATATCGAACTATCTGTAATATTAAGTATGAACACACACATTAAACTGATATGACGGAGCGCCATTACAAAGTGCGCCAACGTGTTTACTTTCAGCGACGTCGATTTACCAGCAGTAGTGCTGTTGAACCGCTTATGGGGAGGGAAGGGGAGTTCTAAAAGTGCAACGGACACTCCCCACTCCGCCCTTTACGGCCCATTAGTTGCGTCCGCGGGAAATCGTCATTTGCATAAGCGGCTTGGCTCTCTACACATAGTAATTGGGATCACATGTACCCGACCGGCGTAAGTTGCTCCATCTCCCCTCGCACCTTTCGTTGCGATTTGCGACTGGCTGGCGAGACGTGTAGAACAATCACGGACCAAATTTCTTTGGCCCGTCCGGTGTGGATTTAAGTCGGCCGCTGCTGTTTGCCCTGCACTTAGGCGATGCCCTGAGGGCGTTTTAATCGAAGTGCGAAATTTGAATGTGATTAAAATTCGTATTGTTTTAATGGAGCTCGACGTCTGTACGCGAGTTTCCACTCGTGCGAGTGGCGAGGGTGTGATTTGCATTAACTCTGAACCGAATATGCCGTTTGTATGAGAATGAAAGTCAACAGTTAGTTGAATGCCTAATGATTTTGATGATAGCAAGCGCGCTGCTGAATATTTATGAATTGATTTTGTTTCATTGAGTGAGTTTAACTTTAAAGACAATATCACTGCGCTAAGTGAAGTTAATGTATACACATTAATATTAAACGAAACTGCAAAATGTTTATTAACATGCTTTAACACTTAGTCCACGAATAAAATATACAGTTTCTGTTATGGTGGGGAAGAGACTGAATTTCGATGGGCGACGCGATACATTTTCGAAAAGAGTTGATATCGAGTAGATAATCTTAAACGACTGCTAAGAAAAATCATAAGTGTGTTCGTGTCTATCGAATATGACGATAATGGGAGAAAATAAAAGTGGGACTATAAAACTTGAAACAATATCACTGTGGAGCCTAACCTTATGCTGTAGGCAAGAAGTTAGTCTGATTATTCCACTTACATTTCTCAAATCGTTATCTTCTTTCAATATATGTATCTTGGGATACTGATCACTTGTTGATAGAATTTGATGTGTATTGAATGATTGTGGATTTGAAGAATTTGTAACTGAAATTACCTCGTTACTTAAACGAACTGCCGAGTAAAAGCTAGTTAAATGTATAATCAGAATAATTAATGTCAATGACTTCAAAGAAATTAAACTTGAACAATATACAAACTTTCTCCGATGTGGATTATATATTAATTCTATACAAAATGCCCCTTAAATTATATAGGATTAGTTCTGAGTTGAATTTCGCTTTGTTACGCTGTTTCGGCTTATGATAAATACACCCGAAAGCCAGATTGGCGAACTGATTTGAAGCGAGTAGCCTCGGGTTAGTGACTTTCTTCGAAGTTGTTGCGGATATAATACATTCGAAAGGTTCGAAACTTCATCAATTTTAAGCAAAGTGATCTGGGACGTAACGCCTGTGGCATTGAGCATTGGCAAATTTGGTTTATTTTTTGCAGAGGAATTTTATTAAAGCTAGCATAGACGTAAATGATCAGTATTGCTAACATAACAACAATACTCCAGATATCTGTGTCAGCCCATGAACGTCCTCGTGCAGGGCACGGGCCTCCTCTACAATCGAGAGTGCGATTGAGAGTAGTTAGGCCATATAGTCCACCACGCTGGCCTAGTACGGGTTGGCGGACTTTTACATACCACAGAAATTATATATATGTATATTATTATACTCAACATAAATCATGGAAAATGTTGTTCTTCATTAAAAGTTACCAAGTCCTTTTTTGGCATAGAAGTTGCAAACGACTTTGTAAAATCATGATGCATGACACCAGACTTCCATAAGAGGCGAGTTACTACTTATTTGGAAGTTTTACTGCAGGAAAACCATGTCCGATTCACGTTTCAAATTTATTCAAAAGTTTTGACTACAGCCACGCTCCCTTGTAACACATGGCTCATAACAAGCCCCTTTAACGGAAAAAGAGTGCATTTCATTACAGATGCAAATACACCAGCAGGATCAAACTTAATGTTTTGCCCCCGTCGTGACATTGCCGAATCAGTGAAAAACAGTAGTGTCGTGTGAGCCGTCGTCGAATTTAATAAACGCGGGGGACAGCGGGACACGAGGTATCGGGAGAGGGGGTCGACATTTACATTTAAAGCACCAATTATTTGACGTCATTAGCGCCCTCTGTCGGCTATAAAACGCACCCAACACGCGCGATTTCGCCTCTTTCCACAGACATAAATTAGAAATAAAATGACGATTTTTTTAATCTGGCCCGGCGCGTCGCAACAGCCGTTTGTCCGCGTTGATTGTCGCGTTTTATTAATTTAATTAATGAAAAAATGAGCAACATTAATTTAATTTTGCGTAATGCTTTTGTTTACCGAGCTTAGATATTAAATAAAGCGAGGTGGCAACCAGCGATGTTGGAGGTGAAAAAAGAAAATTAATATATATATTTTTAAATAATGATTTTATTTTATCCCAGACTAGTCTGCTAATCAAGTTATCAGATCTAATCATGATTTTATCCTAATATATCTACCTAAGATCAGCAAAATTAGTGGGTGGTTTCTAATCGTTAGTAAGTAACTAGATTAAAGGCTCGTTCGTCGGACTCATATTAAAAAATAAAAAAGGTTTCCTGCTTTAAAAGCTGAAATCTTTTTATTTCCAAATGAAACCAAGTAACGTGACACAAAGACCGAGACACTCCATGTAAATATTTACATTGTCATGTTCAAGTTGAGGAATAATGTAAGCGAGGCCGTCTCGCCGAAGGAAAGTTTTCTGAAATTTAATTCAGTAAATAATTGACTTGAAACAACTTTAAAACAGATTATTTTGTATTTAATTATAGTAAATTGTCAAAGAGGACAATAAAGTCTTTGGGAATATCGTCGTTTCGCTTCTAAGCCGCTTAGAGAGTCTTTTAGTGAACCTAATTGGTTGAGACAAAAGGAATACTTTTTTCATTGTTTTAATATTTATTTATTCGAAGGCTCTTTGATTTTTTTGTCGCGCTACAAATTGGTTTACTTGATGTTTGTTGAAATTATTATAGGTGAAAAACATTTCGTTGTTTAAAAATAGGTACTGAGTAGACGAAACAATTTTATGGCAACATCAGATAAATAAACTGGATTGTAGACAGTCTTATCTACGATTGAAAGTGCTCAGGGCATAATCTACCATGGTATGACTGAGTTTACATTTAAAATTCCTGAGAAGATCTCTTTAATATACAGATTTTCTCACATTCCTTTTCTTCACGGTTTAAGTTATTATTATTATCAGGCGTTAATTCGACAGCCTCCGTGGCGTAGTCGGTCAGACGCCGACTGTGAAACGAGAGGCCGTGGGTTCACTGCAGTGGGTTCAGTGGGTCCCACTGCTGGGCAAATGCCTACCCCTTTTCCTTCCAGATATGGCGGTCTTGTACGATTTGGGGCCAACGCTGAAGAAATCTGTCGATTTCGTCTCTCCCCCTACGCCTAGGTCTAAAACAAAATGGTTAATATGTGGTGACAATATTTTACGCAATCACTTACATCGCGTTCAAAAGTTTTTTTAGGGAAGCTACGAGTACAAGCATTTTTAGCGTTCAAAAATTCCGTCACAATTCCAGCAAGACCCTTTCGCACGTCACATTGTTTCAATATTGATACATCGCAGATTACCGACGGTAAATGCCCCTTCGACATAATCCCGAGCAGGTAGCATAATTGCACACACTCGGCTGACTATTCAGACGTGATTAGTATAATCACTGCGCTATTATTGCGCCGCGGCAGACTGGATATCTCTGCAATTTGATGAGCTATGGTGATAGTTTGAGATTGGCAGCAGACGTTTGAACTGTTGTGTAATACTATCAGATGGTATGGTGTTTTACTTAATTAACCTTACTAGGTAGTCGATAGGCTCGCCCCCTATCACATCGTGGGACGGAATATATAAGGCGAAACGTGGGTGTTCTGGTAGCACCTCTGCCTACCCCTTCTGGGAAAAAGGCGTGTGATTATGTCTTATGCCTTACTAGGTAGACGTAGCAGTTTTTTTTTTCAGATAAGATTCACAATGTATAAGGAATGGGACAAGAAAGTAAATAGTTTAGTTAGTCATAACAGTCTTGTAATACTTGCAAACTGCAAGCTACTAGACTCGATATTTGCTCGATAAATAAATCGTAGTGTTTTTAAGCTTAAGACTTAAGATTGTTTAAGATATTGAACTAAAAAAGTATTATAAAATAGATTCAGTAGATATTGCGTTTCCCTTTGATGTGAAAACAAAAGCGCTCCTGTAGCATTTTATGAAAATGAATTACTCCAAAAATATATTTTCTCTTCGTAGTCTTTATTGAAACGTACCAGTATTAATAGAGTTCAGCACTTACCTATTCCGATATTCCGTTGCTGACCCGTCTGTCGCCAGCAGACTTTCGCACAGCGAAAACCGTGTGATGTCAATACTTTTTCGTACGTTCACGCTACACACGGATGCCCTTTACCGTGCCAACCCAATACCGACGTAGCGACGTGTCGCCCTCGGTCGACCGTAAAAAAGGGAAATCAATTATAACGAAATGGCAGGAGCGTGGGCGACCGGAATAATCTGATCTGCCGCGTCGGTGTGCGGTGAATAATTCGGCATAGGCTGCCAGTGCGGGTCGGAGGTCTTGGTACACTGGTTTTTGCGTTTTTTGTGTGACTGTGTGAGGTAGTTGTAGAGTGCGCCTGGAGGGGCTATTTGTGGGTTTATGTATAGTGGTATTATTGTTTGCTACTTTAGTAAATCACTGGATTATGGCACATGATTTGCTTTCTATAAAAAAAAACATTTTTATACCCTAATCTTTTTTGGAGCTTTTATATAGAAAGAAAGAAAGCATTTATTCGTGATAAGCAATGTTTACAGTTATACTCATATATAAAATAACTATGTATAGTATTGCTTGTCACAAAACGGCTCAAGCTCAGCATGTGCTGGTAATGAAACCAACGCTGATCTTCCACAAGGCCGGTAAGTGACGTCACAGGCGCCAAAAAAGTAAAAAAAAAAGAAAATGTGAAAAAATATACATTAAAAACAAAATAACTATAACCGTAGCGTGTCATATAGTGTGTCAAAACGATACGCAATGACGGACTGAATCGGCGTGGCACGACGCTGTGCAGAACAACCAGACCCTTATACCCAAAAGAAACAAAATTGCAAAAGAAACAAAATATATCATTTATATATACTCGTAGAGTTTCTCAGCAATTTTTCCACGTTATGCATAATGTATAATTATGTAATGTCTATCGAGAGCACGCTTCCGAACGGTATATATTGTATACATAATACAATTTTATAAATTGATATTTAAAGTGATTGATTAACTGATTTGGAACAACTTTTGCTACTGTAATCATTCTAACGCTGCCGACTCAAAGTCAAAGTACATACAACTGGTTCCCTGCTGTTTCCAGAAACAAGTACATTTACATCAACCTCCGTCGAGTTTCCCAACTTTCCACGGAACAAACACGACTGAAACTCCGAAGGCTGAATACCTTCGTTTTCATTTCACCGGCACGAAAAAAAGCCTCTCAAAGCAACACTTCACAAATCGAATCATAGAGGGTTGATTCTGTGTGCTCCACGGCCTGATGTGAACAAACAGTGTTTAGACGTTGGGGGTGTATTTTCTATTTTGTTGTGCTTGTTTTGCAGCCCCGGCGGAGGGGTGAGCGGGGCGCGGGGCGGGGGTGAGCCGTTCCGACCAGCACCTGTTGCCTCGTGTTTCGATGTGAGAAGGCCTAATCCTCTCGGAGATGAAATAAATACAACATTGGCCCGGATACTACGCTCGGTGTCTTTTGACGGTATTGGATAAAGCGGTTTCAGTCGGCGCAGTACATGGGAATTTTGTGAATTGTTTTCCGTTGATATTCTACGTTCCGTTTCGTCTTTGTGTAGTGGAGAAATTTTATTTACTCAATCGCTTGTTGTGTTGACGATTTGTTTGGAGTAGTTTTGTTAGATGATATTATTTTTGACGTTTAATGTGATTTATATTCTTTGTAAATAAATTCCATTTAACAAATAGGCAAGAGGGGTAGTAGTCACTCTGCTGTGCCTGCGTAAGAAGCATAGAGTATTTACTATGTCTATACATTACTTAAGAAATAAAATGTAAATCATACAAAATTTGTGTCAATGTACGTTATTCTACGAGAAATCCTGACAAACATACGCTATACATATATCAACAACGGACTATAAATCTCTAAACAATATTCATACCATTTCTGTACACTAAACTACATTATGTTTATTGTTTAATTTTAAACACAAGGTCCTTAACCCGTCTGTTATTGTTTCAGGTAATGGTGTAACTTTTATACATCGGCTATTCGAGTTCAAGGCAGCAGTTGCCTAGAAACGCTCTTATCGAAACTCCAAATCGTGAGTAATTTCATATACGCGTAGGTTACGCGACCACGGCAGTGCGCGTGCCAAGTTTTAGACGCAAGGTTGACGGGCACTTCAGATTTGATGTCAATCTTCTTGAGACATATTATTTTGTTAATCTGACGTTCTGTCTGATTCAGAAGAAAATAACGAAATAATCCAGTATTTTCATAGATCTCATATTTGTGTCAAAGGGCTATGTTCAATGTATTGAAACGTTCATTGTTTATTGTTGTGTGACAGCATCTATATTTTTGTAAGTAATTATAATGCTTAAAAGTACGCAATAAGTGCGTTACTAAAATAATTTTGTAAAACTTGGCTATCTACCTTGCCTTAATCATCATAAAACTCACGCCAATTTCCCAAAAAGGGTAGGCAGAGTTGTAAACAAGGCAGGGAGTCAGAAATGTGTGCCCGATATGGCGATATGCACGCTCCCTATCACATCGTGGGACGGAAAAGACAATCCGAAACGTGGCTGCTCTGTTTACACCGCTGCCTACCCCTTCTGCCTTAAATCAATTGTGTAATATATAACTCTACGTAAAACCACCTATTTCAACTCGTAACATCCATGAAAAGTAGGTTTTTCTGATGCAGAAATGTTGCCAGGATCTTGCGGTCCACATTTTACAGCCCATATATCCTGGAACTAGACCAATTAGACGACGAAACACAGTATTTGTGTAATTAAACTAATGGTCGTTTTAATCTACCGTCCTGTTCAAAGTAAACAAGATGGAATGTTGCGATTGTAATCTGCGCTACGCTTCCGAAAAGATAAGAATTTATGGGCCGTCCACGTTGCGGCGTTTTAGATCTGTTTTGGCTAAATTGCAATTAAGAACACGTGAATAGGTAACGTTTGTAGGTAATTAAAACTGCTCTTGGTTTTAACGTATTTTTCGTTTAAGTTTATTTTTATGGAAGGAGTAACATACTTGATAATAATCATTTGGAATACTTTGAAATATTAAAGTCTATAAATATATTAATTAGTCTATAGAGAATGGCAATTTCACCCAATTAATTACAAGAAAGTTTTGATAGATATAAAGCCGATGCTCTACCATACTACAAAGAGGAAATTTTAAAGTTTATCGGGTCCTTAAATATCGAACAACAATTTGTCGGAAAGCTATGGTCTAATTCTCTTCAAGATTTCTGATTGCCTCAATTCAGTTATCAATGACAGTCATGCAAAGGTAAAAACTGACGTAAATTGAGTTCACATAGTAGAATAAATTTATCAAAAATAAAAGACGTAACCTCATCCAGTTAAATTAATCTCTACGTGAACATGAGTATATTAGCAAAATGCACGTGAATAAATGTGCCAGCGTCACCGGCATCTAATTAAACACGATCGCACTGACGTAAGTGAAATTCGAAATAGACATATTCCGACATCTGGAAACGAATTTATGTCAATGTTTGAAAACGGAAATAGAACTTGCAGCTGGCTCCGGCTTGAAATAGGTGCAATGTCAAAAATAACGTTTTATAGAGCACGTATATACTCGTATATTGGCAGATGGAGTAACTCTCGCGAGATTTGCTATGAAAATGACACGTTCGATAATTAAACCCGCTTTCGCTTGGCGCTTTTAAAAGGCGAACTTGCCGTTTCGATTGCCTTTGTTTGTGTCATTTATTATGTTGAGAATAATGGGAAAATGCTGCTCTTTGACTGTTGAATAAGTGCTGTAAGCAGCGCTGGCTTTTTGTTAAGGTTGTGTTTGTAATTAACGCTTGTTTTAACGGTGCACGAGAAACTTTTTTACCTGAGCGATCTCCGTGAGATTTGAAAGGTACATGGAGACCACTAATTTATACTAAATCAACGTAGGGGAATAAAGCCATTAATTTTAATGATTGTTGTGTCCTGTTGCAAGGACGTTGTAGCCATAGTAACTACTGGACATAATGAGACTTAAGATCTTATGTCTCAGGAGGGCGAGCGCTGTGGAATGCTAAGCATTACTTTGTAAATCATGGTATTGTTTGGTTTTGTTACTATCCTTGACCGGTCGTATCGCTTAGCATCAGGCGAATGGCATGCTCGTCTCGCCATTCATCGCAATAAAAAAATATCTGTGTTCAGCACTGGTTCATGACGTGCAGATACAGATATTACTGTTTGGAAATTAATATTCTCAATTGCTTTTATTTAAAACAACGAAACATTAATAAAATATTGTTTCTATGAAACAATTTTCATCTGAAATTACAGGAAACAGAACACTCTCTGGTTTCAATAAAATATTATTCTAAAATTTTACTAACTTGTATTGCCTCACTCAAAGTTATCGATACTGTGAAATATTGATTACGTTTCGCTTAAGGGTCGCGTAAAGACGGCAATAACAGATTCATTTCTCCTCACTCATAAATAAATCTGATAATGTAAATAAACTTTGATAAGTCCAAAGGAAAAGAATCTTGAAATAAATGAAACGTTGGCTGAGTTGCTTTTTTATGTCCCAAGAGATTGGCGGCATTAAATGTATGGATTTAGTACGGTTGTAAATATTTTATATCTATATCTTCAACTTTGAGTGGATACGTACTTTCATGTTTCATTTGATTTATGTTAAAATTGTATTTTTTTTATTTTCGTCAGCTTTAAAACTTCTACCAGACCTTTTTTTTTTTTTCCATCGTACATTTTCATCACCCGTTATTGTGACTGAAGTGCCTCAGTACAAGTACCTATATTCAAACTATCAAAATAATAATATTTGTGCTGATTATTGTCCTTTAATTTTCACCTCTACTACTTTAAAATACTTTTTTTTAGCACATCTGACTTTTTCGACAAGCAAGTACGCATTAACTTGTCAGCTGAACTGTACTGTCACGAAGAACAGTTGTAGTACATTTAAAGCGACAAGTTTTTAACCCCTGCGGCGAGCGGTGTTGGCACCTCGAGCGGCGCCGCGCATATCGCGAAACTGTCACGAAAATGACATTCTCACTGGAAAATAATTCAACACGTCGTCGGTGTGTAAGAGCCGTAGGCCGGGACGGACTGCGTTATCTCGTGTGGGTTACGACCCACTCATCTAAATGGACGTGACGAGATGACGTAATAAAGTAGACCATGAATAATTTCATGATATGCAATGCTCAAAACCTTTGTATTTTATATACATAGCATGTTACACATGTTACATACTAACAAACGCATTTACAGAAGAAAACTATTTTCTTAAGTACGAGTGGTGATGAAAACAAGGCAGACTATAAGCTTAAAATGTTCTGATTGGTGTTGGCTATCTGTGTTTTTTTTAATAATGTGTAACACAGTTGATTTGCGTACAGCAACAATAAAGCTAAGCACCATGTCAGACTATTGCTACACAATTAGACTGTAATATTATTGTCCTACAACTTAATAATATATTTTGTGCCCTCAACTAAAATTACGGAATATGACAACAAGAAAATTTCCGAGCAATTAATGCCCTAAAAACTAGACAGCTCATGCAGAAATCAAACACTAATTTACACTCTACATATTTTCCCACAAATTCCCACACCTTTCAGAAAACCCTGACCCCCACTGGCCTGCGTCCGGCCCCTAGCCCGGTGAGTGAAGGCGGAAATATCGCCGACGGCGCGCCCCTACCAGCGGATGCTGCGCTCGCGCTCGTGGGCCGCATCCGGCGCGGCCTCGTTACGCGCGCTTTGTGCCTACGTGCCGGCTAGCTGTCACTACTGACGCTCGATAGTGATTTCTGTGTCGATGGACCGTGTGTATGGAAATGGCCTTACAGTAGTTTGAATGGTGAATGACTGTTTTGAACTTGGAACGTGAGTTATGCGCAATGTAATTTTTTATTTGTTCGTATTGCTTATTACGAGTAATTAATAGTGATTTCTGTGTCGATAGAAGTCGTATGGAAATGACCTTATAGTACTTTGGATGGTGAAAGGGGTGTTTTGAATTTGGAACATAAGTAGAAAGTTTTTTAATTTGCTCTCGGCTTTTTTTATTGATTAATATTGATTTTTGTATCGATGGACGGCCAGCGTATGGAAATGGCCTAATAATAATTTGAATAGTGAATGGGTGTTTTGAATTTGGAATGTATGTTACGATAGGCGGATTTTTTGTAAATTTGAAATGATGGTTGATGGTGATAGTATTCCAAAATAGTCTCAAATATACAAATTATCTCTTTTAAATAACCTTCCTAATCCACGTCCCTTAAAATCTATCGATAAACTCCGTCGATTGTTAAAACACACCACTGTTTCGCAACACGTCGTCCGTCGAATGAACCATTGTCGGCCGATATAACACTTAGCCTGATTTATGCACTGTTTAGTTTACGTAATGACGATTTCGGTTTTATTGAAGTTCCGCCCTCCAGATATTAACGTAAAATTATTCATTTACTTATTAGGTTTGATTGCTTATGAAGTGTTGAGATTCTTACTTTGCTTGTGAATTATGTCTTCGATTCCTGTAATAAGACAAATGTTTGCACGATCCACAATTCATATTTGCTTGGAAACTATGTGTTATGAGATCGACATGTTTTTATTGTTTCGAATAACCTAGTCACATGAAATATTTGTGTGGTCATTGATTACGAAGCTATATATTATTTTGTGTTTTTTTCTACTTGGTGTTAGATACAATACATTTATAAATTAAACCAGGGATTTCAAGTAAAATTACTCAAAATCAAATATTTTAATGTGGATTTTTTGTCATGTGTATTGTATAGCTATAGTGCATCTAGAGATTACCAACAGCAATCCCGTAGCAACCAACAACCGATGACAAAAAAGTGCACGCATACGCGACACAAAACTCGGCCGGAAAACACAGGTGGCAAACTTTTTTACACACTGACGTGCGACGTTTTATCATGTCCAGCCCTCCAATATCGGATGTCGAACATTTTTGATTCAATTTCTAATTTTTTTTTTGTCTTTTTCGTTTTTTTTTTTAATTTTTTTGTTCGTTCGGTACGCTCCACGCCGCTGGGGCGCCAGTAACCCGCGCCAGTCAATTCGTTTCGGGGCGTGCGTTTGAAACGAATTTGTACATTCGTCGACTTTTCGGTACGTCGAAACGTTTCACTGAAAATATTGTGCGAGAATAGGATTTCATATACGTATTGTAGCGAGAGCTATCGCGCGCGAACTACAAAGGAATTTGTTACAATTGACAATTGTTGGATTGTGCAAGGTAGAGGGCGTTAGGAAACGGTGGAAAATTTATCTTGGCTTTTTTTAGTCGTATTTTTAAACGACTTTCTTCCTAGTTCGGGCCCTACATGTAATGAAATACTGTTCTCAAGTAAAAGTACAGAAACGAATGAATTTATTTTGTAATAAAGTGACATAGGAATGGACAGCACAGCTTAGTTTTAAATAAGGAACAAAAGATGGCGTTAGTATCTATTTTGATATTTACAACACTACAAACCATTGTTAGTTCAAAAATAATTCTAATAAATAAATGAGAAACAAATTACTATATTTTAATTTGAAATAAATAAACACCATAATTATGATGAAATTAAGACCGACTCGAACAAGTATTATTTTTTTACTTATTTTGAAATTAATAATTGAATTTCAGAAGTGTGTATCCTTTTACCACCGTAAACCAAAGCTATGACATTCTTAATAGACGCTCAGAATGCTACTAACTACACTAATAAACGATAATATTAAAGTACATACCTAATATTAAGTTTTACTATTATCATTCAGTGAATGGTGCAAACATTGCTATTTCCGGATAGCACTTGACTCTACGCAAACGATTACTAACAGTCCTAGTAGAAGTTGGCTTAATATCCGCTGCTTATTAAACATAGTAAGATAAAGTGAATGGTATTAACTGTCTCGAAGGTCTCGGCTTTGAATCCAGGGAGATATTCAACTAAAAGAATTTAGTATACATCTTTCTTTTGAGTTTCGTTCTGTCACGTTCTTGGGATTGGTGCATAACCATTAAGCCTAGTTGCAGATCTGGATTATATTTTTAAGACCGTCTGTCTGGTTGACATCAATCTTTGTGGTAATAAACTTATGAATCTGAAAGCTCCTGAAGGGCGCAGCTATTTAATAAACTCGGTGTGAAATATAAAGTAGTAATTGATCACCGCGCAGAGTCAAAGGTTTGTGTGATACTCATATATTTTTATCCGGTCCAGTTTGGTTTATGGGAAAAAATATTTTCTCGTATTTTTTTTTACTTCTAGGACTCACTATCTTGTTATGTTGCCATTTTATGTGTAAATGAGTGTGTGTTTATTATTATCGTATTGCAAGCGTGGCTTCAAACCCACAAAGTGGAATTCCAAGTCTTATCTGTTGAAGGTCGCAGGCAGGCCGTGGATGCACCCCGTTGCAATCAGGTCGCTTTGGAAGTCCTTGGAGTAGGCTTGTTCAACAGTAAACTTCTTATGCCCAATGATGATGTTTATAAATAAGGCTGTTAAGTTAAGATAAGTTTATAAATAATAAGGCTGTCAAAGGCGTTTATATCGAAGAAGTTTATGAATATACATGTTCCGCTTAAGACTGTGAAAACTGAATTGTCAAACAGAACTCAAGAGCACTCTAAAAGTCCAGTTCAATCAAAGGAAAACCGACATATAATAACGATACAGTCCGCATAGGTGGATACGGAATTGAATCGTGCATCTCCAGTGTCTAAGTTGTGTCATTACGTATTCCGTTCGCGGGCGCACCGACAGTTTCAATACCGCTGACGGACGGAATTCCGTAGTGTTTGGACTCGTCTACCGATGTATGTGCAACGTGCATTATTCCGATGCATTGAACATTTTATGACTTGGTTGGCGTAGAAAATTGGAAATGTTGTAGTTGAGATAGTGGCGCTCGATGTTAAATATGTCTGTGGTTTTAGGAGTGAAAAATTAGTCTGGATGTTCTTTACCTATATGGTGATAATCCATCCATGGAGGAGGCTTATGTTCAGCAGTGGACTTCCTGGCTGAAGAGAGAGATAAAAAAAAATACACCAGCCCGTAATAATGGGAAGTGGCTTAAATACCTCCTTCTATTACTTGAAATAATAATGTTACATAAAAGAGATAATTGGCAATTCAGGAAAAACGAAATTCCGATAAATTTTCGTTTTCTTTTATAAATCAAACTCCTTTTTTAATTAATTGTAAGATTTGACTCACGAAATAATTTTACCACGTCTAAAATACCATATGATTCTGAAAGCCAACATCAGTAATCTAAGTAAAAGCTATCGTAACATTAAGATTCCTAAACAATAAGCATGAGTACGCATAGGCCGTGTATCTGAACATACAAAAACCGGCCAAGTGCGAGTTGAACTCCTGCACCTAGGGTTCCGTGCCGTATAATAGAGTTTCATACCATACGACTGCAAGCTTAAGTTGTTAGACAGATGTTTCGAATTTATGAGACCGTACTATAACTATTTTTTTAAATTATATTCGGAGTGCCCTAGTAACAGGTTTTCAACAGACACACAACGCGGCACAGCAAAGTGTATAATTTCCAATTTTCCATTTTGGGCACGGAATACTAAAAATAGCACGCGAGTACCCGGCAACATGATAAAATATTTAGTAGCAGCGGATTCTAAGTACAAACCCTGATACACTTATAGGCGTTAATGCATACGCGAGAGTAACATAGGGACATTTCGCATTTTTACGACTTATATACTTAGGAATTACGGTTATGTACATTCGCACTCAGTGGCGTATTGCGCCTATTTGCAATAATAATAATATCTTACTTAATGATGCGATGGAATCTTTGTGTTGGAATATTTCGGCTCATTGTGTTGTTGATGACTATGATTGACGAAGTCCATTAGTTTATAAGCCTGATAGTCTCCGTGGTATAGTTGCTGAAATACCGGTTGTGGAACAAGAAGGTTACGGTTAAGAGACTCTCTCTCTTGTACTTGGTCCCTCATGAATGAGGATCGTGGTCATCGTTGGATGTACCGCATTTAGAGTGGATTACTCGACACAGAAACACCGAGACAAAATATGTGAATAATAATAAATAAATACACCCAATAGTCACATGCATAGTCTTGACCCCACGTTACGATAAATTAAGTCTGGTTTCGTGAGTATCAGAAACTACGAGAGACTTTTCGGCCTCACAAACATTTGTCTTGTGGGGATCGAATCCGCGACCTCTTGTTTTTCAGTCGGCGTCAAACCAACTGCGCCATGCAGGCTGTCAAAATGTTTGTCAACATGAGTACCGTATTGCTT
Organism: Theretra japonica; assembly: GCA_033459515.1. Taxonomy (NCBI): domain Eukaryota; kingdom Metazoa; phylum Arthropoda; class Insecta; order Lepidoptera; family Sphingidae; genus Theretra; species Theretra japonica. The sequence goes on along the minus strand of CM065938.1, from coordinate 3,138,586 downwards.
ATGAGCAATTGCTATTGTAGTCGATAGAGAACTTAAATGTATCAGGTTAAAAAATAATTCCTTGTATTGTTTCTTTTTTGAGGGAAAATCTTGCATAACTTACCTTATTTGGTCATAGCCGAAGAGGCATTTTAAAGGCATGACTTTTGCGAATCTTCGAAGTTCGATAATAATTACCTATTATTCTAACTACACTTCTCTGTAGAATTTTTCGAAGGAAATTCAATAATGTGAGGACAATGCTGATATATACATGATAACATAGAACGTCTATAAAGGATATCACGAAGTAAGTGTCATTTGACAGCCTCCGTAGCGCAGTTGGTTAAACGCCGCCTGTGAATCGAGAGGCCGCGGGTTCGATCCCCGCACCGAGACAAATGTTTGTGAGGCCCGCAAGTATTTGTTTCGGGTCTGGGTGTTTGTGAGATCGAAAAGTCTCTCGTAGTTTCTGATACCCACGGGAACAAGACTCAATCTTAGTGTGGGGTCAGAACTATGTATGTGACTGTTAGGTGTATTTATTTTTATTGAGAGATAAGATCTCTCAACCTCCATTTCGGCACTCAATTCCTTTCCCAATTAGGCGAAAACTCACCGCTTTTAAGTTTAAACAAAGTTCCCCGTAAACATATTAAAAACCCTTATACCCATTAAAATTCGAACATTACACACTCATAACTCCGCCGAGGCTCCAAGTAAAAAGATAAAAAGCAATAAAAGTTAATGCAAACGTTCCTACTGCAAGTTGTTTGTTGAAATCCACGCGACCGCTGTAAAACATGACCAGTTGTCTTGACCCCTCATGCTTTGTAAATTCTTCCCAATACCGAAGGATTTGTTTGGAGTGTGGAACACACCACGGGTCTACGAAGGCTGGTGTGGAACACCACAGCGCGGTAAACATATCGGCTTAAGATGAGATAATGCGGTTTCTTTGTATGAATCATTATCGGCTAGCACTTTTTGTTGGATTCGGATGTTGTACATTGGGTATTACACACTTTTTGCGTGGGTTAAGATTATATTTATTCATATATATCTTTTAATTTTGTTTCGGCCTCGTTTGTATTTTAATATGAATTTGTAATATCACGTCTGTATTCTACAGAGGTAGTCAGAGCTACGCTGCGATATTTTCCAATTTGTTTACATTTATTAAGCTAATTGATTTTAGATTTTACATTGCCATGACATTGTGGTAATGTTGATAATATTCAACTCAAAATTTCACGAAGAGTGTCCCTTAACTAAAAGTCGAAGTTACTTTAGTATGATAACCCAGACACCATGTTCCCTTCAAACAATTCTAAATAAACCGAGTTAGATTATCTTTAGACTACAAAGCATTTGAACTAACTTTTTCCTCGCCTATTTTATATCAATACTAGGCATTGGGTTTTCCTATTTTTCTGCTTGGAACTCTATATGTTCAGCAACAGAAAATCCATTACTAAAGGTTTTCCATAATTATATGTTCACTCTCTCTCTCTCTCTCTGTCTTCAGCCGCAAGTAGTTCACTTCTGAACATAGGCCTCTCCCAAAGATCTCTACATAGACCTGTTGAAAGCGGTCTGCATCCAGCAACTTTTTGCAACCTTAACTACGCCATTCGTACACCTCGTGGGTGGGCGTCCGACACATCGCTTGCCGTTAGAAGCACCAATATTTTTAATAAGGTCATAGACCTCCTTGTCAGTAACACTGGACTCGCCAGTAGGCGGCTTCAAATCAAATTTCGACTTGCAAATTATTACAGTAATTTCAGGGGGAACATAATAATAGGCGAAAGGCTCATCTGCCTACTCCTCCTGGTAAAAAGGCGTGAGTTTATTAATGTAATTTCAGAAACACCGCACCTCAAAAATACCGGCCTACATAAAATTTCGTCGATATTCAATTAAACAACAATACGTAACCAGATCCCCTGGTAATATGCCTCGCCCTCCCTGCACGGACGTACAAAAATAATAATTTACGCATATTGTCGACGCATTCGGGGATCTTCTCGCTACACCCGATATTACCGTACGCTGCTGTTATATTAAAAATATCATAAGGCTTGTTTATTTGGGGAGTATAAAGGACTGGTGGTTCAGTAGATAAACAGGGCTTTCATGATTTAGCTGCTATGGTTGAATATTTGGCAATTTTTCGTGTATTGACAGCATCCGTCACGCAAGTTCCAAAATCTTTAGCATCTATATTGTGAACTGCTCATTTAGCCTCTGGTTCCACTTGTTGCTATTTGAAAAAGTAGTAGTTATGAAGGCTCCTACATAGTCTCAGCTACTCTAGTAAACAAAAGGACTAAAGATGTTATATAGTTCATCAATTCGAATTGCATCGGCGTGCTGAGCTGGATGCCAAGCGAGATCGAATAAAAGCCCGACCACCAGTGGCTATTAACTATAACTATAGGAACGGTGCTCTAACGCGTCCACAATGTGCGCGGACCTTCACTAACAGGATTGGCTATTTAAGTTATGTTAGAGCACATTACAGAAAATAGCAATGGAGAAAAAAAAAAGATAAGAGATCGCCATAGCCGAAACCGGCTGGGAGGATTATTATTATTATAGTGCGTCAATATATATTTTTTTGATCAGATACAAAAATAGTGCACATAATATTACTGTCTTTGCTTGATTAAATTACTTTACTTGATACTAATACTGCAGCCCACATGGATCACATTCAAAAAATAACTGTATAGACGAAGAACCCAACCACTGAAACCATCATGTATCTAAATTGCAACATTTGCGACTAGCCCCACATCGCGTCGTATCAAATCTTAAATAGTTGTGAAATCGGTAGGGTGGTCTCGTTATGCGCGGTCACGCATTTCCATCTCCCTTGCGGATATTTTTGACATTTGGCTTAGTTAAAATAATATACTTTTCACCCCTCATCCCTCGGGACGGGGCTGCGGCGTCGAAAATCATATTATCATTCCATTCTATATTTATCTGACTGGCTGACAGGTCTTTTATTATGATTGCTAGTGGTTAGAAGATAAGCTTAGTATTATTCATTTCGGGAAGAATAATGTTATATGTAGTATCTGTTTTAATTTTTTTATTATGGTTTATTTATCGTGCAATACGGACGTAAAAATACCCGACAAAGGTTGATAGAAAGGGCAGGCGAAACATCTAGGAAATGGATTTAGAAAAAACAAATTATTATTATTTGCAAAAACAGTTACTTATACTATCTAAAATTCCTTGTCTATGCATGAGTAAAGACAATCATGCTATTGAGCAGTGAGGACTAGGTGTGACCTATGTACCTGAAAATGTCACTAACACCCCCACCATACATTTGCCGTTGCGTTTTATCAATACGCTACATTCTTTAAAGGACACACACATGATATTTATAGTCTTGTAATAATGACGAAAACTTTTAAACAAAACGCACCCATCAAAGGTACCTTTACATTACATCTGCCCTGATAAATTGAAACCACACCAGACTAAGAAACTCGGTATTATTCATCGGTATGCAACCACACCGCGCAATATGAAATTGCCGATGATGATCGTTCGCTCGAAGCTTCGCGTCGCGTCGATTGTTTAAAGTTTAATTGGTTTCGCGTCTGCCAGCGCGGCTTCTGTTACCTGCGCCTTGGAAATTCACTTCGGTTGTGATTGTATGTATTTTTAGCGTTTCATTTTGGTATTGTTAATATATTTTGGATTTTTCAGTTTAATGTACGTTTTAGATTTTTTTAGACGCAGGCAGCTTTCGATAGGTCGTCATGAAAATGTTTGATGACGACGTGAGTTCAGCAATTGATTTTTTGTGACTGAAAATTATGATTATGGTAGGTGTGACAGTCAAGATTGAGACGAGGAATAGAAGTGGCAAACACAATATACTCTTCATTAATGATTAAATTCCTCTCCGTTGTAAAGAAAGCCTTTGCAAAGCTGTCATCATTTTCAGCCGAGGAGCTGCTTGTGATCCTTTACCTTATACAACCTTACCTTACTTTTACTACCTATATCTTAAGATCTGTGTGGAAAATTAATTGATACAAAAGATTTAATTATTCTAATCAAACAACACCACAAACTTTGAAACAATAATCCAACTAACCTCCAGAACCACAATTTCCCAAAATTATCAATTTCTTTTTTTGATAATTAAAAGTTTCTAAAAGTTTGCCGCAGGCACGCCATAGTCGAGCATAATTAAAGTTATTAAATTAATATGAATTTACAACAGAGTCGGAATTGCTTTGCCTCCGGTGATACGGTGTCTAATTGCTCGCCCGTTGTTTGAAATTATCAGAGGGGGCGCGCATCCGATACCGGTTTCCATTTCCTTGTGTTTTATGAGTGATTTAATAAAGTAAAAAGCTTTTTATACGGCGTCATTATCTTGTCATGCGAGCTGGTGGAAGGGGTGTGTTTTGTGCCTTGTTTTTGGATAATTCTACGATTGTTTTTGGTGGAATTATTTTTTAAACTTGCATGCTAAAAGAGGGGTAGTTGTATCTGCATTACTATGTATACAAGCTACGTTGCCATTGATGGACATCTTAAGCATCGTAGCCTATGTGTCGATTTAGTTATTTTGCTGATTTGAAGGCGAAATCGATGAGCTACTCTATATTCTAAATGTTGCAAGGATGTTATCACCATTTTTTAGCTCTGATCGACTCGAATTTGTTCTGTGAATTAAATGTTGTTATAACATAGTTACCTTGGTGTAATGCTACAGCTTCATCTAGAATCGTTCTCCAACTTACAGCAGAGGTATTATTATGTTTGGCCACGTCGATTTTCTGTGTGACAGTGGTATCACCTCGGTCGAGTCGGCCTATTCCTAGAATAGTCTATAATAACTGCAGCCTAGTTCTACTAAATCTACACGCTTGTGCAGATGGCAGCAATTCTCCAGTTATTCATGGCAGATCAACATACGGTACAATATACCACGTTGAAAAACCTGTAAAAAGAAAATATTCCGTAAAAACTAACCCTCCATATGCACTGTTTTATTCTTTGCACAGTTCATAGAAATTGCTCGAATTAACACTAAAGTGAGCGAGCGGGTACATCGTACCCTACATTAACTTTTATCCGGAGAATATGGCGCGGACCGGCACGATAGCATCGCACATACGCGCCAAGTACTCATAAGGATGTTGTATTTTAGAATACCGTGTGCTCGTGTAGGGAAAGTGTATTTTAAGTGTCATTATCTCTTTTAAATACAGACTGAAAGATATAAAATATTGTCTGTAGTAAGACTCTATCACTTGAGACATCTTATTTCACACTTTTGTGGATTTACAACATGTATTTATTCAACTGAACGATTTCACTTATAGTTTTCGCAATTCGTTGCCTGGCTCAGATCAAAGGTTTCAAAAATAGGCATTTCTTTTCTATTCATTTAATACTTCATATAAATATACATCAGACAGTATACATTTTTAATCTCTTACATAAATCTAATTTAGGCTGCAACTTCATTCATCCCAGACAATTGAAATAGTTGTGAGAACTTTCATGTATGAATTTTAATCGCTATACTCTCTTCCACTGCTAAATTATTCATCAATTAGTTACAAATTTATTATTAAACATACAAAAATACTTAAAGTAGTATAATTTAAACTTATAAAACGTCAAGGATATCTTCAACCTATCGAAACAGATTTTACTCGACGCTCCACAGATAAAAACTCAGCGTCTGGATCATTAACGCAATGTCCAAACGAAGTCTATTGGCTTTTTAGCCAGCATTTGGTTTTGTAAAGGATCTTATAATATCTCCTTTCATTGAATAGTGCTTCAGTATTCAAAAGGCATAGAAACAGATGAAAATCGCACAGACTTGATTCACCAATAAATAAAGACTTTATCTAATTTTGTCATGAGGTGGCGAGCCACGATTAAATGTTAACATAACGCTAAGCTATAGACATTGAATAAGGTCTAGTTTAAAGTTTTACTTCACATTTTTATTTAGAATATTAATAAGATAATATTGATAAAATTATTTATTTCTTCAAATTTACTTACAGTTGTGAGATAACAACAGCTAAAAGCTAAATAAAATGTAAGGAGAATAAACAACAAAGACATACCTATAGAGCTTATCCTTCTAAAACTACGGTTTATTTACGTTTTCTGAAAGCCAAAGTGCTAAAACATCAACAGAAACCTGGGTTGCAAAGTGTCGCATGTCAAAATCCTATTGAGTCCTAGAGAATTGATTTAAGTAAAATTTGGTTAGAAGATCATTCTAATTCCATGTTAATTGAAATTGCTAATATAAAATCTTTAAGTTAATTCCGAGACCAATATCTTTCGTAAACACTCTACAGCAGTAATAGCCGTCAGTCCAACTCTTGCACCCAAATTACAAGCTTATGCATAGTTTGGGGCTACAGTATCTTAATTAAGTAATAGTGGTAAGTTACTAGTTCATTGATTACTGTCATCAGTTGACAAATCAAACTTTGTAACGCTCCTTAAATTTAAAATATATTATTTTATCAATATAAACAGACAGCTCGGGCATTTTCTCGACTAGGATAATAGAATGGTGTGTACACAACGCATAAACGTACGTATCTAGTGGAAGTTTTAAACGGCGCGGCCCACCTGGCCGTGACGAGGTGTCGCCGCCGCTGACGGCTTCATTAAAGTGACCACACAGTTTGATTTGGGTCCGCTTTTGGCGTGCCACCGGTGCGAAGTTTGTTGTTCTCGATTTGTAGTTCACGTGGGGGGCTCTGATTCGCAGTGGCGATTAGTGTTGCTGCGAATGTCAGTTTGGGTGCTGAGTTTATTGCGGTGACGTCAGCTTTTTTATTTTTTTCATCAACGCCACGTCTAAGTGCTTTGTCATCACTATGATCGATGGCGAATCTATCGTTCTAATGGTTTAATGAATTTTGGAACGCCGCGCTGGAGTGATAATCTTTAACTCAGTCGGCAGTTGCGTAACTCCTATTCACCAAGAAGTTCCCCATTTTATTACCGCCACAAACGTTTGCTCGGTTCATTTGTAAAGCCATGAAAGCTGGTGCGGCAAAAACGTCGAAACCGTACTCTTTGAAATGTCCAACCGACACACTGAAACGCGTCTCGTTGCAGATTTCACACAAATTGACGCAAAACGTAAAAGTAAGCCACAATCGCGCACCACGCGCCCGATGTTGATAAAATTTGCGCACATCGCAGTTTTGAAAACGAAAAACTTGGCTGTGGCTGCGTTGATTGCCTTCATTTTCTTGGGGCACGCGCGTACCCCCGGGGCATCTATCCCTGGCACAATTTATTTCGCCTCATCAAAACGTCAACACGTTGACGTGTATTTTAGGGATTTTAATCGGGCCCCCTGACGCCCCCGACGCCCCCGGCGGCGCTGGAGCGGTGCGACACCAACGCCCCCTATGTAAATTTTCTAGTCCCGTTTGTACCACGTAATTGTTTTCGTTGTGAATTGACACGTTTTGTAACTCGTCCCCGTTTTTAGTTTGGACACGTTCGCGGCGCCCGACGATGTGTTTAATAATTTTAGTCGCCGCGACCTGAATAATATTGACTGTAATTAATTCATAGCTGTGGCTATTTGAAGTTTGAATCACTGTGACGCCGGTGGCTCATTCATATTTATCAGGTCAGTACTGGTTCAGAAGTCTTAGAATAAATGTCATGGCAGCGGCCGCGGTACAATTTAATTTGTCATCCTTTTGTGTTGGTTTTAACGGAATACGGGAATGTAATTTTATTGCTGATATTGTTGTATGATTTTACTTGAGAATTTTGTTATTATGACTCGTCATAAGATTAATCATGGAGCACTCGTTAACATTCCATTTTACCTCATATTATTTATTCGAGGAGATTTTGTATTGAACATTATTTACCTTAAAACGTAAATTATGATATGTATAGTAATCATTAAAAGTCTTAAATTACATTTAAATACGAAAACACCTATTCAACACTTCTTACTATAAATTAAAGCGGGTAACTAAAAACGAACGTTGTCATCATAAAACTGCTGAAAAATACTGGCCATATTTTTTTGCTTTTTTTCATTCCGTAACGTGATGTGAACTTCATATGAGTATCCTAGAGAGAAAAAATCGACCAGTTAGCAATTCCAACTCTAATTTCACTGAAATTTCAATGACAGTAAAATAAAAATGAAGCAATTTTCTAATGTGTTTTTTTGCAATTTCATTTATGAGATGTGCACTTAATTCGAATTCTTATTTTTTATACTGTAACAACAAAGTGACTACAGCGCGTCTGGCGGTAAGTTAGTATTTTTGAATTTTATGCCGGCCTGCTGAAAGCTGCATGGATGAGTGACTCAGAATGATAAGAATAATAAATTCTGTATTTTGTATTGGATTTATAAAATATGTTGCCAAATAGAAATAGTGTCAATATTTTACAATATACGAGTAGTAAACCAGGTAAATAATGAGCAAATTGAACTACAGAACCATACTCTTAATTGTACATAAATATAAAATTTATCCATACACAGAGACCGGGTAAATTATCTATAACCTCTTACCGAAACCCTCCTGTGGCCCACTTCAGCACAAAAACGAGATATAATTACGCCAGTGGTTGGCTCGACATTAATTATTCATAATATTTACTGATGCTGGAGTAACGAGTAACAAATGGGTGGGGGATTGCGACTGTGGGCAAGCGTCGAGTCTCCCTCGGGATCTTCCCGGAATGGTCTTCGAATTAGATGGTACCGGGAGCGGAGAGCACTTATTGCCTTGCTTTTACATAATAAAACAATAATTTCTGGTTAACAACAGCATTTGGTGTTAAGATTGATGAGTTTCTGGAATGGGAATGTTGATGACGTAACTAATTTGTATTTTGGTGTAACTGGTTGTGATTGGTGATTTTGGATTGTAATAACTTGTCAGTTTTATATGACATTAATTTTACTGCATAGATTATTGTAGAGTTTCTTGTTCTAATATCACTGTATTTATTTACATTATTTATTATAACGAAGCGGCGATTTAAGAATCTAAGGAAAAATACACACAAATTTACAATAATAAATAAATTGACAAAAACGAAATCTTAAAAACCACTCTTCTAAATCATATGCTAATTTTGAACATAGCGTCTGGCCTATTGCCATACGATCCATTCAATTGCCTGACGTGGAATTAAAATAATCCTCTTTAAGATTTACATTCTCAATCCTACCACTGCAAAGATAATAAAGCATTTCAATAAAGAGAACTATTCCACTACCACAATTCGTGATACTGTTAAGCTTCAGACAATAGCGAACAAAACCTCCAGTATTGTTAGCAATCCAGCAGTTTTAGTAAATTACTCTTATGTTTTCTTTTGACGTCTCAACCGCTATTTGCTAACTGTGCATGTTTTTTCTCGTTTAGTGAGTACCTCCCTGTCGCCTTTGATCTCTCGTGAGACGAAATCAGGTGGTGTGTGAAGAGAGAGGAAGATAGCCATAAAAAAGAGAGGGAGAGAGAAAGAGCTACGCACAAAAGTGCCAGTTGCGGTTTAATCTTTTAGTGTTTTTTTAAAGCAAGCCCTTGACGTTTTAGTGACATTGTTGTGGGTTGAGTCTTTAATGTTTGGATGTTTTTTAAGTGATTGTTTTTTGTGATCATATTCAGGGCTAAGCTGGCTTAGTATATTTGTGAGTGAATTTGATATCAGGGTTTAGTCATCTTTCTTCGATCTCATATTATTGAATAAACATTCACAATCCTGAATAGATGTTTATATCAGAAACGTATGTTAGATAAATACATCACATTGTAGATATTTTATGAAAATTAAAAGAGTCCAATGTCCATGCACCTACGACCAAGCCCCCAGACAAACAGCAATTTTTAATTCCGCAAAATGTTCGCTTTTGAAGACGCAAGACCGAAGCTTATCTCTTAACACAAAAGCAACAGAGAGGCAGATGAAAACGTCGTCGCTCCTTTGCTTTTAATAAGCCAAGTATTAAAGTGCAAAGTAACAAAAATATGTACACTCAAAGCGGTCCGAAAATAAAATATTTAAACATAAAAAACTTTGCCGAGCGAAGGCGGGGGTTAAGTAAGAATTAAAATCTCTGCGATCGCGACGTTTGAGCAACGGCCGTTTTTCATCAGAGAATAAACACTCCTTTTGGTCATGTTTTGTTCGACGTGAAAAAATAAATAAAGAGAAAAAAAAGTAGGTTCACGCTCGGTCGTCTGGGTGAAAAGTCGGCGGTCCATGGTAATGAGAGCGCAGCAATCATCACAATGAATGGGAAACGTGGAGAGACGCGGAAAGCTTCGCTCTGAATGCCGCGTACTTAGAGTTGACTATCTTGCGAGGCGGCCACGCGTCGGGCGGCGTGTGAGATTTTTTCTTTTTTTTTATTGAGAAATATGGCCACTGGCCAGTTATATATATATTTTTATATAACTCATATTTAATATTTTGTTAACTTTCCACTGTCTGTGCTTTAGTTTAACACTTCAGCGTTCGCGTGTAAGTGGATTGGATCTAGACCTGTGTATTGTGCTTGGCACTATTGAATCACTTCCTGACGTTCTTGATGCCATTCAAACAATTGAACATTTTAGTTAACATTTGTGACCACCAACTCTCATTAACCTTTACGTATTTTAGGAAAAAAAATGGTTTTACAAGAAGTGGCCGATGAAACGAAAAAAAAAACAATTTATCGATCAGAGTGCGGCAATAAATAATTTTGCCGGCTCCCGCTGCGTCCAATTAAGCGATTACTTAGAAACGGCCAATGTTTCAACAGAAAAGTTCGCATGAGAATGTTTTACGGCAGGTTACCAGACCATTGCGGGCGGTACAAATGCGACGGTTAAAATTCCTTATTATAACATGGTCATGAAATGTGGCGTGCGTTAGTGATGGCTGATTCAGTCGCTCATTCGCTGTCGAGGTTTTAGTAATATCGTATGTTTTTATTTGATTGACAGCCTCCGTGGTGTAGTTAGTTAAGAAGCGGCTTCGTTGGGCGTACTGCGGAGGTGATGCAACTTACTAGCAGCGATTCCAAAATGCACGACAGAGCGCGTGGCCTCGAATCTGTCGCGGACGCCCATAGCATGTTAAATGGACGTCTAAGCCGACATGTAAGTGGAGACAACTTTGTTCCCCAATGAAAGGGACCAGACATAGTTCGGCGCCGGATGATCTCAGGGAAAGAATCGGGGTGCTTCTCGCCCTGATGCATCCAGTGTTGCCTGAAATGCGCGCGACGGCCACCGAGGAGTTGTAGTGGGTATGCTGGTATAGAATTTGTTAGGGATCCGACGCGGCCGCATTTTCCGCAGCGTGCCGGGCTGGAAGACCAGTGACACTAACATACCCCTTTCGGCTTCCTCCGGGGTACCGAAAGGGAGCTTGACAGTTTTCCTCTTGACACAAAAAAAATGGAAATAGGTGCGTTCGATCCCCGCACTTAGAACAATGTTTTAACAACGACTATACATGTATGGGGTCTATTTTCTTATTTTCCTACAGACAGTACCATTTACATTGTTACACGATTAAATCTAAAATACTTGGCATCAATTACAGACCAGATTTACACTGTCGTGATTTATACATATTAAAAAGTGTCAAAAAAAATTAAAAGGATGTTTTCGTCTTTTATGTAACACGTTCTGGAACACTAATAAAGTACAATTATAGACGATTTAAATATCGAACAAAATTCTATTTGAATAAAGAATTTTTTTGCCGCAATAAAAAATACATGTACGGTCTGCTCGTTCGCTTCCTTTGCCATAAAAAAAAAACAATAAAGAAAAAACCACAGCCTGGTCACCATACAAGAGGACTTCTCTTTAATTTGTCTCGCACTCGCAAGCCTCTGAAAAGACATGACCCCAACGACTGTGGGTAAGCTCGCCGTTTTGAATATGTCTCGTGAAAAATATTATATTCTTTTTATTCTCCTTTTACAGTGAAGTTATTGGGGAACGCTGACTAGTTTATTGCTGGTTTTATTTTTCGTGTACATTAATTTGTTCTTGACGTCCATTCGGGGAATTTTGAGTAGTTTAATAGTACGATGGGTTGGGAGTGGTTTTCGGTCATTTTTATATAAAACGTGTAATCGAATTGTGTACGTTAATGACATATAATTCATAAATATGAATAGACTTCCATATGGTTATGATTTTTGTGAGTAAAGTATTGAAGTTCGTTGGCCTGGCATCTTCCCTCAAACATCCTCGACGGTCCGAAATAATCGACACCGTATTCTCTAACCTCAAATGTTATGAGGATAAATAAGATTCCCGGGTTCGAATTTGCCCGGTCGAAAAGTGATATTGAATTTTTCTTTTAATTATCAGCTCCGAGCCAGGAATTTGTGCCGATGTTGCGATAGGCTCGCCCCCTATCACATTGTGGGACGAAACATACAACTACCAAGGGAACCTCTGCCAACCCCTTCCGAAAAAAAGGCGTGAGTTTATGTATGTATGACTTTAAAACTTGTGCGCCACAAAGGATGTAAAGTAAATAGTTTTCTACTAACGAGTACATAAATGCAGACACTAAAATATCTACACGACATGAAAAATATCTTCTTAAACTTAAAGTTGCTACCAATTTAAATAATGTATATCTTAGAATAAACAACTTGGCAAACTCTTGGCATGTTAAAAAAACTTGAAGCGAAATAAATTATGGTCCAAAGATACGGAGACATTTTTGCGGAGTAAATAAAGAGGAGATACACTTTCATCTCGAAATGTCCGCCTTTATTTGTCCGACCTTTTTAAAAATAATAATCTGTGGCGTGTTATGAAGAATGGTTGAAGAGGCTGGCGCGAGACGATTTTTGTTCCGCACCGTTTGTGATTGATGTAATGTGACTTATGTTCTTGAGTAATTTTTTTGATGACGCAAGGTTTTAAATGGCTGACAAGTTGAGATTCGTTGTATAATTTTAATTTAGAGCAATTTAAAAAAAATGATTTTTCCGATATAAAAATTCAGTCACGTACTTGGCTGTGTTGAATTTATGATGGAGTTTCTAGTTGTCGATATATAAGATCTCATTGATGAGTAGTAAATGTTTGTGTTTAGAAACGGTGAACGAGTAATCGAGTCATTTCTTGGCCTAACCTTGACGGTCGATCTCATTTCAAATGTAAGTTTAGGAACGGACAGTCCTAATCGCCAAGTTAGCTCTATTTAATACCTTCAGTAGACCATCATTTACACTACTTTAATAGGTCATCGATAGTGTCTACCACCATCAAACGTACAAAATGTTAAGTGAATTTTAGAAGAAAAGATTTGAAAAAACGAAAACAGTTAAATAAGGATCCATTGACTTTTTTGTATTATATTATCAAGCACAAATGATAAGTCTAAAATACCAAACTTTCAACATATTTTGCTGCAACCCTGAATACAAATTCCTCTCAAAATTTGCTCTTTTAGCCAAAAACTTAAAACAAACTGGATTTATTATACAAATTCCGAGTGCCGCGGCATTACCTTAAACCCAGTTCTTAAGCCGAGTTTGAGGTCTCTCCAACCCTTGCGTGCGGCTCAACTGCGTCGTCGCGTCTTGCTCAAATGACTGAAGTTAATAGCTAGGCATATATTTGTTGACATAGTCATGTCTGGTTGTCAAAACTAGTAATTTATGTCGATTTTTTTTATGGAAAGCTCCATAGCCTTCATTCATGCTCCTCGGTCGGGAGATAAAAATAAGTCATCTTTTCAGCCCAGAGCGAAGGGATTCTATTCGCGCCATGTAGGTAGTAGTACCAGGCTGGGTACTTAATATTGTTGTAACCAATGCCGGAACTAAGGACTAAAACCTCTTGGTGGCACAGACATGCCTGCCAGAAGATCTATCAGCTGCTTGTATTGAAAACCAATTAATTATAATAAAATTAGGAACACAACTGATAGCCGAGGTCGCGGTAAAATTTCGGATCAGATCTGTGACGCTTTCAACGGATAAACTAACGTTCATTTAATATCTAAAGAGGGGGTATGGAAGACATAAAACTTACTCATATACCACTACTAAAATCCGTTTGTTTTTGGGTTTAATTAAGTAAAATACTCATGGGAAACTAGCCGGCGTTGTACAAAAATACGTGTAACCGAATTTAATCTTGGCCAGAGGTGTAAATTACTCTGGCCACGCACGTTTATTAAATTTTCACATTTAAGTGGGCCAGGGTACCGCCGCGAAGCCGAACAAACGGCCGCACGGGTTAAATTGTGTTAGCCGTTCTTGTTCTTATGTTTAATGCGATAACGCGTTGAAGAGTTGAAGGGTACATGGGATGTGTGTTGCGGTCTTGTTTGCATTCAGAATGGGTTAATTTCTTTTATGTTTTGTCTAATGTGTAATGTAATTTTGTGGCCTCGTGTAGGGTTTTGTTTGAGGAATATAATACTATTTTGTTTAATTATTTAGCAGTGGTTTTGTCTATGGAGTATAATTATATGAGTGAGCAAAGTTATTCATTAGATCGTTGACGTTAGCTGAATAGTCGGTGGTTAGATTATAAGCTAAAGCATAAAAAACTCATACTGCACTGACAGGCAGTTAGAAAAAGAATGTTAGTTAGTTGGTTATGAGCCTATAACGTCCCACTGCAGGGCAAAAGCCCCTCTTCCCGCCTTCCATACATCTCGGTCAAGGGCTTGAAAAATAAAAAGAATGTATATTATGTAAATGTTGTATTGCAGCATATAGCTGAATGGGGGATCATTGAAAGAAAGAAAGAAAGAAAAACGATTTATTTGTCACAGTCGCAACATACACAAACATGATACAAATAAACAATAATAAATTTAAAATAAATAACAAAATAAAATTTAAAGTAAAAATAAAAAACTAGTTGGTTGCGACTGTGATCGGTAGGTGTCCACTCAGCATAAATTGTGATGTGGTGAAACCACGACACAACACTGATTTCACAACATTGGTGTCTGGTCATAACATTAGCATGTTATTATCGCCTTATATTTTATATAATTGTTTTTTTCTGTGTTTACCATGCAAGATTTTTTTTCCTTTCTTTCTTCCTTTCTTCTTTCCAAATGATGCGAAAAACGTATATAACTGTATAGTCACTAAATGAATCACATACATACATACATAACCACACGCCTTTTTCCCAGAAGGGGTAGGCAGAGGTGCTACTAGAACACCCACGTTTCGCCTTGTATATTCCGTCCCACGATGTGATAGGGGGCGAGCCTATCGCCATATCGGGCACAAATTCCTGACTCCGGGCTAATAATGAATAGAAAAATCCAATATCACTTTGCCCGACCCGGGATTCGAACCCGAGACCTCAGCTTTGCAATCATACCGTAGTACCACTACGCCACCGAGGCAGTCAGAGTTAGATACCAATTGTGTTTTGGAAGTTTATTTTTAAAGTAGAAAAAATAGGTTCAAGCACTTTGGCTCATATCATTATCTAAATGAAGCCATCGATTTAGGTAAGTTGATGTACAACAATAATGATACAATAAAACGACATAAGTGTTATAAAAATCGCATTAGTGTAATATGTAATACTATTGCTATATAGGTAATTTTGTGGATATTTAACTAAATTAACTTCTCTTATTATGGAAAATGGAACATTACTTATGTGAGACAATAGACGCTAGGCAACAATGTAATATAAAAATCATAATACTATAACCGCGAAACAAAATGTCTACGGAACCCTATATGTTATTTTACAGTTCCAGTTCAGCCTTTTCCATGCGGTGACAAACAAAATTTTCCTTTCGTTAACCACAAATATAATAACAATTTACCGGCTTAAAATTATTAACTACTTCACTTTCCATATCATGCTGGTGAAATTAAAAAAGTCTGCGGCCTATTTTGACACTTTTAAATAAAATATCTGTAAGGTCAACAATAATATTGGTGGGCTCTTGTTTTTTATATACAGGTGATATTTATATATAGTGTTTAATTTAACCCGCACGTTTCTCATCATCCTTGGTGACAATAAACAAAATTTGAAAACAATCAGTGATGATTTTTGTTTTTTCATAAATCGTTATATTAGTTTTCACCATTTTTGGCTAGATACGAGTATTTTTAGAGCTTAGGTAAACTTCAGTTCGGTTCGGGAACTTACCTGAGTCGTAAAAAGACTCGTACCCATACGGGTTGAGCAAAAGCCTTGATAACTAAAATCTCGATTTTTGACAAAACTTTCAGGCAGTTTTTGTCAAACTTGGTTCAATGTTACCTGGGGTGGTGGGGAACATGTGGTTGAAATTAAATACCATATGTGAATATCACCCTGTATACACATACATGGTGGTTACACTTGTACCCGATATATATAAACATTACGATATCTTTCGCTTCGATCATTTTCATCACTCCCGGATACGTTCTCGTCAGTCAAGAATATTTTTGACCTGACTCTCTTGTGTTATTCATATTTTTTACATTATAATTATCTTGTTATTATCTAAATAGTACGAGTGTATTGTGAGTATTGAGGGTTTATATGTAAACAATACTTAAATCTTAATATATATAAATCTCGTGTCACAATGTTTGTCCTCAATGGACTCCTAAACTACTTAACCGATTATAATAAAATTTGCACACCATGTGCAGTTCGATCCAACTTGAGAGATAGGATAGTTTAAATCTCAAATTATAGTCGCAATTTTAATTTATTGCTAATTATTTGTCTGTTATTATTTGACAGTCACAATCATCTGTTAACTCCAAATGATTCTAACAGATGTCGATACCTTTCGACTGGGTTGAGTAAGTAATCAATAGATGGCGCTGCTATGGTAAATCTACGAACGTGTCATATAAGCTACATTTTAACAGTATAATTACCACGTGTTGTTGACGCTATAAAATTAATTAAATTTATTTTAAAGTTTTAGCAGGAATTTTGCAAAGTATTTGTGTTTGCGTATTTTTTTAATGATATTCGTCGTAGTTTCGTGTTTATATAAGGCCTATCTACAAAATAAAAGCAATTCCAAAAAATTGTCAACATGCCTATTTAGGCATTAAGGGATGAAATGGGATAAAGTGGGACGAACGCGATGAGACCGGTAGATGGGAAATAATGGGACGGGATGTAACAGAAAGAAAAGGAGCCAGATGAGATGGGATGGGATACGATAGGAAAAGGGATAGTAGGTACTTAGGTTGAGTTCAGGAGTACAAAAGTTTGAACGGGAATAAGATATTTCTGGTGTGGAGTGGAGTCTAAACATCTAAGCACCCAGGCGAAGCTGGGCCGGGCCGCTAGTATATTATATATACAAACATACATGCACGTATAGATACAAATACATATATACATTATACATAAGTATATAGATATATAATGAAATAAATATATATATAACACATATGAAATCTAGATT
This sequence comes from Theretra japonica, assembly GCA_033459515.1. Taxonomy (NCBI): domain Eukaryota; kingdom Metazoa; phylum Arthropoda; class Insecta; order Lepidoptera; family Sphingidae; genus Theretra; species Theretra japonica. Next base: position 3,121,147 of record CM065938.1, on the reverse strand, counting down.
GAATCAGTGACCTTAAATTCTGAAATTAGATTTATTATGTTTCCAGAAATAATATTTAGAATAATAATTTCTACGTATTATGGATTTAAAAAGCTACGCTACGAAGCATCAATTGATGCGGATTTATAGAACTGCTATTCATTGGCTGTTCATTCGATATTCTCGTCAATGAAATGTTTATTAACCGGTAGGAAGTCTATATAATGCGCTCTACACACCAAACCCGCTGGCCCGGCGACACTACCCGCCGGCACAACCCGGCAGCCTATAAGAAAAGCATCATGTCGGCGGCAAGCGCCCGCACGTGTTGCCCGCCGACATGAAATTTCTACAACACAAGCGTCCTGCTAGTCAACGTCATAAAATGTTCCTTATTACGTCGAGCCGCTACCATGTCGCCGTCAAAGCTTTCTGACTTGCAATGACCCAAGCCGCTGACTAGCCCGCCGAAAAAAGGTCGCCGACATATGCCGACGGACCGGCGGTTTTGGTGTGTAGTGCGATTTACCTTTCACAAAATTATATTTTCCAAAAAAATGTCCTCCACGAACAACAAAAAATTCATTCAGCATTCACAACGGCGCTGAAAATAAATTTGTCGAAACTTTAAAAATATATATTCAGCTGTTACGTCGCCCTTTTTGTTCGGTATAATTTCATTAAAAATGTACTAGTTTCAGATGGGCAGACGTAAACTTCCCGTTTTAGTATTCATTCGCTGCGCGGTCAGTCAAATGTCTGCTTTTAAATACGGCCTCTGCAGGCATTCGTCTCATACATACGAAATAAGTGGTATTCCGACTGTAGCACACACTGGCACATTTATAGGTACATGTGTCGTGTTCGCCACTAGATTTTCTTGTGACTTTACTCGCGTGTAAAAAAATATCGGGTTTTCGTACATAATATAACAGATCACTATCCGTCATTTAAGCATAAAGTCGCAATTTATTTACATCGGTATGCCGAGTTTTTATATTTGAGTACAGTATTTTTCAAACGACTGCCTAGTAGTTATTTTTCTATGCCTCCAAACAATATTTGTTTACGAAAAATGTACTTTATTTTCCTATATCCTTTTCAGTAACTTTAACAACATGGATGCAAAATTTCACGATTATTGTTTAAGTAGTTAATGCGTGAAAGCGAAACAAACAAAAAAGTGCAAACCTCCAAATACCATCCACATGACCGCGGAGGTTAAAATTCCACCACAGTTTGTTTCTTCCAGCATTATCTTTCACGTAATAAAAATCTCTGGAACCAATTGCCAACAGCAGCATTACCAGATAAATGCGACCTGGCGACCTTAAAAAAAACACTCGTATACCCCCCTTAAATGCCTTAAATGCCGGTAACGGCATAGAGATGCTCTGCCCTATATTGTTGCAAATGTTCATTTGCCACGGTGATCACCTACCATCAGATGAACTGTATGCTTATTTGCCCCCTATAATATAAAAAAATAAAATCAAACAAACAAACACATTGGATTTATTAAGGATGGTGAATGACGCGCCTGAGTGACACAGTTCGTTTGTGTGCGTATCGGGAATGGGGTGTGATGACGTCGGGCGATAAAGTTATCGTAAACTTGTAATAGTTTGCCGTTGAGTGACGGACTGAGAATACTAATGCTTGTATGCTTCTAAGGAGGTTTTAAGCGATATGTTGTTGAGTGAAAAAAAAACAGATTTGTATAAAGCTAAGAGAAAATCGTGTTTCAGTGAATAAATGTTTTTTCAGGTTTGTAAACTTTTAAAAACGAGAAAATATCTTTGTGACAATAACCTATGATATAAGAATGTTTTAAATGTTTGTTTGTAAAAATAAATTTATTTTCATATGTATTGGCAAATAGTTTCCTTAAGTCCATAAAGGTTTACGGAAGAATTTATAAAGCCCCATGAAGATTACACAGTGCACCCATCACATACTTTCACAAAAAAAGATTAGTTTAATAAAACCGGACAATGATTAATTCCATTTTAACGCAACTGATACTATTAGAATACGCAATTATGTTTGTTTATTGTCTGGCTTCGGTGTTCACAAACATGGCCAATGTTTGCACGAAACCGGTCTGTTTGATTGACAAGTTATGCAAATAAATAAAAAGTCCATTTTCATATTAGCATTTGGACGAATGTTTTTATGCTGAACATTGTTGATATAATATAAATATACGAGTACACCGCTCCGTGAAATAAACACGGAAATTTTGTCATCAAACACTATTGTTTGCTTTATCATTTTAGTTGTTGACGACTGATAGAAGTGTCAATATTGACAAAATTGTTAAATTATTTTCGTATAATTTTGCAAATGAATGAAAGTCGTTGAAATTTAAAGTGGTACTCTGTTAGTCATGAAAGTATACCCGAAAACACGATTCTTTCAATGCGATCCGCAGAAAATTCTGTTCTTTGAATGAATTGATGAAAATCACACAATGGCATTCACTGGCTGTAAGATATTCATGAGACTAAATTCAAAAATTCACAGTTAGTCACAAATGCTATATCTTGATAAATTTCAAACTAACCGTCTTTTATACTCGTAAAAGCAGACCGCTGTAATAAAAATGAAATAAAACAAAAAAATCTCTCTCTTTTAATTTTAAATACAAACCATTTTAATTATTTTCTCTACTTATACAATAACAGTAGAACAAAGGACGACAATGAACGGCACAAGACAGCAAAACATTATTTCACTTCCCTTTGACAATCGTCAAAAGCAGACCGAACATAAAAAACGAAATTACAGCGTCCTTCAGCATCATCATATCAACGTGTTCATTACAATCTTGCATATGACACAGTGTCATCCAGTATTTTCGTTCCTTTTGCTCAAAGCCGTAGTGGATTGAGTGCGAAAGGGAGAGAGCATAAAGTGCCTCGTTAGTGGTGTTTTGAAAAAGTCGAATGGGCGCCGGAGTGTGGCTCGCACAGAAGGAATGGAAGCTTTTCAACTATTATACGAGTAAGTTGATTGCTCTCCATAGTTGCCTCGGGAAATTACCGCCTCGGGTTTCTTGTGACATGGATTTGGACCGACGGAGGATATTCCCTAGGTTTTATTTACATTGTAACGTTTTATAGAAACGCTTTATCTTTAAGTATCCGTTATTTGTTAATTCGTATAAAAATAAATGAATTGGAAAGGGGTGTACGTTGTTCGTATAATGGTGTCTCTTATGCTAATTCTAATAGGACGTAGGAAATTATTAGGATTCTATATTAGAGTCCAAAACGTGTTTTATTTTACAAATAGAGAAAAATGTTAACTATAGATTGTCGGAAATACAAACTGGTAGACTAATACGAGTATGTACGAGTATTTTGCTGGCCATATATTACTGCAAGGTCCTAGTTCTATCCCATCATAATTTTTCTCTGTCTTTGGCATGAGTCCTTAAAAGATTAGGTCATCGTTAAAGATCTTTTTCTTGTTTTATCTTAAAACAGCTGCTTCCTGAAACGCTTCTTAAGCTGTTATACCAATGTTAACCAAGCTTAATGCCAGTCAGATAACGTAATTTAAAAATCGAATAGAAAAAATCTTCCATCGACTTTTATAAAATGGTCACCCTACAAAAGTCTAAGAGAGATTTTCGAAAGTATTCTGTGTTGTGAACTCTATTATTTTCTCTTTTTATGGTTTTCCAACGCGAGTGTGGTTGTTTTTTATGTATTTTTTCAAATAACCATTAAACTTGATGAACTCAAAAATTCGCTTTGCAGTTTATTTAATATTGCACTCAGATACAGTACAGTCGTGTCGACAAGTGGTTTTGCAGCATTTTTATTTGTAGTTTTGCAAATATAAATTTACAGAGCAATAAGGCGTTTTTTTACGGCAGTGAATATTTTTAACTTGTACAAATTAATAAGGAAAAACTCCGAATTAGAACATCTGGTGGCATAACCTATCATCATCGGTGAGATTAAGGTTATCGTTTGCGCTGGCTAGGCCATCTCGAACGGACGGGAGAGGATTGCAGTGTAAGGAAAGCATACTTGGATCGACCAACCGGTCGACGGCCGGTGGGTCGGCCCTGGTATCGCTGGAGCGATACGGTGGAGGGTGACCTGCGCCAACTTCAAGTCTGTAATTGGCGAGAGGTGGTGCAGAATAGAGACAACTGGACAACTCCCTTTTCGGAGACCAAGACCCACTTTGGGTCACTGAGCCAGCGGAGTTATATAATAAATGTTTTTTTTTTGTAGCCTATAATGTGTCCCACTGCTGGGCAAAGGTCTCCCCTTTTTTCCTCCACTCGACCCTGTCTTCTACGAGCTCTTGCCATTTTGACTCGAATGCATCCAACTCGTTTTTCCACCGTATTTTCGCATTAAATTAAAATATATTATTATAAAATTATTTAAAATCTGTCTTTTCGTATTCAATTGATATTGCTTACAATTTATAAAAAAATAATATGACGATATTATGTGCGCTCTTTAAAAGCTCGAAGTATTCAATGATATTTATAAACGTATTCTGTGAACTTTACGTATACGAAATAAGGACATGTTACCAAAACCTAAAAAAATATGCTAGATGTGAAAAAACGGAACGCCTGGAATTTTCACTTTAATTTTTCGTTTAATATTTTAACACAAATGCGATTAAAGCTCTTGACCTCTCGGCTGAAAAACTAAATAGTTCTCTAAAACCTTTTTAGCTGAAACCGAATCGACGTGGAGATATCTCTGTTGGTATTTCATTAAGACAAAGGTCAGATCGCACCTGCTTTGTGAACTTAATAGGTTTTTTATTTTCTAATGTAGGTGGAAAGTAAAAGCATTTTTGGGAGAAATTCTGTATTTTTTTCCTAGTCGGCGACGATCTAAGTAGAAATATTAAGGCTGATAAAATTCTGCCTGTGCTCTGAAGTAGGACATATATGGGCTGATAAAGATATACAAGAAATATATTGTACATACATACATACATAAACAAACGCCTTTTTCCCAGAAGGGGTAGGCAGAGTCGCTACCAGGACACCCACATTTCGGATTGTATGTTCCGTACCAAGATGTGATAGGGGGCGAGCCTATCGCCATATCGGGCACAAATTCCCGAGTCCGGGCTGAAAATTAATAGAAAAAAAATCTAATATCACTTTGCCCGACACGGGATTCGAATCCGAGACCTCAACTTTGCTATCATACCGGAGTACAACTACGCCACCGAGGCAGTCGGTGTATATATATTGTAATCCATAGTTATTCGTTCTATCGTTTCATATTTCCGGATAAACTTGCACATCCAATAAAAACGAATGATTAATCAATTCGAATTTAGGCATAGGCATTAATATTATTAATATTACGATACCGTATATTATTGGAACGAATATTGCCGAATCAAAAATTCCACGTAAACCATTTGAACAGATGGCAGTTTGAGATTACGTATCTCCATAGGCAAATTTCACTGTAATAATCTTGTGAAGTTCGCTTTCGATTCTAGGGATTTAGGATTGATATAAATTATCTACTTGTTTATTTTATTTATAATACTTTATTGTACAGAAAACTCAAACAAGAATAACACAATCAAGGGATTTAAATCTAGATATCAGTACAAACAGTATAAATTAGTTATTTGTATTGAAAAAAATACTAAATTGCTCGTAGTGGTAAGAGCAATCCAGTCTTAAAGTATCCACCTCTGATAGGAGGCTATCTCTTGCCCGTCGACATAATTATACTTACGAAACCCAAATTCGACACAAATATTTTTAGAAAGGAACAAACCGTATTTTTTTCACGTGAGTCCTCAACTCAGGCACTGTCAATGTCAGCTATGATCGCTTACATCAACAAATCACCCCTCTCTCCCTCTGTTTCTCTCTTTCTTCAACCACAGGAAGTCCACTGCTGAACATAGGACTCCTCCAAGGGTCTCCACATTGACCTGTTGGAAGTGGCCTGCATCCAGCGACTTCCTGCTAATTTACATTCTCTGTTAAAACGAAAAAGGTAGTTTATTCGACATCCACACACCGCAATTGTGCTAAACTTTTCCCCCAGCTTTTTTTTTCACTACAGCCATTGCCTTTCATAGCCGCTTACGTGAAATTGAGCGTTCGTATTTCGGTGCATTTCGGACCGCATTTGTGCCAGTTTAAAATCCAAGCAGTGGGTTTCCTGTCCGCATAATACTTTAAACGTCACATAAAATAGAAAAATGTCAGCGCGTAGAGACCGGACCGTCGGGTGTCCGTGTAAGTACGTACAGGACAGACGTATCATTTGCCTTGACGTTTTCAACACCTGGAGTATTTTTGGCCTGTATTTGTCACTGCTGTATTCGAGAGAGTATTTTATTTATTATTTAGTATTTTTTTATAGACACGGATAATTTACGAGCATACATCGTCATGCATATTTTCTTTAGTTTCAACAAGTGCCGTTGGCTTCATTCAGAGAAAAGTGTGTGCTTATCAACGTATTTGTGAAAATGATTATAGGAAAGTTAATAAAACGGTGGGATATAAAATTGAGGTTTAAATTTGCCGTCGAGCAATTTACCAATTATGATGTCTTTTTTTTTCTGATGGCTTACAGACTAATTACATTATATTAATTTACTCAATTAAGCTGTCTAGTTCCTAATGACAAGCCACCACATATAAATAATAAACTAATGTCGACAGGATTGAGCAAAAGGAAATAGAATACATATAGAAAGTACAATCAAGAATAACACTATTCAATTGAAACTGAACTATTAAACAATGTACATAACAATTAAGTAGAGAAAGTAAATGCCGTTAATTATAATTAATTACAGAAGAAGGTTTTAGCTAACCGTTGTCGTGCTGTGCTTGCTTTGGTGCAAAATAGGTCAAGATTAGATTCGGGAGATATTTTATTAAAATTATATAGACTGCGCAGGAGAAACGAGTTACGCCTGTAGTTTGCCTTAAATTAAAACGTTTATTAAAATTACAATTGGCACCATATAATGACTAATGCTTCACCGGCAGATAGCCTATGCCCTATTGGGACTCAAATTCCCTTACCATTTACATCAAGATGTAAATCTTTTTCATTTTGACATATGTCACGTGTTCATTCGAATTTCGACCTTTATATTGTCCGCGGCAAAGACGCCCGATCGGACACGACATGCTTCCGTGAGAAAATTTACACCATTTTTTCACGTTCCGTGTCGACCTGACATACAATGCCGCTCGTATTTACACCGTGCCGTATGTAATCGGAGCGGTGGACTGGACGATTGGTTGCGTATTCATGATCCTTTGAGACACGTGGTCCGGTATTCTATATGAATAAAGAGTTGGAATTTTAACTCGTCTTCAGAATTTTCAATATTAAATTTAAAACTTGTTTGACAACATGACATAATTATGCCGGTCTGGTTTAATATAATATTCGCAATATAATATTCCCAAAGATCGAATAGTTAAACATTTTGTCGTTACATTAAATAGATCAGATTATCCTATTGGTAATATTCTGAATTATGAATGAATATGATCTGAATTATTACTCTGCATTCTGAATTATTGTGTTAATACATTTTTTTTATCAGCCCATATACGTCCCACTACTGGGCACGGGCCTACTCTACAATCGAGAGAATCGATTAAGAGTGGTTAGGCCATATAGCCCACCACGCTGGCCTAGTGCGGGTTGGCGGACTTACATACCGTAGAAATTCTTTAAAATCGCTACGGTATGCAAATTTCCCCACGATGTTTTTCTTCACCGTTAAAGCGCGTGGTGATTGACTATCAATACACACATAACTCCGAAAAGTCAGAGGTGTGCCCTGGGATTTGAACCCGCGACCACCGTGAACATGTAGGCAGCCGAGTCTGGTCCGTTACCAACAGGCCACCACGCACTTCTATAAATATAATAATAATATAATAGAATAATACGTATAATATAATAATATAATAGAATAATTCGTTTGGTAAATCTTTTGACGAAGTGTACAAAGCCAGCATGTATTTATAAGCTTATCATATACCTAAAGTTAATTCTAATATGTTATTAATTTAATCAACATAACAGATATTATAAAATACATTTCTCCACATAAATATATTTTAGTCACATGACTTCTAAAAGTTCCAAATAATTTTAACACGTTACGAACTTAAACAGTTTGACAACAAAATGAAAGTAACTTTATTTTGAACTTGGGTTGTCATGCCTTATCTGTCTCCCGCCAGAGTGCCGTAATTCTCCCTCGGAGATAAATAAAGGTTATAAAAAACTCAAAAAATAGTTTCGTATCCATTACGATATTTATCGAAATATCTTTTCAACTACGTAGATTTGTCAACGGTTTTACAAAGCGTGTACAGGGTGTTGCACATATTATATTATTAAACTAAAATATTACGATCTTTATTTTTTTTTAAATTTTAGTATCACATCGATATTCAAAGGTTTCTGTATATTCAGGATGCAAGCCGCTTCCAACAGGTCACTATGGAAATCCTAGGGAAGACATGCATTTAATCGTACATTTCCTGTGGTGAACATTGAGAAAATAACTTTTTTTAACAATGTTTTTGTTTATACAGCTACACCTAAATGACTACAATACAGTCCAAATAGAGTAACTCCTTCTTCTGATTTCTGTCTCTTCCCTGTGTTATGATGAACCTATAATATAAAGTAATGAGCCTCTATAACAGGTCCTTAACTGCTTTGTAAGGTGCTTTGCTCGCTATCCAACTACGAAAATCCTTTATCCTCTCTGACACGTATTGCTATCTGGCTAGATGCGAATATCCAGTCACTAGTTTAAAGTTTTAATTATTAATATAATAATATCCAACATCCTGTACATTTTTACTCTGTGTGAATATCAATCGCCGATACAGACGCTAAACTTTCCAGACGACGTTGGATAATAACTGGGAGGACATGTTGCGGCAGACGTAATCCTCCTTAAGTCCACCCTATTAGTGTTAAACGTAAATGTTTTATGTTTTTCCAGTCAAGTTTTGTACGGTATTAATGTTGGGTTTATGTAGACGGTTAGGTAATTTTATATTTTTGTATTATATATTTTGTGTTCTTGTTATGTGTGATCGATGACTATCAAAGGCTGCCAGGAAGAAATCGCTCAATGCGATATGGCCGCCCATTGTACTACTTTAAGTTTATTTCTTATATTTAATTATTATGTAACTTGAGAGAACAATAAGCAGTAGAAATAAAAAAAAATCAACGATTGACTAATCACTACGCACTGAAGTGGTGAAGGAAAACATCGTGAGGAAACCTGCACACCGCAGCGATTTTAAAGAATTTCTACGGTATGTAAAGTCCGCCAACCCGCACTCGGCCGGCGTAGTTGATTATATGGCCTAACCCCTCTCAATCGTACTCTCGATTGTTGAGAAGGCCCGTGTCCTGTAGTGGGACGTATTTGGGCTGATGCAGATTATATATTTTGAATGTTACGTTCTTAGTACATTTACAAGGTTTTTCTTAATGTTTTAGCTTTTAGTTGGTGTAAGCATTTTTGTATTTGACTGCATAACAATCACTATATTGGATTTGAATTTAATGGATTCAATAAATTATTTTCATTTGCATTTTTCATAATACCCGATGCTAAATTACTCGTCATACTTAAATATTTATCACTTTTCGGGCTTAACTCGTATACATCAGGTTTTCACCAAACTGACATTATGATGTCGGCAAGAAAAGTCTTTATCTACACCTCCCTTACTATTACATGTACGTCTCGTACTTATAGAGAAAACTCAGAACTTCTAATATATATAAAGGATTTACAGATATTAAACTTCCCTCAAGTCCCATTTGTAAGCCTTTGTCCGGTTATATTTCTTTTTGCGTTCATTTTATGCACCTTCGATGGCTTACCGCTGAATTATAGATAAGGTATTGATCGTATAAGTAGTATTGATTGGAACAGGCACGTGATGTTTCAAGGCTTTTGCATGCTACTTGCGATACAATCGATATTCCAATAGGCTAATACTGAAAATGCATTCATAATTCAAATCATGTTTTAAATTACCTGCTTTCCTGGCTGGCTTTTTTCTACACGTAACCAAAATGTCAAGACATATTTGTGTTTTGTATGCGTTCACGTCGTAATCAACCCTATTAGGGAATAACCAAGATTTTAAATCGTAGGTATGTCAGCTGCATGACTGACTCATGTATAATTCATGTATAATGTATAATGGTAATTGATATAGTTATTCTAAATGTAAAAATACGTCTTTTAATTATTGTATCTCTTGATAATTACGGAATAATAACTTTTTCCTCATTACCAGAACTCTCCTTTGCATCTCAGAAAATAAAACGATTATCAGGGCCACTACTGGTTAGTTCAAAATATCGATATGACTAATCGAGCAATATGTCAATCAACAAAGCGCGATAATCGGATGAGGACGGCCATAAGGCGGTGCGCTATGAAAGGGGTGTTAATCGATATGGACCAATTAATCGATGCCAGAACATCACTGACGCATAACTGGAATTGCAAATATAAATTGGCTCCGGTTCAAATGTTTAATTAGTTTGTTATTGGCATGGCGGATACTGCTCGCGCAATGAGCCGCACAAAATTATTGGCCATACACTAATTAACTAGATGTTTGACGAACAAACAAGAATATTTGCGGATGATTGAACCCGCCATTGTCGTATGCAATTAATATTCGTCTATTTTCATATGACGGCTGACGATCAATCGAATGCGTTAATTGGTGTAATTGCAAAGAGAACGCGCGGGCTTATCTAACTGGATGGTGAAAGGAAACCTGTGTAAATATATTGTAAAAGATCAAATGTTGCGATGTTTGCCAATGCGCATAAAATTTTAAGCGTCGGATTTCATATTTATGTGGTAGAGCCACGCTGTCATTCATGACTCAGCATGAAAGGGCAGGCTTGTCTGGGGTGGTACCACTGTCTCACAGGAAATCTATATGAAGCTACAACTTTCGCGCTTCGTTCGGTGAGTGAGATTGCCGGATGCCCAATACCCTTTACTTTTCCCAGCCTTTTTCCTTCCGCTCCCCTCCTGAATTTAAGGGCCGGCAACACATCTCTGGACCAAGCGTTGTGGATGGTCATGGGCGGCCATGATTAATTACCTTCAGATGACCTGTTCACTCGTTTTCCAGACCTGTGCAATAAAAAAATCAATTCGTTCAAAGTCATGTTGGGGCAACTGCATTTAGGCGTGAGATAGATGAGGAGACTTCACATGCGATTGAAATTCTTATGATGAACTCTGAAACTAAGGTTTAAAGGTTTCCTTGCGATGCTTTCTTTCATAATTAAAGCAGCTATAAGAAGTTTGTTAATTCCCGGAATTTCGAATAAAAATATATACTATAGTACGTTGCCTGAGTGTAAACTTGTAACCATCAATATGATAGTCTCATTACCTCCCAAAAAAGCTATCAACCGCTTTATACACGTTTAATACTTCAGTGAATTATTTTATTATTTACTGACCGCAAACAGTATGACAATTTGATTTCACGATCAATAAGTCTATTGATCACTAATTTGTATTTTTTTTCATTGCCTTCTAATTGTTATGCATAAATTATTTTATAAGATTAATTGGTTGATAAATGAACTCTAGCCTATATGCCTGAAAAGGGAGACAGAAGTGACTAGTCATCAATAACTTGCCGAGCTTATTTAATTCAAATATTACAAAGGTTTATCCGCGTACCGGACACAAACTTTAGTCCCAAAAGCGAAAAACTCATACAAAATCGATTCACACCCTGGCATTCGAACAAAAGATCCCACAGGTAACGGTGAATATATCCACGCTTTACCAAGATCAGAGACAACGATTATACGAGTATAAGGGTAAAATACAACTCATAAATCAAAGTTGAATACTAATCCATCAACGTCCAAATACTTGTTTACTAATGTTATAGTTATCCCAGCTAAATAAAGAAAGCTAAAATCTTCACTAAATAAATATTGCTTCAAAGATATTAATAGAAAAGTTGTGACTAAATGACAAACGACTTCTCAACTCCAGTCTTGGCACTCAATTGAATCATAAGAGGCGCCGCGCCGATGTCTTTCCAATCGCGAATTGATTGTAATTGACGCCAGAGAGAATTGTTGAACTCCTGGCAAAAGATTCCGGACTAATGAATATGCAAACGGTATGAATGAACGGGATTAAAAGTGGGCCACTGGGTTAAAGTTTGCGGTGATTTTTCTCTTATGCTAGATGAAGTTACTAGACTGGGTAACATGGTAATGGAGTGCCGTAATCTTGCAGATAGTGACCGCCCATTGTACAACTTTAATTTTGTTTGTTATATTTAATTACTATGTAACTTGAGAGTATAATAAAGAGTATAAATGAATGATTAAAATAGTATTGACTAGTGATGGATCTTTCTCGACTCTTTACAATTATTCTATTAACTAGATTACCTTTTCGTGTTTCTTGTATAGGACCTAAAATAACCAGTACTTTTAAAAGTACCCTGGGTGATGGGGCTCAAGAAATCGTACTTAGCATTGGGCCTAAAGTAATAAGAACTAAACGTACTTTTAACAGGATATTGGAAGTTAGAAAATTATAGTAAGTAGGTTATTCTGTAATGTTACTTGTATGTCGTAAATATTTTTCATGTTAGTGAAAAATAAGTGGTTTGTTTTTCCATTCTAACAGGAAGTAGTAAAGACATTGGCTGCGAACAGTGTCATATTATGTTATTGGTGTGACAGAAATGGGAACTATCGAAGTTCTTGTTATAGGTTGAGTTGGTGACCAGGAAGCAATGGTTTTGTAAGCAATTACAGATAGGTATGACGTTACATAGATAAAACAGGATGAGATAACATTAAAAATACGATTTTAATCGTTAAAGTAAAATATGTTTCAGACAATAAACCGAAAAAAGAACAAATAAATAAAGTCGTTCTATAATGTATTCTAAGGATGAATGATTAGCATGTAGCGTGCCGAATAAGGGTCGTGTAGAGGGGTAAACGCAATTGCAGAGGGTGATATAGATGAGCAGGGATGTGTGTCAGAACGGTAACAGATATCATATTTCTATTTCTAATATTTCTTATCGCTCGTAAGCTTTGAGAAAGTCGTGATGAAATATAATTGATTGAGTTGTTCCAAAATGCAGATCTGTCATAATTTGATACGACCAAGCATGGCGGTCGCTTTTGAACAAAATAATACTAACAATCGTCGGCAGCAACTCACGTCAGTCAATATCGATGCCTGTAACGCAGCCATCAAACGCCACGGCATTAACATCGCCAGCGAAGGCCAACAAAGCTGCGATGGCTAAATTTATCAATAGCAACACAATCGCTTTCGGAACGAACCGCGCAAACTTTTAATTGGAACCGAATCCCCGCACCGAAGGCGTTTTAATTAGGAAAATTTCCTATGAACAAGCGAACGCGATATAATTTCTATGCAAATTGCTCAGTTTAACTTGGCATAACACAGTACGAACTGTTACTTCGGACGGATCGCGGTTCATTTTGTATTAATAAAGATACGGTTTGTGAACGTCGCCGGCGCTGTGACGCAGTTGTTGCTTCTGGAGTGTAATGTTTTCCTTTGTTTTGAGAGTAATTTGTAATTTAAGTACCTTTTTGTTGAAGTGAAATTAATTTTGGATAATTTTGTTTTTGACTAATGCTTTCCTTTTCAAGCTGATTGTTAAGTTAATGATTTTATTTTCAATTGCAGCTAAAAATAAGTGTTACCTTCTAACAATTTTACAAGATTTGCTATTTATCGGACAGTAATGCACTCTGTACATTTTTATTTCGCGATTCATAATAATGTGGCATCGGTACTATAATATGTATTTCTTATTTCCTGATTGTTGGTGCCATCAATCCTATGAAGAAACAACATACACGACTGAGTACGTGCTCGACTGTATATCCCAAAGGCATCACAACGATAAACAACGATAATTTTACAACAGTGTAATCTCTAACCTATCCGAAAACCCGGCGCGCTCCACTCAACGCGTAATTCAATCAAAACATCACACACGAGCAGAACACAAAGCCATCTCAGTGTCACGTTCGCGGCGAAATCAAATTTCAAAAGCCAGCGCCGATACGAACGCAAACCTTACCTGTTTACGGGAAGGTAAATAAATTACTTGAACTATGATGGTACTGGCACATCATTCGGTGCTCGCGACGTATAATTAATCAAATAACGGTGAAGCGGATCGGATGTTTGGTACGCGTGCGACTGTATCGGTTAGTAATTTTCATATCTCGGTGGTCGGGCAAAGGCGTAGCGCGGAGGTACAAACTAGTTTACTATGTAACCTTTGCGCGATACGTTCGAGTTACGTAGCTAATTTGGTGTGCGGTTTATAAACTCACGTCTGAGTGGTGTTTTGATTGAGATCATATGTCAATACATTAGAGTTGATTTTGGATAACACGATTGGATGGATGTTTTACAGATACAACAAATTCAGAGTAGTTGTGTCGACCAACAAGAGATAATCATCATATTCTTTGGATACTATTTGTACTGCACTGCATGTATCTGTGGGTGCATTAACGTTACGTTGTCATAGCAGTATACATTTGGAGGGTGCGATAAATATCGACAATTATTATTCACTACGCCTTGTAAACACTTAATATTCTTTATTCGTTAGGATCTATACAATAAAAAAAACATTAGTCACTAGTTTTTTGCTTACACACAACAAAAATTTGCAAGTTCATAGTTAGTTATTTATCTCACGAGTAGCTTCGTGGCCAGAGCAAGATTAGAAGTTTTATGTCTCCGCTGGGAATTTCGGATTGGCTTAATAGTAAATTTTACTTTATGAAGTTAGTTAAAATCAAGAGGGCCAGCATAAAAAGTTTTACTGATGCACCAGGTTTTAAAATATTATATTTAGGGCCCTATTAATAATTTCGGATAAGCGAAGGATTAATTTTAGTCCACGGCTTTAGAATTGACTCGATTATTTTGAATAGCAAAGTATTCACGACTTTATTAATCAACACGGATTGTATAGAGAGCTAGGCAACCTTTGTATTGTAGTTACATTATTTAATAGTATAGTCAAATTAATAGTCAAAATAATCGAGCCAAATTTAAAGCCTTGGACTAAAGTTATCCTTCACTCATCCGAGTTTAATCATTTGGCTCATAATGTTTAGTAAATACACCTCTAACTTTTCGTAGTCTTGTGTATATTTATAGTCAATCACCACACACTATAATGTTGGAGGAAAACATCGTGACGAAACCTGCATAGCATAGCAATTTGTAGCGTGATAGACTATAAATGACCTAACCCTGTGTCAATCGTACTCTCGATTGTAGAAGAGGCACGTGCCCTGCAGAGGGACGTATAAGGGCTGATACATACTTATATATATTCAATTATTCTGTCTCTTGGAATTTGGACTATCAAATTCTACCAATTTTTTACAAATTTTCTAAAAATTTTTTAAATCCTCGACAAAAGTCTTGATGTCTTAATGTGGGGTCAACAGTAAATATGCATGTACGAGTATAATATATGAGTGTTAGATGAATTGTTTTATCATAAAAAGTATCACACACAAAAACTCTCAAATACGTATCTTTCTTCCTAGACGTTCGCAATTTAGCAATCTAGACTACAAAAAACACAAAGTCCGTCGCGACGTGAATCATAATGTGACGTACTGAGGGTTCGTTTCCAAAGACATCTCGAGCTCATAACAACCCTCGAGAGATAACCTTTTATACAATAAATTCATTACCCACTAGTCCGGGCAGACGGTGCCTATAAATAAGACGTGGGGTTTCCATTAGTGGAGGGAGGGGGAGTAATGTCGTAGTTGTCATGTGGCTTAGGGAATTTGTCTAAGTATGAAGTGTATTTAGTATTGCATAAGGCCGACAAATGAGATAAAATAAACCTGAAAGTATAAACCTGATAGTAATAGTAAAAACCTGATAGTAAAAAGTTTCCATTGCTTATGTATACTTACTATACTAGAGGCCAGTTTCACCATGTCCTGATAAAATTCCTGATAACTATCTGGTACTCATATGTCAGAATAAAATACAAAATTCGGTTTCACAAGTTCTTAATTTTATAGTTTATCTGACAGATGAGTGCCAGACAGATTTCCGGCTCCGATCTGATAATGAATAGAAAAATCCAATATCACTTTGCCCAACCTCGGATTCGAACCCGAAACCTCAGCTTTGTAATCATACCGTAGTACAACCACGCCTCCGAAGCAGTAACTTATAAATTTTATGTATCCCTTATAAATCATTTTTTCTTAAACGATAAAAAAGTCAAAACATCAACACACTCATCCCTTTCCTATCTATACATCTTCAATTCTTTCAGTCGAGTACACACGTTCGAAACAATAAATCGTCCAGACCGCGTTTACAAAAAAATACAAAACACAACGTCACACTTAATGGAAAATAATAGTGTGCCGATGGC
This sequence comes from Theretra japonica, assembly GCA_033459515.1. Classification (NCBI taxonomy): domain Eukaryota; kingdom Metazoa; phylum Arthropoda; class Insecta; order Lepidoptera; family Sphingidae; genus Theretra; species Theretra japonica. The sequence continues at coordinate 3,104,637 of CM065938.1, read as the reverse complement.
CTTATATTTTATTTTTTTATCGACACCGCCTTCGCCTGGCTGTCTATAAAGACAATTTTGCTCCTAATGAAAACGTATGATGTCTAAAAGTTTTTGTCTTTACACACGAATAAAATGGAAGGCTTAAGCCTGATTTATATTATTACGGTCAAGTGAAGTTTGTGTTGCTTATGCGATTTTCAAGTGGCCTTTTTATGAACATACGTGACTGTGGACTGCGTTAGTTTTTGTGTTATTTTATTATGTTGTTGTTTGGTGTGTTTGTTAGTTTTTTGTCTTTTTTGTTTTATTTTTTGCATTGGGATATCTTCTAACTTATGTTATAAATTAAGTATACCTTGTGTGTCACTTTTCTTCGTGATGTTACATTACTTTTTGACAAATTATGAATTGTCATATTGTAGTCATTGCTTCCTCATTTAAAGTATTTAGATATTAAAGTATATTCCGAAATTCATTTTATTAACCGACTGATTAAATTAGTACCGAATGTACTTAAATTTTTTGCCATTAAAATAATTACACAAAAACATCCTGACATTAAAAATGTATGTATTCTCGCCATCAAAGCGTACCATGCTTTTACCATCATTTTTTTTTCAACCCAAAAATCCATTAGCGCGGCAATTAATCGGCTCAAGACGCGCCATACCCGCCGATAATAGGGCGGGGTGCTTCCTGTAGGCTTAGTTCCCAAATAAAAAAGCATTAGCGGAACATTAATTCGAAGGCCGAAAGGGTGCTTAGTCCCCGTGGAGTGTACTCGAAATTTCAAGCGAGACTCTAAGAACATAAAAGATTTTACAAAGAACAAAGGACATTGTTATCCGTCTTGTACAATTGTTGAAATACATTTTATTGTGGAGTGAAATTATTTTCACGTAAAGAGGAACTAGGTGAATAGAATTTGAATGCCAAAAAGGATATTTTTTATAATGGTTTTTTAGCCTGAAACATTTTATTGTTGTGTAATTTATTTTATTTCCAGAAGATGCCCCATTCGCGTCTTTAAATTATTAATTAAATTAGTTTTAAAATGATTGCCGCCCATTAGACATCTAATCACTCATCGTTCCACTATATTTAATGGAATTATAATTTATTTTTACTACCGTTGTTAAAAGCGGTATAAATTATTCTTAATATGTTTTCATTCAAATGAAAACTGTTATCAATAAAACCATTCCACAACTTAAACAAGTACTCCTCGTCTTAACTATTTTTCAGATTATCCATTTAAAAGGGTTACATTAAGTGGTTCCTGTAAGATCGGATCGCTTCTCGATCGTGAATTAAAAAGTAACAAATTTGCATTTGCGGTTTTCTTTCTAGCGTACCGTTTCCACACGAACCGGCAAAGTACTGGTGGGCGCTTAGCCGCTCACGTCAAAAGACGCACGGCTAACTTTGCAGATCCGCTAATTGAATATAACGCAGTGTTGAGGATCCCTCGAAGAATCGAGCCTTCATGAATATGGATTCGAATTAAAGTGTGCGGCTTTGTAAAAAGTTTTCGAGTGGGCCATTAAAACGGAGGGCGATGTACGCTCGAGAGTTTCAGCCGACGCGCGCCCGCAGACCGCCTAATTGATGCCTATTAAGAAGTCATGTCAAAAAGCCGCCGTTTTTTGTACGGCACAACTTTTTCGATTGGTGAAATCTTTGTTTCTTCATGCATTAGCGGAGTGATTTTGTTTTGAGTAGTTTGTTAACAATGCGGCCTTATCTCGCTAATACAGTAAGAGCGAGACACCATAATGATGTCGAAACAAAGTATCAATGCAAATTTAGAATGGAGGATAAGGCTAGATCACGATATTGGAGGCGTGCCAGACGTTATCGAATTCGCGAGAAAGATGGAAATTGGGGTGAGAAACGGCAAGTAGAGTGCGTTTGAGTTTTGTATAAAATGGAATCTTGGAATATCAAAGTCATACAGTATGTAAGGATGACAGTTTTATTGCATCCTACATCGTAACGTGGATATATGCATTTACAGCGCATTGTTCTGCATTCCGTTGTGTATTATATTTTGAGTATGTATGTGTTCTCCTGTCGTTAAATGAAAATTAAATTCATTTCTTGTTTTCTATTCTCTGAATACTCTAGAACAAGGAGGAGTAACTTTTTCTGTTATCGAAATTATTTAAGGAGATTCTCCAAATTCCAGTCAATAATAAATGATTGAAAGGATATTTGTGAAGTTTACTACCTAAAATTAGGCCAGTGTACTGAGCAATTTTTCTCATAATTTACCACGACATAGTTAGTCATAAAATCATAAGCTAAATGTGGCAATAATCTCACGAAAGTGTTGGATTATCCTCCTTGAGTCAAGCTCCTCATTGCTTAGGTCGTAACAGTCAATATTTAAAACCGTTTCAGCAACGATATAGCGTGATTCGCCATTATCCAATGGTACCTAAAAATAGAAGTTAACTTTCCATGCAAGGGATTTCCATGGATCGGTGCCGTATGTTCCTTTGCCTGACTCATGCAATAAAAATAAACAATTTTACAGCCAATCTCCATGAAGGTAGTATATCAAAACACTGCGCAGTCAATGGGTAAATATATTCGAGTGGTCAGAGAATCACAAATCACGACAATATAATTGATAGTGTGTGTTTGCGACACACACGAGGACAGAAATATGACCGTCATAATTTGTGACCTCCTTTATTTATTTGACGTCTAATGGCCGACAGAGTAATAAATATTTGGACGAGATTTTTTTGGCAATTGAATTTATAGGCTTTTGTATGTATAGTATTTTCCCACTGATTCATGATGAAGCACTTGGTTTTCATCATTATATCATTATTACCCGACTGGGAAAGGAGGAGGGATATTTTTTTAAGATATAGTAACCTCTAACATGCCTTTTACGTTTGACTTTCTGTGGAATTAGTTAATTATATTTGAACATTTAAAATTTTAAGCCTGAATGATAATTTGTGGTACTACTATAATTTGTTAGTGCTTCTGCCTGTCTTCTGTTTCCTTCATGGCGTAAAAGTGTGTTTGGTAATAAGTTTATTTTCTGAACCAAAAATGGCAAATACGTATTCTATTCTGGGTTTATGTGCCTATTTGTTTTTACTTTTTAATCCTAGTTAACAGCATATTATCCATCCAAAAGTTAAGTCCTACCAATTATATTTCATCTTCTACACCCATGTCAGAATACAGAACATTACTAGAACACGCACACATTACGTTACAAAACACCTGTAAAACTCAGCTAATATCAGCACTGTACAGCGTCGACTTTTCACATTCGCACGCAGTTAACACAACGCTCGCTGGATTAATGCGTACGCTAATTCAGCAATCTGTTTTAGTGGCCCCACGGCGTCGCGTGGCGCTCGCATCTGGCGCCTGTATCGGGCCGGCTTATAATTTCACTTTCTAACTTCAAGCCGGAATTGTGTTTAAAACACCTTATTTCATAATGCCTGGGACTGAATCTTGTTTGCTAATGTTCAGACTTGGCGTTTCATTGTGTTCACTGTTTTGTTTGCGGAATTGTGCGGGTTTGCAGGAGTTGTGTGTTTTTAAGGTATATTTTTTATCTGGGGCTTTGACGCATTTGAATACATCTTTAGAACTTGTATTTTTGTTTAGAATAATGGGAAGATAAATTGTACCTGATGTAACTAGTTGAAGTGATATACCGTTGAATCAATTTGGTAATAATTTATAGCGTAGACGGAGCAATCCGTATACGAGAAGTGAAGTGATAATCTAAAGATAATATCTGGCTCGCGATGCATGATAAGTAAATCTGAGAATCGTAATCAATTATGGGGAATTGAAAAGATCTCCACTTCAGGGACAAAGTGCTCTCACAAAATAATTAAGATGATGAACTTAATCAAAATATTCTCGTAGAGCTATAATGATAACAAATAAAAACAAAAGTATTTTATACTCTCAATACCAATTTAAAATTTATCCACAGTTGACAAATCTGTCATAAAAAAATAATCAAATCTTAGAAGAACAATGTCCTTGGAATCTTAAGACAAAATTCTCTAGTTAATTACGTACCACTTCTAAGGGAGTGAGGAGTGCGGAGTGAGGGGTGGGGGGGGGGTGTTGTACTTGTAATCTCGGTGGCGATGACAAATTCGTGAAATTGTTTCGGTTTTGTTAACGTTTGAAGGGTTGACCCGCACTAATGACTGAGGTCGGTGTAAACGTTACAACAATACCAGTTCCGTGTACCGACATCTGTGTTGATTTTGAAGCGGAATTCTATTTATATTTTAATGGATTTGCGCAAGGATTTAAAGGTTTTCCTACTTTTTTATTAATTATATTTTTATATAAATTATTTTTCCTTTCTTATTATTAATATTTTACAAATGTTTCACCGAATAAATTGAATTGATTTGAAAGGTATTCGTGCTCTTGATAAATTTATTGTGGTGTTGTTAATTTATTTATCAATGTTATTATAGAACTTTATACATAAGCTCGCGTTTGTATACCCGAGGGGACAGTACACAGGGCACAGAGCCACACACTTATTTCGAAATAAGCTATCGAAAAGTCACATGATACTTTACCTTACTGTTGTCAAAATAAATATCCAAAAGTACGAACGATCTAACACCAAAAATATCTTAATAACCAGCGACCTTTACTAGGTCATCCGGTCCATTAAGCAAGCCGAAAAAAGACGACATAGTTACGCCGAAAGCTCGTATTATCTTCCTCAATAAAATGCTATGTATATATAAAAATGAATGTTTGTTCCGTATGTGTTGCTATACTAAGCGTTACACTGTGATGAAAGCTTAGTAAGTTGTTTTGACTATGATTGTGAAGGTTTCTGATACTATACCATCTAAGTACAATAGGTTGTGGGGGTGTGCTACTGTGGTAAAGTTATTTTAAAGGAATTATAGGGATGATTTTGAAATCCTGTATCAATGTTTCTATTGACAACATAATGACATAAATTAAACAATATTGAAAACTCTTACTGAATTAAAATGTCGCATTGGAGTATACTTTGAGCTTGTATCTCAAAAGAGGTATTGAGAGAAATGACTAGTCTTATTCATCAAACTTCACCTAATTTATTTCGATCCGGAAACGTAGTTAAGGGCAAGTTTATCGCTATGCGATTCACTGTTTCGTTCGTATTGTTACCCAGGACAACTAGTGTAAAAAATGTTTAACCAAGTATATTGCCAGTTCTATTTATCGAACCCTTATAGATTGACCATGAGACCTTCATCACAGTTCAGAGCCCATACATGACAACTATATGGCAAGTTAAAAAACACCCAAACGCAACCGAACCAGGGGGTTACTCTATCCTCCGATACGAAGGTCGTATGTTCGAACGTTTGATGTCCACGTAACTATAAGATAAAAGTTTTCCACTTCTAAAAATCAATATTATTCTCTATGAAACTTATCATTCACTCCAAACTTATTCCATAACCATGATGTGCGATAGAGGATTCAAAAGTTTTGTAGAGTATTTAAGTATTCGTACAGTTTTACGTACGACGTTCGAACATTCGAACTTCGCGTCGGAGAAAAGAGTATAATAGACTTCCAGGTCGGATATACGTATACTCTAACCGATTCTCTTTCCATTCACGTAACAATAATCCCTGTATCCTTTTGTCGCGCGAATAAGGATGTTTATGCCCCTGAGTAGCGGTAGAAGCTAACTCTAACGAGGTATTTAAAGTGTAAGTCGCCGGGACGGAACTCTTAAGGAGTTTATCAAGTTATCAACGGCGCGGATAAAGAGATCACGCAACTAATTAATCCTCGTATACTAATTACGGAACGTCGGTACGGTTAATCGGTGTTTGGAGTTTTGGTTTTTTCCGGGGTTTTTGGTGGTAAATAAGTGTGTTGGTTTATTTATTTATTCCATAGAGTTCCATTAGGTTTTTTCTTTCACTGTGGAATAACGAAAGTAAAAATAAGTAATACGTCGTCAATAAACTACTCATGCCATTTTGTTTTTTTAAATCTCCGCAAATTATGTGTTTGATATCCCGTGCATTTAATATATTTCATAGTTCCTCGGTGCAAAAATCTCTAATAGGTTTATAAGTCTCTAAATTGTTCAGTCTTTTTCGGGCACGTATTATCTATGGAATCGCCTATCTTTGTTTAATCGGCGAAACAAAACAATAAAACTTTATCACCATTGCAATACCCCTTTACACTCTGGTCATTCCATAAACAACACAAAATTAACAAAGTCAACACAACAACTGCTAACAACGTCCATTTCAATTTATCAAGCTCTTCAATTATTTCCGTCGTTTTTAAGGCATTCGTAGCACCTCGTAGCAGCGTAGTACCGTAGAGTCTTAGTACCGTAGCATCGTAGCACCGTAGCATCGTAGTGTCGTTCTCATTAAGCTTGAAAGGCGTCTAGACTGCTTAATCACAGTACTAAACATTAAATAAAAGATTTTGAAAGAAATCCAGTGGTGATTTGATTTTATCTATTTCTTATACGAGTCTGCGTTCAGTATTGCTTGCTTATAACATTTTTAAGGATGTGAAATGTTGTTTTGAGAGAAGTTGTCTTGTAAACATTGTATTAGTTTTGTTGTTTACTTGACCGTATCCGAAGAATGTATAGGGTCAGCGCACTATATAATTTTCGAGTTGTTAAGAACATTGAGGTTTCAATACACGGGTTCAATTTAATTTTGAATGATTTTTTTTGTTCATATTAAAATATGGTTTACCGAAGTCAGGTGTTTATCCCAAATAATGACTGTATTATAAGCCCTGCGAGTTGCGACATAAGGGCAAAATAACACCACAAACATACTTCATTTCCTAAAATACACACGAGACAACAACTGCGTACTTAAGGAAACTAACATGAACACAAGAAAAACTACACACCGAAACTCGAAATCTCGGACGCGGAGAAATGACGTTGTCACGTGTCTCTGCGAGATTTACGCGCGGACCGACCACCGTGACACTTGTAACGCGCTGCCCTCACCTCCCCCTTGCTCCCTCTCCCCATGCCTTCACTACCGCTCCCCGCATGCACCCCCGGCCAACCGTCGATACTAATTAGATAAGGTCTCAGTTTGGCCCCGGTTTATGGGCCGAGAATTACGCCGGTAATAAGTTTTGTCGCGCGACAGCTCTGGCACGGGCCAATTTTGATGTTAATCTAACTTTTGATCTGCCGCCGAGGCGGCAAGTTTTTATTAGTGTTATGCTAGTTGAATGGGGGGTGTGACAGATGTGACGTCTTGGGGGTGATAACTGCTGTTATCTGGCGCTAACTGGTCAGAGAGGCATGTTTGTATATGGAGGGGAATGGTTTCTGAAAGATTCTGGAGGTTAAATGAGAGGGTAAGGGAGTAAACTAGTCAATAGAGAGTGATCGGCATCACCCATGAACACAGACAATATCTCGAAAGGGAGACGTCTGAATTTCACGAAAGTTATTTGTTTTCCAATGGCATAAAATTTCGTAAAGATGCCAGGTTGCATAAATTATAGGAATGGTAAAAGAGGAAGCGACTTACTTGGTATCAGTTTTACCTAAAAAGGAGAAGAGATAAAAATTAGGATTGAGGAATCCCAAGGAGAGAAACTATTTATTATTATTAAAGTAGTTCAACTAACCCAAAAACTTAGTTATATAATACTAATATGAACAGATTCCTGAAATTAGGAAACACGTAGAATACTAACGACAACACTATCCAACTTTACCGTATCAAGGCACTAATGTTACGATGCAAGTTTAGAGTAGACATATACGTTGAGAATATTATGTAAATCTTTCCCGAGTTCCCAAATGTTGGCCAATCATACTTATTTTTACGGGTTTAATTTTTTTCGGTCTCACATCATCCCAACCTGTAACGAAAATTCGTGCGACGACCAAAAACTCGTCTCGAACTTGCAACCTATGTTATGGCAGTGAGCTTGGTTACCAGCTACGCTCTAAAGACTGAATGTTAATAATACAATTTCCAATATTACACAAATTCCAGGGCCCCTTCATACGTCCACAATGCTTCTTTTTTGCCCCCCGAGGAATGAGCCGAGGTACAAATTAATCTTTCGAACAATGCCCCGTAGTAAGTGGTCCTTTCGCCCGTAGTATTGTTTGCCAAGTGAGCGGCTTACACGGCGCTGTCCTGTTTGCTCGTTTAATTTATTCGGCAAATAGCCTCAGACGCTGTGGGATTGTTGAGATAATGGGGCCCGAGTGATCCACGCTTGGATACCGAGGACGTGTGAGAGGAAGGTGTTAAGGTCCTGTGAACGGTTAACACGAGTGACCGTCTCAACGTCTAGTGGGGTTTGAACATAATTCGAGTGAAGGCGTAACTGTGACGAAAGGAAATAATTCTCAGTTGCTGATATTATATATGTAAATTCTTTGCTTAACATCAGGCGAAGTGTGGCTTACCTACATCTTAAGCATAAATGATGTGCAAATATTCATATTTTTGCTTGAACAAAGAAAGACATTCAATGGTACGTTGCTGGAATTTACGATAAAATAATAACTGAAAACTAAAATTAGTCAATTTAAATTCATTATTGCGGTAACAGCCAAATTGAAATAAATCTGGCAAACACCTAAGTACACCGCAAACGAGAGTCAACAATCAAAACACCAGTTAAAGCAGAATTTATTGTATACAAATGTTGACCAATTAATTTCGTCGCTATCCCGTCGTCTGTCACTGGGGCTAACCCATTTCTCTAAGGCCCGCGTTCGACTCTGGGCAAAAAGGTGACGTCATATTAATCATTCCATTATGGGTGTGACAGAATCTATCAATTACTCTATTGGAGGGCTGGAACGATCAATCATGCGAGTTAAATTCGAGTAGTGCCTTGTTGTATTCCGCGGGGGGTAATTATGTGACAGTCTTGAAACTCAAAGACTCGGAGCATGGGAGAGTAGTGAACGTCATAATTGGGTTTGCATAAGAGAATAAGATGGGGATGTTTAGTGCATTAAATTAAGGGAAACGACTTGCCAAATGATCTTTTTATATTTTCAATGGCATACATTTTGTTTTCAAACAATTGCTTTTCCAAAATCCTAAGTAGAATGTTTTCTATACTTTTATTTTGTAACAGTTTCATTTCTATGAAATAATTAACAATCAACAATCAACCATAAAAAACTAGATTATTAACAAAACATTAAAATTTTCACGCAAAAATCCCTCCGCAGCATCAAACAATCACCATTCTCATGCTCAAATACGAAGTACGAACGTAGTATAACTCATATCCGCAAACACTCAATGTGAGAGACGACAACACCTCTACGTAGAGCACCCTGCACGACACGTAGCCGCTACCGAGCCAAGTAGAGTTCCATAATCGGTGCGGAATTCGTCACGTAGCATGCAGACAGGGTTAATAACGGGCAAGTGTCGCCCCCTAGCGGGACCGGCTTGTAATTGGCGAACAATTCCCTCTCAAATATTTATACGTGTGTAGAGTCATACGTAGAGGTGCTAGAGACGTTTTCTGGACTCTACATTTGGCGTTGCATGGAATGTAATTGAGACGGTTGGGTGTGAGATGGGTCTCATTTTCGAAATGATATGTGATACTTATTTGGTGGGAAATGTGAGTGGAGTTTTTATGTTTTGTTATTTTTAAGCATTAGATTTTATTTGTTTTTCTGTGAAGAATGATGATTTATTATATTTTTATTTTGTCATTAAAGATATTTAATATGAATCAAAATATAAAACTAGTATATCAAAACAGAAAAGTGAAAAGAAAATATGAAATTACATTTAACCGTTGACCCATATAAATAAAACAGAAACGTGAACCCCTAGTCCCATCAATTAAACAAAGCGGTGTCGAACTAGGTGTGATATTAATAAAACCCGCTCCCCGCGAATCCACCCCGACTTAATCCGACAATATCTTCCATCTCGATGCGATGCACAGATTAAAAAGGTAAACACACCGACCTCGTTCATTTCAAAGTGCGCCCCGCTCTGTTTACATTTGCATGAGAATCGTATGTTTTTCGCCGGTCGAATTCATTGTGCCGGATAATCCCGGGGACCTCCGCTCCGGACGGTCCGTGCGGCCGTGTCGGCGATACGTTCCGGCCGGACAAACACGGGTCGATATCCGATACCGTCCGGATCAACCGTGTTGATTGGCTCCTGCGATACTGCTGGGTGTTGCGGGAGCTGTTGGTCACTCGGCGCGCCGTGTTTGCACGCGTATGATCTTTTTTGCGGCAAATATTTGGACTCGTCTTTTGGGTGCAGATTTTTGTGTGCACGTTTTTTTTCGTTCTGTGTTTGATTGGGATTTTTCAAATTGGAGTGGTGAGGGAAGTTTTGTTTTATTTGTAGCGTTATTTTGTTTTTATTTAATTAATCTAATGTGGTCATTTTCCAATATAATTTTTACATTATATTATTGTTGAATCATCGTTTATATTGTAACCATTAATATGCGTATCAACTTCTTGATTAGCACCTAATTTGAATGATAAGGTTAGACATCACACTGCTTGCTCTCTCGTAAACTCCACAAATGAACTGTTAGAAAATTCATGTCTACTTCGCGAACAATTATGCATGTTTTACTTTCTCATATTCTGTTCTGCAGCGGTCTTTGTTACATCCCATTACAATGGAGCATTAAAATAAAATATCATTAACTCAGAAAGTCATGCTTGCAAACACAAAATGTACGTTGTATTTAGTATATGGTATTCGCGTGGTTGTCTTTTTTAAATTGAGCATATAAAGTCAGCATTTTTAGCCGTAATAAGCAAACTATTAAACTTTCACCAGGGATTGGTGCACACAGTGCATCATAATAATGTGAGAAAAATCATTTAAATAAATACACATAAACAGTCACATCATAGTCGTAACCCGAAACTAAGATCTAGTCGTTATGTCATGGGAATCAGAAACTACGAGAGACTTTTCGGTCTCACAAACACCCACCCGAAAGAAATGCCTATGGTTCACATAAATATTTGTTTCGGTGCGGGGATCGAACCCGCGGATTCTCTTTTCACAGCCGGCGTCTAACCAACAGCTCCACGGAGGCTATAATTTATTTGTGAACATGGTACTTTACTTGTCTCTTTTTTCTTCTCATTGGTATCATTTTAATATACGAGTAGAACATCTTAAAAAAGTAAAGATTTTACACACATCACTTTTTGTCTGGATTTTTAGAGTAACACCAAAAAGGTGTTCAAAATACCAGTAAAATATCTCAAGAAAGTGGAGCTTTCACAACATCTCGGCGTACTTGCGAGGCAGTCTCTATCGCGTCTTTGAGTAATACATGACACCGGCGCACTAGATCGCGAGATCACGCTTTAAAATTCCCTTGGGCGGTGCGATTCTACTCTTCTTTGAGCGTCGGTTCAGTTGCGAGCGGTTAGAGACACTGCCTCGGTAGCGTAGTTGTACTACGGTACGATTACAAAGTTGAAGTCTCAGTTTCGAATCCCGGGTCGGGCAAAGTGATATTGGATTTTTCTATTCACTATCAGTTCGAAGTCAGAAATTTGTGCCCGATCTGGCGATAGGCTCGCCCCCTGTGACATTGTGGGAAGAAATACATAAGGCGAAACGTGAGTATTCTGGTTACACCTCTGCCTACCCCTTAAAGGCGTGATGTTTATGTATATGTATATGTAGAGATTACCAAAAGGTGCTTTGTTTATGTTTTTTTTTAATTTTCGGGCAAAGTTAGGCTTAAATTTTGATGTACAGATAATTTTATACAAGGTGACATTGACAAATGGTATTTGATTTAACCCACATGTTTCCCATCACCTTAGGTGCCATAATACGACATTCTAACCTACTTTTTACATTCTAACATAATTTTCTAGGTTAAATTTTTATTCATTTTGATTTTTAATTTACCGACGTTTCGAAAATTACAGCTTGCGCAGTTACGGGGCGGACTAAAAAATATATAATTTTATTTAAGCATTTTACATTGCTTGGACTTAAAAAAACTATTATGTATCTAACGTTATTATGCTAAGACACAATTTTTTATTGTATAAGACTAATACAAATATTGCCTCTAGCTCAGATGGCTGTTCAACCGTGGAGGCTAACTTTACACGCTCCAACGCCTAGACTGAAAATTGCCGGAGGCTATTTAGTTCGTAAATCTATCTAGATCGCCTTGTCTCCTTTCAAATTTATATTCTGGCATTTATAAGCTGGAAACACTTTTATGACTACTTTTGGATTGCAGGTGTTTACAGGCGGACATCTATACATATAATTTTTTAATTGATCGATGATATTTAATTGAGCATATTTAAATGCCCATCCAATACCTCCTCCTATCCTTTATCCTTCCTGCTCCCCTCCCATTTTGATGGTCTAGCAACACATCCGTGATCCAAGTGTTGTGGATGTTCATGGGTTGTAGTGATCACTTACTATCAGGTGACCCGCTTGCTCGTTTGCCGGAACTACGTTATAAAAAAAAAACAAAATTATATATATAAGAAAAGCTATCATCAGGGGACTGTATGAACAAAATAGAACCCAAAACAATGATTGTTAGAATTTTTGTCTGTTTGACTATTTGTCTGTGCGGTTGTGCGCGATGATCTGAAAAACGGCTTAACGGATTTCGATAATAATCAAATATATTTAATTAATTGAGTCACCTACTTAGATTGTTAATCTTTTACGTACACATAGCAGATATTTCATAGAATAGCTATAGTTTTATGAATGGATAGACTGATATACAGACGAGGATAGACGAGGATAATGTGCAGTGGCGTGCAATTATCATTGTACATATACAGCAGAAAACTGCTATGGGTTGGTTATAACAACAGGGATATAATTCATATCTGTTTTTTCTAATACATACATACAAATACAATCTCTCACCTGTACCCTAAATGGGTAGTGAGAGGTGTGTGTTATTAATTCCACCAACAATTCACAGAACTCATTACGTCCCAAATGTGATAGAAAGCAAGCCTATCGCCATATTGGGCATAATTGTTTATACCAATAAAATTAGCCGAGGTTCGTGTTCAGAGACCGCATTCATAACAGAAAACTCTTTATTCTGCTATATGTAGCTTTAGTTTTTTTATTTCAATTATCCATTACTAGAAATTTTCTTTAAATATTAGATAAGCCAATCGCTACTCGCTGGCACTACACGCGCGTCTCAAATCTTTCTCCCCTTTCCTTATCGTACATGACGCGCGCCCGGGGGGCCTATTCGAGCGTATTGAAGCACGCTCGCTAATTGAGTCGAGTGGAACTTGCTAGGTGATTCGGGACGTGAAACAAACCTAATTTTACGCATATTTTGTCTCGATCATTACTCGCGGAACTCGTGTGCCCGTTCGATATTTTGTCGAGCGATTGTAAATTTTCACTTTTTATGCGTTGTTGTGGGGTTATGTGGGGGAGTATTTATGGTACTCAATAGTAAATTTGTCGGTGTTAGATACTTTTTTTTAATTTATTTCAGTCTAATGACAAACTAAATGGTTACTCAGTTTCTGGTCACTGATCTTTTTTTTAAATCACAATTTAACCATACACGTTGACAGCCAACGTTTTTATTGTGACCTAATTACTCCACCTACCAAGTAATCATAACAACAGGATTCGCGCTACCAATAAAAAAATACATCTACCTCATACTGATGACTATCCATACGTACATATAGCGGTGTCAACGTATTTCGGCGGCACTTCCAGCCAACGTATTTATTGTGAACGCTGACAATGGGCGCGTTTATGTACGGAATAGTGTTTCCTACGGCGTCACGGACGGTTCGCACTTGACGAAGGGACGGACCGGACCGATGGAGTAGGGTTGCCATGACGATGATTTTTTTTTCTATATTTTTTACCTGCCAGTAATCTCTCACTTTCTCATTTTGACCGTATACTTTAAAGGCTGGCAGCGTAACTAGGTATTTTACGTATTTCGGGTGATTATAAGCCGGAGGTGACCACAAATATTCGACTAGTTTATTGCGTATTTGTTAGAACACAAAAAGTTTATGAAACATACTTATTACTTATACGTTATTTTTTTAATTAACCTCATGCTGAAATGTTACCGTCATGGACAGTATACTCGTATATCTATTTCAAATCACCACTCGTTTTCGATTACACAACATAGACCCATTTTTTCATACAGTTTTATTTAAAAACGCTCTTCTCACCAAAAATATATACAGCCTCAAGCCAACATCAACCACTGCTTATCCCAAATATCAGCAAATCCCCAATCTGTCGCAATCTTTCGCCAGGTGACAGCCCTGACGCGGCGGGCGAGTTTCAAATCGCGATAAATACGTTCGGCCGACCCTTTATTGAGCCGCGCGCGGGTCGCGGGTTCAATTTGTTGGGACCGCTTTATGTCCGGACCCTAACGTGATGTACGCGCCCGCGATTGATATAATTAAATTAGTTTTGCGGAGGTTTTTTTTCTGTAGATCTCGATTTGCCTTTTCGTGAAGGAAACCTTGTGGTGGGAAAGTTTTTTTTTTATAGTCACGGGGTGTTGGATGAGATTGTTATTATTGGATTTAAAAAGAATGTGAGATACCTTGGCAGAAAATTTTCATACTTAGATATGTCCAACAGTGAATATTTAAGTTGATGCAGTAAGCACGTAGCGTGAAGGACACAATGCTGATACAGCAAAGATTTTCAAGTGGAGGTCCCACATCGACAAGCCAGTATCGAACGTCCATCCATACGGTGGTGAGTACGACTTAATAAAGGCTGTAGAAAGATGCTGGATGGAACCCACTTCAAACAACTTACCATGGAGATTGGGGAAGGCCCATGTTCACCAGTGGACTTCATGTGGCTAAAGGTGGTGACGACGATAGCGTCGTAAAATTTTAATCAATTTTGCTTTCGCAAAGTCTTTGAGCAGGGGTGGTAGCAGTCGCTTATTATCAGGCCGGCTGCTAACTCATGTGCATACGTAGGCATTAAACATGAATAAGTACTGAAATAATGAGCGTGTTCTTGCCAAAATAAAACGCTAAACAAACAAGTATATGAACTCATTTACCCATTCACCAACCGTGGCACAACGGGCCGGCGTAATAAAGCAAGAGGGATTATGATTCGAAAACTTTTTTATGAGCCCAAAAAACGCCCTCACTTCGCACTTTGGACGTCGTAAAAATTATCAGAAAAAAAGAAGAACGTAATAAAAAAGTTTAGCGACGAAAATCGTGTTTCACAGTCTTTTAAAGTCAATTTATGAAACTAAAATCTAGACGGACGCGTAACCGATTTCGTTTCGGAAATTTGTACCCCTACCCCTCCACACCCCTTCGCGCTCCTACCACTACGACTTATTTTATGAAGGCTCAAAAAGTTTAGCGATTAACTCGGAACGACTTTGTTGGATTATAGTTTTTAATTAACCGAGAGAAAACAGCGTCGCCGCATTGATGGGTTTATGTTAAAGTTTTAATTTTTACAACCCCCCCCCCCCTCCCTAAATTTCCCCCTTCGACCTCCCCCGAGGCTTAAACGTGAATTTAAGCCGAAATAACAAATTAGTTAAACGGTCCGTTTTGCTCGTTAAACTATTTTTGGTTGCTGTGAAAATATAGAAAAATATATGAATATTTTTGTGACTAAATGGCGTAGACTTTTTAGAAAAAAAAAAGTTGTTCAAGAGCAGTAATGGTTCCCTGTGTATAACTGAGAGCATCTGTGTACCAATAACCAACTGTATGTAACATGCAAATAAAACTGTGATATTGGGTCGTGACCACAATTTCACACTTTCTATTATTAATTACAACTCAGAAATTTTACAGAATGAGGTTTATGTTTCAGACTGATATTATGTTGCTAAATTGGTAGTAAATAGAAAAGTTATTACGGATGATGCAAGCGCACTGCTCGTCAATGGCATAAAATGTTCCATATTATGTCGCCCGCTGCCATGTCGCCATCATAGTTTTCCGACTTGCGATGACAAAAAGTCGCCGACATTTGCCGGCGGGCCGGTGGTTTTGGTGTGCAGTGCGCTTTAGCACAACTCATTATCATAAGACGTATTTTCTCTCTGAAATATGTTCAAAACAAATATGCAACGTTAAATTTCATCGCTTCACCGCCGCATGAGCGTATGGTTCATACACCGGATTTGCCGGATTGTCGAATATTTTTTATCAAAATGTAAAGCGCACGCAACACCACCGTAGGCGCCGTAATGAGCGCACACTCCCAACTCGGCCGCAAAACAAAGGAGCTAACATTAAGCTGAGTACACACTGGCGTTAATCCGCTCCGGTTGTAAGTTGTAATGCGCCCGACCGCGTCGAAAAGTTGAGCTATGCCCGCCGTCTCGCGCCCTCTTGATATTAAACCGGTTTAGTGCGGTTTATACCGGCTTTATTATATTAGCGCGTCGACGCTTCGCTCTGAATTTGGCGGTTTAATTAGTACCGTTGCGATATGAATGGTAGGTGGTGCGGAGTGTTTAGAGTGCGCGGATGATATTAAGGCGATGGATTTATTTGATGGCCCGACAGATTATACAGGTGGGTTTTGGCTGTTGCGACACGGTGCAAAATTAATCCGCGCGCCGCTCTCGCGCACGGCGACGTGTACGATTACTAACTCTATTTATACGCGATATTAAACGGGTGTTGATGGGTTTCGCTTTCGGTATTGAGTTAGTGTTGTAATGTTGGTATGCATATGATTTTTGTACTAAAGGTTTATTTTATTTCACGAGAGTACATTTTTACATCTAAAATGTTTTTTTAAGCGACAGAATATTATATTATGAAAAATATAATTTGAATAAGCTTATACGTTACTATAGACTAAAAAAAATAGTAAACACACTAATGGTTTATTTAGAATTATATCCTTTCACAAAACAAAGCGTTGTTAAAAGTATAAACTTATGCTTAGTTTATATTTATTGCGTCAATACTAAAAACAAATCTAACATTGTATAAAATTGAATAATCGTTCCAATGAACGAAATTCGCATTTAACGATACGGCCCGTCCATCCACGTTACCAACATTTTCCTCTTATTCAAATTTGTTTGGTAACTTTTTTGTTTACTTAGGCGCGTTTCTTGTACTTAGCTCCCTGGAAACCTACTTAAAAAACTGAGACGCTTACCATTTGATTTCAATATTTATTTTTCTCATTCAGTTTCGGTGCCAGGTGTGGGTTTTCACATGGAGTGTTTTGTGTAATTCACGAAATTGTGAGAGCATTCTGAGAGCAACTTTCATCGCTTTGCAAGATTTGGTTGAGGCGAAATGATTTATGGTGGAAAATATTGTTGGTGATGTCGCGATTTAATGTATAAAATTGTAGTTTGACACTTTCTGCAATATTTATTTTATAGTTGAACAATGAAATAAAAATTTTAGAGTACGTGTCCACGTCATTAGCGGAAATATATTCATGATTTTTTTTCCTTATGAATATGACTCGAATGTTGAAATATATGTCTTTAGTATTTTCTTTTTAATTGCGATACCATTTATTTTATCATGAGCAACTTTTAGCCAAACGAAATACACTGCTAAACCTAGACCTTCGTCAAGAATTTTTTTTACGATATTTCATCCATTGACTGACTTAAGTTTTTATTACTTTAATTTTCAAAATAACATCCCCTATACAATTATATTTTTTACGAAATTTGGTTTATTCGTGTCGTTTGGTTTAGTCGTCTTAAGTATTGACCACTAACTTCCTTGGTTTAATTGGGAGGTAGGATGTACTCTGTGGTCTATTACCACCTCGAAGACGTGCAATATAACCCAGTCCCAGCGTAAATGGTAATCCTCATTATGCCGACAAAATAATGCGCCGCCCTTGACCGTGCACCAACCATACATATTTACGAGTGCCGCGTCACGTATTGAGTTTTACGAACACCACGTATATAGCCCGCGCGAAGACGTTTAACGACTTTGTTTTCTAGTTCCAGGTACATAAAAATCTTCGGTTGTAAACGATCCAGTTTTATTATCCGCCAAAATGGTGTTATAAATTATTCTGGGATGTCTGCGGACCCGTTTATGTGTCCGGTTTTATATGTGAAAGAATTCTGGAGTATTCAGGCGATGGATGTGGTAATTACGTACTCATGTGATGTTTGTGGCTTGGTGTTTTGTATTGAGTGTACGAGTATAAGTGTGACTCGAGGGGGGTAATTTAATGCATGTAGTATATGGGATGTTTTTATTGGTTAGTTATTGTTTGATATTAGTTTGTTAGTACTGTATACTGTACTGTGTCAAGCATATATACGTCCCACTGTAGGGCACGGTCCTCCTCTGCAATCAAGAGTACGATTGACAGTGGTTTGATCATATAGCCCACCACTCTGGCCTAATGCGGGTTGGTGGACTTTTACATAGCATAGAAATTTATACAAATCGCTATGGTATGCAGGTTTGCTCACGATGTTTTCCTTCACCGTTATAGTGCGTGATGATTGACTATCAATACACACATGACTTCGAAAATTCAGAGGTGTGCCCTGTGTGTTTTGTAGTAGTTGAGTGAAAATCATGTCCATCCATCCATCCATCAGTCAAAGGAAGTCCACTGCTGAACATAGGCCTCTCCCAATGATTTCCACAGTGACCTGTTGGAGGCAGCCTGCATCCAGCGACGTCCCGCGACCTTTACCAGGTCGTCTGACCACCTAGTGGGTGGACGTCCCACGCTGCGCTTTCCGCTTCGTGGCCTCCATTCGAGAACTTTTTGGCCCCATCGGCCATCAGTTCAGAAAATAATGTAGTCGGAATTATTTTCATATTACTAAAAATAAAATATAATAGGAGATTAATGACGGCTCGTCAATTCCGGAATAAGAATATAATAAATTCACCATAATCATTATTTACCATAGTAAGTCCAGTCTTAAAATAGCCAATGTTTTGAAAAAACATTTCTTCCTGTAAAACATATTAGCTTTAATATCAATTAAAGCCCCTTATTAATTACTTTCCAGCAACACAAACAAATAACACAATAAGCCCTCGAAAACTGTTCACGACACGTGATTTATTAACAAGCAACGGACGCCAATGCAGGCACTATATCTTTCGCTAAACGCAGAGTGAAGTCGGGCGGCTAATATCCTATTGGTGCAAGAACGCTTATAAAGGTCCTGCCATATAGCGAGCGGGACGAGACGGTGACGCGACGCTCACGGGTCGCTTCGAGTTGTAATAGATGATATGAAAACACGTAACACAGGGCGGTCACGCCGAAGGCGGCGGCGCGATGGTGCTGTGTGACACGTTCATCACTAACCAGCATAATCTACCTTAAGTTAGTGTGTGACGAAATTTAGAACTACATACAAATAAAATTAAAATATATATATTTTACGCAATGTTTGTTAACATGTTAAAATGTTATAAAATTTGAAGAGAGAACAAAAAATATTATAGCACGCACAACAGCGCTTTCGGCGGCAGAACAACTGATCACGCCACGTAAGCGACGCGTCGCCGTCTCGTACTGCCCGCTGTGTGGCGAGACCTTTATAATACAGAGTCGGCGAGACTCTCGACCGAGCGGCCTGCGCGTGTGCAACAAGCCCTACATTTGTTTACATTACCGTTGAGACTTGAAATTGAAAATATTACGGTGCGCGATACATTGGCTTTATTGAATTTTCCCGTTTATGTTCCTGATACTGACTAGTCGGGTGTTTATGCGTAAATACTGAGGCATGGATGATTTGAATTTTATCTATGGGTTAAGCGTGTATAATATTCTTAACGGTATTTATTTTATGTGTTTAATGTTTTTCCTAGACATTTAAAGGGACTCTCTCTTTCTCTCTCTGCAGCCACAAGAAGTCCACTACTGAACGTAAGCCTCCTTCAATTATTTCCAACTGCCGAGAATTTCCACTTTTCTCTTAAAAAAATATAAATAGATTATACTGGTGTTTTTATAAAGTTCAGTTTTGCTTATGGTATTGTGTAATAATGTTAGGACAGTCATCTTATTGTATTGTACTTGGTAACTGTTTGTTTTTGTATAACAATGTACTTGTATACTAGTCTTCTGTACAGTACACAACACACTCACACGGACACTTTTTCAACCCTCTGTCTGGACGGTATTACGTTTACCATCATGTGCAGTCACTTTGCCTTGCTAGTTAAAAAAAAACACGTGTCCCTGATCCTTTGCTCTAGAGTAACCACAAATGAATATAAACAACCTTTAAACTTGTAAATAATAACTGATAGTTTTCGAGTTCGGCTTCTAAAAATAAATAATTTTTGATAGCAACTTAAATTATTGAAATATCTTTCAATCGTTGCCCCGAGCTCGCAATAATATGGATATAGCAAGACACAAGAGACGAATCAATTAGTCATTCATTTATCTCTCAATGACTCCCTCGGTGACTCAGTTCTACTTCGGTACGATTACAAACCTGATGTCTCTCAGGCTCGAATCCCGGGGCGGGCAGATTGATATTGAATTTTGTTTTTCATTTATCAGCTCGAAGTCAGCAAGTCAAGTTTGGCGACTAGTTCGTGGACCGACATAAAGAAAGCGAAAACGTAGGTCTCCTGGTAGCACCTCTGCCTATCCTTACTGGGACAAAGGCGTGAGTTTATGTTTGTATGTATGTACATTCATCTCTTACTATCTATATCGTCTACTATCTTTAGCTCCCTCTTTTGAAGAGGTTTTGTTATAATCAACCGCCACAAATAGGGCTGTCAAGTTCTCAATATTGCGAGTAAACATCTCGAAGTAAAAGTGCTAAATGTGCCGTTTCTGGCGTCCATCGCGTATATTATCTCGTTTGGGGCAATGGGCCCTAATGCGGGCCATTACTCGGACTAATGTTAATGTGTTTGTTAGCAAATTGCCGTGTGCCGGTGTGTCGGTCGTTTTGCAAAATGACCGGTGTTGAATATGTGTCATTGTGCATGGTATTTGTGTTTGACTGCGACGCTGGGTTTGAATTTCATTCCTTGCGTTTCATTTTTTTTGTAGTTATTAATGTAGTGTGCTGTTTCATTGGTTTTTAAGTGTAACTGCTTAGATGCAATGTTTATTTTCTATGAACTTCCAAACTTTGGGTTTCCACCAAAATTATTTTTATGTAAGTTTTTATGCTTTCTTTTTTGAATCATTTTTAAGCAATTCTGTTAACAATGTCTGAACTGTCTTTATAAGGTAATTTCGTTGTCATAACTACAAAAAGCATTTGATTTTCTTGTATAATCTGTAGAAAAAATGTTTTTTACTGTCTTCTGTATATTTAATGAACGTCTTTATACCTTACACTATCCCTAAACCAAATAATCTAGCACTCATATCGACTAGCACAATAACGTACAAAAGACATCAACGCGTCCACACCGTCAATATTCGCGGCCACACAAACCCCGAACCGTAACGCGCAACGTTGCATATATTTAAATGTTGTTTTATCCCGGTGCATGTGGATATCGCATTACCCGGATATCCGTGCGGCGACCGCATGCGGCCTGCGTCCGACCGGGTCCCGTCGCATGGTTTTAATTAACTAAACGTTTTAAGTTGTATTCGCGCGTTCACTTAATTAACTAAACACCGGAATGAGCCGCGCATCGTATTTGCGTTCGTGTGCGTGAGCGTGTTTGTCGCTTAATTGGGTTCGTGGTGCATTATCGGACTGTTAATTAAAATGCAGTCAAGATTTTTCATGTATTTTCTAATGGTTAATTAGCTGTATTTGTTAGATTCCTTTAAGTTTTATTAATTGTAGGAAAAAGTAGCTATAGATGTTTATTTATAATGCAAAAGGTAATCACTAATTTGATATGTTATTTATAATGAATGCACGAATATCGAATAAATTTTAAATATTTTTTTATGCCATATTTTATGTTACCACAAAAATTATAATTAGGAAGATATTTTAAATAAATAAATTTATCTAAGGAATTAGAATGCATAAAAGTGACATACGCACAACACCCGCTTCTATTCACTCAACTCATTTAGAACCACACTAACTCTAAACAGCGCAATTCACACATGCAAACAATATCCGAAACTCCAATACTCGGATATATCCACCACCCACTAAAATTAACACAACGCATCCCAATTGCTTCTTCGCACGCCGACATCAGCTTACCGGTCGAATTATATTAAGTAGAGACTTGGTAATGCGTAACCGCGTGATATCCGAACGTATTTAATTACAGTGCGGTGTTTGCGCGATTTGATTACATGATTACAGTGTAATTAAAGCTGATTGAAGCTGGCGGGACTCGGGGTGAGAGGGGGGGGGGGGGCGTGTTGTACTGTCTGCTGTTATTACGTCTAATTTGACTCGGTTGCGTCCGGTTTGCGTGACGTCGCTTGTTTAGATAAATATGGTGTGTGTATGCAAATAACTATATGACCTATATGGCCTAACGACTCAAAATCGTACTTTCGATTGTAGAGGAGGCTCATGCTCTGCAGTGAGACGTATCTAGGGTGATACAATACATTACAGTACAGTATATCATCATCATCATCAGCCCATTGCAGTCCACTGCAATAACTGACAACTGACTGCAACTGACCTATGTCTATAGGTCTCTCCCAAAGTACGCCACTGAGCCCGATCTGCTCCTTTATGCATCCAGTACAGTGTATGCAAATAGGAACGTACATTAAGCTGTATAGACTAAATGCTTAACACAAACCTGTTCTATTTATTCATACGTACATATACATAGTCAGTATGATATATTAAACTGTATCGATATCAGCTCATATAGGTCCCAATGGAGAATACGGGCCTCCTCTACAATCGAGCGTATGATTGAGAGGGGTTAGATCGTATAGTCCACCACGCTGGCCTAGTGCGGGTTGGCAGGATTTTACATACCATAGAAAATTTTCCGAATCTCTATGTTTTGCAGGTTTCCTCACAATCATTCCAGCTATCTATCACGACTTACTACGTTTACCATCATATTAATTTAGTTGTCAACCCTGGTTCAATACAAATAGATAACTTAACAACATTATTTCATGATTATTGGCGCAATAATAATCCTCGGTCCCATGTTGGCACGAAAATAACTAACCGTGGGTGGCCCTGGACGTCAACCTACGCAGACATACAGACAGTGTCTTTTAAATGTACAATGTTTTCTCATTATATTTTTCTTTGTAGAGTCAAGATAATTACGAATAAATATGTAACTTTCAATGTGAGCTGATTTATACCTTCGACTTCTCATTTTAGTGAGACTATTTATTATGTAAATAAATTACCGCTACGCCATATGGTATGGTACATTGGGTTCGTGTAAATACTTATTGATATTAGTTCTCTGTTCTTTGAAGAAATGAGTAGAATGATGCATGCAAGGATACATTTACACAACTTTTTTATGTGATAGCCGTAATTTCCATTCACAGCTTTGACATACATAAAGTGACACTTATATACCCAAATAGTTTAGCTAATTTTATAAGTGCCACTAATAATTTGCCGAGCATACTTCACCCTAACATATCCGCACACAATAAAGTCCATATCGGGAAAGGTCGTGACTACACAAGAATGAATTATAAGACATAACATTACCGCATCCCACCAATCACACGGCAAATCCCCTCGAGGCCTCCCGACGGTAAATCACATCAACTTAAAGTTCCACACGTCGATAAGAACATCGTAAATTTCCCGGCGGCACGCGTTCATCTCTGGAAACTTTCTAATATTTAAAAGCAAAGTTTACACACGGCCTAACGAATATGAAAAAGGTTGTATTTCGTGCAGTCGTGAGGTTTTCTTTTTACTTTTTTTATCCACTCACGAAACTTTGTTTCGGCCGACGTGTACAAGTGTAGGCAAGCTTAAGGTACCTTACTGAAGTTTTAAGCTGATAAAACAAAAAATCGCAAGTTTCCAACTTGGCGTTTTTTATACACTGGGGATGTCTTTTTTGGTGCAAACTTATTTTTATACTAGGTCTTGTGTCGTGAAATTAAACGCTAGCGTTTTAAGTTTTTTTTCTTTTTTTTTATTACTTTGTGTTTGCTGTTGTGAAGAAATGTTGTAGTTGTGACATGGTAGAGTGAAGCAGTGTAGAAGCTTATTTGAGTCATGGAGTATGAGGAAATTGCAGATGTAAAAAAAACAGAATTGGAAAATCATCAATATTATCAGCGAAGCGTTGTTTTTCCCAGTACATATATTTACTGGTCTATTTTAATAAATAGCCCCGTTTTTGGATTTTTTTTTTAGCCCATATACGTCGCACTGCTGGGCATTGGCCTCCTCTACAATCGAGAGAATCGATTGAGAGTGGTTAGGCCAAATAGTCCACCACGCTGGCCTAGTGCGGGTTGGCGGACTTACATACCGTAGAAATTCTATAAAATCGCTACGGTATGCAGGTTTCCTCACGATGTTTTCCTTCACCGTTTTTGCAATTACAATTTATTTATAATTTCGAAACAAAAAAATGGATTTAATCTTGCACTATTCTAATCGAGGCTGGTGATAAATCGATACCGTCTGAAGAATTTTCGATAGAGACGTAGTGCTGTCACACCTAGACATATGGAACGTAAACGACGTGTCTTACTTTGCAAATATATACAGCCCGACGCGCGTAGTAATTGGCAGATCGTATTTCTCATACTATTATATAAAATTTTATTCCAAGGAAACATTAATAAATTATAATATAAAAATAATTACGAAGTGAGCGAGCGTAATGGAATCCCAAGTATTAACTTGTAATTCATGGTGTTTGGGGTTACTACTGTCCATGAGCGATCGTACCGGTTACTGTCAAGCGAATGGCATGCTCGTCTTCGCATTCTTCGCTATAAAAATACATTCAGAACTTATTGTTTTCATTTAAGAGTTCATTTTCTGCAGTGTTTCATGTAACTTAAATCGCATATTGTGTCTTACATATATAAGCATGAAATAAATTGCAATATATTTTAACATACATAACATACATAAACACACGCCTTTTTCCCCGAAGGGGTAGGCAGAGGTGCTACCAGAACACCCACGTTTCGCCTTGTATATTCCGTCCCACGATGTGATAGGGGGCGAGCCTATCGCCATATCGGGCACAAATTCCTGACTCCGGGCTGATAATGAATAGAAAAATCCAATATCACTTTGCCCGACCTGGGATTCGAACCCGAGACCTCAGCTTTGCAATCATACCGTAGTACCACTACGCCACCGAGGCAGTCATATTTTAACAGGTTCCAAATTTAAATTTCAACCCAACATCGATACCAGATTACATCGATATGTACACAAATTGCAATCGATTATTCGATTACCTGTTCGCAACTCTACAACCAATCCGTTCGACAGGGAGCGTTTGCGAGATAAATGCGGTCATACGTTACGCACCGCTTTTGAAGCGAGAAGTGGAGGGAGAGAGGGGGGAGTGAAGTAGAGAGGGGGAGTACCTCGCGGCGAATACGAGATTCCACGCGTACGGCACATTTGAATACTGTGTATTAGTGAATGGTTTGATTTATAACCGGCGCGACGACAGCCGTCTTGCGATTTATCGGTGGGAGGGTACGGTACTATTGCCAAAGCATAGTACTTACTTTTTTTTTTCTGTATTAGTTTGTGAATGGTTTCAGCTTAATGATGCACTCAATGGCCTTGTTTATAACCGCATAAATATTTTATATTAGTACTGAGGGAGGAATTAATTCGGTTTTCGTACATATGTACATATGTCATTAAAATAGTAAATTATTTTTAAAAAAATTTTATCCAGAAGTTTTTTTGAAAATGCATTTTTAAAATACACAATTAGAAATTCGTGAATGCACTATAACTAATTCTGATTAGACCTCAGCAAATATTCATAAAAAATAGCATGACATACCAAACCTACAAAAAAAAGTCACATACGACTTGACCTACCACATCTCAAGCAACTACGTAACACACACACACACACACACACACACACACACACACACACACACACACACACACACACACACACACACACACACGCACACACACACACACACACACACACACACACGCCGTACATTGCCGCATATTGGCGGTGCGGATTCCGTATCACTGTTTTACGAATGCGTTCACCCATTCCGCCGGTCTTAAAACGTCTCGGCACATTTAATGTTCCCGTGATTTATTTAATTCGGAAATATTTTTTGCGAGAAAGCACTCTGCCGACGGAATCCATCGTGAATTTGTTATTTGCTTACGATATTTCCACGCGATGTGTGGTGTTTTGGGAAATTCTTTTCAATGTTTGACGCGGTGTAATATATTTTTTGGTTGACAGATTTTTGTAGCACTTTTCTTCGGAAAACTAAATTTTGTGAAAATGGAAAACATGTTTCGAATGTAGTTGGTTATGCTTGATGGTTATATTTGTATTTAAATCAATCCTTAGGTTAAATGATAACTTTGGAATTTATTTGAAAACAATAATAATAATTTCAGCGTAATTTTATACATCAACTCTATTTTAGCATCAACTATAGCACGAATCGTTTTACTTAACAACAATTAGCATATCAACAGAAAGCTAATAAAACAACAGTAATTTTCACCATATAGTTAAATTCATTTTAAAAATCAACAATACCAAAGATGAATGTACGCCATAAATCCCCGGGGACATTACGCCGAGTACACATCATTAAAACGCCACGCGGTACAAAGCGAGCGCAGTTTCGGACAATCGTAAAATAAGCGGACCGCATTACCGCGTCTAATAAGTATGACAAAGGGTCGCGGAGTGCGAGCGTGATACATAACACACAAACAGTAGTTTACTGTACTGAACTCTACCAGCCTATATACGTTCCACTGCAGGGTGCGAGCCTCCTTCACAATCGAGAGTACGAGTGAGACGGGCTAGGCCCTATAGTCCACCATCACATACATATGTTCATAATATCTGTTTTCACAAGTGACTTTGTTCTTCAGAGCTATTTTCCCAAGATGTGATAGATAGGCTACGAAGATGAAATTGCCGCCACAGCGTATACATACGTCTTATACGGACAGCTGCATCCCCAAGAAGATGTAGATGCGTTGCCGGCCTTCAAAATGAGAACACGCGCGTGTTTTGAAGGTCGCTAGTTCTGCCAGCCTCCTTGATCCTTCATTCCGTAATTGCGTGAAGAATCATTAACCAACCTAACACGAGTCTGTACACATTCGGTACGGTATTTGACAAGCCCTGTACCACCAGGGACAGAGCAGTAATCTCACTAAGTCAAAATAATACCTATTAATACCCGATTGTGCGAAGCCCAATATAGTATAGTTCTACTAGACCAATGAGAGCACTGCGTTCAAAACAGTCTCTCTCAATCTCTCTCTTCAGACACAGGAAGTCTACTCTTGAACATAGGCGTCCCCCATAGATTGCCACATTGACCTGTTTGAAGCGGCCTGCTTCCAGCGACTTACTTTTCTTCTTTATATTAAACAGCCTCTGTATAGTCAAACTAATACCCAGGACCTGACTATCGACAAGTGTTCAGAACAGCCTCCATATTTATTGGGTGATACAGTGCTAATATAAATTAACACGGTTGTACACCGCAATTGCGTTCAGCGAACTCCACTGGTTTAGGCGCGTTTTGTAATTTAAGTTTCTATCTAATTAAAAGGTTTGGATTTATTTGTCGCGTATGGTTTTAGGACGTGGGTTAGTTAATTGGGTAAATATTTCAGTAGAGCGTTATAGTAATTTTTTTTTTCACATGTTTTTAAAGTAGTCCTCGTGTCGCATTTGTTTTATAAAGTACGTTTTTTATTGTTTCCCTACAATCGAGAGTACAATTGAGAGGGGTTAGGCCATATAGTCTGCCACTTTGGCCTAGTACGTAGACCACATATTAGGGGGGTATCAGAAACCAAAGAGACATTTCGGTCTCAAAACACCAAGATCCGAACAAAATATTTGTGGGTCACATAAATGTTTGTATCTTTGCGGCCAACTACGCAACGAAAGCTGTTATGCCGTAATGTTTCTCGTTCCTATATCCCACAGCTACTCATTATCTATATCTATTCAAAAATCAAGCAATAAGTCAAAATATACCTATATTGGAATAGGTATTGCGGATAAGCTGTTGAATTACGACACTGTTGCCATAAAACATTAATGTTTTATAATGTAATTCACTTGACCAACGTTTAATTAATGGGTCACTTTAAACACAGTTTAGTTACGTGAGCTTAAACATATCTGACACGCAATATTTTTTAACAGCAGCTTTAATAACTATAATCGCGTTCCTATATTGGCACGACATAACTCTTGCTGCCGCGTTTGGTTACGTACATTATGTGTTTGTAAAGGGCCAATTTTACTCCTAATTTTGATTTAATCTACAAGATCTGAAGTCGGGAAAGCCCTGCGGTTCTCAGGTTTAGTACTAAGGTGTTCGACGGAATTATGAATGCTCATCCAATCAATGCGACGTGTGTAACAATCTTTTAAATAGACTAGTAACGACGGTTTTCATGTAATGCTATTTTTCTCGAGTTTGTCCATTTTCCTGTCACGGAATAATAGTATATACATACCGAAACGTCACGCTTTTATCCCAGAAAAGGTAGGTAGAGATGCAACCAGGACACCCACGTTTCGCCTTGTGTGTTCCGTCCCACGATGTGATATGGCGAGCCTACCTCTATATTGGGCACAAATTCTTGACTCCGGGCTAATAATGAATAGGAAAATCCAATATCACTTTGCCCGACCCGGGATTTGAACCCGAAATCTCAGCTTTGTAATCGTACCGTGGTACGACTACGCCACCGAGGCAGGCCGGAATGATAGTAAAAATCTCGAAAATAACAATAAAAATTCAAGACATCAAAATAAATTCAAAAACAAAAAGAATTCACTCAATGAAAGTGAAACGCACTGAGCGGTCCACGTCGAAATTGAAATTTGTTAAACTGTAATGAACTCGAGTAAGAGTTTGGTAATTAAATTTATATCCGCCAGATGGTGGGAGAAGTCCTTTGTTTCATCAGACGTTCTGTTGGCCAATTGTAATACAGCCGACGCGCCACTTAATGAGCTACTATCGATCGGCGTAAAAACTTTTTTATATATATATTTAATAAAGGTGAAGGGTTTGTTTGTACGCGGTAATCTGTGGAAGTATCTGTTGAATTTAAAAGAATTCTTAACCGTTCGATAGCCCTATTATTGAGGTAAGTCGCGGGCTATTTAACATCATAATATTCATATCTAGACATTGAGAATTTTTTTTTTAAATGGCAATGTCAAGAACTTAAAAACAAATTAATTGAAATTAATTAACATTTTGATATAATCTAAATATAGGTTTGATATAATCTAAATCTAAATATAAATTTGTATTACGTACATACATAAATCGTGCTGACTTTTAATAAGTTTCAAGTACATCTGGCACTCAATGTCACCCCTATCCGTCATTGTACGGTAATTAATTTCACTCGCACGACATATTATAAAACCTTCGACATTCAAATCCTACTAATATTACAAAGATTACAAAGAAAATTTGTGAGGGCCTTATACAACTTTTTTATACAATAACCACTATCAAGAATTTTTTTAAACTTCGCTGTGTCATAATACTGTACTGTATCAGCCCATATACGTCCCACTGTAGGGCATGGGCCTTCTCGGCAATCGAGAATACGATTGAGAGTGGTATCATAGTGAATACATCAAAATAAAACATAGAATGTAAATGATAAACATATTAAATAATCACAATATAATCCAGGCCCTTTACGACCCACGGATTATATGGGCTTAGTATATATTCCATCACGCTGATGTCCAGCAAATTAGTCGGATTACGAAGATAGTGCGAAGTAATTAAAACGAGGCACTGCTTGCGGTTAAAGCTAGGTCAAAGCGCCACTGAAATAAAATAAAACATAAAACAAAAGATCAGATACATTTTATTCGAGCAAGTGTATTTCTACGCTCGAGAAACAGGCCATGGAAACAGGCAAATGAGCTCGCTGTCACTCGCAGACTGGAGGCAGCGGGCCACAAGTCGCCGCTTAAAAGGGGTGTATCACGCAAAATGGCTCGTATTATTATGAACAATATAACAAAGCTTTATGTAACAGAATACCTGGCTCGAATGTAGGTCGGACGCGAAGACGTAGATTTGCGTACAGCAACAAAGCCAGGTTGGAATTAGATGTTGCTAAAGGACTTGTGTTACCGAACCGAGATGAAAGTGTAAACGTTGGTTTAGATGCAGATGGAGAAATGGAGTCAGAATAGTGTTGATGTGTTTGCTGAACTGTTTAGCTTGTTTGCAAATGCTGATGACTTATAAATAAGATATAAATGAAGATACAAAGAATGTACAAAATTTCTTCATTTTTTGTTTATAGGGATCGTATCTATCGTAGTTTCTTGCAGGTACAGATAATATGTTTTTTTATTGCATAGGCCCGGCAAACGAGCAAACACGTCGACTGATGGTATGGTATGGAATTTATCACTACCGCTCAAATACACTACAGATGTGTTGCCGGCCCTTGACAAGATAAAGGGAGTGGGAAGGAAAAAAGGATGGGAAGAGGTCATCCGGCAAACTCACTCATCGAAGCATATACCACATATAAAAACGGAAAGAATAGTCCTCAGGATATATAGTGGACTAAACATTCAATATCCTTAATGTATTTCGAATAACAGTGCGTGGTGGCTTGTTGGTAACGGACCAAACACGGCTACATGTTCACGGTGATCGCGGGTTCAAATCTCAGGGCATACCTCTGACTTTTCGGAGTCATGTGTGTATTGATAGTCAATCACCAAGCACTATAACGGTGAAGGAAAACATCGAAAGGAAACCTGCATACTATAGCGATTTGTATAAATTTCTATGGTATGTAAAAGTCCGCCAACTCACACTAGGCCAGCGTGGTGGACTATATGGCCTAACCACTCTCAATCGTACTCTCGATTGTAGAGGAAGCCCGTGCTCTGCAGTGGGACGTATATGGGCTGATACAATACAAAAAAATTCCATCAATGTTTATACGTAGTAGAGTTTGTAACGCACAGGTGTGTTGTAATTCTGCTGAATTAAAGTGCTCTCGATTCCTAGACTATTTAAGATCTAAGCTATTGGGTAAATTTCCAACACACAGAACTCATGGAGGTCAGTTACCCTAACTTCGGTGTCGTTTAAAATAACTTTAATTGTTTTGCATTCTGTACTAGCCCATATACGTCTCACTGCTGGGCATGGACCCCCTCTATAATCGAGAGTACGATTGAGAGTGGTTAGGCCATATAGTCCATCACGCTGGCATAGCGCGGGTTAGCGGACTTTTACATACCATAGAAATTAATACAAATCGCTATGGTATGCAGGTAGCCTCACGATGTTTTCGCCGTTAAAGTGCGCGGTGATTGACTATCAATACACACATGACTCCGAAAAGGTGTGCCCTGGGATTTGAACCCTCGACCACCGTGAACATGTAGGCGGACGCGTCTGGTCCGTTACCAACAGGCCACTCGCTATATTGCTTCTAGACTAATCAGGTAATAGTTATCTACGTGGACAATATTTATCCAGCCATCATTTACACAGTGTAATGTAGTACAAGCGTCGCTGGCAGTGTTGCAGCGACATTAAGCCCGGCTGTAATGCAAATCTGATCATGTCCATTCAATTACAACGCTGTGTTCAAATATCTACTAGGGTAAGTGTGTGTTTTACTCGTACAATATAATACACTATATTGGACAATATTGTATGTATTATGTATGTACAACAATTCATTTCATTAAATGTGTTTAAACTATGAAATATTTTTCTCTGGCCAAATATTTGTTTTTTATTCAACATCATACTTTTAACTATAGAGAGACTTTACAAGATTACACTGTTGTTATTTTAAATAATAAAACGGTGTCAAATTATAGACTTGTATTTTCGAGAAAAATAGACTAACGTTATATCAAAAACGAACATCGTACACTGATCTAGCAAACTACCAACATTTACACAAAATTAAAACTTGAATATCTCTACCAAGACAACAGTAAAATAATATATTTATATTGATCTTCTTAAACATAAATAATAGGAAATAATATAATCTAAATTAGGATTATTTATTTTACATATAAGAATACATTTATCAGTCAATTTACTATTAAATTACCCGCGGTCCGTTCATAAACTGTAAATGAAACTTATTTCAAACAGTACATATCCGCTTTTACGAGTTTCCAATTCACCTAAACTCGAAAGTCGTATTTATTAACTTTCTTCACATCCTCGGCAAACTGCACTGAAACTACACAATACAAACGTCCCGCGAATTCTATTTATTTGATTCTGATTCCGTTTCATTGAACAATTTCAAGTAAAACGAAACGGCGGGCGGTCTATACGTGCAGTAATGGATACCTCACCGAACGAAGCAATCGCTACAGTCTTGCGCCGAACGGCACGGAATAATTGGGGATCGATTCTCTTGGTTTATTACTAAGAAACAGGAATAGCGATCTTCAGCACAATACAGTTGGGATAAGCTTTGGAAATATGAAATTATTAGTTTGAACCGGGTTTTCATTGTTGCAGTAGTTCTATTACGGATAATACTTTTATATCATTGAAGATGATTTAGGTCATGCTCGGTTCTTATTGAAGGTTTTCTTGTCAGGATTATCACGTATAGATCTTATCTATTTTTCAAGAGTACTTGAGATTAACAGAAATTCTTATTTACGAGAATTAGTAGGTATTATTATCTACCTACTAGCGGTAACAATCTTGTTACTGGTTTTTTATGGTGTTAGCTCTTTTTTTAACGTCCACAAATAAATAAGATCAGACACAGTTAAGCACGCAAATTCATACGTCCACGTATCTCCAGTTTTATAATTAAATCGATCCTATTTATAAAAGTAAACTGTACTACGAGAATATACCACCAGTCGGAAAAACTCAATGAGTTTATAATTGCATTATTTATAATCTCTGTGTTTTTTTGTTTAACAAATATGTAAATAAAATAGTCACATTTTTATCCTTTGATGTGCTTGTAGACAAAAAAAGGTTATATTCGTCAATTGATGTGAATCACTTACTTTACTACATATTTCCATCAACCAAACACCATTGGCTGTCTTAGACATTAACTCCGCCTCTGTTTTGGACATGAAGCAGAAAATAAATTTCATATGCAATCCACTCGCAAGACAAATTCAGACTAAGCATAAAGGCGTGTACACAGTTCAACAGCAGCGATGTCTTGTCCCGGGTTGTGACGTCCGCGTCGCCATCTGTCAGCGGTCGTCGCGTCGTTTCTCATCCGGAAGGTTGACCTGCACACAGCGTGGAGTGTTTCACTAAAGATGTCGTGTTGATATTGTCCGGACTGTTGGTTTGTTGAGGGAATTGTTTTTGAAGTGATAAATGCCATTGCTAATGGCAAAAATAGCAAGAGCTCGCAGAGGACAGGGTCGAGTGGAGGTTAACAGGGGAGGCCTTTGCCCAGCAGTGGGACACACTATAGCCTACAAATAAAATTGGTAGTAATAAGAGACAATAATCTTACAGTAGAAATAGCAAAAGGTGGAGTTAAAAGATTAAGCTTGTACTAACACTGGTCTAACCAGGTTATCCCCAAAGAGAGTGAAAAAAAATGCAATAAATAATTATTTTAACAATAACAGCACGACTTACTCTCATGTTATTCATATGTGAAAGCAAATCCTAAAGAGCTTGCTTAATTCAATATCCAATACGGCTTTACCGTTCAGCATTCGCGTATTAAATTATGAAAAACGCGCAACTGTCACGGTAATTCTCGACGAGGCTCGTGCCCCGCGCGAATGTTTATACGTCGGTAAAGGTAAGGCGGACGATTTCACATCCGAAACCTATAAATAATACAATGTCACCGTAGGATTTAGTGTACTCGGCCGTGACAAAGGAAAATGTGCCCCCTGTTATGACCCCCTCGGTCGACTTTTGTTTGGCTAATGTCTTGCGACGTGCGTATATATATATATTTTGATATTTTTACGTCGTTTTTTTTACAAGGGAAAGGAGCAGGTGTCGAGTTTCGTGACAGTTGCTCTCTGTTTGTCCCGACACGGGCGTCGCTCTTAATTTTGCTTGCATTTGAAATATTTATGGCTTCTTTGTTTTGGCAGCGATGTTTCTTTGCCGTGTTACGTTCGTTTGTCTATGATATTAGCGTGAGTCGGGTGCCGTTTCCTTTTTTTCTTAATCCTGATTCCAAGTGACAAGTGTATATTAGGCTTCCTCTCTCACATCAAGAAGTTTTGTGAATATGAATGTATAAATACCTAAAAAATATTTTCAGCTTCGTTTGCTGGTAATAGGATATTTTTATTCGCTTCGCTAGCGACGACACATGTGCATGTATGTACAACTTATGATGTAACAACTTCCATAGAATCACAAAGAGATAGCCAGCGTAATTCCCTCGACTTCAGCTATATACTAAAAATCATAGATCCTTATTTCTCAATCCATTTCCAAGACTTCGAAGTCATAGTATGGCCAACAAGTCTTCTCATCCAAGTTGTCTCAACACTATCAATCATTGACGAGTCGAAAGTTGCCAGTTACAGCGACCACCACAGAGTGGGGACGGCTCGGGGGAAATTTGACGTGACTCGAGCTTTGAAACACGCGGCCGAAGTTATGAACAGCGACGCGTCCGCATGAAATGAATTGTCACGTGTTGTAGTTTTGGCACGGCGAGGCTGTTGTTGAGTAGTGTTACAGTATCTGTATCTATATCAGCCC
The DNA here is from genome assembly GCA_033459515.1 of Theretra japonica. Classification (NCBI taxonomy): domain Eukaryota; kingdom Metazoa; phylum Arthropoda; class Insecta; order Lepidoptera; family Sphingidae; genus Theretra; species Theretra japonica. The sequence continues at coordinate 3,069,760 of CM065938.1, read as the reverse complement.
ATATACTGTACGCGACAGGTCGAGATGGCAATTTTTCTAGTGATGTATCACGTTCCAAGTAGTTCATATAGGTCAGTCGCCTCTGATCCGTTACCAACAGGCCTCTACGCACTATTTAGTGTCATTGTTAAAGTAAAAAAGAAAATAAATAATAAATACACCCAACAGTTACATACGTAGTCCTGACACCACATTAAGATCAAGTCTTGTGTCGTGGGTATCAGAAACTACGAGAGACAGAAAATACTTGTGGTTTACACAAACATTTGAGTCGGTGTGGGGATCGAACCCGCGGCCTTTCGTTTCACAGCCGGCATCTTACCAACTACACCACGAAGGCTGTCAAAATATAAAGAATGAAGTTCAAACGTGGGTGTGTTCAGTCCATATACATCCCAGTGTAGAGCACGGGTCTCCTCAACAACCGAGAATACGATAAGGTGGGGTTAGGCCATAGTCTGCCACGCTAGCCTAGTATAGATATGCGAGCTTTAAATACCATAGAAAATCTTGTTAACGACTCTATAGTATGCAGGTTTCCACACGAAGTTCTCCTTAATATTGTCAGTAAATATTTGTGTGTACTATATACTGGATGTCAAAATATGCGCCTCAAAATTACGTAATAATCATCTTAATCTAAAGGTTATATATAAACTGTTAATCACAAAGCGCCTCCAAGGATATCAAAGTGACTTGTTGAAAGCGGTCTGCATCAAACTACTCTCTGCATCATTTAGTACCCAGCTTGTGGGCAGACTAAATGGTATGCAGAGATGCAACTAGCCCGTTCGTCTGTGTTTTCAAATAGTAGAATCTGAATATAATTCCATAGATTTAACACTGCAGATTATCAATTAATTCTAAGCTGAATCACACTCTAATCAATAAAAAAAGTCCACATAATATTGCTCGAACTCAATACGAGGTCGATACCCTACAAGTTTAGTCTACATACCCTCCAACTTCCCAACAATAATAATAAAACACTTAGCAGCGAATCATAACAACGATCGCGCATCGACGGCCGTGCCGCGTAATAACTCCGCACGAAATTCCCGCTTAAATATCGCAACATTCAAATTATTCGACGTAACACAAACATGCACAAGTTTGCGCCATTAAAATATTCCCAGTATTTCGACGATGCTTTGCAAAAATTTTCATAAAATAACACACTGGCTTGGTTGCGCGCTGTGCAAGCCGGGCCTCGCGGCCAAGCCGCTCGGGGCAAGCCGCCCGGGGCAACTTGCGCCAATAAATAATAATAAAGGAATGGCACGGCGGGGGAATTTAATAATTTCAAATAAGTCCGCGGCGCTGCTTCGTCGGATTGAAGTCGATGCGTTTAACAAAGGAGATGTCGAGCGGAGCTTGTAGCTAGACGGACGTCGCGCCCTCGCTTTAGAGGTGTATTTATTCCGCTTAGGTTTTGTCTGTAGGAATATTAATGATAGATGCAGGCCAGAGTATTGTCAGTCTTTTGGTGAAGTTGATTAAAATTAAGACTCGGTATGGTACGAAAAGCCGCTGATTGAATTTATGCGTTACACAATAACCGTCTTGTGTATATGTGTTGTGAGACCGAAGTCTTAGCGTGGGGCCAGTGCTACATAATATTATTTGTCTAACTTTGGCCTTTCAACTTTTTTCAATATCGTCAAATAACAAAAGACGTCATTGAGGAAAAATCACTGCACTGATTTACTCGTTCTTATAATCAAATCCAAGACTACACACACATAAAACTCCAAGTAAATTAGCCCGACCTCATCAGCAATTTCCGCAGGTGAATTACACGCCGACCAACAGGCGATAGAAATACCTCGCAAAATTTATTATGATCTATCGATTGCCGGGCGTTTGCTGTTCATAAAAGGCGAATGGCCCCCATCTCCCCTCCGGAAAAGTTTGCTAACTCTCGCGAAATTATGTCACAAGCGGGTACTTTGCGCCCTTACCGAGTAAAAGTTATTTTACAACGCAACTAAGACTTTAGCTTTGGTGAATGCAGACCGTGATGTGAAAAAGAAGTAGATACTATCGATTCGCGAAGGAATTCTCAAGGATTCTGTTATGAAAATATCTGCCATAACATTGAAATTTTAAAGGGGAGACGCGGGTGGAATTTTTGATAACAGCTCCCCGGTGATTTTCGATATCTTATTTTTATTAAATTATTTTGATCTTGGCTTTATATTTTGATCGTGCTGATCGTGCAGAATCGCGGGGAATATAATATTGAGTTTAAAAATATGCTTCCACTCCAGGGTTTTGTACATACACTAACTTCTTGATAAGAAAATATTTAGCGTAAGGATTTATTGGCTTGACAATAACCCATTTGGGACACCAATCCCGTGGAGCATGTTTTTTGAAAAAAAATAACACGCATGAATCAAGAAATCAGACTCAAGAGCTCACATTTAAAACTGATAGTGTATGCTCTGCTAAAGGACATTGATGCGACACATTTCGATTGCAAACAATTCTTTATAAGCACTTTGGTGTACATCGTTATTGTTATAACTCAAGGATTTATAATAATTAATTATTATAGGTACATCAGTTATATTTATCGAGAATACAATGTACGGAGTAACGGCCTTATTCATAGACAGTTTTAAAACTTATTTTAGTTATCTAATATTTTATCCTGTTCAAACGATTTTTGAATTCACGTTGAGCCAAAACTAAAATAGATTTTAAAACTGTCTCTGAATAAGGCTGTAAAAGTATAAATAGCGAACTTAAAGCAAACGCAAACAGGAAAAAGGCACGAAGAGGTTACAATATAAGTATTAAAAAAATGACACGTACCACTTAACTAATTTTTATCCTAACCCGTGCACACTGAATATAAAATATAACTTACTTATGAGTATTTGGCGCGTATGTGCGATGCTATCGTCGGTCCGCGCCATATTCTCCGGATAAAAGTGTATCGCATGGGTTAATGTGGGGTACGATATACCCGCGCGCTCACTTTACTGTTAATTGGAATAATTCTTATGGACGGGTTAAGAATAAAAGTGCAGGTCGGTTAGTTTTATAACTGGCTTGAAATATGCTTGGGACTTACTTGGAAAGTTAGTGCAGTGTTTAAAAATGTTTTTCGTTTTGTGCTCTTTGAATTATATTTTTAATGGTTAAGAATAGAGACTTAGCCAACTTTATGTTTGTGTTAATGGGCTATGCGGGCTTAAGTCGCTTTTTGTGATCAGTATAGAAATCTTTGAGAAAGGCTTATGCTCAGCAAAAGACTTCCTGTAGGTAAGTCACATTATAAAGGAACATTATTTGTCTGCCTTAGATGATGTACAATGAATATTGATACACGGTTAGACAGTCCGATCTTCCATCTGTTAAAAAAAACGTAACTTTTACACAAAATATCTTGACTTTTGGTCATATTAACTCTTTATAGGCGATCGTAAATAATTTCTGATCGCCACAATAACCTAACCCGCGCTCCACCGCGAACACCTACGTTCATCAGAAGATTTTACAGCCCATAAGACTCGCACGCACTCCAAAAAAACTTCTCTCTCATACCTCCATCTTTTATTTCATCAAAACCCGTATATATTTTTATGTGGCAGCATAAAACATAAGTAGTAACACGCTCCACGCCGACGGTTTGAGTGCATATATTACTCCACAGTTACGTATTCTCGCGTGAAATAATAGGATTACCATATCGGACGCTTTCCCACGGATTTGGCGGGAGTTTTTTCGACGTAATAAAACGTCACGTTTGGATATTTTTCACTTGCGGGCTCGCGGCGCGATATAAAAATCATATAAAGCCTAAGTAAGCCGGGCTATCTGAACGGGCTTGCTTGACTCGGGTTTGTGGCTTGGAAATTCTAGTTTTATTCTGCCGGTTCATTTACATTAATGCGGTGCAAAAAATGTTTTGTGCGCGGCTTTTAATGAAATGACGGTTGAGCATGTTTTGTTGTTGAATTGATATCGCTGACGTCAGTGGTAAGAATGTTGGGTGGTAATGGAATTTTTCGATTCGGCATATCTACTGACTTATCGCTAATTAACCTTCTTCCGGCTGCATGAATACGCGTAAGATAACAACAAATTATTAAAATACGTTGATAAATGAAGGCATTTTACTTAAATAACTTGTACTCTTATTTTTCCATTGTTTGCGCACTTTTTTTAATGCATAGTTCCGGCAAACGAGTAAACAGGTCACCTGATGGTAAGTGATCACTGCCGCCCATAAACATCCTCAAAGTTGGATCATGGATGTGTTGCCGGCCAAATTGGGAAGGGAACGGGAAGGAAAAAGGAAGGAAAACGGAAAGGCGTATTGGGCACTTTTCAAAGGCCGACAATGATCTTACGATACTTGATGAAGTAGGATTGTAGATGTACAATCCTTTATGAAAGTTGATGGTCACATATTATAAAAAAGCCCGGCTTACACATTCAATATAGCTGTAATAGTATATACCCTACCCTTTATAAGATAGACATCGTTTACAGCACGCTATTTCGCTACAGTTTTGTCTAGTTTCGTCGTCGACTTGACTATAATGGACAAACTTGTCCTTCACAGGCGTAGGAAACAATTCGCACCGGTGCACGTCGATAGCGCAAGCAACAAGAACCCATATGATGTATGGAAAAGTTTGACTCTAAGACCGCTTTTAGCATAATCAGCTTATGTCACACAGTACCTTGTGCATATTATATGTGATGTTGTCTGGAGTAACCTGGGTTGGGTTTTTAAATTACGAATATTTTCAATATCTCATTAGTATCGCATATCATATTGAATATTTACCCAATAATTATTTTGGGTAAGCAATGTGTATACGGATAATAAATTAATGGCGATGTTTATTTTCATTTTCATTTCACTGCTACCGATCAAAACCATATTGAATAAATATTTTCACTCGTCACAATTGGACGCAGAAATATTTTTATTAAGTAAGCCATAGAGATCGTGATGGAAAAGCTTCAAATAAATATTGTGGGTACATAACACCCTTTGTCTGTTTGTGTCTGTACTGAATTATAATTCTTGTGTTCCTTCTGCCCCCAAGCAGCAGTGTGTAATCACTGTGGTATTCCAAATTGAATAACATTGTAATCAGTGATTGGACAGCCGCCGTGGCGCAATTGGTTGGACGCCGTCCGTGAAACAGGAGGCCGCGGTTTCGATCCCCGCATTGAAACAAACGTTTATATGAATCACAAGTATTTTTCCAGTCTGGGTGTTTGTGAGCCCGAAAATTCTCTCGTGGTTCCTGATACCCACGACATAACATTCGACTTTAGTGGGTACTTAGGACTATGTGTGTGACTGTTGTATTTATTTGTTTTAGTGACTGCTAGTTACTGAAAGACTTGAGACCAATAATATCAATACTTCGACTCTAGGTGACGAGTACATGACAGCACCATAAAGTCCTTATTAAGTTCTGAGTAGTATTGCTTCTGTTCGTAGACAAGCAAGACACTCACCATCCGACAAACGATATGCCCGCTTCATCCTAGCAATAAATACCCTGAAAATTAACCAAATAATGGTAACCCTAACTGGGTTAGAAAAATCCACCCCTCTCTCGTAGATGGTGCACACGGGGCGTTAATCAAAAAGGGTTGAGCGCTTCCATAACGCGGCTTGAGAGGAATTTAGTGACTCTTGAGGCCTTTTTCGGGTCCATGCCACTAATAAATGGCGGCTTTCTGTTGCGTGTTATGATGTATGGTGTTTTTTTTATTTGATGTGGTTTTTCGTGGGTGGTTGTGTGGATTTTTTTCACTGTAATATATATTTTTTATTTATGGCATTTTTTTTCATATTGGCATGATGAATGTAACTACTTTGTACTATTGTATGTGCACCCCTATATTGTGCGTGGTGGCCTGTTGGTAAACGGACCAGACGCGGCTGCCTACATGTTCACGGTGGTCGCGGGTTCAAATCCCAGGGCACACCTCTGACTTTTCGGAGCCATGTGTGTATTGATAGTCAATCACCACGCAACTATAACGGTGAAGGAAAACATCGTGAGGAAACCTGCATACCATAGCGATTTGTATAAATTTCTATGGTATGTAAAAGTCCGCCAACCCGCATTAGGCCAGCGTGGTGGACTATATGACCTAACCACTCTCAATCGTACTCTCGATTGTAGAGGAGGCCCGTGCCCTGCAGTGGGTCGTATATGGGCTGATACAATACAATACAATACAATGTGCACCCCACATAGGTTCTTCTGTAGGTCAAGGACCTCCAGAAGATCGAAAAAGGCTTAAGCCACAGTCAATCTTGCTGGCTTTATGCGGGTTGGTGGACGTCACTGGACATATTAATTCTTGTAGATACGTCTATGGCATGCAAGTCTCACGTTGTTTTTCTTCAGCGCCTGTTTTCCTTCAAGAACATAGCCTTTAATAACGTAATGGATGGCCTGTCGTAGGATCCGAACCACCAACCTGCTACAAACTCTAGTACAATATTAAGGTACATACTACATGGGATATGTACTGATATGATATGGTGTACATTACAATATTCTGTTACAAGACTAATAGGGTAATAGCAATAATTTTAAATCCATTGCCCCTTATAGCTCTGTGGTCACCCCTTACGTGCTCCCAATGGTGAATTATTACCGTTGCGGTATTTTTACCTCCTTGTGCGCTCCTACGGGAATGTGTAGATGGGAGGGGGCGTCGGGGGGCGTGAGGGGGCGTCGCGGGGTGAACAGGTGGGGCGTCGGCCAGCCAGTTGAATTATATTGTTATTTCGATCGGGAATCGATCGCGCGTCCCCGCGGAGTTGAGCAGTTACAATGCCCCGATACCTTAATGGACTGATATGGATTGGTTTATTATTGTCATCACAATTGATCGTAGTGAAAAGCGGAAATGATGGTTGATATGGGAATTTCTACCGTTTTAGCAATGTTAGTATGAAATATGTTGAAATGAGATCATAAAGTACTCGTATTACAGTATCCTCAGTGGAGTAGAAATCTATCAGTCATGGGGGAGATTAATACTCAATTATAATCCATGTACCAATTGCCGACATCCTGCTACAACACTATACTTTCTTTCCAAAAAAAGAAAAAGAATACATTTTTTTTCTTTCTATCTAGCCAGCAGCCAACTGTCTTTAACATTAGCATAAGCACAGCAGCCAATGACCCGTATACATTATTTATGTCAAAATGTGTTTGTCTCTATTTGTTACAGATTTCAGTCAACTTGGTAGACAGACAGTAGACTCCACAATTTTAATTTTATTTGACAGCCTCCGTGGCGCAGTTGGTTAGGCGCCGCCTGTGACACGAGAGGCCGCGGGTACGATCCCCGCATCGAACAAATATTTGTGTAAACCACGGATATTTGTTTCGGGTCTGGGTGTTTGTGGGACCAAAAAGTCTTTCGTAGTTTCTGATACCCACGACACAAGACTCGATCGTAGTGTGGATGTATATGACTGTTGGATGTATTTATTTATTTAATTTTTATTGGTTGGAATACTTGACACTGGCAGAATTTCGGGGTGGGAACAACGCAAAGGCCATAAAAATAAGAACTGAACTGAACTGACCCGTATACATAAAAACAAACTAATCACGTTTCAATTATGCCGCGGCGCCGCTCGCGCTGTTTACGCACCACTCAGTACTGGGCCAACAATCAAACGAAAATTAAACGCCGTCGACATTCGGCGTAGACTTGTCATTAATTATTCATTATTTATTCATTAATCGGCGCCTCGCTGACTTAATACCGGCAAAACAGACGTTGCGATGATTTGTAGTGGTTTTGAATTCGTGCGATTGTTGGAGGGCTGTCTTGGTGGTTGGTGAATTATGTGATTGTGTTGATGTTACGAGCAGTAAAATGTGTATATATTTGCGTTGTTGTTTTAATTTGGCTTGTAAATAACATTACATACGACAACGCGTAATTTTAGTGATGAAATTATCGTAAGAAAAAACAATATTTTTTAATTATTATTTTTTTAATGGCACCCATATTGTGACGGTTAGTTGGTATAAACACGTAGGATTTTGTAGGAATTCAGCCCAGCTATAATGTTTGCAAAGGTGCTGGGCCTGAAAGCAAGGGACAATGCCAATCCCTTTTCCCCGGTGTAATGCTATACGACCATAGCTCCTTTCCCTTGATCTAAAAAATATACCATAGCTTGTGGAGTACATCAAAAGTATAAATTCCTTATAGTAGCTACTACGTAGGTTAGGTAGTAGACATGATCTACCTATTTTTGTAACAAATCTAACATATTTTTCTTTTGTTTCAGGTGGATGTTACAAACAGTTTAAACAGTCACGGCTAACCACCGATAAGTATGAAACTATCACTGTGACTTATTAAGACGTAGATTTTTTTCCTTTATACAATTTATTACATTTAAAGAAACCATAATGGATATACGGAGTTAGGAGACAACTTGCTAACAGCAGTAGCGGAAATTTGTGTTTTTTTAAATTATTTGCGTGAAAAAATATTCTTTGCAATTTTTTTTGCCGAATACGAAACTGTTGGTCTATATCAATACTGAATTTTCTCATTAAGTATACTAGGATTTTTTATTTTATTCATTTTTAAACAACATTATATAATATGTATAACATGGAATATTTTATTATGAACTGCATCGCCAATAGCAAAACCATTGCTAAGAGGCTGTTCCAACTTTACATTCAGTGTAACATCTGTTATTTGATCTATAGTAAGTTTTTCTACTGTTTTTCGTGTTGTGAGTTATATGGTTCAAGGCTCGATAACATTTAAAAATCCGGCAATGCATCAGAGGTGTGTCTCAAATTCTTAACGTTCATTATCAAAAGTGCTATTAGGAACAAGATACCAACCAACTGGCTCATTTACTGATTATTTGCTGTTCCCTCTGCACTCTTACTGGACCCACGCACCAGGCTCTGTGGAGGCTGTTTGCCTTAGATTAAAAAAAAATATGTGTATACGAGTATATTTATTTCAATAGGTCCTAAAATGGAATATCAAAAACTACTTCAATACATAAATTGGAAGGAGTTTAAATTTTTCAACGATACATTATCTGGTTGGTTGATTATCTGTCAGCATATTTAGACTGTCAATCTTGAAGCTCACAGGTTCGATTCTCAGTTTATACTATACTCCATACTAATGCTACTTTTGCCTATAGCGTTCGATATGCAATCGTGAGCCTATGTTAAAATTACATTCTAAAAGCAAAAATTAATGTCGACCGCCTGTCATTCATTTAAATTGTAAATTCCACTGCGCGGCGTGCAGGCGCGGCCGGTGCGCGCGGCCCGCAAACAGCGTCGAGTTATGGCTAATTTGGTTTTATGATCGCTGTAAACACCATCTAGATAACGTCCATTAATATGATCCGGATAATCGCGCATTAAAAGTTGACCGTTTTGTGTTCTGACCGGTTTATAACGTGGCGTGAATGTGGCTAATTGCATTTTTGAGTGATTTTCGCGCGCAGTGTATCTGTCCTCTTCAGCGTAGCATGACAGGATTGTCTTACGAATGTTTAGATAACACGTCGTCGTGTATGTATGCAAATAAAGTAACGCGTATGTGATTGATTATAAGATTTCATTAGTTTTCTAGTCGTTCTAAAACCGAAATTTATATTACAATTTTTAATACACACTCCACAATATGTACATTTTTTAATAATAATAATTTCTTTATTAAAAATTCATCATACATTTTTATAGATCGCTTCCTAAACTAGGATATAACCTGTGTCTTAGGAAACCAGAGACATCACATACATTGTTTCGAAGGATTTTATCCTGCTTATACATTTATATAACACAAATTATATGTTAAATCAATAAGGTTTTTCATGTGACATGTTGACATTATAACATGCACGTGACTGCTGAGAGTAACTATAACACAATATCTTATCAAACTTATTTCCAAGTACACGAAACAGTAATCTCCAACCGACCACAAAAAAATCCAACAAAAATATTCCCCAGCAATTAAGGGCCGGATTGCGGCTTCGGTCACGCGTCCGCCGACCCACGACCCCCCGGGGCCCGCGGGGACCCACCGGCGTAACATTTCACAAGGGTCTGAAACCAACAAATTACTCCCACGGGCGCCGCAGACCTAATTACTGTAATTCGTTCACACACTTTACTGTGGGCCTTATAAGGGTTGGCTTTGGGGCCCGAATCACCTGATTTAACGCGTGCTGTTGCTCCGCCATTTTTATAACTTAACAAGTGTGTCTAAATGCGGTTGGTCATTTTATGTGTAGAATTGAGAAAATAATTTGGAGTCCAATTGAAGCCGCAGTGAGTAAGAGAACACCGCATGTAATCACAACTTTGGTGAGACGTTTTGTTCAGAGCAAGAGAGTTACGAGCTATGAAATTCGGGTTCCAATTGTCAAGTTTGGCGATATTTTTATACGAGATTTTCGTCTCGATTTCTTCTACTTTCTCGAATATGTATAAATTTCCCCCATCAACATAACAAGTCACACATTATAAAATATGTCACACATATTAAAAACTGAAGCGAATTGTTTCCGAAACATACACATTCATTTTTACAAAATGTTAACAAACTTTCTGACGAACCTTATGAATAAAGTGTGTAGAGTATAGATAACTACCAAATATCGAAAATTACCAGATCAAAACAGCGGGGCCCGGCTGTCCATTGATTAATACAACACTGATGGGGCTTTGGCTGTCGGCTGTCGGCACCGTCAAAGGCCGATACCTGCCGCGCGAAGCATCAAAAGTGCTGAATGGAAACTGGACAACCAGCCCGGTTTATAGGTATTGGATTTATAGCAGACATTTATAGTAACATCAAACTATGATTAAATATGTGTATGACTGAAATTAAATTAAGATTATAATTATTTTTCAATTATTCGTTTATACGATCTAGGTATATTAATAATAATAATACGAGGACAAGTGAGCTTTGGCATCAAACATAAATTAAGTTTCAAAAACCTATAAATATAAACCATAGCCAACGAATCGAATAAAAATAAGTTTGTTATCAAAATTCATAACATAAAACATATTGTCATAATATTTAAAATGGATCAGATAAACGTGTTTAAACAAAATCACAAAGCATTAGATACAAATCTGTCACAATTTTACCTGCAAGTCAAAATATTTCTTAATCATAGACATTTTATCTCATACAAAATGGTCCATATTAACAGTCTAATGTAGAGTCGTACAAAGCTAGTAGAGTTGACACGCTACGTGACTCTACAAATATACAAATATACTGTACGCGCGGTGGGTCTGTGTGTTCGTGTAGATATTACAGCGCATTGTCAGGTAAGGTTTTCTCATATTTCTTACATCATTAACTCGGCTGGCGGGTTTAAGTTGTAGACTCAATGAGATTTTGTGCGGGGGACCCGTAACTGAGTTGGGTGTGTTGTGTAGAGTTTTGTAGGTAGAGACTGGGATTTTAGTGGAGTAGACACGGGATGTAATAGGTTTAATGTAGATTTATCTGACGTTAAAATTTTAATTTTAATCATGGCGGTAATTGCGATTGTTATAAAAATATGAACGGGTTTTTGAACTGTGTAATATTCATTAATAACTATAATGGAATTCTTATTCATTCTTAAAACAATATTGCTTCATTCCGACAAAATATATGCCAGACATTTAGAAGTCAAAGGTTTAAAACAATATCTAACTTCCGTAGCTGATTCGGTAAAATTTTAAAGCTAGTGATACAATCTTAAAAACCAGATATTTTCACATTGCCCTATAAATCAGAAAGTCTAACCATAACGCCACCAAATTAATACCATAAAAGAAAGAAAGAACAGCAGTATATTATATTCTTAATCCGCTGCATATTTCCTCATTGTGCAAGCAGCCTAATAAGTAAGGATGCGGAATACCTTGTAAGGATTCCCGGCAGAGTATACTGTTGCCAACACACGAGATCTTACCTTTAATGAGTAGCTGTGGGATTAAATTTCTATCCTCTTTAGATAATAAACTATCATAACAAGAAGCTTCCTCGCAGTATTTATGTGTGCGCATACTTTATCCGCCGTAGCTGAGCCTTTATGAGCTCCTTTAAAAAGCTTTAGCTTTACATTATTTGCGTAGAGTATTAACCGAGTATGGGATTTATGAATTTGTTTAATTTTGTAATAAATTTTGCGTGCGTTAAATTCTGCGTGTTACGTTATTGGTGAAATTTTTCCATAAAGTTTTTAAATTATCCGTAGCGTTTTTCGTAGCACTGTAGCAAGCTCTAGTGGTCACTTGGACTTCGTAGCCGGAGCTACGAGCTCGCGTAGCGATTTGTCTTAGAAGAAATAAGAGCAGAAAGAATTTAATTGTTGCAATAATACACTGCGAGCTCTCTCAACATCTCGTCACGAAAGAACTATGTTTTCTAGTAATATCACAGCGCTGTTAATTTAATAAAAAGTATGCTTTGAATAATTTAACTACTTTCTCAATCGAACTTTCGATTATAGAGGATGCTCGTGCTCAGCAGTGGGACGTACATTGGGCTGATACAGGTACAGATACAATATATTTATTTATTTATCTTCAGAAAAGTGGAAATTAAAATGATTGAAAGTAATGTGTTCTGTAGTTGTAGGTTGTAGGTAGGTTGTGTGGTAGGTAATTCGCGCTCTCAACTAAGAAGAGTATTTATTAATTAACAGTAATGGAAATGCATTCACAAATAGAATGATATCACGTGTATTGGTCTATCGTTTCACAAATAAATAATAAAGTAGAGCTAGCAACCGATTTGATACTTCGATCCAATTACTACCAACAATAAAATGGTAAAAACTATCACCTTATTCAGCCGCACCCTTAAGAAATGGAAACGGGGATACACTACATCCAAACTGACAGTGCCAAATATACCACTAAATCCCATTCAGCCGTAAAACTCTCGCAAAAAATATAATAAATCCTTAAACCACTAAGAATTAATGGGAAGGCATGTGATAAATTCTGGCTAACGCCCGAAGTAACCAATAAAAAACAGGTAGAGTGCGAGGGGTATTTAAATCGTCTCTACCGCGCCTTTGACTCAATACCTGTGCTCTACCTCTGCGAACAATGTCTATCGGAGTATCACATGTGTCCCTGAACAATATTTCTAAATAAAACGCTTCCTAGCGGGACTTGAGGTGTATGGTGCAAGTTTTGGGCGGCGTGATGTTTTATTAAGATTTTTATGTTTTTTTGTCGATTACCTCCTCATTTTTTGGATGAGATTTTTTTTTTGGGATTATAGGCCAAGAGTATTTTGTTTGTTAAAATATTGTTTATGAAAAAGAAAGTAGACTTTTAAATTTTCAAGTATATCCATCCATACACTGTTTATTAAGTATGGAAGTAATATTATTGGCATGATTATATAAAATTTATTATATTATTTACATTTACAGGATGTAAATGATTTATTAACATGATTTACTTTCGTATACGTAACTTTACGTCAACTTATCAATTCCAATTATATTTATATATTTTTTTAATTCATCTCTTGTACCTCACTTTCCACAAACGCGAAAATAATTCACACCACACTCATAATGCAACAATAACACGTCCTTATCACGCAGTTAAAATAGATTAGGCCGAAATTATACGGGCGGGTCCATTGTCCGCGGGATCTTATCGCGCGGTCCCATCTGCCCGCCACCTCTTTCAACATGGACCCATCGGACACGCAACAAGAACACCGGCGTGGCTGTATCGCGGGCATTATATTTAAGTGGGTAGTTTGAGAGAAAAAAATACCATTGTTGTCGGAATTGAAAATAAACCCGCACGCGAAATTTCAGTGCGACTGACGAGGTGATGTGAAATGGCGTAGGGAGGAATAGACAATTTTCGTGACAAAAGGTTTTGTGTAGAAATTGACAATTTTCGAGGAAACTAAAATGGATATTGGTTGTGAACACAAGGTCAGTGTAAGTTACATTGCCTGGGAATAATTTCTATTTTCAACACGCTTTAATTTTGGTTATGTGCTTGTTTGATTTGTCATTTGTATCGAGCAGCAATTTTGTTTGTACATTTAATTTTTGGATGATAATTTTGTAGTCATGAAATCTTTGGTGTATTAAACACCAAAGATTTGGTATTTAAAACTCACTCAATTCATATCCTTAATCATCATTCTACTTAACGTTGGTGCAATTATTCATATATCATATATCATCATAACATAATTATTGCAAATTTCAATAAACATTCGAATTTACTAATCGCGATGTTTGACTGCAGTAAGTAACAATAATTTAGACTCATTAAACTGCCAAAATACTGTACAGTCCAAATCCTATTACCGCGTGTACAAAGCTAACATCGCTTAAATCGGCTTAAATCATAATAACGCATTAAACAAATATTTACATCCAGTATGCGGAATTAAAATAATAAACCATGATGCTCGTCGGTGCGTATCGATTTGAAAGCGCATTGTTCGAGATTAAACCCGGCGATGCTTTCTCCCGAATACGTTTTGATTGTTCGTTTATTTAATAAGGTTTTGTTTTATAAGTAACACTATTCTGTGTACTAAGTAGTAAGTGCGTGATGGCCTGTTGGTAAATGACGCGGCTGCTAACATGTTTACGGTGGTCGCGGGTTAAAATGCCAGAGCACACCTCTGATTTTTCGGAGTCTTGTGTGTAGTTATATTCAATCACCACGCACTATAACGATGGGAAATATCTTGAAGAAACCTGCACACCATAGCGATTTGGAAGAATTACTATTGTTTGTAAAAGTCCGCCAACCGCACTAAGCCAGCATGGTGAACTATACGGCCTAACCGCTCTCAATCGTACTTTCGATTGTAGAGAAAGCCCGTGCCCTGCAGTGGGACGTATATGGGCTGATACAAAAACAACAACACAACAATTCTCAATGTCGGCGTGGTACGTGCAGTGCAGCGTCATGCAGTACAAAATCAAGGGGGTGTTACTATAAAGACAGGCGTGACGTTTATCATCAGGCGAGCAATCAGTAAGTCTTGAAACTCTTGCTTTAAAAATTGGTAGAACCATGCTAGGTTTCTTGGACTATTTTACGAAACAACGGGTAAAAGTGCGGGTAATACCACTGTATCACAAAATAATTGATGTGAAGAACGACGCTAGTTTATTTTCTGCCTATCGTTTAGACGACATATTTAATATTGCATGTTGTATATTTAATATTCTGATGATAATTTGCAAGAATAAAAACGACTTGCTATAACAATGTACACCCCGCCTTAAAACAGATAACATGCAAATGACGCAATAGTCGATTCATTACAATTTATGTCACGCAATAAAGGACAAACAAACGGCGAGCTAATGAAACATTATACGTGCGTATTCACATGAAATTAACTTTATCTCTACCGTACTGGCTCTACCATACTCTACCTCCAGACACAATAAGTCTCGGCTCTACCATTCAATTCATACAATCAAGTGCTATCTCGGAAACCACTTTAGCTCATTATCCGCGATGAATCAAAATAAAAAGATATCAATCGACGGTACAGAACGTAACGGCACAGACGAGAGAGCTCATTACATCTCGCCGATTCGCAGCATCACTGAGAGCCCACTCACTCAATCTGTCAATTAGCGTGCGCCGTACATTACGCGCGATGTTTAAAAACATACGCCGAGCTTTGTGAAGCGATGTTTTTATGCACTCGTTACTGTATCCGATTTGCAAAGTTCGGCTTTTGCAAAACGATGTATCGTTACGTCATTATGGAGGAATTTTGATGAGTGCAATGCGTTGGCAGTTTATTTTATCAGAGTGTGTATTTGTTTATGTTAAAATGATATTACGGAGAATTGTGTGATATATTTTATGGCTGTTGTACAAATTAATTTTATACTCATAGTAACCATATATGACTTATTTTGAATTTTGAAAACTAGGGCAAATTATTATTTTTAACATTTTTTTTCGGTTACATCGAAAATTTTAAGAATCTTATGCTCGTAGTCCATAGGGCCACAGGGGACCTTTCTTACTAAACAATCTTGCACTTGAGAACAAATAAGTTATATAAGAACATTAAATGTTGTTTAATGTTCAATTAAATGTTGTTGTTGTTTTTGAATTTCTACGGTATGTAAGTCCGCCAACCCGCACTAGGCCAGCGTGGTGGACTATATGGCCTAACCACTCTCAATTGATTCTCTCGATTGTAGAGTAGGCCTGTGCCCAGCAGTGGGACGTAAATGGGCTGATAAAAAAAAAATTGTTTATTATCATTCAAATAAAAAAACATGCATTGCATGGCACTGGGTTTAATGCAATTAAAAAAATACACAATTACTAAATGAAAACAATCAGAAATAATCAAAATCGTCGTTTATTTATTAAATATATTACATTGATGAATGAACCGATCTCCTCATTCTGTAGCCTATAAACGCAAATACATCAACATGTCAATATCAAATATGAAATATCCAATCAGAAAACACATTTGTATTAATTATCAGATATTTGTCACGGACAACGTTGGCCTTTTCCATTATCCGTCATTAGTCCAAATCATTGATCCTGAGGTACCAATATCAGCCATCCAATTAGTCTTAGTCGCTCATCCCTTAGATATAATTAGGAGTAATTCGACTCAAAGTGATCCCTCCAAATATACGCATCATTAAAAAGCTTCCAATAAAAACTCGGCCTTTTTTCCCGTAGATAGGACCTAAATTACTTACGAGACGGGAATTTTGATGTGACCTCGAATATCTGCCGGATTAATACCGTTTGAGGGAGGCGAAACTCATTAGAAAAAACGGCACTTTAGTACAGAATCGACTTTGGGCGTTTACATTAAAAACAATGCTTTGATCCGTCGAACCGGGGGCGGCGGTCGTTTGTGTTGCTCCTTTTGTCAGATTCGTGTTGGGAACGTTTAATTTTAGAATTATGTTTTAATTTGGGATTTGGTTTTTTGTTGGGAAATTTTAATGTGGTTGTCGAGTCAAATTTTGAGACAATTGGATTAGATATCAGAATATTTGAATTTGACTCGACCTTTAATAAATGTTTTTCTTTTTTTTTCATACATACGTACATAAACTCACGCCTTTTTACCAGAGGGGATAGGCAGAAGTACTTTCAGGACACACCCACGTTTCGATTTGTGTGTTTCGTCTCACGATGTATGTGTATGATTGTAAAGCTGAGAACTCGGACACAAATTCCTGACTCCGGACTGATTATAATGGATAGGAAATGCCCAATACCCTTTTCCTCTTCCTATCCTTGTTCCTTCCCGCTCCACTCCCAATTGGGTCGGCAACACATCCATGATCCAGCGTCGTGGATGTTTATGGGCGGCAGTGATCACTTACCATCAGGTGACCTGTTTGCTCGTTTGCCGGACCTATGCAATATTTTTTTTTTAGGAAAACTCAATATTACTTTGCCCGACACAGGATTCAAAACCGAGACCTTTGAACTTTGCAATCATACCGCAGTACAACTGCACCTCCGGGCCAGTCATTTTTCCTATCTATATTTATTGGCTACAGAGGCGCCACTAGCGCCACTTACAACTTACTTAAACATGCTATTACCGGCTTCGTGATATAACAAGCGACAACTCTTTATCAAACTAAAAATACCAATAAACAGCAACAACATTTACCTAATACCCTCTCTTCTTCACTAACAAAACAAAAAAAAATGTCTCACCTGCAACCAGAAGCCTGGCTCCGGTATTTATCCGTGCCGCCTCCCAGCGTGCTACGTGGTGTAATTAATTTGCTTAGCTTTCGTGTGAAGCCAGCCAGCGTGGAGGGGAGAGTGGGGGTGAACAGCGTCCATTTGTGCCATCAATTATTCGTTTAGAGGGTACACGAGCTCTTGAATTATTGCGGCCGCGCGTTTGACCTATTAATTTTGTTTAGACACTGTTCCTAGATTGTTTCGCGAGGGAAAGGAGGAAAAGTCTCAAATGGAGTTCGCAGAGTGGGAGAAAAATTACTCTCAATTAGGAGTGGATTATTTAAAAGTTGTGATGATATTTTTTATTTAGATTTTTTAAACGTATTTTGTATAAAATCAATTATTTATTTTTATGTCGGTAGATATCAGTACTTGGTTAATGCATAAGGGATTTTTGGTAGTGTATTAAGTAATTGTTCAAAATTTTACTCAATAACAGCGATTTATTATTCATATCGTCTCAGTTGGCCTGTGGATTAAGCCCCAGACCTGTAGGAAATATTGGTGTGATTAACACAAGCTTGCATCCAGCGACGTCCCGCGACCTTGATGCAGGCTGCCTCCAACAGGTCACTGTGGAAATCATTAGGAGAGGCCTATGTTTAGCAGTGGACTTCCTTTGGCTGATGGATGGATGGATGATAACACAAGCTTTAGTCTCGGCGCTGAGATACAACCCGTCGTCTCGTGGTAGAGACGACTTAGCCTACAAGGACATGGAAGCAACCGCCATCGAAAAGTATCTTAGCACGTCCGATAGAATCAACACCTGACATATCTTACGAACGTGATATTCTTCTCAATCGTTAGCATTAATGACGGAGTGGTCGTGGTCATGTTTCAGGTCATAGTTGTGGTCAGGTGGTGGCTCGCCTTACTATCTGTCACCATTTCTCTCGCACTGGCGATTTTCTTGCGCTTTCATATGTTACATAGAGCCTATTTTGTTGTAACTAATAACAAATAACCTATATCCAGCATAACCTTCATCCATCTCGGTACAAAGCGCGGGCCTCCTTTACACTTTGCAGTTTTTTTTTTTTACACTGGCACGGCATAATGACTGCACTGCATCTGATGATAAGCGCAAATGCCGTCCAGACAGAGTATGGAATAGCATCAGACGGCGGTCCCATGCCCTTTAATGTTTAGCCATAGTTTAGCACAATTATTCAGTGCTGGCTACTTTCTTCACTCATTTTGACAGCCTCCGTAGCGCAGTCGGTTGGACGCTGGCTGATGGCTGCTGGCTCGCTGATTCGAGCTCCGCACTGAAGCAAATGTGTGTGTATGTATCAGCCCATATATGTTACTCTACAATAGCGAGTACGATTGAGAGTGATTAGGTACTGTTTGTGTGGTCCACATATATTTGCTTGGGCTCTGGATGTTTGGGAGATCGAAAAGTCTCTCGCAGGATCTGATACCCAAGACAACTTACTCCGTCTTAATGTGGGCCCAGGACTCTACGTATGTGACTGTTGCGTGTATTTATTTATTATAACTGTGGTACATATTAATTTATTTATTTCTAAGTACACAATAATCAGTGAATAGTGGTAGAGCCGGAACATTTTGTAAGAGACAATTTAACGCGCCGCGCCGCGCTCAGTCGACTGTGGTCGGCCAGATAACGCCGGCAATTGCCTAAATTAAGTGCCGCGCGCCAGTTACTCACTACTCGTTTGATGCTGTTTGCGGATTTTTTTTATATGTCATAGTTGGTGACTTTTTTTTTTGTTTCATTGCACTCGGTATAGGGCAGTGGCCTGTTTGTATATAACGTCACATTACAGGGATTTGTTTATTTATTAAGTTGTTAATTTATTGTTGTCTTTTTTACCATACATTTATATAAATGAGTTTTTTTTTAAACGGAATTCATGAAGTTCTGTTTTGAATTGTTAAATCATGGAAGTTTTACTCTTAAGCACAAAAAAAAATGCCTAAGCATATGTTGTTATTAATATAGTTTATGTTGTTTTAGTCCTCATGAAATCTATCGATCCTACAATATCTAAGAGTATACAATATATCTGTAGTGGCATGAAAGTAATTAAAATACCGTCCCGTTGAACTTCGTAAGTAGTATACACCGCGGGCAAAAGTTTTAAAAATATTAATACCAAATTTATTACCGTGCTTCCTTTTTCGCATCATCATTCTCTGAATGATGTTAAAATTTTATAACATCCAACAAGTTTTTTCAATACTCTGCGCGAAGCAGGCAATAAAAATTTAATACCATCAATAATTTTTTGACGTGAAACAATATATTTAAATATTCCCCGTTCATCCGTAATTTTTTAATATCCAAAGAGCAGTCGAGGCAGAAAAATATTAATCTCAATTCAGTTTATTACAGGAGCCAATGGCTACGTTGTAGCGGCGTAGCACCGTAGCGGCGTAGAGGCGGCCAACCGTTAAACGGACCGTCGTAAATAACGGCTACGATAAATGAATAATTAACGGACGTTAACCGTTTTACGGTTACATAGAGCCACCGTGGTGCCGGACGGCGGGCACTTCAGATTCGTGATCAGCTTGTTGATTGTGTTACGCCTTGTTTAGAATATTTTGTATTTTTAAATTGATTACTTTTGGCCCGTTTGTTCGATTTTATATCCTTAGTTTTTAATTTTTTACAAGTTTCAATTATCAATGTGTGAAAATAATTAAGAAACCTGTACCTTCAGTCGACAATTACGCAACGAAACTTATTTTAATTTCGGGAATATTAATTTAAAACGTTGATTTTTATTCTGATGCAAATATATACCTTTTCTAACTTTAATAAAATTGTATTTTTATATATTTTATTTTCCATGTGTCAGTATTGCTGATAATATACATACAAATGTTTATATGAACCGCAAACATATAAGTAACTTTGTCACAGTATTACAAATCGTCGCAATCCACATCGACAATATTACATATGACAACAACACCGACACATAATTATTACACTCAGCCTATATCTCGGGCACATAAATAATACACTGAAACTGTAATTTTTAGAGTTATATAACATAGAGAACAACATGTAAGTTGTAAGAAAACTACAGTTTTATTAAAGCGTATTATTTCAAATTATCTCTTTACAAAGTTACGGGTAATTGCAATAAATACGCAGATAAATCTCGACATTACATATCACGACAAACAAACAAAACCGACACTCATCAATCATTACACCCGGTCTATATCTCGACACAAGGCTCCGTTGATCGGAATTCATAGATATTTTAATTTTTGTATTATAATGAGCAGACTCAAAAAGTGAGTTTCAATACAGGGTATTACTTTAAAAAAGATATCCTCGCTAAAGACAATTACAGCAACACAGATAGATCTCGTAAATCCAACAGCGACATTACAAATCACAACAGACAAACAACACCGACACTCATCAATCATTACACCCGGTCTATATCTCGACACAAGGTACCGTTGCCGTTGATCGGAGTTCATTCACCCGACGCATGTGAAGGCTAATTTAGGCGGGCTCACGTTCCCAATGCACGCTGGACACTATTTGTACGTATTACCAATCTGTGCGCCGGGCTGTGAGCCCTCTGTTCTGTGTGGTCGAGCCGGGTATTTTTAATATTGTTGAATTTTGTATTTGATCAAACGTTGGACGGTATTGATAATTTATCCATTACTTATAAAACTGTTGATTTATTTTATAATACTGGTCTCTCATAAATGACAGGCCACTTGGGTGGGTACCATCGCAATGTCTATTTCACCCGCCAAACAGCAGTGCAAATGCACTGTTGTGTTCCGGTTTGAAAGACATTGTAGCCAGAGCAACTACTGGATATAATGAGACTTCAACATCTTAAGTCTCAGGATGGCGAGCGCAGTGATTCATGGTATTTTTTAGTTTTGTTACTGTCAATGAGCGGTCTTATCGCTTACCATAAGGTGAATGGCATGCTCGTCACACCATTCATTGCAATAAAAAAACTATTTCAAAGTGACAATGCGTTTAATGGTCAGCGCAGTGCAGTCCAGATAGTCGTCGGTCGATACAATTGTGCCGGCCTAAATGTATCGGCCTAATCACTCTCAATCGTACTCTCGGTTGTAGAGGAGGCTCGTGCCCTGCAGTGGGACGTATCTGGGTTGATACAGTACAAATGTATCCGGAAGTACACAAGATTAACCGGAAACGCTACACAAGTACATGGGTCGCTATGACGGGTCCTTACTCACTAATGACGTAATGCAGGTAAAGATACAGGTTGATCACAACTATTTGTACGTATTACCAATTTGTGCGCCGGTCTGTGAACCTTCTGTTCTGTGTGGTCAAGCGAGAATTTTATTTGGGGGTTTTGATCAGATCGAATTTTTCGATGTTTCATTATTGGATAGAGTTGAACTGAACAACAATAATTAAAATATATCTATACAGTATCTGCACATAATCGTCTATTAAAATGAGACTATTCTGTAACAGAAGTTCGGTTGAGAGGGGTTAGGCCATAGTCCGCCACGCTGGCCCGGTGCGGGTTGGCGGATTTCACGTACCATAAATTTCTTTTTAAATATATTTATGATATGAAGATTCCTTCACGATGTTTTTCTTCACCGTTAGGATGCTTGGTAATTGACTACAAACACACACATGCCTCCGAAAAGTCAGAGGTGTGCCCTGGGATTTGAACTCGCGACAACCATAAGCATATTAACAGCCGTGTCTAGTCCGTTACTAACAGGCCACCACGCACTCAACTTGTCACTGCGTAGAAAATAAACAAAAGTTATTTTACGTAACAACCGTATGCGTGCTTCCCTGCGTACGTTTTAGAAATCAATTTGATACCGATTAAATAAATTGAAACGAAGAAAATACTGTAACTATGAAAGTTGCTTCGCTATCGCGTGTCGACAAATCAAATCCACTATCTGGAATATTTTGCGCTGAGCGACGGCTAGTTGTTTTATATTTGAGTAGTTTTTACCTGTTTATTTGCATACTGACTAGAAATTAAACGAGTGCCACCTGAACGTTTTCATTTAGAGTTTTTTTTTTCCTTAAAATATTTTTTAAATTACTTTCATCAATTCTAACCAGCACTCGACAAGGATCTGTTTAGAAATGCTTTCATGCTTTGATGCTTTCATCAACTGCAATTAAATTAGATGTTAATGCACCATTTCATTTCTATATATTTTAAAAAATAACAACTCAGACAGAATTGGACTTTGCTCAACGTGGCGAGGGTCAACTTGTTTTTTTTTTTTACTTTGCTTATTATTGATAGCTTTTATGTTTTTAAGGCAAAATTAAAATTATTTATTCAAAAATCAAAATTTTAAATGCGGCCCAGGCAACAAGTCATGGATTTCTGAGTTGACAAGCGGATAATTTTATGTTGCTATCGTTCCATTAATAGCAAATTGTAACTGACTTAGCCACATTATTGAATTATAAATTAGTTTAGTCCGATAATAACATAATTTTACTTTTGGATATACCCTGTATATGTCCCATTGCGGGGCGCAGGCCTCCTTTAAAATTGAGAGTGCGATTAATTTTACTTTTATTGGAATTGTATCTCCTGAAGTAAAATGTAAAATTTATTTTGAGAATAAAGTTCCTTTAACCACATTGGACTCTTGGAAAATACAATTTCGTTATGCTTTGCGGTATGTGGCCTCCATTCGAGACCTTTTTGGCCCCGTCGGCTATCAGGAAAAAACATGGCCCGACAATAAAGTATATTGGACGCGCTGTAATGGCGATTGTCGACAACAAAGGCTTCAATTATAAAAACTCTTAATTCTCTGCCACAAAAACATAATTGCTGCACGTAGTCCTCCGCTAAAAAAACGGTTTAAAGCAACCATAATGAGGACGTAACACGTAATTAAGCTTTAAGAAATATATGTAAACAGATATATTCCAATAAGTTGATTTTAACGCTCTAATACGAATAAAATTCAACATAAAATTATTTCAAGTACTTATTATTTCAACGACTTTAATAACTCGCTAAATCATTGACCCATATAGCATATTTCAGTTCGCGGTAAAACTTTCTAAAAGTACTTTAACAGCCTGAAAATACTTAATTATTTTAAAAGCAAAGTGGCCTGAGTCCTTACACGGACCTTTTTGAGTCACTTTCGGGCCTCGTAAGTTTTCGCACAACGCGTCTTGAGACTCTAAATAAGCCGGTATTGTTATGCAGAAAAAGACGTTTTGTTATAAGCCTGTCTCCCATTTACGGTTATTTACGGTAAATTGTGTGACGCGAAAAGATTTTAGGTCAGCATGAAAGGACTTTATATTGAAGACTGCTTTCGGTGTAGGAGCCGGCAATTTAATTTTCCTGGAAGTTTTCTTCTTTGACGTATACTTTAGTGATAAATTATTTATAAGGCACGTTTTACCTTTTGATTATATATTTATGTTTGGTTGTTATACATACAAAACATACTTCATAGCCTACATTTCGTAGTATTGAGAGCATCACGATAAGTCTCTGCACAGCGACAGAGTATGAGGAATTGAATTTAATATTGAAGTGTTAACGCTTCTGATTTCTACGAATTAACACTTTGATATTCCTAAGGTCGATAATTGTGTGTTACTTTAGGTTGTATTGAAATATTTATTTATATTTTTTAACCTATATTGTCCCACTGCTGGGCAAAGGTCTCCCTCAACTCCTTCCATATTTTACTTTTAATATTAATTAATTTATTTATAATAATACATTACTTTATTTCGAGAAAGTCCTTAACTACTACTTAAAGTGTAATTTGGATTAACGACAAGAATTATTAAAAGTTTAACCGATCAAAATTTAAATCAAAAGTATCTGCCTACCCCAATGCGGTACAGCCTTGACATTATGAAACTACATCTCAATTTACACAATTACGAAACACGCTGTATATTATACAATTCACAAGGCAATTCCTCAAGAGCAAGAAACGCAATTATCATGCAAGTTAAGCGCCTACGCTTCCCCTATCCCCCTCCCCCTTAAATATTTCGTGTTATGCACCCTCCCCCGGTGCAGTGCAGGGTAATGTCGCGGTAACAAATCGCCTGTCATTAGTTTAACTGCGGAATTAATAGCTGTTTTGTCTGCCCTGACCGCTGAACATCGCACGATTTATGAGTTGAGACCGCGATCGATTCCGGCCCAATGGTATGGTATTTACATACATGACCAATGGATTATGGTAGTTAATTTCTTTCTGGGCACTCTGGACCAAATTCGATGGTATTTACATATGCATAGGATCATTGTAGTAAATATATTTCTGGACTCTTAGTATTGCAGTAACATGGTTTTGAATGTTTGCAATAAATATTATATGGGCTGATGCAGAAAAATAAAACAGAATTTTCTGTTGTACTCAATGTTTTTCTCAATAAGCAGCTAGGGATCCAACAGTTAATATTTTTCTCTGTTTATTTTTTTACTTAAGTAGCGCCAAACACTAATTAAAAGATTTTAAAGAAAAACAAATTCTTTAGTTCATTCCCCAATCAAGTAATTAAAATTCCTAAAAAAACTTTAATTAACACATCTCGTTCCCAAACGAAAGCTTATAAAAAACATAATAAGCTTCGCATAAGAAATAAAAAACAAAACAATGAGCCGACTAAACGATACAACACCAATAGTTAAACTGACACAATTCATGAAAGAAATACACAAAGTTGAATGCTAAAAAGTAATTAAGCATTAGTCATGCGCCAATGAGCACGCCTTTTGTTTTCAACTACTTTTGAAAGAGATATAACTGAAGTATTGGCGCCCGGGAATTTTTCTTTCATTCGTTTTATTCGTTCTCGGCCGCAGTTCCTGGTACAGCGAGCTAGTGAACTGCCTCTATTGACAAATTTACTTTAAAGTTTTCTTCGCGACGTTAAACAATTTAATCGGAGTCGTGGAACATCGCGCAGTCTGTTGACCGCTTCCAAAGTTTGTTTAATTATGGAAATGAGTGTTTAATTTGTTTGCTAGTGTAAATTGAATGAAGTGGCATCTTCTTTTTACCGATTATCAAAGGGATTCTGTTTGGATTTTTTAATTGCCGCATTTCAGAATTTATGTTGACTTATTGCGAGGTTTCAAAGGAGGATTTTAGGAAGTCAAATATGGCTTTAAAAGAGACTGTTAGAAATTAAATACATCCAACGGCGTCGTACTCTTTCACGCCTTAACATGTTACGCGTTTTATTGTGGGTATCAGAAACAATTAGATAACATTCAACCCCCCACCCCGGTATCAGCACCGTTGAACAACTACTCCACCTGGCTAAACACAAGGAAGAATACAAAAAGCTAACAGTCAACCTTCAACACTGAAAAGGCACTTAAAGAAGAAGAACCCACCAAAACCAGAACCCATAAAATATAATGTTTCTAGATAAGTAACGCGAACATTATTTTAGAGCATGGATAGAGTCTGCAGCGTAACGTTCTACTTGCCTTTTATCGCATAGATTTAGACTAGTCCATAATCTCATAATAGGATAAAAATAAACCTCACGAACCCATAAATGGCATTACTAACACTTATGACAACCCCTTTAAAATTACAGCCGTCCGTTTGTCACGTATATATTGTATTCCATACGTTCCGAACATCGTCGAAATCCCATAATTTCCAACGATATCACGACACAAAGCCGACGCAAACTTGTCCGGCGCGAAGTGAAAATTCCGCAATAAAACCCAATTTGTACGGCAGTAAGTACGGTGATACGATACGAATTGTGTTCGGGTTATGTCCCGGCGTCCGTCGCCGTCGCGCTTCTAATGTTAAAAACGCGAAACTTCAGCTATAACCATTATCACTGTTGCGACCTTTTGGATTTGGGCTGTGGGTTAAGTCAGCGGATGAGGATTTTTTTTGTAATGTATTGGAATAAATCGTGAGCAGTTTTAGTAGATATGGGAATATTTTAAAGGGAATTATATTTAGTAGTTTTTCTATGACTGATGATTATGATTTTTACAAATGCAGAAATTTTACAAATACATCGTGTATACGATAAACTTTATATAAAAAATATTTTTTTCGATTTTGTTTTGAATTGCAGCATTATCTAACCATTATTACGAGAACTGTATCACTTTTTCAAACCCCTTCGTCGTGAATTGCCTAATTACTATGTTTCGTTCAGACTAATGACATTGTCACTCCCAAAATATTCATCACTTATGCCGTTCCTTATACTCAAAAGTTAGCAACATTTATAATTCCTCAGTTGTAAGTGCAACGTTCTAATAAAAAAACAACTCATAAATATACATATTTAGTCAATTCGTCCCAACCACACCGTCAGACAAAAGTAATACACCAACTTTCACGACGGCGTGAATAAAACTGCGCTCCGCTAGAGTACACTTAAAAAAATGTACATAACAGAAAAGTTACAAACTCCATCTGAAACTAAGTTAACACGTTGCAAACTACGACGTCACATAAATCTGAAGAGAGGTTTGATGTTGCGAACCGCGAGAACTTGAGTTTTTGCCGTGTCATCTCGTCTGTGGCGGCTAGGTAAAAAGTTACGAATTGCTTGAATATAGACTCGCTAGTTGGTGTTTGACGATCCTGTGTAAAAAGTTAGAGGGGGGGAGAAGATGGTATAGACAGTTTTAAAAATTGTTATCGAATATTTTGTCACTTTCGAACAATTATTGAATTCAGTTTGAGGGAAGAAGACAAAACATTTGATAACTGACATAGGTTTAACACCGTCTATGAATAAGGTTGTACTAGAAATAAAACTCGTGGAAGTAAGCTTGATTTGTCGCTGTTCCCCTATAATTACGAACTACCTTAATTTTTAACTACATTATCCCCTCTACGTTCCTTGTTCCAATAGAAGGTTGTGCTCATTTTTTTTAAATCTATAGTTCTAAACTTCTCCATTGTCTGACTATAGACTTATTACCCATAACGATAGAAGTATGTGCGTTACTTTGTCCAGATACAAGTTCATTTTACGTCGACACTTTACTGCGCTTCCACTCTGCGGGAGCGTCGTGCACGAATTTGTCGTCCTATAGTTAAAAACCTTCCATATTGCACAATCGCTTTCGCTTATGTATCGCGTCGCAAGTTTCACGCTCGACCGTAGTGAAGATTCTCGTACGTCCCACTCCATTTATTGCTTAAATAAGTAATTTCGAGAACAGAATCTGCATAATGTGAAGAGTGAGAAAAAAAACGAGTTGTTTATTTTGCTGTTTTTTGTTTGCTTTTTATTCCCCGTCTGCGGAGATTTTGGTCGCGTCGAGTTGTCGATGTAAACAATTTGTATTTGTAAATGTGCGTCGAAGTTGCTGAGGCTGTTTGAAGATATAAGAAAATATAAGCAATAATAAAAGTTTTGTAATATTAGCGAAGGCTGGTAGTATTTTTTTATTATTGTACCACGACAATTGTTCTTTTAATGTTATGATGAACGTGCGCAAAGTCATCTTGATTCCTCAATCAAGAGGCTGATGCCTTACATAATAATATGTAGAAGTAACATAATACTCTCAATAGCAATACACTTCTAATTTAAAAAAAAGTTTCGTATTAATTACATTACACAAATAAATAATAAATCACCCAACAGTCACACACATAGTGCTGACCCCACCCTAAGATCAATTAAGTCTTGTGTCGTGGATATCAGGAAATACGAGAGATTTTTCGGTCTCACAAACACCCAAACCCGAAACCAATACATGTGAATCACACAAATAATTGTGTCGGTGCGGGGATCGAACCCGCGCTCTCTCGTTTTACAGGCGGCGTCTAACCAACTTCGTCGCGGAGGCTGTCGAAATTAAATAAATATAATATAATACTGAAATAATCACTCATATAAATCGTGACTATAATTGAATTCATATCCAAGACACAAAAACTCCACTTCCAAAGAAATTTCACTTGACCGCTCACACGAAACCTATCCACAGACAACAGATCAATAAACTAAAAAACAAGACATTCGTCCGGGAGTATCTCCGCCCCGGGACTCGGTTCGCGGGACTCGTTAATCCCGGTCCCGGGACGGCGGCACAATACGAGCGGGCAATTAATACGGCCATTATACTAACGAGCGCCCAGTATCCGCGACTGCGATTAGACGCCTCGGGAAAAACTTGACGGCTCTTGTTTGGCTGTTAGTCTGAGTTGTTTGTTTTCGAGGTGTAAATCAATAGTTAGTTGGATAGAATTCGCATCGATTGGTGTATTTATTTATTAATCCTTTTTTTGCACAATACAGTGATACTTATCGAAATTATACAATAAAAGTAATAGTACAAGTGGCGGCCTTATCACACTACGTAATTTCTTACGGGCAATAATATCTACATTAAGGTTTTATATCTACATTTTCTTTAGATTAATCTAATAAGTATTTAACTGCGTAGTATCAAGATCTTATTTAAGACATGCTCGTAATATTTACACGTAAAGATATGGTTATTATATTACAACATAGGTAGACACTATAGATCCATTAAGGCTGTATTTTATGGTTACAACACAATTTTCGGACGCCACTTCTATGAAGTGATATGTGGGTTGAAATCCAGAATGAGTGACAAGTGACAACTATCTGTCTGTCTCTCTCTCTCTCTCTCTCTCTTCAGCCACAGGAAGTCCACTGCTGAACATAGGCCTCCCCCAAGGATCTTCACATTGATCTGTTGGAAGCGACCTGCATCCAGCGATTTCCTGCAATCTTGACCAGGTCGTCGGTCGACCGTGTCCCGGCGGGCGTCCGACACTGCGCTTGCTTGA
This sequence comes from Theretra japonica, assembly GCA_033459515.1. NCBI lineage: Eukaryota > Metazoa > Arthropoda > Insecta > Lepidoptera > Sphingidae > Theretra > Theretra japonica. The sequence goes on along the minus strand of CM065938.1, from coordinate 3,040,172 downwards.
GACAACTATAATGGAACCTATTTTTACACTGGCTGACGACTTACAACCAACCACTATACTCAAGTATAAAGCCTGTAATAGTAACACATCAACAGTGTCGGTTTCCCGACTAACTGTACAGGCCAACACCCAACTTAACAACTTTAAAGTATCATAATTGACTTATAACGATCGTGTTGCAGCTTAATGTCATTTCTCTACAAGTCTATATAAAAAAAAAAAACAAATCGCCCCACAGGAATCGATCCGCAGTTCACCTCAGTCAATTACTGGCTGCCTTTCGCAGCCCGACGCTTCAGAATTACATCAAATGCATTTTCTTCATTTAAACAGAACCGCTTAATTAATACCCTTGATCCTTTTCACGATAAACTTTTTGCTCTACTAAGAAAAAGTGGAGAAAAATGCGAGATGAAAAACGAGCTTTTGAACGTTGGAACGGTGAAAAAATTTTAATTACAAATTGCTTATTAAAATAACTAAATGCAGATGTTGCAGATGGACCGTGCCGGGTCCGGGTGCGAATTAAAAAATGTTAACGTTTGAAAACGTCTAGGCCGCCGAACGATCCACGCGCCTTAATTAACGCCACTCTAATTAAAATTCCATCCGTTCGACTGGAAAAAACGACTTATCGGACGGGAATGTCTCCCGGTTTTTTCCGTGCATGGGTATGACAGGTATCTATAGATGGGATGTGTACGACACGAACTGATTCAATCGATGTTGTATACATTCAGGTGGTAGAAAATGAATAATTTCCCTATCAAATAAACAGTAATAATAGTAGTCTACTAAACAATATAACAATACCAACTTATAGTAACTCTGAGTATGTTGATTGTGATATTTTTAACTTCAAAGTTACATTATTACTTACTTTCAAAACTCCTTCGTAGCTCCTCACTGTACCATAAACATTAAAACGATATACAAAAAAAATACGCCTGATATTTAGTCATCATTAATTTCTTGCCCGTACTTGGACCAAATCGATTGATCTCCTTCAATGATTAATAATGGATCTTCTTTGACAATTTTCAACTTCCGTTGGCCTCGCCGTGTCACACGACTTCCGTAACGCTCTCGTCACGCATTCACCAGTTTACTCCCCAAGTCAAGCGTGCCTAAAGAAGTTTTACTTAAAAAATCAACAACACATCAAAGCACTACAAACATTCGGTCAAACATTCGCCGCCCCAACAAGGGTCATTCTCGTCTAAGTATACAGGGTGTATGCCAATTATGCCAATTAACCAATCCCCCTTCTTAACAGCGTGTGCTTACAAACACTCTTGAACGACAACTGAGCCGTAAAAGTAGGCTCGCAGGACTACACAGGGGGTTCTCTAGTGGAGTGAAGTAATGAAAAGAATCCCCCTCTATACAAGTGCGTACACGGATTTATTAGAGTGACGGGTCGTGATTTGTTTTTCGCAGAGTTTAGGGGCAGCTTAATTGATTAGAACGAAGCGAATTTGGGCATGTGGATGCTGATTTAATTATGACTTTTGGAGTTTAAAATAATGATGATTATATTAACTTAAATAGTACGATATAATATTGGTGAATTAAATTATTTTAATAGTAAATTGTAATATAACTGAAATGCCTTCATTCACAACTGTATGTTATACATATAGGTCCTACTGCAGGGCACGGGCCTCCTCTACAATCGCGAATACGATTGAGAGTGGTTAGGCCATATAGTCCACCACGCTACAGAACTAATATTGTTTAAATCTACATACCAATAAAGTGTCTAATCATTCGACAGTCGTAAAAAATATTGAAAAAATAATTATTATCTATCCTTTTAATCAATTATTAAAATTAACGGACGCGTTAAATATTTAATGAAGTCTAATCAGGAACTTTTTTGTAATTTTTATTCCGATTCAAACTGGCCGACCGGAAATTTGGCACGAGCAAACATTTCGAGAAGGATTCTTCACTGTCTCACTAAGAGTATTTTTTAATTAATTCCATCTGTTCCGCTTTACCGTTTGATTTCGGAGAATGGGTATTTTTAATTACATTGTTTAGGAAATTGTCGTGCGAATTTTCATGAATTTCGACTTTATATCCGACCGTTAAGGTGTAAAATATCTTAATTTTATTTTTGTACTACAATTTAACTTAAATATAGAACTGAAACTATTTTAACTTATGCCCGATGACATTACAGATTTTTTTTTATATTTATTAACAATCATGTCAGTATGTATGTTCGCTCACATTACGAGTATATTCAAAAATTTAAATATGAAAGACACTTGTATGACATACAGACGTAGTCAACATTAATATTATTTTTATTTGAATAAAAAGTTAAAATTCAAACCATCCTTACTAACCGACAAACTATGTATAGAGAACAATTTATAATGATACTATAACAATTTAGAACGCATATCCTTCATTAGTTATTTCCTAAAGGGTCATAGAAAAACCAGCCCTAATTCCGTCAACTCGAGCCACCTCAAAGGTGAAGTTTACGGGGCTTACGTGTCCCGCGGGGTCGGACCATTAATCCCGGGCCTCGGACCATAACGGGACACTGCGTACGTATAATAGTTGTAATTTATACCGACATTTTGGTAACGACGCGCGATTATGTCCCCCAAGGGTTGGCCGCTTCTTTGGAAATCTTAATCGTGTATGCGTAGGTGTGAAAATAATTTGGTTTTCTAAATGTAAATGGGACGCCTACTTGATGTAATATATTAATGTAACACTTAGTGCTTGAAAGACGCGTATTAAGTATATTTTATTTAAATGTTAATGGAATATCTTATACGAGTATATAGATATTGTAATACTCGTTCTGAGACCTTGTAACACTCTTCAATACATTTCATGGTCTTCAATTTTAAATTATATTAGATATGTAAGAGACCTTGTAATACTCTCCTAGATATGCCAGCTTATTTCATCCTTAAAACATTTACAATTCCGACAGTATTTCATGTGTTTATGAAAGGCGTCCTGGTAGCACGTAGCGGAAAGCGCAGCGTAGGACGTCCACCCACAAGGTGGTGAGACGACCTAGTAATGGTCGCGGGACGTCGCTGGATGCAGGCTGCCTCCAACAGGTCACTGTGGAAATCATTGGGGGATGCATATGTTCAGCAGTGGACTTCTTTTGGGTGATGGATGGATGATGATGATGAAAGGCGTTTGAGATTCACCAAACCTCATTTGATTTGAGCAACAAACTGTGGAATAGTTTGCCAATCTACGTGTTCCCCCTTCTGTTTAAACGTTTGTCGTTGAAAAAATGCATGAAGAATTTATTTAATGTAACCGCATTTCGTTAGTACGTACTCTATCTAGACGACAAATCACTGTTTAAAAAAAATCCAGAATCGATAGTGTGCGACTGCGATAAGGCAGTTCAAAATTAATATCTGTTCATATCTTATTAATTTAGCAGAAATTACTAATTGAATTAGAATGATGTATCATTGGAGTATGCAAGATGTCGGACGGCCAAATTTACATCGAAACTTTATCAATTTTCCGTACAAAACGCCGGCGGCGGGCGGTCGAATCAATTTCTTCGTCAGTGTTCCCTCGGCCCGTCTCGGCAGTGCTGCTATATCACAGAAGCTAACATAATTGATATTGTAGAAAATTGATTGTAATTTAGAGGAACATTTAGATTGATATAAAAATATCAGATCGGAGTGAGAGATTAAAAATTAATTTAAGCTTCACGCAAAGAATAATTTAGGAACCCAATCAGTATTCAAAAATCGATACAAGAATAATGCAATCAGCATTAAACTTATTTTGCAAGGTGAATGCACGAGCTAATAAAGGTTTCAGGAAGTCAATGGATCTAGACCGCTTCCAATAGCTTGCTATGTAAATTGTTGAGGAAGAATTATGATCAATCTTGGACTTCCTATGATTAAATTAATTGGCATTGGTACTATTAATATTAACGACGATTTATGTTTTAGATGTAGCTTGTTCGTTATCATTGATTTTGCTTATTTCAAGACAGCAAAGAAGGAAAGGAAAAAAAACGGTAATTTAATTTCGAAATGCTTTGTTATTTAATTTAGTTGCTAATGTAACAATTACTCAAAAAAATCAGACATTTTTAAAATTGCAACAGCTCACAGGTCCGCATTCGAAGAATCAAATGAACGCGTTCTAAACAACGATTAGTCGATCTATCCACCGCGAGCAACAAAACGCGCGACCCCGATCGGATCTCGTCCGTTGGCCGGATAAAAAGCACGCGATTCGCCCGCGCCAATTCAGTAACAAGGTCAATAAACTAGCGTCTCGTTGAAGTACTCCGATGTTACATTAAGCCGGCGTCGCACGGAGCGATTTGATATATTAAACAAGATTGCAGGTGTTTCAAAATATACACTTTCAAAAGTAATGGATATTAATTGAAGGCGGTGGTCAGTTATAATTAAATTAACTGCTTGCTGTTTTGTATATCCTGTACTATATAAAGTATATATACATATATAATATTATGATTGATTAGTGCATAGCCATAAAATTGACTGATGACCAATTATTATTAAAGAAAACCAATTATGGCCTTCCTTAATCAAGTCAACAATATAATTGAAGGCCAAACATGACGAAAACGAACTAAAAACTATACTAACATTGTCACTTCAATTTCAAATTGAACTTAACGCCAATAGTTTCGTGCGAAACGGTCCTTAGTTTCAACTTTACACAGCACAGTTCCAGCTTTATCCCGGACATGTTCGATGGTAAACGAGCCGGTGAGGCGGTGGGAATAAAAGTTAAACAAATGGACCGGCCGAGGCAAGTTTTAATAAGATTCCGGCACCGGGTTAGCTCGGAAACTGTTTGCGCAGACCACTTGCTGTGCAGTGCCGACTTTGAATGTTATTAAAGAAATATATTTTGCATAGTTTTTATGACACTTGCAGTATGAGACGGTGATTGGATTTTGTTGTACGTGGGTTATATAACGTGATTCATACTTGTCTGTATTAAAGAAGGACCTACATACATACTTGGTTTAAGGGTTTTAATACTGATTTATAAAACCGGACATTGAGATTGATGGAAATGATAAAAAAATTCGTTGAAATAGTAGATGTAGAATTAGAATTGACAAGCCTTTTATAGCGTTACTGTTGGCTGTTGTTAATTGGATCGAGCACCATCGTTGCATACCACAACCTCTTAAGTACGAAATGTCTTTTTTTGCCATGTATTGAAACCGACATCATTACGAAACAACACTAAAAAGAACACGAATAAACTCCCATACGTTTGAGTGTGCACATGCTACTTGCGCCGAATCAATCCAATTAAACGCATACACCGTCCTTGTTAATCAGGAATCGGCAGTCGGCTAACAATGGCTGGATGTCTCCAACTTTTTGTCACTCAGCTCGCGTCACTAACTCTAGTACACTTAATCCCGGGCTCAGGTAAGTTGGAGGGGAGAGGGGAGGTTTCGAAGGGGGATTCCTCCCCCACAGATGAGGTGACGTTTTTATAACGCAGCCCTCTGGTGCCTTTATTTTTTGTGACAACTTTCAGTTCGACTGTGTTGAGAGTTTTGGAGTTATGAGTTTCGAAGCGAGCGTTCGGCGTCCCTCGGGAAGGCTCCGCTCTCGACGTTTCTTTCGACTCCTGCCTGCATTTTGATAAATAGTTTTTGCTTCATGGCTTCATTTGTGATTGCGCGAGTTTTGAGAATAATCCCCGGTTGAATTGCGTCTTATACAACAAAATTATGAATTTTCCTCCTCAGATATTTGCTCAATAACTTCCTTTATTTGCTGGTCGTTGAAAATTTTACTGATAATTTAACACTTCCCGAAACTAACATTCAGTTTTTTTTTTTTATTAGGAGTAAATTTGATTATTAATAAGCTAAATATAAATTTTACGCAAAAACATAATGATTTGTCACTTATTCCAGTAAATGCTAGATTACTATTTATTTATTAACACACATAATGTGCTACATGCTCAATACGCCTCAAATTCAATACAAAAACATGAGCTAACTTCAACAAGCGAATGACATTAAAGAATTTTACACATAAGTTATAAACTCTTTTACTATGCTATTTTATTAAAGACAACTACAACACTCACAAACATTATCATAACAAACAACTAAACATCGAAATTCCAAATCAACAATTCAAAACTCGGCAACTTATAAACGGCAGTAATAAAAAAATGAAGCGAAAAATAAAACCATTCGAACAACGGTCGCACACAAATTAAGTACCCACTCGACTATAAGAATTTAATAAACCAATAAATTTGAGCGTATCCCTCAATATCAAAGTTTTGTTGGAACAAAACGGGTCAAGACCGGGAGCGAGGGAGCCCTCAGACAATGGCGCTTCGAAAATAATATTTTCCGTACAGTATCGTTATTGCGTAAAGGATACGGTACGGTGAATGCTCTACGGATGTTAATTGGAAATTATTTGTGTTTTGAGGTTAATTAGAAGTTATGATTGATGATGACAGTTGACGTAATCATTTTGAAACAACTTTGAAAATTATGAAAATGTTTATTTATGAAACGAACACTGCCTCTTATTTGAGCTCAGTTCTAGGCTGATCATAAAATATTATGTAAGTACTACATTAGTATCCGTGTATATAGCGACACCAGGGACAAAGTTGGAAAACGGGTTTTCCAACATTTTCATAGTGACCTACGCAATTCTATCGCATTTCGTGTTTGAATCTGTAAAGATCCAATTACGACTAAGAATTAATTGTGACAACTACAATAAAGACACTTTTACACTACACTCAACATCAACTGTCGTACTTGATCATGCAAATATAAAAATATATACAAACACATCAGAAAGCTCTAAAATAAACTTATCTCAATAGCGCCTCCACAGCCTTTATCATAAACACAAATGTGCACAAGAGACGCCAGATTAGGATCGAGATACAACTTTAAACTGCATTATAAACGCTTACAGCGATACCGCGGTGGAATCGCCACAATGCCGCTATCATATAGTTTAACTCCGTAATGTGAACATACGGGTAGATATTGCGCACGGCAATGCGGCGGTTGGCGTTACGCTTTGGGCTTTGTTTAGTTAGTCTAATAATATTTGAGGGAAAGCAATGATCATTGATTTTGAATATTTCTGTATAATACTCGCTATGCTATCAAATTTCGATATCAGTATAGGGGTAGAACTTTAAACTGTATTTTAAACGCGCATAGCGATAACGCGGTTCAATCGCCACAATGCTATCATATAGGTTACTTAGTAGTGTGGACATACGGGTAGAGATTACGCGCAGTAATGCAGCGGCTGGCGTTGTGCTTTGGCTTTGCTAAGTGGGTTGGTTATGTTTGTTTTAAGGTAAATGGTGCTACATCATTCGTACTAATTTTAAAATACTACCGTTTTTTCTGCAATGTTAAATTGTCTTGTTTGTCTAATAGCATTTACCAGAATGTAATTTTCTCGACTTCGCTACTATAATTCTAACGACTGAATATTACTATACATGATGATATTTTTAAGACCATTTTATAGTTTTTTTTAACTGGCATTAGAAAGTTTCAGATGCTTTTTAACATGATACAACGCAAATTAAACTCTCGAATATGTGTTAATTCTTACCACAACATAACATAGTCGGTCCCATTAATACCATAATTTACATTTACAATTTAAACAGTTACATAATAAACAACAAACCACAGCAGCAACGCTCACAGTTCCCACCCGTGTGTTTCCCCAATCGGCAGGCACTCCAACCCGCAATATACTCGGCAGGTGTGCGAACTGAGATTGTTTCTCTTGTCCAATGTAAATATTAGTTAATTAAGTGCAAACTGCGAGCTCGCGCCAGTTAGCCCGACGACTGTTTGACTTTACATCTTGCTTTTAAAATCTTCAGCGGGAGCGCTCTTTGCTCGTCGCCGCCGCGAGCCCGACTTGTTCTACAGATCTTTCTGTATGCGCGATAAAATTGACGAGAGCAATTTTATTTTTATTTTCGTCTGTAATTTTTGTGTGTCAATTTTAATTTTTTGTTTGTTTGCAGCCAGTCTGTTCGGTTTGAGAGATTTTTACTTTTTTCGTGTCTTTAATTAGCATGTTTTGTTGCCATGTTTTAATCTTGATTTTGTTTGCGTAAAATTACGCTCAAGACTCTATGATATGTATCGCGCTTTGAGCAAAAGATAAAATTATCTACGTCGCTCACCAGTAAATAATTAAATATGATCTCCATCTTTCTTAGCAATTCAATAAAAAGATACAATGAAACTGATATAATATTTACCAAATGACGTACGATGGAAAATCAAAATCAGGATGTAATCATATTTTTATGCATATCGTTTCCCATGGCAAATAACGCGACATTTACGCATCGAAAATTACTAGCATAATCTCACTCGTAAAACCTCAAGTTACCCACATGGTGCAGCACGAAAAATAATTAAAAATAAATTAAAATATTTTCCAGTCTGGCCGCGAAATGAACCGCTTTCATCCGAAGCGTATTAATCCGTACGCCGAGGTGTAAAATGTAGTAAACGCCATTTTTTTTATTTCGACGCTAAATTCAATTTCACTACGTCCCTTTTTTGATCGCGCTATTTAATATCGAAACGTTTTTACGGTGTCATGCCTATCGCAATAAAAATGTTATGATTTTTTTTCCGTTCCACTATTTACGCGTTTTATTTCCATACGCAATACTCTTAAACTTGGGAATCGGTACGGTGTATTGCAAAGGTATTGAAACACATGCGTTTGTTAGATAACATTTTATTATAGGGAAAGGCTTGGGATATCTGAAATATTACTATCTACGCAAATCAATTAATCACGAATTAAAACCACAGACTGAAATATTGAAAAATGAATACTTTACACAGGTGAAGGAAACCTTTTTAATAGTAGCAGTAAGAGGCCTTTTATATGCGGGGGTGAAAAAATGGTAAGGGAGAGAGGAATACTAATTAATTTATTTTAGGACTAATGAGAATTGTACTGGCACCAGCCGGGATAACGCCAAGTAGTAGGGTGGAAGGAGAATTGTACCGAGATACGAAAGATAGATTCAGAGGACTCACGCCATAGTGCACCAAGCATCTCTATTTAAGGTTGAGGGACTTTCATACATTGTACGATTTCTTGTAAAGGTTTACAGATGTTGTAACAAATTTATATTTATAAATAAATATCCTATGCTTTCTTCTTCATAGTAAATATTTTTTGGTGTCATGTAAATTTGCTAAACAATTTAACAGTTGAAAACGTAATGCAAAATATTCAAAACTATACTTTTACGTAACTAATATCATACCACAGCGACATTAGCACCTATTACAAACAATAACCGGTCATTTCTTCGCGTAATACAATACAATTTTAACCGACCAAAGTCACGTAAACATTCGCACGCATTCGCGAATTTAAATATTCACAAACATCGGCAACATTTCCTCGAAATATGTGTACGTTTTGTTACTGTTGCAACATTATTTTGTTTCGGGAAAGCTCTTTCATCTGAACATCCAATATATGTTGAATCCTAAAAGTAAATTCAATTCTGTAAACTCGCTCCGTCTTGTTGCTTACGTAGCATGCACAAATAGAAACGGGCCTTCGATATATTGATATTCGCGTTTGTCGTGTGCCGGTTTGAGTCGGCTCTTTTTGATACTTATTGGCGATTGTAACTTATCCTGTAAGTTGGATGATGTTAGTGCCAGAACAATTCTGGGCTATTTGTATTTAAAACGTTGTCTTTTTTAAAGTGAAATCTAAGGTGTCAGTATCGCTTAAATTCTCGCTTAAATCTCGATAATGTCTACCCAATTTCTGCATCTACATCATTATCGTCATCACTCCCTTTCTAAGTATTTTCACACCGACCTGATAGACGTGGTCAAATGGCGAAATTGACAGCCTCCGTAGCGCAGTTGGTTAGACGCCACCTGTGTATCGAGAAGCCACGGGTTCGATCCCCGCACCGAGACAAATGTTTGTGAGGCCCACAAGTATTTGTCTCGGGTCTGGGTGTTTGTGAGACCGAAAAGTCTCTCGTAGCTTCTGATATCCACGATACAAGACTTAATTTATCTTAATGTGGGGTCAGAACTATGTATGTGATTGTTGGATGTATTTATTTACTATACGAGTAATTAGACTATGCCTTTGCAGTTACGTGACCTTCGCTCGTAAACTTTCCAGCTGAATCGGTCATCGGTTCTCCGTTCTCGCGTTGCTACTAGTATCAAAACCTGAATGATTATGCTTAACATCAAAAGAGCGTCAGAATTAATCGAATGTCGTTGCCAATTATATCAAGAGTCGAGGCATTAAGTTCTACCCTAATTGGATGTCGAATAATCAATGCGTGAAATAATGTGTCTTGTAGGGTGAGGGGAGATAGGGGATGCGCCGGTAAAATAATTTGAGTGATATTGATCCGCCCTGATGAGCGGGGTAACTGTATCTCATATCTCATCGGAGGGGAGTTGATATCAGTCAATGTGTTGCAATAAGTAGGAGATTATTTTTATCCTTGGCAATATTTTTTTGAAGTTTTTATTTTCAGTTCCACACTGGTTATTGTACAATTCTAAATAGGCCGGCATAATTGTGTTGACCGCTGGGATACAGTCTATTCCCGCTAGTCGATTAATTGGATCGCACTAGATCATCAGGTGCGGTCATTTTCCCATGCCAGTATAAAAAAATATGCCATTTTTAATCGACAGTATTATTCTCGCACTTTTTTTTCGATGGATACAACCGACACAATCTTGACGACGAAAGAACTTGACTCTCGATAGCGATTAAGCTCACCATTACACAACGGGGTTATACACCCTGAAATCAGTCACAAAATCGCAATTACCGAACATCTATCATTGTTAAAATACTTCACAATAGTTCTCGCCGACATGTACCTCGTTTATTACAATAAAATATTAAAACAACAATAGTAGCACTGACTCTACAGGCATGTACAAAAGCCTACGTCAGCATTTGCTGGCACAGTTCCGCATTAAGTTGGATTCAATCAGGGCCTCGCGGCTTTTCTATATTAACATTATATCCGCTGCAGCGACGGCTACGTCGAGGGGAGAGAGGGGAGAGCGGGACCCGCCGGCGGCAGGAAAACATTGTGGGTAGGAAATTGCGTTTCCGCGGCGAACATTCGCCCGGCAAAGGTCGACGGGTGTTCCTAATTTGTTGAATAATTGCCGCGGCGACGGAGCGACGGTCTTTGGATGCTACAGGTGCACCCCGTTGCAGGGGATTCTATTGCAGTGTGTGCGTGAAAATGTAGTGTGTGATCTAGCTCGGTTTATGTTTGACAGCCGCCATGGCACAGCTGGTTAGACGCCGGCTGTGAAACGTGAGGCCGCGGGTCCGATCCCCGCATCGAAATAAATATATTATGTTTGAACCACAGGTATTTGTCTAGGATCTGGGCGTTTGTGAGACCGAAAAGTTTTCCGTATTTCTTGTAATGCATAATTCTCAACACCAAGAAAATATTTTCTAATAACAATACACCCAAGTCAACATTTAATACGTAACACGGAATAAGAACTCGGCTATACAGTTGTGACGTCACAGCGTCATAAATATCTCCGCATTTCTATGAACTTCCGTGCGCGTTCCTACGTTTTTTGTCGTGAATATTATTGAAATCAGAATGGCTTCCATAAATTACGTTTCGCGGCGCGGTCGTTTTGCATAATTCCCATTTTTTATCAGTGACTGTCGATTCCCTGGCTCGTGCTGCGTACCACGCGGCTGTGTATTGAAATTAATTACGCTTGTTTTGACTTTGTCCAAATTCGTATAATTTTGTTAGTATATTTAGTTAGGAAGTTTATTATTTAATTGGGATTTACGTACTTTATGACGTAAAATGTAGGTGTTTAAAATTGTAATACAAGTAATAAATTGGTAGTAATAAATACATTCACAGATTTGACTGTCTGTCAGGCAATAAAATTATATCACTTGTACATACAACGTACATACATAAAATAAAATATTAGAATAATTCCAGCCTAAGTACATATTGGGGTGGACAAGAACTTTGCGAAATGAGACACTACTCTGACCTTTGCCTACCCTTTTGGGTCTACAAGTGTGAATTTATACGTCCACAATTTCAATCCATGACTTAAATGACTCTACCTATACCAGTATAATACACCAAAAAATACCCAACTAACACACGCAAAGTCAGCCACGTCACATGAAACACGTAACACGGTCGGAAAGTTCCGTGAATGAAAATTAATGAAATTCTCCCGGACTCGCTGCCGGCCGGCTTACAAAGCCTCGGAGTTGTCCCCGCCCCTCCAGCGTTTACAGCGCTGAATTATGTTCTGTGGAAATTGCATGTGTTAGCGCAGGAAGCGCTTGACGAGCGTTAGCCTTGCCCGAGTGTTTCGCAAGTGTCCCCGCGCCGATTTAAACTTGCCCAACTTTATGTGTTGGGGAACTTCCTGTTTGGGCTTGCGTGATGTTAAATTGCTATAAGAAAGATGCGTTTAAAAATTATTAATATTATTATTTAAAAACATCTGTAACAATATTTAAAAATAAATTGGTATAATAAACTCAACCATATAGTCAGAGCGCTTTTAAAAAACTAAGACACTAACTAAGAACTAAGACATTAATCATCATCATCATCAGCCCGTGGCAGTTCATTGGTGGATATAGGCCTCTCCCAAGGTACGCCACAGAGCCCGGCATCTATTAATCTATAATCGTCCAATAATCAATTATTATCTAATATCATCTGTGAAAATTGTGATAAACAAATAAATAGAAAAATATATATCAATTTTCAGTTCAAAATACATAATCCAAAACTAAATTTGCGTCTCATAAAAATACGCGGCCTATATTTATCCGTGGCACGCAACACAGGCTAATATTAAAGATAAAACAATAAAATATTCCGTTAACGCAAAAACCTTTTTCTTTTATTGTCTAAAAAATTCTGATATTGTTACCCTTTTCTTCCTAGACTACCTAATGCTGAAGAACAGTTTTATATAAAACGGCCTTGGATTCTTGTACATACATAATCATATATCCCCTGAGAGATAAGCAGGGATGCTATTAATACTCACAATTCATCGAGCTTATTTCCATGTCGAAATGTTTTCTACCCAAATATTTCACAACACAGGTCGAGAGTATAGTCATACTCCAAAAATACAGCAAATTTAAAAAGATTTTTCAAACGAAAAAAATTATACAAACCTGTTTTCCCGATATAGTTATGGAACCCAAAACTCTGCGTTTTAAAACTTATATTTACCACTACTAGACAAATAAGGCCGCAGTATACATTCGCCCATATTATACCCTTTTGATAATGTTATAGTCCACGGATTAGCCCTACAAGTAAGTTCATAAGTCCTCGTATCCAAGGGTTCGTCTTGACAGGTACTATCGCCTCGTCACTGCTACTTACAATGTAAGGACCATTGTGTTCTGTCGTGAAGGACAGTAGCCAGTGATTACTACGCATTAGCACACTTAACATCCAATATCTCGGAATGGCGAGCTCAGTTCCATGAAGTACTTGGTTACAATAAGTTGCTCTTAGGATTAGTCATGTCTATGGACAGGCGTAACGCTTATCATTAAGTTAGACATCAATTCCTCTAGGCGTTTTCGCTAGGTGATGGGCATTACTGCTCCAATTAGTCTACCAATCAAGCTTAGTCTGTTTGGTGAGATAAATAGATTTTATAAAACTGTTGTACGATTTTTTCTAATATAAATTGAGTATCAGATGCAACAGATCAACAATATATTTCAATAGCCTTTGATATTAGCCTTTGACACATCACACCTAACTTAAGATCTGTTACATCAAACCTACCCATATTGTCACTTTATAGATTCATAAAAGTTTGTCCTCAAAAAGTTAATTACAATTAAATTACAAAATTGTAATAATATTCCGTAACGCACTTAACTCTTCTTCCCACGGTTTAAACATACTATGAAGTTAACTCGTCCGCAAGATGCTACGACACCTTTATTAAGGTAGATAGATTAATCAAGAGTTGATATCGATTATCGATTGTATATCGATAAATAATAATCGATATTTTTTGTGGGTAACACTATTGTACGAAATCTAGTTTGACATAACATAAATTAACACTTACTCTATTGCTTCAACTTCGAAAATGCAACATGAAGAAAAAATAAAATTTGTCACTGTGCATTATGCTTGTTATAACCAAATTAAATTGTAATTATATTCAGTAAGGCGCCAGTGTGCATGAGTCGTGTAAACACACTCAACTCTTCTCTCCACGGTTTAAACATACTCTGCAGTTAACTCGTCCGGACGATGCAACTACAGCTTTAGTAATGTCCTCGGATTATTCGAGTTGATATCGATAATCATCTAAACATAAACATCATAAACTAAGCCGCCTATCAACGTCTTTTTTTTCACTTACCTTACTTCTGAGAAGGGAATTAATGAATATTTCCAGTTCATTTTCCTGCTAAAACAAATTTGTTTTCAACAAACATTTGTCAGTGTTGTCTCTTTTGTGCTGAAAACCCTTGTCCATGCTTCCTAATAATCACGAGAGAAGATTTAAACGTTAATGTGCTGTCAGATTTATGTAATTGTGGGGTGTGTTCATTTAAATAAATATTATTTCCAAACAACAAACTATCGATTACAGTAATCTCCAACTTATAATCGATAAAAATCACCGAAGGATCCGGTGCGACCGCATCTCTATCCGACCGTGACTTCACTCCGCTTGTTACCGCCAACTTCGTCCCACTACAACTTGCTCAGAACTGACCCACTGCAGACGTCGCGTTTCAGCTTAATACACAAATAATTATCCGGAGACAAGTTGGCAACACTCTAGCTAGAGCCACTTGCGCTGTTATTAAAAAGTAAAATAAAAAAAATATCGCCTCACATTTTTTTTTCTCCCCCAATTTGCTTTTCGAGAGCGGCGCGCTCCACTTTACGTCTGTGTATTTTTTGCCCGCAGTCTCGTTTTGAAGTTTTTGACAGTTATTAAAACTAGTTACTTTGGCTGGTTTTTGCCAGGAGCATATTCGGTTAAGGCAAGAGACAAAGGTACGGTGGATGCCATTTTTTAGAAGTTAATTGTGTTGTATTCCTTTTAAAACATCACTATGTGAGTGTACTGCATCTGATATAAAAGTGTGCAAGATGACTAGCAAGAGTAGCTTTACTCTGTTTATTTACAAAATTATGCCCTCCTGCTGGTAAGCGGCTGTACACTAGCTGATACCAAAATGTGACAATTCTATAGGCCACATCACCGAGTTGTTAATAGGTAATCGTTATTTAGATTCCATTGTTGTGCCATTTTTATCCGACAACTAAAAATCCCTTCCTTTCGTCACTACCGTCTTCTCTGTAAATTCATCGTGAAGGGCCCGCAAAGCTCCAACAGTTCCCCAGGCATTGAGAATTTCATTGGCATTTAAGATCACTTTAGGGAACCTTGACTATTTGTCGATCCAGAGTTAACCAATATACTCTTCGACCAATATAGCAAAGCAATCCGTTACATTAAATATTATTTTCATTTCGGTAATCAAACAATGATCACAACAACAGTTTTTTATTAGTTTGTGAAATATTATTTACTTACAATTGGTGCGCAGAGGGCTCGATTCCACTCGCACGCCCCCTTCCGTGACGTGGACGATTTGTTCGACTCAATAATAAAAAAAAATCGTCAATTTACGTTCACGTAACGGGCAATGCGGATAATTCGCGATCGTTCCGACCATCCCCCGTCTTGTGGATTTCTTTTATGCGCAGTAAAACCGTGAGGATATCGTGCCTGTAGTTGTTTTAATGAGTGTACGTCTGTCTCCGTTTGTTTGTGTTTCGTCTGTACTATTATCACTATCGACTTTAATTTATTCCACTGCAGGGTTCGTTAGAGTCATTAAATTCAATGATATTTGGTTAGGTTTGTTATAACAACATCCATTTAGCAGACTGCTTTTTTACTTTAGGGTCGAGTATACGCGTTTACGAAACAGATTTAGCTTACTTTTGTAGTAGTAACATCTTTTTGGGCCAGTAGAAAGTATACTGTTGAACATAAACTTCCCTCAAGAATTGATTTCATCTCATTGAGGCATTTTTCAACACACGGCATGCCAAGCTAAGCATGCTACATCGTCCTGATATTTGATCTTATACCTTTCCTTTGTCCGTTATTTAGTAATTTGCCTATCACCAAAACCTTGTCCATACGCTAATGGAGTGCCTAATGAGCAGGTGAATTATCTTAGTCCTAAAAGTTATTGTGTTGGTTGAAGTTCCTTAGACCTGCAATACAAGTATTTCAAGTAATTTATTTCACGATTCACAGTTGCAAACTAATAGGATAAGAATGTAAAAATGTTAGAAAATTCAGTAGTTATAGCGCGTCTAGATATTTGTACAAGGAGCAGATGTGAAATTTCAAACACTGCTTGTTATGAGCGTAGTTGTTTGCAGCCCGCCTTATTTTAATTACGTCAAATATGTTTGATATCCATTGTGTTGCTTGTCTGGCTTCGAACTAATTAACTCTGAACGTACGTTAATCATTTATGATACTTAGGTAATGTGTGGAGAGGTCTTTAGGGTAATTTATGAGAAAATATGTGTGAATTTTGATGGAAGCGTTGTATAACGTTGGATATGATGAAACTAGGTTTATTGTTGAATGGGGATACGCTTCAGACAATTCTTTTATTTTTGTTTCTTTATTTCATGACAAGTATTTTTTTTTTTTTATTTATTTTTTTATCAGCCCATATACGTCCCACTGCTGGGCACGGGCCTACTCTACAATCTAGAGTACGATTGAGAGTGGTTAGACCATATAGTCCACCACGCTGGCCTAGTGCGGGTTGGCGGACTTACATACCGTAGAAATTCTTTAAAATCGCTACGGTATGCAGGTTTCCTCACGATGTTTTCCTTCACCGTTATAGTGCGTGGTGATTGACTATCATTTTTTTTTTAATGATTGACAACTTTTATTTTATTTTCTTTGAGCTCTATTTTTTAAGTATTAATAATATTCAATATATGGTAATAATCAGTTCAGTAAGCTAGTCAGTGCCGTGGCAATTACGTGGTTTATTTATCAATGCGGATTTGTGTGACTTTTAAATTGCAGTACATATATTATCACTCATGTGAATTGAAATAAAATCAAGAATCCTCTATGGTAAGGTATACCTAGCCTAGATCTACCTCATGTCTTTAGGACAGAAATCCAGACAATAATTATGTCATCACACATTTATGTTTGTAATTACGTACAGGATACGTGATTTATGTAAATGTGATACATATAGCATACCATGTCTATCAATCACACCATAATTTGATCACACATCGAAATCTGAAAAAAAACTTGCCAACCATTACCATAGGAATCGAACACGCAACCTCTCGTCCCGAATACCTGATCCCCGCGGCGCCGCACTCCGCCAGCAAATAATTTATGTCCAAATAAATCCACAAGAAAAACAAAACTATGCGACATCCACTAAAACGTACCGCTATATCTCGAAGCAGTTTTGAGAAACGGCCCAAAGTTTGCCACTAAACCACTGATATGTAGGCAGTTACAAGTAAACGTACATAAATATTTGGCACAATCGCGCCGTCCATTTGGCTCGACCCGCGGCCGAGGCGAGCATCAACGGCGGTATTATGATAATGGTGTTCATTATAAGACTGCCTTGACTGCCTCGGTGGCGTAGTGGTACTACGGTATGATTGCAAAGCTGAGGTCTGGGGTTCGAATCCCGGGTCGGGCAAAGTGATATTGGATTTTTCTACTCATTATCAGCCCGGAGTCAGGAATTTGTGCCCGATATGGCGATAGGCTCGCCCCCTATCAGTGGGACGGAATATGTAAGGCGAAACGTGAGTGTTCTGGTAGCACCTCTGCCTATCCCTTCTCGAAAAAAGGCGTGTGTTTATTTTTATGTATGTATGTTAATAATAAGGAGCGCAGTGGCATATATCTGTGATGCGGTGGTCGAAATGACGTATGTGGTTGAGCTTGCGTTCAAGATACGTGCTTTTGTATATTGTCATTTGTAATGACTTCTCATTACATGCGGAATTAGATATAAAAAATATGGTTTTGGAATGACTGTTTCGAGAAGCGTTTTATGAGATATGATGTGCTTTTCGTTCATGATATTATTTTTGAATTGATTTTATCGATAGCAATAATCATGATAGTTACTTTTTATATCTACACATAAGTAAAATAAACGGCATGGTCATATTATTATTACTTTATTGATGTTGTGACTATATTTAAGGCCTTGAACTATGAGAACCTGGGTATCATTTTGATGTAGTGACTACTAACTACATTTAAGGGTTATGAACTATGAGGCCCTGTGTGTAATTCCAAAGTCGGGTAGTCCACTTTGTGACCATGTTCGGCTTGATACAATTATTCATACGAGTTGTGAGTTCAACAAGAGCTAGGCCTGAAATATGTGCTCGACGTAGTAATAGGCGTAGTAATAAACTGTGGGTGTTACCAGTAACATCTCTTGTTTAAAATATCTCGAAAACCATAACAAGAATCTAAGAAAACAAAACACTAATATTCAATGTGTCCGAAAAAATATTTTTTTTATTTCATCTGCATAAAATAATGCCACTGCGTGCGCCAAAAGAAAGCGATCTATTATTATTTTTATAAAATACGGTACAGTTTTACGAGCAATATTTAATTTTTTCCAACCGTTTACAAAATACACGCCGGTTAAAAACGAATAAAGGGGAATATAAACAATTTTATGGTCGTCGCAGCCGTTACGCGTTGTAACTGTCACCTATTACAGCTATTTAAGTGTTTGACAAATCGTTATGTCCATAAATTAATATGATTGTTATTGATTTGGAAGTGGTAGAGCCACGCTGTTGTCAGTCATGACTCAGCATGAAGGGGCAGGCTCATCCGGGGTAGTACCACTGTCTCACAGGAAATCGACGTGAAGCGACAGCTTGGCTGTCGCGTGTCGTTCGGCGAGTGAGATTGTTGGAATCCCACAATACCCCATTCCTCTTCCCATCCTTTTTACTCCCCGCTTCCCTCCCGATTTAATGGGTCGCCAACACATGTATGACTCAAGCTTTGTGGATATTTATGAACGGCAGTGTTCACTTACCGTCGGGTGACATGTTTACTCGTTTGCAGGATCTATTACATAAAAAAAATTAAGTAGGAGATACAACACCTACAATACTGGCACAAAATAGGTGATAAAAGAAAAAAATATACAAAGAACCATATAAATAATGCACCAGCAAAGGTACCTTCATTCTGCTTCATGCTGCAGTACGTAAGCCATATCCTTTGATCTCCATTCACTGTCTGCGCCTTCCAAGTCATCAACGTAAAATCTCGGCGCAACCGATCGATGCCCACACTGGCGGACAACGCATTAACTAATTGAACTCGCCGTCTCAGATGTCAATTTGAAAATCACTCCCTGGAGAGTGAATTAACGGAGCTCGTCATCAGTGGCCGGCAATCAGAATGGCGCTGTTAGATGATGCTCTCGACTTGAGATTGAAGGGCCTTTGCGAAAGATGTATCATGATGTTTGATTGAGATTGCAGTATGGGCCATTAGTAGTCGCCTGGATAGCCATCATTGTAATAATATAATAGGAAAGAACCTATCATAGTGAACCTGAGTCCTGGTAGGTTTCTCATATGAGGCCAGAGTTAGTACCACCGCAATGTCTATTTCTTCCACGAAACAGCAACGTAAATGCACTGTTGAGTTCTGGTTTGAATGACATTGTAGCCAGAGTAACTAATGGACATAATGGGACTTCACATCTTATGGATGGCGAACGCAGTGGAATGCCAAGCATTGCTTTGTAATTCATGTTGTTTTGTTATGCTACTGTCCATGAGCGGTCGTATCGCTTACCATCGGGCGAATGGCATGCTCATCTCGCCATTCATTGCAATAAAAACAACGTAAGCGTGTCACGTTTCGGGTTTATTCTTTGTATATCTAGATTTCATGGTGGACTGCATTTATCATGGCATTTCAATACATAGTAACCTTGACAGTCAAAAAGATCTTGTATCATCTAGAGCACTGCACGTTTCGGCAAGGTCAGCATAAATGTTTCGAATGACGAGTAATTAGGGGAATCTACATACGGATTGGTCACTTTGCTTTGCCTTTACAAAAAGATTAACTATACTGTAAAAAAAAATGAAAAAAAGCGGACTGCATCCAACGACTTCCTTCAAAATGAGAGAAGAAAAATAAATCACACGGAATTCCAAATCATGAGCACAACGGAATGATTTCTTTGATAACGTTAAGGAAATTCCCTTTGTGGAAGTTTTATTGTAGTCGTAGCGCGATCTCATTTGTATTGCGTTCGCGGACGCACCGAACAAAAGTCGGTGTTAAATAGTTTTAACTTTTATTCTTGGGCTTATTAGAAATCTTTCATGTTCGTGACTTTTGTGAGACAAGGGTAGTATAAAGGGCATTTAATTAATTATTTAATTGACTGATAACCTGGATTAACGCATAGGCTAATTTTTATCACGTAAATGTAGTTTTGCCGTGGGATGAGAAAGGAATTCAAATATACTCGTATACCTATATATTTGTTAGTCTAACAAACTCAAAGGGATGGTTTGGGATAGATCCCAAACATATTCTAATATAGGGCGTATGAAATGGGACATAAGAGGACATGATTACATGCCTTGATTCATGGAACAGGTTGAGACGGGACAGAACGGAACGAAACGGGAAAAGCAGTGTAAAGGACAGCAGTCAGGTTGAGTTGAAATATAAAACAGTTAGTGAGCGAAATAATATGAGTCTGATGTGGACTGGGCTCAAAAAGTGTCGGCACCCAGGCGACGTCGGGTCACTATCAATATAAAACATACGGACATAAGCTTCCACATATATCCACGAAGAATAAACGAGAATGATTTAATCAATTACACCACGTGCCCATATTATCCTGATTTACTACAAGAAGAGAGCTTGGGCCGTAATCCACCTCAGTGGCCTAGTGCGGGCTCAAGAACATCACTTACCATAGATTGTAAATATATTTTTAGTAAGCATGTCACCTCACGACATCTTGATATTTTCCTTCACTATTGAAGTGTCCATACGGAATAGTTTGATAATTCCACATCCTATATAACTCCATAGCTGATTTCGACTTAAGTAACACGGATTTTTTATATAATTACCATCGTATTTATAGTCAGTTTATAAACCTGTTGTGTTGTGAATGTTTTGTTTTCTTCGCTAAAACTGAATTCAAAGTCATTCGAAAGGGCCAAAACATTTGACAACTAAAGTAAGTATATAAACTAACTATACCTGACTGCCTCGGTAGTGTAGTTGTACTATGGTATGATTGCAAAGCTGAGGTCTCGGGTTCGAATCCCGGGTCGGGCAAAGTGATAATGAGTTTTTCAATTCGTTATCGGCCTGAAGTTAGATATTCGTGCCCGATATGGCTATAGGCCCGCACCCAATCACATCGTGGAACGGAACATACAAGGCGAAATATGGGCGTCATGGTCGCGCTTCTGCCTACCCCTTCTGGGAAAATGGCCTGAGTTTATCTATGTATGTAAACTAACTATGAATAGGACCTTTAAAGTTTAGCCTTCATATACTTAGCTAATATACCATGTAATTGTCTCCACATAAAATGTAAATAACACAAACCTACAGCAACATCAACAAATAACAACAAGGCACGCATGTACGACTAATGGCGGAAATCTAATTAGCGTGAAGCATCCAGCATGCTGTAATCAGGCGATTAGTAAACACTGGACGTCCACGCTGCCGCAGTCGCGTCCCGTGCCGATTGACCCGGGGCGCTGGACGCGGCGAGATAACATTAACCGAATTACACACTTACAGATTGCGAGACCTTTTGTGGTTGGTAAAGGGGTTTTGTATTCTAATTTGTTTTTTTTATATATCACTGGAGGTGGTGTTCGACGTATGTGAATGTGTGCATTTTTTCTAGGATGGTAAAAAATATGCACACGCGCATCCTTTCGCGTCTACTCCCAAGGAGTGAGACAGATACGCTAATATTGACGAATTCGTTTAGCCGAGGTCATTTCCATCTCACAATGTTGGGAAATATTATCAACACGCCGGGTACAAAATTTAACCCCGAATGTTTTATTTAAATAAAAAAAACATACGTTAAATATTTTGCCCTGCCTGGAAATCGAATCTAGAAACTCTCGATCCGCAATCCGTACACATTGCGCCATAACAAATTATGATACTTATTAACTCGCAACACGAAAAACAAATTATCCGCGCAAAGATCCATTTACACGAAATTTAATAAGCGTACACAAAAAATGAAATAACAATACAGGGCGGATTTGGGCACGACGCCTGCGGTCACATATTTCATTTGCTCGCCGCGGGTTTTGTTGCTATTGGATTTTGTTTAGGCGTTACTTTTTTCATAAATGTTAACACCTTGTATTTTGTATTTATTACCGCGGGACGGGCTTGCTGTACGACGGCACTTTTGAACGGGGCCGGATTTGGTGTGGTGTAGCGGGGGTAATAAAGTTGTTGTTATTGCGTAGTGTTGCTAAATTGGTTTCGGTTTTTGGGCGTCTTCATTTTATGATTATTTATTAATTTCAGAATAGAGTCCAATTATGAATTTTTCAAAAAATTGTTAAAGTTGAAATTTCAATTTAGATTATTCGCTTGATTACTGGTTGTGATATTTATCCTTTTTTTATTCTTTCTGGACCACTAGCAACAAGTTGAGATCAAATTTGTAAGGTTCAAGAGACTTTGTTTTTTTTTGAGTCAACCTTTTGGGCCCCCATTTGCCTCATCTCAATTGGGCGCTGTCTCGTATATTACGAATTGAGCTTATGATTTCATTTTGTCGGTGTCTGAAATGGAATACTGAATACGGATAATCCTGTATATTGCTTTCAAAAATATGATCTGCTTCGTCTAATTGTATTTAATATATTTTGTGAATGCTTTAAATGCCAGAATATGTATTTGTTCTTATGTTTTCTGATATAAGAAGACGCTAGTAAAGTTATACAAGACTTGATGTTTCATCTTTGTGATCTTTGGTTTAGGAATATCAGACTGCATAAATCCTTTGCTGGTTGATTTGCTGAAAGATATTGTTCACTATCTTATCTACATAACCTATTTAGTGTCACTGTCACAGACCTGTACGTACTTCTGAGTTGAGTATGTAACCTTACTCGAATCTTTAAGTAATACCGTAAAAGTCAGTCTAGCCAAACTAAGGTTATGTGACTTGCAGACTTGATAACACTCAACAAACCAAACATCTTGTATACTCAGTGATTGTCGAACGCTGAATCATCGCAACTACCATTCTTTTACGCTCTTTACAGTACGCGAGTGATTTCTAAATAGAAACAGTGACAAAAAAAGGAAAAAAAATCATAAACACAGATATGAGAAAATGTCAAAAAAATGGTTGAAACGGACAGGACGCTGACCCTACATGTGTAGTGTGTAGTGCAAACAGTGAGTGCGCGTATGTGTGTGTGTGTGTGTTTGCGTGATAGCGTCAGGTGGGATGAGGCGGGGGGCGTTGGTGCCCCCGCGCCTCTTATCACGAGATAAGGCGCCGTGGCGCAGCGCGCGCGACACACACGGTGTCGATTCGCCAGCGTGACGAGGCTGCTAGGAACCAGGCGGCCGCCGCCCGTTATGTTGCACTCACTGAACGCACTCGCCGGCAAGATATCGCCGGGCGGCGGCCTCGACACCAACCAGAACAGGCACACGCACCCCAACAGGAACCACAAGACTGCATCTCCGGGATCGCCGTACGCCAAACCTAAGTAAGTGCTTTCAAACTGTCTTTCTAACTGATCATTCCACGCCAGGGAGAGCTGGTCCCATCACGACCCACATAGAAATGTCACCACAGGTGGATTACCCGGAGGAACTGTTCTTCTGTCTGGAAGAACTAATAAAGGTGTAGATGCAGAAGCTACTCTTACTAAGACACTTCCATCAAATAGTTTAAAAAACGCTTATCTTAGTACAGAAGGAGAAACATGATCGCATTCTTCTTTTAAAGTTATAATAATAAGTATATAGCTTCTGTTGAACTGTGGTCGACTAGAGCTTAGACAGTCAGTAATACTTTGACCTGCTCAGTGGATAAATAGATAGTTCGTTGATAATTCGTACAAGTCGAAGTAATCAGGAAATACAATAGGTCAGCAAGGACATGCTATCGTTGACTTTTGTTTACGCGATCACTGTCAAGCCGCCATATTGTTGTGATCTATTTTAATTACGCTATTTAGGTTATAATGTCCTTAAGTGTCTTGCATTACTATGAGTCACTACTAGTACTTTGTTTTATTGACAAAGATATTATTAGATATTCAAGTTCCTAATTTCTTGGACCGGTTACTGTTAAAATCTTCACGGTTCCATGGTTGATCCAAAAAAGTTGTACTTAATCTATAATCGTGATTGACATATCTTTAAAGAATTAGATAAAAGGAGCGTCATCTAGTGGTATATATGTGAGACTACGTGTTTATTCAGTCTAGTCCAATAAGACTTTAGTTTAAGTAACGCGTAGGCCTATTCATTTATTCTGCTGTATCTTCTTTGGTCTTCAGACATTTATTATCTACACAATATTACTGATCTCTACTCCTTCTTATAGATATGTATCTCTGCTATCATCAAACACTTAGATATCGTGGGAAATGAAACGCATATCAATCTACTGATATTATTATTTCTCACGTTTGTATATTCTATCGTTGGGTCATAGATTTCTATTAGCATTCCTTTAAATTGTGATTTGTAATTAGCATTAGTGTAGCCAGTTCTAGGAGTATCTATATCAACCTACATTTATAGTTTTGCTAGTTATTTTCTTTATACCAATTGATGTATGGGGATCCGAGCGTTTTCCTTTATACTAGCTCAAGCACCATCGTCATCCTCTGAGGCTGCATGAAGTTCCTCAGTAATCCTAGCTGGACCTTCTACAATCATTTTATTAGCTAGATTGGTTAGCGCAGAAGGTAGTTTGTCGAACTAATGAAGCTGCTGTCCGTAACGACGCTGTCATTTGACTACACTATCTCTACGATGGTTCATCATTGCGTATGGCATTCATCCTGCGTGGATCAAACTTCTATCTCCAGGTTTTTTTAGCCAGCTTGCTGCAGAAGGAGTGTATTTATGTAGGTTCGACAATCATCAGTTGTTCGCTAGAGATTCGCCCGTTGGCCACCATGCAAAGTTGGCTTGGGCCCCGAAAGATATTGGTTAGAGCCCCATACACCAAGGTTTTGGCACATAGTGATTACATTCCAATTTTATTGAAGCTATTCTATAAATGATTAATGATGAAAATAGTCATATCCAGCCTCATTTCATCAACATGAACGGCTCAATTACTACTCATTAATTCCTAGATACACCTTATAATTCCACTGATTTTCCACTTCCACAATAAATAAAGCTTGTAATAATAGTGTTTCAATATATTAACAAAGCTTTTGTCTCTCTCGATGTTCCAGTTTAACTTTGTGGCAGCTTCCTGGAATATGTCTTTTACGAACACATAGCAAACAATACAAATAACTCGGAATAACCTTTAAATAATTATTTTACTATATGAGGTCATTGTACGGTGTAGCATCTGAAACGGAATTTCAGAATGCACCGAATATTTCTTGCTTTGATATTAATGCTTTATAATAAAATGCTTTTGTTTATTTTTAAATGTATATTTACTTCCATTGGAAATTATACTTTTTTGCATTAATATTATATATTTTTGTGTTATCTATAATTCATTAGTTTTTTTTTCGGAGGAAATTGTGTATTACGAGTATATAGGTAAAAGCTTTTGGTACTTCGTTTGCTTGTCTAACAACTTGGACATATACATTTAAATATTAACATTAATACTACATAATCTAAAAATAAGCGATCTAATGTATTATGCTGTTGGTATACCATTTTAAATAAATAAAAAAAATAATAATAATAAATTATTGACAAAACTTATCATTGAAAAACCCGACTACTTCGGTGGCGTAGCTGTACTACGGTACGATTGCAAAGCTTTACTGTAAATTACGGTAATTACTAAGGTTTTACTGTAAATTACGCATCGCATGCAAATAATGAAAATCCAGTTGCTTAGTGTACGAACTTGGTTATGAGAAAGAGTACAAAAGTGATTTTAATTTATTTGCCTGCACTGTTATTTTTTATATAAAAAAATGTTAGGTGTAATTTTCAACGAACTTTTACCCATACACCAAGTATGCCATTGGAAAATGGGCCTTATTACGTTAAATTACGTTACGTTATAATTTTAGTTTGTATTAACTTTGATATAATAAATAAATAAATTGTTGTTTTGTGCTAGTGAACGTAATATTTAGGACAATAAAGAGTCATTAAACCTGTGTTATGATTGATGTAATTTGTAATTCCGTAGAAATAATTTAAAAACTACATACTACATTAATCACAAATTTTAACATCACGCCCCCAATTTTTATTCAAACACCAAATATTTCAACCCGTCACATTAATTAAAGCGCGAACTCGTTCCGGTCTCCGCGACCGCACACACCGAAGGAAATAAAGCGGAAGATTTGGGCAATAGAAGATAAAACGCAGCTGCGAGTTACACTGGCAATAAGACACAAGCCGGCTAATTTATTTGTGCTCCCGAATGTCGGGGAAAACGGAAGGCTGGCAACCCACGGAACTAGGTTTTATTGTCGACACGTTGTGCTAATAATCTACTTCCTTTTCGGAGTTAGTTGGTAGAGGTTTTGTGAATAATTTCTTGGATTTAGTTTGAATCATCGTTTTCTATATTGCGATTATTGATTATGAAAATATCCTCAAAAAATTAAACAAAAAAGATTAAAGTGCTTTGTTACGCTTTATTGCAGTTACAGGGCTGTTCAAGGTACACATAAAAGTTGTAGGAAAAATCACTACGTTCTAAGTACATATCAAATGAAGGAATGACGCAGCAGCCCAAAAGTCACTCTTAGTTCTATCCAAATGTCAAAGCCGGTCGGCGGTCAAAAAGGTTTTTATAATTTAAAAATGCAAACCATTCAGATAACATTATCCACAATGTAGACAGCCGCGCTATTACTTTACAAAATCTTTTATCATAAAATCTACCATGCTTCATAACTAAAGAACATTCAATGCTGAACACAGACCGGCCCCAAAGGTTTTCAAAGGTACTTGATTTATTAAATGGACTGCTATAATTCTTGTTTGAACCAGAACTTCCAGGAAACTCCTGAAACTCCTTTCGCCTTATTTATCACTTTGCTAGTCTCTAGTCAGTATTATAATAATAAGCATTCAATGAAAATCCAATCAATATATCACAGCACGCCGTTGAGTACATGTGTACTCAACATTATAAATTATTTTAACGGTTCGCTGACTTAATGAAAGCTTCTGTCAGTGTTATTAATCGCTACGATAAAAAGAAATCCTCATATCCTTTACACTGCGATGGGCGCGCCCACTATCATGCCTTATGGTGGAAATATCCCTAGATGTGATTGTACAAATGAATTCGTTTAAAAGTGAAGTTATAAGTACCATATTTCGTTTCTTTTAGTCCACAGTTAAATGCGCCAAAACTTTCTGATACTAGATCTATTATAAATAATAATAAATACATCCAACAGTCACATACATAGTCCTCACCACAGTCGGTCTCACAAACACTCAGACCCGAAACAAAAACTTGTATTTCATACAAACATTTGTCTCGGGGCGAGAATCGAACCCGGGCCTCTCATTTCATAGCTAGCGTCTTACCAACTGCGCCACGGAGGCTGTCTATTAACTTATATTTTTAAATCTAGTCCAATATTACGAGCCGGCTATCGTTCGTTTCAAAATGTAAGAGCGGATCTGAAATCATTTCAATTTCATATTGGCATTTTACAGTATTAACATTTCGATGTCAATGAAAATATACACACGTATACAGGGTATATCAAGACTGCTACCGAAAATCACTCAACACAGCACCTCGTATTGTATTCACAATGCCGTGCCTGTGTAAAAAAAAATCAGTTTTTGAAAACCCCAGTGCACAATCACTCTTAAAAAATGTCGCTGACGTCACAACTATGATTTCACCCCAGGTATCACTGACCTGCTCGCTCTGTAATCTATCAGTTGAGCTAATATTTGCATGGCTGGCGTCACCAGGCGAATCTGGGACGAAACGCGGCACTATTCTGTTTGGTGGATCTCCCGTGGGAACTTGAGATTTAGGATTTATGTCGTGTACGAGTGTTTTGGTTAAGGAAGATTTTTTAGATCATACGCGACTTCTGATCTCACAGGAGTTCTGCCAATAATTAGTTTATAGGTTACCGTAAATTATAAATACATATATATACACAAACATCACGCCTGTAACTATGAAGGAGTAGGCAGAAGTGGAACCCGGACTTCCACGTTTCGCCTTGTGTGTTCCGTCCCACGATGTGACAGGGGGTGAGCCTATCGCCATATCGGGCAGAAAATCCTGATCACGGGCTGATAATTAACAGAAAAATCCAATATAAATTTGCCTGAACCGGGATTCGATCCCAAGACCTCCGATTTGTAATCGAACCGGGCAACAACTAGGCCACCGAGGCAGTCGTTAACTATAATATACTTATTATTCAAGATCATTCCGTCCATAGATATAACTGAGACCTCAGCTGTACACTTCGGTTGGGCAAACTTATTTGTATAGTAATTACAACTGCATACAATTGTTATAGCAGTAGTTCGAAGGGCTGAAGCACAAACACTGACTGACTGAATCTAAATAATGTTGAACATTTTAATGGATTCAAAAAATTATTTTCATTTTCATTTTTCATATTCAACAGATGCATCGGGTCCTATGACAAAAGCCTTAAATATACTGCATCTATACAATCAAAAAATATTATATCACATTCAAGCCATAACTATAACCATAAATTAAATACTCATTTATTTTATTATTGAAAAAATGAGGCATTAAATCTATAATGGTTCTTAAAAATCGTATACTCCTAAAACCACAATATCAAAACCGAGCGGAGACAGGTCTAAGAACAAGTGCACAATACAGAGGCAAGTTTCAATGAGTTCGGCAAGTTTGGAAGTCGCTTTTGACCCGAGGTGCGTTACACCTTTTACCTGTACAACTTCCACGCCGAGATTCTCCGCGTTATTAACTATTATAAAGTCTAATATTAACGTCGGATTTTGGATACTTGAATCGAGTTTCGGAGTAAGCAAATTAGGACTTGTTATGATCGGGGCACGTCGAGTTGCCATCAATGAAGGATGGTTGAAAATTAACAGTTTTGATTCCTCACATCCTCTTTTCTTCCATTGCTCTTCCCATTTTGACATCTTGGCCAGCTACCTACGAATCAAATGGTGCACTGTTCACGGTTGCCTATGCAGTGCAAAAGTTGATACGAACTTACTGTTGTCTCATAGAAAATTGAAGAAACAGTTCAAAGTGCCAAAGCCCATTAATGTTACATGTTCTAAAAGTGTTTATTTTTTAAATTACCGATAAATTAATATTGACTCAACTAAACGGGATGATTACGACATAAACATATAGGATTTTGCATAATTTTCTTTGCTATCAATTAAAGAAGACAAATCTATATTACCTGCCTACCTTATAAGTACACAAGCGTGATCCTAAATTAATAAATATCCCCCAGTATTACAAAGACATTACAAGTGTTACATAGAAATGTTTTTATCAGATTACAACAGGAACTGTTTGCATTGTGTTACGTCTGTCACGCGTATCTGTTTATATATAGGCTGTAATATGTCTAGATATTGTGCAAGTCCTCTGTCAGATCATATACGTCCTACTTCAGGGTATGACCCTCCTCTACAAAGAGGAGGGAGAGAGGTTAGGCAATAAAGTCCACCACGCTGGCCGAGCGCGGGTTGGTGGACTTTTCGGACGACGACATAGAAATTCTTACAAGCGATATGGTATGCAGATTTCCTCACGATGTTTTCCTTTGCCGCTATAGTGCGTGGTGATTGAATATCAATACACACATGAAACCAAAAAGTCAGAGAAAATAGTCAAAAAAGAGATCTAAACGATGTTGAACATTTTTTACATTCAATAAATTTTCATTTTCAACAATGTTGTGTAGCGAATACATCATTAAATAAAATTTCGTGTTAAAGAGGCAAAAAGGTGTTTTAGTATCGCAGTTACGAGTTCTGACACTTGACGGGATATGCGGTATAAAACGTGGTAAAAAAGGTGTTTGAGTTAAAAATCCAAGTTTATTTACTCCTTGAAAATAAAATATTTTTGTCAATACACAATTACAAAATTGGAAGGAAAATGAATCAACAATTATTATTAGTATAAAGATAAGAAAAGAACAAGCGGCAGCATAAAAAAAAACAGTTTTATAACACAACAACAATAAAAATTTAATACAAAAATTCATTATCTCTTTAGCACCTCCGCACTTGTAAAGCATTTCATTGACATCGCCATCAATATTTAAATACACCTATATCAGGGACATAGTTCTGACACCACATTAAAATTAATTAGGTCTTGTGTCGCGGGTATCAGAAACTACGACAAACTTTTCAGTCTCACAAACATCCAGATCTGAGACAAATACTTGTAGGCCACAAAAATATTCGTCTTGGTGCGGGGATCGAACCCGCGACCTTTCGTTTCACAACCGGTGTGTAAGGAACTGCGCCATGGAGACTGTCAATTAATGTTGTGCTTCCTTTTTATGTTACTTGACAGTTACCCGAAAAATTAAAAGTTTCAAACTCGCTTAATATTCAATAAATCTATATTTATTTCATGTTCAATTTACTGTTAACCGACTTCAAAAAAGGAGGAGGTTCTCATTTCGAGTGTATTTGAAATAAAACTAATTGTTACAGATTTTATCGCATATTTGATTTAATTTTTACATTTTTTAACTTCCCGACGTTTCGATCACTTTACAGCTTTCGTGGTCACGAGGCGGACCGAGGTATTAGTCCGCATAGTGACTGTTACAATTTAACTATCCTTTACTATTATGAAACTTAAAAGTTATTTGGTTTTTGCGATCGAATGTATTTTTTTAACCTTTTATTACAAAAAAAATATCTATATCCTATTTCTTATCTTCCAACCATACGAACGTTTTGCTCAAAATAACCGTAACAATCCTAAGGCGGGCGCGGTTTCATAAATCTCGTGTTATTTCACATCACGTCACAATCCGGTCTCCCGGCACCATACTAATAGGGCGGCACACTTATGGCCCGTACACCCGTCAACGCGTCCGCGGAATAATAATACGAGTATACTTGTATCGAAATGTACGACGGTGGTGACATATTGCGCGGTGGTATGTACTAAGGGGATAGGTTTGAATTTCGAACACTTGCGTATTGTTGACGGTTTTGATTATAAAGATTTTTATGCTCGTCAATTAATCTACTCGTATTTGCGAGCAATTCATAAAATAAGGTTCTTAAACCGAAAAGATTTACAAATTGCATTGCCCAACGAGAGCCTGTATTCAAATCCTTACGATTCACAGCGCATAAGATGAAAAGAAGCAAAATCGTTATGTTTACAATGTGTGAGTTTTTCGCTGAAAATTACCATTTGCCGAGGTTCGGTGGACTGTGGTCGGCGCTAGTTGCAGTTCTCTCTACCCCTCTGGGATACAAGCTCGAGCTTCTATTGGCCTTATTCATAGACAGTTTTAAAACCTATTTTACTTATCGAATGTTTTGTCACTTTTGTATTCAGTCTGAGCGAAGAAGACATAACATTCGATAACTAAAATGAGTTTTAATACTGTCTATCAATTAAACCGAAAGTACTTCATTTTAGTGCCCTTGTAAAATTTCTGCCTACGTGAATCTCTAAGGTAATTCAAAGGGTAATTTTGTTTTCTACTCGTATTTTAAGCCCTGCCTACACGAAATTTTCGTGAGTGCCTCTATAAACACTGCTCACATACAAATATAGATCAATTTATTCATCGTTAAAAGTAGATACAAGTTTTTCATCAAGCAAATATTAAATTAATCAAATAATTGTATTATTCAAATACGACGGGGTATTTTATAAATTTACTTTTCACTAAAAATCGTGATCGTCATCATTATGCATGAAGTACGTTAAAAATCACTGATTTTGCCGACCACCTATTCACTAATTCGCCAATAGACTCCAGTAACAATTTAAACTGTTTATCTTCATCATCAGCCCGTTGCAGCCCACTGCTGGACATATGCCTCAAGAAATATTATATCATATCTATAACCAACGCGTCTTAAACATCTACTTCAATAAAATACATAATTATTTATATCATGTATACTATATATGACATAAATAATCGCGGAACGTCGCTGGATGCAGGCTGCCTCCAACAGGTCACTGTGGAAATCATTAGGAGAGGCCTATGTTCAGCAGTGGACTTCCTTTGCCTGATGGATTGGATTGAATACTATATTCAACGTGTCAAAAACATCCACTCTATATTTCAATTAAATACATAATGATATAACAGCTGGTATGAAATAACCCGAGTAATACGTATTAGGGTTGAATAATCATAAAAATACAGAGGAGATAATACCGACCCCATATTAACAAGCATGTGTCTACCGATCGATAGATTATTTCGATAGTTGTGTCGATAACATGGATTATTACGTGTATGAATCATATATATTGTGTATTTATTAGTTTTACTATTTTATCATTGAAGTTATGATAGGGAGGTATGTTAATTGCTAAATGAGTTGAACATCAGAGTGATATAACCCACTCAAAGTCATAACAAGGGCCGTCATAACATGGTACAGAGCCCCCAACTTATCTGTTCAGGTGGCCATAATTGGAACTAAACCAGTGTTATCAGATATACGGTAATTACTGCAGATGCACATTTTTTTTTTTTACCAAAACACTGCCAACGGTAATGTTATATTACCATGTCGTTTCTACCGTATTTTACAAGATACATAACTGTGTATATAATTCTCTAATTTACTCTAATCTAATTCAAGATTTTTTTAAAGTGGCAATTCTCAATTCCTCACTAGCGACAATTCCGAACTTCCGACTGAACAGATAACTTGGTGGCTCTATAACAAAGTGTTACTATGGCCCACACAAATAAAGATTTAAAAAACACATAATAAGTCAATTTCTTTGCATAATTATGCCCCAAATATATCTACAGCAACCGGTTGAAAATGGCTTGGCGTCCATTATGACCGCAAACTACTAAAGACCAAAGACCTCAGTCTTTGAAATAAAACGAATTCTTACGGTGTTTATCGCGAATTTGATTTAATTTATCCATTTTATAATTTCCCGACGTTTCGATCACTTTACAGTTTTCGTGGTCACGGGGCGGTCTCACACGTTAAATCAATGTGTGACATTTGCGTAAATCTAAGAAACCATTACCAGTCTTTGGTTCTATTCCCTGATCGGGCACTCCCTTTTTTTGATGAGCGGCCAAGGACTGAGGTTTTGCCTGAACATTGACTTTTCTCCTATCACAATGGATGAAAATAAAGTTAACGATATGTGAGGGATTGTTTGCACCCTCAAGAAACAGGCGTAATCGTATGTATATACACAAAGGTTTGTCTCGATATAGAGATCGAATCCATGACCTTACACTACTCAACCGGTTTCACACATATTGCGCCACAATATCTGTCAATTTTGTCTCAAAAAGTTGTATTTGCATAAAATGACAACGATACAACATATTGAAAATATTTTTCAAACATACGAAATGATCATAATAAATGCAAATTATAAAAAATCGAACATTACCAATCCTTTAGATTTTTTAAATCATTTTCTTATACATTTATATTTTTCATATCATGCCCAGTTTAAAAAAGTATTTTTATATAATTTAATAACGTCTAGTCTCCACCTGCGTAGTCACAGATATATGTATGTATATACAAAACGCACATACGCAAGGTATGTGATAGTTGCGAAAGTATTGATCAAAATACCGCCCGCATATTATAACAATATTTTTATTAGACACACCATTTTCTCATTTAATCAATGCAAATATAGATTTCTTTACTGCCATTTTTTAATTCGTTTATAAGTATGGTATTATTATTTATATGTAAGTGACACTTAATTAAAAAAAAGTGTTTGTACTGACTCGTAACATCTGTTGTAACTACCACCTTCGTAATTCGTATGAATTTTATTTTTTATTTTTGTGAAACTTCTAATTTAAAAAAATGAGTATTTGCATTGACTCCAAACATCGCATTGTTATTCAATAATGTCATGTTTTCTAACCACCGCTCCTATACGTTGGTATATGTTGATACATCAACATAACATATCTTACAAAACGCGAGGTAGTTGTGATACTATTGATCAAAATACCGCCCGCATATTATAGTTACAATAAACGGCACCACAGACCAGTCGAAACGCGCGGTCGCGGAGTTTGTTGATCGACTTTGATAAGAGATAACGCTTGTAATCGAGCTATGTACGCGTTTATCAGTGATAACGGTATGGCAAACAAGTGCACACATTATGGCCCGTGGAACTTCGGATACTCGAGAATTATGAGGTATATAACCTACAAATTTAACATTTGGTTTTCGAGTTGTGTTATTTAATCTGTTGAAAATTAGGTTATAATTTAGTAATAGCGTAAATAATAGTGCGTATATTAATACATATCCAGGAATCACGCATGTCAATATGGATATCATTCGGAATTATATTTAGCTAGTCTCAACTCGATCCTTTTCTCATTGGGAAAATATCCATGGCTCATGTTTATTTTAGATGCGAGATAAGGTGTGTAGGTTTCCGTAGGTCAAAAACCTCAAAATAAACGTCAATAAAAATAAATAAACTCGATATATCAATTTCCGTTGTTCCTCTTCTATTACCATGGTTACTCGTTAGTATGAACTCGGAGTACTTCTGACCCATTTTTAGATGTTGTCACAGAATTGGCATCCATATTTTTGATATCGCTATCGAGGTTTTCTTAACTATAACATAAACAATAGTATGCATAAAGTTGGCACATGTGTAATTAGTAAAGATAAAATAACAATTATCAACATTTGTACTTTACACTATAAGACAGTAAATAAAGTTAAATTTCTATGGTATGTAAAAGTCCGCCAACCCGCACTGGGCCAACGTGGTGGACTATATGGCCTAACCACTCTCAATCGTACTCTCGATTGTAGAGGAGGCTCGTGCCCTGCAGTGGGTCGTGTATGGGCTGATACAGTACAGTACTATAAGACAGTGCGTGGTGGCCTATTGGTAAACGGACCAGACGCGGCTGCCAACATGTTCATGTTGGTCGCGGTTTCAAACCCCAGGGCACACCTCTGACTTTTCGAAGTCATGTGTGTATTGATAGTCAATCAACACGCACTATAACGGTGAAAGAAAACATCGTGAGGAAACGTGCATACCATAGCGATTTGCAAAAAATTCTATGGTATGTAAAGTCCGCCAACCCGCACTAGGCTAGCGTGGTGTACTATATAGCTTAACCACTCTCAATCGTACTCTTCATTGTAAAGGAGGCTCGTGCCCTGCAGTGGGACGTATCTGGGCTGATACAATACAATACAATACAATACAACACTATAAGACAATACTATAAGTTTAACTTGATTCTTGCATAATTGTGTTATTGTGTGTAATGTTGAGAGATAATTTTCTGTTGAGAATCGAGATTAAGTACATATATCTAATCAGTAGTTAGTTAGCAGGTGTATGGTAGTCAGTTTGCCGAGGAAGAGTAAATATTATAACAACACATTAATAAGTTCAAGCCTTCACCTCTGAAGGTGTAGGCAGATGTCATTTTGCGGAGTTTCTATCCGTTCCAATATGTCATAGGGGACGATCATAAAATTATTCCTGAGTTCCGAATTTCTTGTTGTTCCAAGAAGCGACTGGGGGCTAGCCTATTGCTATACTGGACACGAATTCGAGTCCCTGGAAAGACGTGTGATATTGAAATGAATTTTTATAAAAAAAAATCTAATTACAATTATATCAAAATTGTACGTTAATCAATCTTACTTTCACTTACCAATATTGAATATTTTTTAAATGAAATATTTTTATAACCATATAATGTATACCTTACAAATACTTGGTGGTGTAGTTGTACTACGGTACGATTACAAGCTGAGTTCTCGTGTTCAAATCCCGCGTCGGGGAAAGTGATACTGGATTTTTCTATTCATTATCAGCCTGGAGTCAGAAATTTTTGCTCGATATGGCTATAGGCTCGCACCCTATCATATCGTGGGACGGAGCAAACAAGACGAAAGGTGGGTGTATTGCTTACACCTTTGCCTATCCCTCCTAGAAAAAGGCGTGATATTTATGTATGTATATATGTACTACCTTAATAGTATTCAACAATATTAGCACAAACATTGGAGACAAACCACTACAACCGTGGAAGCTAATCGGGGCACAAATAATGATATTGCTGCTGAGTTCATCGTCCGATATGAGAATAATTATCCTTCTAAAATCCTTAATAATGAATTTCTTATCCAACTACTTTGTTTGCCAACTATTGGGTCAGATTTTTCTTCAGTATTATATGAATTTGATGTCTATTATGCATTCACCCAAACATTGGACTATAACTTTTGAAAAATAAAAACGTCGTTTCACTTCAGCTTCGCCAATCGTTGTGCGGTTGGGTTAAAAACACAGTCATGTTTGCATTAAAAGTTCGTCGCACATTGACATCGACTGTATCGCATTGTATGACTATCGTAGCATACATATATTGATGTAAGATTAATTGTATTACTAATATACCTTTCACGTGTCAATATTTCTATTTTTTTAAATAAATACAGCCCATTTACGTCCCACTGCAGGGTACGAGCCTTCTTTACAATTGGGAGTACGATTGAGAGGGGTTAGGCCATATAATCCACCACGGAGGCCTAGTGCGGGTTGGATATACATATAATACCCCTAACAGTCACAAACAAAGTCCTGACCCCACACTAAGATCGTGTCTTCTGTCGTGAGTATTAGGAGCTACGAGAGACTTTTCGGTCTCACTCGAAACAAATAACTGTGGTTCACACAAACATTTGTTTCGATGCGGGGATCGAACCCGCGGCCTCCCGTTTCACAGCCGGCGTCCAATCGACTACGCCATGGAGGCTATCAGTTATTATAGTACTTTTTAGACACAAGATGGACCTGAATCATAGCACGATTGTGACGGGTATTCTACCATCATCGTACACGGTAGTTGCTATCCGGACGAATACCCACAACTACTTTAAATCACGAATATTATGTCACTATCAAAAATAAACAAATTAATTAAAAAATGTCTCGCGATGCCTTGCTACACATCTTGTACTGATGTGCGTTGACCTTAACTCACTTATCGCTTTCTGGTTTACAACTTTAGCAGTTTTCCACTTCCGAATCTCATTCTAGAAATAAGCCTGATTGTAAATACTTATTAATTTGCATTAAACCGGCGTGAAGCGACGGCTTTGCTGCCGTGTTTCGTACGGTAAGTGAAATTTCAGCGGGCCCAGTAGCCATTTTCTCCCGTCCTTGTTCTCTCCCTTCCCCCTCCGATTTTGAGAGGCTTGCAACTCACCTTCTAATACACCTAGCTGAATGCCTCAGTGGCATTGTTGTACTACGATAGCAAAGCTGAGGTCTCGGGTCGAATCCCAGTTCGGGCAGAGGTAATGGATTTTTCAAATCATTGTCAGCCCGGAGTCAGGAATTTGTGCCCGATATGCTGATAGGTTCGCCTCCTATCTCATCGTGGGTCGGTACATACGAGGCGAAATGTGGGTCTCCCGGTTGCAACTCTGCGTACCCCTTCTGGGATAAAGGCGTGAGTTTATGTATGTATGTATGTATGCAACGCACCTGTGATCCAAGTTTTGTAGATATTCATGGGCTTCGGTAACGACATGCCATCAGGTGAACCGTATGCTTATCCGTATACACCCAACAATCACATACATGATCACGACCGCATACTAAGATTGTCTTGTGTCGTGGGTGTCAGACGTTACGAGAGACTTTTCGGTCTTACAAACACCCAGACACGAAACAAATACCTGTGAAGAACAAAAATATTTGTCTCGGTGCAGGGAGCAACCCTGGGGCCTCACGTTTCACAGCAAGCGTCTAACCAACAGCGCCACGGAGGCGTTTTGCCGGACACATGCAATAAAAATACTGAGGCCACGATAAAGCATATTTTATCTGCGTAGTAAATATTTGTATTTTCATTCTTTCATTTAAAGATTCTATTTGTGACTTTCAGTGATACTTTTTGACTGCGATTTTTGTATATCGTGATGACATAATATTTATAAAAAACATTATCAAAAATATTTAATATTTTTTTGTGCTTTTATTACTACTATTTTTAATATTTTACATATTTTTATTGAAGACAAAAAGGTGTTGCGTTCTTTGGAGTGTGTATCGACGATAATTTTGTTTTTTACTAAAATATATTTCTCCATCTCGTAGCTTTTGATAAAAGTTCGCGTATGTTTTATTACATGAGTGTGTGAGATTCATTCCAGGTTCATTTTCCGGCCGCTTCTTTTCAATTATTATATGTATGTTCTAAAAAGCTTTTAGTTATAAGTTAAGACTTTTTAGCCTTATGTAAATGTTATTAATAAACAATATCATTTATTAACTAAGTAATAATGTAATTTTATTACCTCAAATAATTGTAAAGGTTACCCTCCAAACTTAATAGTACTTATAATATTACCATATTCCAAACAGTTATTTTTACTGGCTCGTTTCCGTGCTTTTCTAACGTGTACTTTTTGTTGTTTACAGTGGGTTGAACATGAACAACATCAACAACAACAACAACACGACCAGCATAAACAACAACAACAATGAGGTCAAGCCGGAGATGCCCGACCCTGATTACATCAAGGTGAGACCTTTAACCTCTGACCCTAAGGACGTCTAACTTTATGTCATCACACACAAGCAGGGAAGTTTTTTACAGTCCAAAATAAAGCATTTTTTTTATTATGGTTACTTTTTACATTGACACCTATGATCCAAGGGTTGTTGGTGGTCATGGGTGGAAGTGGCCACTTACCATCAGGTGATCTGTTGGCCGGTACCTATGCTGTAAACAACTATGAAGTACTGGGTTAGATTCTTATATAAAGCGATTAAGTTAATTTGTCACATCTGAAGCAGGAAATGCTTTACACACAAAAATTAACACCATCGACAAAATGCTTTAGACTGACGATAACATTGAAAATGCCCGATAATACGCATAAAGGCCCCACCTGTATCGTAGGTGTGAAAGGCCAGGGGGGGACTAAGGGGGGGTCACTCGCGACTCGTGACCCACATACCGCATGATAATGATAATGGAGCACGGGAACGCGATCCCCACATTACCGCCGACGTCTCAATTCACGCCTCGAAGTAATCATATAGAAAGGGCCGCTCATTATGCCGTAATGTCTGGAGGTGTGAAGGGATTTGGCATGGCCGTGTGTGGAATAAGCGATTTATGGGTTAGTTAGTTAGACTGAGTACAACCCTTGCTTGATGTAGCCAATAATTGTAAAACCGTAGTTTTGGTTTCATATGTGTAGAACAGCGTAAAATCATTGGTAGTTACAAGGAAAGATGAACAAAAACCGCTTTAGGCTCTAGGAGTTTAGGCCCTAGCATAGAAAGTCCAATCTACTGTAATGCTAGTGTTATAACCCAGTCACGACCAAATATAATACGAGAAAACGTGGCAAAACCACGAAACAAGCACCTTTTTAATTTAACAATAGCTTTTAATTACAAATCACGGCGTCAATGAAGCCGACGCGGCAATGCAAGACGACACGTGACGACAGACACGACAGACAACAGGAGACGACACGTTCCGACACGGCGCGATACATAACACGGTGCACCACACGAGGCCGTTCCAATTACAGCTTATGATTGCTTTTATTTCGCCGCACGCTTGCCGAGTGCAGCTCGTAATGCCACCGATATAGGCCGGCCGCAAACGACGCGATTTTATTATAAAATTATGGATGATGTGGAATTGTATCATCGTAGGCTGTACGCAAAGTATTATATAAGCAAAGTACCACATTGACCCACAATCCTCTGGGAATGCGATAGACTTGCGTGAGTCACTTTGGCGGGTTTTACAATTTGTGTACGCTGGTAGCGTTATATGAATTTGAATATATCCTACCACGAACAAATTGCGGAGTTAGAATAGCGATAAGCGATCGCGAATACTTTAAATCCTCAAAATATATAATGTTAAAAGGGACGTAATAAGCCTATCGCCAAACTGTGTAATTTCAAGTAGGTACTGAGCAATTTACATCTTGATATGTATTTTAAAAGTCGGTAAACGAAACAAAATGAAGTGCGTGACTCGGAACCTATTTCGGACCCACACGATTACCAGCCAATACGAGCTGCCAACAAGCATCTAAACTGAAAAAAAATCTTCTAAAAGTCGCATGAATGTAGCCAGGCTTAATTTTAACGTCATTAATATCACGATATCAGTTCGGGAAACCATAAAGTATCGAATGTCGTGTTATAAATTATGTTGAAAAATTATTGTAACGTGTTGCGTCCCAAGAGTGCGTTCGGCAGTGTTTATCAGTGCAACGCGTCGGTACAACCTCAACAAAACATAATAACGATGCCATTGCATTTCTGATGTATTTTTATTCGGACAGCAATTAATGTATTCTGTAG
Organism: Theretra japonica; assembly: GCA_033459515.1. NCBI lineage: Eukaryota > Metazoa > Arthropoda > Insecta > Lepidoptera > Sphingidae > Theretra > Theretra japonica. The sequence goes on along the minus strand of CM065938.1, from coordinate 2,999,151 downwards.
CTGGAGATAATGCAATGGCCTCCAAAAATAGATTGACAATACACAAAAACATAAATCCAATATCACTTTGGCCGGACCCGGTTATCGAACTCGAGACCTCAGCGTTATAATTGTAACGTACTAATACTGCGCCACCGAGACAGTCCGAGGAAGATAATAGGAAATCTTAAAAAATATTTTTAACAATGCTCGAGAATTCGAATGGCAGCTTACATTTTTATTAAAGTAAGTGCAGTATTCTTAATTTGTTATTAAAATACTAGAAAAACTGTGCAGAAAAATATCACCACGATTTATAAAAACTAGTACTAACATTTGCACACAATGTCCTGGCCTAACTACGAGAGACATTGCGGTGCCACAACACATACATAAACATACATAAACACACGCCTTTTTCCCAGAAGGGGTAGGCAGAGGTGCTACCAGAACACCCACCTTTCGCCTTGTATATTCGGTCCCACGATGTGATAGGGGGCGAGCCTATCGCCATATCGGGCACAAATTCCTGACTCCGGGCTGATAATGAATAGAAAAATCCTATATCACTTTGCTCGACCCGGGATTCGAACCCGAGACCTCAGCTTTGCAATCATACCGTAGTACCACTACGCCACCGAGGCAGTCACACGACACACAACACATGGCCCGAAATAAACTTCACCTCTACTTATATTCCTACAGTCCTTTTATATTTCTGCGTAAGAAACTTCACCCCTACCTATAGCCCCACAGTAGGTACCTAAATTTAAATTTTGAAATAAATCTAATTCTTACGGATTTTATCGCGAATTTGATTTAATTTATACATTTTTGAACTTCCCGACGTTTCGATCACTTTACAGTTTTCGTGGTCACGGAGCAGACATCAGTCATCCGCATAGTGAATGTTACAATTTAACTACATTTTATTTCAATTCATTTTATTTCAATCGTTTTATTTCAATGTGTAACGCGTAAATCTAAGAAACCATTATACATTTATATTTTTTCGTTAATGAAATTGTATTTGTATCTGCCTATATAAGTCCTAGTGCAGGGCATGGCAGTTTCCTCTGCAATAGGGAGTGCATTTGAAAGGCTTTAAGCTATATTGTCCACTGCGCCAGCCTAGAGCGGGTAGGCGGACATTACATACCATAGATTTTTCTACAATTCGCTATGGTATTCAGGTTTCCTCATTATGGTTTTCTTTACCGATATAGTGATTACTGCGTGGCGATTTACTATCAATGCACACATGACTTCGAAAAGTCAGAGACGTACATTTAAACAGCCGACCAGCCCAGACGTGTTAGCAACTGCACTTGGTCCGTTACCAACAGGCCACCACGCGCTTATTAGAAGTCAAACACAATTTAAGCATACTTTTTAATTTAATTTCCAGATGTTCGTCGGTCAAGTCCCACGCAATATGGACGAGAACGACTTGCGGCAGATGTTCGAGGAGTTTGGCAGAGTCCACCAAATCAACGTGCTACGGGACAAGATCACCGGCGTCAGTAAAGGTCAGTAACACGTTGCCAAGGTCAGTGACGGTCAGATGCTGTTGAGTGTACAAGGGTTCGTAAACGACGCGACGTGGAGCATTTAGGTGACGTTTATGTAACATAAGAAACGTGTTTCTTTCTTTATTTAAATAAATTAAACAACTACTATAATGAAAATTACGGAATATGTTTATTTAAAATATTTATAAAAAAATAAAATTATTATTTATTTTTATGTAAATTAATTAATTCTTCTAAGATTAAATTAGAGTAGATTATTTGAATCAATATATGAGTATCCTATATGAGTAAGTTCTAATACGAAACACTATTTTTCTGTAATCATTAATTTTTTACATCATTAAAATAAAAATGAACAATTATAATAACACTTCAAATCAACAAAACAATAAAAAGCATTACATCAAAAAAATACATATATAAAAATAACTTATAATATTTTATAGCAAAATTTAAGGGGAAACACAATACAAGCGAAATTGCCGTTGCTTTCTCAAATTGCGGGCGAGAATGCTCAAGACATACGATGATAAATCCTCCCGGTGGAACTGAGAGGATCGATCACACTCTCTAAGGATGCATCACTCACATTCACCGGTTAAAATATACTGAATTTCCTACTCAAAGTGGAGTTAAATTCCTTAATTTTTTTTACATAACATAGGATATAGAGCTTCGAAAGTTTTAGCGAATTTAGTCAAGACACCGGATTTTGTTCGAAGTTTAAATAAATTTGAAAATAAATAATGGGAAGTAGATATATGCGGCCTAATTTCGGCTATGTCTTGGAAATGTTTGTAATGTCGCATAGTCATAATTGTGTTATAGTTTAATTAAAACACTATTTTTGCTACCGAAAAGTTCCAGTATATGAGCGCACGAGAAAAATTCTGAATGTTAAATATTGTATCGTTGTAATGTAAATTTATAAAATAAGATCGCTACGTCATTGCTCGAAAATATTTCTAATTATTTTAACGGAAACATTAAACGTAACAAAACAACAGACAATTATATATTTATCTCCACAAAAAATGTACATAACCCACACGAAACGACACAAACATTCGCCAAGAAAAACAGATTAATTAAATATACACATTTTATAACAATGTTAATTACACGGAACCTAAATAAACAGAAAGCGGGCCGCTTCCATAAAACAATGGATCATCCCTCTGGTTCCTTTGAAATCGTCTTGTTTGCCCTATCATTGTCTCTCGTTTACAACAAAAGGTGCCCCTTTTTACATACATGTTGACATTTTTGTTTGTTTCGTTTCGTATGAATGTGTTTTGTGTTGGCGAGCTTCTTTAGTCCATCTCTGTTTGCGCTGGGATTGCCAGACTAAGGAGTACCGAATGGTATAATGTCGATTTGGTGTGTATGTATATTAATAAAAATAAAATATACATTATTTATGTATATATAACTACGATGGCGATGATTCAAAGATTTAAAAAAATAACACTAAATATTATTCTTCTACTGATCAAACATGATGTACTTCAGTCATATTATTTATTGTTATTTATAAATTCGATTTAATCCTGTTCATTAATTTTTTAAATGTTAAATATTAATAATTTTGTTCTAAAAATCACAATTTGTTTATTAAACACAAATAAATTTATTTATTAAACACAAAAATTATTCGTAAAATTGGCTAGAAATTTAAGGTAAGAAATTCCCGAAAACCAAGCAGTCCCACTTACCTGGCAACACCGTGTGCACACATTTATTTGCTGCGGGCTAGTCGCCACTGCCGCCATTTGTGCAACTTGAAAAAGATCCTATTTGCGTAGTTCTTTTGTGCCTGCTCACGGCTGTAGATAACCTAAAAAAATGCATAGATAATAGGCCTTTTTGAACGCGCCGAGATGGAACCGCGGGTAGACTTTATCATAGACAAGTTGTGAAAGAAAATTACTCTCGTTTACTTTGCGGTCGGATTGTAGGAATGTTTCTAGCGTTGACTTGTTTTGTTTTAGGATTAAGTTAATGTGTTTAATGAGAATGTTTTTGAATGACTATGTAAATAGAGCATCTGAATGTAAAAAGTTAGAATTATTCAAAAACAATGTTTTTTTACTGTTTGCGAAAGAATTTAGTAATTGATGGCATATCTACGAGTACATCCTAATTGATTATTGTTTAACAATATTCTTAAACCAAATAAAAAAATTAAAATATTCGAGAAACATAATAATACGTGCCAATCATAATAAGATGATTTTATACTTCCGTTTATTTTAACATGTATACAGCACAATAATAAAATTGTTCATCTAAATTACACAGGCCGAATGTTTGCTGTATAATAATCACATCACAATTTCCATTTTCAAAAACATACCCATGGTCTATTAAATTCGAAATTCGAATTCGAACATCGAACAGCCAGGTATCGATTAAACATAGTTAGTTAATCGATTCCATAAACGCAGTGTTACTCGTGTAATGAACGGTTGAAAGTGTATACTCGTTAACATTAACAGGGGCTCGCGTGTGGCTTGACGTTCTTCTAACTGGCTGTCGATCAACACGCCGCGCCGCGCCGATACGGCTAACACCCATTAGGCGAATTTGCAATTAAAATTTTTACCTTTGGATATATTGTGACAGGGGTATGGTGTAGTGTATGAATTGGCACATAATGAGTAAATAATTATTGAAGGTTTACTACGAAATTGATTTTGTGTTATTTTATGATCCACGGGTGTATTGCGTAAGGAACCAGTCGAGTATTAGGTTTGGTTTTTAGATCGAGCCTGATAACAAATTATTTTAAAGCAGTGTGATTTTAATGACAATATGTATTGTATCCAAACTAAGTACTATGGTGCTTAGTCTATCAATAGGGGTTAATGAAAAACGTAAGATGGTACAGTCTTGGCGATTTATTTACTGCAAAAATTCCTAATCAACATCAATAAATTATTATTGAATAACAAAGTGTTAAAAATATACAGCGATGATCACGAAACATATTCACAGTTTTAGCTCCAACGACTTACACAATGTATTTCAGTTATCTAATGTTTTGTCTCCTTCGCTCAAAATGAATTCAAAAGTTGTTAGAAAGGGACAAGACACTCGATAGCTAAAATAGGCTTTTAAACTGACTGTTAATAAGACGTTAAATGTCTATGTACTGTATGTAAAATAGTTGTAAATCGTATGAAGTGTGCTTTATTATGTTTAACTGTTGAGGTCCAGTACTCGTTGTAGAGACAGTCCCCATGTGCGTGTGTGCAAGGCCGTTGGTAGGGAACCCCCCTCCCTTTCCCCTGTTTTAGTACATTTATAATTTCGTAAAAAAGTATAGACGCCTCAGCTGATTGATTAGATAGATTGAGAATCCCCCGCATCGTTGAGCCCAAAAATGTGGACAGATTGCAAAAAAATAGTTTTTTTACATGTTGTCAACTCATCTTTTGGCCACTAAAAAACTTAGTTATTTGTTTGTTTTTTTTTCTTGAACGTTCAGAAATGGCCAATTTCCTCTGGCCTTGGATATTGATTTGTGAAATAGCCTTGAAAGTAAATGAGTAGGATCCCTATAAAATTTTAGGTTAATTGAGAAAATCGTAAGGCCAACTTGAAAAGTTACTCGATTAACTTAATCGCTAGTCGATCCAGTTTAGCTCTCTACAACCTAGATAGTAGATACTGTCTGTTTTGTCGGAATTTTGTAACTAAACATTTTTTTTTCTTAATCTATGAAATTCCAAATTGAAACTATGTATTTAGTTAACCTCAATACTTATAATTTGGATTATTTTGATCAGTGAAACGATTCTTAATAATTTAGAAGTATAAATAACATTCAATCCTCAAGCATTTTATTTAAAAGTCTATCAGTTTGTGATCAAATGCTTAACCCATATAAATATAAAATGTAATTATTGTTTTTAAATTCCCCTAGCAACGGCCTTGTGTGTGTGTACGTGTGTGTGTTCGTTCTCTGTAAGCGTTCGCTTTTGTTGCAGGCTGCTGTTTTGTGACGTTTTTCACGCGCAAAGCGGCGTTGAAAGCGCAAGACGCTTTGCACAATATCAAAACGTTGAGCGGGGTAAGTGCGTTTTATATGTCTTATTCATAAATTCCTTTAAATGTGTTTTTGACGTGCGGAATTTTAATAATTGGTTTTGTTGTTTTTTTTCCTTGCTAGTTTAAAATTTTTGTTTCTATTTATTTGGAGATACGAAAAAAATTGCAGGAAAAATAAAATTGTATTTGATGACATTTCGAAAAACACTTGCCACTTTCAAGTAATATCTTAGTGGGATGATTTTTTTCTTATAAATTAATTAATTGTGTCGGCAGCGCCATCTAGTGAAATTTCAATAAATTACAATGTAAGTGAATAAAGTTAATTAATATTAAGATCCCGCACGTCATGTTGTCGGAGATTTATTTATGTCTATGTTATTTTAATTAAAAATTTGAAATCATATTAATAGAATATACACATCGACAAATCTCCTAAATATCTTGTATAAAATTGTATTATGTTTAACGTGTTGCTAGTTGTATGTTAATTAACTTGTAAAAACCTTTATGAGAGTTTACATTTATTACAATGTGAAGACAAATATAAAATGATAATTACTACAGATATGATATTTTCGCAACAAAAAACATTTAAAAAGCATGTAATTAGTGCAATACATGTATAAAATATATAACACTTAATTTTCTGTAGATACACAAATCTTTAACGGTGAAGGAAAACATCGTGAGGAAACCTGCATACCATAGCGATTTGTATAAATTTCTATGGTATGTAAAAGTCCGCCAACCCGCACTAGGCCAGCGTGGTGGACTATATGGCCTAACCACTCTCAATCGTACTCTCGATTGTAGAGGAGGCCCGTGCCATGCAGTGGGTCGTATATGGGCTGATACAATACAATACACAAATCTAAAATTACAATTATACTAAGCAGACATTTGATAAAATCTTAGCACCGAACGTTGTTTAAACGTTTTGTTATGAGAACAGCGATACTCTTATGATTTGATTGACCGCCTCCGTGGCGCAGTTGGTTAGACACCGGCTGTGAAACGTGAGGCCGCGGGTTTGATCCCTGCACCGAGACAAATATTTGTGTGGACCAATGGTGTTTGTTTCGGGTCTGAGTATTTGTGATACCGAAAAGTCTCTCGTAGTTCGTGATACCCACAAGACAAGACTCGATCTTAGTATGGGGTCAGGTCTATGTATGTGAATTGTGTCTGTTGGGTTTATTTATTATTATTTATTTCCAAGAGTTTCGATATGCATGGAAGGCGGTTATCGCTTACATAGATAGTAAAAAACCATGGACACAACATAACTGTAACTACGTACATTATTTATACGTACATTCCAACCCAATCTAATCCATCAGCGAAAGGAAGTCCACTGCTGAACACAGGCCTTCTCTAAAGATTTCCACAGTGACCTGTTAGAGGCAGCCTGCATCCAGCGACGTCCCGCGACCTTTACCAGGTCGTCTGACTACCTAGTGGGTGGACATCCACGCTGCGCTTATTACATTACTTATATTTCAAAATATTTAATTCCATACTCGAGAGTGAGATATCAATTAATCCAATCATCGGTAATTAGTCAAGATTCAACCACACTCATAGCGCCTAACCTAATTTCCCACATTATACCGAGTGAATTTCAACACAATTGATGAATTAATCCGGATGATTATGGTATGAACTGTCTTAGATTATCACGAGGAATAAGAAGAAATATCGGTTCTAAGGAGAAAAGGAAATGATCTCCTTTTATCACTCATCTGTACTATTGTATGAGTACAACACTCGGGGCTGTAATCACATGATGTTTTTGCATAGACCAAAAGCATTCGACCTTTTTTTCTATAATATTAAGACTGCTTTACATCATAGCTTGATATGAAGATATTTCATCCTTTTTCTAATATCACTATCACATTCAACCACAGGAAAATACACTGCTGAAAATAACCTAATAGTAGAGGAGCGAGCGCCTACAAAGTGGATGGACGACCTGGTTAAGGTTGCATGAAGCCGCTGGATGCAGGCCGCTTCCAACAGGTCAATGTGGAGATCCTTGGGGGAGGTCTATGTTCAGCAGTGGACTTCCTGTGGCTGAAGAGAGAGAGAGAGCAGCGATGGAAGATCAGCCTTCACCCACAAAAAAATGTCTCATCTGGTTATCAGATGGGTGAAACTCGATTTCACCGGCTCTTAGACTATAACATGAATTCCCACAGACACCATTGGGTTAAGATCCCGGTTTATACTTTATCCTACTTGACTTAAAATATCGCACCAAACCATTTGTTTAGCTGAACATAGTTCGTGAACATCACAATTCATGTACACATTCAATAAATTAGTAAGGGGATGGTATCGATAGAAGTTTTTATTGTAAATAATGGACCTGTTGCTAAGTCCAATAACAACTCCCTTATAGCATTAACTTGAGAGGGCGATCAAACAACCAATTCGATACTTCGATTGTTACCGAACACAATCGAATTACAGACTTCTTTCAGTCGCGATGGATGGGTTGCCAGCTTATTGGTTTTCCCGGAAAATTGCGACGAATCAATTAACGTTTTGGAATATTCCACCAGTTTTATTAGGGGAAAATTGTAATTTCATGCTAAAGGTTAAATTATATATAAAAACATATTTATTATTTATTATTATTATTATTATATAGTATTCAATCTTATCAAGAGAATGAATAAGCTAGTTTAACTGACCGACACCATTGCCTGAGGAATATGTACATCAATGGGGAGTTCACATTTGCTATCACGCTTCGTCGCGTCATGTCAATTAAATTACCGCAGATCCAACCAAAAATTCCAGCTTGATTTTCTTACTATACCGGGTGGTTGTTTTTAATTAGATCAACACAAAAATCTACAGATAAAAAATATCCGAGCTCCGGGAAATTTTTCATCCATAACCCGGCAACACTGTCACTCACCCCAAGTTTCGTCTTCATCTCGGCGATAATTCAATTCCATTATATTATTATATTATTCGAGTTTTCTTGCGTCGATTGATTCGCGAGTTCCGTGTTTTCTTTGGGAATGGCAGGTATGCCGTCTCTTACATTTGACGTGAGGCTAAACATTGTATCGAGGGAGTACGTACTGTTATTCTTTCATTACATCGTTCTCTTCGTTCGGGTAATGCGATACTACTTGTAGTCATTATTGTTGCGTGTTAAATTATACTGGATCGTGTAGGTTTCTTCGTTTATTTGAAAAGGAACAAGTCGCTCCTAATGTCTTTATGTAGAGTTCAGTAGTATCATGTATCATGGTTGGTGTTGATAATTATGTTTATTTTTTCTGTATTATATTTCATATGGACTGTGATGATGTTGTGATAGCGTTTCGATAGTAATTAAATTATACGCTGTACGTTGCACTTGCTTCTTGAAAGATAAGCCTACTTAAGATATCGACGCTGATCTTACAGGGGTGGTATACACATCACCTCTAAAAAAATCTTAAGCAGAGTTCTCAATTCAGCAATTATTCTCACAGTATTTTCCTTCATTATTAATGTTTGTTATGATAAATTACAAATAACGTCCAAGAATACGCTTATTTTCTGTGATATCTATCGATTATTTAATTATTATTTTTTTACTATTAAATCTATGAGTAGCTGTAGTAAAAACACCTTTTCTAAGTTTAATATACATATACTTCATATAAACCTACCTGTAAATGCAGAGACTTCTCCGTCCACACATCCACCACTGCAACTCGTGTCAGCCACGATCACCAGCACGCAAAGAATTGGCACTGAGTTCCGGAGCTCTTAGAGACACTATCTTGTATTAAATCTGCATCAAAATTAATCAGAGAGAAAATAAAATAGGAGGAGTTCGAAACCAAATATAATTGTCAACTTCACACCTGTAAATATAGTAGTAAAAAGCACTTATTTCTACACAATAATACCGTTCCGAAACTCCCACCAGGGCTGAATTAAGCGGAAGCTTCGGGAACTTTCCAACCGGCCGGCCAGGTTCGCGTAAATAAATCATAACCGGAGCCAAGTTGGTATCTTGAATAATAGATCCGACACTATTTCGGTGCCTCCACTTTTAATGGCCGAAGGGAAATTGAAATGTATAACTATTGGTATTAATTTCGAAACTGGTTTTGTTACGATTTAGTGCAAAAGTTGGATTATTTGGCAATTGTTTGTTGTTGATGTTTATTAAGTGTTTTCAAGGTGAAACTTTTTTATGAATGGGAGAAAATTCCTTTAAAATCGTTGTTGACCATCAAGATTGACTGTCTTCAGCCAATTTAAAGATTCAATAAAGTATTTTCATTTTCATTTCTTTTTTCATGCATATACCTAACTAAACCATATATTTTTATTTACTGCTGGACATTGTAAAATGGAGAAAGCTTAAACAACCGTATTCCATTACTCTGACTAAGTGTGCGGTAAATTCATTACATCCGTGAAAAAGTTCTTTTTTAGGCAATAGTATCACATCTATATGTAAACAACATACGAATGTGTTTTGGAAAACCAACACAACCTCAAATATACGGCCCTTATTCACAACATTTCTTTCATTCGACATGACAAAGTGTGACGAATTTGGAGCAAAAATATTCTGAAAATAATTATCCCCCACCTGTATTCACACAGAAAATATAATATTCCGAATATAATCTCGGAACGTTTTCATTCACAGTCGTCCCAATATAGAGCGGTTTTGCCCAAATGTGACACGCTCTTTTCGTTCCCAACAATCATCAATCTCTTCGTACATCCGCCCCAGTTTCCTGATGTTTATGTGAATGAGTTCTTTTCCATCGGCGAATCAATCTCGGTCTCCATTCGTGTCGTTCATTCACTGACCTTGGGAATGGGGTTGTGTAATGGAATCGTTATTCTTGAACGGAAAATCTTGACGCAGTATGGAGATGTGCTAGATATGTTGTGTAGTTTTATGATTAATTTTGACTAATTTTATATATTTTACAATATGTAACATGTAACAATATGTAACAATGTACAATTGTAACATGTAACATTCTTTTTATGGTTTTGGACTTTAAATATCACGATCTATGAGCCTTAAGCTAAGATTTTAAACTTTTATCTTAATTTAAATAATACCGAACATGAGTATACAGGTTGAGCCTTAATCGCGACACGCTTATGTCGGATGTTATGATGACACATCAATGATTATTTTTTCTCCTAATTACCACTATTAACACAAACTAACACACCTGACTTTTCAAATTTTTTAGGGTACCATAAATAATAGTTACAAACTACGAAACAATAGAAGAATAAATAGAAGGAGTTCCAAACTACGAAACAATCGTCATATTCACAATATTTGTGGACATTTAAATAGTTATTCACAGACCCTCTGGAATAGCGTACATTTGGTACAAAATTTCGGATTTTTCTGCGTCAAAGTACATTGAGACGTTAATATAATCCAACCCACGGAATACAACAGACCAAAATTTCTAGGTCGATTTCCGCTCGGTTAAACGGGACTATAAAACCCAGACATCAATCCATATTAATAAAACAAACGTGAAAACGTCTAGTTGGCGATTGTTCAAGGTTGAATTAAATTATTTTCTTTCAAATGCATAAATATTATTTGTAATAGAACTGCTAGCAATGCTGTATAACAAGGAATAAGTGTTTATGAATTAACTTATAGCCCATAATAGACGATCGAACATGGTGCGGCTGTACCACCGTACAGTGCGGTGCTTTGTGCTCAACAGACTAGAGGACAATTAGAAATTACATACTTATAGCATAATTTGGATCGAGCCAGCCGACAGATAACAATAATAATGTGCGACGGACAGCCCTCTGCATGATCAAATATGTAACGCGCACTAAGTTCGCGGTTCTCTCTGGACCATGTCCGGTCGATTGTTAAGGCCTTATAGCTCAACTGGTAATATACCCCAATCCCCACAGCAATATGATACTACATAAAATTGAATAGTCTTTTGGCTATCACGTATGGGTTGTAAACTGCACCGTAAGGGGTCGATTTCCAGGTTGAGCTCTCTATTTTCTGTAGGTTTTACGGTTTAAAAAATCTTTCATTGACATCTCGCGTTAAAATACAATTCTTAAGGGAGGGATGTAAGGTTGTATGAAACTTGCATATTTTTGTATTTAGAAATATAAGAAATGTGAATTTGTGATATCAAAACGAAAACCCATACGATACAAAACTGGTTTCAGTTCAATTAGCTAAGTAGGTCCATTCTGCTAAACACAAGTTATCGATGTTAACTTTAACAATATATTGTAAGCTTTGGATCTCTTAAAAGTTATTTGTACTAGGGTTGACACACAATATTTTTCGTTTCGAATATATTTATTCCTAAAGTTAATATTATGAATCGTATCGAGAGATTAGTCTTTAATAATGAATAATATTTTATATTTTTTATAAAAAATCATATGGTTTGCCTCCATGAGAGATTGGACTGTGATAATAAGATTTTTTTTCAATATTATGGACTTGTTTAAATGGTGTAGAACATTACCAGTTTTAAACTAAATTATGTTTAAGAATTAATAGTAGAGAATTGACACAGAACACAACGCATACAACATCCAACAACAAAGATATTTTTTTAAGTCTTGATAATGATCAGTTACCACCATCAAAACCCTTCACATATTTCATTGACAAACAAACCACCCAGTGGCAACCCTAACAACTAATGGAGCCAGTCAATTACTTAAGACCGGCAAAACTCTATCATAAATCCACGGCTATCGATCAAAGTTCGTTCGCGTCCGGTGTTCCGCCCCGGTCAATACACCGGGACACACACACACACACACACACACACTCACACACATACACACATACTTGTATCATTGTACATCAGTTACCGGGATAATGCCGTTGTTCATTTTCAATGTCTTGGCTAGTTACAATATAAGCGTCACTTGGGTAGCTTGAAAGCAATGTTTGATTCATTGATTTTTTGGTATTGAAAATTATGCTTAGGGATGGATTTTTGTGATATGACAGTAAAAAAGGCGTCTTTGTGAATTGTTTTCTACTTACTTCTAGCCCTGGAATATAAATATTCTATTTATTGATTATCTTATTCGGGTATTCCGTCCTCTTTTCATGGCGATAACGAAAGAAAAAAAAAGCAATTGAAGAATATACGAGACTTTTCGAATCTAACCTATACCCGACACAAATCCTTGTGGATCTCTCAAACATAGTTTTCACGGGATTCGAACCCACGACGACATTTCAACCATCTTTTATCCCAAAATATAATTTACCTAATCTCCAAACTCGTTTATCAATCCGCAATACATTTTTATATACAGACTAATGGAAGTAAATAGTTGGAATTCCTCAAAGGCCCCCCAGTCACTGAACAGTTCGGTCGGGCTCGGGGCGCGCGAACTATTCCGAAAATGCACGACAAGACAGCGCTGCACCCGAACTCGGCGGGTCCGGGAAAATAGTTTTTGACGACACACCCTTACATGCAAACTTTGGGGCTAATTGTTTGTAGGGAGACTAGGACAGTCAATCATATTCTGTGCTTTGCTTCATTTGCAGTTTATTAATGGAGTCGTCGTGTTTTACGAACATTGTTACTTCTTAGTTCTATTACTTTATACTTATTCTAAGAAATTCTGCGCCTTATAATAATATCTTATGATAAGCCAAGTAGGTAGCATTCCTAGCGAAATAATTGTTCCTAAGACAATTGTTTCTTGATGATTTTTTTGAGGCGATTGCTCCGTACATTTTTCATATCTTGTTTCCCTCTTCTATCAACTATCTTCCTCTTCTATTAATCCCTTTTCTATCTATCTATTCTATCTATGGTAGAAACCAATCACGTTTCCGACCTGTATTAGAGTCCAGTTTTCCAGTCAAACATCGCCATTTCGCGTCATTTATACATCCTCGACTGTCAAACCATCTTGTTTCATAAAAACAAAATCCACAAGCACATACACTCACACCCAAAAACACGCACAGCCATACAAACCACATCATCCATGCAAAATTAACCATCAACCTCACAAAAGCCAACATCAATGATCGCCAAGCTTATTTTCCCACGAAACAAATAAATAAAATATCACATTATCCTAATGGAATATTGCGAAGCGTGCTCGATCGTTTTACAAGCTCATTTGGCGTGATCAAATTTTTATCGCCACTTGAAACAATTCGGGCCTCGGGTGCGTTCAAGTTCGCTGCTCTGAAATCTAATCTTCCGAGCGATTTTACGCGATGAATTCCAGCCTACAGGGTGGAATATAATCGATATACATTGCTTTATCGATTATGGTGACGTATTGTTGATTAGTTGCGGTGTAATGAGGTTTCTATCTGGCCGGCATAAATGTGTCAACTGGTGGAAGGTTTGTACCATATAAGTTCTTTGAAGACACTTTGTCACCAGTATTAAATATTCCTAGAGCTACGTCTCTCAGCCTGATGTTGCCATTAATTGGTTTTTGTTTCATACCATCATCCTACTTATTCAAATATTGCTCTTATGTGCATATTAAAAAATCATAGTAAGACACCTTAGCATTAAAAATGCTAAAATAAACAATCGAGATTCATGTTTTTGAATTTAGAACATAATCCAATAAGGTTTATGTCGTCTAAATTCTATCGATGTGTAGCGAAATTTGGAACTACAATTTATTTTTTTAAATGCCAATTTAATGTTTTTATGATATAAACAACAAATTTATATTCGTAATCTATAAGTATTAACATGTCCAATGTAATAAAATGTGAAAAGAGAAAAACTATTCTCATTTTTTGACAACAACGGATTCGTACGCCAAAAAATAGTAGACGATTTATAATATAATACCATGCAGGTCTTACTCATCAAACTGGCCAGTACTTCAAAACGTCAATATTACGCCTTTAATAATTATCAACAGGCATCATAGACAATATCTTATCCGTACCTCAATAAACAACGCCCGCCTACCGATCAATCTAAATACCTTTAAGGTCAATTTTCCCCAGACATTCGGCATGAGTAATTCCACGAGCAATTATCTACGACCTCTCGCATTTCTGATAGTCAATTCTAACGCAAAATGTCAAACATTAATCCGAGACAGCCTTGTGACGAGTGTGGCTAACCGTCGAGTGGAGAATCTAATAGAAATTATCGAGGTGACATCATAGTGACGTCATTGATTTTAGCTATGACTTAATGGAATTTTAATTTTCGAATGTATTATTTATATGTTGTATAAGGTATTATTTGACAGCCGCCGTGACGCAACTGGTTGTGAGTTAACTATGAATCGAGAGGCCGTAGGTTCGACCCCGTCCGAAAATAAATACATCTGCGATGTAGTGAGGCCGCAAAGCCTCGTAGTTTCTGATATTCACGACACAAGACTTGATCTTAATGGGGATCAAAAGTTTACTCCACACTCGTAAAGAGAGCGACATAAAGAAGACTATTTTCACTCACAGCTATAAAAAATATTCTGGTTCACTTTACAAATCGATCCTGATAATAAACGTTACCCTAAACGCTTAATACTGATCGGAATCATTGACGGACACAAGGCTCAGACGTGTGGCGGACAGGACGCCAGGGGGGTACTGAAACGCGGGGAGGGGGGGGCGAAACTTTTTTAATTTCGCCCACGCACACAGGTGGTATCGAATTTGTTACACCATTGTCGGTCGGAATGAGCAATTTCGACGGAGTCAGCCAGATTAGCGATGGCCCCCGCTAAGCCGAGTATCGGACCGAAATGTAGCCCCTCATATTTCATAATGCCTCCTATTACCCCCCATTGCCTCCTCGCGATAATGCCGGGGGGTCCGGCCCTCGGAAAGGTCTTAGCCGCCGTCCTCCTTGATATGTTTATTAAATCTAAGGGTTGATTATGTTTGGACGGGGTAATGATAGTTTGGAATTTTGTGTTAAGTAAATTGTTCTGATGTTTGTATTTAAATAATATTGAATCAATTAAATAAGGAATGATTGTACACATACATACATAAACTCACGCCTTTTTCACGAAAGGGGTAGGCAGAGGTTCCCTTGATAGCAACCAAGACACCCACGTTTCGCCTTGTCTGTTTCGTCGCACAATGTGATAGGGGGCGAGCCTATCCCCCATCTCGGGCACAAACTCCTGACTCCGAGCAGACAATTAATAGATTATTTTTTTTGCCCGGGCTTCGAAGTCGAGACCTCAGCTTTGTAACCGTATCGTGGTACAATTACGCCACCAAGACCATCGATGATACATAAAATGATCGTATATCTTCTTAATTTTAGTTTTAAAAAGGTACCATCAATCATATCGCTGATCCGTTATCAACGATACTTGATGATATAGTAATTGAATATTAAATTACACGGTAATAAAAATAATTTTGAAACCAATTAATTCGATCGTGTAATTTTCTATTTTATTTAAACAATTGAAAATCGTAACATACGAAAAAATCACCCGTCTCATTTCAAAACTCTCGAAAATCATATCTGCATGAAAACTTACAACCTGTCCCTAATATTTCGGCCCGGTCATAACATATCTATTACCAAAGGAACTGATCGATTCATCTTGGAACCGCAGACATCGGGTCATCGGTTTCGAAGACGCACGGCCGCCCAATTTCCCCAATTGTGCCCGATCGTGTATTAACTTTATCTGTTTTGACTTGGACTGAATTTTTGGGTAAATTTTCCACAATTCTATTGATCGTGTATTAGGGGGCTTTATTTTACCTGTAGGGTTTCTTAACCTTCCTTGCCTTGTGTAGGGACGATGGATTGAAATTTTGGCGTTAACTTTCCCTGGTCGTAACATATCTATTAGCCAAGGGACTGATAGATTCATTGCAGAGCCGCAGACGTCGAATCATCGAAGATGACACATGGCCGGACGGTACAACGTGCCGTAAAGGAACCGGCACGATCTTGCAATTTCCCCAATTGTGCCCGATCATGTATCGATCGCTTTACTTCACCTCTGACCTGTTTCGACTTGGACTGAATTTTTGGGGTAATTTCCCAAGACTGTTGATTGTGCATCTAAAGTAGAAAATTGTGGCTTTAGTTTACCCGTAGGCCTACTCTTAAAACTTCCAAAATTGTGTTCAATAGATGAATTTAATTTTGCCGTTAATTTTCCCCGGTCATAACATATCTATTACCGAAGGAACCGATAGATTCATCGCCGAACCGCAGACATCGGGTCATAGGAGTTGACGCATGGCCGGACACAATGTGTCGTGAAGGAACCGGCACGATCTTGCAATATCACCGACCTATGTGCCCAATGCCTGGGTGATGTGTATCGATGGCTGCCTGTGTTGAGTTGTGTTGATTTTTTGGGGTAATTTACCCAGATTTTATCGATCGTGTGTAGATATTTTTACTTTAGATGGTTTGTGTTGGAACCTTGTTGGTCTTAAAACCATAGAGTGAATTTTTGCCGTAATTTCCCCTATTTTATCTATCGTACATCTATGACTTCACCTTCCTGTTACGACAAACGACTATTTTTATATAGTTAACCACGCACTATTACAGACATGACAAAATTCATTTAACAAACTTAAACAACAATCAACCCGAGTAAAACTAACAGAAAAATATAATTACAGCCATTACGAGGCAGCGAGCGCGAATTCCTCCTTGCAAATGCGTGGCATCGCTGAATGGCCTTTGAAACCGTATTTATGAAAGTTTTTCGTGAACAATGTAAAATTTCGCGTGCCCCGTCGACATAAGAGGCTGGTTAAAGAGTGACTTAGCCGGCGTAACGATGTCGCCCATGCAACTCTGTGCTTGTATTATTTTTATATTGGTTTTTGGAGATTTTTGTGGGCAGATCGCACGCAGGGTTAACCGAATTTAAGTTTTACGAATGTATGATTTTGACGCGGCATATAACGTTAGGTATAGTGAGATATTGAGTTGAATGACGAGAGAAAATCTGTCGCCATTCGTATGTTACGACGATACGTAATCTGGGCTGCACTGCACTTGCTATCAAATATCATCAATCCTCATTTTTTCATATTAATATAACAATAGCAGCAACATACGTATTAAAAGGGAGGGAGGCGTTGACTCCATATGATGGCCTTACTGCCGGTTGATGAAATTCACCAAAAAAATCTTGAGATTAATTATTTTGAATGAAGATTTCCACAAACTGTTTTCCATTGCAGTTACTATGAGCGATAATAAAAATAATCACTTTGTAATACACACAAAACTTCGTTATCACAGGTGAACTAACGCCATCTAGATTTTTCCAACGTTACTAATATCGAATGTGTATGCTTGGTTCAAAATAAACAATGGTGGGTGTATCACTGTCTCACTGAAAATCAACTTGAACCGACGGCATTTTTATCGTGTTGTTCGGTGAGTGAGGAGATTGGCCCTAAAGGATGGGGGAGCTCAAAGTTTCTCTCGTCGTCTCATCTTTTGTCCCATCTATTTTCATCATGAGCCGTTTGCAAAAAAAAACCACCCAATATGCTTTTTTGTACTATTTACTCGCAGCATTCCAATTTCAAAAAAAGCATTTAAACACGTTCCATCAGCACAGCAATGCAGTTATTAAAACACACATTGAGCATTCCATTTTTTTTCATGTAACGTGCAGAAAATGTAATGAATGTTTTTTTTTTGCCAATACCGCAAATATTGAGCGATGTAATATAACAATGGATGAAAAAACTAGTAATATGATTGATGGAGGGCGTCGTGTTGGAATACGGAGTGCGGGCGAGTGGGGAATGCACGAATGTGTCTATTGTGCCGATAGGGTTGGGTAGATGTTTTTTTTTTTTTTCAAATGATTGAAGTGTTCTATAGGATACAGATTTTCACTGAAAGCAGAAAATTTAGTAAAGCGAATAATAGTACAGTTAGATGAAGGTTGGACTACCAAAATGAAGATTTCGGGTTCATCACCTGGACATATGCGAATGATTTTTTGAAGTGAGGTGTGTATCCTTATTTAATCATTCGTTGCTTTTGTGGTGAAAGTAATTAGCTTATGAAAACCTGTATAACTAAAAACTATTCAAAGGAAATTAGTAGGTTCGTTCTATTTTCACGATTGCTACCGATTCACCTAACACATTCCTCAATATCTATCTGTCGCGCGACATTTATGAAATGTTTATGACGTCGGCTCGCCCTTCGCCCGGGCCTTCGCCCCCGGCCTCCGCCCTTCGTGATTGATGTCCGGTCACTCGGGCCGGACGAGACAATGTACCGGAAAGAATGGTCGGACAGGGCCGGACACGTCGAATCCCTTATCTTGTTGCTTTTATTATATGGAGTAATGAGGGATAGGCCTATCTTGAGGGATGATTTGGTAGTACTTTGGGTGTAGGGATAAGTAAGGTCAGGGAAATTAAGGGCGTTGGGAAAGGTTATACGTGCTTAGATCGGCGATGTAGGGCAAGGTCCTCTTCCGATCATTTTATGGCATATGTTGCAAAAATTTTACTTATCATAATATAGCAGGAATTATGAAACTAAAAACATAGTTCTTTCAAAAAGAGTTTTTAAAGGAAAAGGGCAAAGGAAATAAATTATAAAAGCAAGACAAAAGTTTAAACTAACTACAAAGTAAACAAAACTAAATGAATTTAATCCAAAACTAATAGCGTTAAAAAACTACAACATACTCCATTTGAAGTTATTCCTGCGCATATCCAAAAAAAATCACATAGAATAGAAATATGAACAAAAGACATCACCAAGAACAAAATGCTTCGATATTTCTTTGATTCCACACACGTCACATTACGTGTATTGACATCGAAGAATATAATTTGATGCTGACACAGCACGCTTAAAGACACAGCAATGTACGGCACAAGTTCGTTAGTCGCTCGCATCGTTAAAAATGCAAGTTGATGCGTGCACCGTGGCCGCTTGGCATCAAAAGATATACCACTTCTTTGTTCCGCCTTTTCTTTTATAATGTCTGTCTTTTATAATGTCTGACTTTTATAATGTCTCGTGTCTTGCCTCTGACGTTTACCGGAACTTTTAAAAATAATGACGTGTATGAGAGACGCGTATTCAGATACAAATTACTGCCTTTTATGAAAATCTTTTTAGATGTTTACGGAGAGTGATTATGAATGAAGTTTAAGGGGAACGTAGGAAGAATTTAAAACAAAGTTATACGGATTAAGGCCGGCAACGCATCTCCATGCCCTATGGTGTTACAAATATTCATGGGCGGCGGTGATCACTTACCATCAGGTGAGCCGTATGCTCTTTTGCCCCCTATAATACAAAAATATACATATATATATATATATATGGTCAAAAGTACCCTGAACCGACGGGCATGCATGAAGAGATTGATGAATGTGGATGAAGCGAAAGAAGTATGTCAGGATCGAGCAAAGTGGCGATCCATAGTCTCTGCCTACCCCTATGGGATACAGGCGTGACGATTATGTATGTATGTATATATATATGAAACCTTTAACGTTTTATTTAGGTAACGTTTTCATCACTGATAAAAACCTTTTAAAGAAGAGTAATAAAATCCCTCTTGACTCTTGCCTCTTGGCTCTTGTCCCATTACATATTGGGACGAAAAAAGCCTTGTTCAAATATATATAAATATTTGTTATAAAGTTTGTTAGTACCACCTCTGCCTCCTCCCTCGAGGCTTCAGACTTCCACTCGTATAATTAAATAAGTCCCTATAATATATACAAATATACATAAATACTTTTCTCAATCCTCTGTCAGGTATATTTTTCACAGCAGTTGTCTTTGTTTTCGCTCAACTGTATCGGATAAGTTAGCGAGCTAATTATCTAGCTCCAGTTGGGATTAAAGATTTATGCGTCTATCTCGTAGCTGGAAGGCTTAGTTCATTATAGGATATTACGGGGATATTTTTGCTTGAATATGTTGGAGTACTTTTAACACTGGCGTAGAGGCGTGTTTGTTTTATTAACTGAGATTAAAAAACTGTCTAGTATCGCGTCATATAACTATATAATATAAACAACAATCATAAACATATGCTTAGCAGTTAGAAACCAAGAGTCGTGTCAGGATTATAAAACCAATTTTGTTAGACTATTATGAGACCGAAAATTTTCATGGAACTACGAGAGAATTAGTCTTACAATATACAGACCCGAAATTGTCTCGCCATTCACCATAATTATGTCGACCCACACAATTTGCTTCTTTCTGTCCAAGTTTGAAATGTCGTAAGGTCGTTGCACTGTATTAACAAAATTTGGAAAGCTCTGGTCGCATAAAATGTACTCTGTTAAACTCTATAACAAAAAATAGAAATTTTCATCCTCCAATGGTCTATTTCCCAATCGTATAATGGAGTTGTCAAAAAGCCGACGTTTCCAGTGGAGCGTACAGCGCCCTCTACATACAGCCACCGAAATTCTGAATACGATGCCTTTACAATACATCTTTTCTCATATTAGAGTAGTATGAAAGCAAACATGGCATAAGCTCTCATCCGTATCCGCCTTTTGTGCTGACCGCGCGGATATCCGACGACCGAGTTTGGATCGCTTCGGCGGATAAATCCAATACGACGGATTGCTGTTCCGTACATATTTTATTGGCAAATGTACTTTGACGAAAATTGTGAAATATATTTTCGCATGTTTACGTCGAAATGCATAGATAGGTTAAATTTTGGCTGTAGATGTTCGCTTTAGCGATAGCGTTTCGTAAGACCAACAGACGTCTCATTAAAAAAACCGAATATTATGGAATATTTTTAACCAATATATATTGGATATTCCATTTATAAGGCGATTCTTGTTTTTCATTAAACTGTTTATAGCAATTTTAATTGCTATATTTCCCGACTGGTCCACATGTTTTGTAATCGTAATCGCTTATTCAAAATTACCTTTTTACATGGAATTGACATGACTATCTGCATTTATCATTTACCCACACATATCCTAGTACCACCAGGTGTTTATACTCAATCATCATCATAATTACTTTCAGCCCATATTTGCGGATAAGCTTAGCCTTTTCCGTGCTTTTTCTTAGATCTTCCTGACTACCAGGCTTACATTAACTGCCAGTCATGAGTACAATCTGCCAGCACTGCCAGCTCTCCCAACTGTGCCTTTTAATTCAGGTTGGATGAAATTCATTTCAGGCACTATTAGATACATTAAAAGTATTGTAAGATTAGGTCCTAACGGAAGTCGCTGGATGCATCATGCAGGCCGCTTCCAACAGGTCAATGTGGAGAAACTTGGGGGAGTCTATGTTCAGTAGTGGACTTTCTACAGCTGTAGCTGAAGAGACAGAGAGTGGTTCTAACGGGTAGGATAACCATAATAAGCAACCTGCATCCCATACAAATATTTATAGGAATTACTTGAAGCCTGTGCGGTGTTGGTTATGATCGTGAACGTAAAGTAATCCCATGCAATGCAGTTATTTTTTTTTCTGTCCCACCCTCACACCCGTCACTGCAACTCCTGTAAGCCAGGATCAACAGTGGCATTGTAATGACACTGAGCAATGCAGTTAACGTATTACGAGCTAACGTTTTAATATAATATTATTCACCGGAGATTCTACAGAATCAACTTCGTCCTCTGCGGAATCCCAAAAGTCCCGTCCGTTGTAGTGGGAGACAACAAACAAATATGTCTACAGCAATATCTTGTAGCCGGTGGCTGCTGATATTAGAGGTTCACAAAGCGGCTCGAGGCTATCGACTGTTCAGGGGTACACACGTCTCATAGACCTTGGAGACATTGCTGTAAGTTTTTGGGGTTTTTGGGATTTCATTGGAATTTTTGAATGTTATAAATTCATTTTTAAATTTAAAGACATCTTTTATCTAATAAATAAATAATAAATATAAAATAAATACACCCAACAGTCACATACATAGTCCTGACCTTACATTAAGATTAATTAAGTCTTGTGTCGTATCCAGACACTACGAGAGACTTTTCGCTCTCACAAACACCCAGATCCGAGACAATAATTTGTGGGCCTCACAAACAATTGTCTCGGTGCGGGGATCGAACCCGCGGCCTCTCGTTTCACAACCCGCGTCTAACCAACTGCGCCACGGAGGCTGCCAAATACTTTGAATATACTCGTATTTTTAATTAAATGCGTGGTGCTCCCGCAGATTCGATAATCGTATCGTATCAGCTCATATACGTCCCACTGCTGGGCACGGGCCTACTCTACAATCGAGAGAATCGATTGAGAGTGGTTAGGCCATTTAGTCCACCACGCAGATTCGATAATAAATATACCCAATAATCATGCAGCTAGACCTGGGACTCAAAATAAGATAAATTACTCGTACAACTACCTATTTATTTTTATAAGATTACTCAATTTAGAATTACTTTCTACTTTTATAACGTTTCTTCAAAAAATATATCACAATTGTAGTCGTATATAGCACAAAAGTCCCAGACAAATAAAGACATCTTGCTGTAGGGACGACAATATGCCTTTGACGGAAGCTCACGTGGATCTAACAATCGAAAATACTCAAAGACGCTCCGAACTACTATCGAGTATTGAGTGTCGCGTTCATTCAATAAAGACGTTATATTGAACTATAATTTGTTAAAAAATACAAGATATACAGCTTGATTTTATTAAGTAGGCCTGAATGGCCAAATCCAGAACTTTTTTAAATTATTGCAGAGGTTCGGCAAACGAGCAAACAGGTCGCCTGATGGTAAATGATCGCTGGCGTCCATGACCACTCACAACGCTTGGTTCATAGATGTGTTGCCAGCCTTTAATATCAGGAGGGGAGCGGGAAGAAAAAATAATGGGAAGAAGACAAGGGTATTGGGCACTCGGCTATATCACTCACTGAAACGCGACAGCAAAACTGTTAGTACTTCACGTCGATTTCCTGTGAGACAGTGGTACCACCCCGGACGAGTTTGCCCCTTCATACTGAGTCATGACTGTCAACAGCATGCTTCTACCACTTATATCAGGAATAGCGAAGATTGAGGAGACGATTGATAGTTGCGACAATTGAAGAGGCACATACATTAGTCTATTGCTACTCGGCTCATAACTGGACGGTATTAAACTTCAGTGGGCAACTCATTTTTCAAATCGAAATACACAAAACTACATACCTTAAAAGTTGGATGTTAGACCTTAAACTTCACCATTCATACCAGTAAACTACCGATTCATGGAATTAACACTTAATGTATCGGGAAGACGAGCATTATACTGCCATCTAACGCTCAATTGATAAATGATTGCGGACCGCTGTGACGATCTTCTACAAAATAATTATGTTGGTGGAACGAGTTATAGGCAAAATAAAGTAGTATTTTTTTTACTAACACAGTAACTAAGTAGCTTAATAAATTGTGTCACTAACATTCTATGGAATTTGCGATTCTGAAGTAAATTATGATTTAATTTCAATTTTGATTTAATTATTATTCGTTATGAATAGAGTCGCTGCTGTTTACGGGCAGGCGAGACGCTTAAAAAATACACGATTCCACGAGCTCAATGACGTGTCTTAATGTAGACCTATTCTACTTTATAAGTCTAGCCTAGACCTTAAATCCGTAGTCTTAAAATAAAGCATCGATAGATTTTAACCAAGGAATGGGAATAAAAATCAAACGGGACACAAATCCGTAGTACAAGGCGGCCGTGTGGAAGCGTATCGTCTAAAAATTGTTATTTCTATTCGATATTCGTGCGTTAGAAAGCCGAACACGTGATGCTGAATAAAGTGGTTCATACAGGATCAATTCACTTGTCAAATGGAAGAGTTTGGGGGGAAAGGAGAGGGGTAATAATTCTATTTTTGTTTTATATTATGGAATGTGGAGTTCACCTAATTGGACTGTATGTATGTGCTGTGAATCGAGGAGTCCTGGATTCGATTCATAAATCGTGCAATGAAATTATTATGAAGTTTCGGTTCGAATAATGTAATTTAAGTTACCCACCATGAAATCGTATTTAAACCCCTTAATGGCGATGCGGAGGTGTTGTCAGTTAGCCGTGTTTATTTCCGACCAAAGATGTTTTAGGAGGCAAGCTTATCGCCATAATATAACTGGGAATCCAACCTAGAACCTCTCAATTTACAGCCAATATATGGACGCTGTTACAAAACCAATAAAGCGACTGCCTATACATGAAACCAACAACACATAAAAATAAGTACAACCAAAATATCTCAATTATTTGCAGACTACACAAACCGGACCCTTATTCTGTCCGTTCAACATGACTCTCGTATTTTGCACACTCATCAATTGAGGCATACGCTCCCATACTTTGAAAATGTACAGTTTATTTTGCTCACAGGAATGAGGGTACTTCGGAGTATTCTAATACTTCCGAAAACAATATATTCATTCGCCTGCGTAAGCGGAAAATGGTTGACGCCCATTTGAGTTTTTTTTTACCTACCGTGACTTTTGTTGGGTAAACATGTGCCCATTTATCGATTTAAGTGTTATATTTTCTGTATCAGTTATTTTTGGTTCAAAGAAATCGAATGATCTCGAGAAAACTTAATAATATTGTCACCTTTATCTTTTATTTATATGACACAATTAAATACATACATAACCACACGCCTTTTTCCCAGAAGGGGTAGGCAGAGGTGCTGCTAGAATACCCACGTTTCGCCTTGTATGTTCCGTCCCACGATGTGATAGGGGCGAGCCTATCGCCATATCGGGCACAAATTCCTGACTCTGGGCTAATAATGAATAGAAAAATCCAATATCACTTTGCCCGACCCGGGATTCGAACCCGAGACCTCAGCTTTGCAATCATACCGTAGTACCACTACGCCACCGAGGCAGTCTAATTACACAATTAAATGAAATTGCTATATAGGTGGCGTAGTTGTACTACGATACGTACTGTACTACGGTACGATTACAAAGCTGAGGTCTTGGGTTCGAATCCCAGGTCGGATTCACACAGGATTCACACAAGATGAAACGTGGGTGTCCTAGTGGCACATCTACCTACCCCTTCTGAGATAAAGGCGTGATGTTTCTGTATGTATGTATGCTATGGTCACTCGTGCAATTGACTAGCGCCTATGACAAATTCGTACTCAATCCATTTTTAAATAAAGAATATTTTTAATTAACCCGCCATGTCTTTACTCTGGCTATACAGAAAAAAAAAACAAATCACTCATCCAAATTAACCCTCAAACATCAGGCGGAAACCTTCGACTCTGCGGAAAATAATCGCGAAACGGACTCGAGAGCGAGACAAAAAGGCATCGCGCGGCAACTTTTGAAAGTTCATCCGACTCGTCCGCTCCATTAGTTCTATGCGATTTTTTTACTCCAATTTCGCTCCGGGTACGAACGACCCCCGCCTCTATCAAGAATAAACAAGGTTTTTTTCTATTACTTCCACACGGATAAGCCCACGTGGGTTACGATAATCTGTTGGAAACATTGTGGATTTGTAATTTTTGGGGATAAATTGTGACGTGTGTTCTACAAGGCTGTATGAAGAATTTTTTAATGATCGAAAACTGAATAACATTATCATAATTGTGTAGAAATGTAATTGACTCAAATATACATAATATTTTATTTAAATATATCGACGCATTGAACACCTAACGCCATCTATCGTGCCATCTCGAAAACAATACTAATATAGTGAAATTAATTTTTATACCATTTAAATATTTATTTATCTTCGTTATTTTGAAAGTATTTAATATTGACATTGAACAATTATTTACTTTACAGATAAAAGTAGCCTGTTTTTCTTTCTCATGAAATTAATTCAATTTATATTTGTATCACTGATAATTACAGAAAATAATGTCCCTTTCACATGCTAAGCAATACACAAAACATTCATCCCAACACAAACGTCATCGAACTACTATCTACACCAGCCGTTAACAAAATGCCACCTTATCAATCCTTGGCATTAAAAAAAAACAAAAAAGTCGCAGCAAGGAGTACAAGCACTGCGCGGAAATGAAAACTTTTCGCCGGGGGAAATTACTGAAGTCGCACAATCACAACTCGCCGTCGGAGCGGTAAGGCACGAAGATACAATTTACTTAACAACAAAACAAGGTCAAACTGTAGCCGAAGAGTTTCGGACCGGCCGGAGCGCCGCGCTCGGCTCCTGTTAATAAATAAAGGGGGCCGATGTCAATGCTACAATCGAAAGTTTATATTTACTCTCGGATTTGTAAGAAGCTGAACTGAAATGAACGTGAGGTGAATTGAATTGCTAGTTTGATTGCGACAGGTGGAATGGTGAAGATTTTAATGACACTGAATATTATTTGATATGAAATTTGTTTCGAATTATTTTTATAAACAGCCGTAAATTTAAATTAAAATAAATAAATATGACAGACGACGTAAAGGCTACAGGAAGTCTTTGAATACAGGCTGCTCTCGGCAGTTCCCTGTGGAAATCCTTAGGCGCGGCCCTTCTTCGATAGCGGAATTCCCCCGCCTTAAAGGATGATAATTAAACTAAACCCATAAATGAAAAGTAGAAAATAATATATTGTTAAAAATTCCACTTTTATAAATGGTCATGTTGAATCCTTACATTTCGATACCAACCAAACTCCAAAACATGTTCCGTTCCATATCAAACCCATTAATATCAATAGGTATGTGTGTCACGCTCTGTCCCGCACATATAGACGGGGGGAGAGTGGGGCTCAACGATAAAATCTAAAGTCTGTGCCAAATCTCCATCCGCTCAAGTATCCATTCGTTGCCGCGTCAATTTTACGATAATCGCTAAAGTTTTGCTCCGGCGCGGCCCGGCGCGGTGTTCCGCCTGTTAGTGTCACATATTTACGACATCCAATCGGATTGCCCCTGTTCACTGCAGACGTTCTCACTGTATTTCTTAAGGTTCGAGAGGTGTCTACGTACACGTGTTATCTTGTTAAATCCGTCCGAATGTCTTCGTTGGTGGTTCGGAGATCTGGGTCTGCCGGTGTTTCAAGTGATTTGCTGTTGTTGAATAACTAAATGGTTTCGTGAATATTATTGCATCTTTGATTATTTTCTTACCCATAAAGCCATAAAAAAAATATTATATTTTTTTTTATTATTTCATAAATATTTTTGACTGGAAAAAAGTTATACATCTCCACGAAAATTAATATCCAGTTTAATAGCGCGTGCTGTTTCTTTCTCTCTCTCTCTCTTCAGCCACAGGAAGTCCACTGCTAAACATAGGCCTGTTGGAAGCGGCCTGCATCCAGCGACTTCCTGCTGCTTATTCTCTGTCAATTATTATGATTGACAAACACTTTTTAATTCCCAGGATTTCATGATGTTTCATTTAGTATGCAAATTTAGATCCACAATATAACATAACACATAAACTGCTAAAGATCACACTCAAATGAATTTATTATTCAGACTTACAGTTACAT
This sequence comes from Theretra japonica, assembly GCA_033459515.1. Lineage (NCBI taxonomy): Eukaryota > Metazoa > Arthropoda > Insecta > Lepidoptera > Sphingidae > Theretra > Theretra japonica. The sequence continues at coordinate 2,971,129 of CM065938.1, read as the reverse complement.
ACATCATAACACATCGAATATTCCAGATACTATCAAAGCGCACCATAAAAAAATCGATGGAAAGTATAATTCCCCGCACAATGGCCGTCCGATCTCCACGAACAATGGCCCACTCGTCCTAATTGACGTGGGCCGCATTAGAGGCCTTTCCCGATAGAAAACAAGACATTTTTACCTCGGACCACGTCGACCGTGTAATAAGCCTAAAAGGCCCCAGCTTCCCTTTGATTTAGCCACTCGATTTTAAACGTACGCCCTTTCGCGGCGGGACTAACGATCTCGAAATGTCAAATCTGCGGCCACTTTGACCGCGACGCGTACAAAGGTATTAAGTGCCTTTTGTTTTTTTTTTTTTGATGTTGAATATAGAGGTTATTTCCTTTTGGTAAGGAAGGGTCCCTCGGGTTTCCTTGGAGTTTTGCTGACGTATTATTTTTTAGTATTGTTTTGGCCTATCGCAGTGTAATGGAGGTCCGTTATGAATATTGGATGTGTGTAATTTGACTGTTTGTTGTTTTCTTTTTCAATTATTGTTAATATTTTTTTGGGTATGCTTTTATTTTCCTATGTTGTAATAGCGAAAATATAATGATTTATTTTATTCCGCAATAAGTGAAACTATTGTTATAAATACGCTTCAAAAGATTCCAAATCGATCATCACGACATCTAGCGACATCTCATTGAACGAGCTTTCCTTCTGTTCGAGCACAGTGAACTCATAACTAAAAACTTTAATTAAGTAATTATTTTTCATATAACATCAAAACCCGAGCAGGGTCGCTAGTGGACTACAATGTAGACATATAATATATAACTTATAATAACAATTAGCACAGTCTAGACTGAAACAAGGTCACGCATGTCATATAAAATGGGTGGATATGTGGGTTACACTCGTAAAATATCAATTTATTAAGATACCTATGATTACGTTATATAGTTTGCACGGAATATAATAAGCCTGAACATATTTATCGCGTGAATTCTTAATTAATGGGATTTTAAAATAATTATAATAAAATCCAGCATCTGTATTTAAATGTCAACTCAGTGTTTTCTTGAAATAATCGTTACTGTTTCAGGAATTTTAAACTTTTATTACAACACAGTCTATGACTGTTCTTTACATCTTTTTGTCTATTCCAAATCTATCATATTATGTCGCCGTGAAAAGCTAATTCTGTCTCTCACGTTAAACAATCACAGAATATTAAATAAATAACATTAAACAAACCTTTGTTACATAATATATCGTAAGATGCCCGTATTATATAATATTAAATGCTTATAATATGTACGTCCTACTGCAGGGCACGGGCTGTCTCTACAATTTGGAGGGCTTAGGTCGCAGTCCACCGCTCAAGACTAGTGCAATGTCTATTGTCTATGAATACATACTTTTTTTTTTGTATCAGCCCATATACGACCCACTGCAAGGCACGGGCTTCCTCTACAATCGAGAGTACGATTGAGAGTGGTTAGGCCATAAAGTCCACCACGCTGGCCCAGTGCGGGTTGGCGGACTTTCACATACCATAGAAATTTATACAAATCGCTATGGTATGCAGATTTCCTCACGATGTTTTCCTTCACCATTATAGTGCGTGGTGATTAACTATCAATACACACATGACTCCGAAAAGTCAGAGGTGTGCCCTGGGATTTGAACCCGCGACCACCGTAGACATGTAGGCAGCCGCGTCTGGTCCGATACCAACAGGACACCACGCACTATACTTACTATAGAAGTCTTCTAAATCTGCATGATGAACTGATATTATCACCATATTTTCTTAAATGTTAAAGTGCATTGTTGCTGAATATCCAAACGTATAGTACAGCGAAATTTCAGACGTTCGCCCTAGGATTCAAACCCGAAACCTACCGTTTCGGTAGCAGCGACCGATCTGTTAACAAGAGACCAATTGATCTTTTGACTTTACAGAAATTATCGAATTCAAAAATCATGAACATATTTCTTCTGCCCTGTAATCTAACACAGGAGCTTACAAACCCTATGGGAAATGCCATCAAAGTCTATGAAAGCTCTTAAAATGCTTAGTTACATTTCAAATAAATATCGTTTAACTCAATTCATTTTATATAGCCTCATCTCAATCTCTTCAGACACGAAATGTCCACTGCTGAACACACCCCTCCCCAAGGATTTCCATAGAAACCTGTTGGACCTGCTATACAGACTAGGTGAAAACTAATACACATTCTCGTGTTCCATAAAATGATGACAATATAACGCAATAGGCCCCGGGTGGTCTCGCACCACTCGTACGCACGGTTATCTGTGTTATTATAACTAATATTACTGAAGCGATAAATAAATACGAGCTATAAATTAGTTCGGCGCATCGTTAATGAGCTCTTCGCGATACTCTTGGCGCGAATTGTCACACCTCATTTATTTTTAAACGGCCCGTCCGCCTGCACTGGTTTGTGTCGAGTGTTTTGCAGTAGGTCAACTCTGTAACTACTCGTAATACATTGGATTTGGATTATTATTTTTTTATTTACGGAAAATTGTACATAGGGAATTGCATATTGTCGTGTCTGTGTTTAAAGAATGTATAAAAACGGGAATAATTATAGTCTATCTGCCGTAATAGCATTGTATAGAAAGGGTAAAGTAGTTTACATAATTGTTTAAAAATATGCATTAACAATGCGCTCTTCTGTACTTTCGAGGGAGCTATCTTACAACAGCACGATAAAGTAGCACTTCTTGATTTTATATTCTGATCATAAAAAAATATAATAAATTTATTTCACCCTTCAGGAAGGAAATAAATGAATCCCAAATAATCACGATATTTAAAATGCCTAACATACTTGACATTCAAATGGAATTGTTTAATGGCGTAAATCTACCAATAGACATAACTCTCCTCTTCTTCCTTGCGTCGTATTCATCAGAATTGAGGGTCTTGACCTTCCTTATGCATTGCTCTTTATCAAACGAGCTTTCTCCATTTGGATCTGTCTCCGGCGGTGTTATAACTATAATAACAATGGATTAAAACACAAGTCACAAAAATAACGTACATTCAAAATTTATTCCAAAACTTCTCTGTAACATTACCATAGTATGTTTGGTACATACAAATTACACCGCGTTTAAACCGGCCAGTATACCGGCAGATGTTTTAAGCTGCACGCAAAGTTTCTACATGCTTAAACAACTTGTGCCATTGGACGGTGAACGAAACCGCCGGCCGCAGACAAATGCGCTGTTTGTTTACGGAAAGTCTAGTCTAGACACGTTCCTGAAATAACCAATCGTGGACTGTGAGAGGCTTTTTTCTGTCTGTTTGGGCGGTGGAATTGTATCGGTGTTTTGGAGTCAGCTTTTTCGATAGTTGAAGGGAAGGGATATTTTCAAAATGAAACATGAAAATGAATACAATTTTGTTAATGGCAGTGCAATGCAATCTAAATACACTCAATAGTCACATGTATAGACCTGGTTCCTGACACCACACAATGTAAGAGTATGTTGTTGTGGGTGTCAAAAATAATGAGAGACTTTCATTGTACTCGGATGTATGAATGTTCAAACAATGTGTAATTCCTGGTACGACAATTATCGATGAGGCGTACATTAAACAGCTTTACCTGGAACTAAGTTAGTATTCATATATCCATTTTTTTTAATTTAAAAGTAAAGTTCGCAAATGTTGAAAATTGAAGTTCACAAATTTTAAAATTACGGTACGGTAGTTGTAATACGGTATGATAACAAAGCTGAGGCCTTGAGTTAGAATCCCGGGTCGGGCAATGTGATATTGAATTTTTCTATTCATTATCAGCTCGGAATCAGGAATTTGGGCCCGATGTGGCGATAGGCTCGCCCCTTGTCACTTGGGACTGAACATACAAGGTGAAATGTGGGTGTCCTGTTAGCACCTCTGCATACCCCTCCTAGGAAAAGGCGTGAGTTTATGTATGTTTGTAGGTTCCCAAAAAACAAACAAGCATATTTTCAGTGATATTGGAAACTAATCACAGCTTCGACAGCCTCCGTGGCGTAGTTGGTTAGACGCCGACTGTAAAACGAGAGGCCGCGGGTTCGATCACCAGACGAACACAAATGTTTGTGTGGCCCACAAATGTTTGTGTCGGGTCTGGGTGTTTGTGAGACCGGAAAATCTCTCGTAGTTTCTGATACCCACGACACAAGACTTAATTGATCTTAATGTGGGGTTAGAACTATGTATGTGACTGTTGGGTGTATTTATATTTAATCGTGTACTCTCCTTAAGGTAGACAGCGAGTTTGATGTGCTCGACGGCACTGCGAAGGTCTATGCCGCCGCTTTCCAGGCCGCTAGCTCGTCTGCCTATAACGGCAATAAAAAAATATAAGCTCACCTAAAAAAAGAATTTTTATAATTAAGAGCAGCACCCATCAAACGAACCTTATGATAATCGAATATTGTTGTCAATGCAGACCTAGAAAAACAGGAGAATCTTAATATTTAGAATTGATTTACCGTCAACACATTTACCGCGCGCCACGCTTACGCACAGTGTGTGTACGTGTACAAATACCTTCCTGTACGGGAATTTATATTGGATAGCGCCAATAAAGTGTGATGGGTTCGCAGTCCAGCCGACTACACGCTGCCCGTCCTCCTCTATTGATGCTGGCGGGTTTATGACATTCTCAATTCTGTACACTATCACTGTATGACTTTTGTTTTCCCAGTTTTTTCATTACCTCGACAGAGTTATAAATTATGACAAAACTTGTCCTAAAAATACCTGAGTTTTTTTACACTGTCATTTCGAATGAAAAGAGGCTAATTACGAAGACATTGTAAATCTATCGTTGCAATAACTTAAAAAAGACGGACTAGTCTGGTGGTTGGTCTCTTATATGTGAATAGCCGCCTGAATAGGTACCACCTTATTCTCTATTTCTTCCGCCAAATAGCAGTGTAAACGTATTGCTGTGTTCCGGTTTGAAGGACAATGTGGCAGCGTAATGAGACTTAACACCTTACGTCCCAGGATGGCGAGCGCAGTGGAATGCCAAGTATTTCAAGGTGTTGTTGGTTTTGCTACTGTCCATGAGCGGTCGTATCGCTTACCATCTGGCGAACGACGTGCTCGTCTCGTCATTCATTGCAATAAAAAAAATGTCTCGTACCTTTTTTCCCCAAGCCAAAATAGTCTCACAACGTGTATAATAGTAATGTGATAATCATACTTGAATAAATGCAGTTAGAAGAACAAGAAGAACACCTCTTCATATCAGTAAACTACGTGTGTCGTGTCCAAAGATTCAAGCACTACCACAAGTCTTGATCTTTCTACATTTCAACATACATACATAGATTGCAAGTCCCCGTGGCAAACCAAAGGAGCAATGAACTTTGAGATTCTAACAATTAATTATGTATCAACATAAGATATTCAAAATATCTTCCATTTAAAAACGATTTGCACGGATTTAAATTATTGCCAGTTAGTATGCACCTCCCTAATAAAGTAAATATAATAATGATTAGAAATAAAAAATCAGAAATTATTTATTTGCATCAAATGTAGTTACAATCATAAGGTGTTTAAGTTATTTGTTATAATAAAAACTTTGTGTTATTCCTAACGCATCCTTGAAAACTATCGTAACAGAACTGCAAGATTTGCCAATCTCAAAGACGAGATCTAGATTTCAGATTTGCAGAACACATTCAACATAGGTAGCTGCATCGCTTTGGCTCTTGTCCGGCCCATAAATCGCGGTTAATTAAACCACTGGCAATAAAATTTATTTGCGCGTTTGAGAAGCTACCGCGTCCCGCCCGTTGACAGCGCACCAACAATGAATTCTCCTCCTATCACGTCGCCAAGTGAAAGTGGATTCGCTTTTGCGAACTTCCTTTGTTGTATATTATGAATTAGGACATTTCAAAACTCTTTGGATGCGTGCCAAATGTTTGGTCCAAAGTTTTTCGTGATTCTGATGAGATGCGATCAATGGGCTGTGACTTATTTGATGAGTTTGTGTCTTTGAGTTTCTCTTGTGTCAGTCGAATGCCATTTATTTTTATAATAGTATTATAATTTGTTTATTTATTGGGATTTCCAACAAATTTATCATCGTTTTAAGATATATTTATATGAGCTTACCAAATTAATAGTTTAGTTTCAGTAGCTAATTTATATGATCCAACATTATGACTGATAAATCATTCTAAATCTAGTCAGAAGTCATTGGCGAAATCGACTCTCAGAAATGGTCCATTATAAGGATTTCGTGTATTTTATGATCACTAGCTTTGATATTATTACATCTTCATGAAAAAATATTCCACAACTAGCTAAATATTCAAATTACTCGCACAATTTCATTTATGTTCATAATTTTGATCCACCAACCACGCAAAATCGATAAAAACTTCTAAACAAAATTTACGATCGTGCACTTGCATACATTTTGGTCTAGATAATGACATCAAATGCGAGCCACGTCCACCAATAGACTGGCCTTTGGTAAAAGAGTGCAATGCTCCTGTCACGCTGTTGGTCCAAACATTCGCAGCACGCGCCGCCGTACCAGCGTGACGTTTAGAACGCGCACGCTGGCTCCGTATCAGCTTCGATCGATCCAGTGCCCGCCCACTGTCTGTCACGCATTTTAATCTTCTATTTCTACTTTGACGTATTTATAAACATGGGCATTGTGTTTTCCTATGTTTATTTCGAGTGATCTTGTTTTTCTTTTACCAGAAGTTTCAATTAGGAATGCTGTCTGGAGGAAATAAATCTTAGTTCGATAGGCGATAGTTGTAGGAGATAGAACTTTGATCGTATTTCACGTTTGTACGTTTAACTAATTAGTAAATACAAACTAATATTTTAAGCTAAGGTCTAGTTTTTTGATATGTCATTGTTATTATTTAACCTAGCTTCCAAACCTAGTACATGAAAGGCTGAAATAAATGCTTACGAAATATCCAGATATATAGCCCAAGGCTGTTATTCAGACTTAACCTTATTTTCTTAGCCGACATCGCGAAGTCAAGCGTGTAATATTTCCAACGATACAAAGGTTCGACTATCTGTATAACAGATCATACTCGTCTTGATCCATCAAGTTTATATCTGTTTTGAGCAAATAGGGAATTCCATTTCTAAACCACTGATGTGATGTTACAATAGATAGCAAAAAAGTGACACGCTTAGATTTTCTACACTTAAATGAACTTGGGACATCTATTTATATTCATATCTATCCCAACGATGTATGAAAATTTGGTATGCTCGTAGAATTAAAAAACTAATCACGTAAATAGTGTGATTGTGACTAGGCGTCACGCTGCGTCAAGGGCGACGTGACAAATTGTCCGCGGACGCTGCTTGCGTCTAGCGTGCCGTTTGATCGATGATCACTTAAAGCTAATTAAATAAGGGATGTGCCGCGCTTGTTAGTGATACTCTCGTTTCGCTCGTGAATCATCGCTGCGTGATAGTTTTGTTTTGTGCTAATGACACGCTGCAGCCTGCCGGGTTTAGTTCGTTTTGCGCTTCCGATTTATCACCTTATTGATAGAATGTGCTTATGAAGGGAGTGAAATATATGTTGAAATAGCTCTTTGTTTCTTTTTACATAGCAATGTCTTAGCCGGAGGGTGCTTACTTACTCAATCTTCAACAATACTGCTCGGTTTTTGATATCGATAGTTTTCCGACCAAACCACCTCAGAAGAGATTTACTGTTTAACTGTTACATTAGTAAGGTCAAAATAACGAAATTTTCTATTTTGATTTGGATGTTCTCATCACCCAATTTAAATCCACTATAAAACATGGGCTCGCCCAAGTATTTCCACAAAGACCTGCCTTAAACGGATACATTACCCACAATAACGTTACCAAAAAACAAAAGAAAATAATTCTTAGAAAAGTGTGCAAAAACAGATGTTAGATAGAAAGAAGGAAAAGCACATTATCACACGACTGTACCGGAAAACGGAAGCCGGATTTCTTATGCTCGTATGAGCGCGAACGCCTTTCAAACACATTATGTCGACGGCGACAAAGAGATAATTAAGCAGGATTATTTAACTATGTATGAGTATATTCAAATTTACAGGAGGTTCAGATTTAGCAATGTAGTCGATTGGTGGTATATTTTCTTGTTTCATTTTCAAAATATTCTAAGTTAAACGTAACATTATTTGCTTTATTTTAAAATGCATATTAACTATATACTTATAATACGCTATTTGAATTGCACTGGATTTGCCATCGGGTGCAATCATTCTTATCATACCAATATAAAAAAATCAAAACATCTATCTACAACGTTTTCTATGTAATCCAATAAATCAAGCAGGTATTACATAATAGACAATATCCATTAACGCCCTCTTACTGATTCGCGCCCGCGGCCAAAACCCGTCACTACAAGCGTGGTCTAACATACCCCGGAACATTAGGTGTCACGTTACATCGAAACAATGACGAGGTGTACCGCCATCGCCGAAAGGCCTGCCAATACGAACATATTTTGTGCCCATTACTCAATAAAGATAGGCGAAACGGCGCGCGTCACTGTAAAAATAAACATGGCGATGAGTGAGTGGTGCGTCGGCGTCCGTCGCTCTACAGAGTACCGGGACATTAACATTGAAATGATCTGTTTGTGTGTCACGCTGGCTGGATTATTTCGTGGTGTGGGCGTGTTTGATACCCGATGCAGTTTAAGGTTTGTGCACAAGATTGTTATTATTGTGTGCAAAGTATTTAGCTGTTATTGTCGAATTAATTTAGTTTTGTATTATTGTTCACGCGGTTACTTTTTTATAATAGTTAAATACAATGGGGTAGTGCTGTATATACAGTTAATATTATCAACAAAACGATTTTTTTTTCTTATAACACCGTGTTTACCTCACCAGAGAATATTCTAAAATTAATTTCGAGAGTATGTGAATTGGACAAATTCGCACTATGCCAGTGTTGTGAAGTAAAGCCTAATTCCGCTGAATTATAAAAATCGCCTATGCCCATCAATGGGACTTTCACTTAATCCTGCACCCATATTAAGATACGAATCTTGTGCCAAGGCTATCAAACACGAGAAACTTTTTAATCTCTCTCCTAGACCTGGTTATTACGATGCACAACACAGTAACATTTATAATCTTGATGCAAACGAATCAATGTGTTCTCCTCACAACAGCCAGGTTCATCATGCAGGCTGTGTAGATATGCACAAATAAAAATGGTTAGTCAATGTGATGTCTTTATATTCGCATTCCACGCGTTTTATTATTTATTAAATCCAGCGTGCGCACACGTGTTTACGGCTCGATGCGCGATCACTGTTTGCGAATAATTTAAATAGTTGTGATTGTTTGCGCGTCGGCGGCGCATTACGTTTAAATAATGCATCGGTACAATGGACCCCGCGCGCAGTAACCGGGTTAGCGGGCCTGCCAATGTTTTAAACGTTAATTTGACCGTCTAATAGGGTTAATGTGTATGTTATATGCACTAATTAACGTGTTTTGTGTGCGTTTTAAATATTTAACAGTTCGGTTGCGGTTGTGTCGCGTTTGAATCGATCAGTTCGAGTAGTGTTTGGTCGATTTATAATGGTTTAAAAAATAGTAGCGTTGAATATAACAGATGATCTAATTTAATAGAGATAAAGGTTGCACAAAGTTGGATGTAGGTCTATTCTAACAGGTCACTTTGAAAATATATTGGAAAGAGCAATGTTCAGCAGTAGACTTGTTTATGGGTCTCTACCATCTACAAGATATCAGTGCTATGAAGTATCAGACGAAAAATGTATGAATTACTATAAAAGTTCCTGTGAGTCTTAGTAAGTATATTAAGTTGTGGTGCCCAAACATCGTTAACAAAAATAAATGCTTAATTTACAAAACACAAGTATAATGAACCCCGAAATGTCCAGTAAATTCGGCGGTAGCGAAATTCCCTTTAAGAAATTAAACACGGGAACATGGCAAACTCCTTTGGGAAGCGAGCGAGTTGCCAAGGCCCACTCCTTAATTGTTGAAAGTATTCCCGAGTCGCCAACCGGCGTAACTTGAACTTTGTAATATAATAACGTAGTCAAAAATTATTGCATTGGTTATTGTGGAAAAAATATAATTATAATAAAACACCCAACAGTCACATATATAGACAGACCCATTAAGATACAGGTTTGTTGTCACGGTAATCAGAAACTAAGAAAGACTTCAGTTTCCTAAAACTCAGACCCGAAACAAGTATTTGTGGGCCGCACAAAACAGATATCTGTCGAGAGAACAAATATTTGTCTCGGTGCGGGGATTGAACCCGCGACCACTCCTTTTACTGCCGGCGTCTAACCAACTGCGCCACGAAGGCGGTCAATGCGAGGGACTTTTAGGCCTCGCAACGCTCAGACCCGAAGCAAGTATATTTTAGGAGTTGTGGAGCTCACTTGTCTAGTTGTCAAGATCGGACCCACGGGTTGATATTTCACAGTCGGCTTTTTACGAATTGTCTCACGAAGGCCAGCGATAGCCGTGTCAAGATTTGACTGGCTTGACATGCGGGAGGTCGCAAATTCGATCCACACACCTCTATGTTTTCCAATTTGTAGTTTATAAGATATTATAGACCACTTTAAAAATGTCGTAAACATTTTGGGCAAACCTATATTCTTTAGAATTTTGTACATTGAGTTCAAAGTTGTGTGAAATCTATTAACCCGTACTAGGCTAGCGGGTAAACTGAATCCTGATCGCAGCTATGGGGTAGACTCGTGCCCAGTAGTGGGGCATTATACGCACACTAAATAATCATCACGCCCGTACCCCATATACTCGTAGTATGAGAGATGGCACCAATTTTTGGGCAGATGTTTTTTTTTTTGAGGCAAGCTGAAATCTTGACCCATACCTCTTCTATTATACCTAGCTGAATGAATCCTTAGGGGTAGTTTTAAAATATTTTTTTTCCAATATATTTTATTCCCATTAAACTACAGCATACAAAAATTGCATATTAACTCTAACATATTTTTGGAAAAAAAATTACCTACCCAGAAATTGGTGCCAGCTCTCAGACTATAGGGGTAAGCAGGAACTATGGATGTCATCTTTACTCCATCCTGATATATTAATATATTAATATAAACTTGTCATCTTATACCAAATTACACATCAGCCCATCCAGATATAAATGTCTGCCACGAACATATTTTTATCGCGCAAAATTATTTCTTGTAAAAATTGGCTGATGTTTTCCGAAATAAGATTGTAATGTTATTTTTTTCTGTTACAGATGCACCACCCCATTCAAATGAAGCCGGCTGACAGCGAAAATAGAAATGGTAAGTCGTAGTATTATATCAATATCATATTTTAATGGTATACGGTAAACAAGAGGACAGTATTTCATTCAATATCATAAATTAATAAATTAATGTACATTCTAATGTATTTTATGGCGTGGATATTAGAAACTATAAAAGACTTATCGATAATTTAACACGAAATAAGCCATTGTTCACATTGACGTTCAATTTAGTCCGGGAATTGATTCAACAATTTTTCATTTCGTAAGTAGCTTCTCGCTTACTTCAACACGGAAGCTGTCATCTATTCAATTGTGTTGCGAAATAAATATTTCATTTTCAATTTCTACGCAATGTACAAGTAGATTTAATTCGGTTTTGTTGCAAGCGCACGTACGAAAATAAATAATAAACGTAATAATTTACGTAAATAATTCCGGGGTGACTTTGAAGCGTATATTTATGTACTTGTTAGCCGCTGCGTCACAATCACTGGAGCGTTCAATTTAAATAAACAAAACAATGTGTAATGCAAGCAAATATTATGGGAAAAAATATTTACTATTTGAATAACCGTGTAGGTAATATCCCAGTTGAGAACAAATGCAACTGCAAAAAGTAATAGATTTACGCCCGAATATTCAAATGCTAATTAAATATTAAGTTCTACTTAACTACCCGCGTCCTACTTAGCCAGTACATTTAAGCGGAACTTGTGTAGTTAAGTACAACATAATATTTAAGTAGCGTTTGAGGATTCGGGCGTTAGCCTCACAATATTCAACTGCAGCTTTTTGAAATCGAGTGCGTAGTCTTAATTAAACATAATGATTCGTTTAACAGTAAAGAACACATCGTGAAGAAACCTTCATACCTGATAAATCTCTACAACAATTTCAACAGTAGGTACGAAAAAATATCGACTCGCATTATCCAAGACCTTACTCTTTGTTAATTTTGGTAAACGCTGTACCTGACGACCCCTCGCTCGGGGCCCAATGGTGGGACTCTATAACCAAAAGTCACAAATAATAATTACCCATTAAAATTGTACTTATCAAATAGAAAAATCTCCTTTGGCAGCTACATGAAATACTAAGCTATAGATTTCCTACACGTAAATAAATAAATGAGGAGTGGGTAGGTGCAAAAATTTGGCTAACAAGCGCGTCATTGTTGATTTAGACTCGGGCGTGCAAGGTCGTTTCGTTCCTTACCGGGGTTCCGTACAATAGCTAATATTTAAACTTGGTAAATAGCAGATAAGCGTACCAATGATTATCTCACTGCATACAAGGTGAATGGATGAGAATTTTTTATTTGCTGGTCTTTGTTTGTACTATACTATGCATACATACATCCATACATAACCACACGCCTTTTCCCAGAAGGGGTAGGCAGAGGTGCTACCAGAACACCCACGTTTCGCCTTGTATATTCCGTCCCACTATGTGATAGGGGGCGGGCCTATCGCCATATCGGGCACAAATTCCTAACTCCGGGCTAATAATGAATAGAAAAATCCAATATCACTTTGCCCGACCCGGGATTCGAACCCGAGACCTCAGCTTTGCAATCATACCGTAGTACCACTACGCCACCGAGGCACTATACTATAATCATTGTATTACTTAGCATCGCGTGGCACGCTGGCCCGATCGAAATATTTTATAATAACTAATAATAATAAAACCATCACCCGCTTGAACCGCCACCTCGTATTAGGCAAAATAGTATTCTTTATATGAACTGCTATGGAACGCCAACGACCAAGTGACGCAAGAGTGTAATGTGCAGCACTCGATATTATCCACTCAGGAAATATTTTACGATAAGGCAGCTTGTAATGGACAGAGACCAAAAAACTAAAATATGTCAACACAATCTGATGTACGATGCTCGAACTTATAGAATATATCAAACATTATTTTTACACGATTATCGGATATTATCATTCAAAACAGAACTAAATCACCGCAGACTGCAGCAGTTAGTCATTCCATAATAAGGGCGTTATGTTGACATAATGTTTAGCTCTAGTCCAAACATCGATAACGTCTCAAGGCCCGCACACACCGCATGATGAATCGATTTGACTATCGCATTACACCTTCACACGTTCGACGATAATGCGCCAATTGCGAACCGAACGCTCGCGAACATTCGCCGAACACACTGATCGTGTTTCACGTGATTTATAGAGGTCAACGGAAATAAAATTGGTAATGGAATTGATGTTTGAGAGTTGGGTTTATGTATTGGTTATAAAAATATACATTTTAGCTACTTTACGTGCCGTTTTACCCGTAAAAGGTTTTACAGTGAAACATTTTAAGCTCTTTCTCTATAATGTTTTTCGCGAATAAACGTATAAATATATTACAAATATCGTATGTATTGGTACATGGATGATGCGAAATATGTGCCAATAAGAACAGTGCTTCTCAAATATTAACTAGTGTATACTTTGAAAAATTTATAGATGTTACGTATCAATATACATTTCATAAAAACATTCTACAAACAGAATAAAAAAAGAATTAGTAAAAATTATAAAAATTTAGTTAAAAAAATAATACCATCCAGATAGATAATTGACTGATGACAAACAACCATCCCAATTTGTTCACTGTTTGATTATTGGTCCCATAGATTTAACTAATGTGCGAATGCTAACATTCGCAGCGAACGTGTAACCCTGTCATAACTCAAGTGACAATAAGAAACGTGATAGACGCGATAGCTACCTGCGTTTGTAATATTAAGTTTTGTATTCAACTCGTGCTGTCACATATGATTGACTCTGCGCTGATGCGTCAATTGCGCCAGACTTCCTGACGCATTTGCTTACTTCACACGTAACGATACAAGCGCTGATCACGATTTCTGGATAATCTGGTTGCAATGCACCTAAGTGCAATGCAATCAACCGGTGGGAGATTTTTATGTCTCGCCAGTCATGTTTATCTTTAGCTTCACGGGTAATCTTAAAATAAATACACCCAACAGTCACATGCATAGTCCTGACCCCACATAAGATCAATTAAGTCTTGTGTCGTGGCTATAAGAAGCTACGAGAGATGTTTCGATTTCACAAACACCCAGACCCGAGACAAATACTTGTAGGCCTCACTAATATTTGTCTCGGTGTTGGGACCGAACCCGCGGCCTCTCGTTTTACAGGCAGTGTCCAACTGCCCCAAGGAGATTGTCAAAATGGCCCGAATCACTGTTAGCGTCGTCTTCAGCCACATGACATGTACTTTTGAATAAAGTAATAGACCAATTATATTTTCAAAGGGGGAGTGGGGGGCAGGGATCCTAATACTCGCCATACTTAGGAAACAGATTGTTATGCTCAGGGCGTTGTTTCTCCCCATACGAAGCATGCTCCCCATCATCAGGCTGTCATTTGACTACTCCATCTTTGTGATGATCATTCCGCTATTGTTCGGTTGGCACAGCTACCACCGTTGGCTTGCATTTTGGTGTACCACGAACATTAAATGTTAGACAATTCAAAGCAGATTCATTACATTTACCTACCTCGGTGGCGTAATTGTATTACGGTATAATTGCAAAGCCGAAGTCTCGGGTTCGAATCCCGGGTCGGGCAAAGTGATATTGGATTTTTTTTATTCATTATCAGCCTGGAGTCAGGAATTTTTGCCCGGAATGGCGATGGGCTCTATCACATTGGGGGCGGAAAATACAAGGCGAAATTGGGTGTAGTGGTTGCACCTCAGCCTACTCGTTCTGGGAAAAAGCGTCAGTTTATGTATGTATATACGAGTATGTATGTACACTACATTAACGCATTTTCTTTCATAATTACCGTGTAGGTGTCCCACAATCAGACCCTATATCAACATGTCGTTCTGTTTATCCGAAACAGCTTGAAAGCGTTGCCGGCCGGCCGCCTGTGCCAACTGCACGCGCGATTTCGCTAATCACCGATGTTTAATCAAATAAACTACGGTAGTATTCAACGCTCAGACACCCAATGAACTTTGTTTACATTCTCTATGCAATGTTGATTTTCTATTGTCTGGCTGACTTATATCTAGTAGAGATTTCTGTATATTGGGCAGCGTATAGGCTTTCAATCGTGATATCTTGGGATCGTTTCCGGGGATTTCAGGGTGTTTTTGAATTCTAATTTGCGCCTGGCTCGCCCCATATTCTCGTCCTATAATCACCGATGTTTAATTAAATAGACTACACTGCTACAGCGTTGTACCTATGGGGACTGTGCTTACATTTTCTATACAATGTTGATTTTCTATTGTCTTGCAACTTTTCCGTATATCTCGAGAAGAGTTTTGGTATATTGTGTAGCGTGACCAGTGAATTATGAGTCTTGGGTACCATTTTACGGGCAATTTATTTTGAGTGAGATTTTCGATTTGGATAAGTTTGTTTGAATTTGTATCTGGCTCAGTCCCTACTCATGTTTTGGGATGCAAAAGCTCTGTGAATTGCGGGTGTGGCAGTATGAGCATCTCTGCCTACCCGACTTCGGTACAGGTGTATGATTAACCTTATATTGCATGGACTGTACTTAAGGCTGAACAAGAATTTGAAAAAGCTACGCAAAATGTGTAAATAATAAAATGAATAGACACATTGAAATAAAAGTAATTTTTACGGATTTTATTGCGACTTTAGTTTAACACGCGATAAAACCGGTAAAAACTAATTTCATTTCAATGTGAACATTCGCGTTAATCTAAGAAATCATTATGAATATACACCACAGTTAACAGACATGAATTCAACGCAAAATTATCTGAATATCCTTTGCGACTCTACCACAACAAAAAACTACTATTACATCAAAGACATCCGATTACCGTGACTAATTTCGACACAATTAAAAACCAATTGATCGCGAAACAGTCACAGTATTTAGAAAACGGCGTGCCCTTGACCGACAGACGTAAAAATAAATACACGGCTCGGTATTTAAAACATTTTTATTTGATTGTATCTTTCGTTTCATAATCAATCTTTCCATGCATTCCTGCACATTAGTAATTTGAAATAAACACACTAAATATCCACTAACCTAATATAATAAGTGGTTTGAATCGTGCGTTTAATTTATAGGCTATTTTCTATCCAATATTGAGCACTTCCAAAAAAAGTAAAATGGTAGAGCGCAAGGTTCTACCTCGGCTCTACCTCTATAGCTCTTTAAACTTAAAGCTACATCACCAATGGCCTGCCTCAATCGAGGTATACTATGTATGTATACTATGTATGTATGTACTATATATGTATGTCTGACAGAAAACCGAGGTTTAGTAACATATTTGGTATTGCGAGTGATGGTGATGAGTGGTGGTAGGATGTTAATAGTAGCCTGCATATCAACTATCGTACACGATGGTTAAATGTCGATGATAGTGGTTCATGCACCCTTGGAAATGCACGCTCTTACTTCCGCTTGAGGTACGTGTAAGACATTTCATTTTTATATAGAAGAAAACTATCTAATGAATACAATTTTAATGGAAAAAATGACGACTTTTAATTCATATATTGTCTGTAAATGCAATTTCCAACAATGAATTTTAACTAAACCTGGTAGCTAACGTTGATGTTAATACAAAAAAAAACACTAATTTCGTACTGGAAATGTAACGTCATCAATGAATCACCCATGTAGGGAATTTCGGTATTCCCTCTTTTGTTTGACGCAAAAAGCAGTTTCTCAACCACTTCACCGATTTACTCGCCAATTTTATTTGATTAAACTGGACAGTAGTTTAAAAATATTATTTATTTTATTATATTTTATAACATTTACGCGTTCATGAATTTTGATTTTAGAATTACTTTTTATACTTACTATTTTGTAATTACTTTTTTACTCGTAATACTAAGTTACTCTCTCTAAGGTAAATTTTACGTGTCTCGACGTATCGTTTTATCCAGAGATGCGCACTATGCTCAATCTGCCACTTCGTAGTTAACCGGCGCGTCACTTTTATTCTTTCCCTGGTCGTATCGCCCGTATTCGATACATAATTCATGAATTATTTAGCACACAATTATCGTGAACTGATTTTGGTCAGAGTAACGTGGTCGCATTGTCGTTTCTATACTAAGTGTGACACATTAAAACTCCGTGCACGTAGCGCACCGCCACTCAGAGTCGATTCGTGACGATTTTTCGAACACAACTCGTCGCGTATTCCAACAACGGAGCGCTGTGTCCGTGCTTGATGTGTCGAGCTGTCTTGTGTTTTGATGTTAGAGTGGATGGTTTATGTATGCTCTTTATTTTCATTAAAATACCGATGCATAAAATTAAGAAGAAATATGTTAATTTACCTGCATTTTTTTTCTGATAATTAAATGTTTAATAAACCTGCAATAATAACCGGCCGTACACAAATCGCCTTTAACATCACAATTAAGCATGAAGGCTCTATCGATTGTGAAACTGAAAGCGAAACTAGCGCTCGCGAGTCGCACCGGTACAGAGTGCAATTGAACGCTGACGCGGCAGGACGGAGCTCATTAGCATCACTAGGTATAGAGGGGGTTTAGGAGCGAGGGGAGAGGGGGGGTGTGTGACACGAGCCCGCGAAGAATGACTGATCGTCCGTCAGCGCGCGCGCACCTCGAGATATAACGTTACGTGTCAGTAGTGGGTCGGACGCGGTTGAGTGCGGACGTGATGTGAAGTGCTGTGAGTGCAGTGTCGTGCAGGATGCGAGGCGAGGCGGGCGGCGCGCGCGGCAAGGCCGGCAGGACCGGCTCCAACTACCCGCCCATCAGCGCCGCCTACTGGCTGCCGCCGTCGAACCCGACGCCCTATCACGTGCCAGGTTCTGTATCCATTCGATAGTGATATGGGAATTACCAGTAAAATCGTCGAACAGCGGTGAAAATTTTTCGAAAATCTTTTTTTCGAATACATCTAAATATTTTCTAGCGCTAAAGTAGAACCCGACGCTGTACAACATGACGGAGTTTGTATTCATTCATCGATAGTGATATGGGATTTACCAGTAACATTAAACCAATCATTCGCAGGCGGCGAAAATTTGTCACAATTCTTTTTTTTTTTTTAATTTGCATAAAATATTTTTTCTTAGGATTAATTTCTTTCAGTCTATTTATCAGTAAATACAATGAGTAAAAATATTATGCAAGTATTAATCGCGATTGCATTCAAAACATTACGTAGGTGTTGTGTGAAGATTTTTTTCCTTCCCGTGCGAAATGGAAAGCGCGCTGACATTGACCGATACGCCGACTGAAAAACAATGATGTGTGTCTGCTCGGAACGAATACTAGAGATTATATTTCAGATTAGCTCTGTTGTTTGTTTAACGTATTTACTCGTAAAATACAACAGAACTCTTAATAATGTAGAGTTTCTACAGAACTCAGAACACTATGTTTATTACACAATGGAGGCTGGAGATCTCTTTTCTCGTTTCTCCTTTTACAAAAACGTTACCCCATACTGAGATTACTTATTTACTATAACTGCGTTTACAAACACAAATTAGACTCAAACACATGTATGCAGGAAATACAAATATTTATCGGTGCGGAGATCGAACCCGCTATCTCCCATCGACAAAACCAACTTTATAACCTCTATGACAATCGTTCGTCTGTATTCGAACTATCTTCAATCTATATGACTCGTGTGTAGTGAACCTCATCTTAAAGTTTTTGAAAACATTCCAAATTGTATGCAGTTTGATTGAAATCATGTCGTTTTATTGCAATGACGTCATTGAAGATGACGGTGACCACGAATGTGTCTTGTGACACGGTTGTAAGGAGTAGGTATGAGTTGTGGTTCGAAGTTACTGTTTACTGACACAATAGCTCGCAACTCAAAAAAAATAATTGCAGAGAAGTCTGACATATTACTCATTATTATGTAAATGCATATGAATAATCTTTAATAGTAATCATTACTCAGTTGCATTGGTATGACGTGTGATGGACAGTAACGAAGGTTTTGGCAGAAAAATGTTTTTACATCTACAGCTTAGAGGGCAAATGTAATCCTTGGTAAACGTCACTGCCAGTGACAATTGTAGTAATTGTTGGAATAAAAGAATTATGAGAAAGAGTTGGAAATTCCGACAGCAGACTGACTAAACCGACAAAAAATGCTGACAAAAATTATTAGTCCGTCATGTCAAAATGACTTTGACAACTTTGTTCTTGCCTTTTCCCCGGTGAATCTTAATCCCTCTCATTCAATTTCAGGACTGGTTACCTCTTGTAATGATATACCTACTATAAGAGAACTTTATTTATTACTAAGAAAAGATTTGTATCACTGTATCATCAACTTTAATGTACCTTGTATAAGAAAGATTTACATCAATCGAAACAAGAAACAATGCATAAAATCAGCAATAGTAAAACCAATTTAACAATAATGGGAATGAAAAAAACTTGGATGCGTCTCCAGGAAAATTCCACATAGAAGTTTTGGCAGTAAGCCGTTTCCATGCGTAATGCGTAGCTATACGAGACTATGCTAATATAAGGATTGTTGTCATTGATGACAGTGAAAATACAATTTTATTTTATGCATAGTGAAAGTAATTATTGGTTGAAACTCGTTTCATTAAATAAAATAATAAATAAAATGTTTTATTCAGTAATTGTATGTGTACAATTTTTTTAAAGGGATTTGGGTCGATTTTTAAGCTTAAAATGCTTGTGCCTTGTGCCTTCGCCTTGTTTATTAAAAAATAGTGACGTTATAATAATATTATCCTTGTAATTCTTCCTTCTATATAAGCTTCAAAATGGGTGCATGACATTAATTGTATAAAAGTATCCTAGTGGCCCAAAAGTGAAACTTATTTATAAAACTAATACATATGTACATATTAAAACTTTACGTTGGTTTTGTTGAGGTAAACAAATGAATACACCCAACAATCACATACATAGTCCTCACTCCACACTAAAATACGTCTTGTGTCGCGGGTATCAAAAACTACGACAAATTTTGTATCATGAGGATCAGACGAGACACCATTCGGTCTCTAAACCCAATAGTTTCTAATATCATACAACTCATTTGATAAAATGGGCTTTACAGTAATTGTAATATCATCCATCCATCAACCAAAGGAAGTCCAACTGCTGAACATAGGCCTCCCCCAATGATTTCCACAGTGACCTGTTGGAGACAGCCTGCATCCAGCAACGTCCCGCGACCTTTACTTGGTCGTCTGACCACCTAGTGGGACGTCCTACGCTAATTTCAGTATATGCCGGCAAAACTCACGAAGTCATTACAGTGCATAAAGACACTAGAATTCGTTTGTACTAGAATTTAAATAGCCACACTATTTATATACCTAGACTTTGTTATCTGTTGCTATGCGGTTAATTACCTCCATGCATAAAGCGTTTTATAATGAAGAGTTCATTATCAATATATTTAGTTTTTACTGTTGACTATAGAATAGTGTATAATATAATATGATTGTTTATATAACTTTAGATATTTTCTTTTTAAAATCTGCGTCTCATGGTTAGGAATAGATTACAATGGACACTACATCGCCATTTGAATATTTTGTGTATTATTTGGGTGCACATAAAATTAAATCTTATAGATATAAAATAAAACAATAACAATATTCTGTATAAAAATAGCTTTTAAAAAAATCAATAAATAAATGCGTGATTCTTAAGGTATATCCATCACTGTTATATCCAAACCAATACAATCCATCAGCCAAAGGAGGTCCACTGCTAAACATAGGTCTCTCCCAATGATTTCCACACTGACCTGTTGGATATACTGTTATATACTCTTATATTATTATGCTGTAATTCTACTAACTATATTAACTGTTACGTAAAGTCATAAAGACTTAAACAAAACAAAATAAATTATCAACTACCTTAATCACAAATAAACGAGAGGATTTAATTTAGACACCAAATGCAATTGCTATTCAAATTTATATTACTAATAAAAGATTTCATATAAAGCAATTTCAACCGTTCAGAATATAAGGAAATAAAAATCTGGAAATACCCTTTTTGTCCCATGAAAACATTTTAGCAGTATTTTTTTTGATACTTTTCTGCAAGTAGTGACTAAAAAAAGATTTCGATGAATTGAAAACATTCACCTTTTTGCAGTCGGTTAAAAATGCATCTGATGGTAATCGCAGTGCAGTCTCGTTAGGATATTCACCGTCGTGAGATGTTTATCTCGTGCTGGTTGACACAATTATGCCGGACTGATTTTATCCAAATAAACACAGGTGAATCCGAAACGAGGCGCTTACGTGAGTCTCTTATGACGGGTGAAATTATCAAGAATAATAAAATACAGAGTATATCAAAACTGCTACCGAAAACGAAGCCAGGTGGTAGTTTTAGTGACTACAGACACGATGCAACTAAAAATTTTGCAAAAAAACGCGACGATTTTTTTTTTGTAATGTTTAAAATATCATTGTGTTTGAGTAGTAAATCTGATATTTTGCTAAAATTATATTTTAATCCTTGCGTACTATAGCGTCTTTAAAAATCAAAGGGTGTACATTATTGTTTTAGGAAAATGTATGTATTTACCATCCAAATACGATGATAGGAAAACAATTACAAAAGACTTGTCGCGTTTTTTTGCAAAATTTTTAGTTGCATTGTGTATCAAGTAACTAAAACTACCACCTGGCTTCGTTTTCAGTAGCAGTCTTGATATACCCTGTACTGTAGTGTATCAGCCTATAAGCAACGTCTATTGACTATTAATGAGCACCAGACTCCTACATCCGAGAGTTCCATTGCGAGGGCCTAGGCCACAGTCCACCACGCTGGATTAGTGCAGGTTGGCGGTCTTCACATACCATAGGAAATACCATCCTCACACCCACGCATGCAACTCCTGTACGCAAGGAGCAACAATGGCACGCATTTTAGTGACACCTAAACGGCAAATACATAAACACACGCCTTTCCCCAGAAGGGTTAGGCAGAGGTGCAACCAGGACACGCACGTTTCGGCCTGCATTTTTCCGTCTCACGATGTGATAGGGGACGAGCCTATCGCCATATCGGGCACAAATCCCTGACTCCGGGCTGACAATGAAAAGAAAAATCCAATATCACTTTGTTCGACCCGGGACACGAACCCGAGACCACAGCTTTGCAATCATACCGTAGTATAAATGCGCTATCGAGGCAGGTATATCTATATATATATATCTATGTTCATAATATAACTTACAATAAAAATTCCGCGGGAAATACGATGCAAATTAGCAGTGAGGACAAACGGTTCGCGGATCGAGTCTCCTAATAGCACAGCTATTGTTACTCGTCCGATAGCGACTGAAATAAATCTGTTTGTTTCCTCGTTTTGCGTTTTATCCTCGTGTTGCCGCGGTGGCTGCGGAGCGGTGTCGTCGCGTCTCACAATAACATGAGCTACAGAACACTCATTTATAATGACATCAAAATCTGTGTTTGACAGCCCTGTGGGTGCTAGTGTAGAAATGTCTTCAGTGAAGTGTAGTTATGTTTGTAATTGACAGCCCTGTCAATTTAATATACTCCAAAATGAACCAACTGTGATGTATATTTTCTATAAAAAATATTTCATCCTTACTCCACCTTACTTATTTATTTATAAGCCTTCTCTTATCCCCCATATACCATGAGGCCATCAGCCTGAAAACAAATATTTTTAAAACTGGCTTTTTATTCCACTACCCTGTCTAAAATGTGCTAGTAAGCATATTTTTTACGTCGCTGGATGCAGACTGCCTCCAACAGGTCACTGAAATTCAATGGGGAGGCATATGTTCAGCAGTGGACTTCCTTTGGCTGATGTATGGATAGGTGAAGCAAACTTTTGATACAATTAAAACTAAACTGTGAAATATACAGGTCATCACCTTTCTAAATGTATTTACAAAAGTATAATATTTGTTTATAAACGTATAATTGAAGGTGACAAAACAATGCAAGGTGACAATCACGTAGGGTTCGTGAGGTTACAAACAAATTATGTAGACACGTTTAGCGTTCTGTACCTGACTTTGCTGCGGCTCTGTGTCATGGAATGCATTAGTCACGTGCAATTAAAAGAAATAATTATGTACAACTTTGTCTCGAAATTATGGACTTAGGTGTTGAATCGGAATTGCACATACAAAGTCCTGACCCCACATTAATATCAATGAAGTCTTATATCGTGGGTATCAGAAACTACGAGAGACTTTCCGGTCTCACAAACACCCAGACCCGAGACAAATACTTGTGGGCCGCACAAATATTTGTCTCGGTGCGGGGATCGAACCCGCGCCCTCACGTTTTATGGCGTTCAACTAACTGCGCCACTGAGGCTATCAAATTACAATGAAATGGATGGTTTGATGAAGAATAACAACGTTTTTTGCATTATTTTTGTTTTATTGCATAGGTCTGGCAAACGAGCAAACAGGTCACCTGATGGTAAGTGATCACTGCCGCCCATGAACATCCACAACGCTGGATCATGGATGTGTTGCCGGCCTAATTGGGAGTGGAGCGGGAAGGAAAAGGATGGAAATAGGAAAGGGGTATTGGGGTATTGCTAGGTATTGCATAGATTATGGTAAACTCTTAATCCTACTTGCTATCGCACCACATTTCTCACACGGACTAGGTCTCTCGTAGTTTTTGATACCCTCGACACAAGACCTTATTGATCTCCATGTGGGCTCAGGACTATGTATGTATGTGACTGTTGTAAAATAAAACTAAAGTATAGACTGAGAGGAAGTTTAATTTGACTTCATTTGTTCATCAATATCTCTAATTGTAATTTCGCGCATCGCGTAGACCAGGACTAAAGACAACACGTTGGCTAACAAAATGTTCTACTAATGTTGATGACTCGAAGAGGGGAACTTCTGATTCCGGCCGAAATAGTTAAGATCTACGGCCATTGAAGCCGGCATTTTAATATCATACGCCCGTTCTCTATAACCTATCTATCTTTAACTAGAGATTTCGTCAGATATTTCAATGCATTTAAAGTTTCAGTAAACAAGGATATACATATAGATATAGTGTGTATATTTATAAGTAGCTAGGTAAGATAAATATTGTTAGCCTATCTTTGTTTATTGTAGCGTAGAATTGTATCGACATAGTAATGATAACTATTTTAACTTCTTGTTAAAGATAGATAGGATTCTGAAACCGGCCGATAATGTATCAACAAGATACCTAGATACAACAACCTTGAATAGAAAACCCGCGGAGGCGTCTATAAGCATGAATATTTCTGAATGAGAGCGACGGGGAGATGTGCGAGCGAGACAGAGCACGCATTAAAGACAGCGTTTCATTCAACAAGTTTTCACAAACACCGCCCCCGCTCCCCGCCCCGCTGCACCCCGCTTTCGTTAGTCTGAGGACACCGGCGGAAGTAATTAGCAATCGAATTCTACTCCTTAGGACTTGGTTATTTTGAGTCGCATGGTGGTTAGTCTGAAAATCTGGTATTGATGTAATAAACTAATAATAATGTAGGAGACTAACCATCTCAATGATATGGAGGTAAATTGTAAGATATTCCATGATGACTATGAAGAATGTATGCTATGAAAACACGTTACAAAAATCATTGTATATTTCGGAATGATTGTGTTTTCGAATTACTGATATCAGCCAAACCATGGTTATAAAACATCTTGACAAAGATTCCTATAAAATCATGTTGTTTGACATGGATGTGAATTGCAATTTGAAGAAGGTTGTCGTATAGTAACACGAGCGTAACTGCTATCACGCTCGCATTACACAGACTTGAAAACATTGTTGCGACCATCAAATATTTGCCGTACAAGCAAACATTTGTTCCAATCATAACCACTATGAAACTTATTTTCCATTGTAATATCGGCGCCTTCCAATAGCCAAACCTCACACAAAGACACATACAGAGTTGTTGCAACCAAAATTACACATAGACGTTACAACTACAAATGCATAGGTACAGATACATTACAAACAAAAACAGGACACCAACAGAGATGTTACAACCGTCAATGATAACACGCAACATCTCGACAGTGTGATTGATCGTCCAGTGACATTTGTACATGCTGTAACTGGAGTGTTGTTGTGTTCACATCGCACCGTTCATTTATTTGAGTCAGTTTATATTTAAACGTGTGAGATCTAACGCGCGTACATAATACGAGCTTATTGCAAGTGATGTGGCGACAAATTTCGTATCGGTTCCGCTTGTCTGAGAAGCTGTTCGGTTCGTGTATGAGATTTTTATTGGTCGTGAATGGTTCAGAATTGTTAAATATCAATTTATTTTTCATTTTTACTTCTATTACATGTGTGACGCAGACAAGCATAATACAGAGCCAAACAATTGTCTGTAAACTATACAAAACCAGTACAGGAAAAGAACTTGTAAACTCAGGTGCTGAGAACCAACTACGAGTACATAACCTCTGCATTAATTAGTTATTTAATCTTATTAAATAAGTAAATACACCCAACAGTCACATACATAGTCCGGATCCCACACTAAGATCGAGTCTTGTGTCTAAGGTATCAGGAACTAAGACAGACTTTTCGGTCTCACAAACAACCGGACCCGAAACAAATACTTGTGGTTCACACAAACATCTTTTTCAGTGCGGGAATCAAACCCGCCACCTGTCGTTTCACAGCCGGCGTCTAAGTAACTGCGCAATGGAGGCTGTCTGATAATTCTACATTTATTTCAGGTCTGGTTATAGTCTTATCACTTTTAGCCTACTATTTTGTTTGTCTTGGTAACAGTTTTACCCAGAAATAATTAATGAAATAAATAAATAAACGTTATATTTAAATAAACGATTAACAATGTTCACATCCTTAACAATTCCACCGTCCCGCCAACTCGATTCAATCCAGAATCGATACACCAAACATTCCGATTATTCGATAATATCGATGCGAAATCCACCACGGCCGAATGCCTCGATAATAACAGCGAACACAGTCATCGAATACCTGCGAACAATTATTTGTACGATGTTTATTTACACAGCATCACAATTGAACATTCCGATATTAATGTTTGTATCGGGCCGTCTCGGCGGTACCGCGAGCAAAACAAACAAGTTGAGACTGCTGAAAGAATTTCTATGTCTGCAAACATTGGCGTGTTATTGTCTAATTGAGACGTTTGTTTTGTAAATTTATTTTGTTGGGGGTATAGATGATTTATAGATGATTCTGGCCTAGTCGACTTTGACGGTAGTTGATGTTATTAATCCTTAGAGTACTTAAAATATAGAGGGAGCGCTGTAAAACTGTAGATATCTCTTTGATATTAATGTGGTGGTGGTGTGGTGTTCTATACTAAATAACTTAACATTTCACAACAAATTGTCATCAATTCCGCTGGTAACCGAAATTATATGTAGTTATCATTTGTCTTAAATGAGTTTGAGTGGGATTCAATAGCACTGAACATATTTATATTTTGTTTTTCAAATAATTCGTGCATGATGAACAACCTGTCAAATGTCAGCCAGTAGGACAGAAAAAGGTTGCACGGCACCACCATTTTTATCTACGTTTGTGGGGTACCAGCGCTCCCTCTATATTATAATTATGAATCTAATGCTAGAATATTGATCGATATAGTTTTGTTTGTTTAAACTACATTTGAGGACAAGTGACTATAGCTTCTGGACATCAGATATTATATTATCACACACAGCTAGAGCCTCAATTTAGATTAAGATATATATCGTAGATTAGACTGCGCATGAGTCCGGCGTAGTAATTAAACAAATAGAGCTTCTATCTAAGTTTATTAAAGACATCTTTATAGCCAAGTATAATTATTACTCCTTTCAGTAAAAACTTTGTTGAATTCTAAATTACCTTAATTTATCCTCATGATTTTTAAAATTTAGAACAATATTTGTATTTCTACTCTACTTCAATCTCGTTGTTACGTTAAAACATACATACAGACATATTTTTGTGCAGTAAATTTTCTGTGTATTGGGTTTACGACTTGCGGTTCGGATAATGTGAAACATCGTGGGAAATCATGGCCACATGTATTGAGTTATTATTATTCCTAAACAATATAAGTTACGATTTTTAATACGGTTGCATTGTACGTAGTAAAACAAGCAATAAGCATCACAGACTATATTCTTATTTGTGAAATTGTACAACACACATCAAAACTTTAATATTTTTACAGATACTAATAAAGGGACTGCAAAATAAACTGATTTCCCTTAATATCAATGTTTTTTTGTTCTGAAATAAGTACCAACCACACAATATGACTTAACATCATGAAATAAAATGTTTTTTGTTCTTCTGATCACGACCAGTGTTCATTTCACAGTTTATACACAATGCCTCTACACCGACAAAAAGACTAAACAACAAGTTTCTAGAAAGTGCCAAGCGACAGGACTCATCGCGGATACATGTAGGCAAATTTAAAACAATACCCAAGCATTAACTCATACGCGCTCACCTGGTTCGCTAATCAGATGAATTAATGAAGCAGCGCGCCGGAAACCCGCTGATAACGCGACAAAACCTGGGTTTTTTGCGGGTTTTGTAGGTGCTATAGTTTGAAAGAAGGTTGGGTTTTTATAAAACTGAGCGGTAGTACAAAAAGTTATCGGTATAGGTAAATATTCAATTGAAAAAAAAAACGAATTCGAAATTCGAAATGGATTGACGGAAGATAAGGTCGAGTTTTTTCTTCCTTAAAAATCATTTTTTATTTATGGTTTAAATTATTTTTTAACTGCCGCTTAACATACATATTCAACTGTACCCATGTATACGTTTTAAACAATAAAAATTTATATTTATAGATATATTTCATATTTTAAATTTAATCATAAACAATTCCTATTTATTTCTTCCTATCGTCGTGACTATACTCAGCCCGTGTTGCCAACCTAAAAAATCTCCACAATAAATTCCCATAAAATGTACACCTACAAAATAATCCAACAAAAATAGCCGAAGAGGATGATTTACAACTAAATAATGCTGTTTTATCGCCACAGTCGGGAACAATGATCCTCCGATAAGCATCGGTAAGGCTGGTCGGGCGCACGACGCGTGGTCTGTTTGCACAAGTGTGGTACCAATACGTACAATCCTTAGTTATGCCGGGTATTGTCTTCTGTATGTGGTGAGGTGGCTTTTATTTGAACGCTAGAGGGGACAGGAAATATAAAGTATTAGTAGTGATTATACATATATATGTACATAATCGTCACGCCTGTATCCCATGGGGGTAGGCAGAGACTATGGATCGCCACTTTGCTCCTGACATACTACTTTCGATTCATCCATTTTCGTCGGTTCAGGGTACTTTTCTTACTTTTACAGTGATTATAAAGGTTTGTATAGAAAATAAAACAAAATGTAGTTAAGTGCTACTACTGAGGAATCCTTCTATAACTGTGAGTAGATACGCTTTACTCTAAATATATTGCGTGATGATCGTTCATTATATTGTTAATTTTTGTTGGTAATGGGTACTGAAAATAACAATAAGATAGTATTATTTTGTTACATAAGGCTTTACTTTTAAGTAAAAGTATTGACAAGTATATAACTTACGCTTTTAATGAAAATGTTAACTTAATTACGTAATGTATATTAAACGAGCTTCGTGAAGTACATACCGTCACCAAATTAATTTAATATAGAACAAAAATAATTAATGTAAAACAATTCAGGTTAAAGCCAAGAAGTTAAGTTATTGAAGTGCTTTATAACTTTCAGACTTAAGTTGGAGCGTCAATATTTAATATTTAAATGGGGTATGGTAATTAAGCACGCGTCACGTATAAAACACTGCCATATTAATACTTAAGAACAATTGAACGCCCACAAACGGCGACGAACAGCGTTTTGCTTCCTTTCTACAGTGCTTACAAGGAAACAAGTCCCGCGGCGGTTCGGGGAACTGACGTTGACATATTAAATAGTGTTGCCAGCTTACGGTGCTTTAACCTAGTTTTGGGGAAGTTTTTTACATGTTCAGTAATATATTTTGATACCATTTGTATATGATAATATCATATTTCAAACGGAAGAATGCCTGAGGGACCGACTGCGGTATTAATGTCGTATGTACATAAGTAAGTATAATACTTAAGCATGCATTAATATGCATCCCCGCAACTCTCGCACAAATTGATAATTTACAACAGATTTAATTACCAACAACACGGTCGTCACCGACACCGCGCGATAACTACATCTGTTCCAACACGAACATTACGACACACAAAATACAACAGACGACAGACGATACTCCATTGTTCCACATAACTAATGACTCACACACTCGCACGCGGTAAAAATTGTATGTCATTGGAAGTAAGGAAATTGTTGTAGACTTCTAGTACGAAGGCTTTGTGCCTGTGAGAAAGTTCACGTAATCTCGAGTAGTATCTGTTATGTAATGTGGTAGGAAGAGAAATAATATCAGCTGTGATTCAATTTATATTTTTTCTCAGTGGTATTTGACATGATTCATCAGTTATTATATTTTTATTATTATTTATCACTTCAATGAACAGCATCACGTAACGCGGTAAACGCATGAACCTGACAGTCGGATTTATAAACCTATACGGGTATTTTAGCGTTAATTGTTTTAGCTATTAAGGAAGAATTGCAACGTTCAAACTGTGTAACGGGTGTTGTGCAAAATAACTGGCTTGTACAAAACTATATGTAATTTTAAAATATAAAAGGTATATCAAGACGACTACCGAAAACGAAGCCAGATGGTAGTTTTAGTACAATGCAACTAAAACTTAAAAAAAGCGACGTTTTTTTAGTATTTTTTTGAATTTTTTTTAGTTTCTTCGTGTCTGTAGTCACTAAGACTACCATCTGGCTTCGTTTTCGGTAGCGTTCTGGATAGACCCTGACAATTACACTTACAATCACACTTGAACTAGATCTTCACAGAAAAGGTCCCATTACTAATGTGGTGATCACCGACAAAATATTTTAATTTAGGTATTTTTGTAATATTATATTTATTATATTTTTGTAATATATTTTATTTTTGGCACCGAGACGTGGCCTCTTACTATGGGCCTTATTAGGAGGCTCAAAGTCACTCAACGAGCTATGGAGAGGGCTATGCTCGGGGCTTCCCTACGAGATCGAATCAGAAATGAGGAGATCCGTAGGAGAACTAAAGTAACCGACATAGCCCAGCGGATTAGCAAGTTGAAGTGGCAATGGGCGGGGTACATAGCACGGAGAACTGATGGCCGATGGGGCCAAAAAGTTCTCGAATGGAGGCCACGAAGCGGAAAGCGCAGCGTGGGACGTCTACCCACTAGGTGGTCAGACGACCTGGTAAAGGTCGCAGGACGTCGCTGGATGCAGGCTGCCTCCAACAGGTCACTGTGGAAATCATTGGGAGAGGCCTATGTTCAACAGTGGACTGCCTTTGGCTGATGGATGATGATGATGGATGATTTTTGTAATGTGGTAACGTTAGCCAAATCTTGTAACATCACATTTCTCTTTTCTTTAGCTATTTTTCGTTCTATATTCCGTATTTCAAATAGGGTTATTATTAAATTTCTAAAAAATCATAAACGGTATTTTGACCTTTATTTTGACTAGCACACCGAAAAAATTCCAAATCACCTAATGGTAAGTTCAGTGCAATCCAAACATTGTACCCATTAACGCTAGTTATCTCGACCGAAATGCGACACAACACGTACATACATACGTTACTATGAGGCCTGAGGACCGCGCCGCGCTACCCGCTCCCCTTGCCGCCTCGCTGCCATCGTGGACGCAGCCTGGAAGATTATCCACCATCCTGTCCGTAAATCCGGGTGGTTCTGAATATCCTCAACCAACTAAAACTCCACTTTCCTCCCATACCAATACGCAGTCTTGTTGCCTCTTAAACATTTCTCACGCATCGCGAGTCATATCCGTTTTGTATTACCAAAGTAATGTATGCAGGACGCTTGTGAGGTGTTTTTTTAGTGAATTCCGCTTAATTCTGCGCCTCTGCGTCACACAACAGGCCACGGCGTCAATTCAAATGAGGGGACCTGTATGAATACAACGGGACGAACTGACACGAGTGATTTAGAATATCTGTTAATTTAAATTTTAAATATTTACTGAAGTTATGGTAATGTAAAGTGTATGTGTTTACTACTTGATTTACAATTGGATGTGCATTGTAATTTTCTAGAATGCTCTTTGTTTTAAACGAACAAAAATGCAGTGAAAATGTGCGCAATTTTAATAATATTATACTTGTCCTTGACGTTATAATAAATTCAAAAAATTGGAGAAAAATACATACATACATAAACACACGCCTTTTTCCCAGAAGGGGTAGGCAGAGGTGCTACCAGAACACCCACGTTTCGCCTTGTTTATTCCGTCCCACGATGTGATAGGGGGCGAGCCTATCGCCATATCGAGCACAAATTCCTGACTCCGGGCTGATAATGAATAGAAAAATCCAATATCACTTTGCCCGACGCGGGATTCGAACCCGAGACCTCAGCTTTGCAAGTAACGTAGTACCACTACGCCACCGAGGCAGTTGGAAAAAAATACGTATTTGTTAAGTTTTTTACTACTATTTTAAAATTGTTAGCTATACGTTCACGATCTATATGTAATTATCATTCTATCAACAAAATCGTTCATATATTAAATTAAAAATAGAATCATAAGAAACATCGAAAAACCAACAAAATATAAAATATTGAGCAAAAAGCGGCACATCTCAATTACCCAACATCAAGGTAAACAGTAGTTGTAACATTAATTTAATTACACTCTGCGATTCTATACGACGTCATAAAAATTATTCACGGCCCGGTATTAGACATTCGAACAGTCGTTCAAATGACGTGAACAACGATAATGTACGGTGTACAATGCGCGTGGTGAACCAGGGCGGAATCGCGACGCGAGTGCCTAGCCAGCCGTGTAAACGTTACAGTTAAACCGTGGTAAAATGTGGAGCGAGCGAGACTGTCGCGCGATTGGCTCCGTGTGAACCCCTTGTTAGGGCTGTCACTCATGTAAGTGGATAATACTAAGGACATAATAGTTAAGTGTACGGTATGCTTTATTTATAATATGAGAATATTACAAAGTGAAATTAGTAATTAAGGTAATAACATAAGAATTAGCAGAGATATTTTTTGAGAAATGGTAAATTAGTTTGAAAAAATCTCATGTTGATTTTTATATTAAACTAGCGGCCCGGCCCAGCTTCGCCTGGGTGCTAAGATGTTTAGACTCCACTCCACACCAGAAATATCTTATTCCCGTTCAAACTTTTGTACTCCTGAACTCAACCTAAGTACCTACTATCCCTTTTCCTATCGTATCCCATCCCATCTCATCTGGCTCCTTTTCTTTCTGTTACATCCCGTCCCATTATTTCCCATCTACCGGTCTCATCGCGTTCGTCCCACTTTATTCTATTTCATCCCTTAATGCCTAAATAGGCATGTTGACAATTTTTTGGAATTGCTTTTATTTTGTAGATAGGCCTTATATAAACACGAAACTACGACGAATATCATTAGAAAAATACGCAAACACAAATACTTTGCAAAATTCCTGCTAAAACTTTAAAATTAATTTAATTAATTTTATAGCGTCAACAACACGTGGTAATTATACTGTTAAAATGTAGCTTATATGACACGTTCGTAGATTTACCATGGCAGCGCCATCTATTGATTACTTACTCAACCCAGTCGAAAGGTATCGACATCTGTTAGAATCATTTGGAGTTAACAGATGATTGTGACTGTCAAATAATAACAGACAAATAATTAGCAATAAATTAAAATTGCGACTATAATTTGAGATTTAAACTATCCTATCTCTCAAGTTGGATCGAACTGCACATGGTGTGCAAATTTTATAATAATCGGTTAAGTAGTTTAGGAGTCCATTGAGGACAAACATTGTGACACGAGATTTATATATATTAGATAATAAAATTTGGGATCGTTCTCAAACCTCCGTGCGAATCCAAAGAGTGTGTAATATTTAATAAATAATTAATAAAGCTAAAAGCATTATCATTAACAATTTACACAACATGACAAATGAGCGCGGAGACTGCGCGCGCCGCCCGTCGAGTTTACAACAAAACCGTGCGTTAATGTATTAAACAATTTTCGCTCCATTTATGACGGTGGGCGAGTCAATTTAGTTTACAGTTATTACACCGCCACCATTATGAAGGCATTAACGATTCTCAATAGCTAATGGCTTTCCGAACAATAAAAATGTATTAAACGTCCTATAAATTTGTTTTATCGTCGCGATTTTTGGGGTAATTCGGAGGGAATGCCTTTATAGCTCTGTTTTTAAGGGGTAGATATAAACTATTCAAGGGATAGTACGTTGGCCTCGGTGGTCAGACTTGCACGTGGAGAGTCGTTAAATAACAAATGGCAGTCTGATCGATTCATGTTTGATGTAACTTGAGCTGCGGTGTGAGGAATTATTCATTCTTACGAAATTCGAAGATACAATTCAATCGATGTATTATTAAACAATTTAAAACGTCCCTTGTATTAATGAAGAATATGTTTTACACGGATTATTATACGAGTATATTAAGACGTCACAAGTAGATTGGCACAATTAAGATTAATTATAAAGAGACAATCTGTGTTTAGTATGTCGATTTCTTATCTGGACGGCCCTTACCATCAGATCTAGCCGTTTAATAAATTAATATCACGAGTACAATTTTTTTTAAATATATTTCTATAACATACTGTGAATGAAATATTAAACTAACTAGCCTTTTTGATCTATCATTCAATGAAACCTTAAATACAATAATACATTGTTTTTAATGTTTGCCGAACTCATAACGTGTGGTTCTATAAGCAAGACTTTCTAAAATTGTTTACACGGTAGACAGCTGTTTAGGTCCCCACAGCACGAACGCTATCAAAGTTGTATCAAAACTCAAGTGATTTGAGTTGCATTCTTCGTTTGCTCTGCTAATTAATCGCCTCGTATTACGCCTATTCGCTATTACCTTCGTAACTAAAGAAATCAGTTTAAGCCGTCTGTATGTTATGGTGGCGGCAATAAAAAAGTTATTTATAAAATCTATATCATTGGCAGCCCTATTCGCGGCGGACTCGCCTATTGAATCAATAGCGCACCGCGATGCATCTATTCTCTTTAGCCGGTGCCACGTCTGGCCCAATGCTGACTGTAAAATCTTTATTTATTTTATACTATACTTTTATACGCTCGCAGATTTTACTGTTCTTCTAACTTGTGTTATTTATTGATTGGAATTTAACGCTTTCATGTACACAGGTACAATGTATTTGGCACGTGACAATGTTTAATGAAGTACTTTTTATTGGTTTTTAGTAATGAAACAATTATATAAATGTAGACATGATATGCTTGCAAAATGTTTTTATGTTATTCTGATTTAATATTTAAATCTTTCAACGAAAATTTTATAAGATCGGTAACGCACCAAGTTCCTGGCTTACTTATTTTATCAACTCTATAGTATATTATGAAACGTGTTTAATTATTGTTTTTCCGGTTTCAGGTAAGGAAAATTATCTCCCTATTATCCAACAAATTGTGAAGGTATGTAAAGCTCGCCAACTCTAAATCTTAGGCCGAGAATTACAAGCAAACAAACATTCATTCACCCGCAACTTAAAGAGGAGAAAGCCAATATCTACTATTCTTCATAAAAGAAAAATGAAATGATAATAAAATGAAAGTAATTTATTGAATCTGTAAAAATGTTCAACATCATTTAGATTCAGACATTTTTTATTCTACCACCCGGTTCGGAAAGCGGTTTTCACTAGAGAAAAACGAGCAAGAAACTCTAGTGTTGCTCTTTTCAAAACCAGTTTAAAATACAGTGATTATTATCTACAAATGTTACAAGTTGGTTTAAATCAGAGCAGTTCATTAACAGTTCGTCATAATAAGCCATTATTATTTTTTGTTAATATAAAATACGATTAGTTAGATAATACATATTACATACTTTTTATTCCTATATTTTATTGTCCCTGCTCGTTACACGTGTCAATGAGTTTTTTTAACATATTACTGAACACGAATAAATATGGCTGCCTCTGTTAATTAAACCGTTCGCTAATTACGTGTGTAATTTAAAACTAATTTGAACAACGGTCGGTTGATTGAACGTAATATGGACGTTATCGGCAGGAAAAATTGTACGTTTGTGTTGCTTAAATGAAAATATATTGAGGCCGTAATTTTAATTAAGGAAGAATGGTTACATCATTAGCATGTAGAGCAGATAATGATATTATTCGGATGTTCAAAGAGAAGTTCAAACGTAATACATATATACGGCCTTATTCATAGACAGTTTTAAAACGTAATTTCGTTATCGTATGTTTTGTCCCTTTTGAACGACTTTTGTATTCAGTCTGAGAATAGAAGACAAAAAGGTCGCGCGACGTCGCTCGATGCAGGCTGCCTCCAACAGGTCACTGGAAATCATCGGGGAGGCCAATGTTCAGCTGTGGACTTCCTTTGGCTTGTGGATTGGATTGGATGGAAAACAAAACAAGCGATAACTAAACTAGGTTTTAAAACTGTCTATGTAAAATATCGATATAATATAAATTACTATTGTCAGTAAAATCTTGTTACTATTCGAACAAAAAGGTCATGGTATCCTATCAGATAAGATGTATGCAATATTTTTGTTATCTTTTGCGCAAAATTTGCTGAAAATATTATATTAATAAACATTACAGTATTTTTGACTACTCGTATATAGAAATTAAGCTGTAACTCATTTGACGAAAATCAAGCGAAGCCTATAACTTGTTTAAGTCCAATTGCTTTGTGAAATAATGCCGACTTGAAATAACATTGTAGCTATTTTTGATATCACGTATTGTTGATAGTAAAATTTACGTAACGTTAAGTTTAAAATTCGATGTACTTTGTACCCATACTGAAACGTAACATCGCGTGACTTGAACGGTATTTGTAACATATTTCATGTTATTATACCTTATAATGTAAAATTATTGATTTTACTAACATGTCATAAGCATGGGCAGGTTTGAGGAATGAAATTAAACGATTTCCATTTTATTCATGTATTTGGACTGCCAAAAAGCGCCGTAATATTACGGTAAGTTAAAGTGTTCATGTTTCATAATATTATGTCTAATATAATTTAATCATTGGTGAAATTTTATTACTAATTTATAGAATAATGAGAAGGAATGCTCTACTCCTCTTGAGTTAAATAAAAACACAAAAATCATGCAACAAATTTAATGTAAATTAATTCAAAAAGTACACAAAATTGATTTTTACCCTGAATGCAATGGAAACAGTATTTTAACGTACTTTAAAACATCTTAATCAGCCCCATAATGTAACAACTTGCAAATAAAGCAATAACCCTTACAAATACTCACCACCACACTACACACAAAGGCCGAGACATTTCGAAGCGCGGGCGTTCGTAGCAAATCCACGGAAATCCACTCCGCGCCGCGATCTACAAGTGACGGTAGTATTCGGTAACTCGCTAACGACTCGCCCACAGCCGCCCTGCGAACCGGCTGCAAGTTTTAATTGAGTTGGAAACAAAAGACTGCTTGGTTGTCGCCCGCCGTGCCGGAATAAGGACGTCTCTCTGACCAGATGGGAGGTATGGTCGGTGAAAGTTTTCCGTTCGGGATTTATGTGTGAGGTTTGTGTGTGGAAAATTTTGACTGGAATATGACTGGATATGTATGTAAGGATGTTAGTGATATTGTAGGAACTGAACTTAATTGGTAATTAATGGGGGTTAATTATGAAACGATACTATCCAATATACTTGTTTTCGGGGTGAAATGCACCCTATGTCCTTTTCTACACCCCTGACAACTTGTGTGCAAAATTTCAAGATGATTGAATAAGTAGTTATCGAGTGAAACCGTAACAAACAAACTCACTTTCAGATTTATGTTAGTAGGGATGCCTTACGAAAATTATGTGAATCCAGGGTACGAAGACAGCTGAAGAGAGAGAGAGATAGGGTACGAAACCATTAACCTTATAAAACATGATTATCGCAAATCACACGACACCCAGTTCAAATACTCCGGGAACTGATAAGAATGCTTTAATGCAGGGTTCATGTCACAGACAATTGTCACGTGATGCCAAGTAAGGGTTTTTCGTGAACTATTCTATATAAATATGCGCCCGCGGCAGGTTGGGGACGCGAGCCGAACTCTTGATCGCTATCAGTGCCCCATTCTCGGTGCGGTCGGTAAGCACTGCTTAAGTAAGGGTCAGGTCACAAAATATAAAATTTTGATAAATTGATTGCCAAAAATATTGACCACCAGACATATTTATATGTCTCCATAGCCCAGAGAGACAGAGATCAACTCTCACCAATCTGTTTAACACTCCCCAGTCCCCACTCTAACTACAAATAAATAGTTCACATTTAAAAAATACTTAAACGTTAATTTAGAACGTGTTTTACAGGATTGTACTAATTTTAACTAATTAAACTGCATTTCAATATCAAAAAATATTTTTCAGAGGGATGGTAGAAATTGCAATTCATCACAAAAAACAATCAGTAAAAAATCGCTCCATCGAACAACCCAGTCGCGTAATAAATAACTAATCAAGATTCCAACGCATTCTTGGCACAGGCGAGCCTTAAACAAGAGCGCGCTCGGCTTAAGCCTCCTGGGAGGTCCTTAAAGCCGCTGTTCCTTATCAGTCTGCCGACAATGCCGCGATATTGTTGGCATAGAGTCTCTACCAGTCTCTACATATAGAGTTCCATAGAGCAATGTAGAGACGCAATTTAATATCAGATATGTCTCGATGGCACGCTGGAGAGTTTGAAAAGTGCTTATCGAGGAAACTATTCGATGGTAAATATCTTTAAAGATGTTTGTTTCAATACGAATGTCGTGTGGGGTTTTAGCTGTGCAATGCGCAAACTATAAAAATGGATGCGCATTATTGATGCGTTTTATTTGTGATTTTTTATTATTTATAAATGGTCCAGAGATGTTTTGTAGAGATACGTTTATATTTTTAGACAGATAGAAAGGGTTTTGTTATGTTTATAAATAATTTGAGACATTTAAGACTACAACCTAAGCCTGATAATACTTTTACACACAAACCATTTCTCTAAGTTCGATAGTCGAACCGAAATTCATCATATCACAATCAGCATTTTGATCATTTATCCATGAGCCTAAACCAGTTAAAATGCTCTTCTAATACGTAAAGATCACACCGTGGTAACACTCGAGTAAACATTTGCATAACGCTAAAAACTTAATGCTAATCAGCCGACAACCTTGTACAGAACTCATACACACATACGAGTATGTACATACACTTACATAAACTCATGCTTGAATCATCGAGAAGGTAGGCAGGAATGTTGTAGTTCCACCCACAGTCCATCCAGATTATTTTCATCCCAAAATGCGATAAAGCATCAAGATCGGTAGAAATTCCAATAACAGGCATTGTTTTCACACCTTAAACCCAAAGTCGATTGCTCTCCTAATCGAACCCTAGACCTCACGTTTCACACACACAAACTTTTACTATTTCAATGTAAAGTACCATACCGCGTCTCAAACCATACAGTTTCAACCATTCACTTGTACAAAATTGAAATTGTTATTTTATCTGAGAAACATATTTTTATCGTGATTTTTTACCGGCGGTTCTCGTGCCAAACGAGTGTATACGGCGCGCCGGTCGAGCCGGGTTACGTAATGCCGCTGTTTCGATGCAAAATGGAATTGTTTTTGTGTATTATATATTGGAATTTTCACTTGTGAAAAATCACATTAAAAATTTATTCATCAATCGAATTTGCTACTGTTTAACTGTCTTATAATATAGTCTCCTCGTTGGTCTAGTGGAGCGTGTATGGGTTAGGGATCTTTCGGTTTTGTGTTGGAGTTTGTTTTGCTTGGAAAATCTCGTGTAAGAAGCGCGGTACTAGAAGTTGAACCTACCATGGCAACAGACCTCTATCACATATTGTGGTGAAAATAAGCTGGGCAAAATATTGTTGCTACTGGTGGCAACTCTAGTGATCCTCTAGTATACCACCGTGAGCATCTGTAGCAGGTGTTATTAACGTATCCTTAAATCTCCTTGATAGTGACTATACGAAGATAGAAAACCTTGACAAATTAAATAAATATATAACATCAATAAAGAATCAACTACTAAGCCTTCAATTATCTGACAAGTACGAGAAGTCCTTATACAAATTCTGAATCCACCTTAAATCACGCATACAAACGTCACAAAAAATAAAAGACAAAAAGTGCAACTACAGCAAAAAATATTGCGAAATCCAAGCGAAATCTTGAACCATTGTTAAAGAACTCTGCGCTTTTTTATTCGCTGCAAAAATGTTGCAAAATAAACAAAAAAAAATCGTCTGTACTGTAGAATCTGCTTATTTTACGTTTACGAGCGACTTTGCAGTTGATGGAGCGTCTGAGCTACTTTGACTACGATACCGGCCGCGATTTAAGTTTTAAACTGCCGCGAAGTATGTGGCGGCGGCACGTGATAACCCTACCATTTGCTCAGCTGTCTATTACTTGAATAGTTAGAATCAATACTTGAAGAGAAAGTGGGTCAAAATATATAATTAATTTTAACATACCTCTGTTCTGGATTTAAACAGTTCGGGATGCAAAATAACTAGGGCCAAGTTTCAAGGCTAATAATCCTCCTGTTCTTTCGTAATTTTGAGCATTTTTAGCCCATTAATGCCAGTTCTTGCATCTAGTTATAAGACAATAACGAAAGTCTTTTAAAATTGTCTGTACTGTGAAATCTGCTTATTCCACTTTTACGAGCGATTTTGTAGTTGATGGAGCGTCTGAGCCTTTGAGTTCGATACCGGCCGCGATTTAAGTTTTAAACAGCAAAGTATGTGACACAGGCACGTGACAGCCCTGCCATTTGCTTTGATCAGCTGACTAATGTAGCCTAAACCTAATTTTGACAATGTCATCGCCATACATTTGAGACTTATTTATTTATTTATTGAATTCAGGTTCCCCAACAGTATATACTCGTATATTAAAAACAGAATAATTATTTTTATAGAGTAACATTCGGATGTATACCTATACCTATAATATATATAATATGTATATTTGAAATTGCTAATGTATGGGATTGACATTTTCAAGTCAAAGTTAGTTTGTGCAATTGGCCCTAAGATGCGTCATGCTAAGGTTTTAAGATATTATAAATTGTTAATTGCATTTTTATTGATGCTTATATTTTTTATTACTGACGTAACTCCACTAGATTAGCAATCGAAATCAAGGCCGCAATATAATTGAAAATTGTTTTTTAATTTTTAAAGCTAAGGTGTATGCATGTTTTGCTCAAGTAAGATATATTGAAAATGAAATATGTGTA
This sequence comes from Theretra japonica, assembly GCA_033459515.1. Lineage (NCBI taxonomy): Eukaryota > Metazoa > Arthropoda > Insecta > Lepidoptera > Sphingidae > Theretra > Theretra japonica. The sequence continues at coordinate 2,930,270 of CM065938.1, read as the reverse complement.
GATATTAATTGCACCACAATCGCAACTCATCTACGTTTTCATCCATTCCCAATGTTATCATTCACCGTTTGATTGTTTATTAAACCCACAAAATTACTATTGTTCTGCCGAAATATCAAAGCACAGATCTATCTAATTACACATCTACGTATATACACTAGTTTATTGTTCCGCATTCATCGGCTTCCGACCGCTCTAATGAATTCATAGGTGGCCCGTAATTAATTAATTATATGTAACATTCCAAACACGATATGTCAATCAACACTGCTCAACTATTGTAATATTACACCTATAAGCGCCTGCGGGTAGCCATTTGGCATTCTACAAAACAAATTAAGGATTCGAAGTATTTGTTTGACGTCTGTGTAATTGTTTGGACTGGGAATGAATGAGCTAATAATTAATTTGCTTGCTTGAGTTTTTTCTTGCCAAAAACGGAAAATATGTAGACTGGCATAGGTTTCCCTGGGATGTGGTTTTCTTACTGGAGCATATGAGTTGCTCTTAGCGAATTTTATCCCTCATGCGAGTTGCTCGGATCAGGATTTAGAGCTCAAATTAGTGATAGCCTCGCTCCTTATCATATCATATATTCATACATACATAAACTCACGCCTTTTTCCCAGAAGGGTTAGGCAGAGGTAGTGGGTGTCCTGGTAACAATCAGGGCACCCATGTTTCCGGCCACGACATTATAGGTGGCGAGGCTACCGCCATATCAGAAACAAATTCCTAACTCCGGTGATAAGGAATAAAAAAATACATCATAACTTTGCCCGACCCGGGATTCGAATCCGAGACCTGAGCTTTGCATTCGCACCGTAGAACAACTGCGCTTCCGAGACAGCGACGCCTTGGGACGGAAAAACGATCGGAAATCACGTAATTCAGATATACTCGTAATGAGCTTACAACATATTAAATATATTGATCAAAAAGGACACTACACATCCAAATCTACGCAGACACACAGTAGGGGCGCGGTGACGGGTGCGACTCGAAACGCTCCGGGGCATTTTCAAAAATTTACTTTTACGATACCATTCAGCCGGCGCCGAGTGCGCCGTGAAAACTTGATGTCGTTTCATCGCGACGTCAGTGCGTGCCGAGATTGACTTTAATAAAACATCCGCCCGGCCGTATTGTTTACGTCTGTCGTCATTAATGACGCTTTTATTTTACATTTCGATTTTATTGTTTATTTTATTAATTTTAAATTTCAATGACAATTTCATGTGGCCTTAAATTAAACTTTCAAGACAATTTAGACTAGACTTTAAATTAACAAACAAAAAACATAAATAATAATTAATAAACATTAATTATTTAAGTGCATATACTCGTATAGACCTGCTACCTCTCGATTCGCAGAAGGCTTCTGTCCATTAACTATTACGCGAACATAAATATTAACCCACATAAAGAGTGATGAATGTTTGAAATACCTAATGATCACGGTAAAGTAATTATCTATTGTTAAATAATAATAATTTACATTTAGTATAACTCACTAAGAAACAACCTTGACGGACGTAATTATCTTCAAGAACAGCTTCCGAGTTATTCGCATGTTTCTTTTTTAAATAAATAAAAAGTATAGTAATAACTTTTTATCCGTTTTTTGAAGGTGTCTTCTTAAAAATTGATGTCAATAGAGGTATCATAATGGCTTAAATACAGTTGCAAAGAGTTGCTTGATGCAAGACGCTTCCAACAGGTACATAAATACAAAAACTCACGCCTATTTCCCAGAAGGCGTAGGCAGATCTGCTAACAATACACCCACGTTTCGCCTTGTATTTTCCGTCCCATAATGTGATAGGGGGCGAGTCTATCGCCATATCGGGCACAAATTCCTGACTCCGGCCTGATAATGAATAGAAAAATCACATATCACTTTGCCCGTCACGGGATTTCTTAAAAGGTTACACTAGAGCAGAGAGCTCATAAATATATGTAATATTTTTTTTATTTTTTTTTTATATGTATATATACATCAATAATTTTGATAACGTTTGTTACACTCTCTCTCTCTCTCTCTCTTCACCAATAGTCACACAGTCACACCGTCAATAAGCCCACATTTTCGAATCGAAAAAATATTTAATGGATTTCTCTACCTGAAGGTCAAACCAAGAGACTCATGTTTCTACTAAACCAATAAACCAAGTCCTTACATTTCCACTAAGCCAACATTAAACTATCGCGATCCATTTCGACATATGCGTCACAGTGAAATATTCAGTTTTTTTTATCCAACCAGTGATATTCGGGTCGGCGGGCGGTTGAATATTGGAAAACTAAATTTTATTACCTGTCACATGGTCATGTGAATCGCGAAATGTGGGCTTAGCAAACTCGGTATGACATTGAATGCATGCAATCGACTGACGTGTGTGGGCACGAAATGACGCGATAGGGTTGTCACGAACACATTTTTTTGGGATTATAATTTAACTGACTACAAGTGCATTTTTTTACTATAAAAGCATCATTGAATTAAGGAAAGCTTTTAATAAATAGTGTATTTTTAAAAATGTTTAACGATAACAAGCTGGTATATTTTATTATGAAAGTAAAAGCATACATAGGCGTCTCCCAATTATTTCCACAGTGACCTGTTGGAGGCAGTCTGCATCCATCAATCATTGGGAGAGGCCCATGTTCAGCAGTGGACTTCCTTTGGCTGATGGATTGGATTGAAAAGCGTACAAAAATATAGATATTTCAATTTTTTTAGTTTTTTAGCATAGTTATATTAATCTACTGTTAGACCCAGACCACCTCAATTATTTCACCAACCACGCTCGTCAATTTTCTTACTCGACATTAGAAACCCCACAAAAACCTTCCCATCTATAAATATTCCTATTTTTATATTAGTTTGTTACCTTCAAGTAACGAGTTCAATAAATTGTAAAAATATTGTTGTAATCCTTACATTTCCAACTAGTAGCTTCCATGAACACAGTCTGTAGGTGAAATTTATTTATTTAAATACTTTATTGTACATAAAAAAAAATACATTAACACTAAAGATCTCTTCCAGCCAACCTATGGATGGATTAGATTAGTTGAATATAGAATTAATTGGGTAGTGCAAAGAATGGGAAAAAAATTATAATAGAAGTACGTGTTATATATTTAATAAAATATGCAAATAAACGAATATATACCTATAACAAATATATATTTAGTATACGAGTATACCCAAAGTAAATGTATAGGTAAGGATAGAAATAGTCCTCTCCAATGGCGACTACTCGGCCTATTTACGATCCTATTCCGGCTCTTATATTGTCGTCTATCGCCGGCTATTTTTATTTATTTAGGACAAACAACAATAGACCACTTTGAATACTTTTGTTGGAAATATTTAGTTATTTCATTCTGTAAAAAGGGTTGAAAGTTTTGAGTGCTAAAATTGGTTAAAAAATAGAAGTGAAAAGCTAACTTCATCGTCTTTAAACTATAGTCTTACTAACTTATCTAAAGCTTATCCTTGATGGCTGATTTTTGTCACTTCCTCAATAGTTTAGGGATTGTCTATGTTCATTTTTTTGTTGACTATTTTCCATAATGTGAGCAGAATACTCGTAATACCGTGAATACGAAGCCATTGTTAGTCGTCACCGTCACCTCACCTCAAAATAGGATATTCATTCATAGTTCTGCCGGACAGTCGGACAGATCCGGTTCACGTGTTCTCTAGTTCTTTTAACCTTCGGTCGTATAGGCAAAACATGAAGGAGCCATAACAATAATAATATTAAGCTGACTCAATGTTATTAAATCTCTTGAGACTAACTTTTATCATCTATCTATACCTACTACTGTGCCATGTGGTGAACTAAGGCCAACTTCGCAATTTTCCTGGCGAAATGTCAGAACTACATAAATACACTCCTGCTGCAGCCAGCTGGCTAAAAAACCTGGACATAGAAGTTTGATCTACGCAGGATGAATGGCATACGCAATGATGATGCCTACTGCATCTAGTCAGTTCTGCTTTGCAATTAGGTGCAGTATGAGTGCTATATTGTGCCAGTGAAATGAAATGAAATGAAATTTGTTTATTGGTCAGTAGGCAATTAAATAGCTCATAAGACAAGTCAATACATACTCGTGTAGTACATAATCTCTATTAATAAAATATTTGTTATAATATTATTTATATTAGGTTTACTTATTTTTCAGTAGTCATAAAAATATATATATTTTAATATTATAACATGAAAAAGTGTCTGTTGTTCATCTGAACGCGATTCTCTAACGAGTGTCATTTTATCTGGTTTAACAATTGCCTAAAGTGGTCGCTATTCTGATGAAATCAAGTATCTCAGTATCTTACTCAAATGCAGTGCATCCACTGCCAATTAAATAAAACCATTTTAAGTAGTCCACTCTGAGCGCTGCCAATCCTGCTTAAACCATTTTATAAACGATAATTGTTTGTCTTAACATAAGTAAGGTCGCCTCGACAGTGGTACGCTAACGAGCGAGCCACGTATCGAGATGTGTGCCATTTATTATATATTCATTTGTACATATTGACACATATTACTTGTTGTGTGTGTGGGTGTATGTATGTGTATGTGTTATGTAACCCGATGGTATTTGATGTTAATGTATTAGTTTAAACAAATCTCTTGTGGGTTGTATGAAACACACATTCGTTGTGTAATGATGTCAAACAAATTATTTAATTCCAAAAAAACTTTCTGCCTCCGAAGATATGAACTCTCAAATAGAGCCTTTCTAGTACAGTTGATTAAGACACCGGCTGTGAAACGAAACAGGATTCGATCCCTGCACTGAGGTAAACTTTTGGGATCCATTAGTATTTGGAATAGGTATAAATATGAGGGTCTCAATGTCGTAAAACTAAAAAGTGTGTCATGATTTTTGATACACTCGTTACTAGACTAAGCTATACCTACCTATGACTCTTGTATGTACTAATTTTATCTTATATTACGTAGATTTCTTTATATTTAACAAAATTCATACCTTTACCAAAAAATATTTGGTAAGCCTAGTACTCAAAATCTAAGCAACCAAATAACCTAAACATATTCTTAAACGAATTATTTCAAACTGACCGGACTGCAAGCTCTGCACGAGACACGGTCATCCGTTATCAACATAATAACATCTACACGGCACATGCTTAAGGGGATACTTCCATACGAGAAAATACCGTGGCGTCCGCTATTGGTTGTACAGGTAAAAATGGTATGGTAATGTTAAACAGGCGGCAATAGCCTATTGAACTAAATTACTAGTAGAGAATTCTAAACTAACGCACATATTGCCGACCTACTCCTATCCCTTGCTTGAAACTTGACCAATTCACCTCAATGTAGCTTATTCGCCCCAATACATAATACATATTATGTATATTAATTTTTACCAAACACATTTTCACAACTAATTCCAAATTTGAAGAAAAAAAGGCGGCGTTATCTCTTTCAGCAATCTTTACGCGACCACGAAATAGACATAAATAAAAACACAAAGTCTAATAATTAATACTGCCGTCATACTCAGAGACGCAGCGCCCAACCTCTCGTATAGACCATCCACCTTAGAGCTCACCGCTCGATCTTCCAGCTCGACCCACATTCGACGACGACTGCAAACAATAGTTTAACCGCGCACGCTATCTGCTGATCGTACCAAATTGCCCCGTGTACTTCGATGGAATTCGTTTCGGGATCCAAATTGGGTTTCGTGATCTTTGATTTTAACTATACCGGTGTAAGGCTAGTTGGCCATATACTTGCATAAGTGGAACTACGGGAATGTATGTAAAACGTGAAGTTGGGCGTTCGGTTGTCGCACCGAGATGTATTAATGGTGCGTGCACATATTTGCTTCGGATCTGGGTGTTTTGAGGCCAAAAAGTCTCTCGTACTTTCTATTATACACAAGACATGTGTCATTATTTAGAGTCAGGATCCTCGCGTGGATTTTCGTCCGATATGACACAGTCTCAGTCGATTAAAACCAGTAATATCGTTGTCCAGGCTGATCACAGTGAAACTATACATATTTTATCTGCCTTTAGGGAAAAATTTTATAGACGATATTTTTATATTAACCTATAACAAATATAATGTCTTATCTGTAGTATGAATTTGAAAAATTAGTTCCTATCGAACCAATGTGTAAAAAAATAAAAAGTTCAATGCCCGCAATAATTCAAGCGCCTAATACGCCCCAACATCATTTTAAAACATTACTTCAGCACAGATATTTGTCGCGGAAACCACAATTTAAGACATCATAATCTGGATTTCCATTAAATTTAATTCTTAAACAGCATTTTAAACGTTGAATACGATGTCTCATTCATGCTTATATACAAAAAGTTTTCACGGAAAAATATTCTTTTCTGCGTAGTTTTCAAGGTCTGGAATTGTGTGGATTGAGTTGAACAGGTGACTCTATATATCATGTTCCGTGCGTGTTTGACGTATCGTAATTTGCGACAGCGTGTGTGCATTAAATAAAAATATTTTGTTATAAATAAGTGTGCTGTATCGGGTTGGTTATGCATTCGCTGTTTTCATTTCTTTAATTATTTTTGACGTGGACTTCCTATTTCATATATTTAGTGACTGTAGCAGCATATGTTATGAAAGTTGAAATTGTTTGTCGTTTCGTATATGTTACGTGTTGATTAATAAAGTATCGCATTGATTTATCTCGATTCGGGAATGTATCCCTCGGTCTTTTGTATGTGCGTTGGTTTGTTATCCAGAATACATGCATGTCAGGTTATGTATATGTCTTAATCAATTGCATTTACTGTAAACAACAATGTTATCACATAGCCATGACAATATTATTATCTTGTTACATTATTTTGCAACAATAGTCAATCTACAGTTTACTACACACATAGCTTAACAAAAATGATATCCTAAGATGAATTACAGTGTCGTTTACGCGCGAGCGTCCTCAACAATCGAAGGGCAATTAAGAAGGGTTAGGCCATAGTCTAAACAAATATAAACAAAACCTGGTCTAGACACAGTCATGACACAGTAAGCTCCTTCTGCGTAGATCGGATCGCAAAAACTAATATTTAATTTAATAATCGCAAATTATGGGTAGTTTAATTGAACAGTCACTGAGCAAATGACCAATACCTCAGTGCGCCTCGTGACCACGAAAGCTATAAAGTGATCGAAGCATCTCATCAGGAAGTAAAAAAATGTAAATACTCAACCAAATCACGATAAAATCCGTAAAAAAATGGTTTTATTTCAATGTGTAACATTGGCGTAAACGAAAGAAATCATTGTGGTCTTAATCAATTGTACAACAACTTAACACGACACGAGACAATTACGTGTGGTACTATGTCGTATTTTCCACCATTTTGTTCACATCTTATTCGATCAATGCTGTGCAAAGGTCAAAGTATAATATGATGTAATATATGATCTGTATGATATAAAAAGTTGGAAGATTGCCTGGCGCCGTCAGTGCAGAAACCAATCGGCGTGGACTCGTTAATATTGGACTCTTTTTTATTATTATATGCGGTTGAGGCGTACAATGATAGATGCGTTATAATTGTCTTTATTTTAATATTCAACCGAGTTTTTGGTTTAAGATGGCATGGGATATGTGATGTGACGTCGTGGCATTGATTTTAAAGGAAAGCAAATTGTTTAGATACTTTACTTGAAATTTAAAATGATTTATATGGAAATATGTCATTATCTAGAGATTCAATAGTTTCTTGGGAAAATTGCTTAATCTAACGGGAAACATGTTTTTGTCGTAAAAACTGACACAATTGCCCCGAATTTGGAATTGAACTAAGAACGTTACAACCAGTACGACATATTATTATTATACCAATTAAACTATAACGGCCTATTTTAGTTATCTAATGTTTTTTCTTTATCGTTCAAACTGAATTCAAAAGTAGTTTGTCTTTTGTAACTGATTCTAAGATTATCTGATCTCTCGTAACTCGATTTTCTTCATATGTACATAGACCATACATAAATGCGAAACTAAGGGATCGGGGATAATAGGTAACAGAGGGACCACACATGGCTAAGTGCGCAGATTATCTGGATAAGGGCTCGTTAGTTACCCTATTAGTACGGATGAATAGCTATCGAATGACCCTTCGTTTTTATTTGGGGAGTGACCTTTGGCTTTTCAATAATGAAGACGCAAGCAGTAGAAGTGGGTAGTGGGCTCTTCGTGACGAACTGTTTGAAGTGGTGGTCGCAGGTTCAATACTTTTACATTCTAGTTCATACGACTGATTTTTCGACAGCCTCCATGGCGTAGTTGGACGCCGACTGTGAAACGAGAGGCCGCGGTTTCGATCCTAGCACCAACACAAATGTTTGTGTCCGCTCTGGGTGTTTGTGAGACCGAAAATCTCTCGTAGTTTCTGATACCCACGACACAAGACTTAATTGATCTTAATGTGTGGTTAGAACTATGTTCGTGAATGTTGGGTGTATTTATTTAGTTATTTTTCTTAGTGACATGTGTTGTGTATTGTTAGCTATCTATGTTGTATGCCATAATGATTTTAACAAGAACTTCCATTATATGCGAAATTCGAAAATTCGTCAAAGCCCTCTCAATAGAATTCCGGATTTCAGATGAGCCACGTCCTCTGGGCATATATTGACAAATATAGTAAAACAGCATGGTACCTCGTGATTATATTCATAAATTTAGCTTTATCACTATTGCATTCGCCTTATTCGCAAGACAGAAAAAACAATTCCGTAACGTGGAAAATCCCCTGAAGAGAAATATTTCGGCTTCTCGTACTGCTGCGTGTACGTTAACATGCCATTACACTCGGCTCAGGCCTTAACAGGCTCAAATTATGGCTCAAATTGACAATATTTATCACCGCACCAATGCCAGTTTACTTCTATTCGCGTATATATTTGACGTTTACCTTATTTGCCCAACAAGCGTACAAACATATTTGCCAGATACGTACAGTCGCACACACGAGTGGTTATTGCGCGCGATATTAAATGTAATAAAAAGGATATTTTATTTTGTTTTATTTTACGCTTTTATTAATAAACAGGGATTTGAGTTTTGTTTGATGAATTTGATATTTGTGGTTTGCTTTTGTGGTATCGACGAGTGTGTGTATAAGAATATTAATAACAAATCAAATGAAGCATACAAAACATTGCTAAAAACAGGCTCTTGTGTCATTAAGAGGGCTATGACTAAATCCACAAAGCTGACCTGATAGGGTTGGTAGACTTCACATCTTTCAAATTCTTACAGACATTTTCGAGTGACATAAGTTTTCTTTCATCCTCTATATCGCAAAGTCGGATTTGTGTGCCTTAAGATCAAATCAACGACCACTGATTTGCCAGTCCCTATCCACCTGCACAATTCTTTATTATCGTGCTCCAACATCATTTCCAATTCCCCAATAATGTCTCGTAAATTGCCACAAACCACGCGTCATTTCCAAACTCCGAACATCTCTTAACTCTACCAGTAAATCATAAATGATTTAAGTAATTTCATTAGCCATTACCCGGCCGATGTTAATTTGATAATTGTAACAGCGAAACCTCTTAGACGGGTAAACTATTCAAATCTGCCGCTTGTAATTATTCACTCGACTATTAAACTTAATAGACGTTGCAGTAATTTATACAGGTTAATGTTAGTTTGAGTAGGATCGTATTGGCTACGAGATTGACATGCGGAATTGTAGGATCACAAATTGATGTACTACCTTCCTGTGGGGTAAGGAATGAAGTACAGGATATTATAGACCGTACAGACGGCAGTAGGAATCGCGTAATGGTACAGTATCTTGATACAGACCTCAATAGAGAAGACCACGAAGCTGTAGTTCGTTAAGTTATCGCGAGTGGATCTGATATGGAAAAGAGAAAAAGGGATAAACAATTGCTCCGAGCATTCATCATTGCACACACTATGAAACAATTTCGCTGCTTTGCGCTAAAGTTGAGTTTTGTTCCGAACAAAAGGTACCTTGTTAGTAATTCCTTTGGAAAATCATACTAACACTTATGAAACTGATAAGTGTTTATACATGTTCGTTACATTGACCCGGCTTGTTATTGAATATTGAAGTGTCACTCTTATAAATATAATTACGTACTTACCGTCACGTACTCTCGCACTATCCCTTGAGAGTGTTCACAGATGAACTACACTTAGTGATGTTCTCCCAAATGATTCATCTTATTGTGCGAGTTGAAGTGTACCTTACAGATATAATGATGTACTCATCGCCCTGGTAACTCCGAGAGGACACGCAGACTTGTTACAAATACACTCGAAGTTTGCAAATAAATATTTCTGTTTTATCGGGTGGATTCAGGCCGCTTCTAATAGATCAACAGGGATTGCCTTGGTGACGATGTTAATTAGGGTGATGATGTTGATGTCCTGAACCTAATCATTTGAAAGTGGTAAACTAAACTATTCTAGACTGCGGCATATAACTCAACCAGTTTGGTGCCACTTTCTTGCAGGAAATAAAAGAAGTACGTCTTCCTGTTGTGATTTGTCTTGAGTCTGACATCTGAAAACATAAGTATACGTCGTACATTAATCCATGTCACAGTATTGAAAAAAATTTAGCTTGTGGAAAATTACGCAAGAAATATAATTTGATATATAAGTTAGCCATCAAAATAAACATAATAAAAATCAAAACAGAAGCGATATCGAAAACGAAAAATTGCGCTTGAACAAAGGGAAAAATCTTTGACGTGTCCGAACTCCGAATGAAAATGATTTCACGATATTTTGTTTAAGTGTTAAAAATGTACGAGTGCATGCGGCGTGGAGCCATGTTATTATTTTTCTTTGACTCGCAACGCCAACTGCCGCGTTGGAAATTGCAATTTTGTTCGGAATAACGTAAATATTTTTGCGAAACACACTGTGTTTTTAGAGAACGATTCATATATGACACGGTGGGATTGTAAAGGAAAAGAAGAAACGCTGTTTTTTGCTAGTTTGCGCTCGAAAAATGACGTGGATTGTTTCGCATTCGCTGACACTGAAACGCGTTTCGACATTGCTCAGTTCGTCTCACAAACATAAATCTATAGATGGCGCTAATATAAATGCTTCACGTTCACTTTCTTCATTATATTTTTCTTTTTCTTTTCATTATATTCTGCCAGATTCTTCAAAACATAGTTAAATTTTAAATCGCTTTCACGGAAACGGAGAATTCCCATTACCAAAAACATAGTGAAAAACTGACTTGCATAATTTTTATACATTAGAAGGGACTCGTGTCATATATTTGGGTTGATGTCTGTGGTTTGTCCATCGCTTGCTAAACAAGTGCAACATAACCATAACCATTGTCAACAATGCCTTAAGTTATATCGTCTTAAGCGGATAAATTATAGCTATCACGAACTAGCTATCTTAAGCGGTTTCAAAAGGTTTTTGTTCTAAAACTGTGTCTTTTATGAAATATTACCATGACCTATATGCTCATATTTAAAGTATTGTGCGTCGATCGAGGCTCTTAAAAAACTGTCGATTTTTTTAAAATTATATATCGGCGCGTGATAGAATTGTGTTAACAAACCGAACTCGATCTGCCGAGATTATAGTCTGTTTGAAATTCCAGGACATATGAACCTCTGATTTTTGGAAGTCCTATTTGTATTGATAATCACATTCCACACACAAAACACTTTTCCAAATTAGAACACTCAAACCCAAACGCAATAGTTGATATAACTAATTCATGCACTTTTCCGCTCACCAGTACGTATTAAGTAACGTATAATGAGACGATCCATGCACCGACACTTGGCAAGGCTGCGCTAATCGCCCTCGAAGGTCTGCGAGTACATCCACGTACAGTCTGTATTGGACGACGCAATTACTGAGCACTTGTTTATTAGCACGCTCGATAGCGTTTCGAAATAAGTGTGTTGATTTGGTCACGTTGGGACGATATCCGTGATTTTGTTGTTAGAATTAATAATCGTAAAACAGGTATTGATATTCCTGAGCTCAAATTGGTGTGTCTTTGATGTCAGTTGGGTTACTTTAACACTCATTTGCTTTAGTTACATATAAAGCCATTGCGATCAATTAAGTAGAGTGAAATTGTACGCTATGCTGTTGTCAATTAGTACCAAAGTCGCAAGTTTTCGAATGAAATAGATTGTCAAGAGTATGCCAGCAGGAATAACAAGTTTGCGATCTTAATACATATATCCAAGACCGACACAAATATTTGAGGAGCACCCAAATATTTGTTTCGGGTTGGGGAGGATGCGTTATCACACTATCTAGTCTTACATCCGGCTTCTCTTTATCAAGACTAAGACGACTCGAAGTCACTCACGGAAAAAATACTTAATTACATGTTAAGGCATATACACCGATTCTAACACGACGCAATTAGCTTAAGACACTTCGTTGGAAATTGCCAAATTGCACTAGGCTAGCGTGGTGGACTATATGGCCTGACACCTCTCAATCGTACTTGTGATTGTAGAGGTGGCCCATGCCCTGAAGTGGGACATAATTGGAAGCTATTATGAAGCCTATGTTCGAAGGGGTATAATATTATCATAAAGATGTTCATGATGATGGTCAATAATTATTCTCTCTCTTTAGCCACAGCAAGTCCACTGCTGAACATAGGCATCTCCCATAGATCGCCACATAGACCTGTTGGAAGCCGCCTGCATATTATAATTATTAAATTAATCAAATCTAAGGTTTCTAAGAGCTAAGATATAAATCCCAGCAATTAAAATACTTAGCATTTTTATACTGACTTCTAAGGTCAATGCGTCATCTCAATTTCCTATGTCATCTACAAACATTCGCACCAATTATATTTCATATTTGTCTGTTTGTCTATACAACCATAAATATATACAAATAATTATATAGTTGGTTAAACAATGACATAATAAATTAAACTAAATGGAGGTCAAATTGCATCGGGGAAATCTTGCAATTACAATATGTACGACAATATTGCAGAGGACACAATACATTGCGCTCTCTGTTCAATGTTCCATATTTCACGGTCGTATTAGACGTTCAATGTTAGGCTATTTTTTTAATATTGTCGCTAATAAATATGTTTCGTAACGAGACCTTGGTACACCTTTTCCAGCGATCAGCCTTCCGAATAAATACGGTTAAGGATAATGTAAAAATAGTGGCGTAATATTTGTTTAACCGCTACTCGTGATTTCAGATAATATTTGAACGCGCTAGTTTACAGTGCCCATTAATTAGTGCTTCGAAGAGCACATTATTTCATGTTTTAATTAAATAAAATAGTGATAACTGTAATTTTGACAGCCTCCGTGGCGTAGTTAGTTAGACGCCGACTGTGAAACGAGAGGTCGCGGGTTCGATCCCCGCACCAACACAAATGTTTGTGTGGCCCACAAATATTTGTGTCGGGTCTGGGTGTTTGTGAGAACGAAAAGTCTCTCGTAGTTTCTGATAGCCACGACACAAGATTTAATTGATCTTAATGTGGGGTTAGAACTATGTACGTGACTGTTGGGTGTATTTATTTATTTAATTTAATGATATTTTTAAATATTTTATCTACAGTGAATAGGGTAATGTAGAAAAAATAATTAAAATTCCGTGATCAACAAGCAGTTTTGCCTACTACAATGTAGCATACCAGGACCCCATGACCGTGAGGGAACGGTCTAATGGGCAGTATTCCGCAATAATACATACAGAAAATATTATTTTGCATACATCATTTTACGTTGTATTATCCAACTTAAATAATAGGTTGCTAGATATGGCGATAGGCCCGCCTCCTATCACATAATGGGACGAAAACGCGGGTGTACTGGTTATAAATCTGCTTACCCTTTCTGGGAAAAGGCGTGACGTTTATGTATGTACGTACTAATAGGTATCGTTTGACGTTTCATATTTTTCAAGTTTAAACTGCTTTGTACAGTCGCAACACACTCAATTTCAGTAACATTTTTCCGTAAAAACCATGGAATTATGGTTACGCCTGTACAAAGTTGGAAAGCATGAAACGTCAAACAGTACATTCGTTTAGTTGGATATTAGTGAGCAAAGATCCTAAATATGTATTTTAAGCCTGAGTCTATTGAGATGGCAGTGTTTGCATAGTGCATAGTTTTACTCGTAGATCCCCACGACACAAGACACATAGATGGCTGTAAAAGTCTTTATGCGAGGTTATTTAGTTTTTACTCTTTAGTTCATTGTTTTTATCCCCCGTTTTGTTACGGAGGGCAGTTGTCAATAGTTTATTTCCAAACCCTCCTATTAATTTAACTTTATGATTTATTTCGTTGCGGGTTAAAGACAAGTTAGACATTCCCGGAGACTCGCTGAGATTCAATGCTCGGTGTCATTACAATGCGTGCCACTGTTGATCCTGGCTTACAGGAGTTGCAGTGGTGGGTGTGAGGACGGGACAGTCCCCAATAAAGACGTATAGATATTATTTAATAAGTGCTTAATTAGGTTTACTTGATGAAAAAAACTGATTAATTGAATAATAAGCGTGATTAATTCCATTGATTAATCAAGAGATTGGATTAATTAATTGTGCGAAGCAGCCTTAGTGTAATGTTACGTGATAAATTCAAAGTATAGTGAGTTTCGTGACCTTGTGCCTTTAATTAGTTAATGTTGGCGTGTTTTTACGTAAAGGGGGAGGTGGGGAGAAGGGAGGGGTTGATTTTATTAACTATGAGACAGTGGATAATTTTATGAGTAAACTTTTTTTATAGGTTTGCGTTTGGGCGCGGCCCCGTCGTCGTTTATAAGGATGGAAGTAATTTTCCGGGGTGCTTATTGATACAACGCGGCGTATACATCAAGATATTGCTTAGTATCCGCTATTTTGATGATAGAAATGTGACGACGACATAAATAACAAATTTATATATAAATAACGCCCAACAGTTACTGAGCCCTGTCCTCACGGTAAAATATTATTATTTTGCCGTGATTAGCCTCAAAGCACAGAGACCCACAGACAAATATTCGTGGCTGACACAAACATGTATCAGTTCTCTGAGATAGAACCATTGCCAATTCAAAATGCTCTTAATATCTATAAAGTTACTCATAAACAAACTATCATCAATACACACACCTATTTAATCATACTGGTAAATTCAAAACCCTATTTTACGTAGCCCGGTCGCACCCGCGGCCCAGGTGTGCGATACGTGTTCTGTCTCTTCCCCGGGGCGAATTGTGGCCACCCTCATGAATGTTTATGATACATCGATCTGTACTGAATCACGGAATCAAATGAGCCGGCATGGCTCAGCGATATGTTGATGTGACCAAAAATTGGGGGAATATGCTAAAGATTTTATTAAAAAAAGAGGAAAAATTAAAATATTTAATATTGACGATTAATTTTTGTTTTATTTTAGAAATTACGTACGATTGCCGAGGGTCTCAAAGTTCATCCGATTTTTCCCTTTTGTATTTACCCATCCAAATATCGGCAAAGGAATCACAATTTTCAAATAGTATGGATGTTTATGGATTGTATTTATAATGGTGATTGCCATGAGCGATAAGACCGCTGTTTGTACTAATATCTAGATTTAATTCCCTTGTTTGTGTTATTCTTTTGTTTAAGTATTGCGTACAATAAAGAATTATAAATAAAAATAAATATATTGGTGTGATAACAACACACAGTGGGCAATAAGTTGCAAAACGGCTCTAAAACTATATAAAGGGTTTTGTTAATTACATATTGTTTCCATGACATAGTAAGTAAGAATTGACTACAACTTAACTGAGGTTTCCCGTAGTGATGTCACATTTACATAATATAGGCAATAAATAACAATTAAAAACATTTATTCATGTGGTAAAGAAGTGATGTCATGATGAATCATTTGATAACATTTTCAATATTTATGTTGTTATTATCTCGGGAGCTCGTAGTTGTTCCATTCTCGCCATCATCATTGGTACGATGACTATGATTGATAAGAATGTTTAAAAATGACTAAAATTCAATATTTCGATATTTTCTGTCTATCTAGATCATTGCGAACACCGTTAGTCATAAAAACCTTGCTATTTATCAGTAAGCCATTAACCCCTAATCTTGTCATTTATGAAAATACTATTGTTAAGCCATTTCATGCCGAATTGTTACAGGTTTCATAAAAAATGCGCGAAATTGAGCCTCAATACCTGCAGCACATGTATATTGAAGCTAAACCAATAAAAATATTTTAAAAAACTTCCTATATAGTATGACCCGTCCTGAAATATGTCGCCATACATCATGGTCGTACTAGCGTCGTATTTCTACGCGTATGCAAAAAGGTTTATTTATGATTTGGACAGAATTAACCATAACTCTGACTTCGTGTATACGAGTAGTACCTCAAAAACTGGATATATTGAGATAATTTAATAGAGTTCCGATGAATTAATATGACGCGTTGATCAGTCAACTCTTTTGAAATAAATAAAGAAAATTTTGTGTTAAAAATAAAAATTGTTAACTAAAACCCCTCATAGTTCACTAGGCTACTTTCGTCCTAAAATGTCATTATAGACGAATCTAACGCCATGTTTTGTTTAATAATTTTTAATAAATATATAAATTTATGAACAATATTTTTCGGTGCCATAACTTGTTGAACGAATCAAACACAAATCAAAAGCCACAGATTGAAAACCCATAAACAATAAGAACATAAACGTCATCTCTCTTTTCACTCACGAAAACGTTTCGTTTCCCGGTAGAGCCCATAAAACGTTTTACTGCCTGTCACCAGACCGAAGTGCCAGTTATTTTATCGTTTAAAACATCTTTAAATCGAATCACAACTCTTTGGGTCGGGAACCTCACGAATTGTTTTTTATAGCCTGGAACAGGCAAAGGAATAAATGATTCGCGTGAAGGTAAAATTATTTAATTAGAAATTAAATACATAAATAAATAAATTACGACATTTAATTCAAAATTAACGTTGCAAGTCGTCGATATCTTTGTTCTTGGTGGTTGCTTGCATGCTTTGCTTGATTGCATTACGAGTATAGGAACCAGTGGCGAAGGCTCCATATAACTCGATTCCCTGCGGCTTACCTTTTGTAATTTATCATTACACTATAAACAAGCAAATTTTTCAAAATTATTTATGTAATATCTAAACTCATTTTATTCAACGACATCTGTCGGCCACATAGGTAAATATTACTGCGGAGGCGCATAGCAAACACGTAATTAGATTGCGCCGCGTTGCGACCTATGGCGAATTACTGCCAAAATTGTTCGGCTTATTGAAAAACAATGGCGCGGCCCGTGCGCCGACCGCCCGCGTCCTCTGCATGTTACGCATTGGTGTGACATGGTTGTGTATTTTTCAACAAATCACGCAAAATTGTACCTTAAACTTATAATGATTTAAGGTTCAATTTCCGTTAAAAAAGCAGAAGGCATGCTGTGATTCTTCAGCATTTGTGTGTTTATGTGTGTATTTGTGTAGATATCACTGCATTTGTAAGTGTTGTATTAACATTTTGGCAGTATACGAGTATTAGCTGGTTCACGCATTTAGTTTTTAATGTTTTAAATTTAAAAATGTACATAAATATTAATAGTATTATTATGTTGCAATGGAAATTAATAATCGAGAGGGACGTACATGTTTAGATTGTCAATTTCGGAAATAACGTTACTGTTTAGATTTTAGGAAGTGCTCGACTACTAATAATACAACTAATAAAAGCGCGGCTAACGTACTTGTTAACATTGTATCTTGATCATTAATTTTTCTTTATTAATCTTATATTCACGTGCTGTTTAAAAATATACTTTTTTACTTTTCTCATGATGACATTGCAACTTTTGTATATTGGAAATATTAAAATATAATTGACGACCGCAGTACGTAGATGCCATCATACGAAACGCAATCGTGTCGTTTGGTGAGTGAGATTGTCGGAGGAATAATTTGCTGGCGGTTGGATATTCGCAAACGTCCGGATATAAGGATACACGTACACATTATGTAAATGTGTCGCGTTTAGGGCTAATTCTATGAAGCATCTCACGATAATTTGATCTACTCAATCCGGACTGCACTATGTTTACTATCAAGTATCAGTCGCATTGTCTTCCCTATGTAGGGCCAGTAGGTATAAACAAAATAAACACACTTATTTAACGTATTGAGCTTCGGCTTCCCTTTTTAAAAAAATCACCCTTCGCCACTGATAGGAACGCATAAGAACCGTGACTGGGAGCTCAAAATTCAATTCAACTTGCAGCAATAAATTAATTGTTGTAACATTTTCGACTTTATTTAGAAATATAAAAATGTTTAGTACGGTCCTCGTAAAATGTACCTATTGTAAAATTAGCGCTTTCCGATGTTTTCGCTATCCCTATTACTGAAACAAAATTTTGGAGGTTGCACTACAGGAATCATTTACTAATATACTATATACTACTAATTTGCCTTTTTATATGAGGATAATGTTTATAACTTATTATTTTAATATAATTTATTCTATTTTTGTCTCCCACCTTCCGGCAAATCTGACATGTATGCATTATTGTATTTAATCTAATTTCAACGGCTAATTTTCCTCTCCTGTCAACAACTTTCTCGCTCAACGCACCACAGATATTTTCGAATAAGTAAAAGCGCCATCTACCGCTGAAAACAAAGCATCACCTATAGAACAATTACCACAGTTCGTATTTCTAAATAAAGACTCGACAGCTCGGAGCTACCGTGACAATAACATACGAGAGTTATCAACGGTTCATTTGTCTACCACTGCCCACTAAACAGTCTGGCGTTTCAAACGATTAGTGTCTCGTGCATTAACGGTTTTGTGTCGGCGCGACTGTTAGCGTTCTTTATTGATGTGTTAATGTATATGATAAATTGTTTTTGATGCGTTGCGAGTACCGAGTAGTGTGTAATTAGATTATGTATTACGCTGGTGCATGATCGTATGTTTGACAGGTATTAGTGGTTTCTAAATCGCTTGGTAACGTTTTTGTGTGTTGTATTTAAACATTACAAAATATCCAATCCTTACCTTTGTAAATACACACTCACACATAATACCTATTATATTTAAGACTGTGTTTCTGGTCACGGTAAATAATACAAGTACATTATTACACTGGTATTGTCGACCCATTATGTAATAGGAAGTTATATTATCGTCCAAAAGAAAACGAAGAAGCGTAGGTTGACCTGGGAGTTGAAATCCGAATTCAACTCTTAACAGATTTATTCGATCTACAAATCGTCATTCATGATTCACACAAATGATCATAATATCTAAGACAATTATTATAAAACAAAATACCACTGCCAATAATAATAAATCAAACTAAAAAAACCTCTTCAAGTAGCAATTTGACTTGACCAAGAAATTATTTCAGATTTATCAGTGACAGAGATAAATGTCATTAGTTTTTTGTGTGCTGTTTAGGAACGTTAGGTATTGTAAAAGTACTAACCCGGCCAAATCACTCGTCGCGTTCTTAGTTACAGTTTTTGCGGCGTCAATTTAGGGTTAATGTCCTGTGCAACTATTGATACCATTGACAATTGGTTGTTTTTTTTCATTTATCCCATCGGAAAGGCAAAGGCATTTGACAGTTGGTTTATCAAATCGATCTGAAAATGTTTTTATAACATCTATTTTTGAAGCTATTGAATTTTATATTTTTTTTCACTTAAAAAATATTATGCGTTACTGACTCGCATTTAAATAAATTAATGTTTAATAAACTAATATTGATAATTTCGTTTATGTATAATTTTTGCCTTTGTCTAACAATTAAGATGTAAATGTGTTTATAGACACTTGTTAGTTTTAACATATCTAATTAAATAAACAACATCTAATATAGGAAAAATCTCAACATGTTTTTGTTTTTAAAAATTTGATGTAGCTACAACGGGTTTAATTTAAAATTCGATCAAATCCCGACGGAATTCACAGTTCGCACTGAATATTGTAGTGTAGTTAGAATAAATATATTCACGTGACGGCAAATCCGTGCAGTTTAACGTATTTACGCACAGATGCGCCCTCTCACGACAAATATTACGTCATACAGTCCACTCGGATCAAATTCTACCAACACAATCCAAACACACGTAACAACCTTAACCCTAACATAATAAAGTTTATTTTGCATTAACACAGAGCAGTAGATAAATTGGTACAATTTTCATTAAGATTTTCCACGTTCGCGCGAACGAGGCGACTCTGTTTTTTTTTTAATCAGCTGTTAGAATGCGTGAAATGGAACGCAATATTTATATATTTGTCGGTGTAGTAGATTAATGAAACTATGTTGAGAATGTTTTGGTTTTTAAATAAAACTCGTCACGGTGTGGTTTTTATTGATAATGATGATCGTAATATATTTTGTATCCCTTTAATTTCTTTTTTATTTCGATTTTAGTTTTTTTTACAGTTTATACGTCTTTTTTAAGTAAGGATATAATGTAAATTTGTTTGATGCGAAGGGACTATTTTAATTATAATATATTTGATGACTATAGCGATTTATCGAGATCTTAACGTCTAGTTTAAATGTACCGCGTTTGTGTTTCTGCATAATAAGCGACTTGTCTTTTAAACTCTATGGAACGAAACTCTAGGTGAAAATATTATTTTTAAAAATTAAATTGACATCACCATAAGTATCACTTAGATTTTTTCAATATCTAAAAAAGATTAATAATTATTATTTCTCTCAGACTTCTCCGATTATTATTTCTCCATATTATAGGTTCATATATTATTCACGCACGATGTTAGTTTCAGAACGGTAAGATAAAATTCACTATTGAGTGTTTTCTTACATCTCTGAAGCTCTCTTCTGTAAATTTTACTTTTTAAACATACCATTCTTTACCATTCCTTTACTTTATCCCACGCTTTATCCACTTTATTTATAAATTATAAATAATTTACTTAATATTAATTCTATATTTAAATTATCATCATACTGGCTGCAACACATCTAATAGTTCAATCTAGATCAGTAATCCGAGAGTAAGTCTGCGCTTTATCTCAATTGATATGACGAAGCAGCAAATAGGGACTGTAGCCAACGTGGGCGGTTGTGTTCGACAACGATTGATAGTTGCGTTTTGTTGAGCTTTATGTTTAGTGAATTAACACACTGAATACAAGCAGGCAATCTGTGTGCACCCAGACGACATCTGAGCCTGACGAGAAAGGTTTAAGCAAGCCGGCATTGTATCGAATTTAACAGATAACTTTTCGTCTGTCGCCCCGATTATGATCGGTTGGTATAGCACTTACCATTATATGCTGCGCAGTTACGTTATCTACTAGGTAGGTAAACTAAGTTAGAGGAATGGTGATTTGCAGTCTTTATTGAACTAGGATACAGGAAAGGTAGTCTTGACCTCTAACTAAAATATTCGTCTTACGTTGTATTACAAACTACAACTTTTTGCCCCCGCAACATCCTCATCGGAAACAAACACATATTTATTAATTATACTTTCTTTGAAACTTAAGGATTTAACCCGTATTTAGATGTAGTATTATTTTTAAAGCCTTCGTGATTGTATGAAGGCTTTAAAATCGCATATCATACGGCTCTTGTTTAATATTGATTGTTAATTAGCAAGATTATGGACACCCGTTGCGGGCGTCCAAGCGTGCGCGAATGCTTCCGGAGAGCGGGTCTAGGCGTCCGGAGATGGACAAACTGGTCTACAGAGAGCCTAAACATCACGGCTATCATAACGCTTTGCGTGAAACATATTATTATAGACTTTGAATAATATCTGCCGATTTGCCTCTTAAGGAAATTAAAGGAAATATGGAGGCAATACAATGGAGCCATACCCACAAATAAACAACGCAACACACACTTACTTGGCAAGTGTACTTTTACTTGATAGTTTTACTCGTATGTTATTGGAGAATTTAGAAATGTAGCCGGTTAAAAAAAAATATTCTCTTTTCAATTTTTGTAACAGTGATATTTTTTTAATTTTCAATGCATGTGGCCAGCTTCAATTTTGACAGCTGTCACTACGCCAGGACGTGTTTCCTTTTTAAAGAGAACAAGAATTCTAACCGGCCAGTGTAACAGTACCCGTGTTGTACAATATACTAACTCTAAAATATCGTGTTCATCGAATTCGCACGTTGACTAGCCGTCGCCCGCCGGCCGACAAAACCGTCCAGTGCGGATTGACACGTCACCGTTCCACATTACTTGCGCATTGGCATTCGGGAACCGCACGCCGGCGATCCCCACCGGCACTATAAATACAACTGGCACGTGAAAAAAGACCTACAACACTTGCACTAAATACCGGTAACGAACAACTGAACGCAACGGCAGCGAA
Organism: Theretra japonica; assembly: GCA_033459515.1. Classification (NCBI taxonomy): domain Eukaryota; kingdom Metazoa; phylum Arthropoda; class Insecta; order Lepidoptera; family Sphingidae; genus Theretra; species Theretra japonica. The sequence continues at coordinate 2,907,837 of CM065938.1, read as the reverse complement.
ACCATATAAGTTTGAAATTTTGTTTTTCTTTTTTCTATGCAATACAAACTATTTTGATGTTGCCAGTGTTATGTTTTTTATTAATTTTGTTTTCGAAATTTAAATTTCAGCTGACATGATGAAGGATAACCGTGAAATAAAAATTTTGCACGAAAGTGGAAGTTAAATAAAATTGATTCGCAGGTTCTTTGATTTATGATAGAGTAAGTTGTGTCGCGGTATTCAGATTGCAGCCGTTTAATCTCCTACAAGCTCAAAAGACTTTTACCGACGCTGTAAGTCAGTCTATGTCGAGCTAATATTATATTGTTTTAATATTATGAGCAGTAGACGATCAATGAAATTCGTTTTCGTAAGATCTGTTCATAGAGTACTGAATTCGGTGTGAGTGTTAGCATTAATATTTTTCTCAGTATCTGAATTTGGTCAGATAAAATACAATACAAAGTATTTTAATGTTATTTATCACTCCTGTTTTCAACCTTTTAAAATACGACTTTAATAAAAACCTAAAAAAGCGAGAAAGTATTCGTAGAAATTCTCATACAATACAATCTGAGCTTTATTATATTTTACTATCCGTTTCCATATTTCATACAGAATTCTGTAGAACGATATAAACAAGTAATAAACGAACATATTTATTATTCAGATGCCAGATCGTTTACTCATAGTATTTACACAAAAGACATCTTATTAATTCCACGGATCCGTAACAATTCATCTAGGTACAACAAAAAGGCATAATATAATAATTCTGGTAACCATTTTTTTCCTTTTCTTTCGCATATTTTTCAGCTATATTAAAATATTGCGTCTTCTCACCAGCCAGATAGCTAATTAAAAAAAAACAATCCAAATTCAACTTACAACGTTATGCCATTTGACATCACTGAAAGATCTAATTATAATGGACTGTTCTTATTTTAAACTGTACAGACGACCACTAACGACCGATGCGTCATGTATGTTTTTTTTTTTGAGTATTTAGAGAGACAATGGAACGGGCGAAAACAATACATGTGTTCGGCCTAATGGACGCTGGCGGCTATGTGAGACTCGCTGCTAATGTTTCAACTGTTCCGAACGTTTTAATGCATTAATCGATATTCGGAATCGATATAAAATCGTTTTACTTTGCCAGTGTTCAGGTTAATTGTGTTTTAATTTATTTTTTATCTGTACAAAATCAATAATGTTTTGATGGGAACACTAATGACGCTGCCGATTTTGCTCTTTAAATTATTTCTGATGAAACTGGTTTTTCATTAGTTGTATGTATTTTTACTTTTTAGTATTCATGCGTATTTTAATTAGTCGGAATTTCTATGGACTGGTAGAAACGAAAAATGGTAATGTTTTTTGAATGTTAAAACTCGATCTATACATTCTAATATACTTTGTGTTTATAAAAAGATTATAAAGACTTATAAACTTAGCTATTATACACTTACTGCTGGCTGTATGCACAAGAAGTGCAAAGCCATAGCAAAAAAAAACATAATGGAATGCAAATTTGAATACGAGGCACTAATTAAAAATAATAAACATTTTTACATAATTATAAAATGCAAAATTGAGTATGTATGTCGAGTATGTGTGTTAATTACATTTAATGATCCTCGAATAAATTACAATGCTTTTCGACTCTCGGATTGCACGAATTGTTTACATTATGTTGTAGCCATTGACTTAATACTAGAGCGGACTCTCGGGAAAGAAAGTTTGCACTGCAAATTCTATTTCTTTCTCTGTCACTCCTTTACAGTGACACTATCCTCTGACTCGGTCCGAATTCCTGCCTAATACGTGCGCAAAGATTTTGTTTGCAGTATCCGCTCTTATAATACCTCAATGAGTTCCGTAACTATATCTGTTTAAGCCCATATACGTCCCACTGCAGGCCACGGGCCTTCTCTACAATCGACAATACGATTGAGAGGTGTTAGGCTATATACTACCACGCTGGCCCAGTGCGGGTTGGCGAACTTTACATATCATAGAAATTCGTAAAAATCGCTATGGTATGCAGATTTCCTTATGATATTTCCCTTCACTGTAATAGTGCGTGGTGATTGACTATCCATAAACATGACTTTGAAAAGTCACAGGTGTTGCCTGGGATTTGAACCTGCGTCCACCATGAATACGTTGGCAGCCGCGTCTGGTCCGTTACCAACAGCCCACCAAGCACTCAATGAATTCCAGCTACTAAATTATTTATACGAAACAAATACTTGGTATCGAATAGCACTTAGTTTACATAATTTTCGTCAACAATCGTCACCCTCTTGTGTTTCGAGCGCTTCTTGAATTTATTGTGTTGAATGATTAATGAATGTTTATTTGTAAAGCGACGCGCCGTTGAGAGATTATTGGTTGAAAATGTATTTTATGTGGGTTCATTGTGGAATTTATGTATAATAGAAGGTATAGTCGGTTGTAACAGTGAATTGAGTGGCTTGAATAAAACTGTCTTCAAAGAAAATAAACTTAATTTATATGTAAAACTGTGACATAAATGTCGTTCAATCAATGGGTTTCCAGTAGTCCTGATATTCTATACTTTACCACCTCTCCATGAACTCATGGCGCATTGATTGCTTATTTCGCGATTACAAATGTAATCGAACATAATAATAAACTTACAAAACGAGCCAACGTCTATGGCCTTTGTCCTCTCGATTGTAAAAACGTCGCGCGTTCAGCTTCGGACGTACATGGTCTTATATATTATGAATATTCTTATTACAATTAAAAATAAAAAAATCGCTATAGACAATCAATTTAATCCCCGTTATTAAATCAAGGCATAGATATAACAATTCCTTTTTATCGACGGTCACGCGAGCACGCCACAGGGCGCTGTCGAAAACTTGTCGTGTCAATGTCGCGTCAGGCCGCTGTCAACGTTTTGGCACCAATTAGTTATTTGGACTCTCCTATTTCAATATGCGATTACATCACATCTAGGGCTTTGGGATTGCACACTGTATTAGTTGTATATTGGATGTACCAATAAGGCCCAGCGCATACCGGGACGGCATGGCAAAGGATTTAATTTTTACCAAAGGGAATTCCAACCTATCTGGTAGGAATACATTGTTCGGCCATTTTGAATTTAAGTCATTTATAGCTTTTAGCAAAATTGTCGGATATGGTCCAAGTTTAGAATAAATCTAAATTGATGTAATGTGGCCACTGCGTCACCAGCGGTAGCGGTTTGATAATATAGTAAAAGGTTCAGCTTATACATTATCTTGTTAGAATCAATAAATTATATTTTATAAAAAGAATATTTTTGCGCGTTGACGTTGTATGTGAATACAAATAAAATACAAAAAATATAAATTACTCACAATGGAACGACATAGTGACTACACTGAAAGTGATAGTAAATTCTGTGTTGCTAACTTCGATTGTATTTTATTTATTTTTTATTTCTGTTAACTGCCGACTATTCCAAAAAAAAATCTCTTCTACGACGTTTTTGACTTAATTTATTTCAATAAAAATATGTAATTTGTTTTGTTTTTGTTACAGGTAAGTTGCGGAATAAAATTACCAATAAATCGACACATTATGCGACGTATATGGTATGTGAGATCAAGGATCATGCCCATGTGCACTAAAATTTCAATTTGCATTTGCAATAATATTCATTGAGAGTTATTACTGCCCTCTCTCCTCAGTTTTTAACATTTTAGTATAATGCGGTAATTTAAAATCAAATATAACAATCTACACCCAAGACAGCCATCGCTTATCGCCATCGCTCAATCCCTCGCTCTCTCTCTAGCCCCACTATACGCGGAGGTAGGGTTCAATTATCGCGAGTCGCGTCACCGACCTAATAGAGACTTCCCGCCATCCGATTAGCCGCGCGCCGCTTCGTGTGAAATGCAACTAGATTTTTTTTATTTGCTTTTTAGTGCTACTTGTCTGCTATTTTTAGCACATTGTTAAATATAGCTGATTTGTTACTGTTGCCGTGGTGGGAGATACAAGGTGATTCTTTATAGACGCGTTGATAACTTTGAAAGATTTTATAATGGTATGAGTTATCTTTGGTTATGTATTGATTGAGGCTTATTGGAAAATCATTTGTGGGTTGAAAAAACTATATGCCAGTGAGCCTATTACTTTTGATAGGTCATTCGTATCGTACAAATCACATCGTGATAACCCAAGGGTGTCGATTTTGGTGTTCAACCTGCGTATGTCTGGCGTGGCGTGCTGGCATAATTTTGTCGACCGAGAAATGATAACCACCTTTCGAAGGTCTCATCTATATATTTAATATGCACCGACCATCGAGTGAATTGTCGTCAGATTTTCGTGCTATAATATAAAATACGAGTACACGTATCCTGTATTTTTTTTTTATTTCAATGCTGGCGAGATGAGCATGCTATTCGCCTGATGGGAAGCGATATATCATACGACCGCTTACGGACAGTAGCAAAACCAAATAACACCATTAATTACAAAGCTATACTTGGCATGCCACTGCGCTCACCATCCTGAGACATAAGATATTAAGTCTCATTATGCCCAGTAGGTACTCTGTCAACAAAATCCCTTAAACCGAAACACAACACTACTTTTACACTGCTGTTTGGTGGGTGAAATAGACATTGGCACCCAGACGGCATCTCACTTTTATAAGACACCTACCACCAGATCTGTTGAGTTATTGTCTTTAACATCCCAAACTAAATGAATAGGTGATCCATTTGCTTTAAACATGACGTTGAAACATATGACATAATTTCGCGTATCTTCAGGAAACACCACAAGAATGCCAATATTTATGAGAGTGATAAACTCATAAATGTATAAGGAAATTTAACGACCTAATTAACTTGTTCGCCGCCCATCCCGCGGTCGAAATGACGTAAACATCAACAGAAAGCGAAAATAAAACGCACAAGTCCATTTGTTATGAAACGGGGCGGGACGGAGCACCTTTGTGATTTATTAATAGTCTGTTAGTTTTGTTAATGCGTTTATATTTGTGTATTTTAATTGTAATCTGTTTAGTGTGGTAGCTGGGTTTTATATTTTATGTTGCGTGTTCGATTTGAGGCCTACGCACACCGGGATGGAATTACATAAATTGCAATGTTTTAAATCAATTGAGAACGTTGGAATTTATGTCGTATTCCTACAAGATAAGTGTGAATGTCCTTTGTAAAAAACAAAATCAGTTGCCTTTACGTCCCGGTGTGCGTAGGCCATTAGGCGACAAATGTTTGTGTGTAGGGAAATTACTTTTTTAGTTACGGATTTTGTGGGATTAAACATAATACGACCATAGCTTATGATACCTGTGACACAATATATATTATTTTGTGTAATATATCAACGAGTTATGAATATGAGATTTTCTCTCCTTAAATTGACCATGATTAATGAACTAAACTTAATTGTACTGAAGTTTAATATTACAATTGAGTTTTAAGTTCAAGGACGCCATTACGCTAAATTTAAATAAAAATGGAACCTTTTGCTATTTCATCTCATTATTTCAATTTCATGAAATAACGCTTTAGTATAAAACCAAAAAATATGCTATTTTACAGAACAACAGGACCAATTTTACCAAATACTGTTTCCTTAAACACGTCTGATAACTATACAACAGGATAATATTTATTTTACGCATTAATTTAAAATAATTGCATAATCCGCGGATTAAGAGTTCTAATAACAAGTCTATATTTTTTAATGAACCTCCATTTTGTATAAAGATCATAATAGTCCTAATACACAACAGATCGATGTGGAGATCTTTGGATGACGCCTATTTTCAGCAGTGGACTTCCTGTGGCTGAAGAGGTAAAAAGAGAGAGAGAGAAAATCCTAATACAGGCATAGGCCCCAGGAGTCCTCAACGATAGAGAAAAATTAACCCAAAATTCTCCAGGCTAACTAGCCTCTTGCAGGATGAAAGACTTCACAATTCACACACCATATTAAAACTCTGCCGTAAGATCATTTTCCACTTTCATCTGAAAAACAAAAGAAAAACCATAATTTATAAAAAGTACATAATGTCTCAAGTATATAGCTAAAGGGCTATAAGAAAGTGCCACAAATACGACCCACCTTTCGTCGACATAGTTTCGTTTGGCAGCCAACTCACAGGAATATAAATTTTAACAAAAATACAGTACAAAAAAACATTTTATTGATTCCAACTCGTCGATTCATTCAGATGCATTTTCTTCTTTCTAATTCACGATTAAAGTATGAAAACAAATATAGATTCTAATTCCTCTATTTCTGACATTACATGTAACAATAGAAAGTGGAATTTGCCTACCCACCCACAATAGAAACAAGCGTGTTACGTGGACCACATTCAAAGACGTCCAAGTGTACTGGCAAGCGGTTCATTTGCCCGCAGCAGAAACAATTACAAACATTACTGCAAATAAATTGAGCCGAAACTTGAATTTACAATCGCCCTTGCGCACTAATGGCTTTGTAAATCATTGCCCCGGCCGTAATTACCTATTTGTGATATTAATTTGGATTTCTGTTGCGTATTATGACGTCTAATTATATGTTGGGCTGTGTGCACACTGGTTGTGTCGTTTGGTTACGTCATTGTTTCGGCGTATGAACAAACGAACCAGAACTTTATATGATGAAAGTGATGAGCAACGGTTATAAAGGTTCATAATAACTGGAGAATTGTTACTTGTCGATCTTTGTTAGCGGATGGATGATAGATCAACGATTGTAGGATATTGGCATCCACCCGGATAGTGAATACCGTGCAAAGTGGTGAAATACCAATCCTAATTACCGCGTTAATTTTGCTATTCGGATTCAGCTTGTGTATACCCAACTTCGACTTGAATCGACCAGCAATAAATAACTAATTCTGGATAGAAAATACTCCAGGTAGATTATGCGGTGCGGTTAAAAACAATTCAATTAAATTATCAAACATTTAACACGTTTTAAAATGGTGCGTTCGTATGTGATATTTTAATATAATTAATTAATTATTCGAAAACATAAATTACTCAACCCAAATTCCGATCAAAATTATTTCTCATATCCTATCCCACCACTTGTACAAACTCAAAACCCAAACAACCAAGTTACAAACAAACAAGTTGACAGCCTCCGTGGCGCAGTTGGTTAGACGCCGCTGGAGAAACGAGAGGCCGTGGGTTCGATCCCCGCACCGAAACAAATGTTTGCGTGATGATGTATTTGTTACGGGTCTGGGTGTGTGTGAGACCGAAAAGTCTCTCGTGGTTTCTGATAGTCACGACACAAGACTTGATCTTAGTGTGGGGTCAGAACTATGTATGTATATGACTGTTGGGTGTATTTATTATTATTTATTAAGTACGTGCGTTAGTATGCACACGCGTTTACTTCTTCACAAGTAATAATATGAATTACAGCTGCAGACGCTGTCAATAGTTCTGGCAGGGGAATTGAATTTAAGCCGCTGTTAATGCCGACTTGGCGGGCGCTTTACGACTGCCGACTGTATGAACGTATTGGCGGAATGGCGCGCGCTGTTATAGTTTGGTATATAGTGCGGTAATGAGTGGGATATTAGCTTAATTGTGTGTTTCGTCGGTAATCATGTGTGTTTGGTTAGTAATAAATGATTTGAAAAATTAGCTCAAATATAAGTCTCGGGAATCACCAAATTAAACTAATTATGTGATACGAAATTTGAACTTGAAGGCTTGTATATGGGAGGCGAAAGTCCGAAAATAGGCAAAGATTGTGAATTATGGCCTAAGTAGTAAGTCCTCCCTATAAAGCTCTCGCTTGTAGAGTAGTCCTGTGCTTTAGCAATGACCGATTCTGAAATAAAATAGTAAGAAAATATCAATCAATAAATATCTTACTTCATTTCTAAAACTGAAGACATTTATCATTTTCGAGACACTGATCAATCAATGCTCCAATAAAATTTCCTCTCAATATCAACCTGTGTATAGACTACAAATACATATAGCCAAGTAGCAGCCTACCAGACAATAGTCCTTTTATCACTCAGCACTGTCAGTGTGTCGTGTCTGTTTGTCGACACGGATTCACGGCACACAGGTTATTGATCCTTGGAATAGTTAATATTCTAGGCGGGTGCGCGTGAGACGCCCGCGTCCGCTGCGCAGCGAGAGTTCGGTTTCCAATTCGAAAAGCAAAACAATATGCAACGTTTTATTTGGTCGCGATATGAATACTGATCGCGCGGCGACTTCCTGAAATCTCTGAGTGTTCTTTTTTTTAATATTTTAGTTTAAAATAGTGATTGCGGCCAGTTTTATGATCTTGGAGTAAGGAGTTTAAATGTGACTGTGGATTTTAAGGATAATTCACACGTTGACAATCTCAGTTCGCATATCGGGCAAATTAATATACAAATTGGTTTAAAATTTACATACCTACTCAAACAAAACAATATCTATAAGCTATACAACTATTAATCGATCGAGCTGCATTCTTCATATACGTTTACAGCAATGTATCCACGTTCGATTCAGAGTAACCTAAGGGCTCAGTCTAATGTAATCACAATGGCTAATTGTAAATGACGCTGTAACCAGAGCGTAGCCCACAAAAGCAGTTCCTCGGCGAGCAGACGACAACGTACGTATTTTGCATTTGACAATCTTGATTGAGTTAAACTAGTTCGATTAAGCCGGTAACGCTTTGTGTATGCGTGAAATGGAACGTGTGGGGCGTAAAAGCAGAGATGTCGGAATGAGTTGATGTACGGCCTTTTGCTGCTAAAATAATGTATATCTACTGTTCTTAACTAATAGTTTTAATTCCTATTATAAGTCCTTTCTCTTTTCTTCTTCGGTCCGGCTGTCTGGTAAGACCGTCATTTGTACTTTCTTTATAATTTATATATAGTTTTGCATCCATGTATGCTTGGTGTACAAAATAATAATAAATACACCCAACAGTGACATACATAGTTCTGAACCCACATTAAGATCAATTAATTCTTGTGTCGTGGGTATCGGAAACTACGAAAGACTTTTCGGTCTCACAAATATTTGTCGACCACACAAACTTTAGTGTTGGTGCGGGGATCGAACCCGCAGCCTTTCGTTTCACAGTCGACATCTAACCAAACCACGCCATAGAGGCTGACAAGATTAATATAGATGTATAAAAAAGATTAATATAATTATTAAATCTTCTGTTGAGCAAGATTTCTTATCTATCATTCACTCAACTTAGGCCTCAATTTGACAACGGTCGAACGTCGTCGTCCAAAACAATAAACCATAAATTAGAATGGTTTTAATAACTTTGTCTGTTAAATAGGTCGGACTCTGCAACCTTTACACTAACTTCCTAATATACAAAACCTATCAAAATGAGACTATTATTAATTTGATTTATTACTCGTTCATTTTAAACAGAATTCTTCCGAGATTCAAACTCAAGTTACACCGACATGGTAGCTTCGATATCCTAAGTGATTTTGTTTACAAGGCCTACGCTGCGTACAGAATGTGTTCGGTGTAATATAAGGCCTGACCGCAGACGCCGTGCCGGCCGATACAACGCCTCGATGACTCACTTGCGACTGCGTAGGGTATAGGGCTGAGCGAGGAACTTTAGTATTCATTAATAAACAATATCGAATAGTAAAAAAAAAACTAGACAAATATAATAATATTAGTTAACAGTAACAATTGCCAAATCAGGAAATGAAATTTTCATTTTTCGTTTTGAAAAATATTGATATATCATTTTACTACAGATATAGTAATTCATACAAAAAGTACTTTATTGTTAATACGATACATACGTTAAGAACACGGAGTACGTTACAGTAAGCAAATATTCTAAAACCAGATGTACTACTTTCATTATTGCCCATGAGATAAAACCATTCTTTTGCCTTATTATGGGACCTGAGAAATATACCATTTAAAACAAAAAAATAATTAACCAAATCGGTTCATGGGTCTTCGAGTAATCGGTAAACATACATAAAAATGATTCCGACGAACCGAGTACCTCCTCCTTCTTTTGAAGTAGGTTAAAAATACTTTTTAACATAATCCGAAACAGCTAATAAATCTATTACAATTAAGTTGTAACGTAAATACGCAACGCTTACTCAGAGCAGTGTACAGCAATCGCTTACCGCAGCGCTCAAACGCTCAAAACGCTCCTACCGCTCGCACCGCTTTCTGCGCTCTCTGCGCTCACGGAACGATTCACGCTGTCGTCTTGCCACACGTCACACCTGGCGCGTAGGGATGGCACTCGGTGATAAAATAATTAGTAATTTAAAGATACCGACTTATGTCAAATGTCAATATCGGAATACGTAGTTAGTCCCACAATACATATTATGAGCTGTTAACATTCGTCTTGTTTTATGCATCACCGTGGAATTTCCGTCTCCTATGCCACACTACTAATATTTCTTGTAGGTAGAACAACGTTGACAATTTTACAAGCTTAACGCCGGAATAGTCTAACTATTAAAATATTATGGTGCACTTAACTACGCAAGTCCCGTTTAAATGTACTGGCTCAAGAAGGAGGCGGGTAGGTTAAGTTCAACTTAATATTTAAATGGCCTTTGTGTATTGGGCGTAAATTATGTTATAGTAAAATAAACGCTAATCATCAACTTAAAACGTAAACTTTAATAATTACATTACCCAATGCAGCGTAATTACATTAACATCAGTGTAATTTTGTCAAAATATATACAGTTTATAAATATTTTTCCGTGAAATTCGTCTATTAATACCTAAAGTATTGGACCCACAAGTAAAAATAATTGTTTTGGTATTTATAGCTATAAAAATAAGTATAAAGCAGATCTACGTACTAAAGTATGATGCAACGAATGATTGATCATTAAACAACAAATAAAGCAGGAAATCCCCGAGGCGCGAGTATTAGAAACCGCACATTATTGTGTTTTTGTTTAACCGTTCACAGTTATCCTTGTTGTGATTAATGTTAAATTGTATAGGTTAAACGGCAGATTCGACCGAAAATGTACGACTGAATACTGTTAGGAGTAACTCATGTCAAAGCAACCCTCGATAGAGATACAATTTTCTTTTCAAAACAATCATAAATTTAAAATTGGCAGTGACACAGCATTATTTCAATATACATCAGTGAGCAAAATAAACAAGCAATTTGCTTTCAAGCTAATTTGGAATGTTCAAATGTCATTATAATTATCACTAGTATGCCAAAGTGCAAGACTTGAAAATCTTTTAAGATAATATATTATGTAATCGTAACGAGCTCTGCAGGAATTTTCCAAAAAATAAATTCTATACTAGATAACATTACTAAAACTGATCATCCATCTATATCTGCCCATATACGTCCCAATGCAGTGCACGGGCCTCCTCTACAATCAAAAGAACGATGGAGAGGGATTAGGCCATATAGGCCTGGCCTAAAGCGAGTTGACAATCATCAATCTCTCTCTCTTCAAGATCTCTATGGTATGCAGGTTTTCTCACAATATTTTCCTTGATAATAGTAATTGACTATTAAACACGTGGCTGCGAAGTTATATCAAAATAAAATGCTGGATGCCCAATACCCCTTTCTTTTCTCATCCTTTTTCCTTCCCGCTCCCCTTCTAATTTGATGGGCCGGCCACACATATACTCGTATGATCCAAGTCTTGTGGATGTTCATGGCCGGCAGTGGTCATTTACCATCAGGTGGCCTGTTTGCTCGTTTATCAGACCTAATGTATAAATAACCCGCACTAGGCCAGCGTGGTGGACTATATGGCCTAACCACTCTCAATCGTACTCTCGATTATAGAGGAGGCCCGTGCCCTGCAGTGGGTCGTATATGGGCTGATACAATACAAAAAAAATGTATAAATAAATAGTAATCTAGTAATCTGGTCTCCAAGATACAGGCTCTGACTAGTTTGGGGCCCTCTATTAAATTGCAGCTTTTATAATTTATGTAAGCACTAACATGACTGTCACTACTTGCATAAAAAATGTAACTTATGTATTGTTGTGCCAAATAAAGTATTTTTTTATTTTTTTATTAGTAGATGCAACTAAATTACTACTAAATCAAATCGATCTATAACTTCCCTACTTCAAACAAAACTTTGAACGGCACATCCAAATTGACGTTTAGCAAAATCACTCTAGCTTGGCGTGTGCTAAGTTTATATTGAGCCCGAACCGCGACAAAGCTAATGTAGCTGTTATGACGTCAACTGTGCAGCCGAAGCGTCTATTATTACACCGCCATGTCGATGTTTTAGTTATTGGTTTTGTGAATATGTGATTAATTTCAAAGCCTGTTTTACGAGTAGTGTTATTAACAATTTATTGATCTTTATCGAATATAGTTTAGTCTTCATATTTGAATGCAATATCGTTGTGCTTGAATAATAAGAAAAGAAAAAAAGTTATCACAATAATTGTAAGTATATGTTTTACTGTCGAGTGGAGGAAAAAAGGGGAGGCGTTTGCCCAGCAGTGGGACACATTATAGGCTACTAAAAAAAAATATATGTTTTACAATATTATAATATTTTTTCGATTCCCACGGCTACTACTTTTCTTAATCTCACTGTATTGGAAACTAATATTCGATTCTAATTTATATGTAGGGACTTATTAACAACGATCTGTTCAGAAAACCTTTTTGAAAATATCTCTCTACATAATAAAACACGTACGTACAGCCCTGAAGGTTAATTTGAACGAACAACAAGCACATAATGTCCTGAGAACGGAACATTTCGAATTAATAGCATATTGATTAGCGCGACAATCTCGTGCGTCGCGAACCGAGGAACACTTGTAACGTTCATTTGTTTCCTTATTATGACCCTTACACGATGTAGGTAAGGGAGACCTATTCCTTATTGCGTACTTAATTATATTACCGTCTTCAATCTCCCATGTGGATTGGTCTTGATTATTTGTATTTTTGCTACATCTGCTAAGATAAGTCTTGGTACACTTATTTCGATAGTAATATAGAGTTTATCCAGTCTCGATACCTGCCACTTTAACTCAGGTAAGAAAGAAAATTGTAAATATGATTTTAAAAAATGATCAAATTATTTTATACCACGGTGAAAATTTGCTTTAAGTTATAATACACGAACAATTTTGATTTCTTTAAAAAAGCAATTGGTAACTGAAACACTAATATTACTTGCGTAAATTTATTGATCTCTACATATGTCATACACTCGTAATAACACCAAGAAATAAAAGACATTATTCTTAACCCACCATTGAACGTGGTATTCCAGTAGATTCCAATTAGAATTATTGTGATTACTGATTTAACGTAATATTGTATTTCTTTGAATAACTTTTATTCTTTATACATAATAGTTATACTCGTAAACTTAGTAAACAAAAAGACTACTGAAAACCAAATAAATTTGATATACTTTAATGTATTAAATCTATTGTTTTTTAAATAGCGATTAAGTATTATGTATTGACTTGTCATAAGAGCGATTTAAGTGCCTACGTGACCAATAAACGAATTTCATGTCATTTCAATTAAGAGGATTAATTTCCTACAAACAGCACACTACGTTCGAAAACGAAAAAAATAATAATACCAGAAAATTCCGTGCAATATGTATCTGAAACGTACATAGGCCTTGAACATGTTGAAACATCAGTATCGTTCGGCTAAGCGTTAAGACAAGGTCATACATTGCGCCACGGAGCAGCTGAGTAAAAACAAACGAATAATCGGTTTCTATTTTACAAGAAATAACGTGAAAAAAATTGTCCAGTACCTACCTTGACACGGTTACAATTGTTGCATAGATTTAGCTGTTATCAACGATTGTTTCTCATTTTTCACACGGCGCGTCTGATTTGTGTTGTTAGAGTATGCGAAATCGGTCAAATCGACGTTTATAATAAATACATCCGTTGAAGTCACACAAATAGTCTTAACCCCAGAGTAAATTGCAAGTCTTGTGTCACACGAAATTAGAAACTGCACGAGCATTGCGATCTTACAACACATCAAAGAAATTTTTGTAGTTTTTAAATGTATCTGAGTGCGGAAATAAAACCCATGGCCTCTCGTTTAACAAAATTTAGTATTTAAAAGAAGGTTTTAGTATTTTTGTTTTTTTTTTATATACGATACTTTAATAGTTATTTTAAGGTATTCTTTGTATGTGAACTAATAGTAAATGAATATTATTATTCTTAAATATTTTCCGATAAAAATTGTTTATATCATAAATTAATATTTTTTTATACTTCGAGCTATGCTATAGAGACTAATCTCGCGCTTCGAGCCTTTTTAATATTAAAAACATATTAAATTTTTGTTCGAATCATTGCAAATAAATAAATAAAAATTCTAGTTAGAAAAATCTAATCATTCCATATAAATAAATAAAAATACTAACTAGAAAAAAATCACAAAATGCACAGTGCATTTATATTACATTTTGCCATACAAATGCATTTTACACGCAGAAACAGCACCACAAAATACCAGGTGGTGCAAACAACACTTCCCCAAATATATTCATTTAAAAACACATAATACATTAGTTGAAATTGTCGCTGCGGAACCCGGCGTTCGCCAACGCCCCACCGTGTGACATTTTATTGGGTGACGTTAAATTTCAAGAATTCTACACCTATGCTAAGTGGTGCTGCGCTAAGCGCTATTGTTTTACTTAGGTGTGTTGCGGTAAGGTGCAGAATACGGCTTTACCTTAACCGCCCGTTTGTTAACGTAATTCTAGTGTTAATCTGTGTTGTGTGCGATGTTTTAGGAAATAAATAAGCCGAACAATATACATATTCTTAGTCGGAAAAAAAAGTTTTAGAAGACATTTTACGAAGTGGAGATCGATAAAGCGATCTATGGTGTCGTAGTTAGTCAGTTTCGTGCTTTCTGCGTAACGTGAATTGTGAAGAAAAGGACATTATGGCTGATTATATTATCGATATTTTATTTCAATTTAAAATTATAGCATTTATTAAATATATCTTCAAAATAGATTTAATAGAAACCCTAATAAATTTACGTCAAAGAAAGGAACTTTAATTTTTAAATAGAAATCCCAATAATGTAACATTATCATAATTCATTTTAATTTAATCGATACACGTCGGCAATTTTTATCGTTCTATTCATTCACATATAGCTAGTTAAATCCACACAACAAAACAATCGTCAATATTTTCGCTTTAAGCAATGCATGCATTTCTTCATAATGAATTGTACTGCTACTCCTACTTATGGACAGGCGTGACGTTTACCACCAATGCAGCCGACCTGCTTGGTCGTCATTCGTCATTCTCGTCAATTAAAAATAAACTAAAGCCATTCGGGAACGCCGATTAGTCATTTGTTAAAATGTGTGTTTTTCGTAAACTGCCCGCGACGTTTATATCAACGCCGTATAACATTCGCTGTTACGAATGTGTCTGTGTTTGTTGTGGCGTACACATTCCGACTCATGTGTATGTGTGTGTGTTTGTGTGTACTTGAGTGTGTATGTGTGTGTGTTTGTGTGTGAGTGTTTAGTTGACACTGTTTAACTAATGTGGTGCAGTGCTCATGTTTTGTGTGTGTTGACAGGTGGTATGTGTGTGTGTTTGTGTGTATGAATGTGCGTTATCCGTGTTTGTATTTCACGAATGTGTCAGTGAGGAAGGGCTGTGCTTGTACTTCAGATGTACCTATCTAGCTTGGATCTTCCAATAATTATACATGTACACATTGAGCTAATCGTTGTAATATTAGCACTATGCATTTACATTTTTATTTTTTATTTATTTATTTTATTTTATTTTGGACAACAAACAGTCGTGTACATCAACAAAAACAAAGATTATATGTTTACAACTTACATACTTTGAGTGCCAACACTTAACATATAAAGCTAGATATTACATTACAAATAAAAAGGATCACAATATAAGCTATGCACACATATCGTTAGTGTACATACTATTAAGTAGCTAATACAAAACTAATTACATAGCGTTTACATTTTATTAATAAAACCTTTATTGAACACTAGTAAAATGTATGGAGCGTAAAGGACATACAAATATGTAGTACAAATAGCGGTTTTATTGCTTAAGGCAATCACTGATAAACAACAATAAATTTCAATTTTAATAAAAACATTTATGTCACTAAATAGTCTCAAAACGACAAAAATACTTTAGAACATAAAACAAATTTATAAGCACCTGTATCAAATTGATATTCACCAAATCTTTACATACCAATTCTCTTTTAACCCCAATATCTCTAAAATACTCCTAAACCATTTTCCATTTAATGTTTTGTCAATCAGTGGCAGCCCTGGACACTAATGTCACATAAGGGCGACAACAATGCGGCTGTTATGCTGAGTTCACACTTCACGACGATACTGGCCGTAGACAACCCTATCGCGATTTGTGCAAGCCTAGTAGTAAAAAAAATAAAAGACGGTTATTTTTTCTATTTTTTTTCCATGTCGGTTTTATTTTTTGTAAACATCTGCTTTGTCTTTATTATTTTGATTAGCTGCAGATTTGTTATAAATAATTTTAGTAAACTGGCAATCCTGAAATTCCGAGCCATGAACTTAATAATGTCCGAATTTCATTCCATTGCATGGTCATGTTGCACTCTCCTAAATGAAACTTCTGGAGAATATTCATATAACAATACATTAGATAATAAACATAGGCCTTTTGTACTAAACTACTACCTAATGCCAGCCAATTGGTCACCTAAGATCACTACTAGCAACACAATGTACTAAACAATAACAGTCCAACAGTTTTGAGTAATCACCCGCAAACCCAACGCCACACCATCCTTAGTGCTGCGACAAGGCGTCTATTGTGTGGTTAAGATCCAACGGCGACGGTGTGTGTGGATTGACCATTAGCCACTGCCCACTGCCGTGCAACACTGGGAATTGGTAACTATCGAGTAATTTGTCGTGGAATATGATCGCGGACAATTTGACGCTGAATTTGAGTATTGTATGTACACATGTATACGCCTCTGTTGAGGTGTTCGTACTTCTAAGTGCTAATAAAGTCGATGGAAGTATGTTTGATTTTTTGTACAGCATTGTTTTACTACCTCTGGACGAAATTCAACTTTAAGGTCATTCGTTTAAGATGTAACTTATCAAATTATATATGTAAATACCATAAATCTTGCAACATCAAAGTTCAAATGGTAATTAGAATGTAGTCAAAATAGTGTATCTACTAGAAAAGACTATTCTAAGAATCTCCTACATCTTCTTTAGGAAACCTGGGATTGAGTAAAGATGTTTGGTGGTTTGACGGGCCTTCCAGTTTCGAAAGGATCACCTTGCATCATTTTCTCCCATCTGAAACTGTATTTTTCCCTTTAACTCGTAGTTAAAAGACACAAACAACGTCCGTTATCGCCAGGACGTCCATAGCGGTGCGAAATGAGCCGTGATTGCGCCAGTTGGTCTCGCGCTCGCCGGGTCAATGGAGCACTGTCACCGGCCCCAATCGAATCATTAGCATAATTTGCGGTGACCTTATCCCGTGCGAAGTTTGGGTTTTCTTGAATATTATCTACATTTAGAGTACGGTTTTGTGCGCGTGGTGGCCTGTTGGTAGCGGACCAGACGCGACTACCAACATGTTCACAGTGGTCGTAAGTTCAAAACCCAAGGCACCTCTCTGATTTTTTGGTTATGTGTTTATTGATAGTCAACCACCACGCACTATAACGGTGAAGGAAAACGCCGTGAGGAAACCTGCATACATAAAGAATTTTTACGGTATGTAAATCCGCCAACCCGCAATAGCCCAGGGTAATGGACTATATGGCCTAGCCCCTCTCAAACATACTCTCGATTATAAAGTAGGTCCGTACCCTGCAGTAGGACATATATGTGCTGATACAGATACAGAAAGCACGGTTTTAAGACCTCTTTGTTATGAATGGTGGCCGAACGACGACGAATCTGGTTAAGGCTGTAAGGAAGTTGCTGGATGACATGATCCTTGGGGAAGACATGTTCAGCAGTGACCTTAAGAACTTCTTCAGTGGCTGAAGAGACAGAGAAATTGCACCTATTTTTAATAGATTGAAATAAAACGAATTCTTACGGATTTTATCGCGAATTTAATTAAATGTTTACCGTGACCGCGAAGACTGTAAAGTGGTCGAAATGTCGTGAAATTAAAAAATGTAAAAAAAAAATTAAATTCGCGATAAAATCCGTAAGAATTCTCTTTATTTCAATGTGTAACATTCGCGTAAATCCAAGAAAACATTATGTATTTTTAATAGTTTATAAAGTTTGTTATTGTCTTTAATTATTTTACGCAGTACTCAGTAATGGTGACTCACGCATTTATGTTACATTTTATTTTCGCCTGTGTTTATTAGGTTTCGAGTAGACCTGCCTAGTTATATCGGTGTGAAATAACCATATCTCACTGACGTAACATTTTTATTTTCTTAAAAATAAGTAATTTTTTGTTGTCACATTAATTTTTTCTTAGTGAGAAACAAGTATGATACCAACGCAGACGTATGTACTGTGAGTCATGACGAGGTAAACGTCCTAAGGTTTAAAAAAAAAGTAAACCAGACGACATAACGACAAAGAAATATTTACTTAAAGACTTTTATGGGTGGGAAGTAATAAATAAATTAGTAGAGTACACACAACGTTGCCACCGAGATCGCTGTCGTAAATTACTCCTAATAGCTTTCTCTCTCGCGCTTTCTCTGTTCAGCCACAGGAGGTCCACTGCTGAACATAGGCCTCCCCATAGATCGCCACATAGACCTACGGTAAACTAATTCTGGCCAATTATATATATATACTAGCGGCCCGGCCCAGCTCCGCCTGGGTGCTTAGATGTTTAGTTCTACTCCACACCAGAAATATCTTATTCCCGTTCAAACTTTTGTCCTCCTGAACTCAACCTAAGTACCTACTATCCCTTTTCCTATCGTATCCCACCCAATCTCATCTGGCTCCTTTTCTTTCTGTTACATCCCGTCCCATTATTTCCCATCGAATGCAATCCAGATCCAACCGGTCTCATCGCGTTCGTCCCACTTTATCCCATTTCATCCCTTAATACCTAAATAGGCATGTTGACAATTTTTTGGAATTGCTTTTATTTTGTAGATAGGCCTTGTATAAACACGAAAATACGACGTCAAACGACGAAATCATTTAAAAAATACGCAAACACAAATACTTTGCAAAATTCCTGCTCACCGCTCAGCCAAAATTCTGACTACGAAATTGATTTTTTGAAGTATAGTAAATTACTTATTTCTCAAATGTAAACAATGCAATAGTCATAACGTTTTTCCCTTCTTGGTGATTTCTGTTGTTTAATTCCTACCTGAAACAGCGCTAAGAATGTTCGTCAAAACAAACCCCTTTTCGTCGCTTTAGGCTAATAAAGAAGACTATGCATTACCTATTGACTGCCTCGGTGGCGTAGTGGTACTACGGTACGATTGCAAATCTGAGGTCTCGGGTTCGAATCCCGGGTCGGGCAAAGTGATATTGGATTTTAATATTGATTATCGGCCCGGAGTCAGGAATTTGTGCCCGATATGGCGATAGGCTCGCCTCCTATCACATCGTGGGACGGAATATATAAGGCGAAACGTGGGTGTTCTGGTAGCACCTCTGCCTACCCCTTCTAGGAAAAAGGCGTGTGTTTATGTATGCATTACCCAAGATGTTTTTATAGTGCACATTATTTTTCGTTACTGGTGTCAAATTATAAGTTTTTATATCAATAGCTTTAGCGGTTTTGATTTTCCGTACAATATTTCTACCCTTATTTTACTCCCGTATTGATGTTTTTCCAAAATTATTGTAATTCATTATTTTTTTTTTGTAATAAGGAGCTGAAATATATATTTTTATAGAAATAGCTTCAGCTGTTTCGATTTTGCATACAAAATTCCAACCCTTATTTTAACCCCTTTAGGGTTAATTTATATATATTTATTTTTAAATGCGTAACTGAAGTGCCAAGTTTAATATCTTAACCTTTACGGTTTAGATATTTCCATTCATCCCTTATTTCAACCCCTTCAAGCCTTTTCTTCACAAAAAAAATGTCCGTCTCCTGGCTCTAAGCTACCTCCTCACCAATTTTCAGCCATATCGGTAAAGCCGTTCTTGAGTTATAAATAGTGTAACTTTTAACACGACTTTCTTTTATATATATAGATATATATATTTAAAATATTTTTTCATCCAGCAACTTTCATCAGGCATACACAACAAGTTTAACAACTGGTTGTCAGATAACTCCTTGGACAAGTGATAGATCTAGAAGAGTAGACTTTTTGACAAAAGTACCTTTTATAACTTCTATGAGAACAAATAAAGAGTATTCCTGAAATTAAAAGTCAAGGCGATTAACAACGGAATTACGTGTCTGAGCTCGTGAAATGCTTTCAATGAGAAATCCCATCGCGCTTGGTCCTACTCCCAGTATACCTACCCTTTAAATAAAAACAAACAAAAACTCACGCTTATATCCCCAAAGAGGTAGGTAGATACTATACTAGTGCTACCCACCATCCACCGACTCTATATCCGTCCCCAACATCTCGCAAACCTAAAATTATAACTTCCGTATAAAACCAGTTTAATTAACTTTTCTCACAACGTAACCTACAAAAAATTATCTTATCTATTGAGATAAGCCGTGGATTAACGTTTGCTCTCGTACATTGTAACACCTAATGAGACGCGTTATCACCCATTAGCTAACACTTAGCCGGTGCTTTATCAGTTGAACCACCGTTAAGCAGGTGCATGTTATCACTGGAACGGTCGGTTAGAATTTTCGAGAAGTTCCTACATACATACATAAACTCACGCCTTTTTCCCAGAAGGGGTAGGCAGAGGTGCTACAAGGACACCCACATTTCGCCTTACGTGTTCCGTCCCACGATGTGACAGGCGAGCCTATCACCATATCTGGCACAAATTCCTGACTCCGGGCTGATAAGGAATAATCCTATATCACTTTGCCCGACCCGGGATTCAAACCCTTTGTAATCATACCGTAGTACAACTACGCCACCGAGACAGACAAGAAGTTCATACTTTGTACAACGTTTCTTGACACCTCTGGATCTGGAACGAAGGTGGTTATACGAAATAGTCCGTCGAAATGTACAATTCTACCACTAAACAGCATATTAAAAGGCAAGGTTTTACCATCAGGCAAGCCACCCGCTCCTCGTTTCATTCTTACTAACAAAAATTGCCATTGCCATGCGCAGCGTTGAACTTCAACTCACATACTACAATGTAATAATAATAATTAATTAATTAATACAACCAACAGTCACACACATAATCCTGACCCCACACTAAGATCGAGTCTTGTGTCGTGGGTATTAGGATCTACAAGAGACTTTTACGGTCTCACAAACACCCAGAATAGAAATAAATACCTGTGGATCACACATATTTCGATCGAACCCGCGACCTCTCGTTTCACAACCCACCTCTAACCAACTCTGCCACGGAGTCTTTTGGAGTAAGGTAATCTATGACAGATATGGCCCAGGATTCAGCCTACATAACATACATAAACACACGCCTTTTTCCCAGAAGGGGTAGGCAGAGGTGCTATCAGAACACCCACGTTTCGCCTTGTACATTCCGTCCCACGATGTGATAGGGGGCGAGCCTATCGCCATATCGGGCACAAATTCCTGACTCCGGGCTGATAATGAATAGAAAAATCCAATATCACTTTGCTCGACCCGGGATTCGAACCCGAGACCTCAGCTTTGCAATCATACCGTAGTACCACTACGCCACCGAGGCAGTCAGGATTCAGCCTACTTCTAAAAAAATCGTTTTAGTATTGGTCGTAACATATCAATGATCGTATATGGCCGATGATATGCATGCTATGCTTGTATCATCTTGTGAACATCATTGCATTTCAGTGAAACAAAAATTACTATTTCAGTAGTACTGATGATTATAGAATTCCTAAAATAACCGATATAATACCAATTTACAATCGACTCTGGGAATTCATTGAAATTCCGTAATATAATGATACATTTCGTGGAACGCAAATTATGGAATACGAGTAGTACTAACTACTAAACTATTACAGATTCATGTATTGATTTGAAACCCATTAGAGGCTGTGCTCGCTGCATTGTAACTGATAACTATGAAGCTATCAGGCCAACAAACCTTTGTATTTCTATTACAAAATGCTTCGTTAGTAATGTTCCGTAGTAATTCATGAAGAATACCTTTATATCACAGTCATTATATCATACTACGTCGAAATAGAGACCTATTAACTCACATTACTCTTAAATGCAGAAGCTATTACCAAAACGTAGCGAGATAAATAGGCTCGAAAACCTACCCAACACCACAACTAATTGCAAAACGTTCGACAAAACCAAGATTAACCCCGAAACTAAACCGCAAACAACTGAGCATCGTCTCGTACGCGAGAGCTTAGCCCTGATCCGCCGCTAATAATATAACCCACAGCCAGAACCAATTTGAACAGCGTTATCGAGTGATAGGAAATAAAACCCCTCGCGATGTTCGAGATGCGCGAAATCCCATTAGCACAGTTGGACCGTGCGAGATTAGCGCTGTCGCGGTAATACGCGCCCGTGTGTCGGAAGACGCGCCAGCTTCAGGTGTGGCTAGGGTTTGGGGAGTTTTTCCCTGAATAATAGGAGATTTGGATAATAGGTAGGTTTTGTAAAATTGATTTAAATATTGACTGCCTCGATGGCGTAGTGGTAGGTACTACGATATGATTGCAAAGCTGAGGTCTCGGGTTCGAATCCCGGGTCGGGCAAAGTGATATTGGATTTTTCTATTCATTATCAGCCCGGAGTCAGGAATTTGTGCCCGATATGGCGATAGGCTCGCCCCCTATCACATCGTGGGACGTTATATACAAGGCGAAACGTGGGTGTTCTGGTAGCACCTCTGCCTACCCTTTCTGGGAAAAAGGCGTGTGTTTATGTATGTATGTATGATTTAAATATTATTTTTAGTTCAGCGATTACTGAAATACTAATTGAGAAATATTTGATTTTTTTACATCTAAAAATTGGCACACTTACTGTATGCGACAGGTGGATATGGCAATTTTCTAGTGATCTAGTATCACGTTTCTAATATTTTATATATATTTTTTGCAATGCAATAACAAAAGAGTAAAAATAATCAAGTCAAGTTTATTGTATGCAATATGACAAAGTATTTTATATACATTTTGTATCTAATCGATGTCTGCACATGGAATATATGAGAAAATCTATAATGGGGGGACTGTATGAACATAATAGAACCATAAGCATGATAATTAATTTTTATCTGTTTCTTTAGCTTTAAAATCTTGCGCAGTCATTTCAATAAACATCAATACAAAGAACAATGTGAGTGGGATCGAAATCGATAAACGCGGTCGATGCGGACTCGTGCAGCACTAAGACGACAAGAGCGCGGGTGATGTGCGGGTGTGTGAGGCTTCCCCTCCCCCACGTGTCACCTCATACCCCGATTGCCATTTCGCCTTGTCGCGTACTATACATGTATGTACAATGTCTCCTTTTAGGAGACTAGTTTAAAAACAAATATGATTTTTTTTTTGTTTATGAGCTACGCTACCTTATCAAGCCACAACAGATCAAGCACTAAAATTCAAATAAATTATGAAAACTAGAAAATTCAAGGAATCAAACAATTGCACGTGGCAACCATAAATATATTCGTTAATACTAGGCGTATCCCTGGAGAAAGATGTGTAGTGTGCTGCTAATCCACTGAACTGTATTATATTCTAGATCTTAATTGCATGTTGAAGTTAGAGCGCTTATGTACTTGGCATTTAGGAAGATTGCTTTTAGCATGGGAGCTGCAAAGGCGCTGTATTAGCATTTAACAAGCACCAAATTCCATTGACACTTGTAGTCTATGGTATGTGCATCGTAGTACCCCAAAGCGTTAGTATGATAGTCTATATCCGTATCGGCCCATAATATACGCTCCACTGCAGGGCGCGGATCTCCTCTACAGTCGAGAATACGATTGAGAGGGGTTAGGCCATATAGTCCAACACGATGGCCTAGCGCGAGTTGAAGTCAAATAGGTCTGGCATTATGTATTACAAATTTATTTTACTGTTATTCTTTTATGGTTATCAAAATAAAATTTAATGTAAAAAAAATGTTAACATGACTTGGTAGTCCTACTTTCACAATTAAGTAAAACTCATGTATTAAGACAGCAATGCCTACTACATATTTCCATCCCATAATTACCTTTTATGCGGAAAATTGCTATCAATTTTCTTTGACTAGTCCTCTATTAAATTATTGTTTAAATCCAGTAACATCGCCCCAGAAGTACCTAAATGCATATAGTTTATGACTTTCATCTCCCGAGTTTGCCATTATCTGAGAACAGGGAGTAGTTAACTAGATGCACAGTTTAACTGGAATTAATTTAACCGACTAATAAAACGAATTAATACCGCAATACTAGCTCATGGTAGGGGTGCGATGAAAATTACAATCGAATTAAACCTATTCTCAACTAAGGAATTTATTGCTAGATCGATTGTAATTCTTGAGCGTGTTTTTATGCAATTGGCTCTTTTTGCGCAGAATCAATATAATTATTATCAGCGTTCACAGGGATCTGTTGGAAATGGATTGCATCTAAAGAAATCCAACAAGCTTTTCTAAATTGTCTGTTCACTCTGCGCGTAATCCGCAAAGAAAATTAATTTTTTGATGCATTATTTTTTATATATAAGTTGCCATTATAAGTGACCAGGTATTTAGTTGAATGGAGTTTTCAATCTCGAAAATGATTTTCGTAAATTCATACGTTACTTTCACTTGAACGTTTAAATGTGAAATGTCTTCGTTTTTGAAAGCGATTTTATTACTTATATAAACTAATTTATAAATAATCGATTCTAAATAAGATTGAGAGGGAATAGGGAACACGAGGAGGGTACAATCACATCAACGTACGTCCCTCAACGATACGTGGTTAATTAAAAAAGCGTGTCTCACCGATAGATTGGACCATTCGGGGCTTTCGCGGAATAAAAATGTAAACAAAAATATTGACGCGCGTGCCGTCTGTCTATCTGCAAGCGCCAGAGTGGACTATACTGTTCTCACAATTGAAAAAATATATCGACGGTACAAATATTGGTTTTATACCATTTCAACTCGGTTGTGTTTTCAAAAACCCTCTAAAAATTAAGAATCAAGATTAATCCATGTAAAATGCAGCATCAAGAAAAAAATATCTAATGCATCTAAAGTCAGGCAAACAAACTATTGTTTTCATAATACTGTGCACGAATCAAATTATATTATGATTATAATTAAATTATAATTTTAAAAAGAATTATAATAAAACCTGACAAACATCAATCAATGTAAACAATACGCTTATTATTGTGTACTATTGAGGTTATTATAAGCTTAACAACATATTTGACTGCCTCGGTGGCGTAGTGGTACTACGGTATGATTGCAAAGCTGAGGTCTCGGGTTCAAATCCTGGGTCGGGCAAAGTGATATTGGATTTTTCTATTCATTATCAGCCCGGTGTCAGGAATTTGTGCCCGATATGGCGATAGGCTCGCCCTCCATCGTGGGACGGAATATACAAGGCGAAACGTGGGTGTTCTGGTAGCACCTCTGCCTACCCTTTTTGGGAAAATGGCGTGTGTTTATGTATGTAACAACATATCTAGAACTACTTACTCGACAACACTAATCTCCTCGAATTATTTCTCACATTTTTTCCTGCTTATAATTTTACCAATTTATTCCCATACCGAAAACAAAAAAAAAACAATCCGCAACACCGAAATCCCCGATGTAATTATTTGCTTAAATCCCAAAAGCTAATCGGCGGCCGGGACTAACTAGTGAAGAGACACAGGGCATTTCGATCCCCAATTAAGCCCGTCTCGATAACTAGGCATTATATGGTGGATGAATCGATCGACCTGCATCGGACCGGCTCGCGATATCAATAGTGTTGGGATTACCAATATTGACTGCGCGATGCCGAGTTATCGCTGCGGTTTGTCATTCTGGAACATTGACTCGACGCTGTCATTGTGCAACATTTTTTGAAGCAGATTTTTCAATTGTCTATTAAAAGTTATTCATCAAATGGGCTATCAGACTTGGTAAAGAAAAACTTTTGTCAACGGCCCGTCTCGATAACTAGGTATTATAGGGTCGATGAATCGATCCACCTGACTCGGACTGGCTCGCGATATAAATAGTGTTGGGATTACCAATATTGACTGCGCGGTGCAGGGTTATCGCTGCGATTTGTCACGTTGGAACCATTGACGGAATGTTGTCAAGCCGCATCATCTTTTTGAGGGCTGATTTTTCAATCGTCAAAGACTTCAGACTTTGGTCAAAGAAATCAATTATTAAAAGCCAATTTTTTATCGTAGTTAAATTCAGCCATGCGATGAAAAAATTCAAATTTTGACATATTATACTCTATAATTTATAGAGATTCTGTCAAAATGTTAAGGTTATTCTGCTGATAACAATTATCTTACCATTGGTTTGCCCAAATTATCGATTGCTTATTAACATATCTACAAATTCTTTAAATGTTATTTAAAAGTGAATCCAAGCAATTTGCACCTTATTTGTTTCCCCAATAGACATACTAAACAATATGTTTCTGTGCAAATTCTATGGATATACATATATAATAACGTAGGTATAATAATTCATTAATTGTGTAAACCCAGACGGCGTACATAATTGCAATTACACGCCGGATGCGAATCGATCCATCGCGCCATTTCACCCTTGACTTATCCAAATTAATATAAAAGCTTAATATAAAGCCAGACTCATCTAGAAACAAATTGCAAACTGATTTAGAAATTTTAAATTAATATTTTTTTTAAGATTAGGGGTCCGTTCAATTCATTGTAAACATGTAGATTATAGATGATGAGAAATATGTCTGGTAGTTTTAACTGCTCATATTACTGCTATTAACGCAAGATAGATTAACTAGAGAAGTTATTTCTTAGCGTATTTTTAACTCTAACCCTACCATATAGTTTCATCGCGATACCAAGAGTAGGATCAAACTTGACAAGTTATATTCTATAACATTTTTTGCAGCGAAAAATTGAACAAACGTCATAACTCTATAAACAATAAACTATTGAAATTTCAGCGACATTTTCGCAATAATATCAATAACCAAAAACATATTTACATTTTCTTTTAAACAATTAAACATTTACATCCATGAGATTACATCAACTATACACGAATAAAATCTCTGGTGCTTTAATAAAGCATTGTGTATCGATAATGGAATTAATATTTTCCTCCCCGTCACAAACAGTATTATATTGTCCGTAATAAAAACAGTATTAATTCGTCATAAGAAAGTGTCGTATATACTTGGTGTAGTGTATGCACGCACGAGATTGGCGGGCATTCGATTGCCGACCGTGGCCGAGTGAACAGCTCAACCGTTGAGTGCGGATATACCTACACCTCATGAAGTATAAAGTGTGTTTCATTGATATCACAAATACTACACCTGGTAATACCCTGTCGATGCGATTTGATCCCGCTCGATGAAACAGTGTAGTGCTCCTTTATGATATAATCGATTGTAATTGTACGATGTGTTGGAGAATCGATTTGATGTAGCGTTAATAATCGATTAGGGCTTCGAAATTAGTTGATGCAATTTGCTTTTATTGTGCATAGTTAAGTAATACTTTTCTAATTACCTACATGAATATTTCAAAAATAATGCGACAATAATTAAAAATTATCTGAGCAGTTTTAATAAATAGTATAAATCGGTTCTTAAAAAGCGGTTATTTGCTAAGAGTCGAACTATGACTCTCGGAATATACTGGACCGAAGAAACAACACTAATTATAAAAGATGTAGGTACTTTGATAAACCATTACTCCGTTTAATTTACACTGCCTCGATGGCGTAGTTGTACTTCGGTACGGTTACAATGCTGAGGTCTCGGGTGCGTGTCCCGGGTCGGGCAACGTGATATTAGATTTTTCTATTCATTATCAATCCGGAGTCAGGAATTTGTGCCCGATATGGCGATATGCTCTCCCCCTATCGCATCGTGAGACGGAACAAACAAGGCGAAACGCGGGTGACCTGGTTACTACCAGGAGAACCTGTGCCTTCCTCTTCTGGCAAAAAACGCGTGAGTTTATGTATGTATAATTTAAACATTGCATAACAAAGGGACACTTGAATTAGCTTTGAGGCGGGCTATAATTACCAATCCGATGATGGAAATGTCAATATGCCAATAAAGATTTGGCAGCCAATCGGAATACCTGGTGTCCAATGGAACGCTGTTCTGTATCCGCGATTAAAAATAAATTACGTTTCAATAAACGTTGTGGCCTAAGTGATTGGAATCAGAAATGGGGAGATCTGTAAAAGGGCCTAAATGATTTAGTTATCCCAGCGGATTAGTGGTTTATTGAGGCAATATATACATAGCTTTAATAATCAGTTGATAAGGCAGAAAATCTCTCAAATGTAGACTACATAATGGAAATTCTGAAGGTGGTCTGATGAAATGATTAATTTGCTTCCAGTAGTTGGAACATGACATAAATATTGGTGTGATCCATAAGTATCTTTTGTTACGGGTTTAGATGTCAGAGCAAAATGTTAGTCTTCATTTGTGGTACCACCACAAGTCTTCAAAGTTGTTAATGTAGTACGATGCCAGTACGATGTGGCTGACTATTGGATGTAACAGTAGGCTAGTGTCAACAATTTTTATGATTGTTTATATCGAAAGGTTACGTTATGCGTAATATTAATCAAAAAGAATTTATGAAAACCATTTAGTAATATATAAAAGTTGGTGGTGGGAGTAATAGAAAGAGATGCAACATGCACGACGTGACGTCATCCTCCATAAGGTGCATGCGTGCGAAAGAGAAAACGAGTGTCCCACCGCACAATTAAAAATATTAATGTCTCAGTAATTTTACAACCAATTTTGATTCTTTTTCCAAATCATGTTTTTTATAAGCGATATTTCGTAGGAACCATTAAATACTGCTCAAAATCAAACCTTGGACACATCCCTATTATATATTAATGAAAGGGCTTCCACTAATAGATTTCCGTCTAATCTATTTTTATGGCCATAAATGAAAAGAAAACCATTGAAATATGTCAATATATGGTGTTGATCGACAAATTATGATTTATGACGCAAATCAGTACGCATACGTTTACAATTACCCGTTTATTAAAATAATTGTTCACAATGCACAAACTAATGAGTTTATTATAAAATTACGTCGCTTCACGGCTCATCGGCTCCAATTAATACATTTAATCTATAGATGATATCAATAGGATAGAATTAATTAAATTGTTATAAATTAGGTTGACAAGTACAATTGCATAATGAACGCTCTGTATTTGTTTAATGATGCAAGGTAATTAATTAGTATATAACGTGTGTTCATTTAGAATGATTGAAATCCCATACACTAATACCCCTTTGCTGTTCCCCTCCTTTTTCCTTCCCGCTCCTCTCCCAATCTGATGGGTCGGCAACACATCCATGATCCAAGTGGTGTTACGATGTTTTTTGTAACGTTTTACATATCATTGTGTTTAGATGGTAAATCCTGAGTTTTTGCTAAAATTATAATTTAAGGCCTTGCGTACTATAGCGTCTTAAAAAATTAAAGGGTGCACATTATTTTTTTATGAAAATGGATGTATTTACCACCCAAATACGATGACAGGAAAAACATTACAAAAAAATCGTCGCTTATGTTTGCAAAAATTTTAGTTGAATTGTGTCTAAAGTCACTAAAACTACCACCTGGCATCGTTTTCGGTAGCAGTCTTGATACACCCTGTAGAAGCGTCAGTATACAGCGAAGTGAAATGGAAAGTCATGTCGTTGTTTAATTTTCTCACGGGTTTTGCCCGAGTGACACACAGTCTGCGGCATTGGTCAACGTTAAGCGACGTGTATTTCGCTTCCGAGAATCCCGTGTTGAGGTTAAAGTTGGTGACGAAGGATTAAGCCCCATTGGTTTTAAAATATCAAATAAATATTAGTAGCTTACTTAGCTACACTTTTTGTTACTATTGCGTTGGAAATACACCACGACTCGGAACAATTTAGTGCGCATCGGAGATCATAATTATAAAAGATCTGGTCATCATCAGCAACAAAGGGGAAATGGATTGAAAGGATATTTTAGTGTGAAATTGTGTTACTTCGACTTCGCAGTATGGACTGAGGTTTAATGTTATTGGTTGAGTCATTTACTGAACCTAATATGACTGAAAACCTGACTTTAGGATTAAATACGTGTATCTATCATAACTATATCGGCCCATAACCACCCACTGCTGGGCAAGGGACGCTCTCCAATTGAGAAAGTTCAGACAATAATCCAGATACACTGGCCTATTAGGTTAGGCGGACGTCACAAAACATGAAAATTCTTGTAATTCATAATTAATTTACAAGCAAAGTTTTTTGCGTATTCGTTATTAATTAATGTTTCTAAAAAAAAAATTAATGAAAAAATGTATTGAATATCAAAGCGCTTTGAAAATTTCTTTCTAATTAAAAATGTATCGGATGGATTTGAAGTCGTATAATTGCTGGCGTCGTCTCAATATTATTTTAATTATGTGCTTGGAATATTCAATAAATTGGAAGACT
This sequence comes from Theretra japonica, assembly GCA_033459515.1. NCBI lineage: Eukaryota > Metazoa > Arthropoda > Insecta > Lepidoptera > Sphingidae > Theretra > Theretra japonica. Next base: position 2,877,026 of record CM065938.1, on the reverse strand, counting down.
TATAGATGTACACTTTAATTAAAACTGAAAAAGGTTAAAGTATTTTCATAATTAATTAATTTATAGACAACGTAGAGATAATATTTTGAGGATTGGAATAACCGTTTGACTGTGTTGGACAAATTATACATAGATATTAGATCAATTACATAACATCGATGATTGAACACGAAAGTGAAAAAAATATCGTAGTCCACGAGAATTGCGCTAAAGTACGTACTCTTTCGACCAGTCCGGCATAATAAAATAACCATTTCTCGCTTGTAGATTTTCTAACAGCTTTCTCTTGCATAATTATATTATCATATGGATTGAAATCACACATGGACTGCCTCGGTGGCGTAGTTGCACTACAGTACGATTACAAAGCTCAGGCCTCGGGTTCAAATTCCGGGTCGGGCCTACTCCTTTTGAGAAAAAGGCGTGATTTTTGTGTCGGTGTGGATTGACATCACTTTGTCACACCAGTAAAGTCTCGTCCACATCTCACAATGGTGTTGCACATCCATCAATTTCTTGTGTATCCTATTCGTTGTCAGCCAAGGTATTTCGCTTTCGAGTTCGTCCGTGAAATTTCGTCCGAGCATACACAATAGGCCACCGCTCGTCGCTTGTTTAAAAAACAAATTTCATACCTCTGCGGCTGATTGCGTCATCGTTTTGGTTTGTACAACGATGAGATGCTTGTATTGTTAATAATGTCTTGGAAAAACGGTATTGAATCATTTGGTATAACTATTTTTCATTTTAGAAAATGTCGCAAAATGAGCTGACACTCACATATAATATTTGAGAAAATATAAACATTACTGCGCTATACTTAAATCCAAGATTTTGAAACGGTAATGATACGTTTACTATGAATACTGTTTATTACAGGCAAAAAGGATTGTATTAACCTAATCAGAATTCATTGTGAGACACGTAATTATGTAATTTGAGAACGTAATTCAATATACGGCATCGGTAATTAGTTATTACTAACACAAGCGAGCAGATACACACATAGGAATATGTAAGGTTCCTTCAATACCTTTATTTTGAAATTAAAACGAATCTAAACCACTTTATATTACTGGGGGTACGTCTCTCATATGTGAGGAGCTGCCTGGGTAGTCGGTAGGTACCGCCGCAATGTCTGTTTCTCCCGCCAAACAGCAGTGTAGATACACCGCTGTGTTCCGGTTTGAAGGACATTGCAGCCAGAGCAACTACTGGACATATGAGACTTAACATCTAATGTCACAGGTTGGCGAGCCTAGTGAAATGCCGAGCATCGATTTGTAATTCATGGTGTTGTTTGGTTTAGCTACTGCCCATCAGCGGTCGTATCGATTGCCATCAAGCGAATGGCATGTTCGTCTCGCCATTCACTGCAATATAAAAAAACTTTATAAGCCCCCTTAAAAAATAATTCCAGCTGCCCTACTCTTAAAAGTTAATTTTAATTAATTGTAATTTTAGATAGATCCAATAAATTCCTTTGCGATTAAGAAAAATATAGCAAAGCGAAATAGTTTTGATCCTAATGCAATTTTTTATTGAATAAGGCCGGCTAACGGGGCTTACCTGATGGTAAGTGATTACCCTACCTCCCCCCTCCCGCCGTACCCCTTGTGATTACACTAGGATGAAGATGCGTTACCGACCTATCAAAATTTATGGAATAATGATAAGCGGTCGTTTCACATCTGATTTCCGTCAGACAGTGGTACCTCCCCGGTTAAGTCATTTTCTTACTATAATGTAACTGGAGTGTCGCTATACCTCTTTGAATTTTCAAATTATTATGAATGTCAAGAGTAAAGTAGGTCTTAAGACTTCGTATAGCATTCACAAACCTTTTAAGTCGAATGCAACCAGCTGAAATCGATTGTGCGGTACATGATAAAAAGCAATTTGGAGACAACGATAACCGAATCACGCCGCGATTTCCGCACGTTTTGTTCTAACAATCAAATGTTTCGCCTACAGCGCGAATTGGAAATAATTTGAACCCCGAGGCCTTCCCACTGTCTCCAATTCACGTGTAATATCGCTGTTATTGTATTACAAATAAACTTGTTACATTGAAAGAGCAAGGGAAAAATAACCTGGGGAGTTACTCGATGCTCCGACACGACTTTCGAATGTTCGATGTCCATGACGATATACTACGTCCCCTACAAAATGTTCGAATTTTTAAACGCACCTCGTAACCATAGACTAAATTCGTAATGAATGATAAGTGTCATAAAGATTAATATTGATTTTTAGAAGTGGAAAACTTATAATGAATTCGTGGATGTCAAACGTTCGAATATTCGATCGTCGTATCGGAGCGCAGAATAACCCCCTGGGTGTAGGTATGCGTACCCTCAAATTGAGATGAAATTGCCTACACAAGCGAAGAGAATATCGACAAACGACGACGCGAACACACGAATCGTTTGAAAATAATATTTGATGGATGTGTTGAGTGAGGACCAATTTGTAGACGATGTCTTTTATTTCAATTCAAATTAGATGCGTGTAGGATCGATTTGTTTCTTAGCAATTGTTGTGAGATGAGAAAAGAGCTGTGAAGGTTTTTATGGCCTAGATTTTTTTTATAGTAATTTATATGATCTTTTTAGGCACACATTATATTCATCGTCTTAAAATGTGATCCTTGTTGAAGTTTCTGTATGTAAAATAATTCATGAGAATATTGTATTATAAATATATCACATGTTTGTTATTATAAATGCGTATACATAGCCGTAAAGGCCTTTGTAGTAAAGCGTCGCTGGCTTTATGTACTCCTATATTTTGATTCAAAGCTTCTTTCATAAGCCACTATCATAGTAAAATCAATTGCCATACCAAAACAATTAATTCATTTGTATTTCAATTGTTACTCTTTTCCATTCGACATTATCTATAGGTACATTAATATTCAATACATACGTACCGGTTTTACACGTTGAAATGAAAATTTTGGAGAGCGTCTCGACATATATCGGTGTACTCGTATTAGCATTCGTTATCAGCTTCACAGTAGATATACAAGACAGACAATTTGGTACGTCGTAAAAAAATACGATAGGTATATTAATACTTTGTCATTGTTCTGCATCAACGTCTTTATCATGTGCGTTTTCATGAGTTGAATCGTGTTTATTGCTTTGATAAGAAGTAGGTGAATTTACATGAATCATGTTAAAAAATATGCTCTCATTCTTCGTATATGTTTCACCTTTCGTTTCTAGTTCCTATACCAATATGTTAACACTTAAATAGACCTCGGAATTATATCTAATCAACAATATATGTCTATATCAATTCACAAACACATTAAATTGCTCAGATTTACATTAGAAATTCAATTTTGATATTTCAAAAGATTCACTACTGAAACCTCAATACCTTATGCCTCGCCAATTCCTCCAATTCCAATTCAAAGAAATATAACAACAGTATCTGTGTGTACAATGATAGTCACCAAATTCCGCGTCAACGCCGGCCGTCAAATCTGTTGACAATTGCCTACGTCGCGCCGGCGCGTCCCGCTGTATCTCGCACAGCCGATTGAGCATCCACAATGTAATCTCGATGAGAAATATCTACTTGGGAACGTAATTCGACATCTACACGAACATTTTAATTTGAAACATTTCGTCTCGAGTGAATTTACATTTGCGTTTTGATCAGTTTCCGCGTCGTTGGAGCGTGGGGCGCTTTGTTGAAAGGAACGCGGTCGCTTCGTTCTGAATGATATAAAATCGATGACGGTAATGATAAATTTAAACAGCATATTGCTTTTCACGTATAAATAAATTGACTTGGTTTTATTTTAGTACCTTCGACTAGTAAGCAGTAGGTTCTTCAAACAATAACAAGACATCGAAATCCGTAAACATCGTGATATTTAACGAACATAAGTAAAAACACAAGTAGAAAAAAAGTAAAGAACATAAGACGAAGATTTTTAGGTCTCAACTTGCTTGAACAAAGTTTAAGCACTTTAACCTACCTTTATGAACAACAAATCATTTGTACGTAAAAGGCGTAATATTGGGCATAGATCAGATATCAGAGGCTTCACAAAGTAGTAACCTTACGATTAATTCGTCTGATATAATTAAGTTTAAAATATGGCGATTCCATTGAAGTCACACAACATCACTGGAGAAGGCAAACTCTGTTCTGCCTGCAAGTAATTTAAAATTGTAATTAGTGACGTCACAACTCACAAGTCAGGACGCAGTGTATACGCCACGTAATTGGGCCAATGCAATTTAAAATTAATCGTACAACATTCCCACTCGTTGTCAACGAGCTCGCGTCTAGTTTTGAGAGGAAATGAGGATTCCGGTCAGGGGTGGCGACCAATGAAAGAATTTCATTTGCATATTTATTTCGTCTTTTTTGGACATAGAACAATAACATAACAAATTTAAAATACCGAAATACAAAAGTAAGAATGGCGCCCTTTCCACTATAGTCTATGCAATTTCTTGCACACAACTATATGTTGTGAATGGGAAAAGAGAAAAGAGAGGGCAGTCTGTTAGTAAGCAGCAGTCTGTTAATAAGTATGAAACCGTGTAAAAAACTTTCTTAGCGACACGATCTTTTTCTTGCTTTTTAATTTCTTTTGCAAAAACATTTTTACGTTTACAAAACAGCAGCAACCCTGACGTGCAGGCGTGTATTCCGCACGCCGCGAGATCCGCTGAAAAGCTAGCGTACATAATAAAGTCTCGTCAAATAAGTACGCGAGATAAATACGAGCGCCGCGGAGACAATGCTCGGATTGTGCTGTGTTTGCGCGGTAATTTCAAAAGCTGAGTCGCGGCCAAAGTTCGGGACGGGAGAGGAATTTTCGAAGGAATGTTTTTGCGGATGGATGCGCGATTTTACTATAGTTGTGTGGTATTTTCGTGTCGACTCTTACTGCCGCATAGAGATGTCAAGCCCTTTAATGTGATACATATAAGAATCTCGCGTTGGGCTCTTCCTGTATGTTTATCCTGTCTCGAGAAAGGCATAACCATGTCTATTCATTGCATACTCTATCTGAGCGGATCTAGATCCAGGCTTCGGTCGATTTCCTCATGTATTCGAAGAAACAATACGTTTTCCATATAGAAAAAAGCAACTGTGTATAAATTTCATTGCTTCGTTTGGCATAAAACTGCCCTGTTTGATAAAGCTTAGGTTAAAACCTAATACCACACTATACCTAAATAAAACCTATCCTATTCCTATTTATTTTTAACGAAGCAGCGATATATTTACAGACCATTTCCTCGTTCAAACAGCAAAACAAATTTTCACTTCCACTATTGAAAAGTTTGCACAGAAGTGAAGGAAGAGGGACAAATTAAACAAACGTCGAAAACGGCCCGCGGAGCGATGTTAACGAGTTTTGACAAATTTTAGCAACAACTTAATAAAGTGAAAATTAGTTTTCGACGCCCAAGTACAGCTCCCCGCTCTCCCCTCGCTCCCTTCGTTCCCGTGTCTCCCTTTTGTCCCTCAGTGCACGGAGAGCTTTCACCTAATTAGGATTATTTCTCATTAGCCCGCTGATGCAGATTCGGTGTCTGTTTTGGATACGCCTTTTGCACTCTGTTTGATGCCACTTTCGCGAGTTTGAGGTTAATTTGAAGGGAAATTTTGGTGGAATGTGAAATACATTTGAATTTCAGTTGGTAGTGTTGGTTTTTTAACACTGTTTTAATAAATATATTTAACGCTATAAGTGTAAATGAGTTAATTACAAATAAATTATTTGAACAATATTTTTCACATATTTACAGCGATTGCACAAAAGAACTAGATTATAACGAGGATTAAATAAAACATGATGAAATATCGATTTAAACAAATCAATATTGCCAATCGGTTGCTCTGAAACAGATCGATGCTACGGCGCTACGCATCCGCTACGACGCGACGCGTGGGCATTACCGGTACTAGCCAGCGTTCCGCACGTAGCACTACGTGGTAGCGTATACTTCATACAAAACTGGTAGCTGTCAGAATTTCTCATTAACGCCAAGGTCGCGACCTCGTAAACTAAAACGTGTTAGCATAGCCATTGTGAGGCGGCATTTGCATACAAATTCACGCCTCGACTGGTCCCAGTGATGATCGCCGACGAACGATGTTTTCACGACCACTTGCTAATGCGGATGAGTGTGTCAGTGTGCCGTTTTCGTTTGTCATTTATACAGAGACGTTCTTGAGATACGATGTGGGGGATACGGCCACTTACAATAATTTCTTCGTTAAATTGTATGAAAGTAATATAGAGTTGCACTAGAATTTTATAAAAGTAATATGAAGTTGGAGAATAAATAAATTGTTGATTATTACAACCTTTTAATTTGTTATAATAGCTTTCAAAACAACATTATTATTTGCAAGTAAAAACTACCATAAAACCTTCGAAAACCCAGTCTCCTTTTATTTTAAAGTCATTCTGCATCATTCATAAATCATGCAGCAATATAGCATATTATCTACTAATGTTATACAAATAGTACCCAGTTGAAACAGAGACACGCCTCTGGTCTCGCACCTCATGTTTGCGTAGTTAGTTTGCGCGAGTACATTAAATGAAAGTTACTTGTTAATTAAAGAACTGTTAGTGGGACTGTTTGACCCGCCTCTCCTCTCACTTACACTGTAAACATTGGGTTATTAAACGACGCTCGAATGTCACACATTCTGCTTTGTATCTACATAGTTATTTATATTTTGGAGCACTGAGGTAAATGTTTATATCTACACTACCTCGTAGTGTTTCGTCTAATTCAATTATATAAAAAAAAAACTCATGGGACTAATGATGGAATAGTTTAAATGATAGCTTGAAGTTAAATGCTACGGTAAAACGTAATACGCCTCGTTCTATTAATTAATCTTAATAATTATATCCCGATGAGAGATCCATAGTTATTATTATCTACTCTTTATTTAGTCCTGTAAAAATTGATGGCAATGTTTGCTAATAATAGACACGTAAAAAAATACTATTCATATACTCGTACTACTCAAACTTACAAAACGTTCATCCAAGTTACAAAATCAGAATAAAAACTAACACAGACCAAACCTAACAAAACATTAATCCCCACACACACAGCGCATCTAATATAATATTTACACGTAAATACGATCCCTAAAAGCCTAATGGGCTGCGCTACGGAAAAACTTTAACACGCCTTATCTAACTTATGGCTCTAATGACCCACGTACTACGCAGTACGCACTACGCAGAAACTACGCCGTATAGTACGCAGTACGCCGGTCAGATAACACGCGGCCCGTCATAACTCGCACTTAATGTAGAGGTAACAAGCATACGCACTTCGCGTCAAGGACGATAGTTACGACCGTACTGTGTCGTATACGTGACAGCTTCACAATGTCCCGTGATAGTGAAGTATTTGATGTGGCGTTGATGTGACAGTTTGGGATTAAGTAAGTTTTTGAGTAAATTAGTTGGCAAATAACCTAGTTACGGTGCAGTAAGTCGCTGGATTCAGGTCGCTTTGGAATTCATCCCAGTATGTATCCTCATCGTCGTAACTGTATTTTTTTCCGAAATAAATCCTTTATTCAATTCCCTTTATGCTTTACAAAACACAAATTCCACTTATGCAAAACCTCAGGACCTAAGTAAACATTTACGAAGCATAGGAACAAAAAGAAGAATATGACTACAACCAGACTCTCAAACCAGGAAAGTAACCAAAAGTAATCGTTTTGCATCACAAACATACACAACTATATCCCTATTATTATTATTTTCAAACTCCACGCATCAATTTTCCATCATTTTACAAACGTATTTCGAACGTATTGTTATAAGTATTGACTCTCGATACTAGATTTAGAAACAATACCTAGTTTGCATACTAAATGCGGCGATGGCCCATTGTCTGGTATAAATCAAGTTGACAGTAAATATTGGTAGGTTGGCACTTCCGCTGTATGATGTACGACGGAGACATTTTTTGTTGCCAGCTTATATCTGTTTTATGGCGTGGAGGAAATGAGCCGTTGGTGTGGCAACATTATTAATTAAAGCGTAGATATCTTTGTGTATAAATATCTTCTTGGTGACAATATGGAATGATTAATGAAATAGTTTGATGTGAAATATTATGATTATGTATACAATAGCCTTTCGAAGTGGAAATAAAATATTGTTGTTTGTTGTATTTTATATATCGAGGGTAGTTGCAAAATGAAATAGTTCATAAGACAATGTCAAATCACTCACGTGTCAAATGCATATAATGCACCAAAAAGTTCTTCTAGGTGAGAAAACCTTTAAAAGGAAGTATTTAACTCTCAGGTAAGTAAATATTGCTAAACTTCTAATATATTACTGCAATTCAGAAGTGCCGTGATAATAATTGTTACTTAACCCTACAAGAGTCAAGTAGACAGTTCTAATTACAAAACTTTCTAACTGTACTGTTTGTTAAATCGAGCTAAATAACTACATTTGGTATTTGTGGCGTACAATTTCGTTCCAAGGTCGAATAGCAGCTCACGAAACGTTCAAGTGCGACAGTTAAAAACTCCTTAAAAAGTAATTTAAAACACTCATTAACTCGTGTGTTTGTTAAAACGTCCTCCATGCGGGGCGAGTTAAAATCTTAGTAGCTGTTTCGTGATGAGCATCATTGTTTTATGATTATGAAAATATTTAATATGTTAGTTTTCAATCATTGGTATTTTTACGTGCGTTTTCCATTATTGTTTTTTTTCAAACTTGTAAGGGTAAATTGAGTGTTTATAATTCAGCAGCCTCCGTGGCGCAGTTGGGTAATAGTAGGCTGTGACACGAAAGGCTGCGGTTTTTAATCCCGCATTGAGACAATTGGGTTCCTTAGTGTTGTGGGATCGAAAGTGTCGCGTAGATTCAGATTCCAGCAACACGAGCCGTGTAACTTATTAGTGTGAGATCGGGACTATATGTGTAATCGCTAGGTGTATTTATTTATGCATATGTACATACATACACCAGGACACCCACATTTCGCCTTGTATGTTTCGTCCCACCATGTGATACGGGGCGAGCCTATCGTAATTTTGGCACAAATTCCTGACTCCGGGCGATAATGAACAGACGAATCCATTATAACTTTGCCCGTCCTGCGATTTGAACCCGAAACTTCAGCTTTGCAATCGTAACATAGTACAACTACGCCACCGACGCAGTATTTATTATTTTTAACCGTAATTTATCATATTTTCTTCTTCATTGTTCTATCAGAAGTGTATGTACTATAAATCAAACGGTCATATGTTCGATTCCCATGTCAAGCAATTGACTTCGTGTCAGTTTTAAATTAGAGAAGCAGTATTTGCATAAGAAAGCATAAGATGTTGATATTGCTAACATCACATAAATATTGTTTTAAAATCAAACTAAAAATTTATTTAAGTGTGAGAGTAGCTCGATTTAAAACAATGTGCACTATCCAATTACGTTAATGAAATGTGTTATCGCGTCTAGACTGTGTAACATATGTATTTTATATTCAAATAACACTTTGATTCAACGACATCTATAAATATAATTGTAATTAACTGTTACTAGTAGTAACTTTATGTATGCAATATCGGAAAGTCACGATATTAACAAAGTAGTGTTGCCAAGCAATGTAAAATCGACGAGCCATTATTGAAGAGCGGTGCATTTTTCACACTCAAAACAATTTTTCGTTTTTCAGTTTTTCATTTTTCACAAACACTCAATCTTTTTGAGTTCTTTATCTGAAAAATGTCATTAGAATAGATTCAGTATTTCAGTGTAGTAAATCAAAAATGAAAATTTATATAGTCATAGTTTAGCATCTCTGCCTACCCTTTCTGGGTGAGGCTTAAGTTTATGTATGTATGTATGTAGTTGAGCCGTCCTATTTTACAAGTTTTATGCCAACAATTCTATACAATATTACTAATGCCTTATTCATAGACAGATTTTGAACCTATTTCAGTTAAATGTTTCGTATTCTTCGCTCTAACTGAATTCAAAAGTCGCTAGAAAGGCACAAAACATTTGATACATAAAATAGGTTTTAAACTGTCTATGAATACTGCCGCCAGTGTTTAGTATTACAACAAACAGAACAAGTGTAAACATAAAGTCATTCAAGTCGAGAGTACTGAGCAGCGAGCAGACTACCATCCCAGAGGTTATGTAAATTGTTTAACGAACGATGCCGTTACCCGCCCGATGGCGCACTTAAAGCATTAACATTTTAAAGCCTTATTTGTTCTAAGTACACAATTACTCGTGCATTTAAACTGATTACTCGTTTAAGCTGGGGATTCACTTTAAATATTGTAATTAGTTGTGTACAAGTGTTTATTGCAATAGTTTTGTATTGTCGACACGGTCCAGTGGTCGCGGTTATACGTTTTGTATCGCGAGCAGTGGCGGCGCAAGGTGTAATTTTGAAGAGGGTATAAGAAATTTGCGAGCAATTTGAGATTTTGTTTTCCATTTGTCATTGACACAACGACCTCTTGTCATTGACCTCTTAAATAATTTTTCGGCCAAAAGACACAGTCTGTGATGACCTCATCGTTTGATTACTATTACCACTTACCTATAAGTGATAAAAAGCGGGTGAAATGCGAAAACAGAGTATGAAAGCGAATTCAGGAATTTATAGTGTTTAGCTAGGTAAAAAGAAAGAATGAATAAAATCTGTAGTCACGATCTCAAATTTTAATGATCGCTGTTTTACTTTTTTCGGAGATAGAGGACGCTATTTGACGTGTGAACCACCTTGATCGTCTATGCAGTGGGTGATCGCCCACATAGCGAACTCCTAGCGCCGCTTCTGCGTATAGCAATACATTGCGCTGTTGGAATTCCTCAAGCGCATGCTGTGATATTCGACACGCGCTTTATAAGGTTGTTATCGGTTATCGTCATTTAATATCTCAGTTTATGTAGGATCAAAATTTTGTTATTTAAATACTTGCATTACGGTTGTAATGCATGACATTGTAATTATTGAGGTATACGAAAACCCATGCATATATATAACCCATGCCATAACATTTATAGTCATTAGTCCTAGTATTAGGTCAGGTCTATGTATAGTATATGTCTGTTACGTATTTAATTTTACACACATACGGGCAATTTTCTGAAAACGTCTGATTATGCGTCGAGCCGTACTTGATTTAGACGTACGTGAAGATCAAAAGAAATTGTGCCACCGTTCCAATGGGGCGGGTATTTACGATTGAAAATGACGTGCGCGAAACGCTCGCGCGTATGTTGATCTCGAATTTAAACATTCATCCGGTGTACAAAAGCAAAGCGGTGGAAATTAGGGTGCGCGGGGCGGCTCGAGTGGTGTTTTTCGTGGGATCCGCGCTCGTTTTCTCGCGCCATTTTCATGCTAATCTCCGCGCGAGCGTGCTGATTTTGCGGGCATGAAATATTTGTAGCCATACGGCCGTACGGGGCGCCTGTACCTTTTCAATTTCGCAGGCTCGCCCCGGCGGGGATTGGAAACGCCGAATGTTGTATTTCACGCGGCCGCGCCGACTGTGACGTTGCATTGTGTTCCGCGGCGTTTTGAAGTCGAAACGAATTCATCAGCGTGTCTGTTTTGCACATTTTAATGTTTGCGGAATTATTTGACTTGGAAAGCGCATTCTCCAAGCTTATATAATTTGATATCAAATAAAATTGACGGTCTCCGTGGCGCAGTTGGTTAAGACACAGACTGTAGAACAAAAAGACATTGTATCAATCTCCAAATTGTTTTAAATAGGTATATCATACTGCATTTGTCCCGGAATTGGGTGTTAGCGTCGCCGAAAATGTTCTCGCACTTCCTGATACCCACGACACAAGACGTGAATGCTCTAAATGTAGTCAGGAGTATGTGTCGGACTGTTGGAAGTATTTATTAGTTCAATCCAATAGCAAAATACAAAAGCAATTTACCGTTTTGGGTGACCTAAATCTGTGGTATAGCCACAGATTCAAATCAAATGATTTATACACCATAAAACACAGTCACATATCGAAAAATAACCGACACGAGAAATGGCGTGCGCCTTCGCTAATACAATTTTTAGCATTACAAGATTTATCGAAAATTCGTATGCAGGCAAGCGGAAATGGTTTACGAGCATTCCGCGGCTGCGGCTCGTAAATTCTCTGTTAACCCCGTGTCGAGACTCGAGGCTTGAGACACGGAGTTCGGGACTCGAGACTAAAGACACGAAAACATCGGTGTCTTGCTCGAAGGATCTGTGACGATGCATTTGTCTTGCACAATAATGGCCCATGTAAATACATGATTGCGATGGAATCGTTTCGCCTTGCACTTAGAATCGTTTTGTATAAATAATTCCTGTAGATTTGATGGCACATGGAAAATTCTATATGTAATACACGGCACATTTAAAATCGGATATATAAAATAATTCTGTGCGCAATAGGAGTATTAATTGCAATATTTTCCCTAATATGGAATACGATTTCATTATAAACATGGACTGCAATTGAATAACAGACTGTTTAGGTATTTAATATCATCGTAATGTTTATGTAATAATATAATATAAATTCCCCATAAGCGTTGACTCAATCAGACAACAATCGTCTTTAGTCAAACGACTTTGGAAAATTATTAAATGTCTTTTTAACAACTTTATTTTAATAAAATCTCGTGATAATATAAAATCGAACCGACAGTACTATATTAAGTAGTCTTGTTAACAAGAGTCGAAACAAACAAATGAAACGGACTTATTTCGGAATTCGAATTCACAGTCTACCAAACCAAACGAGTACTCATCGCACATTTGACATTGGCAGAACTGTCGATACCGGCACTGCTTGCTATTTATATAAAAAACTAAATAGTAAGTAGTCTTATAAAACCTCTTTGCTTGTCAACAGAACGGAAGCTATTTGTCGGCATGCTGAACAAGAAGCTGGCGGAGAACGACGTGCGAGCATTATTCGCTGGACACGGAGCGATCGAAGAGTGCACCGTGCTCAGAGACGCGCAGGGCCAGAGCAAGGGCTGCGCTTTCGTCACGTTTGTGTCTAAACAAGCGGCTATTGCGGCGATCAAGGTATGGAGATAGGATTACTAGAGAATATTGCAAAAATCAAGTCCAAATACGTTACACTGCAGGCCATGGCCCACGGATTCAGAAAGCTTAGGTCACAATAAACCGCGCTCGCCTAGTGCAGGTTGATGGACATAGAGATTCCTGTTAATCGGTATGATGCAAATGTCTCCAATTATTGTTTTCTTCCAACGATTGAATTATATTCGACATCTGAGGAACAGCTGTGCTACTCTAACAGCCCGCTCCTACGCTTTAATTGGAAGTACTTTGCTCAAAGAGATTTGCTGTGCCCGTGTATGACTTCATATGAATTGGAATTCTTGAGCAAAATTCTCACTACTGTATGATTTTTGTTTTGATTTCCGACAGATGTTTTCCTCCATTGTAATTCTTAACGATATTAAATAATATATTTTGCGATCATCCATCTCGGAATTCAGTTAAATTTCCAATTAGACTATCCTTACTTAATGAGTGTGCGTGGTGGCCTGTTGGTAAACGGACCAGACGCGGCTGCCTACATGTTTACGGTGGTCGCGGGTTCAAATCCCAGGCCACACCTCTGACTTTTCGGAGTCATGTGTGTATTGATAGTCAATCACCCCGCACTATAACGGTGAAGGAAAACATCGTGAGGAAACCTGCATACCATAGCGATTTGTATAAATTTCTATGGTATGTAAAAGTCCGCCAACCCGCACTAGGCCAGCGTGGTGGACTATATGGCCTAAACACTCTCAATCGCGCTCTCGATTGTAGAGGAGGCCCGTGCCCTGCAGTGGGTCGTATATGGGCTGATACAATAAAAACAATAAAAATTACTTAATTTATCAATATTTAATTTACTCACAAATATGTATTAGATATTGATTTTTTTCACATAACGTTGCATTATATTTCGCACGAAACTCATCCTAATTTATTTTTGCTGCCAAAATCATCAATCCAAATAGCATCTGCGTAACACGCTACTACGACAACTCTTAAAAATTATTCCATCATGAGAAGTACAAATACCCATAAATTACTTGATTTTTCTAGGCGTTACACCACAGTCAAACAATGGAAGGGTGTTCAGCGCCACTAGTAGTGAAATTCGCGGACACGCAGAAAGAGAAGGAACAGAAGAAGTTGCAAGCTATGCAGGCGAGTCTTTGGGGCCTGACGACGCCGGTGGCGCCCACCGCGTACCTCGCGTCGGAGGCGGCGCTCTCCCCCGCCACGCAGCTGCAGTTGCTGCAACAGTTGCAGGCGGTCGGCTTGCAACAGCAACTGTTGCAGGGGCAGGGGTCGACGCTCTTGCAAGGTGCGTGTGTGTTACAGCTGTGTGTTTTGGAGATAATTATATGTGTAAATAAGAGTTTGAAGTTACAATTAAGTTAAGATGAAATGCGAGGACTGCCAGGTGGTAATTTTTTTCTAAGTGGCTGGGAGTTCTGAATCACTGTCATGGAATATGGTGAAAATGTGAATTTGACAGTATTCTTGTAATTGGCAAGGAAAATGTACATAACTTTAGGAAAGCGAAATCAGCGTCACATTTTTATATCTCTACATATACAGGAGACTTACAGTGCACTCAATGTGATATTTTTAATTATTTTTTTAACACGTTTTCTGATTTTTTTTGTTCACAAGCATTCATCTTTATTTATATTTTCATCCCTTTTCATTTAATCCTCTACCCATTCCGGCCTATTTTCTTTTAATCCCGTTTTTTTTTTGTTTGTTATATGTGTTATTGTTTCTGTCCCCGCCCTAGGTGTTAACTATCAGGATATCGGTTTCAATGGTGCAGGGCTGAGCGGGAGCGGAGTGGGAGGCGTGGGGGCCGCGGATCAGCTCGGGGGGTTATTGGCCCCGGTGTCGGTGCAGAACCTAGCCGCGCTGGCCGCGATCACGCAGCCCCCTGTAGTGACGCAGTCGCAAGCAGTGGCGCCCATAGCGCCCGCTGCAGCGCCACAACCTCCTGCGCCGCAGTTATGTAAGTACCGTTTATTTGTAGTTCACGCTAGAGCCAACAGATAGCGTAATGTTAAGTTTTGATATTTGGTTCATAAGTTGGGTACCATTTTTACTAATAGTGTGAATTTACAGTTGTTTTGATTTCGTAGCCAATTTGTGAAACTGAAATTACATAAAATAAACTAAATTGTAATGAGACTGAGATATGAGCAGTCAAAGACTATCATTATTTATTTATTTATTATCTCACATATTTCTTTAATCATTTAAAACATACAAATACATAGTTTATTTTTAAGTGATCACCTTTCTTCGAATATTTTCCAGATTCAAGTGTTCGACAGTAATGTGTCGAACGCTAGACAAAAATTAAAAATAAATGAGTTAAAACATTAACGATGAAAATTTTTCACACTTCAGGTCTTCTCGGGAAGACTAACATCACAGGTAAACAAATATAAAGAGAAATAGACTTGTGTGTTTTTAAATATTTGTATGGAATGACGGATCATTTTATTTACTAGAGCGGTTGGGATAAATGAGGTAATAATAAATATCCAAACTCGTAAATACACGACAAAAATAGCGATATTTTACATCAAATATTTCTATTTAAACTAATGAGATTCTAAACTTGGCATTTTCCGACTTTTCATAACATAAATAACACTTTTGTGAAGTTAAAATATTGCGAAGTTATCTGATCTAAAAATAAAACCTAGAAGGCCCCATTTCTAAAGTCTCCAGTTCGACCTATAAGGCGACTAAAAATAACAATTACGCAATATTATCTCTCTCAGTCAATACTTAGCCTACTTATTTTAATATACAAGCAGTAATTACTCATTGAACGATCAGAACATCCATTTTCCTCAACACGCTCCCGTTTCATGCCGATGTATTGACGACCGATTTGTTTACAACTTCATCACTTTCCATCGAGTAAACAATGCATAATGTCCTCGTGATCACATACAGATGTTAATGAATCATTTTATAAGAACAATAAGTGATGCCCACAATACTACAGCGTCGTGGTGTTGAGAATCGTGATGATACCTCAAGGTTTTCTTGTGTGGAATAATGTTTGCCTCATTTATCGCAATTGTCTAGGCGTGGCTTGGTATGACGTTTTGTGTTTGCATCCATAGGTACAAGAGATGTGCTGAGACGAATCGATTACATATACTTTTCAATAGTAACCTACTTTTTTTGTTGCGTAGGTGCAAAAAGTATATAGATTTAGGCTGTCTGGTTAAATCGATATCTCGATAATTTATTTCTCGATCATAACTGCGTCTCGGCACATCTCTATTAGGTACTAAATGGTGTTGCTTGGCTTTACCTAGACTCCGTAACATACCAAAGCGGCGACAATAAGCCGTCTTAATGCAAATTATAACGAACTCTATGAAATATTTAGACATTTTTGTGTGAAAATCGATTTACTATGAGTTCTCTTTTACTAAGCCGCTTAGTTTTTACTTTTGCAATTTTGTATCTTGCTAACCGGTACTTTACTAATTATTAAATCGTATGGCTGTTTTCCATAAATTTATTTTAAGCATTAGTATGATTTATGATTTTATTAGTAAGCGTATATAAATATTGCGACTTATTTTTTTTTTATTTTAGTGTGATCATTAATAATTATCGAACTGAACTAAGTGGATATTATTTTTCATATTTAGCTAATTTATTATTATTATTTAGTGTTAGTAAAATTAATTATGAAATGTTTACTAATGAAACTTACTTTTTAAAAGTATATAAAGTATTTTCATTTTAATTAAAAAAGGGTTAAAAAATTTAAAGGTTCATATCTGATTAAGCATACCAACAAGAAATAAAAAGCAATCTACGAGTATTGGAAACGTTATTCGCTTTTAGAAATACTTAGTTCAATTATTATGCTAACAGATGTCGCCGTTTTAAATTGGAGTTGATTTTAAAATGTAAACTGCCTTCGATATTTACTTCAAATAAAACTTCAGAATAGCAATTAGATTCGTTTTGTTTGATGATTTGTATCTTGTTTGGTAAACATTGTCGTGTCTCTAGAGATAAACCAATACATTTTATGTACTCCAGCAATAAAGTATTTGATAGACTATTGTTTTGGAGACGTAATGTTATACTTTGTTGCAAAAATACTGTGCAATTGTTTCACGATCATATATATCTTTGTAAAGATATTTTAAAACGAATATACGACATTTTATTTCACGATAATTTAGTCATAAGCCAATGAATAGGCCTCCTTGAGGAAATTAAAAATATGAAAATATAACGAAATAGAAACCAGGACTTTCTAAAGTTTTTTGAAAAAGGAGAAATTTACAAAGCGATTTAGCAACCAATTGTTCTTTGTTTCTAAACTTATGAAAGTTCCTAAGCTTAGTATAAGCAAATGAATCATAATTAATATAATTATGTATATAAAATTAATTTGGCTGCGCGGTCGCTTTGTCCAATAAAGTGCAATGTATTTTTGTGATTTTTCGTGATCAGATTAAGGTGAACTAAATATTTTTATTACCTTAAATTATTTTAATACGTCGGATATTAATTTTAGCAAATAAACATGTTTCTTGTGTGTGAATTAACAAAATATTTTTGCATGAAAGTGCTAAATGTACGAACTAATATGACAATGTTTTAAAATGTGAGATTGTGTTACCGTTGTGTTATTATTTGTCTATGGTTTTAGACTGTATGTGTGGATTGACTTTTAAGATAATTATGTCGGGCATGCTATTTTTCTTTTTTGATATTATTTAGTTATATTTTTAAAATAGAATGAAAGGGATTATTGAATATAATTTAGGTACTTTTAATAAGTCTTTCAAGAATGTAGATTTACTGGGACAATGTATGGAAGACATAAATATTTTTTAGTTATTTCTTTGATACTTTCGACTGCTTCGGTGGCGTAGTTGTACTTCGGTACGGTTACGATGCTGAGGTCTCGGGTTCGAGTCCCGGGTCGGGCAACATGATAATGGATTTTTCTATTCATTATCAGTCCGGAGACAGGAATTTGTGCCCGATATGACGATAGGCTCACCCCTATCACATCGTAGGACGGAACAAACAAGGCGGAACGCGGGAGACCTGGTTACTACCAGGAGAACATCTGCCTACCCCTTCTGGGAAAAAGGCGTGAGTTTATGTATGCATGTATTTCTTTAATAGATTTCATTGTGATGGAAAAAAAATCTGTAGCTTTAATAATCACAGTGATTAATCACAGAGTGGATATCCATTGCAGAAGAGCCTTGTGCCGATAGATCATGTTCTGATGTAGTTGGGTAAACATTATCGAATATTAATTTATAATTACAAATATTTATTGTGACACTGATGACACTGTTTATATTTTCCGTGCTATTCTTATTAATAACATCAATTGACTTTTGAATATTTTTTTTTACTTATAGTATTACCATCCATATCTACGTAGGCTGTTTATGGGGAGTGAAAATAAATAAATAGATATAATATAATTACGATTTTAGACTTCACTTGTCAAATGATGAAACCTTTTAGACTGAACCCGGTAATTTGTACGTAGATAGTAATACTACAAGCTAGCTTGACATCCATCATCCATCATCCATCCATCAGCCAAAGGAAGTCCATTGCTGAACGTAGGCCTCTCCTAATGATTTCCACAGTGACCTGTTGGAGGCAGCCTGCATCAATATATATAGCTTGACAGCTTGTTTCAAACTATATACAACTATCCTTTAATCACGAATACTAATAAAATCTTATCATGAATACCATTAAGCTATGGAACAGTTTGCCGGCTATTATCAACAGTTTCCTCTTCCTACAATCTAGCGTCCTTTCAATGCAGCTTTAAAAAGCAGTCAAGTAGGCATACTGTACTGTATCAGCCCAGATACGTCCTACCGCAGGGCACGAGCCTCCTCTACAATCGAGAGTACGATTGAAAGTGGTTAGGCTGTATACTCCACCACACTGGCCTAGTCCGGATTGGCGGACTTTACATACCATATAAATTCTTGCAAATCGTTATGGTCTGTGGTGATTGACTATCAATACACACATGACTCCGAAAAGTCAGAGGTGCGCACTGGGATTTGATCCCGCGACGACCGTGAACATGTTGGCAGCCGCGTCCGGTCCATTTACCAACAGTTTCCACGCACTTTAGTCGGCATAATTATGTTGAATGACATACCAATCAATCAATCAATTGGACTTGAAGACTCACTCTTTCTGGACGTTATCGCTTCCCTGTAATCCCGGATTCTTTTACCGCAGTCTTAAAAAATAGTTAAGTGGTCTTAACCAATCAGCACTTACAATATTGTTCTTACCATCCAGTGCCAAAATTAGGGTCAGTAGTTAGACACAGAACGCAGAAATGACTAGACCAGACCAAGATTTAGGGCGCATTTATAGAAGCTCGTACCTAGCAAATATAAGGCTAGTTACACACACTCGTTTTATAATAATAATTCAGCACATATACGTCCTACTGCAGGACACAGGCCTCCTCTACAACCGAGAGTACGATTTCATAGTTAGAAAATACCTTTTGCCATGGTAAAACAATCAAGAGTGTTCGATTACTCAGTGCAGTCTAGTAATATTCCCGTGTTAGGTCAAATAATAAATAAACACAATTATTTAATTTTTAAAATAATACTTTTGTCGCGTTTGGAAAGTTTAGAATATTATTAAACGTGGCGCGCACACCGACGGCCAAAAAACGACATGACGAAGTTAGCTGTTAGTACCAGGAATGCATGAAGTTGACGGAGATATTTTTTACTTTTTATTTGAGTTTTGCAATGTCGCGTTGCAGGGTCGACGGCCGAGCCGCTCGGTTCGGCGTATGCGGCGCAGTTCGGCACGGCGTTCGCCGCGGCGCCGATGGGGTCAGTGCTGGGCTCCGCCGCCGCCGCCGCTGCCGGTAAGCAGGTCGAGGGTATGTACCGTCGTGTATATTCAGGCCCTGGACAACATGTGATACGAGCCAACGTGTCTTCACACTTGACACGAATACGGTATTGGGCCGGCTCCAGCAATTGGTATCGCTGATTGGTGATGTTGACCCGCGTAAGTCACAGGTTTCGGGTCCGTACTTTGTATATCGGGATACTAGACCCGAATATCGCGTTGGGGGATATACTATCTGCAGTGCGGTTCCTAATTGAATTGTAGGCATTTTTCGCGTAAATTATTTTCGTTTTCATCTTCCTCGGTCTCTGTCCTCTATCCTCAAATGCCGCAGCAATTCTATGCTTCCGCAGGTTTAAAATGTTTTTAAGCCGCCATTATCATTTTTCATCGGGTGAGCCGCTTGCTCGTTTTTTGCGCTTGTT
Organism: Theretra japonica; assembly: GCA_033459515.1. Taxonomy (NCBI): domain Eukaryota; kingdom Metazoa; phylum Arthropoda; class Insecta; order Lepidoptera; family Sphingidae; genus Theretra; species Theretra japonica. Next base: position 2,856,594 of record CM065938.1, on the reverse strand, counting down.
ATAACTAAAAAAAAGGTTAGCGACTAATAATTACCTACTCCTTGAGGTCAAAGGAAATTATTGGATTGAAATAAAACCAATTCTTACGGATTTTATCGCGAATTTGATTTAATTTTTACATTTTTTATCTTCCCAACGTTTGGATCACTTTACAGCTTTCGTGGTCACGGGACGGACTGAGGTATTAGTCATTCGCTTAGTAAGTAATAATAGTGAGTAATATTCGCGTAAATCTGAGAAACCATTAGAAATTGTAACAAAGTTTCGACTCAATCAGATAAAGAGTGCCGCCACCACATGGGGAATGACCAGACATATTTATATAAAAATGCTAAGACATTATTAACGATGATTCCAGGTCCGGAAGGCGGCAACCTGTTCATATACCACCTGCCGCAGGAGTTCACGGACACCGACCTGGCGTCCACGTTCCTGCCCTTCGGCCATGTCATATCGGCCAAAGTGTTCATAGACAAACAGACGAACCTGTCCAAGTGTTTCGGGTTCGTCTCGTACGACAACGCGGCCTCCGCGCAGGCCGCCATACAAGCCATGAACGGTTTCCAAATAGGTACAAAGAGACTCAAAGTTCAATTGAAACGTTCTAAAGAACTGTCGAGACCGTACTAGAATATTCCAGAACTCGTTCCTAGTGAATTTTTGCAAAAAGAAAAAATGTTACAAAAAAATAAATATATAAACAATACGAAAAGAGGTTGTAAGTATCCGAACGTTGTTTTGTGGTGTATCCGGTGCACATGAACTGAGTTTAATGAGGTCGACGAAAGGAGTCCACAGTGCACAGTTGTTAACTATTAAGTATGAGTAAGGTTAAGGTTTGTGTCAAAGGATTTATCGTTTCCAAAGTATTCCCCAAAATGTTTAATATTATATTGTAATAATATAATTATTTTATAACTTATAAGTTGTAGTCACGTTTTACGATTTAAGTTTAATAGGTTCAGGTAAAGTTTTCATTGTTTGTGAGACGCCAAAGAGATTGGTTGGTTTAAACTACGAAATGTGTCAATGTCAATATACATGTCTTTGAGTCGCGGAAACTGAATCTTGGTCGATGTATCAAGTACCAAATAAGTATTGCGTATAGGTTGATGTAAAGGTTATGTTACTTCTAGAACAAGGATTATATTATAATTATATTATATTTCTTGTTGTTTTGTTCTTTATTCTATGTTACCACTTGATAGTTAATTGTGTAAAATAATATTCATTGATGTGGCCATTGTCAGTAACAGTCAGTGTTTCCTCCTTCCTTGTTTGTTTAAAATTATAAGATTTTTAGAAATAACGTATGATGATCTCAAAGCGATCAGTGTATTTATTGTTTACCATGTTGTCTATAGTGTACTTAAACTGTGAGGGCTCTCGTGGAATTGAGAAAATTTTCACGTTCTGTCCAACGCGCGAAAGTGTGTAGATATTTCGAAAGTTCAAACCTGCTTTGTTTACATATACTCTACTCTTATTTTCCATTGCCATTAGGCCTGTTATTGTACGGAATGAAACAATAATCATAAAAACCATTAATTAATATTTAACACCCTTACGAACAGAGGTAAAGCAAAAAACGTATTCTATCAAACAATACAAATGTGATCATTAAATAACAATTAAAGTGCCATTTATGATATAACAAATACACTTAATGGTAATAATAAAATGTAACCTTAAGAAACATCCTTCTGTTTTACAGTGCATTATAGAAAATGTCTTTACCATCGATTTAAAAACCAAGATATGAATATGCTCTTTGGTCCAAAGGCTTTGGAGCATTAGATAATCAATTATAGGTATTCGTCATCAAGCAAATTTTTAAATTATCGACGATAACTTACGTCGTATTTAAATTACGCTCTGTCATGTCACATTTTTAAAGGGCATAATTTTGCATGATTCCTTACTATTAGACGTTGTCTCTTGGTGTCGTTACTTACGCTAAAATCGCCCTGATTCCAATTTCAAAAATTAGGACCACTTTGGGACCATTTTGATGCGATGTCATTAATACAAATATGGCGGACTGACACGTATTGTACTTCAGACTAAACACGAAATATCTACACTATTTTCGTTTATACTACTTATTGTACTTTTGTGTATTTTTAATGTATATCACAGTCAACAATTTATCGTTTAATTTGTATCACATCGAACACTGGCCCCTTTAGTCAAACAAATTTTTGTTAGAGTAAGTATTTAATATTAGAATATGTTCGTATGTAAGTTTGATGTTCTATGGTTTCTTGTATTTAAAAGAGAAATATATTCGTCGCCACTATTTTGTCTATAGTCACTGGCACTTTTCATTTGATTTTGTTTCTTCTTTAAGCACTTGTGTTACGGAAAAACTTGTCAAAGTACTTATATTTATATTAAAAATACAAAATATATTTTACACGCGGACAAACTGCAACGTGTGTTACAGAAATATTATTTTTTTATGCAATTCACACAAAGGTAACTTTTGTTGACGGCTAAACATTTTTTCCGTAACATTTCGCTATATCGCTGTAAAAATTAAGTATTAAATATTTTATTATTTCAACACAATCACTTGTACCCTTGTTTAAAGTTATATGTGACCAAGAGTCAACTTTCGTTTCTATTTAATGTTATTTTATTTTATTAGTAAAGTGTGCCAATGCTTTGGTATCTACTATGACCAATTTATAAGCGTAAGGATGAAAATTCACGCGCACATATTGTTATGTGACTGTTTACCATCTCTAGATTCATATTGAAATATTAAGATGTTTCAAAATAATAAAGTGGTTGTAAGAAGTAGATATTGCCTCAATCTTTAAAATATAAATATTATCTGTTTTTGAATTTTGTGTAACTTTTTGGTCATGGTCATCATATATTTTTGATGCAACGTATTTGCAGACATGGCGGTTAGTTGTAAGGTTGGCATGAATGTACAAAACAGATAATTTGTATACAGATAACATTGTAATTTGTATAGTTACATGCGTCTACATCAACCAAAACTTGCGGTTGAAATTGAAAACTGCATAATACCAAGTATTGTGTCGGCAATCGGCACAGATTACAAATCAGAGGTGTCGTATAACGTAGTGCGCGTGAAATCAACCTTACAATAAGTATTTTTCTGTCCTATCTAAAATTTTAGATGCTTAAGCGTCATTATTATTAAATTAAATTTACTTGAGTATTATTTAAAAGAATATTGTCAAAATGGGTTCTATAATGTTTAGTTTATATTTTTGAATGTCTAATGAAAGACAATATTTAGACTGAATAAGTTTCCTCATAGGTGTTACAAATGTGTCTTGTGATTCCTTTTAGTAAGTTCATTTAGTGAAACTTTAAATGTCTTTTGTCTTTCGATTTCTTTTCGTTATGATTTTAAGGTAATAAATTATTATAATGGCATGTATTGTTAAAAGGACATTGGGAATTATTGCGAGTGAGGACAAACTATGTTAGGCACCACGCGAATCGCGATAGCCTATATAATAAAGCTGGCTGAATGTCCATCACTAGGTTACGCTTTAAGAAACATGTTAGTGTAATATAACTTCGACCACATTTCTTGATTTTACTACAGTGTACACTTCGCTCTATCACTCGTGTCATTCAAGAGTTTACATTTTGCTTTGACACTGAATTTAGAAGCTCTAGCCTTGCTTACGCGACACGACACAAAGAGTTGATAGAATGCATTAGTTTAAAATTTCTCGTAAGGTTCGTGCGTTGATGGACGTTTGGCCATGTCTTTGCCCCTAGATAAATGTCAAAAAATGTGTGAATAGATTTTTTTACCTAAAGTTTTCTAGGTAACATTAGGCGGGAAACCTCATTGTTGTTGCATAAAACGTAACGGCCATTTTTTATCAATGTACAGAGTGTATAAAGAAATGTCATGAGATATATTTTTATGGACAATTTGCCTGTTCTGTCGGAAACGATGGCACGCGAAGAGTCTTTAAAGTCGATTTTTTCATTCGATGTCAAAGGTGTTTATTAATATTGTGGTTGTTACCAATTTATATGCCATATAATACAGAAGCTCAATTAATTTTCTTAAACAGTTCATAAAATATTATATACTGTGAAAATGGAATGAGTTTGTAACTATTGCTTTTGATTAATAATTACTGATATGTCAAAGCGTCGCACTGGATGACTCGATACTCGATTGCTGACTGTTGAACAGAAAATGAACAAATATTTGGAATGATTGTCTATATTTTACCAAAAAAAAAAAATAGTAATTTGTTGCGAAAATTACAATTATTAGGATCACCTTGCAATGTTAACCTCGCGGTCTGTGCGTTAGATCGAAATTATCATTTTATTTAATTTGGAAAGGGTAAAAAATATAAATAATTTATTTACTTAAATATTTTTGCTTACGGAATATGTGCGTTTAAATTATATGATTAAATATTTTTTGTACAAATCACTTACGATGGCAACAGAGTAAGTTTCACACCAGAGTCACGGTATCAGACCACCATATCTTTGCATACAGGTGCGAAAATTATTTTTACACAATCTCGAGGCACGTTTAGTGTGTATTCAATTGGTATGGAAAATTAAAAAGAACTGTTTTATACAACACCCGTTTTGTTGATATGAATGTAAATAAATGTCAAGTTTAAAAAATATCGTGTGATTTTAATATTGTCTTTTTCCTTTATTCCTTTCCTGATCACTTCTCCCAACAGTGATTTTAACGACCAGTTACTACTTGAAAATTAACCTCTACATTAATTGTGGTTATTAATAAAACGAAGAAAACAAGAAATGAAAAAAGAACAAAAATTTGTTCATCATTTTGTCATTTTAAGATTGCATCTAACGGCATCTAAAGTACTAGGGCAGCATAGAACGAAAGAGATTATGTTTGTGGATTATGATCGAGATATTGCAATAATTCATTTGCTGTAAACTACAAAAGTACCAGGATCGCATGAAACGAAAGAGATCGTCTAACTAATGTGACACATTTCGTTCAATAGAATTAAACAGCAAAAGTACTAGGGCAGCATAAAACGAAAGAGATGGTCTTCCGTCTCTTTCACTCTGACATTTCGTATCGCTATTTCAATAGAATTTAACTGCAAAAGTACCAGGGTCTCATAGAACGAAAGAGATCATATTTTAATCTACCCTCTTTCTGTATCACAATTATATATTTCTGTTATTAATTTAAAAAAATTAAAGGGTAGTCATGTTTATTTTTGTAGAATATTTTATGAAAATTAGCGAGTACCTTCAAAACATTTGTAGCGAAAAGCATTGAATTGAGTCGGCAATTGACAATATTGTCATTATAAAGTTGTAGCATAGCGTGAATATCTTACTTTCTTTCCTACATTTGCATCTTAATACAAGTGTGTTTATAATGTTACATGTTGTGCATTTGTTTTTGTTTGACAATCAAACTAGATTTTAGAAGAAAAATATTTTTACTAATGGATTTCCAAATGTATGATTTATCTAACCATCTATTTGACACAAGGTCTATTCGTAAACATTCACAAATTAGGAAAAATAAGAAATAAAACAACACATCAAATAAATTAATCATATATTTAGCCTAATCATTACCGAACTTTAAAGTTCCTTTCTTTCTCAAATCATTGTCTTCATCATCTTTAATGTCTGATACAACATTTTCTCTACTCAGCAACGGTTTAGTTGTTTTGATAAGGCCATTCTCATCAGCTAAAGGTAGAATATCGCAAATAAGTGGTGATTCAACGCCTAGGATATAGTGGCAAGTCCTAGGTTCCAACAGGTACAGTGAAACTTGGGCAGGGCTTGATGAATTTTCCAGGCATTTCAGTTTCACTTCGGTTTGTCTTGGCTTTCCGGTTTTGTCGCAAATGTCCCCGTTTGAATAGAAATGCGAGACGAACGTTCGTTGTTCTGAAACAAAAAAATGTAATTATAAAAAGGTAAAATATACAAGAAGATTTCTAACACATTGCGTATTTTATTGGAGGACACTGTACCATCAACGAACAGGGATGAGTATACTGTCTAACCGTTTTCTATTCTTTTGAATCCAGGCACGCTATGAACTCTGAGGTAGTTTTTTTTTGCTAGATAATTATTTTATACAATACTATTAACTCGTCCGAAATAATAATTACTTTAGTATTATAGCCGATATAATATTTTCATTTATCGCTAATTCTGATGGGAAAGATACAATGACAGGGACACAAACTATTTTTCTATTCTAACACTGCAATGATAAAAAGTGCAGGCTATCGTATCGAATAGCGAAACCCACTCCCTTTGTCGGTGACACGTCCCACATACACATGCACAACACTAATCAGCAACTCAATTCGGAATCACAACCAGTAACGGTACTAGCATTAACGACGCCCCGAGCGAGATTTCTACAGCGCCCTATAAGTACTATCCAAAACCAAGCGAAAAAAAACAAATCATAGAAAATACACCATAGGTAAATCCCGGCATTCGGTGCGCTTTCGGCACTGGCGCCCTAGGGCCGTCGCCCAACCACGCCCTACACTAACACCGGCACTGATCCCAACATAATAAAACACTAGGAAAAATAACATAAAAAAATTACACTTGAATTGAGAACCTCCTTTTCTTTTTAAGTAGGTTAAAAAAGAGCATCGTGCTCAGTGGTATTATAGAACGTGGCTAGAGACTAATGGACACAACAAACACTTCGATTTTGTAACTTTTAATCACTGAATTAGTTAAATAACTTTTACTGAATTAATTAGTTAATACCCACTAATTTGAAGAATTAAAATATACCCCTTTGAACATTCACTAAGCAATGACGCTAAACAAACACGCCATCTATTAGTGTATAGGTGCACTAAACAAACTTACGCCATCTATTTTATTTACCCTTAACTACGTTAACTTGAGACAAGTTTAGTGGCGGTCGTGCAATGCTTTTATTGCAAGAATATTGCTAAAATAAAGTCCACATTTATCCAATTTTATATAATAAAAATAACAATCTTTATTAACAACAGGATTCAGTTTACAATTAAATAAAACATAATTAAACTAAAATAGGAATTTTCTTAAACTAAACTAAAATACTTTTCTAGAGGTACCCAAACTAGGCTAAGCTTGTTTCTTAGGATACCACATGTGAATAATTACCAACAAAACTATTACTTCTAATTATATATTTTACTTATTACATTTACATTGGCGAAAAGAAAAGGCATTTTTTATTACTCTGCCATATTTTGTGCGTGCAAAACAGCAACACCTTAATTACTATTCTTTACTATGCGCGATAGGTCAGCATGCCAATTTTCTAGTGATGTATCACGTTCCAAGTAGACATTAGAGTAAAAACAATTAAGTCAAGTTTATCATATGCAATATGACAAATTATTTTATGTACAATTTGTAACTGATCGATGTCTGAATATGGAAGATATATGAGAAATACTATTATGAGGAGACTGCATGAACGTAATAAAACAGACTCGTGCAGCACTAAGACTGTGACAGCGCGGCCGATGTGCGGGGGTGAGGGCGTCCCTACCACAACGCGTCATATAACAGCCCGATTGCCTTCTCAACCTGTCGCGTACCATAGGCACGGCATTAACGGTGCGTATCCAAAAAGTGCCTATTGGCGACAGACCAGTACCTCTTGGTTCTTGCCATTGGACACAATCACCCTAGCCCACTCGATTGGTACTGGGTTTGTAGGAAGTACTGTGTGTGTGGCTGAAGAAAGAGAATGCGAGAGAGAGAGAAAACACATTGGCTGGTAAACCGTTCGGCAGCATAATAGTGCGGTACATACATACATAAACTCCCGCCTTTTTCCCAGAAGGAGTATGCAGAGGTGCTTGGACGCCCACATTTCGCCCTGTATGTTCTGTCACACGATGTGATAGGGGGCGACCCTATCGCCATATCGGGCGCATATTCCTGACTCGGGGCTGATAATGAATAGAAAAATCCAATATCACTGTCCGACCCGGGATTCAAACCCGAGACCTCAGCATTGCAACCATACCGTAGTACAACTACGCCACCAAGGCAGTCAGTAGTACGGTACATATCGAAAATATTGGCGAACTTACTTAATTTTTATTTCCTACGTACACAAGCTCAGGCCAGCATCCCATTGGGGTAGGCACTAGGCAGAGACTATAGAGACAAGTGCAGTGATACATTACCGACGGGTTTCGGCGCCTTGCCCCTGTTCTCCTTGATCCAGTGCAGGTGCGCCTCCTCATCGAACTGGCCCAGTAGCAGCGTGGTCTTGTCTCCCGTGCGGTCCACGTGGTACTGCATCACGTGCTTGCCGTAGCAGAACTCGTACTTCCACCACCCTGTACCCTGGGATAATTAAACAATATTCTTTATTAGACAATATTCTATAACAGTATTTTTCTATTCAGTATCAGCCCGAGGTCAGGAATTTATGCCCGATATGACAATAGGCTCGCCCACTATCACATTCCCGGGACGGAACAGACAAGGCGAAAAGTGGGTGTCCTGGTTTCTACCAGGAGAGCCTCTGCCCACCCCTTCTGGGAAAAAGGCGTGACTTTGTATGTATGTAAAAAATGTACTAAAAAGCACTTACTCCATTAAGACAGTTCTCGCCATTCAAAAACGCTCGGACCGGCGAATCATCCAATATGACTGGCGTCGACTTGTCAGCTATTTGCGGCGGCTTTCCGTGATCGTCAGTCAAATCGTCATCATCAGTCAACGGGTGCAGTTCGAATTTAAGATGAGTTTCGCCATCCTGCAAATTTTTAAAAATATTAGACCATCAAAATTGTAGATACTTTAGATAAATATACCCCGTTTAAATAAAGCTAGGGAAGTGTATTTACAAGGATAGGACCTAGCCTAAGGAAATGTATTTTCGGAAAGCTAATTCTAGTTAATATGAAAGTAAGCGTAACTAGAATGCGTTATGATAATAATAAAATAAGAATAAAATTGTAAGAGGGTGATTAAAAATTCGATCAGATTAATTATGTAGATTTTGTCCTATATTATTTTCGGTATAACATAAGAATGATGATTTTTGTTGATGAAAAATATAAGCAATTTGATACATAGCCAAGAAACCGCTAAATAAGAATCATTGATATTATAAATAAAGACATATCTGAAAAAAATGTATTTACCTATAGGCACTTTAAACACCTAATACAATTTTTAAAGAAAATAAATCTACAATCGTAATTAGGGTGGAGACACAAGCAATGAAAAATATACAACGATAAAACAAAAACTAGCAAACAAAAATAATTACCTTATCGATTTTCTCAACTTTCAACACTGCTAGAATATCCTTAAGATCCTTATCCTGAATAATATGCCACATGTGTTAATCAAGCAACTAATGTGAGATGGAAAAACAAAAATATACAAAATAAAAACAACTGCACTACAAATATAACGAAGTGATCACGAAACACACTTCACAATCTTTAAGCTTTACAATTTACAAATTAGTAGAGTAATATTTACCTTCGAACAACACAAAATCACCATCAATTTTGTCAAGTAATTTAACTACAATTACAATTTCATCGATTCTCCAAATCGATTATTAATTCAATCGATTTTAAAATAGCAAAATCATAATAATTACATTTAAAACAAGCATAATTCTTAAACAATCGATTTAGAATACTTACATTCATCAATTTGATACTCTGGTGTTGGAATTTCAAATTGTCTGCTTCCATTTTCAACAAACTTCTGGGTTTTTTGGGTGCATCGCCTACGGGTAGGCAATCGATAATGTTTTCACTGACATCCTTGGGTTTGAACTGCGGATGCTCACAAAGTACGGGTGATAAAATAATTATTTCGTATTCGCATGTTGATGTTTCCTTGAATGAGTATACTTCATGCTTTCCGTGAGTGTAGCATACATACAGCACTCTTGTGAGACGAGGCTTGCCGCTTAAATCGCAAATTGTACCTGAAAGGTATTGAATCGGATAATTGTTCCTTCCTCCTGCCTTAATTATATTTAGGGTTGTCTCTGTTGTCTTCTTTAATACGACTATCGTTCCTAGAGAGATGTTATCTTAGCATACACATCTCGATTATTCGTATCATCCCTATCACATTATATTGCTTTATAATTCTCTTCTGTTTCATTATTCAAAATTCATTTTCACATAAAACCATTACTCATAAAATTATTATTTAATTAGTTCCCAAATGTTTACGGCTAAGTTGGTTCTCAAGAATCCGTTAGCATAATTGCCATAATATGCTAAGACATGAGAATGTCTCATTAGAAAAATACGAATAGAAAATATTCACAATAACGGTTTCTTAGATTTACACGAATGTTATACATTGAAATAAAACTATTTTTTACGAATTTCATCGCAATTTGGTTTAATTTTTACATTTTTTAACTTCCCGACGTTTCGATCACTTTACAGCTTTCGTAGTTACGGGGCGGACTCTGTCGTATTCAGTCCGTGTAAAAATTAAACCAAATCGTGATAAAATCTGTAAAAAATCGTTTTATTTCAATATTCACAATAATAGAACATTAGGGCAGTTATATAATGTGCACAAAATTTTGTTCTAACGTAACAAAGACAACGTAATAGATTCGCAGAGAAATACAAATTGAAAAATAAATTTTCTTACCATCATCCATAGCCATTTCCACATAAGGCAAAGTCATGCCTTCGACTTTAGTAGTTTTGGGAGTCAGTTTAGAGTCCTGAGCTGTTTTCATATCACTCTCCAGTTTTGCCTGCTTCTCTGAGCTCCAGTGACCCAGAAAATATTCCTGCACGTTGACATGCTTTCCTAGAACGCATATTAAAAAAAATATGACAGCCTGCGTGGTGTATGCTTAAGAACCGACTGCCAAACGTGAGGTCACGGGTTTGATTCTCGCACCGAGACAAGAGTTTTGACAGACATTTCAGCAACTCGACCGTCGCGATCGTGTCTGTTTATTACAAATAGTCAATTGAAATATTACATTTTAGGCCTTAGCGTGCGTTTTTCAGAGGGCGCATTTTTTTATGTGAAAGGGGGTTAGTATAAGCTTTATAATTAAATATATAAATATACCAATAAATAATTGTACCACACAGTCAAACGTCTAATCCTAAACCCAAGAAACTACAAGGCTTTTAGTATCACAATACTCAGATTCCAATAAAATAACTAAATATTTGTTTTGCTGTGTGAATTGAAACCGTGACGTCTCGTTCCAAGCCCGGGTCACAACCACCGACGCCCGGAAGGCTGAAAATACGCAATAAAAAATACGAAATAATTATAGTATTTACAAGCGAACATTAAATAATAAATAAATAAATAAAAATTATATTGCAATTAAAAATAAACTGTCCGGACGCCTGCTATATGTCAGTAGGTAACACAAAATAACGCGCAAAATAATAATATTTTTTTAAACAAAACCCTGCAAATGTTATTAATTTATTGAATAATATTTTACTTCGGCTAAAACAATATTTTATGTACCCAATATACCCCTAATCCGCGTACCACGCAAGACGGCAAGACGCATTTATAAGGCAGACATGCATAGAGTGGGATATATTGGAAAAAGTCTTTTTTTGTATAACAGATAATGTAGCTAATATAGTTGGAGCAATAAATATTTTAGGATGGATGCAGTATGGCTGCATGGCTCATAAAATAAATCTTGCTTTGCAACAATCGCTAATTTTATTTGACTAAACCCTAAAGAAAGTAAAGGATACTGTCGCTTACTATCAGTCCTGCTACAAGGCTAAGGAAAAACTAATGGAAAACCAAATCAATGTCCAAGGCTTTAACCAAGCTATAGAACTTATTAATTCTGTGGCAACGAGATAGAACTCCACCTATCTAATGATACAACACTTCGTCCAACTTAAAGATGCTATCAGAACAACAACATCAAATCTTGACATTGTCTTACCTGTAATAACAGACGAACATTGGACCACACTGAAACAACTTTGCAAAATATTAAAACCATTTAATGAAGCAACAAGCGAAATAAGTTCTGAAAAATGTATGTGCTTCAAAAGCAGTTGCGATCATATGCGGATTGAAACATGTCTTGGGAGAAATAAAAAGCAAATTATATTGATGCCATTCAAAAAATTGTAACCAATATTGAAACACAATTAGAAAATAGATTTCATGGACTTGAGTATGAAAATAGATTGGCAATCTGTACAATATTGAAGCCAAGATATAAAATGTCTATGTTCTGCGATGAAGGTGCAGCTGAAGCAGCAAAATCGAGCCCAGTGACAAAAGTAGTAGAAATGTTAATCACCAAGGAAAAAGCATCAACTCCTTTACATGATCCTATTGACGAACATCAAGCAAGTGATGAGGACAGTACAGATAATATTTGTTTATGGAGAAGGCGCAATTTAATATTGAAGAAGAGAAAAGATAACCCAAACCAAAATTTATTCCAAGTATCACAGAGGGAGGTAGATTCGTACCTTCAAGACGACTTTATACAAAACGACAGTAACCCTTGTGTGTGGTGGCAGTCCACTGGGCAATACAAGTATCCACATCTCTGTAACCTATTTAAGACATACCATAACATAGTGGCCACTTCAGTGCCCAGTGAAAGATTATTTTCAAAAGCATCACAAACTTTATTAGAGAGACGATCACAGTTTTCAGTGAAAAAGACTGAACAATTAGTATTTTTGAATGCTAATATGAGAAACTGTGATTTTACCAGACTGATGCCTTAAATTTATGATTAAGTAATACATTTGTATAAATTTTACTACCAGTATTTTAAATTAATTACCTTCCCTTTCCTCATGGTATTGTCGTATGTATCTTCCGTGACAGACTTCGTAGCTCCAATAGCTCTCTAGTCTGTAAGAGCATACTTTCTGGGTGAACAGAGGCTTTAACAGATGTAATGGGGATGGTCCATCATACTCCTCAATATTCAAAGACTCGCTTGTATGTAGTTCAGGCAAGTGGCACTCATATTGTTCCTTATTAGATGTAGTCACTTTTAATATTTCTTTGTTCTGCAAATAAAATTAAAATGCTCTATTTACAGAATCAAATTACTCAGGTATTAAGACTCACAGTATCATAAAATGCTCACACAAACTTTAATACATATTTTATTCCTCTTTATTTATTTTTTTACTTTTTCATACATTAAAAACAAAATATATATAAAAATATGAAAAAGAAGATTAAACCTTCAGTGGCGAGACTCAAGACCCTAGCCACTGATGGTTAGGGATCCAAAGTGAGGAACTTCCTCACTATGCGTGCCGTGTCCAGCAATAACGCCTTTTGAATCTGCTCTTGACCCAACAACCAATAGAGAGCCTCTGAAGATGTTGGACAAGGCTCTTTGGTATCAGTCCATGTGCAAAACAACAATAGAGACAATAATTGTTGAGTCCACATCCCACATGTAACCTCGTGGGCCAAATCTAAATATTTAGACTGTGTCTTTTTCAGCTTTAACAAGGTTACCGTAATACGGAACGGAAACATCATTGAGTATTGCCTGGCGCACCAATCGATTTATTATCACAATATCAGACTTATTGGCAACAATAATTCTGTTTGTAATAATAGAGAGATCCCGATACAGCATTGCATTACCATTTTCAAGAACTGGTTGGGGGACGTACTAGTAATATGGCATGTCAAGAGTCACAAGTCCATATTGAAGAGCAATTTGCTGATACATATTATTTTTATTGTGTTATGTTACATACATATTATAGAATTGGTTTTACTTTTGAAACTGTTACTATACCTATGTGTTTATAACTCTCAACATTATTACATTTTACAGAAATTACTTATATAAAATATAATATTCCTTCATACAAAATACACTTAGAGGTTATATGAATACAGACAATACATAAATACTTAATAAAATTTATTCCTAAACAAGAAAATACAAGTTGTGGACTTGGATGCAATGCACAAACTGATGACTATATGAACTGAATTTTTGTCCTTGCCTAGATTTATTCAGGACCAGCTGATAATGTATGGTTATATTGTAATATTATTCATTTCTTTCATTGACAGACATTGATTGGTTACCAATTTATTATAAGTATAGATATCCCACAAATATGTCTCATATTTGAGGGGTAAAGAAAATATAAAAAATATACTGTATTTATTACAAAAATCCCCATGCATAAAGTGTTTTAAATTTTGGAGTCAAATCAACACATAACGGAAATAAAGAGAAGATTGATGATTGACTTATGGAATAATCATTACCTGAAACCATTATATAGATAGTTGATTATTAATATGGATATTCGAATCTCGTACCTGAAGTTTCTGAGCCTCTCCATCTACTAGATTTTCAGCAATATCTAGACTACCGGGCCAGTTTATCCCAAACAGTATACTATCATCAAACCCCTTGAAGTCATGTTCAATGGACAAACCAATACCAACACCACACAAAAATAACAATAAATTGCACTTCATTTTTCTTCACTACACGTACATTATTTATTAAAATTAAATAAACATTGAATTGGTTCGTAACCAAAATATAAAGCTAACAAAACATTTATCAGTGACAAGTTACGAAAAGCTTCAATATGTGCGACTTTTTCATTTGGTCAATTAACCTAGCAAATGAGCTGGTAATCTGTCATTTGTCAGTTTGTCACAACAAAAAGTGCGTTTATAAAGCTTTTTAGATAGACTTTGTTTACCAAAACATAGTGTATTTCAACATTTTAACATTATATACTTACTTTTTATTAAGAGAGCTAATTAACATTAATTGAAAACAAACAACATTCTTAAAATAAAAATTAATGTAAAAAATGTGCCCTCCATTCCAAATTGTAATAAATAATATACCCCACTCGGATAAATTTAAAAACTGTCATCATAAAACAATTTTATATTCTCAGAGTGATGATGTATTTCAATTTTCACATCACCTATGCCTCACCTCTGTCCGATATCATCCATCATCCATCAAGGTTGTTGCATCTGTCATTCTTTCAATGTCAATTGTCAAACGTCAAATCATTCTTAAGAAAATTGGAAAAATGGCGTTTAGCTTCCCAGCTTTTTCGTATATTATAGCTTTAATAGTTGACGCATTCCTCATATTCTTCTCCATATTCCACGTAATAGCGTTCGATGAACTGAAAACTGACTATAAAAACCCTATAGATCAATGTAACAGTTTAAATCCCGTAAGTATTTGTGCGTATAACCTATTGTGTTCTTTGACCGCTACTAACCTATTTTTGTTTGTTGCAGTTGGTCCTACCAGAATATTTGCTGCATTTATTTATTAACGTGCTGTTCTTATTGTCTGGAGAATGGTTCTCGTTGTTGATAAATATTCCTTTAATATTGTACCACATACACAGGTAAGAAATAACATAATTGTGCGCTACTGAAACGTACGGAGCATACTAAATATATTTTACGAGGGATTATCAGGGTCACAGTATGGTGCAGGTCGCATTATACTCTATAGAGGATCAATACGGAAGGTTTGAAGTTTAATGAAGAATTAAAAAAACTTGTGCATAACCAATTTGGAGGGAAACCTTATAATTCGATCAAATGATGCTCATGATGAATTGTAAGTCTTAGACAATACTAGGACAGCTAACGTGCTTAGAGGTTATTTTAATGCCTATGGAACACATGTGAAGTCAGTGACCTAAAGAAAATATATTCCTGACTCGTGTTAAGTGATTTTTGTATTCTATTCACATACTGGTAACATTGATTCATGCGCTTAGGTTTAATAATAAGAATAAAATTTACATATTTATATGTCATCAAGTTTATTTGACTTTGGAGGTAACAAACAAAAATCTAAAATAAATGTATTTTCCTTAAATATATTAATTATATCTAAAACAAGGAAAATTGTATACATATATGATATATGTTGGAGATCATTATAGAAATATCTACTATTGTATGTATTAAGTACAGCTATTCATATTGTGTTCAGCAATACTAATATTGTTGAATATAGAAGTATGCCTTGTGGAACAAGATTTTTAAAAATAAACTCATTACCAGCCATATCCAATCTCAAGAATTCAGTAAGAATTGCTGTTGACAAATGCGTTGTGGAGAGCATAAAAATAGGATTGTTGCTTGTGCTAAGCATGTTGCCCATTTGATACTCTTACTATTGACTGACCTTGTAGACAAACCAGCAGATGTATCACAAAAAATATAAATAAATAAAATAAAATACAAATCCTACAAATTTAAACATAAATGTTCTGCCTTTATCTCATAGCATTATGTGGCAATAACACTACTTTGCTTAATTCAGACATGCTGCTATTGATTCAGGCACTTACATTAATCTTCATACATTTTGGTTCATACAAATTGTCTGTTGGTAATGTCATGAATTTGGCCAGCAGTTTTGTTCAGTTGACCTTCACCAACTATCATCTACTTAGTTGTTTAAATATAGTATATCTTTCTTTTGTACCATGTTATCATATTTATTGCTCATATTCATGTCATTGCTCTAAAGGGCAAATTAACACTGTCTCAGTGTAAACTGTTAATTATCAGCACAACTCATTAACTTATCATGTGTATGTAGTGCAAAACAATGTTTTACAATATCAATATGTCTGTGGACATGTTTTTTTTGGTAGTCTATCTCGTCAGAAAGAAAGTTGATTTATTAATGCAATTGTCAATGCAATGTTTTTGGCCATGGATGTTGCTTTAACTCCATTTTGCATGTTTCCTCAGAGGTCAGGGTAGGGCAGAGATGTTTTATTACTGTGTTTGTAAATATTTACTGTCCGACTCCCCGTGATTTTAGTATGTGGAAAAAATCAGTCTTTGAATTAATATTGTTGTTGATTGTAAGAAAACCTATAGGTAGTGACAGATTATTATACAGTGTGTCCAAAGAAATGGCGCACCTGCTAATGTACATTTTAGTAAATCGTGATTGCATCTAGATTAAAATGCATTTTCATAGCATAGTCTGATAATAACAAAGATGCCGAGATATTAACAATTAACGTCACACTTGCTTCCCCTTCACATATTACACCAAAGGGATTGAACCTTACAACTGAACGGTCAAGTAAGCTAAGTAGGGATACTTCTCCATAATAGCTGATTAAAACTAGATTATTACCATGCCACATGGACATAGTTAGGCAATAGGAATTTAACATTGAACATTGAACTGTGTACCTTTATAATATGTTAAGGCGAAGTCTATGAAAGATTTGTTGCTTTTTTCAAAACGGTTTTTATTGTATATTTCGTTAACTGTTTAATAAATAACGAAACGAAAAAATACGTATATGTTTATAAAATCTTGTTCTTTACCAATTCCTACTGGTTTAGTGCGCAAAGGTTGTGATAATTCTTAAAACTTTAAATGGTCATAATTCCCAAACGGATAGGTATTTTCCAACTATTATTTATTTATTATCATTTTAATATTATGCCCTTGTATCCAATTGAGCGAGCGCGCCATTTATCTGCACTCCCTATATATCACTTGTTGGTCTCACCACAACTCAAACCTTAAACAATTTTTTTAGACCCTAAAAAGACTTGCATGGCTTAACTCAATTACTTTCGTTTTCCAGGCAGTTTGACGAACTGTTCCATGGAGTCTGTATATGATGATTAAGTGTATTGCTTTTGTTTTCAGATACTACACAAGGCCTGTGATGTCTGGCCCAGGCTTGTATGACCCGACAAGCATAATGAACGCAGATGTGCTGACAGTGTGCCAGAGGGAAGGCTGGATCAAGCTCGCATTTTATCTCTTGTCATTCTTCTTATATTTATATGGGTAAGTTAATTCATTTTACATCTTTGCCTCTCCTCATCTTTTACTTTTTTTTTCAAATATATTTATTAGATAAAAAAAAACACATAAATAATTACATGAACGGCATCAAAGAAACCTCTAAGGTTTATACTAGAGCCGATATGAGATTACAACAGGACATGAATACTTAATAAATATTATTATCATTTCAAATCTTACAATAAACTTATTACAGTAATATTAAAAAGTTACGTTATTAATTGTTTAGACTTAAGATAGAAGTTTAAGTGGGATCAGTGCAATTTGATACAAGTGACAACTGACTTGATATCAAATGCATGGTATACGACACTCCACCGCCCCTTGTGTAACTCATAAACAAACAATTGAACATTAAAACACTTGTTTACAATTATTATGGTAGCTTTTACACGCGACTTCATTCGCGTGGCATTATGGTAATGATGAATGATCTATAGAATTCGTACCACAGACCAGTTACTATAGGAATCATATTTTTCCCGAATAATAAGCATGTAATATCGGACCGTAAACTATACGTAAAAAATATTTTCAACATATGTATGAAAAACTACAAATCCTGGCAGCCCAAAGATCTAACTTCAAGAAGCTATGCATTTTCTCGGGATTAAAGATTAAACTGACTAACCGGGGATAGAGGAACAGAGCCGTATATCGAGCTACTGTTGGACATAGAATTCTCTAATACCACCGTACGTACACAATTTTCGAAATCTACCACGGAGAACCATGCATATGCATCGTATTTCGGATTAAGCCTGTGCGTATCTGATTTTTATGAGAAATCATCATCTGCGGATGGATACTTTATATTTGCATGTATCGCTTATGTCTGTATACTCTGTACTGTACTGTATCAGCCCACAAACGTCTCACTGCAGGGCACGGGCCTCCTGTAGAGGAGGATTGTCGATTGTAGAATCGAGATTACGATTGAGAGTGGTTAGGCCATATAGTCCACCACGCTGCCCTAGTGCGAATTGGCGGACTTTTACTTACCAAAACAATTATACAAATAGCTATGGTAGGTTTCCTCACGATGTTTTCCTTCACCGTTATATTGCGTGGTGATTGATTATCAATACACACATAACTCCGAAAAGTCAGAGGTGTGCTCTGGGATTTCAATCCGCGACGACCGTGAACATGTAGGCAGCCGCGTCTGGTCCGTTACAAGCAGGCCAGCACGCACTTGTGTATACAGTGTATACTCATGTTCTTACTAATAAAACATCTTTATCTTTGCATATTTACCATGAGGTGCATTGTCACTAGATAGATGATGTAAAAATAACCTTTGTTGCAATATGGCATATAAACGAGATAATGTCGATCACTAACTGCGTAAAAGGACAAACCAATATACCAGCGTTTGTAATATTAGCATGGCACGTGTACTGTCGTGTAATATATCAGTGATATTTGCAACGCATTTCATCACTTGTAATGTTGCATAAATCAGCGGAAGATTCTTAATGATCATAAGCGTTAACGTTACTATCATGTTATTGAAAGTAATGCCAACTTGCATAGATCATTTTTCGAGTAATCTTGAGAATGTATTCATTGTGATTGCAAAATAAAAAGATAGTTGATAAAATATGTTTAAAGTGTACGGCATTTTGTAACACTTTTTAACATAGATATTCGTGGGAAAAGTATGAACAAAGTTCGAGGAGCAAAACCAATCATAGGTCCGATTTTTATGACCTTAAGTTTACTTCAATAACTTTCTTGTCGAAATGACGAGATTGAGTAATAATTCCCTCTGTAAAAACATGTATAAGTGATCAACAAATTATGTTTTGGATCTGAATATCGTGGGGTCGATAAGTCCCCTTCCTTTTCTAATGCCAAATACGGGACATTTTACTTTAAGATCGCGACCATAATTTATACTTGTTTTGTAATTTTTATTACTTTATTTCAATCCAAACAGAAGGCTTGATGGGTCAGGTTACATATTTAAGACATCTAATTATTCTTTTCTTTTCAGAATGATTGTGGTGTTGATCGCGGCATAATGATAAATAGCATAGTGTTACATGAGTAAGTCATAATTTATTGTTAGTCTACCTAGGAACGTGGAACCGTGTGCAAGCGAACAAGTGTCACTCGATGAACATTCATGACTGTTATGTGAACGTGCAGTATTTTGATAATAAAGCATTTTAATATTCTGTCTAGTTTTATTTTATTCCTATCTACAATAGGTCTCAGCCATAATGTCCTCAAAAACTACCTGATTACTGTGCCATTAAAATGGTTTACAAACTTTTCCATCATTTACTGTTGGTAGGTCTTTTATATGTGAGAGGCTGCCTGGGTAGGTACTAGGTACCAATTAAGAAATTCAGAAAAATTGAATAAGGATTTGAATTCAGAACGGAGTTGTCAACAGCTGATGTGTGAAGGATGGCGGAGTCGGAAGATTATTGCGTGCGGTTGTTTAAGTGAAAACGTAAGCATTTTATTATGCCAGCTGTATGTAGTAGGGAGCCCTTAAATTAATGTACAAGATTTTGGAAAAGAATAGAAGAAATATGATCACACAATTGTTGTATTATTTGGAGTTTTCACACGTAGCACATCCCGGGTAAAGCAAGAAAAATGTGTGCTCTAGAGATAAACGATAAGAGCCACTGAGTATTATCATATCTTATTCATTCAGACACTAGACGATGATAAGAATTCTCTTATACAACAAACAAACCACTTGTTTGAAGTTAATAACGACCAACTCTTCCTCATAAATCATATGCATTAAGAGGGTAAATAAATTATTCAAAGCGGTGTGTTAAAGTACTCTATTAATAGTCTACGATGTTTATTTTCCTTAGTCAAACAGATATCGCTATTGTTTTTACGAAGATCCTGGAGCAAACAAAGGTGTCTATGGACTCGAGGCTACGTGTATGGCTGTTGGGACTGCAACCTAATACCGGCTCCAGAATCTCGCGAGGCGCCTCCTAGAGGCTCTCGACACGAGTATTGACGAGTGGAGGCTGCCAAGGAGTGCTAGCTATCTACACTCGAGAGTGTGGATGATAATCTGACTATGCTACTCTGACACAAAGCGGAGGGACAGCGAGGCGAGGGCACTGTCCTCACTCTCGCGCTTGCGTTCCTTCGTGTAGCCTTATGGAGAGTCTGGATGGGACATAAGATTGCAACTAGTGAGGTGTTCAAAAACAAAATACCAAATTCATACAAAAACGAATGAAACACACAAAAAAAAAACAAATAATAGAGAAAACTTTACTCTTAATAATCTTACGACGTTTGGATACTTAATCTTTGGCGTATAGCATTGCAAGCATTCGTTTCTTATGCGTTCAATATCCGTAAACTGTATTCTAATAGAATGTCAAAAATGAGGGTTCAATGCACAAGTTCAATGTATTATAATTGAATCGCAAACAAATACTTAGTACCCACTGGTAGTAACTTCCTCGTTAAACTTTAAACGCTGTATTATTTATATCTACGACGCCCTTTAGAGACAGACATAGATGTTGTGACTCGCAAAATCTTCCGGTTTAAATAGTTTAGTATTCTTTCCTTATAAAGTTTACCTGTAATGTACGCTCCGGATAAAATAACAATGAATAGATACATGTATTAATGGCCAAGCGAAGCTTAATGCTCGCTAACAATAAATGTTTTACCACATGAAAATATTTAGGTATTCTGCTTACATACTTTTACATCTGAAAATCGTGACTGTGCGTTTGCAGATTACCTACACGATAACCCTTTTTTGTATGCAAAGGACATATTTTAAGACCCGAAAAGGATTTTGTGCAAGGATTCACTTTGCTAAAAAATATTGCAATTTTAGCGGAATTTCGAACAGCACTGTACAATTAACATTAAGATATCGATATATCGAGATAGGTTTGTTTCTTTAGATAAAACTAAAGAAACAAACCGTACTATTTTTATTTCTCTGTATTTATTTTCGGTCATAGAACAACCACTGCTGAACATACGCCTCCCCTAAAAATATACGAGTATTTACGTATATTACGTGCGTTTTGTTGGAGACAGCCTGTATCCAGCAATAACTATATCATAGACATATTAAAATTCTCATTGCCAATGAATGCGATGTTTAATAAAAAAAAGTTGTAAATGAAATTGATAATATTCGTTAAAAACTATGTACTTATTACCTTTGTCCTTACATCTCGTTTTGAGGTAGTCAGCGCCGTCGTATATCAACGTAACCAACTGTAAATAATTAAAACAAAATGAAAGTTAAAACTCAACATCGGCTTCGTTAAATCTCTGCCGAAACTTGATCATACCTTTTTGTAGTCCGCTCAACTTTGAAATTTCCGAGAAATGTGAAAGACGAGCGAAATCCATCACTTTTGAAAAATTACTTAAGTATTGTGGCATTCGTTGGAATGGTATCATTAAAATGCTTTATATGTATTTTAAGTTTCCTTGTTCTTTTTATCCATTCAAATATACAAATAGGTTGGTTTATCATAAATCCTCATTTCTGTTTATGAAAAATTTTAATTAGCGGACTTTATGTACGATAGCAGATTTTGGAGATGCAGATTACATTGAACATCATATTATCTGACAGCCACTTTGCAATTCTACAATACGCTGCCTGTGAAACAATAGGTCGCGGTTTCAATCCCCGCAACGAGAGAATTGTTTGTATTATAGAAAACTATTTGTATCTTGGGTATTCTGAAAGTGAAGCCTTTCGTACTTTCTGATATCCAAGACAAAGCTTGTGTGTGTATGCTAAATATTATTGTTATTTTAAAAATCCAAAAATATTGCCATATAGGTAGGCATTTTTCATTTAATTAATGACAAATCGTAATTTGTTCAGACCCACACCCATCACAAACCAGGTAAATAATTATCTGTTATGAATTGGTCGGTTAAAATAAAAAAATATACCAAAACATTTCGGCACATCTATAAAAACCTTTATAAAAGGATTAAACATGAAGTAAAAAAATATTAAGTCAACAATCCATTTGCGGAACAAATGATATAAACAAAAAGTGTCAAACGCTCTCGTGCCATTAAATAAATAAAATAAATAAGTAATTCCGTTCAGAAACACGTATTTGTATGTTAAAACAGAGTGTAGGTAATTGTATCAAAGAAAGTGCAGCAATTTGCGAATCATGGCGTAAAAACACCCGATACAGCTGACCGCGACAAATCTGAAATAATTACTCTTGCAGCGACCTGCTCAACCGCAAAACAACGACCTACTTGCCAAGTTTTCGTGACTTCGTAGTGAACGTTCGGAAATGTTAGTAAGTATCTCAGTTTATCTGCACTCATTATTTTCATATTAGACGCTTTATCTCGTACCTACGTAATGTGCATTCTAACATACATTTTGGATAAAATTTTGTTAAAAAAAACCTTATTTGCGACAATTTCAACCAAATACGATAGGACACCTGAAGAGTACCTACACATTTTGTCGGGTCTTTCACCTAACCAAACGACTACCGGACTGGTACGCGTTAACAGTACACTAACAATAACATAGTCCTACTAGGTAGAAGCGTTGTGCTATCTACGCACATATTCTACCAAGGTGTATAATGTTAATCGTCAATGGTTTTGTCCGTAGTAACTTCATAGACCGGAGCTGCAAGCAACCGGCTCAAATTCCTGCCAACGGATAACTTAATCTTAATTTAATAAACAAAATAACGTAATAAATAAAATTAATATTACTTACTATCCCCCGTTTTGAGATGCATTCGTTAAATTGATTACTACTTGTCTTATGTTTAGTGTACTCACTTTTCACGCCACAAGAAAATATCACTCGGCATTGAATATGCATATACGAGTACATAACTTATCTACATGTATATAAAAAGCTGTGTCACGACTTGCGAGAGCAAATTAATTATCATTCGGAAATGGAGCGTACTACATTGTATAAGAACAAGGAATTTTAACATCACTATTATGTAGTTAACCCAATTTCAAGACATCCATGGACTATTTTCGACGACAATTTTTAAAACTATTTTACACTGTCGGAATATTAGAAGAGGATTTGACCGATATTCATTTAAACGCACTATTAAAATCTTATTTAGTTGTAGCTAGAATATAGGTAGATACGTTTAATGACTATTCACAGGTACCTAATATAAGTACTTATTACCTAAATAAAAGAAATACACCCAACAGTCACATACATAGTTCCGACCCCACGATCTATTAAGTCCTGTGTCGTGGGTATCAGAAGCTACGAGAGACTTTTTGGTCTCTCAAACACCCAGACCCGACACAAATATTTGTGAACCACACAAACATATACCATAGATTCCACCTACACGTTTACTTACCTTCTAAGTAAGATAATAATGAGACGCCTCATTGTATGTATGACTGGGTGTATGACTACGAGCCATGAACGTGCTGAACTAGAATTTGTATCCACGGTATAGGGATAACCAAATCTTCCATCATGTCTTAAGATTGCTATAAACTTTGTGAATTGTGAATGGCACTACTGCAACTTCTGCCTACCCTTCACGGTGATACAGACGTGTGCTTATGGACGTCGGTATTAATTATTATATAAAATTGATGTATCCCAAATTAGAACTCACGGCCATCCATCGAATATGAATCTTATCTAATCCTTACAGGTACGTACAAAAAATATTCATACAAATCTTAAGACGATGCTACCACTTTTTACACCTACTAAAAACAAAAAATATTACATGGGTCCGTCACCAAGGTTAGAAATAATGCTCATTACCATACTCTAAAAACCTATTGATTTTATTCAACAAAGTTCAGTGACACATTGAACAAAATTAAAATACAATCCTGAAGGTCGTATTGAAAATAAAAAAGAGTAATAATTATAAATTATATGCAGACAAAAACTGCCAAACCCTTTTTTATGATGGTCTTCAATCTATATTTTATCTGCTTTTTAAGGATACAAATCTGAGGGCTTATAATATTTGTGGATCAACTATAAATTTTATCTCAAGGATATTGCGATGCAAATCTGGCAAAACAACATGCATTCTTTTGCTTTGGAGCAATGACCGACCCGTAGAGTAAAGTTTTGCTTGCGCCTCCTACACCCCGCTGTTTTCGTATAGGGCTTTTTTGGTGGTAAATGTTGGCAAAAAAAATCAGCACTACTTATTTGCATCAGCCCATATACGTCCCACTGCAGGGCATGAGCCTCCTCTACAATCGAAAGTACTATTGAGAGTGGTTAGGCCATATAGTCGACCACGCTGGCCTAGTGCGGATTGGCGGACTTTACATACTATAGATTTTTTTTGCAAATCGCTATGGTATGCAAGGTTTCCTCACGATGTTTTCCTTCACCGTAGTGCGTGGTGATTGATTATCAATACACACATCACTCCGAAAAGACAGAGGTGTGCGTTGGGATTTGAACATGTTGGCAGCCGCGTTTGGTCCGTTTACCAACAGACCACCACGCACTTATTTAAAACTACTTATTTTAAATCCAATAAAATTCTTGTTCATAAAGAGAGTACCCACTCACCACACGGTAGGCGGCGATTTGGCTTTTCCCCTAGTATGGTAGAAGCCCATAATCGGCGTTGACCGCTTATTAACAAGCAGGCCACTAACCAATGGGTTAAGCAAGCAGCTAAGCAATGGCTTACATATGTAGACAATAAAAAAATCACATTGCCCATAGGCATAATATGCCGCGATGCAAATTTTTTTGTGTACCAAACACTTCTAATTCTTCCATCCACCAATTAAATAGATAAATTATATCATATTATGTACATTTACAATTTTAATAGATACAACATGTATATGCAATCAACAATTAAAACAATAGTCACGCTATCTTTGAATAAAAAATAATTGAATTGATTACAACGTTTAAACATGCATTTTACGGCCAATAAAAAAGTTGCATGCGGCTATATCTTACGCAGTAGTGGAGCTAGTATTTTTTTTATTAGCCTAATTGACAAGACGTACGAGTCGTTTGTTTGATTATAGCGCCATTTACAAGGGGAGAGTATGCGATTATCGCATGACATAACCGCAATAGATTAACGTGTTCTGACAAATGTTTACACGATGCAACTTTTTTATATCCTTACCATAATCGTATTTTCGACGCGAGAAACTCTCCCCGTGTAAATGGGGCTGAAAGCGTCACGCCTGTCCAAAAATAAGAGCAACACTCAAAACTTAATCTTAAGTACTAGGCATTGTCTTAAGAATGTGAGGATTTTAGCCAAAAAAGCGCCTGGCCAGTGCGTCTTGGCGAGTTAAAAATTCTAAAATACAGTCACAGTTACCGGGAGGGACCACGGAGATGTCACTAGGAATTCGCTTCTCAACTTTGTACGATGCAGAGAAAAGTGGCATATTATGAGAGGGGCTTACACCCAGCAGTGGATCATGATAATGCTTTACTAGGCAAGTCACTGCATTGCGTTTATCACCCCAGGATATAAAATGTAATGTATTTTAATACAAATTAATCACGAGCTACAATTTCCTTCAAACCGGAACAAAAAAGTACTTTCACAATGCAGACAGACCGGAAATGCACTTCCGATGTGTTTGTAGATGTTTTCATAAACTTTTAAACCAGTGACTACAATACAATTGCTTAATGCAGTGTATGTGATGGAAACAATGGGAACATTATTTTCCGGCTGGTCATAACCGGAAAGCGGAACTCGATATGCGACACACTTGGATCAATATCGCCTGCCCGATGCACTGAATTATGCATATCATCGTCATTGTAACCATTAGTAAATAAATAAATAAATTAAAAAAATTGTCACTTAATCAAACCAGTACCTATGTATTTAAAATCTATATTTGTATCAGCCCGTATACGTCCCACTGCAGGGCACGGGACTCCTTTACAATCGAGAGTACGATTAAGAGGGGTTAGGATGTATAGTCCGTAGTATTTTAAAAAAGCATATTAACTCTTAATTTAATAAATCACTTTAATTATTATACCATTAAAGACTTTTAACACATGATTTACCATGTACCAGTTTGTTATATTTTCTCTCCAAGCGTTCTCCGGAAGCGAAGACATCAAAGTGATATTAAAACTACTGGGGAAAGAGAGCTAAAATACACTCGCTTAGAAAGTGTACCGTTTGAGACCTAGTTGGGAAATAAGGAAACTCTTCATTCATTCATTTCGTGGAAGCAATGTGCCTAATAGAGTGCATCAGTGTTTCTTCAACCGACGTAAATTACTGCACTTCAAGACGCTGATAACACCAAAACGTTTTTCATGCAAAATGATTAATGTTCATTGAAATAAAACTAGTATTTACGGATTTTATCGCGGTTTAATTTTTACATTTAATAACTTCGCGACGTTTCGGTCACTTTACAGCTTTCGTGGTCGCGGGGCGGACTGAGTCATCCGCTTAGTGACTATTACAATTTAACTAACCTTTACAATTATTAAATTTAAAAAATAATTTCAAAAGGTAGTTGTTTTTTGCGATCCCATCTATGCAGAATTAGCTTACTGTGTCTTGAGGTCTGGCAGTCGGTCTTTTAAATTCCGATTTTAGTAAATGTAGAATTGGATCCCATGCTTGTGCATACTTCAGGCTAATTTCTCTATTGACAGTTACTTTTCACAGACATTGCCTTTTTTAAAATCCAAAACAGCTGTAGTAATGCATAATTTTCACACATGGACTTAGAGAAGGTTTGATTTATTTCTCCTATTAATTGGTATTATATATTCTCCTAGTAATGTATATCTTCCTCTTTTTTTATTACTAAATTCCATGAAAATAATATATCAGACAATCTACGTATTACAATTAACATTATTATTTAAATGCATCTAATAATTACCATAAAAAAATTAACATAATTACTTCAATTAGTTTTGACTTCCATTACTTATACATTACACGTGACATTGAATATAATTATAATTAGTAATTAATATATGTATATATATTATAATAATAGATACAGATATGCAAAGAGACGTCTTGATTAATTCGTATTACAAGCTAAGTCGTAACACTTGCCACTTAGGTATCATTTAATATTGCAAAATGTCCTGCAACAAGTACGTAAAGTATTGAAAAAACAATAGATTAAATTAGACTGCCTCGGTGGCGTAGTTGTATTAAGATATGATTGCAAAACTGAGGTCTCGGGTTCGAATCCCGGGTCGGGCAAAGTGATATTGGATTTTTCTATTCATTATCAGCCCGGAGTCAGGAATTTGTGCCCGATATAGTGATAGGCTCGCCCCCTATCACATCATGGGACGGAAAATACAAAGCGAAAGGAGGGTGTCTAGTTTGCACCTCTGCCTATCCCTTCTGGGAAGAAGGCGTGTGTTTATGTATGTATGTAATAGATTAAATTAGATAAAATTTAATAATAACTCCGTTTTATATTTTTTTCGTCTTAAAATAGTTATGATGAATGATGACGATGTTTTTTAATGATATTTCTATGAGTTAATGTTTAAGTGCTCGATTTCCTGTGGTAACGAACCAGACGCGGCTGCCTACATATTCACGGTGGTCGCGGGTTCAGATCCCAGGGCACACCTCTGACTTTTCGGAGTCATGTGTGTATTGATAGCGTTAATCACCACGCACGATAACGACGAAGGAAAACATCGTGAGGAAACCCGCAAACCATAGCGATTTGTAAAAATTTATATGGTATGTTAAGTCCGCCAACTCGTACTAGGTCAGCGTGGTGGACTAAATTGACTAACCCCTCTTAATCGTGCTCTCGGTTATGGAGCAGGCCAGTGCCCTGCAGTGGGACGTATCTAGGCTAATACAGTACAATGATTTTTAGAGTTAATTCATACGCTGGAGAAAATTGGACACGCTATTACAGAAGTGGCACTACTGGTGTATGTGTTACATGTAGGTAGGCTATTACAGAAGTGGCACATAAACCAGTAGTGGTTTATGTGTTCATGCTGATATTTCTATGAAATAACTTCTAAGCGCATCAGCGGCTCGGGAAGTTATTGGCAATCAACAGTCAGCCTCGGCACTTGCAGTAATTTGAAAAAGCACTATTTTTCTTCCTCGAATGTTTCTCTGTTGCAGTGTTTAAAATGTTCCATGACTCATCATTAATTTGGCCTTAAATTTCAATATTAATGTCAATGAAATATTGAGGTTAATACGATGCGATAACAATATAATATGCGAACTCATTACGCGCGCACCGACCTCGTCTAGGAAGTAGGATAGATTATAGATATTTATCTCCCCCCTTATCCCAGTAGGTGGTGTCAGATAACAAGGAAACGTTTAATCGAGATAAATAAACAAACTCGACCTACTAGCATAGTACATAAGCAATCGTGATATTTATAGACCTTACATCGTGAGGAAACCTGCATACCATAGCGATTTGTATAAATTTCTATGGTATGTAAAAGTCCGCCAACCCGCACTGGGCCAGCGTGGTGGACTATATGGCCTAACCACTCTCAATCGTACTCTCGATTGTAGAGGAGGCTCGTGCCCTGCAGTGGGTCGTGTATGGGCTGATACAGTATAGACCTTACTTCAACACATCAAGTGACAAGTGCCGAAAAGAATACGCAGACTTATCCAAATTTCGTGCTTCTAGTATAACTATGTACCTACAATTGCCAGGATCACTGTGATGAAATTTACTCTGAATACGAAATTTCAACACAAATATCTCCACAGATGAAATATTGTTTTAATATACAATATCGTCTTGCAGAAATATCTACTTCATCCTTTTATTAACTGCAAAATCATCAGAATAGTGGTTCCCAAAGTTGGCTGGGCTCTCAAAACTCTCTAAAAAAACCCAGCCAATTTGGGGACTCACCTTTCGCACGTAACGGGGGAATAAAAGTATGGGTATACCAACATTTACTAATAAAAAAAATTTTTTAAACTTAAATACCTACATAAACTGTGATTTTAAAGAAAAGACTGTCTCGCGACCCATAATTTGGGAAGCGTTGCATTAGATAGAATGCGCACACGCATACAACGCCTCTGTCGAATAAATAAAGAACTAAAACATTTCCCAGCTGTTTAATTATCCGTTATCGTATTTGGTTTAAAACATATTTTTTTCACACACAATAACGTAAAACAAATATCCATAAACTAAAGACATATTTATCTATATGACAGGAACCCAAAACCTTATAATTGAAACATGAAAAGGCATCAAATTAGCCACTACGCCAATCAGTCGTCAAACGAAACCAAACAAATAGAAATAAGGTCACAAGAACAATTATAAGTACTTTGTTCTACTTTGTCTTCGCTTCTATTTCCTATTTATTTCTGAGTATTCCTCGACATAGTAACAATGGAGCACATTAATATTAATATTGTTTTTAAATTCGTTTGACCTGTATGTCATTGTTCAAGAATACTTTTTGGTGGAAAAATCACATGGTATTTTATTATCACCATAGTATCTTTTCTTCGACATAGCATAAAAAATATTTTTTTTGCGTTCCTGTACTGATAATTTCAGTTAAGGAATGAAAAGAATGGCGTAAGTACCTACTTACTTCGAAATCACCTAAATGTTGTTCCAAAGAATAATTACCTACATTTATTTTACAAAATTGGTGACAACAATTTAGGAATTTTAACAATGCCGTCAGATAATTAATACTCTGAAAATTAGCATATTATATATAATAATCAATGGACATTTACCCTATCTGCCCACATTTGTACGCTGAAAATAGTCGGCGGTACGCTCAGTCTACCGACTTGCGGCACGGCCAGTACTCCGCTCGCCTCGGGCCGCGCCACAGTGCAGCGCCGCAATGCGCTCCTTACTCGCAATCACCGCACTTTTCGCGCTCGCACACGATGTCTATTCCGCGAGAATACTCGGCCTGTTCCCACACACAGGCAAGAGCCATCAAATGGTATTCGATCCCCTACTCAGACGACTAGCAGAACGAGGACACGATGTCACAGTGGTCTCATTCTTCCCCGTCAAAAATCCACCAGCAAACTACACCGAAATCAGCCTGCAAGGGCTCGCAAGTCTGGGTTTGGAAGTCATAGATTTAAATGTATACGAGAATCCCAACAAACTACTACGCTTTATAGGACTGGAGAAAATTGTGAGGCAGATTTTCGATTTCCAACCGCTCGCTGACATGGCTATCAACGTCTGCTCCAAATTGGTCAGTTTCAAACCGCTGGCGGACGCACTGAAGAAGGAGTACGATTTGGTAATAGTGGAGAGCTTCAACAGTGACTGTATGATCGGGTTAGCTCACGCGTATGGCCAGAAAGCGCCTTTTATCTACTTGGCATCGAGTGGACTAATGCAGTGGGCACCATCGCGTATCGGTGTCAGCGACAACCCATCATACGTGCCAATTGTCAGTTCAGATTTCACAAACCCAATGACATTTTTGCAGAGGCTTGAAAACACCTTCCTTAATATCTACTACAAGATTTGGTATCGGTATGCGATCCAGTTGAAAGAAAAGGAGATTATTGAGAAGCATTTTGGAAGGAGAATTACGGATTTGCAAGATTTGGGGAAGAATGTATCTGCTATACTAGTGAACGCGTATCATAGTTTGTATGGAGTGAAGCCGTTACTGCCGGGTGTGGTAGAAGTGGGGGGCCTGCATTTAGATCACACCAGGAAGCCGATTCCTCACGTAAGTACTCTGTACCTGTTAATTAATAACTAAACTAAACACTCGGTATTATTGTGATATAGAGAATTTATAACATAGCGTAGGTAACCATTTCTGCGTTTTTATCACTTTAAATAAGTCACTTGAAAACAATATATATATAATTACAATTATCTAGTGTTAAAATTCACATGAAATTTTAACCATAGTGTGTTTTTCCTTGGGTAGATAAGAATTTTCATTGAAGAAAATGAATAATTTTCGGTATAATTTCTCAAAGTTGGGTAGACGTATAGGCGGTGCATGGTTGTAATGAAAATAAAATCTTAAATATATAAAATTAAATTATAAAAAAATAATTAATAGGCGCAATAAACGAATATAAGACACAGCATATCGTATCAAACAAAATAATAATATAAAGTAAGCCTTTCTATTTGCAATAACGATAGAAAATGTAAATAATATGTATATTAAACTTCAAATACGAAACTAATAATTTAGTACATAGCTTATGAGACGGAAGTTCAATATTTATTTGAACTATAACATTTGAAGTTATCATCAGCTTATTAGTTATCACAAGCCTGGACATACAATATAATATCGATAATAGAACAACCGGCATGTGTGACGATGTAAATTAATTAAAATATAGTACTTATTGCACTACTTCGACATACCAGCATCAATAAAAAATAAATAATTTAGTATCATAAAATAAATAAATACACCCAACAGTTACATACATAGTCCTGCCCCACACTAAATCATGTCGTGTCATGGGTATCAGAAACAGCGAGATTTTTCGGTCTCACAAACAGCCAGACCCGAAACAAATATCTGTTGATCACACAAACATTTGTCTCAGTGCGGGGATCGAATGCGCAGCCTCTCGTTTCACAACCGACTGCGACATGGAGGCTGTCGAATTACGGTTGAACGCAAGGATGTTTAATTGAATATAATAATCTACATAAAGTGCAATTTACTTTGATATGTAAAAAAAATATTCGAACAAATTCAGAACCATTTTTTTTTGCAGTCGGTTAAAAAATAGTTACACGAAGTACCCTCGTTGTTTTGTCTGAAGAAATATTGTGAAATATTTTGTCTGCCAACCCGTCACTCAAATTATGTTTGCATAACGGCTTCGTGGCTCAGCGAGCAAGAAACCACTTGTAAAATGAGAGATTGCGGGTTTAATCCACGTGCAGATTTTTTCTACAAATATTTGTTTCAGATTATATATTGAGGTATTGAACAGGTTTTCATAGTGTCTGAAATTTACGATACAAGGGTTGCATCTTAATACACTGTATTCATCAACTTTTAATAGTCCCTTGCTCTACAACAACAACAACCAACAAGAGCCTTGTTCTACAGTAACAACCGAGAATACGATTGAGAGAGCTTAAGCCACAGTAGACAACACTAGCATAGTGAAAATTGGCGGACTTTACACACCAAATAAATTCTGGTTGAGATTTATATGGTAAATTTCCTCGCGATGATTTCCTTCATTGTTAAAATGCGTGGTAATCGACTATTAACCTTTTAACTTAGTATAGGAACAGTATAATTAAAACAGCTTTGACAGCTTTCTTGGCGTAGTTGGTTAGACGCCGGCTGTGAAACGAGAGGCCGCGGGTTCGATGATCGATCCCCGCACCGAGACAAATGTTTGTGAGGCCCACAAGTATTTGTCTCGGGTCTCGTAGCTTCTGATACCCGCGACACAAGACTTAATTGATCTTAATGTGGGGTCAGGGGGGTTACTCTACGATCCGAAACAAAACTCGAATGTTCGAATGTACGATGTCAGCAGTACGTTTTAAATGGTCCACTTCTAAAAATCAACACTATTCTCTATGATACTTATCATTCCCACCGGACTAAGTCGGAAGTTAGGACGTACTTTAGAGGATTCGAACATTCTGTGGAGTACCTAGGCACATTCGTACAGATTTACCTGCGACGTCCGAAGTTTCGAGTTTCGTTTCGGATCATAGAGTAACACCCCTGATCACTCAGAACTATGTATGTGACTGTTGGATGTATTTATTTATTGAATTAAGTGTCACTCACAAGTAAGCACTTTGTGCTTGGAAGATAACTTCCCTCCCTCAAATATCTGAGTAGGTCATGACGTTCGCGACATAAATCCATTTTTATTTGCAAACAAAGTAATAAATGATAAGTAACTATGTGAGAATTAATTATTTAATAACAAGAAAAATAGTAATAAATTCAGTGTAATAAATAATTCACGTTTTGTCTCAGAACGTGAATTTTATGAATCGTTATTAAATACGGTTCACAGACCATAATATTATAGCTCTATGCAAATTGAAAAGTTATTGTTTGTTATGTAAAAAATCAAGGAATTGTTCCATTTCCTTGTTGATTTTTGTATCTCAGGCAACATAATATTGCGACATCAATATTAATATACATAAAGCAGTCTCGCAAAGTTCTATTGAATGAGACGAGGCAACCGATTGTGCAAAATTCACATTTTATACATCATCATCATCAGCCTTTTATTGTCCACTGCTGGACATAGGCCTCCTCCAAATTGTGTCATTTCACCCTGACTTCGGCTTGTCGCATTCAACATTTGCCAGCGACCTTTCGCAAATCGTCACTCCACCTAGCTGGAGGGAGATTTTATACATAATAATCAACATTTTTTACGATTTCTTCCAATTAATAATTTCCGCATGGACGGACATTAAGATAACATACTGCAAATCATGCAGGCAAGTGGAAATTAACTTACCGCGTTGATAAAGCGGGCACTACAGTTACACGATTGCAAGTACCTACAAAATGAGAAAATAGCTATTCATATTGAAACGGGAAAGTCACGACTTCTTTCATAAGCACAGTATAGGTTCATGCAAGTCATGGCTGCAGACAGCTTCCAAGATGACGCATTCCATGAGGAAGGCCTATGGAATATGTTTAGCATCTGAACCTAAAATGGACGGAAATTATCATGATAAAATACCTAGGTACACTAAAATTACAACAACAGTAGTAACGGACTTCATCACTACACAAACAAATGAAATATATACCACTATGCTAAGTAAATATCCTTCAAATTGCTTTCAAAGAACGTAGTTTTAACTTCTAAAATATGTAAATGTGTTTGAAGATAATTGAAATTAACATAATTATCTTTGTCTCGACTGATCGACTGAAACAAATTCTTTTGTCACGTTCGAAACTCTCTGGAATGCCATAAACAAATGACTGCAAATGTCCAATAATGCTACATAGTTTCTTGACGCGCTATTGTTTCTGGTACTTATATACTATGCATTATGTAAAATTATCGCTTAAATGGACATTGGTTTGTGTTGTAAATAAGGTGGTGAATTTAAAAAAAAATCATTGTATGTCAGTTCTTGTCGACTCGTTTTGGTTCCTAAAACGTTAGGGCTTAATTATCTTCAGAATATACAATCAATTTCTAATGTTTTCAGAAAGACTACTTCGTAATACTGATTATAATAACACTAATCAGTTGCAGTTATACAATTATTTTGTGTTATTTGTTTATTATTTAACTAGTAGCGTTAATAAAGTCATAAACTGATTGTTACAGAAGGCTTTTGAAATTATTGTTGTAATTTATTAGTAACTAATTGTAGTTTTAATGAGAAAGTTAGCTTACTTAAGAAGAACAAAATTATGAAACGGATGATCTCGGGCTCGAATCGACTCGACTAAAACTAAGCTAAGAGCGATAATCTTTGCTTAAATTCCAAGTTACCGAAATAAACATTAAACTGTTTATAATTTCCTGGCATATATTAAAAACAAATAGGTTCTGTTTAATTATAGTAGTCGATAAGAGCTCCGTTATCAACAATTCAACATTACGCGGTCAATATACATACTTATTACTTGTGGTCATGCTTCGACCATTACTAGCTGCATTATAAATCTATAAATATGAAAAAAATATACAGGGTATATCAAGACTGCTACCGACAACGAAGCCGGGTGGTAGTTTCAGTGACTACAGACACGATGTATCTAAAAATTTTGCAAAAAAATGCGACAATTTTTTTTTGTAATGTTTTAAATATCATTGTGTTTGGGTGGTAAATCTATAGTTTTTGCTAAAATCATAATTTAAAGCCTTGCGTATTATGGCGCCTCGAAAATAAAATGGTGTACATTATTTTTTTTAACAAAATGTATGTATTTGCCACCCAAATACGATGATAGGAAAAACATAAAAAACCACAGTAGGATATCGCTGTTTCTGCAAAAATTTTAGTTGCATTGTGTCACTAAAACTACGACCTAGCTTCGTTTTCGGTAGCAGTCTTGATATACCCTTTACTTGGGTAGCGGTATTTTAACTTATTTTATGTCCCCCCTTTTACTTTTCATTGCGAGTGATGGACTATGGGAGGTCATTAACACGCGCAATGTCGTATTTACATTCAACAAGTCGCTAACAAACGTCACACACAATTATGCGATTTTTTTAAAGTATTTCACTGTTGTTTATTAGTTTTTGTGTATAATTGTATTATTTCGACTGTCTCCGTGGCGCAGTTGGCTAGACGCCGGCTGTGACACGAAAGGCCGCGCATTCGATCACTGCACCGAGAAAAATGTTTGTGTGATCCAGAAGTATTTATCTCGGTTCTGGGTGTTTGCGAGACCGAAAAGTCTGGCGTAGTTCCTGATACCCACGACACAAGACTCGATCTCAGTGTGGGTCTGGACTATGTGTGTGACTGTTGGAAGTATTTATTTATATGAACTCGGTATTAAACTCATTCAACCTTCAATATCAAATAGGCGTGTGATTAATTAGATATTTAATCAACTAGTTCTTCAGAATATACAACATAAACAGCCATGGCGGGTAATATAAGAAAGTACACTTTCGCGGAGATTTCTAATATAGTGTGTCGCTAAGGAATCCTAGTTTAGAAGCCCTAAGAGTCGGTCAACGAGTGTACATACACAGGACCGGATTGAGGTAGAAGAACTTTTAAAAATATCGATTAGGTACAATAGTTAGCGTAGAAAAACTACCCAAATTCATGAAAAACATGCCAAACATGCAACAGACATGCCGTTTTTCTGTGTAATCAACTACAAATACTTAAGACATAATAAACAAAAAACTCAAAAACAAAAAACAATATAGTTGTTGTTCAAAACCGTTCGCAACTATTTCATCTCTCACTTCCTAATATGATTTTAAAATAATAACTAATTACTGTAACTATAATTTAACCGTATACGAGTAATTTCTAATTACCCTATCAAAGTATGAAACTATTTCAACTGACTATTTGCTTAGAAAATTATACCTATATAGCCGTGTTATCAATTGCTAACACAAATCGTAACGCTATCGTAATATAATGCCTATTATAGACAGTGATTAAAACGTTGATAAGAAAACGTGCATATTATTTTAAATAAAACTAAATATTTATATTACAAACTGAGTTACAATAGCAAGGTGTTAACCAGCAGGGTTTCTATGTAGGCCATTTTTCATGTATTGTATTTCTATGTGGATTTCACATACAAATATTGATTGATTTATGTTTTGAACCCGTATCCTTCCTTCCTTCTACTTAGTGTTATCCTGGCCGGTGCCAGGGTCCGCCTTCCGGCTGAGTCTCTACCATCTCGCCCGTGCTTGGGCATCATCAATAGTAAGGCCATTGACTCTCATATCTTCCTTGACAACATCTAGCCAGCGGCTCTTTGGTCTACCTCTCGGTCCATGTTCAGGAATGTTAAGGCTCAGGCACACATTGCCGACGGTACTTCTTTATTTTTTTAGGATGTGACCATACCGTTTGAAGCGGCACTCTTGGAGTTTATCTGCCACATCACGAACACCAAGATGCGTTTAAAACCCCTGTATAGGTAAAAAATAAATTATGGCCGTGGTATAGAGGACCATGCAACATTTATAACCTAGTGGCCTCCGAAGCGATAAAAAAAACATTGGGGCCCAAATCACCCTGTTGCTAATTCTAAATCCGTACCAGTATAAAGGTACCTATAGTTAACCACGCGGGTGGCGTCGAGTCCAGTGACCGATAAAACTGAGCGACATGCGCCAGTGGCACATGTTGGATATCTTTAAACGTGTAAAGGGCAAGCTCGCTGTGGAATTGGGTCGCGGGTTCTATTCCTGCTCCCGGACGTATATTTGCCGTAGCTTATTTTGAGATATCAGGCCTGGGGTTTATAATTAGGGTTGTGATTTAATGGCTATATGTTAAACCATACCTAGTAAGATCCATTTCGTATCCATTTATATTAAGCAATTTATGTATTTTTCTGTACCGGGCGACATAATCGCATTAGCGACAAAGCCCTTTTTATATTAATAAAAAAAAAAGATCCATCTCTTAACAGTGAATACTATATTAGTACTATAGTAATTCCTAGGTTTAGCGTATACTTTACCATCATAGTTAACAGGCTATATGAATAAAAAGTAAATATAATATCTTCTAAAATCTAAGTAAGTAATAAATTATTTTATGACTTATTCAATGACAAGACCGAGATGTTTGGCGCTTACTTGGGGAAGTATACGTCCAAGAATAAATCTTCAATGTAATAATTTACAATTTCCATCAGCTTCTAATTAACATAAAGTATAGTATTAACGATGACAAAATACACCGGCGTACCGCAATGCCTAACTGTGCCACGAACTATCATATCAGAACTCTATACTTCAGAGAACAGACAAATTGAAACCGCAGTAATGTACACGAAAACAGATAATATTCACGCATAGTTGCCAACAATCTGCGTGTAAATACGAATGTTTCTCAAAATAGTCCACATGTAACAATGTTGTACATGCCTCAAAACTTCCACGTGTAAAAGATTTGATGTTGTGTATCATTGCCTTAGTGTTTTTTTCCAGGGCACACCTCTGACTTTTCGGAGTTATGTGTGTATTGATAGTCAATCACCACGCACTTTAACGGTGAAGGAAAACATCGTGAGGAAACCTGCATACCGTAGCGATTTAAAAAAAATTCTACGGTGTGTAAGTCCGCCAACCCGCACTAGGCCAGCGTGGTGGACTATATGGCCTAACCACTCTCAATCGTACTCTCGATTGTAGAGGAGGCCCGTGCCCTGCAGTGGGTCGTATATGGGCTGATACAATAAGTGTTTTTTTCTCTTTTTTTATTGCAATGTATGGCGAAACAAGCATGCTATTCGCCTGATGGCAAGCGATACGACCACATGGACAGTAGCATAACCAAACACCATGAATTACAAAGTAGTGCTTGGCATTCCACTGCGCTCGCCATCGTGAGACATAAGATGTTAAGTCTCATTATATCGAGTAGTTAATCTGGCCACAATGTCCATATTACAATGTAATAGCTTAATTCTATTCTCTTTCACTTCCAGTGCTTGTATCAGCACAATTAGCACCGTAAACAGGATTTCCAGTGTTTTAAGATTTCTAAGGCGATATGACCCACACGGAAACCAAAACCAGGGCTGCAGTGCCCATTCATTTCAACTAAATTGGGGGGTCGACCACCCACACCGACCCTAGCTCCGCCACTGCCTATACCATTGCCTCATCTTCCATTCTCGATCGGTCTTGTTCATGTATGTCTTGGAAAGATATTCCGCATTTGACAATCCATCGCATAATGATCAACAAGCGATTTGTGAAATAAAATAATTTCATAAATAATAAAATACTTGTAAATGGGGCTTTTACATGGGAAGAGTTTCTCGCGACGAGAATCGTACGCGATTATCGCATGACGTAGCCGCCATAAATTATCGTGTTCTGACAAATGTTTACACGATTCAATTTCGAGGCGAGAAACTCGTGTAAATTGCGCTTAAGGATCCCTGTGTTGTTTCATGTTAATTCACGTAATTCCATGTCACCTACATAATCATCTGAGGAACGCTTTATAAACCAATTTTTCGACAACTATTACCCTGTATAATCTTGGGTATTCCAAAAGTAACGCCCTAATTACGTAATTGGTGATGCAAATTTTTCCTGTTTTTAGAATTCTATACATTAATTGAGAATTGGAAAATGTATAAATAATTTACTTTATCAAGCACCTACGATTTAATTTACATTGTAATAAATAATGCTGAAGAGTTTGTTTCGACGCGATAATCTGAGTTACTCCTTTTGGAAAATTCTTTTAGTGTTGGTTAGTCCACTTATCGACTGAAGGCTGTGGTGTACTTTTCATCCGGAGAAAATATTAGCGGGGCTTTTATCCCGAAACCTTGTTCACAGAGGCGAAGTCGCGACCAATACTAGTAATACATACATGTCTTACTTATTAGGGTATTTGACTTTATTTTTTATGTATTTATCAAAAGGTATCCCATACCCAAAATGTAATAAAAAATATTGTAAATCTATTCAGAATTAAATAAATTCGAAACGCTTCAAATATTGCAGGGGGGTAAAAACGAAAGGGATGCAAAAAAAACAGTGATGTCACTTATTAATATGCATTACAGTGTGCGCGTGTGAAAGAGACGGTAAGATGTCCCAACTTCGCCCCCACTCTTTTTTTAAATATTAATCGTGGCTTCATTTTACAAGCTACTTTAATGCTGTTTTCACAGAAAAGTTTTATTTTAATGGTATTCGTGTTTAAAAAATATTGAAAAAAAAACGATCATAGTTAAATACTTAGTATTAGAATTCTACCTATATAACGCTGAAAACGTTTCTCGCACAGTTTCTTCGTACCAACAATTGAGTCCAGAGGCGATGATGATTAAAGATCATTTGAAATAGATAAAATACTTAATATATTTAAAATTATTCATACATTTACTTTGACCTTTATGCATTAATTACTTTGAACAGTAAAAAAACACATTCTCAAGACATACAAAGTGACTTTTTATATTACAATAAAAATATGATGTGGGTATTCATATTTTCTAGACGTAGGTATCGTCGATAAAACAAACAAAATTATATTAAATAAGTTGCTTCTCAAGCGTAAGTTATTATAGAGTCAAATTTGCAAGATTAAAAAGTTAATTTGATTTACAAAGTGCTTTTAATTTGCAATGATAATTAAATTAAATACAACATTACAATTCAAATATAAGTAATCAAACAAATATACGAGTACAAACAATTTGCAATGCGTTGCAAACTAATACAAGATTTTATATTTCATGCAAATATATTTTGGCGGGTTAAGTTCGTATGTTCTATGAGTTGGCGTGTCGAAAAATTAGGAACTATAAATAAAAGTAAAATATATCTGGCTAACGCATTGTTTGAGGTTTGCTTTCTTAATATAAGCAACGAGCATTTATAGGGCCTCATTCACCACCCTCAAGTAAATCTTCAAGTAGTCTAGTCATCAAATAAGTAACCCGTAACATCACGTGTCGATTTCACGACGATCCAGTAACACTAATCCTATGATTACACTAATCAGTACCTTACTGGCCACATCATCCGTCAATTAGCGTATTAACTCGGTGGTTAAAATAATGTTCAAATCTCAACCTCCTTTATATTTTTTTAAGAAAAAAAATACGTTGAAGTGCAACGGGTTGCAGGGCGGAGACATTTGACCAATGATTAAAAAATGTAATATATAAAGAAATTTAATCATTGCATTTAACGTGATATTGAACGAATCATTCGTTCAATTTCTTATGTCATTCACTTAACCAGCACGTTGTTAGTCGATACTTTGTTTTCACTTGAGAATTCGACGAAAGATACTCGGCACTTTTACTCGGGAATTAACGTTAATCAAAAACTAACTAATCAACAGTTTACACAAATATGGTGAATGCGGCCCTCAATGTGATAGAAAAAACATGTCTAATCTAATAAATTATGAAGACAGAACTATTGCTATTATTACTTTGCACAACAGCGCTTTCGGGCGACAGAAGATCGTAGACGACCTATAGGTATTTGGTACTTATTTATACAATTATTGCCAGCTGGCAATAACAAAACACCTACTATTTTGCATGTGTCACCACTTTATATAGTATCCCCTTGGAAGGGATATTATAACAATACATATTAGGTACTTTAATATTCCATTATATTTCCATGAGTATCGTATACTAATTAAGATGGGTCAATTATTTGTAATTTAATTTATCAAAAATGGTTAGACAGATGATGTGTAACACGCACTTAACGATGAAGAAAAACATCAAGACGAATATGTGAAATCCGTCGACTCGAACTAGGCCATCGTGATGGATTACGGCCTAAACCCTCACGATCGAATTCTCGGTGGTAGAGGAGTTATGTGTTCTACTGCGGACTGCGGAAAAGCCGCCAATATATTTCCTAAACATTAGTTACAAATGGTATTGTCTTTGTATGCACGTGTTCTATTTTCCTTGTGGTTAGCTGTCAAGTTATTAGCATAAATCTATTTTAATCAGCCATTTATGTTCAGGAGTCGTTGCTCTTTGTTCTGGATCGTCAACAATAATATAAAACGATGTTTCTCTCATTTGTTTCTTGTCATTGAGTTAATTACTGTGAAGAGATTGTCAATGGAGATAAAACAGTTCCTTGTACATACTTCAGTTGCGGCTTTATGGCTTAATAACACCTTATTTTCACATGGTGTGTAATAAGTATAATGCGTGGTTCTTTGCCATACGCGGCTGCCCATTGCTCACGGTGGTCGCAGGTTCAAATCCCAGGGCACACCTCTGACTTTTCGGAATCATGTATGTATTGAGAGTCAATCACCGCGCACTATAACAGTTAATGAAAATATCGTGAGGGTACCTGCATACCATAGCGATTTGTAAGAATATCTATGGTACGTAAAGTCCGCCTACCCCCACTAGACCAGCGTGGTGAAATATATTATGGCCTAATCGCTCTCAATCGTAGCAGTCCTGCAGTGGGACGTATATGGGCTGTTAAGCCCCATCTACACGGGGAGAGTTTCTCGCCTCGAAGATACGATTATCGTAAAGATATAAAAAAGTTGCATCGTGTAAACGTTTGTCAGAACACGATAATTTTATGGCGGTTATGTCATGCGATAATCGCATACGATTCTCGCCGCGAGAAACTCTATCCGTGTAAATTGGGCTTAACAGATACCGAGGAAAGACAGCACTGAATACGTAGTAATAAAAGGGATAAAAATTAAAAATAGAAATTGCGATAAGGTTGCAGTCTTTTGTTGTATACGTTTTATTCTCAGT
The DNA here is from genome assembly GCA_033459515.1 of Theretra japonica. Lineage (NCBI taxonomy): Eukaryota > Metazoa > Arthropoda > Insecta > Lepidoptera > Sphingidae > Theretra > Theretra japonica. Next base: position 2,813,791 of record CM065938.1, on the reverse strand, counting down.
CTTCATTGCAACCAGCGACTTACTGCAACCTTCGTTAGGTTGACGCTACGCTTGCTGATATGTGGCCTCTAGAACCTGTAACTTTACTCAATTGTTATTTAACTAGGCTAAATTGGTAAATTAAACTGGCACTGAGAGCCCAACTTATTGTGATCTATTGCTTCAATAGACACTGTCGATTATTAATGATTGTATAGACCAAAGATCACCACGTAGATACCTACTCATACTAATATCTGTACGAATTCTTCTTAAATATATTTTCTAGAATGATAAAATTAACAATGAACCTGTAAATGTAATATTATACACCTTTATTGTAATCAAAATCAAATCAAAAGGCGTGTCATTTATTCACTTTGTGAGATCTTTTGAATCGTCCATGAATAGTGAATACTACCACTGCTTCAGAAGGGGTTGTACGAGTAGCTGTGAACACAAAACAGAACCAGAAACTCATTAGAAACACTAAATGGCATAATTATTTTTTGTTGTCTTTTTCTGTTTAAAAATGTACAGAGAATGTATTTCATGTCGGTTTATTTATGAACGAATAATAATAATAATAACTTTTTATTCATATCAATTAGAGATGTACAATCATTCACAAATCTATTGGCCACAAACTAGGCAAGCCTGTATTTTGGGAAACAGAAACAAAAACACAACACAATTAGGTCACGATGGCGAGATTTACGCGTTTTATGCATTGTTATCACTATAGGCATGGATACCACCATCCTACCTACATACACATATTGATGACATATTTCCACCAATGATTTCAACGTGGTCTGAATAAAAAAATATTTAAGGAAGATGTTAGGACCTCCAAAGATTGGGGTCAACGAACCCTTGTTAAATCTTGTTTACAAATCACAGTGTTTTTACCACGTTTTAAACTGGCCATTTTGTACATATTTTGATGTATTTTTGCCATTACTCGTCTTGTTATCATACATTGTTTTAAAAGGAGAGTCGTTATGTCAACAAAGTAGCTAAATCACTTTAAGACAAACATTTATTACCTACCTAAAGTTATTTAAATATTTTTTACGTCTTTTTTTTACCTAAGAAAATAAAATATGCCGTTCCGTTTTACGTCATTTGTTTGCAATTTTGTTTGATATTTTTTTATCGAAAAGTACAATAATTTAAAAAGAAATAAAATAAACATGTTAATTCAATTTGCTGTTTTCGGTTTTTCTTTAAAATAATTAGGCAATTAAAAATTGATTACATTTTTCACAGACGAGACAACCTGGTTAATGTATCATGCACTTACTTAAATACTCTATTAAACAAAATTAACTATTTTTTCATTTGTTTCAGTACATGGAGAAATTCCTGAACGAGTCAGATCATGGCGTAGTGCTCCTGAGTTTTGGATCGCTGATCAAAACGGCGACTATACCAAAATACAAGGAGGAGATGATCATCAACGCGTTGTCGAAGATAAAACAAAGGGTTATATGGAAGTACGAGGAGAGCGATGAAGAAGGAACCCTAACAGGCAACATTTTGAAAGTCAGGTGGTTGCCGCAATACGATCTCTTACGTGAGTAACCTTTTTTATACAACTGAGGTGGAAAACGAGATTACGGCCGACTTAAGCAGCAGGCAGTTACCGTAGCCTACGGACGTCTGGAAAACTAGAGGTGTAATTCGCGCGTAGCTGACCTTGTGACTAACTTCATTTAAGATATTGATTTCATCATCAACATTACCCTACTAAAACATCCCAATGCTGGACAAAGGCAAAGATGAAGACAATTGAATAAGAAAGACTATTTGCAAGGCATGGAACTCGATCTTGGGTTTCTATTTTGTAACTTTCAACCTCATACAATCGTTCTAGGACCATTGTTACTTACCAAACTTCCGGGGCTCCTATGTGATAAAATAATAAAACATATTAAGCCCAATAGAACAAATAATAATTTAAAAATAAATACAGCAGGTAATTCTATTACTCAAGATTTGTTTTTTTACGCGATAAAAACGTCTGGCGAAATCGTAACCAGTCAAATTATGTCAAGGTTACGATGATAAGATACTCTGAATGAAACGTGCGATAGTATATATATTCAGTTTCATAAAATTACACGCAACGGAAAAAACTAATTATGAAAATTCATAATCATGATCAATTTTTATCACATTAATCCTGAAACGACGCAATCAGGTATGGCAAACATTTTTTTTATAATTTATTGGATTGGTAGCGTTTTAATTGTATAGTAAAAATATCTTTATCAGGCAATAAATCTTTTTATTGTATTAGACATTAAATTAGTAAAAATGCTGGATATATAATCGTATCTATATGCGTCTTCAACTTCGCCCTAAATAATATTATGAAAAAAAAAACTTAAATTTACAGGCTGCAGGTACAATTTCCCGCATAAAATAGGTACGCGAATTAAAGGCATTTAAAAACTATAAAATGTCGCATAAATATTCAATAAAACTAATTGAGCAACGCACTGATAGTACACGTGCTAAACTAAACCTTACTCCAGATATCCAATTCAAAATAAACGAATTCCTGAATATAATTCAACTGCTATTTGAGTCATAACGCGATGATATTTCTGATATCGGTTTATGCAGTAGCCAAACGAACAACACATTTGATGCAGTTGTTTTCAGTCACTAATAGACCAAAAGCCCGTGGCCACCTGACTTTCGTCATTTTATAAAAGCTGAAAGTTTGTCTGCACATGCCTCTAAGTTTTGACATAGGTATCACACGATCAGTTACTATAAAGTTCTGATCGGGTTGGCTTTGGAAATTATCAAGTTTAATGGTGTCTGGTAAGGTGAAAGAACCATCAAAAGTCTCCGGATGCCGAGGAAACATCTTTTGATAGTTGCCTCAACAACGAAAATAAAATTTTGCTTTTATACTATAACGTTGGCAAAACTACATATTTTTATTAAAGAAGATATCGCAATATATCGTACCATCATAAAGTTCTCATTATTATGAATCATGATTGTCATGCAAATTGATCGTTACAGCAATGCGATGATCTAACACCTTTTTGAACTTTATGGAGAAACATTCGTTTCATAAACAGATAGGTACTTTGTTTTGTACACGATCAAAACATTGGGAATCGAATTTTCTACATTAGAAGACAGTTTAAAATTAAAACTAAAATTTATAAAAATTTGCCATAGGAATGCAATTGCCACTAAATAAAAGCGCGCTTTAAATGTTATATTATGTGTCCAAAAGACCTTGAAATTCTGAAACCATAACCATTTAATCACTCCCAATATTGTAGAAAACAAGTTTATAACTAAAATAGAGTGCATATAATTCTATATTCATTTCTTCGTAATAATGGAATTTACAACCGTTGCAGCGCGTGACTCTCGAACATAAATCACACACGCTTCGAATGAATTTACTCACATTTACTGCACGTCAATGGTAAATAGATGATTTTCTATAGAATAGATGTAAACGTCAGCGTTTATGGTCTGGCAATTATTGACGTCATGAATTAAATCCTTGATCGTATCTTAATCTGTTAAATCATGAAATACCTAGTAGGTACCTAATACTACAATATACCTATATAAAAGAAAAGCGGAAAATCATCATATTGGTATAATAATTATATTTGATACGTAATACATAATAGGTATTAACATTGTGCACCGCTGCAAGGTGAGTAAACTGCTTGACGGCAAATGCAATGCCGTCCAGATAGAATATCGATTTATGGATTGGTAAAAGACAATTATCTCTCGTCATTCAATATACTTATGCATGCTGTTCAATTCCCACATACCATTTAAAAAATCCAGGGTTATAATGATCAAATAGATTGACAAACTGTTCTAAGGTTTAACTTTACGAACTTGTTAATTTCATATCAGCTTAGGTGGCCACAAAGCCAATAGGCATCCATAGGCCTCTTGAAGAAAATTTCAAAACCTACTAATTAAAATATAAAAAGAGATTCAGCACTATTGTGTTCATTCTATCCATGGCGACAAAAAAAAATTTATTAACAATAGCAAAACGCCTAATGACCCTCATTTGCTGACATAATATTCCGTTTCCTACAGGGCACCCAAAAGTCATCGCGTTTGTTGGCCACGGCGGCAACCTAGGCATGACGGAGGCGATATCAGCGGGGAAGCCGATGCTCGTGGTGCCGTTCTTCGGAGATCAGCCCTACAACGGAGCTGCGGCCGCCGCCGTCGGCTTCGGAAAAACGGTGCCTTACACAGAGCTCACGGAAAAGTCTCTGCTTGAAGGATTGCAGAGCGTGCTTAGCGCAGAGTAAGTATGATCAATTATGGTTAGTTAATATAAGGAGTTTCCTCAATTTGGAGCAATTTGCTCCTCCGTCACCTCTGATAAGAAAAACCTAAAAAATATGCACTTATTGAAGAAATAATAAATACCAATATAAATCGTAACGACGATGCACCTTTACCTAAATATAAAAAACTTAAATAGGTCATAGAAGACTGGTTGGCGCAATGGTTAAAAATTAAACGTTCAGTGCTGAAATCTGGGATTTGCGTAAGATCCGTATAATATTTTTTTTTATCAGCCCATATACGTCCCACTGCTGGGCACGGGCCTACTCTACAATCGAGAGAATCGATTGAGAGTGGTTAGGCCATATAGTCCACCACGCTGGCCTAGTGCGGGTTGGCGGACTTACATACCGTAGAAAGTCACCGTATAATAAAAATACCGTATAATAATATTGTAGTGTAAATATAATAATAAATATTGTGTGTGCTTACAATTATAGGCGTTTGGACACAAAGAACTTATATTTTTTAACTTACCTACCATAACTAAGGGAAAAAATAAACTTAGATACGAACCTACAAATTACAATATAGCAAGAAAATTCGTGTTAACTTTGCAGCAAACAGCAAATTTGTATGCAAAAATATTATAATATCTTAAGTAACAATAAAACAATACTAAATGCAGTATGCACCTACAAGTGCACTCTAAACAGTCCACACAATTGGCACATCGCCATATTATACGGCCAATCAATAAATCCTTGACCTCAGCTCTCGACTCGACAGCTGTATCGCAACAGCCCTCTTTTACTTCCTTATGATATCTTCTAGGCACGGTGTAATTCTATGTAATTTATTAATAGCAATGTCATGAACACTATGACTTGCAACTACGCTAAAAACGGACGACACTTTACTAGTCAGGAGATATAAATACGCTTACAAATTATGGAATATTATGAAAATTATAGACTCAAAAGCTGCTATTCAGGTTGTTTGCTAATTATTAGGAATCAGTTGCATTATCTAACTTGGACTATAATTTTTTATTAATACGATGTCAGTACTGTACATTCGACATAGCAAAATGTATAGCATTGTTTTTGCCAAAGTTAAGTTACCCGGTCTAAAAGGTTCATCCAATCGGACCAGTGTCTTTCAAGTCAGAAAACCGATTTGTTTTTCTTCAGTAGGTTTCAATTTATCAATAAAATTTTGGAAATAGTATTTTTAGGCCAACATTCTTTAATGTTTTAATATTCATTCGATTGCTTGCAAAACCAGTATATAACCCTATACTCGAATAATCCAAAACCGTATAATATTTGAAACTTGCATCTCTTGAACGTGCCATGGCGAGTGGGGCGGATGGCAAGCCATGCTAAGTTATAAGCATCACAAAACTGACTAATGTGTGGGAGTAAAGTAATGAGATCAGAAAACCCTCAGGAAACGCTTGGATTAGATAATTTAAAGTAGACTCTAACGTGATTATCTACCTACACAAATGTTATGAACATTCCCTCCAATACACATTGCAACGTGAATTTAAAAAACACTTATGAATTAAAAACTTTTTTCGAATGTTGTTATCCTCGACAATGACCCATTTTAACAAAAATTACAATGAAACTTCTTTTGCATACAAGATAACTTTTAATTTGACATTGAATTTTAAGGGCCGAACATACCGAACAATTTTAATCTTTATTCACGTTTTTTACAGAATGCGGATTAGCGCGCGCCGAGCTTCGAAGATATGGAAGGACAGACAAGCTGAGCCTTTGGACACAGCGGTATATTGGACTGAAAGAGTCATCCGATGGGGACCCCAAGCTCAACTGCATTCGCACGCCAGAGACTTGCCTTTATACCAATATCTACTACTAGACGTTGCTGCAACATTCATTTTAGCTATTATTATACTTATTGTAGTACTAAGAATAATGTTAGTCCTAATTTTACGGTTTGTCAGCGGAAGTGTGAATGCTAAAGAGAAATTACACTAGCGTGCTGCCATTGGCTGAGGTCCAGACTGTACAATACGTCTTTATTTATAAATATGTTCGTGCAATTCGAGGGGCACCAAGTGTTATACGCGTGTATGAGTGCCCGTTGTATGTGTAGATAAAAACTGGGAATTGCACTATTAGAACATTATTAAAATACAAATCCCAAAGTCAAAAATCTGTACACTAAAATATGAAAAAAGCGATTGATTCTGATGCCTAGTAAATACTTACCTAGCGGCTGTAGCTTGTATGCTCTCTGCAGACCCTTCGATTACCTATAATATCAGATGCCAATTAAAGAAATATAAGAGTATTTATAATATTTATAAAAGAAACACGAGTGGTACGTAACGAATTATGGTCCAAAAGAATATATCTAAGAGTTATAAATCAAACAAATCGAATTCTATAAAAAATATACGAGTGGCAACCATGACACCTTCGGTCCCTTCGTTCTTTTGTCTTCAGTTTTAGAGCTATAAAACTAAAGACAAATTAGTGCCATTTGTGATTTATTTATAACGTTAATTATAGACCAGACTGTGCACTATCGGAAAATGCGCCTACACGGCTATGATGTGGAATATTATCCTCATTTATAACACTCCTACTACTATAAGGCCGCCTGCTGATTTTAGCGAACCTTATCCTATACATCGTCAAAGATTGACAATGCAAATACAATTTCCTTGGCGTTATGGGTGTTCAAGGGTGCTAATGATTCATTGTATTATAAATTTTACGCCGTAAACACACTCAACGTGTATTATGAAGTATACAGACTTTAATTTTGGGCATGTACCTTTTCAATTATTTCACAACATGGCGACATTTCATTATATGACCAGGTAAAACTGACAGTGTTTTTTAAACTTCGACATTTAACGTTAAGACAGTTCCATTTTGGCCGATTCATGAATGTCGTATACGATGTAACAGTAGATATTTATCCTGAATGTATTGATCACAAGATTACGGGTACTTTTCTGAATCACGAAATGACACCATTTCACAAAATAATTACAAACACATAAAATTCAACAATCTGGCAAAGACATATACAATGAGTGTACTTACGGTGTAAATTGCACATAGTGATTAGTGGTGTAAACACACCATTACCGACTAACGAGTCACTTCATTTATCGGTCTTATACAGGTTAAAATCAGCCAATAAAAAAATAATAAATAGAATTTGCGATCACAAATAAAAAAATATCACGAATATCATTATGCATGTAAGGAAAGTTCTTTGAAAAGGCAAAAGACTCATAAATTATCACTAGAACCGCAGTGAGCCAAAAAATATATAGGTACATATTTCGTGGTTTTATGGACTAATCGGCCTTATTCATAGGCAGTTTTAAAAACTATTTTAGTTATCGAATGTTTTGTCTTCCTCGTTCAAACTGAATTCAAAAGTCGTTCGAAAGGGACAAAACATTCGATAACTAAAATAGTTTTTAAAACTGTCTATGAATAGGGCCGTATGTGTAGGGTTAAAATTGTTTTTGATTGTTGTTATTTCGTGTTATAAAAATAGACAAAAAAGACCTAGTTTGTAATCTTTTTTATGTAGGTACTAAAATTACAAAATTATGTTCAATAATTGTAACTTAATCAAATAATAGTGAGGGCGTTTAATTGGCTGTATTGTGATAATTAATAATTCTTTGACCAAATGGTGATTGCTTATATTTTTTGCCGATCTTATGTTTAACATAAATATTAAAAAATCATGATAGGCACAAATAACCTACTATGATAGAATTTCCGTCAACTAGGCGGTAAGTAGGTACAAAATATATTCAGTGACAGATGAATAGAAAATTGAATTAACATAATCCATTTTAGATATATTTATAACCACCGTAGATAACTCTCATCCATGTGATTTACATTGTTTTAGATAGATAAACTGTTAAATGTGATTTTAAATAAAAAATATTCAGATTGGTGACATTGTTTTTATTGCGTGACCTCATACACAAGGTATTCAAAAATGCATATATAATATCAAAACAATAAAACTCAATGTTTATTACTTTCTTTAAGGGACTTGCCGTGTATGGGATTTGATTATTCGCAATATCGAATTTATGGATCATTCGCCTTAAATGGTAAATGATGATACGATACATCGGGCCTCAAAGAACCTATATGGTTTGGGTTTACTGCAATTATGACTTTATCTACGTGCACATAAAGTAAAAATTGCAGTGAGCCTCATTTATTTACACGTCTTTTGAGCCTCGATCTTTAAGTCCATCGACATTTGCTTACAAAATATGTGAAATAGCCAATAAGGGAACAGATGACCTAGCAAAGGTCATAACTGGATGCGTGTTGTTAACATCAAAAGAGATCAATGTTTAGTATAGACTTACCTTAGATAAGAATAATTAAGATGTATGTGTAAAAAATGTATTTAACTTCATTATTCATATTGATATTCAAACATAAAGAATGCATTAGCTTGAGCAAATTGCTAAATAATTAGTTATTATTTGTAAAAAGAAAACATGGATTAAACTGTAATTATCGTTACAAAAAGCAATGGCATGCAGACAAACACTGCGTTATAAATAACAAATATATATTTTAAATGTTTTTACAGGGGGTAGATAATGGTCAACTATTCAACTTTATAATATTCATATTGAGGAATTGTTTCACCTATATATATGGATATATCTTTAAGGGGATCCGTGGAATTTTACACAATGTAGTAATAAAAACATAGGTAGATACATTTAGGTACTGAGCAAACTTTTAAATATTTGCATAACATTTTTTTACCAACAGCGCCATCTATACAACAAAAATGGTACAATCACACGAAAGGCAAACTCGCAATTCAAATACTATTAACACACTTCAATCGCCCCCTGGTGTCCGAAAACAGTTACTAGCTTAATACATTTAAATACGTCAGAATGCAACAGTTATATAACTTTTAAATATTTCTATAACTCAATATATATCAGAGTCTTTATAAAGCAAGCGACAAAACATTACAATACATATCCTATGCAGCAACTTCAGTTTGCAATTTTTTTATTTTTATAGGCAATATTTTGGCCATTTCATCACACAATCCATATTCTTCATGCATCATAGCAGCTGCATCTTCACTATTCTTGCATATATCAACCACAGCTTGGTACGAATCATAACTTTTCTGTACATGACTTAATTGCACACTCTTGTCTAACGCAATCCTCTTCATACTATTCCTTCCAATGAAAGCATAAGCACTAACCACTGGCCTTATAAGATCAAAGTCTAGCTTAGCAGGCATATGACCATTCTTATCTTTTACAGAATCTAAGAAATGGTCATAATTCTCGATACTTTTCTCACACAGCATATTAATCTTCTTCAATGCATGTGGTGTAGGTTTCTCCTTAGTTTTGTTCAACTTGTCGAGTTTAATATTCAATATGTCTGAGTACACCTCGCCAAGCTCAAACCATATTTGCCTACAGTACTGTAGGTAATACAATGGATTGATTTCTTTTATCAAATCCTCAAGCATATCAATGCGTCGTTTCTGCATTTTCGCTCTTCGTTCGTCATCTTCTTCAAAGAATGCCAAATAGCTGTATGACTGAGAGCTATCTTGTATCAGTTCTATATAATCAGATGCTAAAGTCTCTAGTTTGTAATATTCTTTGGCTTTATTCAACCAGCTTTGGCAGCTTAAAAACACTTCCCTAGCATCTTGATATGTTAACAAGAACTTATCTCCTATTTTATTTTCATATTTAGTCACGTCCAAGTCTTGAAAAATTAGGTTTTTAATATCACCTCCACATATGTTTTCATTGTCTTCTAGGGTTATGTTGGACATATCTGAAATAAGATATCATTAAATGTTGAATAAAATTTGTAATATCTTATTAATGGTATATGCATAACACTTATTCTATTATCTTACAGGACAAGTGACATCAAATTGGGATCATGTTTGTGACAGTTTCAAATCTTCCAAATCCAGAGGGTCTCAAAATTGTACTTGTGCCAATAAAAAATATTTAAAATCAATCAATAACAATGTCTAAATGTAGTATCAGTTAGTAAATGTCGATTGTTATCTCTCATGATTCACCTATACAAGTGAAGACATCGTATATTATCATGAAAACTAATCATCATTAGCTTTTTTAACAATTACATCAAAATCCTATCTAATATTGAATTTCAATTCTAGTAACAAGGTTGATATTGGAAGAGTTAAATATTATGAAACATACCTGTAATGGCATTACTCAATCCATCTGCATCATTTAAAAGCCTTGTTTTTGAAGCTGTCATGAGTAATATACAATATTTCGCCCAACACCTTGCCACATCAGCTGATCGGTGCTTAAATGTCTCTAGCTTCGCTAAATGTGACTCCTCATTACTTTCTGTCGCATTCAACTTTTCTTCATATTGTTCTAAAATTGTAGAGGCTGCTGCCAAGTGGTGCCTTGATTGATAAAATCCATTCTGCTCAGCAAAGAACTGGGATAATGTAGCCGAATTCAATGCCCAGTCAATTGGTTCATAATCTTTGTATTGCAATTGCCTTCGTAATGTAATATGACAGTATATTGCAGATTTCAAGTTCTCTTTAAGAGCCCCAAATACTTGAGCCAAATAATACATAGTTAATGTATAAGCTTTTTCTAGAAACATAAAATCTTCCGCGACATTGTCCCCAGTGTAATTTATAATGTGTTCTATAGGCAAAGGCATCTGCAAAGTACATTTAAAATTTTCATACAAATCTTTGGCTTGCACCAAAAAGGTTTTAGCCTTCTCTGGCTCATCTCTGTTAGACCAAAGTATGCCTAAATTGTTATAAACATTGATAAGTGTGACTACAATTTCTGGTTTTGATGAAATCGGAGCAAGGAGTTCAACGGCCTCTGTTAAAATCTTATCACTAGATGTGAGCTCTTCAGTCTCCATATCAATTATTCCAATGTTTAGTAAAACGGATCCAATCATAGCATCTAACCTGTGTTCATCTAACACAGATTGAGAACCTCTTAGTTTTTTCAGAGAATCACTCATGTTAATAAGGATTTTTTTCGCCTTGTATTTGGATAAGTATGGTTCGTTTTCTGGATCATTCTTGCTATCTTCATCGAGCAATTTACGTACTCGGGTATAGTTTTCTTTAAAATCATTCAATATTTCCTTTGCACTCATGTTATCCGTCATTTTTATTGAATTTCTAACCAAAGTTCCTAGCAAATCAATATCCTAAATCCTTTATCTAAAGATATCAATCTAACACTTGCTCAACAAATCGGTACTTTGAAAATAAAATACTAGAAAATAAGTTAATTACTGATTTTCCAATAGAAACCTTCACATTACTCGTTTTTAGAGCTTCTGGCAAGTTAATTTATTTGTTGACATTTTCTATTGACAAATGACATCTAAGCACAAATCGCTTTGGTTGATAGATCGAAATAAAAATGTCTACCTGATGAATTTCTGAACGAATAATTTTTGTTGCTTTATACAACGACATCTATTAGTAATATTACAGAACATAGAATCGTGCCCCCTCTCAGGGACTTCCTAGCATAGATGTAGTATAAAACCCTTCCTAGTTCCTATCTGTGATTCTTACTTTCTACTGTGGACTTCCTAATTCCTATAGCAATTCTTTAAATGCTAACTTGGGTATTTTTTATTCAGTACAACGTACCTGTATAAATTCAGTAGATACATACCAATCACGGCTGTATGCCATGAGGGTAGCCGAAGATCTCATAATTACTTGATCCTGTACGTAGGTTTATTATACAATTTTCACTACATTAAATCATCTATAACTTTGTGCATCCTGATCACTTTAGGCCACTTTCGATCCATACACAAATCACTAATTTCGTTGGCATAACCCGTAATTAAAGAGTAGTCGATCTTAACAGACTTTTTCGTCTAAACTACCTTTGTGGAGTTATTTCTACAGTGGTCCAGTGGTCTTTCATAAGTCATCTACCCTTATTTGGCCTCAGTTCCTATCTAGTGGTCTATTTATTGGTTCCAATATAACTTAAATAAACATAGTATTTGTAGACATTTCCTGAATATTTTTAAGAAACTTTTTTATTAAACTTCAATAATACGAGTAGTTAGGCAGTAGGAGCCTTCAGCCTACCAAAACAAATTGTTCATATTTATTTATTGGAGATTGTTCCCTTTATATTTTAGGCTGCCCTCTATTATTTTCGTTTTCTTATATCCATCCCAAGGTAGTCTGTAAGAAATCGCCTTCAGCGATAAGACCGCCATCTGTACTTTTTATATGAAATTGTAATATCTCTTTTTCTTCCCTTGTGTGCAGTAAAGAATAAATAAATAAATAAACAAAGTACTCCCTGCGTTACCCTCAAAAAGTACCCACAGACCTCAATCTCTAGTGAAACACTATGACCGTCACAATTTTAATTACTTTTATCTAAATGTCGATCAACAAACGAGTAGCATTTAGGTTTTACATTGAGAGGAATTACGCTCATTGACAAGGCTACTTGGAACTCTTAAAAGTGAATGTTGGCAATTTCTTTTTAATAAATAAAAAATGTTGAAAACATATGTACACCATATACATTGTATTTGTATACGATTTTCAGTGTACTTGACTATATTTACATATACGTTGTAATAACCTTGGGTTTTAACCACATTTTATGAGTCATATCTCGTGGTGTGATTCTTTGTTTCAAAATGGACGTTTCACTTTACCTACTCAAGTAAATTAACTATATTTTAAAATAAATTATGATAGATGAAATGCATGATGCTAGGCACATATTACATGAATTGGTCTTTAAATTGATAGGTACTTTAGTGTATTTATTGTAATTAAATCACAGATATCAGAAAACTATTACAATAAAACAACATTTACTATCTCCCAGTTTTATAGTTAATACTGTGAATATTTTTCAGTCCTAAAAACAAACATTTCTACGGAATAAAACTTAGAGTATTTATAATATAGAGGGGATGCTGTCATTCATTTGAGTCTTCAAAAACGTAGATATTTCCTTGTTCGTAATTTTGGTAGCACTGCTATATTATTGAAAATTGAACTAATTATTTAACAACAAATATCTACAAATTCCATTAGTAACATAATACATACATAAACACACGCCTTTTTCCCAGAAGGTGTAGGCAGAGGTGCTACCAGAACATCCACGTTTCGCCTTGTATATTCCGTCCCACGATGTGATAGGGGGCGAGCCTATCGCCATATCGGGCACAAATTCCTGACTCCGGGCTGATAATGAATAGAAAAATCCAATATCACTTTGCCCGACCCGGGATTCGAACCCGAGACCTCAGCTTTGCAATCATACCGTAGTACCACTACGCCACCGAGGCAGTCTTTCATTAGTAAAAGAAATTAAATTTAATTATTAACCGCCTAAAACGAATTTGAGTGGAATTTAATAGTAATAAGTAATAGTCCAAAACTTTTTTTATTTTTGTAATTCAAATAATTCGTATATGTGGACAACCTGTAAAATATCAGTCAATAGGAGAGCAGAAAAAGATGGCCCAGCACCACCATTTTTATCTACGTTTTAGAAGTGCCAGCGCTCCCTCTATATTATAAATACTCTAAGGAGTCTAAGGGAAAAAATAACATTATAACAATTCAATCATTACTTTATATTGTCAGCCCAAATAAAATTGACAGCAACACCTACTTTTTACAAGTGAGGATATGTAAATGAATAATTAAATTAATTTTGCACTGTTTATTCTTATCAAGTACCTTACAAGTTTATACACCACCCATCATATCATGGACAGGTACGCATACATTAATTTCATTTGGCTTGACTCCCTTATTCACAAAGATACATTCAACATAAACATTATTATTTACATTGTACTGTCAAAAAATGCTAAAGTATAAAACATTATCTCTACAAAATTCAGTCATTCGTATAAAACACCAGTCAATAATAAAAATACTGTGAATAAATTCACTGAAATAAAAATATGGTTTGTGAATAAGGGAATGAGCTCCGGCCACACCGTTTTTATCTCTGACTTTTCTGATTAGAAAGAGAAATGGTATTTATGAACACTGTGCGGCCGCATTAAAAATAAAGGGAATGGTAACATTGCATAAGCCTCAAAACCTAACATTTGTTGGCATCAAACATCTAGCAAACATGTGTTTCAAATATGCCAACAAACTACTACAACGTGCATGCATTCATCCTTCATCTTAAAAAGGCTGGATGAAAGTTAATCTCATTCAAAATCACCCAAATTATACCATTTGTTCGGGACATACCAAACAATATCCCAACATGCAGTGTCTTACACATATAATACTTTGTGTATAAAATTAATATTATCTCATAATGTAAATACTATTTGTGACAACTCTCTTAACATTGTCCTAATAAACATTTGTAAATAAATCCCACATGGGAATATTTCATACTCAGTTAAAAATGCAAGACATATGCAGTGGCTCCACTCCCTTACAACTATCGTAGCAACATAATGAAGTATGTTACAAACAGTGCATTCTACTTGACAAATAAATTGCCAGTAATACATGTATTATGGACCAGTGTCAGGTTCTTGGTCCTCAATAGACAGTGCTTGCGGAGGTGGTGTATGTGTGTTCAATTGTGAGAACACTTCTTTTTCACCCAACGCTAATGGGTCAGGTTGTGCCACTGGTGATGGATTGTAATCCATTATGGGGGAGGGTGACACGGGCCTCACTACCCCAGCCCCAGTTGCCTCTTGCTCCTCCAAGAAACGGTCCATGTAATCAGTATGGCCAGGGTGTAAAGTATATTTTTTCTTCTCCAATCTTGCTTTATTTGCAAATATATCATGCCGTTCTGTCTTTTTCCATATGTAGTAGAACTGCACTAGTTCTCCAACAGACCGAGTCCTTACTTTGTTTTGTCTTATTAGATGAAAGTCTTTGCCATGGGCCTTCAGACCATTTTCAAAATTGCGACACTCTTCCTCTGACCACAGACTTGCATGTGCTGGTGTTTGTGCTGATATGCGTCGCCGCCTCAATGCTTCTTCAACATTATGACCACACTGCTGCAACAAAAACAATGCCTCCTCATCATCCCTCAGCTGTTTCCCTTTTGGAACAGCCTCAATCCCTGTAGCAGAGTTCATTACACAAATTTTCCTCATGTAATCTTCCGTTATTTTTTCTTCCAACGCTGTTGGATTCCACAACAATTTATCCTCATTTTCATATGGTAATGCGTCATCATAGCTGCATAGCCCTTCAGGTATTGCAGCTTGAAAGTCACTACCAACCATAATTGTCTTTTTCCAGTCATCCTCATCTGGACTATAATCATAATCATCTTCCTCCTCGGAGGGAGGCCGCGAGCCTGACCTGAGGCATCGCGTGGCCTCGGGACTCGTCGTTTCAGTGTACAACTGCGTAAGAGCTGACTCTGTCTTTTCAGGCTCCTCAGGTATAACCTCGGGCACAGGCTCTGGTGCAGGCTTGTCCATGTTTCTGTCGTAACCGTACAATGCTAGTAATTCTTCTAAAGGCATATCCCCCTCCCGCTGGAGGCTGTTCAACTCGGCCTTGGGGTCTTGGTGCTCTCCGGCGGCTAATGCTTCTTCTTCGTCAAGTGTTCTCTCGTCGTCGAAGTCATTTACCATCATATCAACAGTAGGCTCAAACAGGGACTTGTCGTTTCCCACGTCCATGCTCGCATCGTGTTCGCTTACATTGGTCACCAGCGCGCAATCTGACATGACTACCACGGTACCCGTCTATGGAGAGTGTTTCACCAAAACGTTACGACTACAACGACTTATTAAAACTAAATTACATAATATAATAGTAAAATAAATAGAAAACATTACAATTATGACATAATACACGATTTTTTTACTAAAAATACGAAGAACAAAACAAAAATATTTTGACACGACTACCACAATGTCAAAAGTGTACATCACGTTCCATAGACAAATGCCAAGCGAGGTTAAAGCGACCAATATTAAAGGATAGCGGTAGATGACATTGTTCTTGAGTTAGAAAAGGCTAAAGAATATTTTATGATAAAAGTAGATTTTTTCAGTTTGGAACAAAAACGATGACTACATACCGTTCGAATACAGTCACCTATGTTTTTTAGTGAAATGTATCAGAACTACTGTTGTGTCATGAAAATTTTTAGAAATAGTTACAATGAAATTTCAGAAAAAATTGAAAAATATTTTATATTTTTCCATATGAAGTTCGAAATATGAAATTTTGCTAAAAAACGGGGTGAATCGAAACTCAAAAACAAATAGAAATTAACTGAATGTATATGGACTCCGTCGCTTATAAAACACAATACATATTGATCCGGGTACAGTGAAGATATTTGCTTTGGGCAATCGTTAATTCGAAAATAAGTTTGGACTTTCCAATTAATTATCCCTACTTCCGAACTACATCGATTTGCGTTAATTTAATTTCGCGTCATCTGCTGTCAAATAAAATGCGAAATTGTCATGTGTCAAGTGTGGGCTGCACTTGCAAGTGTGTATGTGTGTTCTCGATCTATAAAAAATTGAGTGATAGTGTTAATTTATTAAAAATGTTACTTGGCACCATATTAGTGTTAACTAAATAATTTATTAAACACATTCGTACAAAACAAACTTATATAATGTTACCTAAAATAGTAATTTTATTTGTGTCTATCATAAAATTATCACATAGTTTTTCTGATGTCGGAAAATGGGATTTACAGCTCAGCGGGGTAAGTATCTTTTTATACTTAAATATCGTTTAATTTCAACGTTTATACAACTGGGTAAATACCCATAGTTGGACTCTAGAAAGATAAAAAGCTATGTACGTGCACTTTTTATATACATATTACACATCGAGAATTATTGTGTTTCTGAGTGTTTGTTACTTGTGACTCATTAATATACCCATAAAATACGATTAAGCGTACGATAGCGCTGTTTTCATCATATAACGTTCATTAAGGCAGGACTGGAATATAGGATTTGTCCATGGTGCCTAAATTTAGCCTATCACTCTATTCCACGCATATTTTTCGAGTTTCGAGGCGTAGATTCTGAATAAACTAGATTTTATTAAATTTGTGTATTTATTTTTATATAAATTCAATGAAATAATGTAAAATCTCATTTTAATTTCTTTGATGCTTATGCCCTATGCTTATGTAGTAATTTGGGGTAACCAAGGTGACCCAAGTTGAATTAATGGTTTTCTACACTCTATAATAAATTCTATAGTACTGAAGTGTGAAATGAACTTAATATAATGAAAGTATGAGCATAACACATACAACCAATAGCTTAAAAATGTAAATCTTGTTGATAATGTAAAATATTTTTTGTAAACTTCTCAGCAACATGTCATGTAGAAACATTGTGACTACATGACATATGGATGTTTCAATATTTTAAATTTTTTACACAGTAAAATATAAAGCATGCATTTAAATAAGCCTGCAATTGCTTTTAAAAAAAAAATGTTTACAACATTCATTTCATTGATGGAATGTATATTTTAAATATTTCGCATGACAGAGCTAAACATAACATGATATTATTTAATACTTACATTTCATAAGAAAACATAGTAGATAAGAAAGTCTAAAAAGGTCAGATGTAAATAAATATTTAAAGAGACAAATGGTTATGATAATTCAACCACATGGTCATCATACAGCAACAAATTGTCATCTAGTTACCATTAATTTGACACAGCTGTTTATATGCATGTAACACAGATGCATAATGTATAACATGACACAGAAACTACAATTGAGATCTATTGTTACCCTTTAGCAACATCATCAAGAGAATTAGCAATTCAATATCTATACGCATCTGGAAATGCTACGAGTAAACATCATTATGAAATAATTATGTATGATGCATAGCCTTGTGTCAAACACAACATGATTGGGTATGAACATTTCAGAAATGAAATGAAATTAAATAAATGTATTTGTATGTTAACAAAAAAAAAAAGAAGTGTGTGGTGGTCCCTTGGTAACAGACTAGCTGTGGCTGCCAACATGTTCACGGTAGTCACAGGTTCAAAACCCAGAGTACATTTCTGACTTTTCGGAGTCATGTGTGGATTGATAGTCAGTCACCACACACTATAATAGTAAAGGAAAACATAGTGAGGAAACCTGCATACCATAGCAATTTGTAAAAATTTCTGTGGTATGTAAAGACATGCCCCATGGATTTGTTATTCCAGAAAAAATTGAGTGTGGCACTACAAATTGAAGTAAATGTGATACTAAAGCAATATTAGTTTCTAGGGACTGGCCCAGCTCCACCCAGGTGCATATAATTTTTGAGTCCAGGTCCTTTCAGAAACTCTTATTTCCCGTACTGTTTTATATTCAAATGCAATGTCGTCTGCTGTACTGCTTTTCTCTTCCTGTTTTGTACTGATCCGTCCTGTCCCGTCCCGTCTCGTCCTGTTATATCCCACCATGTCCCGTGTGATTCTTACTCAAGGCATGTAATGCTGTCCCAATCCACCCCCTTTGAGTTTAAAAACTAACCAATATAATTGAATTCCTTGGTCATCCCAAGGAAACCCCTACATTTTTCGGGATAAAAAGTTTGTGTTATTCCAGTGTGTCGGGTGTCCGGCATCTGCTTCGTCCATACCAAATTTAAGCGAAATTGCTTCAGACATTTCTGAGATTAGTATGCGAGCAGACAAAAATCCTAAAAATCATTGTTTTGGGTTCTAATACATTAATACAGTCCGCCCATATTAGTTTTTCTGATTTATCTTCCATGTTCAGACTTCGATTGGTTACAAATTTATTATATGCATGGGTTAGGAATAATGGCCAGAATTTAATATACAGTAATTATTATGAGTTATTAACTAAATTGGTATCACCATGGCACTATAAATAAAATAAATAAATACACCCAATAGTCATACATAGTCCTGACCCCACACTAAGATCGAGTCTTGTATTTTGGGTATCAGGAACTAGGAGAGACTTTTTAGTCTCACATACATATCATATAATTAATATTTACTTTGTATGCCAGATGCCTTAACTTATTCATGCCTAGTATTTACATAGTATATTGTGTGGTATATGAAATATAAATTAACAAATAATAAATATATGTTTTTATTTTCAGGAGGACTGCATGTTTACACTAGCCAAATCGCTATTCAAGGATACAAAACTTATTATAGCCAGTGAGTATTTCCTGTTATTTTTAATGCAAAGTATGGCCCATATGTGTTTTAATTTAATTAATATTTATAGCCTTTTTGACCTATTATCAACATAAATGTACTGATAACCTTATGGTCTTAAATTTTCTATGTTGGGAACACTTGTAATGTTTAAAATTCATGTCTTGCTGATGATTAGAAATACAAAAGTTAACTATTTATTTATGAGTCAACAGTCACACAGATAGTCCTGACCCTGCAATAAGATTGAGTCTTGGGTAGTGGGTATCAGGAGCTACCAGAGTTTTCGGTCTCACAAACGTCCAGACTCGAAACAAATGCTTGTGTACCCCACAAACATGTTCTTATGCGGGGATCGAACCTGCGGCCTCTCGTTTCACAGCCGACACGGCGTCCTACCAACTGCGCCATGGAGGCTGTCAGACTGACTTGTAGTATAATATTCAGTTGTGTTAATAAGTCAGTTAAGCGTTAAAATGGCCTTGTTAAGCTTTTAACGTTTACCACTCAATAATCTTATCTATCTGAATAAGCTATAGTAGTATAGTATCTTATCATACTGTAGATCAATATCAATGTTTGTAACTGTAATTCTCTCAGGAATTAATTGAATGTTTGGCTATCAGCTATCTCTTACAAGAAACTCGATTAAAATGACGTGAGTGTGCCGGAGGTATGTCATGTATTGTTTTTTTATTATTTCATATGAGTCTAAAGTCATACTAGGTACACATTCACGTCCCATTCACATCATCAATATTTGAAACCGAAAAATTCGCACTTTCCCAACTTGAGGATCAAAATTACGGCCACACTATTCACAGTCTACGCAATATGCTGCCGCTAGGTTAATGTAGCGAGCTATTAGGGTATTTTTTACCATAATTATGTAAAAAGTAATCTTCGAAATCGTGTGTAAATCAGATATAATAGATCAAATATGCAGTTAGGTTGAAGCCATAAGGCGGTTGTTTTATGAGGACAAAGAATTTATGAGAGCCATTGGTTTTATAATTGAGTATTGAAATATAAAATAATAATAAAAAATTAAACCGACTTCAAAAGTGGAATAAAAAGAGATAAATATTACTAACCTTTTATTAAATCTATAATAGCTAAACATACA
The DNA here is from genome assembly GCA_033459515.1 of Theretra japonica. NCBI lineage: Eukaryota > Metazoa > Arthropoda > Insecta > Lepidoptera > Sphingidae > Theretra > Theretra japonica. The sequence goes on along the minus strand of CM065938.1, from coordinate 2,793,105 downwards.
AACATTTTTTTGAGGTGATAACATATCCAAAAATTGTGCAATTCTGACAAAGTTACATACATACACATTGAATTGATAATCTCATTTTTATGAAGTCGATTAAAAACCGGGCCAAATAGCGAAGTTTGGGTAGGACAGCAGATCCTGACACCGGGTCGGGATAACGGAAAGTTGAAGGAAAACAAAAAATCATACGATGTAAACCATGTACTGCTATTTTAGAACAACGTTCTCTGTTGTAACTATAAATATTTTTTGCCTTGAATTTGCTTACATCTCTCCGACATTTTAACCCAGTTATTAAACACGTTTTCCTGTTTTTGCATGGTTTTTGTTATCATGATTAATTAGTACATAAATTAGAATTGAAACGATACATAGTTGGATATGAAATGGATCACGCAAGAACAATATGTTTGATTCCAGTGCCAACACTTGTGAATTTGACGTTATGGAATAATATCGACGAAGGAAAAGACAGAGAGAAAACCCGAGAATTATTCACAATAATGATATACGTAATTATTTATTTGAATTCTAGCAACTCATGCTGGGTCAGCGTAATAGGATAATGCGTTTATTTTAACGATAGGAAAGTTGCAGGTACTCCTTATTCGTCTAATGCCTTACTTATCTCAAGCGCAGAGGCGCTTACTTAAAAATATGACTACATAAACAATTTATTTATACATAATACATATCGATGATAGCATTATTATTGTTTTGTCCTGTCTAGTAAATACAAATAGGACAACTATTGGGTTTACTAAAACTATAGGTACATGACCGTTGCAGGGATCTCAGGACATTTTATTTACACTTTCATTGCAAACATTTCTTAATTAAACACGATAATATTTCGATATACATTCTTGTTATTGGCGCGAGACTGGCTGCTATCCAGTTTAGACATTTTATCAACTGAAATGCCGAATATTTTAATTGATATAAGGTTAATTTATACAATTATCAGTGTATTGTTTTAAACGCCCAAATTATAATTGAAATTGATTATGGCTTCTAATAAATGTATTTTAGCCAAATAGTTTGTCGATAAGCAAGGAATTTGTTAATATCATTAGTTTGAATTCATTCTATTTACTTTGTTCCCAAATTTAGTTCGCAATATTTTTTAATGCATTAGGATAACGAAATTTATGATTTTACAGCCTAATTCCTCGAAAATATGCATTTACTGTCACTAATTAAACTTTTTTTTTCTTGGAAACTATATCCATGCAAAGTCCGTGATGGCCTGTTGGTAATGGAACAGACGCGGCTGCCCACACATTCACGATGGTCACGGGTTCAAAACACAGAGCACACCTCTGACTTTTCGGAGTCATATGCGTATTGATAGTCAATCACCACGCACTTTAACGGTGAAAGAAAACATCGCGAGGATATGAGGAAAACTGCATAGTGACTTATATGAACTTCTATGGTATCTGAAGTCCGTTAACCCGCACTAGGTCAGCGTGGTGGACTACATGGCCTAAGCACTTAATCATGCTCTCGATTGCAGATGAGGCCCGTGCCCTACAGTGGGACGTATATGGGCTGATACTGATACTGACTGATACTGAACTAGATCCATGACCCTACAAAATAATCCCTATATGTTTTATGTTAAAGCTACCAATATTTTTATGTTTTTGTTTCAGTGCATTGCGATTCAGCGGTGCCAATGAACATAACGTACGAATGGTCACCGACCAACTGCTCACCTGACTACTTACATTACTTCGAACAAGTAAGTTATATAAAGCCTAGTTTATTAAATTATTAATGAGTACAGTAGGCAGATGATATAGGTCCTCCGTTTGGAGGTGACCAGTATTCACGGAGTAAGGCAATGCAATGGACATCATCGAGATGCTGCAAATTGTTGGTATTATTGAATTGCATGATGTATCGATATGTATTAATAAATGTGCGTGGTGGCCTGTTTTTAAACGGACCAGACACGGCTGCCAACATGTTCACGGTTGTCGCGGGATCAAATCCCAGGGCATGCATTATAACAGTGAGGGAAAACATCGTAAGGAAACCTGTATAGCGTAGCGATTTAAAAAAAATCTATGGTATGTAAGTCCGCCAACCCGCACTAGGCCAGCGCGGTGGACTATATGGCCTAACCACTCTCAACTGTGCTCTCGATTGTAGAGGAGGCTCGTGCCCTTCAGGGGGACATATCCAGATATACAGTACAGTACAGCATTGAATTGTACGTGGTATTTTAGTGTCTATGTCTTTTGTACAAGTCTAAGGTCTCGTTTTTGCGACAGACCGCTTATTCTTGTTCGTATGTGTATCTAATTCTATATATGTATTTCTCTTTTTCTCGCAGCAAGTGGTAGCATGTTCGAAAAGGATGGAGTTTCCGATGATAAGCGACACCAACAACACGAACTCGTTGCACGTGATGAGTGTATCGGAGACGCGAACGTGTCACAGCAACAGTTCGCTCATATTCGACGGCGGGAAGGGTAAACCGTCTGAGGTCAACACTGAGGTCATCTCGCAATCGGTGAGTAACACAATCTTATTGTAGTTTTTGACCTAGCTCGGCTATCTTACCACACTGCGCCTCATAAGTGTAATGTCATCCAAGAATTGTCAATTGGCCTGACTTGTGACCTTTGACATTTACGTCGATCTGCTTAATTGATCGTGTTACACGATAGTGAAAATAGCGTGATAGTGATGTCACGTAAGTGTGTCGCTTTCTGGTTAAGCCTAAGTACCTACGTCTGTCATCGAGAAGCCCGGCGAAATTGTGTCGACAAGCGAAAGATGTCCATATCTCGCCGATGGATATTCTATCTTAACAGCTTTGCCTGACCATCAGATGCATTATAGTGACATCGGGCCATAATAGTATACCGTAAAATAATAACTTTGTTCTCAGAAATTACCTCCCCTGCTGACAGTGGAGAAGGAAGGCATATACGTGTTGAAGATGACAGTCAGGAGCAACATGAAGTTCAACGCTGTGGTGAGGATCGAAATGGTGGCGCCGTCTGGGTATCTGTCGGCTGCCATTTGGCCCTTGTTGCCGGTAAGTGTCTACAAAGTATACGAATTATGTAGTAAGAGTGTTAAGGAGTACGTACGGTGTGAATCTGTATGACAGACTGGCCAATGGTAAATGAAAGTTGAAGCAACTTTGTGAAGTGAAAAGGATGTTGTGATGAATATTGTAGGTATTAGGAATGTTAGAAAGTTTGGGTGTACAGAGAGGATTTATGATCGGAGCCTAATGAAACAGATAGTAAGGCCAAAATATATGAAGGAGTTGGTAACGGTTGACCCCATCGAAACTATGAACTCTGAAATGACAAAAATGTATGAAGAGATCGATGAACATGAAATAAATAAACCGAAAGGAGTACGTTGTATATTACGGAGCTGCGTTTGTTTTTATGCAAGCAAGTAGCAAATGACTAAATATGCCGTATGAAGTGAGGCTACATGGACAGTAATCCTTAAAAAGACCCTTGGAGACAAAGGACTTATTGGAGTTTGGCCGATGCGTGCAGTTTATAGGCGCATTGTGCGGCGGCACGTTTTTATGCAGTGGCCTGCACATTTTCTGGAGTAGACCTTATCTTCTGTGATCAATGTTATCTTTTGCGTCGTTTCTCGCCTTACCTCGCCAACCGAGGCGTTTTAATCGGTATGCTAGGGTTGGTAACACGATTCGTCTATGATATTTGCTAACGTGCTAGGTTAGAAGGCTTGTGACACCGGCATACCCCGAGATTCTGGAAAGGGAAGTTGACAACCTTTCTACATAACTCTACACAAAACAAGGTGTTGGTTGTCCCAGTACAGGGAAGACTGGTTGTAGTTTAGCGGAGGCGATGTAAGTATTTGTCGATGCAGTTCTTCGGCGTGCTGTGCGGCGTGTACACGGTGCTGTGCGCGGCGTGGCTGTGCGTGTGCGCGCTGCAGTGGCGCGACCTGCTGCGCATCCAGTACTGGATCGGCGCCGTGGCGTTACTGGGCATGCTCGAGAGCGCCGTCTACTACGCCGTCTACTCCGCCATCAACAGATCCGGGTACGATATTTAATCACACTTTTATAACATCTATTTGTTGTTTTTTTATCATCCATCCATCCATCAGCTAAAGGAAGTCCACTGCTGAACATAGGCCTCTCCTAATGATTTCCACAGTGACCTGTTGGAGGCAGCCTGCATCCAGCGAAGTCCCGCGACCTTTACCAGGTCGTCTGACCACCTAGTGGGTGGACGTCCCACGCTGCGCTTTCCGCTTCGTGGCCTCCATTCGAGAACTTTTTGGCCCCATCGGCCATCAATTCTCCGTGCTATGTGCCCCGCCCATTGCCACTTCAACTTGCTAATCCGCTGGGCTATGTCGGTTACTGTAGTTCTCCTACGGATCTCCTCATTTCTGATTCGATCTCGTAGGGAAACCCCGAGCATAGCCCTCTCCATAGCTCGTTGAGTGACTTTGAGCCTCCTAATAAGGCCCATAGTAAGAGGCCACGTCTCGGTGCCGTATGTCATCACTGGTAACACACAACTGTCGAAGACTTTCGATTTGAGGCATTGAGGTATTTTGGACGAGAAGACGTCATCGTCGTTTTTTTATACCTATATGTTATTGTAAGAGCCTGAAAGTGGCAAATCTAAATTTATTAACTGTTAATGGTAAGGCTTGCAATGGTTCTTGATCATATTTCATTTTAATCTTTTGATTATTAATTTTCGATTTTATAAACAATTATTTCACGGTGATTGCTCAAGTTATTTTTTGCAGGGATTAATGATCGAACATGTTTATTTGTACCTATACTCTCTTCTTACTTGAGTACTTGGTCAGAACTTTTCTTTCGAGTACGATGTCGAGTGTGTTTCGACCAAAATCAATATTTCTTGGATGCTTGAAAATTTATTTCATAATCATGTACTCGTATTTACAGATACTTCAACGCGGAGGCTTACATGTTCGCCGAGTGGATATCGGTGGCCAAGCGAGCATTGGCGCGAATGCTCGTCATTATCGTATCTCTCGGCTTCGGCATCGTTAAGTGAGTGATAATATGGTATATTGTCCAATATCCCTCTTCTTTTCCCGTATTATCCTTACCTTTTCCCGTCCGTTTCATCAGGACTGTAAGCTGTAACGTATCTACCATTCATGAGTTATAGCGAAACGAGGATACACTGCTGGCTTGACCTAGTACTGAGGATTGTATCTTAATCAATAGGTTCATTGCTCGGTTAAATAACTTATTTATGTATGATTTATGGTATGATTTATGTAATATTTTTTTATGGTATGTCAACATAGCCAGCTCGCACTAGGCCGGCGTAGTGTATTATGGCCTTACCGCTCTCAATCGTACTCTCGATTATAGACGAGGCCCGTGCCCTTCGGTGTGACGTACATGGGCTGACACAGTACAGTTAATGTCAGAATGGCTTGTTTACTTGCCGCAGGCCCCGCCTCGGTCCGGCCCTACAGCGTGTGTGCGGGTGCGGAGCCCTGTGGGGTGCCCTGGGCGCCATCAACGCGTGGCTGCGGCTGCACCACAAGGCGGACGACTCCAACCGCGACCTGCTGCTGTCGGAGGTGCCGCTGTCGTTGCTGGACAGCGCCATCTGCTGGTGGGTGTTCGTGAGCCTCGCGCACACCATGCGCACGCTGCAGCTGCGCAGGTCAGTCATACTCGTAGTCAGTTGGTCAGATAGCGAGTTAGGCCCAGTTGCACAAACTAACTTTTGACGATAACTTTAATTTTGACAATGTCATCGCCATACATTTGTGACGTATTTGACATTGTTAATGTATGGGATTGACATTTTCAAAGTCAATGTTTTGGGCAAAGTTAGTCTGTGCCATTGGGCCTTAGTTAATAAGGCTCAGTTGCATTATTTTATAATTACTTAAGATGCCAAATGTATGACGTAGAGATTTTCAAAGTTAAAGTTATCACTTGCTTGATGTGACTAGGCCTTAATTAATTAGTAAGCAGTCAATTTGTTAGTTGAACAGGTAGTTGGTTAGTCAGTCATTTTGTTAGTTAATCAGTCAGTCATATAAGGCGTTGAAATAATTCAGCTGTTTAGCATTATAGTCGAGTATTGAGGTGGTTTGTCAGTCAGTCAGACTTTTGGTTAGTTAGTCAGTCAGAGAGTGAAACTTGCCTCAGAAATTAATGTGGATATTCTTAATATAATATTGTCTTATTGCGGTGAGTGACGCGAGAGTTAATTCTGCCTCATCAAGATAGTAATTTATGTACGTAATGAAATTAATGTTATTATAATGTTGTTTCAGAAACACGATAAAGCTATCGCTGTACAGACATTTCACGAACACGTTGATATTCGCTGTAATATCGTCGGTGGTATTCATGCTGTACTCGATCAAGTCGTACAGAGTCTTGGAATGCATCACTGTGAGTACATTATACTTTTATTTTTTCCATTTATTTGATCCTTTAAGTGAAAAGGGCCTCTGTGTTACCATGGCTTTTTATATTTCTGTCTCCAAAGTATCTAGTTGGTAAGACCTATTGTGTGTTATTTGGAAGAGCATTGTTGCCGGTAATTTTTGGGCATACAGAGACTTAAAGCCTAAATTAGTATAGGGGTGATGACCACAGTGTAGACTGCCTTTAGATACTTAAAAATGATTACTTCTGAGTGGGTTTGTTTGAGGTCGCGGGACGTCGCTGAATGCAGGCTCCAACAGGCCACTGGAAATTATTAGGAGAGGCCTATGTTCAGCAGTGGACTTCCTTTGGCTGATGGATAGTTTGGATTTGTTTCTGTTTATGGGCAGCAAAACGCTTATCGGAAGAACGACCGGCTCGTATCTTCATTAAAATCTTAATAAAACCTTTTTCAGGAATGGAAAGAGGTGTGGATGGATGAAGCGTACTGGCCCATTTTGTTCGTGAGCGTCCTCACCGTGATCATGATACTGTGGCGGCCCACCAACAACAACCAGAGATACGCGTTCACTCCCCTGCTCGACAACGCTGAAGATGATGAAGGTGAATTAAATATGCAACTGATTACATGTTTATTTTTTGTAGATAGATTATATATGATGAAAACCTTGCACATCGGGTATAGTCTGCGCGATAGCGTCAAAAATATTTTTAGAAAAAACGTGTTTTTATCAAGTTGTCTCTATTAAATGTGTTCGTTATTGTTTCTTTATTTAAAAAAAAAGGTTTAGTAGTGATCCTTAGCTAGCAGTGAAATCTTATTCCCTATTAATTATTACAATGTAAAAAAAAACAATGTTATTATTTTTTATATTGAATAGCTCTCTAATAACATCAAGTCCAATTTTGTCGTTGATTATTAAATGTATGTATGTATGTATCAACCCATATACGTCCCACCGCAGAGCACGAGCCTCCTCTACAATCGAGAGTACGATTGAGAGTGGTTGTGATTATTATAACATTGAGACAGATAATATACATTTTATGTAGTATCAGCATAAATTGCGCTTTGGGTAGACTAAGGTCTATAAAACCATTAGGTATAAAGAAAATGTACATAATACGGTAAAATTCCAGAAGAAGAAGAACAATTCGTGAACGACGCGTACGGAGTGAAGATGCGCGGCAATGCCAGCAGCGGCGACGGCGAGTCCAGAGACAGAGACAGGGACAGGGACTCGGCGCCCGACCCCGGCACCAACTCACTGGACTCGGACCTGCGCTGGGTGGAGGAGAACATCCCCACCAGCACCCTGCCCCTACTGGACTCCGACGAGGAAATCATCAACACCAAGTTCGAGGTCTCCAAGATGCAGTAGTTACTTAAGTGAACTCTCATATAAAGTATTATTTAAACTGTGATGTCGTTTCATTTTTTGCTGTAATAAATGTGCACTGGATATGGTGTTTATTTTGTCCCGGAACACAAACACTAGTGTACTCTTTGGTCTCGTATTTTGTATGGGTTGTAGATTGTGCGTTTAACAAAATAAAATACCTAGGATAAGAATGTGTATTCCGATTTAGGGAATCGATTGTATTAATACGTGTTATATAGAAGAGGAAATAATGTCAAATATAGACATAAGCATTAGTGGTATTTCTGTCTATCCCTCCTGATTTTCAGACTTATGTTTTCATACATGTTTAAAGAATATGTAACTTGGTATCTCGTTTTAGGCGAAGTGTGAATAAAACTGAATGTGTTTTTAAAAGTTTATTTTTATATACATTTAAATATATTTTGTTCTTTAGACATGATCTTTGGTATATAAAATATAATATTGGTATATGGCCACAATACATTGAATAGATAAAATGGAAGTTACAGAATTCAGTCAATACAGAATACATGGAAATACAGATTACAAGCTACAATTTAAAAAAATATATCTTGATGATTAATTATCACTTATAGTTATAAATAAAATACTTTGAGCTAAAATTAATGGAGAAAATTCATTTTCCCACCTAATACCATCATACATTTGTGTCATTAAGCCAAACTCGAATAAGTAAGATTATACCATAATAATGGGATTGTACCATACTGTGCAGAAACTATCCCAACTAATTAAAAATATTGACGCCAAACTATTAAAAATGATCTACACTCTTATTTGACAAAGACTTATTTTGACATCTGTGAAGTACTTGCTATAACGGAAAAAATCAATACAATTTCTTAAAAAAAAATTTATGACTAAGTATTCAACTTAAAAATTAAATCAGCACATATTGTAGGAAGAACTTTTCGAGTTTTGGTTTAATATCGACATACACCATTACACAATCAATAATACATTCACAAACTTTCCTATTAAAGATAACAATATCATTTCTATGCCAGGAATGTCCTACGTACAAGTTTCAGTATTATTATCATAATTAAAACTCTATTCCTTTGCAATAAAGTTGCAAATAAAATGATTTATAGCTCGCGACACGCAATAACGCCGGAAGTGCTAATATCGGAACCCCTTACATGGTATACATTGCACCATTACTATATATATAAAAAATTATAATAAATTGTCATACAGGAAGTTATCATGTGAAATATCAATTGTTTTTGTATACAAGTAAAAACATAGAAAGAGTGATGATTTAAAATACTTTTATAAACCCCTAAACACTTCATTGCTATGCATACCACATTCAGCCATAGCGTTTAGTTTAAAAATTTTGTAAACTTATTGAGTAAATATTTACACTAAAATGCTGAAGTCATTAATGTATTGCTTAATTGTTTTCATAATAAAATTCATAATCATCCGGCTCATCCGGTATTTGTGGTGGGTCTTGTGGAATGTCTATACCCTCTGCATCAAGCAATCTCACTTTAATATCCATAGACAACAATGTCTGCAAATCATTTTCAAAAGATTTACTACTCATCTTTTCCTTTAATAATGCATTAATACCATCCGTCCAATAGTCAAATATTTGTTCATCAGGTGCCACAAAATCTAAGGAAGTCATATCAGCAGATTTTGACATTAGTGAAAAAGCCAAATGTGGTGTGATTTTTCTTCCCCTCAGATCTTTAATATGAGGGCAATCTTTGCCAATAATGACGCATTTTATATCAGCGACAGCCAACTTGTTTCCAAGTTCTTCTAAACTTGGAGTACTTTTTTCATCACAGTCTCCATAATGTATGACTTTGTGATTTGGTGATAAACGCACAAACCAGAACTTGTCCTTCATTCTGTGACCTCTAGGTGAATATTTCTTGAACCTTGTGCCACCGACCAGAACACCCAATCTCTGCTGTTGGATGAGGTCAATTATCTCTGGTGTTATTTTCTCTTTCAATTCAACTATAGGTCTTGCATGAGATTCCCAGACTTCCCTGTTAGTTCTCTCCTGTTGCCATATCTGTGTGATTTCTGCATATGTCAGTTGATTGATTTTTTGTCTAAATTTATCAAGTCCTTTTGGAGATGCTAACAGAGCCCTGCTAATTTGTTCTCTCACAACACTGGATACCTTAACAAAGTCCTCGGTTGTGGCCCTCATCTCCTTCCATGTCTTGTTTAAGACAACTATGCAAATACAGAATAACTCCTCAAATGGGTGGTCATGGGTAAAGAATAACGGGTGGTAAGTCTGTCCTTGTTCACTGGGAGGATCTCCAACATGCAATATGTCACACAGTTGCTTCACTAATTCCACACTTGTTTTGCCAAATGGACACTCATGCTCGTCTGCCCTGCAACTGTTTTCTAGAACAATTTTTGTATAATCTTCTGGATAATTTCGGGCGAAGTACAGCATGCAGTCTAAAGCAAGCACTCCTGGTGGCACCTCATTAAAATCTTTTATAGGGTCTATTTCACATTTAAATCCCAGTTTCTTAAAATCCTTTGAGTAAGAGCCTGTTGGCCTTCTCATAGTCACCTCCATGGTTGGATTATTATCATTTTCAAATGCAATTTTCCTTAGTTCTTTAATTTTCTCCTGTGAATCATGTTCTTGGGCATCGGCCCTGAGTCTCATTTTGGGTTCAAGCAAACCAAGCATCAAAGTTTGCAATACATACAGCTGATGAGCTAATTCTGTACCAATTGTTTCTTTTGAAGTATTTTTTGAGAACTCACTCACTCCAATAAGATTTTCATAAATGTCATTACGGACCCTTTTGGAGGACAATGTGTCTGCAATAGTTTTTTTCTTTGTCATATCAGCTTTTGAGAATATGGCATTGATGAGAGCAATGGCATTCTGTTGTATGATGCTATCTTGTTGTGAGTTTTTAATATGAGAGATCAAACTGGGTATAGTGATTTCCTTTTCAACATAAGAATTTTTGGAGCTGTTAAGTACAATATTTTCAAGAATTGACAAACAACACTGTATTACTCTAGGATCCTGGGTAAGTGACTGATTGCTCACAAAACTGGCTACTTTATTTATAAACTGATTTTCGAGGATATCCCAAGATATAATACCATGGTCCATCAGTTCGACAAAGGTCACTAGAGCATATTTCAACAGTTGACCTCTGAATTTGCCATTTTCTATATTGTTTATAATTAGTGATACGCCCTTTTTGTTTATAAACTCAAGGGCAAAGGTCAAATCGCTACTAAGAACGGAGAGCTTGGACAGTGCGGTTATTTGTTCCGCTTCGACACCAGTGTTGATCTTAGTTAGAATATCCTGCACCGTCTTTGCTGGGGACAATTCCAATCGCAACACTGACCCATTTTTTATCTCGTTTCTGTTCTTTTCTGTTATGTAATTCTGATTATTGCTCTCTGAGAACTGTAAGGCGTAGTTTTCTGGGTCGGGCAAACCCCAAGGAGTGCACAGAAGCTGAATAATACTTGATAAAGGCTGCGCTTGGTCGAATTCTGTTAACTGAGGCACCTTATCCGGCGCATTTACCATTTCCACAGCAATCTTCAGGATCGTAGAGTCTTTCTCTTTAGTTGCCGACGGCATTTTTAATGGTTTAGTAGACATTTATTTACCATTGGACACGGATTCAAACTCCACAACACACCACACCTCGAGAATTTCACGATTTTATTTCGAAGTTGATGACACTTCGTTATTTTTACGCAAGTGACATTCGCTATTCTAGAATCTATGGCATGTGGATGCGTTCATATTAAAATACCCTTAGTTACCCTCAAGCACAGACCGGGTTATTATGTAATAAAATAACAAGGAGCATAAGTATTGGATTGATTTTAGATTTTGTTTTAATAATAAAATATTATTTAATGATGTAGTAAATAAATCGCTAGGAGAAAAAACTTTAATAAACATATGATTCTCGGACTCTACACATAGAAAGTTTTCTTTAGGAGAATGCTGTGACTATGAATCTTCTGGTAGATAGGTTGTTCTTGAATGTATTTGCGTAACAATTACAAGTAATATACATATAAAAATAATTACAGGAACGCTTCACAAAATTAATAAGTATTCTATTTAATAGAGTACCGCATGTTTATCAGTGATTTATATAAATGCTTAACTATAACCATATCACACCCAATTTCAATAAGCAGTTTTCACTCATCTTTGTTATTTAAAAAAAAATCTAATTAGTGAGATCACGACTATTTGGACATATTTAAATTCTAGGGAAGGTGATTTCACTAATTTATAGTACTTATTTTAGATTTCGAGGGACTCACAGAGTAGCCAGTAGGTAATCGGCTCATCTAATACCTAGGTGCCTAACTTTTAATATTCATCAATCACAATAAATAATACGTTTCTGATGGGAATACGTTATTAAACATTTAATCATTTAGTTGAAAAACATAAGTACCTACTTCATAAATAAAATGCTAGAACAACAAACAATTAGGCCCCATAAATTGTTGTACACAACCTAATTGCTTAGGTACTTTAATTCACAAAGGCAACATAATCTCATGAAATTCTAGACTATTAATTTATTGTTGTGTCTAAGACTCCATTACGGTCGTACAGACTTATTCCACTATGAGTGTCCAACACAGAATGTCTTCATGTAAGTTTTTAACTCCTTTTCATATTACAAGAAAAAAAAAAACAAATATTTTTGTAACTTTTATTTTCAGTTTACGTAAAATGGATCATCGTTTTGTGGCTATATGCGTTGGATGAGGTGGTATGTTTTCGTTGCGATCGAAGACCGTATGGATCGACGACTCAAGCCTCGCCATCAGATGGACGATTCAAGTTATCTGTTTTAGGACTAGATAATCATGCCTACATACCCGAAGAGGTTTATACAGGTACGAAATAATATTTTTTTTATTCTGGCTTGGCAGAGTGGCTGTCCTGCACCTCATAGTCATACGAACCACAGAGCTCTTGCTAATAAGAAAATAATTATCTTTATCAGCGATCGAAAGACGCTTATCGACATAATTTTATCGACCGGCTCAATTGTTCTTTTTAATTCACTCTCCGCTTTTCTTGAAAGAAACAAATTCGTCAAAAACATTAACAATTTATTGAAAAATCCGCTTAATTATCTTTTAGTATGGTAGGTACATCATCTGCGAATTTTGAGGGACCTATTTCATATTTCTAATTTGGACTTAACAGAAAATCTTTTCTATGCTAGTTTAAATAATGAAATTGAAAAAGTAAACAATACCTACTTACTTATGTTTAAAACTGCGAATTTTGTTTTGGCGTATTAAATAATATGGTGTGTGATTTATATTGCTAAATTGCAATATGATTTATACATCGTTAATGCATGTGGAGGCCAGCTGTATGTGGGCTCCTCTCGTTGAGGTATTATATGAGAGCGGAAATCACTAACAAAATCGCACGCGATTCCATAACAGGTGCGCGGGAAATCAGGGGGACGCAGGAAACTGATAGATGATTGTTTAATTGTTTTTTTTTTATGTATACTGGCTGTATAAATTGTGGAATCTACAGTGTATTTCGCTTGGGTTACTAACTAATGTACTTACAGAGTTTTAAAGTAACGGTTTTAGAGCGTTTGCGAATGCAGTTAAATTGCTTTTATTAGTTTTAATCCCAGCGTCATGAATTGATGGAGATAAATTATAAAGGAATTGGAACATGTTTCCTTATTAATTCTACGGGAACTCGCAGTAAAATTGACGATTGTGTGGGAAGCGAATACATTCGTATGAATTTAAAGATGGGAATACGAATTCCAAGTTTAAGATAAATAAATAGTTACAGAACACCTTCGTTTTGCCTTGTATGTTCCGTCCCACGGTGTGATAGGGGGCGAGCTTATCGACATATCGTGCACAAATTTCTGACTCCGGGCTGATAATGAATAGAAAAATCCATCACCTTGCCCGACCAGGGATTCGAACCCAAGACCTCAGCTTTGTAATCATAGCGTATTGCAACTGCGCTACCGAGGCAGGCCTCCTATCAAATCGTGGGACGGAACATTCAAGACCAAAAGTAGGTGTATTGGTTGCACCTCTCCCTACCCCTTATTTATTATATTTTAATAAAGTATTTATAATAGAAAAACACCGAGTATTGCCTTCTCCATTACTCATCATTTGAATCTGCACTTTTTAATAACAGATTGTCTTAATAAAAGTTACAAGAACTTTCTAGATTTGGCTCCTGTAGAAGTCCGTAGAATAGGCCTGTATTTAACATAAGACTACCTAAAGATAATAATGATAAATAATTTTAGTGCAAATAGCCGTGACGGACGATGAGAGTCAGTTCACAGCGTTCATGATATCGGCGGAAGGGGATACTAAACAGGACCCAAGGAATCCGAGGAGGACTATCAGTCTGTTCCCTGGGGAGATCAGGCCACACAACCCTGAAACGGCGAGGTACAGCGACCGGTGTTTGTACTCCGTCGAGCAAGCTGTAGGCTCACTGAAATCCAGCGTTGAGGTAAAAAAGCCCAAGTACCTACTCAAATTTCGATATTTTAGGAAAGACCGCGTAATGACATCAGCTCATATGTCGGCTTATAATAGCCCACTCCTGAGCATGGGACTTCTCTACTACTGTGAGTCCGATTGATAGGGTTGGGCCATCACGATAACCGATGAAGTTGGCGGACTGAACATACCAAAGAAAATATTTTATGTTCCCTAAAATATATTTTTTCTTTCGTTTATTGCTCATGTACTACAGTCACTATAGATCATATGACAAGTCAATACGCATGTATGTAGGTTTCCTCACGATGTTTTTACCAACTGCGTCCGGTCCGTTACCAACAGGCAACCGCGAACTTACCAATCAAGCCTGCTAAGTAGGTTTCATCTATTAATTTTAGGTTTTCTGGCAAGCTCCTTCATCAGGCAATGGGTGCGTTACTCTCCGCGCAATGGTTGTGGAGAATGACGAAATGTGGTTCGAAGACGGCGCTCCACTGACGGAGAAGTTGTGTGAGGATCTGCGTCAGCCTGACGATGTGGCGCCGCTGATGAACTACAAGTGCGAGATCTGTGACGAAGCTAAATATGAGGTGAGTGCGCAGTACATAGTCATTATCATTATTTTTAACAAGGAGTTGATCGCAGAACATTTTTTCCGTGCTACAACGAAAAGAAAAATAGTTCTCGTTCAAGAATGTGTATAGTGAGCTGCATACAGCTTCTTCCTCCAACACTTATCGGGAACGCAAATAAATAAAAATAAAAAACAAGAACTGTATACTTGATAGATTTGTTTTTTTGTGAAAGATGAAGGCAATTATTAATGTTGAAACGTAATTTGCAAATGTTTTTTTATGAACACAATGTCCTGACATTATTGTCTTATTGGCGTTATCACAGAACAGTTGAATATGGTCGTAATAATAGACACATAGTAAATAATTATAATACTCTTCTGTTCGGTTCCGTTGTTAAAAACTATATCGAGGAAGACAAGTTAAATTAAACCGAAAGAATATAATGATCCTTATTACGAAGGGCGTTCATGTCTGAGCTTAATTGAAGACTTTATTGAAATGGCCCTAATTAAAATAGATACGTGACTAACGAGCTTGCTTAAATTATAGGTAACAGTTGGAGGAAAGCTATTAATAGTGTAGACTATCACAGAATGTCTGGCATTAAGTCCGCCGACAGTTTGGTATTTAAGGCAATAAATAAATATATGATCTTGGACACATAGACATATTTTACGCGTGATTGTCCGATGAATTCTCATATTGCATTTAAGAGGATATTTCCTTAAAGCTAGAAAGGAACAGACTATTAACATCATCCGCTTACCTAAGTAGTTGAAATAACGCAGTAGTGATATTTTTGGCCTTGACTGTTATATTTTCGCTAGATACGAGTGTAGCATGAATAGGCCTCCCTATTGGTTTCATATACCACTTTGTATAAAATCCGGCAAGTACTCGTAAACTTTGGCGTCATGTATTGATCAATTGATTAAATCTTAATGGCTCAATAATCTAAAGCGATACCTGTTATGTCCTATTGTCTTGTTTAAAAATAATAAAACTGGCAATGCTTGAATTTTAAAACTCCGTATACGGTATAAAGTAGGTGATATCGGTGTTCATGGATACATTTTTATGTATCCATATTTAGGTTTGAATAAAGAGTAATAAAATAAAATTAATTTCAATAAGACAGCCATATTTCTTAGTAGAATATGGCTGGTTACTGCAGGTCACATAGAAAATACTTTCAAGAACTTCGGAAAAGTCTTATCTTCAGTTGTTGGTATTTTGTGGCTGATGATAAATTATTATTTCTTTGTTGATGTTGATTCACTTAATATTCTTTCAGATATCCTTCACTGGAGTCTGGTCTCGAAACACGCATCCTCGTCTATACCCTGAGAACGACTGGGTGCCACGGTACAGCGACTTAGTCGGTGCTTCCCATAGTATTGACTATTTTCTGTGGGCTCCTGGTTCATTAGCTACCGAAGGCTTCCGAAGTCTCGCCGAGCATGCTAATTCTAGTAAACTGGAAGCGGAGATACGTGCGAAGGTGAAGTTTAGGAATTTGCATATTTTTTACTAATTCTTTTTAGGGGGGAGTTGGGAGTTCTTCTAAAAATGGTCCAAGATGTACTCGTCAAGATTTAAGTCGCTGGATGTACGCTGGAAGCAACAGATCGCTGGGGAAAACTTAGTGGCAATCCTAAGTCAAACAGTAGATTTAATGTGGCTGAAGATATGAATAAAACAATAAAATTTGTTACTTTAGTTGGTAAAATTATTTTCTTTTGGTCAATTAGATCGGTGACGGCGTGCGCACTTTGATCAAGGGTAAAGGCCATGGGTATCGCAAAATGAGTAACCCTACTTACGCGTTCTTCCGCACCGATAAAGACCACCATCTGGTCTCCGCGGCGGTTGCCTTATACCCCTCTCCGGACTGGTTCCTCGGGGTGACCAGGTTCGAACTCTGCCAGGAGGACAACACCTGGTTGAAGGAGAGGGAACTAAACCTGTACCCATGGGACGCCGGGACTGACAGCGGTGTTTCGTATGAGGTAAATCCTACTAAAGTTGTCGTGGAAACTTATTGTCAGTATTCAATCTAAATTAATGAATGAATAATAGAATAAAGAATCTACAATTCTTACAGAAATGTACTGTTTTTCAGAAGAAATATAACCAATGTTCTTTTCTTCATCCTTGACAATGTTTATGCGAAATTTCTAGATGAAAGGTTGAGTAGATAAGACGTGGAGATAATGTGTGAAAGCCGCAGGAGTCAGGTCAAAACGTACAAGCACATATTCGCATTTACAATATCACAGATTGACATTATTTCAGTCGCCAAACATCGAAACATACCCTCAAGACGCGATATCTCGGGTACAAATGAGTTCTTACGACAGAAATTCTCCATTCTACGAGATGGACATAAAAGACATGCATCCGTTCGGCAAACTGCACATCAAGTTGATAAGAACATACTCAAGGAAATGTGAAGAAGAATCTGGAGAAGTGGTAACTACAGAAACACCAGAAGTTACAGGTAAATTAGTTTATTTTATTTTAAAAATTGTTTATTGTAAATCTTAACTATGTTGATAACTAAATATAACTAATGAAAATATGGTATTAAGATTTAGGAATACACATTAAATATAACGAATTAAAATACGGTAAGTATTAGAGGTACAAAGAAGTAAGTCCTTTTTTTGTGTCCAAAAGTGAATTTATATTAGAACCCCATCAATAACCAGATTAATCAAAATGTTAACCAGTTATAATTAGTTCTTACTTTCCCCTATTTCTGAGCAATATTCGATTTGCATGTCGGAAAAATATCTCGTTTTTTATTTGTGACAGAGAAGAGATGTGGATCTGTCAAGTCATATTTTATATTTGTTTGACCCAGAAGTCTCGACCGAGGCAGAAAACATAACCACAACAGAAACAACGACCACAGAAGAGAGTACAAAACTCGAGGAACCAGAGCCACCATCCAGGTACCAAAACGTACAGATAGGTCGCGGCGAGCGCGGGGGGTGAGACCTACGACCTACTTATACATCTGACATCTCACTCACTAAGATATATTGTCATAGATATGTAAATCGTAGCGCTCATTCAATAAACGCACCACCATTACATGATGTTTTCATTGGGCTCCAAAATGCTGGGTTAAATGTAAAGTAGTCGAGACATTTAAGTTTTAATTGCCAATAGAATAGGTTTCATGTCAATAGAAACGAAAATAATTTTATTTAATAAGTCTAATTTGGCTAATAACCATAAAAATTTGCAATGATTAAAAGTTTGGCAATGATTAGACATTTTACTTAACCCTAGAAGCCCAATCATATTTCACTGGCTATAAAGCCCAATCATACGTAAAAATGACGTGCAAAAATAAAATCGCTCTATTTTCTAAATATTTTTAGTAATGATCTATTTGAAGGGATTAGTTATTAAAAATACAGTTTTCATTAATAAATAAAATGCTTTTTAGGATAATATAATCTTTATTAACACAATAATAGTACTTTGACTGAATCATAAAAAATAAATCAACAAAAACTTCAAAACTTTTTCTTTTTCTTATAATTAGGATATTTTTACAAAAATCAACTAGTTTTAAACTGTTTTCAAAAATTAAATTAACTTGTAATAATACTATATTAGTCTCATAAAAAAATCAGCCTTTATAGACAGTCTTGACAAATATCAATATTGTGTTCTCCGCATATGGCCTTTTGGCATTTGCAACACTGCGCTTTGGTCATCCGCCTTTTTTTATATGAACAAAATCCGCAATAGCGTCGTTTCTTTGGTTCTGGCTCATCATTACTATTTTCTGGAGTTGCTGGTACCACATTTTTTAAAACATTTGTTATATTGTCACGTAGTGTCCTCTTCAAAGTGGGCGCCTCCAGTCGTTTTTGCATCCAAGGTGCCGTCAAGTCTGTGCTTAATTTTTTCATAAAATCTTTGCGGCTCATTGGTTTTTCTTGTTTACTTATCTTATTATGACAGTATATGATATAGGAGTTCACAAAAGCCATATTTAACATTCCGTAAAATACTGCCATTGGCCACCTATTTGTCTTCCTGTTACTGGACATAGAGGAACACATCTGATCGAAGGAATCAACACCTCCTTTCGTTTGGTTATAAAATAGTATCATGTCTGGTTTTCCATTACTTTCATTTATTACGGCATTTTCATCACAAGACGACAATAAAAATACCATTTTCGACGGCTTTGGTTTATAGGAAACCAATGTCAAAGGGCCATCGAAGCAAAAAATTGAAGATCCTACCGGCCGTGAACGAGTGTTTTTTAACTCTTCGGGTATTTCTCTTTTATTTGACCTGATGGTTCCTACTATTGTTAGGTTGTATGGAGTCTGGAGCAAGTTTTTAGCTAATGGGACCGACGTAAACCAGTTGTCGCATGTAACATTTATGTTTGTTCCGTGTACTGTTTTAGTCAACTCTTTGACGTAAAACTCGCCTAATGGTAGACCATTTGTTTTCGTACTTTTACCAAGGTAAGGTATGGCATCTATCATGTACTTTGTTGAAGCGTCACACATCATGGGGAATTTTATCCCATATTTATCGGGTTTATTGGGTATGTACATGCGGAATGGACAACGGCCGCGGAAACCTAACAATTGCTCATCTACAGTCAAGTTACTGCCAGGTACGTAGTTCAATCTGCATTGATTGATAAAAATCTCCCAAATGTTTCTCACCGGTACAAAAGCATCATCGCTACGAAGAATTGGCCGCAGTGATTTATCGTCCATTCTCAAACATCTAAGAAGAAATTCAAATCTCTCTCGGCTCATTACCGATACATACCGGGTGCCAGAGAATGAAGCGTCAAACAACTCATCAGTTGAGAGGTGGTTATCTTTCATAACAGCCGTCAGAGTGAGTATTCCAATTAACGCCCAGACCTCCATTGCATTTGTATCCCTGTAGCTTGCCGAAATTTCTTTCAAATTTTGTCGTTTTATTATCATCTTCACGTTTGTCCACTTGACTATTTCATCAACTATCTCGTCCGTTATAAAAAGTTGAAAACAGAGCAAAGGGTCAAAAACATTGCGACACATTCGCGTTGGTCCTCTATTTGTACGTATTATATTGATAGCAGAAGTCCTTCCCGTCGTACGTCCCTTTGTAGTGGACCATACATGGTTATTTTTGCCACGTAATGACCGCTGAGGCAATGTAATAATTCTATGTGAAGTAGATGAAGTTACCTCAAGATTAGTCGATTCCAGAGAAGCAACATGGTTTTCGGGATCGTCTTGCCTGCTTGTAGGGCTTGTATCCTCAATGAAGTCGACCATCGCGTCTTCGTTATCACTCCTGACATCATCTTCAACTAAACAATCTTCTTGCTCGGAGTCCGAATCCAACGGAGAATAATCGTCATCATTTTCTAACATTGAAGCTATTTCGTCCTGGTTTAGATGTTTGCGGGACCCCATCTTGTATTCAACCTAAAATAAATAGTATATTATGAGTAATGTGCCTAAATAAAACAATAAACTCAAATAAATCACTACAATAAAAAATAGGAAACCTTTACAAAAGTTACACAAAGCCCAATTATACGTCGAAATGACGTGCAACATCGTCATTCCAACAAAATGGCGGAACTTACCAAGATGGCGCAACCGTGTCCTGCGAGGTCTTGACGGCTACTGAGTTGGTTCGGGAGTTCGAAGCGATCCGATGATAAACGTGAAAGAGATAGAGATATTTCGCCGCGGTATACGTCTATTTTACGTAGATTGGGCTTCTAGGGTTAAAACAATAATTTGCAACGTGAATCAATTCATAGTTTTTTCTACTTCATTATTTAAGATAATATTTAGGTAATATCTAAAACCTCCGTATGTATGTTTCTTCTAGAATCCAAGGCATTTGTGTTACTAGTAGTTAATATTAATTTACATTAATGGTCATCCTAAATCATATTGCGGAAACTAAATCCCTTTCAGGCTTCTAAGTCTGGATAAATATCAAGTTCCAGTCTACTTACAACATATTTGTAATCAAGCAGTTCGTTGATTGTTGGTCACGGCCTCATTTCTAGTAAATCTACACGCATTAGCTCATTGGGGCTTCTGTTATACGATGCCTCTTAGTTCATATAATTTCCAATGCATTTATTAAGTAGTGTTTCTAATTTATTATGATAGACATCGGCCTTTGCTGTTGGGTTAGAACGTTATTCTAGATGCTCTATTATAGAGTTGATGTTATTGAGGATTTTAATTTTACCCTTGAGCATGTTTAAATAAAAATGAAACTTAATAATCTAGATATGGTATTTAAAAAAATATAGACCCAGGACCCAGGACCCAGGTCAGTGCAAAAGCACTTACGTGCTATTTTCATCTCCATTGTTAAAGATGGAATCTCTTTATTTAACTAGATGGAGTACATGGTTATTATTATAAATCACTTTATCCTTCATGGTCATTATACCATTTTCATTACAACCTTCGAACAATCTCTATTAGCTCATATAAAATGTCATTTTACCCACATCAATTTCGGCTGCAATAACAGAAAAACCAACACTTCTATTTAGCGAAATACCGATAATATCGGACCCGGAGTCTTCGGAGGACTGTCCCATGTCTCAGTGGTTGGAGTGGAGTACCTGCGAAGGGCCGTGTGAGGGAGATAAGTTGAAAGGGTACCGATGGAGGGAGAGATACCATCTGGTAGATGGTGTTGCTGTTGAAAAGTATGATCCCAAGGTAAGTGGTTTTATTTAACAAAGAAATATCGCTTTGAAAGCAGCGATTTAATTTCTAATTATAATTTAAATTGAAGTAGTAAATTAGGTGATGTGTAATATTTCGCTAGATTTAGCAGAAGGGTATAATCATTTTGAAATTTAGAAGTAGATCTAAAAGTAAGTTTTATCGATAAAGTAAATCATTCTTAAGCATGGTTTAAAAGTCATAGTGCGACGACACGGTAAGAGTAAAATAGACTAGTTAAAATATAGAAAGTTATTGGAAATAAACTACTACTGAAGTTACTTATCTGCAATAGAAGTACAAGGTTTGATCCGTCAACTTTGATAGCACTACAGTTCATTGTCTGTATGTTTGTAGGCCACCCACACATCAGACAAGGAAGTGTCCAAGTACTGCAAGACCCATTACAATGACTTCGAGCAAGAAGAATGTGAGGATGATTGTCCTGATGAAGAAGAAAGCGAGGAAGAAGAGGAAATCACAGGTTCGGTATACATCCGATTGATACTATCTCTCTTCAGCCTTAGATAGCCGAGTGCTGGAGATAGGCCTTCCCCAAGGATTTCCATAATAACCTGTTGGAAGATTTTAAAAATGATTTTATTTACTTAAGTAATTTTAATTCAAGTTACGGTTTTATTGTATACAAGTAAGTTACAACAAAAAAGAACGATAGTAATATAACGTGTGAACATAAACAGTTCGATAATTTTGTTTCTGGTTCAAGATATGATAGAGAGAGAGAGCCATATGCGACTCTATCAACTTAGTAGCGTCCTTTTTTTTAACTCATTCAACCTTTTTTCTTTTGCAGTGGAAAGAAGAATCATGCCGCCTATTACACCCGGTGGATCTTGGAAAAGGAGAGAAATATATAAGCCTAAATACTTTTTACATTAAATAAAATACGCTTAATTAAAATATTTTATCTACATTTATACGCAATAGCCAAAAGGATAATAGGAGTTTTATAACAGCTAATAATACGAATGTATTTCTTTATAATATTATATCACTAATAAGTTATAGTAAACATATTTACGATAAATGTAAACATTAAAATATATTGAACAATAAATCAATCTACTTTATTGGTGTTGTTATTGCATCTGATTACTGGTAATTTCTAGATACAAACGTGAATGTAGAACACAAACAAATGTTCTGTTTAAAGTAAATTGCGGCTGTATGCGCTATTTCACTTTAATTACTGGTTGGATGTTTAACGAGAGGTGGAATGATTACGGTCAATTTGAGTAATTATGACAATAATTTTGGTCACCAGTTGATGTAGTGTGTTTTGCACCACTGGTGTTAAGTGTGCTTGATAAGTGAAATATGTGTATGGTGAGGTGTTTCGGTAAGTTTTTGCTGTTCACGTAATTTATTAAACTTATTATTTTGGGGTAGTATATTTTTATTAATATAGATGTTTTATTTCGGGTGGTAGAAAGTTAGAGATAGAAACTACACAAGGTAACTTGTAAGTAGTTGCTAAATAAATACCCATTATAAATGTACAGCCACATTTTATGAGATATATAGATTATTTTATAATTTCAAATTATTTTGATTAACTCATACTGATTGTGTTGTAGTTTAATGTCGTCATGACTCTACTACTTACTTTGTATATACGAAGTATATATATTTATATATATTTTATTTTATATTTTATTTTAGTATATATATTTTATAAAATTATAACATCTTTATAACATGTGGTGTGCAATAAAGATATTGAGTATTGAGTACGTTAATCGTATTTGTTCTCCTGATTTATATTACCTATTAAAACCTAATAGTAAAAGGTACAGTAACAGAACTTTATTATACTCCGTTTTCATTTAAATATAATCATAAGTTCAAATATTAATAATCAAATAATAACGAAAAATCTTTTACGTTGATTCAATACTTATTTTTAATTAAAAGTTCATTATTTTAAACTTCGCCAGGTGTCGTACAACTACTTCTAATATTATGCCTCCCATATGTGTTATGCCTCGATGAAGTATGCGACAGAAGACCACTGGGTACAAAAATAGACCCACTACCGCCAGATAACCAGTTTCTAGTAGAAATAGACGGTATACTTGACGACCAGTATATACCTAAACGTGAATACATTGGTAAGGCTATATATTATATGTGGGTATATGTTTGTTATACAATAAGTTCGGCAAACAGGTCACCTAATGGTAAGTCATCACTGCCGCCCACGAACATCAACAATGCTTGGATCATAATGTTGCCGGCTCTGCAAATCAGGGGTGGAGCGGGAAGGAAAAAGAATGGGAAGACGAAACGGGATATGGGCATCGGCTAATCTTCATAATAATTATTATCTTAAAGTCATTTTCATATCCTGAATTGGCGGAGTCACGTGTAAATTGATAGTCAATTACCATGCATTTTAACAGTGAAGGAAAATATGGTGAGGCATCCTTCATGCTCTAGAGATCTTCACAAGGTTTTGTATGATATGTGAAGTCCGCCAACCCTGACACCTCTCAATACAATTCTGGGTTGTAGTGTGAAATCCTGTGTTAAATGGTGGGCATTGATAGGACTAACTAAAATATATGAGTATAAAATATATGGTACAGTGTATGCTGGTAAGTGCAGTACGCTTTAGATAGTATCCATCGGCGAGAAATATTGGTATCTGTCTTACTAATTAATGAATTAATTGCTACTGTTTATTGTTAAATGTATCATGCATGTTTATTTTGTTACGCTTCATAGACATGCTTAGGTGGAATTTAATGCGATGCAACATGTGAATGATTCACGAGTGTATAATGATCACTAAATTGGAAAGTTGATGGGCACCATCTGCGCATTTCGCACTCTGGATGGTACTGAAATTATGATTCGTACATTACACGAAGATATTTATTTAAATTTTCTTTAAAATTTTCTCAACTTTGCCTGCTCTTGAGTGTAAGATAACACAAAATACCTAATATTCATTCTTGCCTCGAGGACTTGGATTATTGGGATATAGGCACACATCAGTTTCAACTGCTTGCCTGATAATAATAAATAATACCTAATAATACTAATGTCGTCTAGGACGTCCACCCACTAGGTGGTCAGACGACCTGGTAAAGGTCGCGGGACGTCGCTGGATGCAGGCTGCCTCCAACAGGTCACTGTGGTAATCATTGGGAGAGGCCTATGTTCAGCAGTGGACTTCCTTTGGCTGATGGATGATGATGATGATGATGAATACTAATGTGTGATATTTACCTTTGTATTATATTTTTCAGTAAGATTAAAAGCACGGAACCCAAAAACATCTTTCATCGCATTCACAATATCTTTGCAAGAGGACACGGCGCCTAATAGAAACAACCCTCGAAGGCCCATTTTCCTGAAGGCCGGAAGGTTGGAGCTACTGCCCAACTCAACCACTACTAAGTACAGTCTGTTTTGTAACAATACTGTCGTGGAGTCTGATATTACGGCTAAAACCTTTGTTGAGGTAAGAGTTATTATTGATTTGTTTAACATATCTATGTAAGTATTATCATTGAATGGTGAATAAATATGTGATAAAGATCGTGAACAGCCCCTGGAAATCGCTCCCAACAGGCCGCTGTGAAAGTCTTTGAGGAAAGTCGAGGTTCAGCTGTGTAATTTCTGTGGGTGATTATGATAGAAAAAATCCCTTCCAAGTACACAACCACATTATCCCTTGTAACCGAGGATTGTCAGTTGTACCTACTACCTAGTACCTGCCTCTGTTTTATTCCAAAGTTTTGCACATTTCTCGTGGTTACAAACTTTCCTTAGAACGACGATAATTATGAAAAATACCGCAGCCTGAAGGAAAATACTGTTTTATTTGACTAAGTGTTTTGTGCAGGCACTATGGAGAGCACCAGACAAAGACAACAAATGCGTGACAATATTCGCTGTGGTGGCCGTAAAACCCAACGTGTGGTATAGTTTCGAAGGTCCTCTGTCCAAGCGCGTGTGTGAGGACATGAGGAAAGCTGACGATATGCAGCCCATGGAGAATGATAATTGCAAAGTGTGTGAAGATGCTAGATATCAGGTAAGGCTTTGATAGCTATACTTATTTTCTATAGTGGAATGATGGAGCGATTACAACGCCCACGCTTTTTCGAACGAAGGATAGCTGTTAATTGTTATGCTACCTTTCCAATGCCTTATTGTAGCCTTTATATTGGGTAGGTTTGCTATATCTGCAAACGACTGCGACTGGGTTGGATCTTTAACAAAACTTACAGCAGCATACCTACCTCCAAATTCCGTACCCGTGCCACCAGGCATAGAACTATGACTCTTTTTAGTTGATGGGCATACCGCATAGATGACCTCCAATGGCACCGGTATTTCGACGTTTTATTGTATCTAAAAGGTTGATAATTACTTCGCAGCTAACCTTCGAAGGTC
This sequence comes from Theretra japonica, assembly GCA_033459515.1. Taxonomy (NCBI): domain Eukaryota; kingdom Metazoa; phylum Arthropoda; class Insecta; order Lepidoptera; family Sphingidae; genus Theretra; species Theretra japonica. The sequence goes on along the minus strand of CM065938.1, from coordinate 2,767,001 downwards.
TCTGGTCGTACAACACGCACATGCAGTTCTTCCCGGTGGCCGCAGAGCTGGCTCGCTTCAGCGACGTGGTGGGCGCGTCGCACAGCAAAACCTTCAGTCTGTACAAATACACGTCTGAAGCCACGCTGGGGCTCAAAATGTTGGCGGAGCAGGGGAACACTACCAAACTTGAACTGGAGATTCAGGAAGAAGTATGTTTTAATTCTGTGTGTTTGTATTGGCCAACATAATCCTGATGGAGATATAATACGTGCCTTGAATTGATTTTTAATGTCAGGTCAAGTTCTTAGATTGTTTTTCTTCATCGTATGTGGGGTAAATTGACTATTTACTTTACGAATAGATACTCGAATGATTTCGTAAAGTCAGAGGCGTGCCCTAAAATTTTAATTCGCGACCACAGTTACCGACAGGCCACGGCGCACTTGAATTTCATTTTTGCAATGACTTTTTTTTATCAGCGATACTTTTGTTTATAAGGAGTACTATGAATTAGCATGAACAAAAAAACAGGGAAATATTTTTAAAAAGCTAGTTTTAATTGTCTAATCATAAATAATACAAACAAACATTAAAGAAGATAACAGAAGAAATAAGCCAAAATCTAATTGGTTCATGGGTCCGTCGATATAATAGAGTACGCATTGCTCTCGTAATAAAGCTCAATTTAAAACGTGTATCCAATAACTTGTAACACTGCGATGATAGTTGTGATAGAGTATGAGAAGAACGATAATATACAATGCAAGTTGAGCGGCACCACGCGCCATATTGTGTAGCTGAACGGCTGACTCCTCATAAATTCCAACAGATTTTGAATCTCAGCACCCTCTCGTTCATCTGATACCAGATAACATTAAATTACTCACAGAAATTACTATTATGTAGGCGTTTCTCAAGTCTACGTGTTTATGAAACAGAAAAGTATGGTAATTTCTGATACCCTTAGCCCAAGACTAGTATCTTATTGAGGGGTCAGGATGTATGTATCTGTCGGTTTTATTTATTAATGAAGCAAAGATATTGTAGATATACTCACTGTCGCACTCAATACGCCTCTCCACGATGATCGCCAACATTTCCTCAATCTCTTCAGTGGTCAGATCTGCCAGGATGGCCGACAAAATAAATGGCGTGTACGTCATAATCACAGTCACGGTTAAAGTAACAAATAGTGACAGGGAGATAATCTGCAACGTAATTAAAATACTGTCAAAAATAATTCACTACGTATCTCAATTTGATTTTGTGTTAATTTAAACATATTAAATAAAACTGAAAATTTGTTTCTGAACGTTTATTGTAGGTATGGATTTTAATGTTTGTATTTTTTTCTATTTTTTAGCATATTAAATAGGTATAATATTCTCAAAAAAAAGGATGTATTTTATGTAATCAAGTAATTATTCACAAGATTACTTTAGACTTCTCTTCTATTGCTGTTATCTCTTACCTGATTTCTCAAAAGATTTAAATTTGTATGGAATCTACACAGCGAATCAGGTACCAGCAGAATTATATGAATAAAAGCCTGGAAAAGGACAGAATACACTTAAAAATTTATTCACTTATTTATGCTTTATATACAATAGGCGAACTTACTGCCTGAGGCATTCTCTGCCAGTCAACCTTTGAATGGTGCAGAGAGAAAACAAAATAAATAAATAAATATAAATTAACAAAATATGATTGTAATATGATGGTTATAGTTTATGTGATATGTACAGTACTAAAGTATGTAAACATAATATATAAATTAATAAAGACATAAATTAAAGTGACTGCTAGTTTATTGAGAAAGTGTTGGCGAATCTTCACCCGAGTATCAGACGCCCTGATTTCGAGAGGAAGACCGTTCCAGTGTGTGTGAAATATGTGTCAAGGATAGTATGATGACATACAAACAGATTCAGTCTGATTATTACCAGTAATTTTACGGGGCCATCAGTTTCCTCCAAGCTGTCCATTATCGTCTCATACATCTGCATATAGTTTCGTGGATGGTGATCTCCTTGAGATCTGCAGTAGAATTTGTTGTTCTCCATCATCATCCGCATACACCTCACACGACAGTACAGCAGACCGAACACAAACACCAAATGAAACCACTCCAACACTTCAGCATACCACAATGCTACATTATAAAGACAACTGAACAACACCGGCATTGTGAAGTCGTATTTCTGAACGAAATTTATGAATAAATATGTCCTAACAATGCAAATTAAACACATAACTGTTATTATACATATCCGCAACCATTTGTACGTATTCAAGTTGGACGGATTGTCGATGAGAGGCCACTTCTTGTAATACCTCAACAAGTAGTCATTCTTGTTCCTCCACGACACTATTGCATATAACAAGTACTTTAATATCTCAAGGAATTGGAAATTTGCTAGGAAACCCAGCGGTAGCAAAGAAGCAAACAATACTATTATACTAATCGTGAAAAGGAGGCAATAAAATCTTGCAATCCAACGCACAGGTTTTGCTGTAAAGTCGTGATAGTAACCGAAGAGCAATCTTATGTACAAGTAAAACTTGATGTTGCATACAGTTTCTTCAGCCATGACGTATGCAATTTCCTCAAGATAGTACAGACCGTCTTATCAATAACGGAAGTCACACTCCTTAAAACTTAAATGTATACATGTTGCCACTACACTTTTCTTTGTCTTTAGTGACTTAGTAATATTTTAGAAAAACAGACAAAAAATTAATCCTATGGTATTTCAAGTAACATGAAAGTTGGATTATGACGCTTGAACACTACAATAGTGTGCTCGATCACTTTAGAAAATTGATTTATAATTAAACTAGCCCCTGACCTAACTTTGTTTGAGTGCATTATAAAAATAAACAATTTGTAGTGAGCAGAATTAATCTAACCCATTCTCGAATTCTCTTGAACACACACAAACATCAAAATCGGTTCATCTCTTTAGGAGAGTTCAGTGACATAAAAACGAACAGGAGAATTATGCAAATAAAGATAAAACTTAACCAAATAGTATACGAGCAATTTATTTAATGGCCAATGACGCAGTAAAATATGTTTAAAACCCATATTAAGATTTATGTTCATCAAGCGTGTGCGCGGTTAATTTTAGTTTTATCGATAATATTTAATTATTTCAAAAGCATGGTAGATATTTTTTTTTACAAAGTATGTAAACGTACTTAGGTATTAATTAGATAGGTACTGATGGTCTTTTGGCTTTTTCTGACAAGTGTGTTCATAATTTTATTTTCAAAAATATATAATATTAAAAGCTTGTAAATAATATTATTTATTGTGAAGGCCTGTTGGTAACGGACTGGATGAGGATGCCGAAACAGCGGTCGCGGCTTCGAAAATTAGGGCCTGCTTCGCTTTTTAATCATATTTCTATTGATCAATTATGACGCACTTGAATGGTTCAGGAAAACATAGTAAGAAATATTCACATATGCAAAATATACAAAAAAAAGTTTTACGTTTCAGACGTAATGACTTCCACTATATTTTGTACCTAATTATTACAGACACGGAACATCCACGATCTTATTACGTAAGATTTGTATGTAAGTACAATAAAATTATTCCATTATATACCCATTTCAGTTGGGCAACTCCGTCCGCACAGTGATCAAAGCGACGGCACCGCCGAACACGAACATGGCGACAGTGACCAGTTTCCGAGCCACCAGGGAGCACCATCTTGTCTCCTTGGTAACCGCCCTCCTCCCCTCTCCTGATTGGTTCCTGGGAGCGGCTAACTTGGAGCTCTGCTCTGTGTATACCAACGACTGGGCTGATAAAATTGTCTTCAATCTCTACCCTATGGACGCTGGCACCGATAAAGGATTAAAGTTTGAGGTTCGGAGTTTTTTGATTATCTGTGTGTTTTAAAAGACTGTTTCTACCTAAAACCAACACCTAAGGGTTCGGAAAAATAATGTTTTAATTTTATTTGCAGCTTGAATTTAGGTAGGTACTTATAATTTAACGAATTATTATTTGTTACAGATTATTTTAGCCTTTCGGAAAACTTGGGGTAGTATTTTTTCCGTCTAATACTTTTTGAAAGTGTTTTTGTACTATTTATTAAAATTTATAATTTAATATTTCAGCCTTATCCCTATTTATTTAAAATAATTAACTTGAAGCAATCATATTACTAGAACATCTCAAGTGAGATTTCCAAAAACATGCCGGCCTCCGTGGCGCAGTTGGTTCGTCGCCGGCTGTGAAACGAGAGACCGTGGATTCGATCCCTGCACCGAAACGAATGTATATGTGACCCACAATGATTTGTTTTGGGTCTGGGTGTTTGTGAGACCGAAAAGTCTCTCGTAGTTCCTGATACCCACGACACAAGACTCGATCTTAGTGTGGGGTTAGGACTATGTATGTAACTATTGGGCGTATTTGTATTTAATTATTTTACTTTATCATAGATGCATTCACTCAGATTAGGTCACCCGTTTTCGAACTTTAAAATGCCGTCTCGGCGGCAATGCAATGCCGGGCCGAGCCGTGACGAGAAAGGAGCGAGCTCAGCACATCGCGTCGCTTTTCAAAACACAGTTTAATTTACTGTTCTACTGAAGGTTTCAGTCTGAAACCGACTTTAAGTCCAGTACAGAAGCTTGGTTTTTGAAAAGCGACGCGATGTTCGGAAGTCGTTCCATAGCCATTCCTGTCACGGATCGACCCGACGGTGCTCTGTCGCCGAGAGCGTCAGATCTAGTGAACATTCACTGTGTGTCCCCGCCAGGTCTATGTTCCGCGGAGAATCTTGATACCGCGATGTATTTTTTTCTGTGGCTCCATCTAACCGCGGCAAGAGTAGGCCTCTGCATATTACCCCCTCCACTTCTAGATGTAGGCAACTTCTCGAAAATTCTTTCCGCGCGCCGCGCCATTCGATCGGATCACTTTGTGAGTGATCGATACATACGTGTTATTTCGAACTATTACAAAGAATTTTTGAACACTAAATTCGTTCATATCAGGTCTAGAAGATATTGGGCAATGCGCAGACGTCTTTATGGGAAGGATTCCAGAAATATTTAGTAGGAACTAAAGCATTTCATAATGAACAACCCCAGAATGTGAGAAAATGATGTGTAAGTTGAAATAACAAATCCGTAGAAGTGGATAGCAATGCATTAGTAACACTTTAGAGTAGCTTTGAATGAATCATTATCTACAACACTGAATAATAAAAAATGCGTATAATTACATTCAGGGGTATAGGCATCTATATGGTTAAACTTGGAAAATAAAGGGCTACATTTTGCAATAATTTGCTTTAGTAATATCATGCAAATCCAAATTGTTAACAGTCGCCCAATGAGGAGATGTCACCGCCGCAACCGATATCGCCTCTGTTCAGCACGGAATATTTAACCAAAGGACAAATTAAGCCCTTCGCCAGACTCCGTTTGGAACTTATTAGAACTTACGACACTCCCAACTGCTCGATCGAAGGAAATTCGGCTACAGCAGGTCAGTTTTATACAGGTATCTTTTAACATGGGCTTAGATGATATGTGATTTAAAATAGTAAATAATGTTAGGGTATATAAATAACTGATAGCCAGTATTAAACGTAATAATAGATCATGAGGATATCATAAAAAATGAAGCTATGACCTGACGACAATAACGGAAGTAAACAAGAATTTGTATGCGATTTGCAATGGATCTCATCAGAGGAGCTATAAGTTTTAAAACTAGTACTGCAGTAACGCCATTAAAATTAGGTACTATTGTTATTTAGAATTATCGATGTATCAGAATAGTAGGATGTTCGGCAGCCTTTGTGTCCCCGTTGATTTGACGCTGGCTGTGAAACAAGAGGCTGCAGGTTCCAAATATTTGTGCGATCCCTAATGCTTGGTTAAGGTCTGGATGTTTGTAAGACCTAAAAGCCTTTCGTAGTTTCTGACACAAGACTTAATTGATCTTAATGTGGGGTCAGAAATGTATATGACTTTTAGGTGTATTTATTATTTACCAAATCAGCATTTCAGCAGTTGATTTCAGTTTTAACGAAGTTTTGAAAAGTTATTTTTGGTTTCAGTGACAGACGGTGGTGACGGAAGCACAGAAGACGGAAATGGCGGTGGTGGCGACAATACTGGTGTAGAAATACCAGTGACAGCCGTAACAACTACCACCAGGTAATTAATGTTTTTATAAGACCCATGTAAACATTAATTTGTAGAGCTTTTTGCCGATCATATCTCGCTAGTTTACACAATTATATCAGCTTGGTGTTCTACCCTAGACACGCCATTTTATTACTCGTATACTTTGAATTTCAGATTAGAATCAAAAACTTGTCATTTTTGCATTAATTAACGCTACAGTTGCTCTATTACAAGTTTTTATTTCGTTTCACCTCTCTCGATGTTTGTCATAAAAAATATCTTGTTTTCATTAATTTTACTTTATCGTGGCGTCATTTAATGAAACTAAACAATATAAAATATCAGCAACAACCATGATTAGAGGCCAAACTTACTCGAATCGCGGCTTATCATGGCAGTTTTTGACCGATATGGATGTTCGCTAACCTGTTAGATATAAACATGTTATTATTCTATAACGATGATTTTATTATTCCCGAATAAATTATTTTCATGACTTAACTATTGCTTCTGAAAATGTCAAGACGGTAGTCTCTTGGTACCTACGAGTATTTGATACGTTTGGCCATCGTATAGAACTGCTTTTAAACAAACATACATTTATAAATGTACTATATAACAACCTTCGTGGCGCAGTTGGTTAGACGTCGGGTGTGAAACGAGAGGCTGCGGGTTCGATCTCTGCATCGAGACAAATGTTTGTGTAATCCACAAATATTTGTCTCTGTTTTTTCTTGTTAATTGAAAAGTCTCTTGTAGTCTATGATACCCACGACACAAGACTCGATCTTAGTGTGGGGTCAGAGTGGGTCAGGACTATGTATGTGATTGCAGGGTGTATTTTTTATTTTGTCCAGCCCAGCGCCGGTCATGGATCCGGAGTCGACGTTGGAGTGTCCGATGTCAAAGTGGGATGATTGGTTACCATGCGAGGGTGACTGTGTAGATGGAGTCCGAACAGGATATCATAGTAGATTCCGCTTCCACATGCTCAACGGCGTCGCAGTGGGGAAGTATACGAATGATGTAAGTTACGAAACATTTTTATTACAAGGAATGGCGAGACTAGCACGCCGTCATCATCAGCCCGTTGCCATCCACTGCTGGACATAGGCCTCTCCCAAGGCATGCCACAGAGCCCGGTCTGCTGCTTTATCCATCCAGCATCGGTTAAAGCCACGCCTGACACAAATTTCACTACTGTCTGTTGGACTTTTCAAACCATTCCTTGGTGTTTTGGGTCCTTACCTGAAACGGGGAATTGAACCATGGAATGAAGTGATAAACACGATGGTAACTTTAAATTTAATATTTATAATGTATTTTAATCAGATCTTTACTGTTTCACCTATATTATTTGACAGCATCCGTGGCGCAGTTGTTTAGTCGTTGGCTATGAAACTAGCGAGTAGCGGCCGCGGCTTCGATTCCTGTATCGAGACAATTTTGATGTCTATAAGAATTTGTATGCTGTATCAGCCCATACACAACCCACTGCAGGGCACGAGCCTCCTCTACAATCGAGAGTACGATTGAGAGTGGTTAGGCCATATAGTCTACCACGCTGGCCCAGTGCGGGTTGGCGGACTTTTACATACTATAGAAATTTATACAAATCGCTATGGTAAGCAGGTTTCCTCACGATGTTTTCCTTCACCGTTATAGTGCGTGGTGATTGACTATCAATACACACATGACTCCGAAAAGTCAGAGGTGTGCGCTGGGGTTTGAACCCGCGACCACCGTGAACATGTAGGCAGCCACGTCTGGTCCGTAACCAACAGGCCACCACGCACTTCTAATAGAAATATAAGAATTTGTATAGAATCTGGATGTTTGTGAGACCGAAGAGACTCTGGTAGTTTCTGATTCCCAAGACAGAATATTTGGATCTATGTATGTAACCATCGCTGGATGCAGGCTGCCTCCACAGGTCACTGTGGAAATCATTGGTTCAGCAGTGGACTTCCTTTGGCTGATAGATGGATGTAATTGTTGTATGTATTTATTTAATTATTATGCGACGCTAATGTTTGTATTTTGTTCAGGATTCAAATAGTGATGATGATGAAGTTCCAGAATTCTGTAAGGAAAAGTTTCCTGTCACTGAATCTGAAGAATGTGAAGAGAGTTGTGACGAAGATGACGAAGGTTAGCTATGTATATATCGACTCCTCCAAATCACTTGGTGGTTAGTGGTCGCCGCCGACCACAAGCAACTTAACGACTGTTCGAGTATTTCGTAGCGCAATTTAAGACTTTTTTAAAACTTCTTTCCCCCATTGTAACGTGCGGCGCGCCGTAACCATTTTCCATACGTTATGTAGCAATCTAGTGATCATTTTTACCTAAAATTCGCAAATTTAGTCCCTAGTTTTTTATTTAAATAATAAAAAAGTCTCGTAATGGTTTACAAGATCCTGTCTCCGAACCAACCCAAAACTGTCCCCGAATTGTGTTACGTAATGCTTGTACGCCCCTTTAGGCCTTATTTGCACAAGTAATGATAAACTAGAAGTTCGAACACTTTACAGACCTTCATTGCATAACTTTGTTTATGAAACAGGTAATTTAATTAACTCTGTAATGCTTATAGTTACAATATTAATGATACTATTTTATAAATACCTACACAAATATTCTCGGAAAATCCATAGTATTTTTTTGGATTCAAAGGGCGGACCCGCTCAGCGATCTGCTCAATTTAGGGTATCATCTGGAAAAAAATTACCTGTAGTTTTTAGATCATGGAAATAAAAAAAAAATACATTATACCTACCTACTTTTTTTGTTTCAGATAATACGGAAGCACCGGATTGGTCAGAATAATGTCGAAACGGTAAACAATAAATATGTTTTAAAATAAGGGTTGCTAAATGTTGTATTTCCAAATAAATATTGTTGTTTAAAATATAGTTTTAATGACACTAATTTCCATTGTTTACTTAATAAATAGCAGCCGTGGCTCGTCTGGTTAGAAGCCGGCTGTGAAACGAGAGGCCGCAGGTTCGATCTCCGCAGCGAAACAAATATTATTTGTGAGAACCACAGCTATTCGTTTCGGGTCTGGGTGTTTGTGAGACCGAAAAGTCTCGTAGCTCCAGATACCCACGACAAGAGACTCGATCTTAGCGTGGGATCAGGATTACGTATGTCACTGTTGGGTGTAGGTATTTATTTCGTCATCATCATTAGCCCGTTGCAGTCTACTGCTGGACATAGGACATTTCTATTTATTTATAAAGCTAAACAATAAAATCTACATTTCTTTTATGTTCAAAAACTAAACGTGAATGATGTAATAATTATGTATGTACAAGGTCATGTAATGTTCATTGATTTTACTAGTTCGTAGGTGTACGACCTTGTCCAGGGCACATTGGACCACTTTGAAAAATAATAGGTATTTATAACTCTGGTCTCATACTGAGTTGCAAGCTATATCTACTGATTACTGAGTATTACGTAGTGGCATTACGTTTGGAATACATTTGCAAACTCTGGAATGAATCCTGGTGTTACCCGAGCATTACGACCTATCCTTTAGAACGAGGCTTATAGCGGTACTGAAGCAAAAAGGCATTGTATTATGTCTACAATAAATTACGCGCAGACAGGGATAGCGATAGCGATTTGTATAAACTATGGGATGTAAAAGTCCGCCAACCCGCACTAGACCAGCGTGGTGGACTATATAGCCTAACGACTTTCGATTGTAGAGAGCCGTGCCCTTCAGTAGGACGTATATGGGCTGATACAGTACAGACAGGGGTGGCACCATTGGCATTGCTCGCCGCGTGTAGATCCTGTGCTAATACAGCTCTGGGTTAAATAGAGACCATTTATCAACTGAATGCCCAGGTATTATTATAGTCCACGAGTGGGTGGCTGCTAATCACCAAGTGGGTCTAAACTCGTCTGTCTGGAGTAAATAACGCAGTACAGACTGCAAAGGTTTGTTTTTAGGACGAAGGACGGCACTTGGTACCTATTTGATTTTTTTTTTTTACACTTGCACGGCATAATGACTGCACTGCACCTGATGGTAAGCGCAAATGCCGTCCAGACAGAGTATCGAATGGCATCAGACGGCGGTCCCATGCCATTCGACACAATTATGCCGGCCTGCTGAGATGCTTCTTCACACTACGGCGGAAGGACCCAGGATTATAGGAAGGAGGGAACACGCGTGACGGCAAACAATTCCACAGCTTCACAGTGCGGCACAAAAAAGAATTTGCGAACTTTTTAGTTCGCGCCGAGATGGCTTGGACCGTCAAGTTGTGGCTTCGCAAGCCAGCACGCGTGGTTCTGTTAAGGAAAGGAGAGGAGGGGATCAAGCTAAACAATTCCTCAGAGCATTCACCGTGATACAGACGGTAGAACACGCTTAGGGAGGCAACATCCCTCTGCAACTGTAGCGGCTCTAAGTTGCTCGTAACGTCTGCATCATTTACAATGCGGATGGCCCGCCGCTGCAATCCATCCAAGGCATCGAGTAAGTACTGGGCGGATCCATCCCAGAGGTTCGAACAGTATTCCATACCCGGCCGAACCTGCGCTTTATACAAGCGGTATAGTTGACCGGGCGTGAAAAACCGACGCACCTTGTTCAGGATTCCGACCCTGCGCGATGTGGCAGACATTACACCCTCGATGTGGTTCCTTGGATTTAGATCACAGGGGATATCCACACCAAGGATACTCAGGTCATTCCGCATTGAGAGGGGAATACTCTGAAGATCGGGGAGGGGAGAGAACGGGGATTTTTTGCACGTGAACGCACACACCTGGGTTTTCCTGGCATTGAACTCAACCATATTCCTGGAACCCCATGTAGAAATGAGATCCAAGGACCGGTTGAGCTCAATGACAAGATCTTCGCGCCCGCTCACAGTGTCGTCACGGCAACCTGGGGGCCCATAGCAGTATCGCCCATGAACCGTGCTGTCATCTGCATAGCAATGAATGTTGCCGAGCGACAACATATCTTTGATATGCAGAATAAACAGGGTGGGCGACAGTACCGAGCCCTGTGGAACTCCGGCATTTACCGACATGAACGCCGAAGCGATTCCTGGTTTCCTCTTCTGTTTTATTTGAACTATATATAATATTTTTGAGGTAAGTAACTATAATTTCTACGTAATTCTGATATTCAGGAAGCTTTGGTTTAAAACATGAATCCGTTCACAGATTATTAAGGAGATAATAGGTAATCCGCTTATCCGGTTTAAGGTCCCGCGTAAAATTAGTCCCGCGACTTGGCCGTACGTTGGAAGTGAGAATTTTTGCAAACATATTTTTAATGTTTTCCTTTAGTTATCAGTGGTATTCTGAATACCTATTAATTATTAGATACATGTAAGCAGGCCTTGGACGCGCATAATATAAAACATTTATTATTTTTTGGCAGAAACTGTAGATACATATTGACTAAAGAAGAGTAAAACGAAACGATGCTCCATCTGCATGCGTTCAAAAACCTGATTATAGCATTTTAACATATTTAAACTGTGTTCGTAATCGATAATATCATGATAAAATTAATGCCACAATATATTTTAAATGAAATTAATTACTAAATTGTGTATATTAACAAACACATGGATTTATTCATTGTAAAACTAAAAGTAATTTATAAACGAAAATCACTAATATATTTCCGAACGCAACCATCCTTTCCCTTACGTCACCGTGCGGGACAATTCATGGTAAAAAATTCAGTATTGGAATTACAAGAAAAAATACAAAAATTCTACGTTCATTTTATTATTTATTATGTTAACAAAAACTCCTAAGCCGGCGTACAAACGGTTCATTGGATTTACGCTGAAGACTGTATTTATCGCCGAGGCACTGGCATTTGCTGTTAGCTACGGTGTCTGGCACAAGTTGAACACAGACCGGGGTATGTTATTTTTATTCCTTTGATTCGTGTTAAAACAAGAACAAAGATGTTCATTTTACGCCTCCGTTTTAACGTGAAGCGTAATGTTGAAGAGGCAAGTGTTAGTTCAGTATTCATTTGCATATTAAGACCGTAATGTGAGTTAGTTATCTATGAGTGATTTAACGTCAAGCGGTCATGAACCATTTCGTTATTAAAAGTTAGTCGAACAAAAATTGATTTTGAACTAAGTAGGATACATACGTTTTCATACACAAAGATGAACTCTCTTTTTTTATAATGAAATTGTGATTCAACAACATAACAGGAATGCATAAGAACAATAATTTATGTCTAACTTTTATTGTTTATGACTCAATATAGATTTTATAACTGGGATATTTTAGAAAAGTGAAGCATGAATTGATATTGTTTTTTTTTAATGATTTTCTGGGAGGTATTGCAGAGGCAATATTTTTAGATATTCTTACTAGAAAAAAATATACCTTACAATTACACCTTCATCTAATATGCCTATAGGCTATGACAATTTTACTATTTGGACATAACATATAGTCAAAACATTCTTCCAGTATTGCTTTTATGCAATATGGTGTACAATTTAAAAACCAAAAGGTTTTTTTTTGCAATACAAATAGCTTTGTGCACTCACTCAACTCATGCTATTTAATTAGGCATGAATGACCCAAGATAAAAAATAATAATGGGATTATACTAGGATTAGCTACTACCATCTAGCAGGTTTGGCTGGACAAGCTGTTGTATTTTGCTTGGTGAGTGAAATACAACCAAACATAAAAGCTTTCGATAGGCGATATGTATTCACCCAGATATCATCCACTGTACCCAATGGTGCAAAAGTCACCATAGTGACACAAACAATTATGTCACATTTTGGGTTCAGATTTTTATTTATTTATTTATTTTATTTTAATACTTTATTGTACACCACAAAAAAGAAAACAAAACAAATAGAAATAATTAATACTAAAAACATGGTTACAACAGATTTTGTACATCTCTTTTCAATAAGGCTGCCATTGTGGTGTTACTTTGTTGTTACAAGAAACATAATGCCATATGAAATGTATTTTTTACAGAATTCCGTTACTATATGTTTAAAAATCACAACTGGGTACTGGAGGGATATTACGGACTTGGTGAGAAGATCACGGACCAAAAGACCCGTGAATTTGATCACAGGGTGTGGTCCAGTGAAGGCAAATTGTAATCAGGAAGATAAAGACTTGGTGAGATGAATGTTGCAATACGAGCCACATTCTGGGTGGTTACTTTTGGAACCACCGGTTTAGCATTGTTCAAGTTGGTCAAACCTGATGATGAACTCCTCAAAAAGGTCATTATACAATTAATACCGTATTGTTTGTTCTGGTCACTGATTACTTACAATTAGACGGTTTCAAATTGGGACTATGTGCATGTTTGTGATAATTGTTTTGTCTAAAATGGTGTTTATACCTCTCAATTGTTGTTGAGAATCATTTGTGTCTTGTTCTAACAAAAGCTATGGTTTGCTTTTAATATTTTGGGTGTAATTTTTTCTTTGGCTATGGAATTGGTGTTTAATTAACAAAATATCTTGTGTTTAGAGTTGCAAAATTTACGAAAACTTTACTTTGGACATAAAAATTACATAAAATATAAATTTAAATTAATATATCAGTGCCCAAGTCCATTCCACATTTCATTCATGTAGATTTTACTGATTGTAGAATTATTCATCAAGTTTGATCCATTTTGACATGTATCAAATTGAATAGTATTTTAAATTCAGTGAGATATCTAGTCTTACATATTTTATACAATTTCAGTTCGACGAAGGCTCAAAACATACCGACGCAAGGAGGCTAACAAAACAAACGATAGATGTATTAAAGGACGCCGCGAACGGAGACTCTGAATTGAACAAGAAAATCGACGAATTGCTAAAGGGAAAATGAGTGACAAAAATAGTGTTATAGAGAGACTTAGCAGGCGCGACGCACAACGCTTAGAAAAACTTCAGAAGGCTCATAAGGCTAGGGAAGAAGTAGATGCTTGCAACGAAAATGAGGATTATTTCTCTGGAGCTTTCAAAATTAAATCAGAATGCATAGAAGACCTATTGACCCAAGTACCCACTTTAGAATCTAACACACTACCATCACATTTCGACAACATCAAAAGAGAAGTCAACGAATTACAGAAACATGTAGTGACATCGGCATTTTTCTTAAAAGAGTTCAACATGCGCAAATATTTAGGAATAGTGCAGAATTTACAAACTAAGTGCTACGAATTGGAAGATAGGTACGTGCCCCGCAAAAAATTTGGCTTTTCAAAGAAGAAATTACCAAAATCGCACGATCAAAAGCAGAACTCCATAGATGAAAGTGACGGTGCGGCTAAAAAGGACAGCAATAAATGGGACGAGAAACTGTTTGGATTTGATTCAAAAGAAAACAGTATTTTGTTACTTGAAAACGATGATTTGTTCCAACGGGATGTAGCTCTTCGTCACCTTAAAAACTGTACCATAGGCCTCAAAGGTGTTATGGGTACTTTACACTTGACCAACTTAGAAAACTGCGTGGTTCTTTCTGGCCCAGTTACATCGTCTGTGTTCATAGAAAAATGCAGTAACTGTAAAATAATAACAGCTTGCCAACAGCTTAGGATGCACTCGTCGACCAAATGCGATATATACTTGCATGTGACAAGTAAAGGCATAGTAGAAGACTGTTCAGACATTCGGACTGCCCCATACAATTTACATTATGAAGATTTGGAAAAGCATTTTAACATGTCGTCACTAGACAAAAGTTCGAACAATTGGGACTGTCTAGATGACTTTAATTGGTTAGCACCGGATATACCGTCTCCTAATTGGTCTGTGCTTGATGTTTCCCAAAGGGTCAACAATTGGAGCGATTGGTGGTCCAAGGTACCTTCACAATAAAGACATTTTAATAATATTAACGTAAGCTATATGAACCTTTCCAACTGAAAGTGAATCAATTATGAATGCAATTGTATTCATCGAGTTAGTTAGATTCATAATAATAATTTTGGAGGTTACTTCATGCTCAGAGTGATGCCACTGTGTAAGATTTTAAGATATTATAAAAAGACTCTGTTCTTATCCCAAACAAATAGTGTAGAGTGATACCTATTTGGTGAGTAGCCAAATATGGTTTTTACGATGTGAATATTGAGAATGGTACAAAAGCTTTGACGGATAATCATATGAGCCATTAAATGTTGTAGTCGATAACATTGGTATCACTCAAAATGTGAAGTTTTCAAAATTTAAGCAAATTATTACATACCCTACGTAAATCTGAAGTGACCTTGTATTTCTTATGCTTTCATACCAACTAACTGTGACTAATAACATGTTAACATTCAGCATCTCGGTTCCTAGGTCATCTAGCGTTTTCTACAAGTGCACACGCAAATTACAATCTAACCTCCATTTTAAATGCTATTGTTTTGGACTTCTTTCACAAGGTTTGCTTGTCTCAGATTTAATTATGCAAAATTTCATTTGATTTTTACATGCCTGCTAATTTTGAAGTACACAACGTGAAAAAATACTCGATCATTTGGATTAATTAGTTTTTATTATGATTTTGATTGGAAGTGTTGCCTGTAATAAAAGCATTTAAGAAAGTAAAATAAGTCTCTGTTAGCACTTGTCGAAATTGTTAGAAAAAGCAGGCATTAAATTGCTTGTAAGTTTGTTAAAATGAGCCATAATGAGTTTATTAGTTAGACTCAAATGCTTAGTTAATACGTTATCGTAGCATTTATTAATTTGGATAAAATTATTTATAATAACGGAAATAAATAATGCAATGTCATAAATTGTTTTATTTATGTTAATGATATTTCATTACAGGCTTAGACGGCTATTACTTCTTTGTGTATTTAAAATATACATATATTTCATAAAGGCTCTTTAAGGAGCAATCTTTTAGTATTGACATCCTCCGTGGCGCAGGTTAGACGCCGGCTGTAAAACTAGAGGCCACGGGTCCGATCCCCGCACCGAGACAAATGTTTGTGTGAACCAGAAGTATGAGTTTCGAATCTGGATGTTTGTGAGACCGAAAAGTCACGCGTAGTTTCTGATACCTACGACACAGGACTCGATCTGAGTGTGGGGTCAGGACTATGCATGTCACTGTTGGGTGTAGGAATTTATTTATGACATGTGAATGACGCAGCATGAGTTTATTTTATGCTTTGTCTAGATTCTAGAGTCCTAGACGGTAGAAGAAAGTTGTAAGATGATTTGGCTTTGTCTTGATAAGAACGATAATTGTCTGAATTAAGACAAATATACATATAACATTTTCAGCCATGTACATTTTTAGATTAGAAATAGGCAAAATCTTGGTATTTCTTTCGGAGAGGAACATAGTTTTAACACAAAATTCTCAATTTTAGGTAACTTTTTTTTATTGCGGTGAATGGCAAGATGAGCACGCCATTCGCCTGATGGTAAGCGATACGACCGCTCATGGACAGTAGCAAAACCAAACGCCATGAATTACATGAATTACAAGTGCGTGGTGGCCTGTTGGTAACGGACCAGACGCGGCTGCCTACATGTTCACGGTGGTCGCGGGTTCAAATCCCAGGGCATACCTCTGACTTTTCGGAGTCATGTGTGTATTGATAGTCAATCACCACGCACTATAACGGTGAAGGAAAACATCGTGAGGAAACCTGCATACCATAGCGATTTATAAATTTCTATGGTATGTAAAAGTCCGCCAACCCGCACTAGGCCAGCGTGGTGGACTATATGGCCTAACCACTCTCAATCGTACTCTCGATTGTAGAGGAGGCCCGTGCCCTGCAGTGGGTCGTATATGGGCTGATACAATACAATATAATACAATGAATTACAAAGCAATGCTTCGAATTCCACTACGCCATCCTGAGACATAGGATGTTAAGTCTCAGTATGTCCAATAGTTACTCCGGCTTCAATGTCCTCCAAACCAAAACACAACAGTGCATATACACTGGTGTTTGGCGTAAGAAATAGACATGGCGGTGATATCTACCCAGGGGGCCTCACATACGAGATACCTACCACCAGTAAATATCAGAATCTAGCTAAGTACCTACACAATTTGTTACGAAACAGTCGATTCGACATAGAATATTCGAACAAAAGATAACAGATTCAATTAAAATTTGCAAAGCAGTCGGTTATCTTTAATGAGGCTCATTTCCATTTGAGAGGCACGCCGTAAGAGCTTAGGTGCCAGTGTTGCAGTTTGTCCTACATATTACATTGTGTGTCAAATTATTCTGGCACATTATTGTAGTCGAGGTGTTAGGGACGACGTAAATAAGTATGGTTGTATTATAACAGTAGAATAATGTTTTTATAATAGACAAAAAGGTGCAGCTGCCTTCATCATATTTTTTTAAACATTCTTATTAATTTATTGGTCAGTTTGAAGTACCTGGCCTCTTGTGTTAATGATAACAGTTTATCACCAGTTCAGGGAATGTTGATTCCTGAGTTCTAGAGGAATATAAAACTTCAAATAAAAACGGATGTAACAGTAAATATTAAATTTTATTACTATATCTGAAATTATATAAAATTGCGACCTCTTGGTTACTGACATTTTGTATTGGAAACATCACAGTAACTTTACATATTATGTTTGATAGACGGTCATGGTTTTACATTAATCATAGTTGTTATTTTAATTTTAAGTATTTTTTGACAAATCATACCTGAATGTCCGGTGGTTGTTAAATATAAAAAAATATTATACATGTAGAAACAACTAAAATATTAACTCAGAACCAAAATATTATACATGCACATAGAAAAAGTATTCTAAACAATTCCTTAAAGTTTGGATGTTCGAAAAAATTATGAATTGTAGAAAATATAGCATAATTACAATCGATGTTTAAAAAATATATATATTGAAAGATATTTGGCAAATACTCGAATGATCGCAATTCGGCGCCAAATTTTGTGACCAAAGTACAAGAAAATAAAAAAAACGGTGCATCATGTTTATTTTAATAAAAAGAAAAAGAATTTGCTATAACTTGAGTTACTATTAAAAACCCAAAATCAAAGCAAAAAATCTTATATTCAAACAAATAAAAAACTAAATTAATTCTGGGCGCAAAATTGCAAAATACCTATAATTTTGAAACATAATAAAATATGCTCCCTAGTTGTGCTCAGTTTTCCAGCTACGTATGTATTTATCATTACAATATATTACTCTATTACAAATACTATATATATCTTATATTATAAAATTTAGAATAAAACGCTATTATTTTAGAAATATATACATTATTTTCAGTCATTATTATAAATGCAGCTTTATCAATTTAACAATATTTTTGCAATCTACAACGTTAACATAAATTGACATTACTACAATTAAATTAAAATCGGTTTATTATAAAATAATTCCTTTTATAGAAAATGATCTACATAATGAAACACATCATATATATTTAAAAAACGACAAATACCCAAATTATAATGTACAATTTCACAACAAAATGCGTACATGTAAATAAGTAAAGAACAAATTATTTTGTAAAAAAATCTGCAAAAAAATAAAACAATTAGCAGCTTCACGTACTTTAAATCATAAGAATTTCAAAATAAGAACTAAAAAAGAAACAAAAAAATATAAGTAGATTTTATCAGCTTTTAACTGGTTAAAAGGTCTACGATCACGTAAGATTCCAATGATCTGTTGCTAGTGTTGCCCGACAAAAGGAATAACATTTATGTATGAAGCTAAGACAAAAAACTTTTGATAAAAAAATCTACATAAATCTTACGTGATCTTAGGCACTTTTAAGAATATTAAATTATAAATATAATACAAATTACAATAACAGCTGTATTTCACAGCAAAATAAAATCTCTTACGGTGCATCATTATTTATGTATAAATACTAATAAATAAATAAAAGTAATATTTCGCCGTAAGGATGTATAATTGTTTGACACGAATTAATTATTTGTTACAAACTGGTTTTTTTTTTCATTTACAAACAAGGGTGGACTGCGAAATTCTCATGAAAACTAATCACTAGAAAGAGTTTATATTTTTTTTATTATTGAATGGTTCGTTTTGTTTATTAAAAACAGCATTTTTAACAAAATTGTAGCAAAATTTTGAACAATTACAATATAGGAAATTACTTTATTTAACACAAAATAACCCAATAAACTTACTAAAAGTAAAAGAAACCGAATTAAGTCGTATTTAAAACCATTCGGATTTAAGAACTTTGCAATATAGCACATGGGACTCTGTATAGTTTTTGCCTACCCCACTGAAATACAATAATGAGTTTATGTATGCGTAATAAGTTGAAAACAATTTCAAATATTAAGGATCTCTTTACATTACAATTTGATTGTAATTTTAACGCAGCCAAGCTAGTTTAAGACAATTCAGATAAAATTATGTATTAGTATGATAAGGACCCTTAAAATAAAAATTAAGAGAACCAAGTCAGTGAAAGACAAACATCAGCAATTTTACACAAAATTTTTTTACTCACACAACACAAATGCATTGCACGTTATTCTAATGGCCGTGCCTTTTCTATTAAAGTATTAATTTACATCTATCGCTGCTTGACACAATTATGCCGGCCTGCTAATTTTCCTCTTCACCCATTGATAGGAAGTTTTTAGTTTATACGACATAAAAGCGATCCATAAAGCTTACAAAATTTAACATTAAAATCGACTCCACTTCGAACGTTGAGCTGAAAATCTCTTATTGATTTATGGCAGTGAGTGAAATGTTTTTAATTACATTGATTGCCGAAGGCATTTCAATTAAAATTAAAGTAGTATGTTATCTTACGCCCATTGATGTTACCGTTCGATTAAAGTGTTTTATCTGATTGACACAATAAAGATAAAGAATATTTAATTTCAATGTCATGTTGTATAGATAAGCCATTGATTGTTAAATTTAAAATGGTCACGGATTTTTAAAAATTTAAATATTTAACAATGTTTCTTTTAATTTCAATTTATTTGCTTCTACAATAAACTAAAGATAAGGCTGCGGTGTCAGTACTCATTTCGATTTTTTTGTGTTTTTGCTATAGACAAAGGCTAGTTTTGTGAAGTCTAAATTGTGACCTGAATGCGATCAGCTGCTGCAGTCATTGACCCGGAACTTTTATATTCTAAAAGATATCGTAGAAATTATGATAAGTTAATAAATCTTACGACTTTTGGTATACAAATTCAACATTTTACTGCTCAACAAAAGTAAACTTTTTTAAGAGGTTTTTATTTATTGTCCAGTTCAAAATATTTCTCCATACAGGGAGCCCAATGACTATATTTTTCACATTCTGATCGTTTATTGCTGCCTGCTATCATAAAAACAGTGGTGAACGAATCAACTAGGTTTTTATAGTTAAATTGTATTAAAGGCACTAAACTTAGTATGTTAAGTCCTTGTTAATTGTATTAAAATAATTTGCATATTATCATATAGCAACTGAATTAATTTAAACACCGGCTTCATATTGCTTTTACAATTTTTAAAGAATGAACTAATGAGATTCACTTATATTATTAAAATATTTATTATTTTAAATTAGAACTGATATAAAAATTTCGTTACAAAAATATATAGGAATGTTTTAAGTACATGTCATGCCATAAATTAAGGCTCGTCCACACTTGAACAATTTCAATCAAATATATTCAAATGTGAACTTTCAATTATTATGACAAGGTAATGGCAAAAATAAATTTATAACTAGTTGCACTATGCGCGAGCGCGTGCGTCGACTTTAAAACAATAAAAACAATCGACAAAAAGTCGTTCGATTTAAAGTTGTCGCACGCGTTCGTGGCTAATGTTTAAGTCACAGAGCGCGTGGTGCGGGCTCACCAGTTGGGCTTCTTGTGCGAGATGGTCCACTGCTGGTATGTGTTGTTGGGGTCGCAGGGCGCGAGGCCGAGTTGTCGCGAGTGAGGCTGAAGAGTGAGGCAGTGCCCGTGCAGACGGTGGACTAACTGATGATGATCTTCTTCGTAACTGATACGAAAAGAGGATTTTGTTGATATTTCATTTTGAAAACATAAAAAAGAGGTAATAAAATGAGGGATATGGTTAATACTTTTCTTAAGCCTCATTTACTCGGGGAGAGTGTCTCGCCTCGAAGATACGATTATCGTAAGAATGTAAAAATGTTGCATCGTGTAAACGTTTGTCAGATAATCTATGGCGGTTATGTTATGCGATCATCGCATACGATTCTCGCCCCGTGAAACTCTTACCGTATAAATACGCTTGAATCATAAATCGCGTTTAAAGAACCAGGAAAGAGATCAACCATTAGATAGTTTACAAAGCATCCTGCTCAGCCGTTGCTTTAACAATGACAACACTGTTAGCAAGTAAGTTGGTTTAGCAAAATGTGACTTGTAATGAAGTCAAAATAAGATAGCGCAATGAAATATATTCTACGTCTCCATTGCTCCTCATATATTAAGACTGTCTGTCATCTCTGTCCATCAATGGAACAAAGTTACCCTGATCATCTTCTCGAGTCTAGACTATACACAACTGAATCAATAAACAATATCAACTTTGTATTCTCCACTCACCTCCAAGGCCCATCGACAGTGCCGAGCCTGCAAATAGCTTGCTTCACATTATCCGTGTCGGCCTCCACGCATCGCTCACCGACTCCTAACTGCCCGGCTTCATTCAATCGGAACAGTTGGCTGTTACCCGCACCGTGGCACGTGGAAGTACCTTTAAAATATCACAGTTTTATATCATTATAGTTTTAAGTACAATATATGGTTTTTCACGACATTGAGAGGGATAAGTATATACTGCTGAGCACAGGATTAATTTAAAGTCTAGATCTGCACATCACCTCACGATAAGCGTATTTCCGTCCCGTCTGGAGGTACAAATTGAGAATTGAATGAAGTTAATCTTTGGCCATTCGACGACACAGTTACGTAGATCAGTTTTTCCGTTTGAAAAACAGAATAAATCCCGCGCATGCGCAATGAAGCTGGGTCAAAAGATGATTAAAGATTTTTGATGTTATTGATTTATTTATGTTATTATTTCTTTTGGCGTGTGGCGAAATTTAGAACTACAATTAACATTTTAAAAATATCTAGTGAGACATGTTTTCATAATATAAACAAGAAGCATTTATACTCGTAATTTAATAGTATTAACATGTCCAATATAATAAAATGTGCAGGGAGAAAAACTGTTCCTAATATTTTGACAACAGCATGACAACAACGCATTCGGACGCCAAGAGATCGTTGACAATCTTTAATTAGGTACTTTTGACTATACTTTTATATTCCATTGTCATATGGATGTCGTGATTGCTTATTTACATGTCAGCAATATGTCTTTATTATTGTAATTTAATACGTGCTCTTCCACAAATGCACTGTATATTGGCATTCCTAAACATAATAAATAAATACATAAACAGGACATTACTTTTGTAATCATTGAAAGTATCGGTATGCACTGTTAATTATTATGAAGATTTGAATGAATATGATATGAAAATGGTTCTATATTGAATGAAAACACAATTATTTAATTCCAAATATCAAGCAGTGAATGACACATTTTTTTTAAATGGATCCAATTGGATTAGACATAATGGCCTAAAACTTCAAAGAAGGGATTTCTTTTGTTAAATTGACTTCCAAATAAACAGTAGACTTATGATTTCAAAACCCGTTTTGCGTGTCTTAATTTTTTTAATTTGTCTACTTTCAGAGCTTGTGCTGTCGATTTGAAAGTATAGTAAGTTGGTACATACCTATATAAGCAGGAGCTGCTTTCCCCATAGTATCCAGGCACACTCCAGTGGCCTTATTCTTCACCATGCCCCAGTGTACATTCTTCGGTAGTTTAGGGAACTTGTCATACACGTCATAAGCGACATTCTCCATAAACCAGCCGAAGCTCTTGCACTGCAGACGCTCCTTCAAAGCCACCTGTTCGCTGATGTCTCCCATGTCCAAGAACCTCGCCATTGGCTCCCGAGTGTAGAAGAACTCCTTATGCTCCTCATCAAACCAGGTCTCTATTACTCTCTTGTAATTAATCGTGATGAGGGACCCCTTCCTATTCTTGGCTAAGTTGCCAAAGGAGTACGGCATAAAGGCCCTGTACACATGACCTACTCTAGAACAAGGCACCCATTCAATACTACCGCCACACTGCCAAATTTTGAAACTTAACTCGAAATTTTCTCCTCCCCACACTAAAAGACCAGGATCATACGCCCCTATCTCTAAGAAATACCGCCTGTTTATCGCGAAAAGACCACCGGCGTGAGTTGGACTCTTGTAAGGCTCTGATTTGTGTTTGTGAAGGTTTGCTTCTCTGTCCGGCACTTCATTCTCTTTGTAAAGCATGCCCCATTCGAATATACCTCTGTAGTTTGTACCATGTTGGTATACGGGTCTGTATTCGAATGTTCTGTGGTCGATACCGTCTATAACTGGTACAGTCATGATTCTATAGTCTCTGTAGATTGGTGCGAGTAAGGGTGGTAGCCAATTGACGTTGACTTCGCAGTGAGCGTCCAGAAAGACTATGACTTCTCCCGTTGCTTCTTGTGCCCCTCGGGATCTAGTTCGTATGAGTCCCTCTCTCTCAGTATTTCTTATGAGACGGACTTTACCCTTCCAGCGTTTAATATAGTTTTCTAAGTTCTCTTTCAAGTTGTCTTTGTCTGAAAAGTCGTCGACCTGTTGGGATAATTCATATTTTAAATTTCGTGATCATAATAAACCGATTAGATACTTTTTGAATACATTAAACATTTTGTTGTACCTCAAAATACCATTGCATATTTTGAATATTTACTGCGATATACAAGTAGGAACTAGGGAATATGGTAAATACTTAATAGGAAAAAAGATCTTTAAATAAGTTGACATTTAATTTGCTTCCATTGTAGCTTTGTTATGAATGAATCACATTCTTGAGCATATTGTATGCTATATGATAGTATCATCAATAAATAATTGCAATATTATGAAATTATTTGTTCAACAATGTATGTTCGATGTAATCGCGATGATTAATTGCGTTGCAAGTAAATATTTTTCATAACTGAAAGAAGTTACGTACTCTGAACTGAATGACCTAGTCTCTAGACTTTACCTCCAATATAACTAGAAAAAGTTAGGTCCTAATTTTCATACTTAGGGCAAACAGGAACTGACTTTATTACTTAGGATACCTACGTTTGGGACACTTTGAAGTAGATAATGTAAGCAACCGATTGTAAACTGATAAGCTAAATTTGTGTGTACAAAAACCATACTTCGTATTGACCCCACGCAACTGTGGGAAAGTGGGCTGCATCGATCAAGAGCATCGAATGTAAACCAAACCGTGGGAATGAATGTGAACCCGATCGGTATACGGTTATTAGGAAATAAGATTGCTATTTGTAAAACAATACATTGCTATTAATGGATTTTCCGGTTTGATAACGACGCCAGATTGCGGGAGCTGTGTGCGATAACTTTCTTGCATTGGTTCACAGTAAAACTTGTTAGGACGAAGCTATAGCTAGCTCAATTAATAGATCAAACAGTCACACACATAATTCTGACCCAGCAGTAAGATATCAAGATCTGTGTTGTGGGTATGCCTCGATGGACTGCCTCGGTGGCGTAGTGGTACTACGGTGCGATTGCAAAGCTGAGATCTCGGGTTCGAATCCCGGGTCGGGCAAAGTGATATTGGATTTTTCTATTCTTTATCAGTTAGGAGTCAGGAATTTGTGCCCGATATGGCGATTGGCGATAGGCTCGCCCCCTATCACATCGTGGGACGGGATATACAGGGCGAAACGTGGGTGTTCTGGTAGCACCTCTACCTACCCCTTCTGGGAAAAAGGTGTGTGTTTATGTATGTATGTTGTGGGTATCAGGAACTACGAGAGACTTTTTGATCTCCTAGATAAGAAAAAATATTTAGGTACCACAATACCAAACATTTGTCTCGGTTTCGCCATAGAACTGGCGACTTCCTTTTGTATTCTGAATAAAGTGATTTTATATCAAACTATAAAAAAGGGCAAATAATTTGCAGTTAGTAGACTGCAAGTCTTCGTACAGTAGGCACTATTAATTTTGATTTTATTACCTCAACGGAATCAGTTATAGTATTCTATTTTGGTACAAGTTGTAATCCGATATGGATTTTAAGCTGATTCTTAATAGATATACTTATCACAGATCAGTAAATTAGAAATCTATGTACAAAATATATTATTTAATAAAACATTTTTCATGTTGACATTTATCAATGGCTTTATGTGCTATTTATCTATAAATGTGCGTTTCCAGGAACGCGATCGAAGTATCGATTTCTGAAAATACTTCGATTATGTCGTAACCATCAATGGATCAAGATCTATTACTCTTTGATCGGAAACAAAACTCGAATGCTCGGACGTTCGACGTCTGCAGTAAGTTATAAGTTATCTACTTATAAAAATCAACATTATTCTCTATGATACTTATCATTCACTCCGATCTAAGTCTCTAGTTAGGACGTACGATAGAGGATTCGAACATTTTGTGGAGTACCTTGCGACGTCCGAACATTCGAGTTTCGTTTTGAGTAACTCCCCTGAAACGATCCCTCAACCAATACAAATGTTTGATTCATAAGTATTTCGTTGTGCCCTGGTATTTTTGAGACTGAAAAGTCTCTCGTAGTTTCTGATTCCCGTACGAAATATGTTCTTGTATATTTGTAGAGGGTCAGGACTATTACATATATTATTTACATATATTACTTTTGCTTGTATTTATTATGTTGTAACTCTCGTAGCGCAGTTGGTTACACTATTGGTTGGTTTTATTTTCATTGCAAATTTAATAAATGCATGTTTATCAGTATGAATGATTCGATAAGAGATGCGGCAAATGATGAATTAGCTTATTAATTGATAGTGAGTTAATATCGTCGCCTAGAAACATCTAATTATCTGAATCTTAGATGCGTTGCTTGCCTTTTAAAAATGGAAGAAGATGATTATTGACTATTGGGTCTTTTGCAATTTCACTCATGGACACGAAAGCAAAGCCATCGCTTCACGTAGCTTGTTTTTGTGATATCGGTACCACCACATTCAAACCGCTCCATTTGACAGTAAATAAAGGTAACTTTGTGGCGCTAGGACTTTTATATACCCACATTTATATGGCAATATCATGAGATGATAAAAATTGATAGAAAAAAAGATTTTGGTTTGGTCTATTATTTTGAAATTAAAGCTCTTGTAGAATTGCGTAACCTTATTCAAGATAGATTAATCAACGAATCCCTCACGTTTAACCTTTTTATTTCACAAAATTCTTATATTCTGTAACATGACATTTGTATAGAAAAAAATAAAAATAGGTCAATCTAAGGTACTTACCAATACAACCTCATGTAGAGCATTCGGCGGCGACCTGTCGATAACCGTATGAACAGTTCTCATAAGGACGGTGAAGCCTTCGTTGTGGAACACGATGATCACGGATGTCTTGGGCAGGTCTTCCGGGTAGTGCCAATATTTACACTCATCTAGACGAGTGTCTGGGATGGACCTGGTTTAGAAAATATATATTTTTTTATACTAGGTATAGTTTTTTTTAAGTTCGTGGTGGCTTGTTGGTAAACGGACCAGACGCGGCTGCCAATATGTTCACGGTTTTCGCGGGTTCAAATTCCAGGGCACACCTCTGAAATTTGAAGAGTCATGTGTGTATTGATAGTCAATCACCACGCACTATAACGGTGAGGCAAAACATCGTGACAAAACCTGCATACCATAGCTATTTAAAAAAAATCTGTGGTATGTAAATCCGCCAGCGCGCACTAGGCCAGCGTGGTGGACTATATGGCCTAACCACTCTTAATTGTGCTCTCGTTTGTAGAAGAGGCTCGTGAGGGACATATATGGGTTGATACAGTCACATAGTTTTGTGGCTTTGCCCGCGTTAATGTTGGTTAACATTAAGGCATTCGGTGTAGTTTATCGGTCGACGCAAGAAGCATTAATTCAAAAACTGAAATACATTTTTCTATCTTCCAGGAATACTTTACTGCTAGTACTTTTTTTTAATGAAAGGCAACCTATGTACTTTGCTGCATTACATATGAAAACATATAATATATACAATTATAATCTATCTAATTTTAAAAGTTCCATTTGACATATCTCAAAATTGTGAAATAGGGATGATGTCAAACAAATCGGTTAGTACAATATCCGATTATTAACGAGATATCGATACTATTTGTTTGTATTTCTTAATCGATTACAGTTTATATTTTTAGTTTACATTATTTCGTTTTTTTTTATGTACATCTTTATCCTAATGAGACATCCACAATTCCATAAGTCACTTTAGTATTAAGGAACAAAAGCAATGATTTATTTATTACTAGCGGCCCGGCCCACTGAGTCGAAATGGCAATTTTTTGTGACACGATTTTTTTCGGAATTTCCAATTTATTTTGTTCGATATTATCATTCCTTACAATATTTATTCTTTGTACATTTTTGTTTAACCCTATAATTTTGGCTAAAAAAAATAATTTAGATTTTTGATGTATGGAACGCACTATAAAACCCTAAATTTCTACGAAATCCTGCTAGATCCTGCGTTGAAATCTTATTTTTCTGAATCTTGGTCTTCTACTATATTTGTATACTTCGGACGTCTGTATCGACCTGCAATTTTTTCAGTTAGGCAGTTCGAAAGAAAAGATAAAAATCAATATTTCCCAAAACTCTTTTTACGATTATCTTTAGTAAATTTGACACAAATAAAATAAATTAATCGAATAAATTAACAAATACCAAGGAAAACTTGTATATGTGCGTGCCAAATTTATAATACGAAGGATACAATTGAAAGCCTTTTTCGATTGCTGATTCTCTTAGGTTTATATATTGTATTTACATTACTTACTTTTTAAAATTAGAAAACAACTGGATTAAAATTGCTCGATTATTTCTATATTTTTACCGATTATGCGTATACAAATCCGTTTGCATAGTCTCAACTCTACACATGGAAGACCTAACGACGTGACTTTGTAATGACGTCTAGTAAAAAAGTATGTTGTTTAAAATGGTTGTTTTGCTTTATTTAAAGGATTTATATTTAAATTTAGTTATTATGGATTGTAAATCCTGTAATAAAATAAGAATAGCTTCATAATTCTATGGTTTTACGGAAAGTTTTATTGAAATTGTGTGAGTTACGTCTTCACAAAGTTATTTATGATAAAAGTATGAAATGTCAAATGAGACTTCTTGAATTAGAAATACTATACGTATGATCGGCTGAGTCGCTTATGCGTGACGGTAATGACGTTGAGATGCTCCATCTATTGTATTTCGAGCATTGTTGGGTATTTGAAGTGAACAGTTATTTGTATTCCATAACATTAGAATAATACATCCTCAATCGTAAGATCATACAATTTGAGACATGACATACACACAGTGACATATTTTTAATGACTGACTTGCATTTTCACAATGTTCACATTATTTTGTTTAACTTTTAAATATTTATACAGAAATATCCATAAAATAAATGTTGTCTTGGATAAATTATGAAAAAATAAAAACAATAATAACATTTATTATTTGTAGAAGATTATGCATAATTATTGTATCATTAACAGTATGCTAATTGAAAGAAACATTTGTTCAAATACAAAACAGCTGGCACTATAAAGTTAATCAAAACAGACACATAGGTACTTAATACTTGTATTTTAATTACAAAACTAGTTTTTCTGATAGCAACCTAACATGGTAAAAAATACTTTAAATTCTAACTACATATATTTGAGAATAATTAGTCAGTCAAAATAAGTTAAATTGGTATTCTTTTTATAAGAAAAAGGTATTTGAGTATGTTTTATATTGACTCCAATACACCTGTCAGTAAGGCAGCGTAGTAAACAAAAACAGTCATTACGGAGAGATTAGTGAGAAAACTTAAAAGGACAAAACCTTTCGAATTAGTGATGAACAGTTATCGCAACATAGTGCAGGAGTGGTAGTAAAAAAGAGCATGTGAACATTGTGTCTTCCCTTTAAGAAAAGTGTTATTGAACAAATTCTTAGTCAGTCTCTTTATAAGTTTAGGTTAGATTTAAATAACTTACATAAGGCTAGATTGTTATTCAAATAATGTATTATTTGTCTATTATGCCAGAGTACATCATTGCAAAAAAAAAATATGCCACACATCAATTATGCTAATCTTCTTAAAACCTACTAACAACACATTGATCAAAAAAAAGATATCACATGGGTCCCTATAGTGAGTTTTACACAATTTCAACTTGACTTTCTGTAATAGTTTCGATAAAAGGTATTTTGGGTTGGATTATAATGAGCATATAGAGTGCAATTGCTGTAGAAATGCAACAGATTAAAAGAAAATACTAGTATTATGCAGCTAATAAATGTCAAATAATACTGTAGTTTATAGACATTAATCCAATATTAAGTGCTGCAAAGTGCAAATTAACTGCATTTTGAGTAGGAGCACAACTTTGACTCTTTGACCTATACCTAATATATTCTTAAATGTTAAAGGTTATGAAAGGAGGTTACAGTACTTAATATCATTCAGTTTGGTGCTACATGTAGAGTTTAGTCCACATTATTAAATCAGTATGCTAACTGTGATAGATATGTTTTTATCAATAGAGCACACAAGTATTACCTATGTAACCAGGTTACCTATGTTACCACTTACCTAGTAACTGGTATAAATGTAAATGGTTTACATATTGTTGGAAATTTAAATATTAAAAATAAAAATTAAGGATATACTGATTTCTGAACATTGTACTTGAAAATAAGGTCTATTAACTTTTTGATAACCATCGATCTTTCACATTAAGTCTTGTAGCACTAAAAACACTTCCTAAGTATGTCATGAAATTTATCAATACCGAATACTACTAAGTACTATCCATAACTGACAACAGTATATTTGAGTCTCTCATTAGCATAGGTTATAATTATAAATCTTAATTCTAATTACCTGTTCATAGCAATATCATCAGATGCTGCAATATTCATCCCATATTCACTCTCTGACTCAGCTATGTCATTTGCCCTATCTTGGGGCATGTGATAAGGCTTTCCCTCCTCACCAGGACCTCTCACTATTTTTTTGTCCTTTGGCTCAAAGTTACCAAGCTCTGAAAACATACAAGTTTTTAGCGGTAATACTATTAATATTGTGGTATGATAAAAAGTAGACTTAATAGTATTTAGATATGGTTTTGGAAATGCAATATTTTTTTTATTATTGTATACTATAAAACAGATATTGTAATAAAAGCTGTAACTTTAGTATATCAATGGTTTAATTAAATGTTGCTCTTTCTTTAATTAATCGTAAAATTAATCGCACAGTTTCAATTAACACTCTCAATATTATGTTACTGAACCAGAAATATCAACTCAAGGCAAGAAAATTTTATAGCACCAATAACATGAATACATGCAAATGTATAGACGGCGGTATAGTTCGCAACATGTTTTATTGACGTGACAAAAACAATGAGAACTTAGTACACACGCCGGCGACCTACTACATAACTGTACTTGTTCTATCACACAATACAACTATTTTACACTTAAAATAAACGATTTTCACTCTTTTACCTGTCTTTAATGTGGGATAAACACCATGATGAGACTTAAAGTGACCGACATCGGAATCTGAAAGCCTTATTTCTCCTACACCAGTTCCTAGATGATCACTTGACCACTTGTGGAGAGCGTATACTAAAAGCAACAGTACCGAGCAAGCCGCCGCCATGCGGATTATCCTACCGCGTCTTACGTTTGTGATCCTCATTGTTAATATTTTCACACTCTGCACATAACAAAATTACTTTCAAATTATAAAAATGAAAGCAGTAGGTACTATTCGTCGACAATCGGCAGGCGACAAGTCGCTACTCGCGAATGACATTTTCATGACAACGTCAACAATCGCTACATTCCGTTTTTCTTTTACTTGACGAGCATTTACAACTTACAATATTAGTTACTTTACGATGAAGCAAATATATTTTCGTAATAAAATACGTTTTTTATACCTAAAAAATTTACTTTAAATTATTATTTTATTATATTTTTTTGCGATATTTGTAGAAATTAGAATTTATATTTATATATTGTTTGCGTTGTCTTTAGGTTAAAATAATTGTCTCAAGAAACTCGAGCACTTCAAAAGCGTGTCGAAGAGTACAGTTTCAAAATGAAGGGTGTCCCTTTCTATTAGTGTGTCCATACAAATTTATACAATGGGACATTTCCAATATAAGGTTTCATAAAATAATTCTTTATCCATTAAATAATTACATTACTAAACTTCTTCTAATGCGATAGCCCAATGGGAAGACTGATGGATTGCGAAGTCATAGATCTCGGATTCGACCCCAAGGAATATAATATGTACCTATAGGTTACCTTAGTTTACTTAAGTTTTATTGCCTTTTATTTAAGATTTTCCCGCCCGGTGTTATAGCCCGTATTTACTGCCTCTGTGCGTGCGTATTAACAAGCTTACAAATCGCCATTTATGGGTGAATAAAAACGCTCATGTACAATAATTGAAGGTCTCCATAATGTTATTGAAGCTATATGAAGTTAATTTTCATAAATGCAGTATAAATGAAATAAAGCTATTTAATTATTTCTGAGTACATTATTATACTACGCATTATCAATAAAATAAAATATTTTTGTGTAATAATGGGACTGTTTCCTAGTAATTTTAAAAACTACTATCGGTAGCTTTTCGTTACGCCTGACAGGGACAGAAGCCTTTCTTCTCGCTATCCTACTCGGACCGTTTTCCCTTCTTGAAATATGGAAACAAATATAAACCTAATGCTATTTATATAAAGTATATTTTAAAATGTGTAATATTGGCTCGTGTCAGTTAGAGTTTATGTTCTTTGATTTGTCTATGGTATTTTGACATTTGACGTAAAGAGTTCCGTTTGTTTTGAATTTGAAAATTGTTTCGCGACAGATTTGCTGGGCACGGTTTTGTGATTATTGTATTAAAATAAATACACGATTGAGTATCAACAATAAGATTTTGATTTCGTTCGATATGGAGAAACGTAAGTTAACCGACAGATTTCCGTTAGTAGTGTAAATAATATGTGTGATTACTGAAAAACAAGATATTGTTTATGTTTCAGCACAAGCGTATACTGTGGAGAACTTTATAGTGAGTTGGAATGGAAACTTCCCTGATTATCAATTAAATGCTGCCGACCTGAAGACACCGCATGTTGTGATGGGAGCCTTGTTCAAAATTTTTGATAGGCTTGGTATTGATAAAGACGCTCTGCTCGCTGTAAGTATTCTGTTACTTGTGCTGTATTTATAGAAACGAAGTACCAAAATGTAACTGATTAGGAAATTTCGGGAAGTAGTCTTATTTTTAAACTTGATATTTTTATAGAGCACTAGCTTCAGCTCGCAACTCCGTGTGCGTGGTTATCTTTATAAACAAATTCCCATCCAATCCCGTTCCCTTAAATCCCGCCTTGACCCGCTTCATTATTACTTAAGACATATAATCTAGTCCCATCCCATCCATTTGAGTACAAAATAGTAACAAATATATCAGAATTCCTCCCACATCCCATGGGAATATTACAGTTTTTGGGATAAAAAGTAGCCTAAGTGTCAATCCAGGGTGTCAGCTTCTTCCATACCAAATTTCATTGAAATCAGTTAAGCCGTTTCTGAGTTCATTGCATATAACTGCACAGACAAATACTCTAAAATATGTATGATGTGTATAGATAATATATTGATAAAATGGTTATAAAATGTTGGACCATGTTTTCTACAATTATCTAGGTGATTCTCATCTTCAGCCACAAGCAGGTCTTTTCATTGACATCAACTAATTTTTAATTATGTTTTAGATTGGTATTACAGTAATGTGTATTTATGAACAATGTTTTATTCATTTTGGTAGCTAACATAGTTTCATTTATCTATAAAAATAACTCATGGCCTGGGCTCATAATTACAAGCAAGAAATCTAATTGATAAGCAGCATTTAATATAAAAATATTGTTCAATATAACATTTTAAACCCACATAATTAACAAAATGTTTTTTTCATATTTAAGCCACCACCAGAAGAG
The DNA here is from genome assembly GCA_033459515.1 of Theretra japonica. Classification (NCBI taxonomy): domain Eukaryota; kingdom Metazoa; phylum Arthropoda; class Insecta; order Lepidoptera; family Sphingidae; genus Theretra; species Theretra japonica. Next base: position 2,733,650 of record CM065938.1, on the reverse strand, counting down.
TTACGCAATGACAACACCATATACTACTGGGACCTGCTTCCCGTAATCAACATGACTCGAGTCATCAACCACTTGATCTCCGTCATGCCTCAAATGTTTACAGCCAGCATCTCCCAATTACTGCAACCTACAGCCACTACATCCCATTCTATACTATTTTTACTATTCAATCTTATGGCATTTAATGAGGAGAAGTTACGTGATATTGCACCGTATGAGGAGGAGCTGTTTGAGAAGACAAATCAGGTATGTATGCTCATATTCATTTGTATGACTGCCTCTGCGGTGTAGTTTTACAGTAGGATTACAGAGCTGAGGACTCAGGTTCGAATTCCGAGTCGGGCAAAGTGATTTTAAATTATTCTATTCATTATCAGCCTGGAGTCAGGAATTTGTGTCCAATATGTCGAAAGGTTTGGCCCTATAACATTGTGGGACAGAACAAGAGAAAAAGTGGGTGTCCTGGTAGCACCTCTGCCTAGCTCTTCTGGGAAAAAGGGTGAATCTATATATGTATGTATAAAATAGCCTACTAAAGTTAATAATATTATGGACTTAAGACCTTTAACGGCGTTTGATTGGAGAACTGTGCTAAATATGGAAATGCTATAAACTTGTAAAGGAGAGAATACAAACACTGAATGGTAATTGTTATCTGTTAGAAATAGTTTAATTTGTTGATAATTTTCATTAGATGTGATTAAACAAATGACTGTTTTAGTTAAATGATTGATTAGGCTGTAATTTTTTTTTTTGTATCAGCCCATATACAACCCACTGCAGGGCACGGGCCTCCTCTACAATCGATAGTATGATTGAGAGTGGTTAGGCCATATAGTCCACCACGCTGGCCTAATGCGGGTTGGCGAACTTTTTACATAGCATAGAAATTTTTACAAATCGCTATGGTATGCAGGTTTCCTCACGATGTTTTCCTTCACCGTTATAGTGCGTGGTGATTGACTATTAATACACACATAACTCCGAAAAGTCAGAGGTGTGCCCTGGGATTTGAACCCGCTACCACCGTGAACATGTAGGCAGCCGCGTCTGGTCCGTTACCAACAGGCCACCACGCACTTTTGTAAAAACAACTGTAATTATTATTGAAACAAAATTCCTTTAATCTTCAAAATGGATTTTGGACATGGATGTAACATGTCTCATGTAGTTCTTAGAAATTACAAATATTTAAATGAAACATTATCATCATCATCTTAAGCCACTTTACTAAGTGGCTTAAGATACAAGTATTGGATATTTCCAATACTTAACAACGACGACGTCCGACGTCTTCTCGTCCAAAATACCTCAGTGCCTCAAATCGAAAGTCTTCGATAGTTGTGTGTTACCAGTGATGACATACGGCACCGAGACGTGGCCTCTTACTATGGGCCTTATTAGAAGGCTCAAAGTCACTCAACGAGCTATGGAGAGGGCTATGCTCGGGGTTTCCCTACGAGATCGAATCAGAAATGAGGAGATCCGTAGGAGAACTAAAGTAACCGACATAGCCCAGCGGATTAGCAAGTTGAAGTGGCAATGGGCGGGGCACATAGCACGGAGAACTGATGGCCGATGGGGCCAAAAAGTTCTCGAATGGAGGCCACGAAGCGGAAAGCGCAGCGTGGGACGTCCACCCACTAGGTGGTCAGACGACCTGGTAAAGGTCGCGAGACGTCGCTGGATGCAGGCTGCCTCCAATAGGTCACTGTGGAAATCATTAGGAGAGGCCTATGTTCAGCAGTGGACTTCCTTTGGCTGATGGATGGATGGATGGATGGATGGAATACTTAACAACTTCAACAATTTCGTTTTATAATTGTTTCTTAGATTTCCATTTTCTTATCATATTATCATGTTTTAGGTGAAAGCGCTAGAAGACAAAAAGAACAAATTATTGGAGTTACTAAATGAGCAAGCTGAGGAGAAGGGGAAACGAGCCGAGAGATTAGAAGCGGTAACTAAAGATATTTATTATTTAATTCGCTTTCGAAACATGTATTTCATGTTTGAATTATAATATAGACACCCTGTCCACCAGTTGGTGCAACTTACGCCAACACGCGTTGCTATTATATTCTTGTAGGCACCACTAAAAAAAAGTAAATGTAATTTACTGTTATTTTTGTACAATTGAATTACTTTTGACTGTGGCTGTCTGTTGTACATGAATTGAATATTGACATAAAATTGTCATAAAACATGTGGGCTGCTAGATGATTTATTAGTTTAATGTCTTGACAAAATGCTTGTTTAAAAAGAACATTAATTAATGTGGAATAAACAAACACAAATGCAAAAACATTTATTGCATTATCATTTAATTTCTAGCTAGAGCATGAAATAAAACAATTTGAAGAGGAACTTAAACAAGAAAAAGAAGTCCACGACGAAGAGAAACAAGAACTAGAATCACTTTTAAAAGAAAAGAGACAGGTGGAGATGTTAATAGAACAAAAGAAAGGGCACAAAGATGCGTTACTCGCTGAAATAGCTCGTAATAAGGCCCTCAGAGTCTATGATGCTGAGGATATAAGGGCGCAGGTAGAACAAGTGGCTCAAAATGTGCAGGAGGCTGAGGAGAAATTGAATACCCTCAGGGCAACGTTGATGCAGAAAGAGAACAGTTTGAAGAACTTGCAAACTATCAAACCTAATTTGGATATTGCTAATAATCTACTGCACGATATTATGAAGCTGTCTGATACTTTGAAGTGAGTATTAAATACCATATTAAGTGTCTGATGTGCAGTTGGTAACATGCTGGCTGTAAAGCGAGATGCCGTGGGTTCAATACCTGGATCGAGATAAATATTTGTGTTATCTATAAGTATTTTTTTTAAAGTGCGTGGTGGCCTGTTGGTAATAGACTAGACGCGGCTGCCTACATGTTCACGGTGGTCGCGGGTTCAAATCCCAGGGCACACCTCTGACTTTTCGAAGTCATGTGTGTATTGATAGTCAATCACCACGCACTATAACGGTGAAGGAAAACATCGTGAGGAAACCTGCATACCGTAGCGATTTAAAAAAAAATTCTACGGTGTGTAAGTCCGCCAACCCGCACTAAGCCAGCGTGGTGGACTATATGGCCTAACCACTCCCAATCGTACTCTCGATTGTAGAGGAGGCCCGTGCCCTGCAGTGGGTCGTATATGGGCTGATACAATACAATACAAATATTACCATCATTCGACTAAAGCAATCTTCTACTGTAGATATCTTCAATTGCAAACTGAGAAACTATCCTCGATTTCTCTTATCCATCTCAATTCAACTGTTTTGCGAAGATTGTCTATTTACCGTGCTGTGTTCTCCTCTTCATAGCTATGGCTGCACTAGTTTACCATTCGTCGGTTTATAATTATAGTCCACCCACACCCACTTCTGCTTCCTAATTCAGTATACATTTCCAGAGATTTCGAAACAGGCGATCTAGACACAGACAGTAAGGAGGGTGAACTGGAAGTTCTAAGCACGGAGCTGGGTGAACTGCAGGCACAGTTGAGTGAACTGCAGGCGGCACGACACGAAACTAATCACAAAAGACAGGAGTCGCTGGCTAAACGACAGGAGGAAAAGACTTTTGCTATGAGGTAAGATTGCGTACAGAATAAGGGTGCTGTATGTGTGAAGATTGAATAATATTTTCTGTATGTAAAAACCAAGGTATGACTTAATGAAGTAAACATGAAATATGAATAGTTATAGCCCATATGGTAAGCATTTCAAAGAACACCACAGTTCATTTTGTTTAATGTTTTGTTTTTTTTTGTATTCATTCAAACATTCATCATCATGAATTAAAAATATATTGTACCCATTATTATCATCGCTGTTAGTAAGTTTATGTTGAATTTAAACCTTTTTCAGTGCTCTACGAGAAGCGGAAGAGAAAGACAAGAAATGTCGCGAACGCTCCAAGAAAGAAATGCAGCGCACTGAAGAAATCAAACAATTAATGAGCAAATACGAGGAGGAAAAATCAAAAGGCATAGATGAGCTCGCCGCCATCAAGAACAGTTTTTGTGCTGAGGTAATTATTAAAACTATTCTAACACACAACCGTGACTTGTTAAACTCATGCATTTTCTGTCACTTTCTATAATTCATTCTTTTTTTTGTATTTTTTTACTACTCGTTTATCTCTGTTTTTGTCAATCTCTAATTGTCTTTTTATGTCGTGTCTCTTTTATATGCCAATTGCAATGAAAGAGAAAAAGCGAGAGGGGAAAAGAAAGTAGAAAATAAATTAGGCAGAGAAAGTATGGGAAGGGCGAGGAAAAGACAAGTTGGAAGAAAATCTGGAAACGCATTGTAATAGTTGGGAATTATTCGTAATTTAGAGTCAATAATATATGCCCACATTTTCCCTCAGAGCAATATATGCGAACGAGTATACTCAAAATTAACAACTAGTTACAGGTGTGAAACTGTTAAAAAAAAGAAAAAACTTAAAGACGTCATTCGCACGCTATAACGTGTTTATATAGTAAATTATTTTTAAAAGACCATCATTTTCCTTATGTTTTTATAAGTATTTGGGAGATGAAGCGGTATTAATGAATGTAACGATGCAGATGTATGACGTCACACAATTCCGCACTATTATGAATTAGTAAGATTGTTAGGTCGGGATGTCCCCTGTACCGCGTGCGGCCAAATTTGATACAAGGAAATGTTTATTCTCCCGCTGTAGAGGGGCAGTTTGTGCGATGCATTGGATTTTCCGTTTATATTTCTCACTGGCTTTGTTTTAAAAATTCAAACAAGTAGATATTTTTAACAAAAAATCTTGAAATAAAACGAATTCCAACGGATTTTATCGCGAATTTGATTTATTTTTTACATTTTTTAACTTACCGACGTTTCGATCACTTCACAGCTTTGAAGTGTAAAAATTATATCAAATTCGCGATATAATACGTAAGAATTCGTTTTATTTCAATGTGTAACATTCGCGTAAATCTAAGATACTATTAAACAAAAAAAATTGACTTCGCTTCCAACAGATTGCTGTGGAAGTAATTGGATAAGACGTATGTTTGTTTAACAGTAGATTTCTTGTTGCTGAAGTTATTATGATGAATCTCTTAATTACGTGGTTTAAATAGTATGAACATGTCTGTTGTAGAAAGATTTCAAATGTAGGTAGGAGGAAATACGGTCTATATTTCATTGACTTACAATCGTATTTGGTTGGCAATTTTATTATTTTTGCGCGTAAGTGGATTGACGAAATATCTTATTTAATGCGAAAATTAAATTTACTTAATATTTGTGACTCATTGATTATTTAATAATTTCGTAAATAAGTGATGTATATGTTGTTTTTTTTTCAGCTCAAATCAGCGGACGATATTTTATTGAAGAAAGCTATGGAGGTTGAGAAAAAAATATCTGATAAGTTGCGTAATCGTCATGGTTGAAGCTGATAATATTGTTTAAGTTATTGAATTTTAATAAATATATTTTAATCATCTAGTATTTTGTTAATTGATGTGGACTGGACAACAATATTGATGTGGACTGGACTCTAAAACTATCCGCACCGGGCGAAGCCGGGCCCGACCCCTGGTCAAACATACTGGGTATATCAAGACTGCTACCGAAATCGAAGCCAGGTGGTAGTTTTAGTGACTTTAGACAATTGCAATTAAAATTTTTGCAAAAATGCGACGATTATTTTTGTAATTTTTTTCCTATCATCGTATTTGGGTTGTGAATAAATACATTTATGTAACAAAATAATGTACACCTTTTTATTTTTAAAGACGCTATAGTACGCAAGGCTTTAAAATATATTTTGCGCAAGAACTATGGATTTATATAAAAAATTAGAAAAAAAAAATCGTCGCGGTTTTTTCTAAATTTTTAGTTGCATCATCTCTGTAGTCACTAAAAATACCACCTCGCTTCGTTTTTGATAGCAGTCTTGATACCCTGTATAATTAACGAATAAAAAACCGGGGAAATACTGTTCCCAAGCAAATTGATACGGGTGACCCACACATTATTAACGATAGCACAGTTCATTCAATGGCATAAACGTGAACTATCAACTGCTTTATCTGAAGGGAAAATTGATTACCTATGAAATATTGTATAACTACGTAAAGCTAGATGAAGATATTTAATAATAATAGTTAATAATTTTTTTGAGTAGTAAAGGTTGCGGTAAAGCTAGATGGGTGGACCAACTCAAGGAGTCACACACAGTCACGATCCTCAGCATTGAGGAAACGACCAGAAAGAAAAAGAAATAGGTTGCGAGATGTCGACACAGGTTATTACTACCTGGAAAAGAAAATAATCTCATAAATTACAAAGCATTGCTTGGCATTCCAGTGCGTTTGCCATTCTGAGACATAACAACTGTGATAGGGGGCGAGCCTATCGCCATATTGGGCATAAATTCCTGACTCCGGGCTGATAATGGATAGACAAATCCTATATCACTGCGCCCCACCCAGGATTCGAGCCCGAAACTTCAGCTTTGTAATCATACCGTAGTACAACTAGGCTACCGAGGCAGATGCATTGTTACTTTACAATTATATTTTAAGATAGGCATTAGATAACGTAGGTACAAGTTTAACTTACAGTATCAGCCCATATACGACCCACTGCAGGGCACGGGCCTCCTCTACAATCGAGTGTACGATTGAGAGTGGTTAGGCTATATAGTCCACCACGCTGGCCTAGTGCGTGTTGGCGGACTTTTACATACCATAGAAATTTATACAAATCGCGATGGTATGCATGTTGCCTCACGATGTTTTCCTTCACCATTATAGTGTGGTGATTGACTATCAATACTCACATGACTCCGAAAAGTCAGCGGTGTGCCCTGGGATTTGAACCCGCGACCACCGTGAACAAGTAGGCAGCCGCGTCTGGTCCGTTACCTACAGGTCACCACGCACTTAACTTAATATTTAGTTTTTGGAGGTTCTAATTATAACTAGTTTAGACTTCAAAATTCTTAAAGTACTAATACGATACTGACGTCATGTTGAGATATAATGACTATTTCCATAGGAGTGGATATTTTCCAATCAGATTTCTGTGGTATATTCAACTCTTTATTTACCTGTTAAATGTGTAATAATACCCGATAACGATAAGTAAATATTGTTGAAACAGTATTGTGACATTTTTTCCCTCTTCATAATAAGTTTACTTGATGGTTGCAAAATATATTTGTACACAACAATTTGCACTAGCTATCAGTCAATGTGCATACTTCGATTATTTGTATTGTATATTACAATCTTGTTATGTAAATACTGCATTTTTTTTATTATGTACAAGGCAATCCAATTAAAACGGTTTTTGTATTATCAAATCACTTTTGTTTATTATGTGTTATCTGCGTATTTTTGCACTCGAGTCACAATGCCAGATAATTGATGTTTGCTTTTTATCCCGGTGTCAAGGAGCACCTTTCTGCTTAATTTATTTTGTATGATCTTTGGCTTTTTCAATTATAAGACCATTGACACAATAGGTACTTACCGTGTCTACCGCAGAAAAAGTGGAAAATCGTAAAATAATTTGATCCCAATATTCCTTTTTTTTTCTTCCTGATTAATTTCGATGTGGTTTAAAGACAACTTAGTGTCCAGAGACTCGCTGAGCTTTACTGCTGGACTAAAGGCGTCTACCAAAATACAGACTTTTAGGCTAAAAAGACGGAGGTAAATTTTCAACAACATGATTTCGGCCACACAAGACACAAAGCGTGCTAAATAAAGTTGTTTTTAAAAAGGTGATATTTGGTTAAAGGAAATAAATATAGCGGTTATATTTGTCAATACAGCACTCCTTATGGCAACTTCTTTGTTAAAAATACCCAGTAAAACAAGTAATATGTGCTTTGCATGACGATGCAACGCGACTTCCAACTGTGACCGCGAAATTAACCACCAAAGTAAACAATTGGCACTTTCCTGTTTGTTATGAAGTCTCCTTGTCGTAGGAATATATTACGTTTGTGTTTTATTCATGACTAAACTCTGATAAACGTTTGTTATTTCTGCTTGCATTAGAAATTGTGGAAGAATAGGTATTAAGTGAAGTAAGAGGGACTCTCCCGCCATTGCACCCGCCACTGCAACTCTTGTAAGCCATGATTGGCAATAGTAACCACTCTAATGAAACTGAGTCTTTGAAATATTATATTAATGAATAATAAATACACCCAACAGTCACACACATATCTAGTCCTGACCCCACATTAAGATCAATTAAGTCTTGTGTCGTGGGTATCAGGAACTACGAGAGACTTTTCGGTCGCACAAACACCCAGATCCGGCACAAATATCTGTGGACCGCACAAACATTTGTCTCGGTGTGGGAATCGAACCCGCGGCCTTTCGTTTCACAGCCGACGCGTCTAACTGCGCCACTGATTCATAATAATATTAACTTCTTTGTGCCCAAGTGTTAGTTTCAGGTGTAACACTCTCATGCTTGCAAGGCAGTACTTGAATATTAGCCTTTCTAGATACAAGTAGGTAGGCCTTATTTTTTCAGTATATTGCGTACTTATCTAATATTGCAATTAAACGTTTTTAAAGACAGTGTCGAACGTCAACCCATATAGCGGACAGTTGACCTGATGATAAAGGCTGCAGAAAATCATTGAATGGCTTTCAGGGGGCCTAGTTTAGGTAATGTACAACCTGTGTTTGATGAACAAAGATAATAGATCTATATTCAGCGTAACTTATTGCTTATCGGGAAGTTACATTAGCACTCTTAACATATGTCTTTATCAAATTAGGCGAGGCAGATAATACGAATAACCTAATTTTTAAAACATTTTCATTGTTCAAGCATGCGCAAAAATGCAAAACTATACAAAAATATTTGTCGTTTACGGATATTAAAATGGATGTCAGTGGCGTGAATAGTCCATAATAGGTTGTACTAGTGGTAGGAATCTCATATGTGAAGCATAGCCTGGGTAGAATGTTTATGATGACAATAAGTGCAGCGTAGTCCCGACATCCAACATTTCTCGGTTATTTCTCTCTCCATACTATCATACCAGCGCAACTACTAGAAACCAAATATGGAAAGGATTAACCCGAAACGCAAAACACTATGTCCCATTATTAGAGGAACATCCCAATTTCGGTAACGTTACAGAGCTTGGGATGTTTTTTTTTATTGCAGAGGTCCGGAGGTACTACGGCAATGTCTATTTTTCCCGTAAAACAGCAGTGTAAATGCACTGTGTTCCGGTTTGAAGGAAATTGTAGCCAGAGTAACTCCTAGACATAATGAGACTTAACATCTTATGTCTCAGGATGGCGAGCGCAGGGAAGGCCAAGCAGTACTTTGTAATTTAAGCTGTTTGGTTTTGCTACTGTCCATGTGCGGTCGTATCACTTACCATCAGGCGAATTGCATGCTCGTCAATGCAATAAAATATATATCTATGTATATATATATTATCAAACTTTTTTGCCGCGAGAGAAAACTAACGTTATGATACAATTTTGCTTCTATCCGGAAATCCAACTCGCAGCCTTTCTTTTGACTATTGGCTTTTGAACCAATATAGGGAGGCTTATATGATACTCTTAGTCTTGTTTATTAAAATATAACCTTATAAGTAAACAACAGGTCGCTGTGGAAATCATTGAAAGAGGCATGTTCAGCAGTGGACTTCCTTTGGCTGTTGGATTGATTTGATTGGATTGATTATAAGTAAATGCATTTTGATTTCTCCTTTTTAACTAAGTTTTGCTTACTACCGAATGCAAGGAAAAAACATCACGATAATTATTAACCGCACAACCACAAAAAGTTGAATAGCTGATTTAATGCAAAAACATTCGTATTGTGATCATCAAAATATGAGGGACTTTTATACTTATTCACACATAATCATCACGCTTTTATCCCCGATGCAGTAGGCAGAGGTGCAACCAGGCCACCCACGCTTCGCCTTCTGTGTTCCGTTCCACGATGTGATAGGGGCGAGACTATTGCCATTTCGGGCACAAATTCCTGACTCCTAACTGATAATGCATAGAAAAATTCAATATCACTTTGCCCGACCCGGGAATCGAACCCCTCAGCTTTTGTAATCGTACCGTGGTATAGTTAAGCCATCGAGGCAGTCTTATATACCTATCATCATATGGGATTTAAATTTTAAATACATTGTAGCCATAGCTCATACTTAGGTCATGGAGTCTGGCTAAGTACTAAGTAGCCTCTGACTTAGGTTCAATTAAGAGATAAAACCTAGAATCTCGGCTTAGGATTACGTATGGACAAAAGTAGATAGTCAACGAGTTATTTTCAAAAGCGGTTACATTACAAATGTTTATGGAGAAAAATGATTCTCCGATGATGCGCCATGATGTTGTATTAGTGAGATAATCTATATGTGTGTATATTTATTTGTATAGAGATATGTAGAAAGATAAATGAAGGGATAAAATAAAAATTAAAAGAAAGAAAAAAAAAACTAACAGGTAGCTTGTAAGTAACATATTGTAATACTAACAAATGGACTGTAATTGATGAGTAAATAAAGATTTATTATTTGTAATAATTATTTTATAAAGTTTTAAGTTATTGATTTGGATTAGCATCTAACGTTACAAGCGGTAATTAGCGAATATTCTTGTCAAATAAATTCAATATTATATAGTCACGATTTAAGACAAGAGATTACAACTTCTGCAACATTTTTATGACTTGCATGACAATGTGACTACAATGGAGCTAAGACAGAGTAGATTCATATGGAGTATTCACTGATGCCCTTACTTAAAGACAGTTTTAAAACTAATTTTAGTTATCAAATGTTTTGTCTTCTTCACTCAAACTGAATCCAAGTCATTCGAAAGGGACAAAATAATCTATAACTAAAATAGGTTTTAAAACTGTCTGTGAATAAGGTCGTGAGTATGTGGTGCCTTGTTATTAACAGCAGAACACAGCTTCCAAGTCTTGGCGAGGGTTCGAATCCTGAGGCACACCTCTTACTTTTCGTCTCTTGCTTCATGTGGGTGTTGATAGTTACACGGACTCTATCTGTGAAGGAGAACTTCGCGAGGAATCTGCATACGCCAACGTTCTTTGGCCAGCGTGGTGTACTATGGCCTAAGCATATGACTTATACATTGCAAATATCATGAATAATTAATTACAAAGTGCGTGGTGGCCTCGTGGTATCGGACCAGACGCGGCTGCCTACATGTTCACGGTGGTCGCGGGTTCAAATCCCAGGGCACACCTCTGACTTTTCGGAGTTATGTGTGTATTGATAGTCAATCACCACGCACGTAACGGTGAAGGAAAACATCGTGAGGAAGCCTGCATACCGTAGCGATTTTAAAAAAAATCTACGGTGTGTAAGTCCGCCAACCCGCACTAGGACAGCGTGGTGGACTATATGGCCTAACCACTCTCAATCGTACTCTCGATTGTAGAGGAGGCCCGTGCCCTGCAGTGGGTCGTATATGGGCTGATACAAAAATTAATTACAGTCAATTGCACGCCAGCTGTCGTTTCCCTGTATTACATTATCAAATAAAATAACGATAAATTTAATATTTTTTTATTGCATGTTTTACAATACGATAAGAAATCATGAGGTAATTGGCGTAGTAACCGGGTGTTTTCTCCTTACGGTATTATAAACATGGGCTTAAAAATTGCTTTTAGTGAAGTAAACACGAGCCTTGTTCTGGGCTGTTTGTTCGCGTTGTTTAATTACTAACCGGAATAATTAATAACGTCCGATCTCTAACGGGAATGTGTATTAATTTTATGATCCTGGCTTCGATCTAATTTCTTTCAATGCAATATTAACGTCCTTTATTTTTTTACACTATAAATTTGAAAGCTGTTAAATTAGTAGATAGTTGCAATCGTTAATTTATGATTATTTATGCGACTAAAGTAAGATAATTGATTGTTTTATTATAGTTTTAAAAATATAAGCAATTTAATGTATTCGAAGAGTGAACAACCAAGTATTTCTCTTTTATTCCGGAAAATTCTTAATATGCCAAGAAAATCAAATAAAAGCAAAAAAAAATGTTTCGGACTGGGTCATTGGTTATTAGTGATAAAAGACTATAAAAAAAATCTAATTGAATTTAATGTTAATGTTCAATCTAACGAGTCCATCACTTAAAAGTTTGTATTACAACATCACTATAACGTAAACAAAGATAGTAGGAATCCCCTTTTACAAAACACACTCGGCCGTAATATGAGGACAATATCTATCAGTGGACGCGTATAAAAGCGATCCATTCCGTCCAATTACTCATACCATTCACAGACGCACTGCAAGCTACTCCTCAACTACCAACATGCACAAGTTTGTGGTCTTTGTGGCTCTTTTGGCCTTCGCTTGCCACTGCGAAGCTAAACATTTTACAAGATGTGAATTAGTACATGAGCTGAGGAGACAGGGCTTCCCTGAGAATTTAATGAGGGATTGTAAGTATCTTTTTTTCTTTTGCATTGCCGGGTTGATGACCTCCTTTGAATTACTGCCATCTATCGATGGCTGTTGTAACTATTTATTGAAATTTAAATTTATTGGAGTTTTGTTTCCAATTATTTAATTTCTCTGCACTGCTGTACAGTATTTTTGTTAATTATTATTTATTTAAGATAATTATATATCGTCAATGGCTACATAAAATTATATCTTGACATTTGGCATCATTGTTGCATTAAAGTAGATAACTTGTTGCTATTATGTTTAAAGTATGATAGATGTAAAAAAAAAATCATATACATAATTCGTTATTCATGTTACCTTGTATTTATATTGTTCTTCCAACTTCACCGATGTTTAAATGCATATCCCTTCTAATATCTAGTTATATATACGAGAATTTTAATGCTCCTTGAACTTTTGCTTCACCAGCTTTGTTAAAACCCCGTATAATTCCAGTAACGCGTATAATTCCTTTAATATTACTTCTACTCAAAATTTCTTCTATCTCCAGGGGTATGCCTCATCGAGAATGAGAGCAGCAGGTACACGAACAAAATGGGCACGGTGAACAAGAACGGCTCCCGGGACTACGGACTGTTCCAGATCAACGACAAGTACTGGTGCAGCAACACCAGCACACCTGGGAAGGACTGCAACGTCACTTGCAGTGGTGGGTATCAAATATTTAATTAATTGGGTCTTCGAAATGATTAACATTTATGTGATAGTACAGGCAGTCTAGATAAAGTCTTTACCGATATAGCATGGTTACTGGCCATTGATTATTACTTATAAGCTATAATAGGTCATCCTAAGTTGAGTCTAGTTGGAGTCCCTACTAAAGTAAATTTTAGGATTAAGATTGAATGAACATAATTTCTGGGTAACCATCAGTTTATCTAGGGTTTTCAGAATTCGGAATAGACCACAAAACGGTTGTGGAGGTCTCACTAAGTATCAGCTTGTCGCTAATCCGTTGGCCGATAGAGCGACAACAAAGCTCCAGGTTTAAAATTCAAGTTGGGTAATATGCACAAACAAAACTCCTATTTTTAAATTAAGTTTAAAAAGTAATAAAACTAAAATAATTTACTCGTTTAGCTGACATCTACAATTCCAAAATAATTGTGCAATTTCTCAAAGTTACATTAAAAATTACCACAAGATCAGTTCAGCAGATTTTCTCAATGATTACTGTGATGAAGTAAACTTTCGATCGCTGCATGAATAGCGTTATCGTTAGCGACCATGCATGACAAAACGCACGAACGGCAAGTCCGATACATTTACTGTTTCCATTTAGCGGACGCATTCAAACACAATAATTATTGTCAATGCAAGCGTTGATTATCCAATATCAGTGTTTGCAAATTGACACGTAGAATTATTGCCTCAATAAAAATGGATTCGTGAAAATGTCGGCCAGTATAATCCTTTAAGTATTAGATAATGGACTGATAATAACTATATATGTAAATAAAAAAATCCCCGTGGGCATCGTTGATCAAAACACATACAAGTATAACTAAGGCACGAGTTTTAATTGTTTTTGCCAATAAGAACATAAAAATAACAACATTTTGTTTGTATTCAAGTATTCTAAGCCAAATCATCTGATATGTAACGCTAACTCCATGTAATTGCTGGATAGGGGCAAATACGAGTAGAAGTAAATGAGTGATACAAACCAAGAAAACATTCGGTGACACGCTTAACGCGTTGGGAAGATATAAATATAGAGATATTATGACACAAAGCCTACATCAAATATTTTATTCCTATCTAATAACCACACATCGATAAAATACAGCTTATAGAACAAGATAATTTACTATATCATTCTGCTTTCAGACTTGCTGACTGACGATATCACCAAAGCCGCGACTTGCGCCAAGATGATCTACAAGCGTCACAAGTTCCAGGCCTGGTACGGATGGCGCAACCACTGCCAGGGCGCGCTCCCCGACATCAGCTCCTGTTAAAATCTCCAATAATCATTCATATAGATTGCGAACCGCTCCAACTGCCAATAATCACCCCTAGATGTCGCTTTCAAGAATTGTCATTGCCTTACCTGATTGGCCGATCACTCAAACTGCTAAAATCTAAGAATTGCCGCTAGATGTCGGTTTCAAGAATTGCATTTTAAAACCAGAACGTTAGAAAAGAGATACCGAATGTTATTTTCTGACGCTATTTCGCAGTCGATTGTCTATGTTCCAAAAATTGTGTGATAAGGAGGTGTCACATTATAATTTAATCTTCATATGTGCTATATTAAAAAGGTGTATTTAGTAATCACCTTTAAATTCAAAACGCTTATTTTGTATTGATTTTATATTGGAATAAAAATATTTTTAACCTTAATTTGCTTGTTTTTAAATTCTTAACCTAAGTTTGTATTACATAATCAGCGCTTTTAAATTGAACCCGAATCTGATTAAATAAATAAATTAATTAAAGTATATAATAACATTCGTATTAGTTGTAGAATTTAAATCTACAACTTATTCGGACTTATGACGCTAGAACATTTATATAGTTGACGATATTACTGTTAATGTGATCTCAGTTTCAGTTAGTTCCATCTGATATTTTATTTTATGAGTATTGAGTATAGGTGGGTAATACTAAACAATTAAACAATATGTAAAGAATCAAAGAACAATGTACGTATCGTTACGTACGTTAAAATAATTATGCAAAAAAGTTCTACAACTATCGTAAATTATTTTCGATTTGGCCTGGGGTTGTGACTTCTGCGTCGAAAGCAAGTTGTAGTGAAGGTGTCCTTTAATTCTAGTGTTAGATGTCTTTTTACAGTAATATGCTATCTAAAGCGTGGTGCCATTTTGCTCTAACGCTTTTTCATTCCTTTTCCAATATCTGTAGCGAGCTGTTCCCACATAAGCTGAGGATAAATTGTCACTAAATGTAGCTTTCATTTGTAAGTCAAAATAATTCGAAATACAAGACTTAATGACTTAATTACATTTTGTCTGTAGCCAACTAAAAGGCAAACTTGAATTTTACGTCAGTGTTAAGGGTCTTCCAAGTATTCGCACGTCTTCTGTGAATAGAGGCGAACAAAAACAGTGGGCATATTTTGTTTGTGATCGTAAATGTTCGTCAATATTCGGGGATGCTCGTGTGCTATCCGCTGATTCCCGGGCTTTCAAGAACCAATCAGAGCTGTTCGCAAACATAATTTATGTATAATGTATATCACGTTTTTAAAATGGTAGAGCCACACTGTTGTTGCTTATGTAGAAATGGGCTGGTGCAACTGGGGTGGTATCAATATTTCACGAAAAGCTGATGTGAAATGTAGGCTTTGCAATCCTGTGACGTTCCCTGAGTAGCTATCGGAGGTCGGTATGCAATGCAGTGGATGAATATTTGGTTCTGTCCGCATACCGATCACCGTACGCGATGGAGACAATTCCATCATAATCACCAATGTAAGTGAAGGTAGACCAATGAGACATAGCCGTCTGTTTCCAAAGGTTATTCCATTTGAATAGCAATTACCATCAGATGTACTTTACCCACTTTTGCCTACTAACAAAAAAACCCTTCCACACAACCGACATTCCTTCCTATTTGCCACCCAAGCGTCTGGAAGGGCCCTTACAAAGATGGCGTCTTATGTCCGCGCACGCGCGTCATCGACTGGTCCTGGCGGCACGAGCGGCAGTCTCGCGTCACAGTCGCTCTGTGATGCCGCGGTCACATGGGCGGCGCGGGATGGGCGCGCGGCGAAGCGCGTGTTGCCGACGACTCTGACTTCGAAACATTAAAAAGTCTCCTAGCTTCCGAAGAAGGCTGGACCCTAGAGTATGAGAAGGACGGCGTCAAAGTCTGGGCCGAGGATGCCGCGCACGGCGCGCTGCGGACCGTCAAGGTATTTCATGTTTTGATGACACGTTTTAAATAATAAATATGTGAGAATTGTGAATACACGTATGGTTACTTTTTGCATAAAATAGACCCTTTTTTATTCGTCTACGATTTAACACAGTTTTATGTTTAAATGAGAACGTATTGTAGTTGAAAAGGCAGTGGAATAACTTTATGAAAACTTTATGAAATTGGTTATTGTCACAATGATCCTTTTTAAACCGCGCACACCTACGCTTTGTGCTAAATCT
This sequence comes from Theretra japonica, assembly GCA_033459515.1. Classification (NCBI taxonomy): domain Eukaryota; kingdom Metazoa; phylum Arthropoda; class Insecta; order Lepidoptera; family Sphingidae; genus Theretra; species Theretra japonica. The sequence goes on along the minus strand of CM065938.1, from coordinate 2,717,009 downwards.
GGTACAGATTGTTTATCTGTGTTCCACTTGACGTAATATCGGAGCTTTTAGCGTTAACATTCTGATTATAAAGTTCCATGTAATGTGAACAAGTAATTTTACTACAACGTTGAAACAAAAAACAAGATACCGTTATAGTTTTAAGGGATTTTTAAATGCAACGATTTGTTGAAAATGGGTATTGCTTATCATTATCAGAATGCCAAAGACCCAATAATCTCATCTCTTGCTCGGCCTTTTCTATATTGTATTATTAAGGACCGATATAAAGACGACTTATGAACCACGGTGATAGCTCTATCACCATCTCTATCATCCATCATCTATCTGGTCTATCAGGTAACCTTTTTGTTAATTTATGATGCTCATTATGACTTTGATTCTATTCTCCTTTGCATAGCATCTTTGTCATATTCCACAGGAAGTCCATTTCTGAATATAGAGCTCTCCCAAGGCTTCCCATAGCGACCTGTTGGAGCCTTTCTTTATTCAGCAGCCATTTCTGAAACCTTTTAGCTTAGCTTCCTACCTTGTGGGTGGACATCTGACGCCACGTTTGCCGGTACATGGCCAGAACTCGAGAATTTTTCACCCTTAACTTACTTCATTTTATTTAATAAAATAGAATTTATGTTATCGAAATCTTTGCTCCATACATACATAATCATCACGCCTGCATCCAATAGAGGTAGGCAGAGTGTATGGACCACTTTGCTCGATCCTGACATATTACTGTTGCTCCAACAATGGTAAAATAAACATACACAAATAAATTCCAAACTGTTCATTATTCCTCCAAAGAGAAATGTGATGAAAATACTACCAAATTAAAATGGTTTCAGACAGTATATCAACAGGTACAAATATCAGATGATTTCAATTTCGCCGTATTCAACCACATATTACATCATGACGGTTATCTAGCGCCCGTAATAATTTATTCAAATCTCCATTAAGCCTTATTATGAAAAAGGGCGACTTTGCCATTAAAATGCTAAATCACTTTTTAGATAAAAAAAAATTGTGATAAAAATGAATACTTATTTGTGCTAAAATATTACATAGAATGAACAGATTCTTTAATGTGAATTCATTAGTTTATAACTACGTTGAATGAGATAAGTTTCAGTTTAGATGTGGTGTCGGGCGCTTGACTAATGAATCTATTCATCTGGAGTACGGGTTTGTGAGTCAAATAGTCCTATCGACCAAGATTTTAATTTATAAGTCTCAGAACTACGAATGTTTGCAATAGATCAGAATCAGAATCAGAATCAGAATCAGAATCAGAAATCATTTATTTGCACAAAATGTAGGTACAATCATGAGGTATTAAATAATACATAAGTAGTTCCAGTACATTTTGCCATGTGGCGTGCAAAAGTTAGTATTTAGAGAACTGAAAAAATAATAACATATGCGTCTTATACTAATATTGCTATATAGCATCGAAGTAGAATTTAATATTAAGTAAACAGGAAATAAAAACTACACAATTATTATGAACTATTTAACTGAAATAATATACTCTAATAATAATTACAAAAAGAAAAAAAAAAACATTAAAACAAAGTAACATTATCTAACAGAATCATCATTAAAAAATCTAATATGTAATAATAACACTTATGTAATAACAATTTTGTTGATATTCGGATCTTCAGTTATATGTAAAAGACCACATCATGAAACAGTACGGCACGACAGGAAGCAACTTGTGTTAGCAGCCATTTTTAATGTTGGGCTAAATCCTCCAGTTATATCACTATAATAGTTAGCAATAGTATTAGTGCTAGAAACTTTAAATTATTAAATATATATAATCTTAACTGCCTCAGTGGCGTAGTGGTACTACGGTATGATTGCAAAGCTGAGGTCTCGGGTTCGTATCCCGGGTCAGGCAAAGTGATATTGGATTTTTTTATTCATTATCAGCCCGGAGTCAGGAATTTGTGCCCGATATGGCGATAGGCTCGCCCCCTATCACATCGTGGGACGGAATATACAAGGCGAAACTTGGATGTTCTGGTAGCACCTCTGCCTACCCCTTCTGGGAAAAAGGCGTGTGTTTATGTATGTTATGTATATATAATCTTTCAGCTGGGCTTGCAAACTTTTGTGCGCTCAGATGGCTGCTATCCTTAACATACATACATAAACTCACGCCTTTTCCCAGAAGGGGTAGGTAGAGGTGCTACCAGAACACCCACGTGTCGTCTTCTATGTTCCGTTCCACGAACCCGAAACCTCAGCGTTGCAATCATACCGTAGTGTAACAGCGCCACCGAGGCAGCGTTGAGCGTACTACCCTGAACAAATATAAATAACGTAAGTACGTAAGTGACAAACACACTCTCGCCTTTTTATAAGTTGGGTATGCTTAAAGTATGTGATTTGTATAAATTTCTATGGTATGTAAAAGTCCGCCAACCCGCACTAGGCCAGCGTGGTGGACTATATGGCCTAACCACTCTCAATCGTATTCTCGATTGTAGAGAAGGCCCGTGCCCTGCAGTGGGACGTATATGGGCTTATACAGATACAGAAGTTTGTTGCGTTCCTGGATCAGCTAAGGTAAATCTATTCTCTACTGTAAGATATTTATGAAAATCCCTCACCGTCCGAACTTCATCTGGCTTAACCCCAGATAAATCAAATAGCATCAATGCATACCGTCTTCTCAAAACTTCGCGATATTTCCAATAACTATTTATGTACCTTTCTTACTCAACTATTGAACCATTCATTCATGAATGATTTAGACACAGAGTACTTTAAGTGCGATGTGCAGTAAACCAAAGTACAATGCAAGTTGATTGGAACCGCTCGGTTATGAACGAGTGGTAATCGATTGGAGCAAATGCTGCTTTCACAATATTCATTCTATTTATCGTAAAATGTTACGATATATTTTATAGCGGGGCTGAAGATAAGAATATTTCTAGAATCCCAGACTTGGCATATTACATATGTGTGTATAATAGACTCAACTGGTTATATGGAGTAAATGAAGATGGTTTTATTTTTAAAAGAATATGTTGGGGTATTTTATAGTCTGCTGCTTTATTATATAAATATATTATGGAGGGTTAAAAGGTTAGAACATTACTTTAGTTTGATTATTTAGCGCAATGATAAACTTTATGATTTATGATGAGACCTTTGGTCACAAATTAAAAGCCTAATACGGTACATTACGCTTTTAATTAAAGTTATAAAGTATGTCTAGTAATTAGATAAGCAGCAAAATATAATTTTATATATATGTAATATAATGTTGTCATGAAACAAAAGAAAAAACATTAAAAAGCAACCAGTCCCACAATTACGTCTGTTGCTACAAAATCAAACATTATTACGTTGCTTTTGCTCAGAGTTAATCAAGATCCTGGCACAACAGGTAACAAATATTGATTTTTATTACAAAGGATAACAAACAGGACTTGTTCGTGCCATAGGGACGGGCCGCCAACCCTTCAGGCGTTAGTTGACCTTCTCACCCTCTTTATTAAATCAGCAAGGGTTGCGACAGAATGAAAAGCCAGTTAAAAGTATATCATGTCTCCACAACACCACTTTTAATATTAAATTTCAGAGCTCAGCTACAAGTGAGCATTGTCGACTCTCGCTCTCAAATGATTCCAGCCCGCACTATTCAGTGGAAAATGTTGGTTTACTTTTTTAGTTAAAAGCAGCTTTAGAGCTGAGTGTAGTTTGTTGAACGTTGGTTTTAGCGTTATTTTTTTGGTTTTGGAATACTCTATCGGCCTTATTTATAGACAGATTTAAAATTATTTTAGGTATCGAATTTTTTGTCCCTTTCGAACGAGTTTAGAATTCAGTTTGAGCGAAGAAGACGAAACATTCCATAGCTAAAATGGTTTTCAATCTGGTTACGGATAAGGCCGTCAGTGTGTAAACTTTCAGCGGTAGCGTAGTTTGTAACAGAAATAAATGAAAAATTAGAGGTTGCAGGTTTGAGTTCTGACTTTTCCGACATTTTTGTATTGATAGTTAATTATTATCTTTTAACAGTGACAGAGCACCTTGCATGGAATCCGGCATATTTTAATTTATTGTTCGAATTTCAAGTTATATGAAGTGGATAAAACATTATCCATTAATTTCTCTATTGTTGGAACAGGAGGCTATTTGCTAATTGTAGTGACACCTGCAATTTCGCTAACATTAATAATATAACAGATATACTCGTATGTATGTATGAACACAAGCAGCATTGCTGTGCGGCCGTCCGGCGGAGACAGGAAGATTTATATCCTTTATGCCGCGTATCGTTGGAGCAAAAACGGTTTTGTAAGACAACAATGTGGTAAATCTATATTCATTTGTATTTTTTGTATGTTTTTAAAGAATTGTTGGATCGAGATTCATGATAATAGATATTTGTTTATTGGTAAGCCGTATTAGCTGTGGATATATACAGTTTAAAATGACGATGATGTGTGTTTTACTGAGGTTTGCATAAAATCGATAAAATTGGTTTTAATTATTTACGGTGTCGCCATTCGGGCAAATACTAGTACAAATGTTCAACCACCAACAAACGCATCTTTCTTCTAATTCTTATACTACTGATAGAAGGACGTTTTATTACAGTTTGAAGATATTGTAATACTCGTATGTAATATTATTGACATACTTCGTGGTGCAGTTGGTTAGACGCAGGCTGTGAAACGAGAGGCCGCGAGTTCGATCCCCGCACCGAGAAAAATGTGTGTTAGGCCCACAAATATTTGTCTCAGGTCTGGGTGCTTGTGTAACCGAAGTCTCTCGTAATTCTTGATACCCAAGACACAAGACTTAATTGATCTTAATGTGGAATCAGGGCTATGTATGCGACTGTTGGGTGTATTTATTTATTATTTGTATAACAGTCCCAGCGTTAAAGTATAAAAGTTGAATTTTATATCGATATGTTTGTCAGGGAATTATCAAAAAGTGTTTCCTTGGTAGTCGGACATTTTTAGTAATTTTTTCAACTTGTCAGACACATTTAATCTGCGTACTTCCAAAGTAACCACGATCCAACCTTTATGATGGTGATCGTGTGATGTCTATGGGCCATGCACAGGGAAAGTTTAAGCTTTAATAAAATTACGTAAGTCTGGCGCTTGCGGTCTCTACGTCTATTACAAAAGGATAATATTAATGAACTGCAAAAAATTCTGAACATTAATATATCTAAACATTAGTCCAATTTAATAATTAAAAAATAAAAGGACAAAGTATTGAACGACATAGCAACAAACGTTATTTACCACATTAATCAATACATTACAGCACCTCTATAGCAAACTAAAACGGCAATGAGAATAGAACCGGCAAGCCATTAGAATGTTATGAAGGTAATCGTCATTAAACGAGAGCGCGGTGCTACGGTGTCGGATAACCGGATAATCCGAGCCTCGACCGGACAGGTGTCTGCAGTAATTTGCACTAGGGCTTAACAACTGCCACTTTCCACTAGAGTTTGTTTAGGTAATCAGCTTACGTTTTTACAGACGGGAAAAGAGTACAATTGACTGGTTTTCATACTAGTGTGATAAAGAAATTTACTGGTATATCTGCTTACGCTTTCGAAGAGACATGGTTTGAAATATTTTGTATACTAGCACAACAAGGTCATTCCGATGCACCTGATGAATTACATTGAATTTGCGTCGATCTGTGAGAGACTGGTTCCCATTGCTGAATACTCTACTTGAAATATGCTTTTACTTTATTTTTTAATATATAGCTTGTAGTATCTATAATCATGTGTTTACTTTACATTGAAAGCCTCCGTGGTGCAGTTATTTAGATGTTGGTTGTGAAACTGAGACGAATGTTTGTGTGAATCACAGGTATGTGTTTCGGATTTGGCTGTTTGTGAGACCGAAAAGTCTCTCTTAGTTCCTGATACCCACGACACAAGACTCGATCTTAGTGTGGGGTCAGGACTATGTATGCGACTGTTAGGTGTATTTATTTATTTTATTACGTAATTTAATTTAATGCCCGGAAAATGTCGTGGTTATTACCTTAGCTTATATTTTTATTATGTATGCTATTTTCTATTTAATTAATAAAAATAAATAAATATTAAGATTGCACTGCACTTTCAAACAAGTACTAAAATGCTGATATAAAATACCGTGCCATCGCATCATAATAATTTATTAATGAACACTTTTTCCAAAATTTTAAGAGTTTCCATTCCTGGCTTTTATGATCCATTGAATAAAAAAGTAGCGGATAAACGCGGCGAAGTCATGGCACAGTAAAGTTGAATGGTAGTGGCATTTGGCCCATTACGTGTGACTTAATACAATTTTATGAAGGTCAGCCGGAGCAAATTGGTCCACAAGTAGCGTAATTGTTAATGCTTAGAACGAAACGGCAATAATTCCGTCTGGCGTGTTTTATATTTATGTTACAAATTGCTCAGTAATATATTTTTCGTATGTAAATGTACGAGTATATCATATTTTGTAAATTATAGTGCCTCCGCACGGCAACGCGGTTGTTTATGTATTTTCACTAGGAGTCTCAATTGAGACGAAATGATTCGTTCGGGAGTTTATATTTCTCGGAAAGATTGACAGCAAACTGGCCAGTACTCATTGTCATTGCGTATGACATTCATCCTGCGTGGATCAAACTGTTATATCCAGGTTTTTAGCCAGCTTGCTGCAGCAGGAGTATATTTATGTAGCCAGTACTAAAGTGATAAATAAAATCTAATTTTTAACGTCGACTTCTGATAAATGTGGGATAAGAGCGTTGGAAACTGTAATTTACTGTATCAGCCCATATACGTCTCACATAGAGATCTTAATAGATTTTTTAGGGTATGTGAAATCTGCCAACTCGTACTAAGCCAGCGTGGCCAGGTAGACGACCACCTAAACCTTCTTCATTCTTGTAGATACTATATGGGACCCGTGTTCAACGGTGATCGATTTTGGAGTCGGACTAATATTGTGTGATTACTGAGCATTGAAAGATTTAACACCTAAAGCCTCAGGGTACTAGATATCGTACCCTACTACTATATCTAGTGTAATTCATTGTAATAGTAAGTTCGGTATGGTTTTGCTTGTCTACGGCCATTAAGCAGTGTGCAGGAACGGTTCCGGTTGGGTTCAGAAGTTGGGGAGCTCTTGCTTCGGGTTCCTGGGGCCGATCCAATTGCGTCAAAGATGGCCACAAGGAGTTTTAGTTGGTATGCCGTAGACTGGTGAACCCAACATAATCGCTCCACTTTCCCCTGAGGTGGGTCGTTAGCGGTAACTCAGTTCCCCCGCGTCAGCAAAAAAAGGCGTGAATCTTACCATCAGACGGGTAATCTGCTCGCACCATTCAGCCGTCGTTGCAGTCTGGATTGCATGCTGGACATAGGCATCTCCCAAGGTAGGCCACAGAGCCCGGTCTGCTCTTTCCATGATATTGTGTAAAAAACATTACACAGTATCTTAAACAACTCAGTCTTCTTTACTTAGTATGAAAAGTTGAATTTCATAATACGCTTTACTACAAAGTTTATAAATTGCGTTCTTGAACTGTTCGAAATTCTCCCAGTGGTACTACGTTCCTTCATTAACTTCGGTGCTTATAAACATAACTACTAACGGAATAATTAAATTTAACTAGTTTTTTATTAAATTCCCTCGTTCACTTCAATCGTTTTATGGTTTTGTTGGAATGCTATAGTTATGTATGTGCCGTAATAACAGTAATCTAATTATTTATTATGTTTTTAGTGTTTTTGGAATCATAGTGGATAATTTGTAATTAAAAGTGTTCTCCTTAAAAATCTAATTTTTACCTAAAATTACCAAAATTCGTCTCACTGACAGGGGTAGCACATCGGAGGTATAAACGACAAGGTTTGAATTCCTAATTCTGATCATTTCATCATCATTATCAACATCAGCATTTTATTGTCCAATGCTGGACATAGGCCTCCTCCAAATTACGCCGTTTCACCCTGACCACATACCATTTATCTGACCATTTACCCTGTAAGATTTTTGATAACACAAACCGTAAATGCGTTGCCAAGGAAAGGAATTTGGGCTTGGTATAGCGACAGGCACATTCTCTATCGTAAATAAGAGTAATATTTCCCTTAGCAACAAGAAATTTAGAAAGTACAAAAAATACGAAGTCAGATGTCGTTTGATATTTGATTCTCAAGGCGGAGACATAAAGAAAGAACCTTGACTTTAACGAAAATCAGATTTGTAGCAATTACGTCGACGGAAAGACAGTTAACGTCGTTTAACAAATTCTCTCTTAATATGTTTTGTGACTGGCTTAAACTGAATGTTTGGGAAGAGAAAGTATGGATTCAAACATTCTTGCTTTGATGATTTCAGAAGATAGACGCGTATACCTTTATGTTTTCTAGTTGTTGCCTAAATTCCTCAATATTTTAGTATGTTTTTGATTGGGCCCTGGATATCTTTTACGCATTTAAAATGCAAATGTTGCGACCCGCTTAAGATTCGATTATGCTCATTAGTTTTTACTAGATTACTGTTGAATTCTGTTGTTCACTATTATGTTTCAGCACTGGGCACCTTGTGTCTGAAGGTGATAATAGTCATATACTTCAATAACAAAAGTAATTTATTAATTCTCAATAATCAACATCCGGGAGTTCCAAAGGAACTATGTAAGTTTTTTTAAATTCTAAACGCATTACTAGGGCATTGTTTGTTCGGAAACGTAATGGATGGCGTCCCGCTCTGCACCAAAATTATTATGCAGAGCCCGTTATCGCCCGCCAGTTTGCGCTAATTTCTAATTAGATTTCTGTCTCGTTCGTTTAAATGTAATATTTAAATAATTTTGGACGCTTGAGAGTGCTCGGTTGTGCTCCGGTATATGTAGAAGTCTTGCTGATAGTATAGAACATCTATATGCACACAGGGTGATCAAGAAACTCCGAGTCTGGTGTTTATTTTTTCCGTGTGTATTTCTTTGTATTAAATTCAGCATCATATTGCACTGTATAAGCCACTGCTGAGTAACGGGCACCTTTTTAATCAGGAGTTGGATAGAAACGGATTAGGTTATGGTTCACGACGAACAACAGGGTTTTGGTGTATATCACATAGAATTTCCTATTATACGATATGACTATTGTTTATGGTATTGAGGTTTCCTCACAATGCTTTTCTCTATCGTTAATGTGGGTGGTAATTGACTATCAATGCACACATAAGTGTCAAAGTCAATGGTGTATTTTGGGGTTCGAACTCGCGTCCACCAATTCAGAAGATTGCGTCTTGCTATTTACCAACGCGCCACAACGCACTTCTCAATATTGCACGCTTGACAAAATCTTCTTCCAAACCTCCAACCTATCAAAATTAATAAATGAATAAACTTAAAGATTATTTCACTAACCTTTTTAAATCCTTATATAAGATAAGTTCACGTGTCTGTACTGAAAAGATTTAATAAAACCCACAGTATTTTTAAAGGTTTTCCTTCGTTTCCTTTTATCTGTTTAGCGGCCATGGTTCAGTGATCACAGGCACTTTGATCTTGAAAGGTCTGCTATGTATAACCAATATTTAAACCAATGTGTACACAAGCTTTCCTTCTCATGACATTAAAACGAGCGTATGTGGATGGGTGAACAAGGATTCATTGAATATGAGTAAGTAATATTAAAGCCGATTTATTAATTTATATTAAGAAGATTTTGGACTTTTGGACTGCCTCGGTGGCGTAGTGGTACTACGGTACGATTGCAAAGCTGAGGTCTCGGGTTCGAATCCCGGGTCGGGCAAAGTGATATTGGATTTTTCTATTCATTATCAGCCCGGAGTCAGGAATTTGTGCTCGATATGGCGATAGGCTCGCCCCCTATCACATCGTGGGACGGAATATACAAGGCGAAACGTGGGTGTTCTGGTAGCACCTCTGCCTACCCCTTCTGGGAAAAAGGCGTGTGTTTATGTATGTATGTATGTATGTAAGAAGATTTTGGGATATTTATTTTTTATTGCATAGGTCCGGCAAACGTGCAAACAGGTTCTGATGGTAAGTGATCACTGCCACCCATAGACATCCACAATATTGGGATCATGGATGTGTTGCCGACTCATCAGATCGGGAGAGAAGCGGGAAGATAAAAGAATGAGAAGAGGAAAGGGGATTTGGGCATCCGGCAATTGGGTATTCATGTTTACAGTCTAAAATTATACTGTGTCGAAATAAGTCAATACATAGAAAGCAGTATAGTAGACATTTCAGTTATTTAATATTCATATTATATGTGTGTTTGTGACAGATAAGCAGTAATCAGAATACTTTCTAAGCATCCCTTCGGTATAAAAGCTTCGACAATAAAATAATTTATTTATAATGGTTTAACCATTCATTGAATACGAATATGAGCACCAACTTCAACTTGCAATCTATCAGTACCATGTGTCGAATTTACCTACACTCTCAAGTATCAACTATTTATCAATCAATAAGCTTTTCACTCACATATCGAACTTACAAACAAAAGAACACTACATGTATAATAAACTTCACGCTTTTATCCCCGAAGGGGTAGGCAGATGGTGTAACTAGGACATCCACGTTTCGCCTTGTGTGTTTAGTCCCACGATGTGATAGATTCCAGGCTGATAATGAATAGGAAAATCCAATGTCACTTTGCCCGACCCGGGATTCGAACCCGAGACCTCAGCTTTGTAATCGTACCGCAGTACAATACGCCACTGAGGCAGACGTCTACCATCCTGAACAATTTCAATCAACCAAGCATTCTTTTCATCGTGTAGTTCGTAAAGCTGCGCTGTGCGTTGAAGTGTATGGATTGTTTTTTGTAGCAGACTGACTGCATTGCGTTGTTTTGCAGTATATTTTTAGGTATTTTGTGCATTTGCATTTGTATAAAAAACTGGAGACTAATGTTTACAATGCAGAGCATGCTTTGTCAAAAAAATATTATTGTATAGAGTTTAAACTAGAAATTAGTTAGCTTATAGAATTCATATCCTTCTATTGCAATTAATGGCGAGACGAGAATGCCATTCGCTTGAGAGTAAACAATACTACCGCTCATGGAAAGCAACAAAACCAAACAACACCATGAATCACAAAGCAATGTTAGGCATTCTACTGCGCTCGTCATCCTGACACATTAGATGTTAAGTCTCATCATGTCTAATAGCAGTGCAGTGCATTTAAACTGCTGTTTGGCGGGAGAAACAGATATTGCGGTAGTACCTGCCCAGGCGGCCGCTCACATATGAGTGACCTACCACCAGTGATTAATTTTCTTTGGCCAGTATGAGAAAGAAAATTAGCTTTCTATTCCCGTGAAGACGCAGACGTCGAAAAGGGCAGATGCAAAGCTTAATTACAGGAATAAACTGACAAAGAATACCTTGTTAATGCACAATAGGCATTAGGGTAGATACAGAGTGCCACTTATCGCTTGCACTCTGAAACTGTCATGTGATTCGTGACTGGTGCCCATTAAGCTAACTGCCGACCATTTGCATGTCTCTCGCGTCGCATCGTTTTTTCCAAAATTCCATCAATTATTCTGTGTGTGAATTGACTCGATCAACTATAGACCTGCGCGTATATTTGTTGACGGTTGAAATCGAATGGATTATTCTCCACGATTTAAAATGGAAAGGATTATGTTCCGCGATTTAAAATGGATTGGATTTATATCCACGATTTTTAATGGAATGGATTTTCCGTTTTTTCAAAGTGATTATCGTGGGTTTTATTTCTATTGTATTGTATTGTATCAGCCCATATACGACCCACTGCAGGGCACGGGCCTACTCTACAATCGAGAGTACGATTGAGAATGGTTAGGCCATATAGTCCACCACGCTGGCCTAGTGCGGGTTGGCGGACTTTTACATATCATAGAAATTTATACAAATCGCTATGGTATGCAGGTTTCCTCACGATGTTTTCCTTCACCGTTATAGTTATTTTATTTCTATACTGAATACTTTTTTATATTACGCATTTTAATGGCGAGGAGAACACCGTTAGAAAATCATAAGAAGATTTCTATGATAGATTCTTCTACACTAGGTCATAGTGATGGATGGAATGCATTTTCCTTCACAGGGAGAGGCGGGAAGGAAAACAATATTTATAATTATTGACCCTGTAATTTTGCTTCCATTGAGGGTTAAGTAAATCAATAAGGCAAAGTTACTGTGTTTGTTTAACCCTCCACTCTCCTAGCAGACTTTAAATAAAAATTCCCGCGAGGTGGCAACTTGACAAGTCGACGAAATGCAAATTTCATGCTAACTACGCCAGCCTTTTATCAGAGCTCGCGAATTTTGCATTATGTATAATTTGCCGATTCCCTCGCGATTTCACGCATATATTCGTCTTTGTAGGCCCAAACATAAAATTGACAATACCTTTCGTACCTTCGTTATTGGAATGTCAATTATTAGATTGTGATGTCAATGGAAAGTTTGAATTGTTTGCACAGTCGGCAGAAATGTGATCGATTTTTATGAAAAAGATGGTTCAACAATACTAAAATTTTGTTGAACATTAAATATATATTACATAAAGGAATTCATATCGTTTTCTGATATGATCACTGTATTGTAAAAGTAAGATGCTTCAGACAAAGCAAGGGCGGATTTTCTTTTCCATTTTCTTTTTTATTTATTTATTTATTTATTTATTTATTTACACAAAACAGGTTACAATCTTAAAGCTGCTAAATAGTTACAATAAAGTTTTTTATCTTGAATATAACCCAAAACTTGTGTTTCACGAACAATATTATAGTACGAGGCGAATATACTGCTATATAACTATATACTGGAAATTACAATACAAAAACCATGATAAAATAAAATAAAATACGGTACAAAAAATATATAGTTCCAATTCATTGTTGATTTTTCGATTTTTTTTTTTCTTTTCTTCGATTGACATGATTAATTCATTGTGTTTGAAAATAATGTTTGATGTGAGTTTAAATATAAAAGAATGAAATAGAATGAATTAAGTACAGCAGAAAATCCCCTACAAATTAAAATCCAGATCATAGAGGAATTTTCGGATTAAGTTCTTATAGCTTGATAGATTGCCGTTAAATAGGTCTATAGAGCAGTGGCGAAGGGTGATTTTTTTAAAAAGGGAAGCCGAAGCTCAATACGCGAAATAAGTGTGTTTATTTTGTTTATACCTACTGGTCCTACATAGGGAAGACAATGCGACTGATACTTGATAGTAAACATAGTGCAGTCCACATTGAGTAGAGCAACTTATTGTGAGATGCTTCACAGAATTAGCCCGAAACGCGACACATTTACATAATTTGTACTTGTATCCTTATATCCGGACGTTTGTGAATATCCAACCGCCAGCAAATTATTACTCCGACAATCTCACTCACCAAACGAAACGATTGCGTTTCGTATGATGGCATCTACGTACTGCGGTCGTCAATTATATTTTAATATTTCCAATATACAAAAGTGGCAATGTCATCATGAGAAAAGTAAAAAAATATATTTTTAAACCGCACGTGAATATAAGATTAATAAAGAAAAATTAATGATCTAGATACAATGTTAACAAGTACGTTAGCCGCGCTTTTATTAGTTGTATTATTAGTAGTCGAGCACTTCCTAAAATCTAAACAGTAACGTTATTTCCGAAATTGACAATCTAAACATGTACGTCCCTCACGATTATTAATTTCCATTACAACATAATAATACTATTAATATTTATGTACATTTTGTAATTTAAAACATTAAAAACTAAATGCGTGAACCAGCTAATACTCGTATACTGTCAAAATGTTAATACAACACTTACAAATGCAGTGATATCTACACAAATACACACATAAACACACAAAATGCTGAAGATTCACAGCATGCCTCCTGCTTTTTTAACGGAAATTGAACCTTAAATCATTTTAAGTTTAAGGTACAATTTTGCGTGATTTGTTGCAAATTACACAACCATGTCACACCAATGCGTAACATGCAGCCGACGCGGACGGTCGGCACACGGGCCGCGCCATTGTTATTCAATAAGCCGAACAATTTTGGCAGTAATTCGCCAGAGGTCGCAACGCGGCGCAATCTAATTACGAGATTGCTATGCGCCTCCGCAGAAATATTTACCTATGTGGCCGACAGATGTCGTTGAATAAAATGAGTTTACGATACTACATAAATAATTTTGAAAAATTTGCTTGTTTATAGTGTAATGATAAATTACAAAAGGTAAGCCGCAGGGAATCGAGTTATATGGAGCCTTCGCCACTGCTATAGAGGGTTTTTTGCTAACAAGCTCGTTATATTGCCGACAAATGCGCACGACAGGATTAAAATAGGATGTATTATTACGAAATATTTTGAGTGAGAAGACATTTGGTTTACGACATCTATAATTCGTATTAATATTTATAGCAGATAACAAAGCTGGAGAATCTATGAGAGAATTAATAATTTTGTACAAATACACAAAATCGCTAATTAAACGCCTGGATTCCAGAGAAAGAACATGAAAGTGAGTCAACCGATCTTTGTACGATTTCAATTTACGATGTAAGTTATATCTATAACATAATATCTTGAGGCAAGTTTTTTGCAGTTTTTCGATACGATTTATGTGTACCTTATAAAATGGAGACCAAATGACTGCACCATACTCCAAAATGGTCCTAACCAAAGTATTAAAAAGGTAAATAAGACTAAGAGGATTTTTAAAATTCTTTGTTATTCGAACTATGAAACCAAATATTTGTGAGCTTCTCTTGACTATATGGTCATAATGTGCACGGAAGGAGAGTGTGTCATCGAATAGTATCCCAAGGTCCCTTGCTAGTGTTCTTCGCTCGAGATAGTGATTGTTTAAGGAATACGTGAACAAAATTTTGTTTATTTTCTTAGTAAAAGATATTATGAAGCATTTTTGCACATTTAAAAACATTTTGTTTTCCGCACACCATTTCACAATTACGTCCAAGTCACTTTGCAGATCTATTGCATCCCGAATGCTTCCTACTGTGTTAAATACTTTTAAGTCATCAGCATATAAGAGGCAAGGACATTTTAGGTTGTTAATTAGATCATTGATAAAAATTATAAAGAGTAAAGGGCCTAGGTGAGAACCCTGAGGTACACCCGAAGTTATAAGGACAGGAGCAGACTTTGCACTTTTAAGGGCAACCAATTGTGTTCTTCTAGCAAGATACGATTTTATCCACCTTAGCAAGCTACCTTGGATGCCAAATTCATTCAGTTTTCGACAGAGTATAGTATGATTAACCTTATCAAAGGCTTTAGAGAAGTCAGTGTAAATAGAGTCGACTTGAATACCCCGTGCAAAAGCAGAACATAAATAATTTTTGTATTCTAGGAGGTTGCTTACGGTGGACCTGTTTTTTATAAAACCGTGTTGAGCAGAAGATAATAAAGGCTTCACTTTATAATATATGACATCGTAAATAATCGACTCGAAAAGTTTGGCAAAAACTGACAACATACTAATAGGTCTGTAATTCTCACACGAAGATTTGTCTCCACTTTTAAAAATTGGAACGATGTGAGCTGTTTTCCAGTAGGTGGGGAAGATACCTAACTGTAAAGATTGATTAAATATTAAGGATAATGGTTTAATAAGTTCAGAGGCACATTTTTTTATGAATAACGCTGGTAAACCATCAGGTCCGGACCCTTTGGACGTATCAAGTTGCTTTATTTTGGATAATATTGTTTGTGGAGTTATCGTAAAGCTTGCCATAATGTCGGCGTTGGAGCTATTATTAATGAGCATGTTTTCTGAATTAGCATTGGCACCACTATCACTTTCAAACATTGAGCTAAAATAATTTGAAAAAAGTTCACAAATGCCTTTATCATCAGAGGATATTTGACCACCATATTTCATTGATAACGGCAAATTATTGCCAGACTTCTTTTTACTGTTGACATAGTTCCAAAATGTTTTAATGTTTGTTCTCAAAGATTGCTCAACAGTTGAAATGTAATTGTTATAGCATTGTGTTATTAAATGCTTACAACGAGAACGTAATAAAGCAAACGTGTCATAGTCTCTTTCATTTTTATACTTTTTGTATAACTTGTGAAACTTGCGTTTCTCTGCTATACATTTCTTTAGAGCTGGTGTATACCAGACAGGATAAGTGCCCGGACTGAAGGAAGTCATACACGTATTATCTTGAATTAGGTTGTTGAGAGTATTGTAAAATAATGCAACATTATTATCAATATTTGAGGAAGAAAGTACAGTAACCCAATCGGTCAGTGCTAGTTCAGAGTTTATTTTATTATAATCACATTTGTAGAAATTTGGGCGTTTGTTAAGCTTTGGCTTACGTAATTGTAATTGAGAAAAGGATGGTAGGGTAAGTTTAAGAGCTGGATGATGTTTATCTATGCGACTCATAGGGGAAGCTTCGGTAACCTCAAGCATATCAAATGTGGAAAAGACTAAGTCTAGGCAACGGTTGTTAGTATTTGAAATAGTATTAAACTGGTATAAGTTGCATAAATGGAAGAAATCAATAAGCAAATTAGATCTTTGGTCAGTGCAAGGTGAGGGCAAAGCGTGTCGGGATTCTGTGGTAGTTGTCCACACTATATTAGGAGCATTGAAATCTCCAATAAAAATAAATTCTTCTAGGCAATTGCCTTGAAATACAATTTTCTTGCAGTTATTATAAAACTGTTTTAACGCATCGGTTGGTAGATCTGGTGGTAAATAACAAAGACAGAGATTGACGACTCTTCCATGTTCGTTGCTGGGTAGTATGCTAATCCAGATGTCCTCGAAGTTACTCTCCCAGGATGCCCGACGTACCACATTATAGTGCTTATTAATAGCTATGAGAACTCCACCACCCTCATTTTTATTAATACATGTAGTATGTCGGTCTCTCCTGAGTACATTATACTGGTCATCAAAAATTTCATTATTAAAAATACTATTATTAAAATTTGTCTCCGTAAGGCAAATCATGTCAAAATCAGAATTTAAGCTATTTAGATACAATTCAGTCGTTTTGGACCGTATTCTGTTTACATTTTGGTAATATAAATTCATGAGTAAACACTAAACACAGTACTATACAATAGTTTGTAATATGAAATAAGATATAAGAAGTAATAGAAGAGAAGCAACAAAAGTATAAATTTACAGGACAATCACGGACTAAGTTGACTTAATGCTTTAAAATTTTTAACAAAAATAGCTTTGGAGGAATCATCTCTCCGTAAATAAATACGACTGTACCTGACCCAAACATACTTAAAGTTATTGGCCTTAGCGAACTTCCTAGCCTCTGAAAATAAAAGTTTAGATTCAGGAGAAAGATGTTCAACTATATACAATCTCGTCGTTTCGCCTTCAATTCCCAAATGTTGCGAGTTTAAAGGAACACTAGGATGCTTCTTATTAAATCTATAAACCGCAGATAGTATCATGTCTCTCTGACGGGGAGAAGAAAGTGTTACTAGTATATTACGCGGGCGGTTAGATTTGGGATCCATTTTGGAAATGCGACGACATGCACGTATAGACGAGTCATCTATGTTGACTTCAATCAGGTCTGTCAATCTCTTGAATAAAACTGGTATATTTTCATTCCGAGACTCGGGCAATGATTGAATTTCTATGTTGTGACTCCTGGATATTGTGTCTAATGCCGCCAGACGATTGTCTAGTTTGCGCATTGATTCCTTCAGGCGCTTATTCTCATCCGATAAGGTTTCAATAACAGAAGACTGTTCCTCCAATTTGTATTTGAGCACTTCCTGTTCTGTTCTCATCACGTCTTGTCCGTTGCTAATTGTGGTGATGGTATCTGTAAAATCGGTTTTTAGTTGTTGCACAGCTGTAGTTATTTCGGTCTTCATCATAACTTTTAGATCCTCTTTCATTGTGTTGCTAAAACTCAACATAAAATGGGCAAAGGTATCATTTAGCTTTTGGTCCAAAAGTTGGCTGATTTTCTCCATGGTAACAGGTTCTGACGAAGTTGAAGTTATTGTTTCGCCTGAATGGCGCGGCAAGGCTTTGTTAGTACTACGATTACTGTCATCAAGAGACATGGTCACATCGTGATCTATATTCTCAGGCACCAGGTGCCGCCTTACTGGGGTATTACAGTTAGACTTCGTTCGTCTTGTTACATTATTGCAAGCAGGACATACCCACGATGCCAGATATTCGATGCTAAGTGCTTCGTATTGAGCCCTTTTGATGTTCAAGCATTCATAATGATACTCTTCACTGCACAGACTGCAGTGGAGAAAGGTATTCATTAAAAGTAAGCCTTTGCACGCGCTACAGTTCATAGTAATACATAAAGCAATATTATAACAGCAATTGAAAAAAGAATTGACTAATGAAACTGTTGTCCATACGAAGTATTATCATAGATGAGATTGTGTAGGCGTATTTCACCACGTTGGCTCGCTGTCTCCTTGGCCCCGCGGCAAGAGCGGCCGAGCACGCGCCCACCACTCTCAAGCGACGCTGGTTCGAATCCCAGTAGCACTCTCAATCACTTTCTCAAAATTTCTAAATTTGGCAAGTTTATTTAGCTCGTTATTTACAAAGCACCGACGAGTGAGAGGTCCGACATAATGCAATTTGGCCGACACGCCAAATGACGAACTCCACAAGATAGAGCAGGAGGGTCCGAGTTTTATCCGTATTCCACTCACAAAACTACAAAAACAGAGTTTCACAGTCCAGCAAAAACCGAGAGCAACACACAACACGACCGCCTCGCACGAGTAACAGACGACGATGACTTTTGCATAAATAGCCTATCGAACGTCGGTGAATGGCAGGATAAAAAATGTACAAACTAAAGAGTGGTTATTTAAATGGATTCAATAAAATATTTAACATACCCTAATTCTTAAATGTTCATTCTAAATACTTGCCGGTCCAAATAGCACAGGACAGACAAATGGACATCTTTGGAGGAGGCCTTTACTCATTCTGGGGTTCTTACATAACTTGTATAAATTAAAACACTAACAACAGACTACATAGATTTAAGAAATATATACACTAACCCGTTATTTTAATATAATGTAGTGTAAATAGTAAGTAATAGTAATAGTAAAGTGGGTGTTCTGGTAGCACCTCTGCTTACCCCTTCTGGGAAAAAGGCGTGTGTTTATGTATGTATGTAAATAGTAAGGAATAAAAAGGCTTTTCATTTTGTTTATTTATTTTATTCATTCTTAAATGTAGTGGAGAGAATATACGACAATACATCACATTTACTTAACTATTTTTCACCTATAAGTGCTCAAAATCAATTTTCTGCGCATATAAAATGTTTCCACGTTAATGCGAAAGCTATGTCATTTGATAATTAGTGTTATGCTCAACATTGACCTAAATATAACCACTCATAGATTATGTTTTACAGCCATTAGTAGTAAATGCATTCATGGACGATAGATACTTGTGTTTTATGACGTCATACCTTCAGCAAAACAGCTTTAGGAAATGAGTGATGGCGCATGCAGATCCATTCAATGCGTGTATCGACAAAATGCCTTTGAGAATGAAGATTTATGGAGATTCTAATATCGAATAATGTTTGCAGAAATAGATACACGAAAATAAGGTCAGACAACATTTTCACGATATTTACGGCCTTATGCATATACAGTTTTAAAAGTTATTTAGTTATCCAATGTTTAGTCTCCTTCGCTCAAACTGAATTCACAAGTTGTTCGAAAGGGACAAAACATTCGATAACTAAAATAGGTTTTAAAACTGTCTATGAATAAGGCCGTAAGGCTCTTGAAAGATTCTAAGCTCGTGGTGGGATATTGGTATCGAACCAAATGTAAACACCAGCCACGATAGAAATCATAGCTACTTTGAGGTGCCAATATGTATAAAAATGATTTTTCAAAATAATTTACATAAATATCTCTTTTTCTATTTCTCTTTGTTTCTATCGGTTTTTTTATCTCATTTTTCATTGATTTACGTGGATGGGAGAGGCAGGAAATGGAAGGACGGGAATGGGACGGAATCGAGTGAAAGGGTTAGTATCGAGTAGGACGGAATAGAACGGTGTGTTTGAAAGTTTGTATGGAGAAGACTTATGACATTTGCTTATTAGTTGAACATTCTTATTATATCATTCATTCAGATTAGCAAGTTGAAGTGGCAATGGGTGGGGCACATAGCACGGAGAACTGATGGCCGATGGGGCCAAAAAGTTCTCGAATGGAGGCCACGAAGCGGAAAGCGCAGCGTATGACGTCCACCCACTAGGTGGTCAGACGACCTGGTAAAGGTCGCAGGACGTCGCTGGGTGCAGGCTGCCTCTAACAAATCACTGTGGAAATCATCGGGAGAGGCCTATGTTCAGCAGTGGACTTCCTTTGGCTGATGGATGGATGGATGATATTCATTCTTATCATTAAAGGGGGTTTATTTAGGGTTTGGAGGCCTATGTTCACCAGTGGACTTCCTTTGGCTGATGAATAATGATGACGCTGATGATATACATTCTCAATCGATGGTCATGGATTGCACCATGGTGAAGATAGGGTCTGTTAAAATACAATTTAATATTTTATTCAAATATTGCTTGTTTTTATGTGGGCAATATTTGTAGAGTGTCAAATTATTCTAGAACCTTGAAAAATGTCTTAGATAAGTCTTGTCGTGTGTTTTACAGTAAAAGTATTTTATCTTAAAATGTCTTTGTTTAATTCTTTATATAGTCCATAATAATAGGGTCGAGCAGCTACTTTGCGTATAAATATCTCGCTGTTACTCATATTTTATTTATCTCAAATTTTAAACTACATGTTTTTCCATTCCACATCATCCAATATAATTGAACCCGCGTTTGATTGGCTCGTGTATCTGTAGCTTTCGCTTTCCCTCAAGGGATTATGAGAGTACTGCGGCGCAGTAAACGTAATGCAGAACCGATGCCAGTGGTTCTTTATTGAAATGTTCAATTATTTTCTGATGTATTTCGTTATTATCTACGTCTATACCTGATATAGTTAGGTGGATTAATTCTGGTTAATTAGGTCGCAGGAAGTCGCTGGATGCAGGCCGCTTCCAACAGGTCTATGTGGCGATCCATGGGGGAGGCCTATGTTCAGCAGTGGACTTCCTGTGGCTGAAGACAGAGAAATGGAGAAGTCTTATGGATTTTTTATTTTTAGATTTAATTTAAATATTCTATCATGCTCGTTGGACCTTAGTGTAGTAATGTTTAATTATTAATTATGTTTAATTATTCGTAGTAATGTTATCTTAATGTTAACCTACATAAGTGGGAGTAATGCGAGATAATGTATTAATATTCGTTGCCATTACGTTTTGTTTCACCGAGAATTGAGTTTAGGCAATTCGCGTAATTTAAAGAAAATTGGGAACTTGCGTGTATATTTTTCTCTATAAAAATGGAACATAATAATTTTAAGCTATAAGGTAAAAACGTCAGATGTAAAGCTTAAGGCAAAATTTTATGGCGTATAGAAAAATTGGCGAAGTTTACTACATATAGTCAATATCTGATAGCTCATTACATTTAGAGATTTTCTTTTTTAAGGTACATGCACTAGATTTTTTAAATTTCATTTAACCAGTTATCATTTTACCTACATTCCTGTATGCTACATTTCAGAATCAAATTTTCCCGAGACAATTTATGACCACGTATAAAATGCAAAGATTATAAAAGTGTCTGTTGGAAATTAGGTTACATTACTGTTTGCGTTCTCTGTAGTTAATTTTAACGTTGTAGAATTATTACCGCTATTAAGGGGGAGATCCTTTCGCTTAATATCATTTAGATACAAAGGTTTCTCGTAAAAATGAACGTAACACTCGTTCATAATTTTCGAGTTTTAATTTTAATGACGTGGATATTAAAGTACAAATTGCGGGCATTATTCTTGTTTAAATACACTTTTTATTACCTGTTATTCGTGGGCTTATCCTCAAAATTAATGTAATTTTTAGACAGTTATATTGTCTATGCAAAATAAGCATAACCTCTCTACTTTTTTTGTAGTTTATCACTTACATAAATTGACTATTTAAGACTGACTTAAAATCCAACTTTTAATCTAACAGTTAGAAATTCTATACAAAAAAATAATAATGATATAGCAACCCAAGTAATACGTCATTATAATGATGAAGCTCCCACTAGACCGTCATAACAATATTGTCCTTAATACATATTTTTATTTTGTGCTATAACGTTCATACTATGGTCATAGTATGCTAAGAGGTAGTTAAAACAGAACCTAAAGCTAAACGTCAGATTAAGCAGATTAAAAACTTGTTTTCTTTGTGTTGTTCTCCGCTCTCATCGAACAGTATTACAGGTACGTACGGAATGGAAAGCGATTTTTTCCCGTCGCTCTGAAATCGGAAGTCGAGCCGTGATTGCCATTTCGCTTCGGTTTTAATTGATGCGCAACAGTTGTTATTGCATTCGTTATGACGGCAACACGGTCAATCGATGCAACAAAACGGTTTTAATATCTATGCCTAGATGTTTCATTATTAAGCGAATTATTGTCAGTTTATTTTTTAAAGTTATATACATTGAAAAAGTAAAGTGTCAAACTCAAAACAGAGTTTATTTAAAAAGGCACCATTATGATGAAGTAAAAAGAACATACGGTCGAATTTAGAATCTCCTCTTTGTTATGAAGTCGGTTAAAAATGTTGACCCATGTGTGTTGGTTTTCGAGTTCGGTCTGTGTATGCGCGGTTTCGTGTAAGTCGGCGTTGTATCGACTATCGCTCGGCTGGAAATGATAATTCTTAGCCGACATACATAATGCACTTCCCTTACCGTCAAAATCGCCGTTCACATTGTGATAGTGAGGCAGTAGTCAGCGGTAACTGATATAATTCCCCCATTTTAACTGTAACTATTATGCCTCTACTTAACACTTTCAAAACAAGATGTAACAAAACTTATGCTAATTATCGAAAGAAATATTATAATCCCTAATTTATAATAATAAATTATATTTGTAATATTAACCGTTTATACACACAGAGTGGTAACAAAGACCCCGAAATGTAATTGTACCCGACGTCGCAAGATATACGGCCCCGTTGGAAGTGTCGTCTCGTACGTGATTTTCCAAAATTACCGAGGCGGGTACCACCGACCCGGCTTAATGTTTAGGGTTGACTCGATTCAACCCGAAACTCGCTGAGATTTGTAGCAAAAATCAATTTCATGAACGTTTGAATAATACATTTGGCAGATAGATTATTTTTAGTATTGCTAGAATTTTAATAGTTATGTAGTTCAATAAATGATAAAGGATTGGGGATGTTTCGTTATGTATATGCTACAAACGAGCTAAAGATTCATATGATAAATCTGATGATAAGTGGTTATCACTCAGTGGCCATCCGCAATACCTGAAAGTTTACGCTTCGCCAACTTAAAAAATAGGGGTAGTAACGAAGAGGGTTATAAAATATTATTAAATCTCCGGCAAACTTATTTATCGTGCATTACGCGACACCAAAACTATCTCATTGTTTGCTTGTAAGAAATGAGGTGTAATATATAAAGTTTAATTCCCACAGAGAATTTATAACAAATATTAATTTCCTGCTTAAGAATGTTTTAATAATCACTTTGTAGACTCTACGTGTATTAAATAAAGTTTGATGAAATTTCAATCACGTTAACACGATGGCATGACATGACAATAGACGGGATATTGTTTGTATGTCAGATGAGTTTTAATTAAGGTAGCGTGATAATTAATATCATAAAGAGTGAATATATGAATATAAAATATAATTAAAATTCATGTATTTCTATTAATAATTTATACTGATGAAATGTGCCCTCCCGCTATTGACATTCGTGCATTTTACTTTAAATAAAAATATATTATACATTCGGTATGCACATCGAATTTATCAAATTGTGCATCTATAGACATGCTCAATCATAAATGAATAAATTAAATCAATGAATTATATATCACACAGCACAATACAAAACAATTATGTCGAAAGTCAATGTTATTAAAATTCTATCCATTTTACGCAAATAATCCCTATTTACACTCAAAAATAACCTACATTCGCTTACAAATATCCAAAAATCACCTCAGCATTAATCACTCAACGTTTGAAAACATAAAACATATTTACATTTAACCCTACATTCATCAAAGCCGATACACGTTACTAACTCAATTTCCACCCCACCGCTGATAAGATAAAGCCAGCTAGGCGTGAATAAAAATAAATACACCGTCGAGGCAATCACGTCGTAATAAACGAGGTTATGACATCGCGATGAGAAATTGAACCGGGGGTATTAAATACCCATACTATATACAGTAGAGAGTTAAACTTTTGCTCTGATATAGAATCAGGTTATGATTTATTGGAATCGGAATTGGTGTATCGGAATAGTAATCTGTGTAGTTTGGAGTACAGTATAGCTTAGAATTTAGATGCTTTAAGGCGGTATTGTCTCATTGGAAGCTGGGTTTAGCAGCAGTTTTGTTACTATTGCATTTAAGTCATATAATAAAATTTTGGGAGTTCCTTTTTTCTCTGGTTCTAAAATACCAGCATTGTGACCGTTATGTGTTTAAGATGACTTACACATTCGCATCTACATAGATATCAACAATTACAAGATAAATCCATAGTCACTTTCCGATCGTTAATGATACATCCATAAAATTAAGTGTAGTCAACTTAGAATCAGAATTGGAAATGTATTCTTTCTCAATTCTTATTAAAGTTAAAGCTGTGAGTTCAAGCAATTTTATAATATGAAGCGCCATCTGGTGGGAATCTGGGTAGTGGCAGATAATAATAATAAATCCAGTGAGTGGGCCGATAAATCCGCTCGCAATATGGAACCCTTTGGAAGATTACTGATCGGGACCGTGCTATCTAGTACAGTACATTTTGCCTTTGTAAAGTACTGTAATGTAATGCTTACTTTGCAATAAGATGAATAATGTTAAAACTGATATATCACGTAAAAGTGCATTTAAGCATAAACGCTAAGATGACTTCACGCAGTCGTACGTGTGTGAAAGAATACTCGTGTACGGGTGCGTGACTGAACTAACAATGATTCTGAATATAAGTGTACATTTAAGTATGGATTTTATTAAAAATGTTGGATGTCTACCAAGTAGTTTGTTCCCATTATTACAGTACATAGGTTAGTACCTATAGTAATAAGCTTTATGTGAAGTGCGTTTGTGGAAAGATTTTTCTTGAATTTTGATATCTTACCGGTTTATCAGTTGGACTTTTTGGTCACTTTTTAGGACTCATATGTCCATTGGCAGTGTATTTGAGCTGTGGACTGAACCGCTGAGATCTTAGGCTAGAATTCCAGATCGTGTATCCACTTTCTAGGAGTTTTTTTTTGAGAAATCGAACACGAGGTCCCTGGGGTTGAAATAGTGCGGGGTGGCGATGCGCCGTCCCCTATCACAACTTGTCAAGGAAAAAAGGATGGGTGAATTGTGGATGCCATTAGTGGCTCCTCTGTCTACCCCCTCGGGGATATAGGCGTGAGTGTTGATATATATCCTAAACAGATTGCCAGCAGTAAATGGCCATTAGTAAAATTGTGTCGTGTCAGCATGTTCATTTAGAAATAAAAGATAATTAATTGAACAAATTGAATTTGTTACGTTGATTTGCGTAAAATCTCAAACAAAAATATTTATTCTGTATACGAGAATGAATATTATGTTACGTATTTTTTATTTATTAACAATTCATACTTAGATTTTTATTTACACTCAAGCTATCTGTAATTGGATTATTTTATTAAAATATCACGTTACTATTGTATCAGCCCGTACACGTCCCACTGTAGCATAAGCCTACTCTACAACCGAGAGTACGATTGAGAGGGGATAGGCCACGTAGTCCACCACGCTGGCCTAGTGCGGGTTGGCGGACTTTATATACCATAGAAATTCTGCCGAACTTTATGGTATGCAGGCTTCCTCACGATGTTTTTCTTCCCGTTATTTATTTTATTTATTTTTATTTTATTTTATTCGGAAAACAAACAGTTCTATATCTAGGTAAAATACAATATTTAAATTACAATTAACAATTAACATGTTTTCACATTTATAAAGCTTATTACTAGGATTAACATTAAAAATTAAAAAGACATTTGATCTATTGAACAGTGTTAAACCAATTATTGGATAAACTTTGCCTGACTGCCAATGCCTTAGAGTTAAATACATCCAGTTCATGGTTGTTAGCCAGTTTATTAAAGGAATTGGCAGCTCTTAAGAAAAATGATTGTTTTCTATATTTGGTAATGGTCGATGGTACATATAAGGGAATAGGTTTTCTTATTGTCTTTACAGGGACATTTAAATAAATTTTAGAGAGAAGGTCGGGTGAATCAATTGCACATTGAGCGATTTTTAATAAAAACGTAACGTCAGCTATTCTTCTCCTTACTTCAAGTGGCAAAATGTGATGTCTTTTGCATCTTTCTTCATAGGTATTATCATACATTTTGCATTTGAATTGAATAAATTTTATAAATTTACGCTGTACTGATTCTAGTCTATGTATGTATACGTCATATTGTGGATTCCAAACCTGTGAACAATATTCCAGTATACTGCGAACATATGAACAATAAAGTATTTTTATTAATTTTATACTAGCAAATTGAGAAGATGATCTTATGACAAAACCTAGTGCTTTGTTGGCTTTCTTAACAATATATTCAATGTGTTTATTATATATCAATTTTGAGTCATGTATTATTCCGAGGTCACGTATTTCATTGACACGTGCAATAGGATTGTCTTCCAGCTTGTAGGTGTAATCAATTGGGTTCCCTTTACGAGTAAAAGATATGATGTTGCATTTAGAAATATTAACGTCCAGGTTATTTAATTTGCAATAACGTTGAAATCTAATAAGATCTTGCTGTAGAAGCTGACAGTCATTGAAATTGTTAATGCGACTAAATATTTTCATGTCATCAGCATAGAGAATAAATTTTGAATTTAGGAAACACGTGTTTATGTCGTTGATAAATA
The DNA here is from genome assembly GCA_033459515.1 of Theretra japonica. Lineage (NCBI taxonomy): Eukaryota > Metazoa > Arthropoda > Insecta > Lepidoptera > Sphingidae > Theretra > Theretra japonica. Next base: position 2,689,881 of record CM065938.1, on the reverse strand, counting down.
TATTAAATAATAGGGGTCCTAGTAAAGACCCTTGTGGAACTCCTGAAAGAATAGTTAGCCATTTCGATTTGTAACCATTTATTGCAACAGCTTGAGCTCGATTTCGAATGTAAGACGCAAACCATCGAAACAGATTTCCATGAATCCCCGCCAAGAATAGTTTTTTGAGCAGTAACTCATGATCTATGCGATCGAATGCCTTACTGTAATCAGTAAATACTGCATCTACCTGTCCCCCAGCAAAGATGTTAGATGAAGTGAATTCAATAAAAGATACCAAATTACTAGCAGTTGAACGCCTCTTTATAAAACCGTGTTGTTCAGGAATAAATTTATGAGACATAACGTTGTAAACATTATTGAAAACAATTTTCTCAAGTATTTTGGCAAATATGCATAACTTGGATATAGGTCTGTAATTTCTGATTTCACCTCTATTGCCATTTTTATGAACTGGAGTGATGTATGCGGATTTCCACACTTTAGGAACTTTCCCTTCGATAAGAGATCTTTGGTACAAAATGCTTAATGGTCTAGTTAAACTATCAGCACAATTAACTATGAATAAAGGATGGATGTCATCAGGGCCAGCCCCTTTAGCAAGATCTAATGACTTGAGTAATTTGTGTAGTTCGTTACTGTCTACCGTAATATTACTAATGCCACAGGTACTGTCTAACATTGAGGTATTATAATCAAAATGAGTATTGTCGCAAGATTTATCATGAAGAAATGATGATTGAAAAAACGTAGCAAATAGATTACAAATCTCTTCACCGGTATCCGCCGAGTTATTTAAATATGTCATTGTTGAGGGCAATCGACCAAAACCTTTTTTATTATACTTAACAAATGACCAAAACAGCTTCGGATTCTTAGTGATGCTATCCTCCATGTCCTTAATATAAGCACGGTAACACTCATCTTCGACTAATTTCGCTCTCTTACGGAGTAAGGAAAAGGCAGAGTAATCATGGCTGTTTTTATATATACGATATCTCTTGAGAAATTTATATTTTTCTTTAAGAATTTTCTTTAATGCCATACTATACCAAGGTGGGAAAGTGGAGTTACGTACAAATTTATGCTTTATATACTTATCTCTTAAATCGTATATGCATCTATAAAAATGTGTTGTTGCGTCATCAATTTCTTCAGTATGCAAGCAATCTTCCCATGGTATAATATTGATGGATGAATTGATCTCGTCAAATTTAGCATACTTGTAATAATACTTTTTTCTGGTATTCAAAGCAAGATCTTCATTATTTCCGAAACTTGTTTGTATAACTAGTGATTTATGATGAAAATCTTCGGGTACCAAAGGATTTTGGCAAGCAGAGACTTCCAGAGAAGCATTACTTAAAACTAAGTCTAAGATAGTATTATTTATATTTTTTATGGAATTAAACTGATTTAGATTACATTCTGAGAGAGTATCTATAAAGTATAATTGGGCCTGCCCAGTGGCTCCCGAAGGCTGAAAATAATTTCCGTCATTAATCCACTTAATATTGCTCATATTAAAATCTCCCAGTATTACAAAAGTATCATCCGGACATGAATTAACTATAGAAGAGAGATTATCTGTAAAATTATGCAACTGAGAGATGAAATTGTTACCGTGCTTTTCCCTACAGAGATAAAGAGTACATAGGTGAATTTTCCTGAATTGCCCGCGCCTTAGCCCCATTGTTATTGTAACCCAGATATCCTCCGCTGAAGTAGTCCATTCCAAACGATTCATGGATGTTATATCCCGACGTATCGCTAAAAGTACCCCACCTCCATACTTTTCTCGTGTGTTCTCATAATTCCTATCTCGACGCCAAATCAGGTACCTGTCATCAAACAATTCACTATCGGAGATACCGTCAAGTAACCAAGTCTCGGTTAGTGACACTATGTCGTATGAGTTCAAGAGCAGGTTACGCTTGAATATATGTGTCTTCGTACGTAAACCTCGGGTGTTTTGGTAATAGATTTTAAGTGTTGAGGCCATGGCGAACAATATTACTATAACATTTTAGTATCAAGAATAGAGCAATTAAATAACAATTCACAATATACAAAAAACAAGAAAGACAACAGCAATGCGCATAAAAATCCACAATTTGACGTTCCAGCATAAACAATGACACTAATAACAGAAATAATAGTACAACCATATTTAACTTTAAATTTTTAAAATTGATTATCAGAGGTCCAATACTTATAATATTCAAATGCAAGGTAGCTTTACAAATAAAACAAACAAAAGCAAAGTAGGTCAACAATACTACAAGCAAATGCAAGCTCCAACACTTATCGAGTGCGCAAGCGACTTTGATCACTAAATCATTGACTGCCCGCGCATATGCGACTTTAAGTTGCGTCTTAGGTGACAAACGTACCTGCGTTAATTGTTTGGCTCTTCCAATATGACGCATTCGGTGTCGACGACGGCGACTGCCCAGTAAAAAATAAGCAAGCAAATCTAGTATGGTTCTCAATCTTTGGATGTTTTTATTACAAGCAGAAAATAAAGTATTTGTTTTTAGGTTCACTAAGAGGAAATTTTTTTGAGATCGCTTTCGTTTTTTATATGTATTATTGGTGACGTGTCCGATTATAGTGCGTGGTGATTGACTATCATAAAATACATATTTTATTATCTATAATAAAATAGAGTGCGTGGTGGCCTGTTGGTAACGGACCAGACTCGGCTGCCTACATGTTCACGGTGGTCGAGGATTCAAATCCCAGGGCACACCTCTGACTTTTCGGAGTTATGTGTGTATTGATAGTCAATCACCACGCACTTTAACGGTGAAGGTAAACGTCGTGAGGAAACCTGCATACCGTAGCGATTTTAAAGAATTTCTACGGTATGTAAATCCGCCAACCCGCACTAGGCCAGCGTGGTGGACTATATGGCCTAACCACTCTCAATCGATTCTCTCGATTGTAGAGTAGGCCCGTGCCCAGCAGTGGGACGTATAAGGGCTGATAAAAAAAAAAAAATAACTGCGAATATTTTTCATTGTTGATATCATTAGTACAATTACTAGCGTTTACTGCAAGCGGCTGTTCCATTATATTCTTTGAAGCAACTCTCGCATTTTTCTGATTGCCATAAATCATTTTAATGCGTTTAAAATTATTAAAGTCTCTTACATCGGAACAATAAATTACACTACGGGACGCAGATGTTCTGTATTTTGTTTCAGAGAATGTATTAAATGTAATTCTAGTTAAAACCGGTTATATTATAAGTGATTTTATTTCAAAAAAGGAAGCTTTACAACGTCAATTTTTTATTATTGTTTTTATGATTTATTATTGTTTGGTATCTATTTTTATAGAAACTTTTCCTTTGTTCGGCAATCAGCAGTCGATTCGTTCGGAATGGGACATACTCAGGCGGAACCCCAAACGAATTACTTACTTTTAATAAAATTACCTAATCCAAATAAGTGTCTCGTAGCTATAGGATAGATTTGAAAACTGTTGAGACTATTTCCATAAGGTTCTGTAGGCATTAAAGCATGACAAAACAAAATAGCGTTGAGGCTATTTCCACAAGGTGCGGCCACATGCCACGCGTTTGATGAAGTTCGTTAGTTAGCGTCCTGGGAATGAGATTGCGGATATGCGAATATGTTGACAGTGAGATTGCGTCCCGGGCGGCGCTAGTGTGAGGTAGCCAGTAAATGAATAGGTCATTGTCACTTGGTTTGTGTAATGTGTGATATTATGAATTTTATTTAAAAAAGAATATTTAATAAAATAAATTAAATAAAACAACGAGTAAGCATAAGGTGAAAATGACGGTATTATACCTCTAGGCAATACTAAATAACCTTTGGATGTATATAAGACTAATGAAAGAAGAAGAAATAAACAGGAGTGTGAGGTTGGCAAAAAAATCGTGAAAGTATTTAACCCTAATAACAAACTCACATTAACATTAAAGGATAGGCGTGTAAAATATAGAGACTATTTCCATAAGGTGCGGCCACAAGCCACGCGTCTGTGATTAAGCGCTCGTTAAGGTCTCGCTAAACAGGAGGTGGAATGAGACGGCGACGCGATGCTGACGGGACGTGATCAGGTGTAAGGGCCCTTGCACACGACGTATTTTTAACGCAACGACACGACGACGCGCGTTTTACGAACGCGCGCTCACGGCTCCCTAAATATGTCCAAAAAATGTGTGCAAAGGTTTAGTCACTGCGTTTGAATTGTGTTTCAAGCGCGTTAACGCGTGACTTCTGTCCATCTTCGGCGGGTTAAAAATACGCCGCTTGCAAAGGCTCTTAAGTATTGATTAATATAGAACTCGTAGAATATTGGAAGTGGTAGAGCTATGCTGATGTCAGTCATGACTCAGCATGAATGGGCAGGCTCATCCGGGGCGGCACCACTGTCTCACAGGAAATCAACGTGAAGCGATAGCTCAACTGTCGCGTTTCGTTTGGTGAGTGAGATTGCCGGATGCCCAATACCCCTTTCTTCTTCCCATTCTTTTTCATTCCCGTTCTCCTCCCAATTGGGCCGGCAATACATTCATGAGCCAGCTTTGTGATTGCTCATGGGCGGCAGTGATCACTTACGTATACTATCAGCTGACCTGTTTGCTCGTTTGCCGGACTAATTCAATAAAAAAAGACACACAGCAACGCCGCCGCCGCGCCGTAGCGTCGTCGCGCCCGACGGGACGGCTCTGTGTGATGTGTAATGTGTTACATTTTAACTCATTCATTACAGATCCTTTCGACCCGTCAACGTTGTGCCAGCTTCGCGACGCCGTCCCGTCCCGCCCGCCGTTTGTTGAGACCTTTAGTTCACGTCATGAAAATGAGATTTCGGCTACGCGAATATGTTGACAGCGTGAGATTGCGCCCCGGGCGGCGCAAGACTGCGAGACAGCCGAGTTAATGGGGTTAACTTGATTTGTGGGGTGACGTTTTGAATATTATGATAATGTACGTACTTATTATAAATATAAATAAATTACAATACCTGTGTGACATTTTTTATATGCAGAGGGTTATTTTAGGTAATCAATTCAAAAGATCTCAAGCGTTATATGCCGATAAAATTGCGGGTAAAACTATTTTATGATAATTGCTCAAAGTAATTTCGTAATTTTCAACTTCATAACATCTTTGTGAGTCCATGTTATATTGCAAGGCATATACTTTCTCACTCCACTTCGATTTCTATAGTACCATGTTCGAAACAACTAGCATTGAGGAGCCTCACGTTTCCTTTCGAAGTTAGTCAATTCAGAAGTCCCAAGATCTAGAACGAATAAGGCCTATATACAAAAACATTTGAAGAATACAGAAGTAGTTGAAATAATCGACTTTCACTTGTAAAGGGCGATTCAGAAACTACAGTAAACGTAACGGAGCCTCCGAGTTTTCGTAACATAATTAGAAGTTTTTCAAGATGGCGGAAAAGTTTTCCAGAACATTCAAACGGACCCGAACAAATAAGTACCCTTTGATTGGATAGAAAGCTGCGTAGTATTAGGAAGCTAAGGGTGTGTACACATCACCGTAGATTAGCATGGTCGGGCCGTGTATGCTTCAGGCAAAAAAAATGTATGTTCGGTGCCTATCATATTATTATCATTTACACAAATCACTTTTTTGCCTGGTAATTTTTTTAATAGTATACGTATTTTTTTTATTTGACCGGGTATGCGACAAAAGCGAAGTTAGATGGTAATTTTAGGGACTACAGAGTACTGATTCAATGCAACCAAAAAATAAGCAAAAATGTTGATATTTTTTTGTAATTTTTAAGACGTTGTATTTGGCTGGTAAATACGTAGGCTTTCCTAAAATAATAATTTATACCCATTTAATTTTAAAGATGTAATTGTATGCTACGGTTATAAATATTATTTTAGCAAAAACTATGTATGTAACACTCAAACACGATGGTACTAAATCGTTTTTTGGGAAATTCTTCGATGTATTGTGTCTAAGACTGTAAAGTCACGAAAACTACAACCTGGCTTCATTTTCGGCCGCTGTCCGGTATGTTCCACTGTGGCGATGAATCTATTCATCTAATTTTGTTAATGGATGGGTTATTTTCGCTGTGTTATGGGTTACAGCTAAAAAATTTCGGTATATCTATAAAAAGAATTATGTTTCAAACATTTTATCATTTGCTTCAGTTGTACGAAGGGTACGAGTAAATATAAATCACAAAACTGTACGTAAATTCAATTATATTTTTAATCTGCGCATGACTGATCCTTCACCGCATAAATTAAGTATTTAATTAAAATATGTATGGCGAATTTCTATAAATATTTAGGTATTTTGGGATAAGAACACTTATATTATTTTTCGACCGAAAGTCACGTACACTATTGAGAGGAAATTGTATCTTTTAGGTTTTTCCATTGACGAATTTATATTTTTTTGTGTGACGTACTAATACGTAGTTTTATCAGCTTTTTTGAATCCAATTTATAAGTTTTTTTTACCTATAGTGTCCCACTGCTGGGCAAAGTTCACGTTTGTACCTAGGTGTGTAACTTTTGTACCTACTTATTAATATTTGTTGAATGTTACTCATAGCGTCCATACCGCGAATAACCGAAATTAATAAAATATAATAAAGAAAAATATAAAATATAACAATGTTATTGATTGTTACCACATGTTAGGCGAAATTTCATAACTTAAATGAACACGGCAATATGTACTAACAATAAATACAATTTTGCTGTCAGATGTTGCTGGGTAACACTTGGAAACATTGTCCCACAAAAAGTAATTAGAGTGTGGATGCACCTTTATGTAGCTACGTTAGTAAAATAAAGTTATTATTTTTAATTGGTTTTTGGGTTTTTCCATTGTTGTATTAATAGTTCTTTTTTGTTATAACACATCCCCCGGTGGTTGTAACTCGGGGGTAGTTTTATCAATGCTGTGAATCTACACGTAAAGTGAATTAGCATACTTGTTAGTTTAATTCCACTGAGTTTTTAATGCATTAGTGTGTGTATACAATGAGAATAGTTTACTAAGTATGTATTTATTTTCTTTGCGTTAATGTTATTAATAATTAAGAATTAATGGTTTTGGGTCAGGTGTTATGGCCGAAGGTGACTTGTGTCAACTTTGAGTCAGTAATTAGCGAGAGGTAGCGCAGGATAGAGATAGCTGGAAAACTTTCATTTCGGAGTCCAAGACTCACTTTGGGTCGCTGAGCCAGCTGAGTTTGTTACTTGTTACTTTTGACAGCCTCCGTGGCGCAGTTGGTAAGACGCCAGCTGTGAATCGAGAGGCCGCGGGTTCGATCTCCGCACCGAGACATATGTTTTTGAGGCCCACAAGTATTTGTCTCGGGTTTGGGTGTTTGTGAGACCGAAAAGTCTCTCCGTAACTCCTGATTCCCGCAACACAAGACTTAATTGATCTTAATGTGGGGTCAGGACTATGTATGTGACTGTTGAGTGTATTTATTTCTTTATTTTATTTGTCGGTTATGGTTTTATTATGATGGTAACGTAGCCACAAAAATAAAGTTACCACAATTAATTCGATGTTAAGTCGGTGTGATTGAGACAGAATATCTACAAACGTCTATATCGGTGACTTTGAAACCAGTTGAACTCATGCTGAAAACGAAACTGGAGATGACTGGTTCCCACTTACTACACCGGTCCAATCATACTAAATCAAAACTTTAAAAAGATATATCAATAATTTATACGGAATAAAAAAAACATGCGAAATAATACAATTATTTGTGATATTGAATTTTTTCGTTTCAATTTATAAGTGATTTCATCAATACAATATATCATATCGTAGATGTTTTTTATGTATCTTCATATACAATTACGTCTATATTCTGTGAATTCGCCAGGTCGGCAGCCGTGCCAGCCTCCTGGCACTTTTGATTTATAATAGTGATATAGGGGCAACGCCGCCAGATGTTGCCAGTAACATTTGTATTGAAATAACTAGGGGTCTATCATATTCAGAATTTAGTTATCTTAAGTATTTGAAAATAGTTTAGTCGGTTATAGGTTTGCTTCATGATTGGTGAGTAGTTGTGCGACAGTATTTTACTAAATTTTACAAAAAAAAAAAGATTATGGAGTGAACTTCCTGTCATATGGTTTTTACAACGCTACTTGTTTTTTTCCATCGATGTATAAAGAAAGGTTTGTGATAAGCCTTGAAGATAGCAAAGTCTTTTCATTGAAGCAGGCTCTCATGTCCTCGTCTCTTTTTGTTATCAACGCAAAAACTCCGTTGAAGAATACAGTTATAAAACACATTTCTCATGTCCCAGCTGCTAAACTAACCGCCCGTGCATATCTTTGTTCTCAAACACTAAGTTTGTTTAAACAAGCGCAACTTTATGAAATAGCTTTTAAAAGTTACCTTTCTGACCTCTAATAAATTTCATTGTGTGGACGAAGTTGCGTAGCACTTAGCGTAGCGGAAATCTCGTAGCTGTATAAGTAGAGGTTTACGAATCAAGGGGCCCGCGTAGCATTGATCGGCGTAGCTTTTCGTAGCGCATGACTTGTCAAAGCTAATATTGGTTGAATCGGGCTCCGTATTTTGCAATCTTTATTCGGTTCGAAATTAAGATACGGGATTTTTCGTGTTTCATTATTATTTTTTCCTGAGCTTATAAGTAAAGTAGTGTTTATTTTCTTATCTTTATTTGTATTAAGGCTGTAGGTATTTCTCTGAGCTCTTATATTCCTTTTAGTAGAAACATAAAAGAAAATCGTTTCTTTTTCTTAGAAAAGACATTTCAAACAAAGTGGCTCTAAACCATCCTTACAAAGTACGAGTTTTATTACGTATCCCACGCTTGCCAATCCATCAATGAATTACATTTTGATGAGTGTGGGATCAATCCCACACTCATCAAAATCACTCAAGTGTTACACCGGTTTTATCCAGAATGTTTTTGCAGGTGGTGGCTGAGTTCGAAGACGTGGAGCCCGACGCTCTGTACGACGTGCTGCATGACCCCGAATACCGCTCCGTGTGGGATACGCACATGCTCGCCGCCGAGGACGCGGGGCACATCAACGTTAACAACGACGTGGGCTACTACGCCAGTGAGTATACGTTATACTATAGTATACTTATACTATGCAGGCTGCCTCCAACAGGTCACTGTGGAAATCATTGGGAGAGGCCTATGTTCAGCAGTGGACTTCCTTTGGCTGATGGATGGATGGGTGGATACTTATACTATACCCTGTAATATACCTATGAGACCTAAGCATCAACACTCCGGGTCAATTCTTAGGAGGACACAGATTTTTTTTATGATGAAAAAACAACAATACACCGATTAAAAAAAATATAATATGAATTTACATTATGCGTGATATTTATGCTACTGCTCGTCTTAACTCTTATCTTTATAAATAAGTCAAAGGTTTTTAAAAGGTCACAGCGCGGTGTTAAATAGCTTCAAAATGTCCTCAGGGATATTTCGTTCATGTGAGACTATATGTGGTCTATATGGCCTAATCCCTCTCAATCGTACTCTCGATTGTAGAGAAGGCTCGTGCCCTGCAGTGGGACGAATATAGGCTGATACAGTACAGTAAAGAGACTAGTTTTTCCATACAATATTTCGTCCAAAAAACGCGACAGTATTATTTCTATAGATTCTAAAGGAATCTAACTAGGAAACTGACGCAGTATCTGCATTTGGAGCGAAAAGAAAAATCTAAAATAACTATAATAACTAAAAACTTGGAAAATCTTTTATGTATGTGCAAGCCTATAAAATACAAAATTCCATACGCCGCGCCAGTGGGAATGACCAGCGATGAATAAAGCGCATATTTCTCAAGTCTAATTCAATTTATAAGTGGTTGAACCAGTTTGCCGCGAGGGGTGTGCTGCGGCGGAATTGACGCTTCATTCGCTTCATAAGTTGTGTTACGCGTGAATGGAATTTTGTTTTTTTTTTTTATATACTGATACGGTGACGTGACTTAATGGAATTTTGTTTGTTATTCTAATTATTAGTGTCCGACTGAAACTAGTTTTTCAGCCGAAACCGTAACCGAAACTTATTAAAATTATTTAAAATAACGAGCACTCACCGAAATGCACTGTTCTTTTGTACATATACTAAATAAATTTATGAAATAAATGTAAAAAAAAATAGAGAATTTCAGCAAATAATTGCAATTTTAAATTAATTCGGTTTCGGTTTCGGCCGAAAAACCAATTTCGGTCGGACACTAATAATAATATTATGGTAAAGTACTTCTAATGTAAATGGTAGCTATCATAGAACAGTTGAATATGGTGGTAGCCGGTGGTGGTAGCTATAAATAGAGTATTGATTCTGAAGTTAAATATGAAACAGGCATAGAATGAAATGGATGGTATTAAATGGAGTGTTAGGTGTTCTCTAACTACACAATTTTGCGAGGTGTGATAAGGAAGGATGATGTTAATGTTCTTATATCTTTTAATGTTATATATTACATAGAATCCTAAGCAAGTACAGATTAATTTAGATTAAAAAAAATATTATTCTACACCTTAGAGTAATAAATTTAAAACATTTTTGACAACTTAGCTCGCAAAAAATGAGATTGTCAAAAGATGACGTTGTCCGGTCATCTGTTTTACTTCCATTTTTTTCCTATTTTAAGATGGCCATGCACTATAATAATGTTGTACGTGTTACAGGCGGGTTAAATCCCTTATCACCAAGTGATCTGTTTCTTCGTATTCCTAACAAAGAATCTACCATGGTAATTAAATTATCTTGGATAATATTTGTATTGTTACTACTTCTCGTCTGTGTGTGATATAAAGACAATTGCATGTTATCTCGTATGGAGGCACAAACTGGAGTGTGCACTATCACTACAGTCGAGCTAATCGATGCTGTATGTGCGGAATGTTCCCCGAATATTCCGACCACGAATATTGTCGCCCGTTTGTGTACTACATACCTACGCACATTAATATTTATTTCTCATATACAGAGTATATCAAGACTGCTACCGAAAACGAAGCCAGGTGGTAGTTTTTGTGACTTTAGATATAAAGAAACTAGAATGATTGCCAAAAAAGCAACGATTTTATTTTGTAATTGTCCTAATATGTACACAAACTTAATAATAATAATTATTATTATTTATTTAGTCTTCGTTGCCCAGGTCGCTAGACGCTGGCTGTGAAACACGAGGCCGCGGGTTCGATCCCCACGTCGAGACTAATGTTTGGAAGGCCCACAAGTATTTCTCTCAGGTCTGGGTGTTTATGAGACAGCAATGTCTCTCGTAGTTTCTGATACCCACGGCACAAGATTTAATTGATGTTAGAGTGTGGTCAAGACTATGTATGTGACTGTTGGGTGTGTTTATTTATTTATATGCCTACACCGTACACTCATTCATATTCGTATACTTGGGATAAAAGGAGAGAGACTTTTAATAGATATAAAGTAAAAAAGGACACAAAAAAAAACTAAATATAATTGTCCGTCGGTGGAATAGACTCCTACACCATTAATATTTGGGACAGAGAAATATCTAATATAAATAAAAAAACCAACATGTAATAGAATGTAGTGGCGTGAAATAAAGTTTCAAATTCATGTAACACTAACATGTGATTTTTCTTTCGCTTTATTTTATATAGCATTTTTTCATCGTATGTTCCTGATTTGAATTTTTCAAATTGGTCCAGTAGTTTCAGAGCCCATGCAAACAATCAAATCTTTATAATATTTTTTTGTTTATTATTCATTAAACAAATCGACAGAAGCCAATAGAATTTATCTCTTTTATTCTACCAGCCCTTGATCACCCATACTGACTTCGGGACTAATGAAATTGGTTAGGCCCCAATCCACCGCGCTGGCCTATTTCGGAATAGATTACGATATTTCCTTTTACCAAAATAAAATTTGTGTCAAGAGACATTTAATGCCAATTATGCCAATTTAATGCCAAATAATAGTGCCAATTTAATGCCAAATAATAATAATGCCAAATAATAGTTGTAACATATTTTGTTCTTAATATATTTACTATTAGTGTCCGTAATCCGTATTATTATGAATAATATTTTCACTAACACAAATCTATAGGAGTTTTTATGACTAGGATTAGTGATCGGCAACCCTAGTGCGTGCCAGTTACGAACCTTTGTATTCACGTCGGGTTCACAGCGGATGCTTTTACGGCCGCACTCGCCGCGAACATCCCCATACTGTGCGGCGTCAATTTTCTGATACTTCGCACCCTGCGCTGTTGAATGTTCGTTGTCACGCTGTTGTGGCGATGGCTAGTCATACTGAAAATTGATTTTGGTTTTCGTTAGAGTTTTAGATGCTGTTTTTATTGCAATAGGTATACAGCGCACGGGATGGTAAATGATTGTCGTAATATCTGTTTAGAACGTAGGTGCGTTGGCGGTTTTTTTAAATGTGAGGGAAAAGGGAAAAAAAGATATCTGGGGTAAGAGAATGACGGTAGGAGAAAAGTGATTGAAAGTCATTGGCTTGATTGACTTGATGCTCCTTTTGAAAATTAAATTCCATGGTTTTTAGATGTATTTTGCTACTTAACTAATTTTACTTTTTCTGCGCTCAATGTTATGCCAATGAAAAGCTTTGCTAGTCATCCAAAGGTAAAAATTTATAAACTTACCCAATTCCCATCTTAGGATCAACCTCGAAGTAGACTGCGATGAATCTTTTCAGTGGCTGCCCTTAAAAATTCACGTTTTAAGGCCATTACTTTTCATATCTTCCTTGAGACGGCGGCTAGCGTTTTCCAGGCCACTCCGAGTCTTACCTCCGGCAAATAGTGACATACTTTCGCAGTTTTCTTTACACTAAGAGAAATTCGCGGAGTTTATATCATATTAGTAAATCGACGCGCCATATAAAGTTAGTAGTTTAGAATATGTATAGAATGCAATAAATATTTAAGTGAAACACGATCGTTCACGCGACAATATTGTTTAAAATTAGTATACGTCATGTGACATCGATATTACAAAAACTGTGACAAAAACCATATTTGAAAACAAAATACATGAAAAAAGAAATCATCTCTTTTAAATATCTATTAGATGATTGGCGAACGATTTCTCGACATAAAATGTGTTCCTCTAAAGTTCATATCAACACAAGGGGGTTTTACTTTTTAGATGCTAAAAGGATTTGCTACATGAAAATCCCATCGATCTACAGTACCCGAAAATCACAAAAAAATATAAAATTTTATTGCAACGTAGTAATAGAAAACTCAAACCCATTCAGCGATTTTTGGCCATAACCATCCGATTAATATTGTACACGTTTCAACATTATCGGAATTCGATATAACGTCCGGGGCTCGCCGCAGCCACCGCGGTGCCCACACAGTTAAATGTTATTGTTGGACACACGGACACAGGAGCGGAGTGAGATGTGGATAACGGGGGCAGTGCCCACAGTCTTGGGGTCCCAGGAGCGTCGTATATTGCAGGTTTTAGGATCTGTTTTTCACACATGAAAAAACATTTTAGGGATTTGAATTGTGTTGTTGGTCCATGATCGTGAATTTAACTCATTATGAAATAATTAATTTTAGGGTCTATTAAGAATCGGTCATTAAATTAACTCGTTTTTTCACTTTATTATACATATAGGGCCTTATTAATAAACTCAGAATAACTTTAGTACAAGGCTTTAACATGTATATTTTAATTTCGATGAGTTGTATATTTGTTTCTGTATTTGTTTTGTAATAGTTCTATAACGTTTGACATCATTATTCCATGTTTATAAATAGTAAATGTTAATTTTGTGCTTATTTGTTGAAATTTTATTGGTTTTGAATAAAACAATATTTACTTTTTATAATTAGAAACGGAAATTTTCAATTTAGCATAGTTAAAGATAATAAAGAATGATGCTAATTCCTTTATTCACGTGTCATCTTTGGGCTCAACAATGTATGGATAATGGAAATCGGGCATCCCCATTTGGTGTACCGCCGTCACTGTTAACATACACAGTACACTTGTCGATAAACCGCAGACAAACAATGAGAGCAATGTTAACTGATCAGGGTTTAGCTACTGCTTAACTGATTAACGAGACTGTTTTGAAAACCCACATTGTATGAAATCTCAATCTGAAATGCATTCGAGTCCAGTTATAATATCTTTGTACACACTTTATACACAGAGATATTACTGTTTCCGTGTAATACGTCTTCTTTCTCTTTCTCTCGGTCTCTCTCTGTCTTCGGCCATAGGTAGCCCAATGCCAAACATAGGCCTTCCCGAAGGATCTTCACTTGACCTGTTGGAAGCGGCCTGCATCCAGCGACTTCCCGCAACCTTAACCAGGCCGTCCGTCCACCTTGTAATCGGGAGTCCGACATTAATTCAATACTTCAATATAAAAATAATGAATAAGTACATGCAACAGTCACAAAAAATCTCCTAACGCCACACCAAGACACAAGTCTTGTAGGCTTCGAATGAGAGACTTCGATCTGACTGACACCCGAAACAAATATTTTTGGGTCCCACAAACATTTATCTTGGTCCGCAAAGCCATCGGCCTCTCATAACACAGCCGGCGTAAACCAACTGCGCCCTGGAGGCTGTCAATATAAACTTTGCCAGTTTCGCATAATATGAATTTTAAGTGCGTTTTACTTGGCTGTTAGTTTTCAGTTCGCTTTACGGTGTCATACGCCAGATGGGTTAACATTTAGCCTGTAAAGAAAATTGCCAAGATGTACTACATTATCTGAAACACAACTGAATAGAGGTCCTCGACCCCTGCTGGAATATTGCCAACAATTTTAATTCATTTTATGGCAAATGTTGGGAATTCGGAAGAGGGGAGGTAATCTCTTTAATCTATGTTGCTGGATCATTAATTATAATGACTTTAAAAATGTTCTAGCAATTTTTTTACTATTTGACAGCCTCCGTGGCGCAGTTGGTTAGACCCCGGCTGTGAAACGAGAGGTCGCGAGATATTAGCAAAGAATTATGTTGCTTTCTTGTTAATGGTTAAAGCTAGACAAAATAACTTAAGGGAACGTAATGAAGAAAAATGACGCATTTATAGGCAAAAAATATTTATATTTGAGGACATAAAACTAAAACAATTCAGTAAAACACAAACCAATTCAAAAAGTTTAAACGAATTCTAGAATACAAAAACGTGGAAACATTACACCCAGGTTAAAAGGCCGGAGTTAACAAGAGCGACGTTCCCCGGAATTTCAAGTGTTACATTGTTCCCGAACGAATGTCGATGGATTACAAAAGTTTTGACTTGACGTTTAATCGATACTTGGCACCCAGTTACCGTCGCACGCTTTAGAAGTCGTTTGTGTAACTTCATGACGCATATTTTATAAATTAGAAGCTTATTATTTGTTGCATTTTTGTATTTTCTTAATGGGGATGGAATTGCTTAAGGTGGTATCTAGGAGACTATGTTGAGACAGATTGTATTAAACTATATTCGCATTACTAAGCAAGGGAGTCCTCCATAATCTAGATTTTGGCAGTGGTAGAGCCACGTTTTTGTCAGTCATGACTCAGCATGAGTGGGCAGGCTAGTCCTGGGCGGTACCACTGTCTGACGGGAGATCGACGTGAAGCGACAGTGTCTTGTTTATTTCGATAAGTGTGATTCGCCCTATACTCAATACCCTTTTCTTCATCCCATCCTTTTTCCTTCCCGCCCCCTCTCTTGATAGGGGACTTAGTACAATGTTGACCATATAGACCTGACGTCGAAGTCTTAAGTGTGCGCTTTGAGATTTAAATCCATGACATTGACTCGGCAGATCGCGTCTAGTTGCTGCCACACCATCACGCATTTTGGAACACATTAACATACATTTTTGTATAGCCTAAATTTTAAAGCGAATAATTTTATATATGCATGTACTTTGTCTTTGTCTTTTCATCTCTCGACACTTTAGTTTTATTTCAAAAATTCATTCGCATTTTCCTTCAACAAACTATCTTAGAACATATTATCATTTCATAATAATAAAAAACGTATTCAACCTCATTCCTACAAAAGCATATTCCCCCACTAATTTCCATGGAGTCACTTTTAAATTACAATAAATTTCTACGTCTAATAATGGCTTAGTGCTTGTTAAGGTATGGTAATGTTAATGTATTGTTCAATTTCAGTAATGACACGACAAGGACCGTAATGTGTGTTAAAATATGTAACTAGCGTGGTAGTGTAATGTTGAGAGCGTATATTTTGGCATGGTTAAGTAAAATAGCGCAGACGAGACAAAATGTCGTCTAATTTAAAAAGTTTTCTGTTCATATTCGTATTTCTAGAATTGCCGTTGAAGTATTATTTGTTCTTCTTCTTTGAGTGCCTCTTCAGTGTTGAAGGTTGGCTGTCAGCTTCTTGTATTCTTCCCTGTCTTTAACCAGGTGGAGTAGTTGTTCAACGGTGCTGATACCGGTCCACTCCCGGATGTACAAGTATTATTTATTTGGATTAAAATCGTTGGTTTTCATTACATTAAAAAGCGCTATATTTTAGCGGCAATCTTCTAATTTAATCTGTATTTTCAATTTTGTTGTCTTTATTCAATGAGTGAAAAGTTAAGTCCTATTCCAATAATTATAGACGCTGAAAGGAATATCGTTGTGTTACTAGCCCGACATGGTTAAGAATATTGCGTCCATGGGTTTCTAAAAATCCTACCTCAGAATACCAATTAAAATCCCACTATAACCTTCATGCTATATCCCAGGACGAAACGCGATGTTTTATTTGGAGACGACAGAAAAGCGTACGATTTAACTATACTTTAATAATTCGTCTATAGAACTTATTTGGTTAAACAATGCCTCTGCAATTGCATCATCGCGTGACGCTTGTCTTTCACAATGGAAGTCCCGTGTCTCCGCAATATGTGCATTATTCACATCGCCTGTACCATGTCGCTACAAGCAACGCGAGGCTTCGGGAATGTTCGGGAATGTTCCGTAACCAACGACGTTCGGAAACTGCATTTCGACAGAGACTGGTTTTAGGCATGCCATGTGTAGGACATGATTCGGAGTTTTTGAAAACTTGTATAGTTGTTAGTGTTGTATGCAGTGGATTCCTTAGTCAGGTGATGACAAAAATATGGAATGCCATATTTCCTTCGGGTTCATTCTAAAAGTACCTGGTTTCGCGCAGGCCGGCATAATTATGTCGATACTGCACTGCACTTGTCATCTGATGACGGATGGGTTGTAATTATTTTGTTGTGCTAGTAAATAAAAAAATACAGCCACATTGTAATATTTTGTCGCCGCTATTGAAAATAATTGCACGTCAGAGTCTACATGCTCCCACAAGTGAATTAGATGTCTGAACAATATGTGCGACCTCATTCATAATATTAATAACCTCATAACACGCTCTATAATATCTGGAGAACGGCAATAACTAAAATAATTCATATATATTCATTGCGGTTGGTTATTGCTAAGCATGTATGCGGAATAAATTATCGCCAAATGAGATCGCTTGGAATGGGTCCGTATGAAATCATTTCCTTGGGCCCTCAGGCTCAGCCGTCAAAGAAATTTCAATGAATTTCTGATGTGATTATAAGGGTGTGTTTACGTAATTTCGGTGACTTTGGTGGATTTCTGTGATGTTATTATTTTCGGTGTTTATTAGGTGTACGTAATATTATACTTACTTATTTATTTAAATACTTATGGTTGGTTAATAGTCTCCAACTATTATTTTATTTAGATCAAAGTATTGTATTGTATTTTAACAGCCCATATACGTCCCACTGCTGAGCACGGGCCTACTCTACAATCGAGAGAATCGATTGAGAGTGGTTAGGCTATATAGTCCATCACGCTGGCCTAGTGCGGGTTGGCGGACTTACATACCGTAGAAATTCTTTAAAATCTCTACGGTATCCAGGTTTTCTCACGATGTTTTCCTTCACTGTTAAAGTGCGTGGTGATTGACTATCAATACACACACACACACATTAAAAGTCAGAGGTGTGGCCTGGGATTTGAACCCGCTACCACCGTGAACATGTAGGCAGCCGCGTTTGGTCCGTTACCAACAGGCCACCACGCACTCTAGATCATTGTATGTCGCATCTAATGAAGGTTGCAGAAAGACACTAGATACAGGCCGTTTCCAACAACTCGTTGTTGAAATAATTGCAGAAGGTCCATATTTATGTTTTGACTTACCCAAATGTAGCCTGAAGTATCAAATGACATTGATACGCTAGGGAGTACTTCAACAGGCGTTATATGTCTATTAGCCATGTACAGACCCCATGACTTCTAAATTCAGTTCTGTTTATGTGTCTGGTAAGTTATGAATCCTATTGATAGTAACATTACCCAATCTTTCTTTTTATGCTTCTTTGTTTGATTATTTCTAATGTAAGTTTTATTTGTAAACAATTGTTTTGTTTTCCTAAATTAAAGTTCTAAAATTTTTAATATTATGTATTAAAAAATATATATAATTCTTCACTTACTTTGCTTGTCTGTTTGTTTATAAATTTTGCATTTCTTGCGCTAATGTTATTTTGAGAGTAGCTATTATTTTATTGTTTAATTTAATATATTAGGGTAATTTTTGTAAATCTATGTCATCTTATAAGATATTTTATTCACTTGCTATGTTTGTTAACTCAATAATATTTCTCGGTTCCCAAAATACAGGCTTGCCTAGTTTGGGGCCAATAGATTTGTGAATTGTACATCTGTAATTGATATAATACGAATAAAAAAAAATCTGCAATAAGTGTGAAATGAAATCTAGCGTATTTGTGGTCGAATTTAACCACTCGTATAAAAACTTCAGCAGTGGGTACATAAACTCCTCCCAGTTGGAACATTGATAAGTTAACGCCGATTTGCTCTGACGATTCCGCAAGGAATTGAATCTGTTCAGATTTATGAGCGGCAATTGTAGACGGATTGTTAAACTGTTGCCATTTACTAAATGTAAGGGGTAAGAAATGATCGTGCCGGCGTGCAAGTTTGCTGAAGTGTTTTTACTTTGCACCACAGTATTTTAGTTTGTAACACTCTGGTACTGGTAAAATTCAATGGCATGGTACATATATGTTACGTGATAATAAGTCATTATTATTTTGATTATTTTAAAGTACAATTATGTTAAAAAAGTGCGTTGATAACGAGCCAGACGCGGCTGCCTACATGTTCACGATGGTCGCTGGTTCAAATCCAAGGCACACCTCTGACTTGTCGTAGATATTTATGTACGAGTATTGATAGGCAATCACCACGCAATTTAATGGTGAAGAAAAACATCGTGAGGAAAGGTTTCCTAAAATCATTACTGATTTTAAAGAATTTCTACGGTATGTAAGTCCGCCAACCCGCACTAGGCCAGCGTGGTGGACTATGTGGCCTAACCAATCTCAATTGTACTCTCGATTGCAGAGAAGGCCCGTGCCCAGCAGTGGGACGAATATAGGTCGATACATACATAATTATGTTTGTGTCCGACATGGTGATAGGCTCGCCTCCTTTTTTATTTTGGGTCAGACATAAGGTTAGCATACTGCGTATTACATTAGCAGCACCTCTGCCGACTCCTCTGGGAATACAGGCGCGAATATACATTATAATGGCTTACTTGGTAAAACTACAAATTCATTCAAATTTTATGCTATTGAGCCGTGAGGCGTAGTTTAAATTATATTTTCAAAACTTACTTAAGTTATGAATAAATATGATAAACAAAAATATCTGTAGGCGTAGAACATATTAAAGTATTTTATATCGTTACAAAATGCAAATAAATATTACTCTTTTGAACATTACAAAAAAATTGAACGTGAACGAAACTTGTGCCATCTATTTATGTACTTATATGCTTTTCGATCAACGATACTTTGCCTTACAAATATTATGTTAGCCGCCTTCAACAGGTCATTGTGGAAATCCTTGAAAGCCTATATTCAGCAGTGAACTATCTAAATAAATATTCATACATACATTAACTCACTCCTTTTTCCTAGAAGGGTAGGCAGAAGTTTTACCAGGTCCCCCACATTGTCACCGCGTATATTCCGTCTCACGATGTGATAGGGGGCGAGCCTATCACTATTTCGGACCTGTGACCTCAGCGTTGAAATCATAGCGCAGTACAATTGCAACACCAAGGCAGTAAATATTGATAAATATTTTTAAAATGATACAAATATTAATCTATATTATTGGATCTATAGTATTGAATCTGCTACCTCCGTCGTACAAAACTGATTACTTAGCCAATCTACCAATCGATCTTCAATACTGTCTATAAAAACATATGCTGGAAAGTACCTACCCACTGTCCAGGACTTGACGCAATTTCGGTGAAGTTAATCAAGTCACGAAGTTTGCTAGGTCCATCCATTAGATCAGTTCTAGATCAGATTTGCCTAAAGTTTTGATTATATTTTAAGTCAGTAGGTTGGGCCAACGTTGGCTCCAATCCAACCGTATTAGAGCCGTTGATTCGCTTTGGCACGAAGCAAAACGAATCTCATCAATATTATAGCCCGGATAATGGGCAGAGACGCTCAGATCTTCATCGCGGTACGGATAAATGTTGGAAACTTCTATCATCGTTAGTGGTTTCCGATTAATAGTGTTTTTGTGTGAAAAAATAAGAATAAAACCGATACTGTTATTTTAAAGCTTCTTATAAATTGTAGTAGATAATTAGTTTCTAAAGCCTCTTAACAGTAATAAGGGCGATACATTTTTTGCATTTTATTTTTTGTATCGTAAATTATGATAAAAAAAATCTACTTTTTCTTTTTTTCGTTCTACGCCAGATTATCATGTCTGGTGCCAGGGACAACATTCTTGCCTAGCATACTCCGCTCCATACGACCTTCAGCGTCCTCAGTTCCATGGCCATTGAGTTTAAGATCCTTGAGGAAATCAAGCCTTGATTTTTTAAATACCTGACAAATAAAAATAAATAAAGATCAATTTATATATAAAGTATGTTTTATGAAATGCACGCCGCAGCCTATTTTATTTATAGTACTAGTACGCCCACATGATCCGCACGTAAATGATAATGAAAACGCGTAATGACGCGCGTGGTAATTGACCATATCCACCGTGGACTATATGTTAATCGTCAGACGAAAATTGTTCACATACGCAGGTACATTTTTGTTAATTATATATATTTTTTTGATGGTGGGATATTACTATCAGCCAGTTACCACCGCACCCAGCCGTTAAGAAGCCGGCATAATGAAATGTCATCATTGTAAGTGTGTTATATTTTGGGTTCATCTGTTTTCTGGAGTGGAGGCCACGTACAGGCAAGCGAAGTATCGGACCACCCACAAGGACGGACGACCTGGTTAAGGTTGCAGGAAGTCGCTAGATGTAGGTCGCTTCCAGGTCTATGTGGCGATCCATGGAAGAGACCTATGTTCACCTGTGTATGTCTGGATACAATCGCCAAGAGTAACGCAGTTGTCAGTCGAGACTCAGCATGAATGGGCAGGCTCATCTGGGGTGGCACAACTGTCTCACAGGAAATCGACATGAAGCGACAGCTGTCACGTTTCGTTCAGTGAGTGAGATTGCCGAATGCCCAATACCCTCTCCTCTTCCCATTCTTTTTCTTTCCCGCTCCCCTCCCAATTGGGCTGGCAACACATCCATGATCCAGCGTTGTGGATGTTTATGGGCGGCAGTGATCACTTATCATCAGGTAAATTGTTTGCTTGTTTACCGGGGCTATTTTATAAAAAAAAAAAAAACAATTGTATCGACCGGCGCACTGAGTTTATCATCAGACGCATTGTAGTCTCTTTATCGTACCAGTATAAAAACGCTCTTACAATACTAAAGCGTTGTTTATTATTTGCAGTGTCCTGCCCAGCGCCTCTCAAGAACCGCGACTTCGTGCTGCAGCGCTCGTGGCTGGACACGGGAGACGAGAAGATGATCCTCAACCACTCCGTGTTCCACAAGGACTACCCGCCCAGGAAGGGATTTGTAAGGTACTGTACTATCTTGTTCGATTCAAGGACTATTGTCCACTGTGCTGGCTTAATGCTGGCGAACTTAATATAACTTTAACTGATGGTAGGTCTCTCATATGTGACGACGCCTGGGTAGGTACCACTGCAATGTCTATTTCTCCAGCAAAATAACAGTGGAAATGAACTGTTGTGTTTCGGTTTGCAGGACATTGTAGCCAGCATAACTACTGGACATAATGAGATTTAACACCTTACGTCTCAAGATGGCGAGCGCAGTGGAATGCCGAACATTGCTTTGTAATTCATGGTGTTGTTTGTTTTTCTACTGTGCAGGAGCGGTCGTATCGCTTACCATCAGGCGAATGGCATGCTCGTCTCACCATTCATTGCAATAAAAAAAATATTTATAATAACCTAAAATACGTCCCACTAAGGACCACAACACTTTTACAATACCTTCATAACAATATTTTGATTGAGACTGCTTAGTCCATCGCATTGGCCTAGTTTGGGTAGGCGGAATAAAGATCTCTAGTAAACGCAGGTTTTCTCACGATGTTTTTCTTCATAATTAAATTTAGTACAACCTACTACTGTAAGGTATAGAAACTGTTAACATTAAATACGATATATAATATCTGCATTGTGCTTTGATTAGGCGAGCAAGATTTATGGTAATATGAAGCATTTTAAGCCTTTCTTTTGTAACTCATATATTTTATTTTATATGTTTATACTATCCCATTGTTAGCTTGCAGTTGAAAGGGATTAGTTTTACCAGTGTTCAATGGATTAGCAGCGTTGGCATACCTTGGAAAATCTTGTAAGCTCCCACGTGTGTTGCATGCTGACTTACTCACCATATTTTTGTCATCGCTACGCTATTGAAATGTTTTCTGCTATAATAGCTTCTTTTTCTAACCGATATGATTATTTATTATAATGACGCGTAATATAAAATGTTTTAACATGCAGAGGTTTTGTTTTTCACAGTCGTAAAACTTTACAAACGAATTGGGTTTGGCAAGCATTTCTACTTATTTCGACATTATTTTATGGGTTTCAAGCGTCCATTATAACTACAACATTTTAGAGAAACCATTTTCAAGGAATGCTCAATTGCGGACACTTCAACAAACTTCAAATTAAATTGAAATATTTCATATTCCACGATACGACATGCCAATGGGCGAATCTAAGCCATACTGGATATAAATTCTGCTTTGGTCACGATTATTTGACTAAATAAGTAAGGGTTTACTTATGGTAATGGTAATTTGTATGGGTATACAAAAGATTCACAGAGTAGGTTCTGACGCTTTTCATCATTAATATAGATTAATAAATTTCCCTCACAATATTCTATCGTGTGATTAAACATAAACATATTATGAGGACCATCGCGATTACAAAACTAAGTCACCATACCAACGTCATGTTATAGAATAAAAAACAATTTAAAAACTATCGTAAGTGGCAAGCTATTAAGTGGCCCCCGTTATTTCCCCAGGGAATGCGTTCCTGGAAAACCGGCCTGGTGTCACGACTGACAGCCGATGTAGGCACGCGACGCGGCGATCGATAAATCTGTCAACCGGCTTTTTGGTGTGCGTAATCGTGTTTAAGGCCAGGTGCGCATCCAGGAGAGTGATGGGGGTTAGGGGGGTTGACCACCTTGAAAAGTAAAATAAATGTAATTATGTATTTATACATTTTCATGGTTCTTGTACAAAGAGTGCAAACGGGAACGTTTAGCTTTTAAAAGAGTACATTTTCTGTACTTTTAATACGATTACAAGATTACAAGTTGGTATCTAGCTCATATAGCCTTATGCGCTTTTTTTAAAGAAATATAGTAATCATAATACAGACCACCCATATTAGTTTTTCTTATTTATCTTCGACGTACAGACATCGATCGGTTACAAATTTATTATAATATGTATACACATCAGTGTAAATTCACGGTTGTGTTCCGGTTTGAACGACATTGTGGCCAGAGTAACTACTGATTATTGAACATAAATCTTATGTCTCAGGATGACGATCGCAGTGGACTGTGATGCTAAGCTTTGCTTTGTAATTCATGGTATTGTTTAGTTTTACTACTTTCCATGAACGGTCGTATCGCTTACCATCAGTCGAATGGCATGCTCGTCTCATCATGCATTGCAATAAAAAAAATCTATTAAATTTTTTCATACATTATTAGTTATGATTATAGCAATATTTTATGTCAAACAAAGGAAAGGAGATAAAAATTATTAAGTATAGTTTGATAATATAAAAATACCATTCCATTAATATCTCTCTACATTTCAATGTATTATTATATAATTCCAAGTTTGTCCTTAATTAACCCCGGTATCAGTAAAGTCAAGAAGATATATCGCCCTCCATTGTACATACACAATAGATAAGTACACAAACACAAATATATGTGCTACAATAGCTGTCTTATCGCTAAAAGCAGCCTCTTCCGGGCAACTTTTGTAAAGAATGGATCGACGAAAGAATGAAACGAAGGGATTGTGTGTGTGAGGTTATTTTGAAGCGTCTTTATGTGAAAAGGTTACGTTATTGTTAACGTTTTCTTGGTTATTAATTATATTTTCTTGCGTATGCGGTAGGGTTAGTAACTTGTGCATTCTTTGACGAACTTCGAAAGGACATTAAAAACTAAAATGTAAGTTTTGCGGAATCCGATGTAATCGTAGGTTATAAAACCGGATCTAATAGTGATTTTATAACATTCCTCCGTTATTAATTTTTGTCTACTTTAACATACACTGCAATATTCAGAATTGTACCACATACATATCAATATAAACTGTGTTCTTTGTGCGTTATAAATAACAAAAAAAGAACAACATTTCATAAAATATTTTTCATCAAAAACATAAAGGAGCAAACGTTTCGCATCGTCGAAAACCCTTAAGCCATTTGACGGCCCAATTAAATGTTCAGACACTTTCGAAATGTTTCTAATTCGTAATTTTCCGCGAGACCGTAGAATTACGTGGCGCAATTAGGTCGAAGAATTTTCGACTCGATTGATACACTCGGAATATCAATTTAATTGCGGTGAGAGACGTCGAAAAGCTCCCCGGAGAGCGAGCTTTCGCCGCCGCGCCTCGCTTTATGAGCTTAATAAGCTCACAGAAGTGTTTCAAAGTTATTTAGTTTTACTAAAAGCAAAATGGGTGTTTATATTTCTTTGTTTGTGAATTTCAATTTTAAAAGTGGTTTTTGGACTTTTATTTATGAAGGCTTTAATTTATGAGTTATATGCTATTCACTAATATTATTATAAGAAATAGACTAAATAGAGACCTACATTCTCGATCTTATAATTAAACACGTGTTTTATGCCCTGTACTTCTGTACCTATAACTGTCCGGCTAACCAACACCCGCACCCGAAATGAATATAATTTATTGAATACATAAATATTTAGTAGCTTAATCCCAATTTTCACGGAGAGAGATACTCGCGGCGAGAATCATATGCGATTATCACATGACATAACCGCCATAGATTATCGTGTTCTGACAAATGTTTACACGATGCTACTTTTTATATCCTTACGATAATCGTATCTTTAAGGCGAGAAACTCTCCCCGTGTAAATGGGGCTTAATACTTAATACTTACTTACTTAATACTCGCTACGGGACAGATCGATTCCGAAAAGTCGCTGTGGAAATGATATCATGGAGGCCTATTTTCTAAAGTAAATTTCCTATAGCTGAATATAATGATGATGACGATATAAGTAAGCATTTATAGCACGGAATTCGAGTATAATAATGCATTTAACATTTATTTAAATAACTCATATAATCGCAATTAAGCCCCATTTATATGGGACGAGTTTCTCGCGGCGAGAAACGTATGCGATTATCGCATGAAATAGCCGCCATAGACTATCGTGTTTTGACAATCGTTTACTCTATGCAAGTTTTTTATATCCTTACGATATCTCCCCGTGTAGATGAGGCATTAATTTCAATGTTTCAAAGCCTTTTAACGTATTGTTTTTCTTACGTACGTGTCATATTTCAGTATTTTCTTTCTATGTTTCTACGCTTTGCATTCAAAGTACGGTGTATTTGTATTGTATCAGCCCATATACGACCCACTGCAGGGCACGGGCCTCCTCTACAATCGAGAGTACGATTGAGAGTGGTTAGGCCATATAGTCCACCACGCTGGCCTAGTGCGGGTTGGCGGACTTACATACCGTAGAAATTCTTTAAAAAAAAATCGCTACGGTATGCAGGTTTCCTCCCGATGTTTTCCTTCACCGTTAAAGTGCGTCGTGGTGATTGAGTATCAATACACACATAACTCCGAAAAGTCAGAGGTGTGCCCTGGGATTTGAACCCGCGACCACCGTGAACATGTAGGCAGTCGAGTCTGGTCCGATACCACGAGGCCACCACGCACTTGAGTACCAAGTACGGTGTACTAATGTTGAATAATTTGTACTACTTAAAGCATTGTCGCGCGTCACGAGAATACTTAATAGTGTTTGAAGCTAGTGCTCCGTTTGCGTTTGTTTTGGAATGAGACTGGATTCTACACTAAACATACAAATCTTTGTCGGAGAATGACAAACATTTGTGTTGGAAACATTTGGGAAATACAAGCGCCAGTAGTGGCTATTGTGTAGGAGGATTTCAAATACAAATTTGTATATATCAGTGTGGTGGGACAGTAATAATCTTTTTTTTTTTAACCTGCGACATCACATAATACTCAACTAATGCAAATTTGAATAGATCTCGTATTTTAAGAATAATTTTAGAGTAGGACGGACCGTGTTTTATCACGTTGAATATCTTTTTATTCTAACTTAACAAAAAATATTCATCATCATCATCGTCCACGGCCTGTAGACTCCCACTGCTGGGTATAGGCCTCTCTCATATTATGCCACTTTTCTCTATCTTTTGTCACGTGCATCCAGGTTCAGCCTGCGACTTTAATAATGTCGTCGACCCATCTTGCCGTGAAACAAAAGACTTTGATTACAATCAATTAACTAATGTCATTCTACATTTCCTTACTTCCAAAATAACCAACTCGAGGACAGTTTTCTTGACATAATTTCCATTTAACACTATCTCTGTATAGCCTGCTTTTCTTTATCTTCAATATCCCGACCTAAAAATATAAACAAAGCCAACTTCGCAAACAGTTTTTCGAGATAAATAAGCTGGAAAGCCGGCGTTTGCTTTTCATCGTGTTTGCGGACGGCAAGGCGCTCGGGTGCCGCAGAATCCGCTTTGAATAACTTTGTGGAACGCTTGGAAACAAACCGTGACAACATCGCACTGAGCACGGATGCGCTAATTTTTACTAATTGCTTAGTATTTGAGGGTTTTATTGGTGGAAAATAAGGGGTTAAAATCGTTTTGATACTACTATTGGTTGGAGAAAGTTGAAGAGCTGATTTTTTTATGCATAAGACAGCAATACCAGTCCAGACAGATAGTTGCTAATAGATTCTTTACTTATCGGCAAGAGATGGCTATTTCTCGGTGGTCGTGAGAATGATGGAGAACCGCTTGAAACCAGATGCACATCAGTACAACCTGCAATGTTGGTAGAGAACAGCTTTGCTCTACATAAGATCTGATGAGTTTTTAATAATAAAAGGTGTACGACCTTGAGATGTGAGGAGCTTGATAGATCATTTCTAAAACAATATATATTAATGATACTCGCAGACGCTCGTAATATTTAAAGACTGCAAAAAGTACTAAAAATAATATTCCCATCCAGCTAATATGTGTTTTACACAGTTTTATTTAACATAACGTGTATCGGGACGTAGGCGATTCGAGTGGAATCGTCTCATTAGTTTATTTACACAATTTGCGCCACCACTCCACAGATTAGATAGCAAAATGGCGCGTCAATCCGTGACGAGCCGAACGTTCGCGCGACCTTTGCCTATACCGCGAAAAGCTGCGTCAGCCACAGATAATAAATGATGGTTTGTACATAGATTTGCGGGTAAAAATGTACTTGTGACAGCGGTATTTTGTATTTTAAGCACTCTAATATTCTAGTAGGCATGTACCTGATCTACAGTTTCTGGGTAGTAATTAATCAGTCGGCAATGTATATTTTTAAATTAAAAAAGCATACAAAAAGTTTCATTTGATTTTTTATTGTGATATACAAAGGCAGCATTCATTAAGCTTATATTCCGCAAGTGGTAGGCAACAATGTAAAACAAAAAAGTTTCGCTAAAATTCAAATAGGTTAGTCGAATTAGTAACTATCTTGGGTTCATATTCCTATGAGGGGATTTTGTTAAAATTTATTTTTGATAAACAAATGTTGATACCAAAGTTTGTTAGCCAGACATGGCCATGCGAGCAAGGTACCTGTATATTATAATATTTATTATTAGATATATAAATGTTATCCCTAGGGACAATTGTACTTGTGTGAACCCAACCCGAGTGCGTAACACCCGCGTCATAATTTTCACGAAAGCAAACACGAATAAATTTTACGATCCCGACCCGTGCGGATTTTACAACAAAATGCTTTGCAGAAAATCCTCCAAAATATTTGAAACTTTAATTTAATTTTTACTTCACGCGGCACAATCAATTTTTATACGGCGCGTGTCAAAAATAATACAAGATTTCTTGAACATAATTCCAGTCACGCCTTCTCTCAAATAATATAAAGAAAATCTTTACGAGTTGAGAAATGTGTGCCGCGGGGAGAGTAAGTTCTAGTCGAGTCTTTTATAACATTTTGTTTGCGAAAATGTCGACATATTTTTTGTTGGAACGGGGCACATCTTAGGAGGCGTGGAATTTTGTTTGAAAAGTGAAACTATAATATACATTATAAGATAAATGAGATTACTTTTAGACTGTGAAAATTGTATGTTTTAACGTAGCCGTCTCTCAAAACTGTCTTTAAACACCCAAGCCTCCAGAGCATCTTGGATGCATAGGCCATTTTACTTCACTATTCTTTTTTCCTATTAATTCCTGGACTATGCAACTTTTTTTTAACACGGATAGAGAACAGTGAAAGTGAGACGGGAATTAAAACTCTTGCCACATTAAATACCTATAATACTTATAACTCTTATACTATACTTCTAAAATACTTGAGAATGTATTTTTGTATTGTATCAGCCCATATACGACCCACTGCAGGGCACGGGCCTCCTCTACAATCGAGAGTACGATTGAGAGTGGTTAGGCCATATAGTCCACCACGCTGGCCTAGTGCGTGTTGGCGGACTTTCACATACCATAGAAATTTATACAAATCGCTATGGTATGCAGGTTTCCTCACGATGTTTTCCTTCACCGTTATAGTGCGTGGTGATTGACTATCAATACACACATGACTCCGAAAAGTCAGAGGTGTGCCCTGGGATTTGAACCCGCGACCACCGTAAACATGTAGGCAGCCGCGTATGGTCCGTTACCAACAGGCCACCACGCACGTTTTTAATGAGAATGTATATATGTATATATATTGCCTATGTATACATAAGCTTCGTACTGTGAAAGCATTCGCTTGGCAACTATTTTTTTTATTGACCTTTACCAGGAAGACGAGCATGCGGCACGCCTGATGGTAAGCGGTCACCGCCACTCACGATAGACCTTTGCCATTGGGAGAAGAGCGGGAAGGAAAAAGGATATTGAGAGGAATGGGGTATTGGGCATCCGGCAATCTCACCCACTGAATGAAACGCGACGGCAAAGCTGTCGCTTCTAGTCGCTCTCCTGTCGGACAGTGGTACCGCCCCGGATGAGTCTACCCATTCATGCTGAGTCCTGACTGACAACAGCGTGGCTCTACCACTTATAATAAACTCTACTGCGTTGACGGATGGTGCGATGGTAATAAGGCGACAGTGGTACAATCTCAAACAATTCCTCGGAGCACTCCCATTGTTTCATATCTCGTATTTTTTCTTTATGGTTCCCCAATCACCAGGCAACAGTACCCACTTGTAAGACCTCCACAGATACTCGATACAATAACATTATAAAACAGATATTTTCCATAATTACTTACTAATAATTTTAAGATGCCCAATCCGATTTTAATTAAGTGAAATCCTACAAGATCCTTATTTCTTGTTAAACAATTTGTATAATATTTTTCCTCTTTGTTATTACGAAGCTATTATTAGACAAAATCAAGATGGCCGAACAATTTCACTCTACATTATTCCGATATTTTGAGGAGAGGAAGCGATGCGATCTAGACGCCTGGCAATTGTGCTAGTGCTACAGAAAATTGGTTAGGGTCAGTAATTGTGATAGACTACATGGTAATTCCGGGAATAGCAAATTCAGACGATTTTACTGGTACTTGATCATACAGAGATTTATATTATACTAGCTTCTGCCTGCAACTCCGTTTGCGTGGTTATCTTTATAAAAAAAATCCCATCCCGCCCCGTTATATTCCGCGTTGTCCGGTCTCATTCTCACTCAAGATCTGTTATCCAGTCCCATCCCATCCATTTGAGTACAACAAAGTAGCAAATATATAGGAATTCCTCCCTCATCCCTCGGGAAAAAACACCTAAGTGTTAATCCAAGGCGTCAGCTACCTCTATACTGAATTTCATCGAAATCCATTAAGCCGTTTTTGAGTTCATCGCGCACAACCGCACAGACAAACAGACAAAAAATCCTAAAAATCATTATTTTAGGTTCTATTAAGTTAATATAGTCCTCATATCAGTTTTCTCATTCATTTTCCATGTACGGATATCGATCAGTCACAAATTTATTTTATGTATAAATGATATATGACAATTGATCATTCATGATACATGAGTCAGTTGAATCCCAATGCTACCATATTAACAGATTTTAGGGTAATGTCGAAGCATTTTCTGTACCTTGAAACCTGAAGCCTTGAAGCATACCCACAGAATAACTTCTATGAAATGATAGTATTCTGGCACAGTTTTTTACGTTGTTAAAATAGCTGTACGCCCAGTAATAATACACAATAATACCTTCCTCTCCTTGAATAGATTCCTTCGATATTTCAACATTCTCCAAAAATTTTCTCGCATGTTAAACAGGTTTAATCAATATGTTTTCCTACCCCGTTAAATCTGAGAATAATTAACTATTAATTCACACGTATTTCCAAAGTTACAAGTGTACCTGACGAGTCTATGTTCGAACCCAAAAACTTCAATCCCACACTCCCTTTCACAGTAGCTTGTACAAACACCTAACAACAATTGAAAGTAATTAAGTAATTTGATGAAGATGGATAGCGTCGATCGTACCCCGCAGGGAAATTGTTTCTACACGAAACACGTAAGATAACGCTTAATTACCACACCAGGGGTGATAGAATTAATTGGGACTAATTCTAGTAAGTATCTGCTAGTCGATATGTTTTATCACGTAGACAATGCGCGTATACATTGATGTATTTTGAAATGAATAGTTAAATAGAACAAAAGGTTAGCAGCGTTCATACATACTAATTAATAATTGAAAAGTAAGCTTCCTTTTATAAATAAAACTTGATTATCAGAAATTAAGTGCGTAGTGGCCTGTTGGTAAACGGACCAGACGCGGCTGCCAACATGTTCACGGTGGTCTCGGGTTCAAATCCCAGGGCACACCTCTGACTTTTCGGAGTTATGTGTGTATTGATAGTCAAGTCGCGCACTATAACGATGAAGGACAACATCGTCAGAAAACCTGCATACAATATCGATTTGCAAGAATTTCTATGGTATGTAATTGGCCGCCAACCCGCACTAGGCTCGTGCCCTATAGTGGAACGTATCTGGGCTGATAAAGTATCAGAAAATATTTTGCAGACGAGACAAAAAGAAAAACTTAGGTATCTGTTTTTAATTTTGATTTTTCCACATACCTATATCCTTTCGATTGTTGTCTTCTCTATCAATTACATTTGATTTAAACAGGAATCGTGTATCAGGTTCACTTAGTTTGTAAACATTACTTTTACTTACAAATATAAATGGAAATGAAACGGAATTTGAATTTACAAAACATTAAGTGGGAGAGGTTTAACGAGCACTAATCACAGAACAATTACCTTGTAGATGCGAATTCAATTATCCGTACAATTTTATTCTAAGCAACGTCGAGTTTCTAACTCAATCGGCAGCATTGAGTTTGAAACTAAATATATTTTTCTTAATTTAATAAAACTAAAGTGATCCACTGTGACTGCCTCGGTGGCGAAGTGGTACTACGGTATGATTGCAAACCTGAGGTCTCGGGTTCGAATCCCGGGTTGGGCAAAGTGATATTGGATTTTTCTATTCATTATCAGCCCGGAGTCAGGAATTTGTGTCCGATATGGCGATAGGCTCGCCCCCTATCACTTCGTGGGACGGAATAAACAAGGCGAAACGTGGGTGTTCTGGTAACACCTCTGCCTACCCCTTCTGGGAAAAAGGCGTGTGTTTATGTATGTATATATGTAAAGTGATCCACAAGTGTGTCACGTTTCGGGTATAGCCTATTTCGGGTATCGATCAACTGGCATAATTCTGTCGTCCAATGAGAGATGACCTCTTGCTGGTGGATACTCTAATTGCAAAGTACTACTCTTACCGTCAGCTTCAATATATTCGCTTTGGCGTGTAAAAAAAGAGAATTTTCAACGCCCGATCGCACAAGCATGAGTCCAAAAAATCTCGCAAATTAAAAATAGTATTTAATTTCAGTTTAATTTGAACTCGTATTCCCGGCTGAACCCGGCTTTTGTTTCAGAAACGATCCAAATGTTTTAAACGTTTTCTGTATTATACGACGTCGGCCGCAATGCAGATTTCTGCGATACGCGATAGGGTAAACGGTATGGCGATGGCCCGAACAAAATTATCTATATACAAATTGCATTTTTTATTTAAGTCAAGGTAAAAGAAATCAAAATATTCTTTTCTCAAATAATCATTTACATTTTACAAAATAGTTTGAGTAATTAATATTACCTATCATTTTATCAGAAAAGTCTTGTCAAGCAAGAAACTCCCTTAGCAACACGAAATAGCTTTTTATTTTCTTTCCCTCTAATAACAAAGAAGGCTGTAATATTTTTCCAAATTATTCAATCCAATTCAATCCATCAGCCAAAGGAAGTCCATTGCTGAACATAGGCGTCTCCTAATAATTTCCACAGTGACCTATTGGAGGCAGCCTGTATCCATCCATACTAATTATTACTTTTAAAAAATCCTTGCAACACATCAATCAATTTTTCATGCTGTAGTTTTAAAGGATGGAGAATTACCCGTCTTCCATATTTTATTCAACGTTGGTTTGTTTCCTCCTACAGCACGGAGGAAATTTGCACGACACAGTGCATTTATGCTATGCGTTGCAACGTACTTGGGCTCGCCTAAATAGCGACCCAGATGTTCATTGCTTAATCCCGCCGTAAAGAAATATTCCCGTTTCAGATTTTTTCTTTAGTACTGTTGTTAGTGTGGATGTTTTGCAAAGTATGCCCATTCTGTGTGGTCTAGTTTGTAGTCATTGTATCTTAGACTCCGACGGGTTAAAGTTTAACTGCGTTAAGCCCCATTTACACGGAGTTTCTAATCGAAGATACGATTATTGTAAGGATGAAAAAGTTGCATCGTGTAAACGTTTGTCAGATACCGATAAACTATGCCGGTTAGGTTATGCGATAATCGCATACGATTCTCGGCGCGAGAAACTATCCCCGTGTAAATGGCGCTTTACTGACAATGTTAGTATGTAATATTGTCAATATATTCAATAAAAAGAAGTGTTGAATGTTAACAACTCACATTTTTGTTGAACATCTAATTGCTTGTAAACTCCATCTCGAAGGATCAAGTATATATGGAAGATAAATAATGTTCCTAATAAAATCTTTTTCTAAATATGTTGGTATTCTTTTTTAACTACGGATATGATATATGACATAGTTGGTTAGACGCCGCCTGTGAAACGAGAGGCCGCGGGTTCGATCCCCACACCGAAACAAATGTGTGATCCACATGTATTTGTTTCGGGTCTAGGTGTTTGTTAGACCGAAAAATCTCTCGTAATATGATACCCACGACACAAGACTCGATCTTAGTGTGGAGTCAGGCCTGTATGTGACTGTTGGGTGTATTCATTAAATTATTAAATGAATACGCATTTAGCCACAATATACGATTGTATTGTACACGTATATTTAAAGAAACTATCAATAAATGTTAAAATACATCTTTTCAGAGCATTGTCCCTTCTCACTGGCTTCGTGGTCCGTACCAGAACTGGAGCTGGCAGCTGGCTCGGCTATGTTTCCCGATCTGATCCACGGGGGGCATTGCCAGCATGGTTGGTTAATAGGTAAGGTATTTAGTACTTAAGGATTGCCTATAACAATAGTAGAAAGTGATATTTTAGTTAAAATACGCAAGTATGTGTTATCAAACATTACGAACTAAAGATCGAGTTCGTATAGTCGGACGTTTCAATGGAAGAGAGCTCTAATAGAATGTCTTCATCGTATTTCTACTAGTGTTCCCTTTGTACTGCAATTTAGTAGAAAAGTGGCGATATTTATAACTTAAAGGCTACAAGGAACACCCAAGCGGCTCACGGCCGATAAAAAGGTTGAAGGCTCTTTTGTGGAAATGGAGGTGCATTACAGCCCTTACAATGTGGAAGATGTCAAACATTCGTGGCTGAACAAGGTTTTGTTAGCCCTATAGAAATAAACAGTTGCATTCCTTGGGGACTGGAAGATATTAATTAGGGAATAGGCAAGGTTAGGAATTATTAGCGCTATAGTTACAATCACTGCCTCGGTGGCGCAGTTGTACTATAGTACGATTATAACGCCGAGGTCTCGAGTTCGAATCCCGGGTCGGGCAAAGTGATAGTGGATTCTTCTATTCATTATCAGCTCGGAGTCAAGAATTTGTGCCCAATATGACGATAGACACGCCCCCTATCACATCGTGGGACGGAAGACCCCTCTGCCTATCCCTTCTGGGAAAAAGGCGTAAGTTTATGTATGTAGTTATATTCAGTAATTTAGTACAACACGTCATTTAGATAATAAAAGATCCAAAATGCTGGGGTAAGCTAATGTAGGAACTATTGTACCTCGATGTGAACAAGTCCTTTTCAACAACTCCTCAGAGTAACAGCTCAGTTGGCGCCTCGCTTGGTGCACCAGCTGCACGCAGCTGCCAGAAGATACCCAGGCTGGAAGGCGCTCACCGACCTGCCGTACCACAAGCCTTGGAGACACCCGGAGCAAGTCCCTCCCTACAGGATCTCTTTGGCTGATGTGAGTAATGGTTATTAACAATCCATACCATATACGTCACGCTAGAGGACAGTGACTTCCTCAACAGTCGAGAAATCGAATGTATGATATTAGGCCATTGCTCACCACGCTGGTCTAGTACGGGTTGGTGGCTATTAAATTGACACAATCATTTAAGTAATTGGTGACTACTGATCATTTTTACTATTATTCTTGGTGCTTCTTAGCTGGTAGAATGAATTTGAATTAAAAATAAAGAACTTTGTAACTAATTTTCAAGCTGCATCTTATTTTAGGGCCAATTGCACAAACTAACTTTAACTTAGACAATGTCATCGCCATAAATTTGACGCGTATTTGAGATTGCTAATGTATGGGATTAACATTTTCAACGTTAAAGTTATGTGCAAAGTTAGTTTGTGCAACTGAGCCTTAGAGAACATAGCGTCATGAGTGCGTGGATTGCTTAAAAATATCATAGTCTGCTAGTCTAAACTATAATTATGTATATCCGTGTGTACAGCAACACCCAGATTGCCTAGTGGTTAAAAAATTCCCTTCACATTTATAGCAAGCTAGTTCTTAATGAAACATTGTATAATAATTATAATCTTTATTAATAACAGAATTCAGTTTACAATTAGATAAAACATAATTAAACTAAAACAGGAAATTTCTTAAACTAAACCAAAACACTTTTCTAAAGGTACCCAAAGTAGGCAAGCCTGTTTCTTGGGATACCAAATGTGAATACGAGTTATTAACAACACAACTATGACTTCTAATTGTTACTTATAAATAAAATACAAACTTATTACTTAAAATTCACGCGTTACACTGTTTTATTAATTTTATCAAGTATAGAGTATCTAAGATTATATTTCTTAAATTCCACTGTGTTGGAATCATGAGGACTACTTGGTTATAGGCATACATTTTTTTCAGTACAGAAACAAAAACGTTTTCTCAGTATCTTGAAACACAATACCACAATCTCATTATAAAAACCCAAATAAGTTTTCCTTTGAGGACTGTAAAAACAAGTTCTGAACAAAGTTTTTGTGTCGGCTTCGCGGTACTCACAACAGGTTCGCCCCAATTTGATTTGCCAAATCAATGCTATTTGTTGATTCGAGAATTAAAGGGTCCGTTTATGTTTTGTAAAAAATATTTTGAAATGAATAATGGTCCTTATGTAACAAAAGATAACCTAGATTTGAAAGAGATTACTAAATTATATGCAATTTACAATATACTTTTTCTAAATTTCTAGTGCATAGACCCAGACGCACCACCACCACCCGAAGATCCCAAACCAGATACATCCAAAACAAAACTTGAAGTCCCACAACCGAGAGAGATAGAGAGTCACAGCGTCGAAGACCTGGGCGACATATCATCCGAATTCAGTGTTGAAGTAGAAGAAGATATCCCTGACCCCACAATGGACGTGAAAAAGAAAGGTAAATTCTACAGGCTGG
This sequence comes from Theretra japonica, assembly GCA_033459515.1. Classification (NCBI taxonomy): domain Eukaryota; kingdom Metazoa; phylum Arthropoda; class Insecta; order Lepidoptera; family Sphingidae; genus Theretra; species Theretra japonica. The sequence goes on along the minus strand of CM065938.1, from coordinate 2,653,060 downwards.
TCAAATCCATGAAGAACAGGAGAAAAAGTGTGCAAGTGGCGAAGAGTGCTGACAATCTGATGGACGGGAAACCAGAAGAAAGACCAGAGAAGAAGAAGACCTTCAAATTCCACAGGAGATTCAGTCTCAGCAGACGAAGTGAGGATTGAGCTTAAATGTGTTGTGAGTATGGATATTATTGCGTTAGAAGCAGCACGAACATGCATCTTCTACATCATGTGTAAAAGTATTGGAAAGATGTATTTTTGTCTTTATTACCAAAAGGTAGCGACAAATAATCGTAATGGCAAACAGAAATATTAAAAAAGTAATGCATAGTGATTGCCCATCCTAAGAAGACGCGGTTTGTAAGCTGTTACCGGGAAAATGTTCTTAGATGTTGTTAGAAGAATTTTGTTAATAGTTCAAGTTTGAATTATTGATTGAGAAGATAAAAGATTAATAACAAAAAAAATAATTGTGACAGTATATTTTATCCAAAAACAGTAGACGATTGTGTCTTTTTCTTAAGGCAATCACTATAGCGTTTATCTTATCATTATCTACATAAGCAGGAAAGGTAAATGAAAAGATTGTTATAGTAAAAAAAAATGGCAGAATTTCGACATCCCGAAAAAATGTTGCTGAATATGTACAATATGAAGTTTCTTTAAATTCATAAAATGTTATGCATGAGGACTGTTGAAAGTTGTGACTACTTGATATGAGGTTTTGTACTAATATTTCCGCTTTATCTTGCGTGTTATAGTAATGTATTGATGTTATTGCTTAACAAAAGTAAATTGTACGTTTAATCAGCAAAGTGAGAGTATATTTATCATTTAGTTCGTTGATTGTAACGGCCTTATTCATAGACAGTTTTAAAACATATTTTAAATATTTATTATTTTGTCCCTTTCGAACGACTTTTGAATTCAATTTGAGCGAAGAAGCCAAAACGATAACTAAAATAGGTTTTAAAACTGTTTATTAATAAGGCCGTAACAGTTTAAATGTTACAAATATGGTACAAAAATAGATTGCTGTTATAATCTTTGCGCAAGTGCTAATTACCTCCTGTGGTGTTTGAGTGGCGAGGGGAAGATTAACGTGGGGATTTTAATTCCAATTACATTAACTCTAGATGGAGGTTGGATGTTCGTTTCCGTGAAATTAACAAGCTCTCGCCGGTGTATACTCTATTAGCAGTGTATTTATCGGATCCATTGTTGTCAGTTTTACGTGCTAGTTTTAGAAACTACTATTACGAGTATTCCCTTTATTTTATATTCAATTTTTTTTACATTTGTATACATATAAATAAGTACGCAATTGCATACTTATGATTAAAAGAAAAACAAAACACATATAAAAAGGTATTCAACAATGGCGAGGCTCCAGACCCAAGTCACCGGTGGTTAGGACCCTAAAGTGAGGAACCGCCTCACTATAGATGCCGTGTCAAGTAATACTACTTTCGGATTCCAACGGCCCATTGAGAGTCTCTGTAGATGTTGGTCGAGGCTCTCTGGTGTTAACCCATGTTCAGAAACGACAATCGGGACAATAAATGTTGAGTCGACATCCCAAATGTCAGTAACCTCGAGTGCCAAATCTAATTATTAATATTAAAAAAATATTAAGGCGGCAATTATTGTAATTCGATTGTCCCCCCGCGTCTCCACGTTCCAGAAGGTGACTAGCAATTCCGCGCATGTTAAAGTATAATTAATTAATTTGCAGTATGTGAAATCAAATGTTTATTAAAATATAATTTATACGTAGTAATGTAGTTTCATTTAAGAGAGAGATCATTAGAGCGTCGTTCTGTAAGTGTTGTATAGAATTACTGTAAGTTGTTGGCGTAGCTGATGTTATTGTAGCTTAGAGCCTCTTGTGTGTACTAAACCTTAGTCTAGACTAAATCTAGGCTGGCCACGAATGCATTAGCATTACTGGCGTCGAATGCATCAACTCAGAAGTTCAATTTCTTCGCCTGAGACTGTGGGCGTATAATTTATGTATGTACTGGATTTTTACAGATATTTCTTCATTTATCTGTAAACATGAAAATTATTCATTAAAATTGTTAAATTGTAATGACGTATTTCTTATAAACAAACTTAAAAAACAGAAAGCCTAGGTTTATTCTAAACGACAGGGTTGCAAGTGAGTAATAATTTTCTTTACTTCTTACAACATTGCTAGATTAAAAGGTGCATTGTATTTGGTATTTGTGTTTAGTCGCTGGTTCGATTCCGTTATGGAAAGAGTTCGAATTAAAACACAATTTGGTATGAACTTTTGATATCTATAGCGATGAATTTGGAAATTATCGTAGAGCCAAGCAATTTAAAAAAAAGTACCAACTTTAATTTTTCATGGGGTCAGCTATGTATTTAAGTACCTTCTTTAAATAACTATGGTAATTAACATTGTCTTGCTTCATTCATAAAAAGTAAAATTGATATTTGTACAGCAAATCAAAGCATAACACAATGGATTTCTTTGAATGGGATAAAATATATTTTAGTTGGTCAAAACGCCGTTTGTGGAACAAGAATTCTTTCGTTGATCATTAAAAATGTTCCACAAATATCTGTTTCGAGTCTGGGTGTTGTAAGGCTGAACAGTCTCTTGCATTATACCCACGAGACATAATTTGAATCTGACTGTAATGCGCCATTTACACGGGGAGAGGTTCTCGCTGCGAGAATCGTATGCGATTATCGCATGACATAACCACCATAGATTATCGTGTTCTGACAAACGTTTACACGATGCGACTTTTTATATCCTTACGATAATCGTATCTTAGAGGCGAGAAACTCTCCCCGTGTAAATTGGGCTTTAGGTTAGATATATGTATAATTTATATTAACGGCTCCTAATCTCAATAAATTTTATAAAATAAAAGTTGAACGCACAAACAGAACGAGCGACTTGCGAAATATCTGGTATACTGTACAGCAAGTCTTCCGACGGGTTCGTAAATTATAGCAAATATAATGTTTCTGGTTATATAACATTTTGTATAATTGAAATAGTCGAGTATTTTACAATTACAAATATCTAATGTACTTAAGTCGTTCTAGATTACAATCTGCCTGATGATTTTGGGATATGAAAAGTTTTCCATTAACAAGAGAATTATGTTATTATGGGAAAAAATTGAGATTTAGGACAGCTATGTCAATCTAGTGGCAGCTCGTGTAATTATGACTGGTCCTGGGTTTGATTTTGCTGGTCAGAATTTTATATATTTATATTCTTTATTGTACCTACACAGGAAAAAACACAGATTTTAACTACATTTAAAATAAGTACAATCGGCGGCTTTATTGCACAAGGCAATCTCTTCCAGGCAACCTTTGGATGGACACAAAAACGGACTCTTTATGTGGGTTTTGGTTTAATAATTCTCATATGATTTTCTCGGAATTGAAATTTGTGCCCAGCATGTCAAAACACTTGTTTTCTATCTCATCTGTCCAAAGTAATGATAATAAAATCTCATAAATAAATTATACCTCTTTTTAAACATTTTTAGCTTCCGAAATCATACGACAGAAGCACTTTCTAACTACAACGCTATAAATATTTTACGAAATAGTTTCCTTTTAAAATCTGCCTTCTTAGCTTAATACAGATTTTTATTCATATTGTAATTGTAACATATCCGGCTTGGTCATAGATTAAATAAAATAGCGTATAAAGTTTTGTATAGAATCATTCATTCTCTTTATATACTGCCTTTCACTTTGGTTACAATTCAAAATGCCTTGCGACCGTCAACAAATCCGCCATTTGTAATCCTGGTTATTTACAAACAAAAATTATCAACCAATGATAAGCAAAAAAGTAATCGCTTACGCTAAAACGCGAAAAGCACGTAATTCCAACGTAACAATAGATTTTTTTCACACCGTTCGAGCGAATTCCGCCTTACATGAAAAGATTTTGTGCAATAAAAATGATTGTTTTTGTCCTGTGATAGGCGGGAATTTTTTGCCGCCAAGTTCAAGGCTGTATGATCGTTGTGTTTACGTGCAAGATTTTATTTAAAAAGCTGGGATATAATGTTATATAATCTGTTTACGTCAAATCTACCAGATGCTCCGTATATCCTCACATAATATGTAATATGTTATCAGGCACTGGTCTGGAGTAACCTGACGAAATAAAAGTTACTTATTGGATTTGGACGAAGTAAATTCCGTGATATTTTCATACAGCCGTCATATAATTTGCCTGTAATTAGAGAGAGATAAAGCGAACATGCGGCTAACATATAGGTACTCGTATAATGTGTTTCACGGTATTGTCCGTTTAAATTGACAACAGGAGAGGATTTTCAGGTTCAACATACGTTTAATAATCATAGATAATTTTTAGTCTATACTAAAGAGAGAGAGTCTATACTAGTATAGACTATAAATTATCTATGATAGGCGCAAGGCATTCTGATTCCAACGGTTAAAATTAAATTATTTTGACAAGTACCTAACTATGCCAAATAAATATTAAAGTAAACCTAATAAACGCTTAAGCTCTTGTTTCCTTGCTTTTAATTAAATGTATATTCTGTGTCCTTAAATGTTTTTATAAGCTACATTTCCTATTAAATCTCGAATACGTTTATGGTGTGTGCCTTTACTCTTTATCTAAATTCTACTTAATGTCTACATAATCTTTACTTCATTTAGTGATATATGTATTATCTAATAATTTTAGATACTTTACTGCAAGTTGTACTCTACGTTGTAAGCCGAACATTCACATTAATCATTAAAGAATAAAAAAAGTGACATTCTTAAAATAATTTAAATCGTTTTGATATAAAAATATTTGCCTAATTCCGCATACTGTTTAATGTAAAATACAGAGTCATGTTGTTTTTTATGTTTAGCGATCACCAAGTCAATATCAGAAATGGCCAAATCAACAACACAGTTAAACGATTATTTTATTTAAATCATAAGCACGTTTCTGTTCCAATTTCAAATTAACTCAAATAAATCGGATATTGATCGATTTAATTGGTCTAATCGATATAATGTCTTACACACAGATTATAATATTATTTTATTCGTTATATATGTAACATTTCTTATTCAATATAATAATTTTACCAATTAATCTTTATTACATGTCTATGAAGTATTTATGTGCTCAATTTTGTGTAGTCATTTTATCAAAACCTTAGAATACTGTTTAATTATAAGATATATACGCAATTATTACTACGCTTGGTTATTCGCTGTAACTGATCTTTTTGTGTATTTTATTATACAGATATTTAATCAGCTTATAAAACAATATATTGAAAGTTGGCTAATACAATATGGGGATAATTTATTAATGTTGGTTAATCAAATGTTCTTCTGTGTGCAATAAATATTTATTTGTTTTAATAGTACAAAATACAATAAGAATATATTCATATAAAAATAAACAACAGTACGTTTAATCTTCAATTTCATATCTATCTTCATCTACATTGTTAACTGGAAATGTGAAATAATTGTTCAAAGGCTACTATTTTCTTCATACATATTTGTATAATGTAAATAGTATATTTTTCGCACTTTCTCCAGGAATGAGTAAATATGTGTCCTCTTTTATAGAAAACATAAAAATCCTGTATTTAACTAAAAAATAATTTGTTTAATTTTTGTTAGTCTTGCGATAATTTGGCTTTCATATTACTACGATTTGTTATTACTTAGTCGGTACTTAACTTGGTCTAAAATTATTTTATCTATAGTAATAACTGTTATTTATAATATATAATGTTTTAAATTGTAACATCGACCATTAATCTAAATAGAACCGGTTTCTAAGTGAGTTTTAATTTCCACTCTCAAGAGATTCGACTGTGACGAAATTGTTAATGAATAGAGGCAAAAAATCTATAATGGAAAACTGTCTTGTATTGAAACCTCCGTTTTTTGTGTTGGAACAATGCAATGTGTAAACATACTCTATGCTAATATACCAGTCGCAATGTACATATATACATTATTCGTCATGCCTGCATTTCATTGGGGTAGGCCGGGAGTATTCTCTGATCAGTATAGATCTCTACTTTGTCAATCAAAGGATCGATCCTGTCATACCACTTTTGCTTCATTCACTTTCATCAATCTCTTCATGCATATTACATACTTATCAGTAACAATAGATCCCCATTGTAAGTTATTTAAATTAAATAATAATACGTTAATAGTTATCTTTTCGTTTTATTTATTAATATTTTTTGTACGAGTATATTGGCAATTTTGTCTTTTGCGCAACTATTTATTACATATATAAATATTTAACGCAAACCTTACAAGTTTATTGACTATTTGAAAAATGTGTGTTGTATCCCTACACTTAATTAATTTATTTAATGATCTGTAATGAATATTATCAATTTATTTAACACTTTCTACTTTAAATAGTACAGACGAATTTATTGCTTAAAAGCAGATAAATTATATCGTTTTCTTTCCTTTATTTATTAAGTTACAAAATCAATTGCCGTTAGTATATTTTGCACTGCACCTATCATTCAGATTGCGGGTTATATTCTGTATACACGTGGCACATATCTACTCGTGTCTGGCAATAAATGGCGATATATCACGCCTTGAGTGTTTGACGTGCGGTATATATAGCTGATGTTAATGTTCCAGTTGTTAAGCCAACTAGCGTTATATAGATAATTTAATAAAGTACAATGTAATGGCTGTGCTGGTGTTTTATTTATTGCACTGTTACTGGTAGGTATTGTGAAATTGGTCTAATAAATTTGGTGTTTAAAATACGCCTGCAATGACGATGCTCGGTGGGTAAAAGATTTTGTATACAGGGTGCGCAAACAAACGGCGCACTTGCTAATATACACTTTAGTTAATCGTGATTGAGTCTAGATTAAAATGCATTTTCATAGCGTAGTCTGATAATAACAAAGATGCCGAGAAATTAACAATTACCAACACGCGTGCTTCCCTTTAACGTATTACGCCAAATAGATACTTATGTACCTCTGTAACAAATGTTAAGGCGAAGTTTATGAAAATTTTGTTGTTGTTCAAAATTATTTTTACTGTTTATTTCATAAACTATTTAATAAACGACGAAACGAAAAAATACGTATATGTTAAAATCCAATTTTATTCCAAAAGGTGGTGGTAATTCTTATAACTTTATAAGGTCATAACTCCAAAACGGATAGGTATTTTCCAAATATTATTTCTTAATTATTATATTAATATTATGCCCTCGTATCCAGCTGAGCAGGTGCGCCATTTTCCTGCGCTCCCTGTATAACGCACGTTGCAGGGAAATCTAGATTTTTTAATAACTTTTATCTGATATTGGTTCTTTTGACAAAATACCTCATCATCATCATCAGCCCGTTGCAGTCCACTGCTGGACATAGGCTTCTGCCTATGTCCAGCAGTGGACTGCAACGGGAGGAGAACCTAAAGTACGCCACAGAGCCCGGTCCGTTGCTTCATGCATCCAGTCGCTGCCGGCTTTGTTGTGCAAGTCGTTCCGCCATCATGCCAGGGGCCAAAAATACCTTTAATTATAATTTGTCAATTGAAAAATTATACTAGGGGCAAATTGATCTAAAATGTGCATACAAGTACACATGGTCGATGACCCTCCGTCTACTTTTTGTCTCCGTCTTTATTTTTGAGGCACTTCAAAATGAAAACGCCAACCTGCCTCGACTGCGCGACCTAAAAGTGACGTGGGAACATACTGCATATCTAGAGACAAAACAATTATGGTACCTGCATTTTTTTTTTATAGCATACGTTCGGCAAACGAGCAAGCAAGTCACCTGATGGTAATTGATCACTGCTGCCCATGAACATCCATAACGCTAAGATCATGGATGTGCTGCCGGCCCATCAGATCGGGAGGGGAGCGGGAAGGAAAAATGATGGGAAGAGGAAAGAGGTATTGGGCATCCGGCAATCTCGCTCGCCGAACGAAACGCGACAGCAAGGCAGTCGATCTCCTGTGAGACAGTGGTACCACCCCGGACAAGCCTACCCATTCATGCTGAGTCATGGCTGACAACAGCGTGGCTCTACCACGTTCAAGAGATTCTTTTCTTGTATTTATCAATCACTCACACTGAACATGGTGTTCCCGCAAAATGATTTTATGTACATCATTAATTGATTTGGTTTTTAAGACTGGCAACCTGCCTAAGTCAATTCTATCAGAAAAGAAGAGCGAAGTTATCTTTTTCATAGTTTCTCTTGACACTACTCATACTACAAACCATAGTGATTATACAGTGACTCTATCATACATATATTTCGTCTTGTCTTGTTATATGTAACTTATTGGTTTTAAACATTACCACAATGTGTAAAAGATAAAATAAATAACCTTAATACTTGCATACTCCGAGCTCCTGTACTTTTTACTGGCGAAGAAAATTTTGCCGGTTGACACAATTATGCCGGCCGGAAACGACCTTGATTCCGACCTTTCCTTTCCTATTCGTAATAATGCTTGTATACAACTACAGGAAAACTCTAATTGCTTGAATTATGTCAATAGTTATGATCATATTTATGATGACTGTAAAGGATAAGTTATCCCAATAAACGAGGTAATGCTTGTTTATTTTATTAGCGCAATAACAACCGTTCATGAGCTGTAACGCTCAGATACAAAATATCTAGCAGATTAGATACCTACTAGTTATGTTTGTCCATCACTTAACATACATTAAAAGTATTATCTTAATTCAACAAACTGAGTTTGAACCGTTTCCAATGTACTTATTTATCGAGAAAAAATATGTTCGTAAGTTGTACATACATACATACATAAACACACGCCTTTTTCCCAGAAGGGGTAGGCAGAGGTGCTATCAGAACACCCACGTTTCGCCTTGTACATTCCGTCCCACGATGTGATAGGGGGCGAGCCTATCGCCATATCGGGCACAAATTCCCGACTCCGGGCTGATAATGAATAGAAAAATCCAATATCACTTTGCCCGACCCGGGATTCGAACCCGAGACCTCAGCTTTGCAATCATACCGTAGTACCACTACGCCACCGAGGCAGTCGTAAGTTGTAATAGTTCGAGTTAATGAGTTGTTATATGTATCAACTATGTTTGACAGCATCCGTGGCGTAGTTGGTTAGACGCCGACTGTGAAACGAGAGGCCGCGGCTTCGATCCCCGCACCAATACAAATGTTTGTGTGGCCCACAAATATATCGGGTCTGGGTGTTTGTGAGAGCAAAAAGTCTTTCGTAGCTTCTGATACACAAGACACAAGACTCTATCTTAGTGTGGGGTCAGGAGAGTGTATGTGACTGTTGGGTGTATTTATTTGTTTTATGAATAGATCTGGCGAACGAGTAAACTGCATACATAATCGTGATGGACTTTTAGTGGACTTTTGCAACATTTCGACTTCCTCAACAGACTGCCTCGGTGGCGCAGTTGGTCATCTAAGGCATCCAAGGTTTGCCAAAGACCCTTTAGTGGATCTTAAACGAGCAGCAAGGTTCCGCTACTTATGCAGTAAAGTTGCATATGTATGTCGTGTGCACTTGTGACATTTACACACAATTTTGGTTTTTATACGACATTTATTTATTACTTTAATGTTTTTGTCCAGTTTAATGAATTTATTAGACTATTTAGATAGATACTATTACAGTGTAAAGCTGCATAAAATATTGTTTACGTGTTTACAATTTTAAAAAGGAACTATACTAAAAATAAATCGCAGGCAACTATGTCTTGAATTTTAATTAATCTCTAAAATAGAAATCTTTAATTTGCATGGACAATAATTTATTGTCTGAGCCACTCTTTAAAATGGAAGTTATCACTGAAACAATTACTAACACTAACTATTTTTAATATAACTCTAAATTAGCTAGCACACAAAATTTAATCAAAATTAAAAACCCACAGGATGTTTAAAATTCACGCCAAAACAATTTAATTAAAAAAATAAAAATAACAACGCATCATTAAGGCGTAGGTAACACCTAAACATTGAAGTAGCAATGTTAAGTAAAAACATAATTAAACTATTTTTACCATACGCTTTGACGTAGTTAGCTTTGACGTCGCTAGGCGTGGGTGACTTGGGCCTTCGCCCACTGCCTCGCGCTTAAAGGGGCCTCGCGAGGTTTTTCTAAATGGAAGGTCACCAGATTTCAAATGCCCCTTTATTTTTTAAATTAAATAAAAACCTAAAAAGGAGTTCAGTAGGAATGGAAGAAAGGTTGAGTTCAGTGGAACCAAGAGTTCAGTACAGCGAAAAGCCGAAGAACATTACATGTAAGAAAATGAATAGGAAGACTTTTTTCAAATCTATATGCTTTTTAATATTCTCCCCCCACGCATAGATTTTTTTCAATATCATGAAAAGGTATGTCGTAACAAAAAAAAAATTGGCAAAATAAAATAATCGGGTAGGTAAATCTTGGGAACAAATGAAAACCGGCCTCACATGTCCACGCTACGCCACTGCATGCAAGCTGGTTCATATAAGAGCATTGCTATAAACAATTTACATTATACATAAACGTCACGTTTTTTTCCCAGGCAGAGGTGCTACCAAGGACACTCTCGTTTTGCCTTGCGTGTTCGGAACCACTGTGTGATAGCCCTTTGCCCGATCGGTAATTCGAACCCGAGATCTTGAGGTAACAATCATACCGCAGTACAACTACGCCACCGAGCCAATCATAGACAAATTAATTAATACAGTAAATATCCACTTTTGCGTGTCTTTACAGTTTTCCACCATCTGTAGGATGTAGCTATGGATCTCTATCAATCTCGCTCACCGAATGAAACGCATCAGCAAAGACAGTGGTATCATCCCTATCGACTCAATCCATTATGCCGCGCTCACGATGCTGCACTGCACAAGCTTCGAGCGGGACGACAGCGAGACACGAGCTTCAAGCGGGACGGCAGCGGCAGCGCGGGTAGGGGGGCCCGGTTGACGCCTGACTCCTGAGGACCGCGCCCCCCGACCCGCGCTGCCGCTGCCGTCCCGCTCAGCGCTGCCGCCTGGCTGCCATCGTGGGCGCAGCCTTAGTGCTATAGCTTTAACGATTTCAAGACTTTACCACATACATAATTATCAATACTCACAATAATCTATTAACGATTGCAACTGATTTATGGTTCATTTTAAGGGATAAATATTTAAATTTATTGATTGTTATTGTCTCTAAATGTAATTTTAAAAAGGTTCTCATAGAGATCCCATTAAGAATTTTAATTATTCATGAACTGACGAATCGTAAAACAATCTAAATTGCATTTCGTAATGTGTCAATGGAAACGGGGTGTGCTAAATCAACTCACTATCAATCGATTACTGATCAATTAGTTTTCAGGAATGGCGTCGTTTAAATTCGTCGCGGTCCGGTGTTATTGGTCAGTGTCCTTCATCGTGGCATCGAGTGTGATAGTCACAACCCTAGTGCAGAGTGCCTTGTTTATGTTTTTGGCGGGAAATTTTACACAATGTTTTTTAGTCTGTGGTGTATTTTTTAAGTGAATAAACTATAATTATGCAAAGGTATGTAACGCTAAATCACCATGTCCTTACTTTTTATGTTAAATATTACAAATATTACATTACGTTTCCGCAATATACAATTTAAAAAATAGTTTTAAAAATATTGGAATTTCCTACTGGGGCTGAACCGGCGGGAGAAACACAATTAATAGCGAATAGTTCGTAAATATGCAGATAACTGCAACGATTAATCTAGAAACAAAGGAAACTACTGATAAACTATTAGATAGGTAGGAAATGTCTTAAATTTCTTATCTCAATGTTCAAATAAATTGATATTACTTAACCACCTTTGTGTTCTACGAGTATTATGTCATTGTAGTTTAAGATATCAGAAGAACAGTTGTCCTGTTAAAGAAATTAAATACAAGTGAGTAGCGAAATTCAATCGAATATTTGTTAATAAAAATTTTTATCATTATTTTGACTATTTGGATTTTCGGTGTTGATTAAAACCTGCAAGGGGTCTATTTCAGTACAAATATAATTGGGTCTCCACGATATTAGATTTTTGCCGGACAGTGACATTCCGAGTCTTACATTTTTGATTTTTTTTTCAAAGCAAACAGCTCTAATATCGAAAACACTGGTGTTAAAGATTTTATAGAAAATGTCAAGTAGGTAGTCAAGGGGTTCTTTATGCCTTTGTTCACCAGTGGACTTCCAATGGCTGAAGAGAGAGAAGAGGTTTTAAACAACTATATAAAATGCAATAAGACGTCGACAAGGCTAAATGTTTGGGATCTCTGAATTGAGGCAATTTAATGTGAGAAATATTGTAATTGCCATTTCGGTAACCGAATGATAATTCACATTGACAGTCTCCGTGGCGTAGTTGGTTAGACGCCGACTGTAAAACGAGAGGCTCCGGGTTCGATACCCGCACCAACACAAATGTTTGTGTGGCCCACAAATATTTGTGTTGGGTCTGGGTGTTTGTGAGACCGAAAAGTCTCTCGTAGCTTCTGATTCCCACGACACAAGACTCGATCTTAGTGTGGGGTCTGGACTATATATGTGACAATTGGGTGTATTTATTTATTATTTATTGTGTCTGTTATCACAAAAACTACCACCTGGCTTCGTTTTCGGTAGCAGTCTTGGTATACCCTGTATAATTTATAAGTTAATAAGTACATGGAGATATCAGCGGACCGAATGTGGCTGCCGAAACGGTGGTCGCAGTTATCGGACTCAGTGTACGTCTGACTTGCCAGGATTCATGTGTAAATTGATAAAAGATTATAGAGTATAATTTATTATTTAATCCTCGGAACTCGGTAGGTATTCATAGTCAATTATCACTACACTAACGGTGAAGGAAAACATTGTGAGAAAACCTGCATACGTTAACAAAATGTTCTAGGGTGTAGGAAATCAACCAACCTGCATTAGGCCCGCGTGGTGACTATTTTAGGTTATCCTAACCCCTCTGAATGGAACTCTCGATCGTAGCGTAACCAGTGCTCAGAAGTGCGGGATTATGGACACATTCGAATTCAGTTTATAGCTGAACCGTACAACGGCTACCTAAAAATGCAACGTAGTGATTTCGCCATGACCACAAAGCAGTTGAATATGGTGTTATGACAATTTAAAAAAGAGGTGGGTGGAAAATGCAAATGTACGCGGAAATGTATATAAACACATTTTGATATTGTATACTTCAGGGTTCTCACAACAATGTGACAAAAATAAAAATATATGAAAAAAGTTTAATTCGCCTAAGTGATGAATATACAATAAACACGTTTTCCTTTTATTTGTTGGAGTTTAAATAGATAAAAATATTTACTCGTTTAATACAGTCCGAGTACATTTGAATTAGCCAACGGTTGAAGTAAACAAAGACAGGACATAGTAACCACAATGCGCCTGATGCTATGCCATTCCAATATAGTATTCCTCTGCGAAATATTCCTTGACACAATCATACTGGTGCGCTTGCAACACATAGTTGCACTTGAATATGTTCAGGCTGAATCCAAAACGCGCCATATTTCTCGTGTGTCATTACGGCAGTTGTCCCACCGCCGGCGATGAGCAAATGGTGAACAGAACTAGACAAGAGAAAAGAGTTGATGAGCTGCGAGAAGCGATGTAGTTTCGATAGTTTTATCGCTTAGCTATCAACTTAAACATGACCAGGACCACGCTGTCAAGAATGTACGACTACGAAAAAGATAAGCGAGTGCGACGTGTGCGGCTAGTCGACCACTGTACGCTATACTTCTCGCGCATCTGGGGGGTTACTCTGTGATACGAAACGAAACTCGAATATTAGGACTTTGACGTCTCAAGCAAATTATAAGTTTTCCACTTCTAAAAATCAACACTATTCTCTATATATCTCTATACGTCTTGTTCACTCCGATGTAAGTCTATAGTTAGGACGTACGATAGAGTATTCGACCATTTTGTGGACTACCCAGGGACATGCGTATACTTTTACGAGCGACGTTCGAACATTCGAGTTCCGTTTCGGATCATAGAGTAATCCTCCTGATTGCCCAGCGAGCATCAATGATCGAGCTTTATCTTTGACGTCGGAAAGGGTACGTCACTGTCAAGACCTATACAAATCAGTGTTCTTCAATTGTTTAGCTAGCCGCTTACGTCACTGTCACCTATACAAATCTGGTACATTGTTCAACCAGCCTCCCTAACATGAACCATTGAGTCAGTTTCGTCGTCGACAAGCTCGTATTATTTCATCAAATTGTTCTAATGTTATGTTTACTAATTAGATTAAAAATAATAATACTCGCGTACGTACAGTGTACACTGAAAATATTAAGGGGTACACGTTTTATTTTACAATAATTTTATCTATCAATGTAATTAATGTAACTTTTTCAATAGGTATTTTTTATAAAGTATCAAGTGAAATAAATCTAATAATTACAATCGAGATAGTAATCACTAATCAACAATTCGATATGTCTCAAGTTTATAAAAAATGTATAAAATTAAACACAAGAAACGCCTGGCAAAATTATGAAAGCAATTTTGCAAATGGTGTCTTGACATTCACACATGAACTCACTCCTTTTTCCCAGAAGGGGTACATGGAGCCACCATGACGCCCACATTTCGCCTTGTACGTTCCGTCCCACGATGAGCCCATAGCCATATCGGGTACAAATTCTTGACCCCGGTCTGATAATGAATGGAAATCAAATATCACTTTGCCCGACCCGGGATTCGAACCCGACACCTCAGCTTTGCAATCATACCGTAGTATACCTGCGCCACCGAAAGTGGGAATGTATCGTTAATTAGGTTTTTGCTAAATAGTAATGGACTTATTCATAGACAGACTTAAAACTTATTTTTGTTATCCAATGTTTTGTCTTCTTCGCTCAAACTGAATTCTTAACTTTTTTTTTTTATTCTGGCACGGCATGATGACTGCACTGCACCTGATGTTAAAAGCAAATGCCGTCCAGACAGAGTATCGAATGGCATCAGACGGCGGTCCCATGCCATTCGACACAATTATGCCGGCCTGCTGAGATGCTTCTTCACACTACGGCGGAAGGACCCAGGATTATAGGAAGGAGGGAACACGTGTGATGGCAAACAATTCCACAGCTTCACAGTGTGGCACAAAAAAGAATTTGCGAACTTTTTTGTTCGCGCCGAGATGGTTTGGACCGTCAAGCTGTGGCTTCGCAAGCCAGCACGCGTGGTTCTGTTAAGGAAAGGATAGGAGGGGATCAAACTAAAACTCGTTCGAAAGGGACAAAACATTCGATAATTAAAATATTTTTTAAAACAGCATATGAGTAACGCCGTAAGGAACTAAGTTAAATGTCCCCAACCCTCTTTAATATACGAGTAAGTTTAATATATGTAAAAGCGTCTATGGCTCAGTAAGTATTAAGTCATGGACGCTTTTACTTTGTATTTTCCACTGTCCAGCGATCTAATTTAAATTTTCATTACTTTTTAATAGATGCCTCCGAACGCCAACGAGGACCTACTACCCAAGGCACCGAAGATCATAGAAAAAGCAGTGTCTTTGGAATCAATCGCTGATGAAGTGGAAGAAGAATGCTCCTGCGATGAATCTAGCTACGGTATAGGTATATTTTGTTTTATTAAAGAATAAAAATTCTGTTTTTTTTTATTGCATAGGTCCGGCAAACGAGCAAACAGGCCACATGATGGTAAGTGATCACTGCTGCCCATAAACAACCACAACACTGAATCATGCATCTGTTGCCGGCCCAATAGGGAGAGGAGCGGGAAGGAAAAAGGATGGGAAGAGGAAGGGGGTATTGGGCATCTGGCCTGGTGACCGGATGGTAACCTCACTCACCGAACGAAACGCGACAGCGAGGCTGTCGCTTCACGTCGATTTCCTGTGGGACAGTGGTGAGTGGTAACCCCGGATGAGTCGGCCCATTCATGCTGAGTCATGACTGACAACAGCGTGGCTCTACCACTTAAAACTATAGCGCATTTATTTCATCTGTTCTTTCCGATTTTCCTTTTATGCTGCCCCGTCAATATACCCCTTACTGTCACTTTATAAAGCTGCCTCTTTCGATTTACTCATCTCTAACCCAGTATGTTTTCATTTATCGCAAAGTGATGGTAGTAAAGTATGTGGAAAGTATGATACGTCATTGCTATTTTATATTTATTCGGTTCTTTTGTAATAACTTCGACTTTTTAGTGTAGAACTCTATGTTACTCAGGATTTATAACATACACACTAAAGCCGCCGGCCCAGCGATACAGCCCGCTGACGTAACCCGGTGGCCTATAAAAAAATAATCATGCAGTCAACAAGCACCCGCACGTGCTTCCCGCCGACATATTGGCGGCATGTCGGCGACGCAAGAGCTCAGCTCAGTTACCCGGCAACATTCCCCAACTGAGTGAATTCAGCAACTAGCCCGCCGGCAAAACTTGTTAACATCAGTCGACAGATCAGCGGCTTTGGTGTGTAGTGCGCTTTACATTTCGAGGGCTAACTTTAATACATCATTCAATTCTCATTTGGAGATGAAGAATATTGACAATACTCGTCACGCTCGTGCATTTTAATTCATCCCTGACTTGACAATGTCCATAACACCTGATGGTAAGACGTGAGATGGCTATCGGTCGCCGGTTGTCACTATTATGCCTGATTATATCCTGATACACATAGGACTCGAAATGCAATACCCCATACGTGGATCACTATGACGATTGCATAAATACTCTATACGGACATCGCTTTCAGGGCTGATAGGAATACGCTACGACCAGCAATCAGGCCTTAATTCACCAAGATGGCCTTTTACGAACGTTACATACGATATTCGTGCCATAATGGCAAGAGCTCGCAGAGGGCAGGGTCGAGTAGAGGAAAAACGGGAAGGCCTATCCCAGCAGTGAGACATATTATAGAAAAAACATACCATAGAAGTTCTTATAAAGTCCGCTGTAGCATTTTGGGTTTCCTAAATAAACAACTGTTGATTTTTTCAGGCGACGCGGTATTTTCCGCCTTCATAGTGGCGCCGCTGGTAGTGTCTGTGTGGCGAGGAACGTGGGGAATTATGGAAATGCACAGTGGGCTGTTCCCGTTCGTGCAGATATATTTACTGGGTATCATCATACACGCCTGCTTCGCATTGTCGAGGTAAGTTGAATTAGTCATTAATAAATTAAAATTAACTACAATTATTTTTTACTTCATAGATTTTTTGTGGTAAATAAATTACGCTTAACTTATTTGTATAGGCTGGTGGGTACCCTGTTTTAATTACCCTGCATTAATCAAGAGGAGATGTGGATATCCTTTGGGGAGGCCCATGTTCAGCAGTGGACTTCCTGTGGCTGAAGAGAGAGAGAGAGAGAGAGAATCAACAGGTACATTGTACTCATTCTGATCCGCCAGTATGAAAAACCGAGGAACAGCTCGTCTTATGATGAGCGGTCATCGCCGCCGCAAAAAATGACTGCAAAATTTACGATTGCAGGTCTATTTCCTATTATTAGAAAAGAACAGTGGTCTCTACATTTAAATCTAAAGATGCAGTTTTTCATCAGATCCCATCTGCTATCCCGTTCGGAAGGCGCGTGGAGCGGTCCACACGGCGGTTTAGGCCGATGGATTCGAGAGAGGATATTGTCTAAACTGTACACGTATGTATTCACGCTAGCGTGTGTGATGCACTGGAGGGGAGGCTGGGGAATACTCGACATGCTCGTCGCTGCTATTGTACCTAACGCTGAAGATCCTCATCGGTAAGTTATATTTTATCCCCCCAATTTATTTTAATTTGTAATAAAATAATAATAATTTAAATGTTCATGATTTGTGATACATTTTCAAGTGATGCACAAGTCTTGTAGTTTTTGATACAATACGCAACATTTGTACTATCTCTATGTGGTGTTTGAATTTAGTGACACTATTCAAATAACACTGTTTCTTACTTAGTATGAGATTATTATACATTGTAGTTATTTTTTATGCTAGACCACGTGAGTACAAGCAAGCAAAGCATCGGATGGGCGTTCAACACTTCGCTTGCTTGTACTCACAAGGTGGACGGAGGACCTGGTTAAGATCGCAGGAACTCGCTGGATGCAGGCCGCTTACAACAGGTCTATGTGGCGATCTATGGGGGAGGCCTATGTTCGACAGTGGACTTCCTGTGGCTAAAGAGAGAGAGTATGCAACATCTGAGGAGGGTTATGAAATGAAATGAAATGAAATGAAAATTTATTGAATCCATTAAAATGTTCAACATTATTTAGATTCAGTCATTTTTTTTCTACCACCCGGTTCGGAAAGCGGTTTTCACTAGAGAAGAACGGGCAAGAAACTCTAGTGTTGCTCTTTTCAAAACCAGTTTACAATATCGTGATTATTACAAAAATTACAAGTTGGTCCAAATCAAAGCAGTTCATTAATAATTTGTTATAATTTAACATACCTAAAATCTAATGAATATAGACACATTATTTTCCTTTTGTTATTATTATTAATTATATTGTGTTGAAGTTAGTTTGAATTTATTTTGTATTTTTTTTTCTTTTCTTTTGTTTAAATGTTTCACTTTTGATTGTTTTATTAAAATTGTTTACACTGGCAGTACTTATATCAGGATGGGTGCCCAAGACACGGGCTTGCCTACTTTGGGACCCACATATTTGTTAAACAAATGACTGGAAAATGTGAATGTGTACATTGTATCTTCTTGGAGATTTTTCACAATAAAAAAAAATTATTATTATATTCTGATGGACATGAACATCTAACCAACATTCAGGTGTTGATTAAATACGTTATAGATGATATGAAAAATAGACCGAACAAGTCTTCTCTTGACATTTGTAAAGTGCGCTAAGCTCACTATAGATTGGTTCGATTATCAAAAGGACAAGTTTTCGATGTTAATCTTACACAAAGTGAATTAAACGCCGAGAACAGTCCTGTAGTATAGTATAAATACATACAAACACAGGACATAGTTAACTGTCTAAAATATGGCCGTTTTTGTCACGCAGGCATAAGTCTAATTATTCATCAGCATAGTGCACCTGAAACCTAACATCTTCAAGATACGCTAGATATCAACTGTAGATGTCAACTGCGGATGATGATGATGATGGTATAAATAATGAACAAGGCTATGTTTGTCGCCAGGCCGGTGTTGATAGCAGCGTTGACGATAGCACTTTACATATCTATCGCCCTACTAAGGAGTGCGCGAAATCTTCTCGCGCCACCTTACTTTGTCGTCACTGACGGCAAGGAACCCACGTACATCTTCACAACCAGGTTCAAAAAGTCGGTGAGTTTTATTTTTATTTTATTTTACCATTTGACCGTTGACTCACATGTTTGTGTGGCCCACGATTATTTGTGCTGGGTCTGAGAGTGTGAGACCGAAAAGTCTCTCGTAGCTTCTGATTCCCACGACACAAGACTCGATCTTAGTGTGGAGTCAAGACTATGTATGTGACTGTTGGGTGTATTTATTTATTATTTATTTACGGAAAACTTACAGCTAGATAACAGCTACATGATAACAGAGGAACGAAAATATGAAAGGGCCATTTAAAAGATTTCGCAAATAGAATACACTACAAAATTAAGGGGTCAGTCGGAAAAATATACGAAGTGATCGTCACACTGTACATATTATTTTGATCGAATTAAATTAGGGCTAAACCTTAATTCATATATTTCACCTACATTACTGTATTTTATCACTTCATAACCGCTAACGTGTGAGCATATGGATACTCGTATTCTAGTCGAGAGCTTGATTGAGATGGCTTAAGCTATATCCGTTGGACTGCCAACAAGCTAGTCTGCTTCTCTTTTATTATATTTGAATGCAAATTGATCGCACATCTTACAATTAGTATTATCCGGTCTAAGTTGACAGCCTCCGTGGCGCAGTTGGTTGCCGGCTGTGAAACGAGAGGCCGCGGGTACGATCCCCGCACCGAAACAAATGTTTGTGTGAATTACAAATATTTGTTTCTGGTTTGGATATTTGTGAGACCGAAAAGTTCCTGATAGCCACGACACAAGGCTCGATCATGGTGTGGGCTCAGAACTGTGTATATTGGGTGTATTTATTTATTTAAGTAAGACATGGACCGGCGAGAAACAACGTCTATCTTTAACAGTCAACACAATCATGCCGGCGTATTCGATACCAATTCACAGGTAGGCCATTATAGCACCCTTTACAGGTATAAACCGTGTACACAGGTACCGCTTTACCGTTGTACACAGGTGTGTACAGCGGTCACTGTCCGGGCGGCAAAGAGTATCCTACCTCTTGCAAATTTGGCCTCTGGCACCACTCTACAAAAAGCAAAATACAGCGTCACGTCGATTTTCTGTGAGACAGTAGTACAACTGGTGTAGCTGACACATTCGTACTGCAGTGTCAGCTACAGCGTGGCTCTACCACGTCGTAACCAATATTATTTGTAACCAAAACGCTGACCAGAGCCGTATTATCCCTAAGGCAAACTAGGCACGTGCCAAGGGGCGCAAGGTTACAAAGGGGCGCGCACGATTTCGGATATCTTCGTTTCATGCAAAACCATCGAATGCTATAATTATAATACTTATGAGAAACATCACCTGCGTCTGATCATTTGCGTTATAACATGGTGTATTTCACTCATTCACAACATAGTACAAGCACCAAATATGCAATAAGATAACGCCTCGTTCTATTGAAGTTAGTATTTTTTTAAGTATAGCTGCTAAAGAGGCGCTTTGAAGTGCTTGCCTAGGGCGCTCTTCACATTTAATCCACCTCTAACGCAGACCAAGTCAGTGTGACTATTCATTGCATAATTACATGCACGTATCCTTAATTCAAACTTGCTACTTCCGTCTCGGCACTAATAACTTTAATAATCCTATGGGCCTAACGTCGATTACGCCGATTCAAATGGCCAGCGGCCAGCGAGTGGCCATTTGTCGGTCCCTACTACAGTCCTGATTTGTTGGCCGCTATCCTTATTAGTTCCAGGGTCATATTTACGTCGTATTCATTCTGTGTATAGGGCCAACATGATTTTAAAATCAACTTGCTTTAGGTCTATTGTATCTTGTGTTACAGTTATATGAATTTGTCTGATCAGAGCCAACGATGATGTTGTGATTGAGAAACAAACAGACTTGCATAGCTTTGAGATCTACGTTGCTCAAATCGCAGTTCATAGGAAAACTATCAGAGTTTATGACTGTTCGACAGGAATTAAAAACGAGCGGATATAATGGATTTATGCGAAAACACAACTTATAAAAACGTCGATTCTGCGCTATCTCGGCGCCATAAAGGATCTCAAACGCGAACTTATCTAAAATAATCAGAAGCCTACAATAATCCCGACAAACAAAACGCGGGCGACGTCACGAGTGTGTGTGCGGGACGCGATGATAATGCAATTACTAGAGGTAATCTGTAGTGTTGTAGTGGAGTAGCGCTGTGGGAGCGCGCGGGAGCGGTAGTGTATGCGCGGTGGAGCCGGGCCGGGCGAGTGCGAGTGTGCGCGTGCGCGGCACCATGCGCGGAAGCACGGCGGGGCTGGCCGACACGCTGGCGAGCGGGTCTCGCGCGCACGCCGCGCTGCTCGAGGCGGCCGACGCCCTGTTCGCGAGCGCGCTCGTGGCGCCCGCCGTCGTCACCTACTGGAAGTCCACCTGGACCCTCATGGACCTGTACGTGCTGCCCGAGCGACAAGTGAGCAGCGCCGCCGCGTGCGCCGCCTTCGGACTGTGCTGTGACTTGTTGTTTTGCGTGTTCCAAACTCAGTTGAGCAAGTACCTGAGCCCCGACCGCGGGCGACTCACGTACTACGTGCTGTCGCGGCTTTACACGTGCGTGGCGGGGGTGGCGTGCGTGGGCGCGTGGCGCGGCGTGTGGAACCTCCTCAACGAGTGCACAGGCGACAGCGCGCGCACGCTGCTGTCCACCACGGCGGCGGCCACGCTGTCGCTGGCGGCGTTGCGCGCGCTGCGGAACATCTGCGCGGCGCCCTTTGCCGTCGCCGTCGACACTCCCCAGGACTATTTCGATGTGCCCACCATGTTCCGTACGGTTAGTACTGCGACATGTAGGTCACCGAGCACTTCCCATCTCTACTCCACTTGAAGCCCCAAAACCGTTGCTCTGCTCAACAGCTGCTGGTTCAAACATGGTCGAAAAGAGTGCTGTAATATTGTGACCCAAAACGATATAACATTCTATTACGACTAACCTCACTTTCCGCTACATCCGAGTTCAGTGTCATTTGGAACGCTACATTAAATTGTTTGTCACTTCCAAATGGATCGAATCGCTCATTCGCTGCTCACTCTTTCGATACGATGCAAGGGTTTTCTCGTTTTCTCGTGTGATCGGGAAACCTTACTGCGCTTCTAGTTATAATTATCTTATGACTTACATATACTACATGACGCGAGTAATAAGCGCATTATTAGCATATTTCTAAGGAAGTAACTATGCAAATGCAATACAGAGGTATTAAATTCACATACATAATTGTATTGTATTGTATCAGCCCATATAGGTCCCACTACTGGGCACGGGCCTACTCTACAATCGAGAAAATCGATTGAGAGCGGTTAGACCATATAGTCTACCACGATGACCTAGTGCGGGTTGGCGGACTTACATACCGTAGAAATTCCTTAAAATCGCTACGGTATGCAGGTTTCCTCACGATGTTTTCCTTCTCCGTTAAAGTCACATACGAGTACATAATATCAGAATACAATTATCCATAACACAAAATAATTTATGATTACTTCTTTGGTAGAGAAAATTTTACTGCTATCAGCTATACCGAACTAGATACCTCGTAACCTAAGTTTAGTGTGGCCTTTCTGAAATAATCTTTCTATGGCATTTCAAAATTTCTACAAACATAATATTGCTGATAGCGGATTAATTTCCTCTTTATTGACGTCAGGCAGATTGATGGATGATCGGAATATAATACAATAACAC
The DNA here is from genome assembly GCA_033459515.1 of Theretra japonica. Classification (NCBI taxonomy): domain Eukaryota; kingdom Metazoa; phylum Arthropoda; class Insecta; order Lepidoptera; family Sphingidae; genus Theretra; species Theretra japonica. Next base: position 2,629,998 of record CM065938.1, on the reverse strand, counting down.
TATATTTAGTATATTATTCAATGTTGCATTATATACTTATACCACTATTCTAATAATATTGTGTGGAATTATATAAATGAAATCTAAAGTAACATTCTAATTCTTAGCACATTCTACTAAAGCATAATCATGATATCGTAAGACGTGTAAATACAAGGAACCTTGTAAATGATGCGCTACTCATTTATATGAGAAATCAGAAAGTCTTCAAAAATGCACGGCTGGCTCTCCATGGAGGAGTGTTAGTGTCACCACTAACTCCCTTTTGAAGAGTCAAAAGATCGCTAAAAAGACACAAATTCCTGTCATAGAGTAATGTTAGCGCCAACACTAAGAATGATAGTCAAAAATGATTTGGCAGAAGAAGAAACATGAGAGTAAATTTGTGGCAGTAGATCGTTAAGGGAAAAGCGTGGTGTGAGTTTGTTTGATTGAGTGTGCAATGACGTGCTGATGAGTCTTTTGACGTGATAGAGGCTAGAGCAACGTGAAATGAGAAAGTTATGTTAGGATCGTTTGGTGATGTAGTAAGGATTGAAAAAGGAGATTAACAAAAGAACACGAGATGAATGGAGATAGAAGAATCGCTTGGAGGCATTGAACGTAAATTAAAGATATCAAGACTCAGGTCAGAAAAAGCCCGATCCGATGAGAATTCACAAAGAGATTGATTATAGTGGATGAAGCAACAGATATATTAAGTATTCCCGTCCCGTTATATCCTACCCTGAACTGTCTCATTCTCACTCAAGGCATGTAAGTCAGTCCCATCCCTTCCGTTTGAGTATAAAAAAATCGGGATAAAAAGTAGTCTTAGTTTTAATCCAGGGTGTCAGGTAGCTGACACCCTAGATGGAGGTAGCTCCATACCAAATTTCATCAAAATCCGTTTAGTGGTTTCTGCGTTCATCGCGCACAACTGCACAAACAAACAGACAAAAATTCTACAAATCATAATATTTTGGTTCTATTGCGTTAATATAGTCTCTCCATATCAGTTTTTCTCATTTATCTTCCATGTACAGGCATCGATCGAGTACAAATTTATTATATGTATAGATTTGCAACTTTCGCAATTCTGTAATAACTTTTAAAAAACAGGGATATTATGCCACAATGACATAATGTTCTGTAACCAAATGCTAACAATAGTAACAATTACACTTTGTTATTAATATTTTCTACACCTGGGTATGTGTTCATGTAGGATTGATAAAAGCACACAGAGATAGGATTAGTTCCAAGCCGGCCGCCAAATTAAAAAAAATAGTTGAATGTAATGTAGGTTGTAAACGATGAGGTCGTGTATTTAATTACCAGATCAGACAATTCAATATAGATGGTTTATATACATAAAGAAACTCACGCCTTTTTTCTCCAGAATGAATAGGCAGAGGTTCAGCCAGGACACCCGAGCTTGTATGTTCCGTTCCTTTGTATAGGTGATTTTAGAACTTTGAAATAGTCATATGATTTGACCATAGCAATAGGGTTGCTTCTTATCACATTTTAAAGCGGAAATAATTTCAAGAAGACGTACGTGGCACTAGCGTCATATATGCACTTTATGGAGCTTTTACCTTTCGCTTAAAAGCTTGGACATTATGTTATTTTTTTCTAAAAAGACCCTAATATTATAAACAAAAAAAAATATTTCTTGAACACCATCATCAGGTTCTGCAATTTCTTATGTTACAAGTTGTTATTTTTAATATATTCATTTTAATCTGAGAGTAGTTCTTCAATTTTTAATCCTGGAATTACAAGTAATAAATATTTATTTCGTTTTCTATTTATCATAAACTAGCTACCCGTCCCAGCTTTGCCCCTGGGTGCAGATGTTTTTTTATTCCACTTCACACCAGATACATGTTATTTTTCGTACAATATAGGATAACTACCTTGTACTAGTATATGTTTTATACATATAAACCTTCCTCTTGAATCAATCTATCTATTAAAAAAACGCATCAAAATCTTTAAAACCATAAAGAGCTAAGCATACATAGGAACAGACATACAGTGGGAACTGGTAAGCGAGTTTGTTTTTATTTTTAGTGATATCATTTTTTATATTTTGAAAATGTTAATGGTTTTCCCTGAGGGGTTTCCGTGTCCGCCCAATCGTAAGTAAGTGTTGCACACAGGTTTCCGCTTTTAACTTGAGACCGAGCCTCTAGATAAATTCTACCTTATTTTTTAATTCAATTCTGCGTAAATTTTACTTTGTATTTCGTATCATGCATGTCCGCCTCATTGGTCCAGTGACAGCCTTGATTGGCCATGATTCAATTTAAAAAACTTATATGATTGAAAATATTGAAATGAACTCGGTGAAAGGTGGCTCTAGATTTCACCTTAACCTGTTTCTTCAGACATATAAGCCTGAGCTTACATATCTGAAGAAATAGGTCATAATTTACATCAAAACTCAACATAATACATGAATATACATCACTCCTTTTTCCCAGAAGGGGTTTCGCCTCGTGTGTTCCTGTGATAGGGGGCGAGTCTATCGCCACCAAAACACAAAGTTCACAAATATTGGGTTTTGAAGCAAACTTGTCTGTGATCTATTAGTTAACTAGACTCACCTATGTTAGTAAACACATTCTACGGTTTTATATTCATTATTTTATCTTTAAAGGACTTCTGGAAGGTCTGATTAGATTTTAAATCAACTGTGAACTATTGGCCTGAAACTTCCTTTCTGACGACTGCTCTGATGTAGGGCCGAGAAGAGAGGTTTAGTAGAGGATGGCCTTAATCGCGTTTAGGAGATTTAGTTATGCTTTAGTATGCATATGAAAAACCCTCAGGTATGCACGGGTTGTGACAATATTTTCTATTACCGTTTACCGAATGCCTCGGTGGCGTAGTTGTATTAAGGTATGATTGCAAAACTGAGGTGTCGGGTTCGAATCCCGGGTCGGGCAAAGTGATATTGGATTTTTCTATTAATTATCAGCCCGGAGTCAGGAAGTTGTGCCCGATATGGCGATAGGCTCGCCCCCTATCACATCGTGGGACGGAAAATACAAGGCGAAACGAGGGTGTCTAGTTCCCCTTCTGGGAATAAGGCGTGAGTTTATGTATGTATTTATTACCGTTTTAGCTGCAATCAATGACTTTTCAATCTTACAAAACTTAAATCGATTCATATCCAGTGTATTTATTTAATGTAGACGTAGTACAGTAAATAATTCATTTACTATGTATGTTGGAACGGCAGCCTTATGTTTAAAATGAGATTTTTGTTTACTTAGTGTAGACTAACAAATGCTTGTAATATTATAAATTAATGTTTCAGATATCTTCACGTATCTCTTTTTATTACATTTATGGCCCATTTACACCATGCCAGTTTCCTGCCTCCTACATACAAAAATGTAAAGCTTTTTTGAATATGCACTGTGTGAGGAGGTCTGTGTTTAAATAACCTTTAGGCTAAAAAATATATATTTCGATCAATTGTTAAGAAAAATATATAGTTACACCTTACCTCATTTATTTTATTCTATTGAAATATTTAAATAAAGAACGCACTTTTAACATCTTGTATCAGCCCATATACGTCCCACTGCAGGGCACGGGCCTCCTCTACAATCGAGAGTACAATTGAGAGTGGTTAGGCCATACTTTTAACATACCTAATACAAATCAATTTTTACACGTAATTGGCATTGCTTACAGTCTACCATTTAACGAAACGAAAAATCAGTAAGTACGTTGCTAACAAAATTGTGCACAAACATTTTCTTTTAGAAACTCTTATGTTAATAAAGGTGTTTCACTGCGAATTGAAGGACTTCACTTATTATAGACATTCTAATAATGCTCCTTCAAATATGCGCGTTTTCCCATAATTTTTCCTTCATCATGAAAACACTATGAATTAATGAGTATAATAGACATAAATATGAAAGTCAAAGGGTTGGCAGATTTAGTTAGGGCTTCACCCTTCGAGTGCCGTTTCTTCAGCCCAATCCGCTGCTAACTAAGCAGGCTATTTCTAACTATAGGTGTGCATTAAATTGACTTAGAGAATGCATATGTCGCAGCCAACTAGATTAATTAGTCGTTCAACAACCTAGCTTCTTTATTTAACAGCGCCGGTTCAACTAGTAGCCTGAATGATATTCAGTCATTTGATCAAACAGCTAGGCAAATGACTGTAATTTGCCTAGCTGTTTGATCTGGCTGTTTGAATTGATTTGGCTATTGGTGATTATAGGTGGTCAGACGACCTGGTAAAGGTCGCGGGACGTCACTGGATGCAGGCTGCCTCCAACAGGTCACTGTTTAAATCATTAGGAGAGGCCTATGTTCAGCAGTGGACTTCCTTTGGCTGATGGATGGATGGATGATTGGTGATTATCTCTAGACGTTTAATTTGTTCGCGTAACAAGCAAGCAGAAATGCCTAGATTAAGTAATTGATAAAAGCTACAAAAACTAGACAAACCAAAAACAGCAAGATGACTAAAGCGACGGCTTTGTGTTTCATTAGGTGAATGAGATTACCTTCTTCCATGCCTTGCTATCTTTATAAGGCCAGCAACTCGTGTTTTTTCCAAGATTATCATGTGCGACAATAATCGTTTACCATCAAGTGGGCCTTTCGCCCGTTTGCCGAATACAATAAAAACCAGCCATCATGCCCCTTAGTCGCTGTCTCTTTCTAATCATTATTGTGACGCCATTGCTCAGATATACTTTATGTATTTTACAAATAGGCATAATTAAATAATTGGCCATTGACGTCTTCAGTATGTTGCATGATGCATCTGATAAATAGATTAGTAATGCGGTTTAATAACGCAGGGTTTAGCCTGTGCCTGTCTTCTTGCTTAGTCTTTGTCGCCCGTGTAGCACGCGATATTTTTTAAGCGAAAAATCTGGTGACATGGAATTTGGCTCACACCAGTTTTAAATTGGCTCAAATTTTTGTACAGTTTGTGGGTAATGCTTTAAATAGGACTATGACTAATAATACATTTTAGGCAATAAAATTTAGGCATACCGGGAAATCGCTAAGTCACAAAAAGTTCGATTGTAATAATTCACGCAATGTCTTGTATTGTCAACCAGCAAAGAAATTGTGTCGACCGGCAAGAGATAGCCGTCTTAGACTCTGTTCCCATTCATCTTCATCATTCATGCACTTCACATCAAGAGCATTTAGTAATTTTGTCTCGCTAGTGTATGAAAAACTAATGGGAAACCAATGGCGGCGCAGGACTTTAATTTTATGTTGGCGAACTAAATTTTGCAAATCTCTCTGCTAACATGGGAGGATTTTTCTACTCTCGAGACCGCCTGAGACACATTCCTGCCTGATGATAATTAAAATCTTTACTCCAGTTTCTCGATTTTAAACAATCCTGACGGTAAATATTCGTATGGTAAAAAAATATATATAAAGTTCGTGGCGCAAAGCCATACGTTGAACTATGCTTAGCGCCGCGCCGCCTCGATTACTTAAGAATTACTCGAACACTTAAATGGCTAAACCGATGTTATTGTGTAGCCTGGGGCACTTTTATACTGCGACAACGTTGTTGCAAATTAAGTGTCAAAAGGGTTCGGGTGTGTACGTGCCATATAGCCCGCATGCGGGAACTGTTCGCATTAATCCTTCTCCTCGTATGAAGAGATGCATTTAATGTACTTGTTGATCGACTGATCGACAAATGCAAATATGTCACTAAATGTAATTATTAACCACTACATGGTTAAAAATGCTTAAATTGGAAGAACTCTATTCAAACAATTTAGCACATAACAATGTTTATATTTTATTGCAATCGATTTTACAGAACTCTTTTAAATGGTAATATGCAGGTCAAATAATTTGAAGTCGTAGAGCTTTGTCGTAGCTCGATAAAACTATAGTATTAATGCTTAGGCTCGACTGGAAAAGACCGGTGAAAGAATCTTTTTCCTTCTGCGTTTCGTTCGGTGATCAAGATTGCCAAGACAAACTGGTGATAGGATATTCCTGTTCGGATAGCGTCCATAGTAAAAGAAGAAAGAAAACCTGTCAGTAAATCAGCCGAGGGAGTTGCTTTACACGTTCAATCTGTGATCATTCGGTTTCAACCAGCCCTATTGACAAATATTAAAATTTTAAAAGATTTGTGTTCGTAAACAAACAGTAAAATGTAGTGTAGGTACATTTTCCTAAAGTCAGTAACGTACCTACTGAGGGTGTTGAGGATGTTAATGCGCGACGGTGATTACTTATCATCAGGTGGCCCGTAGGCTTATTTGCGTCCTATTCCGTTAAAAGATCCATGTCATCAAGCATCTGTGGCGTTCACGCCAGCTATTAAAAGAAAGGCAGCGGTTTCGATTCTTGCCACGACACTAATTTTTGTGGTCCACAATTTGTTTGGTCCACAAGTTAGTTCGGGTTAGGGTGTCTGTGAGACCATTAAGTCTCTTGTACTTTCTGACACCCGTCACATAAGACTTTATTTGTAGTGTGGGGTGAGATCTATATGCCTGACTGTAGATTTTTTAAATTATAAATACACCCAACAGTCACATAATATAGTCCTGACCCACACTAAGATCGAGCCTCGTGTCTTGGGTATCAGAAAGTTACTTGTTATTTATGTACATGATATTCCATGAGTGACCCGGCCCGGTTATCTTACAGAACAGCAGAGAGACGGTACTCTACGTGCTGGACTGCGTGTTCTCGGTGGCTGTGGTGGGGTCGCTGGTGGTGTTCGTCTGGCGAGGCTCCTGGGCGCTGCTCGACATCTTCCTCTTCCCTGACAACCAGGTCAGGTCCTGCTGGACTTCGCTGGTGAGTGTTGTTTGTTTAATTAATTTACTACCTGGTTTTGCTTCACCGGGTTGCTCGTTTGCCCGCTCTATGCGATGAAATAACTATGCGTATAAACCTTTCTGTGGAATCACTCCATCTATTTATGAAAGTTGCATTAAGTCCGTGGCAATAAGATTTAAGCTCATACAGTGGTCTCGTAGATAATTACAATAACCCTGATGAGTTTGTCAAAGATCCTGTTGCTGTAGGTGTATAGACCTTGTAAGTGTAAATATATGTATGCACCTTAAAATGAAATTTAATGAAAATACTTTCTGAAATCTTTAAAATGTTATACGTTATTTAAATTCGGTCACTTTTTCTCTCTACCACCCGGTTCAAGAGGCTGTTCTCGCCAAAGAACGGGCAAGAAAGGCTAGCGATGCTGTTTTCATAACAAGTTTACAATACAGGAGTCGCAGCTTCGTTTAATTCAGAGCAGTTCATAAACGATTTATAATAATCAATTGAATGATAATAATATTGGTTAAGTCATTTTATAAGGCTGAGTTAAGTAAAGTCGCATAGAACGCAGAATCGGTGTATACTGTTCCACCAAAGAACTTTGATAGCGATTGTCGTATATCACGGTAGAACACCTGTTATGGTGACCCACGAACGCCTGTATCCATGGAATCATAAGCTGTCTATTTGTATATCAACCATGTAGGAGAATTGTATAAATACAACATTGAAATAGCACAGCAAGCTAATCCCACCTTCTGCAAGCCTATCAAATATAAGCTGACAAATCATATGGAAAATGGTTAAACTGTATTGGACATTTTATTTCATGGTGTACTTATATTGTTAATTGATTAGTCTAGTTCCATGAATACAACGCATTATGTAACTGTTTCACAATTCATCGCAATCGAAAGTAAAAAGGTTCATACTTCAATTTGGGTAATTGAACATCAAACAAAAACAAATCTTTACAAATAATACAGAATTAACAATTTATGTCATCAGATCATAAATGTATAAGATGCTTCTCGGAGTTTGCCTAAGCATTTAGGTAATGCCGAAACAAATGTTTACAAAGCGTAGGAACAGCAAACATACAATTAATATTTCCGAGGCTCTTCAAATAATTCTGGCGCCAGTTGATAATTAACATAATATCTACACTATTTTATTAATTTCTATTAGGATATTAGAAGAATATGGTCTAATTGATCATTATCTAGGAAATCTTCTTTTTCCTTATAAACATGAGGTCGGCGCTGCAAACTTTACCCGTTTTCCAGAATTGTATTGGTTTTAACATTACGACCGACTGATTTCCTTACATCGACCCTTTCGGAAAAAGCCATGTAGAAAATCAGTATTATAATCTGAATCCAATTATCTGGTTTTCAATATTATTTGTGTCAAGTATTTTTTTCAGCTTTGGCTGATCTATCGACAAGCTTCCTAAACTATGCGTGCGATACCTAAGAGTCAATTCGAACACACGGTCACCAGAAAATTCTTAATATATGAAGTCCATAGCACAATCTACTATTTAGTGCTAAGTGAACTATTTACTCCAAAATAGTTTTGGCTTTACCTGTTCTTGGTACAATATACCAGTGTATAATAATAAACAATAACGAACTCTTTGTTTAATATTTACACCGGTTTAAATCTATTAAAAGGAAATGTGAAATAACGAAAAATACGTATTTTTTGTAAATACAATCCTTATCTGGAATTATTTATAAGTACTATGTTAATTCCTTTATCTAAATAACATTGTAAATGCCTACCACAGGCTTGTCTAAAAATAAATAATTGAATGATATAAATAAAATAAAAGATAACAAAAGCACGTTGAAAAATCTTGTCAATAGCGACACACAACGACAGATTGTTGTGTGTATTAGGTTTATGTTTAAACATTAAATAATTTATACTTTCATTTCTCATTGTAAATATACCTGCCTGCTATCAAACTGCTCTCTATGCCTTCTATTTTAACTAGTAAACCTTATCATCTCTTGATGACTTCTCAATTACCAATAAAGGAACTTCGAATTGTGACTTCTGAAAATTAAGATATTTGCCCTAGAAAGCGTAGTGGAGAAAATAGTAGCTTTAAATTAGTTTCAATCAATCATTCCACCATTTTTGGACGACACGTACAAGACATTTTCCGTAGATATGTTACCGGCCAAACTCGATTTTAGGATAAACTAGTTTCGCCTAGGCCTAACTAGTTCTCCCTACAAGCGATACGATCTAACATAACCCAGTATAACCTAGGCCAAACCAGCGTAACATAATTATATTTCCTATGAATTCTATGCAATTCCGAGATGATGCTGGGAAATACATAAAAAATGATTTTCTGAATGAAGTAAATAAAACGCGTTAATAAACTGCGATTCAAATACTCGACCGCAGCGAAATAATCCTACGGTTAGGGTAGGTGAGTTTGTTTAAATTTTTGTATATATATGTATATAGATTTAATTTAATTTTATCCACTATTATTCCTATATCTACTCATTGACATCCAGAACACCCGATTTTATGATAAACTAGCTTCTGCCCGCAAACTTCGTCCGCTTGATTAACTTTATTAGACATCACCCGTCCCATCACGTCTCGTTATATACCGCCCTGTTCCATCTCAATCTCACTAAAGGAAAGCAATCCAGTCCAATCACATCCCTTAAAGTATAAAAAAGTAACAAATATATCGGAATTTCTCCCTAATCCCACCGGAACACTAATTTTTTTTGGAATAAAAGTAGCCCAAGTGATAATCCAGGGTGTCAGCAAGCTTCATACCAAATTTCACCGAAATCCGTTAAGCCGTTTCTGAGTTCATCGCGCGCAACCGCACAGACAAACAGACAAAAATTCTAAAAATCATTGTTTTGGGTTCTATTACGTTAATATACTCGTAGTCCCCCCATATCGGTTTTTCTCATTTATCTTCCATGTACAGATGTTCCATCGATCGGTTATAAATTTATTATATGTATATAGATAACTGGTTTATCCTATCGGTAATATGAATGATGATGATGGATTATAGATGAACTAGTTAAACCTAGGCGAAATTAGTTTATCCTAAAATCGGGTTTAGCCGGTGACATATATATGATGAATCAATTAAAACTGATCATTTCAGTCTACCCGTAAAACAATAGCGAACTAGAAAGTTTATAGGAAGGTAAAATAAACATATTAATTGTATTTTCTAGCCATATAAACTTCAAAACTCACATCTCTGTGAGTCTGTGATCTCTCTCGGTTGTCTGGAAGAGATTGCTCTTAGCGATAAGACCGCCGATTTTTAGCATTTTAAGTCTTAGTTTGTCAATGACTTATGTTACTATATCAGGTGCTAAATAAAGAGTTTTTATTATTTTTATTTTATTTTTTATTTTTTTCGTATTTATTAGGATCTCCAACAAAGAATACACATTACAAGCTTTGCTATTGTAGTGTTGCCGTTTAAACATTGTATTTCTTCAATTAGAGGAGATCACAACATGCAATAATACTGTACAACAGGAATGAACTATGAAATAACTTATCTATAAACTATCAATATAAAATTAAAATTAAACGACAAAATTGAAAGACAAAATAGGAACCAAAATATTTAAACATGAAAAAATAAACAATATTAAAGAGAAAACAAATATAAATGAACGACTATAAAATTAAACATTGAACTAAATAAACACTCAACATATTATTATTATTATCTCTCCTCTATGTTCTATATCTCCTGTATGTATGTATGTATGTGCTCTTTGTTTTGTTTGATCATCAAAATCATCAAAAAAATGTAAAAGAATGTTTTATTTTTCCGCATACGAGTATATATATCTCGCCATTGAGTCAGTGACCACTTATGGAGCGCAATTGCCTCTTCCTTTCGCGTCCGTCTTGCGTCCCCCAGCACACACGATATTGTACTACGATATATTGTGATTTGAACGCGTGGAATTAGAACGCTAGTACGATCAGCTGATCTCTAATGTGGTTTAGTATCTGCTGTTTGGTTGTCAGTGGTGTATTTTGTAATTATTTTTCCTTCATAAACTATAGCAAAAATGAAAGATGAAATAGCATCACGTGCATATAGACGCAGTAAACAATAGATCGTTAGAAATTGTTTATAAACTAAAATATAATAGAACATTCATTAAAATAAGTTACCTTCTGTCTAATCATTGGTAAGGTGTTTACATAATTTGAAAACCTTGGATATTCCGATATAGAAATACTAATTAATTACCAATAACAATGTATTGTAATCATATATATACATATTTTATCTTGATTGTTTACATTTAGTTGTGAAATAGATGACAAAATTAGATACAGTTACGAAACATGATGAAAATATTATATCTAATGATATTTTTAATCAACGTGATTCCTACACAGTCTCGAATCGTGTGTATATAAATCAAAATTTAATAATAAGTGACGATTTAATGATAATTCTTTGGACAATTACATGCCTATTTCCCGTTCTTCTCTAGTGAAAACCGCTTTCCGAACCGGGTTGTAGAAAAAAAAATGACTGAATCTAAATAATGTTGAACATTTTAATGGATTCAATAAATTATTTTCATTTTTCATTTCATTTATATTTCAAAGGAGTCCCTAGATACAGTAAATTTCCTCTTTAATTAGCTTGCTGACGTACTTTTACTTCAGTTGATTTCAACAACCTTTTCCACACATTCTCTTCTATAGAAGATAATCCTGTATTTCTACGGGAAATGGGTAAGAGTTTTAGTGCAAACAATTTTGAGCCATTCACTCGAACGAAGAAGTCTACTTTTTTTTTACTACCTATACAGTCCTACTGCAGGGTAAAGGCCTGCTTTTTCTTCTTCCACCCTTCTCTATACAAGGCTTTTTTCCACCAGTTGGTATCAAAATGGCCCAAGTCATCTCTCCACCTTCTGCGCGGAAGAAGCCTCTACTATCGAATATTATCTCTAAGTGCCTAAATTATCTTAGTGATGTTATAAAATTTTCGGATGCACAACCGAAGGGCCTTTTATAATTTTGGAACAAAGAAATTAATTGCACAAACCCTATCAAATATACCTAAAAATAATAACATACAAAAGCCTCGACTTCCAAATAAACGATACATTTATTGAACTAATACCTGACAGGTATCGGTTCGTAGATACGAAAAGCAAACTCCATTCATAGATACAAGAAACCCTGAGTCTCACGTTCAATGGCAAGGCGACATTGAGGTAAATTGGTGGCACGTGGGACGGACAGAAATACCTGCAGTAACTGGCAGAATGACGCGCGTTTACTTCATCAGGTCGGTTCCTGAAACCCTACCCGTGCAAATTGGATAATTCTGTTGCTATTTGCGGATGATCGTGTTCTTTGAGTACCGATTCTTGTTACGCCTAATGGATGACTTCATTTTTCCTTTACCGAGAAATTGTTTGAATTCGTTTAAGTAGTTTTTCTAAGGGATGAGTAAGTCTTAATATTACATTGTCCTAATTATGGTATGTGATGTCTTTATGAGATTATTCTTCTTCACCTTCTTGTTTCCAATTATTATAGGGTGGCCGTCGGATTGAATTATTCGGTTTTACGATGATAAATTAACGTTAAATAAAACGATCACTTACTAAATACCCTTCTACCACCTTCGATGCCGTGATTGATTGTGAAGGTACAACAATATTTGTGAGATGTGCTTTGGGTTTGGGTGTCATTTTCTTCTTCATCATCATCATCAGCCCGTTGCAGTCCACTGCTGAACATAGACCTCTCCCAAAGTATGCCACAGAGTCCGTATGCTGCTTGCTACCTATTATTCAGCCCAGTTACCGTATAATTTTCATTCAAAGGTTGACGACCGGAAGTAAAGTAATGTACACAATAAGTGATCTCGTGATCAGCTGCCGTCAGGTAGTCAGTGTCAAAGTTATAGCTTTCATAGCATACCATAGTCACATGAAAATAAATTACTGCGTTATTTTATAGAGGCATGGCAAATTACGATGCAGCTGATAATAAACGGAGTGCAATTTAAATAGAGCTACCAGGATTTACAGTTTGACCGGCCTAATTAGATGAAGAATGAATCCAAATGCGACAGATTTGACAGCCTTCGTAGCGCAGTTGGGGTGATCCCCGCACTGAATCAAATATTTGTGTGATCTACAGGTATTTGTTTCAAGGTGTTTGTGAGACCGAATAGTCACTCGTTGATTTGATTGATTGATTTCTGATCCCCACGATACAACACTTATTTGATCTTAGTGTGGGGTCACTATGTATGTGACTGTTGGGTGTATTTATTTATTCGCATGTACTATGACGGATTTTCGACCATCGTGTAAAATAGTTACTATCGAAGCGGATTCTAAAATACTACCAACTTTTGCGTGTCCACCATATTATTTTATATTTACTTATTATGTAGCATTATTACTACATTATATTTATAATTTATCTCTTTACTTAGTATCAGTGGGAGTTTCCACAAACATGGGTTGATGTTATAAATTAATGTTTACTAACAAAAGGTGGTAAGCCTTTTATTGAAGGCTTGTTGTTCAACCCTAAAGACTGCTACTCCGATAAGATTAGTTATTTGTTTAGAGGTAAACGTAGTTTCTGTTTGTCGTGGATTAACTTATAGGCGCCGTCAGTTACGTGATGTCTGTCAATTATTTTGTTAAATTTGACAATAGCAATAACATTAATTTCGATTAAATTAGGTTGAAAGTCCACCAACCCGCACTAGGCCAGCTTGGTGGACTATATGGCCTAGCCCCTTTCAATGGTACTATCGGTTGTAGAGGACACCCCTGCTTGTAGTGGGACATATATGTGCTGATACAGCAACATATACCTGCCCTGCTTAACTACTTCTTTACAAAATACAACAATTCCGATTGTCCACAGGTGGTAGGTTACGCTCTAGTGGTGGCCACATTTGCCCTACAAGCGCCAGTACGTTGGGCGGCCGCGCGGCTTCATGGAGCACCTCGACTGCTTCTCGCTGACGTGTACCACCTCATCTCCTTCGTCGCTACCGTCAACGTGTGGAGGGGTGTGTGGGGCCTGCTTGATTTATACTTCTTTCCTGGTGAGTGTTAAACCACAACTACAAATAAATTATCCAATCCAATCCATCAGCCAAAGGAAGTCCACTGCTGAACATAGGCCTCTCCCAATGATTTCTGACCTGTTGGAGGCAGCCTGTACCCAGCGACGTCCCGCGGCCTTTACCAGGTCGTCTGACCACTTAGTGGGTAGACGTCCCACGCTGCTCTTTAAATTGTCAAATAAATTAACTTGACTTAAATCCGAAAATACGAGATAGGCAGAGTCCTTGCGGTCTTTCAATAACTCGGACCCGACATTCGTTTCGGGGAACCAGCCGCAGCCTCTCGCTTCAATGCTATTGTTAATTTTACTGCGCCAAAGAGGTTGCTAACTAGACGGGATTTTGTTCGGAAAATTACGACGATCATGATCGATCAGCGCCCGAGACTACCGAGTGGTAACTATCTCACAAAAATCTGACATGGAATTATCATCAAGTTTATTTTAGTTAGCCAGAATCCACGGTAACCCTACATTAATGTAATCACTTAACTTGAATCTTTGTTTACTAGCCAGACAAGAAAAACTTTAAGAAAACTACAAATGCCAGCTAATTCATCTCATTGTCCACAGAAACCCCGAAGCTCAGCAACTGGTGCTCCCACATGATAAGCCTCGCCCTGCTCATCCTCCTGAACTGCTCCAACTCGATCCTGGTGCGAGGAGTGTACATCGATGCCGAGGAACCCGCCGGGGAGTGTGTCGTCTTCCCCTGCCATTACCTCAGACTATTCTTCCACAAAGAACGAACCAAAAAGCGCCACAGACGAGCCCTGCAAGCCGCTGCAGCCGCTTCAAGAAAACCCGAAGACGCCAGCTTACCCCTACAGATTCCTGAAGAGAAGGTGTAGCTGAAATCAAACGCTGCAAGCGGAAGGCAGCGTAGAGTGGCTATTAGTGCTATGATATTGACTGGAGTTACACGATTGACACATTATGGTCGTATGTGCTTTTAAGTACTGTTCGTTGGAACTCAGTATTTTTAAACGAATCTTAATTTCTATCCGTTTCTGAATGATTATTTCCTGTTGTTCGAGCAAGGCAAAGCCTGGATTGTAAAATTATGCACGGTATGCTGTTGAAATAAGAGTAAGCGTTTTGATAAGAAATGTCATAACTACCTTTCGCGGACTATTATCATTTTGTCAATATCATCTTGTCAGTGAATATTCGGGCACTTTTTATGTATATTCTTATCTTAATGTTTTCCGAATTATATTAAGCACAAATGTTTATCTGTATTCTTTGCTAGTATAAATATAATATACAACATAATTAAGTATTGTTTGCTAATGTTGCTAGTCTGCAGAAAGCCTTAATTGTTGATCTGTAAAGTATATTGTAAGTCAACGTCAATTTAATCGAACATTAGGGACATGCCACACTGAAAGTCGGGCTGCTGTCGGTATAATCTGGACCCAAATATCAATTCCTAGATATGGAAATACATAAGGTAATTTTTCGAAAGTTGTCAACATTCGCAACACATCAATGTCTCCGGATGAATCGGCACTGTCGCGAAAGTGTGGCTTGTTCATTAGAGTAGAAATTAGGTAGGATAAACGCTACAGTTTTAATCCAGTTTAAAATTATAAATGGCCTGACCTAGAATAAGACGCATACTTCACAAAAAAATAATATTCTACTTACATATATAAAATAAGGTCACAACATTAGTGGTGACAATGTTCCAATTTTTTACCATATTTTCAAAACATGTAATAAATTTGAATAACTCCAGTGATTACCAATCTTTATAAAATCTAATACTATTCCGAAATCTCAAACTGACGCGCGCAAGTTCTCAACATTGTTGCTCTTTGTTTTGGGCAGGCGTTACGCTTAACATCAGGACGCGATCTGCTCGTCTCGATCGCTAAAATAATAATATGATTAGCAGCGAATTATACATATTTTTCCATAGGCAGGTAATATAAACTAGGTAATAACTGTAGCGTCTAACCTATATATATGTAAATAAGTGTTATCTGTAGTAATAAGTCGGAGAACTGTCAAAATGCCGCTGCCCCGCGGGCGGTTCATAATAAACGGATTTATTGCTAACTTATCAATTGTTTTATTAATAACTTATTGAATTAAACTGTTACAAAGATGTTGAATGATCGCCGTCCTTAAGAAAACAACCTAGCCTGTGGTGTGATAGTGTACAATTTGTAGCTCCTGTCTAGACCCAGGTTGTAAATCGTCTTTTTTTTATTCACTTACCTTTTTACGCTGATGAAATATAATAAATAATAAATAATAAATAAATACACCCAACAGTCACATACATAGTTCTGACCCCACATTAAGATCAATTAAGTCTTGCGTCGTGGGTAACAGATACTACGAGAGACTTTTTGGCTCACAAGCACCCAGACCCAACACAAATATTTGTGAACCACACAAACATTTATGTTGGTGCGGGGATCGAACCCGCGGCCTCTCGTTTCACAGTCGGCGTCTAACCAACTACGCCACGGAGGTTGTCGATATGTATCCTTATTAGATAAGGATTTTTACTTGGAATTTTCCAAATAGTCTCCTGCTATCGACTGACCTCTCGAGCTATCATTCAATACCGGCTAATTAGGTCTCAGAAATGTTTTATTAATGTAGTAAAAGAATATGAGAATTTATTAGTAAAACAACCTGGAGAAGTCGCTGCATGCAGTCGGATTTTAAAGTATCTAGAAGATGCCTATGTCCAGTATTGTATTTTCAATGGCTAAAATAGTGTTTACTATGAAGAGTTTTTTCAAAAGCAAAACTACCTTTGCTCTAAGTCTAGATGGAGGAGGCTGAAGTACGAAGTTTAAATATGAAGGTGCTTTGCAAGTGAGATTAAACCCAAACAGGTTGAATTATTGATGAAATCGTAGGCTATAGGGCTTGGAATCGTCGTGATAGTCAAATTATCAAGACACATCTAATGAGTTGCATTGCCTACAATTCGCATTCATAACAAACCGATATAAAAATCGTTCATACGTAGGTGAAATAAACTAACATTGTAAGAGTAATGAACGAGATAGTAAATTATTGCATTAATTCTATATAACAATCAGTTAATTGAATATAAATAAACATTGGGGGTAAGTGGAAGAAAACCAAAGGTCCTTGCCCTAAGAATCGAGCAAATGTAACACAATGTAAATGTAACCTTATTTCTGGTTATTAAAGTATGAAATGCAGCTGCTAATAAATAAAGGATATCATTGTATATTCATTAAAACGTATAATGGAGATAGCATTATCATTGAGTTACGCATTTCTTGTCATAATTCACCATTAGCCTGGCTACTAAGTGTGATATCGCTTTGAAGCTTTTGGCTATTTATAGGGCAGGAGATAAATAATTGTAGTAAATTTTAATTGCAATTATTAGCAATAAATTTGACGCTTCGGAACTTGTTTAACCCTAACCGATAATTAGTTTAAATAACATACAAAGATTGAGCTATTAAAGTTTGAAAAGCTCCAACTGGTGCTAAAATATTTAGCCTCCAATCTTATTTTCAAATCACAGCCTATTTTTCTATATTTCACAGATAGACGAAAACCCAAGAAAGAAAATCTCCTGTGACCGTTGAAAAGTTGAGCACGGTGAAACAAAATGAATTAATATTACAGTTTTGTTGAATGAAAATAGGATTGTGACATGATAATTTATACAAAGTTGCAGGAAGTCACTGGATGCAGGCCGCTTCCAACAAGTCGATGTGGTAAACCTTGGGGGATACCTACGTTCAGCAGTGGACCTCCTGTGGCTAAAGCGATGACGATGATGATACAAAGATTTATTCGAAGTGTAAATAGGTATATCTTTAAGTACCAATTAAAACTTATGAAAACTCAAAGAAATATAAAAATAAATATTTTATTTTAAACGTATAAATAGATCTAACATTAGAGACTTACGACCTAGAAACGCACTTCGAAGTCGGTGTACGCTTTCTTCGCGAGGTACTCCCAGTTGTTGAGATCACACTTCTCGATCTGACATCCCGGCGAGCCCGTTTTGCTTAACCACTCAATCCTGGAAACATACGAGAGATTATTAGGTGTGTATTTTTATATGTCTTGTTCAATTTTGAGCAGAAGGAAATTATATTTCTCAGTAGCGCACAATGCCAACTCGTTAGGGTTGGATCAATACTTTTTGCACAAGTTCGGTCGCCCATGAACATTTACGGCCCATGGATGTTAAGGCCCATTCCTAATGTACTCCAAATTAACTACAGTCTAGCTCCACCGCTATAATCTCTGAATGATAAACGCAAATAATAAAATAACAAAGCACAATATGATGCGAACGTGAATGGTATTGGTCGAGGACGACGCAGGCATAACAACATGCGTCAAATTGAGGATATATTAATAAAGGGCCAAATAAAGAGTACTCGTAACCAATCGACTTAATGACGATAAAAAATAGATTTGTGTATCGAAACACTTGATGCTTTATAATATTTGCTTACCCTATAAAAACGGTGGTAGAAGCGAGATATTATGAATCGTCGGCTGTGAAACGAGAGGCCACGGGTTCGATCCATGCTTCAAAACAAATGTTTGTGTGAACCACAAGTATTTGTTTCGAGTCTGGGTGTTTGTGACACCGTAGTACCTGATACCCACGATACAAGACTCGATCTTAGTGTAGTGTCAGGACTATGTATGTGACTGTTGGGCGTATTTATTTATAATTATTATTTATTTCTGCAGTTTTCATGAATCGGTCTGTATTCTCAACAGACGATGCAAATATGTACATATGTAAACGTAAATTATATGTATATCGTTTTTGGCATCAGATTATGACAAATCAACATTGCGGAATTTGGATGCGATCCAACTTATTAATGACATGGAGACGCAGTTCCGAATTTTTATAATTAATACGCGATGAGACTATATCAGTCACCTGATAATGACATAATAATATCATTGCCAATTTTTATTTATGTAGTAGGCTTAGGTAAATTATTACAGCCCAATATTATCTCTGTTGTACAGTAGACTTTTCCTCAATACAAAATATCTTTATTGCACACCACATGTTATAAAGAAGTTACAATTTTATAAGTATGCACAATGTTTCTGGTATTTAAATATAAGGCTTGATGATGAGGTTAAAAAAATGTGAATCATGTTAGCATGGATAAAGCGTTAAACCATATTCTCTTAAAAAAGGAGTTTATAGGTTTTTAAGGTTTCGGTAACCTAGCAAGTAATGGCAGGGACTTCTACCTATCTAAAACTCCTGCCAACTTTACCTTTAAAGGGGACGAATTTTGAATTAGCATACTCTCCACAAACTTAGATAACAGTTTAAACATACTAACATCGGATCCAATTGAGCTTTAAGTCCCTGAATCTTTCCAACAATGGTGCCTTTCTTCGAGTTCTTCACCCATCCGCATATGCCAAGCGTCTCGGCCATCTCCTTGCAGTACTTAGTGAAGAATAAACCTGAAAAACAAACCAGCATCTAAGAAGGTAGGAAGTCTAGTTCGCAGTCCCCACGTGACACGATGTGATTTTTAGTTCATCGCTGTCATCTTAACAATATTTACCACACATTTATCACTTATACACGACATATTTATTTTCTGTATTGTATTGTATTAAATCAGTAGGAGAGGCCTATGTTCAGCAGTGGACTTGCTTTGGCTGATGGATGATGATGATGATGATTGTATCAGTACATATACGTCCCACTCTACAATACTCTACAATCGAGAGTACGATTGAAAGTGGTTAGGCCATATAGTCCACCACGCTGGCCTAGTGCGGGTTGGCGAACTGTACATGCCATAGAAATTATTACAAATCGCTATGGTATGATTTCCTCACGATGTTTTCCTTCACCGTTATAGTGCGTGGTGATTGACTATCAATACACACATGACTTCGAAAAGTCAGAGGTGTGCCCTGGGATTTGAACCCGCGACCACCGTGAAGATGTAGGCAGCCGCGTCTGGTCCGTTACCAACAGGCCACCACGCACTTATTTATTTACCGTATTACAATAAAATTTATCAAGATGACTGCTCTAACCTCTTCTTGTTACCAACCAACCTGTAATCCATTGTAACATCTTACACATATTAATGAAATAAAAATGTGGAAAAACACAGAAAAATGGCGTTATAACATTTCCACGAACATAATGTCTTATATCATGAGTATTACAAATAAGATAGTACAAACACGTCAGACAGGTAAGCTTAAAAAATATGTGCACAATTATGAACATAATCTTGTTGATACGAGCATCAAGTTAATTCTTTTTATGATGGTTGTCATTAACAATTTATTTACCGGATGTGTCTAGAAACTGTTTAGGTATACATAACTTAAACAGTTTCTGTGACCGGTTGGAGGCAGCCTGCTTTATGACATTGCGATTCTCAAATTACAAATGCCACAATTGAGTGCAGAATTATCCTCATTTTCCTTCTACTGTTTTTTATCGCTTAGGTCCAGAAAATAAGGAAAGAGCTCATTTGATTGCAATGGATAACCGCAGCCCATGAACATACACTATTCTTAGATTTTTGTTGGCTATTTGAAATGGAAGGGGAGAGGAAAGAAGAGGAAAGCACAGAAGAGGTATTAGGCCTCCGAAAATTGCTCTCAATGACGGAAACCAGAAAGTACAGCAAAGCTTTGGCTTAACGACAATGGTCCCTTCCCGGTCGAGCCATTGTAATTCTACTCCTACGGTTAAAAACTGGGACACTGTGGACCTATGGATAACGTCAAATGCTCGTTGTCGATCTCCATACGGTGGAGAAGGGGTGAATTGTTGATTTATTATATAGAGTAATAAAGTTTACTAATATTTTTTTAATTTAGTTTATGGACTAAAAGAAAGTTTGCAAATCATCATTTTTCTTTTTGAATGAGATTGGTAAAGGGTTCTACATTATCGATTTTAAAGGCCGGCCATTCAACTACAGTCTTGGTAGCAGTGATCATTTAATATCAGGGGATGTCAGATTTACTCCATGATATGCCAAAAATATAGGTAACATCCAGATACTACAAGGCCTTAGAGTATATGACGTTCTAGTAGAACTCAACATCAGAAGCTGGAGATCAGAAGTCACTTGTTACCATTTGGAAATATCCATCACAACTATTTTTTTACCATCCTTTGTATTTAATAACAATGAAATATTACTTTGGATAGTGGATCGCAGTAGGTCGCTGGGTGCAAGATGAACTCAATACTTCGCACTGAAAACCTGTGGGGATAGTAGTTGAACATTGGATTGCTATTATTTAATATTAAGATTAAGGTAATAATTAAATTGAATTGTTAGGGCATTTTACGATTTCTACTTTCTGCGTACAATACCCTTGATTAGCATTTCTCAAACATGAGCCGCAACCCATTGGTGGGCGCTAGCGAATATGAAGTGGGTCCTGAACAGAAATAGATTAGAGTCCTTTTCCAATTACCTCATACCTATCTAAATGAGGCAGGATTTTCGGCTATGATCAGCATTAAAACTAAATAGGTACCGAAATTAATTGAATGAATCAAACTTACTGCGACTAAAAACAACTATAATTGAACTTGATGCTAAATATGTAATGACCAAAAATGTTGTTCTCCAAAGGTTTTATTCCCCCTTTACGACCAAAAGGTGAGCAGCGAATTTGGCAGGTTTTGTTAAGTAGGTTGGAGCCTAGTCAACTTTGCGAACCACAGCTCTAGTTATTAATTAGTTTAGTCACAGGAAGACGCTGAATACAGTATACTTCTAACAGGGCACTCAAGTAAATTTATAGGTTCGAAAATATTTAAGACCGATGATGAAGTCCGAAACGATGCAGACAAAAAGACCAGCCATTGCAGAGTTAAATCGATAGATTGAATCGACGGCTAATCCAAACTAATCACTCATGCCTGTTATAAATAGCCGGCCCGCTGCATTTAGGTCGATGTCAATATGCTTTTGGATGCGAAACGAGCCATAACAAACTGACAAACTGTGGTTTGCACTCATAAATTGCCTTGCAAATCAAAATACTCGTAAATATGCTGTTAACGGCTTTTTGGGAAATAATTTTGGATTTTATGACGCGTTCTTGGCTGTTTGGTATAACGCCTTTAATTTATAGGAAGAAACATATTGCTTATGCGTCCCTTTATATTCCTTTTTTTTGTTTCTTTGCAATTTTTTTTTATTATTTCGGTTGATGCTGTTTTACAAAATTAATTTTGCCCCTATAAAAGAACCTACATTAGATTTGAAAATAAATTTGAATCGTTTTTTTAAAGTAGCGTGTAATTTTAGAAATCTTGCGTGGCATATTTAACTTACTTTACCTTTTTAATCTAAATTTATTGTAGAAAAGACTAACTAAAAACTGTAGTTAAGGAAAATCCTTATATTTCCACGACGTTGAGGTAAAAAAATTAAATAATATTATTGTTTTAAAAAGCACATAACACGATAGTATGAAATAACATAGGTAATGACAATGAGGTAATTTAATATTAATAGAATTGCTTGTTTGCAAAAAATAATGCCCTTATCATAATTCATATATAAATACACATTTGTATAAGAATAAAATAGGAAACAGATAACATGTTAAACACAAAAATATTCCAAAGATATAAATTAAAATCTTTTCGTCCACAAAATATTAAAAGGATTAAATAGGTAAGTAACAACTAAGCCTTCTCTTTGCACAACCATAATACTTTTAAAACCTTTTATAAATAATAGATAAGATATCACACATTAACATATGCTATTTTAGGTATAATTGCCTATGAAATTTTTCCTTAAACTAACCTTGGACATGTCCAAAGACTTCGAACTCTACCATAGCCAACACATTAGGATCTTCGATACCCATCACTGCACTCCAAAATTGAATCGCACAACGAAACTTTTTGGTGTGATTAAAGTAGCCGAACTGGCAAAGATGCGCTCCGCCCGCCCTACTTATCCGATGTATCTACACAGATTATATTCATCTATTTACACTCTGAGATGATCGTAAATAAAACCGATGTGGAATCGATATTTATTGCTGTACATTTGGTTGTTTATCTGTTATTATAACATCGTATTTATTTTTTTATTTTTTTGCTTGTGCTCTTTCTTTAGTTTTACGCCACTTGGAGAATAATATATAATTTTTACTTGGTACTGCATACCAGGTACCAGCAGAATTACCAGCGCTCTGCTCCTCGGAGCATTGCATATTGCTGAGCTGGGGCCTGATTGCGGCTACAATATGTAACATAAGTTTTTATCTGCAATTATTATTAATGCTTTGCCGGTAACGGTGAGACGGGCCAAATCTCTGTCCATCTTTAAAAGATTGGTCAAAGATTATTATCATCAGCTTCTATGAAGACATTGTCCAGTTGTTCACATTTTCCTGTGTACATTGTTATTCATTTATATTGCCTTTTTATATATGTTTATATATATTTATGTAGGTATATTTTTTTTTTTTTGCACATATGTGTATATTGTATGTATATATATATATATATATATATGTATAATGGTTATGTATGTATGTATGTATGTGTATTCATATATATTAATAGCTCTATGTAAAAATATTCGTGCACCTGAAACTGCCCCAACTTTCGTTTTTGCTAGCTTATCCATCCCATGGTTGTCTGGCAGAAATTGCTTTGAGCAATAAGACCGCCATTTGTACATATTTTTTTTTGTAATTTTTTCCACTTTTTATGTATTTGGTGTACAATAAAGTGTTAAATAAATAATGTTGATGTAACTCTTTAAGTTTGTTTTTGTGTTTTATTGTAGCCAAAATAAACGTTTTATCTATCTATCTATCTATCTATTTTACTATCAACATCCGTAAGTAAACATTCGTATATTTGTAGGCAGAGACAGCAGCAATTCAACTAGAAGTCCCCAGAACGTGTTTCCGCCGCGACTAACAAGATGTGATACGAAGCTACATTATTGCTATAAGGTATAAAACATACATTCAAGTCCCGAACAATTGATATAACATTTTGTAATCTAACACAATGTGGATTATTCGAATTGGGCTTCGATCTAGGCTCTTGCGGTTTTAAGCCTTTACATGCAACCACTACACAAATGAAACAGCTTATGAAAAATGAAAATAAAACATATTTATTTCAATAACTGAATTATACACACAGTGAAACAGTATTTGGAGTTTAATTTTATTCATATAATATCAACTACCTAAATAAACCCATAATTAATGACCGGATATTGAGTTCTAAGGATTAAAATAAATTAGGCCCGAATCCATACGCCATCGCGCAATGTAGATAGATACATTCAAAGGAGATACATTTCTCCACAAGACTGTCGAAGATTTCACCTTGCAATGGTAATATAATAAAATTAACTTTACAGGCACAAGTTGTTTTCAAAACTGAGATGTATAATATGACCTGCAGGCATACTCTGAACACTCGATTTATCTTTTTGTTACATGTGGATCGAAAACTATTCATTTCGGTAATTACTATCGAACGCCAATCGCACACAATTTTTTTTATTTCAATTAATTCTTCAATTCTCTTCAATTTCTCATTAATTAATTCTATGGTTCGAGACTTATATTGGAGACATAAGTTCTATGTGATAGATCCAAGTTGTAACTTATCATTACATCAGACACGTGGAGGCCTTAAAAGTGGTAGAGCCACGCTGTTATCAGTGATGACTCAGCATGAATGGCAGGCAGGCTTATCCGGGGTGGTATCACTGTCTCACAGGAAATCGACGTGATCCGACAGCTTCGCTGTCGCGTTTCGTTCGGTGAGTGAGAATTCCTGGTGTCCAATAACCCTTTCCTCTTCCCATCCTTTTTCCTTCCCGCTCCCCTCTTGATTGGGCCGGCAACACATTCATGATCTAGCGTTGTGGACGTTCATGGGCGGCAGTGACCTGTTTGTTCATTTGCCGGACCTATGCAATAAAAAAAAACATGTCCGGAGATAAAATTTGAAGCAAACTGGTCTTAATTTAAATAAAAGTTATTATTATTAAAATAGCATTCTCATAATTTTACCATAAAGTTTCATGTCGTTGAGCTTTTCTGGCTCAGCAAAGTCACTGCCCCGCACCCAGTAGTACCCAAGTCCATAGCCGCCTACATGGGGCCGAGAATGACAAGGGTTGATATACTTTTGCCTTTGGACAAATTTTTGCCGGGGTCCTTAATGGCTCTACTTCTAACGTAAAGAACCCTAGATTACAGAAAAGTGGAATACGTGTGTCGGCTAACTATTCCGCAAAACAACAATTAGGTTCTTATCCTAGTACCACCTAACATTCTATTTTCTTCAAAATCCTTCATCTACCTAAATCTCACTCATCTATAGTTTTTTTTTGTCAGCCCCTATACGTCCCACTGCTGGGCACGGGCCTACTCTACAATCGAGAGAATCGATTGAGAGTGGTTAGGCCATATAGTCCACCACGCTGGCCTAGTGCGGGTTGGCGGACTTACATACCGTAGAAATTCTTTAAAATCGCTACGGTATGCAGGTTTCCTCACGATGTTTTCCGTCGCCGTTAAAGTACCGTATATCTATAGTAACATGCGTTTATTGCGCCTCGGTACTAAGCACTTTTCGCCCGTCTACATCTCCTGCCCCCTTAATGCTATTGAAGGAAGCATATTGGTGTTGTTTGTTGATTGGCGTAAAATTTATGTTAGGGACCCAGCCTGGCCGTAACAACGGCGCGGAGCGGACGTCCCTGTTCACTGGGTGAGGATTCCCCAGAACCCCTCTATAAAGCAATAGAGAGAAAAACTTTAGTCTTTAGATGCTATTTGCGTCGAAGATCACTTCTCAACGGTCTATCAGGTGAGTTGACTGCTTGTTTTTCACAAAATATTTTGTGTATTTCTTTTATTGGCAGCAAAGTGACCGCATTGACACCTGGTGGTAACGGCTCAAGTAAAGTGTCTATCGGCGTGAAACATTACAACTGTTGTATCTAGCTGGTCTTATTATATTTTTTCTTGACCGTATTTTGTTTATCCTGTCCGCAGCGCCATGTTGTATCTTGATAATATGCTGTTTAAGCTTGGGTTTATATCAAACACAGAAGTTTCGAATTAAACATACATACATACATAAACACACGCCTTTTTCCCAGAAGGGTTAGGCAGAGGTGCTACCAGAACACCCACGTTTCGCCTTGTATATTCCGTCGCACGATGTGATAGGGGGCGAGCCTATCGCCATATCGGGCACAAATTCCTGACTCCGGGCTGATAATGAATAGAAAAATCCAATATCACTTTGCCCGACCCGGGATTCGAACCCGAGACCTCAGCTTTGCAATCGTACCGTAGTACCACTACGCCACCGAGGCAGTCGAATTAAACAGGTTCTATCAGCCATCTTGCATACAGTCTAGTACTGTGATGTGTATATTCTCTATCATAATTTTATACTAATAGGGATGTCCCAACATGCAACAACTGTCTTTCACTGGTCTATACAATTACACTGGCTTATTCGAAAGTAGATATACAAGTTGATCTCGGAACGCGACACATATACGTATGGTCACTATGGTGAATTTCATAGGTATAAACTATAAATACAGGTGCGTACGTTGGTCTCCCCGGCCAATACGAATATATTGGGCCTCCATCACCAAAAATTGGGCCTCCGACTATTGGTTTTCTGCGAAGCATTGCCACCACCCCGGCTGAGCCGCCCCATTCGTAGATACTGTAGTTTTAGCTACAGTGTTAATATTCATAGTAAATAAATAAACAGCGTTGCTTTAGCACTTAAAAATTTACATACATACATAAACACACGCCTTTTTCCCAGAAGGGGTAGGCAGAGGTGCTACCAGAACACCCACGTTTCGCCTTGTATATTCCGTTCCACGATGTGATAGGGGGCGAGCCTATCGCCATATCGGGCACAAATTCCTGACTCCGGGCTGATAATGAATAGAAAAATCCAACATCACTGCCTGACTTGGGATTCGAACCCGAGACCTCAGCTTTGCAATCATACCGTAGTACCACTACGCCACCGAGGCAGTCTTGAACTTAAAAATGTATTTTGTTTATGTGTATAAAATCCTCATAAGCATTGCAGAATAATAAAATTATATTGTAATAAAAAAGTGGAATAACATCGACGAATGACTGGCACTAAACTGAATGCTACCAGTGGGATATTGATACAGGTTGTTAAACCAGTGTCCTCTAATGCCTGAATCGATACGACGCTCCTGGTATTTAGAGTCCAATTATAGTTATCTTCAATTCAACAATTACTTGAAAACAACTACAAAACATACCAGCAAAAGGGTAGGGATCAACATATTTGCTTATTTAACGCAAAAATGCCTACCAAATAATGACGATAAATTTTCAATACCTGTATTTAATCATTTACATTATTGAGCAATTAAACAGGATCAACATTAATAAACAATTTTCTGTTTTAATCGCACCGATGTGCCAAAGAAAATGTAATAAAGTTCCCATTTCTAATTTACTCCAATATTATGGTTCTAAAACACATTGAAATAAAACAACAACGACCGGTGAAGAAGGAAGCTGCCCCCTCCAAGAGCCAGGGCCGGGGGCTCGGAGTGGACGGTTCCGCCGACACAACAATTACAATTAGATGATTGACCACTGATTGCACAGTTTCCTAATCAACCGCTCGGTGTCGTCATCGCGAATGTGGGTTAATATTTATTAATTCAACCAACATATAAATCAATCGATGCGTTAAAAATATTTTAATCGACATTTTGTATTGCCTGTAAGAAAATATTTGTCTGGTTTATAATCTATGATGCTTTCGATACTAAGACTCGAAGGCGTAAGATTTCAAACCAAGTTTTTTTTATGATTTCTGGATTACTATGCTGTTTTGTTTGTTAACTACATAGGTATTTGTTTATGAAGCTTACGGTTTAAAATATTTCTCAGGCATAATAATGAGTTTTTTATTACCTAAAGTGGAATCGACTGTAATTAGGCGCCTGAAATTACATTAATTTCGTGCATTATGGATATTGCTATTTTAAATTAACAGGAGTTGGTTAAGTACAATAATAAGTACGAAAGGTAATTTAATCATCATTAAAAATATTTTATATTACTGACAATTCACAAACATTTGTAAAATAAGTATTTCACTACGTATAATAACAAATTGATGAACGAAACTTAACAAGTAGAAAAAAATAGTTAATAAACAACTTAAACTTAGTGTTAATAAGTGGCAATTGTAACTAGTCAATAAGTAATTATTTTGTATATCGTTCGTATATACGTGAATTTAATTAAGGCTCAATGATTTTAATTTCTTATTTGATCAATCAATACGTCTTTGACATTAAAGTGAACTATTTGAGGTATGTGTATCCGAATGTATTTCCGCTGTCAATGATCAAAAAATTAAATGCCATCAGGATTCAAGAGTGCTCTATTCATAGTTGGATAAAGTATATTTTCGAACATTACATTAGCATGCCAAAATTGCCTTTAAATGAAGTGAAGTTTAAACATTCGTGAATTTTTAGTTGCGAATTGCGATACCTAATTAATGTGACAACGAAAACGATTAGTTTTATCGGAAAGTGGTGCCTCTTGAGGTCGTAAATTATTTGTAAGTCATAAAAATAATAATAAGATTTTGCGCCGATATTATTAAACATTTAGTGAATTTACCACATAAATATTAACAGAAATCTTTAAGGATCCTTACTGATTGTATCGTTAAAATGTCCGAGTGTAATAGCGGAGATTTGAAGCTGGATGCTGCAGTGAACAGTTGGTTAAAACATGACAAGGTATGTGTGTTTTCGATTCGTAATTTTCCATAATCGCCTGGCCTTGACATTGGCAGGTAAAAGCCGGTCTTTTCGTGCATTCAACCGTATTTCAATAAAAAAATTATATTTATGAAAGGAATGCAGTATTTTACTATCGGTACATACAATTTCTTAGAAGGCTAATTAAAGAGTACTTGTTACCAAGGATGTTTGTATGGTAATCTTAGAGAAAGTTAAAGGAGTGAAAGATAGATGTGCCCCCAATTATGCTCTATAGTGTTTGCCTATCCTAACAGGAGCCCTAGTTTATGTTCATATACATGTGTATGTACTGTAAATATCTTGGAGAGGTCATATCACTCAGCAGATGTGTGGGTTGTGTCAAATTAATTTAATGCCCATTTGTGTATGCACTGGAAGTATTTATCATTACACTGAGCATAACTTATTGAATATTTCCTATTTGCTATTATTGATTTTGGAAAAAAAGTGTCATATTTTTTTATTATAGTTTCGAAATAAAGAGTACTTTACAAAGATATTATGTTACATATCGCTATTTTTTTAATTTTAAAAAATTACAATTTATTATTTTTCTAATAAAGGATGTAATTTTTGCAAATGCCTGCTGTCAAAATGGTATTCATATCTATTCACTACAAAAATATGTAATAAAATGAAATCACAAACAAAACCCCATTTAATCATTATATCACAACAGAATCCAACAACCCGTCAAGAAGTGTTAGACGACATTGCCAACTCAAGATGGGAGAAATTGAAGAAGGTAATGTTGCACCGACAGAAGTTCGGCACAGCTGGTCTCCGAGGCTGTATGGGTGCTGGATACAAGTGTATGAATGATGTAGTTGTTCTTCAGACTGCCCAGGTACAGTATTAAACTGATACAGCCAAATGTTGCCAAAAGAGAGATATTTTCAACACATCAGCTGCAGTGCCAATGGATTAACCTCCTATGCAGCACAGGTGTATTGACTACCAAAATAAAAAATAACTCTCTTGGCTTGAGATAGCAGCTTTCAAACCATGCTCAAAGAGGCACTGTGTATACACCATAGTCTTATGTGTTAATATCATTTATATTCATGACCTTGCTAATAACACCATTATAATTTTGACCTAAAGTGTTGTTTTGGCTTGAAATATTTCCCCTTCTCCTTGTCAGCCACAAGAAGTCCACTGAATATATGCCTCCCCCATGGATCGCCACATAGACCTGTTGGAAGTGGCCTGCAACTTTAATCCAATCAATCCAATCCATCAGCCAAAGGAAGTCCACTGCTGAACATAGGCCTCTCCTAATGATTTCCACAGTGACCTGTTGGAGGCAGCCTGCATTCCTGCAACTTTAACCTTGAAATATTTAATTAGCTTAATAAACTGAAATGTATAGTGCCATCACATATTACAACAAAAGTGCCCTGGAACATATTAAAAAAAACAGAAATGGATGTTTTCTATTGTAGAGTTGTAAAAATTCAAGCCTGGAAAACCTTCTTTCAAGAGATTGCCATGGTTAATTGTGCTTTAACTTGTTGAACTAGTCTTCTAGAAATTTCTCATCAATGCCTGTATTTCAGGGTCTCTGTTCATACATTCAGAAGGTTTGCAGTCAAACTCCACTGCATAATGGTGTTGTGATTGGTTATGATGGAAGGCATCATAGCAAGAGGTAAGTTATAGCTCACATAAATTGGTAGATTATTTGGTAAATGGCTTAGAGAATAATACAGAAAAAAACTATAGTAATTTTTCCCTTATAAGTACCAATGTAACTTTGATTTAAAGTTTATTATGAAATATTGCTCTAGTCTGTCTACTATAAATATTTATGGGCTATAAACTCAGCTCCATATACTTCAATAAAGTCAGTACAAAGAAACGATCAATAGGTTTTTTCCATGTTTCAACACTTTTTCGACATTCAATAACAAAGTCAGGTTATACAATGAAGACGACCTTGTAAGGGTTTTTACGTATCTCAGTCGTTTAACTTTCGACTGCATATTGGCATTTCATAGCTTTAATTAATTTAATAAATAGTTTACAGTCATTTAATTTTTATCGACGTCATAAAAAAGAAAGTATTTTCGTAATCAACCCAGACTTGGCACGGAAAGTGATTAATCATGAATTTATCTTGATGTAGATACACTGCTATAGACGTCACAATTTATGTCGGTTTTCTGTGACGCAATTGTACCGTCTGGTCCAACTGTTTACTTCACGCATTAGCCAAGATTCAGGAGTTATGATTAAAGATATTCTTCGGTTCTGTTTAGTTAAGTTTTTAAGGAAAAGATAAATCATCATTACCGTCATTTCCACATTTATCCTCTGCTGGACATAGGTCTCTTCTTTATCACACCACATGGCTCGTTTCTGCGCCAAACTCATCAATGCTTTGCTCTTAAGTGTAATGATGTCGTCATTCCGTCCAAGTGGTCTGCCTGCCTTCCTCTTGACCTCTCTAGGCCTCCGTTCTGTTAGTTTATCAGTCCGTCGGCTATCGTTTCGTCTTGCCAAGCGGCCTGCCCACCTCCACTCAAGCGACAATAGATAAATGTTTGTATTGTATTGTATTGTATCAGCTCCTATACGACCCACTGCAGGGCACGGGCCTCCTCTACAATCGAGAGTTCGATTGAGAGTGGTTAGGTCATATAGTCCACCACGCTGGCCTAGTGCGGGTTGGCGGACTTACACACCGTAGAATTTTTTTAAAATCGCTACGGTATGCAGGTTTCCTCACGATGTTTTCCTTCACCGTTAAAGTGCGTGGTGATTGACTATCAATACACACATAACTCCGAAAAGTCAGAGGTGTGCCCTGGGATTTGAACCCGCGACCACCGCGAACATGTAGGCAGCCGAGTCTGGTCCGATACCACGAGGCCACCACGCACTTGCATAATAAATGTTTAAAAGGTCATATATTACGTAAAGTAAACACAATAATACATCATATTTGATACACAATAATAAGAAGTTGTAGTATTGTAATTTAACTGTTATCTGCATTTTGAGTCAGGGGTCATTCTCGTCACAAAGATAAAATTCGTACGAAATGATGTAAGATAAAGATTGGCTTGTTTGCCGTCGCCAACTACGTTGAGGTGTCGCAAATTTTGTTTGCTACATCGTCATTCATGAAACGTATAACATAAATGTATTTTCAATTATAAATAATAAATGAATAATCATTGAGAATAAATTGAAGGCCTAACAATGTCAAGTTTAAATCTTAAGAAGCCAGCCACGTTTAGTAAATGAATATTACATAAATGTAGATATCTGGCTGCCTCGGTGGCGTAGTGGTACTACGGTACGATTGCAAAGCTGAGGTCTCGGGTTCGAATCCCGGGTCGGGTAAAGTGATAATGGATTTTTCTATTCATTATCAGCCCGGAGTCAGGAATTTGTGCCCGATATGGCGATAGGCTCGCCCCCTATCACACCTCTGCCTACCCCTTCTGGGAAAAAGGCGTGTGGTTGTGTATGTATGTATGTAGATATCTGAGTTAGAAAAATTACATAATATTTTAAAACTACGCTGTCATATTTTTAAAATCCAGATATTTGAATGACGTTTGACGATTTTATGATCTTCGAATGAGGGATTAATTGCTAATCCTATGCTCAGAAAAACCTAAGTTTATAGCCTTACAGCTTTTACAGGTATAATAGTGAAGCCCAATAAAGGACTAGATAGATAGATTGATAAACATTTTCGCAATGATGTACCTCCCTAACAAAGCCAATTAGCGATATAAACCTATTTTTATTTTCCCACAATCATAGTACTATCATAACAATACATAGAGATGGTAAACGTCCGATTTCTATGCATGTGGCATGTTAAGCAAGCCAATTTGCGTACGAGGCATGCGCTGATTGCCCATGGCAACATGGTATATGCTAGTAACTAATAGAATGCGCACGGATGACAATGTATGACGACACGTCACGTGTGTTTGCTTTGTGATAAAACTTACTACAAAACTAACAATTGTTGGTTATCTCTAATCGCTGGATGATGCTGTAGTGTCATTGACTAATTTGTAACAGCAAAGTTGATTTGTGAATTTTTTAAGGGTTTTTTTTTGTATCAACCCATATACGTTCCACTGCAAGGCACGGGCCTCCTCTACAATCGAGAGTACGATTGAGAATGGTTAGGCCATATAGTCCACCACGCTGGCCTAGTGTGGGTTGGCGGACTTTTACAAACCATAGAAATTTAAACAATTCGCTATGGTATGCAGGTTCCCTCACGATTTTTTCCTTCACTGGTGATTGACTATCAATACACACATTAGTCCGAAAAGTCAGAGGTGTGCCCTGGGATTTGAACCTGCGACCACCGCGAACATGTAGGCAGCCGCGTCTGGTCCGTCACCAACAGGCCACCACACACTTTAGACCACCAAAACTTATACAGGAGACATATCTTATGCTGTGACAAATTCAAATTGTAACTAATCACCACATCAGACACATCCGGAATTAAAATAACATTCTCATAACTTACTTTAGGTCTGTTTGTCGGTCCGCGTTTTGTCCGTTACCAACAGGCCAACACGCACTGAGGGAATTTACTAAAGAGTTTCCTGGAGACTGTCTCGCCCTCACACCCGCCACTGCAACTCCTGTAACCCAGGATCAACAGTGGCACGCATGTTAATGACACCGAGAATTGAAGCTCAGCGCGTCCCCGGGAATGTTACTAAAGAGTAATTGCTAAACTACTACTACATATCACAGAAACTCCTGGATATCATGAACAGCATGTTTCCCATAAAATAGGCTGCAACTTCATTTTCCCCCATTCCGTATCTAACAGTGGACAATATGAAAAAACTGAAAGTTTAATGGTAGTGTTCGAATGTCGAATGGAAAAAAATATTTGTGGGTAACATTGTAGCAATATCAGCCAAAATTCGATGCGATGCGAAAGCTTAAAAATCCTTTCATGAATGCATTATGTTTACTACCAAAAAGTTAAACTCTACATTCTCCTTTTTCAACAATTTCAATTAAATAGTCAACTGAATACCTAATTTACTAAGTTGCTGCCATCAATAACATCTGATCACGTGAATTTAAGCACTACTCTCGTGATCCGTGGTGGATATCAGGCAAGATCTGTCTCGTCAAACCAGTTTAATTATAGAGATACAAAAATAAAGAAGTAATTTGATAAAACGGTTCAATAAACCGAACGAAATAATTCTACGTGATCCAATAGTGCCGTAGAAACAACAGATTTACGAGTTCCCAGAATTCCGTCTGTACATTCCGTTTATGCTCATTTGCAAATTGAGACACATTGGTTATTATTGAATTAGCAGATTGTTATGTGTATTTACATATATTTAAATGTTGGTATTTATACGAGTACGCTAACATGCTTTTTCTGCGTGACTAATTTACATGAAATATATGAAATGACATGTGTTACGAGTATGATGGTTTATGGAAACAAAGTCGTCATTACTTTGGTACATCCCCTTAGTCTCAGGATAAATGTAAATTAGAATTTTAAAGGAACACAAGGAAATTAAACAAATATTTGTTTCCTGTCTCGTTAGTTTTATTATCAAATTACTAATGGTAAAATATTTTATTACTTATGCTATTCATACTCAGATTTGCAACAAAATGTTTTCCTTGTGCATGTAACGGAGATTTGGCTAATGAGAAACGTTCGTAAGTACGCTACAACAATTCAGAAATTTATCGAACATCTTAAATTAGATTTTTATGTAAACTAACATTTTAGGCGGCCACCAAACCACGTCGTAATTTTTATGTCTTATCTAATTCATTCATTGAACAAAATATCTATTATAATATTTACGGTCGTGTCATTTGTGACGAATTACTTCGTCACGTATTTTAAGATACGACACGTGCATCTAACATGTACGTAGAAGGTATCATCATGATTATGTAATGTAACAAAGTGCAACTACGTATATGACATGCCATGTTTTGAACCAAGTTTTGTCCTCTGACGTTCTAAGTTTGATCATTTACTTTTTAGTATTATCTTTATTTGATGCGTAATAATCTTAAGATATTTAAAGATCGCAGGTCATGGTAGACTTTTTTGTTCAGCATTAATTCTGTTTGATGATGAGTGACAAAAAAATCCAATGTGTGCCCATATTCGGTTGTTGATCATTAATGAATGAATGTATATCAAAACTTGTAGTAGCCGGATTAAATTAAAATCATTCTGCAGTGTTCAAGAACCGGCTATGACCAGTCTATATGACTTTATAATTATAATTTTATTTTTTACTATTCAACATCGGCATATGCCTTACTTTGTTATGATTTGGCTGTACCTTAAAATAGCCTCAAGAACACTTTCAATATTAAAATCAACCTATTAAAAAAATAGACGACAGTATGCTGGCCGTTCCTGAAACATCTAGCTCATGCAAGGAACAATCGAGAATATGATTTGCATCAATTAATTACGTCATCTATGTTTCGAGTCAATTGGCTTTAATGGTTCCGATGTGTATTAATGTATCCTACATGTATGTATTCTACCATACTATCAAATATTTTCGAACCTACTTAATTTCTTTGCTGTATCGCCTAACGAGGTCTATCAAACGGCATGGTGGCTTTGGTCAAAACCCCTCTCAATCGTGGCGAATGACTGCTCAGCAGTGGGACATCTATTGACTGATGTTTATACAGGTTATATGGAGACTGCTACCAAAAACGAAGCCAGATGGTAGTTTGAGTGACTTTAGACACAATGCAACTAAAATGTTTGCAAAAAGAAGCGACGATTTCTTTTTGTATTTTATTTTCCTATCATCTTATTTGGGTGGTAAATAAATACATTTTCCTCAAAAAATTATGTATACACTTTTATATTTAAAGACGCTATAGTACGTAAGGTTTAAAATTATAATTTTAGCAAAAACTATGGATTAACCCCCCAAACACAATGATATTTAAAATGTTACGAAAAAATCACTAAAACTACCATCTGGCTTCGTTTTCGGTAGCAGTCTTGATATACCCTGTATAATAGAATTCTTTGATAAACAGCAATTTTGTTCTCTTTTTACAAATTAAAAGCTAGTTATGACTCTATTTGTGAAAATTCTTGGTGAGGAGGCCGGGAACAATGTCAGGGTCACCAACCATGCGTCCTATATTCTATTGGTAAACTAATAAGCCTAGAATACCTACTACCAATTCCATTTCAGATTCGCGGAGCTAACAGCAAAGGTATTCATATCCTCATCTATCCCGGTGTACCTATTCTCTGCTGTATGCCCTACTCCTCTCGTATCCTTCGGGACCATCCTGTACGACGCGGCAGCTGGCGTGATGGTCACCGCTTCCCACAACCCTAAGGAAGACAACGGGTATAAGGTTTACTGGGGAAACGGGTCCCAAATCATATCTCCCCATGATGACAATATTCTGGACGAAATTCAGCAGTGTTTGGAGTGAGTACTTTAATCATAACCGTTTCTTATTTCGGTAATGTTTAGAATAAAAATTTATGTTATTTTTAATCGATACATGTAAGTGTTCAAAATACTTTTTCCCTTATACGGCTGAAGTGATTTTGATGTATTTATTTTCTATTTTTAATTTATTTTTCAAATCATTTCGTCACCTGAATGATTTTTTGCTACCAATGATGCTTTTAAAATAACTGACAGCCTCCGTGAAAAACGAGAAGCTGTGGGTTCGATTCCCGCATCGAGACAAATGTTTGTCAATAATAAACAAGTACTTGTGTTGTTTCTGACCTGGATCTGGCTGTTTGTGAAACCGAAAAGATTCTCGTAGTTTGTTATATACGACACAAGACTTTTGATCTAGTTGTCGGTCAGGACTATGCGACTTTGGATGTATTCATATTTTTACTTAATAAATTTCCCTAGCATTCCAGACGAGCACTGGAACATCGAAGAGATCCGCTCCAACGAGCTGGTAAAAGACTGCCACGATGAAGTTGTATCTAAGTACATGGAGTACATTCGCGAATCTCTTCACGATGATGTCATAGAGGATAACAAGAGAGCTTCTATTGAAACCGTGTATAGCGCGATGCACGGCGTTGGATATGAATATATTGTGAAGGCTTTTGAAGCGGCTAAATTGAAGGTAATTTTTATTGTATAGGTAAAAAGGCTTAACGGATAGTAAGTGATTACCGCCACCTAAAGATATCTACATTTTATATGTATATAGCTGGCTTGTCAAACTGGGAGGAGAGAGGGAAGGAAAAAAATTCGGCGATGAAAAAGGTTGCCTGTATTCTTGAAAATTAACATGAAACTCAAAATCTCCTCTATTCACACCCATACCCACTATCACGAGTCCATAAAAAAAACTTAAATATAAATTCAGATATTTTCTCCCTCAGAAACCAATAAGCGTACAACAACAACAGGACCCTGACCCAGACTTCCCGACAGTGACATTCCCCAACCCTGAGGAGTTGGAGTGCCTGCAGCTCAGCCAGCAACTGGCGCTGGAGCACGGAGTCAGACTCGTGCTGGTCAACGACCCTGATGCTGACAGGCTGGCTGTCGCAGAGTATAATAATGGGTAAGTGAAATAATGTAGAAGGACTAAAATGGTTTTTACAGGGTCAGCAACGCGCGAGTAACACTTTTAGTGTTGCATACGCCATAGGCTATGGTAACTGCTTACCGTCAGGCGGGTCGTATGCTTATTTGCCTCCTTAGGGGTATAAAAGTGATGACCTTTATTTTCAACTATTTTTTTATTGCGTTGAATGGCGAGACGAGCATCCCAGTCGCCTGATGGTAAGCGATACGACCGCTCCTGAACAGTAGCAAAACCAAACAACACCATGAATTACAAAGCAATGTTCGGCATTCCACTGCGTTCGCCATCCTGAGACATAAGATGTTAAGTCCCATTATGTAGTTACTTTGGCTACAATGTACTTCAAACCGGAATACAACAGAGCATTTACACTGCTGTTTTGCGGGAGAAATAGACATTGCGTTTGTACCTACCCAGGCGCCCTCTCACTTATGAGACTACCATTAAATCAACTACCGTTTGTTCATAGCAACAAGAAATAAGGAAAGCGATTTCAAGCGAGAGATTGTTTGATAGAAGACCACACAGCAAAATCTGGCTTTACGTGTACCTAAATAGGATAGTTTCCAGTGTTTGATTTTATTGTTTTGTTCGCAACAATGAAAGTCATTAAAATAGAACATTTATATCGAAGTAGCATTACAATGGGTTATAAAATAACGTTACTAATAGTATTTTTAAGATAACCAAATATAGCAGTGGGAACGTTATTGCAAGATCTTGCCATCTCTTTCGCACGCCTCCACGTTTATACCAAAAACGTCACAATTCATATTGGACAGTTCCTTTCTGTTACTTGACAATTACCCTCACTATTAGAATTAAAATATTTTTAACATATTGAATCCTAAACGAACTAAAAAATCATTTTAAATTGTATAACTTTTATTCGGCACATGTTTTGGAATGGGAAAATGATGTTAAAGTTATTATTGGCTAAATATGGAATGGAGTTGCAGATTTTTATTTTTTGCAACATATCATCCAATCCAATCCAATCCATCAGCCAAAGGAAGTCCACTGCTGAACATAGGCCTCTCCCAACGATTTCTACAGTGACCTGTTGGAGGCAGCCTGCATCTAGTGAACATAACATATTGTTTGCATATTTCCAGCACAAAATCGTGGAAGATATTCAGCGGCAACGAGATGGGGGCCCTGCTAGGCTGGTGGTTACTGCAGCAACACTACAAACGTTTCCCCAACACTGACCCCGACCAGATATACGTGATCGCCAGTATTGTCAGCTCAAAGATGCTGCGCGCCATTGTGGAAGGGAGGGGACAGTTTGTCGAAACCCTGACTGGGTTTAAGTGGATGGGTGGGTTCCATACTTACTAATTTCAAAATCTATAAACGGAATCAATCATAAAGTTAAATTAGTAGGAGTATTGTAATAATTGAATAGTATTAACAATATGTACATGTTTATTATTGCAGGTAACACGACACTACTGCTGTCGCAACAGAGTAAGACGGCGGTGTTCGCGTTCGAGGAGGCCATCGGCTACATGTGCCACAACAAACTGCCAGACAAGGACGGAGTCTCCGCCGCCGTGCATGTAAATATTATATAAAAATAAGGATACTCTTTATAACGACTTCAAA
The DNA here is from genome assembly GCA_033459515.1 of Theretra japonica. NCBI lineage: Eukaryota > Metazoa > Arthropoda > Insecta > Lepidoptera > Sphingidae > Theretra > Theretra japonica. Next base: position 2,590,972 of record CM065938.1, on the reverse strand, counting down.
AAGGAGAATGATATTAAATCGGCGGGTTTTTGGCTTTTAAATTACTTACACCGGCTCTGCCGGAAAGCCAATGAAATATAAACCTTATTGCACTGTAATTAGATTTCAAATTGAAAGATAATAGATTAAATATGCTATATCTAAAGTAATATGTAATTGGAAATTATGTTACAATAACAGATGAAGAAGTCCGTGCGTAAATTATGCACATATTGATTTTCTAAAAAATAATATATTCCTATTAAAATCTTCATCTGCGCATTACGTCATTATTACCTATTTAAATAGTGGAAATCATTAGGAGAGGCATATGTTCAGCTGATGGATTGGATTGAAATAGTACTACAATATTCGTATTATAATTTAATCTTATATTATAATTTCCAGGTGGCCTCCCTAGCATCGAACCTGTACTCGAAAGGTTCATCTCTACAGGATCAGCTACAAGCCTTGTACGCCGAGTATGGATACCACGTGTCGCACAACTCTTATTATATCTGCCACGACCAAGCCATCATACAGAAGATATTTAGAAGGATCAGGAACTATCATGGACCGGGAGAGGTATATACGACTGAGAAATTAGTTAGTTCAAAAAAACCTTTAAAATAATATATTTACGTATGGATGGATGATGTGGCCAAAAGGTTATTTTGATGACTGTAATTAAAGTCATGGAAGCCTACAAGGTGAATTCAACCTTATGTCGGTGGTTTAGAGTTTAAAATTCTAAACTCAATAAAATTATTTTATTGTTTCTTTCATATAAAAACTTTTACTCGTTAAAATTATATAGAAATTAAAATAATAATATAATGTATTTGTTTCAGTATCCCAAGAAAGTGGGCTCCTTCGAGATCGAGTTCATAAACGATTTCACTGCAGGAGTCAAAATACCAGAGAAGGCCAATGGAGACGTGCATTTACGTAAGTTAATTCATTATACTACAGTGGTAAATAATATACAGGGTATATCGAGACTGCTACCGAAAACGAAGCCAGGTCTGATTGTGATTACAGACACAATGCAACTAAAAGATTCTCAAAAAAAGCGACACGTTATTTTTTGCATTTTTTTGAATATCATCGTGTTTGTATGGTAAATCCCTAGTTTTCGCTAAAATTTAATACTACCACCTGGCTTCGTTTTCGGTAGCAGTCTCGATATACCCTGTATAGACTAGATTATTATTATATATTTTTAAATTAAATCTTCGTTTTTATAGATTAAATTTCCAAAACACGATTATCAATATCTTTCAATAATTATGACTTTCCCAGGAGTCCTAGGCACAGGTCTAGACCAAGAGTACACGAGTGGCGAGATGGTGCAGATGCGAACGTCCGGCGGCCTGGGCATCACCGTGCGCACCAGCGGAACCGAACCCAAACTCAAGTACTACTCCGAACTCATCTGCAAGGCCGATACTGAACAGTAAGTACATACTACTATTCATATACATGACAACCTCCGTGGCGCAGTGGGTTGGACACCGGCTGTGAAATACGAGGCTGTAGGTTCGATCCCCATATGGCAAATGTTGGTTTCGAGTCTGAATATTTGAGGGTGGAAAAGTCTCGTAGTTTCTGATAAAGTCACAAGATTAAATTAATATTAATGTGGGGTCAGAATTTATGTATTCGCATAAAGTTCCGTCTGTCTATTCTGGGTTTTTGGGGTAGTCATATTATTGTAATAGTAGTAAAAATAAAACATTGCAGGGCATGGGCTTTCTCTACAATCGAGAGTACGATTAAGATGGGTTAGGCCATATAGTCCACCAAGCTGGCCTAGTGCGTGTTGGCGGACTTTACATACCGTAGAAATTAAAATCGCTACGGTATGCAGGTTTCCTCACGATGTTTTTCTTCGCCGTTGTAGTGCGTAAAAATAATAGAATAAACATAATATCATCATCATCATCCATCCATCAGCCAAAGGAAGTCCACTGCTGAACATAGGCCTCTCCCAATGGTTTCCACAGTGACCTGTTGGAGGCAGCCTGCATCCAGCGACGTCCCGCGACCTTTACCAGGTCGTCTGACATAATAGTAATGTGTTAATTTTTTTCGCAGAGAACAAGATCAAATGAAGGAGAAACTCAAAGAAATGGTGAAAGAATTCGTCGAAGAACTTCTTCAACCGAAGGAAAATGGTTTAATAGGATAAATTAACGTTCATATATTGTTGTTTAAAATTTCATATAAATTAACATATCCATGTTTATTATAGTTATTCGAGTTAACAATAGATCAAATATTATGCTTAAAATTATTATGTATCTCTTGTTATATTTTTGTGGCTTTAAAATGAAATTGTATTGTATTGTATCAGCCCATATACGACCCACTGCAGGGCACGGGCCTCCTCTACAATCGAGAGGACGGTTGAGGGTGGTTAGGCCATATAGTCCAACACGCTGGCCTAGTGCGGGTTGGCGGACTTACATACCGTAGAAATTCTTTAAAATCGCTACGGTATGCAGGTTTCCTCACGATGTTTTCCTTCACCGTTAAAGTGCGTGGTGATTGACTATCAATACACACATAACTCCGAAAAGTCAGAGGTGTGCCCTGGGATTTGAACCCTCGACCACCGTGAACATGTAGGCAGCCGAGTCTGGTCCGTTACCAACAGGCCACCACGCACTTACAAACAAACGCATACGTTACAAACGCACTTACACAAAATGAAATTGAATAAGTTGAAAACAATTATAGATTCTAATGATGGTAAGCTCAATGTCTGGCATAGCCAACGATCATGATCGATGTTCAGTTATCAATACTTACCGCCTTATTGAAAGACAGTTTTGAAACCTATTTTAGTTCTCGAATGTTTGGTCTCTTTCCAACAACTTTTGAATACAGTTTGAGCGAAGAAGACAAAATATCCGATAATTAAAATAAGTTTTAAAACCGTCTATGAATAAGGCCGTAATGTTTGTTTCATATATTATTTGCACCTTAATGTTAGGTTGTGAATCTAATTACGATTTTAAATACCATTCACAAGTTTCAAATTAAAACTAATGTGACTTCAGTATGATGATCTCTGTTGTTTAAAAATGCAATTTGAATCTTTACTGTAGTTGCTTAATGTTTAAAGACTAACATAACATTCAAATATATTTTTCTATATTCGCTAATAATTACTTTTTTAAATGTTTATGCTTATAATATAGAAAACGCTTTAGTAAAATGTGTGCTATTCGGTGCATTTATTTATTCTTTTAGTATAATATGTACTTACTCCTAAACTAAATACTGTATTTCAAACTTTGAATTTTATCGAAATCGAGACGCGACGCACCTTTCCCAAATATTGTAAATTATTACCTACTTAAAATTATACTGGCATAAAATCCACAAAGCTTTGATCATAGTTACGTTGCCGAGCAATTAAAAAATAGATTTATAAAATGTTTTTCGAATGGATATTTCAATGGACCGCTAATAATTTTAAATTGATTGTTATTTCATATTTGTACCAAAGATAAATACATCATTCCATTCTGTGATAGGTTTGTTTTATGTGATAATCATACGGTCCAAAGACGTCTTGTATAATGTATTCCTTTTACAGTTTGTATGGGAAATAAAAATTACGAACAAAAAACATTTATTTTGTTTCATTTCTTTTTATTTAAAAGCAAAATTACACAACAATTTCCAAAACCTACCAAACACGCAATGTACGTCCTTTTTATAATTTACAATACATTGCTACTTCGTAAAAATATATTTTACAGCTCTGAATATCAATATAAAAACCAATTTGTTTTTTCTCCATTTTTTTAAGCTTCCTCAGCGGTCTCCTCTTCCAACCGCTGTCGTTCCTTCTCTTTGAGATTGAGTTCTATAAGGTTGTCCAATTCTGGACTCAGTAAAACTGCTAAACCGGCCGGTGCTGGTACCTATATAAAGACCAAAATATAAGCATTTGGATGTACACATCCAAATGCTTATATAAGGTACACCTTATGCAGTTTATGAAGTTAAGAATATATTTTTAGAATGGAGAAAAAGGGGCTTTGATATTGGTAAAAATCTTGCCTTAAATATAGGAGTCAATGGTCTTAGTATTAAGGACGCTAAAGAGCGGAAGAAATTAAGTAAAAAGGCTGACAATAAAAAGAAAAAATTTGTATTCTTACCTCTGCAAATACTGGTTTAGCTGCGTCCCATCTTTCAATATGGTTCTCGATGATTTTTACGCAAGGGGCCGCTTTCGGTATGATTCTACCTAAAACCCTAAGAAACAATATTTCAAGAGGATCAATTACTAACCGAATCAACTTTTCGTTTCTTCTCGTGGATAGTGATCACTACGATTCAACAAAAGAATCGTGATCAGTTGTGAGACAGTCTAAAAGTTCGAATAGTTCCATATAATTATGAGAACCACTTAAAGATATTCATCTATGACCAATTAGAACGATTTAGTAACACGTAAAGAATTCATACCAAACACAGAAACGACCCGTAAGGACACTAGCGTGCCTTCAACCCACACCAAAAATTATCAGCAAAGAAATCAGCAGAATTTGATTAAAGATTGGCGTCTGGTTATGGATAAACTAAGCATTCTAAATTGCATTTTAAAAATTATTAGGTATTGTCTATAATGAAATGTCCTTACTCAAACAGCGGTATGCAGGTCATCTGTAAGAACTGTATCTCGAGTTCAGGTATGAAGCATTTGTCGCGGTCCATCATGAGAGGCGGCAGGTCACCGCGACTCTTCTCTACGTCGCCTTGCTTGAAGAACTCGGTCAGTACAGCCGCCTGTGATTATTACTTAATTAACAAAAAAATTCTGACAAGGTTATGGAGACTTTCTTACGAAATTTAAATTTCGTAGGAACACTAGGGATACTATTGAAATAATTACTTAAACAATTAATAGTTTCAACATCCGATCAATAGTATCAAATCCTTCAAAACCGAAATTATAACGAATACTAACCGCAGTCTTCTTGACGCTACCCCAGTCTTTGAGCTGATCGCTGAGATCAGCTGCGTTCATGAGAAGTGCTTGCAAACACGTGCAATGGGTCCGGTTGCCCTTCTGGAACTCCTGCGATATGATCTTGTAGTCACCGATGTTCCTGTAAAACCAATCATATATCATTTGTCACCATGTATATTGGTGAAAACAGAGCACCTTAAATAATCCACTGTAACTTGTGGGAGCTGCATAGATTTATACATGTTAGAGTATCAGCACTCTCTCTTTCTCTGTTCAGCCACAGGAAGTCGACTGCTGAACATAGGCCTCCCCCAAGGATCTCCACATCGACCTGTTGGAAGCGACCTGCATCCAAGGACTTCCAGCAACATTACAGCAACTTTAGACTATTGTATCAGGTAGGTAATTAAAACACTGGTTACTGTGGATATCCATGATGGAGAACTATGTTCAGCATTTAACTTCTTATGGCTGAAGAGAAAGAGAGAGAGAAAGTGCATTATACTATCTAGACCAGTGGTCGGCAAGTAGGTTAACGTGGCGTCCGGATATTGTGGGGAAAAATTACGAGGTCCAGGAAAAAAAACAATTGAAAATAATTAAATTTTATTTAGTATTTCGGTTTCAAATCAATTGAGCCAGATTTTTATAGTTGGTTTATCGAGCGAAATCTCTTAAAAATACGTTCCAAGAAACAAGAAAACAAAAATTAATTTAATTACACTTTTATCGTCAATACAATTATTAGTTAATAATTTTTATCATCAAGTTTAGTCAAGGTTTTAAAGAATTGTGTTATTTTACTTATTTGCTTGTTTAATGCGGAAACCATGAATAAGGGGCTTTTACTGTATACCTTACCTACTACCATATTATGTATTAATTTATACTTGGTATACAATACATTACAATATTTGGCGGTCCGAGGTTCGACCTTTCGCGGTCCGCCTATTGCTGACCGTTGATCTAGACTGTACAAGGTATGCATCAACTAACTTGAAATAATTAGCCAGATCCGAGGCCAGTATGTAATCTCTGAGCAGCATTATAGCCCTGTCATAGTCCCGTCGCGGCAGTGACTCCAGGATATCACAGCCCTCAGTGTTGAGGATGCACATCGCCTGGGCTAGATGATGTCGCTCCATCACGCTGCCCTCGCTTGAATACAGGGCGGCCAGTGTTGTTTCTGATTAAAATAGGAATAAATTTTTCATATGTAAGTGATACGAAAATACGAAAGTGCGTGGTGGCCTGTTGGTAACGGACCAGACGGCTGCCTACATGTTCACGGTGGTCGCGGGTTCAAATCCCAGGGCACACCTCTGACTTTTCGGAGTTATGTGTACTCAATCGATTCTCTCCATTGTAGAGTAGGCCCGTGCCCAGCAGTGGGCGTATATGGGCTGATAAAAAAATAACAAGTGATACGACCTCAATGGTGCAGTGGTGAGAGAAAGTAATTCCTTATCGGGTGGCTAGCGACAACCCTACATGATGGTAAAATACACGCCATAGTGATCGACGCAAGTGTGTCTCGTTATATCCGAATTCGAATAGGCCAGCAAAATTGTGCACCTACCCGGTGGATAATATTTGGATTGGACTGCAGTTACCACCAGTTGCATTAATTATGATCATTAGGTCATGCAAGCATAGAAAAACGTAAACAAACCACTGTCCAAGCTACCGGTTCAATCGTAAAACGAATCTGTAAAATATATGAAAGTAATGATCTATCGAGTCTACACCACAAAAATGGTCAGATAGACTAAGAATTAAAAGATCTGTTGATAACTCAAATTAATAACTCACGTCCTTGAATATGGAAACTGTTTGTGGTCCCGCGATGGTCCAAGTCGTGCATGAGTCCGGCCACCAAAAACATGAAACCTTGCAAGTCGCTGTGAAGAAATGTTTTATCGTACGTTACTTGAAGACTAACCACATTATATGAAGTATAATGAGATTATAAGAAGAATGAATCGACAGCCTTCGTGGCGCAGTTGGTTAGACGCCGGCTGTGAAACGAGAGGCCGCGGGTTCGATCCCCGCACCGAAACTAATGTTTGTGTGATCCACAGGTATTTGTTTTGGGTCTGAGTGTTTGTGAGACCGAAAAGTCTCTCGTAGTTTTTGATACCCACCACACAAGACTCGATCTTAGTGTGGGGTCAGAACTATGTATGTGACTGTTGGGTGTATTTATTTATTTATTTAATGAATGAATGAAGTTATAAGGTATAAGAAATTATAAGTGAGTGCTTATTTCAGACGTAATGATTGCCCACAACATAAAAAAAACTATTTTCTTTCTGTTCTGTATCAACCAAGTAAATCAATCGTACATGTAGTATTGCGTTTAGAGTTCAGTTTCAGTCATTTATCCGGTTCCGAACATGCAGCTACATTTGTCTCTTTAGTGCATACCAACTTTATTTAGATTGCACAGCACTTAAGATCAAGTTCTCATGAGTCTGAATGATAGACAGGGGTCAGGGACATCCCAGAAATTCAAACCAATAATAAAGCGCCTGTAATACCAAAACCAGCACTACATTATATACACGTACTTGAAATATCCCTGTTGAATGAGCTTGTAGTTGATAATAGCGGCGAAGGCCCACTGCCCCACGTTGAAGGCGTGCAGCCAGCTGTGGTAGGGCACGTCTCGGTAGCCCTTCTTCACGTATAAGATGAAGCGGGCCAGTTTGTTGGATTTTATCTTAAATCTGCGAGAATTACACAAAAAAAACACATTATATGAAATGGTTTCCTTGGTACTAGTCGTTTCTTTGATTTTTTTTTGTATCAGCCCAAATACGACCCACTGCAGGGCACGGGCCTCCTCTACAATCGAGAGTACGATTGAGAATGGTTCTTTGGTTTATATGTATATATATTGATTAATAACAAATCTTTTCAAATCGTTGTCAATAGTGTTACTGGTAAAATCATGCTCCTTTTACAAAAAACGTTTCCCTGTAACACAGCTAAAATGTGTGGTCTAAAATCATAAGAAAGTAGAATTGGAAATTTGACCAAATGTAAAGAGATTGATTGATCTTTAAAACTCTGTTTCTAAAGTTGTCTCTGTCTCTAAAGTTTAATATGTTAAAATCTAACAATATCTCTTATCAATAATTATTCCAAAGTAAAAGATCTCACTTAGTATCAAAGCCCAGATCGCGAAACATCTTAAGTACATAACACGGCAATTCGCGAAGTGGCAAGGCTCTCGGGTTGAAATGCAAGCTCGTGATGTGCGGATGATTGTGGAACCCGGTGCATTCCAACAATCGCACCACTTCTGCGTCTCCCACCTGAATTAAAAATAACCATAGCCATTTTAAGAGTATTTAATTACGACGGTTGTGAGTGAGCTAAAACCTAGTTTGATAGCGTGGTTCGTGTGCGCTAAGGGTAAGAAGGTCTCAAGTAACGCAAGGTATATACGTCTGAGTGTTCGACATTACTTGGCTATGCCTCGGTAATTTCCACAAATTTTAACCTCAAGTATCAGAATGTCAGTCAGGCGGCCGATCGTTAAATTAAAAGCTAAATAATTCTGCAACATGAGTTATAAATCAAACTGATCCCGGTAACTGTGACAAAAAAATAATAAGGACAGTAAAAAAAACCTTAAAGACAAAGTTGACCAAATAAGAATTAGACTAAATTCCTTACCTTCATATGGTACATGACCAGTTCATTAGCCAGCGTGTTTCTAATATGCGCCTCCTGTATCTTCTGGTACACGACAGAGTGTATGATACAGACTCCGCAGTAGATGCTGAAGGCGAGGGCCATTTCTTCATCCATGCCGTCGAAGTAGGGATCCCCTACCTTGTTGATCAACAGGCCCACGCCTATGATGCCTGTCTGTTCGCGTATTGGGAAGCAGAGGAGAGCTCTGGGAAATATAAAATAGGTATATTTATTTTACATTCTCAGCTAATGGGTAATTATATTTATTGAATATCAGCAGCGTCGTTGCCTCGTTTTTTCAATACCAGTTGATAAAATAATAATTATAATCTAAACACTTTATGTAATCATACTCATTATTAAGCCTTTTTGGTATTAGCGCAATTAAGCTTTCTCGTTATTTTAAGAATAATTTGCCAAAATTAAAACAAGACAATAATTAACTAGGTATAAATTATTGATGTCTAATCGCCATTCTCAATCATTATAGATACATATTGAGGTAGAATTTATAAAGCCCTCTACCAAAAAAAAAAAACCATCATTATTCATAGTGAATTGTGGTTTTACCCTAAATAAAATGAGTACACACTTGGATTCGACTCCTGGCAATCCATCGACGTCTGGGTTGAACTGTGGGTGGTCTTTGGCATGCTTGGCGTTGATGAGTGAGCCAGTTTTGATCACCTGGCCGGCGATACCCAAGGTCAGAGAGAACCGACGCTCCGTGTCTTTGTCTTCCTGGAGATAATTCAAAGTATATCTTACAGAAAAATCTCAAATGTTCCACATTATTATATCGTGAATTATAATATAATGAACTACTTCCCTGACAGTTTTCACCGAGTCTATACAGAAGAATTTGCTATCGCAGTTCTATAAAATTTTCATAGTTGAGAACAATATCTTCAAGTAACTAGACATTTCAAGTTAATTTTCAGCGTGGCAGACTAAGCCCATAACTCTGAACGAGATAAAAGATAATCTGATCAAAGTTGCAGGAAGTCTATGGCCTTCTAGCATCTGAAGTTATTGAAAATGAACAAAAAGTCAAATATTACCTTCCACGCTGAGTACGAATCAACAAGTTCCATTCTCTCGACGTCAACCAACATGACTGAGCAGTATTCTGCTTTGGTTAACAATTTCGCTTGTTCCATTGCGATTTGAAGAAGAGTTTCCAGGGATGCTACCTAAAATCACTTTGATTTATAAATAATGTACGAAGTAATTAAACTTTTTAATGGTTCTTAAGCTCATTTAGATTTGTTAACTCTGTCAATATACAGCTTGCGGGTGCGATAACCAATAACCATATCGACCATTACATATTGGTATTGTAAGACCTAAGGTTACTTGCAGTTTCAGAAATACTTGTCTGTTCAGTGCATTGGTAATGTAAATTGATATAAAATAACATATTTTTGTAGCATATATGAGTACAGTTATATTTTAAATATTGTGCAATAAATAAATTTTAAAAAGTTATTATTATTATTATATAAATTATAGTACATATTTGGAGAAAGCCAATCCCAAGGTAGGAGTAGCAACGTTAGCTTAACGATAGCTGGAGCGTAGGTAGACGTAGCGAGCTATAGATAGATGACGGAAATCTAAGATCGTACCCAATACTGAATAATATGTTATATAGAAAGTGTGTACTCAGCAGAAGACTACAATATGCTGATAATGACGATGAGAAGGTTATTTGATTATTACCTGTGTGAAGAGTCTTCTCGCAACACGCAGAAGTTGTTGGCATTTCTGTTTCAAGGTGCATTCGTACTCTAACGATATAGATTTCTTCAAGATAGGCCATGCGAATCTAGCAAAATAATCAATATTACGCCCCAATACTGAAACGCTACTTAAATATTATGTTGCACTTAACTACGCAAGTCCCGCTTTAATGTACTGGCTAAGTAGGACGCGGGTCGTTAGGTGGAACTTAATTTTAAATGGCGTTTGAGTATTCGGACGTTAGTCTCTTTATATGATATACGGAATGGTTAGAAGCGATTGTGTTGCAGTTTAATATCGTCATATTAACCACGTTGTAAATAAAGTTACAATTTAATACGAATATTAATTAAAATTTAAGGTTAATTAAAATTAACCCTAAAAAGTAAGTAGATATAGGTATTTTGCGAAAGTTTATCAATAAACGTTCGAAGAGTCTACATTCTACAATAAGGTATCTACTTGATATGTACAGAAAACACTCATGTATGAGCACTGGAACGTGTTCCTCCAAGATTTTCGGTGCGACCACACAGACAATGATGGCGAACGGCTTGTCCACCACCGGGAAAAACACTAGACGCTTCTTACTGCCATCTTTTATGACGAACTGGAATCAACGTAAAATGCGTATTGACAAACAGCAATAGGCTGTACCGTATTATAATACAATATTATGAGGGTATATTATAAATAAAATATCAAATATATATATATATGTCGGAGAAACACCATTCTTCTCGACATCATCATTAGTGGTCACAGGTCTAGTGGGCGCCATGTGGGTTATATGCGAGCACAAAACACAGTATTCACTCTCACACAATTTTATTTTACAAAAGGCACAAACAGAATCAATTTAAAACAATTTAAATACTTTAAGTAGGTAATGTCAATAATGACAACTAAAGAGCAGCGGGTTCGCGACACCAGCCTTACTTCACCAGAAGCCTAGCTCAGAATGATCCACCTCGATCGATCCTCCTTTCCACTACTACTCAATACTTTTTACACAACAACTACAATAAAACGTGGTGAAAAATAAGATGGCGCCTCGACCCCGCTCGAGGCACATCCTCTGCTCTGATTAAAATAAAATAAAGTAAATCATAAAAAAATATTAACAAAATAGTTTCAAAATAATTAAATGATCGCGCATAGTACAACCAGCAATCAACTCTGTATCTGTTTACTTCCTCCGACATATATATATATATATATATATATATATATATATATATATAATTATTATTATATTATTAAAATATTTATAAATATCTATGGAGACGGTTAGGCACTTGATTTTTGGCACCTAATGAAACACATTTATTAAAATATACAAATCAACGCTTATAGAAGAGGTACTATGAGATTTGGTTTTGTACTTAGTTCCTTGTATGGTTCTATACAGTTTTACCGTTGCGCCTCACTGGCAGGCCGGGATTGGGATTAATAGTTTCAGGATTGTGCCCATAGATGGCGTTGAACACGAAATCATATCACCATGTTCACCCGTGTAATATTTACCAAACTTTCTCCAAACCATGTCACGATTAACGAGGAAAAAATAAAATGAAGCGACCAAATTGTGACTTCTATATATAAATGAATAACTATCAATATATAGGTACAGAATCTTACAGGCGTGACAATGGCTTGAAAGTCTGCGTCCATATTCGTAAGGAGGTCCGTTTGCTCCACCGATGATTTCAATGTTTCACATAGCTTTGGAGACATCTGCAAATAATTTCATAAACGGAAAAAAATACCAGACATTTCAAAATAGGTAATAATAGAATTTAGACAAACTATTGTAAAGCCAAGTAGATTTATATGGATGTTTCCATTGCTTAATATACCGCACATACTTCTATTACAACAGAACAACACCGCAGATATGAAATCAGTATTGGTTCTATCACTATTTGCATTCCGGGCGAGATTTATACCATGCTTTAACTGTCATCCACACCCATACGAAAAGTTTTTGAACCTATGGCATTCCTTTAAGTCAGGTGATATAATTATTGTTTGAGGAATGCCTACATCCAGCAGTGGGCATAATATAACTAAAAGTGTTGAAAAATTCATACTTCAATTTTAAGTTTTCTCGGCAATGTCGCAGACCCCACCGCCTCTATCGAGGCTTCCATTCGATCGCCGTTGACTACTATCAAAAGCACTAACTCAGCTTCACATTCTTCACAAAGCTGCAAATGTTACATAGAAATATTCCAAAATGTATTTTATTATTAAAGCGTATACTATTAATATTTTATAGTGCTGGACTAGGATGATAAAGCGATAGGTTTTCAGTTTATTCTTACTGCTAGTGGCGTAGCGTGAACTAATAAAGACGTGGGCCAAATCACATCAGCGAGGTCCCTTTTCTTTTGTTCCCATTAATTTTTATCCTACCAAACATGCTTTGACACGTCATACCTATTACCTACTCAAGATAGTTAAAAAAAATATGCGTGGTGTGAAAATATTAAAAGCGTCTTAGAGTATTTATAATTATAGAGGGAGCGCTCTTTGCTTGCGTCTTCAAAGACGTAATTAGATTTTTTTTTGTTCGTTATGTTGGTTAAAATTTCCATAAATTCCGATGGTAACCGAAAGTATATTTAGTTATTATCCGTCTAAAACGAGTTTGAGTGGAATTAAATGACCCTGAACAATTTTTATTTCTTTTTCTTTTTCAAATAATTAGGACATGTTGGACAACCTGTTAAATTTCAGCCAATAGGAGGGCAGAAAAAGGTGGCCCGACACCACCATTTATATATAGGTACATTTGTGAAGTACCAGCGCTCTCTCTATATTAAAAGTGCTCTACGAAAAGCATATGAATTTGAAAAAAGTTGTTTTTTTGTAACTTGAGATATCTATTTATTTTTTATAAAAGCAATGTTCTTCGGCTTTTCGGTTTACTAAACTCCTCTAGGTTCCTCTGAACTTCTCCTTCCTTCCTTTCCTACTGAGCTCCTTTTAAGGATTTTATTTTAGTTGAAAATAAAAGGGGATTTTCAGTCTGGTGGCATCCCGTTCAGAAAAGCTCCGCGGGGCCCTTTTAAGTGCGAGGCCGTGGGTGAGGGCCCACGTCGCTCAGCCTAGCTACGCCATTGGGTCATTAACCAGTGGCGTGGCTAGGTTCCAATCTAATGGGAGCCTACATGAGAAAAAAATCGCAGTGAGCTCTAACAATAATCAATTATCAAGTACATTCGCCTAAAACAGATCAAATCAAACATGAATCATAAATACAAGCATTCAAAACGGTTCTTCCGCGTAAGAATTATTTCATTGTTGCCACTAAGTATATGGAATATAGTTTTCAAAATAATATGCGTTCAGAATTGTTAAATTATAATTAAACATGTTAATATATTAGCAAAAAAAAAATGGAATTTATTAATTTCTTTACGTACATATTTATTTAATTTAATCTGCAATTGATAACAATTGTCGTCCGTCAGGCTCATTACTAAATCTAATATTTTCCCTGGATCACTGTGCTGTATGCTTTTTCTTCTGTGTTTTCTTTGCGAAGCCATAATTTGATTTAATATATTTTAGCTGTAAATATTTCTAAAACTAGATTTGCACAATATATTATTTGATATCGATGTTGGCTTTTGCAACAGTTGACATTGTCAATATTTCAACCAAATTTCAACTGTCTCAGAATGTTGCAAATATTTATGTTTCCTTTCTTTATTAACTTCTACTAAAAATCGGATTTTTTTCAATAAATATTGATATCATAACTGATACCAGTGCACAGTACATTTTATCCTTATTTCGTAAAGACGATACAGAATATTTCGCTTTGTTCTGAGACTGTTATTTAATTATATGAATGCGGCGTTTATAATCTGTTTTAGTTGACCCAAAAATAAAAAAAAAACTACAAACTTCATAACAGCTGATATGTAATGAAAGAAAAATATTAAAGTAATTCCATTCAGTTTCATCACTTTTATTACGAATTACGATGGCAGAGATACAGACGCTGATTGAAATGGGCTTCTCCAAAGAGCGAGCGTAAGTATTTCTCACAAAAAAACATTTAGGTAGTTTTTGTTAGGTTATAATGATGATTTTTGATTTCAGTGAAAAGGCTTTGGCCGTCACGAACTATAAGGGCGTTGAGCCGGCGATGGAGTGGTTGCTGGCTCATGCGGATGACCCGGGGATGCTGGAGCCGGCAGGTGGGCAGCCAGTTGGCGGTAATTCCAGTGCCGAGGCTCCGCCCGCGCCGGCGCCGGGGCCTGCAGAAGAGCCTGCTGAAGCTAAGTCGTTTAAATGCGACGAATGCGGCAAAATACTCAAGGATCAGGACGAATTAGAGTACCACGCAGCTAAAACGAACCATAGCAGTTTCTCGGAGTCGACTGAGGAAAAGAAACCATTGACCGAGGAGGAGAAAAAGGCGCAACTCGCGCTCTTGGAAGAGAGAATGAAACAGAAAAGGAAGGAAAGGGAGCAGAGGGAAAAGGTAATAGTATATATCCAACATAGCCTGCCCATTGTATAGTCATTTCTTATTAGAATATGTCCCTCCCGACATTTCAATACATTTGATGACATAATGTGCGTTTTGTATGTTTGTGTTTCATTACATTGTTGTTGCCCTGCATCAGTATTGGGCTGTGTGATATCCTATAAATAACATAACTATTTATTTACAAATATTGGATAATATTATGAACTGTGGTCCTCTTGGTTTTGCCTTCTCTGATTAGTTTAAAAGGGTTATATCTTCTACAACCCTTATCCGATATGATCATTCTGGTTCCAATATTGTGATAGGTTAGATCTTTTGTCATAAGTGTATAATTAGCTGGTTTTAAAATCATTGGGTCAATATTGGCAACAATCATTAAAATCATGGTCTGTGGATAACCAAGGCATTGAATGTGTAGTAGTTAAGTAAATGAAGATTGTAGCAGTCTTTTAGTTTGTATTTTATGTAACTGTCAATGCTTTTAGCAAATTAATCATGTCATCATTTGATAATTTTATTATTAACAAAGTATATTGAATGTTAATGATCTCAAACACATTTTTTATCAGTAGCAATTTTATAAGATACATTATATTGTAGCTATTCTATGCATACCAACTAAAATGACCTTTTTTGGAAGCCAAAAATTAGTCTCAAAATACGCCCCAAAACTATCCCTTTTTTGTAATGAATCATAGAGAGAAAAGTATTCACTACAGTTACGAGGCCATGCCTTCTGCCACCCATCACAGAGTTGCTCCTAAAAGTAGCGCACAACCCCGCTTTGTGCCCAGTGATGTGACCTCGATGACCCCTATTAATCGCCTCTTACAACAAGGGGATACCATCGTGTCATTTTGACGCCACTTGAACACTGGATGGGGCATGAGGCTATCCTTCTAATATCTGATTTCTTGAGCTCACATACAAAAATACACGTTTGTATATATACTTTACAAACTCAACATAATTTCAGGAAGAAGCGTTGGAACGTGAAAGAATCCGTATCAAGTCAGGCAAAGAGCTGCAGGATGCCCGCCAAAGGCTACAAGAACAAGAAATGCAAAAGCTGGTTGAACAGCGGCGACGGGAAAAAATTGAAGATCAAAAAGCCAGGGAGAGAGTACGGGCACAAATTGAAGCTGACAAACAGGCTAGGAAGTATGTTTAGTCATCATTTAAGTGTAATACGAATTTCCTTGAAACATGTCTATAATGGAGTGTATCAGGATGTGAACCAATACATTTTGAGCCTCAAGTAAACTTCACCTACTCATTAGTTACACCCTACCGGCCAAAACGAGAAGCTTTAGTGACTGACTGATGTCCAAATACCCATTGCAAAGGTAGTAAAGACAAAGTATGTATGGATTTTCCTACTATATAACATAGTCCAATCAAACAATTTTTTTTTATTATCAACAATTGTGGATGACACAATTAATTTGTCTTTTTTCTATACATAATTTGTTGGGGAGGCAGTATTGCCTAGTTCCTTGTGTAGATGTGTTTTCAAAAAATTGTAGTAAAAATAATCCCGGTACTTCCAGACTAGCAGCATCAGGCCAGCCTGCGCCCCCGGAGGTTGCGCCCGTGCCCCCCCCAGTGGCGAGCCCAGCGCCGGGGCCCAAGGTGGCCTACGACCAGGCCAGGATCCAGATACGGCTGCCTGATGGCAAAGCACTGGCACACACATTCGGTGCTAAGGAACAACTTGCTGCCGTCAGGTAGAAATATATTTAGTTTTATTTAGGGAAGCAACTGGTTTCAAGCTTGTCGAATAGCAAAAATATTTGGTACAGTTTTGATAATCTACCATGATTGCCAGGAGTCCATTCACCAAAAATCATTAATTACATATATTGAATGGTCTAGCCAATGGATATTTTATGATATGAGTTTATTATGGAATGGAATAGATTTTTTTTTATTATCTTTGTGGTTATGAACTTTAGTGGGACATCCAATTTAATAATAAAGTATTTTTATTGTCTCAAATATGTTAAAGTTCAAAAATGTTGTCTTTACTACACTGTATAGTAATGCTGGGTTATAGTTCTTGTTTTTGAAAGAAGCAACAAAAATCCTTATCCTAGATTTCCTATCAGAAAATAATGTAGTGAATTGGATTCAAATGTTGAACGCTTTTCATACTACCACATTACTTTACTTTACTTGAATGTTCATTCAACGCCAATTACGTTGAAATAAATTAAGGTAAATTAAGGGTAGTTAAATTGTAACATTCACTAAGCGATGACTAATATCCCAGTCCGCCCCGTGAACACGAAAGCTGTAAAGTGTTCAAAACGTCGGGAAGTTGAAAAATGTAAAAATAAATCAAACTCGCGATAAAATTCTCAAGAATTCGTTTTATTTTAATGTGTAACATTCGCTTAAATTTAAAAAACCATTATATCAATTAAATTAGTAGGAATTAACGACATTTACGAGTACTTCACTTTCTAGATTGTACCTGCAAATGAATGCACAAGAGTACGCCCAGCAAGACGGCTTCAAACTTATGACCACATTCCCCAAGAAAATATTCACGACTGAGGACTATGATAAGCCATTGGAATCTTTAGGTATGCATATATTTTACGTTCTTTTGCGTATTTTTTTTTCACCTCTATAACAACGCAACTTCGATTTATAATTCACCTGATGATTGTCGCCATGTAATCTTAGAGTATAATCCCCTAAAGCGCCATTTACACGGGGAGTTTCTAGCGGCGAGAATCGTATGCGATTATCGCATCACATAACCGCCATAGATTATCGTGTTCTGAGAAATGTTTACACGATGCGACTTTTTTATGTCCTTACGATAATCGTATCTTCGCGGCTAGAAACTCTTCCCGTGTAAATGGGGCATAAGTATTGCTGGATGGCTATTCAAATCTTACTAAGTGATATTTCCACATGAGTTCAATGATATGTCTTTTTTTCTTTTTTTTTATCAACCCATATACGTCCCACTGCTGGGCACGGGCCTACTCTACAATCGAGAGAATCGATTGAGAGTGGTTAGGCCATATAGTCCACCACGCTGGCCTAGTGCGGGTTGGCGGAAAGATATGTCTAACAATCGAAATCAATAAGCGAACGATGATTATTATAAGATATCCCGAAAATAAACCAATCGCGTCAAAGATTTATCGACACGCCCACATTTGACGTATTAAGAATTAAGATTTCGAAATTCTATTCAATAAGAATTGGGTTTGCTTATTCATTTTGGACGTATGACTTCAACTCGTCTAACTCGTGGAGGCTTGTGCTCACCAGTGGCACATTTATGAGCTTTGCTTTTCCTTTATTGAATAGAGAAATAACTGCTAATTGTATACGATAAAAACATAAAGTTTTATCCCTGTATAAAATTTTTCATCATTATTCTCCAGCATTGAAGTTTTAAGCTGTCATGTTTGTCCAGCAGTGGACAATAAAAGGCTGATGATGATGATGATGATTGAAGATTTAAGGGGTATCTAAATACTCTATATTTCCGCAGGTTTGGTGCCATCAGCAGTGATTATAGTGTCTAAGGGCCAGTAGCAGTCGACATATTGTGTTACTGATAATCATTGGTCCAGCACACGAGCCCTGTGCGGCACAAAATTGTATGAGATAATTTATAATTGAAGATTTGGGGAATAAAGGTCTGTTGCGTCTGAGTGTTTTGTTTTATTGTGGTATGATGCCCGGGCTTGGGTAATAAAGTTCTAATATGTCCCAACTCCCAACATATCTGAAAATCAACAAAATATAAGCGTATTTGTAATTTACATCAAATGTAGTTTTATATAAAAAACAATGGAACTCGAAGTGTGGCGACGTAAAAAATAAATAGTATTTTATCCCGGTCACACAGACAGATATTTTCCAAAACATTATAATTCTCAGTTTAACAAAAATTGTTTTTAAAAAGTCATGTCAAGATATGTTCCAAGTTTTCAGTCCGATTTTAATCTGTAGTTTATCTTCAACCAGGGATTGACAATCGCATCTCAATACGGACTTATTTAATTACTAGCAGGTACCAATGTTATCCCTTGATTATTATGTGGAACGAAACTTGTAAACATTTAAAATATTACCGTTCTGACTATAAATCATGTAAAGACATTATAAATAAAGTTATTTTAAGTACTTAATAAATAACTCGCATAATTTGGTGTTTGAGCAACACGTGCGTATCGGCTGTATGACGTCATGTTCTTAGACAATTGTGTAAATAAAAAGTCTGTTTTACTTAGATTTTGATGTAATTAGTAACGCCTGTTCATTACCTACTATGACTAACATTTTGTGTTTAATTAGATATAAAATGATCTGACTCAACAAATTATATAAGAATGATTTCCTTGTATTACTTTATGGAACTAATTGTTTAATACTCCTCCTTTAATCCCAATGGTATAGTATAAAGGAACAAATAGTGATTCAGCAAGGCATATTTATTAGCTGGACCTTAGAGTATATTTATTATACAGGGAGCGCTGGCACGTCAAAACCGTAGATAAAAATGGGAAGCCGTGCCAGTGGCCACATTTTTCTGCTCTCTTATTGGCTGACATTTGACAGGTTGTCCAACATGCACGAATTATTTGGAAAAAAAAACAAATAAAATAGTCTAGTGCTATATTTAATTCCACTCAAACTAGATGGATAATATCGTTACCGGCGGAACTTGTAGCAATTTTTTACATAATTCATTTTTCACATATATAGCACCGCTACCAACATTACGAATAAGAAAATATCTACGTTTTTGAAGACTTTGAAGACACAAATATATGACAGCATTCCCTCTAAATTATAAATACTCTAAGAGCTGGACATAATGAGATGTCATTATGTCTTCAATCATAAAGCACAATCAGGTGCAGCCGTAGGGTGCAGCCCTATCACTCTACCTAGCCACTGTAAAAATAATTTATGATAGACTATTAATATATGCGTTTATATTAGATAGGATATTTTCCATTTTTATACATTATATTATTATTCACTTGCTATGTTTGTTAACTCAATCATATTTCTTGGTTCCCAAAATACAGGCTTGCCTAGTTTGGGGCCAAAATATTTGTGAATGATTGCACATCTGTAATTGATATGAATAAAAGTTATTATTATTATATACACCTTAGGAACGAAGCAATAAAAAAACATAAAGTAGTATGTGGACTTCCCGTGGCTGAAGAGAGAGAGAGAGAGGAATGAAGTAGTCCTGTAGGCAGGGACTGCGACAATCGGGTAGCGACCACAGGAGTACCTACCCTTAATTTAGTAATTGCCTACCTAACAGACTTAAATGTATTTGTGATCAACAAAGTATGATTATTTTCGGAAAATCTGATTTACTGACTATTCAAAGCACGAATACCAATACCCAGTTCCTGCATTTAACATAGTTTTAAATGCGTTTCAGTATTTTCCTTATGATAAGAAGCGTGTATTGTGTAACGTTACAAGGGTATAATAAAAACAAAGTTTTTAATTTTGATGTTTTATTTTTATTCATGTATGCGAAACAAACCAGATATTTAATAAAGTATAATATTTTTCACTACTAGGAAGGCTATTCTGAAAGGCATGTTTGGATGCTTGAATACAGCTCTGATATTGTAAGTTATAGATAAACAATGACTGATGTTCTACAATGATATGGTTCGCCTAGTCAATAATGGTAAAGTAGATCGTAAAATTATAAAATATTTTTTTTTTAGAGCTCATGGTACAATTATAAATTAATCATTAGGTAGTTAAGTACATAAAAGCCTTAAAACTTTGCCAGCGCGCTATTTACATAATTCATAGTTTTTGTGGGACATGCAAAAGAAAGTACTTAATTTTTTTTCTAAGGACGAGGAACAATTGTTGAGACTTGGGAGACATAAACACACTTACCTACTACAATTTAGGGTGTTTACAAAAAATACGCCCGAATATTCAAACGCTACCTAAATTATGTTATTTTGAACTTAACACTTATGTTAACTTTGAGTATTCGGGCGATAGCCTAACGAAACTTGGATAGACTTGAATTTTAGTATTTAAACAGCCAAAAAAGTATGTCGACTTGATTTTGGTTAGGTAGATATATTTGAAAATCTCCTAGCAGCAACAGCTAATATCTATCGTGCGCACTGTAGTAAATTCAACCTTTATAAATATCTGTACAACTCAACTTATTTTTGAAGCCACTAGGGAGAAAAGCTATTACTTACAAAGGAATGAATAAATACACCCAACAGTCACATACATAGTCCTGAACCAACACTAAGATCGAGTCTTGTGTGTTGTGGGTATCAGAAATTGTGACTTTTCGGTCTCACAAACACCCAGACCCGAAACCAATTCCATCACAAAAATAAATGTTGATGCGGAGATCGAACCCGCAGCCTCACGTTTAGCCGGGCGGCGTCTTACAAACTGGGCCACGGAGGCTATTAAATATAGAAGAAATTAGCAATAGTAGAACAAATTGGGCGCTATCGTTATACTTAGATAAAACTAGTCACGTTGAATCGCCGAGATAAGAAATAAGGCGTTATTTAAGCTTAATCTAAGTACAGGCACTCGTTTCTATTGGCACGTCAAGTATGCTAATGACAATTTTAAATAGATTAATTTATGGACAAAAAAATCTACAATTATAATAATAAATCCATTATAGGGCTAAGAATGTAAATTGAAGATACATATGCAAATGACAGCAGCAAAATGTCTGGGGGGAAAAATAGTAATCTTATAATTTACAAATGCTTAGTTCAATAAAACTAAATACTGATAGACGTTATTTTTATAATATAGTCGTATTTAATACATAGCCCTACTTATTGGCTGTATGATTTACAATTTTCTTATATTGCACTACATATTATAAGTAAAAAAAAAAAATTGAGCATTGACATAACTGGGCAGGGCCGAAAGCGGTTGTGTTCCGACGTACATAAGTGGCGTGGCGCTCCAGTGCCTCTCAATTGCGTTGATTTAACATGCAATTGAGTTATACATTAAAGAACGGATAAAGTATCACTGAGCATAAGATTAAAATCTTGCGTTTCCAAAATTATCCGCAAAATTTAAGTTTACAAGCGTGAAATATTAGTAACAATATCTGTAATCAAAACAGTACCTATATTTTAAATAGTTCGAAGTCACTAGTAAAACAGCTATCAATGTTGACGCTACATTCAAATAGCAATAATATTGAACAATTACTGAGCAATATGAATTCTAAATGGGAGTAATGAGCATATTCTTAATTATAATAGGCATTGTTCATTATCAGCTAAAATACGTAACTGACATATCCATTTTACAATTACGTAACCATAAAATAACTACCTCAAGTATACCTACGTAATAATTAGTGTTGTGTGCATTATGGCGATTATCTTAAATTAGCTAATTTTAGAATTAAGCGTATTAAAAATATGCCAAGGTAGAGAAGAATTTGTAAGATTAATTTTGGGAATAGCGTGCCTAAGAGCTTGTTCACAGAGGAGCGAATTGCGATTGTCTAGGCGGCGATTTACGCTCGAGTAATTTTAATTCGTGCGAAGTGCGAACTTGTAAACGCGGTTATGACGTCCTGCATCTAGGATAGGAGTTAAGGCACAAAGCAATTCGCCCTTCCTGGACAAGGTTTACACATAAGGGAATATACAAGCAATATTTTTTCATTCCATATATTTAAATTCCTCTGGCTTAGCAATTTATACTGTATTTATGATCCACATCGAAATATTTAAACTAGTGTGTCGTGCCAGCAATGTCGTAATTGATCAATATAACGTAATACCAATATAAAGTCGTCAATAAAAGGTTCGGTTCCGATACTAAACGAATGTACGCACGCATAAAATTTTGTAATTTAAAAAGAACCGTATTTCTATAATGTGTAAGTAACTAGTTGAATACAGGACAATGGTCCAACATGTGTAAGGAGCAATGGATGTCTTCGGTCGATTTTATACTTAAATTCAATACTGATACAGTTCATTATTCAGTAACCAAGTGCGACTGCATTTCTCTTTAACTGACCCTGCAGTTATTACATAAACTATAAATCACAATGCCTTATTTTGACAAACTCATACAGAACAGCTTTATAATAATTAAAAAAAAACATATAAAAAGAAACAAAATGTATAATTTGTTTGTTTGCATTACACATATATTTCACGTTACACATATTGCAGTTTAATTATGAAAAAACACAAAATATAAATATTTTTTGAAAACTATATAAAATAAGCGTAGTCACTATTTCATCGCACTGTATAGTAATCACTGATAGGGGCATTTACAATAAAGGCCTTATTCATAGACAGTTTTAAAACCTATTTTAGTTACCGAATGTTTTGTCTTCTTCGCTCAAACTAAATTCATAAGTCTTTCGAAAGGGATAAACCGTTCGATAACTACGAGTAAAATAGGTTTCAAAACTGTTATGAATATGGTCGTACATATTATGCTTGTTTTTTAAACACTCGAATAACTTAAATATTGAGAATTAGTCTTATATGCAGCTAAGCAGCTTTCTTAAAAAACGACGTAGGTCTTACGCTAAAATATAGGAAATAAAATTAATTGGGGAAATATGCTCAGCAGTGGAATTCCTGTGGCTGAAGACGATGAAATTGCTTCTTAATAAAAACAAGTTTAAATCACTGCAAACTTACAAAGAGAACTATAAAAATAGATATATACATACGTACAGAAAAAAATGTTCTTAAGTGAACATAGGCGCTTTTAAACACAGCGATTTTCTTTTTTCTCCCACATTAAAATATTTTTAAAATTAAATTGATCTATAAATAATACATCAAAGAAAAAAAAAGGACAAAGATAGGCCGACTTTACACTATCAAACACAAGTTTAAATTCCCTCGTGGTTGTTGTTCGCTTGTCAATAAAACCATAGGAATAAATTGGCCACTATAATATGTCTGAGTCTCAATATAACTGGACCAAGGCTCTGATGTAGCCCAAAAATCAATTATGTCGTCAAGGAATATATGAGACCCAATGGACTTAAAATCGAAAATGTGAAGGAATGTGCAAAATGGAGATAACAATACATTAGACGGAAAGTAAGTTCCACTGCCAAGCTTGTTATAAGAAATGCACTGACAACTGCGTGATATATATGAATATTTTATGTTGATAATTCACACATATTTTAAATGTCACACTGTGGACGTGACAGAAATAAGAATTGCAAGGTGTGCTGATGGGCTTACGTATTGACTAAAGTAGGTCAAGAATTTACAAGTTGCATAAGGAGGCTTACTTTTACAAATTGCAATTAAAGGTGTTACATCGAAAGTTCAGACCATTATGCATTTCATTATCTTATTTCTTCATCGATTATAGCAAATGCCAAAATGATATAATAAAACAAATATGAAAATTATACTGTAAGGAACTAATCACTTCGCTAAACGAGCCAAAAAAATAGCATTACTAGCGCGCTCTGAATAGTCTATACAAAGACCATTGCGACTGAAGTATTCATCACTTTTAAGTAGTGTTTAGGCACATTTGATAGTGCAAAGACGGCCTTATATAACTAACTTAAAATCACAAAGTCAACCACTGCAGAAGAGACGACAATTTGTACAACTGTACCAGAATCCTCGCAGGAGGCTTGACGCTATACGGGAAGACTACATCAAGTGCCGGATTACAGTTAGTCATTACACTGACCCCGTCAATCTCATGATGAGGACTAATGACCCCATCGCAGTCAATCAACTCAAGAGTCTTGGTGAAGCAAACCCGTAGCTCCGACAAAACCTGCGTACCTTTATCATAAATGCATTGAATTGTAGGATTAACATTAGTTTTATTTTTAATAGCGTGGTAAATGTCTATGATTTTGTATTGCTTTTCGTCTGAAGGTAATATGCCTGCGTCGTGAAGCATAAGAGTAAGTGGGATTTTCTTATGCCAGTCCAAACCTTGAGAGAAATATTTCAGTTCTGAGTTTAGAGGTTCGATGCTCGCTGCGCATGTTCCATGTTTTGTCCATTCGTGGATCCAAAAACTGTATAGGGACGTGTCTGGAAGCATAGTCTAGTATGTAGTATTGCTAATAGAAAAGGAAACATATATGTATATATTTAATACTAATAAATATCAACTGCAAAACTTTGATATACACCGAGCATTGTAAAAATAAATATCTATATTGCCAAACGAGAATTGTGGACTCCGTGCGCAATTTATTTCTTCGAGTGGGATCAAGGAACCATAATTATAATGTTCAAAGTATTTTATTTTTATATAGCTAGTGCGTTTACGATAAAAAAACGCCTTAGTCTGAACGTTTTCGCAATCTAAACAAACACTTAACAGACTAAAATATTTGCACAAACACATGCTACAGACAAAACATATTTTCCGTTTCGCAACGTTCGTGAGTTTTTGCCGTAATTTACCTTTTATCAAATTAATTAGTTTATTCGGAAACCCCTCAAGACATCTCGAGTTAATTGCGTTTGCTAATTGTATTAACGATGTTTGTGTTACGTTAGTGCTCAAAATAATTTGAGTTATTAGGTATTCCTTAATGTTTTAAAAACATATGCTCAATAAAGTTTTTCTGTCATCCATTGGCAGATTCAAAGGTTTTATTTTTTTTATTTCCAGGGAAAAATTGTTACCTGCGCTATTAAGATATTAACAAGAAGAAAAACGTAAACTTATTGATGTTTAATTTTGGGGGCACGGACATTAATAGACTTTCAGTATAATACCATATAAAATAAATTTACTCATTTACTCAATGAAATTAATATTATTATAATTATTATATTATTAATTTCATTGAGTGACTAGCAATGACAGAGTATTATTCTGTATATATCTTTACAATGATTATATTTTTATGTGTGTCTGTGAAATACCATGTCTGATGTAAAATTATACTTAAAGACAATAGGTAAATAAAAACTTACCACTCTGCAAATTAGGCCAATTTTCTTCCAAATCTGTTTCAATACTCTTAACTTTGTCCGGGTCAAAGAGCCATGTGTCATTGCATTTCTCTGGACCCACACTACCGTACTTGGTGGGCCATAATCCATGAACGGTAAAAGTTTCGTTGAATTGGTTGCATTTGTGGCTGTGGTGGTGAGCCCATACTCGACACATGCTCACAGGCCAGGCTTGAGAATACAGGATGATGTCCCAATCATGATCATCATTATGGCCATTCAAAAATAAGTCTTTGTTGAAACGGTGTATATGCTTCAGTTGCACATACTCCAAGCTATACAGACAAGAAACAAATTAGGCGGCATAGTAGCTTGCCAAAAAAGTATAAAAACACTGCTTTATAAAGCATTGTCCTGTTTAATCATATACTTCATATATTTCGTTCACTGTACATATTTGTTGTATATTTATAGATAAAATAATTATTGATTATTCTGAGTACTATTCAAATATTTGCATTTTTACTACCAACTGAAAAACCACATAACCATAATAAGGTTACTGTACTCATGTTTTCCTCATTAAGCGTTTTATCTAGCTCACATGGATATACATGTGATTGCAATATAAATATTTTCCTTGGAATAGTCATGTTTGAACACTCATATGCTTGTTAACACACAACCTCACAATATATGAGTGTGCAGAGAATATGGAATATTAATATTTTTTTATACTTCAGTTGATCATTTTTTTTTATTAAAAATATATTGTTTAATCTAACAATTAAATTACATAATGATAATGGATTTCAAATAAATTATTTACAAGAGTGAGTGTAAATAAATTCACACAATGTCGCGGTAATTGTTACAAGTGTTAATAATGCCGTAATATCTTGATTCTTGTTATTTAACCTACTTTAATTGCATTTTAAATATTAATCTCGTTCAATTAATTTTATTTTACTGTATGCTAGTTGCATTGCGAGAGTATAGAATAGTTTTAGAAGTTTACACATATCTTAAGCTTAACATATTATCGTTGCTGAATTATGCAAATTCAAGGTGAACATAATGTTTTAATTCCTTAATCCTTACCTTAATAATAGAACTAAAGCTAAGCACAAATTCTTCATTTTATTTATTGTGTTAAGCAACTGGGTCTCTTACGTATTACACTTAACATATGTTCTTTTAAAATTGTAAACTACATTCCGTAGTTACAGAATTTTGCAAAAAATATTCAACACCACACACTGTGCCAAATTCCTTTAAATTCAATTATTAAATGTCAGCTAATGTTGTCAACAGTCAATGTCACTGACCATGCATTTGGATACACGTCCAAATATAAAAAAAATATTAGCGCCATCTAGTTCATCACAAGATCATTTTGAAGTCGGATGGAAGGTTGTTCGCTAGATGTCACGCTTAACATCCAGAGTCAATGAATAGTAATTTCAGAAGAAATATCTAAATAAAATATATCTAAATAGAATAATTGAACCCATTTAATTTGTCCCATTGCAGGGCACGGACCTCCTCAGCGATGGAAAAAACATAGACTATATTCCACCACCCTGCTGAGCTAGTGCGGATTTTATTATTATTATTTTAATGAATATCAACTTGAGATGATATACAACTCATAAATCTACTGGATCCAAAGTAGGCAAGTTTTGTCGTATCAAATAGCGAAATCCCACCCTTTGCTGGTTAAGCCACCCCGACATGAACACACAGAACTCTAAACAGCGACACGACTCAGTTCCCTAACATAAAAAAAAAACAAAGGAAAAAAAAAACCTAGGGAACCAAGTAATATTGAATTAACAAGTGATTGATTGTATTGGTAAACGATACCGCAACAATTCTTATAAATATGCTTACAGCATGCAGGCTTCCTCGTGATGATAGTACATTGATACATTTGATCAGATTTGTATCCCCGACTGCCCCGGTGGCGGAGTTGTAATTCGGTATGATTACAGAGCTTAGGTCTCGGGTTCGAATCCTGGGTCGGGCAAAGTGATATTGGATTTTCTATTCATTATCAGTTCGGAGTCAGAAATTTGTGCCCGATATGGCGAAAGGCTCGCCTCCTATCACATCGTCGTACCAAAAACACAAGTCGAAACGTGGGTGTCCTAGTAGCACCTCGTGACGTCTGCCTACACCTTCTAGGAAAAATGCGTGAATGTACTTATGTATCCCGAAGGTTAGGAAGAGGTTAATTTTGTACCGCCTAGTTTTGTTCCAAAATATTAATTATAGTAGGTACTACTCGTATACTGACTTGCCGGACACAAAGCATTTTTTTTATCTAATTTACTTTTCTTCAGCCACAGGAAGTACTTATACGGCTGTCGGCTGAACCGCCAAAATATCATTTGAGTGGGGAACATTGTTATAATAATAATAATGTTTACTGTTTAGGAAATTATTTTACTAAATTGTTCATATGCTCAAGAGTTGGTATAAACTGATATTTAGCCTGCTCTTACATTTATCTTTACCTTTTCATGCCGTTACCCGAGCTACTTATTTAATATTTGAAATTTTTATTTATATTGTTTAACATCAGAATCATGTTTAGTAAATTAAAATCCCCGACAAAATTTTATGTCAAATAATTTTCTAGTAATTTACTGTACAATAGACAATAAATACCTCGGACTTAATTCAATTCGTTTTTTAAAATTTACTTCCAAGTGTGCTTAAACAAAATTATAATCATATAATTCTTAGCAAATTACCTATTACGCTGATATTTTTATTACCTGTTAAACACTAGATAGTAAACGCGGGCGCTGACCTAAGCTTTTTTTACAGCTCGCGTACCGTTGGCGAGTAACCCCATTCCGCTTTTTTCTCCACCCGTCACTCGCTCTGTTGCACCTATGAAAAACAGTCGCGTGCATCACGTTATACTGGTTAAGTATCGCTGCAGCAATTATAGCAAATGCATTATGGAGCTGTGTTCAAAGCTGTGATCGCAATTAGCGCCAGCGCGTCCGTCGGATTGTGCCACGCGCTGTAAGCCGCGTGCCGGTGTTGCCAGGGCTGGAAATATAAATCTGTGATTTTTACTGATCTAATAGTACGTGGCTCGAAAATGGCAGGTTCATATCTTTTTCTGTAGGTTGGAAAGCCCAGATTTCAAGCAGGTCCCATTCTAAAACTGTAGGAAATATCATTTCGCAATATACTAGAAAATGTGATGGGTTGACCTGACCTAGGTCCGAAATTAAGGAAATAAAAGAAGGATTTTTTATTCAAATAACAAGTTCATTAATTGGCTTATAGAGCAAAGAATAAATCAAATAACAGTTGTGTTCTTTGAGTTTTTGTCTATGTGACAATAGCGAAATCCACTTTGTATAGAATATTCGCTTTGAGAAATCTGATATGTTTTCCTTGGGACTTGAACATGTATTCAATATGACGATAGGTATGATATATTATATATTGGCATGGAAATAAGCTCGGCCGAAACTGGATGTTACTAATGCCTACTGCACTACTGCCTACCCCACGTAAGCAGACATGATCGATGTGTGCACAACTTCGAACTATCCTATTAAAAATTCCCATTAACCCATACCACGCAATTAATTAACTGGCAACACCGATCAATACGAGTAAACTATCCAAGGCTCGTTAATTCGAAAAAAAGTAACAGATGTGTGCGGAATAGTGCGCCTAGACAATTATTAACATTTATTTTGCGCCGGGATCATTGCGATCGCCACATTCGCGGAGTGCCTGCGTATCTCATACAAAATAATGTTATTGTTTTTGCATTTCCCTTTGAATATATTCTGCGAGAAGATTTTATTGTTATTTCTATTTTCTACATAAGAGCATAGGTGGCAATCTGATGGTCAGGTTCAAACCCCAAGGACGTTGTATTGACTTCACGGAGTAAAGCGTACACATTTGACTAGCTTATTTGTACTGTACTTTACTGTACTGTATCAGCCCGTATACGCCCTACTGCAGGGTACGGGTGTCCTCGCCAACCGATAGTACGATTGAGAAGTTTTAGGCCCTATAGTCTATCACGCAGCCTAGTGCAGGTTTGCGGACTTTACATACCACAAAAATTCTTACAATCGGCTATGCAGGTTTCCTCACGATCTATTCCTTCAGCATTATTGATTACAGTGCGTCACCACACCATATAGAAAATGTACGTGAATAGAGATAGATTTACGTCAATCACCATTGACTATCAATATACACATGACTATAAAAAGTTAGAGTTGTGCCCCGGGATTTGAACCCGCAACCACCTTGAACATGTAGATACCTGCGTTACCTACCGACCACCACGCTTTTATTTAGCACACTAGCTTACTTAACCTGAATAATTATTAATTCTCGTATACAACTTGCTGTGGTACTACTACCTGTAAGAACCACATAAAGCAGAGACTCCAAGCGGCGGCAGAGATGGAACACCGCCGAGAAATAAGCATGGGGCGCCAGTGGAGAGCGAACGAGCAGAAGCGATTGAACCAGCTCAAGCAAGAGCGAGAGACAAAGAAGAGGAGGCTGGAAGAAGAGACATCAGAGTTGTTTCAAGTTTTAGTATGAACTAATACACCCACTAGTCACATACATAGTCCTGACCCCACACTAAGATCAAATCTTGTATCGCGGGGTTCAGAAACTACGAGAGACTTATCGGTCTCACAAACACCCAGACCCGACACAAATACTTGTGGTTTACACAAACATTTGTTTTGGTGCATGGATCGAACCCGCAGCCTCTCGTTTCACAGCCGGCGTCTACCCAACTGCGCCACGGAGGCTGTCATGCCGTACAAATAGCGGGCAGAAGGAAAGAAAGAAACCCAATCTATACCTACAGCTTGATAATTCAAAAGATCCTATGAAATACTCCTCGCATAAAAATTGTTGGTAATCTTTATAACGTAACACAACTCCAAATAAGCATTTTAATTAACTCATAAATAGGGAAACAACGTGCAATTAATATGCTTAAAATAACCGTCGGTAAGTACATAGTTGCAGTGAAAGTAACAAGCAGGAAAATCAAGTTATTACTGAAGTAGGAACCGATATTACGTCCCTTGTCGGAAAGTTTCTACACGTCCGTGTATGTGCAAGCGAAATTATTAAAGTACTTATATTGTTATTGGTAAATGGTAATCTTCTTTTATCTGCCTTGAAACTGGCACCCCCTCGTGGTGCCCAAACAAGTATGCTTTTTAATAAAGATGGATAAAGAATTAGGTTCTAAGTTTACAAATGGCCGCTTGCTTGCTTACGTAGATACTACTTTACTTACCTTCCCTTCATTTTGAGACCGTGTAAGACTAATAAAAAACCAACTCGTGTTAGTAACATTAAATAGAGTCTCAGCTGGATACAAAATAGCCTAACCACTCTCAATCGTACTCTCGGTTGTAAAGGAGGCCCGTGCCCTGCAGTGGGACGTATATGAGCTGATACAGTACATGACACACAATATGTTCAAAATAATACTTCATCTAATTGGCTCATATTCGACCGATGTTCAGATCACTAGCATCCCCAGTTTAAGTTTTAATTTTACGTTGAAGATTGAAGACAATAACCTTCCATGGTCTCTGAACTATTTAATTTCCTTTACAATACAGAATTTCCTATCCCACAAAACCATCTGAATCAAATACCTATCTAGTATCTATTGATATCACAAAAATCTGTCTCGGCGCGGGGTTCGCTGCGCAAATCCCGCCCACGGTGGAGACTGGAGGTTGTGGATGGGCTATCCAGAAATAGGACTCGTGTGGGCGCAAATAGCTTTGCCATAGACTGTGCAGACAATATTTTATCGCATTATTATAGGTAATAGGGCACTAATACTTTCTTCCAAGTCTGCATACTTTGGAAACAACCCGTGAATTACAGATCTTAAGGATGATCAAAAGTATTTATGTACTAATTTGTTTTTGCGATAAAATACGCCTGTCACGATTGGCAGGAGACTGCCGTCTGATGCAATTCGATACTTTGCTTTAGCACTTACCACCAGGTGCAAAGCAGTCACTGTGCCGTGCTAGATAAAAAAAGTCATGGACAAAAACATTTTCTTTTTCTGTTTTAATATAGACACAATAAAGCGGTAACAATGCATCTAAGGGTAAGTGCAGTGCAGTCCAAATAGCCTATCCATCGACACAAGATGGCAAATTCACTACTTTATTATAAGTACCTACATTAACTGTACACGATACGTAAAATAAATTATGTAACCTCCATTCCCAGGTCTCGTAAAAGATATAAGTCGCGTATAAATAAAATTACATTGAAATTAAAGAACGTATGAAAGTTGAACCTCCGAACCGAGTGCTCTTCGTAGTAGACGCGAGATTATGGCGGGCACCTTGTGGCAAAGTCACTGGTTCAACGACACCTGTACGAATGACCCGGGCGCCCGAGATAAGCGAACAGGGAGGGACTTCAAACGATTCTGAAGGCACCAGCCCTTTTGCATGTTTTTATTATTCTCTAGGAGTGTTTATTGAAGTCTCGTGGATAGTAGTGGGCGTTTATGGACAGTTTTTTTATAAAGATCCTATTCTAAGGATGAACTTCGTGCACTATTTTAACAAGAGCAGTAATCATATACGCCTAGACATCAATAAGCTTCAATAAATAATATAATACCTCGATTATTTTAGTTGTTTTGTAAAATCAGCGCTTGGTTCATTAGGCCAGTAAAAATGTTTAAACTAAATTAAATAGAATTGTTGTGGAAGACTTTGCACCATATATGTACAATTTACTAGTACTGTTAACCAAGAAACATATTTAATACATCCCAAGAACCAACTTTGTTTACAAGAAGTCGGTAAAACGATCCGGCTAAACACGTGGGCCATACAGAAAAGATAGGTATTTGGTCGATTGACATGTAAAGGTTTGCAACCTAAGGCTTCTATATTGTTTTTAATTTATAAGCAGCATTGTTTGTTCTAACCATTTTTAATATAAAGGGAGCGCCGTCATACGTTTGCGGCGTCAAAAACATTGATATTTTTTTATTGGTGGCACTGCTATATTAGGAAATAAAGCGAAGAAACTGGCAAATCTGAGAGTTCTAATTTAATTTTACGCATGTGAAATCTACCACCCGCGCTAGGTTGAGGTCCTGTATGTACATTTTCCATACGGCGGATATTTTACTGTAGGAACGATGATTTTGGTATGCCTAACAATATTATTATTTATCATAACAGGCGTTACAAAACTGTGTTGGAATACAACCACACACTTCTTAGTATAGCTCGTGTCGCGTATTATTGCACTTGTACGGCTTAGGAATTTCCGCCTACTT
Organism: Theretra japonica; assembly: GCA_033459515.1. NCBI lineage: Eukaryota > Metazoa > Arthropoda > Insecta > Lepidoptera > Sphingidae > Theretra > Theretra japonica. Next base: position 2,557,730 of record CM065938.1, on the reverse strand, counting down.
ATAACACTCCGTTCAAATAACAAGGCTTAATACCTCACTCACAAGTATTAAAATGTGACAAATCTTATTTTCTAGATTAAAGTATTTATAATATAGAGGGAGCGCTGGTACTTCAAAAAGGTAGATAAAAATGATGGTGACGTGCCACCTTTCTCTGCCCTTTCTATTGACTCACATTTGACAGCACCTTATGCAAAAAGAACCACTACAATACTACTCAATTTTGAGGAGTTTTACTCTCCAGGTCTAAAGATATATTTTGTCAGATCTTAACCATTTTTATGGGACCAACTGCAACGTATAAGCATTGAAACAAAACAAAAATTTTGCAAATCAGTTAAGGCGTCTTCGAGTAATCGGTGAACATACATAACAAATAAGATTCCGATGAATTGAGAACCTCCTTCTTTTTTGAAATCGGTTAAAAATAAATATTTAAGGGCTATTGAATACGATTCAAATTCATTTTAGACGAAAAATACCGGAATATACTTTCAGTTACCATTAGAATTTATACCAATTTGTAGTTAAATAAGTAGTTAAATTTTTATTAACACAGCAGCGCTACCAACATTACAAACAATAAAATATCTACGTTTTTGAAGACGCGAATGTATGACAGCGCTCCCTTAATAATATCAATACTCTAAGATAAAATGTTAAGATCAGTGTACTACACTTTCAGCAGTGATTAGTTTGTTTTGTGAATTATTTATATAGTTGCTTAACATGGGGTATGTTATTATGGTGGAGATTGCAAGTTGGTACATAAAACTTAAAAAAGTTCTATACCAATTTTAATGTGTGTTTATGTATGTACATTAGCTATTGATATAAAAACTTATAATTTGACACCAGTAACGAAAAATAATGTGCACTATAAAAACATCTTAGGTAATGCATACATAAACACACGTCTTTTTCCCAGAAGGGGTAGACAGAGGTGCTACCAGAAGACCCACGTTTCGCCTTGTATATTCCGTCTCACGATGTGATAGGGGGCGAAGCTATCGCCACATCGGGCACAAATTCCTGACTCCGGGCTGATAATGAATAAAAAATATCCAATATCACTTTGCCCGACCCGGGATTCGAACCCGAGACTTTAGCTTTGCAATCATACCGTAGTACCACTACGCCATCGAGGCAGTTTGAATTTATACAATAAAAACTCATTTTCAAATCTGCATCGTTTCAAATGGACGTTAATACCTTCAATAAAGCCCATGCGGCCTATTCAGACTATTTTATATGTATAAATAGTCCGCCAACCCGCACTGGACCAGCGTGGTGGACTATATGGCCTAACCACTTTCAATGGTACTCTCTATTGGAGAGGAGGCCCGTGCCCAGTAGTCGACGTAAATTATCTATCAAGCGCATCGCTTTACGAGTATATACCAACAGTAGTACTGTTATATTCCATCATAGAGAAATAATTGACAGTGGAAATGCCCTTGTGGCTTGTATAGAGTCCAACCCTGGCCCGACTTATGTGAGTAGGTGTCACACAGCAGACAACTCGCTAAACGTTTAACTTGTTTCTTAACTATGTTATTAGTTAAGTACAAAACTTAATTCTGTGTATAAAAGAAATTACAGTAAATATTCTTTAAAAATCGCGAGTGACTTAGCGTTTTCAAATGTCAGTTATTTGTTAAAACGTAAGTTCTCTAAACGTTCGGTAGAGGCGCTGATGGCTCTAGCGCCATATCATAAATTATGCTTATTTTTATCTGCCTTGAATAGACACATAAGTTTTTCAGTTTTGGGTGTCCACTCAAGAATACATAGAGGTCGCAGGCGATCAAGGTCGCAGAAGGGCACTATATGCAGGCAGCTTTCAACAGGTCGCTCTTGAAACCTGTGGAAAACTTATATTCAGTAGTAGGCATATTCTGACCATTTTACTTGCAAAAAGTTTCATTTTATTACAATTATTTTCTTTTAATCACGTTTGATCTTTATGCCTTTGACTCATTTGTATTTTCAAACCGAAATAAAAACCGAATTTTCGATTCAGTACCTAAGTATGATAAATATTCATGTTTCAATTTGGTTAAAGTTACTTTATTCGCGCTACTATATTATTCTAGTCTTACCGAAGTTTTACGGTTTATTTTTTATTTATTCTTTGGGTAAAATTCAATTTTATGAATTTTAACTCATAGTTAATTATGCAAATAGTTAGTATCTTTGCCTTCGTCCTTCTAAGCGTCCTTGTTTTAAAACCTTACCCCTCATTCAGTATATATAGAAGGAGAAAGGAAAGAAGGCTTTCGACATCCTTGCTCACCGAACGAGATCAGACAACAAAGACATTGCTTTATTCCCGTTGTCTATGGCTGTCTATACCACATTCCAACCACAGAATAGCAACATAACTATATAACAAAACCACTTTGTAAAAAATCGATCCAAAATAAAAGTAATTTATTTATCACAAATAATTTTTCAGTACTTATGTCTTATTTACTAGCTGAAACAGGGGTTGCGCGAGTCAACGGCCGGCGCGTTGGCGTAGGTCGCGGAAGGACGTGCGAGGGTTGAACTCGAGATTTAAGGGTGGTTTGGGGGTTTATCGCTGCGCCAATGTGTGAATGAGTTATGTAAACTTTACAAATAACTTTGCGATTGTAATCTATGGATTAGGTTTGCTTGTGTTTGAATTATATTAAGCTTTATTACTAGTTACGGATAAATTATTATGTTTTCTTACGTAATTATATGATATATTACGACATTCAGTTGTGTTTAAGCTTAATTGTGTTTGTAATATTGTTTATTCGAATTGATATTATTATGTTCTCCGTTTTCTTCTAACTGAATAGCGCAAGATTCAAAAAGAGTATCTACAAATACGTTTCTTTTATGTATAAAATAAATAATGAATAAATAAATACACACAACAGTCACATACATAGTCCTGACTTCACACTAAGATCGAGTCTTGTGGTGTGCGAATTATAAGCTACGAGAGACTTTTCGGTCTCACAAACCCCCAGACCCAAGACAAATGTTTGTGGGCTTCACAAACATTTGTGTTGGTGCGGGGATCGAACCCGCGGCCTCTCGTTTCACAGTCGGCGTCTAACCAACTACGCCACGGAGGCCATCAATAAAATAATATTTATAATCAATTTATTTTGCAAGAAATCCAACATCTATGTAATTTCATGTTGTCTGATACTTTACAATGCGCGTCATTGGTGGGCTACATACGAGTACACATACATCCTGGACACGCGTCGGAAGTCAGCCGACACAATCACGCACGCTTTGGAAATTGAATCAATAACACGGAATCTATGTCGTAGATTGATTCATGTAAGTAAACTCAAGCTGTACGCTGCAGGGGGTGTAAAAGAATCTTAGAAAGTATAGATAACAAACTAATTTAAGATATTGTGTATCTTTTCGTAGAAAAAAATTGTATTTGTTTAATATCCAATCCAATCCATCAGCCAAAGGAAGTCCACTGCTGAACTGCTGCCTTTTCCAATGATTTCCACAATGACCTGTTAGAGGCAGCCTGCATCCAGCGACTGTTTAATACGATTCCATTGAAATACGTCCTTAAAAGTTTGTTATTATTACAAATTAACATACATTCCTATGAACATAATTACAGTGAATCAGAAACTTCCTGCTTAATTTCTCATTTAAAACCCGCCTAACAACCAACATGTTCAAAGGAATTTCATTACTCTCTAATTACGAGTAATTCATCACTAGTTCAATACAAAAAAACCGACATAAATCCCATAAAGCGCTATAAATCGGTAAAGAAACAAAGCATCTTCACTGCAATTCTAAAATTACTAAGCGGGCAATGCTCTCGGCATTAAAATTAATGCATTACGATAAAAACCGACGGCCGGTGCGTTTCCGCGCTTGTGCCGGCAAAAACCGCGGCTGCACCGTGACGCGGTTTTTGCTATTAATTAATGAACAATCGCACACGCCACTTGTAACACATACTGCATTCACCTAATTAAAACTTGGGTGGTATAACTGTGACTGGGATGCATTGGAAATAAATAATAAATTCACTTAACTCACACTCTGACTGCCTCGGTGGCGTAGTTGTACTACGGTACGATTACAAAGCTGAAGTCTCGGGTTCGAATCCCGGGTCGGCCGAAGTGATATTTAACTTTCCTATTCATTATCAGCCCAGGGAATTTGTGCTCGATATGGCGATAGGCTCGCCCCCTATCACACCGTGGGACGGAACACACAAGGCAAAACGTCGGTGTCCTGGTTACACCTTTGCCTACCCCTTCGGGGATAAAGGGTTTATGTTTAAGTATGTATGTATGTAACATTCACACACATATTCCTAAGACTAATTTCAAGTTATGGGTCGTGGATATGAGAAACTACTATTTTTCGGTCTCACAAACATCCATCTCCGAAAAAAATATCCACAGTCCAAATATCCGTAGTTATATCACACAATAATTTGTCCCTGTGTGTGGACGGAGCCCTTAGTCGCTCGCTTCACAGCCGGCGTCCAACAAACGGCGTCACGGAGGCTGTCAAAATCATAAATACACAAATCAAATCGTTTGTAAGTGGTAGCCGAACTGTGATTTCCAGGTAACATTGTCTCAAAGAAAACAGTCATGAAGCGACGATTTTCGTACCATGTTTCGTTCAAATATTGGTGTTGCTGGGAGCTCTATAGTCCTTCGTACTTCCATCCTTTTTCCTTTTCCTTTGACATCGTTGCAATTGGATCTACTATGGATTTTTTCTAATCAATGACAGGTCCGAAACATTCTGTTTTACACATGTTATTATTGATAAAAATAAATAATAAATAAATAATGGCATACAACATGCCGGCGAGCCTGCGGCTTTGGTGTGTAGTGCGCTTAATGAATTTAACATTAAATTAACATTACTCAAACTTCAGTAGAAAGATAAGTTAAATATATCCGCACGACGAAGATCGATGTCCTTTTAGGCCGTATGACTATGGCTGTTGTCCTAATCAATAAAATAAACATTCCTCTGTCCTGACCACGTATGTATGCAGTAACGGGTTTAGCATTAACAACGCCCAGGGCGAGATTTTTACAGCGCTCTGCAATTACTATCCAAATTCAAGCAAAAAACAGTAAATATTAGAAAATACAGTACTTATAGGTTACAGTAAATTTCGGCATTCAGCGCCCTTTTGGCACTGGCTCCTAGGGCCGTCACCAAACTCTAACTCTGGTACTCTACGAGTATATATGCCTAGCATAAGGGCACAACATCATAATCACTGGAAGTAGGTACTAAATAAGCCACGAGCCTGTAATTTTCTTTTTATAATGGAAATAACTCTTCACAGAACTAGTTTTTACTGTCTCGGGCAGACTTTTGTTCCCTGAACAGGAAAATATACTGACATTAAACAAATTGTTATAGTTTTTGTTTGAAATATAAAAAATGTACGTGTACTTTTGTGTATTTTATAAATGTATATTTGATTTTGGGTTTCTTTCCTTTTATACTATAAAATATCATCTTTTTCAAGTCACTGAAACACTAGCAAGCTGTGTTGTGGGTATCGGAAACTAAGAGAAACTTTTAAATTTCATCAGGCCTAAGACAAATAATTGTGAGCTGCACGAACATTTACCCGGTGCGAGAACCAAACCCGCGACCTATTGTTGTACATTTTGATTTCTACCGACCACACGACCGTTGGCAAATTAATTTCATGACTCATTGTCAAATTTTCTCAAGTTTCTTTTGCATATCAAAGAAGACCCTTAGTTAATCTAGCAGATGTTTTCAAGTTTTAAACATGGTTTCTATTAAAGTCTCTAAGGTCTATTTAATAAACTATTAGAGTGTGCAAAAATAGCACATAGTTGTCCTGAATTAGAATTTCCTGTACTTTAATTAATTCATTTGACTAACTCCTAAAACATCTGGCCTGTGAGAAATACAAATTACTTACTATGGGCTAATTGTGAAAGCTTAAGCTAAGTTGTTAAAGCCTAGTTTAGGGACGCAACACTGTTCTAAAACTTAAAGTATATTGTTTAAATTAAAAAACTGGGGAAAAATGACTAAACATGAGCATTTTTACTAATCCTGATATATGTTACCTACTCACCAACATTTAACCAATAAATGAGTTTAATTAGAGAAAAAAACGCACCAGCCAAATAAAAAAAAATTACAATTCAATATATTTCCATAATTTCCCTAACACAGCAAGCCAATGGCATCGCACGATTCGAAAATGGAATGCGTTGTTAAAATAACGTCGCGTCGTTGGTTGCGCGGGCGCACGCTCTCGCCACCCTGCGTGACGTCATCAGTCGGAATCCGACTCGGAAATGAGTCACACGCCTGAGTCACGGGAATGTGGTCTCCGCAGCCTCGAACCATTTTACATGTCACGACTTCCAGACAGAAATCTCAGAATTAGCGCTTCTTGGTATTAGATAATGTTTTGATAGTGACTAGGCTGGTTTTAGTGCCTAACTAAAGGCAAAAATTGCGACTTTTTGCTAATACATAGGTATTTGGGTATACTATTTTATCTTAAGTATGTACTGGGAGTTAATTTTTTTCCTGAAGTATAACTTTTCTGTTTTTGACTGACTTCAAAAAAGGAGGAGGTTATCTTATCGACTGTATGATTTTTTTTATGTGCGTTACCTCATAACTCTGAACTGTGGCCCGATTTTTATTTAGTTAGAAATGTTTTGTTGTGCATCTGTAAAGTACAAGTAGAACGGAAGAATGCATAAAATTATTATTATAAATGAACTCAATACCTATAGGATAAGTTGTGTTCATAACTTAATATAGGTACCTAGTCTGTTATAACATATTTTTTCGGGTATATTTTTATTTGTTACCTGTAAATTTTTTACGTCGCCTATGTTGTATAGACATGGTTACATTAAAAGCTTGTTTAATATGATACACAAATCAATAGTAGCAAACAGTAGTATAACGGAATCAAAATATATTTATAAAGCAAAATAAAAATATTTATCTTCAAAACTAAGAGATCACATTTTTCCTTGTAGCATATACGTACTTAATGACAAGTGATAAGACATTTTCAACAACTAGACGTCTATTCACCAAATCTTACATTGTAAAGGGTCTCATAACAGAATACACCAAATTACCACGACCTCCCGCGGCCCCCGCACGGTGACGTAAACCTAACAATTGAGGGTACACAAAATTGGCAATCGCGGGTCTTACTATACCGGTTGGTTAGTCGAGACAATGGAGAACGATTGTCCACTGTACAAGACACGTTTTTATGCCATTTTTGGGTTGATTTGCGAGAAACCAAGGTTGTTAAACATATTTATATATTTTTTGCTGTGAAATATCGGCCTAAGTGATACTAACGCACAAGCAGTCTTTTGATTTCGACTAAATATTATTTAACAGAAGAATTGATGATAAGCAATGTGTCAACTTATAGCATGTTATACGTCTGAAAATACAAGAAATATTACGTATATATATTTTTTAATTCATGCAAAATACGCCTCACTGTAGGGCAAGGGCCTCCCTAACAATCAGAAGTTCGTTTGAGAGGGGTTAGACTATAGTCCCCATTCAAATACTATATTACTATACAGCTTGCATATTTTATATTCTAGACTGCCCTGTCTTCTTTACTTTGTGTTATATCCATCCAAAGGTTGTCTGTAAGACGTCGCCTAGGGCGATAAGACCGCCATCTGTACTTTTTTCTTAATTTATAATTTATAGATATTATTTTTGTGTGTTTTTCCTTTTTGTGTACAGTTAAGAATAAATAAAGTGTACCGAAGGTTTTCTCAGTATAAATACGAGTACATACCTCTGAAAAAACAGAAGTGTGCCTTAATATTTGAACCCGTAACCACTATGTCGGCAGTCGCGTCCAATATAACAATAATATAATATTATCTTAAGTTTCATAAAAAAAATCGATGATATAATATTGAGGCCTATTCTTGCAAGGTATGACAGTTATTAACCTAATTATGCAATATAGATAACAAGTAATATCGCGCTGATTTCTTATAAATGTAGAAATATAATTAGGTCAAGAACAAATAAAGCTCATTTTAATAACCCAGCATTTAGTCAAAACAAAACTAGAGGTCGTGGATTCGATCCTCGCACCGAAAAAAATATTTGCGTGACCCATTGGTATTCTTTCGTAATTTCTGATATCCGCGACACAAGCCTTGTATCTCCTAGGATAACTGGACTTTTTGGGACTATTGACAGCCTCCTTGGCGCAGTTGGTTGAACGCCGGTTGTGAAACGTGAGGCCGCGGGTTTGATCCCCGCACCGAGACAAATATTTGTGTGAACCACAAGTATTTGTTTCGGGTCTGGGTGTTTGTGAGAGAGAGAAGAGTCTCTCATAGTTCCTGATAACCACGACACAAGACTCGATCTTAGTATGGGGTCAGGAATATGTATGTGACCGTTTGGTGTATTTATTTATTAGGCATAATCTACTAAACCGATATTGAAGAGAAATCTAAACAGTGTATTTATAGTGTCGAGAGCACGCGAGCTGATATCTCACGTCGTTCCCGCATCATTGGCGGAGTCAACGCTCCCGCGTTCATGGCCGGAACATCGATACACTTGGACAATGCCGCTGTAAAAACAATATGCCGAGCTGTGACGTCACCACAGGAACGTGAGTAATCACAGAAAATAGTAAGGCACCGGTCATACAGTAACATACTGGTCTTGTGTTGTATCAACTACAAGAGACTACTTGGTCTCACAACACCCAGAAAATTTGTAGGTCATAATTTTTTTGTCTCGGTGCGATTGAACCCGCGATTTCTCGTTTCACAGTCAGCTCTTAACTAACTGCGCTGCAAAGATGACATTTTTCTTTTACTGTGTCAGTACCAGTCTATAATAATTAAGACTCATTGGTGTAGTTCACATGCAATTTAACGACGAAGGAAAACATCGTTAGGAAAGCCGCGTACAAAAGGATCTGTAAAAATCATAGCTCATGAAATCTGTAAACTCGTAATAGGCCACTGAACTTATGCTTAGCGGTCTCGATTGTATACGGGCTGATATATAAAAAATATGTAGTGAGTAGTGACGTCACAGGACTAGCACATGACTTCCCCAATCATTATATGTGAATGTCTGAAAGTATTTCGGTACGTTTCTAGGCTATCGCCGGGTGCCTGTCCGATCTAGGTTACACGCGCCGGTGTGACGTCATGACATCGCTTATAGAGTGTTATCTGTATGGGTCATGACGTCACGGATTATTATAACGTTGTTAATGAAGTGAATGAATTTTTATAGTACGATCCACAAAATGGTCAAACAAAAAAAAATAAGGCATCTAATATAATATATATTTATATACATTTTATCTATCAAGCTAAATATTTTCATTGTTTCCTATTTTTATCATTCAAGCTTTGTCCTAAAAGTAGATTTAAGACACCCCTTTCTTTTTTTCTTTCTCTTATGTCCACCCCATAGTATAGTATAGAGTCAGTTAGAGGTCAGTAAGACTTTGCCTCGAGCGATACGACCGCCTTTTGTACTTTTGTATTAAATATACGGTTAGATAATAGGATTTATGTGGTGTACAAAAAAAAAAATAAACAAGACAGTGTTGCTGACGGAGTTTCTTGCGCTTTATCGTCTTTACAGCTACAACACGTTTCGAAGCGGTGGTAGTAATAATTGACGATTTAAAATATCTTGTTAAACACTTCTTGATTTTTAATAATGAATTGATTTTCATCCAAAGAAGGAAACAACATAGATTCTTGTTAGTTACATTTTTCTATCTGCCCTTGTTTTGATATTTATGTTGGGTCGCGATGTTAGACTTTTTCGTGCTAGTTAAAGAATGATTGAGCTAAATATTTTAAGACTTTATTTATTTATTTATTCTTAGCTGCACACAGAAAGGAAAAACCACACAAAGATAATACAAATTAAGAAAAAAGTACAGATGGCAGTCTTATCGCTCTAGGCGATTTCTTACAGAAACCCTTTGGATGGATATAACACAAGGAAAAGAAGACAGGGCAGTCTAGAATATAAAATATGCAAGCTCCAACAAACAAGAAATAGATAAACAAATTGTTTATAATTACTAACTAAATACATAATATATGATACATAGTTATTTACTCCTTATATCTTGTCTTTGACTTTGTTTCTTGTCTAACGTCAACATTTTCAGAAAAAATTGTGTATAAGCATAATATCGTTCTAATAAGAGGTTCGATCCAGGCACGAAAGATTATGTGACCTCGAAATACTTGAGTCGGGTCTGGGTGTTGTTGAGAAAATCACATTGCAAAGTACTTTCGGATAAGCAGAATTACTGGTGATATTTTATTCTATTAGGTATTATATTGAGCGGTAATTGATGTCTAATGCCTACCTACTTATATAATAGAGCATTCGTAACTTTCAGATTGGAGAGTTGCAGAGGCCCTGCCTTTAATGTTACAACCATTTTTCTATCACCAAGTTTCTAACTACGTTTCGACTTTCGTCTAGCCTAACATTAACCTATTGTTAAGATTTGTAAAATTCCACGGAATGAAGTAAAAAACATTGATAGTTACAAGAAATCCATCAATTTTTTAAGCGTTCTGAGAATCGGATGCAGCGTATAATTCAACGGTCTCAGTGACGTCAAATGTAGCTATTTAGGTCATTGAACTGTGTAAGTTTCGCTGATTTCTACGCCCACTAGGCCTATGCAAATAATTATGAATTAACGCAAGTTTCTCTTTTTTATCATGTGCGATGTGTTAACAAATATTTGCCAATAAATGTTGTTGCGAAACGCGCAAAAAATATGTTAAACTTTTTATAGACTTCAAGATGGATGTTATCAATTGAATTGAATTTTAAAGATATATCAATATTTATTTGGGGCCTTCTTCGTCCGTATTCGTTGAATTTGGGGTTGGGCCTTTGCTGACCCAATGTGTCCGTGATTTTTGACAATAGAAGAGTCACAATGTGTAGTCCATTTCTAAGGTTGCTGACCTAATTTACTATCTAAACGGCTCTACCTAGATATAAAAACTGCAAGAAAAGAAAAAACAGATTAGTACCCACTTGAATAATAATTTTGAAGAAACAAAATACCAGGCTTTGTTCTACATCAGCTGTCATGGCCAAAACCCCCGTAGCCAAAATTATTCCAAATTCAAATATTAAAAAGTAAGTAACATTGATAAAGGAATACGCACATAGCAGTTCTCAATTCTCATATAGTCTGGTTCTAAATATAGACGGGATGGCGTGCATCGCCGCTCCGCGACTCCGAAGGATTTTTTTGCACATTTTTGCACTCCGAGTCAAGCTACCGATATAAAATGTTTAGGTCGAACTTAAGGAATTAAAACTGGCTTCTTTTATTTAATACGATTTGTGGTTCATAGTTGTATATTATTTGTGAACCGTGTATTTCTCAGTTTAATACCCGGGACGGATAATTCACTTTGTGCAAGCTTTTTGGATTTAAATAATTATGTCGTGGTTGCAAAAAAAGTTAACTCTTGCCAGTCGCTAGAAATATGCCGGCTTTCTTGAAACTGGACACCTTTCAACCCATCAATGTGACAAATATTAATCTCTGGACTGGTCTATACATTTTGAAGTTGTTTGGTGTCTTTTGAACCACATTATGTAAGGGTGGTTGATTAGAAACCATCCTATAAACTACAGACTTTATTGCATAATTAACTGCCTGATGTGAAAAAAATATATTTATTAAATTTACAATTGATAAAATATATATGATATAACATAAATCTATTGATAAGAAAGATAAAATAACTTGATTAGTTTCACAATAGAATCAGTTCCCACGTTTACAAGTCCTTAAGCACTCAAATGGAGTAATTCGTGTTATCGATTTGCTCTTTTATACCATAAATACCAGTTATCATTTAGCAATTACATTAATATGGGTGTAATTGTAATATCGATTACTTTTAATAGAGTAACTAGCGACTCGTTTACTTTGATGATGTTAGAATTAAACGCCTCTAAGAAATACGAAAGACTTTGCCTATATCAATGAAGTAGAGACCGCCCGCAATTTATATGATTGATGCAATGTGCTGGTGGTAGGATATCTAAAGAAAACTTGAGCGCTTCTGTCCCTGGGCTATCTGATGCTCTCCATAACACGCGTGATGTTTACCGAGAGGTTCTATAGTGCGTATGTCTGCTTAGCAAATGCTAAACTAAATAGTAACAGCCTGATCGCAATAACCTCAAGTTTGCGGTGCTCAAGGACCGATAACCCACCAGCCTTCCCCAGGGTATCGGAACCGAACAGTTTTCTAGATAAAAAAGGTGGTAATGTTATTTAAAACATTAATTGATATATCCTGGACAAGTTTGGTAGGGAAACCAAAAGCTAGGTGTAAAGTATGTAAATTTGTATGGTTAATTGATTCGCACTGCATCTGGACCACATATATGGCACATCCGTTTGGTGGTCATCGTCTTTTTTACTTTCATGTTAATCTTGAGTGTCTTGACACGTGTATTGCAAAGTATAAAAAAATCAAGCACACGGACACGTGTATTGCAAAGTATAAAAAAATCAAGCACACGCTTTAGTATGTTTATTTGCAGCGGCGCCATTTTTTCTATGGTTATGTATCTATAGTTTGAGATTATAGTTAGAGATTCATTTAAGATAACTGCAGCATCATAATCTGCTGCAGGAAATAAACTGGTAGGCGTAGGCCTCTAGATTTCTAGATCGAATAGGACGTCTATTTGTTACGGAGGGAAGTGGACAATAATTTATTTCCAACTCCTATTCATTTAACTTTATGATTGATTTCGTTGCGGGTTAAAGACAAGTTAGACATTCCCGGAGACTCGCTGAGCTTCAATGCTTAGTGTCATTACAATGCGTGCCACTGTTGATCCTGGCTTACAGGAGTTGCAGTGGTGGGTGTGAGGGCGGGACAGTCTCCAAAAGGACGTCTATTTATGAAAGAACGTCTATCGTTGGTGGTCTTAACTTGAGGACTTATCAGCCTCTCCCAAGGATTAAGACAGCAACCTATTGGGGCCGGCTTTCAATGAATTCCTTCAACTTACAGTGCCCGATGTCTCAGTACAATTTCAATGTCCCGCATTGATATGGAATAGTGCAGCCAATTATTTGTGTCTATCTAGGTATTTAATTTCTTTCATTTTAACTTAAAGACATACCCTGCCTTACCAAAGTTCCAGTGTTGTATCAGTCATCATCATAGTTACTAGGTATTTTATAATTCGTTATTCCAGGGTTGTCATAATTTTTAACTTACAAGTGCCCTAATACCGAGTGGCGAGTGGATTGTACCCAGGCGTCGCGACACGAGGTCGTCGAACGCACCATTCTGTTCGTATTTTCCTCATTTACTCGCGCCTTGACTCATCCCTGTTTGTTGTTTTATTTCTACAAACATCTCGGCGTTAACTTAAAAGCTACTTACATCTGATTTAGGGTTGCCAGCTGCTTTTCAACAAGTTATATTAATTGTAGTTTGTTAATTTTGTCATTTTATACATCAGTCATAGTGATCCACGTGTCTCCCGTTTGAGATTAGGCCAGTATATGTTTTTCGTGCAGGCCGGCATAATTGTTTCGAAGGGAGGGATATGACTAACTTTCTCCTGTGAATTTACCATTAGTTGCATTGAAGATTTTTTACGTGCGAATAAAAATATCGCAATATCTGAGTGTGTTTATGGGCGGTCTACGGTGATGACCATCTACCATCAAGGAAAATAGTGGCTTCTTTCCTTTTTACAAAGTAACTAACGTTTAACTGGACCACAATCATCCTCTGCGTGGACACCATGTTAACTGCATATTAGCCGAAAAACGAACACCACCTGCTAAATGTTTGGTGGTATTATGAAATTATTATGTACACGAGGTGTGTAATTTACGTGCAACTTTGTAAACGTTGAGTTCAGCTAAATTGTTATGTATTATGGTTATTTGCGAAGTCTGTATACGTTGGAGACAATCATCATACTCGACCACATCAAGTCCACTGCAGAACAAGGCCTCATCAAGGAGTTCCACACTTTCATAGCAACCTGTTGGAAGCGGTGCATCCAACAGCACCCTAGGACCTTTGTTAAGTCTTCCTTACGTTGTAGGTATGCGTCATATTCAGGAACAAATATAAGAGTTATGGGGTCATCAATCATCATCATCATTATGTAAAACCACTATCAGGGGTCTTGCAACAACAGTAGAATCATCAAAAATATATTAATTGAGTAAAAATCTTACAAGATCATTTTCTTAGTAAGTTTGTGTGAATATGTTGATTCTTTAGTGTTAATGTGACACCTAATTAGATACTATATTTAGGATTGCTCGTAGCGCTCGTGTAGTTTAATATTGTCAGATTTCCATAAGCTGTATGAATGTAGGTGTAATCGTTCTCCTCTTTTTTCCCCACTCGGTTAAAATAAGATAAACTAAATAGCACTTGCACGTTTCCGTTATGAGACTGTTTTCTCCTAGTGTTTATGAATCGTTCTATTTGTTGCTTTGTTCGTATTACATTTCTGATCAAAATAAAACCCAATATGAACAGGAAAATGCGGTACTAAGAACAAATATTTGTACGAATTACGGGACATTCCCTCTAAAACTGCGATTGAACGCATACAAGTTTTAACAAATATTTGACATAGTGCGTAATTACTATTTGTAAGTGAAGGTCATTATAGTCAGTGATTGCTAGGCATTAAGACTTAACACATATAGTACTCGTAATATATCGGGGTGACAACTGACTGCTTCGGTGGCGTAGTGGTACTACGGTACGATTGCAATGCTGAGGTCTCGGGTTCGAATCCCGGGTCGGGCAAAGTGATATTGGATTTTTCTATTCATTATCAGCCTGAGCTCAGGAATTTGTGCCCGATATGGCGATAGGCTCGCCCTCTATCACATTGTGGGACGGAATATACAAGGCGAAACGTGGGTGTTCTGGTAGCACCTCTGCCTACCCCTTCTGGGAAAAAAGGCATGTGTTTATGTATGTATGTATGTAACTGACAGGCCTAGTGCAGCGACATGCAGTGTTTAGACTTTGGTAATAAGATCTGAGCGTAGCTCTTTTTGCAAGGATGATATTTACCATCAGGCGAGTGACCTCACTCGTCATCATTTTCAATTAAAATAAATACAAATAAAAGAATGTTTTTTTGAATATTTTAATTGACATTTAAATACATTTATTATGTACATATGATGGAGCGACAATTTGAAAAGAACGGCGGGTAGCGGATAGATGAGAGCTGCTGAAGACCGGGATGGTTGGCGCCTTGATGGGGAGGCCTACGTCCAGCAGTGCTCGGCGAGAGACCGAGTATATTATGTACATACACACACCGATATTATTTGATATATGTAGGTCGCAGAATGCAGGCCGCTTCCAACGGGTTGCTGTGAAGATCCTTGCGGGAGGCCTTTGTGTAGCCGTGTACTTCATGTGGCTGTAGATAAAAAATTCTGTTAATTTGAGTGTCCGAGAAAATCAACAACATAAATTCTTCCATTACACTGTTAAATGAAGGTTTAATTGTATATATTTGTCTTATACATGTTAAAAAATAAGATATTTGATATAATAATAAAACCTTTTATTTGGCCCGGAGAAAATTAAGTTTACAAATATCAAAAGAAATAACAAACAAAAATTCAAATAAACAATGTGTATCTACTAAACAAATAAAACTAAAAAACAAACAAAATGAAATATACTTTCTAAACCGAAAAGGATCCAGCTCAGCTTAAAGCCGCAGCCTGAGTTACGTCGCTGATTTTCAGCTGAACCCGAAGATCATTTGAGGTTAAACATTAAAAAAATCTAATATCAGGTCTATATCAGAAATTGGAACACCCTGTTCAGATATAGAACTGTGGCGTTCTGAATATTACAAATAGCTTAAAAGCCTAAAAGTACTGTGACTGCTAAATACCTTATCTTTAATGATCAAGCCGCTTCTGCTACCTTCTCTGTGATAGAGGACTTACTCCTCATTGTTGGTTCCTCGTACTGAACTAGCCAGGTTTTGGCTAAATTTATACAGGTAGGTACCTTAAAAACTGTTCAAGCAACTTGCTAGAAGGAAAATGCATTAAAAATCTATTTTTAAATAAGTAACTACATTTTTCCCGTAGGTAAATACATATAACGTATGTAGTTAGACCAGGAATCGAACCTGTTCTAACTTTGACCACGCGTACGGTAATTTAGTTTTGCATAGAGTGTGGAATGTGGTGTTACCACTCACCTTGTGGCGACTAATGCATTCCACATCCAGATTCCTTGTGCAAGTAATATAATATAAATCTTACCATTCTTGCCCTTATCCAACTTGTAGGTGGTATAGAAGTGAAATCCTGAAATATTTTGATTGTCTGATCGATGTCAATCCGTTCGGAAAATAATGCAACGTTGAATTGACAGCCTCCGTGACGCAGTTGGTTAGAGGCTGGCTGTGAAACAAGAGGCCGCGGGCTCGATCCCCGCACTGAGACAAATGTTTTTGTGAACCACAAGTACTTGTTTCGGGTCTGGGTCTTTGTGAGACCGAAAAGTCTTACGGTTTCTGATACCCACGACACAACACTTGATCTTAGTGTGGGATCAGGATTACGTATGTGGCTGTTGGATGCATCTATTTATTTATATTGCTTATTATGAAGTGTTCCGTTTGCTTTTATGTCAGTGCTCATCGTCTTTATGAGCCCATAGCAGTCCACCGCTGGACATAAGCCTCTCCATTTACACGACATCGCAGCTCGATCTTTGGCTTAGCAACTTGCAAGTGACTTTAGTTACACCTACCATCAAAATAATCATTTTCTCACTCTTATATAAAAAATATTATCTATATATTATTATCTACAATTTTCGTATAGTAACAAAATCTTCAGATACAATACATAAAAATTAAGTGCTTACCATTTGAATAGAGTTTGGTCGCGTCTCGTGCGCGTGTCTGAATAGGAATTGGCACGGAAACACCCATTCACAACGCGAGGCCGTAGTACTTAGCCGCTGACCTAGAATATATTCGAATAGCGTCAGCCTAAACTACGGTCTAGGGCGACAAGGCTTATAGGAAACATATTTTTAACATGAATGAGAATGCAAAGATAAAAAAATATGTAAACAACTCAATGGGCATGCGAAAATAAAAAAAATAAAATAAAATAAAATCTGCTCATAGTGGACTACGGCGCCATATAAAGCGGGAAGAGTGAATTTAATGAATTTAGAGCTAACCGTTTACCTAATGTCAGGTCTTTAGAAAAATATTAATGCCTATAAAAATATAATTCGATTTTATAAAACCCAGGTGTCGTTTATTTTCTCGGCACATTTGTTTTTAAGTAGGAATAAGTGTAACTAGTCGACTTTGCCACGTGCTACTACGTATTTTATACTAATTAAATTAAACTTTACAACACAAAAGTCGCAAAACATTTTACCTTAAAACACCTCGCTATTCCTGAACTAACTGCGCAGTCAAAATTAGTACTAAACAAAGATTACTTCACCTGCCGACATTGAGGAAGACCTTCGGGCCGCTAATCAAGATAGGCTAATTATTAGCCGGTGTTTTTGAACAAACACACAGTCCTGACCTCACGGCAAAATACTTGAGTTGGTATTAAAACTAAGGGGACTTTAGTGCCATAAAGCGCACTACACACCATAGTCGACCCACCAAAAGTATGTTGCTAACTTTTTACTGACTCGCTAGTTGACGACTTTACACATGACGTTATTGAATGTCGCCGGGCAACTGAGCGCTTGCGTCGCGCACATGCCGTCAATATGTCGGCGGGCAACACGTGCGGGCGCTTGTTATCGACATGATTATTTTCTTATATGCCGACGGGTTGTGTCGGCGGACTGTGTCGCCGAGCTCGCGGCTTTGGTGTGGATTGTGGCTAACAATAAAATAAATAAATACACTCAACAATCACACACATAGTCCTAATCACACGGTGTGCCTTGGGTATCAGATACTACGAGAAACTTTTTGGTCTCACAAAACCTAACCATTCAAACAAATTCCAGCCGACCAGCATAATTGTGTCAATCGGCAAGTTATTGTTATCTTTTGCTAGATACTCTACGCGAATTTAATTTACCTTTTTTTTCGTCGCGTCGGTAGATATATCGGTCAGGGATGCTCCTATCTAGTGGTCATGGCCTGTCCTAGAATAGGTGCTACGAGTACGCGACCTCGGCCCCCCGAGCTACGGCAGTCACTACCAACCTTACCTTCCGTGACTGCAGTATCCACTCCTGCAGGCCATATATTCCTTTCCCATAATATCCTTTACCCACAAACTATATTTCCTTTCCCCGGTTGATGACGGGCAGCAGCGTCATCAACTCGAATCCCCTCCTGCGCTCGCCAACCCGCCTGCCAAGCGTGGCGAGTACTGGCAAAACCTTCCAAATGGAAAATAAATCCAGGACCAGGCCCCCAGTCCCCGGCAGCCCCGCTATTCCTGGCTACGGTAGCGGCCATGGTTACGGCGGGGCAGGGGGTGCTAAGAATCCCCGGGTTGGCCCCGGCTACCACCCCCGACGACGACTGGCCCTGGTAACACACAACATACGCACGATGAGGACAGACGAAAAGATTGTCGAACTGGAAGAAGAATTGAGTGGGTTACACTGGGACATTCTGGGATTGTCGGAAGTCCGAAGAATCGGGGAGGACACGATAACCCTGAAGTCCGGTAACCTGCTTTTCTACCGGGGGGACGACCAACAGTCCCGAGGAGGTGTCGGATTTCTCGTCCACAGGTCTCTCATAAACAACATCGTATCCATCGAAAGTGTGTCGAGCAGGGTAGTGTACCTTATACTCAGAATATCAAAAAGATATTCGCTGAAGGTCATACAGGTATACGCGCCGACCTCGACACACCCAGATGAAGAAGTAGAGGAGATGTATGAGGACATAAGTCGGGCCATACATACTTCCAAAACCTACTTCAATGTTGTTATGGGGGACTTCAACGCAAAGTTGGGCATGAGAAGCGATGCAGAGCTGAAAGTGGGGCAATTTGGACATGGGCAACGGAACCTCAGGGGTCAGAGGCTGGCCGACTTTCTGGAGAAAGAGGGACTCTTTGCGATGAACTCTTTCTTCCAGAAGCCGCCTCACAGGAAATGGACCTGGCTGAGTCCTGACGGTTCTACGAGAAACGAGATAGATTTCATCTTGACGACGAATAGACGGATGTTCAGTGATGTCTCTGTGATCAACAGGGTGAAAACCGGCAGTGATCACCGAATGGTTAGAGGCACATTGAACATCAATGTCCAAGTAGAAAGGCGTCGCTTGATGAAATCTACGCTCCGACCTACTCGTGCCCATATCCAAAACCCCGAGAGCTTTCAACTTGAGCTGGCAAATCGCTTTGATTGTCTCAAAGAAAACCTTGCAGTGGACGAGCTAAACAGCGGTTTGGTAGAAGCTGTCCATACGGTGGGATCTAAGTATTTTAGACCTCGCCGTAGAGATAGACCCCAAAAACTCTCGATCCACACTCTTGACCTCATGGCCGAACGTCGATCTATGGCGTTGCAGTCTTCCGATGACGCCGAAGCATATAGGCGGCTCAATAGACGGATCTGGAAGTCCTTGCGACACGATGTCCGTGCTCACAATACTGTGAGCATAAAAGAGACAATTGAGCGGAACGGAGGCTCCAAAGTGTTTGCAAGAGACTTGTCTATTGGGCAAAGCCAGTTGTCTAGGCTGAAGACGGACGGCGGCAGCGTAGTGTCGACGAGGGCAGAGGTATTAAGGGAGATCGAGAGGTTCTACGGACAGCTTTACACCTCGGTTGCCGAACCTGCTGTTAGCTCGGCCGAAGACCCGAGAGCCGAGTTGATCCGACACTTTAGCGATGATATCCCGGACATCAACCTGTGTGAGATTGAGATGGCCCTGGAACAGCTTAAGAACAACAAGGCGCCGGGTGAGGACGGAATCACTTCAGAGCTTCTGAAAGCGGGCGGTATGCCGATGCTGAAAGTCCTTCAGAAGCTCTTCAATTCCGTTCTCCTCGAGGGCTCAACGCCTGAGGCATGGAGCAGGAGCGTGGTGGTACTGTTCTTCAAAAAAGGTGATAACACTTTGCTGAAGAACTACAGGCCCATCTCGCTCCTGAGCCATGTTTATAAGCTGTTTTCGAGGGTCATCACAAATCGTCTCGAACGCAGGTTTGATGACTTCCAGCCTCCCGAACAAGCCGGGTTCCGAAAAGGCTTTAGTACCATAGACCACATTCATACGCTTCGGCAAGTTATACAAAAAACCGAGGAATATAACTTGCCGCTTTGTTTAGCGTTTGTGGACTATGAGAAAGCCTTTGATTCGATCGAGACCTGGGCTGTGCTACAGTCTCTTCAGCGGTGCCACATTGACTATCGGTACATCGAAGTGTTGAAGTGTATATACAACAACGCCACCATGTCGGTCCGAGTACAAGATCAGAGCACGAAGGCTATTCCACTACAGAGAGGCGTAAGACAGGGAGATGTCATATCTCCGAAACTGTTTACTGCCGCGCTGGAAAACACCTTCAAGCTCTTGCAGTGGAAAGGATTCGGCATCAACATCAACGGCGAGTATATCACTCACCTTCGATTTGCCGACGATATTGTAGTCTTGGCAGAATCGCTGGAAGACCTTAGCACTATGCTCGAAGACCTCAATCGAGTCTCCCAACAGGTGGGTCTTAAAATGAACATGGACAAAACGAAGATCATGTCGAATGTCCATGTTGTGCCCACCCCCATCGGAGTTGGGGGCTCGACTCTCGAAGTTGTAGACGAATATGTCTATTTAGGACAAGTGGTCCGGTTAGGCAGGTCCAACTTCGAGAGAGAGGTCAATCGTCGAATCCAACTCGGTTGGGCAGCGTTCGGGAAACTACGCGACGTCTTCTCGTCCAAAATACCTCAGTGCCTCAAATCGAAAGTCTTCGATAGTTGTGTGTTACCAGTGATGACATACGGCACCGAGACGTGGCCTCTTACTATGGGCCTTATTAGGAGGCTCAAAGTCACTCAACGAGCTATGGAGAGGGCTATGCTCGGGGTTTCCCTACGAGATCGAATCAGAAATGAGGAGATCCGTAGGAGAACTAAAGTAACCGACATAGCCCAGCGGATTAGCAAGTTGAAGTGGCAATGGGCGGGGCACATAGCACGGAGAACTGATGGCCGATGGGGCCAAAAAGTTCTCGAATGGAGGCCACGAAGCGGAAAGCGCAGCGTGGGACGTCCACCCACTAGGTGGTCAGACGACCTGGTAAAGGTCGCGGGACGTCGCTGGATGCAGGCTGCCTCCAACAGGTCACTGTGGAAATCATTGGGAGAGGCCTATGTTCAGCAGTGGACTTCCTTTGCCTGATGGATGGGATGGATGGTAGATTATTTAATTTAATCAGCTCTCGTATAAACCTTAGTGGTTTATTTGATTCTGTTCATGAAAAAAAAAATGGTATCAGGTGTTTGTAGTCACTTAATCGTGCTGACATAAAAAATATTATCAAAGATTCGTCTTGTATGGGGATTGATTGCATTTCGTTTAATTTCGGACCTTTCAGTCAATATGGAGGTTGCGAATTAGCAGACATTTGAAAGAACAAGAAACATTTGCAGAATAAGAAGTTTTCCATTAATCTCTTATGGATCTAGGAGTTGTACATAAGAACGAATGTTTACGCTTGAATGATGATGAGACTGAATGTATATATGTATTTTACATTTATCACTTACTAGACCCATGTGGTGGAGTATATGGCTTAACCCCTCACAATCGTACTCTTGATTGTGGAGGAGGCTGGTGCCCTGCAGAGCGACGTAAATGGACTGATACAGTACAGTATGACTTATTGAAAAAAATTGTCTTGGTAGAATATGGGTGATTCTGCGAGTGCTTTATGGAACATGAAAACATGATACGCGTTTCAATGAATTGTGATTTAGATGCAAGCAGTTCACAAATAACAATTGGGAGCGACATGGCTTAAAACATTGTGACGTTGGAGGAGCTTAAGAATGTTGCTTGTAGTTACTTACAATATTGGCTTCAAACCCACGTGGCTCCTACGAGAAAAATTAAGAATTAAATGTAATATGTTATTTATGGATTATTTATAACATGTAGATAAGAATAAAATATAGGTATGACTATTTAGTACGACTGTGTAATGTGTATTATTAGAAAATGTTCAATACATATGTATAATATCATCTATCTCTATCTATAATATTGCGTCACAAAATAATTGTGATATTTAACAATGTACGTCAACAATAGATTGATTTCTAGAATCGGATGAAATGACGTGAACCATTAATTCAACATTAATTCAAACCGCTTGAAAACACCGCAGATATACGAATAGAATATAACGGCGTCCCTTTGTTCACACTATGTCACCCTGTCCTTCTAGTAAACAAAGAGCATACACCCATGTCCATTTATTACTGTTGATTCATGCATCCTTGTGCCGAGTCGATGAACTTATCACTGCGAAATTGGCGAACGAGACTTGTGGCGCGAGCTGCCCGGCGCCCGCACAAGCTGCGCGCACAACTCCGTCAATATCGAATTACGTCACGTACATTACCTCTCCGATACGTGTAACACGGTGCCCTGATCAAACCCAACCGGCAGTGGATTGAGTTACAATAATTCTAGTTGCGAGTCTCGTCGTCGGCGGGGTGTAGTGGTAGGCAGCTCGTCTCCGACGCAAGGTCACACCGTCGCCCACCGCTATAAATATACACAGACATGCAAAAATGTGATACATAAACATTTATGTTCTAATGTGTGTGTTACATTTGATTCGTCTTGTGTTCGGACGTTCGATCCGGCCTGATTTGACCCGTTTTCTCCGTTTTTTGGGATCTTTTCGAAAATCGTGAAGGATCCGGTTTTTGTGCGCAAATGATTTTATCGTTGGAAAGTGTACGCCAGTCGCCATTTAGCTACTCGTGTTGAGTGACTGTTTTTTATTGATTTTAAATGTCTTTTTTCAACCGATGTTTTTTGTATTTTGTATATCCGAAACTTGTTGTATAATTTAAAACATGTCGCAGATATGCAATTTATTGCCAATAAAAATCTTATCGCCTTTAAAAATAAGTTTGAAATAGGTTAGTGTCCTCAAGTTTTATTATTGTTTATATCGAAAGGTAACATTATGCATAACCATAACCAGAAAATTTTAAAATCCGTTTAGTAATAAGCAAGTTACAAGTTAAAAGGTGGTGGTAGGAGTAGCACTTGTAATAGTAAAGGATACAACATGCACGACGTGACGTCATCCTCCTTAAGGTGCATGCGTGCGAAAGAGAAAGCGAGTGTCCCCACCGCAATATTAAAAATATTAATATTTTAGTAATTTTACAACCAATTTAGTTATGTTTTGCAATTCATGTTTTTTATTAAAGATATTTTTAGGAACCATTATATACTGCTCAAACTCAAACAAAACTATTGCATAAGCCAAAAGGAAAGTGATTGCAAAGCAGCAAAATATGATATCAATCGTAGCTTGTGAAATATATAATGAATTTCTTTTATTCCTTACACAAAAACAAATATTCACACATATGTATATAAATTACGTAAATAAATACATTTATGTACGTACGTCAAAGCAAATATGTGTCGCCGCTCTGGTCCAATGACTGCGTATGTACATATATTTTTAAAAGAGATGAATTGATTCATTTTCCTGAAATTCATTCCGCAGATATTATTTAAGATTAATTTTCATTCGTGTGTCTTATCTCATTATTATTTAAATGTAATACATACCAAGTTCTTGACTTGTAGAAATACATCCATAATGCAGGTAAGATAGAGGATCACAAAGTCACTTGTACATTTTAGCAATAATTAAGAGATCCGTTACTTCTGTTCGTTAGCCAGCTTTCAGGCACTGAACTTCTCTTTATCTCTTCCTTTCTTCAGCAACAAGAAGTCTGAGGTTCTATCTTCTTTCAAAATCTTTTTTCTTCTAGGTTTCTACTTGCCGAGGTCCGAGCAGAGGATACATAAAACCACTCATCTTTAGTCATGTAGTTTTATTTTTCAATTGGTGAAGTTTCTGCCTTGTTTCATACCCATGACGAGTTTATTGTTTTAATTAAAATCAATTATTTGATCATCTTCAGCCATGACATTTTTCTTATGTTGTGCATCTTCCGCGTATTTTGTCAGAATAATTGTCAAGGTAGTTGTAAGGTCAACAATTTGCAGATCGATTTACATGTGTATGCATTCGGTGTGTATGGCTTTCGAAGTATGTTCATATGGATCTGTTGGGGTTCAATTCCTACGTCGTAAATTTCAATTAGGATCACGTTCCCGAATTCAAAAATTGAAATTGAGGGAAACGGACAAAAAATATTTCCATCTCTTCTTGGCGGTTAAAGACAAGTTAGACATTCCCGGAGACTCGCTGAGCTTCAGTGGTCAGTGACATTAAAATGTACGCTGCTGTTGATCCTGGCTTACAGGAGTTGCAGTGGCGGGTGTGAGGGCGGGACCGTCTGCAATTCAAAAATGTGTTTCCGATATACCGGTAGGCTAACCCTCTATCACATCTTGGAAGAAAATAAACTCGGCAATATGTGGAGTTCACATAACAATGAAATTCTTATGGAGAAGAAAATTTGCCTTGTTAAGGTCCGGCAATCGAGCAAACAGGTTACTTGAAGGTAAGTGATCACTGCCGCCCATGATCATCAACAACGCTTGATTCATAGATGTGTTGCCGGCCGGCAGAAGGGGAGCGGGAAGGAAAAAGGATGGAAAGAGGAAAGAGGTATTGGGCATCCGGCATTCTGATTCACAGAACGAAACGCGAGAGCAAAGCTGTCGCTTCACGTCGATTTTCTGTGAAACAGTGGTACCACTCCGGACCGGCCTGCCCATTCATGCTAAGATATGACTGACAACAGCGTGGCTCTACCACATATAAATTATTCCTTTGTATATTTAATGTAATCCCTATTAAAGCTGAGCTATACTCGTATTAATATGAAATAACATTTTTCACGGGAATTTACTGGCGATAAGTTAATGGTAAGGAAAAATTGAACCAATTGTAATGGGGTCATAACTGGCTCATTTTGTATAATAAATAATAAAACTTGATCTCACTAGGCTATATTCACATTCAAGTTGCACCTATGTTTTGGAAAGAATTTAAAGAAGATCATGATAATTCAGTTTAATTATTTACCTAATAAATACTTCAGAAGAGGTATTGAGCATAATGATAAATAGAGAGAGATATTATTTATTAAACTATATAAGGGAATTCTAGCAAATAAAACACAGAGCATGATTTCTATGGTTTATGAATCATAGAAGGAAACATGATATAAAATGTAAACATTCCGGTACATGATTGATGGGCTTTTAAGAAAATATTCTTGCTTGCTTGTAAAAATCTATATTTAACAAGAATCTCTCCATTTCAAGAGGTTCTCTAAACACTTTTGTTTTCAATATCCTCCAAGAAAGTGTCTTTTTCTAAAATCTCCGCAAAATAACTTAGATAGAACTTCTCCTGTCAAGTGATTTCATAAAATTATTTTCAATAATTTTTATTTTTATTTTCGTATGTGTATTATCAAGTTTTAAGGTTAAACGAAAGAGTTGTTGACGGAGGGTTCTCAGTATTTGTTACTTGATTCAAATGTACTTAATATAACTCACTATCTGTCTTTATTTCTGCATAATAACTAGTGTTTTCCCGGCCGAGGCAAGGATCTGCTTTCCTGGCCTTTTGCCTTTTTTTTGAGTTTCGACTTGAAAAAAGGAGGAGGTTCTCAATTCGACTGTATTGTTTGTATTTGACTTTATTTTAATATCACACATTTTATTTAATATGATAATATCTATCAACGTACATTATTCGCCCCCAAGTCCTTCGCGGCAAAACACCAGATGGTTGTCGAATGGCACCCTTTTCCGTCACAACCCCATTCTTTATGGAAGTGCGGAAGTCTATTTGTACATAAAGGTCAATGACACGTAAACTGGCGTGGAAAACAGGTTACTAGTACAAAGATAATCTACATTTACCGAGACTTTTATTTAACATTTTTAAATCTTTCTCTATAATTAATCTAAGTTTCCATTTGTTTATTTTTTTAAATTGTTTAAATGGAGGCGTTAAATATCATGTACACTTTGTATATGTATCACTTCAAATTGATATTTATCACTCAATATCCCTTTGGCTAAATATTGGGCCAATATTACGCCTTAAACACACCTACTTTGTAACAGTTTATCCATTGTCATATCCGGCCAATTTCCTATAAGAATTTAGGTCATCTGCTATCCATTAATGTAAAGTACGGTATTTTCTTTGCTATGAACTTAAGTGGAGCGCGTTACTAAAAATCATCGAATTGGTCCACAAGGGTCTTGTAGGAGTTATATTTTCCTTATAAGCTCCGCAGCGTTATTTGTACTATTTATATTAATTCAAAACGACCTTTTTATGTAGTTTTCTAGCATACTAAAGTGACTGAGCTAAATCTAATGTTGACATAATTAATTACAATCTGAAGCTTACCGATAAAATATCCTTTTCATTCTAATGATTGTCAATGTAATAATAATAACCAATATCCTAGAGTAATCATGAGATACAACTATTTCTTTCCCAAAATGAGTCTTCAATAGCTTTCAACGGCTTCCAATTGAGTTACTCAAGACATCTGGACTGAGGTCCATCATATACTCCATTGTTTAAACCATTGATATGAATGGAACAATGAGATTGTCGTCAAAGGCATGTCCCTCATCGAAACATTTAAGAGTAATGTTTGCCAAATGCGTTACATCGAAGTGGGACAAATTGACGATGAGAGCGGCGCCCGCGGCCTCCCCCCCTCTTCCACTTTCCCCCTTCCCTTCTCAGGCCCCCTCCTCCTTTCGGGCGCGTGCGCCTTGTGCCAATTCGCCAAATGATCGCAAATTGTTGATGTCGGATTGCCAAGCGTGCCAACCGGGTTCGAGACGTCTGAAGGATAAAATGATAATTAAATTAATTAATTCGATTGTCGCCAGGAAATGTTTGTGGTGAGATATTTATTGTATGAATAATTTATTTTAATTATAAATTAATCTTGCATTTATGTGTGAAGTTGTTGGGTGGATTTTCGTTAATTTTCCTAGTTGACGCTAATGTTTCCTGCTAGAGTGAGTCAGAAACTTTTATAATTGTTTTATATTTTTATCTCATGCTACATCTAACTGCAATCTGTGGTAAATCTTTTTTATGCTTTATTTCAAATGGGAACAAAAAATATTAAAAAATGAAAAACGAGGTCATACCTTTATAATTATTAAAAATGTTGTTTAAGTTTTTTGATCCTGGCAAATAATTCAATTTGCCACACATAATACCTTCTCTTTATACTCGTAATACCTAATCACTACTAAGCTTTTGCAGAACGGAGCTAAGCTTTTGTACATTGTGCAGCAGAAAAATACCTTTTACCTTTCAGAATTTACCCGTCAATGTTCCAATTTTTCCAACCGCCGCGCCGCGCTGGCGCCAAACGTGCATTGACCATAATATTATCTGCATTCTTCATAACTTCAGTGGGTTTTACATAACCTTTACAATTTGGTTCAATAAACTTGATATTTCGTTTACAATTCCGCATTAGAAGTTCTCACCATTGTATGCGAATCATTTCTACGGACAGAGAGACAAGACGAACAAGTCTACTGCTAAGCATTACGCCTGTTCATAAACAGAAGCAATAAAACTTCGATAAAATATAATTAATAAGCATTTCAAAACACTGCATTATGTTTGCCATCCCAAAAAATAATACACAGCTAGGTATTACGTTCAAGTGCTTCAATCCGAAGCCCGAAGTAGAACCCAAACTAATACATAGCGGCAAAATATAGAAAGCTGAATAATCTAATTGTAAACTGCGCTTGAAGGATATTCTACATACACATATTATTAATTATATTATGAGACTTACCAAGTGGAGTGCTGTCATTTTCTTATTGTAAAACCTTGGAAATATTTGTCTGAAAAAATTTATAGAAGATAGACTTCTTAATTATTTTTTAGTGTTTACTGGTTAATTGTAATGTGGAATTATCATTTTTTTATAAGAATAATTATTTAAGCTCGATGATTATAAGAATTTTAGGTGCCTACTGGGATCAGAAATCTTACAAAAATGTTACTACAGAATTCAGCACTCCAATTTAGTAGAAATTCAATCCTAAAACAAATCACATTCTCAAAAGAAAACTAACTAATATTTGAACAGTTTCAGTTTAAATGTAACCAGGGAGTGTGGAACAAGGGACAATTTCTAAAAGCAGCGCTGCAAGATTTGAAATAATTGGAACTTCAATTACTGACAATTCAAAGGCGCAATTGAAATTTATGCTCTGCTATCTTCTGGGCCAGTTTATAGCTCAATAATCTTTCGCCAGATGCTCTTATTTATATCTGGGAGAGCTGAATGAGAATCTCTGACTCTCTATACTGGAAATTTTAGCACTGGTTTTTATTATACGAGTACAAGCCACTCACAAAGTACTAACTAATACTGACCAAGTAATAAGAACTTAAACAGTAAGTATGACTTGCTCTCTAAAGTTCAGAGTTAAATACTGAGTGACACATTCCACTTCACTTTTGAAAACAGTCAATTCATTTTAAGAGATTATCACCTCTGCCAACTTGCTGTGTCATTTTAATACTACTATTGATCCTGGCTCAAAGTCGGCGTGCAAATTAGATGTGGAAGAAATGAACAGTCTCTGTACATGATTCGACGACTGCAGTTCACCAGTGGCGACCACGTACAGCAAGCGAAGTGTCGGACGCCCACCCACAAGGTGGACGGACCACCTGGTTAAGGTCGCAGGAAGTCGCTGGATGCAGACCGCTTCCAACAGGTCTGTGTGGCGGTCCATTGGGGAGGCCTATGTTCAGCAGTGGACTTCCTGTCGCTGAAGAGAGAGAGAGAGAGTTCACCAGATGTGTAGTTCTACTAAAACAATACTACTGCCACACCATCTTCCCTTTACTTTCACCAAACTTCATTGTTGTAGGTTTCTATCCCACCCCTCATAACCACTTGATGCAAGTAGAATTTAGATACGACTTCACGATACTTCAAAACTATACGTTCTTCGTTGTGACGTCATCCAAATAGTCCTTAAACACGACCCAGGTCTTCAAAACGTCACAAGGGCAAGTCTCCAAGTCCAAACAAACACTTCGTGGTATTTGTGATGTGTCCCTTATTCTGTACTGTCTGGACAAGCTGCGTGACGCAACTGGTTAGACGCCGGCTGTTCCGCGGGTTCGATCCCAGCATCGACAAATATTTCTGTGATCCACTGGTATTTGTTTCGGGTCTGGGTGTTTGAGAGACCGAAAATTAAATCGTAGTTTCTGATACGCGTGAACCGGTGGGGTTAGAACTACGTATGTGACTTTTGGGTATATTTATTATTCATTTTGACGTCACCCAAGTTAACCTTATCCACGACCCAGGTCTTCAACGCCACAATGCGTACATCCTACGGTAAACAAAGCCACACAAGTACCAAGTAAGCGATATCTGCGGAGTTATCTCGCAGGACACGCAAGGTCGCAGGTGAACGCCCGCGAGTCTGCCCTGCCACCCGCCCGCTTGCATTTCAAAATCACCTTTTTATTTTTTTATTTATCTTTTAAGGGCCTGTGTAGGCAGACGAGCTAAAGACATATTTTTAATGGGTGTAGGTAGAACTAAGCGGTCTTATAGAATCCCTACTTGTCAGCTTGTGTTAAATTGATGTAGATGCTTTGGCATCTCGTACGTACATCATCATACTAGCTTGAAAAACTGCAGTGACCTAAGACTTCCTGGTCTTAAAATATTATCAGAGAATTTATTTTGCAGGGACTTTTAAACAAGAGAGGCAAGAGACACAACATTCTCTCGTGAGTTGATATTTTGCTCGGACTTGTAAGTCATCAGGTCGTGTACAGTTCATTGGGGGCTTCGTCATGTTGTTGATTTTGTAGATAGTGCCCTATCACTATCATACTGTAAATACTATACAAATGGTGAATATTGCAAAGACGATGGGTCCTGGTGGTTGGCACTTGTCTGGGTAAGGCTAGATAGAAAGAAAGTTAAATGCTTAATCATGTTATGAGGTGCATTCAATTTGGTTTCCTTAATCTAAGGTAACCCGCACTTCGCCACTGGGGTGGACTGTATTGCCTAACCTCTCTCAATAGTACCCTCGATTGTAGAAGACGCTCGTACCCTGCAATGGCACGTATCTGAGCTGATACAGTCCAACACAAGCTCATTGTACTTGGTAATTTATTCAATAAAGTTCACCAACAATTCTTTACATTGAGTCAAAAGTAAAATGTAGATGTAAAATATTTAAAAAGTAAATGCAACAATCACGTAAAAATCACCACAAGTGCAATAATACTGTTAACACACCTAATAAGATATCAAAAAAAGTTATACAGAAAATAAAAAAATATATATAAAAAAAGAAGTGGATGCAGGCCACTTCCAACAGGTCGATGTGGAAATCCTTCGGGGAGGCCTATGTTCAGCAGTGGACTTCCTGTGGCTGTAGAGAGAGAGAGGGAGAAAGATAATAACACGAAAAAAGGTAAATGTAAGTTAACAAAAGTAATCTAAACATATTTTATTTAATGATAATGTGACGAGCCATACATACATAATATGTAATATATTATATTGTTACGGGAATAATGCGATGACGCGTGTTGTGGCAGGTGCGGTTGACGTGGTCGAGTAAGCAAATCATTATTCACAACCCGGCGCCGATCTCGTGAAAATAAATGATTTTAATGATAATATTTTAATTGAGAATTAAGATATGTGTTTCAGTTATGTGATTGGAAGTTAATGTTATTCTGAAGGAAGTTGGAGATTTCACAGGATCCTATAAAATTGTCTATGTTCTACCTGTATTTTTTTATTAACGTTTCTAACGATAATTCCATTTTTATATCCTATAAATTAGCGGTAACTTTTAATATGACAAACGCCCAGCTAAAACCTTTCCTAAAATATAAAATAATTGCTAAAGAGCAATTGTTTTTATTAATAAAGTAGTAACATGATTACAATAGCTCAGATGTCAACGTATTTGTTGATAAATAACATTGAAATTTCATAGGAATTGGGTACCTCAGCAAGTTTTGGTCTTCTCAAGTAACATTATGCAGCAAGCAAGATATTACTAATTAGCGCTACTGTAATTTGATTAGCGTTGGCTTTGTTTACATTGCGATATGATATTAATTTGCACTAATCACTTCAATGAGAGCCGAGAAACAGGGCTAGCTTGAGTACAGCAATGGAATATTGTACACCAATAATGACCTTCGGCGCAAGAGGTAGCTATGAAAATCCTTTGGGGAGATCTCTGTTCAGCAAAGGACGGTACTTTTTGCTGCTCGAGGTTGTAGGAAGTCGCTGGATGCAATTCGTTTCCAACTAAACTTTTGGAAAAGACTCTCAACTGAACATTTGAAACAGACTCTCAACTGTACATTTGAAAAAGACTCTCAACTGAACATTTGAAAAAGACTCTCAACTGAACATTTGAAAAAGACTCTCAACTGTACATTTGAAAAAGACTCTCAACTGTACATTTGAAAAAGACTCTCAACTGTACATTTGGATCGTGTTTGGTGATTGATGAATGATGAATCGCTATCTACGCTGATACGAATTATATATCAGTACATATTATGTATATCAGTAAATTGGTTACTTAATAAATTAAAAAAAGAGAAAATCTAACGCAGAAAAAAATCAGTTCACAGTCGGTCGGCGCAGCGGTGACACCAAACATAATAATGTGGCGACAACACATAAACAATTACAAGAATTATCACATTAGCGACTCAGCCAAAAAACTACGCGAATGCACATGCCAAGAGGCGTTCGCATGTGCCACATATCAGACGGGGCATGCAACACATATTTAATGGCACTGAGATATTCATACCGGTAATTTATAGTTTTAAAATAACTACAGTCTACAGCTTGAGTGGCGCAGTTGGTAACACGTTGGTTGCTAAACGCGAGTGAGAGGGTTCGATTTCGCCATCGAAACATATGTGGTCGCGAAATATTTTTTTTATTTATTTAATACTTTTTTTGCACAATATAGAAATAACATACGAATTTTAGAATTTAGGTTGTAGACTGTAAAGTGTGTCGTAGTGTTTGATATCCAAAGTACGTGTATCTTAATGTGGGTTCAAATTACAAACACACGAAGTGAATTAGCCGACCTAGGACTCGAACTTAGACCATCGACGGTTTCAACCACACACACATAGCACCATTGATGTTAATGTTTATTACATTATTGAGACTATAAAAACATTTTGTTTTAAAGTAAACTACCTTATTATATGCACCATAGGCTCAGGTCGATGTTGCGAGCCTGGGGGAGTCCTATGTTCAGCAGTGGAGTTCCTATGGCTGAAGAGAGAGATAGAGAGAGAGAGACGGGCACCTCAGACTACAACGATCTTCATAGCAACAGCCAGCTCTATAAACAGCAAAGCACGTCAACTTCTAATAAAAATGGTTTCTCATTATCATATCAATTATTTTGACTCCAAAAATGGTTAAAATGTATTCAACGATGTAAACACCATAGATGAAGTTTAATCTACATCTATGGTAAATACTGAAACTTTTCGTTAGATAGATTATTTATTATTAAGGGATCTATCCCAAATATTATCATGTAGCATTGATTTTATGTGACAAATAGTTGAATATTTTTTTAAAATTTTGATTAACTCGTAGCGTCCCTGTTATATTTTAATGACATGTCTACAACTTCAAAAAATATTATGGTGAAAGAGAACAGGTTATAGGCGAAATTCAAAAATGGTACCTAAATCAATTTAAATTATAAACTAAACTCGTTTCAGTTCAAAAACCGTTGTTCTACTTTATGCCTTTTATAATATATTCATAAGAAACAAATTACCATAGCCTACGCCAATGTAATAGACGGGAATTTGCAAACTTGATATAAATTATGTGAATATTCCGATAGACTCGTAAAATCGAATGTGTGCTCAAAAATATTCGTTGTGGAAGGTCAATATATACATTTAGAATACTAATAACAGATTTTTTGCCTTCTAGAAGATATTTAGACATATTACACAGTCTAAAAAGATTATTTCTATCCCAAAATTTGATATAAGGGAGTCCATGGCACGGGCACAATGTTAAGTCCCAAGCGCTAATGAGGTTAATCAAACTGTATATCTGATAAAGAGTAAATTGTCTTACTTGGGAATCAAAGCCAGGACCTGCTGCAATGAAGCCAATAATATTACATTCTTAAAACATTATTTATTATAATAGCTTTTTAAATATGTGTACGAGATAATTTTAATGTTACTGAATACATAATATTTAATTAATGAGGTTATTTTTTTGTGTTAAAGTCACTAATCTAATGGCGGTGTACACGGACGCGTATTGCAGGTTCGAATTTAGAAAAGGTAATTTGTTGGCAAGACATCGAAAAAAAAAATTGATCAGTTCATATTTCTAAACATCGAAAAAATTTTTATCAGTTCGTATTTCTAAAGTTAATACCAAGGAGACTACTCGTATATCTTAAAGCAGCATACATACATAAAGTGTAGAAAAGCCAACAAAGTTTAATATTTAAAACCAATTCTATTGACATTGAAAGACGCTCTTTTATTCTAACATATAATGGATAATCTGTATGATTCACATGCCTTGTAAATGTACCGTCAAGTGCTCATATTAATCACTCATATATTCTTAACTCATTGGCAGTGACAAATAATTATTCCCGCCGCGCCCCGTATACAAACAATGGCCCCCGCAGTCACTCAGGTACGTGTCTTGACTACTACAAATATTAGGGAATAGGGACAACGTCATCATCACACTCGATACATTTCCACATAAACATTTGTTTAGAGATCGTTCTACACCCTCATCGTCACATAGTCAAAAACCAACATTAAGAATTATAATTATTACTAATGAAAAAGAAATAACTAATATCGGTTCAAAGCTGTCGAAGATATTGAATATTTACATGTATAATAATGTTATCTCCCGCCCCCCACCTCACCCCACCCCTTCTCCCTTCATTGTACTTCAACTCCAGTATTATACCTAATGCAAAAAGAACCATTAGAATCCTACTCAATTTTGAGGAGTTTGACTCTCCAGGTCGGAAGATATTCGTCAGATCTTGACCAATTTATGGGACCACCTGTGTAGTATAAGCATTGAAACAAAAAAAGAATTTTCCAAATCGGTTCAGGCGTCTTCGACTAATCGGTGAACATAGGTATATAAAAAAAGATTCCAACGAATTAAGAACCTTCTCCTTTTTTTGAAGTCGGTTAAAAACAGCATAAATCCAATTTATAATACCAAACTCAAATTACACATTTTTTCACACAAACATTTGTATAAAGAGCGATCCCGTACGTTCTTATTTTACCTGAAAGCTTTTGTAATATCCTTAAAAAACTATAATTAACAATAAAAGCAGCGTGTATTTTCTAAATCTCGCAATATTAATCTATCGTGTTGTCACGTTTGTCTATTTAATTTCGACCTCCGACCCGCAAGGACGTTGGGGAAGGTCGGCACCCTAGACGAGGGTAGCGACTAGCGCACGCCCCGCTCCCGCCAGAAGGGAGATTTTTCTATTATTTTTAACCTCGAGACGCCCTTTACAAGTTTTCTCAATCTACGCTGTTGCTAACTTGTTACAAATGATATTTTGAATTTCTCGTTCATTTGTTGAGTATTATCGCGTAGATTTTGGTTGTGTTCTTGTTGATAGTCGAATTAGTTATTATCTGTCTAGGCAGACAATTTATAGGTGTACACTGTCGTATTTATGTAATTTTTAATTTTATAATATACTATATAATATATTTTTTGTTTTTTTTTGTATCAGCCCATATACGACCCACTGTAGGGCACGGGCCTCCTCTACAATCGAGAGTACGATTGAGAGTGGTTAGTGGTTGATATAATATATAATAAAATTAAATTCATGTAGTCTTTTCCAGTAGCTAATTAGTTGTTAAAACTTCTTTTGCTTCGAAATATTATGCATTTGTGTATATGTGGGGGGAGACCTTTGCCCAGCAGTGAGATGAGATAGGTTATAAAAAAGTGGTGTTTGTCAACAGACGAAAGGTATTCCCTTAGCTAGGCGTATTTTCACTGTGATACGTAATCATTTTACTATTTAGTTATAGTAGTACTAGTGGGGTAGGCACATAGTGATTTTTATCTGTCCTTTATGATTATATTATATATTATATATCCACCAATTTCATATCATCCACTTTCATAACCCTCATAAAACGCGTTCTCATCGATTTAAGGTACTTCAGACTTGTCCCTTATTTAGGGTGTCACAGATTTGGCTACATAAACAGATTGGAAAATGATAGTTAACAAGGTTAAACTAAGAAGTAAATATTAATGGGTTTAATGCTCATTTAGGTATAGTATATGATATGAAAATGTCAATTATTCTAATAGGTGTTCAATGATTTATCTATTTAATATCTATTTAATACTGTTGCTATAATAAACATAAATTATTTTACAAAGCTTTGTTAGAAAGCCTTCATCGATTTGCTGACATAAAGAAATAAAATATTTTGTCTATGGATTATTAGTCGATAAAAGAACCGCCCACTCTATATCTCTGTCACTATAAAGCTTTGATTTTAGGAAAGCATGACGCTAATCTCCTATTTTAAATAATAAAAATGTTTATGATATTCTATTTTAAAATAAATTCTAGTTATTTAATGCAAGTAAACATGTCAACTGCGAATATCTAGAAATTAAATTCTATTATCGTAGAGAATTCTCACGCAGTTTTCTTTCGTTGTAAGTGCTGCTTATTTAAACATTAGTTTCTGAGAACTCATTGATAAGCGGAGCCACCGTCTGCGCCAACTTTAAAGTAAATAAAACAAAACTTAGTCCTCGATTTTCAAAGACTGGGACTAATTCTTCTAAGTCAATTAGAGCGGAGAAAGCATTCAGGATGAATTATCAATTGGGACTAATTATTATGATTCTTCGACCATGAATCTGTCTATGAACAATTTTTTACATTTCATACAAGTTAGATATTTTTTGTAGACGTCAGATATCATCTATTTGTATGTTAAGTTTCAAGCATTTACTAAGCTACATTGTCTGGCATATTTTACTATGGTTATTATATTATTTGATAGTAAGTTCGGTGTATAATAGAGAGTGCAGGCTGCTATAAATTTAAAGATTATAAACATTACTAATCTTTGGATACCAATAAAAAAACTGCTATCAAAATATTATTCGTGAGATGAATAACCTTATAATTAACCTCGATATATCATACGCCATTTTATTTTTAGAAAAAAGAAACTCTCAATATGCTAATTTTAGATATTTTAAAATTTGTTTTTTGTATATGCAAAATTTTTCGTGTTAATTTAAAACGAGCTCGTAAAAACCTACCGGATTAAATAAGTGTTTTATTGTGTTGTTTTTCCGGTGCTGTAACACTTTGTTATTTTGTGGGGGGTAGCTGTTGTTAGGCGTTGGCCGAAATCATTAACAAAATGTAAATATATAATACAAAATATAACTATCTCTCTCTAATTGTTCCCTCGGAAGACCTGGTTAACGTTGCACGAAGCCTCTAGATGCAGGCCGCTTCCAACAGGTCAATGAGGAGATCCTTGGGGGAGGCCTATGTTCAGCAGCGGACTTCCTGTGGCTGAAGAGAGAGAGAGAGAATCGTTCAATCAATGCTTAGGATCGTGACCCCTGTCACTTAGTTGAGTCTTGGAAAGCTGATCGCCAGGCTTGACGGTCCTCTGCCAGATGCAGTGCCTCTGGGATCGTGTAAATATAAATATATACTTTGAAAAAATATGTGTCAATGAATTAAATAATTAATCTTTATCATCATCAGCCACAGACTGGTCTCCAACATGTATGTTGGGAAGGAAAACAATTCTGCAAAATGTGGGTGGCACTAGCATCCGCGCTTACCCCTTCAGAAACAAAAGCATTTGATATGTGTGCCTTTACGAAATGTGAGTGGTACTAGTGACATCGCTGCTTACCCTTAAAGAAGTACAGGCGTGAATTTATATGTGTAAAATCAGCCACAAAATGTATTCTAAATATAGACACCACTTAAGATTTCCACAGCGGTCTATTGAAAGCGACCTCCTACGGTCTTTATCTATACAGTGATCTATTCTGTTGAAAGTCAATCTAATTTTGCGCTAATAAAAAATTATATCAATTACTAATTGCCAATGTCAGATAAGGGACGACTTGCACGAGGGCCGGCAGCGACTGGATGCATAAAGCAGCAGACCGGGCTCTGTGACGTATCTTGAGAGAGGCCTATATCCAGCAGTGAATTGCAACGGGCTGATGTTAACTATATTCAAAAGGTCTTCACAGCTTCCATAGAACAATTCTCGGAAGTTTCTAGACCAAAAAATCCGGTAGCAATAATATTCATACTTCATAGAAGAGCCTATTTGACCATGTGAAACCCTCTCTATTGTAAAGCAACGCGTGAGTTTAATATCAATTAGTTTCGGTACATCAGAACATCGGTAAAGGAGTTAGCTATACATGTATGTCGGTGTCTTTTATCTACCTACAATTTGGGCTTGTTTATCTTTCGCATCAGCAGGAAATTGTGTTATCGACCTGATTTAAACACATAGTCAGTTGAGTCCTATGCTAGTCCAAATAAAATAAAATAATTATCTATTGTCTTTTAAAGGATCGTTACAATGTTTCACAATTTCTACCACGGGTTCGGAATATGTAATAGCTGTAGGCAAAGAAATTGTCCTAACAACAATATTTGACCAAATTTACTGTCACACTGTTGGACATTGGTCTTACTATGCGTCAATTTCCCTGATAATGGTTTGGCATCCAGCATCGCCAAAAACTTCTTTCAAATCGGTACACCATCCAGCCGGAGCACGTCCTATTTTTTATTTACTTATATAATTTTAAAATCGTGGAAAATACAGAGCAAAGAGGCAAGCGTTTTTCTTTAATATTCAGACATAACCGTCAACCGAGGATGCCCACAATTTCAAATATCGCAAAACTATTAGTTATTTTTTTTATTGTAAACATTTTAAAATAACGAAAAAAATTTAAATGAGAACTGACATTAGGGTCTAGATTAAAATGGTCATTATCACTTACGATTTCTGATTTTATCACATTACCCAATACTGCAAGGACACCTGCAAGCAACGGTTTCCAAGATGGCCGCTCGATGACAGCTGATTTGTCATCACAATATTTTGATTGCGTTTATCGCTTTATTCCAAAGTAATTACGATATCACGTTTCCTTAAATCATAATCGCTACACGATAAATATATTACATGATTTGTGACGATATACAGTAAAACTATCTTAATAATACCATTCTAACGTTATTCGGCGCGCGAAATCTACGCATAGCGATCGTTTGAAGGCCATGTTTGTAATTTATTTTTTTATCTGTTACGTAGAAAACGGCCTTTTAAATATATAAGTAATGCTTGAGACGGATTTTATGAGTATTGTAGCGAATAGTGTTAGAATCTTAGCTACAGCCTTAGAGAACTTGTAAAATAGAGGGAGTACTGTCATAAATTTGCGTATTCAAAAACGTAGATATTTTCTTGTTCGTAATTTTGGTTGCACTCCTGTATCAGTGAAAATTTAACTAATTATTTAAAAACAAATTTCTACAAATTTCGTTGGTAACCGATATTAAATTTAATTTTAAAATTATTATTTTTTGTTTTTCAAACAATTCGTGCATGTTGGACAACCTTTTAAAAAGGTGACCCGGCATCACCATTCTTATCTACGTTTATGAAGTACCAGCGCTCTTTCTACAGTGACAAGAACTGGGACTGTTGGTTAAAATGATTGACTTCACAGCGATGTAGGTATCCAAAACCATAGACCAATATATTCATTCCACCACGATGCCGACTTCTTACGAGCCAAAAATTGCCTCCCTGAAAAAAGATCCACATATTTCCAGCAGCGTAAGTAACGATTTACTTAGTTACAAGTCTCTGCGATTTTAATTACATAAATACCAGACCCTCAGCGCGGATAGATATGTTTGTATACTATGTATATACTATACAGAAATGAGAAGCTAGTAATTTACATTGTAGATGTTCCCCTGCCTCCCCGGGCGCGGTTTCAGCGCGTTACACGCACAATTCATTGTAGACTAATAAATCATCGTAAGTACTAAGTACGTTGTAGCGAGCAATCTTTTGTGCTAACTCCAATAGAATTTACAAAGCGGCGTTTGTCTTTTGTTCGCGTAATATGACCTACATGTACGTATAGGTGTTGTGGACTGCGGCTACTGCGGATAACTGGCGTATTCTTGATACTACGCAGATTAATACGAAACACGTAGATGCCGCCATGTAAGGGCGATTTTGAGCGAGCAGGTACTTCTATACAGTTAGGGTTATGGCGTATGAGACTATAAAGGAACGTCGTTTTGCACAAAAATGGTCTTGGGAGAAGATTAGGTATTAGGAGGTTCAGCAGTGGACTTGCCTTGGCCGAAAAAGTAGAAATTTAGACTATGGTCTAAACTGAAATATACGAGCTGATACGGAGTTATTTTTATACAATTCTCTATCATATTTCTCAATTGAATTGTATAAAATCATTATCCGACGTCCGTTTTATTCAATCACATTTCTGCTCTCGTGTTCGATGAGCCGACTTTAGCAATGTCAATTATAAATACATTTAGACAAGACACAACAAGTTGAGTGGAGTTATTAGTGTTTTTACAATACGACCTTACTGTCTCTACTGCCCACGCAGGTTATTCGACACGACGTTTGGTAGGCACGCTTGGTAACAATATTCAGTGGAGAGCAAAAAAAATATGTTTTTTTAAAAGTGCCTTGCCCACGGCTTCGCCCGCGTCAAATATTTTTTCCGAAATGTCTCGCTATACAGGCTATTCTGCTGCTATCTGAGTGTTCAGATTTTAACAGCATGTTTAGAATTATGTATACATATAGTCCATTAGTAAAATAAAATGAAATACTTTTTTGTCAAAATACTCCATATTTTTTATCCTCACAAAACACAATACTTGGACAATACGCACGACTATGATGAGAAAATACTGGATTGAAGTTGGTTTAATTGAAATTATTGATTGACATTATTTATATTAAATTTAAGGGTTATTTTAATTGTTTGTTATTTTTTCTGATAATTACTCGCATTATATTTTCTTTACAATACATATTTTGAAATCTAACGTTAAGGTTATATTGTTAAGATTGATTGACAGCGATTATGCCATAATCCATCACGCTAGCCGTAAGCTGTCTATGGCAGATTTCCATACAATCTTTTTCTTCACAGTTAAAATATATTAATTCATAAACATAT
The DNA here is from genome assembly GCA_033459515.1 of Theretra japonica. Classification (NCBI taxonomy): domain Eukaryota; kingdom Metazoa; phylum Arthropoda; class Insecta; order Lepidoptera; family Sphingidae; genus Theretra; species Theretra japonica. Next base: position 2,517,042 of record CM065938.1, on the reverse strand, counting down.
TACCTATATTATGCTTTCATGATACAGATCAAAAGTATTATAAGTTATTCGCAAATTGAGATCATAATTTTTTTACTAGACTGTGAAAGTATCACAATCGGGTTAAATATTAGCATGAAAAGTTTTAGTACGTAGTATTGTCGATAGAGGCGCTGTTTGCCGATTAATTTCCATGAAAATCTACAGTTTTTATTTACTAATTCTATTATCCTAAGTAGGACAAAATAAAGCGTCAGCCAATGATTTTTTTATTATTTTCTAGTTAGCCAATAAAATAAAATAGAGAGGCCTAGTTTTAATGCTACCTACATTATTTGTTGACACTTTAATTATGCGTTACTTGGACACAGTATAGCTCTTTTGTCTCTTGGGTACCTAAGTCCAAATATATATAATCTTACTCAAGAGGTAATATTATACGTACGAAAGTTTATGAACATGTTTACATGTTTGTTAAAGATAAAAGAAGCTTTCAATGGAATTCCATGAATTGGGAAATACAGATATCTCGAGTGCGCGATAAACATATGGATTCTTGGTAATTGCTTCCTTGGGATGTATTTCAAATTTTGTTAAGTATATAAAAAATTGTAAATAGATGGCGTTGGCATCGTGAATAATTTAAATCGGATAATATGTAACTGATATCCAAAACCGCTCAAGCAAAGCTGTGGATAAAATCTCATTTATAGAAACTCATAAGTAACCATAATAGCATTGTACCGAGTATCACATGTTTCCGAAGTTCGTCCGGACTGTAGTCGTTTATTTCAGATGTAGAATGACAATGGATTCGCCTTTGTGGGCGGGTAATAACGGTTACCGCTGACGTCACCGACATAAATGCAGCTGTTCATGAATTATACGTGTTGCTGATGACCGATAAATACACGACTAGACTTCACCCGTGACTTCATCTATTTTCCAAAACAAAATAATTATTGCCAATTTTCATGGCGAAGGAAAAAAAACATAATCTCAAAATCATCAAAAGTAGGTACTTAAAAGCAAAAAGTCGGTGTGGTGGAGTACCTATGCCAACTATATTATTTGCAAAGGTGGCTCGTGCCTTTGCAAATAATTAATGTATGGGCTGATATTATTGAAAAAATATGTTTCTTTGAGAGAAAAGGCAATTATGATTTGTTTCTTGTTCTTAAGGAAAGGGGATGCAACGATAAGTTTGGGTCACTCGTTAGCCTATATAATTCCATGGGCAATAATACACACAAATGCCTGTGTGTGTGTCAGGCATGACGAATTATGTCAATGTGTTGTTGCTAAATGGAAGGACAAACCAACAAACCATTAAGGCCCCGTTGTTTAAACTAACTTTGACGATAACTTTAATTTAGACAAAGTCATCGAGAAGTATTTGAGACACATTACAGTACATTTGAGATGTATTTGACAATGCTAATGTATGGGGTTGTAAATTCAAACTCAAAGTTATGGGCATAGTTAGTTTGTGCAACTGGGCCTAAGAGGTTGTATCGGCTTTAACCAATTAAGATTATACTGCGAATGATGCCCAAACGTACTGGTAATAGTATTACGCACTCTGCCTATTACAGCGTAGCTTATCATGACCGTACTATGATCGTTTCAGACAGTTAGTATTGTATGTATGATTTAATGAAGGCTGCACACTTAACTGTCTCATCACCAACCCGCAACCGTTCCAGAGAAACTTATCAGAAAAATATTTTTTTTAGATTCTCCCATGGGCCGTTGATTTTAATTAGAATTTAATTATACGGATTTTGATGTTTTCTTTTCAGTTTAAAAGATTTGTATTATCATAATGTGTTTGTATACTTCATGTTATGTTCTACTGCTACTCGTCCTTAATAATATACTACGCTTGGTTTTAAAACTATAAAGGTGTTAAAGGTCACTATCTAAACTCATGTTGAACAGTGCTAGACAGACTAATTGCTTTGTACTTGCAAACGAAAGGCCAAAATAATTTTGTTAATTTTATTTGTGTATATAAAAACTAAACTTATGCATAAACGTATGTGTAAAATTACAAGTTTATAATTATAATCCATACTTATGAAGTTTTAATACCAATGTGTTTTTGTGTTGCGAAAGATTTTTCATTCATAAACTAATAAAAAATTGATTATATCCAGTAGCTAATTTATATTTTGCTTATTTATTTTACAAGTACGAGTATAATGTAAAATAAACGGAGAATTGCGTACTTAGTACATACATAATTATGTATGTCGCGATTGGTTAATCATTCTAGGTATTTTGAGAGCAATAGTTTATTGGTATTAATTAATATAAACAATTAATTTGAACATAAATAACTATATATTTTTATAATAATTATTGTAACATTGCGATTGGTATTAAAAGTTACAAGAGTAATTTTGTATTCCAAACCCAATTTAACAAGCGGCGAAAACATCAACTTTAATAAAAACTGAAAAGCAATTCAACATTAATTTTCTAAGAATATTTTAATCAAATATATTTTCTTCGTAACAATCTAGATGAATAAATTACACGATAGAACTTATCTTAAACAATATCAGAATATAATTTTTACTTTTTATAATAATTTTATATTTCTTGCCTCGTTGGTATTGTACAGATTTCAGTTGTGATGATATCAGGGAATTGGGTCATATATTTTATAATTTATCTTTATTATTGGCTCGTTTTTCTTATTTAACTCTTATCAAGAATTAAGGATTGCCGCGATATCATTAAAATTCACAGAAACAGCAGGAAAGTGTGTCGAAGACATATAGACAGATTCATGCTATAGATTTCTATTTTTTTATAAACTGTTGGTATTTATGTTTTTTTTAAGTACTGTTTAGTCTATATTCAGTATAATTTATAAAAATGCTCTTGTGCCATTATGAATTTGTATTACTTGTATAATTAAATAAATTAAATAAGGCTGCCTCTAACAGGTCACAGTGGAAATCATTGGGAGAGGCCTATGTTCAACAGTGGACTTCATTTAGCTGATGGATTGGATTGGATTGAAATTATATTGTATTTTATAACAACCAAGAAGCATTAACATAGTAATTTTATAATGGTCAAGAAACACATTTTTTTCCAATAATTATTTTTAATGAGCGAATATTTATTCAGCATTGAAAAAACAGCTACTAGTGTTAAATTAATATTAACAGCACTAGAAAATATTGCTAATTAGGCGTTAAAATACAGCGATAAAATGCATTACCACCATAATCCATGCTATTGATTAATTTATTTTAATTTTAACATGTTATTGTACACTAGATACATAAAAGTAGACTTACACGAGAAAAAAGGAAAAAGACACAAGTGGCGGTCTTATTGCTTAAAGCAATTTCTGCCAAACAACCACGGGATGGATAAACGAGAAAGAACGAAATTATACTATTGCCTCTAAAAGACCATAAACAACGATCACACCGCACTAATTACTGCAAAATGATAAAGGTAATGTCTTAAGAAAATATAACTTTGTTTAACCAGTTGCGACTCTTATTGGAGCAAAGAATAGTATGAAAAGGGTTTTTAAACAAAAAATTGCATGTTAATGTTATTGTTGACATTTTGTATAAACAAAGAAATTATATAATTGGATATTTGGTCAAGAACAGAAACCAGTGTTTGGTTTTTACGATTGGTTATCAAAACGTTGACAATTCAATAGTAAATAAATGATTTTAATTCTTTATATACCCAAAACATTTATACAATACCAATCTATATACTCGTAATATTATTTTGTAGAAATCAAAATTAACAGGTTTAGGTCCTTTCCATGATAGCCTCCGTGGTCCAGTTGATTAGACGCCGGCTTTGAAACGAGAGACCGCGGGTTCGATCCCCGCACCGAGACAAATGTTTGTAAGGCCCACAAGTATTTTTCTCGGGTCTGGGTGTTTATGAGACCGAAAAGTCTCACGTAGTGTCTGATACCCACGACACAAGAATTAATTGATCTTAATGTGGGGTCAGGACTATGTATGTGACTGTAGGGTGTATTTATTTAATTATTTATGATTTGCGAAATTATTACCATACTTGCTACAGAAAGTTCTTTAGAAATCCTAAGTGGAAAGTTTAGTAAGGGTTCATAATACAATGTTTCATGTAATTATGTATTTATTTCCAGAAAAGTTACAAAATACAAAACATTTAAAGGATGACTCATGAGTCACGACACCAGAATCAATATGATAGGTAGAAGCAACGAAGAAGTAAAATAAGAACCTAGTAAAGATAATATTTTTTTAAAACAAAGTAAATATTTAAATTAAATTTACAACCATTAATCACAATGCAGTACTTTTTGGGCTATTAAAATGATATATATCAGGCGATTACATCTAAAAAAGAAAGAAATAAGAACGCTTTGTGAATTAAATACTAATATGCATCGAGTGATATATTGCCAACAATAATGTTATTCATTTTGTGCAATTATTTTTTGTTACCTCCTGATCTGCATATGAATATTTGAAATTCTAATTTAGAAGTCCATTAACCTTGTATGCTTTAAACAAAAGCATAACGACCAATCAAACCATTATGTTGTTCTGGCAGTGTGTTTAATATTATTCGAGCTGATGGTCAACGTGATTTTTGGCATAGAGTTGGTTTATAGGTTCAAGAGTGACATAGACTACTTTATTGTTCTGAACAGATAAACAGTGCTTCTGGAAGATAACTAAATCTACCCAGACAAATCACGCTGTGCGAATCAGTTGACAATATATTTAAAAAAAATTAGATGTGAAAGTAAGATTTAAAAATATATTTGAAAAAATGTTAAAAATGAAAACGCAGTTATTGAAAATGCAAAAATGCCCCAGAAACAAACTGTGGTTTACAAGAATGAAGCGTAGTGATCAACTGTTCAAACAGCTGTCACCCAACAAGGAGTGTCAAAATGGAACAAATTTGCTAATGATTAACGACGCTCAATTGAAGATAATTTCAATAGATTTGTTTCAAATTACTGACGTTTAAAAAGCTGTTTTGATGACCCAGACGACTAACTTAAAAGTTGAAAACAACTTTGTTTTTGAAGACAAAAGTTTAAGTTGTTCTTGAGCTATCAGACAAGGATTTTTTTAAGTATCTTCAATGTTAGAACTCAGATAGTACAGTCATCTCCATTAGATTCCACTTGTAAATAATAAAGAAAAACCGATTCAATTAGCTAAATAAAATACTGTTAGATTTAATAATTATTTATATATCATTTCAATTTGTTTATATTAGAACGAAATGTATTTCATTAGCATGTCAAAAGCATACATTCTACAAGTACTATTAAACACGCTTTAAAGTGTAAAAAGAAAACTAAAGATGCCATAAACTGATAATAAAATACGATCTAATAAAACTAGGAACGTACAAATTGAAATATAGAGAAAAAGCGTAAGTTAATTAACTAGTTAAAACGGGTGCATGAACGACGGACGGGAAACCGGGGCGGTTAAACTGGTCTACCGGTAACAATGTAATCTCAATACTTTACATGAAAATTACAGTTTACGAATGTACTTTGACATTGTGAACCAATGTGGTTAATGGAATAGAAGAAGTAGGATTAAGAGGCAAATGTGAAGAACCATTTTGTTTAAGCAAATTTGAAAAATACTGGAACTTAGGAACGATGATTATCATGATTCTTTTGTAAGATATATTATTTTATGTACATATTGAATTATGTTATTCGTTGTTGAAATAGTTGCTTTGTAATCTAATTAAATATTTATGTTGTGCGTCAATTAATGTTAGTAATCGCCAATCTGATGATTAGACTTTTGTTTAAGATGACAAAGATTTGTGAAGTAATGTGAACAATACACGGTTTTGGCAATGTCACGTGGATTTGAGACTCGATTGGAAAGGTGTGATAAACCTCATTAAACGATTTACAAGCAAACGATTTAAATTGGTTAATTTTGAATTGTAGTAATATGTTGATAATTAAAGATTATGTTTTAGTCTAGCGGAAACTAAGTTAATTAAAGTTTAAACACACCACGGCGTTCCTATAAAACAAATATAACAAATCAACATCCAAGATGTGCATATATGGGCAATATAAATAAACGCGCGGCTCCAGCCGTTGGTAATAAAATTAAAGTCACAGAGTGGCCTGCAAAGGAAAGTAACAAACAAAAAGAACAAAGAGACTTGTGCAGTCTACGATCATGAGTCAGATATGCTCCTAAATCAAGCTTTAGCTCAGCGTATGCGCCTTCGCGGATACCGTCTGCAAGCGCATTTAAAAATAGATATTCAATAAAGATGTCTGGTGCTGACGCGTTGGAGGCTTCGAGCCTAGTCTACACCCACACCAGCACGCAAATGCATTGATTAGATGACAGGCCACGTCTATTAAAACACTATCACCCGACCGCCTTTTCGATGTGGAAAATAAGAAAAAATATCAATTCAATCACGAGCGAAATCGTTGTGACGGTCGAATCAATCTTTTTTGGTCTGTATTTAACAAACGGTCTTTGTCGTGAACTGAGTCACATTGGATGGTGTCAGTGCACTCTGTTGGTCATCGGACAAACTTCCAATATCGGCGAATTTATAATCTAATTGGACTTTTTCGACCACAGCTACAGTTTATAAAACTGCAAACAAAACAAAGCCAATTACGTTAAAAAATACAGTGGAGATAGAACGCAAGGTAAACAAATTATTTTTCTGCTTCAAAACAGTTGATATTAATAAAGTTAATGAACACACGATAGTTACGAGCTGGCGGTGAAACCTTCTACTAATGTAACTCGACTTCGTTTCGCGTTAATTTGAAATCTAACACGAAGAATTCTTTGCGTTCACGTTGGACAATTAGACGCATTCCTGTGAGTCATCCACCCGAGACTTGTATTTTTATTGGCTATTTGCATTATATATCGCGACTAAGATATATTTTCGCGAAACTGCACGTCGCGGTGCCCATTCCTCGCCGTATAAAGTCCAAAATGGCAGCGAGGCGGTGCGAGCGCGACCACCGCGCGTCGGTGACTCGTTTCGCACTCGAAAGTAAAGCAACAACGTTTTGAAATCACCTCGGTAATGACGAGGCCGGTGGAAAATATCACTCGTCCGCTTGACGTCACGCGAAATTCGTCTAACCGTCGAGTATGCTGCATGAGTGTAATCGGAATAGGAAACAAACTGGCCGCCGGCACACGTCACGCTGCACGCTTTGTTCTGTGCTCTGCGAGCCACAAGCAGCCTCCGCCGGCCGTCTTCGCGCGCGGCGCGCCGGACACACTTTCTACTCGGAGAATGAGGGATTTTTTGTGAGTGCACTTTGTTTTTACTCGTCATTCGAGTTTTTGCTAGGAGTCGTTTGAACGCACCGTGCTCCACGCGCGGCCGCCGGGCGCCAGGACTGCACACACGCTCCACACAAACAAATGTACAGGAAAACTGCGCCGGCGACCCGCCGCTGTCGAAAAATATGCCAAAACCAGTTTGAGCTGCTTTTGTTCAGATCTTTCGGTGGGGAGTTCGATGACCAATGCAAATGTGGATGTGTGCGATTTTAGGTGCGAGGGTGTCGCGAGAGGGAGGGGGCGGGCGCGAGGGTGCGGCGCGGGGGGCGGTGCAGCCTGCAGCGGTCATCAACCGCCGCTGTGATTAACGCGTGACTCACCGCAACTCTTTGTCTCCGCGACGGCGACGGCGACAGCGACCGCCACCAGTACTCACCTCCTGCAGCACCTCCGCCACGTGCTCGCGCACCGACACGTGCTCGCCGCTCACTGCGCCACTCGCGCCGGCCACGCGGACGACCACCGCCGACACGGTAAGTGTACTCCAACAAGCGCCTGGAACCATCATCACCAGAGCACCTGATGAAGTACAATGGGCGTGCGGCGGTCACTGTTCCGAGCTGCGTGGAGAGTCCGTCGCTGGCGGAGGAGGCGGCGCGCGCTACTTCAGGTACCTGACTTGTGAGGACAGCCTTGGCGCCGGAGTAGCGCGCGGCGCCGCCGCCCGCTCCTATTAATAGCGCGCGCCGTTGCGGAGAGGCGTACGACTCCGCCGGCGATCGGGGCACGACTGCACATCGGAGCCGGCGGCCGTCCCCCGCGCGTCCCCAGACGTCAGCTGACCGCGGCTGCACCGGCCCTGACATTGGCGGGCGCGCCGGCGCGCGGGGGGCGAGGTCGCTGACCCCGCCCGCGGAAGCCTCCTCGCGAATCTGCCGCCCCCGCCGCCGCCCGCGCCCCGCCCGGCGCGGCCCCCGCGCCCTCGCCCTCGGGCGCGCCGCCGCCGCCGCGGTCACTCGTCGCACGCTGTGACATTCACCAAGTTTGGCTGGTGAATGATTTCGGGCCGAGTGTTGACTTGGTGTAGCTCGGCTCCCTTGACTGCCGCCCACTGGCACGCTGACTCGCCTCATGCCCGATTACGCGACTCTAGCTCCGACACATCCGCTGATAACTGATACCTGAACCGCGACTGCTCACTGATCGCTAGAATGCCGACGGCAAAACTATTCCAAGAATTTGTTCAAGTTACTTATGTAATTAGAAACATGTTCTAATTTTAATTACAGTACATAGTTACAATCTGCATGGTTCGTTTACTCGTTACTTCTCAAGTCGCTTGGGATTTATAAAATGATGTGTTTTAATTGTAATGTCGATACGAGTGACAATATCTCTGTCTGATCACTGTCGAAAAGGTTAAGGTCCTGTGAACAATTGAATAGACGACCCGAGTCATTGGAAAAACATTTACTATCATATTTTAATCCTTACTGTTTAAGTTTGGGGTTACATGGTGATGTTTTTAAATGGATAAACTGTATTAAACATAATGAATTAATGAATTCAATTAAATTATTAAATTTAATTGCAATTATTTTGGATCACAATTTCTCAGACCTGCAAACTATAACCATTCCCTGATTCTACCTGACCGATCAAACGGATGCAACTATTGAAGGTGTTGAAGTAATAAACACATGCATATACGTGAGTTCGTATACAGTGAGTTGATGCATACTAGGTACTTATCAAATTACGCACTCTACTGGAATGTGAGGAAAATATATTTTTACATCCATACTAACGACTAAGTTCGCACGGGTGGACACAATTGCAACTGTATTCGATTTTTCACTTACGACCTAAGTATGTATTAGTGGAATGGACTAACAGATTTACATAAGGCATTGTTTGAAAACATAATTAATAGATACAACTAAAATTTTCAAATGGAGCAATATTTTTTTAATTATCTGTAAGTATGTAAAATTTTACAAATAATGTAATTTTTTTAGCTCTGCCGATAGATAGATTTGAACCCGCGACCACCGTAAACATGTAGGCAGTCGCGTCTGGTTCGTTACCAACTGGCCACCACGCACTTACCTCATCGATAGCCTACATTTTATCCTTAAAATAAATATTAATACTTTTGTATACGGATAAGTAAACATAATAAACATAGCGGTACTTGCGTTAGCGGCCACGCTCGGGTTGTGTCTGACATAATGTATTTGAACAATGTATTGGCATCATGGGCTTATCTTATCTGGTCTCACCTTCACGCGTTGATTCATCAACACTGCCTCGTGGACAGTATTGACACTCCTGACTTGACCCGGTTCAGCTTAGCTTCAAATTAAGCTTTATATACCTACATTACAACCCATCCACTAGGTGGTCAGACGACCTGGTAAAGGTCGCGGGACGTCGCTGGATGCAGGCTGCCTCCAACAGGTCACTGTGGAAATCATTGGGAGAGGCCTATGTTCAGCGGTGGACTTCCTTTGGCTGATGGATGGATGGATTACAACCCACCTATTTCAGATTAATTATAATTTTAATGATTTTACAAGTGACGTTGATCGTAACACATGAATAAAATAATAATACAACGCTGATTGTTACACAGATTTATGCGCTTTATGTTTTTGTTTGTGATATTTTGTGTGGTGTACAATAAAGTACATACATACATAACCACACGCCTTTTTCCCAGAAGGGGTAGGCAGAAGTGCTGCTAGAACACCCACGTTTCGCCTTGTATATTCCGTCCCACGATGTGATAGGGGGCGAGCCTATCGCCATATCGGGCACAAATTCGTGAGAAATAAATAAATAAAAATAAATAAAGTATATATAAATAAATAATAAATAAATAGTTTGGGATCAATTAATTTTGTGTGTTTGTTAATTTCGGATAAATCTATCTCCATTCCGGATAACGTAATCGCACTGTCGTAAAGTAAAAATAACACACACTTCTTTGCATGATTTGAATTAATAAAACATTACTTAAAAGACATTACTATGGTATGTAAAAGTCCGCCAACCCGCACTAGGCCAGCGAGGTGGACTATATGGCCTAACCACTCTCAATCGTACCCTCGATTGTAGAGGAGGCCCGTGCCCTGCAGTGGGTCGTATATGGGCTGGTACAATACTTAAAAGACTTACGCCCTAATACTCAAACGCCATTTAACTTACCTACTTAGCCAGTACATTTAAGCGGGACTTGCGTAGTTAAGAGCAACATAATATTTAAGTACCGTTTAAGTATTCGGACGTTACAGTAATTATGATATAGAGGGAGCGCTGTTAAACATTTGCGTCTTAAAAAACGTATAAATTTTCTTGTTCGTAGCGTTGATGGGACGGCTATATTAGTGAAAATTAAATTAATGATTCAAAAACAAATTGCTATAAATTCCGTTGGTAACCAAAAGTGTATTTAGTTATTCGTCCAAAACAAGTTTGAGTGGAATTCAATAACCCTAAACTAGTTTTTATTTTTTTATTATTTTTCAAATAATTTGTGAATTTTGGAAAACCTGTCAGTCAATAAGAGGGTAGAAAAAGGTGGTCCGGCACCACCATTTTTATCTAGGTTTTTGAAGTACCAGCGCTCACTGTATGTTATCAATACTCCAAGCTTATACACTACTAAAAATTCCTAACAAAAACTTATTGAATATATTTTGAGTTCAAAATTTATTAATTTATTAGGATGTACTTACTTGTATGTGCTCAATTAAAACAAAAATGCTAATGATAATTAAAATTCGAAAATTAAGCTCATTTTTAAAATCTGGGGAATGAAAATACCTGCCAAGAATAGTCAAAGTTTTAAAACAAACCCGCGATCATAAAACGCGACAAATACAGTTTAACAGTAAATTAAAATAAAACGTGACGGCATGTTTACCATTCCTAATGTCACCTTACTCCCTAAGGGCAAGGGTAAATAAACGTCGAGTTCACATTCGAGCAGACAATGGCTCCAAGTCGCGGCCAAGGGCGATGGCTACAACCTTTCGATATTAATGGACTAAGATCTGAGGACATGAACCTTTTTAGGCCTGTTCTGACGTGCCATAGTTGGACAAAACTCCTTGGACAAAAAAAGAAAAAAAAAAGAAATAAGATGCCTGTTACCTAAATCTGGTTCCGAATGGGTACGTCGCGCTGTGAGAGGGGGACGGATGCGCTATTTTTTGCTTTATTGCTTCATTGACGACCTAATCAGGTTGGCGAGCGGGTTAGTTCTAAAGGCTTCGGTTAGTTTCATCTTAGATCACTTTGTACCGGTTTGGCAAAATAACTTGTGCTCAGGTTGGTAAGTACAGCGCCATCCAGAGTGTCGACAATTATGCCGCCCGAAAAACGCTTGTTGCTTAGTTTCTGGGACGTTTAGCATTTTTTTATATTAACCGTCATACGTTTTAGAGTTTTACAACCATTGTTAAATGAAGAAGTAATATTCACACCCCAAAAAAATGTTCAACGGTTTTTTCACATCTCCAGATAATTTCGTATCTTTCATCACATTTTTTTCAGGATTAATTTTAGTATGCCTGGCAAATAATTATTGCCTAGCTGTTACAACCATTACCCTTCTTACTGAAGAATTCCAATGCTAGTTGAAGACGGCCTTACAGCCAGTAGTTAAGCTGAGTTTGTTACTCCTTAAGACTTTCTTCGCGCCAACGTTAATCCTGGCTGACCGGAGTATTGGTATCGATAGCCACCTTTCTAAATTTAGAATGGTACGTGTTTTATGTGGTATACATACATACATACATAAACACATGCCTTTTTCCCAGAAGGGGTAGGCAGAGGTGCAAACAGGGACACCCATGTATCGCCTTGTATTTTCCGTCTCACGGTGTGATAGGAGGCGAGCCTACCGCCATATCGGGCATAAATTCCTGACTCCGCGCTGATAATGAATAGAAAAATCCAATATCACTTTGCCCGACCCGGGATTAGAACCCGAGACCTCAGCTTTGCAATCATACCGTAGTACAACTGCGCCACCAAGTAGTTTTATGTGATATAATTGTTACTAAACCAGGCGGGTAATAATCATGTCTTTCATATTCTCAAGGTAAGACTGAGGTCGACCGGTAAAGGCCTTGTCCATTAGAAAATATTTTTGCAATGTATATTTTATGTAACATTCCACAGTTTTTCAATGCCAATCTACGTAGCTGGGTCAATTGCCTAAGTGGTTAGCTTCAGTGTGACCACATAGGTAAGTTATTTTTAGTGTCCGACCGAAACTAGTTTTTCAGCCGAAACCGAAACTTATTAAAATTACGATTATTAACTAAAATTCACTGTTTTGTATTAAATAAATGTAAAAAAAAGACTGAAATTGAAAAAAGACTGTTTTGTATTAAATAAATGTAAAAAAAGACTGAATTTTAGTAAATAATCGTAATTTTAAACAATTTTAATAAGTTTCGGTTTCGGCTGAAAAACTAGTTTCGGTCGGACACTAGTTGTTTTAAATGCACATATAAGTCCACCCAGTAGCCCTGACTCAAATCTTAGAGTTATGTCGTTCGTATCATTATGGAAAAACTTTTTGGTTGCACAACACCCATACCCACAACAAATTCTATGAGATTTGAACCCAGCGCCTCTCATTCCACGGTCTTCTTCTCATTTAATTGCCTTACAGAGAATATCAATAATTAGGTACTTATGAAATCTTAGTTTTAATTCGCAACATGTAGACCAATTTACGCCCGAATCTACCTAGATTTAAATGGAATTCTATGCCCAGCTGAGATACCCGACTCCGGAATCGAACCCAGAATCCATACCAGTTAACCAAAAAAGAAACGAATTCACAAGTCTAATAAGATCAATAAAGCAAACAATATGCGAGGGTCAGGGCATTTTGTGAAAGGATTACATTTGTACCGGTCGGTATAAGGGAATAAAAGTGGAACCTCATTTCGATTACACGCTGTAATTGGATTACGCTGTAAAGGGTTGGACCCTAGCTCCCATCCACCTATACCATTATAAGTGAAACAAGCACTTTAGGCAATAGACAATATGAAGCAGCTAAGTGGAAATCAGTCCCCACTATTTCAAGCGCGGAATAGAAAAATATTGTTTTCCATGATTCTAATGATTTATGAAATCGAATTGATACTCAATGAAAAAACGGGGAATAGGATATGAAAAGTGTATTCTTTCGTATTTGTTATTGAACAGTTGTCACGTACTCTTTAATATCTAGTAAACTCAATATTCAGGTTTGTCGAGTGGATTAGCTGTTGTTGTACGCTCTTGTCGATTATCGTAGTTGTAGAACGTTTGATAGATTTGCTGAGGTTTTTGCAAGACTTCTCTTTACTTCTCTATTCATGGCATTGTGTGTGCACTAAGGAAACACTGCAGATTGTTTCTAGTACCCTAGTCTGTTCATCATCATTGAGCGTGCATTAGCTAATTATAAATTATTCTTCTATTAGATACTGTAATATCATTGTGTTTTTGCTTCTTATTGTATCTAACCTATTTGCAATATCGTTTTTACTAAAGTAATGTTAAGGTCCTGATATCAGCACGCATCCAACGAATGCAACTTTATGACGCCAAACCATTTTCTCACTGCATATCTTTACAATGTAAAACATTTGGTCGAGTTCGTCATTCCGCAAACTAGTAAATACCTCGTTATCCACTAGATAAATTACAACAAGCCGTTATCTGTGTTATTTGAGCTGATAAAAAAGTAATTACAAATGTGACCCACGGCTGGCGCCAGTCGGGCCTACCGGCTATATTTTGGCAACCTTAATGTATTAGTGATGTGCCGAAACTATCGGCTTAATCGAGTGGTACCAGTGAATGAAGTGGTAACAAAATCAAAGACATTCTAAATCAGTGGTACTCAACCTTTAAACCATTCTCAATCGATTCTCTCGATTGTAGAGTAGGCCCGTGGCCAGCAGTGGGACGTATGTGGGCTGATAAAAAAAAAACTTTCTTATAACCTAACCTTTTATACGTGCCACGAACATATCATAATCATGGTTTCGCGAGCCGACTCATGCATCTCATCGCGGTGGGGTTGTCTGGTTACCAATTTTTTACTCGGCGAGCGTACAGATTTTATGAATGTCGTGAAATTTAAAATGATATATTTGCAATCCGCATAGTTGAGTATAGCTGTTCTAAATAGTGCACTGGTACAATGCAAAGAAGGTGTCAAGTAAAATGCACAAAAGTGTTATGGAAAAAATCTGTCCTATTGACCTTTGCAATTGTGTCACATTTCAGGTTCTTGGTTTTATTTTCTGATAAATCATATTACTTATGTAAAGCATAATTTATTTAGCAATTATTTAAAAATAGGGATTCACAGTATTGAGCTGTAATACCTAAATGAATCATAATAACAGATTTTATCATCTACAAGGTGTATGGAGACATTATAGACTCGGAGTTTTTGATTATAATTATCGAATATGTTGAACTTATTTATTTTTAGATAAATGAAAAAATAACTTCAATTCGGTTTTTTTTACAATACTGATTTCATAAATCATTCGAATAATCGCGAAATAAAACAACCTCTCGATTCTATGCGACACGGCACAGCACTAAATATAATTTATTTGGTTCAATGTCGACCGCAAAAAAAATATTTCGAAATAAATGTATTTATAAAACAGAAGACAATGTTGTATTAAGAGACATATAAATATTTATAAGCGGAATATGTATACATGTGTGGGACACACACACTTTGATGCATCATTTCATTAAAAATCCAATCAAACTCATTCTGGTGGCATATCAGTAGCTATTTGATACTAACATCTAGTTGGTGCCTGGTGACTGCCTCGGTGGCGTAGTGGTACTACGGTATGATTACAAAGCTGAGGTCTCGGGTTCGAATCCCGGGTCGGGCAAAGTGATATTGGATTTTTCTATTCATTATCATCCCGGAGTCAGGAATTTGTGCCCGATATGGCGATAGGCTCGCCCCCTATCACATCGTGGGACGGAATATACAAGGCGAAACGTAGGTGTTCTGGTAGCACCTCTGCCTACCCCTTCTGGGAAAAAGGCGTGTGTTTATGTATGTATGTATCTAGTTGGTGCTTTGATATCGAAAAATTGCCTTTGGTGATGCAGGCATGTTTACAACCAAAGGTTTTGATGGAAAGGACAATGTTCTTACTCATCTTCAGCCACAGGAAATCAACTACTAAACATAGGTCTCCCTAAAAAAATCCACCTCTTAAAAGATATTTGTATCCAGAGACTACCTGCGACCTTTAAGGGATATGTTATTGTAACTAAATGAGAGAGGTTTTAGATGAGAACTAAAACCTAGATGGATTTTATTGTGGTATTTTTTTTTGTATGTTCTTTTTGTATTTTTTTTGCCACTCTTTTGTTAGCATGAATGGGCAGGCTCATCCGGGGTGGTACCACTGTCTTACAGAAATTCGACGTGAAGCGACAGCTTTGTTATCGCGTTTCATTAGGTACCTAAGTGAGATTGCCGGATGCCCAATTCTTCTTTCCTCTTCCCATCCTTTTTCCTTCCCACTCTGATTTTAAGGCCTGGCAACACATCTATGAACTAAGCGTTGTGGATCATCATAAGCGGCAGTGATTGCTTATCATCAGATCACCTGTTTGCTCGGTTGCCGGGCCTGTGCAAAAAAAAAACAAAATATCTTGTTACAGTACCTATTGCAACAAGTATTGTCGTGCTATATGTACCTACCTACATGAATAGCCATTTTTGATTTTATAGTTATGACACAAGACACAAATACATACCTCCACCTCGGATTTCGTCTGCATCGCAAACGGGTAAACATGAAGATTACAGGTATCGTCGGTAATTCACCTCATTATCTTGCTAATTACATTCATTTACTAGATTATATTATTGCATAATAATTTTACTTTCTTCTTTCTTCTGCAACATGGTAAAATTAAGAGCGGTCCCTGAAATAATGTGAGGATGTTAAACTCAATAAGGCTTTGTCCCTATACTTCCAACCGATCGCATTTCTTACTTTTCTTTTATTGCAAAGATCTCGCAAAGAGCAAACGGCAAACCAGATGGTATGTGCTTATTGTAATTTGGATCATAGATGCGATACCGGCATCTCAAAACGGGAGGAAAAAGTGAAGGAAAGCTAGGCAAATAGACGTTGGACCGATTGAATATCTGGATCTGTTACTGTGACTTCGTAGTCATAGGTGAGACATTAATCATGTTATCAGGCGTCGCTAGTTAATGCCCTATATTATCAGTTTAATTGGCAGTGACGTAGGAGCGAGCGAATGAACTCGGTCGCCCAAGGTCTTGTTGCCGAACATTTTTTTATTTACACGCGCGCCCATCGACCTTGTTTTGCTTATCGCATAAATAAGAACCTAGCAAATGTATTTATAAGATATATGTTTTTGTTCTAGTGACCTAATGATGTTTGTTGAAGTTGGCAACACCGATGAATTATGTGCGTGCTGCGTAGTGTCCCGAAAATGTTGATTACACTTTTCTATCAGTGATTTCTTTGTAATTTTTGCAGACGATATTATTTAGCTTGTATTATATGATGTGGCAGTATAATTGAAGTGGCAGTGGGCCGGTCACATTTGTCGGAGAACCGACAACCGTTGGAGCAGATGTGTTCTCGAGTGGAGACCATGCCTCGGCAAGCGTAGTGTAGGACGACCTCCGACAAGGTGGAGCGATGATATTCGTAGGCTGGCTGGTAGCGGTTAAGACGATGGGCTGAAGATCGAGCCCAGTGGCGTGCCTAAGGAGAGTCCTATGTCCAGCAGTGGACGCAAAAAGGCTAATGATGATGAATATATGATGCCCTACCTAATAAGATTGAGGGGTGTAGCTTAGAACCAAGTACCCTCTGGTAATAATCATGCTTATTGTCTGACTGGATTAATCTTGATTGTCTATTTAATTTAGTTCCATGAAATACTTCCGCGACCAATTAAAATACATAAAATCAGTAATCAGTTATAATGTCAAATTTTTGATCCTAACATAATACATACCAAAGATAAGAGCCGGTTGAACTCTAACAGCCCTATTCCTAAGTTTTAAAACCTATTTTAGTTATCGTATGTTTTGTCCCTTTCGAAGGACTTTTGAATTCAGTTTGAGCGAAGAAGACAAAACATTCGATAATTTAAATACATTTTAAAACTATGAATAAGGCAGTCAATCTGATACATACAGCTTAAGCATTTTTTCAAGAGAGGCAACACTAAACCGAGCTAGTAACAACACAACACTGCAGTATTAAAATGCCATTTCTCTTTGTTTTTTAAAAGAATCAACTATTCTGTCTACAAAGCCAATAATTCACGTGTATTGTATGCAGGGTTCATGAATATAATACATGCTTCTATCGCCAATAAACGCATTTAGTTAGTATTCATGTCGGAAAGTAAACATTGCCATTTCTCGGAAAATACTATTTATTACTTCTTAACTCTTGAATGCGTCATTTACTCATAAGAGCTTTGTATACATTATTATTACTCATGACAAGAGTAATTGATAGCTTAGGTGGTAGCATGGACTGAAAATCAGAGGTCGGAGGTTCGAACCCATGACACACCCGACCGACTTTTAAAAGTTATGGTGTATTCTTAATTATACATACATATACATATACATCACGCCTTTATCCCAGAAGGGGTAGGCAGATGTGCAACCAGAACACCCACGTTTCGCCTTGTGTCCCGTCCCACGATGTGATAGGAGGCGAACCTATCGCCATATCTGGCACAAATTCCTGACTCCGAGCTGATAATGAATAAAAACAACCCAATATCACTATGCCCGACCCGGGACTTGAACCCGAGTTTGCAATATCATTTCTCTAACTACTAGTATTATTTTAAGATCCTGATATCAGCACGTATCCACCGAATGCAACTTTATGACGCCATACCATTTTCTCACTGCATATCTTTACGTCAAAACATTTGACCAAGTTTTAGTTCGTCATTCCTTCAATCCATTTCGTCACTCAGCTTTGCAATCGTACCGTAGTACAACTACACCACCGGGCAGTATTCTTAATTATTGCCCACTATAATGTTTATCCCTGGATGCAGGCTGCCTCCAACATGTCACTGTGGAAATCATTGGGGGAGGCCTATGTTCAGTAGTGGAGCTCCTTTGGCTGATGGATGATACATACTTACATTCATAGATAAACACACGCCTTTTTCCCAGAAGGGGTAGGCAGCGGTGCTACCGGAACACCCACGTTTCTCCTTGTATATTGGATGATACTGATGGATGATGATGATAATTTATAGGAACTGCAAGATCTTACTAAAGATAAACCATAAAGCGGCATGTAACAAAATGAGTTTAAATTCATAATGTAAAGTACCAAATTAATTTGATTTTTCTTTACTTTTTTTGCGAAATAAATCCAATAATTATTAATGCAAGAAGTAATTGGGCCTCCAGACGAATGAGTCGAAAATTAATTCAATAACGCCGCATTAATCACATTTGTCAGTTATTTCGAGCAGCTCCCGCGGTGATAACTGTAAAACTCGCGCATAATATTAATAACCAGATTATCTCTGAATATCGTGAACAAATTACCTTCGAGGAAGTAATTTTTAATAATATACCAATATATTACAATTGCATCCATAAGACAGGTCGCAATAATGATGACTTCCTTATAAATAAAATAAAAAACGCGTATAATAATAAATATTTACATTTTAATGTAATCAATATAAAAATAAAACTTATTAAAATAATTTATTTAACATTCATATTGTAAACAATAATCGTCGACATTTAAAACATGCAATGAATGTACAATTTCATTATATTTAACATAAATATAATTTCTAAATCCTTAACTAGTCAAAACATAAAGACAGCATGTACAATAAAACATTCAATAGATAATATTAAAACCTATACTTATTGCATTATTATTAAAAAATACTAAAAAGTGTCCTTTTTAAAAATAATAATTATATACAAAAGCCGGTCAAAATATTATATACAAAATTACCGGCTAATATTACTAATTGACCGATGTATTGAAAACACTTACCCTAAGATTTGATCTATACAGTTTAATATAATAAAATCTGTATTTACAATATTCACTATTATCTATACATTAAAATTGTTTTTTTAACTGTGACCTTTGACCATTGGTTTGGTTTTTAATGCTTTGAAAATTCTTAAAAACATTTTTCGAGACTTTTAACCTAATGGTGCATCCACATTCTACACCGCAGTTGCTGTGTTAAGCAATGTTTCTTAATGTTACGCAGCAACATTAGAAGACAAAATGTTATTTACTGTTAGTAAATGTTACCGTGTTAGTATATGTTAAGTAATGTTGCCTAGCGTGTGGTAACATCGATAACAGTTTGCACAATCTCACTCAACAGAAGGTAGTTAGATACCTTCTGTACCTACGGTGTGGATGCACCATTACGCAGGATAAAGTATATTATTTTCAAAATTATGTCCCATTTATTTCCTATCGTGAAATAACTATTAAGTACACTATTACATTACAGTAAACACTAAATACACCCAACAGTGAAATGAAATTGTCCCGTATGCATAGAAAAATATGTGTTTAGTGCCGTGAATATCAGAAAATCGAGGGACGTTACAATACAACACACAGAACAGAAACAAATATCAATTGTTTGCACAAACATTTGGCTCTGATCGGGGTATTGCTTCTCAAAGAAATCAAAACTTACATTATATAGTACATTGCTGCATTCACGCTGATATAAATAACTACATTACTAACTACATTTCAAGAGATTTCAACAGAAAATAATATAGGTAAATATATAAATACATCCAACAGCCACATACATAATCCTGACCCCATATTAAAATCAATCAAGTCTCGTGTCGTGGGTATCAGAAACTACGAAAGACTTTTCGGTCTCACAAACACGCAGACACGAGCCAAATATTTGTGGGCGTCACAAACATTTGTCTCGGTGCGGAGATCGAACCCGCAGCTTCTCGTTTCACAGCCGGCGTCTAACCAACTGTGCCACGGAGGCTGTCAGCGAAAAACAACTCGATAAAAACGTAAAATTATCTAGCTAAACAAATAAGGAACATATTTAAAACAATAAAAAGTGGATAAAACTGAAAACAGTTGAGAGATTAATATGTCAAAGATTATAAATATAATTCAATTATTAATAAAAAATATTAAAAGAAAAACATATAAAGAAATAAATTAATTAATCGTAAGTAAAAATGTGAATGATGTTGATATATTTTTTTATGTATTCATGTTTTTTTTATTTCATAAATAAAAAAACTATTAAATCATAAATTTTAGTTATCAATTAAATGATAAATAAATCTTACTTTTTAAAACACTTAAACGTTAATATTATGAAATCTTAACGTTAATGCAGTGTATAAAAAATAATATATTTAATTATTAAATGATAATAAAATATTAACAGTTTTTACATGACATAAGCACAATACCATACGGCTTGTAAATCTTATTTCTTTGTCAACATTACCAAGAAAAAAATGTAATCCTAAATAATAATGTATAAATATCTATACAATATTCCCTATTAACCCCTTAATTTCTATACATTTATAGTAAATTTTGTACATACCATTTAGCGATTTTAATCTTTAGAATCTGTTACAATTGTCAAGTTTAGTAATAATACTTTAGTATACTTAAAAAGTATTTACAGTACATTATTTAATTCATAGTGTTTCAAGGGAAAGATCATAGCTTTTCAATAAAGTATTTTTCTACAGCATCAATTTAATAGTGCGACTGATTATTTTAATCATTATTTTATTTTACGCAGTATAAATATTATATTAGGCCAAACACGCGATTTATCATCTATTACAAATTATTAAACAGGGTATATCAAGACTGCTACCGAAAACAAAGCCAGGTGATAGTTTCAGTGATTTTAGACACAATGCAACTAAATTATTGCAAAAGCGAAGCGATATTTTTTTGTAGTTTTTTTTCTATCATCGAATTAGGGTAGTAAGTAAGTACATACATTTTCCTAAAAAAATAATAATGTACCCTTTTATTTTTAAAGACGTTATAGTACGCAAGGCTTTAAATTATAATTTTAACATAAGCGATGGATTTACCACCCAAACACAATGATATTTAAAATATTAAAAAAAAATCATTGCTTTTTTGTTGCAAAATTTTTAGTTGCATCGTGTCTGTAGTCACTAAAACTACCACCTGGCTTCGTTTTCGGTAGCAGTCTTGATATACCCTGTATGTATAGATAATCTATATTAACCGACTATTCTTTGCATTTCACTCTTTAATGCACGGATGCCAGTCATTTAGCTATTTGACTAACTATTGTGAACAAATTGGTAAAAAAACATAAGTACATAAAATTTATTTACAATTTTATATTAATATATTTATTATATAATTTGTTATGATACAATACTATTCGCTAACTAAATAATAATTAATGATATATTTTTGCTTTTTTTCTCATAATATTAGTACAATATTACATACATAAATGCTAGCAACAATTATCAACTTTGACTGCTTTTCCTGCAGTAGTTTTCAAACATTCATTGATTTTTGTTCGAAGCGGGCAAAGTCCAATGTGATATATTGGAATGCCCTTTTACTTATATTAAATCTTGTTTCTCTGAGTATCTTCTGTTATATTACCGTTTCATTTGTCGTCCTTATTAATCAGCTTTGTCCTTATTAAACTACTAAAATGACTCAACTATCTGATATATTGGACTCAAGCTACACTTATGGCGAAATATATGACGAAATTATTTCAGGTTCGCTCACTAGACATTCACCTGATACCACTGGTCAGCAGTAGAGTGTTTATGGGTTTACACCAAGTGTAACCTATCCTATGTATCCTTACATGAGATATTGCTAATATAAATTTAGACTAGTACGCCTTCTAATTGAAACCAAAGCATTCCTATGTTTGAAAAAATAATTTAGTAAGATTCAGTGTATTTCAAGCTTTGAATCAATTTTTTTATTATTGATTCAAAGTCTCTATTTTACGCAAAATTACATATATTCATTCAATTTATTAATTTGAACAGACTACATGATAATATGATTAGCAGTTACTTCCACATCATGTAATGAACAATGCCATCGATATCTCTGCGATCGAGTCACGATAGTTATTCTATTAATTTCACTATAATCCTGGCTTACAATTAGACATTTCCGGAGACTCGCAGACCTTCACGACTCGTTGTCAATAAAACGAGTACAGTCGATCCTGGCTTACTTGTTGGCAGCAGTCGGTGGCGCTTTACACACAACTCAAACACTCCTAGAGCAGGCGAGCTTCAATGCTCATCAATAAAATACGACTTAGACAAATCCAGAGACTTACTTAGTTAAACTTTCACACTGTGTATCGTCTGTTCGCGCGCAGTGTCGTGCTTGTGCCTAGAGCAGTGCGCGCGAGGCGCTGCTGCCGGGGCGGTGCGCGCGGGCTGCGCGGGCGGCGCGGGCGGCGGCGCGCGGGGGGGCGCGGCGTCAGCGCGTCGGCGCCGCGCCGCCCACGCACCACCAGCGCAGGCACGCAGGATCCACGCAGCGCGCGCGCGCCGCCCGCCTAGACGCTTCTTCTAGCACCTCCTAGTGGGGAAATGGTCTTTAGCTACACTCATTGAGATGTTAGAGTAGGAGAGACATCGCGAACAAAATCTGAACGCGCGGTTCAGGCACGCTGGGTCAAGCACTAGCTGCCCAGCGCGAGACTTCTTCTAGCACCTTCTGGAGATACATCCATTAGACTCCGCGGGAAATTGCTAGAGGGAGAGGGATGATAGTGCGACAGCGTATGAGTAACAGTGGTAGAAATAGAAACTGTACGTCGTACCACCGCCTTTTGTTGCAATAATTTTGTTTCCGAGATCCAGTAGTACCTTCTCTAGTATAGCTCCTCAATTCCCTACAACCTGAATTAATTAAAATAAATTTTTGGCTTTCGTAACTACTAGAACTCACCTGCTTCTTAAGTACGATGTGCTTGCCCTTCCAGTACTTCATGAGCCCTCGTTCCTGAAGTGTGGAAACGATATCCGAGGAGGCTATCGCCAGATCCTTGCTCAGGTCTCGGATGCACAGCGTGGATCCTGACGCTGAGCACAACCTCTTCAGCAAAGCCTCCTTCCAGTACGACCGGTAGGAGATGAGACCCAAGTCTGACAACGGTGTTTCTGGAGACCCGACTTTGCCTTCTACTTTTGTTAAGAGGTAACCTGAGGAAAGAATGTTTGGAATGAGCCTTCTGTAGATATTACTTTGTTTATTTACTGTGCTATATGAGTAGATTTATGATTAAAGAGCTGTGTCTGTATCAATCCGTAATCGCCAACTGCCGAGTCGGGCATTACTCTGCAACCGCGAGTTGGTTTGATAGTGGTTAGGACTTACAACTTACAACTGACATTTGAATTGAGATAGCATAACAAGTCGCTATGAGTAGTGCTGCAAGCTACTCACTGGAGGAACTTCGGCGTGTTCTTTGTGCGGTCCCGGAATTTCATCAAAGTTCTGATGGAGCTACATGGGTTTTTTAGTCCTTAAAAATCTGACATTCCCTCCTAGTGTGGGAATAAAAGAGGATACCTCAAAAGGGCATAGTCCATAGGCCTAGTGCAGTTGAAGAGCAATAGGTGAATTTTGGTTAAATTTTCACATAGCTGCCGGTCGTGTACAGAAGGTCACATGACCTGATAAAGATTAAAGGAAGTTGCTGGTGGTATGAAGTTTGGCTCTACGTGAGCCACATTCAAGAACACATAACAACAATTAAAATTCTTATACAGGAAATATAAGTAAATAAATATAACAATAAAAGCGTGACAATAAATCGTATTATTACTCAAGTTTCCACGTATTCATTGGTTTCACATAACACCTTGCAAATTCAAATCAGTTGTTATTATTAGTTTTCCTCGATATTCATACTTCTTAGAAATGATTGAAATTGCCTAGAATTAACATTAATTATGATGACATCACGTTGTTCCATTGTTAGGACTTTTGACAATCGATTGGCTCAGAGGCTGATAAATTGGTGTTGTGCAGCAAAAGTTGCGGGTTCGATTTCCATAAGCGGGAACATGAGACCATTAACCAAGCATAAGATTTAAGATAATATGGCTGTATATAAGTAAATAAATAATAAAAAACAAACCCAACAGTCACACACATCCTGACCCCACACTAAGATCAATTAAGTCTTGTGTCGTGAGTATCAGAAACTACGAGAGACTTGTCGGTCTCACAACTACCCAGACCGAGGCAAATATTATTTGTGGGCTTCGCAAACATTTGTATCCGTGCGGGGATTGAACCTGCGGCCTATCATTTCTGCTCCACGGGGGCTGTCGATCCATCCAACATACCATGTTGATAAATAATAGAGCCCAAGGTTATTAAAATGATCGTAAGTGTCGTGCAATTAAAACAGAGCATCAATCAAGAATTTTCTCTCGCCGGTCGACACAGCAATGCCGGCATTATTAAAACAAAATACATATAGACTAAAACCCAAACGCGGCACACTTGAGTGGATTATTTCTGTAATTTTTCCGCTACCGTGGACACTGTACGGTGGCCTCTATCCGAAAGATTACGAATATCCTACCCTCGGGCAATATTAACCGACTTCAAAAAAAGGAGGAAGGTCCTCAATTCGTCGGAATCTTTTTTATGTATGTTCATTGATTATGATCGATAACTATTAAAGGAGATCATACAACGAAACTATTAAACCTAGTTTCAATACGGGCATTTAATATTTTATACGCAACAAAAAACAATTTTTACAACTCATTTAGCAACAAGTATCGAACGTAAGTATTGAAATCAGAATTCTTGGAAACTCTCCGCTGTTGTGTCTAGCAACTTTCAACAGAAACAGCGGAATACCTGAAAGGTAAATAAGGGGGGAGGGGGGGAGCACATCGATACAACTCCGGTATCAACGGAATAATTGAATACGCTCCGGCGGGCCCAGACTAATATTACACGGCCCGGAGCGAAGCTGTTACTATTAAATTTGCAACGCGACGACCAAATTGTTGATTGGTTAATTGCAAGTCTGAAATGCTGATTCGGGGACGAATGATGGACAGAATTAATGATTTAATGGGATATTTAAAGATAATTGTAAATAAGACAGTAAAATATATATACCAAAAATAATAAGTGAATAACAGGCAATGCTTAAATTAATCAGGTGAGTTTAGAAAGATTAAGTTTTGCTTAGGAGTCCCTAATCGAGCGACGTAAGGATTAAGAAATTATTTTAAAAAGTATAGAAGCTTGAAGAGCGATGAAAAATAACGGTTTTCAAATTAAGAAAAATATTTTGTAATCTTGACAAATTAGGGGATTATTAAATCCGTCATTTCTAAAACAAAGAAATGAGTACACCCAACAGTCACATACATAGTTCTGACTCCACATTAAGATAAATTAAGTTTTTCGTCGTGGTTTCTGAAATTACATAGACTTTTCGGTCTCACAAACACCCAGACCCGACACCAATATGTGTGGGCCACACAAACAATTGTATCGGTGCGGGAATCGAACCTGCGGCCTCTCGTTTCACAGTCGGCGTTTAACCAACTATGCGGATGCTGTCGCGGTAATTATGGGAGATATCTACTTAAAATGGTCTGTCCACCTACTTCAAACCTATAGCTACGTGCTTTAAATACATAAAAATATTATCGATATGTAAATTGAATTACACTAGTCTCTATTTGTTTTTTTTAACCTTTCACTAAAATGGCCCTGAAATCACTTAAACTCAATTAAATCTTCTTTGATTAGTTATAGAAACAGAAAATGTTTTCACAACATTTCGCAGAATCAAGTTATTAGGGTCCCAGACAGAAGTATTGAATATAATTAACTATTCATTTCTTATTTACAATATCAATAAAATTCTTTAAAGTAAATTAATTTTTAATTGCCAAGAAAAATACACAGATCACTTGAAATCATTCTCCATTCTATTTGTCTATTTTACAAAAAACATAATGTGCCAACATAGACCATTAACGGTCCATTTATTTAACTCGACCAAACTGACTACAATCAGCGAACCCAACTAAAACGACATGTCACAATATCACATAGAATAAACAACAATTAGAATCTCACAAAAATCCGCAAGCCTAATTTGAACAAATCGCGCCAACATTAATTCACCTATGCGGTCAACATCATAAACCGTCTAACGGGGGTCTGTTGTGTCCCCGGCGAGGGGCGCGGCGGCCGACGACCCCTGTCTCCCCCGACCCCACCGCGATCGATGCACCGCCGTATAGATCGGTCTGGTGTCTAGACTTCCCCCTACCACCCCGGGGTCGGAGACGGTAGACGCGAGAAATTTTGATGGAACCGCCACGCGTCTGCCCGATTATTGTTTTAACGTTTATTAATTGAGCTCGAGGGGAGAGTGGGGTTATTTGCACTTTAACTTTGATTCGCACGTTTTCGGATGTTATTCGATTATGGGCGATAAAATGGGCTAATTAAAGAGATGAATGGATGATGAATTGATATAAAAGTGATAGAGAAAACTCATACTATCACTGTTTTTATTATAAACGGGAATACACTAATAAAACAACAATTTGTGTTGTATTTTTTGGGCTATATGTATGGTTTTTAAAGCACGATATTTTAATATAAGAACATAATCAATATATTTCATAAAATATTTATTCTTCTATACGAAATTGTTTGAACAAAAATACCGAGGGAATTAGATTGTTTCTCAGACAGGTGACTACCCTCTGTAGAAGGGCGTACGTAAGGGCAAACATCTTGAGATATATTGATATATTTTTCATAACATTGAGATCATTTCGATCTTGTGATTAATGTATAAAATGTAGTATATAATACATTCTCCAAATTAGATGTCTCATAATTAGGTTTAAATATATCTCATATTGATAACGTGTAATTTGTAATTATTACATATCATAGTAATAATTACTCTTCCATAGTTATCACGCAATCTAATCACCTGATGATGATGACCTCTGAGTAGCTATAAGGTGTGAGGGAGACAATGGCTTTACTGGCGTAGGTAATTGTTATTATAATGTCATTACTTTACTGTAATTGTTTCTATATAGTGCAATAAAGGATTAAATAAATAAATAAATGAGCGGACTCGAATATAAGCAAATATTATAATTCGAGACTTTTCGGTCTCACCACCATCCAGACGGGACCCAAATATTTGTAGGCCACACAAAAAAATGTGTCTGTGCGGGGATCGAACCCGCAGCCTCTCGTAGCCGACGTCTAAGAAAGGCCACGGAGGCTGTCAAATATATCGGGATCATTGGGCAAAATTAGCCACACAAGCCAAAGTTGAGCTGCTAAGGCAAATAAGAAATATTGTACGTAAGAAATGATATACGAGTAAAGTGAACTTGTAATAAAAAATATTTATTACTTGAAGAGTATGCAAACACAAAAAAAATTATTTGTTATTTTACTACTAATGTCAATTTAGATAAGGAATTATCAATAAAAAAAATCCTTCTCAAACCTTACGACGCGACAAAACAGAAGGAAATACGGCAAAGCGGAGACGACACTTATATAATTTTATGATTTGATTGTGATTGCAATCGAATGTATACATATTTAAGATTGCTATCCATAAATAATTATAGAATTATTTGTTAATAATGAACTTATACCTGATCCATATACTCGTAGTTCCGATCTATCTGGAAGATACAAATCTTGAGTTGGTATCAAAAACACTCGAACTCTCGGAGCTAGACAAAATATACTACATACAATAAATAATATTTTTTAGCTGCAAAATAATATTTATTTTATAAACTAGACACCCACACAACATACACCGTCCCCTAATTATCCCTCACAAATAACTCAAATAAATCATAATAACAAGCAATATGTATGGGAATGACAAATCAGCAACACAAACAAGCCGCGACGCGAGGGGTGGACGCTGACCGGCGCACCCCCTCCAACCCCCTGCCAAACTGACCACCCCGGTGCTATTGCGAATTTTCTTTTAGTTTTTAACAGGCTTTACACTCAGGCTCGGTCAAGTATAAATGAGAGGAAATATCTGGTGACTGATTGATGAATGCTTGTGTTCAAAATTAGATTCGGTTTATTTATTAATTACTGCCTCGGTTGCGCAGTTGTACTACGGTATGATTGCAAAGCTGAGGTCTCGAGTTCGAATCCCGGGTCGGTAAAAGTGGTATTGGATTTTTCTATTCATTATCAGCCTGGAGTCAGGACTTTGTGCCGGATATGGCGATAGGCTCGCCCCGTATCACATCGTGAGACGGAAAATACAAGGCGAAACGTGGGTGTCCTGGTTACCTCTGCCTACCCCTTCTGGGAAAAAGGCGTGAATGTATGTATGTATTAATGACTTTGGAACAATTTAATTGACATTGAAATTTTCTCTCTTCTTTATTAAGTTAGGGACACTTAATCAGTAAAGGAAAATGTGAAGAAACCTGCATATTATAGAGGTTTACAAGAAAGAATGGTAAGTGAAGTCCGCCAATTCTCACTAGGCCAGCGTTGTAGACCACGGCCTAATCCCTCTCAACCGAACTTCCGATAGTGGCGGAATCCCGTATTCAGCAATGGGCGTATATGGGTTGGCATATTGTAGGTTATCCAATCCAATCCATCAGCCAAAGGAAGTCCACTGCTGAACATAGGTCTGTCCCAATGATTTCCACAGTGACCTGTTGTCATTTGCTGATTGTAGGTTAAGGGAATGACAATTTAATGGCTGTTTGAATCAATAATGTGATTGCAAATGGGAGACATTTATGATTTAGTCGAGTAAAATGATTCACATCAGATTGAAATTGTAGCGTTGATATGTGGTTAGCGTAAATTGCAAGCAATCAATTTTTTTCGTTAAATAGGTGTCATTGTTTTTTTTTAACGTATTCTTACAAGGTTCTTTCTTAAGTATTTATTCCTGAATATTGATTACTTATAAGACTACTCAAAAATAGTAATTTGCCATAATTTCGTAGATTAAATTGGAATAAGTTACAAATTATTTGCATAGCAAAACTTTACCACCTAAAATTAATTTACCCAAAATCTTTCTATTTCTTTTTGTACATAATTTATCTACATAACATTTTTTTTTGACAACATCCCCTTTACCCGTCTGTCTTTAGTAGCCAATTACATCGCCCACTCGGCACACACACGTCATTTTTATTGAGAGGCATTCCATCCCCATGGTTGTAAATAAGGGATGAAATGTAAGGGCGGTCGGGGCGCGTCGTCTAGACAGTGGCGTCGCGGCGCGTTGGGGTAGGTCACGGCTGCGTCGCCACTCGACTACACAAACACGCTGTGGGAAACTTGCGTTCATTGGTGTGGTTATTGGTATTTTTATGATTATGGTGGATTAAGCGCAGCGTTGGACGTCCACCCACTAGGTAGTCAGACGACCTGGTAAAGGTCGCGGGACGTCGCTGGATGCAAGCTGCCTCCAACAAGTCACTGTGGAAATCATTCTCAGAGGCCTATGTTTAGCAGTCGACTTCCTGTGGCTAATGGATAGGATTAGATTGGAAGTGGAAGGGGACTGGAGTACGAAACGAGAGGTCACGGGTTCGAAGGGCAAATTGCAATGAGTTCTAAATTATGTGTGTACTTATATAACTTTAAAGGTAAAATAAATCATGGGGAATTCTGCACAGCATAAAAGAGTTCGTCACAAAAATATTGAGTTTTATCAACGTGTCTAAACAACGCGGGACAAAAACAGGTAAGAGAAAAAAATAATTGTGTTGTTCAATTTTCCTTTTCACATCGTCTTTCATGTAAACAAGAAAACTCATTGATGAAATGAAAACCGCGAGTTCAATAGCTGCACTCATCCACAAATATTTCTTTTGAGTTTGTGTAATAAATAATAACAGTCTAACTCGGAATTTTCCCGGCATAGCGATTGACTCACCCTATATCGCATTTAAAATGGAAATAAGTTTGGCGAACCATGAATGGCACTAGTGTCACCTCTACGAACCCCTCCAGGGATATAGTCGTAAGGTTTTGTGAGTATGTCGTTTTAATTTTTGTTTATTATATTTTACTGCGATGTATGCGTGATAAGCATGCCATTCGTCTGAAGGTAAGCGACAAGACCACTCATGGACAGTAGCAAATTCAAACATCATGAATTACAAAGCAATGCTTGGCATTCCACTGCGCTCACCATCCTGAGACATAAGGTGTTAAGTCTCAATATGTTCAATAGTTACTCTGGCTACAATGTCCTTCAAACCGGAGAACAGCAATGCGTTTACATTGCTGTTTGGTGGGAGAAACAGACATTGCGGTGGTAGTACCTACCCAGGCGGCCTAACACATATGAGAGACCCACCAGTTATTTTTGTGGGGTTTTATCACGTCCCCGACTCATTGATGCTAGAGAATTCCTAACTAATTCACTTAAGTTTCCATTTATCGCCTTTCCTTATGAAAACATCAGTACCTATAACTGCTCATCGCTCATTTCAATTACTAAAAAAAAAATAACAAAAATGCGTTCATGCTCTGATTGCGCTAAAATCGCTCGAGTACGCAACATGGAATGATACACGCTATTTGGTGCGGTGAAAGTCGCCACAGGCGGATGCGCGATTATTGAGCAAAAAATACGTACCGACCAGCAACGAGCTGCTTACCGCTTGGCCAATATCGAGGGAACATTGTTTACTGGAGACGCGAAAATTGTAATGTAACAGTTATTAATAATATATATCTGTACTTATAATAAATTTGTAATCGATCGATGTCTGTATATAGAAGATAAAGAAAAACAGATATGGAGGGACTATATTAACGTAATAGAAGCCAAAAAAATGATTTTTACAATTTTTGTCTCTTTGTCTGTGCGGTTGTGCGTGATGAACTCAAACGGCTTAATGGATTTCGATGAAATTTGGTATGGAGGTAGCTGACACTCTCGGTAACACTTAGGCTACTTATTATCCCGAAAAATGTAGTGTTCCCTTGGGAGACAGGACAAGGCGAGATATGACGAAACACAAACGGAGTTGCGGGCAGAAGTTAGTAAATAAATAGATTACATTCGGGTTTCATTACACATTGGGTTCAATAAAACGTGATTTTTAGCGCATAAAATTTCAGTCAATCAGATTTTCGCACAGCTCTACCATATCACTACTACCAACCTTTTTCTACTATATTTTTATCAACACAACCACAACTCGGGACAAATCAATAAATTAAAAACAAAAAGGAAAAATATACAGGATATATCAATACAACTACCGAAAACGAAGCCAGCCGTGGTTTTAGTGATTACAGACACGATGAAACTAAAAATTTTGCAAAAAATAAACGCGATGATTTTTTTTGTAATGTTTTATAATATCATTGTGTTTGTATGGTAAATACATAGTTTTTGCCAAATTTATAATTTTATGCCTTGCGTACTATAGCGTTTTTAAAAATAAAAGGGTATACCTTATTTTTTTAGGACAATGTACATATGTATTTACCACCCAAATACGATGACAGGATATAAAAAATACAAAAAAAATCGTCTTTTTTTTTTGCAAAAAATTTAGTAGCATTGTGTCTAAAGTAACTAAAACTTCCAGTTGGCTTCGTTTTCGATAAAAGTCTTGATATACCCTGTATATTCAAAAATTGGCACTTACTAAAGTCTATAAGGAGTCTTCCATAGCCTTGTCTCTGGTACGGCGGCAGGGTTAGTATGCACGACACGTTGTAGTTCAGAAACGAGTTCTTTTCCTGTATAAACAACAAAAGTATTGAGTTAACATTTCAACTTTACCTGCTTTCAGGATATAGCGGGAGATAAACCTAGATGAAAGGGGAAGCTGCGTGTTTCGACTTCATTACGAGACAAACGATTTATCGTCATCATCACCATTAGAAAATCGGGCGTTAAACATTTTCCTAATAAGCCGTCCTCAAGATTTTTCACAAACTGTACACTGTATCAGCCCATATACGTCCCACTGCAGGGCACGGGCCTCCTCTACAACCCAGAGTACGATTGAGAGTGGTAATGTTATATAGTCCACCACGCTGGCCTAGTGCGGGTTGGCGGACTTTTACATACCATGGAAATTTATACAAATCGCTATGGTATGCAGGTTTCCTCACGATGTTGTCTTTCACCGTTATAGTGCGTCGTAATTGACTATCAATACACACATGACTCCGAAAAGTTTAAGGTGTACCCTGGTATTTGAATTCGCGACCATGTAGGCAGCCGCGTCTGGTCCGTTATCAACAGCCCACCACCTGAATACAGCATCATTCTTCTCCAACCTTTGTTATATCGATTTTATCTGTAAACTTTTTTTAGTGACGGCCGCAAAATTTTCCCATCGTAGTGACGATCTTAAACCACACCAGAGCAGTGGCACCACTAAATATCAATACAAACAACGCTACCATAGACGAAACAAGTAAGAAAAATGTCCCTGTCGTGCTACATCCAGTGTAGTAGACAGAAGGTGCAACAATCGATAGTAGTTCCAGGCATGGAATCGCAAAAGTAAGCAATGTTTTCATTGCAATGAATGGCGAGATGAGCATGACATTCGCCTTCGGTAAGCGATATGACCGCTCATGTACAGTAGCAAAATCAAACAACATCATGTAATACAAAGCAATGCTTTGCATTTCACTGCGCTCGCCATCCTGAGACATAAGTTGTTAAGTGTCATTATGTCCAGGAGTTACGCTGGCTACAATGTCCTTCATACCGGAACACAACAATGCGTTTACATTGATGTTTGACGGGAGAAATAGACACAGCGGTGGTACCTACCCAGGCGGCCTCTCACATATGAGAGACCTACCAGCAGCAAACATGTTTGTCTCATGTGCTGACGTATGTGATAAGGAAAGGCAGAAGAAATATAAATGTGTCATAACACAGCGATAAGTCAAAGTAGGCAAAAGGAGATACGGTTGATAGTATGATATTTACACATCATATCCGCCCACCAACCGTCATATCCAATTGCATAATTATACCGAAGAATGGTAGCTGTCTTTGTCGATGGATACTACTCGTATAATTGGATCGTCTCTCTTATCACCATGTGCATAGCAACATTGTCATAACTCATACCATTATAAAAAGGCGCGGCGAATGTATTTATGTGTTATGAAACGCCATTTTTAAACGCGTGAGGCTATTGCCATTGCCTATCGCTATAAATACATTAGTAAACACTGTGACGCAAATCGTGACGTCATTGGGCCACGCACCTCACGAGTATACTCATATTTAATTTTTTATATATTTACTATATGAGTTTTACGTTTAAGACTTTTGGATTCCTCGAATATTACACAAGATATAAAGCAATTATATATGGCTGAATTACTAGGCCGGTGCTCAGCACAGTATTACGCAAGGTTAGGTTGCTGCACTTAGACTTCGATAGAGATCGGTCTAGGAGTCCATCGCGCTGGTATATTGCGAGTTAGCGGATCTTTTCCTTACCCAGAAAGTGTTTTTTATTTAATTAGTAACACATGACTCCGAAAAGCCAGATGTGGCCATGGGATTCGAAGGCGCAACGGCCATCGCGGAAGGTCTGATCTGGCTCGTTACAATAAGGCCACCGCGTGGCACGCACTTACATGCCCGACTTAGGATCAATCATAAAATCTTGATATCCTTACTAATGGCATTATTTGAATTATTTTTGTACATCAGGGACTGCAATGGTTAACTAAAATGGTTGACATTCTGCCGATTCCCAATCTAAACAAACAACAATAGCTTCTAGATTCACAATCGAATCTAAAATAGATGAAATCAATTTCCAACCGACTTTGAAATCAAGTTGTCCAGACGGTCTAACCATAGCCGCTTCACGCCGTATCGCTTTTGGGTACAGTCGAAATAGTTTATTTTAGTAAAATCGATGCCGTCTGCACCGAGAGCCTGCACAAATCACATTTCGGTTTGACCCTTCACCGGACCTTTTGGCGTGGCGACGTTCAAGAGACGGCAATTTAATTCCGGGTTTATTTTTAAAGGCAGGGGAAAGGTTGCGGGTTTCCCCGTTTTGCGTATTTGAGAATAGAATATTATATCTGTGTAATTAATATATTATTCTATAATTAATTAATTAATTATCCAAAGCTGTGTACGCCTGTCATGGGCATTTACATTTAAATATTTACAGTTATAATATTTATTAAATAATAAGCGATCTAATGTATTATGCTGTTAGTGTATCACTTTAAATAATATGAATTAAATTGAAGTTTTCTTTAAATTATGGCGTTTAATTACATTAAAATTGCTTTAAGGAACATAATATTATAAGCCATAAGGTATTGAAGAACGTTTTAAAAATCCCAAAATTAATAATAACTTAACTTTGTAGTAATTGCTTAAAGTAAACGAAAAACATTAACATAGTAAGAAGTAATATGAAATACCTCGAGAGTACATACAAACCAGTGATCGAGTCGCGTCTAAACTATGACGTCACTACAGACAACAATGTGTAAATTGTGTTGATCAGTGACAGACTATTTTCATAATGTTTAGATAACGCACAGAACTACATTCAACTGTTTGGTGCGATAACATCATTTGGTAACATAATATATTAACCGAAACAATAACATCAAAGGGTATACGTGTCTGTTATCATTAGTAAGGGATTTTTTTAAACTAGTGTCTCTTTCATTTTGGTAAATTTATTCACAAAAATGTCGCTATGATATTCGAGTGCTGTATGTATGAAATTCGCTACTGCTTAATGCGAGTGTTCCATACTTAAGTATAACAGATGGCCACTCAAAAACCCTCGATTTTCCATCCGAAACCTCATCAAAATATGCATGGCTTATTGATATTCAGAGCCGAACGCTCCGCTCAAAAATTCAAATTGAATAATCAAATTGATAGCAGAACGTTAAAATCAAAGCGTCAAGATACTGAAATACAGATCCTGGCGGCAGTATCCAATCGAAAGGATTATTTTGATAAAATCGATGTCCGAAAGCCGTGAGGGCACAAAGCGGCGCCGCCTTTTATTGAAAATCGCTGTAAAAGCGACCTGTGAATTTCTCTTGTCGTTGTCACTGTCAGCGAGAAGCGACGGGAATTTATGTCTATTGTTTTCAAAGTTCTTTAACGTTGAAGGTGAAATTGTGAGGAAATCTGCACGCTAGAGGTCTTAACATTTTGTTTGGTATGTGGAGCTCGCCAAACCGTACTACGCTAGCGTGGTGGACTGTGGTCTAACACCTCTCAATCAAACTTTCCATTGTAGAAAAATCCGTGTTCAGCAATGGTCATTAAGAGTCAATACAGTACATAACAGTTTCCAAAGTAAATTGTGGCGTACTTGGCGCAAAAAAACTTTATGAAAATGGATAGACATTATATTGAAAAATAATAATAACATTATAAGAAATAATAAATTAAACAATGTTATTTATTCCGTCAACAATGGTAAACATGTTAGCGGGTCATCTGATAAAAAATGACTCATTATCATAATGAATACTGCGGAAGCTTGACGAATCATAGGTGTGTAACTGCCTTGGAAGATTTTGGAAGATACGCCATAAGGAAAATATAATTATCAGATTTTTATTTGATTGTTTTTACTGACTAAGTCAGTGATGACCTGGTTACCTATGCAAACCAGCCTACGTATGTCTCAATAGTCGATACCTTCATTTATTGAACAGCGTATATTTTGAATATATAATTATCAATCTTTACATATTGATTTAATATAATAACTCATTCCAATACCAAATTTTATCTTAGTTCCTAACATTCCAATACTATTTGCTGTTGGAAGAAATAATCATAAATATCATTAGCTCACCCTCCCAACATGGAACGTTTAAAATCTTCCACGTCACCGTCGACAGGCAAGTGCCTGAGACGTGAAACCGTATAACTAATGTACATTTTAACTAAACTTCGCAAGTTTGGTGCTCCCTAAATCCAGACAAACGCGCGGCCGCCACAGTCTGTCTGCAGCATCGGGTCATCGAACTGCATTGGGGAGGAAAGAGGAGGAATGGGGAGGAATCAGGAAAGGGGAAAGGGAGAAGGGTTTAGGTACGTGGCGCACTTCCTGAATCGTTAAAAAAACTGACCTGCTGCTCAAATATCATAAGCCCGTACAAACAACGGATTTTATGGATCCATCGGTTTAGTGTTCAGATGTGTTGGATGTTTAACAGTTTTCAATTGGGATATGAGTTATTGTACTCTATACTAAGTTTCTATTCTATTGTATTCTATTTTTGATTTCACTTGGATTATTTATTTCTTTATCAACGTTGGAATATTGTAATACCCACGTATGTACATAGATTTACGTTTTTACCTTCGAAGTAACAGGTAAAGATGCCACGATGATAAAGAACATGCGAATGGAAAACTGTGAAAACTTCTTGTAAGATTTTTTAAGCATCACAAAATCTTCTTTCGAGTCAGTAATTAAAAAACTTTAATATGTAAATTTTTCATTAACAATCATGACCAAAAAATAACAATGTCTCGAAAAATGCAAATTATATGTGCATATTTTGAATCTTATAGAAAATAGCTACGGGGCCCATTCATTTGCAAGTTTAAGTGTCTGTAGGCGGGGCAGCCGAACTGACGGCCAATGGGGCAGAAAGGCTCTGAAATATCGACCGCAGACGCCGCGGGACAACCCGCACTAGACCGATGACCTGGTGAGGCTTGATGACTTCATCATCGCTGATCAACATACAGGGTGTATCAAGAATGCAACCGATAACGGAGGCAGGTGACTTTAGATACAATGTAATTAGTTGCATTTTTAGAAGTTTCGCAAAGAAGAAGACAATTTTGGTTGTTGTAATTTTTTACTTTTCGTCGTATTTGGGTAGTAAATACATAGTTTTACGAAAAAAATAATGTCCACTATTTTCTATTTTTAAAGGCAGTTTTTTAAATTATAATTTTACAAGGGTGTTTGCAAGTGTTTAAAACTTTAAATTATAAGTTTAGCAAAATCTAGGGATATACCATCCAAACACGATGATATTTAAAAAATTACAAAAAACATCTGTCGCCTCTCAAAAAAACTCAAACTACCACCTGGCTTTGTTTTAGGTCGCAGTCTTGATATATTTTGTATAACAAAGGGTTAGGCTTCTGAGGTCTATCTTTAACAAGAAGTAAGTTTTTGGCTCGTTATTTACAATATACAAAATATGTACATACGTATAGTTTCATCGATAGCGCACCGATGGCGTAGTGTATAAATATATAAATAAAGGCAAAATAAGTAAAAATAGCTACCGTTGGTACTTATCGATGGATTTTTATGTTTCTATATACAAATGTATTATATTAGGTTTACTTCTAGTCAAAAGTAAACAAGTTGGAAACTGACCATAAATAATTACACCTAACAATCGCGCACATAGTCCTGACCCTATATTATGAAGTCGTGGGTTGTGAGAATGAGAAAATAAGAAACTTTTCGTTCACACATGTGTTATTGTAGGTTAACATTTGTTTATCTAAATCTTAATACAAAACAATAACATATTCGACAGCCTCCATGGCGCGGTTGGTAAGACGCCGCCTGTGAAACGAAAGGCCGCGGGTTCGATTCCCGAACCGAGACAAATATTTGTGAGGCCCACAAGTATTTGTCTCGGGTCTGGGTGTTTGTGAAACCGAAAAGTATCACGTAGCTTCTAATACCCACAACATAAGACTTCATTGATCTTCATGTGGGGTCAGGACTATGTATGTGACTGTTGGGTGTATCTATTCTATATATCTATTGTATCATGCAAGTGAATGATAGCTCAGTTGATAGCTAACCGGACTGACCGAACAAAGAACAAAGGTTAGAATTTGAGGCATCTATATTAACATATATGTTGAATATGATTTGTGAATTCCTATAAATCTCTACTTTACTCCGGTTTACCCCGCATTATTGGAAAAGCAGCCTAAGACAGCCTTATTTGATTTCAGAGTCTCAGTGATCATCATCTTCAGCCACAAATAGTCCACTGCTTAACATAGACTAGCATAAGGACTCCCCTTTGGATTTCTACAGCGACCTGTTGGAAGTGGCCTGCATCCAATGTCTTCCTACAATCTTAGGTCGTCCGGTACCCTTGTTATCTGTGTATCTGTGTATCTTTATCAGCCCATATACGCCCCGCTGCATGCCACTGACCCCTCTACAATCGAGAGTGCGATTGAGGGGGATTAGGCCATATAGTCCACCACGCTGGCCTAGTGCTGGTTGGCGGATTTTACATACCGTAAAAATTCTTTAAAATCGCTACGATATGCAGGTGTCCTAACGATATTTTCCTTCACCGTTGTAGTGCGTGAAGATTGACTATCAATACACACATAACTCCGAAAAGTCAGAGCTGTGCCCTGGGATTTGAACTTGCGACCACCGTGAACACATTGGCAGTCGCGTCTGGTCCGTTATCAACAGGCTACCACCCACTTTCATCTGTGTATTAGGAATTAATTATTCGCTGAATTTATCCGTGAAAGAAAACATCATGATTATGTCTTTCCACCTAGGATTTCTGCCAAGATTTTGTAATGTATGTGAAGTTTCTCAATCCGCTGTAGGTCAGCGTGGTGGACTGAGGCTAAGGCCTTAAAATGACGGAATAAGGAATTTAAATCTCTCTTTAACTTAAGCAGACCGCTGTTCAGTAGTTCGACAGGAGTTATTGTAAAATGTAAGCAGGTATCAGACTCAATAATTAAAAAAACAAATTACATCCTGACTCGCCGAGACTCACAAAAAGACACTTAAATTTTCTATTCAGGCGGAATGCAGCGTCTGAGACGTACAAACACAGACACACAGATAATAAAATATATTTAAACAAGGCAAGGCAAGACGGATGGGGGTTGGGTGGGATGTGAGGGGGTGAAGGAGGGGTGGGTGGCACAATGAGCGCGGGTTCACACGGCGAAGTTAGTCTAGACGTCTGGTCGTGTTTACATCGGTAGATTGTCACTTAGGGCGCGGGACCGATGCATCGCGCACCGCCGAATTATACAGTATATGTTATTTACTGATGCCAGTGTAAAACATGTTTCATTATATTTATTTCAATATTATTATTTCATTTTTATTATATTTATTTATGAGACAAGAAAACATGACACAGAAGGCCTAGGCGCTTATTGATAAGTGCCAATTAGACTGAACTCTACCCTATATCGCTTAAAGGATTTGACACTAATTTTGAGCATTATTTGAACTTTTAATACAATACAGCGCCTGCCACATTTTTTACATAATGAGATAAAGTTTCTAGACAATAACAGTAATACAAAAAGTATCCCAGAAAGTAATACAAT
Source organism: Theretra japonica (assembly GCA_033459515.1). NCBI lineage: Eukaryota > Metazoa > Arthropoda > Insecta > Lepidoptera > Sphingidae > Theretra > Theretra japonica. The sequence goes on along the minus strand of CM065938.1, from coordinate 2,477,227 downwards.
TATCGAATTGAAAATAATTATGTACACTACACTAGGCTATTTAAGAAAAACATGGCACACTAAACTTAATTTTCCATTTCTACAAAATGCTTGCCGGAGTCGAGTTTCGTCTGGTAATTTAAACTGAATTTTCTTGATACTCAACTGAATAGTTTGCATACTTTCTTATATTATATTGTTATGTTTTCTATTTAACAATCATATCTAGATATAATTGTTATGATATGTCACACAGATACTAGTATATCACAGATTAATTCATAAGTTAACTGCTAGTAGGATAATCGCTCGTATTGCCTTGGATATCGGCCACTATAAACGATGATTGAAAAGCATGATGTTAGTGTTACATTTCGTGTTCGCTATATATCCGATTTTAAGCAAACTGCCATAGTTATTTCGAAATACATCTCTCTCAGTACTCCTCCTTACGATGAATTAATTTAAAACAACATTCGTAAACATGAAATACAACATGCATTACGTAAAATTCCTTTACACAAAGAACAACCAAAATAAAGCAAGTAAAGTAAATAAGAGAGCAAATATTAAATTGTTAAATTGGCGGCGCGGCGTCACAAAGGCTCGTCTGGGCCCATCGATCGTAATAACACTACACTGTAGACTGTAAAATTCACGTCTAAACGTACGTACAGAGCACGGCTTAGGGCCGGTACACACACCAAGTTTGTGCAAGAAGTTCTTTATTTCTTACTGATTGTTTAACATCCAGGTCCTGGTTTTTCTCATCATTGTGAGGTTTTTGACGGTACTCGCCACGCTTGGCAGGCGGGGTGGCGAGCGCAGGAGGGGACTCGCGTTGATGACGCTGCTGCCCGTCATCAACCGGGGAAGGGAAATAAGGTTTGTGTATAGAGGATATTATGGGAAAGGAAAATACGGCCTGTAGGAGTGGATGCTGCAGTCACGGAAGGTAAAGTTGGTAGTGACTGAGTAGCTCGGGGGGCCGAGGTCGCGTACTCGTAGCATCTATTCTAGGACAGGCCAAGACCACTAGATAGGAGCATCCCTGACCTAATCCCTGGATGCTGGATGCAGGCTGCTTCCAACAGGTCGCTGTGGAAATCATGGGGAGAGGCCTATCTTCAGCAGTGGACTTCCCTTGGCTGATGGATTGGATTGATTGTTTAAAATACAGACAGCCTCCGGTTGCAGTCGGCGCAGTTGGTTGGACGCCAGCAGTGAAACGAGAGGCCGCTGGTTGGATGCCCGTATCGAAATAAATTTTTGTGTGAACCACAAGTATTTGTTTCGAGTCTGGGTGTTTGTGAGACCGAATGGTCTCTTGTAGCTCCTGATACCCACGACACAAGACTAGATCTTAGTGTGGGGTCAGGACTATGTATGTGACTGTTGGGTGTATTTATTTATTACATACATACACAACATCAAGTCTTTTTCCCAGAAGTAGTAGGCAGAGGTGCTACCAGAACACGCACATTTCGCCTTGTATCCTCCGTACCACGATGTGATAGGGCGCGAGTCTATCGCCATATTGGGCACAAACTCCCGACTCCGGACTGATAATAATCAAACACTTGTCCAACCCGAGATTCGAACCCGAGGTCTCAGCTTTTGTAATCGTACCGTAGTACAACTACGCCACCGAAGTAGTGGGTTGTGTAACTTTTCTTTATTGCGTAAATAGCGAGACGAACATGCCATTCCCCTCATGTACAGGAGCAAAACCAAACAACATAATTACAAAGCAATGCTTGGCATTCCACTGCGCTCGCTGTCAAGAGACATGAGATGTTAGGTCTTATTATGTTAATATAGTTACTCTGGCTACAATGTGGCTCAGTTTAACATTGTTGGAGTCCGGTTTACTATTGTATTATTTTGTACTCTATTGTACTGTATCAGCCTAGATTCGTCCCACTGCAGGGCACGAGCCTCCTCTACAATCGAGGGTACCACTGAGGGGGGTTAGACCATATAGTCCACCACACTGGCCGCGTGCGGGTTGGCTAATTATTTTATTAATACTTAATTCTAGCAATATACGGTCCACTGCAGCGCACGAGTCTCCTCTACAATCGGGAGGTTGATTAAAAATTGTTGCGGCATAGTCAACAACCTTGGCATAGTGCAGATTGGCTGCTTTCATGTACAATATATATTCTATGCTTTGCAGGTTTTTTTACGGTACTTTCTTCAACCGCTAAGGTCCTTGGTTATTGATTTCTAATAGGCACATTTTTTAATGATTTCTTAGATATACGCGAATGTTACACATTGAAATATAACGAATGCTCGCGGATTTTATCGTGTATTTAATTAAATTTTTACATTTTTAACTTCCCGACGTTTCGATCACTTTACAGCTTTCGTGTTCACGGGGCGGACTGAGGTATTAGTCATCCGCTAGGTGACTGTTACAATTTAACTACCCTTAATTTACAATTATTAAATTAAAAAATATATTTAAATAAAAAATGCTTGATAAGTGTACTTGTTTCATTAAAATCATGACCGAGAGCCGCACTATTTTTTTAGGATTTAGCCATATTACTAAAGAACATTCCCCATGTTTTCCATCAAACCGTGGGATCAAAATAATGTATTTAGTTATAAACAGCAACTGTAAACTCAACTCTAGATAACTACAGTTCAGTTTGTACTTATTAGCATCAGGGCAATAAATTGAATACTCATCACGAAAAAATATGCTATGCTCTTGTGTGTCATGACACACTTCTCGTATTTCCATATAGCTAACACTCCATTACACACATAAGTGCGTGATGGCCTGTTGGTAAACGTACCAGACGCGGCTGCCAACATGTTCACGGTGGTCGCAGGTCCAAATCCCAGGGCACACCTCTGACTTTTCGGAGTCATGTGTGTATTGATAGTCAATCACCACGCACTATAGCAGTGAAGAAAAACATCGTGAGGAAACCTGCATACCGTAGCGATTAAAAAAAATCTATGGTACGTAAGTCCGCCAACCCGCACTAGGCCAACGTGGTGGACTATATAACCAAACCACTCTCAATCGTACTCCCGATTGTAGAGTAGGTCCGTGCCCTGCAGTGGGACGTATATGGGCTGATACAATACAATAAAAAAACACTATTTGTCAAAGTCTACATTATTAGCCGTCATATTTATCTTTAATAAGTTTTTGAAGAGAGTCCGAGTGTGTCAGTCCCTTAAACCGTGGAGACTTAGACTCGGCGCGTCGAGACACGGCGGGGTCAACGCACTGCCGCGCCGCATCCGCCCGCGCACCACACCGTCTACATAACGTGCAATGCTACGTTTTTGTAATTATTCATTATTTATTTTAAGCTTACCATTACCACTTGCCACTCTCAATCGTACTCTCGATTGTAGAGGCCCGTGCCCTGCAGTGGGAGGTGTATGGGCTGATACAGTACAGTACGTTTTTAAGCTTACAAGTAATATTTTAAGCTTGAAAATTAAATATATTAGTCTTTTGAACAGTTAATTTGTTTATTTTATGTCAATCTCGTTTCTCAATCGTTCGTATAATAAATCCTCATTTAAAAATTAAGAAGTTGCATGTAAGAATAGCACAATTGTAAAAACAAAAAATGTGATTTTTAATTTCCACATATATAGTATTTTGCTATGCTTGTTATGTGACGCATGTATTGCCCTTTTTGATTTTTATTGTATTTTATACGTTTTTAAATACTTTAATTATTATAATTGAACGTGCATTGATTTGAGAGCATAAAAATATAGCATTGCGGTGTTTTTATTGTGTAAAAATATATTTAAGGAATCCAAAAAAGCACAAACACTATAATTTTATTTTTTATTGGAAAACGTTTATATAATTATATTTAATAAGATAATTCAAATTTTCTAGTCTCAATGTCACCATTTTATAATGTCAAAATTATCTCCTTTTTGATATGAGTAATAGTATATTAATCTATATAGTTCAGAAATAAATTTATCAATCCAATTAACGACAGCATTCAATACGATTCAATTGAAAATCAGTAACATGATTCAATTCATAAAACACAGCGCTTATAGTATGCGAGTGCTTATGTAGCGCCACGATGCGCCCCTTGACGTTACTACGCCGTAGCACTACGAGCTACGAGCTACGTCACGTAGTTTTACGTCAAGTGCTACGGCGCTACGGCTAGCGTAGACAGTCACTATCGACTGCTGTAGGGTAGTCCGTATTTTTAATTATGGACCTTAACTTGCAACAAATAAGGCTTGTTTTTGTATAGAAGCAGATTTTTGAGGTTCGTTACCACTTTTAAGTGATCATTTTAGTACCGCCATAACTGTTATATTTATAGGAAACTGTATTAATTTATATATAATATAGATTCGCATGAATTGCATATTTGCGTATTAATTCTAATGTTAGATGTAAAAAATGGACGCGGAAAAATATGAAATCATTGTTTTTTGATAACCCCGCGTGTGTGGCGCACGCGTTTGAACCAATTAAAACTGTTTCATAAAAGCCGCCGGCCAAAAACGCAATAACCTGCGTTTGAACACTTCATTCCTTTCATTTCGCCCCATTGTTGTGTTGTTATACACTATAGTGCGCGTACAAACACTGGCTGGCTCTAAAACAGCGGCATTCCATTCGAATGGTGTGGCATAAAATAATGTGGCATATGACTTATGAAAATAAAAAATTATATCTCACTATTTTTTTATTTAGAAAACTGTTGCCATATTAGTGGAATTATGTAAAACTAACTTTTTATTGTTTGAAATTATAACAACACCGCGATAAGTACCAAAAAACAAATATTACCGCCGCGCCGTGATAATTTTCCCCATGATTTCCTTTTCTTTTTCCGCATTGAAAAATTTTACATTTCTTCGATAATTTGCTTTCGTTTGACAATAAAAAATATCTTCCTCAGAAAATGTAGCCAAATCACCCTGTATGCAATAAAATACCGAAAAGTTTAACCGAATGAGCGCATATTCGACGTGCTGCGAGCGTGTAATTGAAATCTGCGCAACAAATCATCGAGACACGCCCGGCGAGACTGCTCAATCCCAACGGCACTCCGCAAATTGCTTGTTTTAGATTATTCGTCTGGGGAAAATTATGTTTATTCAAGTCAATTCATTTTGTATTTATATGAAACGTTTATATGTGACTGTTGGTAGGTCATACTTGCTTATGAAATAACAAAACCATTTTTTTGTACACATTTAAAGAGGTTTAATCATGATTTCTGAAATGTTGATAATATATTTTCAACCAACCATTTTTCTTTTGAGTTAAGAAAAGCATTTTAAATAACATACATAAAATTCAATTTACGCAAAAAAAATCTAAATCGAATTAAAAAAAGACAAAACAACTACATTCGCCAATACCTCTTTTGATAACTACATCAAAACATTACAAAACAACCAAACTAACAAATTCAAATCATAAAAAAAACATCCTACACACGTAAAAAAACCAACCCCCAAAATTAACCACAACAGAATCAATCCTAGCGTAGACTAGGCACCCTGCACCGGGGGGTGCATGGGGTGGGGGCGTGTCTCGCAGGTCGTCGACCTCACAGCTGACGCGCCGCTCTCAATGGCGGGTGTAGTACGCGCACTATACACAGACATCTATACTGAATGTACAGTCATTTGCGGGGTGTAATTGTTTTTGCTGCCGTAGTTTTACTTATCGAGTTGAATGGCGCCTTTGTAGTGGGTTCCTTTTTTAAGGATGTTAATGAGGTTTGATAGGGTGGTTTGTTATTGTTTTACCATCTCTTATGTCCATCCCATGGTGGTCGGTAAGATATTGCCTCGAGCGTTACGACCCCCATTTGTACTTTTATGTTAATTATTCGTTTAGTTGTTAACATTTACTTTAATTAATTAACGGATGTTGGTGAGATAAATTAATTTATATGTTCAATTTTGATTGATGCATATGATTAATTGTTCAGATATTCGTTTAAGATCGATCATGTAGAGCGATTAATTTACTTATTAACTATGCATCTGGCATGTTTTGATGTGAGTATTTTTTGATACGAGTTTATTTTGGTATGTAATGAGATTTTAGATATCAACAACAAAAGGACGAATAAGCAGTGTTCTTTTACAAACGCCGCCCACAATTCTGATAAGTGCAAAAAAACTAAAACGCAAATCTTTCCTTTTTTTTATAAATTACTAGCTTCGCCGAGGTGCAATACCTCCGGTCACTGCACTATTTTTGGCACAAGAGGAAATCTATAAAACTCCTCTTTCTTAACCCGGAGGAGTTCGAAAGGGGTATGTCAGTGTCACTGGCCTACCAGCCCGGCACGCTGCGGATATTTAGGCCGAGTGCCGGGCTGGTATGACACTGCACATTAATACCAAAACAAAATGTTCGAGCAACTTGACACTAGCTTGACACATATAGCTGTGATGTGGCCAACATACTCAACTTATTACTTTATTTTATTATAATATATATTACATAGGTTCTGTATCTTCTTATGCATAGGCTTATTCCGATGCATAGGCTACTGTTACTGTACCCTACTGTATTAGCCCAGATACGTCCCACTGCAGGGCACGAGCTGCCTCTGCAGTCGAGAATACGATTGAGAGGGGTTAGGCTATATAGTCCACCACGCTGGCCTAGTGCGGGTTGCCGGACTTTACATGCTACAGAAATTCTTGCAAAGGGTTTCAATGAGACCATTGCCCATAGAGAATTGGTGGGGTGAAGATATGCGAAATGTCCCTGGCAGATGTTAGTTGCGACAAGCTGAAGACGGTGAAATGGCGCAATTTCGAGGACGCCTATGTCCAGCAGTGGACAACTACAGGCTGATGATGATGAACAATGCAGAATTAAATATTGTATTGTATCAGCCCATATACGACCCACTGCAGGGCAAGGGCCTCCTCTACAATCGCGAGTACGATTGAGAGTGGTTAGGCCATATAGTCCACCACGCTGGCCTAATGCGGGTTGGCAGACTTTTACATACCATAGAAATTTATACAAATCGCTATGGTATGCAGGTTTCCTCACGATGTTTTCCTTCACCGTTATAGTGCGTGGTGATTGACTATCAATACACACATGACTCCGAAAAGTCAGAGGTGTGCCCTGGGATTTGAACCCGCGACCACCGTGAACAATTTAATTAAAGCAGAATTAAATAAGTAAGTAATAAATGCGCAAATCATGATTTCAAAAGTAGTACCCTTTCACGAGTATGTTCTTTGTAGATTGATTACGATGCAATCGATTATATGCCAACATTTTTGTGTCAACCGGTTATAGATAATTCAATGTGCCGATACTTTACTTGAATCACACTGAGCCGACTATCACTTCAAAAATGCTATTAAAATTAAATTAATCCTAAAGTCGTGTTCTTACTACTAGAAACACAGATGATAGTAAGCTAAGTCCAGTCTATAGCATCGACTGGCGAGTCTCTACAACCTCTTGGCCACCAAAACATTCAGACCTGCTCGAGTCGGATTATATTCACAGACTGGTGTCCAAAGGATTTTTTTTTTTTCACTATAACGGGTTTTGCACCATATATGCAGAGATCGCTGTGAAAATCCTTACGAGAAGCCTGACTTGTAGAAGTCCAGTAATTAAAAAGAAACCCTTTCGAAACATGTGCACTTCTGCAATTGATCCCAAAGAAAGCAACCAAACGCCGCTTTAAAAGTTTTGAGACCACTCATAGCTTTCAAATTCTCACCCAATTTTACTACAAACTACCCTAAAATTCAGCAAAATCGACTAACCTTACTAAAATAGCCGACAATATGACACCCCTCGCTGTCCGCATTGGTCATGACGTAGAACAGGAAGGGCTCCACGTCGTAGTACAGAGTCTTGTGGTCCAGGAAGAACTTGGCGAGGAGGCACAGCTGTTGGCAGTACTGCTTGTGCTTCCGCCCGTCCACTTGCCACACGCTCAGGTCGTCCTTCCTGTATACCTGTGGGTTAATTTACTGTTGATGATTTTGTTTTTTATTGATTCATGAAATATATAATGTGATGTATCCGACTGCCAAAATTTTACTTTTATTGTATGAAAGGATAAATAGATTGAATGAGCAAATGAATGAGTCATTAAATGAATGATGGAGTAGCTGAATGATAATTATTATCATTTATACGAAGAATGTGAAGAAGAGACTGAATGAATAAGTGAATGATTAACATTGAATGGTTGAGTGAATGATTTATGACGGAAATAGAAAATGAACAAATGAGGCATTGCATATGAGATGGATTGTCACTGATAGAATTAATTTGAGTAACTGTACGCATGAATGAATGACTTTCGATTTGGAGTAAGAATGATGAATGATGAGAATAAGTGTACGAGTAAATTAGCGAGGAGTAGAATGAAAATGCCAGAATAAGACTGACTGAGAACCGAAAGTATGAGTAAGTGAGTTATCGAGGCAGCGAGCGCATAAAAGAGTCAGTGGACGAACTAAAACAGAATTAGTGGGGGAGAAAGAATGAATGAGTGTATGATTGAATGGTCGTATGAATGAGTGAGTGAGTGAATGTGTTAGGGTTGGTGTGTGTGTTTAGACCTCGTCGCCGGGCGGGTGTTTCCAGACGCACTTGGAGGCGTGTCGCGTGGCGCCGGCGCCGCAGCGGTGGTGCGCCAGGCAGAACTCGCACACGAACAGCCGCGGCACGCGCGCCGCCTCGCCCGGGTACGGAGACTGGTACCACACCTCCATCATGTACTTGCCCATCACCACGTACCTGCCGTAGTGCCAGACCAAGTGCGCTTTTGAATATTGTCAATATAAATCATCTATGTACAACATTGAAAAATAACCTAATGAGGGTTGTAAGAAGTCGCTAGATTAAGGCCGTGTCCTAAAAATCGATCTGGAGATTATTAAACCGACCCATGGTAAGCAGTTGGCTTCTGGTGGCTGAAATATTTAAAAATGCTTATATACTTGGCTATTAAATATAAATAGCGGTAAATATAATATGTATCTTTTAAATTAAATTAGCAAATAATAATAAACATAAAACTGCCAAAACAATAAACACAAAATGGAACAAAACAAGCTAAACAATGAAAAAAGCAGACATTTAAAAAATCTTTATTTGATCGTGATAAGAGCATATCAATGCCAACGTGAAGTGATGACTTTTTGCTCCTGTGTTTTGAAACTTAACCACCAAATGATAGAAGTGTCAATTATGATATGTTGTGAATATTCGTGGGCAGCTGCTATTACTTACTATCAGAGAACCTGCTTACACTCTTTACCATTCACCACTATACACATATAAGCACACACAAATAGCGACAAAAACAATAAGCACACACATTTTTATCGATCGGCAGCGACTATCATGTATTTGAAATTCATCTGAGATATTTGCAAATACATAGATCACAGATGAATAATATTTACCATTCGACATAGTTTTGATGTATTCAATAACAATTCAAATATAGATTCAAGGAAATAAATCACAAATTCTATTTTTGACGCGTGGTAAGACTATTGGTAGAGGCCAGTAAGGTGTACCAACATCATGTCCACTTGCGGCTGTCATCCCGCTTGCGGATATTGACTGTATCTCTAACTATGCCGAAAAACCGGCATCCTGGCTGAAACCCCTCGCGAGTTTCCTAAATATGGGCTACACTTGGATATATCAGGACGAGAATTGTCCAGTTTTTCTCATGCTCGACCGCCCAATTCAGTAACTTTATTGGTCTAGGTACTGAAACAAAGTTCCCTCCACCAACTTTTTTGCAACTTGCAACTTTTTTGGACACCCATTTGAAATGTCAGAGCCGTCTACAACAATATAGAATACAGGACCACGCGGTCCATCGGCCATATAAAAGTTGCCAGTATTGCCTATAGGAGACAGTGCATAAGCCTTCACAGTGTGCCCAGTAACCACTGTAGAATGATAACAAAAACCATGTCGCAATTTAATTTGGTGCATTTTTATTCATTACTCTTAGAACCCCTCAACACTACAAAGCCGGACATCACACACAACACAAAAGCTCCATCTCACCACATCCATATTAAAAGGAATCGTTACACACATTAGATACCTGGTGCCCTTATCCGCGGGTATGTCCTGAAGTTCCTCCTCGATCTTGATGGCGCCCAGGGCTTGTGCCTCTCTGAACAGCTTCAGGTCGTAGTCTGGTGCGAAACCTTCAAGGATAGGCTCCCGTTCTTCATTGATCTCGTCGTTGCCGGAGGCGGCCAGCTTCTCGCGCAACTCTTGACTGCCTTTCCATTTAGAGCGCATGTCCTGGGAAAACAATTGTGCATTTTGTGAATGTTTTTAAAGAATGTATAATTGACTATTTGGGATTGCAGATATCCTTGCTCATCCCCACCATTTTTTCCAAAGTCGACAATAAAATTATTTTTGCCAAGTGCTGTGAACATACTTCACCTCCTTACCTGATGGAATGTGGATCTATAGAAATCATTGGGAAAGGCCTAAGTGACTAACATCGGCTTTACCGTCGTGTTTCGTTTAGTAAGTCAATTGTTGGACACTCAGTATCCTTTTTCTCCTCTCGTACTTTTCGATCGATTTCGATTTCCTTCTCAATCACACAAGTGTGACATTCACCCATTCACCCATTTTAAGTGGCAGCTAACGGATTCACGGCACAAATGTTGTTGATGTTTTGAACCACGGTAATTTCTTACCATTAGTTTACTTGTATGCAATAAAAAAAGAGAAAAAATATGAAGTAGAGAGTATAGACTAGTGCGTACTGTTATACCCCTATTAACACAGCCGTGAAATATTACCGCTGAGTTTCCATTGCATTGACGTCAACGCAATACGAAACCGACATTCCAATTACATTATAAAAACCAATTTTAGTAAACATTAATCAGTTCGGATCGGACTTTATCATTCATCGGGTGTAGGTTTAGGCCTTATAAATACATATAAATAGCTCAATAAAAGTAGTTATTAAATACACCACTGAGCCACCCCATGGCAGTACCGACCTTGACCTTGAGCTGGTACGCGCGCTGGTCGAGCGTGGGCATGGCGCGCGGGCGGTGCGCGAGGTGCGCGAGTGCGCGGCGGCGCGCGGCGGCCGCGGCGGCGCGCTCCTCGCTGGCGGCCGCGCACCACGCGCCCGTCACGTTGTGGTACACGGGGCACGCCGCGCGCGTGAAGTGCCGCGGGGCCTTGCCGCCTGACACACACACAAACAACTTGCAACATGTTACCCATAGCTTCCGGGTGATAAAGTTTCTCTGCGATAAAAAAGTACCCTAAAACCTTTCTCTATAAATGCAGTCCATCTAGCCACAGTCCAATGCTGAAGATCGGCCTCCCCCGCGGATCGCCACATAGACCATTGGAAACGGCCCGCATCCAGCGACTTCCTGCTACCTTAACCTTAAATACACTATCTAGCACTGCAATATTTGTTCGGACGTCGCACGTAAAACTGTACGATTGCGCCTAGAAACCTTACAAAATGTTCGAATCCTCTATCATACGTCTTAACTATAGACTTAGTTCGGAGTGAATAATAAGTATCATAAAAAAAAGTGTCGGTGTTTAGAAGTGGAAAACTTATAACTTACTTCAGGCGTCGAACGCCCGAACATTCGAGTTTCGTTTCGGATCATAGAGTAACCCCCAGACACATTGCACGCGGTGGTATGTGTCCTTGTACTGAAAGGACACATACCACCGAGTGCAATGCAATATGTATGCAATTTGTAAAGTTACTTTGAAAGTGCTTTATAGTGGAAAACAATAATAACCTATAAAACAGGATTGGTTGGTTCAATCTGTGTATGGGATTTGTCGTATCGCTGACGATAAAGGAAAGCGAGTAGAGTTAGAAATTAGTTGACGAGCAAAGAGAAACGATTGTAGTAACTGATTCCAAGTTCCGATAGTTTCATTGCGAAGATATAAAAAAAGTGCGACTGAGACAGCCGATGACATGCATGAGGTAGCCGTCGGCTTATATAAGTACATTAAATCTGACCAAATACTACCAATTTGAAACCAACTTCAGTAGCTATAGATTATTTCCTATAGCGAGCGCTGCACTTCGTTTATTATTCAACAAGACGTCGGTTTAACACGGTATAAAATTGTATTGAACTTATTAATCTGTTGTTGCGGTATTTTAAATCTAAACATAAGGCAATAAGGTCCATAATTCAATAGGTTTAATAAATTCATTCAGGTTTATACCCATACATTTCCTAAAAAAATAGCTAGTGAAATAGATCAGTAATATGTATGTGTATTTATTGCACTTACCCAGATGTCCCGTAGAATCACATCCTCTGACAGGACAGCGTCGTTCCGAGGGTTCTGGTGGAGTGAGGGGCTCCACAGGAGACTGCGACATCGCTCCATTCCGACTCTTTGAACTCTTTTTGGATTCTTTACTAGAACTTTACAAAAATAGAATATAATCAATATTTACTGATCCATGCGCATATAAGACTTTCTTTGGTAATGAATAATAAAAAAAAATGTTTTCCATGTGGATTACCCTAGAAATATTAATTATTCAGTTCGAGTCGTGCTGTTTTTTTTTGTCAGTTTGCGAGGGCTAACTAGTTATCGATCGGCCTGATGGCTACCGCCCTTTGGACACTTGCGGCCTTGTGTAAACCACAAGTATTTGTATCAGGTCTGGGTGTTTATGAGACCGACAAGTCTCTCGTTCTTTCTGATACCAACAACACAAGACTCGATCTTAGTGTGGGGTCGGGACTATGTATGTGACTGTTAGATATATATATTTACATACCTCTGGCTCTTGTCATTGCTCTTGTCCTCCGTATCGGTGTCGGTATCAGTGTTCAGTGAGTTGGTATGTCTGGCAGCGGCTACACGAGACACTCTGGCAGATAAGGAGCGAGTGAGCTTCCGCGTCATGGTGGCCGGTGTGGTACACTCGCTCGACTCACCGCTCTTCACTGACCCACTTTGTGCCTGAAACAAATATGTTTTGTCTTTTAGTGGAGTGTGAATGAAAAATGCGTGGTGGCCTGTTGGTAACGGACCAGAAGCGACTGCCAACATGTTCACGGTGGTCGCGGGTTCAAATCCCAGGGCACACCAGACTTTCCGGAGTCATGTATGTATTGAAAGTCAATCACCACGCACTATAACGGTGAACGAAAGCATTGTGAGTAAACCTGCATACCGTAGCGATTTGAAAAAAATCTATGGTATGTAAAAGTCCGCCAACCCGCACTAGGCTTTCCTTTATATATATGTATATAGCCCACCACGAAAGCGTGGTGGGCTATATGGCCTAACTACTGTCAATCGCACTTTCGATTGTAGAGGAGGCTCATGTCTTTTAGTGGGACGTATATGGGCTGATACAGATGAATATGTGAAGTAGTTAGAAATCACTCATTTGGATGGTGTAGATTGGTTGAATATTTCGTGTGAAATAACATTGATTTACATTTTGAATACAATACTAAAATCTGATATTTATAATCAGCTCTTCATTTGAAACGAAATTGATGATAAAAAGAACATTGTAAACTTCTTAAAAATCCTTTTAATGTTTTATATATTGAATACTTGAGAGCTGGCAGCATAATATCATTGTTCAGTGTCTTCTTTGCACCTAGATGTTGTTTTAAAATTTGTATTTTTTCTATACTAACCTTTTCTACAGACGGTGGCTTAGACTTCCCAGACTTCACAGAGTCTTTCTTTGAACTAGGTTCACTGTCACTGTCTGATGATACCGACTCTATAGAAGACTGGCTTGACGAACATGACGATGCGCTCTTCTCCTCCGAAGCTTTCTTCGGCGGAGGCCCATTCTGTTTGACAGCAATCTTCCTTTTAGCGCTCTCTTTAGAATTAGAATCATCATTTTCAACGGGAGTATCTGGTGAATCTTTATCCTCGCTTGATTTCGTTGAACTTTTGCTTGCAGGTGATCCTTTAGGGCTTTTTGCTGTCTTACTCTCCGATTCTGATTCTGAACTATTGTCAGGTGAAAATATGCTCTTCTTTTTTGAGGTACTGGAGTCAGTCTGTGGTTTTGCTGAGGCTTTTCCATTCGGTTTAGGAGTTTTGGCCCCACTCGATCTTGGAGTGGTTCTGCCTCTAGCCAGTACCGCAGCAGCTGACTTCGCTTTCGCTGAACACCGTCTGCGTGGTGGGAGGGGTTTTGGGCTGACGATTTTTGGAATGTCATCATCACTGGAGGAAGAAACCTTTACTTTGGATGGCCTTCTTGGTTTGGGTTCCTCTTTTTTTTTGGGTTCTTCTGGTTTGGTAGGTGATTTGGGTTCTGGCACAGTGGTGGCTGCTGGGGGGTCGGAAGTCGAGGAGTCGGAGTCGGAGCTGCTAGAGCCAGACCCTGAGCTGGTGGAGGAGCTACCACTACTGCTGGTGTCCGAGGTGGACCCTGAGCTGCTGTCGGAGCTGCTGTTGCTTACCTGAAATTAAAATATTTATGTTTGAGGTGTATTGTTTAAGGTCTTTTTTACCTCAGAAGTTCTAGTTGAAGTTTAGATGGTGTGTAAAAACATAATCAAGCATTTTGGTTTGTCCATAAGTTCATTTCCTCCGAGTTATCATATTATGTAAATAATAATATGTGTGTAAGCAACCATTAACATTGGTCAACCTGACTTGATACATCACAAAGATGGAAAGACGCTGAGAAGGCACACTCCTCTTCTACAGGTTGCTATATTCATAGTATGTACATAATTCTGAGTATAGGCCTCCTTTGCAATGCAGAATAATTTGTACCTTAGTCCACCATACTAGGCTTGTGTGAAGAAATAAAATCTCTAATTATATAAGGCGATATTTGACGTAAACATATTGCCTGCTGTGACTGTTAACACTGCAGTATATTTAGTAAGGAGATTTAAGATTTCTAGACTTGTCTAAGACGATCTCATATAAAACAAATCCTAGTTCATATAACTATTTTACAAATCAGAATGATGTCTTTTCAGTGAGAGATTCCATTCAAGTTTAGTATTTGATATACTATATGTGTAAAAACAACACAGAAATCATATACTTAAATATAGTTCAATATGAGATTGGGTCCCTTGAACTTTATTAAAATTATGAATGCTAGTGGAATACAAAAAATAAGATTTATAAAAATCAAGATACAAGAAATGCAGAGAAAACAGATGCAAAAGAAACTGCAATTGAGCAGTTTAGTCCTAAATAAAATACAATCAAAATTGAAAATATGAGAAGTGACTATTAGACATATTAGAAAGTAGTAGGTATTAGACCCACCAAAATATTTTCTTCTCTCTGTTTGTTTTATTAATTTCCATTTTGAAATGAGCATAGATAATTAAAACAACCTCATTATCAGCATTAATGATAAGAACTTGTTCAATAACTCAGCGTATATTCCTTGCTTACGATTTTTGTATAAGGACTCTTCTCCAATTCAATGGTGTGGTGATTATTGCCCATAATGATAGATACTTCATAAATATTACAACCAAGCCTCCTTTTATTCTGTTATGATAATCATATCTTTGAGAGGAGTTCTCCATACATAGAGGGTGTTTTGAAGTGAAATAGTTTATTTCATATGTTTTAACATGTTAGGTTAGAAGTCGATCGTGTGTGGGTTGAGCCAGTTTGTTCTACTGCCAATTTAACCACTGCATCACATTTTACACTGAATATAGCTACTGTGAAACAAAATGTGAATTGTAAGATTTCCTGACACATTTAGTAGTATCAATGAGGTAACTATATTAAGCGACAGGTCAAAATCGCAATTGGGTATGAGGTGACGTGTGAGGGAGTGGACATCCCCCATCTCGCTGTCCCAATCTTAGTGCTGCACGAGGCTGCATCAACCACAGTTATCAATTTCGATTTAGCTTACATTGTTCTTTGTGTATTATACATATTGTTGTGTATTGAAATGACCGCAGTGGATTTTAAAGCTAAAGAAAAAAACAATAATTTATTCTCATTCTTACAGTTCTATTACATTCATACATTCCCCTCATTATAGATTTCCTTATATATCTTCCGTGTGCATACATCAATCAGTTACAAATTGTACATTTTGTCATATTGCTTATAACAAACTTGACTTAATTATTTTTACTCTTATGCCACTGCGTTGCAAAAAAAATATCAATTTAAACTACTTAGAATGTGAAACTACCTGGCTGGGCTTGCTGTATCTATGTAAAAAGCAGTTGAGCCGGTAAAATGTTTACATCTATGGAATATGGCTATCAGCTATGCCCAGTTGGTGAATGTACCATAGAAGAATTGAATTCTAAATGAAATTACAAATCATATAAAATTGGAATACCGGTAACTTACTACGAAAAATACTTCTCTATTGATGCATGGCCTATCGACGATAAAATAAAAGCATGGGTGAATGAGAAACAAATGGTTTAGTCTATAATAGGACCACTGGCAAGCCTGCACCTTCCAAAAAGCTGCCACTTTGCAACACGCCATGCTCTCCTGGACAGCACACCACATTGTGATTTATTCTCAGATCAATGGAAGGTGATCCTGCCAGTATGTCTGTGCTTGTTGCTGTTTTCCCTGTGATCTGTCGCCCCTGGGACATTTGACAGTAGGTTTGATGGTTTGTTGTGCTCGGTATGTGACCTGTGTCACACACATCCTACTTTATTTCTTTATTACAATATAAGTGTGTCTTGAGGTAGCTTGCATTTTAGTCTGCGGTTTGTTGGGTGGTCTTCCATTAAAAATACTTTATACATACATACTTTATATACATACTTTTCGGATGGTTTTTAATTTTATCCCTGTACATTTTTGTTCGATGGAGATTAATAAATAAATAAAATAAAGTAAACTACATCACTAGAAAATTGCCATGTCGAACTGTCGCGTACATTAGAGGCTAAACAACCTCAAATTATTCTTTACCCATCTAGACAGGTCAGGGACAACTATGACTCTTTATGAATTAAGATTGTTCATGGGCCGCAATGATCAAATTCAGTTCTTATTGCAAACCCAATTTCAATTTTACCTTTGTCAGACTTATGTTGCAATCTTTAGTAACACCAATGTAGAAATACTTTTAACATGCCGTAAGCAAAAATTAGTAAGCAGACCAACTTAATATCATTCATATAATAAGTTTTAAAGCACATTAATACGAAAATTAAAAGCTGTAAAGTAAAAAGCAGATTTTGCACTTACGTCGAGATTTGTCATGGTGATAAAATCCAATAACGACCACCTAATAACCACAAAATGTTATGTACAGGTTAAGAAGAATATATATTTTTTATAATTCAGTAAAATAATTAACAATTCATTTTTAATTTTGCTAAAATGCCCAAAAAGATTTCTTTTTCTGTTCACTTTAGAACGCAAAAATTGACAGCACAACAAAACTGTTTTAGAGTATGAGGCGCGCGCCGCACACCTGTTTATCGATTCATCGATGGTCGACGTCGAATGTTCATAATCGATTGTTCACTTATTCTGGTCAACCAAATAGTGTTTTGTGATATAAGAGGATATTTACAGTTTTATAAAAACTACGATAGTGTTAATATTTATTGTACTATAAAAATCATCGTAGCATAATAAAAGTTAATGTTTATTTATTTAACCTAAATCTGAGATCATATTATTTGTTGTCAGCTCTTTTAGAATTGGGGGTTACTCTATGATCCGAAACGAAACTCAAATTTTCGGACGTTCGACGTCTGCAGTACGTTTTTAATTTTCCATTTATAAAAATTCACAATATTCTCTATGATACATATCATTCACCCCGATCTAAGTCTATATTTAGGACACATGATAGAGGATTCGAACATTTTGTGGAGTACCTCGGCACATTCGTACAGTTTTACGTGCGACGTCCGAAGTTTCGAGTTCTGTGGTAACTTTCTTCTTCTTCTAAAAATACATAAAAAAAAATTAAGCTAGGCTTATGTATTGTATTGTATTGTATTGTATCAGCCCATATACGACCCACTGCAGGGCACGGGCCTCCTCTACAATCGAGAGTACGATTGAGAGTGGTTAGGCCATATAGTCCACCACGCTGGCCTAGTGCGGGTTGGCGGACTTACATACCGTAGAAATTCTTTAAAATCGCTACGGTATGCAGGTTTCCTCACGATGTTTTCCTTCACCGTTAAAGGCTTATGTACTAATACAAAATTTTTGAAACTACTAATTACTGGTATCTTATTCATAAGGTACTTAGAAGTATTGTAATTTTTAAATAAAGAGGAAATTATTTTAAAACTTTTATTTCTTCAAGTTCTTATGTTTTACTTTTTACTTTGAAGCAACATAAATTATTTTAATCGACAATACAAGCCAAAAAAATAATAAATTATTAGAGTGTAAAATTTAAGCCGTTTGGAACCAAGGCTTTTAATCACAGATAATTATAAACTAGGATTTTAATCGCCTACTAACATAAAATTATTGATACTCTATGTTTTAAATACTATCGTTAGTCTTACGGTCTTATTCATAGAAAGATTTAAAACCTGTATTAACTGTTATTTAATTATTTATCTCTTTCAAAAAACATTAAAATTCAATTTGATCGAAGAAGACAAAACATTCCATAGCTGAAATAGGTTTTAAATCTGTCTATAAATAAGGTCATTAATATTTATTCATGATAAACTATGTTCCATGGTTTAAATCTTATCGGCTAAACGCATTGTGATCCTCTTTAACCATATCAGCACCTTTTTCTGCAATCATTATGGTTGGCGCGTTAGTATTACCGCTGGTAATTGTAGGCATTATACTTGCATCAATTACTCTAAGACCCGTTATTCCGTACACTCTCAGTCTCTCATCAACTACTCCGGTACTCTTGCGTCCCATTCGGCAAGTGCCACTCGTATGGTATTGGGTATTCGCTGTGTTCAAAATAAAACATTTCCAGTACTCGTGACTTCCGTATTTAAAATTTTTACACTGCTGAACATCCATATTAACCACTTCAGAATTCATCTTACGGAAAAATGTAGTATTTAGAATCGTCAGGTAGTCTTCTACGGCCAAAGCGAATTTCTCTAAATCACTTTCATCAGAGAAAAACCCTGTGTATACTAAAGGATCGTCATCAGGATCATTGCTTCTGAGCATTACTTCTCCTGTAGAGGAAGGTTGTAACAGACTAACAACGGTAAGTAATGTTTCTTTCACTAAACCCCCTTTAGTGAGGGCTGCACATATATTGTCTTCTAATTTCATTAAATGGGAGCAAAAAATTGTACTCGTAGCAGAAGATGCTGGCGATGGAAAGGCGAATATCTGGTAATCTGGGTATTTCTGTCGTTTATCTAATGCAATATGTCCTAATAGTGTCGGGGCAGGAAATCTACCTGGTCGAGCTATAACTCCCAAGTTTTGTACAGCTGAAGTTGGGTTTTTTCTACCAGTAAGCGCTATGATAATGAATGGGTGGTCATGAGAATGTTTGCCAACATGTGGAGAATTTACTTTAACTTTAATGTTCATCTCATTCAGATGATCTCTGGGTCCGATACCCGAAAGCATTAGTAACTGAGGACTGCCAAAGGAGCCTGCTGATAAAATAACTTCTTTACAGGCCATGACATTTGTAACTGTTCCATCAGCTAACTTCAGCACAACGCCCATTGCTCTGTTATTTTTGTTTAATATAACTCTTCTTACTTTAGCGTTTCTTAAGATGTGTAGGTTAGGCCTATTCTTGACGGGCGTGATGAATGCTGTTGCAGTACTTTGGCGAATTTCATTGTCTATTGTCATCGGTGGTTGGGAATAGCCTATCTGCTGAAATCCATTAGTGTCAAGTAAAATGTCACGTCCATTTTCTTTAAGAGCTTCAAAATATGGTCTAGTTTCCTCTGGCCAGTTAGGCCGCGTGATACGGAGGTATCCATCTGTGTTATGTAATAATCCAGACTCGCTATTTAAAATTGCGGGATCCCTAAATCCTTCGCTTTTCTTATAATAATATAATACTGTTTCCCAATCCCATCCTCTATTGCCTTCTGCGACCCAGCGATCGAAGTCAACCTTGTTTCCTCTCACATAGAACATGTAGTTAGCTCCACTAGAGCCTCCGAGCATTTTGCCGCTTGTTAAATGAATGTTCTTAGTCTTGTGTGCTTGTGATGAGTATCCATCATTTTCGGAAAATCGATTCCAATCAGCCTTAGAAGAGTCGACTAAAGTGAAAAACGCCGGTTTCTGAAAACATTAAAAAAATACAACCAAAACGTCAAAATAATGAAGACACAAATAGCAGGAAGTTTAAATGTTACATTAAATATAATTAAACTTATGTTATACAGTTTAAGTGCGTGGTGGCCGGTTGGTAATGGACCAGAGGCGGCTGCCTACATGTTCACGGTGGTCGCGGGTTCAAATCCCAGGGCACACCTCTGACTTTTCAAAGTCATGTGTGTATTGATAGTCAATCACCACGCACTATAATGGTAAAGAAAAACCATCGTGAGGAAACCTGCATTCCATAGCAATTTGTATAAATTTCTATGGTATGTAAAAGTCCGCCAACCCGCACTGGGCCAGCGTGGTGGACTATATGGCCTAACCACTCTCAATCGTACTCTCGATTGTAGAGGAGGCTGGTGCCCTACAGTGGATCGTGTATGGGCTGATACAGTACAGTACAGTATACAGTTTGTTTTACCCATAGATGTTTATCGTAGATCGACAATGGAACATTTTGAGTGAAGCAAAAGGCAGTGGTGATAGCGTGCGTGAAGTTTGCATGTGTGCTCGACAGATCATGCTGCGCTGAGCACTGTCGATATTGTAATGTCGATATCGATATAGTTGGCGGTTTCAACATACGAAATAAAATTGTACAGATGTATTGAATATTTCATGACATAATTATTTACAAAAATATTTACATACTGTGAGTAATTAATGACGTGGTTCAGGGCTTTGGATGTCAGTTGTCACATTATATGGCAACGAATATGAAATGGTGCAAAGAAGTATTGCATTTTTTATATTTATATCTAATATTCGATAATAAATATCAGCCGAAGTTGGTTAGACGCCGACTGTGGAACGAGAGGTCGCGGGTTTGATCCCCGCACCAACACAAATGTTTGTGTGGCCCACAAATATTTGAGTCGGTTCTGAGTGTTTGTGAGATTGAAAAGTCTCTCGTAGCTTACGATACCCACGTCACAAGGGTTAACACTGTCTTTTAATAAGGCCGTAAGTATTTTGTTTTGTGAGGATAAAAATCATGGAATGTTTTGAAAAAAAGAAACATTTTATTTTAGCTTCTGCTAAAATTTGTGCATTTAAATCAAAATAACCATGTATAAATAAAAGATCACTGACCTCTGACGAGAGGGGCGGGTTATCGCCAGCTTCAATGAGTAGTACGGACCAATTGGGCACCTCTGTCAGACGGTTGGCGAGCACACATCCTGCAGACCCACCGCCTACTATAATGAAGTCATATTTTCTTCCATCTGCAACATCATCATCATCAGCCTGTTGCAGTCCACTGCTGGACATAGGCCTCTCCTAAGGTACCCCACAGAGCCCGGTCTGCTGCTTTATGCAACCAGTCGCTGCCTGCCCTCTTGTGCAAGTCGTCCGGGCAGAGGACGTCCCACGCGCAACGTCTCAAGTTAATCAAAGCTTTTTTGTTTGCTAAAGGGTCGTATAAATAAGCGTCTAGACGGTTCATATTTGGATAGTATTCGATTCGACCGGTCATGGTCGACAGAGACGACAAAGAAGGAGGCGCCGGGTCAATGACGACAATTAGTCCGTGGTCCTGCCCTGTGGCAAGGGGGCATTTAGAATCCCACCACGGTATCCCCAGCCTGTCGTAGAAGGCGACTAAAGGGGGCCTTTGGGATCACTGGGTTCACTTGGGGCGCGTCCTTACTAAAAGTGATCCCGGGGCGGCCGCCTAAAAAGGCAAATAAGGGCGCGTACACGCTCCCTCTCACAGAGACGGGCGAGACCATGAGTCTCTATAAAGCATAAGGTGGTTGCGGAATAATACTGAGCGAGCCTCGCTAACAGAGACCGCAGTCACCTTGATATGCATAAAGAGGGCCTCATCGAGGGGTTTTGGTCGGTATGCCGGCGTAGGGTGTTAGGGACCCAGCTCGGCATTAACATCCGCGCGCCGAGCTGGAAGGCCGGTGACCCCGACATACCCTTCCCGCGCCTTTCCCAAGGCCTGCGGGAAGGAAACCATAAATAGTTTTCCACTCGTAAAAAAAAAATGGTCAGTAGCAAAACTAACAAAACTTGCAATAAATAGGGGTTGTTTCCCTATTCATTACAATGTAATGCTTGGTATTCCACTGCGCCTATCATGACGCATAAGATGTTAAGTCTCGTTATGTCCAGTAGTTATTCGGGCTACAATGTTCTTCAAACCGGAACACAACAGTGCATTCACACTGACGTTTGGCGAGAGAAATAGACATTGCAGTGGTACCTACCCAGATGACTTCTCACATATGGGAGACCTACAACCATTAATTTAAAATTATTTAATTAACTTTGAGGTGACGTAGTAGAAAAACTGATAGATATAATCACTCGACTCGAGACAATGTATTATAATCACTCGCAGCCTGATCTGATAATTAATTCCAAGTTTGAGACCAATTTTCACAAAATATAAGTGTATATTAATTTTTAATTCCAACGAAGCTTCAGTTACTTACCAAGAACGGCATCAGATGGGTACTTCGACTGATCACTGTAGAATAAAACTGTAAACAAGCCAATAATAGTTTGCGCCAGTTGCACCAAAGGGACCGTCGCTTCAGTGCCAGCCAGCGACAGTACGTCTTCGAGCGCCATCGTGCTAAATATGGACTGAAACAAAATGAATGTACATTAGAATCATACGTTAATTAAGAATAAAATAACAGAACCTTACTTCCTTTAATTACGACTAGTAGTCGCCCCGGTTTTGTCTGAATGCAACTATTATTTTACATTGATACAAGTATTCTTCTATTTCACGTTACTTCACTGACCGCGTTGCATGTTTAAAAACCAATTTTTTATGTTTTTTTTCGCCTATAAATTTAAAAGTCCGCCAACCCGCATTAGGCCAGCGTAGTGGACTATATGGCCTAACCACTCTCACTCGTACTCTCGATTGTAGTGGAGGCCCGTGCCCTGCAGTGGGTCGTATATGGGCTGATACAATACAAAACAATACAAAATGAAAATCTTACTACTAAAATTGTAGGTTATTAACACACCCAAATAGATACTAAATTAAAATAGATAATACTTAATGTACTAAAACCTTAATAATTTCTGGTTGATTTTAAGTACAAATTGACTTAAGCGGCTTACCATGAGTGAGACAAGGATACCACTAAGTAAACTATAAAAGTAGATCTTTCTTGAGAACGCTTAACGTTTATTGATAAAAAAATATTTAATTCTCATATTTGATAACTATTTAATACTGATACTCTTTATCAAACTTGAATGTTCACTACTTTCAAGTAGTGAATAGTATAGTACCTATCTGGAAATCAATTCTATAGCAAGTACCTTTTTATAAAAATGGCTGGTGACCTCCCTGTTGCTAATGTGTTACGGCAGCGCTTGCAGAGTTAGTGGTAATGCAACATCTACAAAAAAAATGTGTCAGATTTCAAATCCGATAACAAATCTTTCTCTTTATAATAAGAACCTCGATATATAACAAATATGATAACACACAGCTTTATATAGAGTCAGACGTGTATGAACTCCTATTATCCCCTCCAAAAAGTATTGGTTACTTATATACTATTCCCCAAGTTGTAGGTTTATGGACGGTTGTGGCTACTGTTTATTAGCTAAAGCACTTGCTCGTTATCCGCACAAACACACACGTATGTACTATGTACATAAACTCACACCTGTGTTGACGAGGGAGTAGGCAGATGCCACTAATATCAGTCACAGTTGCCGAGCTTGTGTCTGTCAAAATATGTGGCAACAGGCGAGCTCATAGCCTTGCTGGGCCCAAATTCCATTTGAAAGTTTCATCTATGAATAATTTCAAACCAAAAACTACCAGAAAGTGGGATCCTTGACTTGAGAAATCAAGAATTCATAGTTCACAATCCATAAAAAATAATAAACGAATGAGATGAGGCGTTCAACGCAATTGTACTACAAACAATATCTTATTACAGAATGGATAAACAATAAAAAATAAACTTATTCAGAAGTTCAGACAAGAAACTTAGGAGACGAGACCAACATTCTGCTTAAGTCGTAGCTACAACTAGAACAATAAAAGAATCATAAAAAGTGCAATTTGTGAATTAGAACAATAGATAAAAACACATTGTTTACTTATGTCACGTTTTTTACTTTGAGACCTTGCATTTGATAATTTTATGATTTTAGATTCACTTGCCTCAGTAACGCAGTTGTACCACGGTACGATTATAACGAGTCCAGAGGCGGATTAAATGTTGAGAGGCAAGGCAAGCAATTCAAAGCATCTCAGCAGGCCGGCCAGCAGGCCAGCAGGCATAATTGTATCGCATGGCATGGGGCCGCCGTCTGATGCCATTCGATACTCTGTCTGAACGGCATTTGCGCTTACCATCAGGTGCAGTGCAGTTATTATGCCGTGCCAGGATAAAAAAAATAAGCGCTCCTCAAGCAGCCATACTTAAAAAATTGCTAAGTTGGAAAGAACGAGGAATTGTCCTATTGCATAGTTGGTGATTGTAGGTACTATGTTGTGAATGAGTGAAGAACATCACTTCACACTTTGCAGTTTAGTAAGGACAATTAGGTAGAACAGAACAGTTACACTTATGCCCCAGCATGAAATACGCCATGTTATAACGCAAATAATCAGACGTAGATGATATTCCTCATAAGTATCATAATTATAGCATTCGATGGTTTTGCATGAAACGAAGATATCCGAAATAGTGCGTGCCCCTTCGTAACCTCGCGCCCCTAGGCACGTGCCTAGTTTGCCTTAGGGATAATCCGCCTCTCATCGAATCGCGTTCGAAACCCGGGTCAGGCAGTGGTATTGGTTTTTTCTATTCATTATCAGTCTGGACTCCGGAGCCAGGAATTTGTGGCCGATATGGCGATAGGCTCGCCCCCTATCACATCGTCGGACGGAACACACAAGGCGACACGTAGGTGTCCTAGTAGCACCTATGCCTCCTCTTCTGGGAAAATGGCGTGAGTTTATGTATGTATGTAATATTTAGAAATAATAGACGTATATTTTACAGATTTTACACTTTCAAATTCAGTCACTATGAAATGAAATAAAATGAACTGAAAATATTTATTGAACCCATAAAATATCATACATTATTTCAGAGAATATACAGAGAAGAACTGGCAAGAAACTCTAGTGTTGCTCTTATCAAAACAAGTTTACAATACAGTGATTATGCAGAAGTCGCAGCTTAGTGAAATTCGGAGCAGTTCATAAATAATTATTTATAATAATAATAATATTGGTTAAGTCATTTTGTACAGATGAGTTAAGTGAAGTCGCCCAGAACGCGACATCGGTATACATTGTTCCGCCAAAGCAACGAATAACAAAAAAACAAGTAATTAAAATGTTATCATTAGAAGCAAATCGTGCAGACCAGTCCACACAAGCAGCACCAGTTCACGAGTATGACGCATCTGCCACCCATCGGCCTCCCCACAATGATACAGGGAAATGACCGAATGCAAAAACTGCAGTACTCAGTTTTTTAGCTAAGGCAGTTACGGGGGGACCCCACTGAAATTTAGGATCAAATGTCATTCCTAAGAACTTAGTAGTCTCCACAAGCTGTTGAGCCCAACACATCCCTATTCATACAAATTTTGGCATTAACTTTTTTGACATTAGGTATCACAAACCATATGCATTTAGTTTTCTGACTATTCAATAGTGAATTGTTAACGCCAAATCAATGTACTATTTTTGACAGTGTGGTTTACTTGGTCAAGAATTGTTTCATGTCGTTTGAATTTAAATGTTCTAAAGTTTCATCAGCAAACAGCACTACCTCACAGTGGCGAAGGCTCCATATAACTCGATTCCCTGCGGCTTACCTTTTGTAATTTATCATTACACTATAAACAAGCAAATTTTTCAAAATTATTTATGTAATATCTAAACTCATTTTATTCAACGACATCTGTCGGCTACATAGGTAAATATTACTGCGGAGGCGCATAGCAAACACGTAATTAGATTGCGCCGCGTTGCGACCTCTGGCGAATTACTGCCAAAATTGTTCGGCTTATTGAAAAACAATGGCGCGGCCCGTGCGCCGACCGCCCGCGTCGGCTGCATGTTACGCATTGGTGTGACATGGTTGTGTATTTTGCAACAAATCACGCAAAATTGTACCTTAAACTTATACTGATTTAAGGTTCAATTTCCGTTAAAAAAGCAGAAGGCATGCTGTGACTCTTCAGCATTTGTGTGTTTATGTGTGTATTTGTGTAGATATCACTGCATTTGCAAGTGTTGTATTAAGATTTTGACAGTATACGAGTATTAGCTGGTTCACGCATTTAGTTTTTAATGTTTTAAATTAAAAAATGTACATAAATATTAATAGTATTATTATGTTGTAATGGAAATTAATAATCTTGAGGGACGTACATGTTTAGATTGACAATTTCGGAAATAACGTTACTGTTTAGATTTTAGGAAGTGCTCGACTACTAATAATACAACTAATAAAAGCGCGGCTAACGTACTTGTTAACATTGTATCTAGATTATAAATTTTTCTTTATTAATCTTATATTCACGTGCGGTTTAAAAATATACTTTTTTACTTTTCTCATGATGACATTGCAACTTTTGTATATTGGAAATATTAAAATATAATTGACGACCGCAGTACGTAGATGCCATCATACGAAACGCAATCGTTTCGTTTGGTGAGTGAGATTGTCGGAGGAATAATTTGCTGGCGGTTGGATATTCGCAAACGTCCGGATATAAGGATACACGTACATATTATGTAAATGTGTCGCGTTTCGGGCTAATTCTGTAAAGCATCTCACGTTAATTTGATCTACTCAATCCGGACTGCACTATGTGTACTATCAAGTATCAGTCGCATTGTCTTCCCTATGTAGGGCCAGTAGGTATAAACAAAATAAACACACTTATTTAGCGTATTGAGCTTCGGCTTCTCTTTTTAAAAAAATCACCCTTCGCCACTGCTACCTCACATTTGTCACTTATAAAATAAGGCAAGTCATTAATGTATATAAAAAAAACAAAGGGTCCAAGAATTGAGCCCTACAGAACTCCCATAGTAACACCATATCCAGGAGATCTTTTCCCGTTGACAATAACACTTTGAACTATCATGTTTAAACCCGTTGACGTATTATATACGCTTATTTAACACGTTTTATATATACAAGTGAAATCTATTATTAATTACGACTAGTACCTAAGTATAAAACTTGCTACTTACGTCTAATTACATTTATAATGAAACACTATAAGAATGAGTAATAGTTACACTTAGTAACATTTCAATTAATTGTAACAATTTGGTTAAGGTGAGTCTGATTCGTGAGGCAAAGGTTCCGTACTAAATAATGACCTAAATATATAAGCGATTCACATACCAAACATTACAGTTCTGGTAAGCTAAAAACGTTAATTACACCTGAAGAATTATTAAGGATATATATGGCTCGACGTATTCTTGTGGACATAAATTTTATTGTTTTATGCTAAAATCACTACAGGTTTAAGCTTGCAAAATATAAATGTTTTTAATTATATACTTGTCGAAAAACTAGATTAAGATTGGATAGAGAATCACAACCAAGTACCTATTATATGGTTTCCTTTTTAGATACGGAATCCTAACCACACAAAAAGTAGTTATACAAAATAAACAACAATTGCCTATCGCTTACCCGACAGCTATATAAAACGGCAACTGAGTAAATAATACAATATGTTAAACAATTTTAAAGGGAGTAAAACAATTAAACAATATACCTACAGAATTTACGAGTTTTTAATTCCCTGTATGCTCGTGTTTCCCAAACATTGTTCTGCCATGGCCCGGTAATTTTCTCACTGCCCCTTCGTGACTTAATTAATACTTTTAAACCCAAGCTGGTTCCATTAGGTAAAATACACATTGGAGTAAAACTTCTTTAGGTACGCTTGACTTGGTGGGTAAACTAGTGAATGCATGACAAAAGCGTTACGGAAGTCTTGTGACACGACGAGGCCAACGGAAGTTGAAAATTGTCAATGGAGATCCATGATTAATCATTGAAGGAGATCAGTCGATTTGGTCCAAGTACGAATAATAAATTCATAGATAGATAGATATATAGATTTGAGGTTAATTGTCGGTATGTAATCTTTTTCTTGATAATATTTATTTATAAATAGACATGTATGTATGTGATTTAAAATAATATATGGTGGTGAAGGATAGGCCATCGTAAAATTCGTGATAAAAGTGAATTTTATCAATTGTAAAGATGGAGCTAAAGAAGTTTTACTTCAGTCGTGTGGTCCAACGCACACTCGTTTTTTAATATTTAATAATATTAAAAAGTTTTATTAGTACTACATACTCTGGTATCGCCTATTTAGTCACTAAATGTTACTGCGGCCCGCTGGCCTCATGCGGTATGCAAATATATTGAAAATCATTTTAAATTTCGCGGCATTCATAGAAACTGTACGCTCGCCGAGTAAAAAATCGGTAACATTAGTCGGCCCGCGAAACCATGATTATAACGTGTTTGTGGTCCGTATAAAAGAAATTGTATATTGTATTGATAGCCAATCACCACGCACTTTAACGGTGAAGGGAAACATCGTGAGGAAACCTGCATAACGTAGCGATTTAAAGAATTTCTACGGTATGTAAGTCCGCCAACCCGCACTAGGCCAGCGTGGAGGACTATATGGCCTAACCGCTCTCAATCGATTCTCTCGATTGTAGAGTAGGCCCGTGCCCAGCAGTGGGACGTATATGGGCTGATACAGATAAAAGAAAGGTTGAGTACCACTGATCTAAATTCTATTGGCGTGTGGCGAAAGGACATTGTTCCGGCTCCATACATGTTCTGCCTAAGAACCGTTCGAATCGAAAGTGACTAATATAAACTCTTAAAATTATATGGAATCCTATGAAATAAGTTTTCATGAACGGACACTTCAGGAAACTAAAATAATTATGAAAAAAGTTAATATTTTGAGGTTATAAATAAAAAATAACCAAGCTTGCGTGAAATATTAGAGTAGTATTATCAAAGTAATATTAATAATACTATGTACAGCTATATATGTTCTCTTCTAGAACTAGGAAAGGACTACTCTACTAGATACTAGGAAAAGAGATAGTGCCTAGTCAAGTTTAAGATAATTCTTTGACAATTATCATTTTACAAAGTTGCATTTTATGTCTGTCCCTATGAATGCTTAGATCTTTAAAACTACGCAACGGATTTGGGTGCGATTTTCCTTCTTTCCTTTGTTAATAGATAGAGTAGGTCAAGAGGAAGGTTTACACCAAGGTTTTACATTGCCACCGTGCGAAGACGGGGCGTGTGGCTAGTTTTCATAAATGCTTAGAATTTTTATGAAAAACAACTACCTAAACGCTTTTGCTTTCAACGTTACGTTTCTTAAAATATAGTGAATCCACTTTGGATTTGTGATAAAACGCATATCCAAAATGGAAGAGTTCCATTCACCACAATTCATAAAATATCGATATTATTTCGATAGAAAATTATTTATTTAAATGATTGTCACTACTTTTATTTTAGACAGTTACCTAGCTATCTACATGCCATAAGGCGGGAATCGAACCCGCGGTCTATTACCAAGAAGGCACAGACCATACTAAAAAGGTCATTACCACACAAAAATAATCTAACAGTTAAAGTAAGGTTTACCAATAACAATGGAAGAGGTTTTCGAGGATGTGCAATAAAAACAATATTTATATTCAATTAAAGGTTTTTAATTATCAATATTTCTCAATAATATATTATCTAAGAACTGTGCAGGGAGTTCAATTGAATTTTGATATCTCGCCCAGCTTAAGTACCAGATAATAGTCATTATGTGGGCACAACAGCCCACTGTTCTACGCCCAACGATACAATTGCAACAGATTACTGTTGCAATTCGTAAATAATTATAGTAGAGCAGCAGACACACATGCATGCTGTATGTTTCCACATTGCAACAGCACAACGCAGAGAACAGTCCCATTTATTGTAAGGGTGAAGCTCTTCAGTGACTACAAATATTATGTGCCACAAAACTGTAGTGTGTGAATTACATTTGAATACACAACCATGGAGTGATCTAATTGAAAGCGAAAATCCTAATAATAGTTTTACAGCCAGTTATATTGAAGATTTTGTTGAATTATTAAAACATAATAACAATATTATTGATTTTGAAAATATTGAACAAATGAATGGTAATTTACTTAGGTACTATACTGGTCGCACAAAAGATCAGTTCAGACAACTGGAATTAGAATTGCCTTATTTCCACAAACGTTGTGTAGCTCTTGGAGCATATTTAATAAAGTTACGAACTGGGGACAGCGACGAAAGAATTTCGACATTATTGAATATATCAAGAAGTTCACTAACAAAACTTATACAAAAAGCAAGAGATACCATGACACAATATTTTGTTCCTATGCAACTAGGTTTAACCCATATTTCAAGGCAGGAAGTTGCTTGTAGGAACAAATATATACCGGAGTCGTTATTTGGGAACCCTGGGAGTGCTATTGAAGCTAGAAAAGCAATTGTGATGATGGATGGAACTTATATATATGTTCAAAAAAGTAGCAATTATGCATACCAAAAGGATACATTTTCCTTACATAAATACAGAAATCTCATAAAACCGTTCATCATAGTGTGTTGTGATGGCCATATTTTAGATGTTTTGGGACCATATCCTGCTACAAAATCGGACGCAGATATTTTGTTAGACGAATTCAGTGACGCCTCCCAGCCCATGCGACAATATTTTAGAGAGGGTGATGTTACGATATTAGACCGTGGCTTCAGAGACTCTGTTTCGTTACTTCAAAGTTTAAATTATTCTGTCCACTTTCCACTCTCTTTAGAGCCTGGACAAACTCAAATGAGTACTGAAAACGCAAATGAGTCTCGAAAAGTCACCTTATGTCGATGGGTTGTGGAGGTTGTCAATGGTCGCTTCAAAAGAGATTTCAAGCTGCTGCAACAAGAATATTTCAACAGAGCTTCAGGGCATTTAATGCAAGATTTTAAAGTCGCAACAGCTTTGATTAATAGATTTCACCCTCTTCTAGAAGACAGGGATGATGCTAGAAACATTGTATCAATCATACAAGAAAAAATGTTTTTGACTAATGCATTAGCCGATTATGTAGAACAGTATAGTTTAAATAGGAGACGGTCCCAGTTTCAAAGTATAACTGTAAACAATAATGTGGTATTAGATTTTCCTCGAATGGAAGTTGATGACTTAATATTAATATCTTTAGGTGTATACCAAATAAAGCAGGCCCGCTCATACTATGGTGAGCATGTCCGTGGTAATGGAAATTATGTAATAGAAGTGTGCAGGGATGTTGATCAAGATTTAACTAATACTCTCCAGCTTAATAGTGAAAATGTTTGGCTCCTCCGGGGGAAAATACAAATATATTTTATTTATATTTTAATTGACAATTCACAAGTGGGAACCGAGGCTATAAGGCTAATGCCTTGTAATACCTTTAATTGTATAAAAGTAATAAAAATTATACTTCTTATATTTCTGTGATGCTCATTATCAGTTCTCAAAGCAATAATTTGATGAATTCGTTTGCGTGATGGTAGGAGCTTCTTACAAAGTACACAATTGCGTCCAACAGTGCATTGCATGTTATTATGCTCGACTGCTTCAGACCAACACGTCGTACAAATAAGGTCATGAGCTTCAACCTGTAATAAATAAATACAATAAAACATTAGTAAATGTCAAGTAACTTGCAATTGTGGCAATTGATTTGAAAACAGTGAGAAATTGTGTGCTTATGAAAACATAAGTAGGTAGTAACATTCTTGTATTCTTAAAAAGCCATTCAGCGGATATTCAAAATTAGAAAAATAATTTCGTAGACCACTTACCATACGGGGAGCAGTCCATTGTTGTATGCAACGAAGTATATCTTCGTTTTCTAATACCAAAGAGCCTCCAGCAGATCCACAATTTACACAATATAAACTATATTCTGCATCCATTGTTGTAATTATAATACAACTAAATTCGATCACAGACAGAGCAATATCCGAAAATGCCAGGAAAATCCAGTCCTTTACACACAGCCGAGTCTACTAAGTACGCAATCTAATCGGAGTCCGTAATCAAGCCAAAGTTGTTAAAATAAAACCATGAAACGCATAGAAAATCACAAAAGAAACGATAGTCACAAAGCAATCAAAAATTGAATGGTATGAAGTACACCAGTGTTGCCAATTACGAAAACTATAATACTCGAATGCCAAGCTAGAAATTCGCGATTTCGCTTAAAAAATATAGAATACTAGTTTTTTCTAGCTAGTCAATTTAGGTATTTAAATGAATAAAGTGTTATCAACTAATTTTAATAACCGACTTAAAAAAGGAGGAGGTTCTCAATTCGATCTGTATTTACCGAAATCGCGAAAACTTCCGAAACTGGCAGCACTGGCTGACGGAAAACATTTTAAACGGCATCAATAATTGTGACCCAACTTTTTATTTGGAATTTATTTATTTCAAGTGTCCGTGGAATACTAAAATATGTTTCAAACAATATAAAAATAAATGAAAATTATAGTATAATTTATATTCACTTCGGTTCTTAGGCCAAAATTGAACAATGTCCTTTGGAACTACAAATAAGATTTTAAAATGTCTATTTAACTCATTGATTGAGGTATGTTTTTAATATAAACAGCAAGTATTTATACTCGTAATGTAATAATATTAATATGTCCAATATATTTAGATGTGAAGAGAGAAAAACTGTTCCTAATATTTTATAACAGTATGACAACACATTCGCACGCCAAAAGGACGTGGACGATTTGTAAAAACGTCTAACATTTGGGAGTTTGTTCAGCCCTCACACCCACCACTGCAAATCCTGTAAGCCAGGATCAACAGTGGCACGCATGTTAATGACACCGAGCATTGAAGCTCAGCGAGTCTCCGGGAATGTATAACTGTTGTGACTATACGTCTAACATTTATAACAAATTAAGAATCGCAATCATCATCGGGAGAACCGTTTTACGAATTCCGGACCTATATCATAAAAAAATGTCCCTCCAGTGCAATTGCGGCCTATCATTTAAAATACGAGCGGCTTGTTTCCTTGTAAGAAAACAAACAACTCCATCAGCATTAAAAACATATTATTCTTGAAGGTTGTACAGCCAGACGTTATCAACGAATATATTAATTTTATACTCTGTATCACCCATATAATCCACCACGCTGGCCTAGTGCGGGTTGGCGGACTTTTACATACCATAGAAATTTATACAAATCGCTATGGTATGCAGGTTTCCTCACGATGTTTTCCTTCACCGTTATAGTGCGTGGTGATTGACTATCAATACACACATGACTCCGAAACTCAGAGATGTGCCCTGGGATTTGAACCCGCGATCACCGTAAACGTGTAGGCACCCGCGTCTGGTCCGTTACCAACAGGCAACCACGCACTTATATTAAATATTATATTAATATATTTATATTATATTATATTAATATTTATATAAGACGCCTTTTGAGAAAGTACCTACTGCGTAAGTACCTACTTATTAACTTATGTATATAGGATTGGTAATGATAACGACGTTTACCATTAAAAAGGTATATGATCGATTAATTGGTTGCTTGTAAGTATTGGGTTGAATAACATATCGTTGTAAAGACACTGCCAGTTTACTTGAATAAAATTAAATAAAGCAAAATACCGAACACAATAAAAGACTTGTCTCACACCAAAAACGATAATAATCAGCAATTTAACTTGTTTCCTACTGTTAAATTTATTTTTCTTGTATCGCATTGTAGTTTGATGATGAAGTGTTAATTAAAACATTCTCACCTGAAGTAATAAATGTTTTTAATTTTTTTCTTTATTCGATTTAATATTAAGGAAAATTCCGCAACATGATACCCCATTTATCTTTTAAGCATTATTCCTAAAGATAAAGTACAATATTTTCATCCACTTTTCTTTCACGAACCAAGTCAAATGAAAGTTTAAAAGTGCAAATATCATAGAAAAAATAGGATTCATACAAACATTACATGGCTATACGTGTTATAGCAGCGATTGAAATGCAATTCACATCCCTTAGGTAGTGACTGAAAAAAAAACTAAGATTTTTTAAGTCAGCTAAAAAGGACTGAATTATTGTTCTTAGAATATAAAAAATTTAAGTTTATAATTTGACCCGATAACGCAGATAATATTTATATTATAACATTTATTTATATTAATATCTGACTTATTTGCATTTGTATCAAATGAGTACCTAGTCTTACTTTCTTTTTTTTAAAGTCAAAGAGTTGATAAGTTAACAGTGACGTGGGTCCTAACAATTATTGCCTTGTGTTATCTAGGTAATAAATTACTGAATTTTTTAAATTTATATCTGTAATTGACACATGCTGTACCAAGGTTTGTTTTTATTGATGCGTGCACACACGAACCATAAAACAGATATCGATGTGTTTTTTTTAGATTTCGTAATTTATTTTTCGCGTATCTAATTTTTTTTTTTATAGCATACGTGCGCCGAACGAGCAAGCAGGTCACCTGATGGTAATTGATCACTGCCGCCCAAGAACGTCCACAACGCTTGGGATCATGGATGTGTTGCCGGCCCATCAGATCGGGAGGGGAGCGGGAAGGCAAAAGGATGGTAAGAGGAATGGGGTTGGAAAATGGGAGAGCCACGTTGTTGTCAGCCATCACTCAGCATGAATAGGCAGGCTCGTCCGGGGTGGTGCCACTGTTTCACTGGATATCGTCGTGAAGCGACAGTTGTGTTGTCGCGTTTCGTTCGATGAGTGAGATTGCTGGATGATTTCTTAACAGTATCTATCACTGTTTGTGTCACCCAAAAATGTTGTTCAGGCTTACGCGTACAACGACCATTTCGCGGTGATCAGATGTTCTAAAATAAAATTACTTCGGCCTGTAAGTTACAAGATAAACAACTCGTTTTTATGCAAATTCTACAA
This sequence comes from Theretra japonica, assembly GCA_033459515.1. Lineage (NCBI taxonomy): Eukaryota > Metazoa > Arthropoda > Insecta > Lepidoptera > Sphingidae > Theretra > Theretra japonica. The sequence goes on along the minus strand of CM065938.1, from coordinate 2,441,916 downwards.
TGGCTGTTATGTATGCATTGCACTCCACATTTACTCTAGTATCATGCTATATGGAACGCAACAATATAATTGTCTAATTAATGCCATAATTATCTTTTTACACAGGTGCAACACTGTGATTATTTTAATTTGCCACACGGCACCGCGACGATTTCACCCCGATGAGTTAAATTACAACCTTTACCTAATCAATATAGCGGGGTCTTGGTTTTACCCGAATGTTACACATTGAAATAAAACGATTTTATTCGCGATAAAAACCGTAAGAATTCGTTTTATTTCATTATTCAATATAATGAATACACACATTGTATAAAAATATTATTAGAGTCACACAATCCATTAATTACAAAATTACCAAAAAGTATATTTACGCAGCCAAATATATTCGTAGTAGTACTCTAAATAAAAATCGAGAGCGTACGGTGAGATTGCAATTAAAAAATAATATTCCAGCACTTAAACACAATATATTAGTATACAGGAGGATATTGATATTTGGAATTTAATGTAAACCACATGTTCCTAACCACCCCAGGTGTCATTAGACCAGGTTTGAATAAATACTGCTTGGTAGTTTGGCAAATTTTAGTTTTCAAGGCTTTTGATTAACCCGTGTGGGTACGAGTTGTTTATTGGCTTAGGTAAGTTCCCGAACCGAACTGAAGTTCAGCAAAGCGGTAAAGATACTCGTATCTATATCTATACAGGGTGTAAAAAAATCGTGAAATCTAAAATCACGATTTTTGACAAAAAGTCATCTCGGAATTTTTTAAATTTTGTGCAATGTCACTCGGGGTGATGACAAACATTTGGGTTAAATTAAATACCACATGTCAATATCACTCTGTATCAACTGGCAAGTTAAAAATACAATGAATGTCATAGTCGGGGTAGTGGTACACAAATATATCCATCGACGAATAATGACTATCTCTCATCATCATCATCATCATTCACAGCCTGTATCCCAGGCCTGTAGACACAGGTCCCACTGTTGGGTATAGGCCTCCCTCATACTATGCCACTTTAATTTGTCTTTTGTCAGTCGCATCCTGCTTCGGCCTGCGACTTTGACAATGTCGTCGACCCATCTTGCCGCCGGACGGCCAACGCTGCCATCTCTCATATAACGGCACAATTCCACAGCCTCTATGGCGCAGTTTGGTTAGACTCCGGCTGTGAAACGAGAGGCCGCGGGTTCGATTGACGCACCGAGACAAATGTTTGTGTAATCAACAGTTATTTGTCCCGGGTCTGGGTGTATGTGAGACTGAGAAGCTTCTCGTAGTGTCTGATACACGTCACAAGACTCGAACTTAGTGTGGGGTCAGGACTACGTATGTGATTGCTGGCTGTATTTTTATTTATTATTATTAAACCAGTCTAGTCGAAACATTGCGCCACATCCGGGCGGCTACAAATATCTTACAACTAGCTCAACAGCTCAGACAATTTGGCAATCTCTTGCAGGCTGTAATGCAACACTATAATTGTTCCTACACAATACTTCTTATCAATGTAATTAACGTAATATATTAAATATACAACATAAAACCTTGACGCATGATGTGTAGAAACAAAAATAAAGTCAAGGTTTATTGCGTGGTGGACTATATGGCCTAACCTCTCCCAATCGTACTCGCAACTGTAGAGTAGGGACGTATATGGGCTGATACATACATATTGCAATAGGAATAATGCAAATACGATTAATATAATTATTCTTAATTTTTATTGAGTTTATAGTTGTACTTTAAAGCAAAAAAAAATCAGTAAAGTGGTTGGCGAAATAATCTTATACACCACTCTTAGGTACATAGATATATATTTAGTATTATTATTATTTAGACTTTTCAGTATTGAATTTGGACTTTTATCTATAAGATAATTCAATTGGGATTAAAATACACACGCCAAAAATACAATAGCATAAATAAAACAATTTATTGACTACTTTAAAATGTACCTTTCTGTTTGTCGCAGCTGAATTTCTCGATGAGTTTGGTTGGCGCAGTATACCCGGTAGCAATTTTCCTGCTTATATATTTCTACACTATATATAAGCTGTAATTAGGCTAATAACTAGCCCATATTATTGCAACATGTAATGTAATATTGCACGCGGCCCATGAAGTAATAACGCGTTGAACCAACATCGATCTAATTGACTGACATGAACTAAGCCATCAACTTAAGTATCTATATATACACAGTCTATTAAAGTTTATTTTAAATGTGTTTTATATAGAAATATCTCGCCTGTGGTTTTGAACGACAGTTTGTTTCAGTTCGGAGAACTTACAATCCAACTCGTAGGAAATACCTCAAATTGTAATACTTACATTGGAATGTCGCCTGCAAAATGGTACCCAGGACCTCAACTGAAAATACACGCTTTCACAAAGGCAACGTCAAAATAATACCAGTAAATTTGACCCGTGGCAACCCCGCACACCAAACGAAAGGAAATAATAATGCTTTTACATCGGTTTTCTGTAAAACAATGGCGCCACTACCAAACTTATCGTGCTTTCATACCGCAATTCATTAGTGTTTGTAATGTAGAGGGAGTGCTGTCATAGAGTGAGCATGTAATTTGCGTCTTCAAAAACGTCGATATTTTTTTGTTCGTAATGTTTAAGACACTGCTTTATTAGTGATAGTTGAACTACTTAATTAACAACAAAATTGCTATAAATTCCGCTGGTGAACGAAAGTATATTTAGTTATTTTCCGTCTAAAACAAGACTGAGTGGAATTCAATAGCCCTAAACCTTTGTTTAAATAATTAGCATTTTGGACAATCTGTCAAATATCAGCCAATAGGAGGGCAGAAAAAGGTGGCCCGGTACCACCATTTTGATAATCTGTATTAATACTTAGGCTACTTTTTATCCCGAAAAATTTTGTGTTCCTGTAGAATGAGGACGGAATTCCGATTTATTTATTACTTCTTTATACTCAACATCTATCGTCAGCAAGATAATGCATAGGTAATATTAGGTCATGGGTTGTAATCGTGTTAATAAATTTACTTTGTTTCTTCTTTCTTTCAAGATAAAAAAAGGTAACACTTTGTGCTTTATTCGAAGTGTTGTCAGTCGTGACTCAGCATGAATAGGCAGGCTCATCCGGAGCGGTACCGGTGTCTCAAAGGAAGTCGACGTGAAGCGATAGCTTCGCTGTCGCTTTTCGTTCGGTGTATGAGATTGCCGGATGCGCCACACCCCTTTCCTCTTCCCATCTTTTCCGACCCCACGCTAATTGGGCCGGCAACACATCCATGATCCAGCGTTGTGGATGTCAATGGCGGCAGTGATCACTCACCATCAAGTGACCCGTTTGCTCGTTCGCTGGACCTATGCAATGAAAACAAGGATTTGTAAAACCCTACTTAGTTCCGTAAAGATTTTTGTAGATCCTTAAATAAAAAAGTGGTTTCTATATTATGCATGAGAATATTTCAGATTACGTAAACAGTACGTAGTTTATCATAGTTTTTATACCGCGAATGAATTTATGATACAAAAGAATTGTGTAAAGTTGCATTTATAATTATGTAGAATTGTATTACGTTGGTTATTATACCTAAAAATAATAAATCTTGTTTCTTTAAAATAGTTGCATCATATTATGACCGCTTTATTATAGTCAAACTCTATCGATAAGTTTTCGAGGGGTCGTCATGAATCAGAAAGCATGCCCTCCGACGTCCATCCAGAATGGAGGTATTGGATGCGGAATAGCAGTTGTAATAACCCACTTCAGGAAATTAGCCGAGTTGATATGGCAATGGCTAATGGTTAGTGAGCCCACGATGCTAAGTGAGGAGTTATCGAGCGTCGTGGGGACCATTATATTTTGTAGTGTAGACCAGGGATTCCTAAACTGTGCGTCGAGACGCCCTGGGGCGCGTGTCGATGGGATCGGGTCGAGTGAGTCAAACTAGACCCTCGTTTTGGGGAGTCCATATATAGTGGAGTTAGTTAATAGGATGCGTGGAGCCCTCTATATTCATCTGACGCGCTCGAGTAACACCCAGAAAATTCATTGGTCTCCCTACCTATAGATAGCGTCTTCCAAAAAGTTAGAGGAAACGAGCCAATAGGTTCGCGTATCGGCTCAGACCCACTCACAAGGTGGACGGACAAGGTATTAATGTGACCGGGAATTTACTGATACATGTTGGTACCCATAGCTTGCTATAGAAATGGTGAAGGGTGGCTTAGGTACAATAGTGGAACTCCATAGCTGAACAATATATTTTGAATATATACTACACAACATTTCTACGTACATACATACATAAACTCACGCCTTTTTTCCCAGAACGGTGGCCCACCATGCCACCCACATTTCGCCTTGTATGTTCCGTCCCACGATGTGATAGGGGGCAAGTCTATTGCCATTGTATTGTATTGTATCAGCCCATATACGACCCACTGCAGGGCACGGGCCTCCTCTACAATCGAGGTTACGATTGAGAGTGGTTAGGCCATATAGTCCACCTTGCTGGCCTAGTGCGGGTTGGCGGACTTTTACATACCATAGAAATTTATACAAATCGCTATGGTATGCAGGTTTCCTCACGATGTTTTCCTTCACCATTATAGTGCGTGGTGATTGACTATCAATACACACATGACTCCGAAAAGTCAGATGTGTGCCCTGGGATTTGAACCCGCGACCACCGTGAACAACTATTGCAATATCGGGCACAAATTCCTAACTCCAGGCTGATAATGAATTGAAAAATCGATTATCTCTTTGCCGGACCCGGGATTCGAACCCGAGACCTCAGCTTTGCAATCGTACTGTAGTACAACTACGCCACCGAGGCAGTCGGTACCGGTATACAAACTAAATAATAATAATAAGTACACCCAACAGTCACATACATAGTTCTGACCCCACGCTAAGTTCAAGTCTTGTGTCGTGGGTATCAGAAGCTACGAGAGACTTTTCGGTCTCACAAACACCCAGACCGGTGCGGGGATCGAACCCGCGGCCCCTCATTTCACAGGTGACGTCTAACCAACTACGCAATGGAGGCTGTCAATACTTATTAATAAAACGAAAAGTATAATTAGCAACTTTTTAATAATAAACAATCTTACACTTTTAGGGGTATTTTTGCCAATCTTATGTTCTTCGGTGATTTCTAGTTGAAGAAATCATTCCATGATCCTCTTTTATTATATCAGCACCTTTTTCAGCCATCATAATGATTGGCGCATTGGTGTTCGCACTAACAATATTCCACATGGCGCTTCCGTCTATAACTCTGAGGTTTTTGGTACCGTGTACAAGAAATCGCGGACTCACTACACCTTTTCCATCCGCCCCCATAGCGCACGTTCCAACGGGATGCCATAAAGTGTTCGCCACGTTCAAAATGTAGCATTTGTAATATTCAAGAGTACCGGCTGAGATACCACGACACTGTGGCAAATGGAAATCAAACTCTTTTGCATTAATTTTCCTCATATAAGTCGTGTTTAGGACAGACAAAAAATCTTCCATGTACCGCGCGTGATTCTCCAAATCTTCTGTATTACTGTAATAGCCGTTGTATATAATTGCTTTATCTTCCGGATTTTTACTTTGTAAGTATACTCTGCCTTTAGATTTTGGGTGGAGCATGGTTAAAGCAGCCAGTATTATCGGATTTTTCTGCGAAATCTCCGCCAGTCTTTGACAGAATTCGTTCTCAAGTGCTAGTGTAAATGTACATATGACTGTACTAATTAGTGAACCAGCAGGCACCATAAGTGCTGCTGCTTGATAGTCAGGATAACTTTGTGATTTATTCAAAGCCACGTGTCCTATTATCGCTGGAGTAGGAAACTTATCTAGATTTAATAGAAAATCAAGATTGCCAACTATAGGGGATGGATTCACGCCTTTGTCTATAATAACTGGAACTGATGGGTGGTCTTGTAAATTTTTACCTACATTTGGCGAGTTGAGTAATACTTCAATGTCCATTTTTTCCAAATGCTCTTTCGGTCCGATACCGGATAACATTAACATTTGCGGACTATTGATGGCACCAGCCGAAAGGATTACTTCCTTATTTGCTAGTAGTTTTACAATATTTCCATTCGCAAGTTTAACTTCCACACCAACGGCTCTCATATTCTTATCAAATAATATCTTCCTGCAGTATGTGTTTGTTAAAACCCTTAAATTCTTACGATATTTTATCGGCCTGAGGAATGCCACAGATGTGCTCTGACGAATGCGGTTATAAATAGTGTAGGACGGAACCGAATACCCCAACTGCTGGTGTCCATTGCTGTCTACTAGAATATCATGACCTTGCTCCTTAAAGGCAGCCAACTCGTTTTCTACTCTTCCCTTCCAAAATGGTCGAGTGACACCGAGGTAACCATCAGTGCCATGCAAGTCAGCTGAAGCACTTGCCAATATTTTCTTAGACCGCAGACGCTCGCTCTTTTTAAAATAAGGCAGAACACAGTCCCAACACCATCCTGTTAATCCATTCTCCTCCCATTCGTCGTAGTCTCTCTTGTTGCCTCGGACATACAACATGTAATTAGCGCCGCTGGATCCACCGAGCATTTTCCCTCTGGTCAAGTGAATGTTTTTGGTTCTGTGTGCTTGACTTGTGTAACCATCGTTGACAGTGTAGTAGTTCCAATCTTCAGCCGAATAATCGACTAATGGAAATAGCCCCGGCAGCTAAAATTTAAAAAATTAAGCATTAGTATAAAAAAAAAGATCCCTCTTTTATTTTACAGGTGTCTATGGTCGATCTCAGAGATAATGTAGCTATGAATAGAGACTTTCCCGCCGACACACCGACCATTGTAACCTCTCAGCCAGGATCAATAGTAGTAGCACGCATAGAATTGGCACCGAGCTTCGGAACTTCGCGAGTCTCATATAGTCTCAAAGTCTCAGATACGATATTTCTAAAAAAGAGTCTTTATTTGACACGCCAGCCTATTGAAGCTTACAAAATTTTATATACATTGAATACCGGGTCATCAACAGGTGCTAAAATAAAATAAACAAACCGTAGACTCGAATGATGGATAGGTTCCTGCCTCTATGAGCATCACAGTCCAGTTGGTGTTCTCAGTGAGTCTGTTAGCGAGCACGCAGCCCGCGGAGCCGGCGCCGATTATAATGAAGTCAGCAGCTTCATAGTCTGAAACTAGAGACAAACAGAATGTATTGGCCAAAGTATTCAATTTAAGGGATACATTATTGAACTTTGGGTACGTAAATAAATAAATATACTCAACAGTCTCATACCTATATATGATTAGGACTGTATGTAGGGTTAGGACTATTCCTAACCCTACAGATCGATTACGTCTTCTATTGTGGATATCAGTAAGTACGAGAGACTTTTCGGTCTCACAAATACCCAGACCCGAGACAATATACTTGTGGTCCTCACAAACATTTGTCTCGATGCGGGAATCGAACCCGCGACGCTGGGAAACGAGATTTTCCCAGCCGGCGCCTAAACAACTGCGCCACGTAGGCCGTCGAAATCTTAGGTAATGATATGCTATAAAAACGAAAGCAACCTACCTTTCCAAGAGTAATCTGGTGGATATTCCGTAACCCCCAAGTTAAGAGTAGAGAATACAGTTAAAGCTGCTTTTGCAATCTGTATCAGTTGCTTCGTGGTAATAATCTCCAGCCCACCCAATACCGTGTCAAGAACGCCCATCCTGTAAAAAAATGATAATTTTCGCTCATTAGAAATCACTCATACCACCCAATTACGATGATAGGAAAAAAAAATCGTCGCTTTATTTTTTGCGAAAAATTTAGTTGCATGTCTAAAGTCACTAAAATTACCACATGGCTTCGTTTTCGGTAGCAGTCTTGATATACTCTGTATGTTATATCTATCTCTTATATTTTTTGTTCTTTTTTGTGCAATAAAGAATAAATAATGTTGTCTTTGTAATTATGAGAGATATCGGCTTCACAAATGAGAATTCCCTTGCAAAATACACGACGTAGATTTTGGCATTGACGTTGACATCGGAAAAGAAAAGGGAAGGCCTAAAATACCTAATAACAGTTCGATATCTTCACAAAGATATCCGTATTTTCTTTTTTTTTCATTGACCGTAAATGAACAGTTTTCTATTGTACAAATTGAATTATAGAAATAGAGATTTCAAAAGTTTGCTTTAACATCTTGACTGTGATTAAATAACAGCTTTATTATAAGTTATGAACTCTAACAATATCTTACCTTTATATGGAGTCCTCGAAGCTGTAGGTTAAATTTACTTAAACACTTCAAGTTCACTGTTTCTGTCAGATGGTCCGGAAAGGTAGTATCCACCACTTCGGTCGAAATCTATTCCGGATGAATTGATTTTCTCAAACGAATGCAAGTACCGTTTGGGAGTACGAGTAGTACCAATGTTATGCAATATCTACACGAGACTGACAACAATTGAATATATCTTCGCTAATAAGAACTTTTTGTATAAAATTACCATAAAATATATAGAAGTAGTCCTTTATTTATGTACGCATGAATATTTAAAATTTTATTTAAAAATTCAGATCAGTTACAGGAAGCAAATGATTTAAGAATAGCCAGTTCTAGTACAGTCGTAATGAAATGACGCACAAGATTTATGAGACAATAACATTAATTATTAGCCTATTCAGCGTTCCTTTTTGTATCTGCGCACTTATACAATCTGACTTTATTTTTTTAAATCTTATATTTTGTGCTATTTTCAAACGACATTCCTAAATGTCGTAATGTTTTAAAGCTCATAGTAAAATATTAGTAGGCAAAAATATAAATTATTCTAATAATACAAAGTTAAAATATTGTAAATTTAGGATATTCATATCTAAATAGACAGCTACTGATGTTCAAGATGGAAAAACGGCTGTTAATTTTTGGTGTTAGTGTACCTATGTCTTATATAGGAGGCCTATGTTCAGCAGTAGACAATAAAAGGCTGATGATGATGAGCTACCTATATACGGATTAGGGGAGGCCAACCCGATTTAATCTATCCCTACATCACTTTATCTAGACTGCATAAACATAGAAACTGAAGTTACCATATAGTGCAGTGTTAATGAAACGTATAAATAATTGTAAAGAGAAATAAAAAAGTATACTTTATTATTACCTATTACCTATTTTTAAAATACTGCCAAAGGAAGTCCACTGCTGAACATAGGCCTCTCCCAATGATTTCCACAGAGACCTGTTGGAGGCAGCCTGCATTCAGCGACGTCCCGCGACCTTTACCAGGTCGTCGATGGATGGATACAATATAATGTTAAGTGTGTCAATAAATATATTTTTACGTCCATTTTTATAAGCAATTTTAAACAATATTTCCATAATTTTTGATAGGTCTCTGGTAGTATGGAAAATTGACACGATCCTGTATATTTTTACTCCTTAGTTGCTTACATTAAATTAATGAAACAAGTGGCGGAGACCTGTGGACCTTTACACTTAGTAATTACGGTTTAAACGACAGCTACCGCGTTATAAAAGTTATGTATATAAGTAAATAAGTACACCCAACAGTCACATAGTCCTGACCCCACACTAAGATCAAGTTTTGTATCGTGGGTACTAGAAACTTCGACAGACTTTTCAGTCTCACAAACACCCAGAATCAAAACAAATATTTGTTGATCACACAAACATTTGTCTCGGTGCAGAGATCGAACGCAAGTTCTTCTGTTCCACAGCCGTCGTCGAACCAACTGCGCCAAGGAGGCTGGCAATTGCTGGTTAGATTTAATACAACTTAACGTTTACCGATTTGAATGTTATGGCATATTGTATTTATTTAAATTGTTATTTATTTATCTTGTGGCAAGGTACATAATCGGATGAACTGATGGTCGAGGAATTCGAACCTCTAGTGGCGGTCATGTACCGCCAAGCGCAGCATAATGTCCATAACCTGAACAGACGGTCTAATAAATGTTGTAGGAAGTCGTTGGATGCAGATAGTTTGCAATAGGTCGCTATAGATGTCCTTGGGGAGCCCCATCTTCAGCAGTTGACTGTTTGAATGTTGATTTTGTGATTTTTAAACAAAGCCGACATATTTCGATAGACTTTCAGTAGTTGAAGACGATGATACATACATAAACTCACGCCTTTTTCCCAGAAGGGGTAGGCAGAAGTGTAACCACGTTTCGCCTTGTATCATCCGTCCCATGATGTGATAGGGGGCGAGCCTATCGCGATATCAGGCACAAATTCCTGACTCCGGGCTGATAATTAATACCAAAATCCCATATCATTTTTCCCGACCCGGGATTCGAACCTGAGACCTCAGATTTGAAATCATACCGTAGTACAACTGCGCCACCGGGGCAGTGACCGAGATTCGATGATACGTTTGTATATATAATTATTATGCAAACTTTTCGTTCTCGTCTATTCGAAGATTATCGTTAAGATGTTTACGATGGCAAAATGAGTGTGGGAGTCGATTTTATCACACAAGTTGTTTTATGATTATGTATCTCTTGTTTTTTTCTTATTTCTGCATACTTATGTTGAACAATTAAATACCTATAATAAATAAGTAAATGGATATATCCAGATTTAACAATATATTTATAAAAGGGGAGATCTTTGCCCATCAGTGGGACACATTATAGGCTACAAATTGTTTGGGAAGATGATAAACACACTTAAATAGTATTTTGGTAGCATTCATGTTTTGGTCCTTTTTTGCGCAAATTTAATGATTATTTTTATTTGGTCTACTAGACCTTAAATGCAGTAGCCAAATTAAAGTAGATATGATTGACCTCATGATGGCCTCATTCAATAATTCGTTTGCCGTACGTCAGTACTTCCCAGAATGATAATGTCTCAGAACAATGACTAAAGTATAGAAGGAGTCTATAAAACACTCATATACTTATCATATGTTTTCAAATAGGCTTAAATGAGACAAATATGATGTTGCTAAGGACTCTAACAATAGACTTAGTTCGGAGTGAATGATAAGTATCATAAAGAATAGTGTTGATTTTTGGAAGGGGAAAATTAAAAACGTACTGCAGACGTCGAAAGTCCAAACAATCGAATTCCGTTTCGGATCATAGAGTAACCCCCTAGATGTAGACACGTCAAATTAGTTACCTCCTGTTCTTCAACATAATCAGAGGGTGTCATAATACAGCATGTGAGTTTATTTTTCAAAATGATCATGTTCGATTCCTCGCTAGGAATATTGATTTTACAAAAATTCAATTATGCAGTTTTAGTTCTCATCAAAATTGGGCTCGTGCCCGTCTCAATTGTACTCTCGATTGTAGAGGAGGTCAGTGCCCTGCAGTGGGGCGTATATGGGCTGATACAGTACAGTACAGCACAGCCTCGTTTGAGAAGTTTTCGCTATTTCTCATAGTTTCGGCTATGGCCATCCACGCCCATTTGAAGAAGTTACAATATATGTATTAGAATCAGAGCCGAGAGACACACATGTCTGAGTTTTTGAAGTTATGTATATTCTTTGCTTATCAATAATAATAAGTTCATCGGTGAAGGATAATATAGTAAAGAAATCAGCGTAGGTTTATAAGGATCTTCAAAGAATTTGAAAAGTAAGAAAGTCCACCAATACGTATCAATCCAGGGCTGTGAAGGTCTATCTCTGCTCAACTGTAGAAAGACGGAACTGAGAACATACAGTATAGTTGATGTTAAAATAACGTAATGATATATACAAACATACCTATATAAAAATATAATTAACAAATCTAGAGGACATTAACATGACAGTGTATTATTTATGTTAGAAAATAGAATCGCTATTTGTACGCCTTGTGAATAATCTTAGAGCAGCGTTTATAAAACTTTGCGCGTAAATGGTTGTAGGAGAATAACTATTATGTTTTGTTGGGGATTGAGAAATGTACCGACGCAATATTTGATACTGGTTTAACGACGAACGACTGGCTTAGTTCCCCTATTGTCACTAAAATAAAACTGATAATATGCCAGCTAAAGCAAAATATGAATCAAGCATATTAATTCCGCAAATTATATTGAAAACTTTCTCGGATAACTTCCTACATTTCATCCAGTCTTTAACTACTACAGTTTTAGTATTATTAATGCACATATTATTGGCATCATTAACACAGTCAGTTTTTGTTGATCTAAAGGTTTAATCCATGTGACTTTACCGCAAAATACGCAAATTCTTTCACACAAAAAATAATATAAACACTTAAAACATAATATATCGTTTTTAGCACCAAAATTAGCTCTATATCTCTGAAATCTGGCAATATTTTATTATGAAAGTTTCCGTAGCAAGCTGGTCAGAAACCCGGCTGTGAATCTACATGACGCGATTCAAATGTTACAATTGGTAGAGGATATATAGTTTGGATATACCAACAGCGCCACGTAGAAGGACCGAGTTAAACTACGCCTGTCCACGGATTTGCCAAGTGGCTTCTACATTACAATTGAAGAGTAGTAACAAGGTGATAATTTTTATAAATATTGAATATTGATTTTTCATAAAAAATATATTTTAATTTGATGACCGTAATAATTTTTTACAAAAATAATACAAATATGTGCTCCTAAAACATAATTTTTGGTAATGACAGACCTGGTGCATAAAATCGTATTCTTATTCATTGGTTTTTAGTTATAAAATGCATGATCCTCTTTTATAATATCAGCTCCTTTTTCAGCCATCATAATGATTGGTGCGTTCGTGTTTCCACTAATAATCTTCCACATGGCGCTGCCATCTATGACTCTCAGATTTTTGGTGCCGTGTACTAGAAACCTAGGACTCACTACACCCTTTCCATCAGCCCCCATAGCGCACGTGCCAACAGGATGCCACAAAGTAGTCGCCGTGTTCAAAACATAACATTTGTAATACTCATGGGTGCCAAATTCTAATTCACGACATTGAGTTATTTTGAAATCAAAAAGATTTGCATTTACTCTTCTCATATACGTTGTGTTTAAGACATTAAGAAAATCGGCCACGTATCGTGCGTGGTTGTCCAAATCGTTCTGATTCTTGTAATAGCCACTATAAATGATGGCTTTCTCTTCCGGATCGTTACTCTTCAAATATACTCTACCTCTAGATTTAGGGTGAAGGTTAATAATAACAGAATTTAACGTTTGGTTTCTTTGCGCCATTTTAGTGATTCTGAGACAATATTTCTTCTTATAACCATATACATGGCTGCACATGATCGTAGGCAGAATAGAACCAGCAGGCACAGGAAATATTATAGTTTGGTAATCCGGGCGTGTTTGCGTCTTATTCAACGCCACGAACCCCGTTAATACTGGATTGGGAAACTTATCAAGATTACACAGCAGATCAATATTATGAACGAAAGATGAAGCATTCTCCCCCTTATCTATTATTATTGGAGTTATTGCGTGGTCTTGTAAATTTTCACCCACATTCTGCGAATCGAGTAATACATTAATTCCCATTGCTTCTAAATGTACTTTAGGTCCGATACCAGATAACATTAACAACTGTGGGCTATTGATGGCACCAGCTGAAAGTATTACTTCTTTATTTGCTAGCAATTTTATTATATTGCCATTAGCAAGTTTAACTTCCACGCCTATTGCACGTAGTTCGTCATCGAATAGAATCTTCCGACATAATGTTTTCTTTAAAACTCGTAGATTGTAACGATCTTTTATGGGTTTGAGGAATGCCAATGATGTGCTTTGACGAACACGGTTATCTATAGTAAAAGAAGTCATAGAATAGCCCAACTGCTGATGTCCATTGCTATCCACTAGAATATCATGGCCTTGTTCATTAAAGGCAGCGATATCGTTTTCTACCCTTCCTTGCCAGAGTGGTTGAGTTATACCGATGTATCCATCAGTGCCGTGCAAATCAGCTGAAGCACTTGCCAATATTTCCTCAGAGCGAAGACGTTCGCTTTTTTTAAAATAAGGGAGGACATTGTCCCAACCCCATCCAGTTAGTCCATTCTCCTCCCACTCGTCGTAGTCTCTCTTGTTGCCTCGGACATACATCATGTAGTTAGCGCCGCTGGATCCACCGAGCATTTTCCCTCTAGTCATGTGGATATTCTTGGTGCTGTGTGCTTGACTTGAGTAACCATCATTAACGGTATAGTAGTTCCAGTCTTCGTATGAGTAGTCAACTAGTGGAAACAACCCTGGCAACTGAAAAATAGACAAATTGATTGAGAAACACGCTTTACCAAATGTCTGTTAGGCAAATATTTCATTGAGGTGGCATTGACAAAAAATTCTGCCGTTTGTAGTCAACATTTCGGTGTAATCGGTGAGAGCGCACACCGTAGTTAAAGTTATCCTTTAAAGGAGTAATAGTTATTACTTCTTTAAGGGCGCTTCTATACGTACATGGCATACCGTGGCAGAATTCTTAAATTCCCTAGCCACAGCGCGGACTTAATAGGTATTTGATAAATGTACTAAAATATGTTTAGCCAACCGTTGATTCAAATGATGGGTTGTCTCCTGCCTCTATGAGCATCACAGTCCAGTTGGTGTTCTCAGTGAGTCTGTTAGCGAGCACGCAGCCCGCGGAGCCAGCGCCGATTATAATGAAATTAGCAGCTTCATAACCTGAAACTTTGAAAAAACAAAAATCAAAAGCTGTATATCATAAAGTATTAAATTTTACTTCCAAAGTATTATTATACCTTTCGGTGAATAGTCTGTTGGAAATTCCGAAGCATCCAAACTCACTGTAGCGAAAAGAGTTAACGCAGTTTGTAGTAAATGAATCAGTGCCCTCGTGGAGACAACCTCCAATTCACTCAGCGTAGAACGCAATATATCCATACTGTAATAGTGGAAATTATCTAGTATTAAAATTCTATAGTCTTCAGCTCAAAATGACGGTATCTTTTGATGATAATGTTGAAGGACAGTGAAGGAAGGTAAAAGATGAAAATTGGGTGAAGAATTTCTGTGATTTGCTAATATTTATTGTTAGGATTTGTAATAATAAAAACACTTGTTCTTGTAGTTTTTCGTATATTTCTTCCTTTATACACACTTTCCAATCACTTTTCCTTATTTAACGCAGTTAGTGTTTCTTGAGATGTTCACTCTTTGAATGTTCACAGCATAATGTCCAGACAAATTAATGTATCTCTTATATATATTCTCTCGGAGGTACAAAGATAACAAACTTAAACATTAATAAATATGTTTCATAAATCCATTTGTGTTTGTAAAATAATTAAGAAATACAAAACATTTTATAAAAATATGTAACACAATATAATATATATAAATTAGGATAAAAGAAATAAATCAGGAAATCTATTGACCAACCCGCACTCGGCCAGCGTGGTGGACTATATGGCCTAACCACTCTCAATCGTACTCTCGATTGTAGAGGAGGCCCGTGCCCTGCAGTGGGTCGTATATGGGCTGATACAATACAAAAAAATTGACCAAATGCGGAAACATTCATATATTAAAAGTAATTTTACCTACATCATATTAATAAAACAAACAAATGATACTACCGGCATAAGATGACCCTAACATTATGTTTCTAAAGACACTGGAATCAAGAGTCGCCACATAATAGATTTATAGATGATTTTTTTATTACATGTGTTCATGGTCATCCATTTACATCAGTTTTAAAGATATTGTATAAGTTTGTTTTATGATATTTTTAAAATTACGTGTTTGTACTTTCATACCGGATTCTTATAAATAGACTTTATTGTACGTTAAAAATATGTAAAGTTTAATTACAATTATTTTATGTGCCTACTGCTCTGGGAATTATGATAATCTTAATATATATAAATCTCGTGTCACAATGTTTGTCCTCAATGGACTCCTAAACTACTAAACCGATTATAATAAAATTTGCACACCATGTGCAGTTCGATCCAACTTGAGAGATAGGATAGTTTAAATCTCAAATTATAGTCGCAATTTTAATTTATTGCTAATTATTTGTCTGTTATTATTTGACAGTCACAATCATCTGTTAACTCCAAATGATTCTAACAGATGTCGATACCTTTCGACTGGGTTGAGTAAGTAATCAATAGATGGCGCTGCTATGGTAAATCTACGAACGTGTCATATACGCTACATTTTAACAGTATAATTACCACGTGTTGTTGACGCTATAAAATTAATTAAATTTAAAATAAGTAGTTCATTATACTTTAAAAAATCAATTTCGTAGTCAGAATTTTGGCTGAGCGGAAAGTTTTAGCAGGAATTTTGCAAAGTATTTGTGTTTGCGTATTTTTTAAATGATATTCGTCGTATTTTCGTGTTTATATAAGGCCTATCTACAAAATAAAAGCAATTACAAAAAATTTACAACTTGCCTATTTAGGCATTAAGGGATGAAATGGGATAAAGTGGGACGAACGCGATGAAACCGGTCGGATCCGGATTGCATTCGATGGGAAATAATGGGACGGGATGTAACAGAAAGAAAAGGAGCCAGATGAGATGGGATGGGATACGATAGGAAAAGGGATAGTAGGTACTTAGGTTGAGTTCAGGAGTACAAAAGTTTGAACGGGAATAAGATATTTCTGGTGTGGAGTGGAGTCTAAACATCTTAGCACCCAGGCGAAGCTGGGCCGGGCCGCTAGTAAATTAATATATTTAACAAAGGAAATATAAATTCGTGTATGATTTGGAAGAATAAATAACAACTTTCAAATACCTTGGCTCGGTGGCGTAGTTGTACTAAGGTATGATTACAAAAGCGAGGTGTCGGGTTCGAATCCCGGGTCAGGCAATTTACATTGGATTTTACTATTAATTATCAACCTGGAGTCAGGAATTAGTGCCCGATAGGCTTGTCACCTATCACTTCCTGGGACAAAAAAGACAAGGCGAAACGTGGGTGCCTGGTTACTACCAGGAGAACCACTGCTTACACTTCTGGGAAAAAGGCGTGAGTTTATATATGTATGTACAAATACCTTGGCTTCAACAAGGTACACAAATCTGCCAAAGGATAAATCTTATAGGATACTTTTTATCTCGAAAAATGTTGTGTTCCCGTGGGATCAGCAAGGAATTCAAATATATTTGTTGCTTATTAAACTCGAAAAGGATAGTATAGGACAGGATTACATGCTTGGAGAACGAGTCGAGACAGGGCGGGATATAACGGGTCGGGACGGGACGGGAAAAGCAGTACAGAGAACGGCATTGAGTTTGATTATAAATATAAATAAAACAGTACGACAAATAATATGTTGCTGATGTAGACTGGACTCAAAAATTATCTGCACCCGGGCGGAGTCGGGCCGGCACCTGGTATAATAAATATAAAGAAAAAAAACTTACGTGATTTGATCCAGTGGTTCGCTTTCTTAAAACATATTACTCTAATACTAAATAAATAATACTGCCTATATAGCTCTTTGGTGCTTACTGCACGATCAGTTAATGAATAGAAGGCTCGAAACGATTCTTGCAAGTTTTTGATCCACAAAAAATATTTATTTAATATGTAATTATTACGAAATAAAGCAAGTTAACACTATATAATGTTGAACTAATCATATAACTCTTTTTTTCACTAATTAACATTTGTTAGACACGATATCAGAATGTATTTTCTGAGCACACGCAGATTGTAAAAATATAAAGCTCACACACGAGCGAATTAACAGAATTTAACATTTGTAATGAAGTTCGGAGATCGTATATTAGTGAACTTGAACTGAGTTAACCGGTTCAAGTTATAAATATTGTTTTTATTCATTAATTCACATGAAGATTGATACTCTTGGTATCTGACTCGTTGAATAATAACGCCTTGATATAGCTGCTTTTAATTCAAATGAAATAGGCTCGACAGAAAATAGGCGCAAGTAATCCAGGATACGCCAGGATCTGATGGGCTGGCAACACATCCATGATCCACGCGTTGTAGATGTTCATGGGCGGCAGTGATCACTTACCATCAGGTGACCTGTTTGCTCGTTTGCCGGACCTATGCAATAATAAAAAAAATGGAAATTGTAAATATATTTGTCCACTTCCCGGTATAACGAAGCAGGAGATCACTGTCCATTATGCGACCTGCTTGCTCATGGGCCACGCTTATATTCCTATCGCATAAAAATATATGATTTAAGGTTTCCTTGATTTTCGGATCCTGTGACACAAATCGCATTGATGAGTGTGGGACAGTCTTCCCAATTTTAACCCTGCTGTTTATAGTAGCCTCTAGTAAGCCTCTAATATATCTGTACTGTACTGTATCAGCCCATATACGTCCCACTGTAGGGCACGGGCCTCCTCTACAATCGAGAGTACGATTGAAAGTGGTTAGCCCCATATAATCCACCACGCTGGCCTAGTGCGGGTTGGAGGACTTTTAAATACCATAGAAATTTACACAAATCGCTATGGTATGCAGGTTTCCTCACGATGTTTTCCTTTACTGTCATAGTGCGTGGTGATTGACTATCAATAGACACATGAATCCCAAAAGTCAGTGGTGCGCCCTGGGATTAGAACCCGCGACCACCCTGAACATGTAGGCAGCCGCGCCAGGTCCGTTACCAACAGGCCACCACGCACTTAATATATCTATTCTTTAATTATTATTTGCAATATCCTTGACCTTGGCGGTGTGATTTTAGAAACGAGAGGCCGCGACCTCCATATTTATTACGTCTAAGGGATATAAATTAATAATTAATTAGGCAGAAATAACTATTATTACTCACGCAAAAACACTCCGCTTGTACACAACCTTACATAATCTTAGAATAATGTTCTAAAATTCGTTCCCAAACTTTGTATTCTTTTTATTTTAATAGAAAATATATTGTTACCCAAGAGCCTTTAAGCGGTCAGTCGTAAAAATCGAAATGTCTTTTAACTCACAGTAATGGTGTTAATTATGAAAATACAGCGATAAACTATTATCTGATAACTAATAGAGTAGGACAACAGTCATTTAAATGTACTTACAGATAATCCAGTCCTTGTTTGTAATGTGATAGTCCTTTTAAATTTTAAAGTAACAAAACAGAAGAAAATTCTAACATTTTTGAGGATAAAGGCCACCAATGGTATTGTTATTAGTAAGTCCCCATCAGTGCCAATGATAGAATACGTTTTGACAGTGTAGTTAAGTCTCAGAGATTCTTTAAACTTCATAGATCAGTATAATCTTTATGCTCGCATCATTCACATCTTGACACAGAAATAACACTTATATGGGAGCGTGGGGTTTTTATATAGCATATTTTTGGTTTTATATGGCTTAATATAATTGCAATTTTTATTTTTATTATATATTTTTTAAGGAAATAAATCTTTTAGGTTTATAAATGTGTAAGTGGAGCATAATCATATTATTCCTTTGTCTACAACTTATATCTGATGTCTTCGAAGTTATTGGTACTATGGCATAACAACCGTGAAATGGACCGGAATTTACTTGATAACAAACTATTACTCCCTTAAAAGTTTAAGGCGTGTATCGACTACAACATACTGTACGGTCGCGTTATGATACTAATTACGTTGCACTGGGCAGTGCCCTTAAAGCTTTTCACTTACTTCTGTTTTCCATTAGATTAAAAAAAAATCATTATAAAGAAATATTCTTACAAGAATTGGTTAAATAATAAGCTAGCAACATGAAATTATGAACATATTTATTATCGTTTAACATTTTAATCCATGATCCTGCTTTATAATATCAGAACCTTTTTCCGCCATCATAATGATCGGCGCATTCGTGTTTCCACTGACAATCTTCCACATGGCACTGCCATCTATGACTCTCAGATTTTTGGTACCGTGTACTAGAAACCTTGGGTTCACAACACCCTTTCCATGAGCCCCCATAGCGCACGTTCCAACAGGATGCCACAAAGTAGTCGCCATATTCAAAACATAACATTTGTAATACTCATCAGTGCCAAATTGTATTCCACGACATTGAGGCACACCGTAATCTAACATTTTCGCTTTTATTTTTCTCATGTACGTTGTATTTAACACAGTCACGAAATCTGCCACGTAGCTTGCATGTCTCTCCAAATCATTAGGGTCCGTGTAGTAGCCGGCATCTATTAATGCTTTCTCCTCTGGATTGCTACTCTTCAAGTAGACTCTGCCTCTAGAATCTGGACGAAGGAGAACGATTACAGCAGTATATGATTGATGAACTTGTGCATTTTCAATGAATCTAGTACAAATTTCTTTTTCATATCGCATTATGTGATTGCACATCACTGTAGGCTGAAGCGAGCCAGCAGATATAGGGAATCCTATAGTTTGGTAATCAGGGCGAGTTTCTGTTTTATTCAAAGCCACGAACCCCATTATTAATGGACTAGGAATCTTATCAAAATTTGTTACCAGATCGACGGTATCTGCGTAAGATGTAACATTCTTTCCTTTATCTAATGTTACTGGAACTATTGGATGGTCTTGTAAATTTGCACCCACATCTGGTGAATCAAGTAAGACGTTGATACCCATTTCTTCTAAATGTTCTTTGGGTCCTATACCAGATAGCATTAACAATTGCGGACTATTGATGGCACCAGCTGAAACTATTATTTCTTTGTTTGCTAGTACATTTATTATTTTGCCATTTGGAAGTTTAACTTCCGCACCAATTGCTCGCAAGCTATCATCGAATATAATCTTCCGACAAAATGTGTTCAAGAGGACTCGGAGATTTTTACGATCTTTTATGGGCCTGAGGAATGCTACAGACGTACTCTGACGAATTTTGTTGTCTATTGTGAAGAGAGGCAAAGAATAGCCGATCTGCTGATATCCATTGCTGTCGACTAGAATATCGTGCCCTTGCTCTTCAAAGGCAGCCAAGTCATTTTCTACCCTTCCTTGCCAGAGCGGTCGAGTAACACCGAGGTAACCATCAGTGCCATGCAAGTCAGCTGAATCACTTGCCAATATTTCCTTAGAACGAAGACGCTCGCTCTTTTTAAAATAAGGGAGAACGCAGTCCCAACCCCATCCTCTTAGTCCATTCTCCTCCCATTCGTCGTAATCTCTCTTGTTGCCTCGGACATACATCATGTAGTTAGCGGCGCTGGATCCACCGAGCACTTTCCCTCTGGTTAAGTGAATGTTGTTGGTTATGTGTGCTTGACTTGAGTATCCATCATCAACGGTATAGTAATTCCAATCTTCGTACGAGTAATCAACGACGAAAAATAATCCAGGCAGCTGAAAATTGCATAATAAATCACATGTTAGCATTTTCTGTGGAATAATCAAAGCATCTCTTTATTGTCATAATTCTTGTAAATAGTAAGGGCCTTTCAAATATTTGTGTGTATTATGCATAGGAAAGCGGAAAGCGCAGCGTGGAACGTCCACCCACTAGGTGGTCAGACGACCTGGTAAAAGTCGCGGGACGTCGCTGGATGCAGGCTGCCTCTAACAGGTCACTGTGGAAATCATTGGGAGAGGCCTATGTTCAGCAGTGGTCTTCCTTTGGCTGATAGTGTGGATAGTGTTGCTCTTAACAAAACCAGTTTACAATATCGTGATTATTACAAAATTTACAAGTTGATTTAAATCAAAGCAGTTCATTGATAATTTGTTATAATTTGCAAGTGACAAATATTTTTAATACAAATATGTTAACATTCTGTTTAATATGGCTGAGTGAAGTTCACCAACGCAGTGAATAATTGTGAATAATTAAGCGATTTTTATAGCCTCCCTGGCGCAGTTGGTTGGACGGTGGCTGTGAAATGGGAGGCCGCGGGTTCAATCCCCGCATCGAAACAAATGTTTGTGTGAACTACAAGTAATTGTTTCGAGTCTGGGTGTTTGTGAGACCGAAAAGTCTCTCGCAGCCCCTGATACCCACGACACAAGACTCGATCTTAGTGTGGTTAGGACTATGTATGTGACTGTTGGGTGTATTTATTATTTATTATAATCAATGATATTAATATTTTGGGCTAGACATGGACTAAAACGTCCACATGGATAAACACTCATTTTAATTACTAATGTGGTCTATGTTCGATTTGGAAATTATAGAGTGTTTTTTTTATTCTGAACTCCGATACTAAATGAGGTTGTAAGTATTATGACGCCAGGTGGGGATCATCACGGGAGATTGGTGTATTCCGTTGGTTAAATCGTTGTGCACGCGTGTACATTAATTGGCTCTATATGATACTTGTGCTTCGTAACATTTATTAGGTAATGTTAAAGTAAACACCATGCAAAGAAAGTATTTGTTTGTTTGTTGAATATCGGACTTGTTGACTGCCTCGGTGGCGTAGTTGTACTACGATATGATTGCAAAGCTGAGGTCTCGGTTTCGAATCCCGAGTCGGGCAAAGTAATATTGGATTTTTTCTATTCATTATCAGCCCGGAGTCAGGAATTTGTGCCTGATATGGCGATAGGCTCGCCCCCTATCACATCGTGGGACGGAACATAAAAGGCGAAATGTGGGTGCCCTGGTAGCACCTCTGCCTACCCCTTCTGGGAAAAAGGCGTGAGTTTATGTATGTATGTTGAATATCGGAGACAGTTAATTCACAGATCTGATACCTAATTTGTACTAACCGTCGATTCGAATGAGGGGTAGTCTCCTGCCTCTATGAGCATTACAGTCCAGTTGGTGTTCTCAGTGAGTCTGTTAGCGAGCACGCAGCCCGCGGAGCCAGCGCCTATTATAATGAAGTCAGCAGCTTCATGGTCTGAAACTAGAAACAAACAATACCTATATGCCAATCTGTATTTCAACTATTATGCAGTTCGATGCAAATCATTTCTCTCTGTATCAACCCATATATGTATGTACCACTGTAGTGCAGGGGCGTCCTCTACAATTGAGAGTACGATTGAGAGGGGTTAAGCCATATAGTCCACCAGGCTGGCTTAATGCGTGTTGATGGACTTTACATGCCAGAGAAATTCTCACAAATCACAAAAGCAGGTTTCCTGACAACGATTTCCTTCACCGTTATAGTGTCTAGTGCTTGACTATCAATACACACATGCCTCCGAAAATCAGAGGTGCGCTCTAGGATTAAAACCCGCAACCAACGTGAACATGTGGTTCCCCTTTAATTAAATTATTTTCATACCTTTTAATGAATAATCTGGAGGATACTCCCAAGAGCCCAAGTTGAGGATTCCAAAGATAGCCAACACTGCTTGAACTATCTGAATCAGTGGTTTCGTGCCAATGTTCTGTAGTCCAGCCACCAGACTATTAAAAACGCCCATATTGTTCCTAAAAATACAATACTCGTATAATATTTAAAATATTTTATTGTATATGGAAATGGTGTTACATTGGCTTGTTTTCGACATCTATGACCTATTGGCTTGACTTGATTAACTATGACTATATTGGCATACGTATTTAGGAGACAATTGTTTTTCAATCCTTTTACAAATAAAAAAAATACAAATAAATATATAAAACATTTCTAGAAATCAAAAACAAAACAACTAATAAGAATACAAAACTAAAGTAATGAAACAAATTTTGTCTATTTAAAATGAAAACAAACAGAGATGTTGACTCATGTTATAAATTTGTGTTAATTTACTTTTAGTATTTTAAAGCGGAAAGCGCAGCGTGGGACGTCCACCCACTAGGTGGTCAGACGACCTGGTAAAGGTCGCGGGACGTCGCTGGATGCAGGCTGCCTCCAACAGGTCACTGTGGAAATCATTGGGAGAGGCCTATGTTCAGCAGTGGACTTCCTTTGGCCGATGGATGGATGGATGGATGATTTTAAACCTAAAGTTATATTTTGAGAACCTAATTGTTCGTCTTAAATTAAATAAATATAACCTAAATTTTATTGTTCATTACCTAGTATTACGTGACTGAAAACACACATTTTTATATAAATGAAAAATAATGGCCTGAAATAATTTTTGAAAAATAGAATTAGGTGGTGAAATAAGTGATAGTTTTATAGCTGAATAGAAATACAAGATATTATGGACGTTTTTCACGTAAATTTTTGAAAAACGTTTACAGAGACATACATAAACTCACGCCTTTTTCCCAGAAGGGGTAGGCAGAGGTATCACCAAGACAACCACATTTCGCCTTGTATGTTCTGTCTCACGTTGTGATAGGAGGCGAGCATAATGCCATATCGGGCACAAATTCATGACTCCGGGCTGATAATGAATTGAAAAATCTTTTATCACTTTGCGCGACCTGAGATTCGAACCCGAAACCTCAGCTTTGCAATCGTATCGTAGTACAACTACGCCACCAGGGCAGTCAAACATACAAAGTACCTAATAGGCTTACACATAATTGTAGCGATATAATGTTATTTTCCCATAACATCTACACCATCGTATACACACAGGCGAAGTCGTGGGCAAATACTATAATTAATAAAAGACCATTTTTATTTATTTTCACCAAAGGCATACTTTAATTTGGGTGCGGAAGGATGAAATACCTGAAATAAACTGGGACGTGACGGGATTAAGCAGAAAAGGTTGTGGAGGAAAGAAAAGGGAATTAGGGAAGGTACGTCGAGTTTAGTTACACAAAAGTTTGCACGAAAAATAACATGTATCTGTGAAGTAAATTCAAAAAATAACTGCACCCGGACGAAGCTGGGGGGTTACTCTATGATCCGAAACGAAACTCGAACGATTGGACGTCGCACGTAAAACTGTACGAATAATGAATATGCCTAGGTACTTCACAAAATGTTCGAATCCTATATCGTACGTCCTAGCCTTAGTTCGGAGTGTATAATAAGTGTCATAGAGAATAGTGTTGATTTTTAGAAGTAAAAAACTTCGAACGTCCGAATATTCGAGTTTCATTTCGAATCATAGAGTAAGCCTCTGGCCCGAACCGTTTTTTTTTTATCAGCCCATATACGTCCCACTGCTGGGCACGGGCCTACTCTACAATCGAGAGAATCGATTGAGAGTGGTTAGGTCTTATAGTCCACCACGCTGGCCTAGTGCAGGTTGGCGGACTTACATAACGTAGAAATTCTTTAAAATCGCTACGGTATGCAGGTTTCCTCACGATGTTTTCCTTCACCGTTAAAGTGCGTGGTGATTGACTATCATTATTATTATGTACGTTATTATTATGTATCTCTAACTATGTTTTAAGTTGTTATAATAACCATGTTACTTACTGGTTACTCAAGGGTTTTCTCAGCAACTTAAATATACTAAGAATGGATGAAACGCTGCCAGATGTTACCGCTGCTAAAGGAAGACACGGACCAAGCGCAGAAAAATATTTTATTGGTATATATAGTTACGAATATTTTTAACGTTTCCCTCAATAGTCAAACAACATGCGTACATAGCAACGTAATTATATGTTAAAATAATACTAATTTACTTATTTAAATGCATTTTGTCAACATTATGCCTACCTACTTACCTTCTAGTAAGATAGTGGTATATCTGTAATTGTAACTACGAAATCCTCCTGAATTCAGTCAGGTTTGGGTATATTAGTTAATTAACACACACGTTAACGATGGAGGAAAACATCGGGACGAAATCTGCGCGTCATAGACATACATACATACATAAACTCACGCCTTTTTCCCAGAAGGGGTTGGCAAAGGTGCTAGCTACACACGCACATTTCGGTTTGTATGTTCTGTCCCACGATGTGCTAGGGGGCGAGCCTATCGCCGTATAAGGCACAAATTCCTGAATCCAGGCTGATAATGAATAGAAAAATCCAATATCACTGCTCAAACCGTGATACGAACCCGAGACCTCAGCGTTTCAATCATACCGTAGTACAAATGCACCATCTAGGCAGTGGTAGACATCGTAACATTTTTTTTCTATGGTATGTGTAGTTTGTCGACCCACACTGGACCAGCGTACTGCATCTTGGTCTAACCATCTTAATCGAGCTCTCGGTTGAAAGATCTACTTGTTCACCATATAGCGATTGTGGGCTCAATACAGTTACCGAAAATTTTATTAATACTATCTAGTTTGAACCCAACATAGCTTGGGTAGATTACACCAAAACTTTTGCCAGTCCTATGCTCCCATCAATATTCCTATAACTTGAACATAAAAAACCCATATGTTATTTTTTCCAACAGGCGTCATTCTGGCTGATGCCAGAGTCCGTATTTCTGATCAATCTTTATGAATTTGGTTGCAAGTTCATTAGTTCTCATGTCTTGATTGACGACAAACTAGCGGTGTTTTGAAGACTCATTATATTCAACTAAACACTGTACTGTATCAGCCCATATACATCCCACTGCAGGGCATGAGCCTCCTCTACAATCGAAAGTATGATTGAGAGGGATAAGGAAAAATAGTCCACGCGTCCACACTGGCCTAGTGCGGGTGGGCGGACTTTAAATACGATAGAAATTCTTACAATTCGGTATAGTATGCACAAGCATAACTTTATAGTGCGTGGTGATTGACAATTAATACACATATGACTCCGAAAAGTTAGAGTGTGCACAGAGATTTGACCCCGTGACTACCGCGTAAATATTGGCAGCCACGTCTGGTCCGTTTACCAACAGGCCACCACGCACGTACATAAAATAACAATTACATCAAAACAGTATCGCCACTATGCATGTTCATAAACTCGAACCAACTTTAAAAATACGACGAATTAAGGCGTGAATGTGTGTAACGAATTTTCAGATGTATAATATTAGTAAGAATGGAAGAAAGTAGCATGTGTTACTCTTGCAAAAAATAATTATCTGCTGTTGAAAGTTCCGTCATAATCGGTCCAGCCGTTCCGCAGATTACCCTGAACAAACAGGACTGACGCTACCATTCTTATAAAGATGTGTTTTCTAATAATCATATGTATCCGAATAAAACCTGTTATATTCAATTTACAGACAATTTGGGCTTTATTCATGAAATGTAGATGATAAATAATTTATAATATATCTAGCTCATTACGCTACGGTACTATTTTTTTTATAAAATAGGTCTAGCAAACGAGGAAACAGGTCTCCTGATGGTTACTGATTGTTGACCATGAACATCCACAACGCTGGATCATAGATGTGTTACCGCCTCAAGAAATTAGGTAGGGAGCGGGAAGGAAAAAGGATGGGAAGAGGAAGCGGGGATTGGGTATCCGGCAATCTCACTCACCGAACGATACGCGACGGCAAGCTGTCACTTCACTTCAATCTCCTGCGAGACAGTGGTACCGCCCCGGACAAGCCTGCCCATTCATGCTGTATCGTGATTGACAACAGCGTGGCTCTACCACTTTTTTGGCTGTATATACAAATACCATATGGTACATACTCGTATTTATGTACAAATACCTATGGTAAACACTTGAATCAATATAAAACTTTAGATAATGGGACCTACTTATGTCAATTAATAAAGTTACAATAAATTGTTGACATCAAGTAAATAATGTTTACTTAATGTTTTTTACTCTCGTTCCATATGTATCATTGAATGTGTTTTTATTAATAGGCCTGTTCATTAAGTTATGAAATAAGGGTAAGAGAGGGCAAGATGGAAGGGCTGGGCAAGACGGAAACTTTATAGTAAGTATACCTATTTCCCAAACCAAGCCACCAGTACTCGCGTCTCCAAGCACAGGGAGACCACAAGGCTCTTTTATATTTAAGAACAGAAAATCGGCCCTGCAAGAGACAACTTGCAACATGTGTAGGTGGTTCTTGTGTTTTTTTTTTTTGGTTGCGATGAATAGCGAGACGAGCATGCCATTCGCTTGATGGTAAGCGACACGACCGCTCATGGACAGTAGCAAAATCAAACAACACCATGAATTAAAATGCTATGTTTGGCATTCCACTACATTCCTAAACTTGAGACATAAGATGTTAGGTCTCATTATGTCCAGTATTTACTCTGGCTACAATGTCCTTCATTCTAGAACACAACACTGCATTTACATTGCTGTTTGGCGGGAGAAATAGAAATTGCGATGGTATCTACCCAGACGGCCTTTCACATAATAATGAAAGACCTACCACCAGTGTTTGCATCAAATTAATACGTTTGCAATGCTTTTTAATAGTCTATAAGTAATTTTACAATCTTAATTTTGTACATAGTACCTATCAGGGATACATTTTATGAATTTCTATTTAAAGACAAAAAATATAAAGGTTCTTATAAAATGATAAGGTTTTTATTACCAATCGGCGTATCCGAAGATGGAAAATTGAGTATGAGGACAAGATAGAATGGTTTGTTTGAGTATGTATCAGTTTTTGATGGTCAATAAATTCACAAGATGGAGCAAAAGAGATTCTTGGACTAGGGAAACGATTCAGACTGCAACAGTTTAAGTTAAATTTAAATCATTATGTGAAGCGTCAAAGAAATATGAAATTAATATCTTCTGAACTTTATACCGAAAATCCAAAAACCTTTTTTTTTAGTGTACAGATCTGACAAACGAGCATACAGGTCATCTGATGGTAAGTGATCACTGCCGCCCATGACCATCCACAACGCTTGGTTCATAGATGTGTTCCCGCCCCATAAACTCATTAGGGGAGCGGGAAAGAAAAAGGATGGCAAGAGGAACGGGGTTTTGGGCATCCGGCAATCTCAATCACTGAAAGAAACGCGACAGTAAAGTTGTCGCATCAGGTCGATTTTCTGGGAGACAGTGGTACCAGCTTGGACGAGACTGCCCATTCATGCTCAGTCATGACTGACAACAGCGTGGCTCCACCATAAACACCAACCTAAATATAATCCAGTCCGAGCTCAGTGGATTGGTATCAGTTTTAAGCATGTTAATTTGAGCAAATGAAATATTAAAGGCCCAGAAGATGCTCATTTATTATTTGTTCAGTGAAAAATATAGAAATACTCTAATATATTCAGATTTCTTTCCGAGTTTGTTTGATGAGTCCTTAAAAGTTGTATATTTATTATTTAGTGTTATGTACTTATTTTAAAAGGTTTCTTTCAAAACTGATTAAAATAAAATATTTTTAATTCGTTGTTTATGTATCTTTTGTATCATAAAACTTAAGTCTTCTATATTGCCCGCCCTTCCCCTACTTTCATTGTCAGTTAATAATTATTTTATTTCGTGATCCACTTTTTTGATTATAATATCAAAACCTTTTCAGCTGTCGCATCGTAATGATTTGTGCGTTCGTGTTTCCAATAACAATCTTTTACATTACACTGTTGTCTATCACTCCTAGATTTGTAGTACCGTGTACAGGAAACTTAGGATTCACTACAAATTTTCCATTAGGCCCCCAAGGCATACATGGTGATAGAATGCCACAAAGTAGAAACAAAAGTAGAAAAAGTAAAGGACAAAAAGAAATATGAACTATACGCGAAAGGGTCAACCTCTGGGGTATACAACTGATCTTTCAATGATTACTATAATTTATAAGCCGATTCATCCTACGGCTACTATATAGGTACATGAATAAAAAGGTGGTATAACTGGTAACACCGTCTAAGCGGGGACACAGATCACTCCGGTGAGCGGGGACCAAGTGGAAAACAATGTCAAACAAGGTTCATTAAATAGACCATAGCATGCGTATCAAAATTAAGCAAATTCTGGTTTAATTGTACTTTTATGGGTGTTGCAATATTTATATTTTACATTACATGATACATTAGTATTACAGTATTATTGCGTAAACCGAAACGGCGCGGTGCATAGTGTGACTTTGACAATTGTATCGTTATTGCCAATACTGAAAATAAATTTGTATATATCAATTTTATTTTTTTTTAATATAATTTATAAGCGAAATGTTATCGAGTTAATTACTATTTACTTAAAAAAACAACACATTTATTAAAACTAGTTTTCTTTAAGCTTAATAAAGATACCGTTAGCTCAGCTTTAATCCTAAAGTGGACGGGTAGACTGAAAAGCATGTAATTATTGGTACATGGCATCCCTGAATATTCCCGTAGTCGCGCAAACATGTTAGATTGTTTTTATTTTTGTTTTATCCAGAAATCCTTGAAAACAATGGTGTTGTAATATTTATTTGCGTATCATCGCGTTTTCTTTGTTTTTGTAAGTGTTGTGTAGTGTGAAAATGTCAACAAGTTCCGTGGACGAAATACCCGACCAATCTAAAGTGAGTTAATGTTTCATTATTGTGAGTTATCCTTTGTTAGTCCTTCTGATCTTTGCACCCGTGCTGCTATATTTTTTTTTACATAATTTCCAGTAAGTATATTACTACACAATATGCATATTCCCATATGTTTTAACAATTGCGTCATTGTAACTTTGTTTTTGCGTTCCTTTGTAAGGCCATAGACATCTTTATTGTTTGTGTTACAATTCGCTATGTATTTTACGCTTAAAATCATGTTCCTCATAATTGGATATAACTAGTTTTCGATTCACTACCTACTTCTAGTAAATTTATTTTTATCCTGTTGGGTTTTGTTTTAAAGCCTCTCTAATTCATATGTAATTAAAATTTTCTTATGCTACTTTACTCATTAGGGCAAAGTAAAATTTACTTCCTAATTAAGACAATTTTTTAGTTACATCTCTCTCTCTCTCTCTCTCTTTAGCCACAGGAAGTCCACTGCTGAACATAGGTCTCCCCCATAGATTGCCCCACATTCATTTAGTTAAATATTTCGAAATACACAATGCCAACATACAGCTGATACATAGATGATTGGCATCCAATAACAATCCAATAAGAATGTTAGGTACCTACTAAAAGAATGAATTTTGAAATCTAAATGAAAACAAAAAGTTAATAATGGCTAAAATATTTTGTTGCAATTTTTTTTTCATATGTAATGCATTACTTTCCTACAAATAATATTGGCATGCTCAAAGCATCATAAGAATTATGCAGTTAAGTGTTACTAATGGCAGAATGTAAGCAATTTTATTTGTTTAAGTAAAGGTATGGAATTAAATAAAGGTTTTTTTTATTTGTTGCATTCATTTATTACGCTCATGCATGTAATATGAATTCAATGCATCAATAGCTATCGTAAACATTTGCCGGCATGTGTTGGAAGATAAGGACTATCTATGTTTACATTATGTTTTGAAATGGTTCTGGTGTTGCCAGGTATCTGATTAGTGATATAATAATCGCTTATCACGCACTAATGTTAGTAATTTATTTACAATAAATATGGCTTAAAGCAACAGGGCATATAATTTTAACTAATAAAAAGACTACAACTTTTCTTATTTCAAATTAAGTATGTTAAAAGTATATTCTGTGAAATTGGTCTGATAAGAATTTTTCTAATCACGGCTTGTGCAACAATAGCTGATTAATACATTTTTCCTTATGAATCGGCAACTAGTGACACATCCCTATGTATTCATCATTGTTTTTTGACACAAACAATAAGTATAAGAATCTTTTTTTTTTCAACATGTTTCTATGAATGGTATTATTATAGTGAAGGATTTACTATAGTGAAGGTCATATTGTGTAACATCATGGTGAGACTATAATATACTACTTTTGTTTTTATATCATGTCACAAAAACGGTAATTGTTTAGTCTGCTTCTATGGTGTAGTATGCATCAATCCGTATTTTAAATGAGGGGTCGGGGGATCGATCTGCACTCTCAGTTGTAAACAATGAATATACTTATGTTTCAACTGTAATTGCAGCAGGTTTGCAAAAAGTTTAGTAGTTTCTGATAACCGCAACAAAATATGTTTTCCCAATGATATTTTAAAACTATGTGTGCACTATGCACATGTACAGTGTTTATTATTTTTGATACAATTTATAACTATTTATTAGGTATTCTTAATGAAATAAAAAAATGATCAAAGTATTACTTATATTGTGAATATTTAGTCTTTGTTACAATAGCGATATAAACATTTGACTTCTTTTTAGTGGTGTTTGATAAATACAAGATCAAGATGTATTTGGACCATTACCTTTTCGAAACAATGGAGCATAATGTACAAGCTACAAAATGTCAAGTTCTTACATTTGTTCCTCAAGTAAAAGATCAATAAAATTGTAATTACAATACACCTTATAATTTTAATTTCAGGATCTGTTCACTCAAGATGGAGTGCTTCTCAAAAACTGCATTGGGCGTCCAGTCACGGACCTCAACTCAATCGGAATGCTCTGCATTGTGCAGAACTCTGACGGCACAAAGTGTATTGAATGGAGACCAAACGACTTGATCACTATTGATTCAGACACACAGGATCAAGAATGGGCTGTGGTCAACACTGTTGGTATGAGGTTTCCTTTTATTATTCTGTTTTATTTATAAATAATTTGGATTTTTTAATAACAGTGATTCAAAGGAAAACTATACAGTATGTGTAGATATTTTTGGCTGTAAATAATAAAAATAAGTATGTATTTGTTTATCCGTCTATAATAAGACTGTGACATTATTAACCTTTGACACAATATGGTGGGTGGCCCATGTCCAGTAGTGACATCTATCTATATGTATCAAAATATGTTGAAGAATAAACAATAAATGCTACAATATGACATAGTATCTTTTTTGTCTGCAGTATATAATAAATATATATTATTGTAATTATCTATTTCAGTCTCATTCAATGAAATGATTCATATCAATTGTCATAATATATAGATAAGTATCTTTTGTTTATTGATAACTTTCTATTAGTCATGCTGTGTATATTAAATTATTTATATTTGAGTTTACTTATGCTTGTAGACACTTTTGTGTGTTCTATTTTTTTTAATTTTATTTTTAAAAGTTACATATTATATCTGTAGAGAGAGATAAAATATAATGTTGAATACCATAAGGTCTCTATGAAATAATATTTGAAATAAATATACATATACATAAACAGCACTTATGAAGTCAAGGCTGGCATGAACATTCGCTTTGGTGCAGGGATTGAACTCGCGGAGTCTCGTTTAACAGCCGGGGTCTAGCCGACTGCAACAGTCAAGTTTCAGTTTTAAATGCCTATTTATTATAGTGTTACTTTATTTTATCAGAGACTCCAACTTCCCAGTTATATGTCTTATCACATTAATCCGTAGCATTGTAGGAATTGTTTTTATAATTAGTGACTCAACATCTCAGAATGACTAAAGTTCTTTATTATTATTACATAACTGATGTTTTGTATTTGTTTTTCGATTTACGGTTATATTTTTGTTATCAACACCACAGATCGCAAATGAGGAAAACGATACTAAATGTAGATGTGTCAAATTAGCAGCCTTATCGCTACGGGCGATTTCTTCAACACAGCGTACATGGGAAGACGATTTTTTTGTTTGTTTTTACAAGTATTTTAGCTCGGCCAAGTGACTGCATTGTACCTGATGTTATGTTCAGGATCGGATAAAGAATCAACTAGCGACAGATGAGTTTTTCTTACCAGTTGATATATTTCTCCGATCCTATACGTTTTGAATCAATTCATCAATTTAAAACATTGGAATTTATGTCGTATTCCGACCAGATAAATTTGAATATCCTTTGGTAAAAAAATTAATCCTTATTCACGTCGTCCCGGTTTGCGCTGGCCCTTTTCCTACATCTACATGGCGTCGGCGCAATATGACTTTTCAGCCATGTTGCAGAATTATTTAGTTTGTCTTCTAACTAATCTACCGCCACATTCCTCCTTCTTCTTGTGTCGTTCTCCTCAATTCTGAGGGTCACGACCTCCTCTCACCAGCATCCGTCGTATATTACATGTAGATAAGAAGCTGAAAACATGTTTAGCAAAAAAAAAACCGAAGTTCTATGAAAATTGTTGTATTTGATCAGGTCGCCGTCAACGCACACTCAGCGGCAACCTTACTTCCGACTACGCGACACTAAGGGCTCGGATCATTAAAATACCTCTAGAAGAACTCAAAACTTTCAAAGTGACTCGGAATAATCAGCAGATGCAGTTTTCTACCAAGCAGGGAGTATGGCAAACCACATTCTACTTTCAACACGGCAACGCTGAGATATTCGTAGCATATCTCAAGAATCACGTCAAAACAGCCAAAACTAGGCATGATAGAAATACCTATGTGGTGGTGGAACCTAACGTGGAAAGCCAGGTCTTGAATAGGTCTTTTGCGGAGCTGGATATTTTTACTGAGAATACTACTGATGTGGTCTGGAATCTGGTGTCTAACTTCAAGCAGAGACCGTATGAGACCACTTTGGAGGCGTTTTCGAAGCTCACGGATATAGGTAATGTCTTTTCAGTTAATTTATCATTTTAAGTTAAAACTGTTCAACTGATGGTAAGCTGCACGGCATAAACATCAACAACAGTTGGGTCGTAGTTGTGTTGCCTACGTGTACCAAAATATTAAAAATACATTTTGATTGGGAGATGGCTAAAGTTTCATCATCAGCATCAGCCCGTTGCAGTCCACTGTTGGACATAGGCCTCTCCCAACTTTAATAAATACTTTATAATCTTATCATCTTACGCTATACATACAAAAATCGTTATAAAAATACCGGTTTTGCATTTTTTTTTTTGGCGAGAATATCATAATAAAGCGCAGAATTCGAACTAATTTGGTTCGGCGCCAAAACTCAGATTATTTCAACATGTCCTGCCGAATATTGCCGGTGATTGACCTTATTTTGAATTGGAGTCTTATTTTTAGCATCTATAGTTGAGATCTAGTTTCGTCCTAAAATTCTAAATTAAATTAATTTATATATTTTCGTAAGTAATAATTTTTCGCGACCCGTGTACCTTTTTATTATTATTATTTCTCTTTATTTTGTTGTTCATTATTTTTTATTATTATTATTAATTCCGTTTCATTGCATACTTGTCACTCGAACTACACTTAGTGAATCTTATTACATTCATACAGATATTCATTTTAAACATACCCATCAGTTACACATATTCATGAATCCAGAATAAAATACCAAGTGAAACTCAGCACCTTGACTTAAACAAATATTTGTTTCGGGCTGGGGATCGAGCCTCTTAATTTGGGTCCTTCCGCCGTAGTGTGAAGAAACATCTCAGCAGGCCGGCATAATTGTGTCGAATGGCATGGGACCGCCGTCTGAAGCCATTCGATACTCTGTCTGAACGGCATTTGCGCTTACCATCAGGTGCAGTGCAGTCATTATGCCGTGCCAGTGTAAAAAAAAAAAAATACTGCGCTGTCAAATTTTAATATTTTGAAGAAGTCTTAATATCTTATGTCGCTGGATTCAGGCTGCCTCCAACAGGTCACTGTGGAAATCATTGGGATAGGCCTATGTTCAGCAGTGGACTTCCTTTGGCTGATGGATTGATTGATTATGTTCTTAGATCTACACATCCTTATCCGCGGTGTATCTATCATCCGCTATTAACAATGTCTCATAACAACTACTTAATTTTGTAGTATATTACGGTAATGAAGGTCTGAACGGCAAGCGGGACGTGTCTGAGGAGGTGGCGGACTTGCTCACGAAGAGCATGAGCGCTATGGACGACGCCACTACCATCACCAAGACCGAGGAGTACGAGGTGGTCACCGTCAAGCCTACCTTGCCACCGCGCCCTTGTATACCCAGGTAGGCATGTTTTACTGATCAACAGGCTTAAAAGTTAAACAGCTTTAGAAAAATATTTATAATTAATAGTTTTCAATATAGGGAATTGTCTAGTTATATGAATTTAAATTTTTAAGCCAAAAAATCTTAGGTGATGATTTTGAGGGAAATAGGGACGGTAAATAGAAAGTTTAAAATGACAGCCATGATATTGGAATTTGACTATTATAGATAAGGATCATATCGGAGCACAGGAATCCTAAGATATTCATTCTGAGAATAAAATAATAAATAAAAAGTTCAAAATGGCCGCCACAATTTTCGAAACGTAATCATTTATGTAGAAGTGTTATATACCTCTTATTAAACTCTTTACGATCAATGTAAAGTATGTTGCAGAGGCACTCCGCTGTCCACTGAGAAATGGGACGCTCTGCAAGACAAGGACGGACGGATCACTGAGGTGGAGGGGGTCAAACAACTCATATTTAGAGGGGTAAGTACGTAATGTATGAGTAAAATCGCTATATTCGGACAGGATCAATTAAGGTGTCATTAAAATATATCAAATTGCACAATGGATCGATGATAGAGCCTTGGTAGGTATCTTTTAAAATAAAAAAATGACCGAAATTGACAAAAATCAAGTAATTCCTACCAGTTATAATTATGTTCGTAGAGAGTTGTTTATCGCATATTCGGTGATCGCTAACCAATACAATATTATGTTTATTGTAAATATCTTGCCACCAGAATAAATCCTCAGATATACAATAATCTCCATTAACCCCCAGGGAGTCGCACACACAATAAGACAGTCAGTCTGGAAGCACCTTCTAGACTACCACCCGTGGCACATGTCCCACTCAGAGATACGAGCTCACCAGAAGAAAAAAACAGAAGAATACTTCTCAATGAAATTGCAATGGAGATCCATGACCGAGGGGCAAGAGTCCAGATTCTCAGAGTACAGAGACAGGAAGAGTCTCGTGGAGAAGGATGTGAACAGGACGGACAGGACTCATCCGTTCTTCGCTGGGGATAACAATCCTAATCTCATAGTCCTGCAGGATATACTGATGACGTATGTGATGTACAACTTTGATCTGGGATATGTGCAAGGCATGAGCGATATACTGGCTCCATTACTGTTGCTGCTTGGCAATGAGGTGGACAGCTTTTGGTGTTTTGTCGGGTTTATGGAGAAAATTGTGAGTATTTTCGTTTTGTTCTATGATCTAAAAATAATGCTATTGCATTATGCATAGGCATTTTACAGGTTGATATTTATAATAGTAATTCTAACAGGAAACTTCAAAAGAGTAGGCTACAAGAGAATGAGATAAATATGGTTTTTGAAAAAGCGGCAGCAAAAAGAGACAAATATATTATTTATAAATAGGAGAAATGAGATATAAGTGTGTTCTATTCTTCGTCTCTTCTTTTTTTTTCATATAATTTACAAGACTTTGTTATCAATCGGATCAATAACTAAAAAGTTCGAAATGGCGACCAAATTTTTCAATTCTATTAATTTAAAATAAAAGAGGTTCCCCCAGATATGAAATTTTATTTTAAAATTTAGAACAATCGGACGAAAATCTATTAAATAATATATTACTTTATACTTTTCTATTATATGAACTTTTTTCAAGGAGCCTTTCGTGTCACTTTTTCGTTTCATAAAATGTCAAATCACAATGATTTTGTAGAAGTATTCAATTCAATAATAATAATCTGAGACTGCCATCTGAATTTAATATGTAGTTGTAATGTTTGTGTAGTTTTTTTTTCTACTGCACATAGCAGTTAAGAATATGTGAATAATGTACCAATGTGACTGGACTGTTCCAGGCGTCGAACTTCGACATGGACCAGGCGGGCATGAAGCACCAGCTGCTGCAGCTGCAGCAGTTGTTGATGTTCGCGAGCCCCGAGCTGGCGCAGCACCTGGCGCTCAAGGACTCCGGCAACATGTACTTCTGCTTCCGCTGGCTGCTCGTGTGGTTCAAGCGAGAGTTCTCGCACATCGATGTTATGAGGTAGGGTTCAATAGATAATATAAATTATTTAATTATATAGTTATGTCAGAATACTGGGGCATATTAAAAAATGAGAAAGACTGATCTACCAACACTTAAACTCGAAACATTTATTTATATCTTATTACGGGGGTCAAAACCGTGGCCTCCCGTTTCAGCCGACGTCTTAACTTCGTGCCCACGGAGATAGTCAAAGATGCAACACTAATGAAGTTTCATTTTTCAGAAAAGATATATTTTTTCTTAAATTATGGGGTAGTTATCCGTGTAAACATAAGGAAAAATATGGCTACGGTCAAATTATTTAGGCGGGATATGAGAGAGATTATGACCCCTTGGTTCTAATTTAATGTATTCATTTTTCTGCAGGTTATGGGAGGTGCTATGGACAGGGTTGCCATGCGCAAATTTCCACTTGTTGATCTGTGTTGCCATACTCGATGCCGAGAAAGACATTCTCATTAGTAAAGATTATGGTTTTACTGAAATACTGAAGGTGAGCATTTTTAAATACTTTTAGCGACCACCGATAAGCATATATGTGTTGCTGAACCTCATATACTGTTAAATTCGTTGGGAGAAATCTCAGTTTGCTTTACAATGTTTTGTTCGGTGTTAGTGAATGACAATTAATTTCAAATACGCATATAATTCCAAATATTCACAAAAATATGTGCCTCGATCTTGGGGGCTCCTAGGCGCTCCTAACTAAAATAGCCATTTAATTTCAACTTTTCAGCATGTAAACGACCTATCAATGAGTTTAGACGTAGACAAAATCCTGAGCACAGCGGAGGGCATATACCATCAGATAGTATCAGCGCCGCATTTAACGGATCAAATCCGGATAATTCTGGGCATGCAGCCGCTCAACATCAGCAACTCGACACACTCGGACGATGAAGAAGCGGGCTCGTCCCAGACTCAGACGAATGGTAATGAACCCAGACACTCTGGCCCGTTTGGACAGGACATGGACGAAGTTATGTATCAAATAGGATTAGACATGAATTTCTGAGGCACGCGGTGATTATACGGTTGTAGTGTAGTGTATGTTTCATTGTAGAGTGCACTTTAATTCATTTGAATGCTATGCCTCCTTTAAGATTTATGTATTTGTTTGAGGGTTTTCTTGATTTTGCTAAACAATTTAATTTATATTTAAAAATAATGACTATTTTTCTTAAATGTCTTGGGAAATCGTAAATTGGTTTCAAAAATGTTTTAAATACTCGCATTATGTACAGTCTTTTAAATAGAGGGCACGATTAAGTATATTAAACATATTGTACAAAATATATGATGTAAAAATTATCAGAAATAGCATCAAATATATGTAACGCACATCCCATGGTGTAACTAACTTGTTGATAATTTTCGGAAACATCTTTTTTATGACAAAGATGCGCACATTTTTGACACTTGACGTTTCATTATGACACTGAATGTCAAAAGTATCAATTGCTTGGAACAGTAGTAGCCATCTGAATGAGTAGATATTTTAATGTTGAATAGTATAGCTTTTTGTATATTTAGCTATGTATATAATTTCGTCAGCTTGAAAAATAGATTTGGTATACGGAACATCAACAAATCTTCACTGACACATAATCATAGACAATTAATTATATTATGTAGATTGTAATCTATAATCTATCGTTCATAGATTATACTGTTGTATGAAAATAGGAGCGAGGTGGTTCAATAGTGAAAAATATTTTTTATAATTACTGATATTTCAATTTTTTGTAGGTTTGGATAAAGCTATGTATAAAAGTAATTTACTTAAGAGTATGTAGTCATATAAGCATGCTTATAATTGTATAAAATATTACATTTTGCACATTTTCTATCACATTTTTATGCATGTGTGATTTGTGACTAAATTTGAATTGTCTAAAAATAAATTAGTGTGGCTTTTATTAACTTGTTGCAATTAACATATTTCAAGTAAATAATACTTGTTTCTCTGGATCCTTTGCTTGTAAGCTGTATTCTTTTTCTAGAGTAAAATATAATATAATTAAATATTTTCTTATGATATTGGTTGTCATAATTTGTTTTGTAACTACTATAAGTAATGTAAAAGATTACTATTGTTGATTATTGCAGAAATTTTCAAAATTACCTGCCATCCCTGTCACAAAATACCATATAATTTTAGTGAAATATTCTAAAGTAAATGTCACAAAATCTATAATACTCTGTTAGCTCTATGTTTCATATAAAATAGTATTAAATTAACAATTTTTCCATTTCAGGATACACTCGAATATAATGGATTACAAATAACAATAGTAAGGAAAACTGTTTGGGCTCTGCTCGCCTAACATTATAGATATATATCAATATAATATTTGTGGGATCGATTTTGAAGACAAGTTAACACTTCCAGATTGTATCTGGCTTGGAAGAAAATTTGTCGAATGTGTGTAAGAAGTTGATAAATGTATTTTTTGTCTATGGTAAATGCTTAGTCTGTTTTATATTATTAAATCAGTACATTTTAAACTTAATACATTAATATTTCTATGTAGGTACCAAGTGTTTAATTGCAAATTTTAATTTTGTTTTTGCAAAAAATCTGAATAAAAGTTATTTTAAATAAAAATACTTTTGCTTACTAAATTAATGTAATTATGTAAATTGTTATGAGTTGTTATGTAAATAACGGCTAGTGTAATTAAAACTATTGGCTGTGAACAAAAAGTGCGTACAATAATGTTCATAATATGTAGGTATGTCTTCTCAATCGGTTCCAGTAATCAATGGCTGTCTTTGGCTGAAAAGTGATATTTTTTATATTTTTATAATATAAACATTGTACATTACCCCAACGATATTAACGTTTATTGGCTCCTATTTGGATGTTAAAATGTTGATTTTTTGCACTCTATAATATGTTATTTATTATCTTCACAGTTTTTATAATCAATTATTTTAATTAATACATTTAAAAAACTGAGAATTATTTAGATTATGTTTTGATACTGACTTCATTCATTTTGCATAGTTTCAGCAGAAATATAATATTGCAATATTTACTAGTTTTTTAAACAGTCTTTGGTGAATATTTTTTTTTAACTTGTCAAGATATGGTGTGAAAAAGATTTGTCGAAATTTTATGAAATTTTCCTTTATGTATATCGCCATTTTTTTTTGTATTAACTATAGAGCAATTTAATTATGGGCATTTCATTCTCAATAATTCACATTGTTCTTTGAATGGAGTTATTAGTCTAGAATTAGTTATCTTTTAACATGCTGTATGAAATGTGTTGGTGGTGCTTAAGAGAATAAATAAAACGAATAGGAGTCAATATTTTTCCTTTATTAATGCTTTATTTTGTACTATGTCAATTATTATTGTAAAGTTGATAATGGTTTGAAGGCGCCAAATTAAAAAATAAACATTGACTTGATATGTTGACATAAAATTTTCATTGATATAGAACAAATTGATGTGAATTTATTCAGTCACATGTCCAAAATTATGAGGACATTGTTTTCTCTTCGTAAAATGTGAAATAAATCGATAATAACTACCGAAATATCCTGCTCGCAGGACCAAAAAGGTGCGACTTTGGTCTGTGGTATAATTGGTGCCTTCAAATCAAATGGGTTGATTAAAAAAACACTTGCAGCTATTCCTGTTAGTGCTTGTTTAGTGTAAAGACATTTATTTTGTTGTAAAACAATTCGTTACTTTAATACTGTACCACCTGCTATTGGTTATTGTCAATGCATAGTTTTCTAATAAGTTAATTTTATTAAAGTTTCTGTATGTAGATTGTTTATTTTATTTCCCTAAAATTAAATCAGTCAATAACTTTCCTACTTTAGAGCCTGGGTCTTTACAATAGACATTATTATTGTACCAAGCTGGTAATTTTTTTTAAATAAATCGAATTTTTCGTAAAATAATATGAATTTGTAGCCCTTCTGGCATGTCTTGGTATGATATAGATTTAATTTTAAATAAAAATAAATTATAAGATACTTGGTCATCCTCCTTTTTCCAGCCTTCAATTTATGAACATTAAACTCTCTAGCATTCGAAATTAAAATTATCTAAATATACTAAAACTGTCAGTAAATGTGTAAGCAGAGTTGCAAGATACACATACATCTACATCCCATGGCTTCCTGCAACATTTATTTTATTTTGTTGGTCTGCTTTTGCCAAAACAGGACCTCTCAGGAACTTCAAAGTCAGCCCAAAGTTCTCATACGTAAATATAACGAAAATATAATAGAGATCATTATAAGTTCAATGCAATACAGTAATCTGAGAATGTGATCTCAGATGTATGTTTAAACCATATCTAGTTTGATACGATTTGTCACACAAATGACAATGAAAGTCTTTCACTCCAGTATGTGTCAGTGAATGCCTTTGCAATTCCGATTTTGAGAAGAATCTCTTACCACAGTTGTCACATCGGTATTTCTTCTCTTTCAAATGATTCTTACGTATATGTGAACTTCTTGAACTAGAAGATATAAATGTTGCATTACAAACTTCACATTTGTAATTCCTTGTCCTTTTGTGATTCCATAGTATATGTGAATGAAGACTACCGGGTACCTTGAATTTCTTTGGACAATATTTACAGCTATAAGGACGATCATTACCATGCGTCAATATGTGTATCCTCATATACCCAGGTGGGTATGACTTTCCACACTGATCACATTGAAGTAAAACTCTTTCAGCCTTATTTTTCTCTCTTGTCATATTTGGCTGGCATAAATGAGTATTAATTTCATGTTCACTGTAAAATCCTTCCCAGCAATTTTCACATAGATAAGGTTTAATGTGTAATTTTCTGTGTAAAACTAAGGAACGGAAGTCATCAAACTTCTCACTGCAATAGTCACAATCTCTACCAATTTCTGACTTAACAGGATGGTTGTTCATGCAATGTTCATTCAAAGATTTGACTGAGGAAAACTCAGCTTTGCATTCAACACAAAAAATTGATTTTATTGAGTCATATGTGCTTAAGCATTTCCTGGTAATTTTTCTTTTTGTAT
This sequence comes from Theretra japonica, assembly GCA_033459515.1. NCBI lineage: Eukaryota > Metazoa > Arthropoda > Insecta > Lepidoptera > Sphingidae > Theretra > Theretra japonica. Next base: position 2,399,305 of record CM065938.1, on the reverse strand, counting down.
AAGGTTTAATCTGTTTATGATCTTCTGAGTCCATGTGACAATCGTAAGTATCGCTAGTTGAATCTAGTTGATGTAAATTTTGAGTCAGGGTTTTCATACTGGCTCCTATTAGAATCTTAAAGGAATATGTAATTGTGAGTTGGTGCACACAGTTGATGCAGATGTTTTCTGGTAAGCTTGGATCTTCTTTGACCTGGAAAATTTGAATTTGTGTTACTTGTAAAATACATTTTAACATATAAAATAGCAGGATTTGTGTCTATTTATTTATCCTCTGAGAAATCAAATACATTAGATTTTCGGCTTTCCTTTTCTTCAACTTGGTCCCTCATTGATGAGGATAGTGGTTTTAACAGGAATATACTAACATGGCAGGGGCAACATAGAAATTGTGAAATAATATATAATTATTTTATATTCCTGCGGCAAAATTATCAAATTATTAGGAATTATCATATAAATTAATAGTACTAAGTAAAATATTTTGGTAGAAATATAGAACCATTATCAAATATGCGACAATATTGAAAAAATATATTTTGTCGGTTTTAAATGTAACTATTTTACCTGATAATTATAAAAATTCGTTAATATATCTGTTAATTTAACATCTCTTCCTCCGATTAGTATCGTCGAGTCTATGTGCCTCATTTGTTTACCGCTAGATAAACACGTCCGACAATTATTTTTGTAATTCATTATCACGGGTAACGTGCAATATGATGTATACTGTAATTCAATTCAATGTAATTATTTTAATGGCCCTGTCGCTAATGCGACAACTTATTTAATGTAAAAACATTAAAATCACAGATTATAATCGATTCTATAGTTTTGACGTTTGAGGATTGATGATTTTTTCCTTATTCTCCCTTTAAATGGGAAGGCAAAGACTCCTAAAATGTACAGCCTCATAATTTATATTAGAGTCCAACGATTAAGTTAAAATACGCCGTAGCCAAGTCTTCGTAATAAGTATATCATTTTATATTTTTTGTTTAAAGGTCAAACCCAAGTCTTCATCATTGTACAATATATTGTCATTATTTGGTCCATTTAAGTTTTCCGACAGAAATCCGAATAAATTTAAAATTAGTTGCTTTAAGTATCTTTCGTGTCCATTTTCGTTTTATAGATCAATACTGTGATGGATATTTATTCATAAATTGGATTGTATGTCCCAGGTTTCTTCAACAACTTTTCAATAGAGCGCGGGACGATTCCTGTTTTACCATTTATACATACATTAATAAGTAATATTCTTGTCAAATCAAATGTAGCACATTCAAATAAAATGTGGTTTAGAATTTCATCAACATTTTGATTACAAATTGTACATATGGGGGATGAGATAAAGCGCATTCGATTAAGTGGGCCTTGAAATGATCATGTCTAAGTCAAATCTAATCATCAAATCTAAGTCTGTTCATTATTGTGTCCTATTTTGGACTTACAGAACTAAGGTGGTTCTACCACTTTCATATTTATTGCATAATATGTGCCTTTGCTATTTATAGTATTCATCCAATATTCCTTCCATTCCTCTTTCTTTCTTTCTTTTCTTTCTTGTGAAAAACCTAAATGGACTAAATAATGACAATATAATGACGAAGACTTGGGTTTGACCTTTAAAGAATATTGTATAAAATGATATATTTATTGCGAATACTTGGCTACGGACTATTTTTACCTAATCACTGGACTTTACTATAAATGATGAGGCTGGACGAGCGATAACCCTTTGCCTTCCCATTAAAAGGGAGAATAAGAAAAAGAATTACTGCTGTCAAATTATGACAATTTGTATGGCCTTAACATCACAATGTTTTCCCAACCACCCGAAAATATAGAACCTACAAAAACCATTCAAAACAACCGGCGCCGTAAGAGAAAAAGAAAAATATCTAAAAAGAATAAACGAGTTCCGAAGAAGGACAACACCAAGCGTAATAATTCCTTCAATATCACCATGTCGTCGTGGGCTGAGAATTTTACAACGGCTGCAACTTGGCAACTGAAGCATCAGGTGGCTTATTGGAAATCAAAAGCGACGATGCTGGCGTATGAAAATCAGATATTACACGATATAATACGGAAAAATTATTTGAAATCTGGTTCAAAATGTCCTGAAGACTTACAAGATGATTCTATTAGTGAATCGAGTGAAAAATACTCTCAGGAATCACAAAAAGACTCAGACAGTGAAGACGAAGAGCAACACGATAATTTTGAAGTCAGTGAAGAGTTTATACAGTTTTTAAAAGATAATGCTAAGTACAAGGAAGATGCAAGGCGCGAAAGGGAACAATTAAAAGCCAAGGCAAATGAACAACCAATGGAATTATGTGAACAGGACACGGAAAGTGAATTTAGTGAAGAAAAGTTAAAAGAAATGTATGGAAAGGACTGGCAAAGCATATTAGCATTAGAAATGTCTCTTAAATGTGATTTTATGAGTGAATGTGACCGAGCTAAGCCTATGTATTGGCCTAATATACCTTTTAATTTCAATTAAATTTATGTAATTTTAGGTAACACAATATATTAGATATTATAATAAATTACATTACATTATAATTTACTGTATTGAATTATTTAAAAAATCTCATTTATTTCAATTTTTTAAGTAGGTACTCAATTGTGGGTTGTAAATGTAATAAACTTTATGCATGTTATATTGATGGTACTAATTCTTGAAGTTCATCTGTAGCATCAATTTAAAGTAATTCAAAATATACAGTGTATCAAAATTTATGACATATGATTAACTAACAGCATTATAAATACATTCTTCTATTAATTTTATTGGGGCAGAGTGGTTAAATGTTGACTAAAAACATTCATTCATTTAAACATGGCAATTACTGAGTCATCATTTATGGAATTACTCTTCAGCAACCAAAAGCCTATAGGATATTTAAGTTTCTGCAGGTCTGTAATATGAAAATATAATTCACTCTAAATAGTAACACTACTCTTTGTTTCTTTAGCAATTTGTCACATTTTTATAGTGTTCTTATGTGTTACATACATACATTACTTCAATTTGTTATTATAAAAGGACGAATGAAAATGCAAGGGTGTATAGGAACCAAGCAGGTAAGGTTTGTTGGCCTTTCAAATGTATAGTGTTGACATGGTTAAAACTAAAACTACTTCATGCAAATGAGCCTGAGTAGTCATGTTGGAAATTTACAACATTGTTTTTCTGGAATTTGGAAAAAAAACTCATGTCTGAGTTCACATATATGATTAATTTTATCATATTTCATAGATGAACATTACCTACCAATACTATTCTGATTCTCTCATGTTCTTTTTCACTGAGTTTTACCTGGTATCATTGCAATTTACCTGTTAAAACATATAATGAAGGAACATAAACAATTTTAAAGCTAATTATTTTGTCTTATTTTATTCAATACTTGCTGTAGCTGTATCATATATGTCCTACTGTAGGGTACGAGACTCCTCTACAATCTAGAACATGATTAACAGTGGTTAGGCCATATAATCCACCATGCAGGCCTAGTGTGGGTTGACGGACTTACATATATATATATTTTTTTTAAATCGCTACGGTATGCAGGTTTCTACACGATGTTTTCCCTCACCATTATAGTGCTTGGTCATTGACTATCAACACACATGATTCCGAAAAGTTAGAGGTGTAGTATAGATAGAGAGATAGATACTAGATAGAGTAGGTATTTAATAGGAGCCAATTTGTTATAATTAATTTCGCATTGTTTCAATGTTAAATGTAATGTTTTTGTACCTAAACTTATTTAGATTTTGAGTGACTAGGTAATGGCTTAGTTGTTCATGGTCCGGTCTGCCGAAATGAGAGTTACGCATTGTTAAGCACAGATGTTTGATTTTTGATCACATAGGAGTAATTTGTGACAGAATATAAATATGGATTGGAAAGTATGTATCACATATCACTTTAATAATATAGGAAAATATCGAGACAAATTCTACAAGCTGCAAGCCTAATAAATTCTTTTCGATTTTATATGGGACTTGTTGGAAGCAGTCTATATGTGGTAGAGCCTCGCTGTTGTCAGTCATGACTCAGCATGAATGCGTAGGCTCGTCCGGGGTGGTACCACTGTCTCATGAAAATTACGTAAAGTCACAGCTTTGCTGTCGCGTTTCGTTCGGTGAGTAAAATTGCCGTATGCCCAATACCCCTTTCCTCTTCCCTTTTTCCTTACCGTTCTCCGCCTGATTTTAAGGACCGGCAACTATGAACCAAGCGTCATGGATGGCAGTGATCACTTGCCATCAGTTGACCTGTTTGCTCGTTTGCCGAAAGTATGCAAAAAAAAGGCTTGATCTAGCGCATAGAGTATAGTAATACATTGGGTAATCCTGGCTTAAATTTACTTAGGTAGGTATTGCGAAATTGCTCATGAAAGAAACAAGTACACTAAAACTTATTTTAATATACGATTGCTACTGCGTGCATAATATGACGCCTTGACATTAATATAAAACAATACCCAGTACCTGCACAGCCGTAGGTCTGAGATTGCTTACCTATTTACGGACAAATTTTACATAATTTGATTGACCTTATGAGTTAACTATACAACAGTATCCACATTATTCCACGATCTTGCATGAAGATTACCTACGTATAACATGAATAAAAAAATAATTATTTTAATTTGCTGATATTTCTTAGAGCAGGTAATTCTTCGGAATTATTGTGGTAGTCGTGATGCGTCATTTTCACGCTTACCGCTTCAATTCGTGTAATATAATTTTAAAAATACTTAAATAGATATCTACCCAGTCTTTAGTGCGTTTATGTTAATATCCGGAAGTCTCTAAAGTGCATAATTATGGAGTGCAACTTCGGGTTAAAATCTTGAGTACCCTTATCTCCAGTAGCCGGGAATCCAAAGCTTTTCCGTCATAAAAGTGTTAATACAGAATTTCCTAGTGTGGTAGCTTTTGACACAAGCTTCAATTAATGTGGTGAGAGGTCCATGATAACTATATAGTGGTATGTATCTACTATGATTTTAGATTTATACGTGTAGGTACGGCCTTATTCATAGACAGTTTTAAAACTTATTTTAGTTACCGAATGTTTTGTATTCTCCGCTCAAATTGAATTCAAAAGTCGTTAAAGGGACAAAACATTCATTAACTAAAATAGATTTTAAATATGTCTATGAATTAGGCCGGTATTGTATTATACGAGTACAAGAACCAAATAGGTATATGTACAATTATTAATCTATATAAGAATAGTTTAATTATGCATTAGTCCTGGTTCAATTACATAGTAGGAAAATATGTAAAATGCGATTTGTGTCCTGTGATACGCCCATGCTAATACCCTACGCAAAGAAATATCGATTACAAATAGGTATCAGAAATGGTGTAATTAGTAATTACATATGAATATATTGAGATACAACGTGTAAGGTTTTTTCGTGTACATATTTCTATGCAAAGGAAAAAGGCACTGCCGCAGCTATGGCTGCGTGATCCATTAGCTGCATGTCCAATAGCAGATGTCTATGTTTTGCCAATAAATAATGCCGGTCTCCTTGAAATGGAATGGACACTATGTTCCTGGTGCCCGGAATTCTTGAGGAACTATGTATTGTATTAGCCCATATTCGTCCCACTGCAGGGCACGGACCTCCTCTACAATCGAGAGAACGATTGAGAGTGGTTAGGACATATAGTCCACCGCACTTACCTAGTGCGGGTTGGCGGACTTTTACAGGGCATTATAGGTTCTTTAAAATTGACCGCTATGTGTTGCGTAAAAATGCATTGTGACTGTGCTATCTGTTTAAGTTATATACTTAGTTCGTTTATAGATGGACTAGTGATAGTGCTAACGTAAAGTATTTTCTGAAAATGAATTAAATTAAATTCAGAAATTATTTTATCCATTGTGACATTAAATGTGACTGCTTCGATGGCGTAGTTGTACTACGGTAAGATTACAAAGCTTAGGTCTAGGGTTGGTATCACGTGTTGGGCAAAGTGGTATTGGATTTTTATATTTATTTTCAACCCGGAGTTAGGAATTTGTGTATTGTATGTTGATATGCTCGCCTCCTATCACATCAAGGGACGGATCAAATAGGTGAAACGTGGGTGTCCTGGTTGCACCTCTGCCTAACCCTTCTGAGAAAAAGGCGTGATGTTTATGTATGTATGACACTAAATATATAATTTCCAGTATTTATTATATATTAGTCTATGATATATAACACAGTGAGCTACGACTCTCAATAAGAAATAGTTGGACGATGCCTATGCTGCAACCGCGTGACACAAAGCGGCCTTTGGCAGGTTTTATACCTGTTGTATACTTGGCTGCTATTTAGGCATACAAGAATATCCTATCATCAGGTTGTATATACTAAGTTCCGTCATTAGCTTTAAGCTTAATGCAGGTCAAGTCTGCCGCCCACTTATATTTCTATAAAAGGAGGCCGTCGAGTCAACAATACAAATGGATAAGACGGGCAAAAAGTGCTGTCAAAGATTTAGGTTTCTAGAAATTTCACTAGATGGCGTTGACCAGCCGATTCTTTATTCAATAACTTTATATCAAATACTGAGCACGCCGGGAACCAAATTATAAAGCCGTGTTAATATAATGCTAGATCAAATATTTTTTTTAAAGGTTTCTGCTGGATAGTCAAATATATTGTGTATGAATATTGTATCTATCCTATAAAATGTGGAAAAGGACAAGATATAGATAGGTATCTGTTGTTTTCAAATGACTTTTTTGTGTATTGGTTCTCGGTTTACAGTTAGCTTCTTAATTGCGCCACGGAGCTATCATAAGCAATTATAGGTACCTATATTTACTCGTGCCTAGGCGTGGTATAATTATTTTCACATTTATACTTTGACTAGATTTTTTTTATTCTTCATATACAAAGTATACAAGGCGGACTTAATGCCAGTAGCATTATCTCCAAGTCGACCTGAATTATTTATATCCAGCATGGCGATAGACTCGTCATTTGTCACATCTTGGGACGGAAACAAGTTTGCAGAAAAGTGAATATCATTAATGACATTTTTGCCTACAACTTTATGGATATTTAACACTATTGTATAAAAATATTATTTTCCTTCCCCAGGCAACAAGGATTTTCACAGCGACCCTTGTATTAACTTCATATAACAATCATATTTTTTCAAAATGATTTCTGTTTTACACATTCCTTATATATTCTCCCAAGGTGTTGCCTCACGTAGCCGGTATATTTATCCTATTGTAAAAAACACAGATTTATTTAAAACCCTTGCCAATACAACAGCATCACTGGTTCTCGGCTGCAGATAACGCCAGCCTTATCTCCAATTACTGTGTCCGATAGCCGAGCCGGCACAAGCGCCGAGAAATCGTGTGTTTGCTTTGTATGTTCACGTGTCCCGTGTTATTGAACGAATATTTATAAGGAATAGTTCGAGGTATACCGACTTTCTAGGCCATTGGTTTGTTTGGTTCATTTGCGTCGAAACTGGATTTGTAATTTGTAAAATAAGTTGGGCTTAGGAGAGTAGACGGTTATTGTGAGATCATCAAAGAATTTATAGATGTTTTATTAAGTATTTTATGAAAAATTGGGAAATTGGTAGAAAGTCTGCCAAATCGTATAACAGCAGTACTGGGAGCTCGCGGAGGTAACACTAAGTGATGAAATGCGTGAAAACCGCACATATGTAACATTTACGGAAATACTTTTTGTTATGCCATTAACCTGATGGTAATTGATACAATCGATTATGGACAGTAGCAAAATCAAACACCATGAATTACAAAGCAATGCTTAGCATTCCTCTGCGCTCGTCATCCTGAGACATAAGATGTTAAGTCTCACGGCACGCTCTAAGGGCACGCGATCTCAACCTCGCCTGTCTTATGTTGTTATGTCCCTCTTTGCTTTGTAAGTTATACTTCAACAAAAACATACAAAGAGAATGGTTGCATCTTCTTTCTTCACACAAAATAACAATAAGGCGAATATTATTTTTAAACATGCTTATATTTTATTTAAAATTATTTAAAACGTGATGTCCAGTAGTTACTCTGGCTGTAATGTCTTTAAACACAACAATGCGTTAACACTGCTGTTTGGCTGGAGAAATAGACACTGCGGTGGTAATTACCCAGGCGGCCTCTCACATATGAGAGACCTACTACCAGTACAACAGCATAGGTCTACTTTGCCTTAATATTTAGGTATAGACATACCACGGGAATTGTTAATATCCCTGTCAAGATATCAGGTCTCTATTTTGAATGGGATGAGGTCATTCCAGAATGCATTTATGTTCACATTATTATTGGCCTAATAAATAATCTTCCTGAGGTAGTGTTCAGTCATACAAAGTTTATTCGAAGATTAGCTAACGATACTTCGACAATATTTTTTCTGTGAAAATCATAAGAACATGAATTTAGGAAAGTCTAGCGTTTAGTCAAAAGTATTGGCATCACTCATACCAAAATCATATGCATTGTAGGTATTTAATATTTGTTTATTTTATTTATTTATGTACATTCAATAGTCACATACATAATCCTGATCCCACACTAAGATCGAGTCTTAGAGACTTTTCGATCTCACAGACACCCAGACCCTAAACAAATACTTGTGGTTCACACAAACATTTGTCTTGGTGCGGGGCTAGAACCCGCGGCCGCACGTTGCACAGCCGGCGTTTAACCAACTGTGCCACGAAGGCTGTCCAAACACCAATGAGAAAAGACTTTTTTGTACCACAACATATTATATTTTAGTCTTTGTATCAACCCATATACGTCCCACTACAGGGCACGCGTCTCATCTACAGTCGAGAGAACGATTGAGATGGGTTAGGCCGTATAGTCCACCACGCTGGGCTAGTGCAGGTTTGCGGACATTTTACATGCCATATATTTTTTTCTGAATCTACGATGTGCAGGATCCTTCAATATGTTTTCCTTCACCGGCATAGTGCGTAGTGATTACTACTACTTACTCTCAATACACACATAACTCTGAAAAGTCAGAGGTGTGCCTTGAGATTTAAACCCGCGACCACCGTAAACACATTAGCCGCGTCTGGTCCGTTACCACACGACATATATTACGTAATTTGAAGACAGCCCCGTTGTGAAATGTTTTCTAGATACACGTTACATAATGTTGGATAATATATCTCTCTATCACTCTTCAGACACAGGAAACCCAATGGTGAACATAGACCTCTTTTTCGTACCGCCAATGAGAGTCAGCGCTTGCAATGTGGACAGCGGATAACCTAGTGGTAGCAGGAAGTTGCTGGATGGTTGCCGCTTTCGACTGGTTGCCACGGTTAAAAAAAAGATAAGTAAACTAACGCCTCTTTCCTAGACGGGGCAGGTAGAGGCGCAACAAGGACACTCACGTTTCCCCCTATATTTTTCGTCACACGATGCATAGGGGGCGAGTCCATCGCCATATCGCTCCCAAATTCTTGAGTCCGAGCTGATAATGAATAGAAAAATTCAATATCCTTTTGCGCGACTCGGGATTGGAACTCGAGACCTCAGCTTGGCAATCATACTGTAGCCACCGAGGCAGTCCTTTATTTTTTTTTTGAAAATATTATGTAATATGTTCATGTGTATATCGGACATGTTTTATCTCGTTTTAAAGCCAGCTCACCCACTGCGCCTACTGCAGCGTGTTTATCCGCCATAATTCCAGCTGTGGTAAAGACGGAAAATATCGTCATATTCCCGTCGCGTCCAGGACGACTTTTTGCGATGATATCATGAAGCCGTAACGGAGTAAGTAACAAATCATAATGTGACTCGCTGTCTTGCTTAGATAAGTTAATCACAAAAAATACACATAAATAATACATCAGCTCATTTGTCTAGGCCGGTAAAGGCTATAAGATACTAGGTTCGGTGCTTGGGTAATTAATCTTTGGGTTTTTAAGTTCTAGAGAAACCTATGGTTTTCTTGAATATTATTTTATTATTAGATATAGCGACTATCATATACAAGATGCGGGAAAATAAGATACAAACAAATACCTATAATAAAATAAAATACAGTCAGACAAACAGACAGCCTCCATGGCGCAGTTGTTAGACGTAGGCTTTGAAAAGAGAGGCCGTGGGTTCGATCCCCGCACCGAGACAAATATTTGTGTGATAGGTTTGGGTATTTGTGAGACACAAGACACAAGACTCGATCTAGTGCCGGGTCAGGAGTATGTAGGTGACTGTTGGGTGTAATTATTTATTTATCTATCCGTTTTTGAAGGATTTCTGTTGTATTCGGTGCAATTTAGATTTCAGAACAAAACGTTAATTCAAAAGTATCGTACATATTATATCTTAACATTTAACCTGTTCGTTTCCTAGATTCTAGATTAGTACTAAAGACTTCAAGAAGTCGCTGGATGCAGGTTGCTGTGAACAAGTTACTGTGGAAATCCTTGCAGATTGTGTTTACCCCTGGAATTCCTGTGTTTGAAGTATCCGCTGATGATGTATGACGTTCAACCCCGTCGTACCTCCGTCGTTTTATTCGGTAAGTGAATTTGCTAGAGGTTTCTTGAGCCTCTTGTATTCTGTGAATTTTCCAGTATTGTGACAATGTTATTGCGGTGACTCGTTTGCTCGTTTATCAGATGATCGTATATATGTGTGTAAAATATATATATCAAATTGTACTATATTTGTAGCAGCCCTGATAGTGACCGTATATGATGGACAAAAACACATCCTACCCAAAATATACATATTTAATTTACAGTAAAGAAAACAAAGTGTCAATTATTACAGTTAAATGACATATCCATAATGACTTATCGATGACATCCTATACAAGGGTCAGGTGAAAAGTACCCAGAACCGAGAATGCAGAGGTCGATGAACGTGGATGAAGCAAAATTAATAAATTTGGATCGAGCAAAGTGGCGATTCACGGTCACTGCCTATCCCTATAGGATAGACCCCTACGGGTGTCGTTGTAAACAAGAAAAGTAAAATGTAACTCTCTTGGAGATTCTGATACCCACGACACAAGATTATTAATTTATTTTTATTATTTATTGATTATTCTTTAAGGAATCAAAATAAAAAATGAGACGGGTATGAAGCTGGGAATTCACGAATTTATTCCGGCCACTATATTGTGGAGGTTTTTAATAATTAATAAAAATAGAATAACATTTTAACGCTCATACATTCTGCAGCACACGTACACGATTTAGCCAAGATAATGATACAAAATATCGCATTCTATAAAAGAAGTTTCAGGAAAATTATTGTTTTAAACTACGGTTCCCCTTGAACAGTAGATACACACATCGACTATGTGCAAATGCTCAGATCTATAACAAATATAAGTAGGCCATGAACATATTTATCCGCACAAAAATCGAAGCCGCATAATTTATTTTGAATTCGACCGCCAAATATTATTATCGACAGCCTCCGTGGTGCAGTTGGTTGAACGCCGGCTGTGAAACGCGAGGCCGTGGGTTCGATCCCCGCACCGAGACAAATGTTGTGTGAACCACAAGTATTTGTTTCGAGTCTGGTTGTTAGAGAGACCGAAAAGTCTCTCGTAGTTCCTGATCCACGACACGAGACTCAATCTTAGTGTGGGACGGGACTATGTATGTGACTGTTGGGTGTATTTCTTTATTTATTTCAAAGTGCTTTCTTAAGGCTTTATAATAAAAATATATAAGTTAAATACATTCATTAGGAACATAATATACAACCCTCACTGCACGTTATGGTACTAATCTTGTAATATGGGGATTTAAAACTACGAGAGACATTTTGGTCACGCAACACCCACATCGAAAAACAAATGTTTGAGAACTCTAATATAATCTTTTTCCAATATTGATTAAGGTTAGATCTTACTTCAAGATATATTAGTACCGCAGTCACTTTTCATTCAGCTACTAGTTCTCATTTGTTCGATTCGACTATCAACGAATAATTTTAATACCAATTAATTGAGGCAATTATTAAATAATATAAACATATAAAGCGACTTCGTAAAATATCAGAATAGAAGCAACGAAACGATTATTAACTGCACTTAACTGGTTGAAGTTTGTCGTTCATACAAAAGACATCAACGCGCCATTATTCTTGTTTAAGGAACGTGTTACTTTAGAATGGGCTTTTTCATCTCATTTCGTACAATTACATGCTGTTATTGCGTCTTTATTTTAATAATAGTAACTATTAGGTGTTTTGCGATGCAATTACCGTTATAGTAACATGACATTATTAAAATTATGTTCTTTCATTAAAATGATATAAATAGTTGTACGTTAAGACCAAGTTCAATAAAAAAGTGTTATTTTTGTATACAGGTTACATATTTTTGTTAAGGTTCTAAATCTAAACGAAGTAAGGCATACTAATACAAAACTTCTCATAATATTGAAACGTATTTACACTTTATAATTATTAAAACACAGTTATCCTTTTTGCATGATGATCTTATTTCTAGACAAGCACTGTATAATAACTGCTCATATAAATTGTTTAATTCAATGTAAATATAAAACGTTCTGTTTTTTCGCTCTACTACACAAACTTGTATTATAACATAATAGTTTTAAAACACAATTCTTGTATAAATATAACAATAGTTAGTAATTAATTCAAGATTAAGAAATAGCTTAACTAAAATAATATTATCATAGAAACATTTCATCAATATAATAAACCAAAAAAATCTCACCAAAAAAGACAGCAAAACTTTATCATTCAGGCATTAACCGGGTATCAATCGTCGAAACCCAGAGCTACGCGTCTAAGGAGAGGCACAAAATTGGCTTTCAAACGGTATGCGAGCGCAACCTGTTTTAAGGGGAGACGCCCCCCACAACGCCGCCGCGGCAGTGCCACCGCAGCCTCCGAACGCACCGGCTGTACGCGACGAGCCCGAGCCACACGTGATAAAAAAAGTTCCAAATTCAAATATTAATGTGCATCGGATTGCAGTGAAGTGCAGTGTTATAAAAAGTACAGATAATGTCAGTGCGTGTTGTTCTGTGATAGGATTTTGGAGGTTGGTCACTCGTATACAATATTTCGCGTATTTAACTTTATAATATATAATGTAGAGTGTTACTGCATTTACATAGCACGCGATAGAAGATCCAGTTTGATGCAGGCTCGTGTAATGGCTAGAATTAAATACGCTGTACTTTACTTTCGTCAGCGGTACGGTTTTCATACTATAAACTGGATTATTTCATTCGCATAATTGGTAGTTGATAGAGCAAAGTCATTGTAAGGAGTTACGTAGTCGTAACTTCCAACTCCTTATTTACAAATGTGTGTATTATACAAATGAAAAAGTATAACACACATTTGTAATATGATCTATGATATACACAAGATATTAAAAAGCGATATTACTTCATTTCTCTAACTTGCATGCAAGCATGCAGTCACTGCAACGCAATTTACAACCATTCCTGTTCATAATCTAAACAAAAAGTAAGTTACTAATATTCCAAAATCCTTAAGTACAATACTTACACGTAAATGCTCCAAATCTAAGTTATAAATCAGTGAAAGTTTCGTAGAAATCGGTCCAGCCGTTCTCCAATTACGGCGACACTAATACACGAAACAAAGTTGGTATAATTTCAAATAATTTCATTGATAAATCAGTTTTAAACTTGGCAGTAGTATAGGCAAAAGCCTTATGCAATTATCTTAATATACACAACATTTAATACAAGTTGCTTTTTACATAAATTTTGAAGATTTGTCTTGCAATGAACAGATAATAATAATTAATATGCATAATATTCAGGATAATGATATAAATACTCCTAAGAATAATACTGATATCCTAACTAGCAATACTATTATATTAAAAGGTATGATAAATTGTCTAGATTTTGATTACAAGCACTAAGAGCTTTAATACCTCATTACAGAGATCATTTCAAATGTAAATTATTAAATATTAGTCTATATTCAATGGTGAAGACAACATTTAGAAGCTTTTTTGTGTCATTATATAGCTTTGTTGGGCTTTAAAGCTTCACTTAAAAATTAAAGCGTTATATCTAAATAAACTTCTCACTAGAAAACTATAATATGCGATTATAATTTATGCGAGTTATATTATAAATTTACTTTTTATTACATACAAGTAGTATATAGAAAAAAGTAGCAAAAGCAGTTCAAAGACAAACAGTTAAATGACCACTTGAACCATAATTACAAATGCGTATAAAATGTTAGTTATTTTTTCAAAGTCAAGGATAGTTAAACAATTCTACCAGCATAAAATAAAACCTAATATTAAAAAAACGTAGCATGCATTATAAAAATATTTATATTTAATTAAAATAATGAACAATTATGTACAGTTATATTCTAAAATATTTTGTGATAATTATCTTTTATATTTGAATTTAAAATATTACTTTTTCACGTTACACTGCCGCGCTGCGCTCCCATCAATCTCTCAGTGCTGTTGACTTGGCTTCGTTTATTTATGTTCTTTCAAACCTATCTTACTTTTAATTGATCCAATATTATTTGTTTTGTTTGAGAGGGAATTCTTTATTCGTTTTATATTAAGCAAAGAAATCTGAATATAAATCCTTAGATGTTTTGAAGATAAATGTAGTTTAGTTTATTTTCTATTTGATAATGATGCTGTTTGCGGTAAGACCTTTGAGTAAATATGTTTTGGTGAATAATATATAAACTATTGTCTAAGAAATGATACAGCATTTAAAGGATATAAAATATTTGCATATAGATTACTTCTTTAGACAATCATAAAACTTATAGCCTCTACGAAGATATTAATCTTAATTATTGAATGCTAGCGACTCTTTCTACGCTTATATCTCTAAGTATGCACCGACAGACTGAGTTAACAGACCTTATGGAAGTACGAAAAAGCTAATAAACCGAAAGAAAACCTCCTAAGCCTTTAAAATACACAAATTACCATAAGTTTGTAAACTGCAAAGCGAAAAACACGTGCAATCTTCAGTATTGAGTCCTTTCTAACGTCAAATTAAATGAAATCGCAATAGCATTGATTATAATTTTACACTGGCCGACGTCATACGTGTCTGTCGACCCTCCAACGTCTCGGCGTGTTCATACGTGCCTTTACAAACCTACCATCGATAAGTAACACATTGGATGCAAAGCAGCGTTCGCCAATGTGGCTCCTGGCAGGGTTGCCAACCGTCACACTATCCCCCAAGATGTCGGGAAATTCACCATAATAATGCAATGTAGCTACCCGTCGTGACAACCGCGATACATATTTTATTATACAAAGTTCCATTTGTAAATGAATATTTAAATATATTTGGATTAAATTTCTGGATTTAGTGAAGTTATTGAAGAAATATCGGTGTTTACGATGTAATAACAAGGTTCAGTTATGACTCTTAAAACTAAAGCTGCGTTTCATTGTTTTACAAACACATACTTTTAGAAAACCTTCTTTTACATGGGTTTTACATACTTAGCACATTCACAACACGCCGTATTACAAATAATCAGATTTAGCTCACTGTAATGAGTTTTGTTCCACATACCATTATGTGAAATATTTAAACATGCCACTGAACCGCAAACTAGTATACTCCTTGTGATACGTCGATTATACCGATAATCCGACATAATGACAATAGTCTGGCAACCCTACAGGCGTGTAAGTATAAATACCGTGCTCCTAAAGTGCTTATTGTTCGCCGATGTCGTAGTGACGTTAACATAATTCAATAAGGTATAATGTAATGGAATAATTTTGTTATGTGCGAGATAGAAAGATATGCGGCGTTGGGTAAATGCGGGGATGTTTATTAATACTCCGAGGTTTGTCTAGTAACAATGAATTTAGATATAGTTGGAAATGTGTGGTGGGATTGGAATTTTATTCCGATTCTTCAGCTTACAATAAAGTCGGTTGGAATCACTGCATAGTAAAACAAAGTCGCTTCCCGCTGTCTGTTTGTTTCTATGTATGTTTGGATCTTTAAAACTATGTAACGGATTTTGATGCGGTTTTTAATACTCGTATATAGAGTAATTCAAGGGGAAGGTTTATATGTATAATACATATACCCCTGTATATGTATGCTAGTGTGTACGAAAAATACTTTTTTCTGATGTAGAGTGGAATCAAAAAACATCTGCACCCAGGCGAAGCTGGGACGGGCCCCTAGTATAGAATAAATGCGCAATTCTTGATACTTATTATCATTACACATATACTTTTAAAACTATCCATAAGTCCAGCCATAAGTTTTTTTAGTACTAATGCATTTAGTAAGACGTAGTTGGAAAGTTAAGATATTTAATTTTTGAAGACTGTGATTTGATTTGGAATTAACAATAATAAATTATTATCACAATTAACATATATACGACAGACTATGAAGTGTTGGTAGTTACTGTCTGATATA
The DNA here is from genome assembly GCA_033459515.1 of Theretra japonica. Classification (NCBI taxonomy): domain Eukaryota; kingdom Metazoa; phylum Arthropoda; class Insecta; order Lepidoptera; family Sphingidae; genus Theretra; species Theretra japonica. Next base: position 2,382,832 of record CM065938.1, on the reverse strand, counting down.
AGTTAAAATGTTCGTTATTATATTTATCTGGTATTTATTTCAATGCACGCAACTAAGCTGCATCTTAGTATTCATATCTAGTTGTTTCCCGTCGCTTTCCTTAAGTAGTTTGTCTCCTCGATCGCAAAAAGATTTAGAATTACATAAAAGTTTTACGTTACTAATAATTTTCGAATCACTTTAAAATATAAAATATTTTTATAGCATAGTTTACGCGGTCTGAATCTCCTTACTTTTGACTTAAATAGATTAGGCACAATAGTTAATTAAACATAGATTGAGATAGTAGGAAAAACAAAAATAATAAAATATTGCAAAACCTTATAATAAAATAAAATATTTACATTTTAAAGTATTTAACATTATAGTTACAGTCTCACTGGCGAATCACACAATTAATTTGAAGTGTTAAAGTTGACGACGGAATAAATAAATACATATAAATTCCTGAATCAAAAACGGCATTGTTCGTACAATTATGAAACATCGTGGCGGCTTTGTTTCGCTGCTGTTCGTCTCCTTGCCGAACGAAACTTAGTGACTATAGGGCTGGCAATTATTTATTAACAATGGTATTTCAAGGCTATTTTAAACAATTAAAATTATTTATTTATTTAAACTTTCTATACATGTTGTATAAAGGCGGACTTAATGCCTTGGCAATTCTCTACCAGTCAACTTTAATTATGTTTGTTTCTATGCGTATACTAACATTCGATACTCTGTCTGGACGGCATTTGCGCTTAACATCAGGTGCAGTGCAGTCATCATGCCGTGCCAGAATAAAAAAAATAATAATAATAATTTGTTCAATTTGCTTAATTCAAGTTTAATGTAAGATAAAACATGATAGTGCATCAATGTGAAAACGTTTAAAACTCTTCTATCTATCGTTAACTTAAACTATATTTTATTTATCATAAAATAAACTGATATTGTCTCTACACTTGTATACTGGAAGTTTGCCTAATAATTGCAAAATTAACTGTAAAAGTCAATGTCATTATCACATGAATTTCCAACAGTCAAAAGCATTTATGTTTGTGCTCACCTCTCATTGAACCACACCACTTCACACACCTCACCTGAAATTGTACTAAACAAAATTACGCATTATCCCTTAAACATTATGCTTCTTCCATTCATACTTAGGCATAAAAAGCAACACCAATACAAAATCAATTCTAAAATCTACTCCAAAACGCCAATTTCCCCCGCAGTCCACGCAGAACTGCCAACCTTACCCCACCCGAGAAAAAAGGCCACATGTGAAATTTGAGAATTCCGCGCCACAGCGCCCGAGCGCTATAACTCATGGGCCCTCGCATAGCGTGTGTTGGACCACGAATTTTGGAATTTTTGATCTCAACCGCCGGCATACGAGGCATTTTTCACGCTAATTTGTTTTAGAAAAGTCCACCTTTTTTAATCTAGCTGGATTTTTATTATAAGTGTTGTCAATTATTCCATAACTTTTTTTGATATAAATATTATTTTTTATGATGTGATTTTGTTACCTTTAAATTCTTTATTAAAATAATTTAAAGCAAATAATGACATCCGCCGCATATTTTCAAAGCAGAATTTCACAGTAATACAATTGAATAAATTTACTTAAACATAAAACTAAGAGTTATATTTCATAAATGATACATTCATAAAACCAAACAATTAAATATATTACGTAACAACTCTCAGCCCATCGGCGCATCAAACGAACGTCTAACTGAAGTGTAATTATAAAATAAACTATTACAGTCATTATTATAAATAAACCCGCGGTAATATTAAATTACAGACCGTATAAGTCTTAAAATAAATAAAATATACAGATGCTATCATCTACAGCTATATCGATAAATGAATTTTATTTTTATTCGTCTGTTTTGCATCATTCATTTATTTACTATAACATTTTGGTGAATTTTATATACCCTCGTGATGTTTTATCATGTATTTTAAACCCGCTATCATATGCTTTAGAAACACAATAATATGGTAGAGTTGATACGGAAAAGGTTATTGTATTGTATTGTATCAGTCCATATACGACCCACTGCAGGGCACGGGCCTCCTCTACAATCGAGAGTACGATTGAGAGTGTTTAGGCCATATAGTCCACCACGCTGGCCTAATGCGGGTTGGCGGACTTTTACATACCATAGAAATTTATACGAATCGCTATGGTATGCAGGTTTCCTCACGATGTTTTCCTTCACCGTTATAAGTTAATTCTTTGGGAATCAAATTATATCTATAATAATAAATAATTAGAAGCCACATGTTTCAGAATCATGTATTGGTAGGGTTCAATCAAACACTTTTCTGAAGTAAATATTGTCATATGATTTATTTTAAGTGTGTAGGTATGTAATACGATGCAATTGAATATTATTATTAATAAAAATTAAAGCCATGGCGCAAAGAGAAAATTATATTTGTTTCCTACAAGTTTTGTTTCGGGTCTAGAATAACATGCGATCGAAAAATAATAGCGTTTTTTTAAATAAAACATCTTGAAGTTTCTATTCAAGTTTTAGTAAAGCCAGGCCAAGCTTCTAGTAAACTGTAAAGTTAATATGAATTTATGCGCGTTAATACCGTTTGAGATGGTGATACGTATCTCAGATAACTATATTCTAGTAGTAAATGTCTCATTGATGTTATTTCTCTTACAAAATAGTTGACACGAAACGTTTGGTGGCTTGCTTTACATTTTAATACGCGTATTAGTTGTATAGGAACATTAATAATAAGTTTTTAAATACTTTTTACTGAGGTATGAGTCTCAGATTAATAAAGATTGATATTTGATTTTTTTTCCAAAATTAATAGTATTCAAATTGATTAACCTATCACAAAATATGTTTATTTACTTAAAAATACGCTTAAGTATTTAATTTTGGAACAATAACTTAATCATAACATACAATTTCAATGTGCAGTTCAAGGTTTAAATTTTTACCGACGGCAATGGATTTTCAACATATAAATTCTCTGAACTGCCGATGTTACATTATATCTTTAAATAACACACGAAAAAGTGCACCAAACTTTCGTACTAAAAAAATCCATTAATTATAACCGTAACAAAAAATATAGAAGATAACCGAGAAGCCCGTTCCATCCATTAACAGGTTGGGGAACCTCTAAAAATGCAAGTTTACGACTCCCACCTCAGCCTCGCGTAGAATTAAGATTCTTTGATAATGTAATATATTATAAAGTTTAATATTGCCCGATATGCTCAACTTATTAGCTGTGACATATAAAAATCTGTATCACTGTGAAATGCGAATTTACGCGTCGACAGGTTTATTACCATAGGTATAAAATACGCATTTTAAATATGGAATACAGTTCGTGTTCGCATGTTTCGTTTACGCATACAGTAAGTTTATTTTAAAATTAAAGAATGGTTTATTAGTGATTTGGAATTCAAACGGTTTAATTTAGAATGTGTTACCGTGTATTTTTATTATTTGCGTATATTTATGCGTTTCCGTTTTCGCATTCGCATTGAAAATCAAATAGCATAAAACACATTATTGAAAACACTCGTGTAAATTCTTTAAATCCTAGTATTTTATTTAAAGGATATAAAATGCTATATCTTAAGAGTTGTAAGACAAAGTTTCATCTCAGGTGTAATCTGTGAGAACATCCTCCCATTTTTTTCGTGTACGTACCTGCGCAGATAAAAGCCGAGGGACCCTTTTAACAAAGACAACACTTGTCTATGGAAATTATTATTTGGAAACGGTTTGTTGACGTTGGCAACATGCAAGCGGATTCTGTCCACTGATGTAAATGAGAAAATATTTTTAGTATTACTTTAAATAGTTACACATTTTTGTAGTTTTAAACATTATCTTGAAGTATTTAGTTAAAGGTTTCGTAGTAGTTTTTCTAGTATTTCAATCGGAAATATTTATAGTGTGATTTCATTTTCTACCAACATGAAGAAGTCGCAACACTATTATTTAAAACAAATATAAGAATGCTGTTTTATAAATTCATTGTTTTAAGTCAATAAAACCTTCTCTAACCCCCATACCACCCACAACACACCGCGAAGCCGAATAGGTCACAAGTACAATGTAACTAGTATTCATCAGAGCCTAAGATTTAAGCCCTAGGGCATACGTAGGTGATGTAATAATTACTAATGAGGTTTTATCCTCATTTAAACGTCAAAGTAACGCCTAACATGTAGCCAATTATGTTTCTGATACTCCGCAGACGTAGTTTAGCCGATGGCAATGCTGACCCAATATAAATGCTAAGAGGTTAAATTAGTAGTTTGCAGAATGCCAGTGTTTTCAGTCGGTGTTGCCAGGAATTTCTTCTTAATCACCCCTGTTTATTTGTTTCGAAGGAAAGTAATTTAAAGGGCGTTTGCCGACGGCATTGCTACTAAGTTGTAGATTTGCATCGCAGGGGCAAAGATAATTTATAAAAAGGTTATAAATTTAAAAGAGAATAACTGGGGGTCTAGGGACGTGTAATGTTAAATACGAGTTATTTTTTAGCGGTCAGCACTAAAAGTTATATTTTTGAATTCCTTCAAGGAGGTTAGACACAGGACGGAAAATTTTACATAAGTTTGTCATTTTTTAATAGTTAGAAATATGGAAATAAGTATTTAGGCTTTTAACATAGTACCGTTTTTGGGAACTCCCGGCACATAGTTAAACGTAAACGTATGATGTCCAAAATCTAGCTACTACTCGTACTAATAAGTACCATACATTTAAATAAGATGCAATATTATTAGCCGACTCGATAAAATCTTTGTTGTTCCATACTAGTTTACTATTTATAAATTATTGATCCATTTTGTTTTTTCATATTTTAAATTTGGTATTTAAAAATATAAATTATGAAAGACATTATCGAGATGTTTAATATGGAGCATCTCTGCATATTTAAATCGAGTTGGGTTTTTACAATTAAATATTTTTCACAGTCTTATCGTTGAAGCGTATAATTTGATTATTTATTTGTCATAATTTAATATAGGAAACATATTTTATTTTTATTATGTGATCGTAATCTAATAAAACGTGATTTTATTTTTAAACTAGAACCATCCATTATTCGGATATAATTTAATATCTTGTAGACTACTTGCCGTAACGTAATAAGCTGTTTTCTAACACATTTATTTTAATACTAAATTATGCCAATGCAATCAACAAATACAATTATAAAACAAGGAATCGGTTCCGTGAATTTCTCTCCTATAATAATAACAATTGACGCTCTCCAAAAACATAAAATAAAACAAAGTTACCAGAGTGATATTTTTCTGCGAACATTTCTAGTAATAATTTAGCATTCTACAATCTCCCGTGGGATAAAGATAAAAGAGCATAATTTTATGAAACACGAATGAACACAGACATTAATTAAAAGCCGGCTATTAATTCCCCACACAAGATTATGAGCATTTTTCATCTATTGTTCTCATAAATACTGTGACACAATTCTCATCGGTTCAGAGATGTAATCGCACACACAATACATTGATTATACTCGTAATTTATTAAATGCATAAGATTTTTATATAGGTACTTAATTATTTAAACTATTTGCATTCCAAAACGCAACAGAAATCACAATTTTTCGAAAGAACTCGCTATAAAATTTTATAAATAAATTAAATGATAAATAAATGTTCATTTTGTTGTAGCCATAAAAGCAATTTGTCTTTATTGTTTGTTTTCTAAATTGTACTTTTTATAACCTCACTAAATGTTTACTATGCATTTATCTGTAATCGATTGTGAAATATCGAAATCTCAATATCGATGAAATAGATGGTTAAAAATATCGTTCGTTTTTTAAATATGTTCTTTTATTTTTTAAAAAATACCCGTTAAGAATTTGAAAAAAGAATCATTCATTTAAAAACGGCGTCGTGAACCTAACCTCAAAAGAGTCATGGCATTAAATTACTTTAGGTTTATTGGTATTATTTAACAAAAAGTAACCTTCGATACGAATCGTGAAGGCATCATCGTAATAATTTAAAGGGCGTGTCTTGTGTTCTTGAGTGTACCGAGGTGCCTCGATGTGAGACAATGACTTTGGCTCGGCAAAAAGTTTGATCGAATTGATACCTAATAGTGAACCGATGACGTAATTATATGGGCTTAAAATTATCCATACCCTTTTTTATGTGTTAAATATTAACAAGAGCAACAGCTATTTTTGTATTTGTTCCAAAAGGTTTAAATAAATAAAAATAAATTAACGAATTTCGTGGCACAGGTCCGAAAAACAGCAGTGTAAATGGTTAAAACTGCTATAAAGCGTTAAAGACACACTACAAATAGGTCAGCTCGTCTGTTCTACGAGTATGTGTTATCCTAATATCTCGCTCTCTTGTATTCTTCAGCCAAATAAGCCCACTGCTGAGCACAGACCTCCAAGGTTTTCCATAACGTTCCCTTGAAAGTGTTAGTATAAAATAAATCTACAATTAGTAATCCTAATTATACCACACTTGGTGTTGTTTCAAGGGATTTCCTAAGGCATACGGACAGGTTTATCATGAGCAGGGTCTGATAGTAAGGTTTGTTGACTCAACATTTGATAGTAAGAAGCAGTGTACGCGGGTGGCATGCTCAATTTTATCTCGAGATACGTTGAGAATAAATAAACGAAATTCTTACACCGAAAATTAGATGCGATGAGAATAAAGTTTTGTTGTTGATTTAAGTGCAGTGACACTTAAAATTTATTTAATGTTTCATATATTTAAACTACTACTCCAACGATTTCGTATGATTAAAATCCAATTACATGATATACCTGTTGCAAATATTTGAAGTATTTTTGTCCAGAGTCCTTGGCCTTTTACCTACCTCTTAAGAACAATCTTTAAACAGTAGGTGATTTTCTATTGCAGAATATATACTAACCTTTGTCACTTCTTCATAACTCTTAATTTTGGTAGTGTGGGGAATTAAATAATGCTTATAATGATTGTTTGTTTTGCAGATGAGAGTGACAATGTGCGTACGGTGAGAGTAAAAAGGCGCGATGCTGCGCGTGGTGACGTGGCTGCTGCTGGCGTCGGCGGCGGCGCAGCACGTGCGCGAGTTCAGCGTGCGGGAGAACGCGCGGGCCGGCACGCTCGTGGGCAACCTGGGCGACGAGCTGCCCGACGCCGCGCCGCCCTACACCATCGTGCCCGTGCCCGGCAGCGCCGTCCACGACCACCTGCGCATCGACCCGCACACCGGCGAGATCACCACCCGCGTGCCCCTCGACAGGGAGGACAGAGACCACTACGCGCTCGTCGCCATCCCCGCCAGCGGTGACAATATCCGCGTTGTCGTCCGTGTCTCCGATGAAAACGACAACGCGCCCACCTTCCCCACCCCCGTCATGAACGTAGAGTTCTCCGAGAACACCCCCCGTGACGTCAAACGAAAGCTGAACCCCGCCAAAGACGAGGACTTGGGCGCTTTCAACACGCAACGGTACAATATTGTGTCGGGGAACACGGATAACGCGTTTAGGCTCTCCTCCCATAGGGAGAGAGACGGTGTACTTTATTTAGATTTGCAAATTAACGGATTTTTAGATAGGGAGATGACTGATCACTATCAGTTAGTTATTGAGGCGCTGGACGGAGGCACTCCGCCTCTCCGCGGTACTATGACTGTAAATATTACTATATTGGACGTGAATGACAATCCTCCTGTGTTTGCCGAGAGCGTTTATTCGGCGACGATACCAGAGAACGCGACAGTCGGAACTCCAGTATTGAAAGTGTTCGCTACCGACTCGGACGCGGGCGAGAATGGTCTCATAGAATACTCCATAAACAGGCGACAGAGTGACAAGGAGAACATGTTCAAAATAGACCCGGAGACCGGCGAGATCACTGTGAACAAGGCGTTAGATTTCGAAACGAAAGAACTGCATGAATTAGTGGTCGTTGCGAGGGATAAGGGCGCGCAGCCTTTAGAAACCACCGCGTTCGTATCGATCAGGGTTACCGACGTTAACGATAACCAACCCACGATAGACGTAATCTTTCTGAGTGATGACGCAACTCCCAAGATTTCAGAATCCGCGCAACTAGACGAGTTCGTTGCGAGGATATCAGTGCACGACCCCGATTCTAAAACCGAGTACGCGAATGTAAACGTTACGTTGAGCGGGGGCGATGGTCACTTCGATTTGCGGACGCACGATAACATAATCTACTTGGTGGTTGTGGCGCTACCATTGGACCGCGAGTCGCAGTCGTCTTATACCCTAAACGTTGTGGCAACGGATAAGGGCTCGCCTCCTTTACACGCGTCGCGGATAATTTCGCTTCGAGTTACCGATGTGAACGACAACGCTCCCGCGTTTATCGAGTCTGAGTACAAAGCTAGTGTCCCTGAGGCGGCGGCGCCAGGGACGCCAGTAGTGCAAGTGTCGGCTACCGATGTAGACGAAGGTGAAAACTCCGAGATTCGGTACTCGTTGCTGCCGACTCCGCAGTCGGATTGGTTCTCGATCGACGAGCGGTCGGGGCTGGTGACGACTCGAACGCGAGTCGACTGTGAGACGAACCCGATGCCGCGGCTGACGGTGGTGGCGCGCGACCGCGGCAAGCCGTCGCTGTCGTCGACCGCGGCTCTGCTGGTCACCGTGCTGGACGTAAACGACAACGAGCCGACCTTCGACCAGTCCTTCTACAACGTCACTGTTCCGGAGAACGAGGCGGTCGGCAGCTGCATTTTAAAGGTGAGTTTTTAATGCTTTAGATTAGTTATAAGTTGTGATTTTAGTATTATTGTTATGAACTGGATTTATTTCTTTAGGATACAATGTTTTGTTTAGGATATAACGATTTCTTAAATCGTGAAATAATATTCAAATTTCGAACGAATTTACCGAAGACAGTTTTTATACTAAATCGAATGCAAATCGTACTATCAAAATTAACCCTCATATCAAATAATTATTATTGAAAATGAATAAACTTAGAGAAACATCAAATTAAATCAAAAGCATCCAACAACACAACATATTCCAACATGGCCTCTCATTGTTGCACATACATCACACATTAACAATAAAACACCACAACACAACCAGTAATAGAATTGTCACAATTCACAACATTGTTTCCCGACAACCTATCACTGACATTTACCTGGCATTCAGCCAAACGATGTTGCGGTAGAACTGCAATTTAATCAATTCTGCCAAATTACCGGCACTCATGCGAAATTGATTTTCACTCGTCGCTGTTACTGGTGATTTCGAACGTGATTTGTGACTGGTATGGCTGACACTGAGATTATATGCTACTGGTTGGTCACCTATTTCCAGTCAAGATGAAACTGTTGTAAAAGTAAGCGTTATTTCGTGTAGTATAAATGATTCTATATCATCTTTATTGTTGCAAGTCTTAATAATTATGTTGTAAAAGTTGAAATTTGATGTAATGAAAAATACTTATGTAGAAAGTAATAAAAAGTTATTTTTGACAGCCTCCGTGGCACAGTTGGTTGGATGCCGGCTGTGAAACGAGAGGCTGCGGGTTCGATCCCCGCACCGAGGCAAATGTTTGTGTGAACCAAAAGTATTTGTATCGGGTCTGGGTGTTTGTGAGGCCAAAAAGTCTCTCGTAGCTCTTAATACCCACGACACAAGACTAGATTTTAGTGTGAAGTCAGAACTATGTATGTGACCGTTGGGTGTATTCAATTATTTATGATATATAGCCAATTAAATAATATTTTTCCCCGTGTATTATGTCAGTTTATATGTGTCATACTGTTTGATTACTTATTTCATAAATTTGGCCTACCATACTAGCTGAGTAGATACGACATACAAAATTGCAAGTAATAGCTAGTTTCCATACATTGAAGCAAAAAATCTTGGTAATGAAAAAAGGAAGCTAAAAGAATATTTTCACGGAGCCAGGCATTTTAATGTGGGCATTTTAATTTGTTAATTAAAATATTTTCTTCCTTAGTGAACATTCCTGTGATGGTTTTTTCCGCTTCAAAGATCCACTTATACATTAGGCCGTATTAAATAAGGGTGCTTAGTAATGAGAAACGGCAGATGTTTTAGCTTCTAGGTTCCTAAGTCAGAATTTTTAAAATTAAATACGTTGAAAAACTACAGAAAAATCTTCAAAACAACGTAATTTTTGTGTATTCATTTTTTACAAGAATCTGCACCTGTTGGTAAAAGTTTATCTAATAGAATATCTGTTGATAAAATTATGCCGGTCTGGTCAAAATCAAGTATTCACAGATTCAATACAAAATGCGAAGCACAGGGTCAGGCATTTTGTACTGACCGTATACCATTGTCCTCCGAGAGAATATGTACATACATGTACTTATTTATCAGCCCATGTTCGTTCCACGGCTGGGCACGGGCCTATGCTACAGCCGATAGAATCAATTGAGAGTAATTAGGCCATATAGTCCACCACTGAGTCCGCCAAGCCGCACATAAATCCAATCCAATCCATCAGCCAAAGGAAGTCCACTGCTGAACATAGGCCTCTCCTAATGATTTCCACAGTGACTTGTTGGAGGCAGCCTGCATCCAGCGCACATAGGTACATACTAACATCAAATATGATGTGTCATGCTCTCGCCTTACTTGTGCTATTCTAGAAGGAATTTACGTATGGAATAAGATCCCAGCGGTGTAATATAAGCACATTTCGTAAGCCAAATCATTGAACTATGCCTTACCAGCTCATATATCAAATTTCGATAACTAAGCTGTTTCGTGCATTAGTTTGTCGCTTGTCTAGATGTAGGCTTTATTCCGCACTGTATCAGATATCAGATTAATTTTGATGTCGTATTTAATACGTTATTAATATTTTATGCGACAAATGCAAAAGTTCTTGTTATGTCTATAGACAAGCAATCTTTGAAAATACTGATTTGTGAGTTCTAAAAATTACAATACAGCCAATTGCTTAGAGGTACCATGATGATCCTATGTATAAAAATACATTTTTCAAATAAGTTTTACGATTTTTTAAAGGAAAAACATTTTAATGCGATTGTATTTGTGGCAAGTTCAACTTCTTTCATATTACGCTTAATTTTTTGAAAGGAATTCTCACCTCAGCATAATAATGTTAAAAGAATTCCATTACAATTAAATAAATACAATTAATACCTAGTAACCGACATAGCCCAGCGGATTAGCAAGTTGAAGTGGCAATGGGCGGGGCACATAGCACGGAGAACTGATGGCCGGTGGGGCCAAAAAGTTCTCGAATGGAGGCCACGAAGCGGAAAGCGCAGCGCGGGACGTCCACCTACTAGGTGGTCAGACGACCTGGTAAACGTCGCGGGACGTCGCTGGATGCAGGCTGCCTCCAGCAGGTCACTGTGGAAATTGTTGGGAGAGGCCTATGTTCAGTAGTGGACTTCCTTTGGCTGATGGATGGATGATGGATGAATACCTAACAAATAATTTCTTACAATTTTTTCACACAAATCGCATCAGAATCACTACAAAAAACACCAAATTCTTCCTCATACCACCACCACACCCGAAACTCGTAAACAACCCACAAAATAAGCTTGTAAATCCCAACGACAGATCAATCCAGTGTTGACTTGACGAATTTCGGTAAAAAATCCATTTACCTTATCTCTCCGAGCTCATAATTTGCGTGAGGTTAATTTCTTTTAATATATTCTTATAAGTGGCATGCATAAATCTATGGAGTGATGTTGGGCGTCGGCCGCCTCATCGCAAATTGCGATCTAAATTGAATATTAAACAGTGCGTCTGCTTGGTGAGGGTTGCCAGCTTTGGGATCAGGGGTGGGGATATGCGTCATTGAGTTTTGGTGCAAGTTTATGGAGGATTGTGAAAACATTCCGTTGTCATTTTTGAGTATAAATATCTGTGGTGTGCAATTTCTATTTTATTTAAAGTATTAGTTTAATAAGTTCACTATATATTTATTTCATCATTAAAAAACGCTATGCACAGCTTCCAGTTAAATACAAATAGGAAGTGATTAAACTTCAAAGAAAATATATTAAGTCTAGGCTTAAAATTTAGACCAAAAGTTGGAATGATCATGACGCTTTATATTATCAGGATGATAGAAACAGCATATTGATCAACAAAAGTACAGTTAGAAGCTTGCGCTAAGACTTCTTAGTCAATAGTCTTATCTCAAAAAACTCTTACCGTGAATTATAAAAATATCTTAATATTTGGGAGAATTTATTCACCTGGCAACCCTAACCCGCCTGAGTAGAGAGGCTGCCCGCGGCGCGAGCCCGACCCGCGGTAATGGATCCGTATTACTATTTGAACATGTGATTTCAGTTTTAAATATTTGCGTACTTATATATCATAGTGTTGTTCGAAGGGAGAATTTGATTTATTCCTGGTATTATTTATTTGAATAGCATTTTAATAAGCGTGGTGGCGACAGTACAATACGTGTCGTGAGAATCAGTATGCGTGTGTTTCAGTTCATTGCGCCTATTTCCTTGTTCATTGATTGTAAATGTCTATAAAAATTAAAATTTCCTTTGTTCAAACATTTTAAAAATTACGTAATTGAAATAATAAATTTGTTGTCTACTAACTCTGAAGCTTAAAGATGAAATGTTTCAAATCATTTTATTCAGAAATTTGTGATAGTATAAATACACATAGTTATTTGTAGGAGCTGTAGTCAGACTCTACTACCCATAAAACTCTTTAACACACCGAAATTTCCACAAAACCTTATAAATCTAAAACAGGTGTCATATCGATTAGAATTTATAAATTGGCGAATATTAACCTATCGATTACAAAGCGATTACTATTAAATGTAAACTTAAGACCTTTACAAATGTTTCAATCGACAATGCGACGTACACAAATCCATAATGGAAGCAATGAAACAATTCAATTGTTCAGATTTTTCGTCACCTGCCCCCGTCGCCGAGTGTCACGAACTCACGACTGAGTGGGGGCCGGATTGAGGGGAATTTTGGGGGCTGTGGCCCTCTGTTTAGTGAATATAATGTGTATGTAGTGACTGTAATGTACCTAATGATAAATGGAATTTAATTATGATATCTACCGGCGCGAAATAGTTCTCGTTAATTGATGCAATTACGTCGATCTCTATAAAACCTTGCACTATGATGCATAAAGTTGTTGTACAAGTGTGACTGTAAGATTGTTTTCGATTCCGGGTGTTGTGACCAATAAATTTGTTAGAGATTCTGAATAGTAAAATGCAGATATCTAATCTAGGTACAAGACTAAAGCTGTATGTATTTATATATTTGATGTTCTTTTTTCCTAACACGTTAGCTTACAAAACTTTATTGTCGGCTCAGTTTACCTTATACCATGTCTAACCGTTTAGCGTAAAATTATCCGTGAGTCTATATGATAAAAATATTTTATGAAATCTAGATAGCAAATGCAATGAGAGAAATAATTAATTTCTTCATGTGTGAAGTGCAGTTTTTGTTTTGCAATGAGATGGGCCGCGGTGCGAGAGGACGATTGCGATCGCGAGCTTGTTGCTTCAATTACTATTTAATTATCTGTTTTATTGGCTAAGAGACTGGACTGCACTTTTACTAGTAAAGGCTGTGTTTATTTTTGATAATGTGCAAAGATAGCGTAATATTTGAACGCAATTTTTTTATCAATAATTCATAACTTGCGCAGTGTAAGTTATCTTTTGTGATTTATTACGTGATTACTGAGTATATTGTTGCCATGAAATCGTTTACTATTCGTTTTGATTAGCAATGTATGTAGCTTAAAATATTATTAATTTGATCTAATAACTAAAATGCCATATTATCTATTTTTGATTCGTGTATACAATTTCGACTCTATAGAAACTACGCACATTTACAAATGTTGTAAATTTTGAGAAACATAACCTGCCCTGAATTGATTTGTCTTCTATAAAATATCAATTTTGATAAGTGGTTAGTAAAATAAAAGCCAATTATTTTCTGCGAAATAAAAAATAAAAACAATTTATCCCCCAATAAAAATTCTAATACGTCCCTGCATCGCAGCGACGGCAATTGTAATTCGGCTATGTGCTTTGCATGAAGTTGAGCGCACATTCGCTTTTAATAGACGTAAAGTACCGCTATTAGGCAACCGTGCAGAAAAATACTCTGCAGACGCTAGGTAATAGCCGCGGTGAGTTTAGAACGGAAATCTACTGGAATTACTTTTAATAGACTGTGTCCCAATGCTGGGCACGGTTCACGACAATTATTATAATTGCTTTCACACTTTATAATAAGTGTTTTAATTAAAACTAGCAGCCCGGTCCAGCTTCGCCTGGGTGCAGATGTTTTTTTATTCCACTCCACACCAGATACATGTTATTTATATGTATTTGTTACGTATATATATATATGTATTATACATATAAACCTTCCTCTTGAAACACTCTATCTATATAAAAAGCTGCATTTAAATCCGTTGCGTAGTTTTAAAGATCTAAGCATACATAGGGACAGACAGACAGCGGGAAGCGACTTTGTTTTATACTACGTAGTGAAGATGAGAAAACAGAATATGCACCTATTTCTTTGTATTCTTTTTACTAATTACGGGTACTAGATTCATGTTTATACCACGATGGTCTGCGTATATTGATTGTTAGAGTTTATTAGAATAACATTAAGGAAACAATTCGAATATAATGTATAAATCGTGTATAACATATTGGTCTTATAACAGATGACGAAAACCAGAGTCTCATTTTGTCCTTTTTTTATAGTGGTTGTTTTTACATTGCATATTAAATAGTACATTAGTATTAAGTTCGTTCTACTGAGTCGTTATTTTCTTGCTATACTTAAAAAACAAATGGAAGGAGTGGTACCTACATTGCTACCCGCATTAGGCATCGGGTTTCTGACCATTAAAATATAGATTTAAATAATTTTTACCCATTCACAGCACGTACGCTCTAAAATTCGACACTATACGCCTTCACTTTAAATTCTATTATGCTCCAAAGAGTTTGTGCATATATTTGGACAGTGTAAATCCATAGACAATGTCAACATACTGTCACACTTGCGCTCCAAGCTGTGCTCTATGACAAATAAGGCCGCACATAAACTATGTGAGGACAACTTGTTACGTTATAATGGTACTGTTACACTTACCTAGGCGCGGGAAGTAACTGAGAATGAGTGTTGATTGAAAACAATATCAATATCAATTTGTTTTTCAGATATAATAATATTGTGATATACGCGTTTTTTATGAAAATACAAACATTTTAATTTGCAGTTCATTTGGGGTTTAAGGAATAATGTTATAAGTGTGATCTTTAGTGTAATAAGGGTAGACTGGTAGAAAATACCGACGGCATTAAGTCCGCCTGTTACACAAGTTAAGTCCACAATTATATTGTATAAAGTTTAAATAAATAAACAATAATTGTAGAACCTTAGAAAATAGTTTTGATTCCATATCTGTGTCTATTAAAAGCAGAGGTTAAAGGGAAATTGAACGGGAAGAATGAAGTCCTCAGTTGGTTATTTTTCCATATTATTCATAATGAATCAGAAAATCAATGTTATATAATAATAAACAATAATTAAGGAATTATACAATCTATGTAACTACTCGCTTATAATGTAGGTATAAATGAAACTTTGCGGCTCTTTAGTACAGTGTACACAAACCTTAACTACTTCTATTATGTTCCAAAGTTGAATTGACCAATTAGACAACGGCGCTAAACGCGATTTTCTTTACCGGGCTGTTATTGGTCTAATTATTTACTATACGTGGGCTATAAACTAAAATGTCATTGGTGTTTTTGTTTCGTTTAATTATAAGCTTGCGGTAATTAATATAATTAATTAATAATAATAAATCTTAACTATGCGTAGAATATTTATGTTGGTAGTCCAATATTAGCGGAAGGGTGTTTGAAGTTTTAATTACGAACAAAATAACAAAAAAGTGATTATAAAGTGAAGCTCGCTAAAACTTAATTTTGTATTAACATTTTAATGTTTTTTGCATGTTCTCTTAAGTATATTTTTAAGTAAACGTTTCATTAAAAATGAAGACAGCAAAAAGGTTGAACACCAACAAAATAAAATCAACAACAACCTTAGACTACAAACAATAACTTCGTACATAAGTATATAACTTAAATGCACATTAAACGATCTAAGCATATCCCACTCCTACATATCTGAGCGGAACTTAGCAGGCTCTTAATACGTCGATAAGCGGCGGCCATCTTGGATCGCGCCACGCGTTGCCATGGTTACCGCGTCGCCATGCGTAGGCGAATCCCCACCGATACACATTGTCAAAAGGCATATTTTTAGCATTAAAACCAGTCGTATTAATAACGGCATTAGTGCTATAAGATTATATTCAACTTGTCTCTTATTAGCGTCGTGTCCCTTTGATGTTTAATATGATTTTATTTAATCGCTTATTATTTAGGCTTTAAATTCGTCTTGCACAAGGCATGCATTAATAAATGTTGTTTGTAATTTTGCAACGCATTTTTTAGTGATTCAATTTTGCTGGAACGGAACGTAAATCTTTTAGTAATTTATGTCTGTCATTTTAGTTGCGTGTTTGTTTTGTCATTTTGTTCTATAGATATTTTATTGCTGGGGATGTTTGTTGATATTTTGTTAGAGTGATAGTGCATAATTCTTGAGAAACCTAAATCGTGATTTTCTAAGTTCGATTCCTGTGTTAAAATACACTTAGTGCGTTTCGTTCATAAAAACTTATAATTTTCCGGCATTATACGTATATAGGATAAAAATTCTCACTGAGGTAATGTAATGTATTTTTAACGATACGTTTTAAACTAAGATGTATTGTAATTGTAAAAAGTTACACATATCTATCGTAAAGAAAGTGCACACAATCTCCCGTCACATTTAATTACAACAAAAACAGCATTCCACCCACACATACCTTCAAATGAATAATTAATTCAAGAAATATTTATGCCCCGCGAAACACGCCACGAGAGTACTGTAATGGAGATAATATTTTAGCAAATCATGTCGAGATTAATTTTATATTGGCCCCAGTGCGCAATAAATCGGATGGAAATCCTAAATAGTTGCTAAACACCCGGGGACAAGTTCTCTTATGGCGCACGGTCACGCAATCTCGCTAATTATGTAACAGAATTAATGTATGAGGTTGAACATCCCAAGAGAAAAAAATAAAATAGTCTATGGGCGATGCTCGCAATGGAATTTAAAAGGAGGCGGTTTTCGTTTTGCTGCCAGTGTTGGGCTGTCAATTTTTGAATTAAGAATTGTTGCTGGTTGGACAAAAATGTATTTTAGACAATTTCTTTTTATTTGCAGAATAGGTATGTAAATAGTTTCTTTAAATTTGTCTTTTTGTGCCACGCCATAAAATTGATTTAAGTGTTAATTTAATCCTTTTTAATTAACCATTTAAAATTCTATTGACAATTTAAAATGATACATTTTCCACATTATGTCTTTTTTGCGTGTGAATTCGCTAATAAATTACAAAACGCAAATCAACTTTCGTCGCCTCAAATCGATTGCCGTATAAACAATCGATTAATCGATTCAATTTATGTAATTAAATCGTAATTTTTACGTAATTACATTTTCACTTATTTTCTCTTTCGGGACTAACAACCGTGTTGCTATGTGGTTATCACGCGAATTCATCCAGACGTGACGCATTGAATGTTAATAGTTCTTCTAACTTCACGCTATATATACCGTTGTAACGTATTTCTTTTATTTTTCTGTGAAAGAAAGTCCTGAATAGTGAGAGTGACAACATGTGCACTGGTGGATATGGGTGCCTTTTCAAGATTCTTGGAGCGATTTATTGCAAATATTCATTCTGCTGTTTCCTTATAATTAGGTCCATTTTATCCATATTATGCTTAATATTTACCTCGATGTACACTAAGACTAATGTAACATTGGGCCACGCAAACATGTAGTTCCTTTACTAAAATTTACGAAGAACTCATACTCAACTTTGAAAGATTTGCTGTACTTGCAATTCACACTAAAGGTAATATTTGACGTTCACACCTACATAACAGTTAGAGTACGGAAATCCCATCAACTGAACATTTTGTTTATTACCAACATAGGAAGATGAAAGTCTTTGATAGTACATTGACTTCCACAATTTTACATCACGTATTAGTTTACTGCTTAAAATCAATTAATACAAAGTCCTCGTTATACCGCCAAAAACGTTGAAACTCAGGTAGATTTAGACCCAAATTAAAATTAATGACGATTGTAAATTAAAAGTACAGCCGATATTTAAATACAAACAAAACATTTCCTTTTTTGAAGTCGCATAAAAATACTTTGATCAGGTGCAGAAGCCACCTAAGACAGCAAAACTAAAAGGAGCCACATGTAGTAATTAAAAACAGTTGACCGTCTATAAATGTCTTTTTCTACTATATCTGATTCTCGAACAAGGATGATCGATAGCGTTGGTGCTCGGTCATTCATTTTATTAACAATTTCACATTTATTATAATATGCTGTAATGTATATGTGGGTGACGACAATTTATGTTTAGTTTTATGCAGTATACAATTATCGATAGTTCTTTTTAGTTCTGGAGCGGTATATGAAAGCGTTTTTTTATATTTCAATCAATCCAATCTATCAGCCAAAGGAACTGTGAACATAGGCCTTTTCTAATGATTTCCACAGTGACCTGATTTCTTTAATTTTTATATTTAGGTGATGAAACATGATCATACATTAAGCCTCTATCCCATAGAGGTGGGTAGAGTAAGTAAATCTCTACTTTGATCGATCTCACACCACTTTAGCTTCATCCATTTTCATCAGTTTTTCATTACATTCGCGTCAGTTCAGGGGATCATAAAACTCTATTGACACTCTCATTATTTAAGAGATTGGAGGTATGATGACAGAGTTTGAGAATGACAAGTTAGGAATGACAGGTCTTTGTGGAAAAGGATAGGATAGGAAATATTGAGCTCTTATACCCAAGCCATAGACAATCACTCAACTATCAGCCTAAGTCCAGCTAAGGCCACACCCGCGCTGGCCCCATAAAAGTTGGTGGCATTAAATTGTCGTTAAACACAATTTATTCCCTCATATCCGGTTAGTTTAAACTGGAACGTACTGAATAAAAAGATCGCATCACCAGATACATTCCCACAGCGAGCCGCGTACGAGTTGTTTTTGCAAACTCCTTTCTAGGGATGCGAGAATTATCGGTATGTACTTAATTGAGTAATTGAATCGTAGGCAGCGTATTTATTAGATCAACGGTTTTGATGCATGTCTTAGATGATTTTATGTGTTTTATCTGGCATTTTTCATCTGGCTCTCTTTCCTCTCCGTTCTGTAGCTTCTTCTTTGCTTCTGGAGTTACAGTTTACTCTTCTACAACGTAAGAAATAAATATATTTCTTACAAACATTTACAAAAAATACAGTCCAATAAGGTAAGGTTTGTAAGGTGTTCTTAATGGTTGATGTGATACCCAGCCATTTATATGGTTTGCTTCTGCTTCTTGGTTTATGTAGTTGAATATTCGTAGTCTCTAATCATAATTTTGCTCTTTATAACTGTTACTGTTGATTTGATCATCGATTATTTTCTATTATTTCCTGCTTTTTGTTTGCTTTTAAACTTACATACTCATTGCCTTCAATATGTTTTTGTTTATTGATTTGATTCCCGATACTTTGTTTTTATTGTCTTGTCTTTTACCTGTTAAATTAGGCACACATTGTATTTTGTGTGATTTCATTCATTTACTATGATTTTTCATCGGTTTATCCACATTCTATGTGTCCATCTTTTCTTTCATTGCTGTGATTGGTTTAGCTTTAAAATGAATTGCATAACATTTACAATCCGGCACAACTCTTTTTTTCTTGTTCTCTACTTCCAAAGACAGATCAGCTCAGTGTTAGTCACTGGCGACTTTGTAAGGTAAAATGTCATTTAAAGAGCACATAGCTCGCAAGACTGACGCCCGTTGAAGCGTGAAGGTTTTCGAATGGTTTTATTCGACAGGATAGGACCGTCCTTTACTCAAAGGGCTTATGAATTGTACCTTCGAAATTCTGACGAAGAATTTTCAAGGTATTTAAAGAATATGTCGCCCTCACACCCGATACTGTTACTCCTGTAAGCCAGAATCGAAAGATTGTTTACTACTGAAGTTCAGCAAGTTCTTGGGAGTCTCCAAGTTGCCGTTAAAAAGTAAAATGAGTAGGAGAAGTTGCAAATAAAATATTATCCACTTATCTCCGCAGTAATGCAGAAGACAAAATAATGAATTATAAAGGTAAAAAATGACCCTAAAGATGTTTTTCGTCAACGTTAAATTTAATGATAATTAACTAATCCCTTCGTAATGTCATCAAATGCACCCAAACGTCGAGCAGAATCCGCAACAAACCGGGTCTCTTTCGATCCACATAAATGTTCCATTTAACGACCCATTTTTTAATCGCATTAAAATAATTCGTCCATTCGACTCAGTCTCGCAGCCGCTCGGGTAATGCCGCGCAAAATTAACAACGCAAAAATGTTCTTTAGCGAAATTACACTTTTCTATTTTTATCCTACGTATGATTGGATGTTACCCGCTTATCAACTTAATGTAACCTTACATTTAAAAGCGCAACTTAATGTGCACTTTACTGCATTAAAATAAGGTTGTAATTAGCTTAAAGATGGGGATATAAGTTATTTTTATTAGCCAGCTAGGCTTTATTCATTCGAGATGCGTTGCAAAGGTCAGACGATGGATTCAGACGCGGCTGGACGATATCGAAACGTTGCAGACTGCTCAAAATGAACATTTCTTTTTTAATTTGCATATATTAATAGTTAAATGGCAAAAATAACTTTAATTCAGCGTTTATAGTATGTTTGGTACTGTAATGTGAACTTAAGCGGCCGTCGTCGGAATAAAATCATGATTTTATAGCTTCATTTCGTTAATGCGACGCAATAAGGAACTTCATTCCGCAAAGTATGTATGGCATAATCCAAAAGCATCCGAATTTGTATCGCTGAAATTTATTTTGTTGGCGACTTCGGTGCGCTAATGTCGATGTTGATTGCGGCTTTTGGTTATTTCTGAGATTTCCGACCCTGTTATTTGGGTTTTAATTTCGTACCCAAATTTTTACTTAACCTTTTAATTCCTTTCTGTTATCTTATTCATTACATTGATATCGCGGGGGGTATGTTTAACATGGTTTTAATAAATGCAGAAAGAATTAAATGCCAAATTTTATCGTGTTGTCAAATAATTTTACTTGACGAAAATGTCTTTTAGAAAATTAAACTTTAAATCTTAGTGTATTATGTTTAGATTCGTCAGAATTAGCTCCTCGCTAGCACTAATAAAACGCAACATATCAGCAATGAAAGGAAACAACAAACACATCGTAATTAAGACATTTTGTAGCCAAAGTGCTATTGTAATCTGAGAGATTGCAATTCGAATTAAAACGGAGAATATATTATGCTTCATGAATAATTACTTATTTAATGACTGCAAGCTTATTATGAGTGGGATCGAATGCCACAATCAAGTTGTTCTTCCCTTGGAACTCAAGGTCTTTATCCAGCCATGCGAGATTGTAAAGTTTTGATGACAGCTGTAGCTATTGTAATGTAGCCTTTTCGTTAAAATATTTGCCTTTTGTATTTTTCTGAAATGCCTAAATATGTTTGTTGTCAGAGCCTTTTATTCTACCTACTTGTAATACTAAGTTTTTGGGTATTCATGTTTCTAATTTGATAAATCTGAAATTAGGAAGTTTTATCTTTGAATTAACAAATCCTAAATTTGCAACGATGCTTATTTATTTTCGTTATTATCAAAGTCAGTATCACAAACAGTAGCGCTGGCGTCTAAAATCTTTATACCACTTATACCATAAAAATGAACATATCATACGTACGTTTAAGGGAAATAATCATATATTCACTCACTTTACAGCCTAGCATATCGTTTCCCGCAAAAGGAATCGTCTCGTTGGTGGTCTGCGTTTAAGACAGATCTGAATTTACCACTCGATACAGC
The DNA here is from genome assembly GCA_033459515.1 of Theretra japonica. Taxonomy (NCBI): domain Eukaryota; kingdom Metazoa; phylum Arthropoda; class Insecta; order Lepidoptera; family Sphingidae; genus Theretra; species Theretra japonica. The sequence continues at coordinate 2,360,719 of CM065938.1, read as the reverse complement.
ACAGTCATTTTATCGGCTCACAATAACGTTATTGCAAGTGATCATAGCCACAGATGACAGCTAAAAGGCGATCAGCCTTTATCTCACATCTTTACATTATAAAACCACGTCCACAATATGAAAGTCACATAACAGAATACAACTGCGAATATAATAACCCTGTGGTTACATCTCGTTCGGCCAGGTCCCGGTGTGAAATTAACACTCGTACCATTACGATACACGCAACTATTGTGTATCGGTCCTGTATCGGATCGATATCGTCTCTGTATAGATTCAGTTGTCGGTATAACCGCCCGCTGCGTCTCCATTACGAGCCTAATTGACGAGAAATTGCTTTATTACAAATCTTTGTGCTTTTTGTTCTAAGATTATGCTATAGTCTGTTTATTGTACAAATTGGATTAACAATATTTACTTTCATCTTCTTCTATTAAAATTCGGAAATGCAAATTGATACTTGATTTCCTTTATTTTATAGATCACAATTATTAAGTGAATTTGATTTATTTTCTTGTTTGTAAATAAACAGTTTTAAGGTACAATAGAGCATTAATTTGTTGGTTAGTCCTACTTTCACGTAACAATAGCTCAACGGATTGACATTGTTTGCATATGAGTTAGAAAGTAACAGAGGTTTTTAACCTAGAACTTAAACTTAACATAATTTCTCTCAAAATATTGCCAACGAAAACTATTAAAATCCAAAGCAATAATTCACACAACTCAAAAACAATGTCGACAGTTGCAGTTTTAAAAGTCGATGTTATCCAAAGAAACTTCATATAAATAAAACGCGGGGAAAAAATCGTAGTTATTCAAGATGCGGTACGATGGAGCTCCTTCAATTACCACGTGAATTTAAAACGTATTTAGTAAAGTTCAGTGGCGCGGGTTTTTTATTACGATACGTAATTTATTCATAGCCGATCTTTGTGGGTGATTTTGCTGATGTCGTATGTAATTTTGATGTGGAGATGTTTTGCGGCGTGCTCCTGTTATTTGGAGGGATTTTGAAGCGTTCTTTGTGTTTTAATTTAGATTTGTATTTAACTGAATGTGAGATAGATATTGTCTGTCGACTGTTAGATGGCTCCTCGCTAGTTAATGTTTTAATAAACAACACTGGGTTGATTTAGGTGTATTTTTACATAGCCATACCAAAATTTAAAAAGTTGTTGTCGTAGAAAATTAAGCGAATAAGTCTTTTCTTTCGGCATTATAATATTTCCTCTACCTTGATTTTGTCTAAATATTCCTACATAATTCTAAACATAATTAAGTCCGAACATTAAGGGTCTAATGCACAAGGAACAAACTTTTACGGCCCAAGTCATTACGTGCCGACGTCTTCTTTTAATAAAGGCCGGCCTGGGTAGGGGAGGAGGGAAAGAAGGAGGGGGGGGGTAAATTACAGGGCTGCACGCGCTCACCGGGTCGTAATGATGGATGGCGAGTGAGGAACGCGCGGCGGCATAATGAGATTGTGGCAACCCTGAGTAGGTAGCCGCGTTTAGACTTTTTTTAGCGGGAAACGTTAGACCTGCGTTTTGAATTGGCTTTAACTTATTTTGTAAGAGTATGATGGTACCAAAATTGTAGTTGGATATGTAACAATTGCTTTTAAAAAAAAATATTTTGTGAGATATTATAGCCTTGTTTGTACAATGTATAAGGTCTGTTACCGCGGAAATCGATGAATTCCATCAGCGCGGAGATTAAACCTGTCGTACCTACTCCCAAGGAAAGTTTTTGTGCACCAAAGAAGCCATTTTACAGAAGCAAATCAATTATCAAACACTACTTTAAATCCTATCTCCAAATGCTATCACTTGAATCCGGGAAACGCGTAATTCAAATACATAAAATTGATGTTTCTATGAATTTGTATAGAAAGGCGACGTTTCAAATAACTCGAGTGGTATGATCGTAAACAAATGCAGATTGATGGGGTATCGAGTGTGGAAAATAGAATATTCTGCCTTTACTGTTGTTATAAAACTGTTTGTCCGTTTGTGAACATAACTGTTTTCTAACTTCGTCGTAATTTAATTTTTCTTCTACTTCTTTAAACCAATATTACCTTGATGGTCGGATGAAGTCGGAATCACAGTCATTATAGACACTGATTAAAGTAATGAACAATTTAAATGCGTGCTCATGGTGCCATGAATGCGCATTACTATGGAGCTTTCAATAGAAATTATGCAGAATAGCAGAGAGAACGCTAAATTATCTCAGAATTTGTCATATAATTGTGTGGCAGTAAAAGCTAATTGTTTTTATAATTTTTTGAAGAAACCATTTTATCATCTATTCTATACTCATTTAAGTCCATGTTAGTATTTTGAAAGTGGTAGAGCCACGTTTTTGTCAGCCATGACTCAGCATTTTTGGGCAGGCTCGTCCGGGGTGGTACCACTGTCTCACAGGAGATCGACGTGAAGCGACAGCTTTCCTGTCGCGTTTCGTTCGGTGAGTGAGACTGCCGGATGCCCAAGTCCCCTCTCCTCTTCCCATCCTTTTTCCTTCACGTCCCTCCGCGATCTGATGGGCCGGCAACACATCCATGGTCCAAGCGTTGTGGATGTTCACGGGCGGCAGTAGTCACTTACCATCAGGTGACCTGGTTACTCGTTTGACGGACATAATTATGGTAAGTATAAAAAATTCAAAATATGAAATTGATAGTTATACTTTTAAAATTTTCAAAACACAGGCAAAGACACGTCCAGAGATATGTGAAAGCACATCATCGGAATATAGTTTCCCGGGACAGATTTACAGCACATTTACGTCTCTTCATTTCGAGTGTATATTTTATGACTTTCGTCCCGTTTTTATGCGTTCATATTACAAGGAAACTCACGTACAGCCTATCGCTCAATAGAATCGATTTTATATAATAATATAAAATGATATATAATATTTATCGCATTTCCAAATACTAGTTTGCGGTGTTGTCGTTTTGAGTTAAGCGGAATTATGCAAATACGATAAGTGGATAAATTTTAAGTGCAATAAAAATGTCGTTAGTTTATTGTTAGGTTTTCGCTTCGTGATGATTTCTTTTGTTGTTTTGTAAAAATAAACAAGTAGTGACAATTTATTATATTGAGATACGTTTTTTATTGTTTTTTTCATTTTCGTTGATACGGCAAGGAAATGATAGAACTATTTTTGACATCAATATTCACACATGTTAACAAAATACATATTTATGACATTGTTTTAAAATAATATGTGACTAAGACAGGGTAAAAACTCCCTTAATAACACGGAATATAAGGTTTTAAATAACATAATACAGAAAAATTTCACATTCTTTAAATTTACGCAAAATTATAGTATTTTCAATACCTGAAACCCAGCTCTCCGGTACACACAATTTATATCGAAATTCCATAATCCTTGTACATTGTAAAAGCCTGACATTGCCCAACGCAAATCCCATACAGCAAACACAAATGTATTTATCGAACTTCACAGCACTAACTCAGTCGATAGGGCTGTATCGAGTCGATAGTGTTGCGCGGTGTTATCGAGCAAGCCCGGCGTTTGTTAGTTATGTGGCTGCACTATCTATCGATAATTCGCGCGGGGCTCACGAGCGATACGTGGTCGAATCGACCCCGGTATGAGCGTTGCGTTTTGTCCTACAAAGTGTGATAAGGTGAGCATTTGCAGGGTTAGGATGGAGGAAAGATTGCAATGTATGTGTTGTAGTTTTTGTTTATTTGAAGCATTTCTTTGCAAATGATAGGGTTAGACATTATTATGTTGGATAAGCGTTAGTCAGCATAGGCATACTTAATTTTTTAATGCTACATTACACATTTCTGGCTACCTTTTTTCTTTGCAAAGTTATTACCATCGGAATAACACATCCGGGGAACTACCAGCCCCGCTGTCCCCAAAAAGGAAGATTACTGCTCTCCTGTCATAAAAAAAAGATGATTGCATTAATTTAATTTTAAAAATCAGTACCTAGAACCTCCTGAATTCTGAATTTAATGCGGGGTTATTATATTAAGAAAGACGTCTTGTCCAAATCGGAAGTTAATTTTTGTCCGCTGATATTAAAAGCTTGTATTTTAGTAATAATTATTTCTTAAATAGAATAAATCAAGTTTTTTCTAAGCAAAACCAAGTGTTGATTTTCGCGCCAACACCAATAAATAACATTAATTTAATTCGTCGCCACTCCATATCAGTTGTACAAAAAAGTGTGGCCAAATCGCAACAGCTAATTCGAAAACACTCTTAAACTAGTCCATTAATTATTCCATCTTAGAATTAAATTATCATTTTTTTACTAATCCATTCCCATGATATTGTCTATAGACTCCACGCTCCACTAGACGTACGCCGCAATACACGACACAAATACAATGTTACAAGATCGTTGAACCTTTAAAACTCTGTAACTGGCAATTAAATCATAAATTTCGCATCGATCCGAGCAACCAACAATCACACAACAGATAATGGAACAAAACGAATTGATTCGAAAAAAAGAAAACAACATATTCTCGTGCACCGGGCACAGAATCTCGAGGATATCGACTGTACCATTGATTACTTCCATGCTATAACGGTAGGCGTTTATAACAACACAAATAAAACCATTGGAGAGGAAAAAAATGATTTATTATAGTCCAAAAGTGGTTCGGATTCGATTAAGTTTCCGCATACTGTAATTAAAAGGTTCCGTTAATTAATAACATTTTTTCGAGCTCGCAACACTACTAACATTCGACTGATAATTGAGAACGTGAGTTGTCGTATTTATTAAAAAAAACTTACAAAATAATTAGCATAATTCTCGTCTCGAGTCGGCTTCTGACGTCATTGTGCCCGTATTTAAGGACCTTATTGATGTAGCGATATGAATTTTTAGCATTGTGAAGATGTTCCCCCGTTGATAATGATCTATTCTCGTCGATATACTTTAGCATTTCATCGGCAAATATTTCACTGCCCTGTTGGCTCACCCTCTTTGATTATTACATTGATAATATGCAAATAAGAGACTTTACGTTTAAAAAATAAAAGGATTAAAATCGGGATCATTGGCCTTTTAAGTGACCCAAATAAGATAATTTCGAGCGACACGCTCCGGGCCGCGGCTGTCAATAAGAATTAGGGATAATGTTGCTAGCTTAAAAACATTTTTACGTGTGTGCATTTGGCAGTATTTTTTTGCGGTCTCGCCGGCATAAACTCGTTGATTTAAACTTTTCGGACTGGTTCTGCATTTTTTAAATTTAAAGGTGACATCTTTATCTTAGGTCATGGTCACCGGATTACGTAAAAATTGCCTGTTTTATTTATGCTTTCTTTTTGTTTGAAGGTTGTGCAACCTTTTTGTTGGGACCTTTTTTGATCATGTTAGATTTGTCTTTATTTATAACTTTTGAATATCGAAGGAAGTGTGCGCGTAAATCTTTAAGTTATTGTAATGTGGTTTAGCTTTTTAAATTATTAAATTATTTTTGCATTATTTTTGTCATACCAAAGGTTTGCTAGTTTGGACGTTGTTTATACTGCCGAAATGAACTACAGAAATGTTAATCCGATTACGAAATACTGATTGTAATTTAATCACACGTCGTGATCGGGTTTGTCATGAAAACGTTCGCTTATGAAGCGTTGTCTGTATGGAGGTAATTAATTTGCTTGTTTTTTTCTTCTGTTTTGAAGGCGCAGTATTCGCGAGATTTTATCTATGTCATATTACGCACCGAGTGACATATTGGAAATTTAAATATTTGAGATGTATCGAAATTTTATTTTGTATTCGCATATTGTGGAGTTCATTGATTTGTTTATATTTTAATAATTAACAGGGTTTATGGATGTTTTTAGATAATGGTATATTCATGAGCTAGATATTGTTTCACATTTAAGGACTAAAAAATCGAGGGTTATTCACTGATTTTTTTTAAATCGACATCATATTGCATTTCCTTAACATCTCTTTAGGCTTCTTTGGCATATTTTAAATAGTTCATGCAGGTTGTTTCCCTCACCCAATGTTCCAAGAACTTCACTCCCGTCCATTTGCAAGGCACCAAACCGAAAAAAGCCTAGTACATTTGTATGCGTTTTTAATGCTTTTAGTATTATAGATCACAATAAGAAGGCAAGTGTTTGTAAAAACTGGTCGATGCAGAGCACCGGAGCTCCCGTGGCGAACTCTCGATCGTGACTTTTTTTATAATATCTGCTCACCCATTTACAGATGTACTTTAATGTTTATTTATGAGTGCAAAAGCTCGATGTCTATTAACGATAATGTTAATGCTTCAACGATATTGATTAGGTTTTTACTTGTAAAAACATGTTGGATTTTTTTGCTGAGTATCCTTTATTCCTATCTAATGCTGTGAATTGACTTTGACAAATGGTGAGATTTTTCTTCCTCGGAAATATGATTGGAAATCTTTGACTGATTGCCGTAGTTAGGTATCTGTATTAATTAATTTTTAATATAACAATCTTAATGTAGGATAGTGTATTTTTATTACCAATGTTATTCGGAATGAGTGATACTGGCGTTTAGAAGTGACTACTATGCATATCATAGTTAGTGCAATGCGGATTGCCTAACGACAAGGGTTATTTCTTTCTCGCCAGTCGATACAATTATGCCGGCTTGGTTATATGTATGTAAGCAGTACCCAAAAGCGGTACTTACATCGACCATTATGTCGGGCTTTCCACTATCGTGTACGTTGTTCGCTATTCAGGCGGATACGAATAGTCAATGATTTTTTTACGGATTAATGAACATAAATGGTTATTCAGTTTGCTTCGAAAGTGTTCCTTTTTTACCGTTTCCTAGTTAATTTTCTACGACCATCGGCTGGCAATGAGTTCGTGGTCGAATCCATAATGGATTTACTGCCTTATTCATAGTCCGTTTATAAACCCATTTTAGTTATCGAATGTTCTGTCTTCTTCGCTCAAAGTGAATTCAAAAGTCGTTCGAAAGGGACAAAACATTTGATTACTGAAGTAGGTTTATAAATTGTCTATGAATAAGGCCGTTAGTATTAACTAATTAGAGGATTTACTAATGCTTCTTTAACGTATTCTATGTGATCATCGCCCATAAACAGTTCTCCTCAATGAAAATAAAGGCTCTTTTCATAAAATTAAATAAATAAATACACCCAACAGTCACATACATAGTCCTGACCCCATAATAAGATCGAGTCTTGTATCAGGAACTACGAGAGACTTTTCGGTCTCACAAAAACCCAGACCCGAAAAAAATGCATGTGGTTGACACAAGTATTAATTGTCTCGGTGTGGGTATGGAACCCGCGGCCTCTCGTTTCATAGCCGGCGTCTAGCCAACTGCGCCACGGAGGCTGTTAAAGTCTCTCGATTTGGTCTAAAAATACTACGAAAGCAAATAAATCCACCAGGTTGATGTAAAATAGTAAAAAAGTGCATAACATAAAGGTAGATTTGTTTTTAAAATTTACTTATAAGTTCTATTTCCAGCAAATTAAGCCAATAAACTGCGTTTGTAAAGGTCGGCAGCCCGGCTCCAGTCAATCACTTTTATCAGTGTTATTATGAAAATAGTTCGTCTATTAATTCAATGCGGCGTGTTTTATCAAGTTTTTGGTAGCTCCGAAGTTTTATTACGTCGTCGTTGCTCAACACGAGAACTATTCCCGGTGATTCGAGATTTGTCGATATGTGTATGTCACTGATTTAGTTTTTTTATTTGCAATTTTTTTTGTGATGTCGTTGGTGAAGGAATAGCGTAAAAAGTATGTCTATAAGATAGTGTATATAGATGTGTGTAGATAGTGTAGTGTAGTGTATTTGTTATTAAGATTCATGTTTATGTTTCATAAAAATTGTTAACGCTATTTTGGTTGATAAATATTATAATATTTTTGTTTACTTTTAGAAATTAATAAACACACCAGTTTATTTATTCATACTAATTGACAACTTATTTCACACGCCAACTATTGCATTTTGGTCAACATATTGTGTAAAGAATTAAAATATATTTTCTAGTTTACTCGACAAATTTCGAACACCTAAGAATAAGAGTTGTATCAATTTTACGATCGCTATCCGTCCAAATGGACAACCATAATTTGAATGCAAAACCAGACATTTCTATTATTTAATATCAAACGTTTTTGTCTAATGGTTTTGAACATAAAGCACAATTTATTTAATTTCTTTCGCTAAGCTTTATGTTCATAGATATTGCGGATGGAGTGGGATAAAACAATTAAATTTTGATTTGGTATGAAAAAATAATAGTGGATTTTATGCTTGGTAATATTGGGTTGTGTGCTGGCTAAGTTTTGCATATTTGTTTTTGTACGGAAACTGGACGTAAATTTTATGCTTGATAATGTCGGGTTGCGATGTGTCAACGATTTTAATATAAAATTGTTGTTTTTATATTAAAATCGTTGACACTTCGTACTTAAAATTGTTGTTTTTAAAAACGAAATCTATTCTATTTGTCGCAATGCATTTCTTTTCTTCTTTATGTGTGCCATTTGATCATGTTCATGTTCTTTATTTTGTTTCATTTAGGAAAGATTTTTTATTAACTAGGCATTCAAAACGTATTTAATGTAGTTTATACTGTACTTGCTAATTAAATTTGTGTCTTTTTAGCTTCAATGTGGATCACGCTAAAGGATATTCCATACATCATAATTTTGTGGTGTAATTTTATTTTCCATTACTTTTTGTAAATCATTTCCTTTAGTTTTGTTAGCCAGTTGTATTGTTTTAGTGACTTTCTGTTATCGGCACGTATGGTACGGTGGCGCCACAGCCAGGTGCTATTTCACTAAACCTAGTTCTGAATTGGTCAGTGACCATTGTAACCTTTTGTTTGTGTAGTTGTCATTTATAACAATGTGTGTACAAAGTTGTACACTTCTAAAAATGAGTCAACGTATTTTTGAAGGATAGGTTTAAAGCTGGCATAATTGGTGATGAATAAAATAGTCTATACTCCTTTCACTATAGTACTTTCTGCATCTTCCGTTCAGATATGATATGCGGCTGTTTTTTTAAGTAATGCAAGTTGTAATCAGACTGTAGTGTTGTTTGCGTGGTGGCCTATTGATGGTGGTCGTGGGTTCAAATCCTAGAGCACACGGCAAACCTCTAACTTTTCGGAGTTATGTGTATTGATAGTCAATCACCACGCACTATAATGATGAGGGAAAACATCGTGAGGAAACCTGCATACCAAAGCGATTAAAAAAAATCCATGGTATGTAAGTTCGCCTACCCGCACTAGGCCAGCGTGGTCGCCTACATGGCCTAACCACTCTCAATCGTGCTTTCGATTATAGAGGAGACTCGTGACCTGCAGTGCGACATATATGAGCCGCTACAGTACAGTGGTGTTTGACTATAGTCAAAACGAACCAGCTTGACCACTGTGGTATTCTTACATACAATACAAACATATCAGTATAGCTCTTGAGAGACGTGATGAATGAGATTCAACTCAACAATCATTAAATATCAGCAATACATTTGCCATCATTTATAAGTATATGCTAACGAAATGCAGTGGTCATAATGGATCAGGCGACCTACTTTAGCCAGATCGTATGCTGTAACCATACTTCTAATTTAACTGATTTGTATTCGATTCTATCACTGATTTTATTAGTATGCTGTTCCTTTAACTGAGAGAATACGCTTTAATACTTCAAAAGCATTTGGTTTACAATTTAAAATCTATGTACATTTTGTCGGCTAACCAGTAAATAACATACGTACGTAAACTCACGCTTTTTTCTCAGAAGGGGTAGGTAGAGGTGCTACCAGGACACCCATGATTCGCCTTGTTTGTAACATCCCACGAGGTGATAGGGGAGAGTCTATCGCTATATCGGGCACAAATTCCTGACTCCGAGTTGATGAATAGAAAAATCCAATATCACTTTGCCCGCCCCGGGGTTCGAACCCGAGACCTCAGCTTTGCAATCGTAATGTAGTCTAAATGCGCCACCGAGCAGTCCACCAGTAAATAAATATTTTAGAATGTCAATTCCACTTCATAATTTAATAATAAATATTGTAATAACATCGCCTACACAAACATCCGGCAATGACCGACTCAACTTTCCAAAAGAAAATCACTAATTAACAGACTTATTTGAATATACGAGTATGAATTGCGACTTCCTACTGTGGTAGCAGAAATTAATTATGAACAAAAACAAGGTTGAAAACTGATAGAGATCTCGACAATTTGTCCAAATAATCTTAATTGGGATGGAACGAGGAAATTCGTCATAAGACCGGTCGGAAAATATTTAGATCGTGATAGAAGCTACCGCTTACAGAACATCGCTTTTACAATTTTGACCTCCATTTTGGTACTTAGTATCAAGTCCCTAGGTTATAAATGCTTTAAGTTATCGGTCTAGGATTTTGCTGTTGGAAATTTTGACAGCCGTTTGTTAGATGGTTGATCACTGACTATAAATTCTTTAATATGCTGGATAAAGTCCCAAGTCCCTTACCATAATACAGTACGCATATAAACTGATACAGAGCTAAAACCTCTACTAAGTCTTGTAAGAACAGTTCTTGGAAATGAAAATAAAACTACATTTTTTTCTTTGTCCATATTCGTAAGTTTATTTTAAACTTCTTCACTATCTGTATCATTAATATTTAGTAGTTTTATGTTACGATCTGATTACGTTTACCTCGTCTGCGGTCAGTTTTAGAATTGAATTTTCTGCTGTCAAACATTATTTCGCAAATCACTTGTATTGTAAATCTAAACATTACCGCAAAATTACCATTTGATCTGAAGCATTGCTAAATTTATCCAGCACGTTATAAATCAAACGTAACGATCTACAAAGGTCATTTAATGATGGATGGTACTTAAATCCGGCCAACAGCGACCTCTCTAAACTTCGATCAATCAATAGTTTCACACCTAAAGTCTTCTAAAACATTTCCAAAAATTTTCATAACACCAACCGACGAGCCACACGAAGCATCCACCCAACAGCGATCCACATTCCATCTTACACGGGTCGGACCATTTTTTTAGAAAGCTTATTATGGTCTTCTCGATGCTGCCAATCAAAATTCAACTTTATCTCTATCAGGGAAGGGTTTAATTTCACTTGCATCACAAATACTGGTCTGTAATTAAGGCCCATGTTCCCCCAGTCCCCGTGATATTGTTTTTTATGGTTGAATAGTGGATCCCATAGATTAAGGTATTCAATGTGTTCGGATACAATGTTTTGTAGCGTATTGAAAGATGATGATGGGGTTATGTTGAGGAATAATACTTATCACAGTTCATTTGTTGGAAAATAAAGCGGGCTCCGGGATCAATTCACTGATTACGATGCTTGTGGAACTAGTTTCTGAGCGTATAACTACGACAGAAGCAACAATATCTCGAACAACTTCTGTAGTTTAGTTGTTTTTGTTATGATTTCTTCGGTTGCATTACTTTTATTTACTGCACTTTCTTTATCTTCAACTAAATCAGTAATAACCAAATTAGTTATAATTAGTTGTTCAATATCGTTATCTAAAGTCGAAATCTTATGTAAATTAATTTTTCGATCGAAACCGCGGGAAACAATACCTCATGGAGTATGGCGTCGATGTGGCAAGTTCCGAAACTCGTATGATCGTCAGATAAGAGACTAAATTATCGAAATTGTAGAATACTAGTTGGCTTGGCCCGGATTTGCTTGGGTGCCATCCATGCCCCGTTGTTCTCTTGTAGAAGATTTACACCGAGGTTCTGTTTAGTCAGATAAAGGGATACGATTTCGCTGCATATATTTCCCCGCTCTATTACATTCCTGCTGTGCGTTGCAAGTTAACCGCTTTAAGTCCTAAACCATTCCGGTTGCATGTTAAACTACTTACCCTGTCACGATAATCGATTGAAAGATTCGCAAATACATCGGGAACGAATATTGATTTTTATACATACATAAACTCACGCCTTATCCCCAGAAATCGTAGGCAGAGGCGCCACCATGACACCCACATTTCGCCTTGCATGTTCCGTCCCACGATGTGATAGCGGGCGAGCCTATCGTCATATCAGGCGCAAATTTCTGACTCCGGGCTGATAATTAATTGAAAAATCCATTATCACTTTGCCGGACCCGGTATTTGAACCCGAGACCTCAGCTTTGCAATCGTACACCGACCAAATAACGACGTCACCGAGGCAGTGTTTTTTTATTTTGAAATAACTTTAACTAAAACTGTTCTTATCAGATCTCAGTTCAGCATAATAAACCTATATCTCAAATTTTTAGTCAATAGGCCATGTAGTCGCGGATACCTGTTCATGAGTGAGTGGTATACCTCCTATAGAGGCAATGCAACCAACTTCAGTATTGCGCAATTATAAAAGAGGATATTAAAATAAATGAGGAATTACAATGCTGACGCTGGAAGCTCCGAGTCAGGTGGCTGTATGATAGAATAGAATTAATTATGGACATCGATAGCGGTACCGCCCGCCGCTTGATCACTATCGGCTGACCTCAAAGTTCAATTATTGTGAATTGCTGCGTTCTACGGAGGTTCTCAAAATTTCTAGATTATCAGTTAATTAAATTTGTGATTTGAATTAACGGTTTTGAGGCGGTCCGTTGAGGTTATCCGGTTACAGGGTTGCGAGATGGTTGTAACAGTTTTGTAATGTGTTGGAAATCATTTGTTGAAGTATTCGGAATTCATTATGAAATTTCTTTCAGGAATTATTATTTGTGCAATGCTGTTACTTCATATTTTTATTTACTAATTAAACAGTTACTTAAAGACTGATGTCGAATTTTGCAATGAAATTGAAATTTCAAAGTTTTTACACTCCTGGTACTAGTATTTCATTATTATCTTGATTGTGTAAGATTGGTTGTGGAATAGCTTATATTATTTTCACAACAATATGTATAGTTACAGCACTAATAACGTTATATTCTGGATATCTCTTTGCTGATGACAACTTATGTATTGCTATATTGCCTAACATAGTCTCTACTATAAAGATACCCCCTTTTCCGAATTTTATGACTAGATTTATCTTAACAATAAATGAATAATCGTTCATTACTGTTATTCCATCTGTTCAATCTTCTGTTTATTCACGAAAACTTTGACAATCCCCGTCTGTGCAATGTGGGTCACTGATAGTACGATCTACTTGTACATTATCTCTAATCTCGGATACACCGCGCCTTTAGCGACCACGATGCCTCGCCGCTTGGTCTGTCTTCTTTTTATCCAGTGAAAGTTGCTATTAGTAATGTCTTTATTTTGTCCATATCACTTCATGTTTTACTACGATTAGTTGCTTTTTATACCTTATGATAATCTTTCTTTCTTAGGTTTGAATTTTATTTAAAGTGTGAAAGTAAATGGCCGATTGAGACAACATAATACACGGATATATCATATATGACTTATACTTTCGATTAAATTAGAAACATTAGTTCCCGTAGAATAATTTCTTAATGCTGAACTTCAATTGTTAAAATAAGATTTCCGTTATAACCAAGTATGCAAGTATTACAATATGAAAAAAAAAACGGTTACGATGATAGCGATCAATAATTATGGTTGTAATATATTGGTATCTTCAGCCTAATACAATAATATTTAATACATGGTTATTATTTTTTGTCTTTATTGTTTCTGATTTATTTCGATGCGGATTAAAGACAAGTTAGTGTCCCTAAGAGACTCGCAGAGCTCCGGAGCTCCGTGCCAATTCTTTGCGTGCTGTTGCTCCTGGCTGACAGGCGTTGCAGTGGTGGGTGTGTGGGCGGGAAAGTCTCTACATGGTTAGTTTTGTATGGCGAAAGGCGAGTACTACATAGCCTAGATACTTAATAGAGATCGGGTGTCATTAAATTTTTTTTTTTTACCAGTTATTTGTACTCGTTGAAATCTTTTACTGTATTTTTGCAAATTTTCATGTACCCAAACGTAACAGTATTGCAAAAATCTAATTTACTACTTTTCTATTAAACCTTAAATTGCTACCTACTTCGATTAAGTTTTCGTTTTTTTCAATTTTGTGTAATAGATATAGGAAACTATAGGTCTACAATTATACTGAAACGAATGTAATCATATTATTATTTATAAGACTATTTGTTTCTTAATAAATAAAATGAAATAAAATAAAAATAAAATAATTCGTTCCCTAAGTGATATAGGGTAGAAGCTAACACCTTAAAAAAATCTCGTGTTAAGACTGTTTGTTTTGAATACCGTGGGAATTCATTGGCGGGTTAAAAGGTAGCCTATATTAACCTGTAATAGACAAAAGATCTTGTCTTAGCTCGTGATTGTAACAATTGTATCACAAGCCGCGAGTATTTGGATCGGAAACCTGTTTTGCATATTGTATTTGATTGTTTTCTAGAATGTTGTTATTAAATACGTTACGTTACGTTATATTATAATCCTTATAAGATACGCAGCATATTTTACTTTATACATTACGTATAAAAGCTTCAATAGGCGCAAACTACAGGTGATACAAAAGTTAAATTCGGTATTGAATTTGCAATTTTTAAACCATAAAACCATTAATCCGTTGTCCCAGATGCTTGGCCAATAATAATGTCAAGAGAAGTATCAAAATTGAAGATCGAAACAGACTTGTTGTGTGTAGGAGAAACGATACAAATATTTTCGCTCCCAATCAACATTCAATGCCAAATTCTTTCTCAGGCCTACTGTTATATAACCTTGTCTACTTCCCTCGACCTTAAATTATACATTTGACTATCATATCTTCTAAAACATCAAGAGTGTTTTTTAAACCCATGTTAGTTCACAAATGATGCTAACAACCAAGCTATTAACTCCACCATTTACAAGAACAAATTGCCTTTCGAACTCAAAACAATCACCGTTGTGTAAGCGAATTATCAATAAATTTAATTTGTCAATGCGGGTGTGGGCAGCGAGTATAAATTGACGCGCGAAGGACGTACGACTATCCAACTGATGTCTGGTTATATCGTAATTGAGATTTTAAATAGTTGCCGTTTAATTTAATATGTGTTTTTTATAGATATATGAAATCGATTAATATATGAAGAGTTTGTTTGTTTGAACGGGCTAATACTAGGAACTACTCGTTCGAGTTGAAAATTTATTTTAATGTTTGATAATTAAATTGTTACATAACACCATGTATGAAAAGTATACTTAATAGTAGCTAAAGATTCAATAAGTTAAAAAAATTTAAACGTACTATAATCCGCTTGCTCACTATTATTATACGTACTATATTATTATACATACTATAAAATCTTTGAATAAGAAATCCTTGAAAGAGGTTATTTTCAGCAGTTAAGTTCCAGCGCGTGATAATGATGACTATGGTAGGTATATTAAAGTTCAAAAACCCGTATAAGAGTGTTAATTAAAACCAAGCAAAGCGAGCCCACTAGTACTTTAAAAATAAATCTGTTAGGTTAGCAATGAAGCTTGTTGAAATGAATGGGCGACAGGCGACGCCACGGGCGCAGCTATGTCGAAATATGATTTATATCGTCCAGTCACAATGCAAGGTGTTTAACATAACGTCTGTCGGACAAGCTCGTTGCTTATTTAAATGTTTAATTGTGTGTTTCTCAAATATATGGGCTGGGACAACGTTCTATTGGCGATTAGTTCTTGGAATTAATTTGACGACTTTTGTGGGAAGTGGAATAGACGGTACGATTGTTGGAGCAAATGTTTGTTTTATTGATCATGGGAATATTCTTTGTCTAAATATGCAAGGAAACCTATGCCATGGAGTATTAGCGTAGGATAAAATAAGGCTTTAGTTTTGTTATAATTTAAGAGTTAAAATGTGATGATGCACTGGGACAACAAATTCCTTCCTTAAAACCGCTTCAGACTTCATATCTAAAACCTTGCTAAATCGATAATCGATTACTAATCGGTTATTAATAATCGATAATCGATTAATTGCAAGTTTGAGAAGCTCTCATTACGAACTGCACCCATTCGGCCGCCGCACAGTCTGCCGACTGGAGGTCACAACTGATTAACAGTATTTATTGCGTTCACCACTATTTACTGGCGATTGTGATGCAATGAACATTAAAACTCGCCCGTTCCCAACCTGGGAATTGAATCGATTTACCGATCTACCATTTTGGTATGGACCATCTGATCATCTCCATTTATCTGTTTCTAATGAGGAGTTACGATTGTATTAAGACTGTTGATAATAAAGTATATGTTCATTTAGACGTTTGTTAATTATTGCGTTAATTAACTCTGGTTTATTGTTGTCTAATATTATTAATTCTGGTAGGTGCTGGATTTACTATGTTTGCGTCTGCGGATTAGATTTGTATATTTTGCCTTTTATTTCGCTTCTACGTACTATTTCTTAACAATCTTGTTGCTTAATTATTACAAACTGTCTTTCAAAGATTTACAAGTTTATACATTTCCAAAGCAATTATTTTATTGACGTCTCAACTATAGTAAAATAATTGATATCAAGCAAATGGCTTGAAACGATAACTCTACAAATTTAGCAAGCAACTGAAATATTAGATCGATCCCAAGTAGTTTTGGGCTCGGGACAGAGAAAATATATGTCAAAGAAGTTTCTTAAGTTAAAGTCATCAAAGCCTTGCAAGCAAAAGCCAGTGACATAGAAATATGCATACCAGTCAAACCAGATCCTCTAACAACTAACTTCAGTCTAAAATTAGCACATGAGACAATTTTTTCTCGAGATTTAATAACAGTCCCCGGGGTGAGCTATTAAAGAGACTTCGAAGGACAATGCGAGAGGCGAAATCCTTCTATGTGTATCATTAGTTTTAAATTATTGGGTAGGACATGCAAATAGGTGGCATTTCCATTTGAAATGCTAGTTTTTTTTGGACTATTTGTTCCGGTGTTTTTAGTTTAGAAGAAAGTTGGTCTGCAAGGGTGTTACCTTTGGTTTTACTTTGGATATGTTTGGTGTATTTAATTTTTATTTATTATGATTTTTATGAGTGTCATTTGTTCATGTACAAACTGTTTTATAACGAGCTTGACTTCTCCAAGTTCATCAAAGATTGAAAATTGCTTCCTGCTTCCTTGGTATAAGATAAAGTTTGTAGTAATTAATAGTTATAAGGCCTTGTCCAAACCCTAAAGGCTAAAAATCACTAGAAAGAAAAACTGTTTTTCGACGTAGGTTGTCTTGAAGACTGTGTCACCACGATTAGTCCCATTCATGCGGTAGTTTCTACACTTCTTGTTATTGTTCCTCCCCGTGGGCGTAAGATAAGGCCAATTAGAACGTGTAAACTAAATTAAACTTGTACCAAGACATTCTTCCAATAGGATTAGCGGACAGGCCGCCGCATCTATTTGTCAGGCGCAAATTAGAAATTATTACAAGCACTATAGCTGCATATAGGTATATACGATGTCTCCGTCCGTGACCGTGCTCACCAAGTTATTGACTGAGAAGTTGGGAGCATGGATGTGGCTTTATAAATAACTCAATATCGAAGTATCCTTTCGTTTCAAATTTAAATAAGTATTTAATATAAAAATCTAAGGGATTATAAAGTCTTAGTGTTTGGAAATGAAGAAACTACGCAATAATTTGGTTTGAGAATCTTTGATGTTTCTTAATGATTAATTTAACAATATACAGACAGTACAATTGAACTGTTGTAATTTGACAACCAATCAGTTACTAAGAGCCTGAAATCTTACATATAGTCAGATAATAATGTAAGATTACAATCTACTATAAACACTGAATTTTTTACACAAAAACTTACTACAACAAAAAGCGCAAATAGTCCTAGTTTTATTTCTCATCGCAATGCCAGTCTCATAGAGCGTACGCGGCAATTTTTTCGCCGTGTCGCTTCCACTGCGGACGCATGCAAATCCGGCGGAACGAGCGATGACGGCCAGATAGCGTGAAATCATAAATACAGCTCATGGGCAGATGTTTTGTCTATATGGACTTTTTGTTGCGCAGCGCGTGCCGAGATAGGCGCGTTTGTAATGTTGTTTTTTGTCGGTGATTTATGCGTAAATGTGATGATTAATTCTAGAGTACATTTAATTGGAATATACATAAACTCACGCCTTTTTCCCAGAAGAGGTAGGCAGAGGTGCTACCAGGATACCCACATTTCGCCTTGTATGTTCCCACGATGTGATATGGGGCGAGCCTATCGCCATATCGGGCACAAATTCCTGACTCCGGGCTGATAATGAAAAGAAAAATCTAATATCACTTTGCTCGGGAACCGAACCCGAGCCCTCAGCATTGCAATCATACCGTAGTACAACTACGCCACGGAGGCAGTAATTGGAATATGTCGCGTATAAATATATAATATGAACTGCAGAAGTGCACTGATAACGTAAGTGACTAACACAGCCAAAACAAGGTTTTGAAGTTGGTTAAAAGAACTTACAAGCTCGAACTCAAGGAGCATATGATATCGAGTGGACACAATCGAGGGTGTCAAAATTCACACAAAACTAAAAAAAATTACAATTGAAATCATATCATTTTTGTTTCACTTAATTGTTACCTCAATATTCCTTGTCTTTAACTATCCTTTTTTTTACTTTTGAAGAGTTTTTCAAAAATTTCTTAAATGAAAAGAGAAGCGGTATATTTTTTTGTTATAAGGAGTTTTTGAAGTTTTATTCATTGAAAAGAGAAGCGAAATGTTTTTTTGAATGTTGGTGTTACGACTGTTTTTACCTTAAAGCATGTTCGATATGATTCCGTACACACAGGCTTTCAGTAATTGTATTGTTATAAATTCAAACGTTAACCGACTCGAAACTAAATAGTTTTCTTTGCGTACTAATTGTGGTTCTTTGTTGCTCGTGTTTACGTCCCTTTCTACAGAGAACATCTAATTTTCAAGTCACTGGTGACGGCTGCAAAATCTCCTTTGCTAATTGTGAAATCGCTTTAAAAGGATTTTCTTTTATTTAACGTGACTTTTATTTCCATAGAGATTCGTATTTAAATAATAATTAAAGGTGCGTGAAGTTTAAAGTTTAAATGCTTGACTGAAACTGCATTAACAATGTCAAGTAATATTTTTTCATTATAATTTTTTCTTGTGATTTAACCATCTCCTACCATTACGTAGGGACTCTGTGTCTTGATATTTAACATTCCTTGGAGTTACTTGCCATAAAAAGTATTAATTCTCTGTCAATCTAACGTTTACTTAAATTATCATTAATTAACGGGATCACAATTATATTTGTAGTCCTTATTTATATACACATCTTTTTAACCCCGCATTAATCTAGTTACACGTCCCTATATATTTGAAAAAAAATCCTACTAAAATACGTCCCTACACAGTTATCACAACGTTCCCATACAAACCTCCACCCCGTCCCGCACTGCTCAGGCCGCGTCACCGCTCGGTTTTTAATTAAAATAAATCAGTGAGATGGATGGCGACGCGACTGTACTGACTCCTTGTTAATGCCTCCCTGTGCGCTGGAAATGGAGAGAATTTGGGTCGTATCTGCTGTAGTTTGTTTGTACTATGGTCAACGAGTATTATATATATATATATATACTGTAGCAGCCCGTATACGTCCCACTGCAGGGCATGAGCCTCCTTTACAATCGAGGGTACGATTGAGAGTGTTTGGGACATATAGTCCACCTCGCTGGTCTAGTGCAGGTTGACGGACTTTAAATACCATAGAAATTCTTACAAATCGCTGTGGTGTGCAGGTTTCCTCACGATGTTTTCTTTACCGTCATAGTGTGTAGTGATTGACTAACAATACATACATTCGTATAGTCAGAGGTGTGCCCTGGGATTAGAACCCGCGACCACTATGAGCATGTAGGCAGCCGCGTCTGGTCCATTTACCAGCAGGCCACCACGCATTCATATTATATACATACTAATAATAAAAAGTTTAAAATTTGTGAAATCGAAAAGTCTCTCGTAGTTTCTTAAAACCTCAAGACTCGATCTTAGTGTATTTATTTATTTGTAACTACTGATACGCCTGATGAGGTTTTTGTATGTGAAAAATCAGCAGTTAATCCTTTTTATGTTTTGTAATTTAGTTCCTGCTGTTCATAAAAATATGATTTTGTTCACATCCATGTAAATATAGGTATAAGTGTTCATTCATTCATATTTATTGTTGTGTATAATATTTGTAATATAAAAATATAAGTGAAAAGGGGCTTTTTGGTTAGGTTTATAGTGAGAAATATGAAGCATTTCAATTGCAATTTTTATGTCTATAAATTTCTATAAGATGGCACATAATTTTTCAATTACGAGATTCTTACCAATCTCCAATATTAGTATATAACCATCCATTTTGCTTCTTCAAACTCGTTTCCACAGAAAATCTAGGAATTCGAATCCGGAAAAGTTAGCTTACGTCACGCAACCTACAAGCTAACTTTACAAATTAATCCCAACTTAAACGATAATCTAAGTATCTGCGCAAACACTTAAGTAATATCTAATAACTTAGGACCCTGATATCATTATTTGAATTATCATATTTACATACTTGCCGCTGTATTGAATTTTGAATCATATTATTGTCGGATTAAGGTTGATTTTAATGTGTTTCATTGTTGCAGTAAATTGGCTGATCGTAAAATTTCGCGTTAGTGCCTAGGCGGCTAGGGTGTATAACTATTAAGGAGTTATTAATGTTACGAAATATTATTAAGAACGTGTTTAATAACTGGTTTTGGTTCGTGAGGCCCTGGGTTCGCTTTCAGGGTCAGGCAAACCATTTCGTAAGTTATTTGGTTTATAAAATTCATACCAAGTATTATCACGCTTTAGGCGAATTTAGCTCGATAATTTCTGAGTGCCATTTGTTGCATCTCTACCTACCCATTCAGGATTACAGGCGTGAGTTTATATTCCTCCCAATTTATTCTGAATTCGCTTTATTAGTATCTTCCACTATGACTATCAATGTGGAAGACATTGATTCCCACGCAAAAATATATCTTAAAATGCAAAAAATAGAGTTTATTTTGTCAAGTCATTGCGAAGATGTGTGGTTACCTTAATTGAATACATCGTTATAATAATTACAAAGAAATGGTCTATTATATCTGCCGCCGTCCGTCTGACGTCATACGTACATCTTTGTGAATCTACAAAAACAGCCATTAATTTTTATGACTCCATTTATGGGTACCTACTTTTATGTGGAATGTATTTAGATGGTTTTGTAAATTAGTGGATATAATAATATTTTATGTAAATGCAAATATACAAGGTTTTATCGTCAACTTTGTGTAGCAATAGGTTTTTGGTATGTAATAAGTGTTCTATGCATTTTTAAACTTATTTTGACACTGTTTGACCCATCGACCAAAATTATCTTATTGACATTTGATCTATTCTTGAGTGATAGAAGGACGGATCAAAGTATGTAAAAACAGACGGAATCTGCAACTATTCTTCGTAGATAACCTCTAATCACCTCCTTTTTTCATAAGTAACGACATACATAAATTCACGCCAGTATATCTTGAGAGGGTAGGCAGAGGTGCCATTTATGCCACAGTTGCCGAACCTATTTATGTAAATGTGACAGAGGGGTAACTCTACATATATTTTTTTAATCAAAATTATATTCTCTATTATGTAAAAGTCCTTGAAATATTCCCAGGAAAATATTATTGTCACCACACAAACATCCTGACGGTAGCGGTGGGCGTTTAGCCGCACCGGATTAAGATAAGCGTACTCTACCAAGCTTTACCACTACATAGAGTTTGGCAAATACCCTCTGAAGGAATTGATAGAGCTTGACCAACTTTATTATGGGAGCGCTTTGTGGAATCCTTTAAAAATAATTCAATGAATTAATTGTTAAATATTACCTGTTTTTTGGTAATTTTAAAGGAGATAATTTTAAGATGTATTGGATGAAAAATTTGCTAGCAAAATTAATTTTCTTGTAGTAAATCTGGGTAGAGCAAACTCTTATCATGAGTTATTTAATTTCACATAAATTATGTGTTATGACGTAAATTAATTCATTTAAATGACCTTAACATCTGATAAATTATTCGACGATTAATTATAATTAGAGGGTTCTTTTGATTGCATATTTTTTGTATTAAGAAAATCACAAGTTTAGATCAAATTTAATAAATAACTCTATATATTATGTCATCCGTAAAAAAATAGTATTTTTTTCGATTTATAGTCCAACCTAATATAAATATTTATTTAGCTTAAAAGTATTTACTTTTAAGCTAAATAACAACTCATCACAGGGTAAATACTCTGTGAGCTTCAGACTATTATGAATCAAATCCTTAGCGATTTATATGATAGCCAAGTTCTGGTCAACTACTGCACAGGTTAACACACAGACACGGTGAGTCCGCCCGGTGGACACGAAAACTGTAAAGTGATCGAAAAGTCTGTAAATTAAAGATGTAAAAATTAAATCAAATTCGCGATAAAATCCGTAAGAATTCGTTTTATTTCAATGTGTAACATTCGCGTAAATCCAAGACACCATTACACAATCAAAACCATGATTTTCAGATAATAACGTCTTAAAACTTTTGAGCCAGTTCATAAAATACGATAATTTATAGACTACATAATTTAGTTGTTTACAACACAGTTTTCACCAGATAATCTAATGCAAATCAACGTTTTGCAATCAAAATAACTGAAACAAGGTAATTGAATATACTAGTTAGTAATATGATCTGAAATTTTATTAGTATTCTTGGTATTAGTAATAAGGCTTTTGCAGGTTGAATATTAAAGGAATATTTCGATAACAAGAATTTTGTATCAAACAATGTAAAATTTATATACATGTATATAGATGAGATACAATATAGATGTTGTCAGTTCAGGCTTCGATTCCTGGATCAGGCAGCTGACATTTGGAAGACTTTTATGTGACACCATTGAGCTTCCGTATCTATAGTGTAATAAAAAAAAATCTTATACATTCAATTGTTATATATTTACTTTGATCCTTACAGAACAATAAGAACTATTTTTTATATACAGTAATTTATATTCAGGTATGTTATAACCATATATTGAAATTCTATTGTTTCTTTAGTCCAGTCTGGACTATAAATTAGTAAGTGATGCATACCTACCATAAAAAATACAATGATTACTAAAAAATGTAACAAAGGACATAGTTTATTCACCCTCACTTAACCTCAAATTCGCCAGTAATTACATATTACCAAGCATCAATCGGACGATTAACTACCAATTTATAAAGAGCTCCGCATCGATATAATGTAAAGTCTTTGCAAAGACGCCGTGGGGTCAACTTGCACTGGTTAGGTATCAATAAAGTTGTCAAACAAGATTGACAGACAATCGAGGTCAGTTTCATTGAAAGGGAATATTTGAATGCCCTAAGACTTTGTACACAATGGTGTGTGTTAAGATGAGTCTATGTGAATGTCATATTTTGAATGCAGATGTTGTTTAATTTACACGGGAGTTCGGCGTGGATATTGAACATTGTCGCTGGATGCAGGCGGCTGCCTCCAACAGGTCACTGTGGAAATCATTAGGAGAGGCCTATGTTCAGCAGTGGACTTCCTTTGGCTGATGGATGGATGGATGGATGATTGAACATTGGTTGGCTGCTTACTTAAATTTTTGTTGGAGTTTCTTTTTAAACGATGATCGAAATATTATACATATTTATCAACGTCCAATGTGCGGTATATTAATTTTTTACGATATAATTTTAAAAGAAAGCTTTTGGAATATGTAACCTTTAAATTGGTGGAGTTTTACAAATTTCTGTTTTATTGTACAAACACATTATGTATGTACACCTGTATCATTCGGTGCATTTTTAAGAATATTTCTTATGAATAAATATTATTTTTCTTGTTCACAGGTATGTTCGTGGTTCAACATTTTATATCGGTTTATTTTAAGGTACGTAAAAATCATGATACCATTCCCAATTAAAGCCACAATAAATGCACATCGTTTTATGTACGGAAAACATAATTTAAACATCTGATTACACGAAAAACATGCACAAATTTAGGAACAACATTCTGGCAAAAAAATATAATTAAACATTCTAACTTTATAAATTTAAACAAATTCTGGCAAAAATACTATTAAGCATTCTGACTATATAACAAAATCCGTAATATATCCAAATATAAGAAGAATTCATAAAAAAATGTTTAAAATAGTCTTAATGTTAAAATTCTCACAAATATTTCTATAACGCTCCATCTCAATACAATCACAGCATTCAAACCCGTGTGGAGTCAAAGCTCCATAGAGGTCGCCTACCTGCCAGTGCCGGGTAATAATGGCAATTATTTCGGCTACAATTTGGGCACCACCGAAATCACAGGTAGAAAGGTTTGACGGACCAGCGGTGCTCAAACTTTAACATTTTTTAGTTTAAAATTGTTTTCGGCGAGATTTTGGTGTGGTGTTGATTTTAGGTGAATTAAGTTTGAACTTGTATGAGTTCTAGGACTGAAAAATCAATTTGTAGCAGATATTTTGTGATATTTTTCTGTGATGTATTTGTTTGGGATGTTGGTTATGAAACCTCATGTGAGATAAACTTTTTTGTCATCCATAAGTATAAACCAAGACCTAAGTATTATGAAAACGAAAAGCCTTACGTTGTTTCTGATATTTGCGCCATTAAGCTTGTAATATTGTGTTGGTACGCCTGAGTCTTTAGACTGATTATAATTTGATTTGGCATACATAAGTATTAAAGTAACATAAATAAATAACTAAATACAACCAACATTCACATACATAGTCCTGACCCCACACTAAGATCGAGTCTTGTGTCGTGGGTATCAGGAACTACGAGAGTTTTTCAGTCTCACAAACACCCAGACTCGAAGCAAATACCTGTGGATGACACATATATTTGTTTCGGTGCGGGACTCGAATTCGCAGCCTCACGTTTCACAGCCAGCGAGAAATTTTCAAATGACGGGAAAGAGGCACAGTTAGCATGGGAAATGAAAATACCAAACGGATGGAGTCGACACTGTCTATTAGTCTATATTTTAATGCACATTTCTACGTACTATTCAATTACATTGAAAGTGGTTGCATGTCTCAATACTCAGTACTTTAAGTGATTTCAACGATAGATAAACGTAAGAGTTTCCGTATTACATCACGGAACGCTTCGTACAGTCTCACATTTCATAAATGTACCCACATTAACTAATTACATGTCCGTACATGACTTCTATTACGCAGCGAAGGAAGCTATAAAACTGAAACCATTTTAAATCATTCCGCGCTCATTCGCAGGTGACAGATAAAAAGTGATTTTTCTATAAAAAAGTATAATGCGACGTCGAAGACATTTTGCCTTTTATTGCCTTGTAATACGGCCTGTTGTTTATTAGCTGAATTAATTAATATATTTTAATTGACATTTTTTATAGGTGGTTACTTAAAAAGTGTCAAAAGAATCCAGATATGGTTTAATGGTTTTTCTCTCTAAATATGATTACGTTTAATGTACTCTGATGGGTTCGGTAATGTTTTAATGGTTTCTGATGTTGGGTATTTTTAATAGTTTATGTGTTTTTGGAATTTAAGTCTGAATGTAGAATAAAGGAAATATTAAATAAAGCGTCCATTAGATACGTTTCCTTGTTCTATTAAATGTGTTTAATGATCACACGGTTTTTTTATTTATGGCACCGCAAACCATAAATTATAAATGGAAGATGTAATGAACTGAACTGGTATTTTAAATCAATTTTCGCTGATGTCTATAATAAACGTAATGTAGATCGTGGAAGTATAATAAAAAGGAACTGTTATTTACACGCAAAAACAGTAACGGAGTTCATCTGTGAAATACGGTGCGTATAAAATCGTTTTATTTGCCATGGTGATGTTATCGGATCTACAATTGGTTTTTAATACCATATTATATTCTGATAGAGCAATAATAGATTGAAAAGTGCGTGGTGGCGTTTTAGTAACAGACCAGACGCGGTGCCTACATGTTCACGGTGGTCGCGGGTTTAAATCCCAGAGCACACCTCTGACTTTTCGGAGTCATGTGTGTATTGATATAGTCAATGACCAGCATTGCTATAATAAGCATTGCTTTGTAATTCATGGTGTTGTTTGCTTTTGCTACTGTCTATGAGCGGTGATATCGCTTACCATCAGGTGATTTGTATGCTCGCCTTGCAATAAAAAGAGCTATAGATAAATATAGAACGAAAAAAAACGTGAAGTTTGGGCACCACTGCCTTCATAGGTAATGGAGAGACACTGGCGCCGCTCAGTCACATTTTTTTCTAACCATAGTCATTGTCGATTTCCTTTGTGCAGACGTGGAATTATGTTCCTTTATGTAAAAAAGCAATTGATGTGTAATGTATAGTTTGTACAAGCTTTGTTGCCGCCTGTTACCGAAAGTTTAGTTTTTGAAGAGGTCCTTTAGGCTTTTGTTTCTGTGTAGGTTGAATTTAAATTTGGTTGAAACCTTGAATTTTATGGTTTTAATAAAAAAATGTCTTTGAAATTGCTTCAAACAAGGCATAATTAATATTTCTGGCATTGATTTAGTGAAAGATATATTAGCCAATGCTGTATGTCTTTTTCTATGTCAATTCCCAAGCCATATTAATTTTCCCAGCTCTCTACAGTTATGATAGAATTTTAACACATTTTTAATTAGCTATATAGGACATAACAGCTGTATTACTATTTTAGATTTTGATGCTGTATTGTATTGTATTGTATTGTATCGGCCCATATACGTCCCACTGCAGGGCACGGGCCTCCTCTACAATCGAGAGTACGATTGAGAGTGGTTAGGCCAAATAATCCATCACGCTGGCCCAGTGCGGGTTGGTGGACGTTTACATACCATAGAAATGTATACAAATCGCTATGGTATGAATTGATGCTGTAATCAATAATATGTTACTGATTACGTATCTTACAGCTTCTGCCATCCCGATCCTCCAGCACATTTAAACCTATTTATATAATACCCATCTACAATTTCTCCTCACAAATTGATACGGCTATGTATCGGGACCAATTACTAACGTATTAAAGCGAAGGCAACCTGTTTGGGCGAGGTGGCGTCGGACGCGGCGGTAACTGCCCAGTGCCATGCGATCACGTACTGAGCTTCAAATATAATATAATAAGATACCAGTTGTGGGCCAATTGCTGGTCAATGGTTATGGTATGGGCAAGTGCAAATAATGTATTTTGTGATGGCAAAGCGATTTCAGACTAGGTTGGGTGTCTTTGTAAATAACTAGGGATATATGAAAGAAAGTGATGACGTAGCGTAGATTGGGGACGGTTGGAGTATGTCTTTATGAACATTCGGGGATGGATGAGAGAAGTTGCGGAAGGTAACTTGGAATATTAAGAGGGTTAAAAACAGAGCAGAACACAAACTTGCTTTTAAAAGTGATATGTCTTTTCCAGTGTTGTGGATGACTGCGGTCATTTAACATCAGAACAGTCGCTCAATGCTCTAGCATAGCAAAGAGAAAATTAACACAGAAATGCATATGAAATTTAATTTACAACGATATACTCGTACTTTACTTCAATATATCAACTATGTAAGTTTCCAAGGATCCCCGTAGTTGTCTTAAAAGCACAAAATCATTAAAAAATTTAGTGTGTAAACTTGATTACGTACACTGAATGCGTCTACTCAACGCATATCATTAAAATAGATAAAAAAATGCGCACAGTAAAATTCACATCATTAACGGGCAAAAATGGCCGCGAGTAAATATAACTAAAATATACTGAAGATTAGACATTATAAACCTCGCCAGATAATAACTTCCATTACAATGTTTATAGATTTTTATTGGAGCTAATTATGGAAGGTACAAACGCGCCGCGCATTATCCACTGTAAAGTTAGTACTATAAACGCGATGTGGGGGCAGAACAAAAATTGCAGTGGACGTTAAACATCTATTGCCTGAGTAATGGTCGTGAATGTTTGTTTTAGTGATTTAGTATTTGTTTGCAGCATTTATTGTTGGAATGAAAATTTTATATCGATTGTATAGAGGGATTTTAGAGTTGAATGTTTTATGAATTGATTGTATGTATAAAGTGCGTTAATGAACTTTTGTGGTCTAGGTTTTGATGGCTGATTTTCCGAATGAAATTTTCTATTATTCAAGTCTACAGTATTTGCAAAATATCTTTGAATTTTCTTTTAATGGGATTTGAATTTTAAAGCGTTAAAATTTAGCAATAACAAATATAATTTAAAATACTTTTTTAATATACATAAATAGTGATATCCTATTTCAGCCCAAATAACTTTGGGTACCAAAGATTTTCATGTAAGGCGAAAAATTATGCACATGTACCTTGATATCTCCAATCTCCATGCGGTTTGACAGACGATCAACTTAAGCTTCTATAAAAACATAGATACCACACAATGTGTTTCTCTCTCTCCCTCTTCAGCCACAGGAGGTCCACTGCTGAACATAGGTCTCCTCCAAGTATCTCTACATTGACCACAATGTGTTTACATACATAACCACATACATACATAACTACACGCCTTTTTCCGGGATTCTAACCCGAGACCTCAGCTTTGCAATCATACCGTCGTACCACTACGCCACCGAGGCAGTCAATGTGTTTACTCGCAAAATAATACTATCAAAGGTAAAATAATTGTTCTCTTGATTAAAATTATTGGTGTTGCCAACTGTACGTGACTTCAAATTAATTTTATGTCCGATTTTGTACAGCAAGGAATCCGAAATGTCGAAATATAATCCAAAATGTCAAAACAATTTATAACATTTGATATTAATAGCTACTTCGTAAATGCAATTTGTAATTTAACTTATATCAAATAACTAACATTCTATCTTTTAAGTGTTAAATGAAGCATATTTATTATAAATTCAGGCTTAACTTAACAAAAATTAGTTGGACAACTTTCTTAAATATGGTACGTAAATAAATTTCAAAAATACTTTAATATACTTTTTTAATCATTGGTGTAAAATATGTTAATTTTATTTTTATAATTTCGTAATTTTTTTAATGAATCATTGACATAAAAAATTTTTTTTAAATAAAATAAATTATATTTATAACGTTAAGCCATCAGTTTGTATAAGCTTATTTAATCGTAGATAAATAAGGATCTTCCGAGATGTTACAAATAGCCAACGCGAGACCATATAAAATTTATAGCTTAACTTTATAGTCAATACGACTGTTATACTTGATCTAAATTTAATAGCACTTACATGGATACAAATAAAATGTACTACATTATTATACTTTTAAGCTTAAGCACTGGTTAATTTATTATTTACTTATAAAATTACTTTTATTTGCCATAAGCTATCGTCGGGTAACTCGTAAAATTACAGGTAAAAGTATTTCTGCTAGTGGTAATAAAACTGGCTTGCATATGTGGGCGTGGGACAAGGATTGTGATTCTGAAATATTTTCATGTAAACTCGAATTTTATGCTTACTGTGTCTTGTGTTTGGTTATTTCGTGTTGCTGACTGCCTTGGTGACGTAGTTGTGCTACAATATGATGGCGAATCTGGGGTCTCGGGTTGGAATCCCGGGTCAGACAAAGTGATAGTTATTGGATTTTTCTGTGGCGATAGGCTCGCCCCCTAACACACTATGGGACGTTAAGACAAGATAAAACGTGGGTGTCCTAGTTGCACCTCTGCCTACCTCTTCTGGGAAAAAGGCGTGAGTTTATGTATGTATGTTGGTGTTGCTATTGGGCTGGTAGCTGTCAAAGCTAGGTTAAACTGGATAATACGTTATTTATTCAATTTTATTGTGAAAAATGTGATCTGTACATCCATAGACTCCAAATAATTGTGTTTGGAATGAAAATGGATTTTTAAAGCACAAGGACAAATCTTAGCACAGTAACATTGGAGTTATTACGAAAAATAGGTTGTTGAAATTAATAAGAAACACCCGTACAGTCGGCAGTGACTATAAAATGTGTAAGTAGCCAGATATTATAACATTAGCCGGGCTTGGTAGCCCAACGTCGTAGCCAACACTGCACCAATTACTATCGTTATGCTGATCAAGTTAACGAGATGCCTATTAATTGGCTAGCTGCTTTCACCCGGCCCCGCTCGTTCAAGTTTCATTAATTCCGATATCGGCCCCAATAAAATCGATGTATAAAAACTTCGGCACCAATGTTCACAAATTTCCGAGAAACAATCAAACCTAAATGTTGCCCCATCTACCCGAGTATACTATTAAAAAAATACCCAATACCTTTATAAAAGTAATTAACTCTGACTGAAGATAATTGATGAAGCTCAGAGATTACTACACTGTCTTCTAGTTTGCTTTGCATTTAAATGTACACTCTAGTTGTTTTGAAATAGAGTTGGGTTTTGAAAGTTTGAGGTTTAATACATGGTAATAAAAGTACGGCGATGGGCGTAGGGCCAAACGGATAGAGGAATAAAGTGTGTTTTTTTGTTTAGTAGTTATAGTACAGATGCTTCCCTTTCGGTGTTATTATAAAATCGTCAAGTTCTTAAACCGTTTTTGTTTTCGACTCGTGACGGATGATGTTTTGACGTCTTGTGTATGGATCTATGTATGTGTGTGTATATATCTATATATGTATGGATGTGTATGAGATTGTCAAAGCGAGACCGCTTGGAGTAATGATGCACTTCCTATGGCCCTATGGAATGTATTTTGACTGCCTGAAGGCGTTCTGTCTATGGTTATCAGTTTCTATATGAATGAGAGTAGGATTCAAACATTATAAGGCAAAGCGCGTATATACGTAATCAGGATCCCAGTGATACTTTTAATTCAAGTCGAAATCTAAGAATACTATTAAAACTATTCCATCATCGAAAAGAAAATAAAAAAGCTGGCATTTATCTTTCTTTTTACAAGAAAATATAAATATTAAGTTGTAGATTATCTTGTCAACTTATTCTCTTGGTATTATTGTATTTTTCGCGAGGTTTTCCTCTAATAAATTGGATTTATGTTCTTTCCTACTGTATTTATTTTTAAGTGCGATGACTCAATCACGTACCTGGAAAAAATAATCTAAAATCAGTCGATCACGGAACACCGTCCAATATTCGAAAATTCAATTAAAATTCTCTTCTCACCAAAGTCTAGCTGTTGCCTAGGAAATCCGGCGTCAAATTAATTTGAAACAAACAGGCTGACAAAAACCCCCGGGTCACAATTGAATCGAATTATTCATGCAAAAAAATTACACAAAGTCTATACAATGGCCATTATGCAAGAGCCAGTAACGTAAAAAAACTCAATTTAAAAAGCTACAACATCATCGGTACACAATTTCGCGCATATTTAAAAAATGGCAGTGGTTATATTAATTTTTTTGACGCCCGCATTCGTCATGCGCCTTGGACGCTTTGTACCTGCGCAGGTTTTTTTTTACTAATACGGGATGGTCCATTTTGTCCCAAAGCTACGCCTAGGAATGTACAGTTACGGACAAAACTCTTATCTTAAATCCAAAGTCATGTCTTGAAAGTTATGTATATTGTTAAGTCAGAGTCAAGGGTTGGGTGTGTTGTGGTTGTGAACAGGAAAAATATATAGTGGGCTTGGTACTGAAAACCACTGAGGTTTGTGTGACCCCACAACAATGGCCTTGTAAATAGTATTTAATTATTGTACAATTATTTTTCTCCATGCGAGAATCAAAACAGTGATCTTTTGTTTTATAGTTCCAGTCATTTTGTTTCCACACAGTAAAATCACTCTATAAGTATCTTCTATGATTTAAAAATCTATTTTTATCATGGTTACATTTATACTCAATTTGAACGATCCTAAAAATAACATTTAAAAACAGCCACTTCTCTACTCGACAGTACCGCGTACGTGTTAATACGCGGCATCTAAGGACAAAGGGGTTGCTTTTTATATCAGGGATAATACCACCCTTTTTTATCCATTTATGATGTCCGCAAGACAGACATATCCCATTAGCTTATTTTCGACTCGGGTGTAATGTGGTAGCTATATGCCTGAGAAATATAACGTAGCTCAGCTAATATATGCATTTAACTTTTATGGTATGTAGATGCTTAAAATTGACTGTGTGATAATATTTTTTGAAGGCTGGGATTTTTTTGGGAGGAATTGTTGTGGACGCACCTTTATAAGGGTGGTCTATAAGCGCTTTTCATGCTTGTTACACAGTTTCAGTTATAATTTTACAAGTGAATACATGCCAGACGTTAATCTGCCTGTATTTATTTTATTACTTTTAAAGCAGCTCGAGATAGGTGTCAATTTCTGAATTTTAGTTAATACCACCACAAGTTATTGTCACAAGAACATTGAAGTAATGTTTAAATATGTAAAACTAAATTTTGTTCGTGGTCCTCGATACGCTTTTATATAATCAGAATAAAACAATGATTATAAACGCCCAAAATTTAACGACCGCTCATAGAAAGTAGCAAAATTAAACAACACCATGGATTAAAAAGCTTTTCATTCCACACCTCTCGCCATCCTGTTGATGACTAAGATCATCAACATTACGTCCAGTAGTTGTTCTGGCTACAATGTCATTCAAACCGGAACACAACAGTGCATTTACACTGCTATTTGGCAGGAGAAATAAATTATTATCTAAACATTAATAATTCAATCACTATAGAGTATAGTTACTTCACAGTGAAGCAAAAAGTCACGTCCAATGGCAAGGAGAGTCGCGCCGCTGAACCCAATCTTAAGCCCGTCTCGACCGCTCAGTGTCAACGCCGATGCAATTACTATCCGGAATAAAGCAGACATTTTTATTTAATACTCGCGACTAGCCTTTGCACGGGTGACAGAAATGTTGGTCTGATTGCCACCAAAGTTAATAGGGTCACCGGTTGGTCTTTCAGTTCGACAGCCTCCGTGGCGCAGTTGGTTAGACGCCTGTGAAACGAGAGGCCGCGGGTTCGATCCCCGCATCAAAACAAATATTTGTGTGAACCACCGGTGTTTGTTTCGGGTCTGGGTGTTTGTGAGACCGAAAAGTCTCTCGTAGTTTTTGATACCCACGACACGAGACTCGATCTTAGTGTGGGGTCAGGGCTATGTATGTGACTGTTGGGTGTATTTATTTATTTATTATTTATATTATAAGTGTGAGATCGCGGCAGGCGAATCAATATTTACCATAATAAAGACAGCGGAATATTCTAAGGCAAATTGATTTTGAATAAAAGAATTACCGCCTAATGCCTTACTCTCATTTCTTTCGAAAGCACTAAGCGATTCAAATATGGTTGGATAGTCTACCTTCAAGTCAAGTTGACAACTCCATAGGCCAGAATGATTGCAGTCGTACTGAATAGATTAGCGTAATAGTCGACTATTATTGAAAAAAATATCAGTTGTACGAGAAAAAGTCGTTAGATTTATTGTTGACGCGGCAAATAAACACGAGAGTTGTCCATCGATTTGAAAAATGATGGCGTATTGTTCGGAAGATTGAGTGGAAATTAGTTTGTTGGAAGACTTAAGTGATTATTTGTGGCAGGGAAATAAAATATTGTGTTTAGGACTTTTCCAGATTCATATTTGCATTAAACATTTATGAGATATGTTTTTAATATTAAAATTCATGAGAACATGTGCTATGAACGGATTCATCGTCGATTTAAAAAACAAGTTCACTACGGGACACAAATCCCAGCGCTAAACAATACATAGTAAAACATACATACATAATCTCACGCCTTTTTCCCAGAAGGGGTAGGCAGAGGCACCACCATGACACTCACATTTCGTCTTATATGTTCCGTCCCATGATGTGATGGGGGGCGAGCCTATCGCCATATTGAGCACAAATTCCTGACTCCGGACTGATAATGATTTGAAAAACCCATTATCACTTTGCCCGACCCGGGATTCAAACCCGAGTCCTCAGCTTTGGTATCGTACCGTAGTACAACTACGCCACCAAGGCAGTCATAGTAAAAAAATATTGATTATTAGACCTGTATAAAACAGAGACCTGTAGTTTCTAGGATGTATATAAATAGCTATATAGTAATACACCTTGACTTCTTCTCACGAAAGCCATTGAATCGAGTCACTGAGCTTTCATGTTTGTACGTGGTTGCAACGTAACATGATACGCCTAGTGAGACCTCACATATAATTTTATAATAAAATAGTAGTGTAATTAACTGATATGTAAGATTTCATAAGGTAAAAATGTGGCTAATACGCTAAGTTAGATAAAACCGAATTCCTGCGACCTTAACCAGGTCCTCCGTCCACCTTGTGGGCGTCCGACACTTCGCTTGCTTGTA
Organism: Theretra japonica; assembly: GCA_033459515.1. NCBI lineage: Eukaryota > Metazoa > Arthropoda > Insecta > Lepidoptera > Sphingidae > Theretra > Theretra japonica. The sequence goes on along the minus strand of CM065938.1, from coordinate 2,326,292 downwards.
CGCAAAGTTCACCTGAAGCAAAATCTCCACGAACACTAAGAAAGTCTGTCCTACATAATACATAGTACAAATGAGATATGGAACTAGTTAGAAGCCAATAACTTGCCAATTATTTCTCGTGTTGAATTGATCACGGAGTTGTGTAAGAACTAGATGCACAGATCTCCGCGCCGATAAGTGTTATTCTATAGAAATATAAATTAATATCGTTTGAGACCGTCGTTAGTCTATAAGGAGTTTAAATGTTGGTTTAAGAAGTATAATTGATGAGAGAATTATCCCATATAATATATACACAATATATAGGCAATTTCTTGAGAAATTATTTTTGTCTAGGTCTAGGAAGCTTAGGTGACTTAAATTTCACTTAATAGTTAATGGGTGTAGGCCATGTCTAATAGATAAAAGAAGATTTTTGGGAAGGCATAAGTATAGTATACCTACTATATGTGTGTACATATAGTAGATACCCTATGAAAAGCTAAGATAATTTAAGATTTTGCTCAGAATATTTTGAATATTCCATAGCATATTCAATAAATTTAAACTTAAAATACCATAAAATCACTGTTCTGCCATCGATGTATAAAAATATCTATATATGTCAGTGTAGCACTAAGTCAGGGGCGTTGTCATCGAAGTCTGTTTTTGCACGATAAATACCGTGCTATAGTTTCTACAGTCGTCATTAAGTCGAGGCATCTGTGATAAATCGTGGATGTTGTAAATTTATTAATGGATAGGGCTCGCTTTGATGCGGGGATGCTGTTATTGTGAGTTCAGATGTTTTGTTTGATATGTGTGGTAATCTTAGGGAGCTGCAGATTCTATGGTACAGATTGGTGTTAGCGTTTACTATACAATTATATAAATATAATAAAAATATAAATTTAAATATAATATTATAAAGTGAAATATAAATTTTCCAGTTAACAATATATTTGTAAGTCATGTCTGTGTTTTGACTTTGATACCAAAAAATATAACACGAAAAACGCTTAATTTATGTTTAAAAACAGAACACATTTATATTTGAAAACGAGACACTTTAATTAGGACTTGTAAAGTCCAATTCAGAAAAACTAAGTTGGAAAGTAAATAAAAGCACATGATGGTACCAATCATAAAAAAATGACACCATAACCTAATTTTAACAATTATGAGCATACTTGTACCGTCAAGTGTGCACAGGCGTATCCACCGCCTTCGCACATCCTGTTAAAAGATAAACGGCGAGTTTCCACCGTGGGCCATTTGCGGAACCTCAAGTTATTAAGTTTTCTCCACAATTAAACTTTACATTCCTTGAGTTTTTAACTTAGAAAGCTTATTATCGTAGTTTTTCTCGTTATATCAGTTGTAACCTTTGGAGGGAAACTGTTGTGGTATTTGTGTCGTGATTTTATGTCGTATGTTTGTGGGAAAATTGATGTATTTGTGTTGTATGACCTTAGTGTTTTGTTATGGACAATGAGTGCAATGCATAGTTAGGAATGAATTGGACCGGATAACACAATTGACTGCTACGGGCCCATGGCACCTGTTCTGTTATTTGTTGAATTGATGAGTACCTATAGTTAATTATCGCTAATTTGAAACGGCCCAAAATCATCCTCAAAATATCCACATGTCTGTATGTTTTAACATTGATATTTTCTAATTATTTTTGGAGGCTAATTTCTCATCACTGAGAGATTTGGAACTAGAGGACTAGCTGGATTAATGTCAGTCATTTTGGGGATAAAACCAAAGGTCTCAACATTTTACATCTTGGGATGGAGGATAACTTGGCAGCGGAAGGCACTAATGGCATGTATACTCATCCTGTGGGATTGCTGGCGTGAGGCGATACTTGGATATTTAAGATAAAAATGTAGGTATAAAAATGGTTGTTCGTAAGGACTCTATGAAGAATAATAATGCGCCTGATAGTGAATGTAAAGCAATCGACAAAGAGTATACAGATGTAACCATCTCTCTGGTTGGCACAATTATACCTCTATTTTAGAAACCTGACTTGAAACTTATAACTAAACTAAAGATAATAAGTTTTTAACAATTATCACACTTATTGGTATTTAATACTAAGACAAGGTGACTACGAAGCAATGTCAAACTTAAAAATTCACCTACTTATATACCCATATCTATGTATATAATCTTTATAACTCAATTTGAAAGGACGCTCATGTGAGGCAATTTATCTAACCGGCGTCCCAGATGGTCCTGCATAAATGGCGCGGCTCATTGAGACCATATTTGCTCGGGGAACGTCGGGAGGCCGTAAATCATTTCCCAGGGCGATCTATCATAGATCGGTTTTTGTCGGGAAAACGCGAAAGTATGTACTTAATGAAGTCTAACTGGTTTTTATTGGTGCCATTATTGTGATGGGCATTTTGAGAGAAATATTGATGGATGTGAGTTTAGTGAATTGTTTGTAAATAGTTCAATTCGTGTGGGTTTTAATGAACAGTTGTTTAAATGTTTTGAAATATTTTGTTTGGTACAAAGGTGGACATTATAAGATATTCTCTATTAAGTGTGAAGTATTTTTAACAGGGATTTATTATCATATTCTTATGTAACAACCACTTGGTTTAGGCAAGATATAATCTAATTTAATGATTTTGGGTTACGGAATTCTCAAATTTCTAACATGAGTCTCGTAATATATTAATAGGCCTTAAAATATAATTTGTTCTGTTAATTTGAACAATAACGAAGTAACTTTTTACAATAATACCGATAAAAACGCCGTCGACGGAAATCTCAAAACGCGTAATTCCCAAAACGTTTTCATTTTCAACATTATCTAGTCTTCCGTTTATGTCAAAAATTTCACCAATTTCTAACCATAAGCATTATACATAGTATTAAAATGCTCCCACAATTGTGTGAACCCACTAATCACCCATTCATAGAAAAAGGTTTCCACCAGACACCGTGGGAGATTTTGAATGCAAAAAACAATATTCCGCATAGTAAGTAACTTGTCTGCTTTTAGTGCAAATTTCTTTGCAATGCCGCCTAATTAATAGGATTTTAATGCGTCTAGGAACTAGCCTTGGTAATACGAGTCGCCTCATTGGTCGCCTTAGTGGGCTGTGAACCGTGAGGTCCTGGGATCCAATCCCACGTCGGGAACATTTAGTGAGTTTTTTGATTGAGTTTCCGCCTAGCATGGCGTGGGCGGCGTCTTTGGAACATCGTGGGACAGAACATACACGGCGAAATGTGGGCGTCATGGTGGCGACTCTGCCTACCCCTTCTGGCTCTTCTTCTAAAGGCGCGAGATTATGTATGTATTAAACCTGTCAGGCTTATGTTAAAGAAGACATGACTTTTAATATCATAACATTAGATCCAGATATGATATTATGTAAATGCACTTCAACATCGAAGCAGTTTTAACTACAGCCCTCTCAACCTCTAATGAATGTGATATCGCCACTTCCTTCATTCGACAGTAATAAAAAATCTCTTACCTATGTAATGACTTTATAAATTGTACTGCACGGCCCTGCTTTGAAAAGCTCATTTTAATATGAGTGGAGAAAGTCGGGTCTCAGGTGGATTTTAAATATTATGTTCTGAGGGGCAAATCTGGTTTTAAATGATGTTTCCTTTATCGTCAAAGATGTTATTGAATAAGAATATGCATGTAACTTAAATCTAACGGGTGTCGTAGAATCGAACCCGCAACGTCTTTGAATTCACACATACATACATAAATTCACGCCTTTTTCCCAGAAGGGGCAGACAGAGATGCTAACAGAACATCCACGTTTCGCCTTGAGTGTTCCGTCCCACTACGTGATACGGGGCGAGCTTATCGCTATATCAGACACAAATTCCTGACTCCAGGCTGATAATGAATAGAAAAATCCAAAATCACTACCCGACCCGGGATTCGAACCCGAGACCTCAGCTTTGTAATCGTACTGTAGTACAACTACGCCACCGAGGCAGGCGAATAATTCAAAATTGAATACCTAACCTGAGATTTAAGTCCAGGACATCCTTTATACAGTATACCACCACCCAAAAATAAAAATTCTCCACTCCGTAGTAAATAGTAACTCCACAGCAAATAAACTGAAAAAACACTATCAGATCAAAATGTCCGGCGAAAGCCGTATTCAGCTTTCTAGCCTCCAAGCTACGGCCATACAGCATCTCATTTGTCGCTTAATCGACCTATCAACTCCGCGATAATGATCTTTGTCAAACTCTCTAGCGAGCTATCTGGGTTGAAAGTGACCCGGAATTTTGTAATTTCGCTGAAGATGAGGTGAGACGTAAAAAGTGTCCAAGTTATACTAGTTCTGAGGCGATGTGAGATGTAATTTGAGTTAGATTTTAGAAAATATCAGTTTATTTCCCTGACCGCATCAGTCTGATGTTACTAAATGGTTTGGAACAACAAAGACTTTTGTCAAAGATTTTGCGATTTCATTCATAGATACTTCAGAACTTCGCGATACAGTCAAGGAATAAGTATTCAACACAAAAATAAAATGTAACTATTCATTCTGCATTAATTGGCGTTTGATTCCTAGTCAATTCACTTTTCACGAAATTTTCAGTTTAAATAACCTTATTTGAGGAGCTAGGGGTTGGAATTTGTATCTGACGATATTTTCTCCCCATATTAAATGATTAACTAGACTCTGCCTCTAGACATCTGCCTACCTCTTCAGTGAAACAGGCGTGAGTTTATGCATTATTTAAATTAATTTGCGGTAAAGCCTATTTCACTACATCTGTGTTTAACCTTAGTAAATGATATGGTAAACCGTTGAAAGCAATAATAGTATTATATTTAGTTTATGTTCGTTTCTTATCTGAGAAGGTAATGTACAAAAGATTTCAATAATCGCAGTGTACAATTGTTTACTTGAGTATCATGTTTGGTTCCTTATTGGACAGAGATTTGATAGGTATAATAAAATTTAAAGAATCACACACATAGACGTTACCCCAAGTTGATCAAATCTTTTATTGTATCAAAACCTATGAGACTTTATGGTCTAACAAAATTCAGAACGGATAAAAAACATTTGCAGTCACAAACATTTGTAAAGGTGCGAGAGTCGAACTCGCGACCTCTTGTTTCTCAGAAGGTGTCTTCTCCAATTGTGCTAAAGAGGCTTTCAAATAGTATAGGTGGTACGAGGATAACTTAAGTGAAAAAAAAAATAAGATGTATAATTTCATAAAACATATTTAAATTAATTTAATTCTTAAAAATTAAAATTTGCTATTATTAACCAAAACAAAAATTAAGTCACCATTTAAATCCCGACCACACCCCAAAACAATAGAGTTCAAATTCCCCTACCATCCACCAAGTAATAAATTCAAAGGCCGGTACAAAACAGCCTGCTAGTAATGTAAAGCATAGTGCATAATATGAATAGCGCGGAAGCGTTGACACCGAGTCGTGTTTTAGTGGCCCACGGGACAATGCGGCAGGACGGCATATTTAGTGGCCCATTCATGCCAGTTTTTTAATTTACCCGGGATTATGGTTTATAGATAAATGAATTAGATAGTGTTGGGTTATAAGTTATGGGGATGTTTTAATAATGGATATTGGTTAGAGATTAATCTAGCTTTTATAGGCTATGCATGAGGTCCTGGCGTCGAAGGCTACTGCAGGAAACATAATTTGTCTTTTATTTAAAAAATAATGTGATATTTTTATTCATGCTTGGTCAGACGACCAAGGAGAAGGACGCGGGACGTCGCTGGATGCAGGCTGCCAAAACAGGTCACTGTGGAAATCATTGGGTGAGGCCTATGTTCAGCAGCGGACTTCCTTGCTGATGGATTGGTCACCGTGTTAAAAAGTTATATTTATTAGGAAGTATTAATAGGATGTATGGCTTCAGTTCGATTTTTATCAATATTCCTATATTATTTATTATAAGCTATAAAATTACATACATATATAAACATCACGCTGTTATCCCAGACGGGGTAGGCAGAGGTGCAACCAGGGCACTCACATTTCGCCTTACATGTTCCGTCCCACGATGTGATAGGCGGTGATGCTATAAAGTTTATCAATTAAAATCGATGGGTTAATATAATGTCGCAGTTATTAACTCTGGTTTACAACTACTAGTCGTAGGAGAGACAATTAGAAATTAAGTATTAATTATGCATCTTTGTATAAGTATGAAAGTTGCAATGACACTACATCAATGAAGTTTCTCATCCATTATCCTGTCTAAAACATTTTAGCCATCATTGTTGAGTTTATTTTTACTTATCGAAATCAAGCAGGCAACAAGTATGCTAAATTAATGCTCAATGCAAGTGAAAGTCTTTGAAACCTGTTCATGACAGGCACAAAGAGATAAAAAACTAATTTATCAAAAATCTTTGACGCAATGTAGACTCAATCCGAAAGTATTTTGCAGAGGTATGTAATAAAAAAGGTAGGCTAGCTTTGGATATCAATTATTTATTTAGATATACATACTACAATACAATAATACAATAATCAACAATCCCGAATACAAAGCTGAGGTCTCGGGTTCGATTCCGGGGTCGGGCAAAGTGATATTGTATTTTTCTAATTAATTATTAACCCAGGAATTTGTGCCCAATATGGCGTTAGGCTCGGCCTCTATCACATTGTGGAACGGAATACACAAGGCGAAACGTGGGTGTCCTGGTTGTCCATCTGCCTACCCCTTCTGGAATTAAAGCGTGATGTTTATGTATGGATTCATAGTAAATTGTTTTGTGTTTAAAAAAATCTAGGTTTTTCGGCCCCATACCAGAGAAAAAATAATTTTAAATAAATAAATTGGCCAATAATCATTCGTTTGACTAACTACAAACCAGTTATTGTCGTATTACCACTTTTTAATTATTTTTGGTGCGTGAAAGAAAACCTAGATCAGTGTAAGGATTGTGTGAGCACTGTCAATATTGCTCTATTTCACCAGCATTGCTCTACCCTACTGCCTACTCGTAGAACACTATCAAAACAAACACGAACAGGCAGCCTATTATAACAGTTCCTCATGCAAATAAGTTCTATAATTTTACGTAACCAAACACTAAGAATATCCCGATGGCATAGCATAGCGGTAACCTGGGATGCGCAAACTCGCAGATAAACATCTCGGTACTGTTAGTGTGGTGTGTCATTAGACGGTGTGCACTCGGCCTTACAACAATGGCGAATTCTTGCCGTGTATGTGGAATGGGCTTTACTGTTTCGGGTGTGGGAAACTTGAGGGGTTATTATAAGCTATGAGTGTAGAATTGTATGGAATATATTATAGTGTTTTATAATTACTTAATCATTTTTACCAGTAGGTTAGCTAAAGCCGTGGAGGATGTCTTAAGCAATTAGTTCAAGCCTTTGTCATTCCCAGTTTTTGGACGGTCACTGCTCAATATAGGCTTTTCTAAAATACAACCATAGTGATTTGCTGAAAGAGCCTGCATGTGGAGACTTGTATGACTTAAATCATGAGATTATCTCAAACTACACCCTCACACAAAGTATTATCAGACCTGGATTGCAAACCCAGGACTTTACGGCTTAAAGCTTGTACATGATGTCTAGAGCAATGAGTTATACAGCAATATCTTTCTAAGCATTTTTGTCTTCTATTTCAACAGAACTTATATACTTTTCTACAAAGACGCACCTAGACACCCTTAACAGCTTGCTATCCATGACCTCCCTGGTATATAAAGCAACGTATATTTGGTATAAATTAACAGCGTCCTGCAGGAGTTAGCGTTATTAATGTAGGAAGCGTCTAACAGTAAACTGTGGAACGCAGTATCTCGAGATCGGACGCGGGCACAATACCGCGTGCGTGTGTGCTACGAATACGATGGAACTCACTGAGAACAATGTTTTAGATGAAACAAATTTTAGGACAGGTAGGAGATTATTTGAAGTGATTGAATACAGTCGATGATAAGTGTTCTAGATCTGAAGAAATACATTTTGGAAGTGCGTCTTTTAGTGTTAGTAACGGTGCAGCGACTGTGGTGCCGGGTTATAATTCTATGGCATACTTAAAATCCAATCCAAGAAATCAATATGACGTCCAGAGTTGTCACAATAACAATTAACATCAATCTCTGAATTTATAAGCCAAGAGAAACGCCTAATCAAAATTACAACAACGAAAACTCCATCCGAATCTGTTCAGTAGTTTTAAGACAATCGTAGACACACATACGAGTCGAAAACTAAACCTTGTTTCTAAGTCGGTTTAAAAATGATTGAATTGTAACCTGCATTGCCAATTTGGCGATATATCGCGTTGACTTTTATCTCCCCACTCAAAGTCGTGCGACCTCACGTAAGATTTACTGCATCAGCTGTGGCGTAATGGGCATCCACCTTTATGAGCTTCGCCGTAGGCTGGCTAACTGTACCTCTTGGATCATATAATGTCTAGATACTGCGCTGTCATACATTCAAAAACAGACCATAATTTTCGACCATAATGTTGGTAGCACTGCTTAGAGAAAATTGAGCTAAAGATTTCTAATTATTTGACAAAAAATTGCTATAATTTATAATTAATTAATTGCTATAAACTCTTTTGGTAACTGAACTATATTTATTTATTATCCGCTTAAAATAAGTTTATGTGGAAATTAGCGTTAAGTTACATTTATTATTCTTTTTCAAATAATTTGCGCGTATTTCAATTCACATTTGGCGGCAAGAAAAAGGCGGCCCGGACACCACCATTTTTATCTCCATTTTTAAACTTCGAGCGCTCCATCTAGACGTTATATGATCTAAGGTGTAGCTCTACCGACTCTATTTATGATTCACTCTACATAGAGCCTACATGGACGCTACATAGAGTTCGTAACTCGCACAGACGTATTTATTGATACATTTACTATTCTGTTAAGGTTAATTCATTGCTTTTTTATCGTTGAGCTTTTATTGAAGTTGAGGATACAACTTGTTTTCGAGGTGTTTTATATTCGTTCTAGTAATTGCGATTTTTCGCTCCGAATTTCAAGACATCTTGTGGTATTTAATTAATGATAAATTTTGCTTTTTCAACCAGCATTTACTTTACATATAGTTAGTTTAGTATATAGTTTGACTGTTTCGGATAAATGCAGCTTATTAATTCATCTATCAATTTGTAAGCAATCAATTTCCTGTGTAGAATCTTCCAGAATTTCATTAATCTACTTTTCAAATCGGAAAATTTTTCTGAATATCGTTTCTTAAGAAAATAACACAGAATCTCTTCTTTTAGGGCAGATGTGCTCTACTACTTGACCAATAAGGCGATAAATAAACTACACATACATAAATAATATGTTGAAATAAATGTAGTTTCTTCACAAGACTATTTATGCGTAATTTGTGAGACATACTTGTGCCCAGTTTAGAGCAATCACGCGATAAGATAGCGATGCAAATACTCAGCAATCTTAAACTGTTTGGTTAGAAACTTTTCACGTGTTGCAAGGGAGTCGTGTGTAGGCACGAATTGACGCAATATAGCCAGTTGAGAACGGGAAAAACATAGATTTCTTACTGTATGTCTTATTAAAATATATATTATGTTATGATTGTTAGTTCAGGGCTATGAGAAACTTTAGTGAGGTTTTGTCCAACAGTGGAGCTCCTCTGACGTAAAAGGGAACAAAAAACAATGAAATATCTCTATTACTTTTCTTACATAGCCCTGACTCCACATTAAGATCAATTAAGTCTTGTGTCGTGGGTATCAGTAGCTACTAGAGGCTTTTCGGTCTCACAAACACCCAGACCCGAGACAAATACTTCTGGGCATCACAAACATTTGTCTCGGTGCGGGGATCGAACCCGCGGCCTCTCGTTTAATAGCCGGTGTCTATCCAACTGCGCCACGGAGGCTGTCAATATTATTTGACAGCTATTCTTTATTTGGACTGTCTGTTAAGACTGTCTCACAACATCACCTATTAACATTTTAAATTAAAAAAAATACAGCTGATATTCTTAAAACAACGTGAATATGCGCAAATTTATCAATACCAAGGAAATAAAGTCTGAATAGCATATAGCGGATGGCGGGCGTCGTAACATAAATAATATTCCTACAATATCACGGATAAAATGGTAAGGTGCGTTAAACGTTAACTATATCGTTCTGCTGGTATAAACATGTCTACGTACTCCCGCCTGTGACAATAATGGCAATAGAATGGCACTTCATCTTGCGATATAATAAAAATTGCTTGGTTCAATATACATTTAGATCAGGGTTTGGTAGAGTTGCTTTGTTGGCTATTGTTGGTTGTTGTTTCTGCTCACCCGTTGGGCAACGAGGTGATAAAATTTATGAGCGTATGTATACGTATGTATGTATGTTTACTGCCGTCCATTAACATCTGTCTGTTTCATCTCATATACGTCTGATTGCAGGGCACGGGCCTCCTCTAAAATCTTATTTATTTCTCTCTCTTCAGCCACAGAAAGTCCACTGCTGAACATAGGCCTCCCCCATCGCCACACAGACTTGTTGGAAGCGGCCTGCATCCAGCGACTTCCTGCGACCTTAACCAGGTCGTACCTCCATCTTGTGGGTGGGCGTCCGACACTTCGCTTGCTTGTACGTGGCTTCCACTCTAGAACCTTTCGGCCTTATATTATAACCTTATTTATTTATTTCATTAAAAAATATATTATACAAAGCATTGCTTAATATAATTTGATATTACTACATAAAATTATCACCAAATTTTTCAAAAAATACTAATTATCATTCTAGTACGAAAACCGCCTAAAATATATCTCTAAAATCTCTTAATATCTTTAAATATAGTTGAGACCGCTAAATCTCCGGTCTCATTACAATAATAATAGAAACACTGCGAGTACCGTTGCACAGAAGTGGCGGTAATATAATATCATTTATACCAAGGTATTAGTTCATCGGGCTGTCCGACTGTTCACACGTCGTGTCACTGCTGAGGTTTCCCGTGGCTTGGTAACGTATTGTGGTAGGTTCGATTGAGCGATGTTTAGTGGGAAACATTTTTTACACTCTATTGGAAACGAGCGGTCTTAACTAGTAATATGTCACCAATTTTGCAATATCTGGCGAATCGATATGTTTTACTAAATCTTGAGGATTTGAGACGGAATGGGACGAAATTATAGTTCAATTTTATATTAATTATTTAATTGACCAACTTTAGGGTAAAATGTATTAAGCAACAATTGAAAACTACGTAAATTCACCACAATGATGTAATATTTAGTAGATACGTAGACAAAGAATACTAGTACTATATTTAAAACCAAATGACATACGTCAAAAAAACTCTTGATTCTTTCAATAATTGTTTTTTCAAATTGTTAGTTATTTCAACGGCCTTTGTGGTGCAGTTGGTTAGACACCGACTGAGAAACGAGAGGCCACGGGTTCGATACCTGCAACGAGACTAATGTTTGACAAATATTTGTTTCGGGTCTGGGTGTTTATGAGACCAAAAAGTCTATCGTAGTTCCTGATACCCACGACACAAGACTCGATCTTAGTGTGGGTCCTGACCCCACTATGTATGCGACTGTTGGCTGCATTTATTTATTATTTATTTAATTAAATGACAATCCACTATAAATCACTTAAAGCCAAATGCGTTTAGGAACTCAAATCCGCTTCAACCTAAAATACACACCAACAATTATCGGCAGCAAAGTCCCTAATCCTACTCCAATGAATCTCTTTAATCCCAGCCCGCTATCCTATAATTCATCCTTGTACCTTATAATCGGTCTCGGAGTATCGCAGTCACACCCGCCATTACAAACTATTAAGGCGCAGGGTTTCACATCAATAAAGCACTAACGGTGTCGCTGCTTGACTAATGCTTTCTAGGCTACCTAGTACCTCGCCACTTGCCTAAGTGCGTTTCGCGCTGCGGATTGATAGCCCTCTCCCAGTGTCGAGATAGTACAGTCATTTTTATTAGTCCTCGTTTATTATACCTTTGGTTTTTATGGAGATGGGAAAAATGTTGATGATGGGGATGGATATAATTAATCTTCTGTTTTGTCGTACAGTATGCGCAGATTGACTTTTCATGTTGGAGATTTTTCGGTATGTAATTTTATGATTGATTTAAAACACGTTCAAAAGTAGACCTTTTCTAATGTAGCCAATTTGTAATATAGGCTTTTTAGATATTTTCATAAGTGTTTGTGAGAGATAGTTGCATACTAGAGTTTTTCATCAGAATTTCAAAGATATCCAGATCCCGCAAAACCTGTACTTGGCTAGGGTGGTGGGTTATGACCAAACGTGTCATAATCGAAGAAGTGAATTAGACAGTGAGACGTATTTAGGTTGACATAGATAAAGTTAAATAAAAAAATAGTGGCGTGATTTGGACTGATTTCTGGAATGAAATTGTAGGCGTGATTTATGGAATGAAATTGCATTATTTCAACAACTTTTACTTAATAATTTGCTTTAAACATAAATTACCTGTACCGCAATGTTACGCGGGGCTAGTCTTACAAGATACAATTAGAAAGCGGAAAATTTCTTCTCCCCTACCACGTGTCTTAAGTAGGATTCCGACGTTAAAGCGAATCACCTACCAGGGTTCTTAGAAAATAAAATATATTTATTTCAATACTTTTACATAAAACAAATGAACATATTTACCATTTTGGTTGTATTCGTATATGAAAATAACTTAGATTACTGACTAGAATAAATTGTAACTTGAACTTAAATTGAGTCATGTAAAAGACATAGAAAGGTAGCATTGTATGAGGGAGGCCTATGCCCAGGCGTGGGACCCTATAGGCTGTGGATAGTGATTATTGATTGAACTCGATAATAAATAAATAAATACACTCAACAGTCACATACATAGTCCTGACCCCACAGATCAATTAAGCCTTGTGTCGTGGATATCAGGAACAAAAGTCTTTTCGGTCTCCCAAACACCCAGACCCGAAACAAATACCTGTGAATCACTCAAATATTTGTTTCGGTGCGGGGATTGAACCCGCGGTCTCACGTTGCACAGCCGGTGTCTAACCAACTGCGCCACGGAGGCTGTAAAATATGATAAATTGGTTTATTGAAAGAAAAATATATTTGGAAAAAAAGTGTTCCTGATGTATCCTAAGCCACGAATAATATATATTTAAAAAACTATAACAATATCGAGTATCAGCCTTATTCATAGATAGATTTAAAACCTATTTTAGTTATTGAATGTTTTCTCCCTTTCGAACGACTTTAGAATTCAGTTTGAGCGAGGAAGACAAAACATTCGATAGCTAAAATAGGTTTTAAAACTGTCTATGAATAAGGCTGTATGAGTATACACGAGTCTTCAAGCGTGTTTGAATATTGCACTCAATTTTACGACTATATTGATATTCGATAGACATGTTAAACACCCATTGATCGTTTTAATATCAATAAATTCGTCATGTTTAGCATATGCGATTGTTACATGGCGTCGTGGGGTCCCGGGTTCGATCCCACGATCGAAACGTGTCTAGATTTGCTAACGTTTATTTTAATCACTGACGAGGTGTCGCTTGCGTTTCGAATTACATTAATTTCGCGCTGTTTGTATGGCATTCTTTAAATTAAATATTTTAATGTCCTATTATTATATTTATAAATACACCCAACAGTCACGTAAGATTTGTATAAATTTCTAATGTATGTAAAAGTTCGCCAATCCGCACTAGGCCAACGTGGCCGACTATATGGCTTACCCACTCTCAGTCGTACTCTCGATTGTAGAGGTGGCCGTGCCCCGCAGTGGGACGTATCTGGGCTGATACAGGCCAGCATGGTGGACCATGGCCTAAGCCTTCTCAATCGGTGCCCTACAATGGGACGTAAATTGATTGGATTATAGAGCAGTAATTGACGTGATAACACGGATGTACGGTGATGATATTCCATCCGGGTTGGCAGCTAAACTTAACCTAGTAACGGGCGGTATAGGGTTACATTCCAGGCGTCGGAACGTTTACCAGCCAGACCGCAGTCCCGGGATCGGTTACCGCGCTGACACAGCTTGACGGCCAATGACACCTAGACCGTTTAGATTATTATCTACTAGATATTGTTTCAGTTGATTGTGTTTTGTTATAGTAGAATGAGCGTTTATGGGAAATTATTTAATGACATATCTGCTATAAAAACTTTTTTGCAATTAACGCTGTAATGCTAATTTTAAAGTTTACCAAATAAAAAAACCATAGACATAGAAAACAAAAAATGTTTTTTGTAACATGGGATCGAATTTGGTCCTTTAGTTCATTATACTAAGCTCTATCATTTTCATACAAAATTCTTCCTTGTATTATAAAAGCAGTCGATATTCAACAAAATTCCAATTATTAATAAATCCAGGATATTTTATCAATGATAAATGCATTTGATACAAAAAATATTCCACTTGTCATGTTCCGCTAATAAAACCAATAATTTCAATAAATTAGTATTAAAAATATACACACACTAAATGTAATCTAAAAGATAATCCTACTTTATGATCTAGATTACAGTTTTACGTTTATTAGGTTTTCGAAGCGACATTTAATATTTTTGGTGACAATATTTTGATCAATGTTTCGTCACAGACATAACTTTTGATTTTCCATCTCAATTTAATAGAGTATATTTTTTATCATCGGGTATAGATTTCTTCAATATTATTACCTCTTTTCAACTATGTAAGCTTCAGTAGATTATGATTCTCGACTTCTTGTGATTTCCGTTAAATGATATTTCATGGATTTTCTTTTATTTCCACAATATATTTTCGACATCAATATTTTGTCAAACTAGAAGTTTCCAACTAGCTAACCAAAAAAGTTTGACAAATTAGATTCAGTTATTCATAGTTAACAATCTTAATCGTTATCTTGATTGTAGAGCAGGCTCGTGTCTCGTAATGGGACGTATATAGGCTGATACAATACAATAACTAACAATCCTTATGCACTACGGGATAAATATCATAAGTAAATATCTTTTGTTAGCCCATTTGGCCCCAGTGTTGGCCCAACACCTTCCCATTTCTCTCCAACTCATCTGCATAAATAATTTACACTTTAAATAATCAACAAATATATCACAATAGCGAAATTGCCCCGACTAATGTTTAGAAATGTTACGCGCCATACATTTGCCGCGTATCAGTTAATATTTAATTGCGTACATATTCGCCGCGGTGTGTTGTCCCGTTCTATCTCGTTGTGAGTGAAAGAGACAGACATTTAACATATAACATCCGATACAGTAGCTGGAGAAAAATCACCCGCCGTCGATGTTGCCGCCACTTGCATAGAACTTGAGCAGGAATGGACTTAGGGAGGATATTTGGGGCCCTTGGTTCCTTGGAATATCACGTAATTTAGGTTATTAGACCGTTGAGGAGAAATAATTTAGATAGACTAGGAGAGGTGTATTAGAAAGAAATCACAGAGAAAGAGAGAAAGCATAGACGAGGAAGTTACATATTATTAGATATTTTGACTAATACGGAGATCAGGTCGAGCTGTAATGATTATAATGTGTTACAGGGTTGTTACGAATCATGGTAATGAAATAACTCACCTAACTATAGCTTACTACAGACATGCTAGTATATAAAATAATTGCATAAAATACACATAAAACTTGATTAATTTGACTCCGTTTTACACCACCTCTTTGGAAGTACTAAATGCCACATCAAAGAGCAGTTTGCCCCCCATTCCATTCCTCCATCCCCCCCTAATATACCATAACTCACGCCCACAACTCAGTGAGTCGGTACGACACAACAAATGTACGGCCATCCTTCAACGACGCTCCTACATTACAGCTAAACATATCCGAGCAATTAAAATAATATGCTGTAATTAAGGGGGGTATCTAGTAGGTATTAGCAAGAGAGACGTACTTTCTCTCTCTCTCTTTCAAGCTCTCTCAAACCAATGGCTAAGGGTTTTTTACGGTTTTTCAATTTTACAAAGTACCAAATTGCACAAGGTTTTAATTCGAAGGAAAATATCGAAGCCTTTCTCCAGTAATGCGACACTAGTACATAATATTAAATAGATTTGAAATTTTATTTTACCATAGGCCATTTAAAAATTGAAATTTGAAAGGTTATTTTACCCCCCATTTTACGTCTCCATCCCACCCTTAATAGAGCATATCTCACGCCCACAACATGGTGAGCCGGTAAGTCACAATAAATGAACGACCATCCTTCAACAACGCTCGTACATTACAGCCAAACATAATAATATGCAAGCTTTATTTGGATAATGGATAAAATTAACATAATAGTTGTGATAAAGGGGGAATTGCTTGGTTGGGAGGGGAAGATGGGAGTCCTGTATCAACCCATATACGTCCCACTGCGGGGTTCGGGTTTCCTCTACAATCGGGAGTATGATTGACAGGGGTTAGGCTATATAGTCCAATACTCTGGCCTAGTGCGGGTTTAGAAAATGGGAGTTACGATTTAGAGGTTGCGTACGTTGCTCTCTTGTTAATAATCTGTTGTATACGCTTCTGTTGCTATCACAAATCATTACTGTTAATTTTTGGTATGAAAAATTGCATATGTTTCGCATGGTGATAGGCTCCTGTCACACCTCCTGTCACATTTGATAGTAAGCTCGCCTCCAGCCATAATTGGTATGGATATGGATATAAGCTAAGCTAACTGTGGTTCATATTAGTATGACCTCTGCTTGCCCCCTTGGCGATATAGGCGTGACCTATTATGTATTTTTCTCGTATATGGCGTGTATTTTTCTCATTGTTTCTATGTCCCTTAATATTAGAAGATCAACAAATTTTCAATATAGTTAATCCAAATATAATAATTTTACGTCATCACTTTTTATCTCTTAGCGGATGCTAATTACAATAAGAGGTATCAAACGATACCTTTAACAGGACCCAAATCTACATAACCTATGCTATTCCTTCACACAGCCTTCATTCTATACTCATAAAAATATTCGTCTATTTGCTCCTCTAAACATTTCTAAATTCTCTAAAGTTTGTGTGTCAAGGGCACACAAACCCAATCGAAAATTAGATCATATTTCCGGACGAAACGTCCTAACTCGAGTTACTTCGTACAGGGGGCGCTGTTGAGCTGGATAACCTGGCCACACCGCTTTTTTCCCTCTAAAAAACTTGTTTATCTAAAACAAATTTTAGCCACATAAAAATAGAGTTCAAACTCAAGTGCACGCTTCTTTAAAACCGATCTCACTCTTATTTAAATAAGGTAGTTGCGTTAGACAAGGACGGGTGTAGTTATTGATAGGAAAGTGAAAGGGAGAGGAGATGGCGATGTTGCCGCGCTTTTTGATAGTGCCGGCCGGCGCTGCGTGGATGTGTCGATGAGATGAAACTGAAAGTGAACGGGTCAGTGTTTGGAAAATGACGGGTTGTTTTGACTTGCTCGGATTGGGTTACTTTTTTTATTTACGATCTAGAGATATAGGATATTAAAATAGATTTTTGTGTTTAAAATAGACAAACACGTTTTATATAGGATACGACTCCACTTCAATAACAATACCAAATTTATATGTTCTATGAGTTGGTTCACAAGACTTTGAACATTCTTATTAAAGTATTTTATGATTCGCTGAACTCTTATATATCGTGGAGTGATTGGAATTACGATGGAAATTAGTCGTCCTGCAAATCAAACCCAAGTTCCCATGGTTCCCAGCTTATGCTTGCTGACAATAAATCAACGAAGCCGCAATAAAGAATAACTTATCGATACACTTTTATCGATATCGATAAACCAGCTACAAAGCGCATCCGTGGCATCCAGATGGCGTCGACAGGCACCGCGAGCCGACAAGTCGAATTCGGCCCGTTCGGAATTCCTCGCGTCGCCTGCGCCTCGCGTGACGCATGCACCGCCCGGCGTGTTTGGACATTTTAGACCACTACCCAAGCCATTTCTAGCGCTAACACCGATAGAAACCTTATTGCTACTGTCTGCCTAATCTGATACTGGCATAATGTGTTAAAATCATTAAAAAAAAAACGAAGGCCGTACTCATTTTCCTTGTTCAATTTCGTGTTCGATATTTAAAAACGCTTTTCGATATTCAAAAAAGGATTCCGTGATGACAATGACTGTTAAGAAAATTGTGACTGTCCACTTAAAATTAAAAATAAGATTGTGCGTGGAAGAGTAACGCATGCTTCACACTGCTAAGGATATGCATTTCAATATTCGAAATAGCGTTGTTATTTTACTCACTGATCCTGCTGCAACATGGCATAGTAGTATATCTAGATATATTACAGACTGTTGCTAATTGTAAAGCCATACGTCTTGATACACATAGTAAATCTTTATTCCCCCAGTGTTTCATGTACACAGAGTAGATCGGGGGCGGCTGTTGACTGAAATAATTGGCGGCAATAGTGAAGCTCACTGTGGGGGTGTATTGGGATTGTTCCGGCACCGTTAGGATGTTAGCTTAGTAAATTTTATGGAGCATTGGCGCCGGAAGTTATGATTTCGGCTTAGGAAATGTGTTAACAAAATATTTGATTAGGGTTTTATTAAGTTAGAAAAGTTGAAAACACTCTGTTCTTTTTCTACTTCCCTTCAGTAGCCCAAAGTTTCATTACTGACTTTTAAAACTCAAATATTTTTTTAAATCAAATTAACTTGGACTGAACATTTATCGAAAACATTGATTCCATACAAGCACAAACTGGCTTACTAAAAACTTGCATACTTGGAAGATAATTAATTACTTTTAATTCCTGGCATCTTATTTTCCACTGCCTACCCCTCTATACCGAGGCGTGAGTGTCCAAATACCCAGGTCCGTACATACCTGCGTAGTAGTGCGGTAGCGATCTCTGTTTGCGCTCGCATTAGCACCTCCAGCCTCTAAACGCTTTCGAAGCTGGATATGTGGTCGAGCAGGGCTGGCACAATGTAGGAATTATTTAAGAATAGAACAATAGTTATGAAAAAGATTTTGTGAAAAAATGTAGTTTGAAAAAGATTATTAATTATTTAAATATTAATTTATGTCTAGTCCTTCAATTATTCAGTTTTTGGTTATTTATTTTGTACTAGTCTTTTCGTATAGTATAATAAGATCAATATGCATGGATGCATGATTTTTGGGCTGAGAGAAAAGCACGGCTTAAGTTTAAGGATTTTGCACAGGAAAAAATATCCAATGTTGTGCATATGAATTATTTAAATACAACACATTTGGTTCGAAAGGAACGAATCACTGAATCTAGAAAATACTGGTTTCATTAATATAATATGCATTTTTAAATATGGAAAATCACTCCAGCCAACCCTGACCACCAATGAAAACTGTTTTAGCGCACCGGTAGCGTATTGTCTTAGCCGAGCGGTTCAATTCATGTCCCTTAGTTAGTGTCGGAATGCAACCAATTACACCAGACTCATTTGAACCACATTCATAAACAACGGGTTCCGTGTTACAATTGATTTAATTGATGCTGTTTATTTTAATGTTTGGTTGTCTACATCTGTGGTAGGCAGGTGGTTGCGGCACAAACATTGCTAAATTCTTGTCATAGGTTACACATTTGAGATATCTCAAATATAATTTTTGTCACATAATGGAGTGCATGTGAAAAAGAATTCAGAACCTCATGGTTCTGAGGTTATTCACGCTGTAAATATATTGAGGCTATTTTGTCTATTTAAAAGCTGATTGTAATTATTTAAAGAATTATGAATTGGAAAAGCATATAACAGATATTATGGGGTTGGTGTCTGTCTGATTATATGTTTTGGCATCAGAGCTCTTCGGCTTTACAAACCGTGAATATAAATTTGTCAAGCAAACGAATTTCGTGATATTTCTTATTATTAAGCTATTTCTACGTAGTCAGGTGTATTTTAAATTTATTCTTAAATTGAATAAACCTCCACAATTAACTCAATTTTGGAATTAATGCCCCAAAAATTACATCAAGGTAAAAAGTATGTTTTGTTGAAATCCAAAAAGCGTCCCACGCGCACATCACGCGCCGCCGGGACACGTACGTAGCGTCCCTGGATATCTCCTCAGATATTTTTATTATTTCAACTATGCTTTTGACAACCGCAAGGTATAAGAGACAGCGAGCGCGAGTTGCTGTATTTTTATTTTAGTAGTGATTTTTATAGTTAAATCGCGTTTGTAAAGAAAAATGTTAAAATATATGTTGTTTTAGATGTTTTTCTTTATAAATAATATGTTGTGTGGTGAGAAATTTGGGGGAGTCCGTCATAAGTCGTTCCACTGTCTGAAAAGTGTTCTTTATTCAGTATTGATAAATACTTTTTTATATTATTACAAAAGTGGCGTATCTGCCAATACATTTTGTTTAATATATAATATATATATTATATATATATATATATATATATATATATATATATATATATATATATATTTCCATTTATATGTTACTATATTGGCTGTAAAATAAGAACTAATAAGACTCTTCCTCAATTCTCATATTTCACAAAGTCAAAACATTGCTATATATTTTTATACATTATAGGTAACTACTTTCACAAAAATCAACCACCTAATTCCATCGCTTATACAAAAACGTTCACTAATCATATTTCTCTTATAAAACCGCTGTCACCTCCGCTCTCGCCTATACCTTGCGCTGGTGCGACAGTTCTCAGTAAGTCGTATCTGTTGAATTTATCGTCCACGTCCATCGCAGTTCGTGTCCGCTCACCACTCGTCTCTTGCGGCTTATGAGAGAATCGCACTGTTTACGTTTTGTATGTTAGGTTAAATATGTTATTTGAAGTCTTTGTATTAAATTTATGCTTAAAGTTTTATTAATATAAAAGCAGCGTAATTATTGAAAGACATGTTGTGAAGGAATACTTCTACTGGCTGCTATTACTGTGTTTTATAATATACTTAAAATTGTACGATTACAAATCTACAATGGCATAATTATCTTTACATATAATGTTAGAGGTATAGACATTGTCTTATAAAAGCAACGTTTAATATAAGCATTTTAAAACTAATTAAACTTACTAATTGATCGTACACATTTTGGAGAATGCGTGAAATTTTATATTGCTATACAATTTTATATTTCATCTGGCTTAATATGATTTAGTAAATTTTGATCTAAAATAGGCAATTTTCTTACGTACGAAAATCGCGCGGTTAAAAGCCTGCGTATGTGAAGTATCCTTGCATTTTTTGTTTCTGTAATAAATAAATATATTATGCAACTTGTTAAATAATAATCCCATTTAAATATGTTTACTACAATTAATTAAAACGTCGTTTGAGCAATCAGTATTTTCAATTTTAAAAAATTGCGTGTTTTTGACGAAAAAAAAAGTAGTAAATATCCTTATACTACACTTCGCTATTAAGATACTATCGCTACCAACCTTTATTAAATTTATGTCTTTTTTTGCAGGTAAGCCCGCATTTCCGAGATTTCAAGTAAAATTTATAAGGTAACTTCCCGATAGCAACACATTTAACATTCATAACACGTGGCACGGGCAGAGATGTTAAAAAGTTTACTGCTTAGAAAAATATTTAGTTAATCAATTCAGTGTCAAAGAACGACTTTTGTGCGTGAGAATACTAAGTTATATCTGTCCTTATATTATTGTTCTAGGAGTAAATTTATGCATAGCAAGGCTTGGTTTTATGACTAGATAATAGCCTAATTAAATGACGTATTCATGAATTCTGTCAACAGGTTGTTTTTTCGTTATAATTCCTTTGATATATCTACGGTGCAGAAATAAGTATACATTTAACTTTTAAAACTCAGATCTGTTTCTTGATATGGAATGTGAACCTCCTTAAATTAAGGTATTTGTTATTTAAATAGCCTTTTACAAGATCATTTGAATTGTTTGTTAAAACTTCCATGGTTTTTAAAAGAAACTATTTCAAAACCAGCAACTTCTCTTTTCTTACTTTTTTATTTAATATTTTATTTTTATTAAATATCATTTTTACTACACACACAAACTTGGATTTCAGTGGCCTCTACCACAAGCCTAATTTGCTATTTACATACGTATAAATGATAATTGACTACTAAATCCCAAACGTCATAATTCCTCAGCCATTTGCATGATGAAATGTGTCTACAATGCAAATTCAGTTTAAGTAACATAATATTATGACAGAACACTGGACACTGGTCTTAACCGAATGATACATGTGTCGGTGTTCATTTCAATTTGGTAGTCATTCACTTCCGTGAGGTGTTGGGTTTGAATTCGTAATGAGAGTTTTCTCTCTTGAGCTACAAGAAATTTTGAATTCGAAATGAAGATATAAAATTTCTCTCTCTCCAGCCACAAGAAATCCACTGCTGAAAATATGTTAAGTTTACAAAAAAATTGGGAAGGTGGTTGACGAAAAGGGCATTGCTTATTATAATATGTGTATCGTTGATCTCAAATGAAGGTTAATACAAAAATATCAACAATAATAAAATTAATAATTATTTATTTATTTAAAATGGTACACCAACAGCATAATACATTAGATCGCTTATGTTTAGATTAAGTAGTACGAGTATAAATGTTAATTATAAAATATTGTACAGTGTAGTAAAACGAATTGTAGTAAATACACTTTTAGAAAACATTATTTTATTCGTAATGATTATCTACAAGTTTTTAGTGTTTGGCCGTGGCTATTGAGCGTATTCTTTTTTTCGATTTTTATAATATGTTCAAGTATTTCTAGTCAAGTTATTCGAACATACTTATTACTGGTAATCTGATCTATTACTTATATTACACACTAATAATCATTACAACACTAGCTTCATATCTGCACTCTATATAAAAATGCTCCTTTATGCATTAACTCCGTGCTCCGATTAACTTTAATGAAAATCAATAAAATGCGTGCAATTCGATTAGTTTTTCGATTAGTCGATTATCATTCTAACTTGTCCGTAATCGTTGCTCTAATGTGTTCCGTCACTGGTGTCGCACTAGAATATAAAGTTACGCGTTTATGCGAAAAGTACTTTGAATAAGTTTTTATGAAGTACAATAAATACGTCGAGCGCGATTAAATCGATTAGTCGATTATCGGCGCTACTAGTCAATGATCGTTACTTTGACGTTTAGTTGCAAATGTCAAGGTTGGTTTAGAATTCCGCTTTTACGCGAAATGTCCATTAGGATATATTTTCAAGTGTTATAATGCATCCGTGTGTTGGAATCAGTTAATTGGATTAAATATGCAAATTAGTTCTTAGATAAAGTTTATGTTGCCGCTTACGTGACCTTTCGCTTTTATTTCTCTGTATCTATATTTATTGCATATATTTTGTAATTAAGGCTACGTATGACAGTTTTAGTCTGGCTTGTGGTTGGCAAAATTATGAAAGGCAAATATAATATATAGATTTTAAACGGATCAAAGAAACTTTATACAAAATGCTTATTGTTTTTTTTAATTGTATGGCATTTAAATCGAGGATTCCTACTTAGCTATAATATATTTCAGCAATACAATAATCAAATAGTCCATAGCACAAAAGTAAACACCGAACGGCCTAGAAAAAATAAATACTCTCTCATCTTACCTTTTCTAAATTCCTTCTATATTGCACATATAACATATTCTTATATACGGCTTTCTAATGATATTTGGGGCTTTTTCATTGTATAATATTCTTCTTCGTAGTCGTGCAGTCTTGATAGAGTGGTCGTATTCATGTTTAGGCCGATTTCTGAGCAGCCGTACCTATGCTTATAATATAGTGTAAAAGTATATTCTACTATTCATATTCTTATAACATATTCACATATTCTCTTCAACGCATCTTTTTTTCCAAATATTTTGCTGTATAGTAATCACTTTATATCCCATGCACCCCTACTTTCTTTACAAACATAAAAAACAAACCTCTTTCAATTCCTCAAAACATGCGGGAGAAAAGCTTAAACATACTTTAACCTCGGCAGTCGCGTTCACTTTAATTGAAAAGTGTCAACGGAGCGCAGTGGCCATTAAAAGATTGTCCCACGAACGACCGACAAACGCTCAGACGTTTAATAGAAACTTGACGTGTGTTACATGGCACTGTATCTTGATTCCTTTGCCTGGCGACCTTTTTTTTAGGACAAAATTCATTTATAACAAAAGCATGGAGTAGTTTAAATTGTATGGTAATTTAGGAGTCCACTTTTAAATATTTCAATGTGTTTTTCTTCTAACGATACTACAATATGTGTACTTTTCTAGATAGTCAGGTTTCTAACAAGATATTATTCTATGTTTGAAATATCAAATTTTAAGGAAAAGGAAAATTCAATCGTAAAGTTGTTTTAGTTTAATGAAGAGGATAATTTATGTTTACCTCCAGGTGTTTAAATTATTAAAAGCCGCTGCAACAAAGTATAATGTTAACATGAAATGACTGCGATAATTAAAATAATTACAAGGGTATATTTTGTAATTCACCCACGATTCCCTGGCATGGGTGGCCGTGATATGTTACAATTAGGTTGCTTACATGTCCCCCTTGGCTATTAAAAAAAATATAAAAATGACGTGTTATACCCACTCATTACATTTTGCGATAATCGATTAAATCAGCCAGCTATCTTTAAATAATAAACAAACGTTCCCTTTAAAAAATCCAATCGCTAATTAGTATAAAAATACCATCTCGAGGCAACTATTCTTTAATTCCAAATCGATTCACCCATAAATCGATAATCGACTACTCTGGCCATATCGCAAAACGATTAATCGAATAATCGCCTCGCATCCCGTCAGTCGGTCAAACGAAGCTTATCGCTGACTATTATAATAAATGTATAAGTGAGGGTCTATATGTTTCTTTTTAATAGACTCTTTGATAATTCAGCGGCTAATTTGCAAGCTATACGCATAAAAGTCCGTATATACGAGCATATTAAAGATCGAGTTTGGTTTTAAATTTAACGTTGTATGGTCGGTCAGTATTTTTATTGAATTCCCAAGAATCCGGTGCATTTTTGTGCTGGTATTATTGTTTATCTGAATGAGTTATCTGGGTGTATGCATATTCATATGTCGCTTCGTGGGTGGATGCCTAATATTTTGTGATTTATTGTGGTTGTTTTCATTTCTGGGTTTCGGATAGAAATGTTGACTTATAAGGTAGTAAATGGATGGATAGAAATTGAGTTAAAATAATTGGGGATGTGGTTTTCTAATGGTTTTTGGAGCTTTGTCATTGTATAATATTCGTTTTCGTTATCGTGTCTTCTTGACAGAGTGGTCGTGGTCATATTTAGGCCCATTGCTGAGCAGCCGTATAATTATAATATAGTTTCAGGAATATATCTACCCGTATATTCTACTATTAAAGCTGTAGTCTAGTTAACAGAGAGCATTCTATAATAGAAATGCAGTAAATACGTCTATACTTTAAAGATATGTCCAAAAAAAATAAGTATTTGCTGTTCAACTAGTATACTTAAACAAATATATTAGTGTGCAAATAGCATTGAAGCTTGCATTAACAAAGTAACATTCTTATTTGAATAAAAAATAGACTTTTATGTAAAAGGCTAACAATTGGCATTTACACAATCGACTAAAATAAAAATATCAACAAGAAACCAAATAGAATCGTCGTGGGAGAAATGAACAAAAACACGCACTGCTCACTTACGCTGGCAAATCGACTATTGCATTTTATCGATAATCGATAAAACGTGCGTGACCGCTATCGATAGTCGATGCGTGGAAACGCCGGACTTCTTAAGTTCCAGTTTTTTGCTAGACACTTATTTGGTACCAGCACGCCGTCTTTTCTGCGAATTAGAGATTTTTATTATCTATAAATGAGGCTAGGAGCGAAAAAAATTTTACGTGATCCGCCTTAAAAAGTATAGTTGCTTTAAGCTTAGTAATGTTGCACAGATGGGTGTCGATTTATACACTTCGAATCTACTATTCGAAATGTATACTGCCTAAGTGGCGCAGTTTTAAACGATACAACTACAACGTTGAGGTCTCGGGTTCGAATTCCGGGCCGCGCAAAATTGGTATTGGATTTTTCTATTAATTACTAGTCCGGAGTCAGGAATTTGTGCCTGATATAGCGATAGGCTCGCTACCTATAACATTGTGGGACACAGTGAAATTAACTGCTATAAAGCTTAAACCTGTTTATGCATTCGGCAGTTCACAAATATAAAATGTTTTTTATTTATTTTATTGAAGTATTTCTATACACATTTCTATGTTCCTAAATACCGATTCTTCGAATATATTTTCACATATTTTAACTTTAAAGGGACGCGTGTCAAAGTATCTTTCAAATGTTTTTTATAAACAACACTTGCGTTACATTATTTACTTTTCATTCATCTCAAACAAAAAAACACTTGAGCAAACATGATTTTATTAGCTTCTTCAGTTGCCCAAGCGTCCAGTCTACTAAGACCTCCGAATTCTTCTGCTTCAAATAGAAATTCATAAGTAGCTTTTTAGAGGAGTGTCATGTGATACCGGTTATTACATTTTTATATGAAAAAACGTTTCGTTCCTTCAAGAGCGTCGCTTGAATAAAGCTTTTGTTTGTGTTCTGTTGAAGTGTTAATATTATACGCGGCACGTACGGTTATGAATTATTGAATAGAGCGGCACTAAACTGGCTATAAAAGAATGTTAGATCACTTTTGTAACATGGTTTTTGGAAATGTTAATGGTGTTTTTGTATGATGACTAAGTAAACATTGATTCGAATTGTAAGGTATTGATGCTAAGATTTATTAGAGTTGGTTATGCTTGGTCCCGGATTTTGATGTTTTGGCTGTTGTTTACACGTCACAATCCTTAAACGGCGTAAAAAATGTTGACTCATAAGGGTAGTTATACTAAATAGTAAATATTAAATAATAGTAAATAGTAAATTTCACTATTGCTAAGTAATCCTAAATTATGGTTTATTAGATTTACGCGAATATTACACATTGAAATAAATCGAATTCTTAAGGATTTTATCGCGAATTTGATTTTACTTTTATATATTTTAGGCACGAAAGCTGTAATGTCGAAATGTCGGGAAGTAAAAAAAAATGTGTAAAAATTGAATCAAATTCCCGATAAAATCCGTAAGAATTCGTTTTATTTCAATCCTAAATTATTTTACATAGAGTTGCAAGAGGTTTATGTCCAATAATGAATCGATAAAGATAATATGGGTGATATGATACTCGGTACTTCTACATGACTCACATAATTAGAAATCGCCGTATATAGGGTGCCAAATGCATCAAGGTAAAGCCGGATTGGGCGGACAGTATCATACTAAGATTATAAATGTAAAATTATTGGGTTCTTCAGTATATCTACATATAGATAGTTTAAAAGCATAAAAGCGGTGGAGGTTAAAGATGACAAAAAACCACACTTTTTAATTGAGTAGATGCAGTCTAAGGCATACGTAGGTGAAGCCTAGTATTTTTGAATATATAATAAAAATCAACTAGTCATGAATGTAATCACATTATACTCGTAAATATTAACCAGAGAAGTAAATTTGCAGTGTGCCAGTAGTCAGTACCAGTGCTTTGAGGTAGTTAAAAACAGTAATACGGTGGCCAAAGTTCCTACAATTGAAGAAGCTGAAGATTAGGTAAAATTGTCGAAATTATGTATAATTCTGACATAAGTGATCCCCGTCGCCCATAAACGACTGCAACACCATTGGGCGTGGAGATGCGTTGCCGGCCTTTAAGGTGGGAATACGCTCGTTTTTTGAAGGTCGCCAAGTCGTGTTTGTCCGGAAATGTCGCTCTTGGCAATTGGTTCCACAGATTACTAGTACGTAGTGGATGAAAAAGAGCTGACTTGATGCTATTATAGCACATGTCAGAGTCAAAGGTCTTGCAACAGCGGACGTTTAACATCGGCACAAAATTTAGTAGAAAGGGTCCTGAGTCCTGAATTCACCAGGTAGGCCGAACGAAGAATATCAGTGGGTAACCAATACATTATCGAAATACTTTTTTTTTTCTCATTCGAATATTGTAAAGTTTAGTTAGCGCTGTGCACAATTCGCTGGAGCGAAAAATATCCGCTGTGACGTATGAAAGCGCGCTCAACATTCGAGTAGGAACGGCGGACGGGGATCAGGTTCGGTTCTGCGCGAGGAATTTTTTATTTTTTAATATATTATGTTAAGGGTCGAATGTTGGTGATTGGTGAGACGGTATGCTATGCGGCCTTGGGGATTTTGTTAGGTTTATATTTTAATATTTCGTTCTAGTTTCGACCCCACACTAAGTTAAACTTTTGTTATAGGAAAGTCCATGGTTTTTTCGAACCTACAACCTCGAAGCTAGTAGTATAGGTATTTAAATAAATATCTGCATTTATCCAAATCTTGAACTTATGGACTCTTGTTGCACAATTAAATTCTTCCAATGTACCGCAGGGGTTTTATTTTGTTTCAAAAATTTTCAAGTCCCTAAACGACCCTATAATAAGTTAAAACTTACCAGAGATTTATTAGTTCTTCTGTCCCAATTTTTAATTATACATTCTGTAGAATATCTAGTTTTATAGTTTGGCTGTGACATAGAATCTAGATCTTAGTGCCAAAATATCAGGTTATGGCCATCATGAATACAAATTAAAGGTGTCGTTTGTTTTTTATTAATCTTATATCATCGGGACACTTTTTTACATAATTATTTCTTTTAAATTTAATCAGCGATATTTGATTTATATTATAAGGCCATAAGCTTATTACATGCAGTCATATTTTATCAGAATATTATGACATTTCGGAATTTTGTTACGAGTTGGCTAATTTTATTCATTGAATTGTGTGATGTCAACAGAATCTTTTGTGTTTTAATGAATTATTCTCTAAATTAAGGATGTGAATTAACCTATCAAATATGGCTTAGGATATTTGGTCACGATTTTGGTTATAGATATTTTAAATATATAGGAGTGGCACGTAGAAAAGATGTGAGATACCCTAAATCTCTATAATAATTCCAAATGTGACGCCACCAACTGCTTTGTATTAGCTTGACAGACGTACATTAAAATGCCTGTTCTAGAAACGTTTGGTGTTAGGGTACTACTCATAAAATTGAATATTAGCCAAATCAATTTGTAATGTGACTGTAAACTCGCGTTGGTATCCAGTAGAAATATCATTTAATTCATTTTAAGCCTAACAGAGCATCGCGGCTTAACTTTCCGCCCTCGATTGCTACAAAAATAGATTGCAAAGGACCCCAACTTTCATAAAAGTGAAATAGTGTTGTGCAACCGCTCCAGATACGTCGATAGTTATATCGATAGATCCGGCCACGCCCCCCGCGTTTGTAACCGTCATTCGACGTCGTGACAGATACGACGCCTTTTTATGGACTGTTTTTTGCGTTCACAATTTACTAATCTAATTCGTATGACACTGTCAGAGAAAAAAGTGTTTATGAATGTGTCAAAGCAGTGGGGTATCGATATTTGCATATTTTTTAAAATAGTAAAGTGAATATGTGTGATAAAATAAAATTTATATCAATGTTTTTTTAATACATAATATAATTCAATTTAGAATATTATAATAAGTTTTTGGATATATCTGGTCCAATTTGAAAAAAATTAAAGATTTGTACAGTGAATTAGTTATTAATCGATTCAAGGATCTCATATTTTGGTACATAAATAATAAGGTTAGTAAGCTAGAATTAAGTAGGTGTTTTAAATTAATGAATGTCTTTAAAGAAAAAAGATCTGCTATAAAATACATATACGAATATTCTTAGATACTTAAATTATAAATTATCTTATTAAACTAATTAAGAAGATTATGCATAACATTTGTTCATTTTCCGACACTCATGTCTATACGAACGTAACAAATTCTATACAAGACAATAAAATCTAGAAAAAACTGATTTACAATTAATAAAATTTTACATATTTGATACAAAACGTGTAACAGATCGTAAGAATGTGTCACAAAATGTAATATGCAAATTAATACGCAATAAAATTATGCAAAACTTAATGCAAATCACAAATATTTGTTATCTAATCC
The DNA here is from genome assembly GCA_033459515.1 of Theretra japonica. Taxonomy (NCBI): domain Eukaryota; kingdom Metazoa; phylum Arthropoda; class Insecta; order Lepidoptera; family Sphingidae; genus Theretra; species Theretra japonica. The sequence continues at coordinate 2,296,176 of CM065938.1, read as the reverse complement.
AAAATCGAACAGGAGTTAATAATACAAATATTATTGGACGTCTGTGTCTTCGACGGGGTAGGAAGAGGTGACATTAGCGCCATCTGCATCTCTCCAAGCTAATTTTCATCCCAAGATAGAGCATAGGATAGAGAGCGAACCCGTCTTTTGAAATTCCAGATTTAAACCTCCCATACTGGACTTCCTGAACTGGGAATAAACCCAGCACCTTACAATTTTTATTCCATAGCGGCTTCTAGAAAAATGCGATGACTAATAATTAATAATAAACTGCATTTGTAACGTGCTTACCGCTCGTCTATCCGAATTATCGTCTCGAAATCAAGTTTATCCTATCTCGCTCGTTTTTTGTATGTGTGACAAGGACAGCATACCCACTAATTTAATCGAAAGTTAATCGAGGGGCATAAAAAGTGCGCAACGATTATCCGAATTATATAAATTTATGCACTCTATATCATTTAAATACGCAATATTTACAGGCAAATGCGTTCAGAACATTAACTGGAAAGCCGTGGGTGTAGGGTTGCCAACCTTGTTTTGCTGGCAAGTTGCCTGAAAATGGTTCAAACTAAGTAAGCAAATACAAAAAATAAAAAACAAAAAATAGTTGAAATTTCAGTCAACTAAGTCTAATTTTCTATGGGTACTTTCAATAAAGCATCAAATAAACTGTTCCTTTTTTCAAAGCCAGCAACGCACAAAGATCCTCAATTGTAGTTACATATGAACAGCAATCACTAACCATTAGGCGACGCTGGTTTATAGAATCTACGCTATTAAAACACAATCAGCTGGTGCAGTAACCCTACAAGTAAAAATGGCGGCACCAATGCAAAATATTCATAAGCCGTCGTAAAATTAAAATTATTATTGCCATTTGGATATGTCGGGCGGCGTTCGACTATCCAAGATCATGCCTAATTACGCAAGCTTTTAGTTAAGAATGGACTTTATCCTGCAAAGCAATCGTTTATCCTGTTTCACGGGACGCGTGTTACTTATGCAGTAATCTATATGAATCCAATGATGGTTGGGACCATCTTTGTGCGAGCTTTGTGTATAAAAATATAAGCTGGTTATTTTTTGTGCGCGCGTCAAATGTAGAATGGCTGTTTGGTTCATCTTTGACCGCGTAATGGGTACTGATAATTTGGTCCTTTGTTACGCACAGATCACTGATATATCATCTCTCCCCCTCTCTCTCTCTCTCTTCAGCCACAGGAAGTCCACTGCTGCACATAGGCCTCCCCCAAAAGTCTCCACATTTCCTTCTTGGAAATGGCCTGCATCCGGCGACTTCCCGCAATCTTCAACTTGCTAATCCTAAGGGTTACGTCGGTAATCTTTGTTCTTCTACGGATCAAATACGGATATGTCATACGGATAAATTAATATCTAAGTACAGTTTTGAGCTTTCCATCCATACAAAAACAGCAACAATTGTATTTATGAAGCAAATATGAAGAATTGCAAATGTTTTTTTCCAATCAAAATTCAACAACAAACACTTATTATAAACATTCAGAGGCGAGTAAAGTCACAAGCACCAACTAGTGCGCAATATTGGTAATTTTTTACCTGCGCAGGTAACTCGACGCCGTATGACGCCGCTTAAAAGGGAGACTCGGTAATGCGTTCACGGTACTCGGGTCGTGTTATGTCACCCAGCAGAAGCTCGCCGTTTTTTATCGATAATTTAATAGCGCAACACTAGTTTATAATATTGTCTTTTATTTGGTGATTTTATGCCTTTTATTGTTTATTTTTGTGTAGTGGAGAGAAAAGGTGTTGCTGTTAGCAAAGCGTGTGAAGAATGGGTTGGCTGGTGATAGGAATTTCAATTGTATCTCAATATTTTTTTTTTATATATTTTGACGTTATTATAATACTCTATTATGACGTACCTAGTACATTTGCTAGTTTGTGGAAATTGTTTTTTCTCCGCTGTCCCGGAAAAATGACTACATTGCACAATGGTCCATGCATTGTAGAAGACATTCAGTGCTGAAATTATTGTAAGTCATCGCGACACGTTTTATCCTTGTTCTCGGGATCCAACCATCTCACCCCATGCCACGAATTTAATACCTAAAAATATAATTATCCATAATACTGACACATGAAAAATTAAATTTAAAAATAATTTTTCACGCCGCGTCACCATTACCAGTAACAAGGCAATTTATAACTAAGTTAATATTATTCATGCAATTTGCTCAGTGACTCTTTAAAATGGATTACCCGCAGATGTTGAGATAAGTGCGCTCATAGTCGCGAACGCGTGAAAAATTATCCACGCTCCTACACCGCGTGTCCTTTAAAACGTGTATTTATCGGTTGTTTTTTAAATTGAACTCGTTTTTGATGGATTATTAATATAATTCTTGTGTGTATTTTTTTTTCGGTTGACTTTGGCTTTGTCCCTACTTTAATAGGCCATTCACTTCAGGTTCAGTCCCGGTAGGCCAATCAGCTTCAGTTAGATGCAGTGATCAAATATACCTAAACGGTATACACACACCTGATTCCACATTAAGATGATAGTCTTTAGTCGCTGGTGAAAGAAATTATCTGAGAGTTATCGGCAATACTCTAACTCCAAAAATCTGGTGCATTACACAAATATTTTTGTCTCGGTGCAGGGTCCAACCCGAGTATGTGGTTGTGAGTACATACATACATACATAAACACACGCCTTTTTCCTAGAAGGGGTAGGCAGAGGTGCTACCAGAACACCCACGTTCCGCCTTGTATATTCCGTCCCACGATGTGATAGGGGGCGAGCCTATCGCCATATCGGGCACAAATTCCTGACTCCGGGCTGATAATGAATAGAAAAATCCAATATCACTTTGCCCGACCCGGGATTCGAACCCGAGACCTCAGCTTTGCAATCATACCGTAGTACCACTACGCCACCGAGGCAGTCTTGGTTGTGAGTACATCCAAATAAATTACCAGTACCTCAAAACAACTCAGATTTATTTTACAAAAAAAAAAAAAAAAGGACCTTAGGGTGATAAGTGATATATCACATGAGGCTGACTCACCGTATAAATCCTACAACTAGGCCAATCCCACGCTTTAAGGGCTAAACGAAAGTAAGACAGCCCTATCTGCGCTGGCATCGCCGCAACAATGTAGGAGCTTTGAGACGTGAAAACAATTTAACTCAGTTTGTGGTTCGGGACCGAATGTTCTCAATGAGTTTTGAACCGCGGGGTATGGGATAAATTGTAGGAAATGGCGGTTAGATAAACTTTAAATTTGTTAGAAATATCGTAATTAACTTCAAGCTGTGTACTACTAAATATCTGAATTCAGCAGCGAGACAAATATTTGTGCGGTTCACAAATATTTGTATCCAATGTGGATGTTGTGTAATCGACAAATCTTTCTTGTTTTTAATTCCTACAACACAAGACTTATTTTGGAGTGGGGTCAGGATTCTATGACGTGTGTTACTCTTCAGGCATATTATTTATGTTTAAAACACACAACGAATCTATGATTTCGTAGCTATGTCGGCAGTAGTGACATGAATGACACACTATGATAACACACCATGAGGTGCGTTTTCTGGGATTATATTAAAAATTCAGAATAAAGTCAGTATCCTTAAAATCCTCATTCCCGCACCATTCTATTCCCCAGCGCGAGGCGTTTCTCCCTGACAGAAACAAAAGGCTTTTAAACCCGCGCACATTTTATTAGGGAACATAATTTGAGGTTCACCAACAGCGGTTAATTATACACGCGGTATTCTGTGCGATTTTAAAACGTTTCGTTTATTTGCAGGATACATTGTCGGAATTTAAATGTAATATACGGTTGCGCGACTGAAGGGCATTTTGGTATTTTGGTAGATTTATTAGCAATGCAATTCGAGTGATCTTCTTTTTTGACGTTCATCTGTTTTTACATATTCGTTTGTTTGCTGAAATCATTACATTAATTGTGATGTAAGTCCAGACTTTCCAAGATATATTTGAAGTTAGTGCAAAAATTACCTTTTGTGTGGAAATTACGATTTATTCTATCATAAATCTCACGAAGATCATTCTTGACTGTGTGACTTATTCCTTGATCTTGACTCCAAAACGCATTTATTTTAGCGGCTGTTCACACTTATTTGACTAAAGGACTAATAGATAATCACAATCAACACACAATGGACACTGCTCTACATCTTTTCTTTGCATTGTGCAATAGTTATGTTCGCACAAAATCAGATAAATATATCACAAAATTTACCACCACCAATATGTCAGGGGTATCGCACGGGCCCTACAAAACTGGAAACAACTAACGGGTCTTAATACAGGAATCCTAATAAAGGTGTTGAAGGAGATTTAATACGAAATAATACTAGCTACGTATCAGAACCGCTGATCTAAAATAACACGGGCTGTCCTACTGACACCGCTGCTCGGGGTAAAACGGACCTTAATCCGTTGATATAAGGTTCTGGGTGTTGTGATAGGGTATTTACGGATCGGAATTAAATTTGCCAGGCCTGGTATCTGAACAATATTTACAATGTTCGTTAGAAATGTGAGAAATAAGTGTTTTGGTATAGTTGGGGCATTAGTTTAAAATGGACGAGTCTTTTGGAGTTCAGATGTTTTTCTGTCGTCGTTTTAGGTGCAGGTTAGATGAATCTTATTGTTTCCAGCGAAGTATGTATAAGGATATCTTTGGGATCATAAACGGCTTTTATTCTTTATGACAGGCGTGGGGGTTAGATGGCCAGAAATTTCGGTCGGCCTCGATACTTCTCATGTAGGTTTCTGAACCAGAACTATTAAACTGATCTATCTCTTTAAGAGTCTGTAGGTTCTTTAAATATTTATATTTATTTTACTAGGTAAAGAAAATAATATAGTACTCGAATAACAACAACACATTTACAAAAATTATTAAACTGTATTAGACAAATTTTCAACTACTTTATTTTTAGTTGATGTATAATTTTAACTAATATTTCTAAACAAAACAATACAACAAAATTATCTTAATAACTCTTCAATCTTAACAACTCTTCACATTCATGCCACTCAAAATGCTTTCTCAAATATGAATACAACTTAGTAACCCCAGCACGTATAATATTGATTAGGAAAGAAATATCTTCCGTAATAAACTGTCTAGACCAAAGGAATTTAATAATATACAGACTTTGCATATAAATATGCTGATTTACAGGCTGGGAATAAAATTGCCTATTTAAATATCATTAAATGGTATAAATTACAAAGTTATGATTTATGGAAAGGGATGCCTTATTACTAAAAGTTTGATGGTCCTCAGGGTATGGAGGATTAGAAGCTTATACAATTCTCAATATAAAGTATTGATTGTTCATATCCTGCAGACCTACAGAAGGTCACTGGATGCCCATCACTAGTAACAGCAGTGGAATTATTAGGCATAACGAAGATAACCAATGTTCTCTTTTCAGCCAAAAACACTACATTTAGTGCAGTCCTGCATTTAGCTCTAAATATCACACGATATAAACCACAAAACAAAATCAATATGATTTACTAACGCTAGACAAAATCACAGCACGAGCGCAACATCTTCATACAAAAAGCAAACGAAATCAGTTTTCCCGAGAAGCGTCCGCATTTAGCACGAAGGCTGTAGTATGCGCATGCGCAGAGCGACGATCTTCGAACACGCACCAATTAGCGCACTCACCGCTGCCGCTGTCGTCGTCATAAATCGAACGGACCGTTAAACACGGGCCATTGGGTGAGAAGGTAGACTGGAGGGAGCGGGAGCGATTTTGGGATAATTTTTGAAAATAAGGTCACTTTTTCCTGCCTAGTGATATCTGGACGGCATTGTAGTTGCCACCAGATGCAGCTTTAATTGGCATCTAATCTTGCTTTCTTCATTTTCTATTTCTTTATTTTTGGGGAAATTGTCATTCAAAATAATTTCCAGAGCGGAATCAGTTTTAGGCATTCTTCATATTTTTTTAATTTCTTCTATCTTGTCTGGTTTAATAGCATCCCAGTGATTTCGATCACGTCATTGATGTCATCAGACTAAAGAGTAGCCGAAAACAAATGGGTCACTATTCTTATGCATATCAGCCCCATATAAAAATATTTATGCAATACCTAGCATCTAAGTCACTACTTTTTTGTTTACCATACCAAGTCAAATGTGAATAGTTACTTAAAATTGCATGTAATTTAAAATGTGTACACATTTCCATAATCTAAAACACATCCAAACAGGCGGTCGTTACCAGACTGATTTCACAAAACGATAACAGAAATGCAACAGCGACATTGACAGTCGTGACAAGGATATCTCTGTCGTAATATTGTAAGAGCTAAATGATATTACTCCATTTTGCTGAGAGTTGATGCTATCGAGGAAGTTTTAGGACTTTATATTTTCGGGACTGTTTGTACTACTTTCAAAGGATTAGCCAAGTTACGTTCTAGTCTGCTATGTTTATAGACCCTTATAATCTGTACTACACTAGCTAAATACGGAGTATTCGTAACCGAAGAGTGTTATTTGAAGAGATTAATAACAGTTGAAGAACCGAAAGACGTGTGTACAGCTGGGAGCACTTGGCGCTGTATAGTCAATATATACTCACTGCCTCATATCGTCATATCATCTCATATCGTCCACTGCTGGTCGTTGGCTCCTCCAAGTAAGCGCCAACTTTCCATCCATCTAAAGTCAATGCTTTACCCCAATGGGATTTAGGTTTGACTTTATGTTACTTTGTACGTATTTTAGTTATTCTTCTGAATACTTTTAGCTGTCATTTAAATCGCTGGCTTCATAGCTTCACCGTTAGCCGGACCCCTACCGCTTGGGGAATCTACGAGAAGATCTCCACATTCGGAACGCCGGTGCATATAGATTTCGGAATGCTAAATTTGAATTCAAATCGCGATAACTATTTAGTCAGTTTCGTTAGGAAAATCATGTATTTTACATTTTACTTGGACAATTCCATATCTTCGTCCTATTAAGGGAAACGACAGGTGTTCTTCGAAAGATTAATTGGTGAGCTTGAACGCCTGGCTTCGATGTAAACAGTTAGTATTTACAAAAACTTATAGTATATTTCTATGTTGTATTCTTGTATCAATTTATTTACTGGGAATTCTGGAAGTCGCGTTGTTGAGGAATTTATTGGCTGTTTAATAACACAGCCTATGTTTGTGCCATTCTCTTCATTTTTTTTAGTTTATTATTTTATGTTCTAAAGTTATTTGCAAATTCGTCCTCCTATTAGCCATAGTCTTTTTGAAGTAAATTCTGTTATTCATTAGTAAATACACGTAACGAATTAATTGTAACTTAATGGATTATATCTGAAGAGATGAGAAACTAGACATGGTGATGATAAAATCATGAACCCTTTTAAGTGAATGCTATTACGCCGATTTGTAATTCACGATTTTCATAAAATATTTGTCAATTTAGTCCATAAAATCCCTCAAATTACTTATTCTTCAATATCTCATAACCTTTTGCCCGCGATTCCTTTTATATTCTTAAAATAAATCACACATTAATCTCTGAGTATACAGTATTAATAATTCTTGCTAAAATTTCACAGTTTGTCGCATTAAACGTATGAAATAAAACGACTACAGTCGCCCTGAGACGCGGCATAATGCAACCTTACGGGTGTCCTGTCCCTTTCTTTATTATGTGTAAATGATAGTGCCGTCTCGCTCGCACATCTTCTTTTTTTCGAATCTATTCAACCATGTAAGGCTGTAAATCCTTGTATATTTTTATACCAGTAAGTTGATTTTGAAGTATCGTTTACTTAAGCGATTGGCGTAGTTGTTAGGTTGTGTTATTTGTTAAGCGTTCGATACTCGCAATAAATCTTTTTATTGTTTACATCTCTTTGGTACTAATTTAATACTAGGTACTATAAGTGTTTTTAAAACAAAACTACAAGATCGAAAACACATTTTTTTAATTTACCTAAGCTTTTATGAATAGCTTAAAAATTACTATACCTACATTCTACATCACCAGCCCCCTAATATTCGAACCTTGAACCACTGTTCTAGTACCTGTGTACTTTTATTACTAAAGCGTGTTACAATAGCTGACAAGTCTTCAGAACACAATTGGGCCTTGCAAACATTCCCCCGCGGAGAATAGAACGTTGTACCGCAACAATGTTGCAGACACGCAAACAATCGGATGGTGAGCTTCTCGTGTAGTCTTGTTTTTACTGTCTCATTCAATGTAAAATAGTCTGTATTTATTAAGTGTTACGATGCGTATTGGAACGGAAGGTGATATTTGGTTGAAAGAGTTCCGATTTGGGTTCCTTTTTTTGCTGATTGTTTTGATAACGATAAGATAATTGTAAAGTTTAATGCTTCTAGAGTCTAGTTGTAGTAAGAATATTATATTGTATAACGTGATGGTCAATTTTCGCATTAGGATAATCGATTTCTTTCAGATTTTCGATTCAAATACTTTACTCTCTATTAGATTTGGCGTTTACGTAATTTAACTAATATGTCAGAATTATTATTAAGTTTTAAATGACTTTGTTAAAATTTATTTGTGATATGATAAATATTTTTAAATCTAAAAAGAGGTACACCTATAACTTTCACGTGAATTGTACAAAATTCATTGAAGATTTTCAAAATGACCTATTTTATGAATTATCTGTTAATTCCGTTTTCAAAACTCCTATACTACGAGTATACTATATAAATTTTAACAAAAAATTAAAACGATGTTACCCACAAAAATTATTTCGGTATTGTAAAGCGCGAACTCATAATTAATGACAATAAAATCCCAAGGAAACGCATCGAACAACGCGGCGAGGCATGGTTCGCCATTATTTTTTTGAATGATAGCCAATAAATCTCTTTCAACAAAACGCTTGTTTGGTTAATTTTTTTACGATTTCGCCGGGTTTAAGATGAGCTTACATGTCACTGGAGGATGAATTTGGCGGAATTTTGGTCTTCTGGCCCGTATCCAACACTTACTTGCGGGAGGAGAAACATGTTTTTAAGCACGGTTGTAGGAATTATTGCTCGCCTCTTAACGACCGACCATTGCGAAATATCTTAGGGATAAAACCTATTTCTTAAATCAATAAACTATCACAAAGTGATTTGTCCGAACTGGGATTCAAACCTAATTTTGTTCAGTTTAAAAAAAATCATATATAATTCCCGAAATTGGGACCAACTCCCCTTTTCTTGGAGCTGAAATAACCTCGTCTAAAAATCTCATATATCATTCTCGAAACTGGGACCAACTTTCCACGTTTGGGATGGAAATAAGCTTGTCTAACTGTGGAACACACTAGTGCCTCTTCTTCCAACCCCTTCTGAGATACAGACATAACCTAAAGTATCGCTAAAATAATAAACCCACAAATATATTCCCAACACGCAAGCACTATGTAAGCACGCTTCAACTTCATATCCTGACCTCTCCGCAGGAATTTCTTTATCTGCGTGACCTCCAAGCCGAGCCAATATCATAAATCAATCATAAAACTAATTAAAAGTAACTGTAAACTGACGCACCAGTAACAATACCTCAGTAATATTCTTTTTGAGAAACAAAATCGTTCAATAACACCAGGTATCGATTAAAGTTTACGAAAATACGGGTAGGTTTTGCGCCGAGCAGATTTGTCAGAACAGCTGTTTTTAAATAAATCAATTTAAGAATGAAATAAAATTAATGCCCTACTTTTATATCTTTATTCGTGTTCATACTTTACAAACATTTCGCTTATTACTTTTTGAGTCAAATATTATAAGGCATGAAGTATAACAAATTGTTTGACGGAGTCAAAACACACAACACATACATTGTTGTTTCGCTGCAACTGCTTTACAGGTCACAAAGATACTGTACTGTACTGTATCAGCCCATACACGACCCACTGCAGGGCACGAGCCTCCTCTACAATCGAGAGTACGATCGAGAGTGGTTAGGCCATATAGTCCACCACGCTGGCCCAGTGCGGGTTGGTGGACTTTTACATACCATAGAAACTTATATAATATACCCGTAAACAAAATAAGATCTAGAAGCAAGAAGAAAGGCATGATCTTATAATTGCACGCATTAGTAAATCTCACAAATAAAAACAGCAGTCCCACATTGATTTAGAGCACTTATAAAATCAATTTTTAGTCCTTCCTCATTCTTTAGAGAACTCTCTTGATAATAGTATTAAGGGAATCAACATAATTTACAGGCATTATCAAAGGTTCCTCAAGTAACACATAATCCATAGAAATGCAAATAATATCTCAAAACGTTTCAGATTGAAGCCTATCTTTTATCACCTAGCACTGTCGTCCAATAAAGGTTTTGCAAACCACACGAATTCGCTCGACGTGATACATTCCCCTATGTCCGCACGTTATAAAGGAGACCTCCCGTAATGGCACAGTCGTTTTTATGATCATACTAATTGGCAATACGGAATAAAGGTGGAAATATGAATGCATAAAACTGCGCGCGCACACTCAGTTGTAATGGCTTTCGCGACATTGGCGTTGTAAAACGCTGGCTTGCTAGTGCGAATACTCCGTCGTGTGTTTTATTGAATGATCATAACGCGTTGCAGTTTTGATCTGTTTTTATCGCACGTGAGGTTTTCAGCTTTTATTTCTGGGGTTTAATAATAATCTATGTAATAATGTATTTGTTGAATGGAATACCTCTAGAAATAGCTGTTGCTTTGCGGGTGAATATAGATCTTTAAATATGTTTCTCGAAGTGGTTTAGGTTTTAGTACAATTATGATTTTAGTAACAGTTTAAGTTTTATTAATTAGTGTCTGTTAAGGTTTTGTCCGCGCACTGTGAAAAATATTTGCACGATTGGTCGATGCGAGGCTAAAAATTTATCTCGTGGATTTTTAACCACGATACAAAACCAATGTGGCGTTACGATAATTATCTGTGTGAGTTTTGCAAGCATTTATTAAATAATCTGAAATATAGTAATTAAACAAAAACTTCGCTATTCATGCTGAAATGGACACCGAAATGTACGATAAATATATACAAATAACAACGTAAAGACATACACTATTAGTTTCCGTCAACAAAACAAAAAGCAAAATTCCTCCATTTTACTTAAACCGAACTATTACCCACACAAGCGTCGAACCGGCACCAACGTAACTCAATTTTGTCTCCCAACGTAACAATGAACAGTAACTCATAGGTTATTTAGTACCGTTAACTAATAAAGTTTTAACACCATTTTAACTACGCACAGTTGAGGTAACTATTGTTCAAGAAGTGCGTTAAACGTACAATTTTACCTGTCCATAATGCCTGTCAATAATGCCTGTCAATGGTGCCTGTCTTATTGTGGTGGACAGACGTGGCTCCTCTGACAGATGGCTTCTGAGGCCGGCTTAAAAGTTTTGCTACTAGTACATTTACAGACGGTATTAAGGAAATGCTAGGAAAACCGCATGCCTCAGTGCTGTATAGTGTATGACTGTTTGCAAGTATGCGGTTCTGCAAAAGTATTGGATGAGTAGAATGGTAATGTGATGAAGTATAGGCCTTAATAAAACAAATTGATTATATTCTAGGTATGCTAGGTCTCGGGTTCGAATCTCGGGTTGGGCAAAGTGATATTGGATTTTTCAATTCACTATTACCCCGGAGTTAGGAATTTGTGCCCGATATGGCGATAGGCTCGTCCTCTATCACGTCATGGGACGGAAAATACAAGGCGAAACATGGGTGTCCTGGTTACACCTCTGCCTACCCTTCAGGGAAAAAGGCATAATGTTTATGTATGTAATTATGTAAAATAAAGTCGACTGCCCAACTCGAAAATCGACTTCAGGATCCAGCAGTTCACAGCCAACAGTATCACTAGACCCACGGGGCGACATATTACGAGTATATATCTCGATAAAAAAAAATTCAAAAGCAATACCGTTCATACGGCACAAACCAACATTTACAATTTAAAAATCGAATCACAAATTCTCAAGCTCCCAATATGTAGGGTAAGCGCACCAATACTGGTTTATTAATTATATTAGGTTTATTAGTATTATGAAATTTGGGCCGGCTGGCGTGGGAGGCGTCGACCACCGCGTATCTTTATTGAGCATTACTTATTGTGAAAGGACGAGTTATCTCGCAGACAGCATTTAGATGGATTCATTACGATCCGTATCTGATAAGGTGAAAGTCTTACTTTTGTTGGGAATTGATTTTGAAGAAATTCTCGAGTGTATGGATTTGAATTGAATTTTACTATTGGTTTAAACATTGAAATTATTAATTTTTTAAATTATTATTAAGTATAATGAAAATGAATAACTTATTCGGATTATTTTGTAAATATATTAGAAATAAAAAAATACAGAAAAGTCATGCTACATCATGACTATTAAATACAGATTTGGAACTGCTAGATATGGGTATCCCACAAAATAACTGATCTATTTAAAAGCGGCCTCCTTTCAACCATCGTTATCATCACCAACTTATGCTGCAGGAATTCCACTACTGAACATAGACCCCTCATAGATTAATTCCATAGTTACGTACAAGCGACTTCCAACCAGTAACTCCCCACTTCATACACAATTATCTCCAATTACCCAAATAAATATTTAAATACCTACATGTCTGACAAGCACAACGACTCAGCCGAAACAAAACATCAGTTAACGTACCGAAATGAGTTTTTTCCGTCGCAATGTGTAATTAAAGAGGAGCTAATGCAATCAGCTTGTGTTACCAATTAGCGTCTCCGATACACCGCTATAAGTGATGAATGATGTATGCTAAACAATGGACGCTGTACCAAACATCTTTTTTCACATATTATCGCTTCACACGATTGCTGGCAAACACGTGGCTTGTTTTTGAAAGGTTTTGTGGATATTAAGTGTTGTTATGAAATATGCTTGGAATTTATGCAGAGAAGTAGATGTCAGTTGTTAGTAATATAGCTAGTTTTGCTTACGGAAATATCATACTTCTAACTAAGCGGCAGTTATCACTAAAGAGTTTAGATTACTAATAAATTACGTTCTTCTTTATTTGAAACTAATTAAAACGTCTGAAAAGTAAATAAATAATTACGGTATTATACTGTACACTAACAGTACCATACACCTTAACACAATTAATTAAAATCAAAACAATCAGCAACATAATTACTACAATAACAAAAAATCCAATCACGTACATCAAACCTACGATTCTATGTGATTCCAAAAGTTGAGCTGAAAAAACGTATTATTCTATCCGGTGCACACCCTGTATAAGGCTATAACTGGCAGCAGCTTGTTAGCTACACGGCCGGGCTGTATAACTCAAAACGCAGTCAGCCGCCAGTCTGACAGATTTATTCCAATTGTGAGCGGCTCGTGGACTTCAATTTTAACACTTGTAGTGGTTGCGGACTTTTTGGGACGCGCTTAATTGTTTAGCTGGAGTATTTCTTTCTAGTGTTGTCTTTGAGGCATATTTTTTTGTTATCCTCAAAAAAAATATCTGTATTTGGAGACAAATAATTATCATTATCAGTAATATCTTCAGATTTAGGAAACATCATATTAAAATCCATTACCAACTATTTTAATTTTTTTAAAATAAATGTAACTTCTTTTAATTTTATATTGCATTTTATAATTTAGTTTCACAGATAAAATAAAATTATTTTACAAATAGTCCTAACTGAGAGAGATCCTCGGGGGAGGCTTAAATTTAGCAGTGGACTTCCTGTAACTGAAGGGAGACACGGAGTCCTGACTGTCTTGTAACTTATCAAAATTTGAATTGAATTACCAATGAAAAAAATAACAGACAGTAAACCAGACAGTAATATTTTTGTATAACAAAAGAAATATTTTACTTCCACTGACAGATTGTGGATGTAAAAGCTCTCAATTAAGCTGACAGTTGTGATTTTTCTTCATTAGTGTCGGTTCGTAACTTCGCGAGCGAATTCTGTGATAGCAACTATTACGGTTGATTTATGAGATCCGTTTACCTAATTGGACATTGATCACGTAACCTTTCCCCTTCCATTTTAACCAGCAGACTTTCATGGAACCCTAAATTCAGATTACTAGTGTGCTTTACATGCTGCTCCGAGATAAATAGCATTTATATTGATTTTTGTACCATTTCTTAAGATTAATCGTCTTTAGAATTAGTATCGTTATTATTTGTTATATCTGTAACTATAGAAATTTATTGTACTTCACCCAATTTTTTAAAATTTAAATTACTGAATAGTTTTCCATGAGGTGGATTGAAATCTTTTATATTATATTTTTTATCTCAATTTATTAGTTTAGAAAGTGTATCCACTACAAAACGACAAACGTGTAAAACTGAAACCATAACTTCAAAATCCTTACTTTCTTTAACCCCTTGGTTAGTTTTTACTTTAAGTTTAACTATTAGATCGTAAATAAAAATGTAGTTGTTTCACTAATGCCGGGTTAGCTTCTACTCTTAATGAGATCACTAAACGAATCAGGCGTCGTTTTCCATTTCCTATAACTTATTATAGAAAAAATATTAAAATTTTCATCAATCGATAGGCTATTTGAAATCAATAAACATAACAGCTCAATTTTCTATTTCACCAATTAGATCTAGAGAACCGAAATAGTGCACAATCGAAACCATAATTTCAAAATACTCACTTTGCTTATTCACTTAGTTAATTTTTGCTCTAAGCCTAGCCACTGGATCGGAAATAAAATTGTAGTTGTTTCACTAACGCAGGGTTAGCTTGTACACGTAATGAGATCGCTAATCAAATCAAGCGTTCCCTACTGTCCAGTCTAGTTACGTGGAAACTAGACCTGATGGACGTTTCTAGGAAGTGCTACCTTTGTCGAGCCTTTGATAATGCATCAATGTAGCGATCGCTGCTTTTTAATTGATACCAATTGAGTTGTGTTTCGATGTAATTGTCTGTGTTTATGGCTGGTTTTATGCTTTGTTTCTTGTCTTTGTGGTGGTGATTGTGTTTTCATTAGCAACGAACATTAGTTTGAAAACAGCAGCTAAATGGGAATTGTGGATTGTATTTTAATCTTGCCTTTATTACTGCAGTTTTTTTGCTTAAGAGAAGAGGGGGTTCAGTGATATTTATTATATTGTATGTATCAGCTCATATACGGACCACTGAAGGGCACGTGCCTCCTCTACAATCACGAGTACAATAGAGAGGAGGGTCATAGGTCATAGGACTATATAGAACGATATAGCCTAGTATGGGTTGGCGGACTTTAAATACCATAGAAATCCTTACAAATATCTATGGTATGCAGGTTTCCTCACGATGTTTTCCTTCACCGTTATAGTGCGTGGTGATTGACTATCGCAACCACCGTGAAAATGTTGGCAGCCGCATCTGATCCGCTTAACAATAAGCCACCACGCATACATACCTATATTATAAAGAGTATTTAAATTGGGAAAGATCTATGTTTGGCACAGATTTTTTTACATTTGAAGAAGATGGTGATAAAATATGAAAAACCTACTTCTTATGTGAATATTACATTTGAATTCAAAAGGAATATATCCAGTAAAATTGAAATAAAATGTCGACAGGGAAATAAACAATGATGGATTGCTTGTAAGTAGGGTCTGGCTGTCTCTAAATCTCAACGTCTTTATGTATTCCTCGCTCTGAGCCTTTCACTGGTAAATAGCATGAAATGCCTGTTATCTGGAACGTGTATCATCGCGGTATTACGTAAGGTGGGACATTAAACGGGGTGATGTCATGGGAAAGTCGAAATGTTTATGAAATGTGTATAAATTTTGTTATGTAGCTTTATCTTGCTAATATTGGACACAAAGGATTCTCAAAATATATATTTAAAGTGCAGGAAATTATACTACGTGAGAATATGCAAAATATGCATGAGATATGTATAATTATGTTGTTATTTATTCACATGTTTACCTTCTCAATCCAAATCTCATTTAGTCTTCCAATGCAAATGCCAGTTTTAAAGAAGGTAAAAACATGAAGGAATAGAAAGGCTAACCAGTCATAAGTTAGAAAGAAATCGCAACTCCCAATTCGCTATTAAAAATTCCTTATAAAAATGTATCTAACACATCCAATATAGTCGCACATTAAAACAAATACGTCGTTAAATAAGGGATATAACATGTTCTCCGGGCCTTGTTACTACGAACACATCCCTTGCTCACGGCTCGAACGTGCTGCGACGTACGGACACCGCGTGTTGCTAGCTTGTTGGCCAACATAACATGTGTTTTAATACGGATACAATCGTTAAGATTGGAGGTTAGTGTGTAGAGTGACGTATTTCTTAAACTGGAGGTATTTTTTGTAATGTGTAAATCTTACAATGTGGATTTTTTTTGGGTGGAATTTGGCCAAGTAAATGGATGAATAGTTATTGCCGGAGGCTCAATAACCCTTTCCTATTCATCCTTTTTCCATCTCGCTTCCCTCCTGATTTGATAGGCCGGGAACTCATCTATGATCCAAGCGCTGTGGATATTTATGACTGGCGTTTATTACTTACTATCAGGTGACCTGCTTGGTAGTTTTTCAGTCCTATTGAATAAAAAATATTTTTTAAGTATGGTCTAATCGAGTTTTTTATTAATGTATCTATATTTTATACTTAAGCAGATTTTAACTTTTTTTTCTAGAGACAATTCTAATAACCACCGCCTACTCGCTGTAGTAAAATTTTACTCAGATGTAGTTGGTTGGTTTATACTTCAATCCAAACAACCTTATAAATTATATCCTCGGAATTCGCGCTTGTAATCCACCATGTTCGTGTGTAGTACAACACATACCCTCGCCAGATTATCCAGAGATTCAGAAACATTCAGATCCCATCTTATACAGAGATATAGTTACAATAGTTGTCGTTTAGAGGACAAAACCTTGTTATTTGGACGCCTACAGTCACATCTTACAGCGTCCCGTAGAGTTGTTAGCGTATAGAAATACTTGTAAGTGACTATACAGCGTTCTATTTTGACACAACACGACTTGCCAGCCGAGAAATGTCACAGAACCACGTAATATTATTTTAAGCCGCTCTGAAAGATGGAAATGTGTTAATGCCAGTGAATGTTGCCTTAATATTGTTCTCAAATTGTTGCTAGTATTGTTATGGGTTTCAGTTCGCTTGGATTGTTGAGTTTATGTTATGACTTGGATCTGAATCTTCGTGTTTAGAATTCTCGCTGATGATGTCTTTTGATGAATTAAGTATATTGATGTTTTAAAATTTATTTTGTTCTGTGAATAGTGATACGAGCATGCCATTCGTCTGATGGTGAGCGATACGACCGCTCATTGACAAATGACAGTGGCAAATCCAAACAAAACCATGAATTACGAAACAATGCTTGGCATTACACTGCGCTTGCCATCCTATGACATAAAATGTTAAGTCTCAATATGTCCAGTAGTTACTCTGGCTACAATGCCCTTCAAAAACGAACAAAACAGTACCTTTACACTGTTGTTTGACAGGAAAAGAGTTTGCGAGAGAAGAGTTGCTAGTTTTTTATCATCATTATACAATTGTGGCATTATGACGTCAGACCCGGTTTAAGTACAATACATATATATAAAAACATAAATGAACTCGGTGACTGGGTGGCAAGAGCACCTCTTCGGGGGTATAGGCACGAGTTTACCTACTTATGTAATATATAATATCTTGTCACCAAGCAAACAATTAGCTCTATTATCAGGTACACAAGCGAAGGTTTAATCCCTTCGGTAAACAACAGTAAATCTCCGCTAATCATACTAAATATCTGTCATGTTATATGTAGATATCGAGCGACAAGATCTTGGTAAATCCGCTGCTGTCCGCCATTAATCACTCAACATATTCAAATTGACAGATTCAGTCGGTGATAGGCTGGCCTTAGGAAACATTGCGGGCATTGTCAATTTTCTAAAACGACGACTCAATGACAATCTATTGTTCCAAAAATACTTAGATACGAGAATTTAATTTTCTTTTATTCAGCATTACCTTCAGCCACAAGAACTGCACATAAAAAAGTCCGCCATCCCGCAATAGGCAAACGTGGTGGACTATATAATCTAACCACTCTCAATCGTACTCTCGATTGTAGAGGAGGCCCGTGCGATGCAGTGGGATGAATATGGGCTGATACAGACACAGGAACTGCACCAATTAAGGGAATTTTGCGAATATTCGACATGGTTGGCAGGCGGGTAAGCGGGTGCAAGGCGTAGCTCTCGAATTGATGATACTGATGCTCGTCATTAGTTTTATGCTTAGCTCAGTCATATCTATTACGGATATTCTGCCATTCGTTTCTTTTTTTTTTTGTAGTGTTTGTAAACCATTTTTATTTTCCAACAACAAGTGATATTAAAGTTGACGAAATTGCATTCTATCATACAATATTTTAAAAGTGAGTTTTAGTATTACAATGGCCGGTATCAATTGTCAACTTCACCATTCCTTACTGTATACGGATTCTACATAAAACCATAGTTTTAATCTTAAGTTACCCTTAGTACTTGAGAGCATTTCTCAGTTGACATCCTCATCATCTCTTATTTTAAATAAGCTGATAATCCCAAGCCACTTCTATCCCTTACAAGGCAACATGCCAGGAATATTGGGAGCGCGTGTTCGCGGCGTCGAAACGCACTATTTCACAGTTTATCAGCGGCTCGCGCGCGTATATTTCACCGGCCCGCCGCCCGCCCGAGCGCGCCTGTTTTATTGTTAAACCGTTGTAATTAAATTATGTTTAAGTATTTGAACTTTATACTGGTGCTGTACTTGGTTAGCTTTTCCAGGTATGGTGGAATTTTATGTGCGATTTTTAATTCAACAACTTGAGTTTTTTTAACATTCTGACATCAAAATCACCCAACGATCTGTCAGACGGGAGCTCATGCTTCTCGACATCCATAAGTCGAGTGGGCCAGACTGTATCCCCGCAGTGGTTCTTAAGACGTGCGCCCCTGAGTTGACCCCCGTGCTCACGCGCCTGTACCGTCTTTCCTATAAAACCAACCGGGTTCCGGCTTCGTGGAAGGTCGCCCATGTACACCCAGTCCCCAAAAAGGGTAATCGTTCGGACCCTTTGTGTTACAGGCCGATTGCTGTCACATCCTTACTCTCCAAGGTCTTGGAGCGAGTTATAAACACTCAGCTCCTGAGGTATCTTGAGGACCGCCAGCTGATTAGTGACCGCCAGTATGGTTTCCGTCACGGTCGTTCGGCTGGTGATCTTCTCGTGTACCTCACGCACCGCTGGGCGGAGGCTTTGGAGAGTGGGGGTGAGGCGATTGCGGTCGGCCTTGACATCGCGAAGGCGTTCGATCGAGTGTGGCATGGCGCCCTTCTGGCGAAGCTACCTGCGTATGGAATCCCTGAGGCACTCTGCAAGTGGATCGCCAGCTTCTTGGATGGTCGGAGCATAAAAGTCGTGGTGGACGGCTGTTGCTCCGAGACCAAAACCATTAATGCTGGTGTTCCACAAGGATCGGTGATATCGCCGACACTCTTTATCCTGCATATCAATGACATGTTGTCTATCGACAGCATGCATTGTTATGCAGATGATAGTACGAGTGACGCGCGATACATCGGCCATCAGAGTCTCTCTCGAGATTCCATTGGGGAAAGACGGTCTCAACTTGTGTCTGAAGTCGAGAGCTCTTTGGGGCGGGCCTCCGAATGGGGTGAATTGAACCTAGTTCAATTTAACCCCTCAAAGACACAAGTTTGCGCATTCACTGCGAAGAAGGACCCCTTTGTCTTGGCGCCACAATTCCAAGGAGTTACTCTCCAAAGATCCGAAAGTATTGGGATCCTCGGCGTCGAAATATCGAGCAGCGTCGAGTTTAGGAGCCATTTGGAGGATAAAGCCAAACTGGCGAGCAAGAAGTTGGGTATCCTGAACAGAGCCAAGCCGTACTTCACGTCGGGTCATAGATTGACGCTCTACAAAGCACAAATCCGGCCTCACGTGGAGTACTGCTCTCACCTCTGGGCAGGTGCCCCAAAATACCAGCTCAACCCACTTGACTCCTTACAGCGACGTGCTTGTCGAATAGTCGATGACCCCAATCTCACGGACAAATTGGAGCCGTTAGGACTGCGGAGAGACTTCGGGTCTCTCTGTGTGTTCTATCGTCTGTTCCATGGGGAGTGCTCCGAGGAATTGTTTGAGATGGTACCAACGTCACCTTTTTACCATCGCACCACCCGTCACCGCAGCAGAGTTCATTCCTACCACCTGGAAGCGTACCGTTCCCGAACGGCACGTTTTCAGCGTTCTTTCTTACCACGCACGTGTAAGCTCTGGAATGAACTCCCTGCATCGGTGTTTCCTGAGCGCTATGACCTGTCCTTCTTCAAACGAGGCTTAAAGAGAGTACTTTCCTTAAGGTAGGCAGCGACTTTGTTGTGCTGGACCCCTGGCACTGCGGAGGTCTATGGGCAGCGGTAGCCGCTTTCCATCAGGCGGGCCGCTAGCTCGTCTGCCTATGAAGGCTTAAAAAAAAAAAAAAAAAAAAACATTCATAGTCAATGGATACTATGCAATAGATCATAAAATAAATTATGCTGTACAATAACCTATGTACATATTGTGGCAAAAAGCAGTCAAATTATTCGGCTTAACCCTAATTTAATTTTGTCATTGTAGAGGTTATTAGGATTCTTAAATGAAGTTACAACGTCAACACGTCATATTATCGAATGCATTGTAAAAACATGTATGTTTAAATTCATCTTCAAATGAATACACTCCGAATCAAAAAGTAATTCAACAATAAAAAACTATGTCTCCCATGTAAACCGATGGAAAAATCATGTAACACACCTATTTACCTTTTTAAAAATATGTAAATACGTAAGTGAAAGCATAGGGTGGGGTCACACTGTGACAGGTCGCGGGTTCGAGTCGGCGACAATGTGGGACCAGTTTATGGAGAGCTGTGTTAAGAATAGTTGTAGGTGTTTGGGAGGTCAATTTACAATAGCTGTTTTTGAGTCTATTCATATGACAATGAGAGGCTTTCAATGGAGTTTGGTGGACTGTGTTTATACTGTGTGTGAGAGCGGTTTGGCGTTTTATATACGAAATGGTGAATGATTTAGTTTCACCATATTGTCCCCTCGGTAAGAAGGGGCTTGTTAAAGATAAACAGATTACGCATTAGACCACAACATTGGCAATTCAAATTGAAATTTAAAAAAAAACAAGTTATAGTATTCATACAAATAGACAAATACACAAGTCTCTATGGTCTAAAAATCCCTAAAAAATTTTGATTAAAAAGATTTTAGATGTTCATAATTCTTCCTTAATCTATATACAAACTGAATCCCTTCCCGCACTTGCTGGGTATTTTTTTATTTCTGATAAGTTAATATTTTTCTAAATAATGTAATGTTTAAGTAGTAAGAATAATAACTCCGCTTAGCTCAACACAAACACAATTTTTCCACCTACATCCGTAGTTTTATGCTAATAGCGACTGCTGGCGTGAAATTATTCCCCGTTGCACCCATTGTGCCGGCGTCGCTGGTTGCATTCCGTATGACGTGTTAACAAGGATACATACGCGTCAACGTGTATATAGGTATTTGAAACGGATGTTCATTTATTCAAGTTATTTACTAGTAGTACCATACTGTATCATAGTTCGATGAGATAACGTTTCGAGCTAGCTTTGTTAGATGTTTTGCCTTCGCGGTGCAGATAGTTAAACGCCAGCTGTGAAATGAGAGGCCTCGGGTTCGGTCCCCGCACCAAGACAAATGTTTTGTCTGAGGTCTGGGTGTTTGTGAGATTGAAAAGCCTCTCGTAGCTTTTGATACTCACGACACAAGACTTCATTGATCTTAATGTGGGGTTAGGACTATGTATGTGACTATTGGGTGTATTTATGTTGTTAATGATATTTTGTATGTTTTTATGACTTCAGCTGTCCATAACTGATTATTATGTATTGGACACTGGCAGTATTAACGTAAAATGTCCTTATCTGGAAACCGACACCAGGACTTCACCGTTCACAGCACCACACTAATACGGCGATATATAAATTATTTGGTTCCTTTACAATATAAAGTGCAATATACTCGTAGATAAATCTCCAAAAATCCGTAACCTTGTTTGATCACACCTAAAAGCAATTCGGTGAAGGAATTTGAATATTCATATAAAATAAGGAAAGCCATAAATATTCATAACGATCGCTACTTAGTAAAAAACCAACCAGTCTAGAATCTAGCTTTTATTTATGTGTTGGTTCTTATAATTTTATTGTAGATTTTATCTTTGTGATTTATTATAAAAACTTTGTAATGTTAGTTTCAAGGATTTTAGGCTGTGGCGAAAATACTACCATCCACCGTCGAGATTATCTGTTCCAACATATGACAGAAGACGAGCTTATCGTCATTCCGGGCACAAACTTCGGTCCCAGATTTTTTATCAAAAATAATCGCAGCTTTGCTCAGCCTGAGAATCGAATTTAGAACCAAACGGTTCATAGACACGACTTCATAATTGAACCTTAGACCTCACGGATCAAAAACTAAACAAAGTCATCCCTTAATAATCCTTTAGATAAATACACCCAACAGTCACATACATAGTCCTTACCCCACACTAAGATCGAGTTTTGTGTTGTGAGTATTTTCGGTCTCACAAACACCCAGACCCGAAACAAATACTTAAATTTCACACTCATTTGTTTCGGTGCGGGAATCGAACCCGCGGCCAACTTCACAGCCAGTGCGGCGTCTATCCAACTGCGCTATAGAGTCTGTCTAATCACTTGCTAATCGTCAGTTCTCTAGTGTGATTGGCTAATAAAAGTTTGTAGAACTATCAGAAGGCTTTCAAAGTACAGTTATTGATCGGTTCAGAAACGCCGCGTTTCGTGAATTATTGATATTTGTACTACCGGTTTTGGACGACTGTGTGATGGCTTTACAAATGTTTTCGGTGAATTTTGTGTCTCTTGAACTGTGGTATTACGTAACAGACTAACGGCCTTATTCATAGACAGTTTTTAAACCTATTTTACATCTTGAATGTTTTGTCTTCTTCGCTCAAACTGAATTCAAAAGTCGTTCGAAAGGGACAAAACATTCGATAATTGAAATCGGTTTTAAAACTGTCTTTGAATAATGGCGTAAGATAAGTAGCGTTTTTACATACATACATACATAAACACACGCCTTTTTCCCAGAAGGGGTAGGCAGAGGTGCTACTAGAACACCCACGTTTCGCCTTGTATATTCCGTCCCACGATGTGATAGGGGGCGAGCCTATCGCCATATCGGGCACAAATTCCTGACTCCGGGCTGATAATGAATAGAAAAATCCAATATCACTTTGCCCGTCCCGGGATTCGAACCCGAGACCTCAGCTTTGCAATCATACCGTAGTACCACTACGCCACCGAGGCAGTCATAATATAAGTAGTATATAAGTATATAATATAAGTAGCGTTTTTAGGTTGTGAATAGTGATGTTGTAGGTTAGATCGTCAGACCAAGCTATTAAGTTGGCGTTTTCTAATTAAGAAAGTAATAGAGTTTGAACCTTATTAATGACAGTGAATTAAAGTAACGACGGGTTAAAGCCTGAGGTCTAGAAATCAAGTTTGTTTTTTGAAATTCTTCTTAAAAGTATTCAAGTTTTGAATGTAGGAATGGTAAGGTAAAGTAGCGCGACATATTATAAGTTAAAGAATATTTAAGACATTGTAAAATCCTGTAACCATCGGGGAGGGAGGAGGGGTAACATTTAGGTCAACTAAACAAAAGTATTAATAGTCTTTCACCAAGCACTATAACGCTGAAGGAAAACATCGTGAGGAAACCTGCATACCATAGCGATTTGTATAAATTTCTATGGTATGTAAAAGTTCGCCAACCCGCACTAGGCCAGTGTCGTGGACTATATGGTCTAACCACTCTCAATCGTACTCTCGATAGTAGACCCGTGCCCTGCAGTGGGACGTATATGGGCTGATACAGAAACTAAAGTTCGGCAACGCAGCTCTATCACCTATTGTGTTGTAGATGTTCATGGGCGGCGGTGATCACTTAACATCAGGTGAGCCGTATGCTCGTTTGCCCCATAAAAAAAAACTACCATTTCAACATTTACACTCATGAACAATATACAGCGAACATCAATCAGAAATCCATAATAAATATGAATACGAGTACAAATGTTATAGGAATACAAATTGCATGAGATCTTAGAACAACACCAGGAATGTGGAAGCCCATCGTAACTTTTTACTCGTTAGATGACTTCCATTTACATGCCACGAAGTAAAATGTCGTGTCGGAGTCGGGTGGTGTGAAACGTAATGCGCTGAGAAAAATATTTGGAGATAAGCGATATATTATGTTAATTTAGGATACACTTTTGGTCTGTGAATAAAAAAAAAGACTTTTTCTAATTCTTATGACATTCGTAAGCTAAAGTAGCGACGATGTTTGTTATTTTGTGAAAAATTTAGCAGATTTCCTTAATTCTATTTTTAGTTAATTTTGTCATAGTTAGGAAAAATTATCAATGAGTAAATCAAATGAACGTCTATTCAAAATCAATAGCATTTTGTTTAACATATTATTCAAAAGAGCTGATTTTTTTATATTAAAACATGTTTTAGACACAAAAAATTATTTTAACTTAAAATTATCCACTCTTAGTATTTCTATTTTATCTAACGAGGGACTAAAAATATTTCCAGAATATGTAAAAATCGTATCGCATTTTACATAGCGATGTTATCGTGCTTTGTAAGCACTCAACAATTCTTCGAGTTGCATTGAAAAAACTAATGGGTTTGTGCAAAGAACACATCTTGGTATTCTCTCCCTGCACTCTACAACCTTAAGAATAAGGGTGGTTTTTGCACAACAGCAGTCTCCGAGTTAATAGAGTCTTGTAGAACGCAAGATGCGCACGGAACGCGAGTTTTTCGATTATCACAATTCGCGCGAAAATGCAATGATTTCGCGCTGCTTAAAAAATAACTTTTGATTTTATTTTTATTCATAAGATATAAAGAATTTTAATGTGCTTTGACATTTTAATGTAATAAATGTGTGTTACTTTATGTGAATTGATGAAACTCTATTAAAATACCTACTACTCGTACTAGCCAGTAACTTTTTATTTTAATGAAAATTAGAAACGTTATCGCTTGTTCTTTTTTTTTTTTTTTTTTTTTTTTTTTTTTTTTTTTTTTTTATTCTGGCACGGCATGATGACTGCACTGCACCTGATGTTAAGCGCAAATGCCGTCCAGACAGAGTATCGAATGGCATCAGACGGCGGTCCCATGCCATTCGACACAATTATGCCGGCCTGCTGAGATGCTTCTTTTTCAATATATTTTTATTTTTCATAATGAAGTGCAAACATCCATATAAATGTTTTTGAAGAAATTAAGAAATAAAAATAAATTAAATTGGAATACACGCATCACGTATATCGCAGTTGTATAAAATGCTCGAAATAATTATTTAAATGGTTAATTTATTTAATAAATTCGTGTTATAAATGTTCAACACAAAATATCTCGGCCATAAGTTTTGCTACCAAGAAGTGTTGATAAAATCTGCTCATTAATACTTAATTATTTTTTTTACAACAAATCAAACTTGTCTCAACATTTGGTATTTATAAAAAACAAAAGATGTAATTTTAAATTACATTTTCTTAACATATTTGAATAATATAGAAATAAAATTCGACAGTGGCGAATAAAGAAGCCATTTATTAATGAATTCGTTCTCTAATCTTCGTCATAAAGTTCTAAAGTTGATATTCTAAAATAATAATGACGTATTGTTGATGCACGCTATATTTTATTTTGTATTTAGAATACAGAAAACAATATATTTCCAATATAATTTTGTCAGTTCATCGCTCATCATCCCGGCTATCAAAATTTTTGTATAATTTTTACAACTGCCTATTTTAAAGTCAAATTTTGGGTTAAAGTTAACTTAGACTAAGAGAACCCGGGACCCCACAAAACTCTGCTCGTACAAATACCCTCAAACCAATAAGATAAGTAGCCATTATAGCCAACATAAAAATACTTTTAGCATGCATTTAAAATCGGCAATCAATAATTATTTATTTTATTTTCGCAAATCGTATGGACATAAAATGTTTAAATATAATATTGGGAGTACATTATTTGTTGCGCATTTGTCCTTATAAATTGTTAATTAACGGTTGATTTATGACTTTAATAATGTCGTCATAAAACGCGAATATCTTTGAGTTCGGAACGCCGATGTGATCTTCACTTTTATTGCGATCCTTTAAAAATGTCCGCGACTTTTATTGTGCACTTAATTTTTAATTTGGAAAAAAGACCCTTTCCGGCGGTTGCGCTATTACAATTTTTATTATTATATCAATTTATCTTTGTTTTATTATTTTAATGCAATTTGTTTGTCATTAGTGTATTTACGAGGTATATTAATATGGTTGCCTTAATGGTCTAGCAACTGTTATAAGATGTGAACCGTGAGATTTTAGGTTTGGCTTCTAGATTAAGCAAGACAATTTGTAAGCATTTTTAGTTTGTAATTGAATTTAAAAATTATGTGAAAACTAATTTTTTCGCCTAAATAAATAATAATGATACACCTTACAGTCACATAGTCCGGACCCAATATTAAGATCAATCAAGTCTTGTGTCGTGGGTATCAGAAGCTACGAGAGACTTTTAGGTCTCACAAACACTCAGACCCGAGATCAAATAATTTCGGCAAATGCAAAAATAATTTCGGCGAACTATGGATATACGTGTTAAGTAATTTATCTATCATATATATGTACATACATACATAACCACACGCCTTTTTCCCAGAAGGGGTAGGCAGAGGTGCTACTAGAACATCCACGTTTCGCCTTGTATATTCCGTCCCACGATGTGATAGGGGGCGAGCCTATCGCCATATCGGGCACAAATCCCTGACTCCGGGCTAATATTGAATAGAAAAATCTAATATCACTTTGCCCGACCCGGGATTCGAACCCGAGACCTCAGCTTTGCAATCATACCGTAGTACCACTACGCCACCGAGGCAGTCATATCCATCCATCCATCAGCCAAAGGAAGTCCACTGCTGAACATAGGCCTCTCCCAATGATTTCCACAGTGACCTGTTGGAGGCAGCCTGCATCCAGCGACGTCCCGCGACCTTTACCAGGTCGTCTGACCACCTAGTGGGTGGACGTCCCACGCTGCGCTTTCCGCTTCGTGGCCTCCATTCGAGAACTTTTTGGCCCCATCGGCCATCAGTTCTCCGTGCTATGTGCCCCGCCCATTGCCACTTCAACTTGCTAATCCGCTGGGCTATGTCGGTTACTTTAGTTCTCCTACGGATCTCCTCATTTCTGATTCGATCTCGTAGGGAAACCCCGAGCATAGCCCTCTCCATAGCTCGTTGAGTGACTTTGAGCCTCCTGATAAGGCCCATAGTAAGAGGCCACGTCTCGGTGCCGTATGTCATCACTGGTAACACACAACTATCGAAGACTTTCGATTTGAGGCACTGAGGTATTTTGGACGAGAAGACGTCGCGTAGTTTCCCGAACGCTGCCCAACCTATATTAACTTTATGACGAGGCAGTCATATATCTTATAAATATTCTTTTTGTTACAGGTAAATACAGCATTACAAGTTCTGCATTAAAGGGGTCATATTTTGTAAGTGGAAGATATTCTGTTACTTTTGGAATAATATTATATTAATAAGTGGCTTTTGATGGCGTATAGTCTTTGTCAGCTCTGTCCACCCTTCAGAGACACGCGAGAGCTTACAAAATTAATTAGAAATTTCACCCACACCGGTCCTACATAAAACACTTTACGTCAATTTATTCAATGTTACCACAGTCTGCATTACTCCACACCTATTCTCTTCATGCTAATGAGATCAACACTGGTTCCGGGCTCTTTTTGATCCCATATGAGCGTGGTTTGTTGTCCCTTTCCCACCAGGCATATTTCTATGAGTGTGAAAAAGACGGATGTACAGAACACGTTCGCTTGACGAGATCGTGTTGAAATACTTACACGGGCTTGGATTAAAACTTGAATGTTATTTTGATGTACGGCCAGAAAATTAGATAGTAAATAATTTGTCGGTGTAGCTGTTTTGGTTGTATTTATGTTTTGAGAAACGAAATTCTTTTTTATTTATTTGTGGAATATATTTTTTTAGTATAATAGTAGCAAATAAACAAATGGTCATCATATGAATATTATATAGTTATTAAATTAATATATGGGCAATAACTACATTTTTGTTTAACGCCAAATCGTTTTAAATTTTCATTATCATCTGTCACAAATAATCCTCTGCTGATCGAAGGTCATAAGCCTCCATAAGATTTTCTACAGCTACCTTAAGTGGCTTTCTAGAAATACATCTTCAACCATATTCTTCTCAAAATTCATTTTCAAATCCTACTCATCAAAATCACGGTCCTATCCTCACATTCACAACTCCAGTAAAATACAACATTGTATTACAATTAATAATTACAACTCAGCTGTTCCGGCAAGGTATATTTCCCGCAAGACTCAGTACAAATACGTTATGTGGACGCGTCGATACTATCTACACGGAAACAGAGACCTAGGATCCATCGTAGTGTTCAAATTACTCGGAATTTCTAGTGTGGTGGTTTTAGATCGGGTATATACGTGTGTTAGTGTTTATTTGTTACTTATTGATGTTTTTTTCTATAAAATACATACGTAAACTCACGCATATTTTTCCAGAAAGGATAGGCAGAGGTGTAAACGAGATACCCACGTTTCGCCTTGTATTTTCCGTCCCTTGATGTTTTTATTCTATTGCCGCGACAAACTTCAATTAATCTGTTAATAAATGTAGTATAATATAGTGCTCGTAATATAGTTTATCTAGGAGTGTCTTTCAATTGAGAATAGAATATGGGCCTGCTTCAAATGCAATGTTTGTAAACTGACACACAATGACGTCTTTCTACTATTATGTACAATGGTAGCTTTTCAATCACCACACAAAAAGGCTGCAAATCGATCAAATTATTTAATTATTATAAAAAAATGTACGTAAACAAAAAAAATTACTACATTTTTGGACATTTAATTGATTTTTATTCCGACCCTACTGACGCTAATGCCTAAACTGAAGCTGTCACAATAGCTCGGATCCAACACGGGCGCATCAACGCGAACATTACAGATATAACTGCGTTATGATCGATGACATTATTGTAACTTCCGCCGGGGTGGGCAGTGGTGGTGAAAATGATTAGTTGGGCGTGGGAATTGGGGTTGGAGGGTATTTTAATTGCAAGGGGCTAGCTATAAATATACTCAACTGTTTTACATAGTCTCGACTTCACAGCGGGCCTTGTGTCGCGAGTGTAACAAACTACCACAGAGTTTTCGGACTCATGATACGGAAGAAACTTCGTAGCGCAGTTGGTTTGACGCCGGCTGTGAACAAGAGGCCGCGGGATCAATACCCGTACCAAGACGAATGTTTGTGAGGCCCACAAGTCTCTCGTAGCCTTTGATACCCGCGACACAAGACTTGATTGATCTGAAACGGCACAAGAAACTATTCCCAGGGTAACTGACTCGTGACACTTGCAGGTTACTATGAAAATTGTTTTAATATTCAACAATGGTTTCACCCATATAGAAATATACCCAGCTGAGTACAAAACTTGGTACTTGTGGAGGTTACTATGAAAATTGCTTTAACTGTACTACACAGGCTTCCTGGGTAGAAAATGATCAATGCTCTAGCCTTTAATCATCTACAACACCTCTTTAATTAAATAACCGATTATACTGATAGGTAGTCGTCCTTATCCTGCCATTATCCCGTGGACTCATTAGTTGAATTGTCGGTTTTTAGACGCAGAAAGAATGGAACTATAAGACTTGTTAAATATAATAATAATAGTTATGAAAATAACTTTAGAAAAGCTGAAAACAAGAGCAGATGTGCGCTATATTTTTTGTACTGTACTGTACTGTATCAGCCCATACACGACCCATTGCAGGGCACGAGCCTCCTCTACAATCGAGAGTACGATTGAGAGTGGTTAGGCCATATAGTCCACCACGCTGGCCCAGTGCGGGTTGGCAGACTTTTACATACCATAGAAATTTATACAAATCGCTATGGTATGCAGGTTTCCTCACGATGTTTTCCTTCACCGTTATAGTGCGTGGTGATTGACTATCAATACACACATGACTCCGAAAAGTCAGAGGTGTGCCCTGGGATTTGAACCCGCGACCACCGTGAACATGTAGGCAGCCACGTCTGGTCCGTTACCAACAGGCCACCACGCACTTCAATTTTTTGTATTAAAATAAAATTGGATATAATTATTTTGTTACCTCTCTTATGATTATTGATCGTTATTGATTGATTTTGTTAGTCTGTATCGCGTTATATAACCAAAGTGTTAAATCTCATCTTCTCTATCATCAAAAACCCGCAACTGATTTCAATTCGATTCGAACTTGTAATCGGTCACACAGTCTTGAATTTTTTGCACCGTCAAAAGTGCGAGTACTTATCGCTCCAAATACGCATCGCTCTTTCGTCTGATATCGATCTACGAATATCAAAACAATACTCCATATACAGCACAATCGAGACTTTCACCAGACAAAAAACGAACGAGAATCGACGCCGAAACGCAGATGTCCTTTTAAATGCACTCACGAGACGAAAATATTAAAAAACAATCGAAAAAAGGGAGCTATTCTATGCGCCGCTCGCTTCCTCCCGTCGAGTTTTTACCAAGTTCACACTCAGTAGAACAAAAGGGCAAAATAAAAGCGCCGCCGCCAGCGACACCTGACGAAGTGAGAACGTAACTTGATACCCGTTTTACACACTTGCACTACAAATAATCACCCTTACTACAATAAAAATAAAAGCCATTTTCCCACAGCGTCAATTCTGTACAGACACAATGGACCGGCTTTGTATATTGCACTCTACAACATACAAAATAAGGTTGATATTAATATATTTATGCAAATAGTATTAAGATTCAGCATGTACGTGATACGGTCTACCTTTCGCCAAGTAGTTTTGTATTGGAACAATTTTATAGTTATTACATATTAGAACGCCATCATTGCTTAAGAAAATGGAATTTGCACTTTCGAAGTGGAGGAGATGGGAATTAATGAATAATATGAAACTACTCCGTATCTTTAACTGAGTACTTTTCATAACAAGATGGCGTGTTCGTGAAATTATAGGGATTATAAATCATTGCGTTCGTATCTAAACATTTCAGTAACTCTACTAAGTATTGCTATTAATTTGAGATAATTTCTTCAAATATAATTACCATCGAGAATTCACTACATCAACTTAGTCCTTTTGATCCATTATTATTATTTTTTAATTAGGCGGCGCTTTGATTCCCGCCAACTGTCAACGCGTCATTTAAAAACAATATCAACAACATTCCAAATTCAAAATGCAATCATAGACATCTTTAGTCAACGGACATAAGTCCTTTGGCCTTGTAAATGTCAGACTGGTTTGAAAAAGAGATATTTAAATTATTTATCGACACAGTTGCGTTTGTAAAATGCACTACAGTTGGGCCACGGTGTGCCGATGACCCCAAACCGGCCGCACTAGGTATAATAATAAAGATTGGCTTCGCATGATTTTAATTACTATTATTCTTGGAATACGGAGAGAATTTGGGTAGCGGAGATATTTAAATGATGTGGGATCTGAATCATCTGCTTGAGGCTGATGATGTTTAGAATTTTATTATTTAAGGAAAAAGTTGACCGGAGTGAAGATATTACTGCAGTTTGAAAATGGCGGACGCGTTAAAATTTTATTTTATTCTATTGCTGTAATTTTTAATAACATTATTTTGTAATGGTTATATAAGAGCCACAAAGTATACTTTTAGTATAGACACAGAGCAGAAATAAAGGCTTACAATTTGTTCTCCACTTTTTAGTAAGAGAGAAAGAGTAATTTTCTCATCAATATTTACAAGCCTTAGTTTCGTTTTATTTCCCTAACACTCAAGCGGTAGTTCTCTTGAAATTTGTATAGGAATACTATATCGGTTCTTATTGATTTGAAAATAAAAATGTACCGGAAAATGCACACAAAATTGTGTCCAAAACCGATTTTTCACAGCAAAGTAAACCAAATAAATCGGCCGCATTCATTTGCATTGGCAATAAATAATGCGATATAAATTACAGAGTTCCAAATGACAATAAATCAGATTATGAATCAGCCAACGCCGACTATGGAATCCTGTGCCAGATGGAATAATACTCGTTATTATTTTATTACACCATTAATATTATTATAAAATATTCAATCTAAAATCTTTAGAGTTGTTTGCGTTTTGGAATTATTCCTGGTAAACGGGCAACTTTGTGGTAGAGTAGGTGGACTTGTCTGATTTTCTCTAGGAAAACAAATAATCGATGACTATGGGTTGTAGTCTCTTTAAAGTGAAAACTCTAGATAATTTATTTACAGTCAATTTGATAGGGAAGATATAAAGCCTACAAAACGATGGTACAATATAATATTAAAATTGCATTAAAAAAGCGGTACTTACCAAAAGCGCCTCTGGAAAAACATTTAAGTTTGAACCTTGATCTCCGCCCTAGAAACCCTCCGTTTACTATACTGCACCGCGTGTATCGTGAACAGTCCTCCTTAGTGGTCATTATCTAATCTTTATAAGGACAAACGACAAGAAACACAATCTTTGCATTACTGATTGCTGCTTTTAGTTATTTAAACTTTATTTACTTACTCTTACTCTGTGTATCTTAGTCGAACCTGTTATTATTGGTATTTTCTTTACGCTGTATGTGTGAGATCAAATCCTTGCCGCCGTAATCATAGACAATTTTAAAATCTATTTTAGTTGTGGAATGTTTTGTCTTCTTCGCTCAAACTGAATTTAAAAGTCGTTCGAAAGGGACAAAACATTAAATGACTAAAATGGGTTTTTAAACTGTCTGTGAATAAGGCCGTTGGGATTTTAGCTCTTTTCGGTACTGGTGAAACCATATGTTTTGCATTGTTTATGGTTATATATAAAAACAATGTCAAGGATGGCGTAAATAAATAAATCTGTGTCCTGTAGTTGACCTATATAGGCTGATGGACGGACAGGCGTATTTAACTCTAAAATGATAATTCATGACATCTATACATATCATTTGAAAGAAAACTAGTTTTATCACTACGTAGTGATCATTTGGGTAAGACATAAAAAACCCATAAAACATTTGATATAGCCAAATATTTTTATGATTATGAATTTATGCAATTAAAAATCTATTTCTTTATTTCATAAATATTATGTTTCCGACGATCTTACTGGCTGAACTAAATATGATGACGACAAAGCTTCCATTGAAAAAACTCATTAATGAAGTGATCACAGCCATTTTATTCTAGAAAGCCTCCGGTAGATATGTACTTATTTACATAAAGACATTTCATGACGACGAAGTTCTCGATCCTGTGTATATTTTCCCAGTTACCAAATTCTTATTAATATACTATTGATCTCCCTCATAATTTTCTAAACCCAACACGAATCGAACTGGCAACCTGCCGGAGCGCCCTTGAGCTAGTTGCGGTGTTCCGGCAACAACGCCTCTACCGCTTGCCGAACTGGCTTGTGACGTAATAGCTGCGAGCTGTTGCAACACTGTAGCATCCTGTGGCTGGGAGAAGTAAGATTGAGTTTGTGTTTGTTCTAGATGGTAAAAATTTAATAAAAATAAATAAATACACCCAACAGTTACAAACATAGTCCTGCCCCATACTAAGATCGAGTCTTGTGACGTGGGTATCACAAACTACGAGAGACTTTTCGATTCTTTTGTTTCGATGCGGGGATCGAACTTGCGGCCTTTTGTTTCACAGGTGGCGTCTAACCAACTGCGCCACGGAGGCTGTTAATTAGTATGGAGTTGATTCCCAATTGAAGCAGTAAGTGGTAGAGCCATAGTACCTCGGAATACTGCAGGTACAGGTCGATCTGACTGAGGCAAGCCATTGTCTTGCAGAAAACCGACGTGAAGCGAATTTTCGTGTCGAGCTTAGTTCTATTATTTAGACTTTCAGAAGCTTACAGTCAAATTCTTCTGTCGTCTTTCTGCATTCTTCTCCTTTTTACGTCTCTTTTCTCTATTTTACGAGATTATTGGTATATATCTACGATTTGGATCTTCTTTAAGACAGAAAAGTTGACTATATGAATTCTTCTTAATCATAGAGGAAGGTTTTGCCCACCATTGGGATATATTGGGGTTAGTATTATTATTAAATGATTACTGTAAAGAGCAGGAAATAAAGAAATGTTTTCATTGTCATACCCGCCATTACAAAATTTTATACACGAACTAAACTGGCCAAGTTGAGTTCTGTTATTCCAATACATACATTTTCATATGGAGTTTTTTAATCTGTATAATATCGCTATGTATCACCATAAATAATTATTAGGCAGGTTGTTTTCAAAAATCAATAGCTAAATTTAAACTCTATCTACAGTAGATAAGGTTTAAAATAAATTTGTCCGATATAGGCCGATGGAACACGTATCGATAATTTTTTATTATTATAGTTATAACGTAGACATAATTTTGTATTATATTGATATTTTTAAATAGAAAAAAGATATGATATACGCGCTGATGACAGCATATTAAATAATTCTTTGGCAAATCTGGGTATTCGATATTTCTTTATTACCATATTTTTAATGATCTGTGAACAGTTTTTTAAGGTAGAGCACGTTACTTGAGAGGCTAAAATAGTAAAGTATATTGTAATATTGAATAAGACTATTATAACTTAAGTTATGACGTGTTATATTCAATATAATTTGGCAGTGAGATCATCTAAACTCGGGTTTCTAAATATTTTTTTACAAACTTACCGACACCCTTTTTCTTTTTGCAAGAATAATTTTATTAGATATAAGTGCAAGAAAATATGCTGACATAATAATGAACATAAAAAAGTCATGCATATCTAGATTGCAGTTAATTTCACCTCAGAAGCATCTCAAAGTCGAGTCTATAATTTTCACTTCACTAGACACAAGGGGATCATTTTAAAATGGCGTCAATTAAATCGTGCGAGTACAATTAACGTTGTGGAATGTCCCGATGCGATTGTATCTGACCCGGGGCTATCGGGTAGCCGGTTCGAGTCCCGGCTACCGTTCGGTGAATGTTCGTGATTTATCGTGGAAACCGTTTGTTTTGCTCGTTTAGGTTAATTGAATAAATTTCGTTTGGGTCAACGCGATGATATCTGCCCTCGGATCGATTTCAGACTTCCTTAACGTGGATGTCGTGAATTACTATTGTTGCCTGATTAATTGGTACGACATTGAGTTCAAGGATTGTTGGGGTCTAATGCTTTATGCTTTCCTGGTACCTATACCACTTAGGATTCCGTGGTTAGTTACATTAATAATAGAGGTGGTGACAAATGTATTTCACTTTAAATTGGAGTAAGTGAATTTATTTTAATTTTTTGATTATTTATAAATGGCGATATTACGGTTTTCAAATGATTGAAAATTTCCAGATACATTGAATCTACTTTTATGAAATCAACTCTTTACTAAAGGCGTATTGAGGCAGTACAGCTGATCAAGCCTCAAACTACACATAACCCGAAAGGTCTATACATAGCTGCAGAATTTAAATAACATAAATATTTAGACCATTCCAATTTCAAAGAAATTTAAATCCGCAAACGCTAACGTACATTCAAATATACTTTCACACACCATCCACCCAAATAACACTAAAAGCACATTCAAAATGCAGTCGAAAACGAAATCCCGCATTTCCATGTCCCCCTCAAAGGGGCCGATAAAACAAAACTAGTCGGCAGACCAATGCATCCGTCAGTGTCACAGCGAAGGAATAACAATTCCCAACCATTGTGCCTTTGAGGTCCAGCTCGAAAATTCGCAAATTAAATCCCGAAAACCGGCGAGCGCTGTCACCTCAGCTTGTCTCCAAAAACGATACCGCATTGTCTTTCAAAACGGATTTTCCGACTCTACTACCTATGTCTACCGGTTACTTCGTATGAAAGTGAACTTTATTGACTTCGAGTTAAAGTTAGATTTGGTTTGCTGCTAGTTGGTAGTTAGGATGTTTTAAAATGTAAGCTGGCAGAGTTTAAGTCGTGTACCCAGACTTTCGTCTGTCCTCAGGCCTATTTATTGCCAGTTGCCGAAAGTTGTCCGAATTAATAATTTAATACCCTCGATATAGAATATTGAACTGTATATTTTACAATTTAAGATTTATTTTTGGGTGATGGGATGTTTTTTAATTGTTTTACATGATTATATGGTCTCATGCGAGATTTAAATATATTTTTTATGGTCCTTCGTCCCGTTGCAATCATTAAGCCGGGATAGTTTCTTAGTTATCCTCAATAGGGTGATTGCTTTTAAATGCCCAATTTGATTTATTTTCAATAGTTGAAAAATATTTTTATGTCTAAACTACGCTTCATTAAATCGTATAGACAATCATCCTTCAAAGTTAGCGAAAATCAAATACCACACCAAGCGTCCCTGCCTCGAACAAAACGCAAGCCAAAACAACAGCTCACTGCTTACTGTTGCAGTTACAAAACGCAACTCAATAAAGATAAAGCGGTGTTTATTTAATATAAAACATTAAAAGCGTGATATATTGATTAAATAAGTGGAAAAAACCGTAACACGTCCATGCGACATTCCGTGCGTACAGCGGTCGTGATCTCATGTACATGTACCGGGGCACACGAAATACCCTGATTTATTTATTTGTTGGAGTAACGGACGCTGGAACATGAGGAAGGGCGGGTTTTCGAAACTTAAAATTATATATAAAAATAAACTATTTTAGTTACTGTTCATTTATAAGCATTCGTCCCGGCCTGGGCAATTCATAAGTTTTGGAAACCAAAAAAATATCATGCTTTCACAATGAACATAATAATACGTATATTAAAGGTATTGTGTGGCTTTATCAAAATCAATAGTACAACTCTACATGGTGCTTTTACATTACTCTTATCAAAAGGAATGACTCTATCACTATATCGCATTTATAATTACATCATTATTTAAAACTTAGTTTTCTTGCGTTTTTTTTTTCATATATATTGTCCACTCGAACGGGTCATGCAGGAAATCACATATAAAATTCTAATATTAAAACTATATTAGGATAGAATAACAAGAACATTATATTTATTAGAATGAATAAATTAAAAGAAGCTTTATGTCCTCAAAATAAGACCAACTTTATAATTTTCAGTCTTTCAATACCTGCTTTAAACGAAATTAAGTCCTTAAGTAACCGAATGTACAGAAACAGTTTTAAAATTCACGAGCTATCTGATTGTGATTGGCGAATATTCCGCTTGAGTTACGTTATTGATCGTACTCGCTTATATTTTAATTAACACTGTATTGTTTCATTTAATTTGTAGTACTTTTTGTGTTAAATAAATGAGAGTGTGATGGTGTCGGTGAAAACGTTTGTTGGAATGTATTGTGGAGTTAGGAATATGTAATCTCGTGGTTGATAGGGCGTCTAATATAAATAATTTCATTTAATATATAAAAATATAAAAAATAATATATAAAAATATATCTCAAAGTGTAATATTCTTCAATAAAATCTATTTAACTTATAGAATTTAATTCTAATATAATATTTTGCAACACTACAAACATCTTAAATAAACAACATTTTTCACCACTTTTTGTACAGAAAACACGAAAATGTTTCGTCTATTTGTACTTTCTTTATTGAAACTAGTAACAATGTAGCATTCGACACAGCGGGAATTCATAAAAATGCCTTATCACACCCCATTAAGGCACAATAACTGGAATTCAGAGACAAAAAGCGTACAAAAAACTCAGCCGTTTGGCTCTTACATAACGCATATGGTGTACAGCCGGCAGCACAAGTAGCGCATTATTCCGAATGAAACGAAAATTATCTCGGCTCCTATCGAAAGGTTGTGAATAAAAAATAAAAAAATGGCGAAACGTAAAAGCGGACAAGAAATTATGATACTACCAAATACGCGGGTAAAAACTCGATTTTTATACGTGTGTATAGGTTTTATAACGGATTCCGTCCCAATTATCGTGTGTTTCGGCGCGCCGGCTGTTAGCAGAGGCAGTAACATTTGTCTACTTGTTTTGCCGGGTGTACTTAAGGGCAATTGTTATTCCGTGTCGGCGCTTTTTTAATAATTGTTTAATTTTTTTAATGGCATCGCCTTCCCCGCCCGCCTTCGTATAAGGTGGGTTTTACTAAACAGGTGTCCATGTATAAAATCTTATCGTGAATTAGTTTAAAGGTAACAGGTAGCAGGTACAGAAATACTTTTTTATTGTTCCGTTGAAACGCTAAATATGTTTTTGTGACGAGGATTATTTTAAGGAATTTTGATATTAGCGAAGTACTTTAAATTTACCGTAAATTAGCCCGGTGATGGCCAGGTGGTGGACTATATGGCCTAACCACTCTTAATCATACTCTCGATTGTAGGCTCGTGCCCTACAGTGGGACGTATCTGGGCTGATACTGTAGGCCGGTGGTAGTATATTCGTATTCGCTCGAATTCACGTATAAGATAGCAGAAAACCCTTTACAAAGACGGGTGTCTTTATGAAGCCTCCCCCGGGATACCGAAAGGGGAGCTTAATGACTTTTCCTCTTGGACAGAAAAAAGGGTATCTTTAAAAAAATCTATATTTGCGGGTGCAAGTGTGTCGCGTTTCAGGTTCTCCCTGTATATGCCCAGTTTCGACCAGACCGGCATAATAAGAGGATAGTCAGAGGTTAGATCATAATTATACAGGCAAGCGCAGTGTCGGACACCCGTCTACAAGTTGCACGGATGACTTGGTTAAGGTTGCAGGAAGTCGCTGGATGCCGGCCGCTTCCACCAAGTCGATGTGGAGATCCTTGGGGGAGGCCTATATTCAGCAGTGGACTTTCTATGGCTCTAAAGAGAGAGTCAGAGGTACCACTGGTACTGCCCACTTTTCGCCAAGCCTATTTCCGTCCCAAAATTCCATATTATAATGAGCTTTAATTCACACACTAGGTCAGTCAATATAATATGATAATTTAATATCATTAAGTTATTTAAAACATTGATAATGCAAATGTCAAATTAGATTTGTGTAATTATTCTGTCAATAAGGTTAGAGGGCCACATTTAATCACATGGGCGGAGCAACACAAGAATTCGTAATTATTATAATAAATTAATATGAGAAACCTCGACATTTTCGCAATAAATAACATTAACAGTTGTATTTTAGTATATTTGTATTGTATTTAAGCGGTAGAGCATCGCTATAGTAACTTAACTAGGGTATTTAAAACTGACTTGAAGATGGAAGTGGTATCACTTGTACCTAATAAAAATTGTGAAGCAACTAATAGATTTACTGGACACTGTACAGTATATAGTTCTATAGTATCAAATTGCTTGTTTTATTCGGCCAATGATAATTACAGAGTGTTAAAGACACTCTAAAGTATTACGTAAAAGCTTTGGAGTGAACTCTCCGCTTCGATATCTCCTAAGCAATATGAAGGAGCCTTCTCTAATAGAGAAGAGAGAAATTATTCAACACACGTTAGGCAGGAACTTGACTGTATCAGCCCATATGCGTCCTACTGCAGGAAACAGGCCTCCTCTACAATCGGGAGTTCGAATGAAAGACGTTAGGCCATATAGTCCTCCACGCTGTACATAAGAAGAAAAACACCTTATCGAGAAATCACTTGATAGTAAATGTCCAAAACAAAATAAATGTTTTCTCTAGAACGCTAATTGTAACACCACAAACTAGCGCCTTTGTTCATTAAAAGGTATCTATTCTATGGACTATTTAGCAAACTCTCGGGCAGGCGCCACGGCGTCCCAAAACTGATAAGCCGGGGAAAACATTAGTTAAAACTTGGCTTGCGGAGACTTAACACCAATTAGCGACGGCGTCAAATAGAAAAAAAAGCGAGTCCCTAACCAACCACACCTCATTAAACTAATTAGTACGAAAAAATACTAAAACAAAACGTCGATCACGGGACGCTGGCGACAATTCCGGGTGCAGCAGTAGTCTCGGCGTAGGGCTTGCACGCAGGTTTGTGCATCATGAAACAATGTATGATTAATAAATATTTGTATAAGAAATGGCATGATTTTTGTGCTTATTTATTGCAAAGGATATTTAGGTAATTTACTTTTGCGTGTTTTGTTAAAATGATCTAAGTACATTTTAAGTTTGGATATAAATTAAATTATTTATATCGAGATAAAAATTAAAATTATGTTATTTAAATGGCATGATAGTATTTTAGGAGATAAAATGATATATATGTTGATAGTCAAACCCTTCTAAGTCCGAAATATTATAATACCTAACTTGCATTGCTTTTACAGCTCCAATTCAAATCACACAACTCCAAGTACAAGTTATGTAAAATGCATTGCAATGCCACTGGGCGTCGACAGCCCTACGTGGACCGTTGAGCGTCGTATCAAGATAGTCCAGGAGCCCACTAATGAAAACCACCTTGTAAGCTTTATTAAGTCTAATGTATTCAGCCGATGGTCTAACCGATTACGTGCCAAATGTCAAACTCTGTACTATGTTCCCCTCGTAGCTAGCGTGATGAATTACTGGCTTTATTTGATTGTGAGGCTTTAGTAATGTTAAGAGTAAATGTTCAGATAATTTAGTCATTCGAATGTACATGGTTTTGATAATTGATTTGTTATTGTTGGTTTGTATGATTTTGAACTATAATGGCTATAAGCTTAAGTAATGCGATGTAGGTATCTAACCGGACGTGAATGAGAGGGTGGTCTTGGGTTTGAGTCCTAGGGCAAACCAAAGAATTTCTGAAGTGATATGTTTATTTTAGTGAGCAGTAGCTTGGGTTAAAAATAACGAAACACGCAATATTAAAAAATCGTAAAATTGATTTACATTAAAATCGTATCTTAAGTATCTATTGACATATTTTTCCAAACTGCAATGACCTATTAGGCTATTACGCATATAAAGCAAATTTCACTTCATTAGATTATCCAATAAACGCACACTCACAGCGCGTCGAAAGCGAATTCTAAGCCTTTTTCAGGCATCCCAAGGCGGTAATTTTATGACGTTTAGGACGTCGGTGGCAACCCATAGTCAAGGGTTAGCACTATAATAAATCTTAGTTTTATGTCCGCACTGACGCTCCTGAATTCAACCGTTTATGTGTAAGGAAGTTCTCCAATAGATACCTCGTAAAGATTTCAGTACTTGATTATTTGATCATTGCGATTGGAGTACGTGATTTCTGTTGTATGAAAATGGTGTGAAAGACATAATATCTATAATGTATGAAATAGAGAGATCAGTTGTAAGATCACGGAATTGTATAATTCAAAAATAGAATGAAAATATATTGATTGCGTAGATGGACGCTTCTGATTCGACGCTAGGGACAGGGCATCGGATTCTTTTTAAATAACTTATATTTCATTTAAGGATATGTTTTAACAAAATGAAAACAATCTGCTATGAACATTAATTTTTAGTTACATTTCTAATATATATATACATTACTTTACTCAATTACATTATTTAACAAACCTTACAATACTATAATTAAAGTTAAAGTTAAGTTACTTTCTTGTTTAAATACTTCGGTACAAATTATGAAATAATATTCAAACCAAAACCTTGACGTCAAAATGAATGTCGATAATTCGAAATTAGGACTTCTCAAAACTAACGTATATTTAAAAG
Source organism: Theretra japonica (assembly GCA_033459515.1). Lineage (NCBI taxonomy): Eukaryota > Metazoa > Arthropoda > Insecta > Lepidoptera > Sphingidae > Theretra > Theretra japonica. The sequence goes on along the minus strand of CM065938.1, from coordinate 2,254,188 downwards.
CCTAGTTTCCCTTTGAAGTCGCCCGGATCACACGTAATTAAAGAAAAAGTACCAAATATTTATATATAAAAAAAGATATTATTGCCAATTGGCATTCTTTACGTTTGGCCACTGAGGACATTTGGGTGAGACAACATTTTTATTATAATTCAGAGAAGTCTGACTGAGTTTATACTTAAGTTAATGTGTATTACTGAGTTGTTGGGTGACTTGCGCCGAACATGTTTGTGTGTTCGGTGGTGTAGGGTGTCAGGTATATGATTATTATTAGTGTAACTGGCAATTATTAATGTTTATAATTTGTTTAGTAAAAATATATGTAGACAAGAATATTTTGATATTCACGGATTTTCTAGTAATTGGAAACAATCCTTTGAAGTTTGTAATTTGTATTGTATTGTATCAGCCTTTATACGACCCACTGCAGGGCACGGGCCTCCTCTACAATCGAGAGAACGATTGCGAGTGGTTAGGCCATATAGTCCACCACGCTGGCCTAATGCGGGTTGGCGGACTTTGACATACCATAGAAATTTATACAAATCGCTATGGTATGCAGGTTTCCTCACGATGTTTTCCTTCACCGTTATAGAAGTTTGTAATACATAATTTATTTTTTGAATAATTAAATTCCTCTCCCTCTCTCACTCTCTCTCTTCAGCCACAGGAAGTCCACTGCTGAACATAGGCCTCCGCCATAGATAGCTACATAGACCTATTGGAAGCGGCCTGCATCCAAAATTGCTACTATTATAAAGAAAAAATAAAAAATAGATAATTAAGCATCCCACGCAGCTTGTTACAATTATTTCGGCATGGTCAAAAAGGATATACGAGTCATGAATTGCGAGACGCTTGCAAATATGCAGTGACGGTTTTTTCCATCGTATTTAGTCGCTATCCAATCAGACTGAGTTCATCTGTGAATATTCGTCACAAGTCAATCCGTTTATGTGAACCGAGCGTTAGGCGGTCGCTTTAATGTTCCCGATTACATTACCGGCCCAATGTACTGATATCATTACTCGTTCTTTTATTAGCACTCATAAATTTATGCGATGGAATTATATGATTTAAAAAAAAGGTTGACCAATTAAAAATTGCACGGAATGAGAACACACCGAAATATCTCCGCTCACGTTAATGGAGGGTAGGGTCGTTAATTTGTTTAATTAGTGTTTTTGTACTGAATGTATGACTATGTTATCTAAGAAAAATACTTTTAAATTAAGTACGCAAAAAGTGTCTTAAATACCCTTCATTATTACTCGTATTTCTTCTTATCAATGTTTGCTGTAAATCAGAATTCACTGTAATCAGATAATTTTTATTTTTTTATTATGTATACAGGGTATATCAAGGCTGCTACCTAAAACGAAGCCAGGTGGTAGTTTTAGTGATTACAGACACTATGCAACTAAATTTTTTGTTAAAAAAACGCGACGTTTTTTTTCCTATCGTCGTATTTGGGTGGTAAATACATATATTTTCGCTTTTTTTGCAAAAAAATAGTTGCATTGTGGCTAAAGTCACTAAAACTACCACCTGGAATCGTTTTTGGTAGCAGTCTTGATATACCCTGTATATTAGTGATTATATTATTACTTCGGGTAAGACACACTTTAAGAAATAGTTGGCAGTACAAAGAGTGATACATTTCAAAATATTTTTTGACGGTAAATCAGCCCTAATTCGAGATAATGTACTAAAAAGCCTAGCTGAATATTACTAACTTATTCAACCTGTTTTTTACAGACAACGCGTTTTTTCATACCATTCGAAATATACCTATTAAAGTGTTAGTTAATGCAATAATTTCCTCTCAACTCTTAGGAAACCTGACGCAAACATTCCCACATAACTAATAATTTCGGCGAACATCAACGGAGTTGCTCAGTGCGCACCGGCAATTAGTATTGTACTCTCGCTAGAACAAATTAAACAAAAAACACATAAAAATTTACGGCCGTGACCGCTGTTCAAATGCTTTGTACCCGCGCTCCTGTCGAGATCCCTTTTAAATATTAATATAAACACGCGGTATGACTTGCTTGTACTTACTTTTGCGATAAGCACTAACTGCCTTATTCATAGACAGTAAAACCTATTTTAGTTACTCCATGTTTTGTCTTCTTCTCTCTGTCCCTATTCAACCACAGGAAGTTTACCGATGAACATAGGCCTCCCCCAAGAACCTCCACATCGACCTGTTGGAAGCGGCCTGCATCCGGTGACTTCTTGTAGCCTTAACCAGGTCGTCCGTCCATCTTGTAGGCAGGCGTCCGACACACGGTTCTTTTGTCTTCGCTTAAACTGAATTCAAATGTTGTTTGAAAGGGACAAACCATTCCATAACTGAAATAGATTTTAAAACTGTGTATCGTGTATATGTGTGTATTGAATGAAAAAATCGGTAAATATTAATGTCAATTATGATAAGATTGATGTTGAGTAGAGTCCATAGTCAGATGTGATGGTAATGTATGTATTATTACTTTAAAGGAAATGTGACGATGAAGACAAAAGATCTTAGAAAAACTTCCTAAAGCTAACGATTTTGTATAGATAGGGTAAGCGTAAATGTAGAGTGTTAGCTTTCAATTTCCAAGGCTAGCGCTATTTTTGAGATTGTGCAAGAAATTGAATGGTATTTTCATTGAGGTTGTGTGCTTCTGAAAGCCAGTAGAAGGATCTTAAAGACTGCATAGCAGTAATTTAGAAACCAGTTTTGGATCAATCGTCCGCAGGTTCGACCTCCACAGTGAGTAAGTGCAATCGATATTTTTTATATCAGTAAAATATGCCTTACCGTAAAATCATGAATACTGCAAGAGTGTATTTTCATTCATATTAATTCATAATTATTCAATTGTAAACTATTAAAGTTGGGCCATTAATAAATCGAGAAATAAATTTAAACCATTACAACACTTTCTTCGCTCCTATGGTAGCTTTAAAAAGAAAATAAAATAGAACTACAATAGCAAAAACATAAAACGCAAAATGTCAACAAAACCTACTGAGCTTCAGGCGACAAGAATAACCAATGCATGCGATATTAGACTTTAAACAAATAGCATAGAGCTATATTTTAAATAAACCTGTTTATAATAAAGGGGAACTATAAACCATAGAGTAGCGATCGAAATGGTGTTGCCAGTCGATTCGAAAATATTCCTTTTTTCTCATTTCAAGCGCAATTTGTTGCGGGTATGAAATAGTTTTGGAATAAAGGAACAAAAGTTATATTGAAAGTATCGCATGGTTCGTAAGACATTCCTTATATTTTTATTGTATTTAAAGCCGTGTTCCTTAATATTTTTAGTGACTATTTTTTATTTTCGTTTTATATTTTTGCCGCAAATTTTATTCAATATTTTCTGAAATATAAACAATCTGTGTTATTTTGATATTCTCTATAATGGTGATTATAAATTTTTAGCTTCATATTTCGTAACAGCGAATATATATTTTTCAACGTAACTTTCTTGTATGATATAAATTTAATTTTATTCATTTCACAGCACATATACCATCGCAGCTTCCCTACAAATATTTAACAATCCTAAAAACAAATAAAATAATTACGAACCAACACAAAACTAACGAGTGCCCAAACCTTAAATAGGTTCGCAGTGGATCTGAATAGTTTTGGCGCGCTGTTCAACTCGCATTAGAGGTAACTAGTACATGTATAGGGTCTGTAATGGCGGACATTCCGCAGAATTTCCAATTACGACCATATTGGGCCATTGGCCATTGTAGAGATAGCACACATGGGTCGTGTTAAGCCCGGCACATAGCCGAAGATGCGATTACCACGATAGGGATTAGCTTTTAGATTTTGCATCTTTGTATATGATATTTATACTGTGATTGTAGTGATGTTTAAATTATTATTCCTCTTTCTGTAAGTACTTTGCTTTCAAATTTTATATAAACATAAAAAACATTAAACATATAAAAATTTAAAAAATATGATTAACCCTTCGGTGGCGAGGGTCAAGACCCAAGCCACCAGGGGTTAGGGATCCAAAGTGAGTAACCTCGCTATGCGTGTCTTGTCCAGCAATACTGCCTTTTGTATCTGGTTCTGGACGTAACGACCAATGGAGAAGCTCTTTGGTATCAATCCATGTTTCAATTACTATTCATCTTACGACGTTGATACTACCTTTAGCACATAATAATATTAAAACGTTAAAAGCGTGTTTTTATCATTTCCTGTTGTTGTATAAACTGATGATTTCTGAGGTGATTTTGTGATTCAATTAGTAAAATATCCATTCAAAGGTTGCCTGGAAGAAATTTCCAAAAAAAAAAAAAAAGTGTGATAAGGCCGCCTCTTGTACTATTATTATTGTCATTTCTTTACTGTATCTGTTTGTTTTACTTACCTATTTCAGTTTCATGTTTTTATTGTATATCAACATATAATGTGATGAGTGTGACGATTGGTTGTATTTAGAAATATACGTATTTGTTAATTAGCTATAGAAATTACACTGCTGAACACAAGCCTCCCCGTAAGATTCCAGAAGAGACTTTACAGACAAGCAAATAAAATATTGCATCTTAATTTATCAATTTATTAGTTTTTCAAGCAACTTGGACAAAATAATTTCCAGTTCATCCCAACCCCAGCTCCAGAGACGTCCAATTAATTTCGCAAAACACAGGATAGTTATGTGAATTTGTTCACGCCGCGAGCGAGGCGGCGTGGCCTAACCCCGGGCGTGATTCCCGCCATATCCCAGGCCCATATTAGGCGTCAGTTAGAACCTATTTACTGTTTAGTGACAATTAAGCTACCGCGGTGGCTGGTGAGATCACGAACGCTATTAGCATGGCCACTTCGATTTATTGCTGGATTATTTTAATGGTACGATCGATTTTGTGATGTGAAGTCATTATTTGGGAAATTGTTTTGGATTTTTTTTTTTGGATCAAGTATGTTTGAGGTATCCGAGTTGGAAATGTTCTGCTTGTCAAAGCGTATCAAAATATTATGCTTTTATTTGTAGTATCTTAAACGATGTATTTAATCGCGGAATAACTATCACTGCTTCGGAATAATGAAGTAACGAAGGTGAGAAGAAGTAGATAAGCCAAAAAATTACAATTTCTCATTGAAATGAAACTAATTCTTACGGATTTTATTTAATTTTTACATTTTTAATTTCCCGACGCTTCGATCACTTTACAGTTTTTGTGGTCACGGGGTGGACTGAGGTATTAGTCATCCTCTAGTGAGTGTTACCTACTACCCTTAAGGGTAGTTAAATTGTGTGAAATAAAAATTCGCGTAAACTCAAGACACCAATTATCTTTTTAAGGTTATCTTTTTAGAGAACGTTGCCCTTTAGACCGTTCCGATAGCCATTAAAAATGTTCCAAAGGAATCTATACCAGGGAAAGTAATTATTTACTTTTCCTGATATGTTTGCATTTCTGTCACGTTAAAGTTATTGTGGTCAAACCATAACACAGCTTGCAAACTATTTCTCATAAATTCAAATTATGTTTTAATGAACATGAAAAACAAATATAATCACCTCGTATACGCACAATGAGCAATCAATTCGCAATATATATTTTGAAATCATAAAATACTGTCAATTAACATTAATAAAGTTTTATGGGGCATAATTCAATTGCTGTACTGTAAATGTTGTAAAAATGTCGGGTTGTGTCCACTGCGCTTTGTAGCTGTTACGTACTGGGTAACTGATCATATCTTTCATTTTATATTTATATTGAGAACCTCTTTGGTAGGGTTAAGGCATTGGGATATTTGAGCTGTGATTGTCGAATCTATGAGCACTGAAACACTTAACCTGGTTAGAGTTGATGTCAAGAAAAAAAAAAGAAACCAAGAAATCGAAATAAATGTAATTAAAACATAATATATTATAAAAAATCACACGATCGGATAATTCCTTTGTTAATTGAATTTAAACAAAAATGTGCGGAATTTTATCTGAAGCTTGATTCATTAGCTTATGTTATTAGAAAGTACTATAAAATCCTTTCAATTAATAATAACAGCATTTCTAACCCACCTAGCATAGCACCTCTACCAAACTCTACCATACTCTACCACAACTCTACTCCACTCCACCAACAACTCTATCAAACACCCCGAATTTCCCCGTCAATTAACAATTTAATGAAGAAAAATGATGAGAAAGCTCACATCGAAAATAAAGAACCCAAACGCCGAGTCATCAGAACAGCGCGCCGGCCGACATTAAGAACAGTAAAACCTTCGCCTCTCTTTTTGTAACGAGCCTCTGATACGAAAAAAAAAGATTAAGCAGTCGTTATTCTGCATTTGTAATGTCATTTCGTTTTCATTAATGTAACAGAGTTGTGATGGTTAAAAAAAATATGCGAGAGTTAATAGTTTTTGTGGGTGGTGAGAAAATGTTTGGGAGATAATGAAGGGCGGGAGCCGCGGAGTGATGCTAGGATTTTGCGAGTATACCACTCTACAATAACATTAGTAATTAAATGTAAATTTTAAGTTATTTAGTGTAAGTTATTTATGTCAGGATCTAGCAAAGTGACGAGCATAGTCTCTGCCTACCCCTATGGGATACAGTACGACGATTATGTATGTATTTATTAAGTTATTTATGAAAGTGTTACCTGTAATGAAATTGAATTTTTTGATTACAGTGTTTGGCATTTTTAACACCTGTAGGTTGATATTGGGTTGTGGTTATATACGGCCCTTATTAATAGACAGTTTTGAAACCTATTTAGTTCTCCTTTCTTCCTTTCAAACAACCTTTGTTTGGGCGAAGAGGACAAAACGTTCGATAGCTAAAATATGTTTTACAACTGTCTATGAATAAGGTGCATAGTCTTTATGCACAGTTTAAACTTTGTGGAATATCGCAAAAATCATGTGGTTTTTAGTCATAGAATTGTTAGTTTTATTCACTAACCAATTTATATCTAAGCAATAATGCCATAACTCTCTTCCGCAAATAAGTCGGACCAAAAAAACTTGACCATCAAAATCGTAAATTCATTAATTAAACAATGCAAATACAAACCCAAAATAAACGGATAACAAATAAACGAATATTTTTACAACTCAATAAATTCATATAATGAGAAATAAACGTGTCAAAAACATTTGAGGGTGTCAGTGATCATGGACCTTTTCGGACAATGCATGCGAATGTGTTGTTTGTTCGTTTAACCTAATAAACATATGTCATAAATTACATTGGAATGTTGTTCCATTGTGCAATTAAATCGCGGCGAGTGCTTAATTAAGTTAAAGTTGAAATAATCGGTTATGTTTGGTATGTATTTTGCTGTGATTTCCAGATCTGACATTTTCTGAGTTTAACGGATGTAAATTACTTCACGCCAGTGCGAAAGAAGGAAGGCAGAAGTAAAAGTCGTGCAACCGACTGGTACTTAGCAAGGTTTATTTCCGTCCCAAATGTGACTGCCTCGGTGGCGTAGTGGTACTACGGTATGATGGCAAAGCTGAGGTCTCGGGTTCGAATCCCGGGTCGGGCAAAGTGATATTGGATTTTTCTATTCATTATTAGCCCGGAGTCAGGAATTTGTGCCCGATATGGCCATAGGCTCGCGCCATATCACATCGTGGGACGGAATATACAAGGCGAAACGTGGGTGTTCTAGTAGCATCTCTGCCTACCCCTTCTGGGAAAAAGGCGTGTGGTTATGTATGTATGTATGTAAATGTGATGGAGTGTCTGTGAGAGTGTCTCTGTGTCTGTGACTCTGTGGTCACTACGGGGCACAAAAACCAATATGTTTTTTTATATCTAGAGGGATTTGAATAGCCTATCATCAGTTAAAGTTTAAGCTGCGAAAATTTTACATCAATATGTATAAAAATTATATTGCGCCTACTCTACATAAATGTCGAATTAGAACCATGTTCTGTAGGCCTGTATTGGTATCTATACCTCTGAAAACTTTTGTATTTTTTAATTCTACATTATAACGTGTAAACTATTCTCAGTAAAGACAATTCTAAGGTACTAATTACTTCCAAACCCAAGAAACATATCAGCACTAACCTAAGCCCTCTAATTCCCAGTCGGCTGAATCAACTTTTGTATGAAAAAATCAAACAACGTCCTAACTGTTATTCACAGGTCACTCAATTTAATGTCCAGCAGTGCACATTTTAGAGTTCATTTTCATTTGCCAATGGGAATGTGTTATTTGCGTTTTTTTCATCGGTTAGACCTTTTTATAAGGGGATAGTGGCTTGATGGCCGGCACTGTAATTTCGGTTTTACGGGGCGAGAGGGGTAATTATATCTCCCGACTGTGTCATTGCAGACGTATAGCCGGTTCTAATTCGTGGTATTGTTATTGAATGAAAAAGATTTTTTTTAATGTGATGAACCATCATTTTGAGACTGTTTTTTGGGACGTTGGAATGTGTTTTTAAATTGACGCATTGCAAATTAGTGTTTAGGCTTGGTTGAGTCAGATTGGAATTAACGATTCGCGCTGTCTTAATGTGATTTTAAGTAAATAATTGTATAATAGAATGATTAGCTATGAACTTTGTTTTTGAGTTATTCTTAAGAATTTATCTCGACAGTCTCCGTGGCGCAGTTGGTTAGACGCCGGCTGTGGAACGTGACACCGCTGGTTCAATCCCCGCACGGACACAAATATTTGTGTCATCCATAGGCATTTGTTTCGGGTCTGGGTGTTTGTGAGACCGAAAAGTCTCTCGTAGTTCCAGATACCTACTCCACAAGACTCGATCTTAGTGTGGGGTCAGGACTATGTATGTGACTGTTAGGTTTATTTGTTTATTATTTATCTATGGTGTATTATACGTCAGTGGGTTCAATCTGGCATCAAGTAACTAGGACGTGTATGTACAACAAAACAGTACACTGAATCAGCCCATACTTGGTCACAGCTGAGCACGTAGCACCTTTAAAATTGAGGGTGCAATTGAGAGGGTACATTCTTCGGGTTTCGTATAAATTCAATAGTTCGATTAAAATGATGTAGACCATAGCTCATATGCACCACACTGTCCTATTGCAGGTCGACGGACTTCACGTACCATCTATATACAGGATATATCAAAAATGCTACCGAAAACGGATCCAGTTGGTAGTTTTAGTGACTACAGACACGATGCTACTAAAAATTTTGCGTAGAAACGCGACGATTTTATTAAAAATCTAATTGAATTGTATCTAAAGTCACTAAAACTACCAACTGGCTTCGTTTTCGGTAGCAGTGTTGATATACCCTGTATGTATGTATAATAGAAAATATATTTAAAAACCCCATGGTTCCTTATCTCCCAAGCAGATTTCCTCACGATGTTCTCTTGTTAAAATCCGGCAGTGAGTCTGAGTTTTAACTAAATGCTTTTACTATTTGGATGTTGTAAAGCGAGCGATTAATGTTGATGCGTCAGCCGAGGCTCGAACCAACACCCGTTGCTTTGTGCTCTTTTTTTTCTACGCGCCTTTTAGTAAAGCTTGAATAATAGAGAATAACAGACCACCGATAAATATGACTGATGAGTATAAAAATTCTAATGTAAAGGTGATGGATTGGCTCGGGATGGAGGCATACTGAGTTTTGACAGGTAATGATAATTTTTTTACTATAAATGCTTTTTGAATATATGTAATAATTTAATTACATTTTTTTGGAGTCTGTATCTCAAGGTTTAAACCAAAGCGTCTCTCATAGTTTTTATACTCTCTCTCTCTTTCTTCAGCCACAGGAAGTCCACTGCTGAACATAGGCCTCCCCCGAGGGACTCTACATCAACCTGTTTTTATACGCATATAAAAAATAACGCATATTTTTATTAATATTGAACCAATTTATATTTAATGAGTTAGATAACTCCTGCTCATATTTGCGTTTGATATGTCTCTAACCTAACTCGTTTTAAGTATATTATGATGTTTCCTGCTGTATAGATTTTTTTATCACTCTAAAAACGTATTATATTGAGCTTACTTATTATTCTACATAACATGCTTTCGACGCGTTATAATTTACGGTTCGTATTATATCTTATATTTTAAACTACATACATACATAAACATCACGCCTTTATCCCAGAAGGGGTAGGCAGTGATGCAACCAAACCCACATTTCGGCTGTTATGTTCCGTCCCACGATGTGATAGGCCTTTCGTTTTTTTTTAATTTCATGTCTGATATTAGTGTAGTAAGTCAAAACTATTTCACCTTAAGGTTTTTAAGTCTAGGAAACAAACAAGACATAGTTAAATAGTAGGAAAATAATTTATAAAAAGTATTATTACTATCTCGATATTAAAATCTTATTTAAGACCTGACTACGATTACAGTGCACACTATTTTAAAATAAAAATGTCCAACATTTTCCTAAAACCCTTCAAACTTACACAACTGGTGGAATAAATCATAATTTCCAACGAAACAAAAATGCGTATTTCATAACTGTTATTATTCCGAAATGCGAGGCATGAACTCGGCTAGGCACGTTAATAGGCCCACAGGCCTCCGTAATTTGGTTTCATATCATTACGCGCCCAAAATATAAGAGATTTGTACGGATAATGATCGTACACAAAAAGCTCACGCTAATGACGGATAGGAGAAAAAAACCGGACATCTGTGCGTAGCGGTCGAGTACGTCGGAATTTTATGTTTTAGTCTGTTTTGTGGGATTGTTGGTAGTTCTTGAATGAATCTATGAGATTTGGTTTCGTGGTGTACGTTGAGACGCCAGTTGAATCAGAAGCGCTGATTCTCGGGACAAATGTTGTGGTCTTTAAAGAGTAATTTACACGGGATAGTTTCTCGCAGCGAGAATCGTATGTCAATATCGCATGACATAGATGGCGGCGATTATTGTGTTTTAACAAATGTTTACACGATGCAACTCTTTATATCCTTACGATTATCGTATCTTCGAGACGAGAAACTCTCCCCGTGTAAATGGAATTTTAGTATTTATTTAGAGAAAGGATGTTCTAAAACCGAGAAGTGGCTTTTTGGTTTCTGATGTCCTCGATACAAGACTGATACACAATGTGGTTAGGACTATGGGTTTTTAGTCCAAGAGGAAAAACTATTAAGCTCCCCTTTCGGTAGTCTGGGGAGGCCGAAAGGCTTGTCAGTGTCTCTGGCCTTCCAGCCCAGCACGCTGCGGATTGTGGCCGGGCTGAAAAGCACTGTGTGTGCAATTTGGTAATTTTATTCACGCAAATAAGAATGAAAATAATGCTAAGATATTCTCTGTCCATCAATCTGTACACGATGTTTTATATATTCCAAAATCATTTTAGAATCAGGATTTCAGCCATCGGTTGGGTTATCGCCAGTAGAAATATAAGAATGAACATCCCATAAAATATGATTTAAATAAAAGTGTCGAAAAGCATTGTTGAATTTTTTACTGGTCAAAACCGGTTCAAAATAAAACAAAATGCGGCTGTAATCTTTGGATCTAATCATCACCCACACTCGTTATCTGACTGATCGCCGGTTTGAATCCGCGACATAACACTCGGAAATCATTATGCATTCCTTTAGGGTCCCTGGCAATGTAGCGTATTTTTATGATACAAAAAATATAGTCTTGTTTGACCTGATGGTGAATGCATTACAATTTACCCACGGAGGTGAGATGGCTATCACCCGTTGATACAATTATGCCGGCCTGATACCACCAGGATACACGCAAGACGATAAAAAAAAATAAGCTTCTAGAAATTATTTTCAGGGTTACATTTCATTTTTCATTCGCGTTCGGTCAACTGTTCCCGGCACGTATTATTCCAAAAGGTCATAACCGACAATTGATGTTACACTAATTCGTACCTAAAACAAAATACAATAAATTCCAAAGTCCTCACACAACACGACTACAAAATGAGTCACGCTCAACGTTAATATTGTTTTTGAACGAAAAATGCCACAAAAACCCATCGGGCCGGTGGTTATGTGGGAACATTAATTCTATAGTAATAATCCCACTAATTTCTATGTAATGACATACTCGGGTATTGTAATTTTGGGGGCAATTTGTCGGCGGCCGATGTCGTCAGGTAGACGGTGAAGATGTGGGTTTTGTGGGAATTATTTGATGTAGAAACATAGAAGATTCTGGTAAGGAGTGATATTTTTATGGTACTTTGTGATTTTTCAGTTGTGTGATCTGGTCTAGACTTTGGTCCTACAATCGAAGATACCGAAGAATTTGTGACGACGTTAGTAAACTAGATGGGGTAAGATATTTATTGTGTCCTAAGTGCGCAAACAAAAATAATAATCATTATTATTGTTCATGCAAATATTTATCCATAAACAATATCATATTTTTCGAAAGCAATATTTTATCAAACCAGTGTATACTTCACCCATACGATGTGATCTCAAATTAGTCGCCTTAACTTGAAACCTATCTTCTTCTGTAGGTGCCTCTCCATTACTGAAGGTTGGCAGTCAGTTCCTTAAACCTCTCCTTGTCCATGGCTAGGAACAACTCTTCGACTGTTTTTATTCCAGTCCACTCACGAATGTTGCGTAGCCAGGACATCCTTCTCCTTCCTACACTTCCCTTCCCGGCTATTGTCCCCATCATGATGGTTCTCAGCAGATCATATCATGTACCTAAGTACGAGACTATTCGTTGCTTGACGGTTGAAATCTATACACTGGCATAATTCGTCCGATTTCATTCTTCCAACTAAGCTACACTATTCTGACATTATAATAATTATAACCTAGAAATACGAATGCCCTAGCAAAATGAATCGCTACGGTACCAAAAGTTGATCGAGTTAGAAGCTAACATTTTGCAAAGGCGAGTAATTCTGACAAACGAGATAAGCTTCTGCCTACGCCGGTAACGGTACTTGAAAGAACGGACTAATAGTGGTAAGTCCGCGATACCAACTCATTGGGATGCTATTTTCAGATTCTCGTGCGTTTATATTAAATAAATCTTGGATATCCAGCCGATGCTAGATAGTCTTGTGTCATGATATAATTAATCTTATATTATATGATGATGAATAATTTGAAATGAAACGAATTCTTACAAGATTTTATCGCGAATTTGATTTAATTTTTACCACGAAAGCTTTAAAGTCATCGAAACGTCGGGAAGTTAGAAATGTGAAAATTAAATCAAAGTCCCGATAAAATCCGTAAGAATTCGTTTTATTTCAATGTGTAATATTCGCGTAAATCTAAGATACTATGATGAATAATTTCTTTGAGAAAGTAAAATGAAAAGAGAAGGAATTATTTCAATTTTTTTTTGCGATTTGATAAGAAAACGGAGAAAAAGCTGGTTAGTAGTGAAAAGGTCGTAGTGTCTTGGTATACAATCTTGGGTTGTATACCAAGAAAATATAGATTTAATGTCTGATTAAACGAACATTCTTATTGCTTTCTTCAACAGATATCCAATACGTGATTCGCACTATGTGTTGCAAACTAAATATCACAAGAATAATGCATCAACTGATATGAATTATCATAAAATATTTCCCATGCCTCAATACCTATGTAATTGAATCAATTAATTAACGATCGTTTTAAAATGATAAATAAATTAGGATTATTGGTTCGTTTGTAAGGGTTTGTTAAGTGCAACTAATCGTTATCAAATTTGCGTCGCTCCAATCTATTTCACAGCCCAACACGTTATTGTTTTTGACGTAACAACGTTTCACTTGCCTATTAAAATTACCTTGTCTATTTTATAGCATTTCTGCTTAACTAAAAGTGGCACATTAAATATTTTGGTACCAATAGGTAGCTAAAGTCTTAATATTTGTAATGTCACTATAGATTTTGCTCATAACTGAGAGTTACGCAAATGACAGATATTAAAGTTTTGAACTAAATTTATTTTATAAGATTTTTTTAAAGATATGTTTGACTGAATAAAACACCCACCCAGTATTGTTTGCATTTTATTTGAATATAAGGATTTTTATTCCGAATAAATATCGTACTGGTTATATTTTTATTCCAAGCACTTGAAAGTGTTTTAAGCGCATCCACGGTGTAAGAGTAATTTTATACACGGCGCATAAAAAAGTAATAGATTATGTAAACTGTTTCTAACAGTCCATAATACAGTTTCATCAGTCAATTCGTACGGAATAGTTTAGTCGACAAAATCCAGCCTTCGGAAGCCAAGATACGTTGACACTTGATACTCTATAATTTAGTTATTATTTACTTTAATACAGCCATCGCGTGCCGCAGAAGCTCGCGACGTAATGGCGTCATTCCCGTCTATCTCCGGTTTGTCCGGTCATTCGTGGACGAGATTCGGCCGGACTTGAGAATTGTTACGTCTTTTCGATTAGTATGATGTGGGCTTTAGCGTGGTTTGAGGTGTCGTGTTTGAATGTAGTTAGTCGGTTGTTTGGATAAATTAAAAAGGTCTTGGAACTGACTTTGAAGGATACGGTTTTTTTTATACTTACAGCACTTTAAAACATAAAAATAAATGTGTATGTTAGTCGGTCATAAAATATTAATGAGGATTTTTTAACTACTTCAAAGAAATCAATGTAAATGTGATAGTCAGCGTTGGATCTATTATGTGTCAGTATGTTTACTGATGTAAGAAAAAGAGTTGATGGACAAGGTTTTAAGGAGTTACCGTCGCCTTTTCGATTTTTCTGGAATATCACCTCAACCACGATATTCACTCATAAACAAAAGACGTATACCTCGTTTCTCATCTTAGTACTACCAACTATAAAAAGATCGCACCAGAAATCAAATGAATGAATAGAGACATTAAAAGAAGCAATATTTCATCCAGTGTCCCAAATCTGGCTCAATTTCTCTAAAAATGGGGGCCTATTACAACACTTCCCTCGGGCAGATGACCAACTTACGCGCTAATAAATCGAACTCGTGTGTCGAATAAAACAAATTGTTAACAAATCTGTCTGAAAATAATAAATTGTTATTACGATGTGTGCCGACGCAAATGGCGGACCCCGCGGCCATTTTGATGTGAGCATACGCTTTTTTTTTAATTGAATTAATTAATTTTATAGACGTTGCGCAATGGAATTTATGTTTACAAGCCTTTCATTCTATTTGCTCTTGGGATAGGAGAATTTTGAGTGAAATGGAACGTGTGCTTGAAACTTTGTAATGTATGCCAGTGACTGTTGTTCTTTTTTATAAAAACAAAAATTAATAAATACGTTAAGTTTGCTGTATCAGCTCAGATACGTCCCACTGCAGGGCACGAGCCTCGTCTACAATCGAGAGTACGATGGAGAGGGGTTAGGTCATATAGTGCGTGGTGGTCTATTGGGAAGCATGTTCACGGTTGTCGCGGGTTCAAATCCCAGGGCATATTGATAGTCAATCACCACGCCCTATAACGGTGAAGGAAAACATCGTGACGAAACCTGCATACCATAGTGATTTGCAAGAATTTATATGGTATGAAAAGTCGGCCAAGCCGCATTGGGCCAGCGTGGTGGACTATATGGCCTAACCCACTCCATAGTACATTAAGTTTATTTCTTTTTATTTTAATGTTACAAAGATTTTCTGAATTTATTATGTCAGTACGATACTCTCGGCAACCCTGTGTAAAAAAGGTCAGAAAAAGAATCCAAAAAGTTTCCAGATGCAAGTTCTTTGAAAATATCATTCAGGATATTTTTGATTCTTATATTTAACATATCATATATACTGCGAATGATGTTGAAAATGTCGCTCGTTGGCCAGACTTTTTTATATTGATTTCCTTAAAGGTATACAACCTGGTGGACTATAAATGACTCTGTCACAAGAGAAACACTTACTCAGCACCGAAATTAATATTTAAATCTGAATACATACAGTGAAATATAAAAATAATCTACGGAATCCAAACAAAAAACCGAGCTACTAAATGCCTTTAATACAGTAAATATTGAAGTCGGTTTAACAACCATGCTAATAACAATTAAGTCACAAATTTACGATTGTCGAAGCATTTAGTACATGTGGTACTGTGTAATTGTTTCTTGTTTAACTTTTAATGGCCGCCGTCTGATAAAGTCTGATATGAATAATTAAAATTGACTTGCCGGCACACATCAAAGGTTATGGATACAGTTTATTATAATCATTGATGTTACGGATGTCTCGGCGTTTTCGTGAATCGGAATTGGGATTCGGTATCGGAATCGGTACTTGTTTTCGTAATTGGAAATTTTGAGTTTTTGTATTTGGAATGAATTAAGTAATTAAGCCTACGTTTGTGGTTGTTGAATATTTACTAAATACGTTTTTTTTTTGTTTCAGGTATGTAATTTTTTGGTGTAAATAGCTGTTGATGTTTTTATAAGAAAAATTTGGTAAGTGACCTTTTTACATAAAAACTGATTACTAATTATGGTTTATTGCGATACGTTGTTATTTAGGTATTTAAGTTTTTTTTTATTAAATATATTTTAAACAACTGTAGCTTAGACAGTATTTGTAACTACACAAATTGAAACCAAGATTATAACATTGAAACGTAGATACGTCATTAAAATAATAATCAGTTTCTTTTAGTGTTTTTTACGATCGGAATGTTTTATAATGGTTTGGACATTTGGACATATTGCGTGTCGTAAATAACTTGAGGCAGAAGCTATACGACGTCAGAAACTACGTCTA
The DNA here is from genome assembly GCA_033459515.1 of Theretra japonica. Classification (NCBI taxonomy): domain Eukaryota; kingdom Metazoa; phylum Arthropoda; class Insecta; order Lepidoptera; family Sphingidae; genus Theretra; species Theretra japonica. The sequence goes on along the minus strand of CM065938.1, from coordinate 2,237,506 downwards.
TTAAACTATATAATATGTAGTTGGATTTTGGGACCTGGGTTTTTCTGTTTCAATTCGCTTCTTTCGTTTCCTGCTTTATACGTGGATGATGAGATGACTATAACGACTATATCTTGATAGTCAGTACTGTTTTTGTTTGTTAGGGACCCAGCCCGGCCATAATCCGCAGCGTGCCGGGCTGGAAGAAAGTCACAGACATATACCTTGCGGTCTCACCCGGGGCACCGAAAGGGGAGCAAAATAATGGTTTCTCGTATTGTAGTCAAATATTATGTAATTTCCGCGACTTGTAACAAGCCCAGCGTAGGGTCTACGGCCTAAGCTATCTCAATCGAATCCTTCATTGATGAGTCCCGTGATCAACGGACCATCATGGGCACAACAGTTATGTAAAGATTTAATAGGATTATTATACCATTACAGGAGAGGCGCTTACTCGACGCATTACAAATAGAAATTATCAATTTTGGTACGGTGCTTATAAAAATATTTTTACAACGTTCTTCATGGGAACACCTCGGTTCGACGCCAATCAGTCGCATAACGGGCCGCGGGTATAATTGATTCCTCTAAAATCAAACTATTTTTGTTTGTTAAGGTGATGGAAGCTGGCGAGGTATTGTTTTCGATTTGTTTTAGTTGTATGGCGGGTATGAGAATTAAGGATATCTATTTTATCTAAATGTACGTACTTGTATATAAAATGTTGCACTCAATGAATTTCGTCATAAGGGATGTATTTATGAGATAAAAAACATGTACTACTAACTCAATTTTTGTGTCGTAAATATTCTTAATTCTTAGGTATATTCAGCTTTGGGTTAAGCTATTATAGAAAGAGTAAATATAATTATTATATCGTTTCAGAAGAAATTGTTTGTATGTAGAAGTAACTATTAAAAAATCAAATTCAAAAAATAAACTTTAAACTATGTTCAAATCGACAGCCATTCGAACATAGGTATACAATTACTAAACTTGAATCTACAAAAAGATCTAACTGAATAAAAATATAAAAGCTTTTGACTATTTTAAATCCGAAACATCCTCGGCCTTAATAAAAGCGGTCAGTTCAAATCTAGTGAGAGTCATTATCAATTCGTTACCCCGTCTATACTATGGGTGTTTTGTACCATTCGTATATCGATACATCGTTCACTATACTTTAATTGGTACAAAATTGACCATAATCGAGCATATTCGGTGAGTGTTAACGAAGCGCTGTGTCCGCCGAAATTAAAAGGAAAATCAGTGGGAAATTATTTTTTTCTTATTTTTTGTAATTTTTGTAAAACCGCTCGTGTGAATTTTTTGACAGTGGCGTTCGCGAACCGGATTTCTACTCCTTAATTTGCTTGTTTTCTTTCGTTTTGTTTTTATTTTTGCATAGTTTAAATAATATTGGTTTGATCAAAGGAAATTAGTATGAGTTATTAGTGGGGATTGTGTGCTGTTATTTAAATTATACAATCAGATATATCATAAATATTTATTTACTAGAGTTAAGATGTTTTGAAGTTTATTTTTATCTTAGAGACACAGTCTAGTCTTGATTAATAGACAGACTCGAATAGAGTAGTACCAATGTCATATACAACGCCAAAATGAAATAAAAACGATGTTGCGGTCCTTCACCCTACAAATAATTTATCGCAGACCTATTCTGAATCCCTTACCTATTGCTTTCGTTCCCCTTTTTCTATCCCCAAAAGTGGATATAGCGGGTTCGTTTACAAGCGTTCAACACAATTGTAGATATTACAAAAATACCTCGTACTAAGCTAGAAGCTCCAAATATATTTAAATATATCTCCATAACTTAATTGTCACTTGGAGCGTAGTATAAAATATTTTGATTAATGTCGCCCACCCACAGTTGATTAAAACGTATAACACGAATTCCTATTCGTAAAATTAAAGGCAAACCCACACATGTTGGCGTCGCTATCGTCTGCCGGGTTCCGTACGTCTTTATTGCATTATGGCGCCATAAACGTGGTTTTTGTTGATGTAGAACAGTAAAAGGGTTTCTGAATTCTCAAAATTCGACTTCGGTTTTTGTATGATTAAATGTTTTGATGAATTTTTTTTTTAAGTTTATCTGATGTTTGGATTTGGTTATTGTATGAAAAATTGTGTATTTTTATTTAGTGACATGTACAAATGAATACCACGTGTGTCGTCGAAAATATATGGACATAAAGAGAAGGAAAAATTGTGTTTTAATTGGTTTAGTTAATTTAGTTGGGATGTGCCATATTACAGTGTATCTCAAGATATTTTTAAGTTATTACTATTAAAAGTAGTAAGAAGGCGAATGAAAGTAGGATAGAGAGGCCTTCGCCCTGTAGTGGGAGAGTAGAGGCTTATGTATGTGTGTATGTACAATTAAAAGGACAACACCAAATGGCCATTCCAAATGCTGGAAATATTATAATATGATAAAATCCAAATATCTTACTGGCGCTAAATAGCATATCCTATACTTACCCCGTTTTAAATTAAATACTTAACATTAAGACACGGAAATACCAAAATACACCGAAACACATTTCTGTATCGGTTACAAAACAAACAGATTTAGAGATAGTAAATGTACATTGAAAGACATCGCCACCGTTCCACGCAAATGGCAGTACGCTCAGCTATTCCGCCTTTGAATATGACCTATATTAAGCTTGATACTTTAGCAGTTTGAGTAATTGCTTTAGTGGGCGTTGGGTGGACTAAACTACTTTATTTTTAGGTAATTTCTACGTTGTTAAGTATGTTAACCTGACTAGGCCAGCGTTTGTACTATGTATGGTATAGCACCTCTCAATTATAGAGCTGTGTCGTGTAGTAAGACTTTGTGATTTATTTTTGCTGTTATCATTTGTATTAAGGGTGAAAGTAAACTTGTGAACATTTAAATTTTCTATAAGTATTTGGAAGGCTTGTATTATATCAAGCTAGCGTCGGCCAGCCTAGCCGGTTGTAAAAGTAGAAAAGAATTCATTTAACAACTTTGTCACAAAATTAAGTACTCGTATGTGGCTTTACCGTTGAATATAATTTAATTTTTTTTTTGCAATACCTGTTGTCGCTATACCTTGTAGGTATATATATATAGTTTTAATTAATGTAGTAGTCTGTATCCCACTCCGGATATGTATAATAATATGATAAAGACTAATTAAGGGAGCAATAGTTTCTAGACGGCATTTCTCTCTCTCTCTCTTCACCCACAGGGACTCCACTAGACGGCCTTTGAATACCCAATTTTAGAAATATGTAATTGTACACTGTACTATCAAACATACATACATACATACATAACCACACGCCTTTTTCCCAGAAGGGGTAGGCAGAGGTGCTACTAGAACACCCACGTTTCGCCTTGTATATTCCGTCCCACGATGTGATAGGGGGCGAGCCTATCGCCATATCGGGCACAAATTCCTGACTCCGGGCTAATAATGAATAGAAAAATCCAATATCACTTTGGCCGACCCGGGATTCGAACCCGAGCCCTCAGCTTTGCAATCATACCGTAGTACCACTACGCCACCGAGGCAGTCTATCTATCAAAGTCCACTATCAAACATCCTACTACTATTTAGGTGTCAATATAAATTCAGTAGTATTGTACAACGACAATGCAAGTATTTAAATGTACAGCTGATCGCTTATCTGTTTATATCTCAATCTGCGTCGATGTTGTATGTAGGTGTTACTTGGAAACTTATGGGGAAAGCTCATGTTCTGTTCTGAATGGATTTGATTAATGGAGAATATATTACATACTATTATTAGATAATAAATAAATGCACCATGTGACTGTAACATACATAGTCCTGACCCACAGTAAGATCGATTTATTTTATTTCATAATCAACACTTACATATGTGAGTTACGTGATCAACAGTTCTCTGCGTAAAAAATCCGTAGACGGCAAAAGTATTATAACATCTTGAGGAAACCTACATACAGATATATTCCATTTACCCTACCAATGGATCTAGAGGTGTCACCGATCGTCGAGGTTTGACCGGACTCGAGATTTCAACCGCAATTATATTTACAAGAATTTGTATAGTGTGTGAAGAAGGTTGGCGGGGTAAAAATTACCTATGTCCTCTCAATCTAAGTTTCATTGCGGTATCAAAGGGCATCATATACATGACGTTACTTGGAGCAATCTGTATCAGTCCATATACGTCCCTGCAGGTCACAGGTCTCCTCTACAATCTAGAATACGATTGAAAGGGTTTAGGCCATATAGTTCACTACGCTGGCCTAGTGCATTGGTTTACTTGCATGATTGAAACGTAATAAAACAAAAATTAATAACATCATTTAACTCTTGCACTATTAAAAAGATATTCCCATTACTTACAAAATATTACTAAACGGTATACAGTAGACACACCATTCGACATGTGAACAAAACTATTAGAAAACAATAAAACAGCAGATTCAAAATAAATCAGACACATTAAAGCTGATTATTCGGAGATAAAGGCGTTTATGCACTTGAATATTTGGGTCATAAAAATTTACTATCAGTTTATGGCTTTATGAATTTTGAATGTGTGGCCAGGGTAGGGAGGGAGGGGAGATCGGGGAACAAAGCTTAAGAAATGGTTTTACTGTTGTTTTGACGTTTACTGCGTAAGTTGAAATACACGTGGACAATTTAAGTGTAATATTTTAAGTATATTAATAGGGTATATGGAAAGAAGAAACTTTTGTTTGGTTTTTATTTACAAAATAATGTGTGTGAACTTAAATTGGTTTTAACAATTGCCCCGAGGGTATAAAGGACAAGGCGATTGTCATTTGCCTCTGATTAATGTACTTAAGACCAAATTTTCAAAGCAATCTTAGTCAAGGTCAATCTTAATCAAACTCGAAAACCAATAGCTAGATAAGCCACTAAATCAATGAAAAGAACAAAAACAAATTCAGCTACTAAATGCAATAACACGTACAGAACATTCCGGATATATCCATACTATTTCTCTAAAACCACAATCCAATCCGTTCACGAGTCGGCGTATTTGAACGCACGACTAGTAAAAAAACCCAGTGGATATAAACGAAGTTCTTTAAGTGTTAACGGTAAAGATCACGAATAATTAATCTTGTACAATGGTCCACTTAGCGGCCGCGTCTATCAAGAGGCCAGCTTATTGGTCTGTCAGTAGATTATGACAAGGGATTTGGATTAATGGGCGACGGGGAACCTTTAGCTCCCAGAGAGTAGCTAGATCTATGTGAAAGTTGAAGGAATAGGCCCCGCGATAATGATATGTAGAGGGCTAGTGAATGTTTAAACAGGGACTGGCATCGACTTTTCCTGGATTTTATGGTGAATTTTAGTCTTTGATCTGGTCTATTGGCTGATTTATAGAATTGTGAAGTTTTATCAAAAACGGTTTAGTAGTTTTTGAGTCAAACAGTAAAAAATAAATGTCTGATATTATGGTAGGAGTGTCATGTGAGTGTTTTTTTTAAATTATTTTTTTCTTTAACAAAAAAAAATGTTTCGCGTTTGTGGTCGCTATGGCGGTTCACGTATTGGTTGTATGTACGAAGGGAATAGTGATATTTTATATTCGATTATCATATAGGCTAGTAAGTCCTAGGTCAGTTTTTTAATCGATTTTAAGCAGAATGGATAAAAGATTCGGATCAAAGCAACACTTATATAGAACGATGTCTAGATTAATTTATAAAATAGTCGCTAATAATATTGTATTTTATTTTTATTAATATCAAATTGTGTAGCAAAAAATGTCGGCAAAATTTAGTGCAAATTTCCGATTGTAAAATCAATTAACTAATGTTATTATGTCATAAAATGTATAATAACATAAAAGAGTTGTAAATAAACAGCATATATAATGAAGAATTAAAGGAATATTAAATATAGATGGCGGTTGATTGAGCTTTTTATGTGTAAATGTGTTTTTATGATCGTCTCTTTGATGATTAATCAGTCTACACGTGTGCCTACTTCCCTGTATGTTGGAGGAGGCTTTTGAATTGTACTCAAAAATCCCTTATAGTTATGGTTTTAAGCCCTAGGTTAAGTAATACTTTTGTATTTTTCTACTCCAAAAATCTCATATGAGTTGCTCAGATCGCAAAATCAAATAATTAGACGCCATTTTTTGATTGCAAAGCTGAGGTCTCGGGTTCGGATCCCAGGTCGGGCAAAGTGATATTGGATTTTTCTATTCATTATCAGCCCGGAGTCAAGAATTTGTGCCCGATATGGCGATAGGCTCGCGCCCTATCACATCGTGGGACGGAATATACAAGGCGAAACGTGGGTGTTCTGTTAGCACCTCTGCCTACCCCTTCTGGGAAAAAGGCGTGTGTTTATGTATGTATGTATGTAGACGCCATTTTTTAAAACAAGAAAATAAGTCTAATTAATTTTTTTTCGGATTTGTGGCATTCCAATTTTAAAATTCGAAAAGATATGCGAATGCTGCCAGTTCTATTTTATTTTCAAAATGAGTATTTAATCTCATTTCTTTACGAACACACGATATACTTCAACTCACAAAATGGATTCTCCTAGCAACAGTCTACCCATTCCCCTACAACTTCTACTATTAGATTGTAAAGCCATGTCGTCACACAATAAAAACGCTGCGAGTTCAACTAGTAAGCATTGTCCTAATCTTTATTCCAGCAAGGGTTTATACGTTAAATAAGCCAATTTGAATGTACGCCGCGCGCGTCTCACACACTCATTAGTACTCCAAGCACGCGCCGTCTTAAAATATGATGTAAACATTATTTCTGTACCTAGGAGCCATTGTTAAGGTATTTTGTGAGGTAATTTGATTGTTTAAGTGTCGAAGTTCTGTGTTTTTACAGACCTTATGTTATTCACTTAAAACATATGTGGTTTCATTGTGTTTGACTAATTTAGTTTGTGTTTGAGTAGAAGCAAATTGAAATCCCATATAGATTTTAATACATTTCTTTTTAAAATGTTCTGTGTGGTTAAAATATTAATACAATTTTATATCAAATAAGTGGGGGAAATTATAAAAACAATCGTCAAGTAAGTCAGGAAAAAATACTTTTGAGAGATATTTCGGCATGCAGTACAGAAACTGATAGAATTATTAAAAAATGTGTAATGGGACTGTTGTCTTAAAAATACTACCTATATATTGTATTGTATCAGCCCATATACGGCCCACTGCAGGGCACGGGCCTCCTCTACAATCGAGAGAACGATGGAGAGTGGTTAGGCCATATACGCCACCACGCTGGCCAATAATAATAAAAAATATAATATATATATATCTCTCTCTAAATGAACACATCCATTTCATCTCGTTCGTGCTCATTCTTTGAGGCCAAAGAAGTTATAATGATTTCTGTTGATGATGTAATAATCTTCTCGGACAGGTATGTGGGGGCAAAAACTGCCGTTGCCGGTGCCGCCCCGGGCACTGAACCTTGTACACGCCACCCTACACATTGTTATTGACAAGTGTAGGTTTTACAAATAAATAATAAATACACATATAGGTACGCATATATAGCCTAATCCCATGCTAAGATTTCTTGTTATGTAGGAATGAGAAATCAAAGATTTTTGAGTCTATTGCGGGCCGCACAAACATTTATCTCGGTGAATCCAATAAATGCAGCCTTTTTTTTTTTGGAAATTAAGTATATAAGTCACTATGATAGTCTGGAGAAGAAGCCTCAGTTCAGTGGACTTCCTGTGAAGAGAGAGAAAGATGGATATTTAAGTACTTCTCGGATATCTATCAAAAATAAAACTATACAAAACATACAAGTTTCCTCTGTCCATTGAAAATGTCCTGGGATATTTATCTGTACTATCAAACATTGTTATTCCAACCACGGCTGGGCTAGCAACCGACTGCTTCAACAGTACATACACAGTTCGCAAAAGTAAAAGTATCTCGCCAGTCTCATCAGGAACGCGGCTACGTGGAAATGCCTAAGCAAGTAGATCAACTTAAAATATTGATTTTCTGGAATTTACTAGTGTAGTGACGTAGGTAAGTTATGAAGTTGGTTTGGTTTACTTGTGTGGCTAAAAAAATACACAACAGTGACATACATAGTCCTGACCCCACTAAGATCGAGTCTTGTGTCGTGGGTATACGGAACTACGAGAGACTTTTCGGTTCCACAAACGTACCCGAGATAAATACCTATAGATCACATAAATATTAGCCTCGGTGTGGGGATTGAACCCACGGCCCAACGTTTCACAACCGGCGTCTAACTAACTGCGCCACGGAGGCTGATTTGTGGTATTTTTTTTTTCGCTGAGTTGCAGTTATGCAGTGCTTTACAGCGAACTTGTAAATAAAAGTTGTTTCAACCGATTGATATCAAAGCTAAATCAGAAACGACAGCCACAATCGTCATCTGCCAAAAACACACAGCACATTATATTTTATGGCACCATAAAATCGCTGAGCCGGGTGGTTCATAACTTCGACCGATGCCAACTTTACTTAACAAATTAAAGTTGCTGCCAAAAATAATTTATCAGTTCACAAACGCGCCCGATTATTCACGCTTATGACAAATGGCGGCCATCGATGTATATTTCACGGATTTGAGAATCGCCATAAGTTAGTATGGATACTGTTTAATTTATATTTTTTGTGACCTTTTTCCAGATCGTCGGATTTTCGGTCGTTATTTAGTATCGTGAATTTGAAAATAAAAATTCAGAGTTATACATTTGGGCTTTTGGTGTCAAAGCGCAATGGTTGGGTCATGTCGAAAATATTCCAAGTAGTTCGGGCAACGATTAATTTCTTGATTGTTATGGCACATAAAAGCAATTAGGTTGGAATAATTATTAATGCAGTTCTGCCCATTTGATACTAAGGTTGTAATGTTTTTACGCTTTATTCACAATCCGAAGAGGCGTGGCCACTTAGTAGAAACATAATATAAACCACCTGTTCTAAACGAATAATCACTAAATATCGTAACATTTCACAAAAATATTTATATTAATTAATATCCATCGAATGTCCAAAACTGGTTCCGTTACTTCTAATTAAATTCAAAACTCATATATCGACATTGTCCGGCCAGATTTTATTGATAAAAAAATACATCTGATAAATCATTTATTTACATAATTACCGACACGTAGTTCTTTAATTGCGCCGCCATGCTAAAACACGGCAGTTTAAAATTTAACTTCAATTAATTAAACGTGGTTGTCACCTCTACAGTCGAAATGATTGAATACGACTGTGGAATTAACGTGATTTTTGCGTGGTAGTTGTACATTGCGGGTTTTGTATTACGATGCGTGGTGGGTGTGAAACTAGGCCGTCGATGTACGGTGTAGTTTAAAATGTTATTGGTGTAGCGAGGGCCCGATGAGACCACTAATTATGTATCTATGTAGCGCGCGGGGTGCGGGGGGTGTGGAATTCCACTCGTGCGTTGAACTTCTCTTTGTAGAGCGAGTAATTTGTGGAGATGACTCTATGGTATATTATTTTTTGTTATTACTACTCCATATAAGGGCGTTGTATGAAAGTGTAAAGTGTCTTTATAATTAATTAAGTATGAAAATATTTTCAGATATTATTCTATCATTTTAAATAATCCGATTTTTCCATTCAGCCTGCTTTATCATTTTATGATCAGCAGCGTCTTTTGTATTAACAATTTTGGGACAATTTCCTATTAAGTTTCTCGAATCAAAAAGTCATACAAATTTAATCAGCTTGAATATCACGTAATAACCTAACCTGCCCATCAAATGCAATAACTGCGTTAAAGATTATGTTCATATAAATGATCTCAAGTGCGTGGTGGCCTGTTGGTAACGGACCAGACGTGGCTGCCTACATGTTCACGGTGGTCGCGGGTTCAAATCCCAGGGCACACCTCTGACTTTTCGGAGTCATGTGTGTATTGATAGTCAATCACCACGCACTATAACGGTGAAGGACAACATCGTGAGGAAACCTGCATACCATAGCGATTTGTATAAATTTCTATGGTATGTAAAAGTCTGCCAACCCGCACTGGGCCAGCGTGGTGGACTATATGGCCTAACCACTCTCAATCGTACTCTCGATTGTAGAGGAGGCTCGTGTCCTGCAGTGGGTCGTGTATGGGCTGATACAGTACAGTACAGTACAGTACAGTAAATGATCTCACTGTTTAATCACAAAAAAATCCATTACTAAAAACAGCCTGCCATAAGAATCAATTCTATAAAAACAATATTCTTAACTCTATGGCCGACGGCGGATGATACACAGTATCACGGGGCCGGCGCAAATGTGTTATCTTCCAGCCTATTCTATTTTAGAGACAATCGTGGACCGTTTTGAATGTAAATTCTTTTAGGGTTCAGTAATCTAAACTACTATCTTGTTTGTATTGATTTCCGTAATGTTGTGGCGGGGTCTGGATGGAATGCGTTCTTGGGGCGCTGGGTTGGTGTTGATATGTTTTGATTGTGGTTATACATACATACATACATAAACACACGCCTTTTTCCCAGAAGGGGTAGGCAGAGGTGATACTAGAACACCCACGTTTCGCCTTGTATATTCCGTCCCACGATATGATAGGGGGCGAGCGTATCGCCATATCGGGCACAAATTCCTGACTCCGGGCTGATAATGAATAGAAAAATCCAATTTCACTTTGCCCGACCCGGGATTCGAAGCCGAGACCTCAGCTTTGCAATCATACCGTAGTACCACTACGCCACCGAGGCAGTCGTTATAATTTTGTGTGTTGTGTGTTGTTTCTGTCGATTGTGGTTATAATTTTTTTAATTATTTAAATTTAGATTAAAGCTTAGTTATAAAAACGACTTAAGCTGTTATAGAAGTGTACATAAGAAATTAACACAAATAAATATTCTTTCAAATTAAATTAATTCATTACATGGCATAAAAGTTATTTTACTTGTAGACATGTTTTTGATAAATATAATGAAAAAGTAATTTACTATGGACTAAAGTATTAATTAATATTTTTACCATTAAAAAAATGTGCAGACCATTATCATAGAATTATAAATACGAACAATTAAAATCCAAAAACGTTTCGTGGATTTTTATGCGATCATGCCTATTCATCAGAGGTTGATAGGTCTCATAATATTAACATTAATACAAGCCTATCTTCTTACTATTTTTGCATATCACAATTTTTTGCCTCCCATTTGAATGACAGTTTTAAAAATCTTCATCTTTAAATGTAGGATGTTCTTCGCAATTATTTATACGATTAGCGTTAATTATAGGAATCATTTTATTGCAAAAAAATGAAGGCTTAATGGAAGAGGCTTGTTGGTTTTTAATACGATCGACGTGTGTGGGAGTTTGCCCGTGTTTTGGTTAGCTGAACTTCTTTGCACAAATTAATTCGTATATATTTGTTATAGCTACTCGTATAACTAAAGATATGTACGTTAAGAATAATATATACTAATATTCCTAAAGGATAAAAATAAATTGTTTATAAAATACCCATGAAATAGCGGTAGAAAAATTAAAACATTCAATGCACGTAGGTCCAAACCCCAATGTCAAAATGAGTTATCAGAAACTACAAGGAACTTTTCGATCTTACAAACATCTATATACGAACCAAATACTTGTGGATTTCAAAAACATTTGTGTCGGGATCGAACCCACTACCTCTTGATCCCTAGTAGGTAAGCAACACTGAAGCTGTCAAACCTCCATTACTATGCCAAATTGTATTTACCCAATTACAGAGTGATTAACAGCTTCTCAACCAAATTGATCGGCAAAAAGCACGCGGATCTTCATAAAAACTACTCATTCATGAATGCGAGGAATCTATCGTATTCTATCAAATGCCTGAGAATTCGGTGCTTCATTGTCCTTCCACAATTGATTGGTATGCACGAGACTCGGTATGTAAATTTAACTGGGGAGGTAAAGCGTCGCATGCAAAATGGTGCCCCTTAGTCAAGTACATTTGATTGTATGCAAAATATTAGGCGCTGGTTAATGGTAAGGACATTATTAATTCTGTATCTGGGTTTGTTGACTTTGAGTCTAATGACTTTGGATGGGTCGGGGGCAGTGGTTTGGTAATTCAATTATAACATGAGTGACAAAATAGGTTGGATTGTGTAGGATATTCCCACGGTAAGATCGTTATTTGAAAGTATCAAAAATATGAGAAAGTTTTCGAGGATACGTGTGGCTGATCCCCGGAACAAAATCCAGAATAAATGTTTGTATTTTCCCTAGTTTAAGTTCCCATGTTCCCGTTAATTTGAAGTGCAGGACAGTAACAATATTTTTGTATCTTGCAATTTGATGTTTTAGCCTAGTTTAAAAACGCGTTTGATGATAATATTTTTTGCTCTTCGTGGATTTAAATTGTTTAATTAGAGTTAGCTATACAAAATATATTCGTGGTGCCTTTGCGTTATTACTACCACTCACGAACCGTACAGCTTATTACCATTACATGCTTTGAAAGAAAATGAAACGCAGAACTTGGTGTCCCAACTATTACTCACTGTCAATCAAAGTTATGATATGAAGCGGGTTCTACGGCAGAAAACGAGCTCCCATACAAGCTGACAACCAATATTTCTCCCGCCAAATCAGATGTTTTCCAAAAATACCACCATAAAAATTCCCATAAGAGAGCGTAAAATAATAACAATTTATCCCTCTAACGCGATCAGATCTCGAGGCAAATATATTTCTTTGCCATTTTTGTACCGTAAGCTTGTAACTTAAATACGGCACCTCATAATTTTGTTAATAAAAATCCGCTTCTTCGAGGGACGGGCAGAGTTTATAATTAAAAGTATTAAGTGCAGTTGTTGTGATTAAAGATTACGGCGCGCAAGTGTTCGTTAACATATTGCGTGGTAAGTTGGGAAAAAAATCGATGTGTGCCCCGAGTTGTGAGGGACAGCGGGACACTTGTACAGCTTTTAATTGTATTTAATATAGATATATTTACATTTTGTAATTTGTCGGATGGAAGGAATTAATACACTAAAAATTAAAAATGGCAATATACATTAAAAAAAAGTTTTGTAAGTGACTGGGCTGTTAAAAGCACGTGCTTTTGTTTATTTGTGGGTAGCCTGGTTGGCTGCCTACCCCTTCTGGGATAAAGACGTAATGTTTATATGTGTATAGTCAAGAAAAAAAACAAAACAATTTTACCATAAACCCGCTGCCTCCCATGACTCACGCCGCATACATTTCGGTGAATGATCGCATGCTTTGGAAAAGTGATAAACTGGCAATACCACACTATCTGATTTCATTCGCTCCTTACAATAATTACACGTATTAATATTGTGTCCACTGTACAGTTATTAATATTTTCAATGTAATTAAAACCGACCCTCCCGGGTGATTAGATTTTTGATTTAATTTTGTTGATACTCTTTTTAAAAGGCCTAGCATGGTCATTTAGTTTAAGTGGGTATTAAGCTTACTTGGAAATGCCGCCAATAATTATTAAGACTAAAAACATATTCATTTTTTATATGTTTCGTTGTAATATTTTTTTGATGATTTTTAGTAACAATTAATAAGAGTTTAATTAATTAACGATGTTATTACACCTACAAATAAATGTATTAATACACCCAACAGTCACATACATAGTCCTGACCCCACACTAAAATCGAGTCTTGTGTAGTAGGTATGAAGAATAACAAGAGACTTTTCGGTCTCGCACACACCCAGACCTAATAAATACCTGTGGTTCACACAAACATTTGTCTCGGTGTGGGAATCGAACCCGCGTCCTCTCGTTTCACAGCCGGTGTCTAACCAACTGCGCCACGGAGGCTGTCAAATACAAATACCATAGATAACTTAGCAATGTGTACTTTTATTATAAGGTATTTTAAAATATAAGTATACACTCATTTTCCTTGTATGTCATAGTATCTTGTGTAAGTGAATGAGACTTCCTTCTATTATATCAAGTCTTTATTGAACCGCTAGAATTTATTTACTATTAAACAAAGATATACTGAGGAAGCTTGTAGACCGTGTTTTATTACGCTACGACTCAAAGAGACTGAGTAGGGAGCATAAACATCAACAAATCTGCCGATATGAATGAAATATCTATGTATAGCATAAAACTAAATCGTTTCCCGCTGTCCGTATGAACGCTTAGATCTTTTTAATTACGCGACAGATTTCATCAATAAATAGAGTGATTTGAGAGGAACATTTATTTTTATAGAGTTTATTGTTCTTTAATTTTATACGTGAAATCAGGTGAAGTTAGTACCCTAGAAATTTAATACAAGTTAAGCGCACCCGGGCGAAGCTGGACGGTTGGACTAGAAAATTGAAAACTAGTCAATCCGCGAAATGAAGCTAGTGATATTACAAGTATAAAACCAATCGCGATGAGTGTCATTGATCATCTGCACTTGACCTTCGAATAAGAGGAACAAAAACGCAACAGGAGTGCACAATTTGAAAACGCTACTCACGTTAAGGCTCCGATGAATGGCTTGCAAATTAGCTTACTCCATTTGTTATATCAGAGTCTTTTTTGGAGATGTCGAGTATTCTCAGTGGTTTGGAGTTCTTGTAGTCAATAAACATTGAACAGGTTAGATTTTTTATTTTTTTGTTTATAACAAAAACGCCACGGCCTAAACCTTTCGTTGAGAGATGAGATTGGAGGTTCCAAGTTTGATTTGCATTTAAAAAAAAAACATTGAACTGAATTAATGGATAATTTTATAAGTTTTATGAATGAATATCTGATTAAGATACGTTCATTTATTTACTATTTATTATAATATTGTTACTGCGATTGGTCTTCTTAAAATAAAATAGATAAATATTCAGAAAAATATAACTCAATAGTTCTCTTGTAAGATTCAGGGTTCCACCTCTAATTTTTTTCCACCATCGAAAACACAAAACCGTATGACTAACATCTCAAAATTAAATTCCCCGCCTTAACCAGATGGGCAGCACACGAACGAGTAAATCGTCGATCGCACTGATAAAAAGCCCATTAAATTAATATTACACATTTTTTACACCCAATAATGGCTTCATATTGACGAATACTTATAATGCGCCGCGAATATTGCATATTGTATTCCGTCCGTTCTCGATATTGTACAGATGTTTTTGTGAGCGCTAGCGGTTCTATGAACGTATTTTAGGTTTATTTTTGATGGTAATTTAATCTAAATCTTATTAATGTTTTTGTACAATGATACAGATAAGCTTAGATATCACTGAGCGGGTGGACAGAGGTGTTTAGTGCCATCCATAGTTCGTTGAACTTTTGTCCCAAAATTTTACAGACGATGTTTTTATTGCCAAACAGGGTATTGTTTTTCGGACATCGTACATGAGAGTTTTTAACTGAAGTTCTCACATAAATCTAGTTGCTCGGACTGAGAATCGAATCCAAGACATGACGTTTCACACCCATTGCTACTATTACTACTACTCGTAGAATAACATGGCTACAATAAACCAGAAAAATACTTTAAATGGTAAAACCATATATCTTAAACACTGACAGAAACTTTTCTCCCAACAATACAAGTTGTGAGTCGGTATTAAGAAACAAAATTAATCTTTTGATTTACGACATTGCAAAGTATTATTTAATAATTTACTCGTATAACTCCGATCGTTTTTTTTAACTTGACTGATTTAATGAACCCTCAACAATTTTACGATCGTAAAATTTCACTGTATTATATCGAATTATAATAAATTTTCAACTAACTATCGGATGACGTCGTTTTATAGTTTAAACTGCGTGTAGAACTAGTGTTCTACACGCGGTTTTGGGTGTAATAGAAATCGATTAGTGCAAGAATTTCAATAACGATTTTCTAATAATTAATAATCGATTATGGAATTTCATATTTAGTACGTTCCTGTGACTGCCTCGGTGTACTAAGGTATGATTACAAAACTGAGGTCCTGGGTTCGAATCCCGGGTCGGGCAAAGTGATATTGGATTTTTCTATTCATTATCAGTCCGAAGTCAGAAATTTGTGCCTGATATGGCGATAGGCTCGCCCCCTATCACATCTTGGGACGAAACAGACAAGGCGAAACGTGGGTGCCTGGTTACTACCAGGAGAACCTCTGCCTACACTTCTGGGAAAAAAGCGTGAGTTTATGTATATGTATGTATATTTAGTACGTAAATTATAGAAATTCTGAAAAGTATTGATTTTTCAATATAATATGAATTATTATTATACTTTAACGATATTTAAGTAATTTTATCCAATCACTAGATTTTTTCAATGTAATAAGCAATAATAAAACTTAATTGAGTTGTTATTATTGTGAACTACATTCACTTAAATGTGTAAGATACAATTTTCGCATTAATTAACAATCTCTTAATAAATCAACGTCTGGTTAAGTATTCAGTGCAACTTAAAAATATGTTCTAACATAGCTAATTTCAAGGCATTCTGTATTAATTTTAAAAATAAATTCATTGAATCACACAGGTTTTGTAGCATTTTACGATATAATATCCGATAAATTTAATATAAAACGGTTTTTCTTTATATTAAGCAAAATAAGTCATACAGACTGTCCCATTTATATATAAGGAGCTGTTAACTTTATATGTAACATTTGAATAATTTGCAAAATCGATTAGATACATTTTGTCATAAACTTTTAATGGTACGTTGTCAACGCACTGTCATAAATTTGCAGCCGTCCTACTCTACCACATGGTGTTGTATAGTACCGTCTCTTTCTTTCATTATGAAGTATAAACGCGGTATAAAACTAAATTGTACTCAGTAATATAATGCTTCATAAACCCCTCCTATACGGCAGCTCTAACAAATTACAGCATAAATGATTCCTTAGTTTATGCGCCATTTTTCATATACTTTGAGTAATGGGGAGGGTAAATACGAGTTAAATTATGATTTTTCTTAGACACATACTAAGTAAATTCAATTCTATTTAAGTTTTAAACGTACTTTTGTCGACTTAAACCCAAAAAGACAAAACCATATTCCTCTGATTCTAAATAATTATTATTATATGTTTTATTTTTATTTTTACACCAAACCTTTCTTTAGTGTCAAATAATTGTGTTGATGTTATTTCCACTCCTTTAGTTACTCAGTCTTGGCATCATTGTACTCATATTTAGCCAATATAGTTATAGACCCGAAGGTCTCTTGTATCCTCCACAACCAAAATCGTATCCTCCCAGTCACAATTCAATAGGTCAAGACCAAAAGCTCCATAATTATTTACCAAAGTTATTAAGACAGGTATAATATATGGCTAAAGCCCTGTTAAACACTTTAACATTCCAGAAGTACACCATTACTTATATTCAAGGGTAGTCACAAAATATGTCCACGGCTCATAAAACACCGTAGTAGTTAATTTTATCACGTAAGCGAATAGTTCACATTAGGGTGGCCATGTTTTGCGTAGACAAATCGGAACAATGGGTCGTTTGAGGCGATCATTGTATGGTCTGCACGGCTTGATGAGTTACACAAAAACTTATTTACCTTTTTATTGCACAGGTCCGGCAAACGAGCATACAGATCACCTGATGGTACGTGATCACTACCGCCCATGAATTTCCACAACGCTGGATCATGGATATGTCGCCGGCCCATTAAATTGGAAGGAAAGCGGGAAGGAAAAAGGGTGGGAAGAGGAAAAGGGTATTGGGCATCCGGCAATCTCACTCACCGAACGAAACGCGACAGGGAAACTGTCACTTCACGTCAATTTCCTGTGAGCCAGTGTTACCACCCTGGATGAGCCTGCACATTCATGCTGACTGACAACAACGTGACTCTACCACTTCTAAAAACTTTGAAGTATTAAATGGCTATTAGATTTTGCGAGAATATTTTTAATGAAAAATATTTAGTGATCATTGCAAGATATTTAAATATCGGGACCAACATTGATATTCGTCGTTCCTTCCGCCAAATCTAGTGCTAAACATAACCCTTTCTCAATTTCCATAGCGACATGCTTCCAGCGGCCTGCAACCACCAACTTTCTGCAATCTTCGTTCCACTAACTTTCTGCTACAAATCGGGACAGTCCCAGTAAAATCAAGACGTATGGCAACTCTAGTCCACACACATAACGCTACTGGGTTAATCAGTACGCTCGCCACGGCGCTCACATCACAACATGCCACGACGTTTCTCCAGCTAATTTTTCTTAGCGACAAAATCCGGTATTTGATCGTCTGATTAAATAGATTAGCGAATCGTATGTTAATGGATGGGGCTTTTTGTAGTATTTAGCTTGGTACGTAAAGTATTGTGAAGAACTCTTTCTATATGTGTTTAGTTTGATAAATTATGTTTTTTGTTGCCAATAAACAAGGGGAATAAATATAGGAAGAGCAATTGTTTCTGCAAAAAACAATTTAATCAGTCATTTAAAAAAACACCATTCTAAGCTTTCGATGCACTACTTTACATAGTATTTTCTAAAACTTTTAAACAGGTTCAGACATATATGTAGCTTAAATTACTTGATCAGTACATTCGTCTACCCTATATAGAACAAAATAGAATGCCAGTCTACATAATAAAATTATTTTAATATATTCCCCACTTCAGAACTAGTAAACAATGCGGGATGAGTGGCAAGTTTTTTCCATTTCCCGACCGTCGCACGCGGGCGCAATTTTCTCGATTCGTATAATTAAGGCGAAATCATAGCCGACTCGCACCGGCTTACCGGTTGCATAATGATGTTCCGGTTTCGGTGATAGTCATTTGTGCTAGCTTTGTCAGTTTTTTGTGTGAGATGTGGGATGGTAATGACTTGAGGAACTTGGATTGTGGAGTGACGAAAGAGCAATGTGGCTAATAGTGGGACAGAAGCTGATCATCAGAAGATAATGGTGATCAACATAACTGCAAAAAGGCCGTGGAAGGCTTTAAAGTAGAGGAGAAGGTTCTAGAAGTCACTTAAAGATTTTAAGTGTCCGATAATGTTGCTATATGAGATACGATAGCAAAAAAATATATTTGATCAATCATTACTAGCAGTATGCTTGACCCACCGCATGCTCCAGTTAAGACTAGTGACGGGCTCTACCAATCTAAGTCAGGTCAATATCCTAAAATAATAGTGCGATCATTGTCTTTGCATTTACTTCTACGCTAAAGACAAAAAACCCTGTTACACCAGGGTACAAAATATCAGCACTAACCAGGTAAAAAGGACTACACTAGTAACAAAGAGAGTGACAAAAACAATGAACTAAAGAGGTGAATATACTAATAACAAAATTTTAGGAAAACGGCTAAAAATAGGCCTGATATCATCACAAATATCCTGGCATATCCCGGATACACAGGTCTGGACAACTCCACAACCATTGCATTCACCACGCCTTTCAAGCGAGTGTTTTGTAGACAATATTCTGACACGCGTCTAACATAAAGAGAGCGGCAGATAATATGTAGGGCCATTAATAACCGGGCACAACCGGGCACAGCATTCCCGGATAATGGACACGGAGGCCCCTGTCGTGTTCTTGTGCCTTTGGAAATTAATTAGATACGCTCTACGCGGATGTGAGCGGTACAGTCGACCGCAAATGTGGATTTGCTATGTTTAATTTGTTATTGTGTGTGGTGCGTGAGCCTTAAGCTTTGTGTTATGATTCGAGGTGAATAATGTTCATCTTTTATTAGCTTTCTACTTCAGCCTATATAAAAAATTTGGGGTAAATGTATTTCGTACTTTAGAGACGCGAGGTCCCAGGCTATCGTGTCAACCCAGTGCGGGTTGGTGGACTGTCTATGTTGGTTTTGTGTTGATTGTATTGGTAGATACCCAAGTATCAGGACGAATGTTTTCATTTACTGTTAAATAATGTGATAGCTAACTATTGTATGATACATATTATGACTTCTAGCCCCAAGAGACATAATAGCTTACAAATTGGACCATATACCGCCTTTGCAAAAATTCGATTACAAAAAACATTACCATCTACCCACCACTTAAAACAGACATCGTTACGAACTAGGCTTTGAATTCTAAAAAAACTATAACACAATATGAAAATATTAATAAATAAAAATACATTTTACAACCATAATGTAAATATACTTATACATATAATTTTTATGGGCGACTGTACACAGTAAATTGGTACAGTAAAGTGCAAAGTTATTATTAACTGTGATAGAGCGGGAGAGAGATAATCCCAAGACTTAGTTAGGATAGAAAATTGTATGGACGCAAAATATTTACTGTAGAAGGCTCACTTGCATTGAAAATATATTTTGATTTTATAATAATTTTATAAAATGCATTTGGGATTTACAATTTTGTTTTGTTTATTTGCTTTGCTGTATTGGCAACAATAAAAAATAGCGGCTTTAGACGCTTTCCGAGTTGAAGAAGGAGATCATTTATTTATTGAATATGTATGTTTTTTATAATGAATTTGGTTTCACGGCCAGTACAGAATAAATAATTTTCAAAAAATTATTGTTCTAAAATTTTAGGAAATTTCCTTTTATTTTTATGAAATGTCGCATATATCATCATAATCGCTCGGTATTCACACATAAGTCCATGAATACCTTCACCCAATGTACCTCACTAAACACGATATACCTTCTGCAATCTTTATGATTGAGTATTCTGTAACATTTTTCGCAATGCACCAGCCCAGCCAGTAATCCTATTCGAATCGTTTAATGAGCTCGTATGTTATTGCTTGATATGAATTTAATTGTTAGGTGCTGCTTTTTAATTACTTTCCATACTTTTCTATATTTATTACGTTTAATTGATATGATGTTTGTAGAGTAAATGAGTATTGATATCTTGTCTTCTATTTATAATTCGAGATTGATGGAATATGGATTTTTATGCATATGGGTGAAGAAATTTATAGATAATATTTATAAATGATCTAAAGTTTTTCGTTATTATGTCATTTTACAGCCTCCGTGGAGCAGTTGGTTAGACGCCGGCTGTGAAACGTGACGCCGCGGGTTCGATCCCCGCACCGAAATAAATATATGTGTCATACACAGATATTTGTTCAGTGTCTGGGTGTTTGTAAGACCGAAACGTCTCTCGTAGTTTCTGATACCCATGACACAAGACTTGACCTTAGTATGGGTTCAGGGCTATGTATGTGACTATTAGGTATTATATTTTATATTTTATTCAATTCTAAGAGAGTCAGATGGACATGTAAGTAAGTTTTCGTAACCGAAAGAACAACGCTGTGTTTTAAATTAAGTCTTTTGTATGACTACTCCTTTGGTATTCTCAGAATAATTTTTCCGCAACGATCAAACTATTAAAATTATCATGACATCAGAGTCTCATAATAAAATTTTATATACACTGTCGGCAGTGTAAAACGAGCGGTTTATCGTAAGTATAAAAATTATAGGCGAAATTCCGACATGGGCTGTCGTTTGTGGAAATTGCGCCGTCACGTCGGTGCCGACAC
The DNA here is from genome assembly GCA_033459515.1 of Theretra japonica. Lineage (NCBI taxonomy): Eukaryota > Metazoa > Arthropoda > Insecta > Lepidoptera > Sphingidae > Theretra > Theretra japonica. The sequence continues at coordinate 2,215,989 of CM065938.1, read as the reverse complement.
GAAAACTTCATCAGCTTAGTGCGTGAGCGTAACTTTGTATAAAATATATTACACTGCCGGCAGAAAGAATGGTGCATGTGATTTTTTAAGAAAATAATTATGTGGATATGTTTATTATGTTTGATGTTACACGGTTGGCCAAATTAATGGAACAGGTCATTTTTATTAATTTTTTGAGTGACAAAATTTTGATTTTTTTAATGATTTTGTGATTAATTAAGGTTTTCTTTTTTTCAGGTAAGGGGTATAAATTAGATGATAATACGAGTAAGTTAGTACCGCGATGGTCGATTTAAATTGGCTCGGTGAGTTTTTGCTTATAATTGAACCACGATAGTACATGCTACCAATGCCTACCCTTTTTGGGATTCAAATGAGTATTTATCTATGCATGTATTTGCACTAAATAGTTGAAACATAAACTCATTCATTCTTCTTAGATTTTATCTCGGCCGGTGGCAAGGTCTCTCATCCGGCTGAGTCAAGTCAAAACACAAACTAAATAACAATTTTGTTTCGCTTGCCGTCCTAAATATTTTTCCTCAGCATAAAATCTATTTTGTAGGACAAAAACATTCAAACATAATAATATAGATTACGAACGCTTACAAACTTAGCGGCTTATTATTTTGAATGTATTCACACACACGATTTTACTGGCACATCCTAGCTTCGCAGTCTATGTGCGGAAAGGAGGTTAAATGAAGTCTTTACGAGACATTATAGATAATAAATACGCCTAATCACACCGTGCAGTGTTGGGCCCCCTATAAACAGTAATGGGGTTTGTGTGAACTAACCTTTATCGGATACCGTTACTTAAAATTTATCTAAACGGGGAAAGGAGGTAGGATATTTAACGGCCTATAAAAATATACTCGTCAAATGCAATTATCGCTGGGTGGACCGTGTAATGGATGTTTTATAGAAATCTAATGGATGAGTAAATAATAATTGTCGGACGGGATAGTGGTCGGAAGCTGTGACAGGTGTTAAAATTTAATGTTTGTTTAATTATTGTGGCTAGTTCACGGTATAATTATTTTGTTTGAGGTTGGGTAAATTTTTGGGATTTTTGAGTTTTAATATTAACTGTATTTGTTTCCGGCTGTGGTGCAAGTATTGAATATTATTTGAACTGCACGTCCAAACGTATACAGTTATGTAAATGTGGACGTTCAAATAATTTAAAAGGTAAACTTATAACACATGACCTAGTTTTTTGCAATTCAGTGTGGAAAATCGTCATCACCAACATTTTCTTATTTCGAGACTGTGGTTAATGATCCAGGCATTACGTTAGGAGCGAATTAGGATATTAACGGTGTTTTTTTGACTACACATACCTTTAGATTGCCTTGTAAGAATCTCTTAGATATGCAGGTTTCTGCATGATGGATTTAACGCTAAAAGTCATTTTGAAAAGTTACAAGCTTGGGTTCCAACTAGCAATCTAAGTCTCTTAAATCGAATCCTCTCACAACTTACTACTAGTTCAATTAATCCTCGCTACAAATAAATTCGATAAGGATTAAATGCTATTCGAAAATAACTTACAATTACAAAGTCCTGACCCGTGATCCGCAGGTCACAGGGAAGTCTTGGCGTCATTCCCAAGGATTATCCTGTTTGGACTATAAGTCATAAATAGCAACCGTCTGTGCACACACTTTTAATGCTAATCTGCTATAACAGATAGCAGCTTTCGTCGGCTATAAATAACTGTTTATTGACGTTAGTCTAGGGTGCACCGCGGTGGCGGCATTTGCGACTCAGCATTAACATAATATTTTGATCGAAAATTTCAAGTCGATGTTATTGGTAATGTGTTTTGCTGGATTCGATTAGCATTAGGTATGTTTTGTGAATACATAAAGTAAGTGCACATGGCACTCCAACTTATTATATTTTAATATAAGATGTATTTTGTAAAAAACCTAGACGATAGTTTTAGTTAGTAAAAGACGAAGATTTTATAGTCCATCGTAATTATATCCGTCTGCTCAAAATTGAATAATTAAATAGTCCTAAAATTCGAACAAAAAAGGCAATTGAGGCGCATTTTAAACCCATTTTTTTTTATCATGCATCGGCTTAGATCGTCACCAACAGAATCGTACTGGATCAAACTTTAAAATTATTCTGCAAGTACCCATGCCCCCAAGCTATTTATCCTAGTCAACCCTGCATTAAAAGTGTGTGCGTCAAAGATTTATGCAAGATGTACCTCCTTGTACAAAATGACAGAGCCATAAGGAATTGATCGAGAACCACCATTGTCGCTATCGAGATGCCTCGGATGTGTTTCTGGTCGGGCTCAATTTATGACCTTTGCGCTCTGTCATTTGTTCATACAATCACATACATGTTTAACACTTATAAATCATACATGGTTGTTGATGTGTCTAGATTCATTTAAGTTTTAGTGAACGTTTTAGTCACTTTGTAATCGAAGAGTGCGTAGATGGGAAAATGTATGGAAAATATTGAACATTATGGATTGAACTATATGAGTTTTTGAAACTCGCGGTATAATAAATGTTTATTACCGTGGAGCCGGAATAATATGGGAATCTTGTGAATTTCATATAATTTTGTCTCAGGCTGGGTATCAAACCCTATCACCTCATGCCGGATTCTTCTTCTTAGCCACGGAGCTTGTTAAGATTTCTGCAATAAAAAAATAAACGTTTGGACAAACAGGATGATCATTATAAACTTTATACAGTGTGTTGTTATTTACGCAAGCAAGGCAAGTTTAAGTATAATGGTGGTTTACAGCCCATTTAATTAATAACATCGTAAATTTCCTTTCAGAATTTATTCTAAATTGGTTATAATTAGTCACTTGAAGTTTTAACTTAGTAATCGTCGAAGTCTAGGTAATAGACTTTAGATAATGTTTATTTATTATTATAAGAGTCAATTATTAATTTATATTTACGATTGACAAACACACACTTAAAACATATTTTTTTAAGAATTTAATATAAAAAAAACGAATGTGTATTGATACAATAAATCCAAATAAATTAAACATCGCCCAAAATATTGACCATCTCCCTTAACTTTGCCTCAAATTTTCCACCCAAATTTGTAATCTGATTATACCGATATAATTTATATTACGATTTAAAAAATATATACCAATAATAACCCATACTAATTATATTAAACTTATAAAACAATACTAACAATACAATACTGGCTTAAAACTCTACCAACCAAAAAAAGAAAAATACAGCCAATAAAAAAAATATTCAATAATTCACACCCACTCAGAACTAGGGCTGTCGCGCAGACATTAATGTAATATAAACGGGATGACATAGGAGCTGTTGCGCTGAACATAAACAGTTTTATCTGTCCGCGGCCGACTCATCATTGTGAACGGTTGGCTGGATGCAAATGTCTGCTTATCAGACGGGGCTAGGGGTGCTAACTCAGTTGCGTCGAGATGTGAGGAAAAAATATACGTGTTTTTGCGAGATGGTGAAGGTAAAAACGAAGGTTATATTTTGAAAGTCTGCGTTTTTGCATGTTACATTCGCTACTATTTCTGCTGGATGTTTTCATTTTATTTTCGTTTTTATTTATTTTTTTATTAAAATGTTATAAATAAAAACTGTATAATTTATTTTATACAGTTTTTATTCGTATTGTGTTAGGCGTTAAAAATAATATAAATCTTATTGATTTTCTTGAAATCATTTTTGAGTATTTTCACCTGTTTTTTGTTCAACTCTAACAAATCCCATACACTCTCATACCTAAATGACAGCGTCCGTGGCGCAGTTGGCTAGACACCGATTGTGAAACAAAAGGCCGCGGGTTCGATCCCCACACCGAGACAAATATTGGTGTGAACCACAAGTATTTATTTCGGCTCTGGGTGTTTGTGAGACCGAAAAGTCTCTTGTAATTTCTGATACGACACAAGACTCGAGCTTAGTGTGGGGTCAGAACTATGTACGACTGTTGGGTATATTTATTATTTAAATAATTTCAGTACATAAATGTCGCAATTTCAAAAATGTTTATTTCCCCACTCCAAAAATAATATACCATGACACAGCATCCTAAATCTACCCCTAATGCAAATGTCTTATCGCGCCCCCCGCCTGGCCCTGTTTATGACGGACAAGCCACACGCTACAAACGACTCGGCGATACGTCCGTCATATTTATGTTACTGCCGCGCAGACTAGTTGCATCGACTCACAATGCACACTTTAATTTAATTTCTTTGCATTGTTCGCTGTTTTTCGTTGTTTTTTTTTTATTTGTATGTTGAATACGTCACGTGTTAATATACGGCTAGATTTGTGTTTTAATGGTAATTTGTATGTTAATCATAAATGAAATACCCAAAATGATAAATTTTCAACAATGCTAATAGTGTAAGCTTTACGTGTCTGATTTTTTTTTATTAAACCCAAATCATTTCAGTGTGTGTCGTGTCGGATAGGAATATGTTTTAAACCATATTTTTGGTTTTGAGGCAGTAGTAAAAACAATCTAGCTATGTTTTTTTTAGTTTTCGGCCAGTATAAACCTACGAATAAAATTTAAAAAATGTATTTTATGTTTTTTAACTTATTAAAGTACACTGCTACTACGTAATTCTTACAAAGTCTGATAAACAAATTGTTCATAGACAACATAAATATTTTTAATAGCCATAGACAATGTAGCTGGTATCATAGCGACAATACTTCCTGCGGACGCCGTATGCTCACTGTTACATGCAATTCATTATTATTATTTATTGTAATATTCTCTGAACATAAGCAAAAATATTTGCAAATACAATTTTTTGATCTAGGAATATATTTATGGAAGAGTTCCTTCTATGTTACAATGTTAGAGGAAAATATTAATTATATTCAAAGATAATATAAGTTATAATATACGAGCTGTTTACACAACACCCATTGATGATTAAAATACATATTTTATTTCATCATCAGCTTCGTCATATCAGCCTGAATTTATCCACTGATGGACATAGGCCTCTATATCACACCACTATTCTCGATCCTGTGCATGTCTCATCCACAACTTGCCTTAAAGCTTAGTGATGTCATCCATCTGGTGGGTGGTCTGCCTACATTCCTCTTGTTCTATTTAGGCGACTCATATTTAATTTAATGAAAATAATTTATTTGCAATAATATAGCATGTACATTATACAGGACATGCAATTTTGAAAATTCTTCTTCTTAAGTTTTTGTTTGAGCAGAAAATTTATTTCATCCTTTTCTATAATAAAACATTCCATATTATTAAAAAAACATACAAATATGTTTTAGCATTACAATTGATCTTAGTGCGATCAAACCATCTGCCTCTTGTTATACATATCCAATAATTCCTTACCACGTGAAACGCCTAACATAATTTATAAAATAACAGGAAACTCGGCAAATACTAATTACGCGGCAATTTTTCTCCATCCCTGTCACATGTCATACGAGTAAGAAAGATGACAACATATCGAGTACACGAAGAATTTATGCCGTAACGAGATATAAAATTACAAAACGATTTTAAAGATAAATCGTTCGCATCTGACAATTAATTTATTGCGAAACTAAATACTATGTTTAACGGCTCGACACAAGTTAAAGGTTAGCTTGATAGATTGTAGGGGATCTCATTTTTCCCTGTCTCTGCGCAGAGCTGTCACTTTGCTTTGTCGAGTGAAGTTTATGAATGTACTGGCTGTATCCATTTCCGAGGGTATCTTTTTGGATTTTTATCTGTGGATCGTTGGTTATTGCTATTTTTTAGTCTATTTCAGGAGGCGTAAAACATTGCTGTAAATGTCGATTATTATTAGTTTTCATGAGTAAATGAATAAAAAATAATTTGTACTGTTTATTATAATTGTGATTTGTACAATTATTTTGGAGAATTTCGTATTTATAACGTCGCTATTTACTACTAGCTTATTTACTTTGTCATATTCAGGGGAATAAACATATTATATGTTTTGTTATTCAAACAATACAAACAACTATGATCTTAAGACTATTTTGCAGCGATTAATTTATTTGGCATGTACGAGTATATGTAGGCGTATCGCCGGCCTCAGGCTGACAGATGTTAAGTCAAAGAAAAAACACAGCAAATTATATTATTGGATGTACTTATTCGTCATTGATTGAGACTTTAACTAATAAGAAATGAAATTATTTCCCTTAAATTTATTGAATATTTTTGTGTGATCATGTTTACATTAATCTTATTTGTTATAAAAATATATATGCAAAAATAATACTTTGCATGTTATAGCAATTTGTAACTATTAACAGATCGCGTTGTTTATACACAAAATGTTTATAAAAGACGAGCGATGTTTTGTAAATTACCTTTAATCTCAACATTATCTACGAAGCAGTAACATTTCTACTAAAGCCTAATCAATGGAACACCTTTATGTTGGTATTTATTTCAAAACCCATAAGTGGCCAACTGTATTATTTTACGAGTTTTTTACGATGAAACTAACGCCCTCTGTGCGACAAAAGTCAGAAACATCGCTTGACAAACAACCTTCCATTTGCGTTCGATTCTGTGATTCTGTATTCAAATTATTTGACAGATGAGTTTTCTAAAGTGTAGTCGTAATATTGTAAGGGCGGAATGCTCAAATGCTTGAGAGATGTAAGGAAATTTTCAAATTTATGTCGAAGAGTTGTACGGAGTTTATAGTCCTCCTCGGCCGGTCAATAAATACTTTGGTACGCAACAAATCTATAATGTGTTAGCTATAAAGGAGCTGTTAAAAATTCTTTGAAAAGTTCCTAACATTGTGTTGGTGATGGTTCAAAGATCTCGTACCTCGGGTCACACAAAGCTGTTTGTCTATTCTTGTTGGTAATATTGTGCCACAAACAGATTTGTTATGACTTTAACAGAGTTAAGTTGAAACAAATTGTCTTTTAAATATTTGTTGTGAGGATATAAATATTAAATTAATATTTCCTGTATTTAACTAAATGAATTTTATGTCGCACGATTTCTACGAAACAGAATGAGAGACAAAATGTTCCGGATAGTTCCCACAATATTAGGAAATAAATCTCGTACTTTCATATACAACGAAATTTTGAAATTACTATTCTTCATTTTTTCACCTTAACCATCCACTATCTATGTTCAAAGGTGCCTAAATGTAGATACGACCCATTGGATGTTTTGGGTGTGCATTAGCGGCAGTAATCAATTTCCATTACACCACACATTTAGAGCTTCTGTATTTTATCCTCAAGGACCTTTAATCCTTTATAAACCATAGATTTATTTTTACGACATAAACAAAAAAATATTCAAATCATTCCTTGAACATGTCACTTAAAGTTAATTCCAAAGGTATGATTACAGAGCTTTTATGACGTGTAAGCTTTCTGATAATAGTGAGCTTTTTATGGGAAAGTTTACCAGGGTACACTTAGCATGAAAGCTTGCATCGACAACTCTGGCTACTCGACATCGGTATAACAATTTAATTGCTTCTAACACGTCGCTGACACACTGATGTAACGAACGGCCAGCATTCACTTCAACTTTTTTTTTCAGCTTAAATTATATCCAATAGTTTCACAAAGAATGTTTTTTTAAACTTGTCTCAGAATTCAAATTTTTGAATTAGTCTTGCGTATTTATTACTAAACAATATTTTGTAGTTCTTAGTAGAGCAAACCCTAATGATTGTCTATGGACCGGTTTCTATAATCTATCTATCTTTAACAACCGATTTCATTAAATATTTCGGTGCATATATATATTTATAGATACGTAGCCAAGATAAATGTACGTACAGGGTAAATCTAGACTGCGACCGAAAACGAAGCCAGGTGGTACCTAGTACTAGTGACTTCAGACACAATGCAACTAAAAATTTCGCAATAATTCTTTCTTTTTTTATTGAAGCATATAATTTTATCGACATAGTAATGGTAGCTTTTTTAATCTCTTGTTAAAGATAGATAGGATATAGAGACCAGCCGTATACGAGTACCGAAAAACTTGCCAGAATTAGATTACTGGAACGTAAGTAATATACTAATACAAACCAGTGGTGATTAAGACATAAACGCTACTCAAAAAATACTATTGTCTGACGCCACCCATGATACAACTAACGTATCTTTTACAACAGCGACCAATCGTTTTATAGCAATTTCTGCGGGGAATGCAGTAAATGTACCTATAAACTTGATTACCGGGAAAATGACAATAAAAAACCATTGCAGAAATGTTTTAGTAACACTTATCAATGGTACTTATATTGACAGTAATATAACTTGTCATTTAGTTATAAATTGATGTTGTATTAGGAGCTTAAGATGTGTACAATCACATTTTAAGCTTTGATTACAATTAATGTTCTGAAATATACCTGAGAACATAAATTATATTTCTTTTAATTTATTAACAGGAAAATCGATATAGTATGTAAGGGTAAATTAGTATATTTATGTTCCTAGTTTATTTATCATACCGAACTAGTGCATCTTTGCAAAAATTGTCATCCAACTCAAAGTCTTCTTTCTGATGCTGTAAAATCTAAAACTGATGTATTAATATTTTTTGTACAACATATACTCATGGTTAGGCCATATAGTCCACCATATAATGCGGGTTAGGGGACTTTACATTCCATAGTTTTTTTTACAAAACGCAGGTTTTCTCACTATGTTTTCCTTCACTATGCGTGGTGACTCGTGGTTGATTATCAATACACACATGAATCCAAAGTCAGTGCCTTGGTGAGAGGATTTGATCCCGCGACCACCGTGAACATGTTGGCAGATGCGTCTGGTCCATTTACCAACAGGCCACCACTCACTGAATAATAAACTAAGAAAAATATTAGCCAAACTCCACAACACTGAAACCCGAGCAAACGATAGTAGCTGCTTATGCATTTATAAAGATAAATTTAACCAGACGAACGTTGTACATCATCGCTTGGTGTTAACCCGTTTTTAATCGATTTTGTATTGGCTTCTTTTTACCTCCATCGCCGATATAACTGGGTGTAATGAGCAGGCGTGACTCCAGTTGACCGTTTGTTATGACTGTATTTACACTTGTCTGATTCTGCCATTGGTTTGATAGAGCAACAATTTGAGTATGAGTTATTGGGATTTATTGGAACCTGTGTTTTGTGCGTTGTCCTCCACGACGCGACGTATCTATCTATCTACTAGCTATACTTTAAAGTGCGCCCGAATGTGACTGCTGAACCCGAATTGTAACCTATTTAGTGCGTGGTGGCCTGATGGGAACATACCAGACGCGGCTGCCAACACGTTCACGGTGGTCGCGGGTTCAAATCCCAGGGCAAACTTCTTACTTTTCGGAGCCATGTTTGTATTGATAGCCAATCATCACCCATTTTAATGGTAAAGGAAAACATCGCGAGGAAACCTACATTGATACTAATTAAATTTTCAAAGGTATGTGTAGTTCGGCTACCCACACTAAGCGATCGTTGTTAGTGGCCTAAGCCCTTACAATCAAAGTTTTGGTTCTTAGTCTTCTTCTTTTTTAAATACAAATGGCCTCCTCCGAAGTTTTGGAGAAATTTGCCAATGTCAAGTTTTTTGTTATTGTGACATCGATTATGTATAAAACTCTTGGTTGTAGAGTCCCGTAGTTAGCAGTAGGCGTCTATGAGTTGATACAGTACTAAGACATAAAATTGAGCTAAAATAAATTGATTATCTGTTGTGTTGCAATAGTTTCAATAGGTCAGTGATGTAGTTAGGCCACTGAGTAGCGGTAGTCTACGTGTTCATACTTAATTAATTACCGTTTTAATTGTGATGCGAAAATCGTGAGGGAATCTGCACACCTAAGTGTTCTACATAAGATTCTCGAAGGTATGTGAGGTCTACGAAGCTATCACGTTAGCCTAAAAGCCTTACTTACAATCCTGGAAGGAGTGACGTAGGGAATGTAGCCGGTTGTAAAATGCAGAGCTATATCTGTAACATATTTGTGTAATCACGTTGGGCTGAGTCCATGCCTGGGATAAAAAGAGGCAGTATAAAGGAATGTAAACTCCTTTGATTGTTTATTTTATTAAATCTTAAAGATAATAATTAACTGGCAATGGGCTCGCCCCCTATCACAACGTGGGACGGAACACACAAGGCGAAACGCGGGTGTCCTGGTAGCACCTCTGCCTACCGATTCTGGGAAAAGGGCGTGAGTATATGTATGTATAAGAATATTTAATAATTAAGGTATTTGTAAGGTTTTGCAAATTAATATTTAGGAATACCCACATAACCTATAAATGTTTAATCACAGACTTCCGACAATTCATCAACCATTCAAAGGTATTAAAAAACTTCAATACAACTCTAAAGATATGAGAGACGGAATAAATTACCTGCGTTATGTTTTGGTGTGGAAATAAGTCGACATTAATAAGACAGTATCTCCTTGTACGTTAACGTATCAGATTCATAAAGCCTAATTAGTCATTTAATTATACAGGATACCTATTTTTTAGCACTAAGCGGCTGGATCGAGTCGAAGATCTTAATTTGCTAGATTTTTCAAATAGGATATTAGTTTTACTATACATGGAGATCCAGTAAGGCGGGTTGCGCAAACTTCTAGTATGAATGGGAATTTTGTTGGGTAAGCGTTGATTAAAATTATTAGAGAATGTTGCTTTATATTGGTATATTATTTTTAGAAGTATTGGTAATGGCTTAGAATATGTCTTAGTTAATATTAGACTCGGTGATATCAATTTTAAAATAATAATTATTATGCTCGCATTATCCGCAATGCCACAGATATAGCAGAAACAGTACTGTTGTTAAACAAATCCAATTGTAACCTCCTTCTAAAAGGTCTTTAAATTGTATTCTATAATGCTTGTGCCCAAAAGTTTATTTCGCGAAATATACAAAGGATGAAAAAATCGAAAAATAAAGAAAAAAAATCCAAAAGTTGTAGAATGTTTATTAACTGTCGAGAATATTTTGAATGTCAAGGAATAAAAGTCTATGAACAATGTCTTTCATCCGCCTGGTGAATATAATTTAAGGTAGTGGTAAAAATTAGCATCTGATATTAAAATTTCATCTTACTGTACTGTTCTTCAGTACACAGCACGGCGAAGATCAAAGAGTCGATGTACACGCTACGCTGTAATATCGCGGGGCTTGATAATTTTATCGTAGATGAAACTAGTTCGATACCCGTGCGCAGACCGCCCCCGACCAGCTCGCGTCCGCGCGATAATGCGATTAAAATATTAATTTTTAAAGCCTGTTGTACACTGATTAGCTATTTTTGATTGTCGAAGAGTTGAATAGAAGACTAATTTTAATACTATGTTGGTAATAAATATTCTCCTGAGTAGAAAAAAAAATTGAGTATTTTTTTTATTGTGATGAATGGCGAGACGACCTTGCCATTCGCCTGATGGTAAGCGATATGACAGCTGATAGACAGTAGCAAAACCAAACAACGCCATGAATTACAATGCAATGCTTGGCATCCTGAGACATTAGATGTTAAGTCTCATTATGTCCAGTGGTTACTCTGGCCACAATGTCCTTCAAACCAGAACACAACAATGCATTTACATTGCTTGTTTGTTTGGCGGAAGAAATAGATAATGCGGTGGTATTTACCCATGCGGTCTATTACACATGAGAGACCTACCACTAGTTTCCTCTAAAAAAATATTATATTTTCAATTGTAATGTTGGACTGTTTTATTTTTCTATGCAAAAAGTACGTCTGATATTCAGTGCAGTGCTGGTTAGATATACTTTTACTCAGTAAGAACTAAGAGATGATCATAGCTGTACTAAATCCGAGAGAGCAAATATATAGCCCGTTTCATAACCATCAACATAATAGCCTACGTTTGCATAACTGATGTCACTACAAGTATTATTTACGGAGAAAACTTAACACAAAATATTATAAAGAGGATATTGATTCGACACAGTAATGTTGTTGACATTTCTCTTTCTTTTTCTTGTTACGTTTGCTTGTTTCTTTTGTTTAGTTAAATAATAATACTGTTTGTGCATATTTTGTTTTATATTTAAATATGGAGACTTGTAATTAGCAATAGTTGTTATTTACATTGTATATCTATTATTGTTATTAGTCTGTAAGTCTTCTTCTTCTTCAAAAAAATATCCAGTTCCTTCTTACGTAGCTTTTGGGCTCTTTTAAAATTACTTTTTTTTTAATTATCTACAGTCTTTATTTTTCAGTTCTTATTTTAAAAAGGATATTATTTTGTAAAATCTGCAACGAGCACGCAGCAATAAAAATACTTTTGGGCCTTACACCATCACACCTTGTTTTTCACGGTAACTTTGACCACTTATGTATAATATCGAAGCGGGACATAACATTAGCCGTACATACACAGCAAATTTACACCAGTAACACAGGTATCTCGATTAAGCATGGAGTAGCATACCATCGCCATATGAGAGAGCCGATATACCAGATTACACGCCACCGCTTATCAACCGATACTCGTAATAAAATCACTTTTATGTCTTATTAATGCCGTTTCGTACTTATTGAATGATGCGGATTCCTATAGGATTTATTCCTGTTTGAAATAGACTTGATTTTAGATTAAAATGTTTAGTTAGTAATGAGGAGGTTATCGTGTTAAAAGACGTGGATATAGTGTGGAGAACTGGAAGAAGTAAGTTTGGTAATTAATTATAATAAATACACCCATTTTTTTATGTATTTTTTATGTGTATTGTATATATAAAACGTAAAAAGAGATTTAAGAAATAAAGAGAAAGACTTAAGAAATAAAGAGAAATAATAAACCTACCAATCACATACATAGTCCTGACCCCAGATTAATATCGACTCTTGCGTCGTGGGTATCAGAAACTACGAGAGACTTTTCGGTCTCACAAACATCCAGACTCGAAATAAATACCAGTGGTTTACACAAAAAATTGTTCTGGTGCGGGGATCGAATCTGCGACCTCTCGTTTCACAGCCGGCGTACCAAGTGCGCCATAGAGGCTGTCTGTATAGATTATGAGTTGATGCGATTGATTACCGATGTCTCTGAATGCACATGCTTAAAGAATCTCAAGTTATTAGTAGTTTGATTGGGGGTGGAAAAGTGAGGGTTTTCGGCTCGCTGTTCAAGGTAAATATAATCTATCCTTATGAATCGGTTGGCGAAAGCTTTTTAGATTCTGTGATTATTATCTATACAGAAAAAAAAATACTGTTAGAAAAAAGATCCGCACGTGTCCAAGATTAAGTGAACTACGGACTTTATAACTTACTATTATTTCCACAAATATGAGAAGTATAAAAAGAAAGAAAAAAATCTTTGGAACCAATTGCCAGTACGAACTAGCGACCTTAAAAAAACGGGCGGATTCCCACCTTTAATCTCCATGCCCTATGGTGTTACAGATATTCATGGGCGGCGTTGATTACTTACCATCAGGTGAACCGTATGCTCGTTTGCACCCTATTACAAAAAAATGAATGAATATTGAATCACAAAGACGCTGCAGTAATTTAAGGAATACTTTTACAAGTCTTTTATCAAAAGAAAAAAAAACACTTCCATGATAAACATTCGACAACTAAAGCATTTTATATGTTATAAATTACTCTCATATATATATTTGTGTAAAATATCAGAGAGAGGCGTTGATGTGAGATCAACATGACACTAATTAAGGACGGAAACTTTTCAGTGTCCACGGATGTTCGTTTGATCTCGCCTGCTCCCCAATTTCAAGCTCTTACAACACAAAAATAAAGTTTAAATTTCAACACCACTCACCGCTGACTTTGTCATATCGATTCTTGATTGATAAGACCCTTGTTACATAACGTTGGACCTTGTTATAACGGTATAGGGTAGGTTTTTAAGTGGAGGCCTGTTTAAATCTTGTCACACGGTAACACGATTGACAATGACCCAAGATTGAGCGAAGAGATTAGTGAAGTACTGATAAAAGATTCGATATCTGGAGTCAGGAGATGGAAATCGATATCTCGTTATTTCAGACGTTTATTATGGTTTAAGTTGATAATACAGACCTACATACGCGATTAAATGCTAAGTATTCGAAATATCGATTGTGCTCCATAAAATAAGTCGCTGGTAGAGCCTTGACGAAGGTAGTTTTGAGGATTTCTTTGTTTTTGTGGATATTTATGGGCAACAGTGACTACGTGCCATCAAGTGGACTCTTTGGTCATTTGTCTTCAATTCTGTAATTTAAAAATTATTTTTACAGCCTGAAAATTCACCATATGGTACCTGTAACGCATCCTAGATAGAATAGCTATTGGCTCAAATATATTTTCATTCTTCTAAAAATCGGAGTGGCGCAGTTTTACTAAATCGCTATTGCAAAGCTGGCGTCTCGGGTTCGAATCCCGGGTAGATCAAAGTGATATTGTATTTTTCTATTCATTTTCAGTCTGGAGTTAGGAATTTGTGCCTGATATGACGATAGGCTTGCCTCCTATCACATCGTAGGATGAAACACATAAGGCAAAACGTGAGTGTCCTGGTAGCATCTCTGCCTATCCTGGGGAAAAGGGGTGAGTTTTTGTATGTATGTTAAAATCGGATATACATAAGCTGAACTCGAAACGCGGCAAATTGCCTGAGTCAATACGACGGATTTTCCTTCAATAATAACACTGATCATTATCAAGGCACATATATTTTACCGTAACATAAGTAATATCCTTCGCAAACCAAAAATGTCAAAACTATAAACCCCGTGCATATCAGTACAAACCTTTTGTAAGCTTGAACATACAAACCAAAAGGAAAAATAAAAGGCACATGTCATCGCGCATTCGCGTCAAAAGTACATTGCTGACTCTCGCACTTGCTATTTTACTCACTTCGGTACAGACGAGTCAATGTAAAGCGAACTCTACCACTTCACAACAAGGCTGATTTTTGTTTTGCGTGGTTGCACATATATTTTTGTACCCGCAAACCACTGAAACTCGACGCTCGAGTCGGCCGAGATTGAATATCAAGTGCAGATTCTGGATTCCGCTGAAGTTAAAATATATTAGGTATGTTTTATGTTTCATTGTATGTTTGGAGTCGTGTGTATGGCTATGGCTTGGCTATGCGGAAATCTTGCACTTGTATGGGGAATTGATTTAGTAATATACAGGGTATATCAGCTCCATGTCGCAGCTGTTTAGACGCCGAATGTAAAAAGAGAGGCTGTGGGTTCGATCCCCGCACTGAGACAAATGTTTTTGAGGCCCACAAGTATTTGTCTCGGGTCTGGGTGTTTGTGAGACCGGACCGGAATGCTTCTGATACCCACAGCATGGATTGTGACTCGTAAAGAGCTAAATTCAAATACGAAAACTTCGTGTAAGGTTTTCATTCAAAAAAGTTTTTCTTGAGACTGAATTTTATTTTATTGTTTTTGATAAGTAAATTATAAAATCACACATATAAATAAGTCATGTAAAAATGACTCGCCTTACAATCGAATGACCGTAATTTCGTCTTCAATAAGAAGTTGGATTGCGTCAGCTTTTCGAAGAAATCAATATTGACGGTATGCTTTTGTTTCTTTTGAGGCTTTTGATATAAAATAATAATAATTAAGCACTCAAAATTGTGCAGCGCTGATATAATGAAGCTTTTATTATTCGCTTTAGAAAAAATTAAATGCATTCCCAGAAAACATTTATATAAGCCAGGCTAAAGATGTAGGTATATAAGTATAAAATTTAAAAAAAGGTGTCCTGATAGCAGAACTAAAATGTTATAATTACTTTTATTAAATATTTAATTTTAAAATAAAACAATAAATTACGTATTTTTTTAACCCGGAGTTATATCTGTCCCAAGTACAACCGGCAAAGCTCCATACCAGCATCAAGGTTTTAAAAATATATTAAGGTCCGTGCTAAGTTTTCATATCTTACAACCTACAACAAAATGGTTTCCCAAATTTACGGATTTTATCGCGAATTTGATTTAATTTTTACATTTTTTAACTTCGTAACGTTTCGATCACTTTACAGTTTTCTTGGTCAGCGGCGGTCCCGCCCGTAAAAAATCCGTAAGATTTAATTTTATTACAACTTACAACAAATTTCCACGTGTCGCACTCCGCCATTTTAGCCGCGCAAAAACGCTCTCCCGCTTGTCCCCGGCACGTCTTGGCGCCTAATTGGACGCGTCCGACGTCCCGCCGTCTCATTGGCTGGTGCCCCGCGTAATTATTTTAATAACTCCACCCTCTTTTTAATTAAACACTCATGCGCATGTCGGAAATATGATGGCTTTTTATTCTTTCAATGCGGTTTGTTGAGATGGCATGCGTTTGGGGTTGATGCGAGACGCTGATATAATAATATGGTCTAAAAGTAGCTTATTCACTTTATCGATATCCTAATATTCGTTGAATATTTGATAAGTGCTATCAGAGTATTTTATGAAGCCAAATTGCCCTAAATATTCTGAAATAATGCGAGTCTATGTTTGTAGTTGATCGGCAGCAACGATGAATGGAAAATAAATATTAATTTAGACAACACTCTCTTTGATTAGAAGGAAGCCTCTGTTATTCAGTTTTACAACCTGTGTATTCAGTTTCTCCAATGCCGGCATTTTTATTTCGACCAGAGTGTTCGACCGGAACTTATTTTCAGTTTCTTACGAGCCTGTATTAATGTTCAATTTTGGAGTATTTGCCAACCCGCAGTAGGCCAGCGTGGTGGACTATATGGCCTATGCACTTTCAATCGTACTCTCGATTGTAGAGAAGGCTCGTGCCCTGCCGTGGGACGTATATGGGCTGATACAGTACAGTAATATAGTTGGAGTACTTGCTTATCCCACTATTTGTTGGTTTTTCAAGAACACGATATATCCGGCAGAAAATGCAATAAGATTCTACTAACCTAAGTCACGTTTAAGTCCAAGGGATTTTCCTTCGTGATAATCTGTTTAAATAAGATTTCAGAAATGCTCGGTATCAACAATTACATTACCCCAAAAATTAGAAGGCGATTATGTAGAGTTCGTCACAAGCCAGCCCATAATAAAACGTCGTCATAAAGCAACTATAAATAATATGCATCATATTAAAAAGTATTGATTATTTAGTGAAGAGTTATACAAGTACATTATTTTTACACAAATAAGCTTAGCTAGTGGCATAGTATGAGGGAGGCCTATACCCAGCAGTGGGACCCTACAGGCTGTGAATGATGAATGATGAAGCTTAGCTATAAACTTATATTGACAATATACATTCCAAATATTTAATTTTTATGGTAAATAAAAAATAGACTCATTTATTACCCGAACTCAGTTCGACCGAATTTATCCATAGATATGTGTGAATTGAATAATCACTACGAGGTAAGTCGTGCTCACGTAGATGTAGTTTAAAACCAGTGTCATGTCCACTTTGAAGACGCGGAATATTGTCATCTCCATCGGCCGTAACTCAATGTATTTGAGCATGTATTGAATCGTATTGTAATCTTCGTCATCTGCAAGCAAATTATTTTTAACAATAACCTTCACTTTACCTCCTCCCTCTTTCGACTCTATGATAAGAAGACGTCAGGACGCCAACATAGTATTGCCAACCATCGAAAAACTGACGGATGTTTCATAAGATCTACGCAGTACGGCGTAGTTTGGCGCAATTTCCTTCTCGTCTAACCTCTGAGGATTTGAGGAGGTACCCATAAAATAAGCGCCAAAAATGTTACACCTATTAAAAAAATATAATGATACACACCACGACAAAACAAGAGTTCCTTCACCAATAGCAGTTTGAGTCTTCTGACTTCCGTAGTGATACAGACGGCAAAGCAAGAGGTTATGAAGAAAGACAAAGAATAAACAGAATTCGCTGTACAGTGCAATGCCACAACCTGTAAAAATATTACAATAAATAAATTATATTAATCTTTACACGTGTTAATAAAGCGGTGTTGGTCAAAATCTTCTAATTTGTGCTAATGAAACGACCATGTTCATCACATACATTTTTGGCCTAAAAACCAGGCATAAACAAGTACTTTTTACATAGTAAATATATAAAATCAACTGAAATGAAATAAAATCCACGGACAGTTCCGTGAATTATATAATAACTAGTTAATTTTGCCTCTGTATTATTTATACAAAATATTTTGTTACCACTCCTTACTGTTGTAATAATAATGATATAAATAAATACGCCCACCAGTCACATACATAGTTCTGACCCCACATTAAGATCAATTAAGTCTTGTGTCGTGAGTATCAGAAGCTATGAGAGACTTTTTGTATCACAAACCCAAACCCGAGACAAATATTTATGGGCCTCACCAACATTTATCTCGGTGCGGGGATCGAACCCACAGCCTATAGTTTCACAGCCGGCGTCTGACCAACTGCGCCACGAAGGCTGTCATAACAAGTCGCACGTGCATGGATGAAGTAAGAGTGCGTGTTACATTAGGATTCATACTTACCGCTACGGAATTTTCGCGAGAAATAATTTGCTCGTAAAAATAAGTCAATACTGATACGAAACGAACGGTAATGCCCACCAAAATCTGAAATCCAAAAAAAAAAAAATATTTATTCATACTCTTTATTGTACATGTCTAATAATTGAAGTCATCTCCATAGTGATTAAATATGACAGATAAAAATAAAATAGTACAATGGGTGACCATATTGTATTGAGCGATTTCTTCCTGGCAACCTTTGGATGAACAGGAAACGCTCCCCTCCCGATTTGATGGGCCGGCAACACATCTATCATCCAAGCGTTGTGGATTTACATGGGCGGCAGTGATCACTTACCATCAGGCGACCTGAATGCTCGTTTGCGGGACCTATTGAATAAACATACATACATAAACACACGCCTTTTTCCCAGAAGGGGTAGGCAGAGGTGCTACCAGAACAACCACGTTTCGCATTGTATATTCCGTCCCACGATGTGATAGGGGACGAGCCTATCGCCACATCGGGCACAAATTCCTGACTCCGGGCTGATAATGAATAGAAAAATCCAATTGCACTTTGCCCGACCCAGGATTCCAACCCGACACCTCAGCTTTGCAATCATACCGTAGTACCACTACGCCACCCAGGCAGTCGTGAATTGCGTATTGAATAAAAATAGCAGTTAATAAGATAAAGCCGGTGGAATGCATGAGACTTGTTCCTATGTTCAAAGTTCTGCCATTTGTCTGCTTACCAAGGCTTTGGCTGGTGTATCAACGCCTTGAAACATGACACAAAGTTTTTTATACATCCTCAAATATTTTGTTATTACTTCATGTTTCGATTGTGCTTCTTCTTCGTTTGTATACGCTGCTTGACTTAAATCCCTTTTTAGTTCTTCTACAACCGATTTTAATTGCCAGTACGTCGACTCAAATATTATACTTCGATTTAAATTTACACTTAAAATGCTTAAATACAATAAATCTTTTAAAATTTGTAGAAATACAATCTCGATAGTAATGTCACATTTCAAACTAAGAGTCCAACAAAAAAATGCAAAAGTAATTATTGTTATTCCAAATGATATTCGGAGCAAAATAGGCGTGCTGAAATTTGAATTACGCAACGTAGCTGCGAAAGAACGAATTTCTGTGCAATATTGCAATAAATTCTTCTGACCGCTGATAACGCATACGACCAAATAGCACACGAGCTCCGAAGTTTGTGCAGACATGTTTACAACATTTGAAACCATAAATGAAACTATTTCATGATATACGTAAACTATCTTCACCATTAAAATCGACAAAGCGTAAAGTCTTCCTACCAGTGCCAAATACCTATTACTCGTGAAATCATAATATTGGCCGAAAAAGAAACATATCTTCAGGACGATGTTTACCGCACAAATCGATTTGTATTGTTCAATCATATTCACTAATTTACCAAACATTTTGTATAACACGATTAATTTTGAGTTGTTGAAGCTTGCAGTGTCTGAAACACAGTAAAATAATGTACGGCGTTTTTGTTGACTCATATTGATCGGATGATATATTTAGAATCATTATTCTATGCTAAGTAATTGGTCACATCAGTAATAATTAAAGATTATCATAATTCAATATCCAAATTACTCATCGGGCTTGTGCGCACGATTGATTTTGGTTTCGATTGTAAAAATAGTGCACAGTTTATTAATTATTGTGATCTTGTCAAAAATTGTGAGATCAAAAAAAAACTTGGTGTTTGTGAGACCTAAGTGTTTCATATTTTCTGATACCCAAGACACAAGACTTAATAGATCTTAATATGGGATCGGGACGATGTACATGACCGTTGGATGAATTTATTTATTTAATTGATACATCATAGGTTCAGTGAAAAATCGACGCTCAACCAACTGCGCCATGGAGGCTGTCACATACTTTGATGTCATATAGGTTATTATTCACAACTTCAATATTTCGAGTGTTTCGACTAAAGAAAGACAGCGGTATCTCGCGCATTAAAACTTTATTCAAATTTCTATCATCATTGCAATCAACAACAATGTTTTTGACAAATTGCAATTTGTCAAAAATTGCAATTGAAATCAGTAGAGTTCAACTTACTTCTTCTTCAAACAATGCTGATAGCTCTGATTCCCAAGAAACGTTAAACGGAATTCTAGTAGGACTACCGAGTCCTTGGCATCGCAATTGATGCAAGTGGCTATCTGTTATGGCGGGTGTGGTCGGCGCCGCTGGCTATAACGTTAAATTGCAAGATACGCCTAGTTGTACAGGAGGTACGGTCCAGCAATCCACACTTACTTGCTCTAATTTAACGTGTTTCTACTGAAATCATGTAATAGAAGTGTTTTTAGAAATTTTGATACTTGCAATTGTAATAATTTCTAAAAAGGAAACATGTCTTTAACGTAATATAGCCAATTCTAACATGCTAGTTGTCATTAGTGAAATAGTAGTTAAATTCTCAATGCTTCCTATCTCCCGTGAAATAATTGGTGAACAAGCTGGCTGTGAAACAAGAGGTCATATGTTTGATTCCCGCACTGACAAAAAATAATGTTTGTGTGTAAGAGTCGGACGCCCACCCACAAGGTGGATGGATGACCTAGTTAAGGTCGCAGGAAGTCGCTGAATGTAGACCGCTAAAGAGAGGGAGCGAGAAGGTCTCCAAAAATGATTTGGATATTGGTATTCTGAGATCTAAAAGTCTGTCGTTATATTGTTATCCAAGACCCCAAGATAAGCTATAATCTTATTATAGTTTATTACTGTTAGAATAAAAGCATAGCAAGTCTTCATTCTAGTATTTTCAATACAAAAAGTTTCGCAATAATATATCTAAGCAATAAGTGTCATCGTAGCTTTACAGTAGCCATTGTAAAAAACTAGAAGCCAAAGATTGTGACTTGACTAAAAAATATTTTTTTATTATAAATAAAATGAATTCCTGCAACTCGAATATGTTGATATTAAGCCCAAAACACACGTATCCATCGTAATCCGATATATCTAATTTAATTACCTTTGTTTGTAAAATATTTCTGGGAAATCCATACAGTTCGGGTTTATGGTTTTTAAAATTTGTTAAAGATTCACCTCACGTGTAAAAAACACACAAAGGTGACGACTTATAATGCAGGAGTTGTATGCTCTATGGGGTTTCCATCAAGGTTATGGTTATTAATAATGGTTTCATCATAGTGGGGCCTGCGATTGCTAGGTTTCTGTTTCTTGGTATTGAGTCAAAGTTTTCATTAAAATGGGGACTTTTATGGTGATTCTTTGGTAAAATTTAGTAGTAAATTGGTGTGAATGTGAAATCACTTGACAATCGGTACATGGTGTGGTAAGATTTAGGCCAGAAAGGTAGAAAATTCATCACTATATCTCGACAAATTAAGAAATCTTATCAATAAAATAAAAGCTTTCATTCGTGCTGTTGCTTCAGAGAAACATTTATAATATTCTGTTGCATACATAGGGGGAAACATTTCCGACGACGCTATTGTAGCACGAAGGGGACAAAAGTACGAGGAAAATTGATTAGCAGAAGTAAATAAAATAAGTAAAATAGAACATAAAACTATTAAAGAGAAGGATACAATTAATGAGAGATAAATTAATATATTTTACCTTTTATTAATTCACAACAATTTGCAACAAAAACGCTAGCATTCAATAAGGCGAGGATCTACATACTTGAAAAAATATACTCGAATCGACAGTAGCCGATAACCTGAGGGGCCGCTTAATGTTATTGGAGAGATGGACGACCGTTTAAGACGATTTAGTAAGAATAAAAGTGGCAGTAACTACCTCGCAGTACTTGAGGAGGGAACGAATTCAACTTTATGCGTTCTGCTTAAGACGTGTCCGAGACAAATGGAGCTAAGTAATGTCTTCAGGGAGTCTATTTTATTTTACGAGAGAAACAAACAACACAACGTAGTATTTTTTTATTCGGAACCATCAAGGATATTGATTTGATTAGCATACGCACAATGTTATGGATTTTCTCGTGTTTTCTTACATCATCGCAGCATCGGCGTTTGAAACCGTGGGATTATTCCCTTTGATTTGAAAGCGGTGGCAGCGGTCGGTGCATTTCAAATATTTTTTCCCATCGCAACAATTGTACCCTAATTTATTTCAGCCTTCATAATCTGAATTGCGCCTTAACCGCGTATAACTAATCTAAAACCGAAAAAAAAGATTAAAGAACAAAAGAATCCAAAAGGCATCAGCGCGGTGTAATGGAGATCACGTAGTCGGAGCCACAGTTCTCTGATTACGCATCTCACTTTAATTTACGGCAGTTATTGGAGTGCGAGTGAGATGGAATTAATAATGGCCTAACCGCAACCGGCACTATCATTAGGATGTGTTCCATCTGCCGGCTGCGTGTTGCTTCGGCGAGCTTAACGCCGCGAACGAGACACCGTGTCTGGGCACAGTGTAAAATTTTCGTCTGTGTTACTAAGTTGAAATAACTTTAGTGGCGGAAACCATGCCATCGGTACAGTAATCATCGCGGCCGACAATCGTAAGAAATAAATGAATTTTAGTTCTCTTTTTTCCCCATCGCGTCGGGTCGAGACACAAATTGGCTTTTATGTGTTTTGCGAAGGGGTTTCTCGGGAGATTGCGTCGGTTCGGTATTATTATGTATAATTTAACGGGGTGGTGGTTGGCCGTACGTTTTGTCAAAGCGTGATACCATTATAATTTTCTATAATGACAAAAATTGGGTTTGGTCGAGCATAAAAACATCGGGATCCCCGCCAAGATGTTTGATTACGCTCGGTTTTGTTTTGTCAAATGGAATATTAATATTACCGTCAATTTCGGCGTTCGTTGCCGTTAGATTTTTTATTCTGAAGTTATATTTAATGGTCTTTGCAATCTGGTGATACATCTGCTAATATTTCTACCATTTTATTGTACGTATTCTACGTATGATATTGGTCTTATACGAGTATAAAGCAATGTTTGTTCGAACAGGATCTGTAATGGAATACCAAGCTCAAGTTGCTTCAATTTCCGTAGATTTTAAAAAACAAAATCATACTTATGCTAATATACTTGGTTTGTTGTAAGTTTTTTTAATACACTTACGACACAGTGGTTCACAGTTCCTTGTTGTATTATTGTCTCCCTTCCCTAATAAAATTATGTCCCTCCCCCCTCCATAAACTACGTACCTATTGCAGACAATTCTTATCGTTCAGTAGCACAATACACTTATTTAACCTGTCACTTTGCATAGTATAACTTATTGCTTACATCACTCAGCTGGACTGAAGTCGTACCGCCGATCCTTAACAAACTTTCCTTTGCGTCTCAATCACAACCTCTTGAACAAATATTAACTCTATCACAACGAGATAAGGTTCATATTCTATAAGGAATGATAAAGATATCGTTGCCGTACCTTACATCATCCTTATGGCTGGTTGTCATAATAATCTCTTTAAAGTTCGTGTTGCGAGAAACTGAACGTGTGGTCCCTGCCTATACGCTAAATACCTTCTAAATTCATGCTTATTTACGAACGTGCATAATTAACTTAGGCTGCGCACTCACGAGAATAAAGATCTAAACATATGCACAATGGTTCCCCGTGATATCTTTATTTCTGACTGTTGCGATGAGTGTATGGAGATTGCTGTTCTATACTTAAATTCTTCTTCCCAGTACTGTACTCGATTTTGATGCATACATACATACATAAATAAAGTACTTACACGTAGATTAAGTGATATTAAAAGTGTCCTATATTCTAGGGGTGTTAAAAAAATCAAATGGCAAAGTAAAAGCATACTGCTTGGGGTAATATATACGCAATCTAGTATAACTTTTGTGGGAATTAAACTATCCAAAAAACACTTCAAGCTGAAGATAGTATCTAGGTCATGAGTTTAGCATACATTACTGGTGGTAGGTATCTCATATTATGTGAGAGACCGCCTGGTTAGGTACCACCGCAATGTCTATTTCTTCCGCCAAACAGCAGTGTAAACGCATTGTTTTGTTCCGGTTTGAAGGACATTGTGGCCAGAGTAACTACTGGACATAATGAGACTTAACACCTTATGTCTCAGGATGGCGAGCGCAGTGGAATGCCAAGCATTGCCTTGTAATTCATAGTGTTGTTTGGTTTTGCTATTGTCCATGAGCGGTCGTATCGCTTACCATCGAATAGCATGCTCGTTTCGCCATTAAATGCAATAAAAAAAACATATGTTGCTAACAATGAAGTGTTAAAAAATCAGAAGAACATCTGACAAAAAAGTGACTAGTACAGCAATTTTTCACAATCACAAATACAAACTACAAAAATCTCA
The DNA here is from genome assembly GCA_033459515.1 of Theretra japonica. Taxonomy (NCBI): domain Eukaryota; kingdom Metazoa; phylum Arthropoda; class Insecta; order Lepidoptera; family Sphingidae; genus Theretra; species Theretra japonica. Next base: position 2,191,114 of record CM065938.1, on the reverse strand, counting down.
CCTCAAAGTGACGAATCATTGATCCCACCTGACGCGCAACTTTCACGTACTTTTTCATGCATGTAATTAACTTTCCAATAGTCATTACGTCATTTCGGAAGCGACGGAGTAATCCGAGATCTAATTCGACCGTGCATTTTTATATTAAAGAAACATAAATTACTATGGAGTTGGCTCGTTAACCATCTTTCATCGTTATTATTAATCCATCAAGCTGGGACCGAATCGTGCGTTCGAGGTCTTTGTTCAACTATTAGGATTATAATGACTAGTTGCGCAATGTGGGTTTGTGCGGTGTATTTTTGTTTTTGTGCTTGGTGTAGTAGTTTTTCTTTTTTACTACCGTGTCCTGTTAATCTAGTAATATGGCAATTTTGTTAGCACATTTTTATTTGAGGAAAACGTTAGTCCCAACATTGTTCAGTTCTCTGGCAACAGTTATGTTAAAATCTGGGCCAATTTTGACAGCTTCGGTGGCATAGTTGGTTGGTCGAGGATTGTGAAACATGAGGATCAAGGTTCGATCTTCGCACCGAAATAAATACATGTTTGAGTGATCCACAGGTTCCCTTTCGGTTCTGAGTGTTTATGAAAAATCATCGGAGTTTCTGATACCCACCACACAAGACTGTGTGGTGTGGGGTCAGGACTATGTACATAAATGTTTGGTGTATATTTTTATATATTGGCTACTTTTTTATAATTTCTAAAAGATACTAAAGCATCATGACATTTTATTTTAAGCATATCATGTCCCATAATTACCTTCATATTTCTTTTTAATTTAACTCTTGATACTTTAAATTGTTTACTAAATCCAAATACATTAATAACAAACACAGACACATCCAGTCGATACTGATATAAGTAATATTGTTTATAAGAGGCAAAAAGCCGATCGTGATCGCGGTCCGTGAGACGTCCGCTCAAACAATATATGGTAAAGAAAATCTAGAAATCTTACGTCTAAAATATTATATTTCGTATTGAAATGTTCTATATTGGATCTGGGAGTGGTTGATCACACGGAGCTTGTGATAGATGTTGTTGGGGCTTAGGATTTGCTTAAACTAGACGGGATTAATGGTACAATAAATTAAAATTGCAGTTAATTATGAAGATTTTCTGTTTCGTTGATAATATTGATATCTTTAGAATCCAAAATGATTTGAGGATTCTATGATTAGAGTGCTAGAAATGGGTAACACAAAATAAAAAGTGCAGAAACACCAAAATATGGTAGATGCTTTTTAAAAGTCCGTTGTTTCGATATTAGTCAAATTATTTAAAAACATTTAACGTAAAAAACATTTATCATACACATATTTCACAAAATCAATAAATATTATTTTCGAAACTAAACTCTAATCAAAAGCATCAACGCCCAGAACCTCGATCTACAACAACAGTTTATCGTCCTATCAACTCCTGCCAACAATTAAATTGTCAACTGCAAAACATTTAAAATCCATACTATAAAACTATTTCCCCCACAAATCAAACAGGAAAGTGGAGTGTTAATAACAGCGCGCAGCCCAGTGGCGTTTTCTACTTAATCATTGCCCAGATCTGGCTCACCATTAATTTTAAATGTGTGCTTTTCCTTACAATTGGTCTCTTAACTCTGCGTAATTGTATGCAGTTTAGTATTCAAATCAGGTTAATTTATATTACTAATACGCATATTTTATATGTGCTTTGGCTTGTAGCAGTTACTTTGAAATGGACACAGTTTTTTATGTGATAAAACGGAGCTCATTATTCGCTCTAGATTGATGGGTTATGTTACTTATGTATGATATTACAATTAATAAAATGATCATCATATTACTTCTTAATTCTTATGTTAAAGTTCCATTTCACGGTTACATTTATGCAAAATAACCCTCGAGATATGAAACAGAAACTTGTACGTCTTTCTTTACTATACAAAGTATAAGCGAAATAAAGAAAATCTTTAAGCATAGCATTCAGTAATTACACAACTTCTAAAAAATACTTTTTTTTTATCAGCCCATATACGTCCCACTGCTGGGCACGAGCCTACTCTACAATCGAGAGAATCGAATGAGAGTGGTTAGGCCATATAGTCCTACACTAATACACCTAAATACACTACAAATAATACACCCATTTAAAATTTCTATTGAACGAAAATCAAAATGATATTCATATTTTTGAATGCGCATAGTGTGCGGCCGGCATAACGGCCATCTAATACAATATGTAGCGTATATTGTCCATCTATCAGTGGTCACGACTCAGCACCGGCCGTGGTTCCCATCGGGGCACTGGCGTGATATTTATGAAACTGGTAATGTGACCACGTATGGAATTATTTATTTTTGCAACATTGTTTACGGATAACGGACGGAATGTGAAAAAATGTCTTGGTATTTAATAAGGCAGGCTTGTTGTTGTTCAAGCTCATCCAGATCCAAATGTAAGCCAACTTGATTGATAAAAGTCTAGGTTGAGTTTTATGTGCATCGTCAGAAATAAGGAGTGCAAGCTGGGCTCTGAGTTCAGGTCTAGGAATTTGGAACCTGCTGAACTTAGTCGTCAATTTAGCTTCAACTGCAGCCAGTCTGCAAGATTCTGACTCCATCTGACGAGAGGCCTACCAGCTGAGCTGGTTCTGTGGGTTTTGGCTCGTGGTAAATCTACTATATTCAACGAATTATTTTAAGGATATATCAAGTTGATTAATGTGCTAAAATATCTCAACATATTTTTTGTTTGAAGAGAGATTAAAAAAACTATTATTGATATAACTTAGAACATTATTACTGGTAAAGTTCAAGACGGCGCCAGGTAAAAATATATCAAGATTATATTGACACAACCCTCCCTTATCGAAGGGTAAAAATATAAGTATCATAATTTCAATAACATCAAAGAACACCGCCGTATATTGACTGCAAATACTCCTCAAAATCTTTAAATGTTCCATAACTGTCCAAATTATGAGAGTATCAAAATATATTGGCTATCAATACCTTTTGCCATACTTTAAGAATACCTCGCTTTGTCGTTACATTTAAATTTTTACTGCGCGCTTCAATTTTGATAAGTAAAAAATTGGTTCGATACGTCCAAATTATTTTGGAGTTTCATTTGACGTAGTATTGTGATTAAAGATTTTAATTAAATATGCAATAAGGAAAATTTTAGAAGTATTGTTGGGGTAATAATGAAAGTTTTGGGGAAGGTTAGCGATTCGCGATTAGAGGTATTGGTTATTATTGTGATCCCTTGATCTTTATATGCTTCAAATTGAATTAAGACTGTTCATTTGTTTTACTTCAGGTCATTTTCCTTATAGACTTGAATAAGGGGTGGAGTAGGACATAAATTTAAAATTTCAGGGGCATATAATACATACGAATTATTTAAAATTATCAGCGATAAATTGCTATGCTAATATCCTTGTAAGCAGCATTGTTAGAAGCAAGCTACTCATGGAATACAGGCACAATATAGCTTTATAGACGGTTAAACTATTAAAGACAATTCTCCAATCCCACCAAATATTCTCCTGTACAATCTTATATCCACAACACCTGCAGCAATTGACTCCTATACTTTACCTACATGCGTAAAAAACATCACTAGAACAGGAATTTCATAAACTGACCAAGACAAACCTATTATAGCTTATAGAGTTTATAACGGATATTTTATAGCTTAGATATATAACTGTAAAGAGAGTTGTAAACCGAACACCGTTTTGTGCATCAAACGCATCTATTGGCGCGACGCGTGCGGGAACTGGGATGGTGGAAAGCGTGTTTTGCTGATACTGGTTTTAGGTTTAATCATATTTATATGGACCTATGTGCAAAGTCCTTTGTATTTAACTAACACAAACTGCTTTGAATTTGGAATTAATTTATGTTATTTTAAGGTGTACAAGCCTTTCGATAGTAGGCTGGATCACGTGATTGTCCTTGACCTCTTTGTTCACAGCTCAAAGAATACGAGTAAAAATGACAGAAGTTTGATATTCAGTGGCATTGTCACACAGATCTTCTAAGTTAAGTATAACAGTTTCTAGAATTCCTTGTAGATTAAATCACGAAGGTGACTCATGCAGATATAATGATAGGTATCTACTAGAGCTATGGCAATTATTAGATTTGTAATCTGGGATATTAGTGCGCTCCAGGATAGTATAGACTCCAAATTGTAATACTTAACGTAGTCTCTAGTACTGCAATCAGGCATACTTAATAAAACCCCAAATTCATGTGTTCTTCAGTCTTCAAAAACACAGTCTCCTTCTACCATTGCCTTGTTTGTATCCATCACTTTCTATTCACAATGTAAACTCAATTCCGTTGTTAGATTGCAGATTCAACATTATCTGTTGAGGCGTAACAATGTTCTCGGCTGTGCGACTAGTTTGGCTAATAAGGCATGTCGAATTACAAGCCGCGTGCGCACTTGATGCAATGTTGCAGACCGTCTTAAAAGTCAGCCTTTCGTTTCGCAAAACCATTATCTTTATGCTCCACGACACCTTTTGTGAGCTTCCTGATTTCATCCGTGAACTATGCACAGTAAAATGGGTCTTCGCTTTCTTAAAATGGAACTTCAGTTTCTATTGACGTTTTGGTACGGACGGCTGAGATGTCGCGCGACGATTTCCGTGTGTTTAGAGGGTCTAAATTAGCCTTACATTTTACAATGTCCTTAATCGATTCATTGTGGGTGGCAATTTAAGCAGTAGGTGGTCTATCTTTTGCATATGCTATTACTATCATAATCACGTCCCCAGTGACGAAACATCTGACGTATTTTTAAATATGCTAGAGTTGACACTTGCCGTGACGTACGGTAATAAATCGTAAGCACTAATTCATCGATTAGTAGATATCGCAATAACTAAAACATGATAAAATTTGCAGCAATGTAATGAAAAGAAATGGTTGCGTCTAACATAGCCGGCAATTTCTCAAGCCATTAAATCATAACGAAATTACTCTATACAATTTACAACTAGATTTAGCACTTTGCATTCGATCAACGCCTGTATTTCTAAATATGGTAGTCGAGGTGTAAAACTGGTACAGACTGTAAACATAGATTTTATCTCAAATTGACCGTAATCTGTTCAAGAGAATTAAAATGTCGTGTACATGTCGTCTGTGTTGGTATATTGGTGGGAAGTTGATGTATTGTCAGAGGCGGATATGAAAGGGAGTCGTTTATCTTTGTATTTGTGTAATGAGGAAAGATGAATATGTCGTAGTGAAATAAATAAAGATGTCGATAGAGAAATCTAACAGCAAGAATATCGCGTTGGGTATTCAGGAAATTAGAACCAATGTAATGGGAAGACATATTATACAGAATTAGGTAAAACATTGATATAATTTTTAAAGAAAGTAAACGAGCGTTAAAATAATGCCAAACAAAACCGAAAGCAACGTACATACATCGGTATAATTTCAAACGCTAACAAGACTTACAAAATTATACAACGAAGGTGTCTATTGCTTGTAAATTGGTCACACCTCGCGTCCGCCATTTCGCGTACGGGCATCGCGAAACAAAATGGCCGCCACCCATTTCGGTTACAGGAAACGCGTATCTGTCACCGCGGCCGCATCGCAAGTGGGCATTGTATGATAATCGCGCTACGCCGACAAAGTTTCGCCGTGTGGCCACTAAGCCCGCGACAAGGAGTTTGCATTAACTCGACGTAATAATTGGCTAACGGTTTTTACCCGCTCGCTATTAGAATGTTGAGTTTATCAGCGGCCGAGATAATTTCAGACAATTCAAGTAGCCCGCCTTTAAGCGTTAATGATTAGATTATGTTTTATTGAGATTAGATGCTGTGTTGATTTGTTTATTTTGTTGTTTTGCTGATTTGTATGGTAGTTGTTTTAGCTAATATTTTGCGACAAAATTAGTTAATTACGTAATAAATGCATGAATAATTTTAATAATTGCGCAGTGAATATGAATTGAAACATAATTTACCAATTAGCAATGTAATAATGTCGAGCAATTTATGCAGGGATTGAACTGTTAACTTGCTTAAATACATACAGTCTTTTAGGTTAGGTACATGCTGGCCGCTTTGATAAATATGAAATAAAACAAAGAAAGTATATATTTTCCTTAACCCTGTTTAATTAATACAAATATTTTTCTCTCTAGCTTCGACATTAGCTAACAGGAATATTCTGCTAGACCTCGGCCTCTTTAAAAGCCATTAGACACAATCCTCGGCGTTCTAATTTACACGCCCTAAAATAAAAAACTGGCTTGCTAATTAATAGTCTGCTAACTAGTCTGCCTGCATTATTAGCCTACATTGCACGAAAGCTGGGTAAATGCCTCTCTAAGTTCCTTTTATAAATGGCGGTCCTGCGCTATCGCCAATCAATTTTAGAATTTGTGAAAATTATCCCATCTTTATTTTTTCAAAATTCAACCAGATACTTTTTTTTTTTTCGAATTGCGCTTATATCACAGCAACATGTCGTCTGCGTAACAAAATTTTTATACACGTTGCTTTTTTTATTTGGTGATACAAATTACTTTTAGCCCACCTTATTTTATAAAAAACCGTCACACTACTTAGGTCACACTTACATTTCCTAGACGCAACAATTTTTTTATCCACGATGCGTAATATTTTTTAAAAATTTCTCAACATAACGCGTTTTTAACCCAACTGGACCCACGGCCACACCGCCCGCTGGTTTTATGCCCTCATCCAAATCCGCCCGTCCTCCGCCATACTGCCTTATTTGCGAGGAAATATGGATATTATTGTTATTAGAGTTATTCGGCGGCGACGCGATGACACTCGTAGTAACAAGCGCTAGTTACCGGCCTGCGTGCTGCTCGTGTTAACAACTACTGCACTTTGTTAACGCAAGTAAGTCATGGGAATGGGAAACTGGGAATGCGATAGATTTCAGAGTGTGTTTTGACGAATTTTGATGTTTCTGTGGGTTGTGGAGTTTGTTACCGCGGGTGGACATGTCATGGTTAGAACGCGACAGGATTTAAGAATGTGTGTTTTGAAGAGTTTTGATGTTAGCTGTTCATTTAGAGTTGGTTAATGTTGGCTAAGTAAGTCATGGGAATGGGAAGCCGAGGATGCTATCGGAATTAAGAGGATGGTTTGGCGAATTTCAATGTTAAACGTACGTGTTACAAGATGGAAATATACTAGAAATGTAAGAAATATAACACAATATAGAAAGCATTTTGACAAACTTCTGCGATATTGGTTAAGAGTAATGATACTAAATATGTTTCAGTATACCATAAATTCCATTTCAAATGTTACAAGAATACTAACGTGAGCATTTCTTTAAAGTGTAATAAAACTGAAGAAATCCCTTATGTACCGTCTGCAAGGATATTTTATTAAGAATTATTACTTTGTTTATATCTTTAAATGGGGATTTATTGTCGTTTTTGTCTTTGAAGTCCTACGTCCATAACATATAAAGGACGACTTCTGTAAAAATATCGATTAAATTGTATATAAAAATTACTAGCAGTCAAATTACACATTTTATATAAAGCTTTACAACTTCCTATTACGTAGCTTGGGGGCTCAAGAAGACTATTCCAGTTAAATCCAGATTAATCTTACCGTGGTCGAGAATGTAGACCCTTTAAATTATTTCACAGACACAGGCGTCCTTATGATATTTCCTACCATCGTTAAAAAGAAAAAAAATAATACTCAGGTGACTCCGAAGACTCAGATGTGTGTCTCGGGTCTTGGACTCGAGATCAACATCTCGAACCAATGTACTACTACACAAACCCCATGAAAATCCGAAAACACAGCACGAACGTAGCTGTCACATAAAAATAAAGTTTATTTGTGCTGGTGCGTGTAAGGATTGAAGACACTATGTTTGACATCCGCCGTGGTTCGCTCATACGTGGCCAACATTTGATTTGCAGATGAACTGACTAAGGATTGGGCCAAGTTTCATACTCACAGCTGAAGTTTTGGAAGTATTTAAGTATTTTAGTAGGAAATGTGATGAACATGGGTCTAGAGATTTTATTTAGCAATTCTTTCAGCATTAGGGAAATTCAGTTTTTTATGATGCTTTTACAAATTGATTGATTTCAGCGATTATTGTAGTAGGTCTCTTATATGTGAGAGGCCGCCTGGGTAGGTACTAACCGCATTGTCAATTTCTCCCGCCAAACAGCTGTGTAAATGCATTGTTGTGTGCCGGTTTTAAGGCTATTGTAGCCAGAGTAACTACTGGACATAATGAGACTTAACATCTTATGTCTCATGACGGCAAGGGCAGTGGAATACCAAGCATTGCTTTGTAATTCATGGTGTTGTTTTGTTTTGCTACTACCAATGATTGTTCGTATCGCTTCCCATCAGGCGAATGGTGTGATCGTCTAGCCATTCATCGTAATAAAAAAATCATACGCGAGAGAAAAAAAAATAGTTTAAAAGTTTAAACTGGGTAATAAAACTTTTCAATTATAATTCCTGGATAAATATTGATTACACGTACAAAATTGTATAGTACTCATTAAATTAAATTATTCACGAATTAATCAACGTTAAATGGACCTCCAAAAATTGGCATTAATACATTCTTTCGAGCAACGCGACCTCTCTCGCGTTTTATGCCGAACACAGGCCACAGCTAAAGTGTGGCTCGAACAAAGGCCTTTACGGGCACCATACAGGCACTACAGGCAGTCTACGCCTCCAGAGATTAATTAACCATTACCTACTAATATGAATTGCAGATGTACGTCTCGTTTGTCCGTGACACATCCGAAGTTTTCTTTTTAAAAGGGTGAGTCAAAGTGTTTGTTAGGTTGGCTTGCATTTAGTTCCTGGCAGATGTGATTTATTTTTAAATCTGTGACTCATACGATAAACTTTTGAGGAAGCCCTAGGTTCAGTAGTCACCTCGTCCTTAATACATTTAAGTTTGATGGTGTTTTCACTGGCAAAATGACATCCAATTTAATAAATATGTAACCTATGGTCAGATATGGTTTTAAATATAAATTCCATCTTCAGACATCTTGAAAACCTTTATTTTAGGTGTTTCTTTTGTTTTATATGTAATTACCTGCTTTTTTTCTTGTATTGGAATGTTTTTATTATTATTTTTTGTTATGTTTTTTGCATTTGTGTTACTTGTACCAACAATAAACTTTTTTTTCTTCTTTATTTCTCTCTTATATTATAAATTTCTTTAACGTTCCTGTTTATTTTTGATCACGTTCTTTGCTTTTAACATTTAAGTAGGTAAATAATATGTCTAGTATACGAGTATATATTCATGCTCCACAACATTTCTAACAAAACTTTTATTTCTTTCCCAGGTAAGTGACTGAATAAGGCGATATTGCAGCCACTGGTACGTATTATAATATTCCTTAAAAGTATCCAGATGGCGTGTACGTTTAGAAATTCTTCAGTTATTTCGCGTCGGGTCCCCTGAGGTCCCGACTCTCGCCGTTTTAGCATACGATTATCAAATTCTACATTTACAGAACGGAGTTCTTTTGGATCGCGGTAAAATTTTATATTTTTATGTATATTTGTTGCAGTTAAACTGAGATTTTATGTAAATGGCAAGTTTCATGTTTCAAAGCAAAATGTAGGAGAGCTGTAACGTTTTTTTACCTACACGTCAATGCGACATGATTTTCATACATAGAGCTAATACTAACATTATATTATAATATTACTATGGTTAATAATCGTCTGTCAGTTGAAACCTTTCGGATTTAGAACAAGTTGATTATCACCAGTCTATAGCTAATAGGACTCAACTTCATCATTTCAAAAATATGCAGCTTAAAATTCCTATCAAGAATTATTAGATCAATATGTGATTAACACCAAAGGCCTTGACTCTAAATTGACAACTTAACTCAACATACACAAAAATGCCAACATTTCGCAAACACGAAGCGAAAAAAACTAAACGGATGCAACGCACAATGTCCCATATCGCATACCAATTACGTATCGATGTTTTATTCGCCAAATACCTCAAAGTCCATCGACATCGCATTAATAGCAATTGCTTAAACAGAATGGCAATACGCGCTGCATTCGAATAAAGACGAAAATAAATTGTTTAATAAATAATAAATCCATTTGTTGTGGTCGGCGACAACAATGCTTCGCCGTGAGGCCGCATCCACCTATGCTAATTTTCATATGTATAATGCATACTTTTATGCGCTTAGATGTCTGCGCTTTGTGCGAAAAAGACGGCGATGTTTTCAGCCGGTGATAATCGAGTGGTAATCGATTTGACTGGTTGCAATTAGTATCGATTGTAGTTGAAGTTTGTGCTTTTAATTTTGTCAGTTTAAATACTTTTATTACAATATTTTTGATGACTGTTACCTTTAAAAAAACTCTAATGAAATGAAAACGTCATGAGTGTTCTACTTAAAGTTTTACCATTTATTTTCTTTCGCGACAGGTCTAAAAAAATGATGGGTACGTAACGTATATTTATTTATTTCATTTATGTACAAAACTGTATAATGCGCTAAAACTTAGAAAGATTTTCGATCAAGCTTCCCATAAATCCCACAATCACTATGACGAAATCATTTGAAACTCACAAACATATTAATAAGTGATAATCTTCACGAGAACATCAACCGATCCATCAAAATAGAAATTGCGAACGTTTAGTTCATGTAGCTGTCAGACGAATACTTATAACGGTTCGCTGTGACCCCGAGCAGATGTTATAAAATTGTACATTGTATTTCGTAACTTACGTGTTTGTACGCGGAATTGAGGCGGAGTTAGTGTCTAAGGTTTATGGGCTCCTGGTACATGCGTTTGAATATTGGATAAACGTATGCCCAATACCCCTTTCCTCTTCCCATCCTTATCCATCCCGCTCTCTTCCCAATTTCATGAGCCGGCAACACATCCATGATCCAGTGTTGTGGATGTTCATGGGCGGCAGTGATCACTTACCATCAGGTGACGTGTTTGCTCGTTTGCCGGACCTTCGCATTAAAAAAATCAGGTTTTTAAATCGAATAGACCCAAATAAATAATAAACAGTTATACATTATTTTTTAATATATCTTCTTAAGTCTCTGATCTGTGCAAAAAAGTCTGTATTTTGCTGTACGATGTCATAAGCGGCTACTGTTTAGCAAGGTACTCCTCTAAAACTGCAAGTTTGATTGGTAGGGGTTACGCCATGGTCCATAGTCCATCACAGTAGCCTAGTGCGGGTCCAAAACAGTCTGCCCGTAACTTTTTTTTTATCAGCCCGTGTACGTCCCACTGCTGCGCACGGGCCTACTCTACAATCGAGAGAATCGATTGAGAGTGGTTAGGCCATATAGTAACTTTAATACACGATTGTATTTGTTTGTTAGTGGTAGGGACCGGTTAGAATCTCACAAACAACTGACGTAAAGTAATAATTACTTTGCTGATCTCTGTGTCAACAGGATAATTCTCGGATGCCTAATAATGACTACCTCGCGTTTGAAAAGCTCTCTTATTCTTGTTGTCGAAAGATTTATTTTTGTAGTATTCCACGTAGTTAAATTGATGATTTTTTTAAAAGCATTCTAAGGACAGTGTAAGTTAAGTTGAAGAAAACCCCGCTGGATGGAGCTATTTCCAAAAAATCGCGGTGGAAAACCTTGGCTAAGGCTATCGACTTTCTATGACTGGACTGATGCTTCGTCAAAGCAATTTATTCCACTCAATTATTTTAATTAATTCATATCGTAAAATGCATTACGATATTTTTCCAAGAAACATTTGCATCCATAGTGGAACCCTTAAAAGTGTTTATAGTTTCAAATACACATTCAACTGCGATCGTGGTGCTGCATAATATGCCAATATAACGGCACTGCTAGGGATGGCCGGAGCGTTCGTAGCGAATATTCGTATTGTGAATGATAAAAGCATTGAAATGCAACACAATATCTTGTTAAGTCACGATTTTATTGTATACAATTTTTAGTTGAAGAAAAATGGGTGAACGCGATTTATATTTTTGGTTTTGGTGAGTATTTATTACTGGTATGTTACTTCAGTGCTTCCGATAGTAAGAGCGAAGCAAGTTAGGTCTACTCAATTATGACGGCCTGGTCAGAATCACGTGCTAAACACGTGACACATTTGTACGACTCACTGTAACAAGTCTTCCACCATAGCCCATGATAGTTGCTATCTGAAGAAACAAGAGTTTCCCATCAAATACCAAGAAATGTGTGTTGAAAAGTGTTTATCTGTGAAATTGGCTCCGAAATCGGCAAACGGTTTTGTTATACAAATTAATTATTTCGTGCGGTACTACATCGCGCTGTGATCTAGGACCGAAAAATCCTTCGTTATTTCAATTTATAAATATTATATGAATGAAAACTTCATTTCATTTAAAATAACTTAGGAGATAAAGAATTAGATACGTGTTTCGCCCACGGACTTCAAATATCTCGTAATATAGAAAGTAGTGCTATTACCATTCCAACGTCAGCGGAGCGTCTATAAGACCCTAGGTTCCCCCGCGCGAATGTAAATCAAAATTCAATTCTACACGCATGTTCGATAAGATCAAATTCGATCAACAGATAACGGTTGATAGGCCCTTTCAGAAATAGATAAACCGATGACAAAAATGACAGTTTAATTTCAAATTTCGAACGCCCCGCTCCGATTGGTCGGACGGACGTAAAATGAAGTTGTTTTTTTTTATTAAGCTTTATGGCAATGGTCATTGAAAGTACACTCTGATTGAATTTAAGCGACATACATTATCAGGTGTTAAAATCGGAACCGGTTCCATTAATTGTTTATTATAATTTGTTGGATTAAGACTGGTAGGTAAGTAATTAATGATTAATAAGTTCTGCCCACATATTCCGGGTTTTACGGCTGTATATTTTTTATGACAAGTACTGGCCGTGTCGGTGCCAAGTGGATTTATTAAGAAAAAATGGTGACTTGAAAGTCGACGCCATGTTGTCATGTTTAAGTGCGGAATCGTTTTTTACCAATAATTTTATATAAGGACTACAATTATTTATTGTCTGTGTGATGTTTTGATTAATATGCACTCGTGTCTGGGTGTATTGGTGTGAAAGATCCCTTATAATTTCCGACGACATATCACGCATTTTATAACAATCAATTTTATTGACGCAAAAGTTCAGAAGTTGGTTTCTTACGCCGTTTTTTGTGGGTTCGATTTCCACACATTGAGTAAATTTTGTTTCTGGGAACGGACCTACAATAGAAAATTAATTCCAGTTTATTAGACCATTAAAAAAAAATTGAGTCTACATTACATAACATGACTATTATTTGCATTGTATAAACCATCCACATAATAAAAAAAAATCGTCAATTTATGCCACAAAGCTTAAAAGCAAGTAGAAGAATGCAATAATAAATAAATACACTCAACAGTCACATACATAGTCCCGATTTCACACTAAGATCGAGTCTTGTGTCGTGGTTATCAGGAACTACAAGAGCCATTTCGGTCTCACAAACACCCAAACCCGAACAAATAACTGTGATTCTCACAAATATTTGTTTCGGTCGAGGATCGAACCCGCAGCCTCTCGTTTCATAACCGGCGTAAAACCAACTGCGCCACGGAGGCCGTCAAATGACGTCACAAATCAAAATTGAAACCTCAAAGCATATTTACCAAGAAATCAACGCGTCATTAATCACCAGAATCCGGTAATTATTTCGCTCAGCCAAAGGTTAAACATAGTTTGATATGTTTACTCCACGGTACAGTTCTCCCGGTACAAATAACTCGCGTTGGTCACGACTAACACGCCTCCGAGCAGTCGGTTTACTTGTTCATTATTAATTTGACAAATTCCAATTACAACAGGGACATATTTATTAATTTAACTTATTAAGACAATGTTTTATTCGACTTCCTAGTGGACGTGTTGTAATTGCTTTTAAGTGTTACATTGGTATTTTTATTCCGATTTGATAAAGTTTATCTGCATTTTATTGTAAATGCTGTCTTAAATACTATCTGCCACTAAGGACGAAGTATTGCGCTCCATTCGACACAGCTACGATGCCAAACTCAAATTCAAATGTCCATTGTTTTATTCAATAATATACTTGTCACTGCTAAAACAAAAATTACGCACTCTTTTCCCCTATTTTCTGTAGTATTATAAAGCTAGAGGTTTGTTTTTAAGATTAAACTTTAAAGCTTTGCTATTGATGGATTACCTTTACGGCGGAATATGAGTTTTAAATACGAGTAAATGCACTAACCTAGAAACATCCGATTTTCTGTTAAAATGTATTTGTATAATTTAAGTTATTTGAATGTATATTTTGTAGTGCTGAAAACTACCTCATTGTTACAATGTTCAATACCCAAAATACTTATGTGTTATTGAGATTATTATTAATTTATTTTACGTCTATTCCATTTATTTACATACGGATAATTATTTCAGCATCTTCTAAACGCTAGTATAAGGTCACAACTCCGCTGCGTCCTACACGATGAAAGTGATTTCCCACACGGCGCAGTGAAAGCGCGGGTCAGCGAGCAGGAAGACTTCAGTTCGAAACGCACAGACCCGTTTAATTTACGCCCCTCCTGTACACTAAATCATTGGTAGAAAGTTATAGATGAACTGCGTCTGGGGATAATGTTGCATGTGTAATAGTCTTCGTAACTGCTTTAGTCTTCAATTTGTGGAAGGTGTTGGGGTAAGGATTATGGTTATAGTTATATTAAATTACGTAATGATCGTCAAAGTCAAAGTAGTGTGAATTATTAAAGAAGCTGCTTTTATTAATCAATCAAAGGGGTATAGAAAGAAAGTAAAAGAAAAAAATATTCATAACAAGCCATTGTACAGAATCATGTTAAAAATCATCGCATTAGTTTTATTAAATTTAAAATGATTCGTAACTTTACCCTCTCAATCGTACTCTCGATTTTAGCTTTTATATCTTTAATAGGACGTAGGAAAGGCTGATACAGATATAGAAAGCGATTTGCAAAAAATCCAGATACTGTTATGGTTTAACGACCCTGCGTACCAAAACTACTCTATATACAATACAATTCTAAACATGCCATCGACTCACATCGTACCACAGGACTCGCATCACGATATACATTTCTAGGAACCGCAGTAAAAATATGAGAGCGGAATCTCAAGGTCCGTCACTGATTTCTACCGTTACCATTCCACGCAGAAGTGTGAATTTACACTGAAAAAGGTGTAAAAATCCAGGATGTCTGTGAACCTAGCCTAATCAACGAAGGGTGGCATATTCGCGCCATAACAGGTAAATCCGTAGATTCATCTGCCCCATCATAAATGGATATCGTCTGGACTCTGTACCACAAACATGAATCTACACAGATGCCTCAAGTACGCTTAACGTGTCCATAGTAGGTTTATTTTATTTACTTCCCTCTCTCTCTCTTCAGGCATAGGAACTCCACTGCTGAACATAGTCCTACGCTTAGGAGTTCCATTGCATGCAATACTACATCCTCGATGTTTCATTTGTCGTTTTGGAGACTTTTATATCCAATTGCAATGCGATTTTCATGTAAATTTTAACTCAATTTCGTGAGAGTATTTCCTCCCTAAATCAATGTTAATCTCACAATAGATGTGTAGCCTTTACACGCTTTCTTTCTATATATTTGAGTACTTGCGTCATATCTTTAATATATCTGTGGTCTGCAACACTTGTTCCAATAAATCACTCATCAAATGCTACAAACAACTCATTAGTTCGTATTTGGTTAGTTTTAATTACAACTCTAGTTTTTTCCGCTTTCCTGCCGCCATTCATAAATTGTGATGTCTGTATCTAGAGCTGGTCTAGGTTTTTTATTCAACCTAGGTTCCTCGTTAAAATTTCTCCACTTTTTTAATGGAAAATGTAAGTGTTCCGTGGAACTTGATTTACAGTTCAATATGGAATTATTGATGGTTCTGTACAATTATGAGCTGTGGTTTAATTGTGTCTGGACGCTGGGGAAGCTTGATTTGTTTAGTTGTTGAGTTTCTTTTCCAATGTATGTATTTATAATATTGTCAGCTGAAATACAATCGTCATTATAATTATCACAACGAGGGATTATCATAGATCATCGCAAGATTTCCACAACGACATTTTCGTTTCCAGCAATTCAACCAGCGGGGGAAACTATGTACTTTTAAGGGCGTAAAGGTCATATATAAACCTTCTGTTGACTTAAAAATATATACAATTATTAATGCTTACTGCAGTACATAGTTGATTCAATAATAAAGCTCCCTTATATAGCGACAAAAACATACTAGGTATAATCAGTGGTAAATGTATTCAATAAACATGTATAAAGTTGTAATCATACATAATTATAGCTCACATACAGATTTAAACAAGTATTAAACATAATTAAAGAAATATTTTTCTGCATGTCTCACGTAAATGCAACCTGACACACAATACCTGTCACACAAAACCAGCCCTTATTCCTTCACCGCTAAGATCTATAAATCTATTACAGACCGAACCGAAACTAGGCAATTTAGATGCGTATCTAGTCATTTCACGTAATGCGGTCACATGCAATCACTGAGGTAGGAGGCGGTTTAAAGGGAGGCACCGCTTATTAACATCGATGTAGTGATAATTGCAAATATAGGACGATGACATTAAATTAAGCACCTGCGTATACCAATTGGATTGAGATATATTCATTAAGATTGCAACGTGGAAGTGTTAAAATAGAGTCGGTAGGGCCTTTTGTGAAGTATTTTTAATACATTATAGACGGTATCGTGTAGGCGCTCGTAGCTTATTAGTAACACGCGAAATATTGCAACAGTTATCAATTAATGTAATCTGCAAAGCTAATGAACTGAATGTTCTGAGTTAATGTTTTGTTTGTGCAATGCTTAAAAATTTAAGTGTTCTATTTTGGTAAATTATTTTACTTCGATAGTAGATGTATTCATAACTATTTGAGGTAAGTAAATGTGGCATCAATGCATAGAAGTTATAATTTTAAACTTACTTTAAGATTGGAAGAATGACTCAAGTAAAGTAAGAAGTTTTTAACGGTTCTACTGAAATGAAATCTCTTTTCAAGTTAGCATCTCATTTAATGTCCAGACTTTAAATAATACACTTACATTTTTGACTCTTCAAATCTTTAACCTACTCTCAAAGAAAGGCTCTAAAAGAAAAGCCTAAATAATCTTTTGTCCACTCTCCAAAACACATTAACAAGCGTTTATTTTAAACTTTTGTCATTACAATACAATGTCCGGCCATCCATCTCAGTCCGCCTACTTTGTGACAATGTAAAGGCGTCATAGCAAATTAACCGAACCATCCTACGTCAATGGACATCGATGTAAGAATTATAGTTTTGTTACTTAATACGGAAGATATTTAAGTAGACGAATGTGTGCTTGATAAAATTGTCTATTTTCATCTCATCCATTCAAGATCCAGTTAAGATTGGAAAATAAAAATATTTTTGAATTATAAGGGTCTTCATCGCATCCTAAGCGAATTATTTACTTTCAATATATTAATCAACCAATAGACCCGTAACAAATTAAAGCGTCATTTTATAATATTTAAAACGCTAACATTTCATCGTGAAAAGGAACATTCTTTACTTAATGTCTCTTCTTCAAATTCAATTAAGTTTTGCGATCAAAATTAATGGACATTATAAAAGTACCCGTTGCTAGTTATCAATAAATTGCATTTAACATAATGTAATGCGCCTTTAATAATTTACTCGGAATTATCCTCGGATCTTTAATGAAGGGATATTAACGTTTTCGTCGAATTTTATTAAGGTCACAAGTCATAAGTTTCTGTATTGTCATTATTTCCTCATCACCATGGATAAAAAGATGAAATGACAGTAATCAGGATGTAATAAGGATTGTCTGTATCAGCCAATGCTTCGCATACGTCAATGTGGATATCTTTGGGAGGCTTATGATCATGGTTGATAATGATGTTGATAATATCAATGAATATGCTGCCAAAAGTGAGAGTAGGTAATTAAGTATTTAATAAAGTGTTTTTTTTTAACTAGACATCTTTTTGTGAAAGTAACTAGTGTATTTAGCTCACGTTTAATAAAGCTAGGTATTTTATTTTATACTACAAATCATAATGGTAAGTGCAGTGCAATCCAAAAGCTTGAAGCTACAACATTTGTACAATAGACTCCTGGATAATATAATAATTGCCGGATTCTCAATACCTCTTTCCTCTTCCCATCCTTTTTCCTTCCCGCTCTCGTCTCAATTTGATAGGCCGGCAACATATCCATGATCCGGCGTTGTGGATGTTCATGGGCGGCAGGGATCACTTACCATCAGGTAACATATTTGCTCAAAAAATCAATAAACACAATGTACATGATCAAATAATATAATATCCTCACAAAGAACAAAGTAGCGACAACTGTAAACACTTAATGAGTTTTGATCGAATTGCGTTCTGCAATGCTTGATTTACCGACCAATTGTTGGATACTAATGCTTTATGTCAAACGTATTTAGCTGTCGATACAAATTCCGAATTGTATAATGAGTAATTGTGCGTAAATTGTTAATATAATTATCGTCAACTACTCGGCACGAGTCTCTTCTAGGACTGAGAGTGATAGATCTTAGTTAAGTAGGTGCTTAGGATGATATAGCAGACTTGAATTGGCCAAATGTTGCTCAGAATTTTAAGAATCGCTGGTTTATCGTTTGCATTATTCTTGACTATTAAAACCTTTGCGGTGTTGACACACAATATTTATATTAAATATGCATGCCCTGTAATCTGTTACAAAGAAACATACAATAGAGTATGTAGGCTGTATAATTGTATTGTATCAGCCCATATACGACCCACTGCAGGGCACGGGCCTCCTCTACAATCAAGAGTACGATTGAGAGTGATTGAGGCTGTATAAACCAATAATATATTAATCCGACAACTTCTTTAGAAACTATTGAACCTAGGTACATCCGTGTCTAAATTGTTAAACCCCTAAAAATTTCTGTGGTATAAAATTATTTTGTACACACCATTCACCAACACAATACGATTAAAATTCAAGAAAATAATATTAGTAGAGTATTATCTTTAATACCACCTCATCCACTCCATCCTACAGCCTCATCTACACCAACAAACCTAATCAAATCAAACCCACCAACACCAAAAGATTAACCATTAAAAAGCTAAAAGGACGCAGCACAATTAGAGCGGCATTCATCGCCAGCACCTGACTGCGCTGACCCACATTCCGACTAGGATTTACGAGCGCAACAAACTTCAACTGCAAATTGTCCGTGTAAATGGATTTTCTTGTGCGGTAATTTTGTTTTATAATTTAATGAGTTTTGTTTAATGTTACATTGCTGTTTTTGGGTGAAGTGCTGGAGTTATAATCGTTTGTGCTGTACTGTACTGTATTAGCCCATATAAGTATGTCTCACTGCAGGGCACGAGCCTCCTCTGCAACAGAGTGCACGATTGAGAGTTGTTAGGCCATATAGTCCACCACGCTGGCCTAGTGCGGGTTGGCATCGTTTGTGCTACATAAATATAAATTAATAACTATTGATATTATATATTTAGGCAGCATGTTAACATTTCCTATCGTTGTTATCTTGGACATCTACAGATATAGTGTACATATAGGTCTTATGTTTATTGGGATAAAGGTTACAGAAAGTTACTCATTGCAGGTGATTTTGTAAGAGTTGCTGTGAATATGCCCGGAGCAGGCGTTTGTTGATGATATGATTTTTAGACACATTAAATTTAGATTATATCTTGGATTTCATTTAATTATAATTTTTTTAACTTCCCGACGTTTTGATCACTTTACAGCATTCGCGGTCACGGGGCGTACTGGGGTATTAGTCATCCGCTCAGTGATTGTTAAAATTAGTTTTATTTCAATATATAACATTCACAAATCTAAGCAGCCTTTATGTATGACTCATTTACAAACTTTCATACACCATCTATCTATGTTATGTAAGTACCAATTGCATTGCTTCTAGACCTACCGGTTTAGCTTGTACGTTACTTGTTAAACAGTGCTAGAGTTTTCTTAACTAGATCATTAATGGCACGAAAATGTCGACACTGAGATTCGAATTCTTGTATTGGTCTCCAATTGAAGTGTGTTTGTTTCCTTTTACATATTTTAATTTACTCGTAAAACAGTTGGTCAATTTTGGATGAAATTTTTTCAAACTTATTTTAACGTAATTTCAATCTTCATTTTTTTAATTTGATAATTGTCTTCGGTGCCAAGTGATCAAATAATGTTCTAAATAAAATTAAACATAAGAAAGAAGCAATTTCAATATTCTCATAGTAAGGTTTTGAGAAAATTCAAAACACTACTTACTAAAATGTCATGTGTAATCAAAGATTATTCTATCTTAATTGAAGTATAAATTACTTTGCAGCGCCAAATTACAGTGTGCGAGATATTAATGCGAGATATTAATCCTTAGTTTAATATTAAGGTTTTGTTGTCACTTAATCTAAAGATATAATTATATTTATATTATGTTTTCATAGTAATTCAGACATATATGTAGTAGCATTTTAAAAAATCGCATCTGCATTTTTCGTATGCGTTGTGGCAAGTCCGATTTAACACCATACTCGCCGATATGAGTAATCTACGCCGATAAAAAAATATTTCTAAAAGCCGATGAAATGGAGACCTTATATTCTTATAGTTAGATATTTTTTATAGCATAGGTCCGGCAAACGAGCAAGCAGGTCACCTGTAGGTAGGTGATCACTACCGCTCATGAACAGCCACAAATTAATAATTCCGCGATATTGTTTTAAATAAAGTTCGTGAGATGCACAAGTTCATCGTTGCAACTCATCAAAACGCAATACATTACGCAAGTCTTTCCCATTGTTACACATCCAAGGCAACAGACTAAAACCTCAAATACAAAAACCTCTTTTTATCCACAGCATATCTCAAGTATTGCGTACAGGAAAAGTCCCAGGGATCAAGATAAAGCTACATAGAAAAATGGAATCAGTTCTCATTATAAATTCACATCAGCAACGCGCATTCCTTCGCCGAGCGCGATCAATTTCTTTTCCTCCCTATTCGGTCTACAGGTATATTGATTATCATTAATAGATACAACATTGTCTAAACGCTCGTTGTTAGCCCGTATCTTTACACGGGAATTAGCATTATCAGCCTTCCTTATAAGCTTCCAGCGGCAATAAAATTATTGTTCGCTTATACTGCGCTAATTCGATTTATTTGTTGCAAAACTGGAACTTAGCTTAATTTATTTGATGTGTTTATATTTGTTGGTTCGCTTTTACGGCAGTTTTATTGATTGTTGTTGAGTGATTTTAGGAATTTTATTCGTTGTTAGTTTGTCTCTTGCGCTTAAGTGGCTGTATTTGCGGGAATTATTTGTGTTGTTACGACAGAGTATTAGGATTTATTTGTAAATATATTTCGGCACCAAATTGAACTTTACTAGCCATATATAACTGTATCAAAAGCGGCTTATCTTTCTCCTTAACTTCTAGAATTTCAATACTTATTAACACGCTTTTATTAGCTTCACGCGTATGTATTTATGCAACCTTACCTATATAATGCACCCTAGCTTTTTAACCATTAAAAATAAACGTATTTCACTCCATTTTCTAATCTTTAACTGATTATCAATTATTTTTACCTTTTTAGTTGGGCGTTTTACTAACGTGTGTTTTTAAGTTTTTTAAACTATTATTTAATTTTCTCTTATATGATTTGAGCTATTGTACCATTAGTTATAGATATAATATACATTTTTGCCTTTAAACGGTAATGTTAAACAATCAAAGACAGGATGTGTACAACGTATTCATTTCTAAATAATAGCCGGACATTGCGACTATATCCTACAATGTCTATTTTTGTTATGGCTGGATTATGTGGCTGGTGTTACGGGGCAAGTTCTTCGGATTATGCAAACATGGCTTTAGAATTATATAATGAGTGGAAAACATTTCTTATAACGATAGAAAAGGTAGGAACTAACGGTTCCTTTATTTATTTTTTCTTTGACCCGGGGATAGGAGTCGATGCAACACGATTTTTAAATGTTGCAGAACATTGATTTGTCTATGATTTTATGGCTGCTCCACTATCCGACTAGAGAACTTTTTTCTGAATTAAATATTTTTTCGTAGTCGAAAATTCACACAAAACGAATTACCTGATTTGAAATTCAAAGGAAAACATGGCTCATACTGATGCACTCCTGGATATGGCTTAACTCTTTCTCTCTATCTCTGTCTCTTTCTCTCAACCACAGGAAGTCCACTGCTAAACATAGGCCTCACCCAAGAATCTCCACATTAATTTCTTAACTATCAAACGTCTTTAACTTATTCTGCTATAGTTTCGTATCCATTTTTGACTTAACCTTATATATGTCGTCTATCCATTTAGCAGCTAGATTTTTTATCTTCTTCATTTATCTAAGCACTTCTCCTAAACGCTTTGGTTCACAAACTAAATGAAAGTAATAAGGCAAAATTACATTCGCAGTTTGCTAAAACGCAACCGCACCTTATTTAATAAATAAAGTTTGTAAAATGATTGATATCGCTCATGCAATTTATTAGTCGCTTTACATTTTCACAGTTGACAGTAGATCTTGTTTTTGAACTCGTTTGTTCGGTGATTTGAAATTATATTATAATAAATGATAGCTGTGTTGTGCTGAAAAGTTGCAGTAACTACTGGTGATTATATCAAGTATTTTTTAATGCGAATAAAATATTTTTGAGCAGCTAACCTTTTTAGTGCTTAAATAATAAATAAATAAACGCACCCAACATTTGCATACAATTTCTTCTTTTTCTGTTATCAAAAGTTGGACACGAAAATACAGAATAGAAAAAAAACTTGTAAAATTACCATTAAAACAGTCAGATTTAAGGCGTCAAGGACTTTTAAGGACCGCCCACACTTATATCAAGTCCTGACGCGACATTAGAAATCAAACCGACAGTGAAACGCAAATCACACCTACAACTAAGGTTAAGTGAGGTTTCAGGTCACAAGCTTGACTTAATAGCTACATAGTCTTAAATTGGAAACTGATGGTTGTAATCAATAATTACTATTCTTCCCCTTAATATTTATATTAATATTTTTATTTTTTGATCAAGATTAACTGAACTTTTAATAAACTACTTCACATAAAATTACACACAAGAGTAATAGTATCGAAAAACACAACCGCAAAAGCATCTTTATCTCCCTTCCGTGTATATTTTAAGTAAATGCAAATGTCTAATCCAATTTTCTTGCGCAAACTTCCTAATCTCAATAATGCTCGGCAGACATCGACAGTCGATACGTATCGATACACCGACATCAATTACTCGATAACGAGTTATCGACACATCCGCAACACCTGTACTCTTTAGTTTATGGTTCGGTTTTGGTGCAAACGGAATAGTGAAGTGTCAGTAATCTTATTCATATTTCAACATTGTTGCGAAACGCGGTGTGGGATGTAAAATTGGATCGATTGGTTTGTGCCGATTTGGAGATAAGTACACAACTAAATATTTTTTCGTTTTATTAAAAAGTTTTTGATAGTAAAAGTACGTGACCATTTCTTAAATAAATCAGTAGATTTAATGTAAGGTCGTATTTTGGAGAAGTTTTAGATCAATCTTTAAGTTTTTTGATTGCTGACAAGGCTTCTCTGCTATATTCAAAAGTATAATTAGTACGAATTGCACATTTTAATATAAATCGTGACTTTCTATACTAGTCGTAATTATTTTTAATCGCATTAAATTTAGCAGCATCTACGAGTACTATCCAATTTTATATATTCAAAAACCAATTTTTATGGTTTTCATATCCATTTTAGAACCACTACAGTCTTAATACTTTCAACACTGCAACTAACAATCGCCATCTGCCAACACTGAAACCAGTAACTAACAAGCCTTTTAATTTTCACGCCAAAGAAAACAAGGCTGTAGATCTCGAAACACAGTTAATCAATCCGATACATAACTGCATACGTTTACAATCGGTGGCTAACTACAGTTTTCCGCAGCCCCTTCATCACAGACGTGAAAGTGGCAATTACAGATGGGAGTTATAAATCCGAAGATCCAGGATACACTGACTGAGATTGTAGGAGAGCGAAAAAATCTATAATTGTACTAATGCTATCCGCGTTGGTTATAAAGTCGACTGATCATGCAGGCTTTCGCTGAGTAGAAACTAGAATGATCTGAATCAATAAAGAACATGATGAGGTACATAATTGGTTGCTTCGCGAAATTATAGTACTCATTTGGCGACGGCTGTGGTTAGAAAACGATGCTTAGAAAACGTAGACATCAGGCAAGATGGTTAAAAAGTAATGGTGACCCACACAAAATTCGAGTTTTAGGTTAACTTAGTGTAAATCGGTTTTTGAAAATTTTGTTACTGCACTAAGATTGAACTGTACTTACAGCTAGACACATTATAGTTAATTTGTCGTTACAGAATAAATAACTATTAATAAAGTGATAAACGACCTGGTTAAAGTCGCAGGAAGTCTCTGGATGCAGGCCGCTTCCAACAGGTCTATGTGGCAATCTATCCGAGGCCTATGTTTAGCAGTGGACTTCCTGTGGCTGAAGAAATAGATAGTTAGAAAGTAATTTCACAGCATTGTCAATAAAGATCTTGACAAACAAGAGCCCAAAAATGACGCTCACTTACACAAGATGTCCGAACAATTAGCCGCTTCCCAACATCCAGCATCTCATTTTATAACCAATGACACCTGAAAATAAAACCACAAGGAACTTTATCAAACTATTACCATACAAAGTCCGTTGTCGTGACGAAAAAAGAGAACCGAACGTGGCTCGTGGAAAAAAGACTTGTTTGAAGCAGCTGTTAGATTGCGCGGCGCGAAATGTATGCAAGATCCTCTATCTACTCACAAAATGCAATGTTGGAGATGGAACTCGTGACGATGTGCGACACGATACCAAGGGTTAAGTTAAACTTTATTAGAAACGGCTTAGTCCTTTTTTGTGCCATGGTCACGCCATGTCATCGATGTAAGACAGTCATATAGTAAGGTTCGTGAAAGAGTCTCCATTGATTAGAACCTGTAAGACCAGCTTGAAGGGATTTTTGGCCTGGAGAAGACCTCGAGTGCGTGAAAAGTTGAGTTACTTCAATTTATAGAAATTTGGGTATTCTACGAGTAGGAATTTTGCACCTGAAGCTCGAAACTTCGTCATACGTTCGTCGACGTCATACCTTTAACTGCAGCAGTAAAATGCCCAAGCTCTGGTTTTTTATATTTGACTGTGTCTTTTTGCAATTTAAAGAATACTCGTTGATCGCACCTCCTCCATCACAGTGCATGTAAACTGTCAGCGTATCATAAATAAATAAAGTTTAAATTGATTCTGTCGGACGTTACTAAAACGGCGATGAAAAATGAATAAATTCGAAACCTCAACCTCCTTTGTGATATGTGATTTTATACAAATTATTTTCCTTATTTCAATTGTCATGCGGACATGAAAAACACAGCCAATCGTTGCTAATTAAAAAAAATTGCATATGTCAAAAGTTTGACGTTTCAATTTGACAAACGACATCTGGAAACGTCAAAGTATGCGTTGGTCCGCGTTTACTTTTACACACGAGTTTTAATTAAAAGCGTGGGCTTGGATCGAAGCGTATTAACTTCTAGTGGGAGGGGGGAGGAAGGGAGAGGAGAGACGCAAATTGCCATCGTCCTTAAACGCGCCTTTCCTGGTACAAACAAAATAATATTAAATTTAGAAGTTGATTGAGACGCATGTGATAACGTCGCTGCTCGTATGATCACAGATATGAAGGAAAATGTGATTTTGAGTCTGATATTTGAAAGGATTCGGTAGGAACAGTTTAGAAATTAAATTTTTGTGCCCTTTATCGTTCTGTAATTGATGCCAGATGTCTACGATTCCTTTAGCTAAAATGAGAACTTTTAGAATATCGGGTTTTTCCAATAGAAGATGTGCAAGTTACCAAATGATGGGAATTCTACTCTGGCACCATTCATTTCGTTCTTGCGTGTACGGTCACAAATTCTTGACTGTTCAAGAATGTGTAGCAGTACACCTGATACGTAAGGCTATCAGAACTGTTTTCTGATAGTCTTAGGTATCAGGAACCGTTTTTACCAAGAGTTACAATAACCACTGACTGCCTCGGTAGCGTAGTTGTACTAAGGTATGATTACAAAACTGAGGTCTCGGGTTCGAATCCCGGGTCGGGCAAAGTGATATTGGATTTTTCTATTCATTATCAGCCTGGAGTCAGGAATTTGTGCCCGATATGGCGATACGCCACAGGGCCATATAGGCGATAGAGGGCGACCCCTATCACATCCTGGGACCAAACAGACAAGGCGAAACGTGGGTGCCTGGTTACGACCAGGAGAACCTCTGCCTACCCCTTCTGGGAAAAACGCGTGAGTTTATGTATGTATGTATGTATAATAACCAAAGATAAGATGCGATAAAACTAACCTAGCATGGTAAACTAGGGAGCTTATAACCGACGATGGGATAATTAGAAACACGCGCACAAAATTAACGATCAAATAAATATTTAATTTTTTACCGGGCAAATTTTAATTATCCATGGCGGTTAGAATTATGTTAAATTGCGCTGACCTTTGGCACGCCGCCGATGTGATTTTACACAAAAACCTGTAATTTTTCCTCGACGAGCATTTAGATCTGTCGTCAATCATGTATGTACGATTTAATTATGTTTATATTGCAAAAAGTTTGTAATATTTAAGGTAAGGTTTTTGTCTTCTTAACACTGTAATCTGAATAGGCCGGCATAATTGTTTCGACCGGTGAGTTGAAGATGTTTCTTACCAGTCGATACTCTACTTGGACCGACTCTACCATTACACTTACGGTCAGATGTCACTTTGCCATATATGTATTAAATTTAAATTATGCAACGCATATTGCATTGTTTTTTTTATTCTAATAATTTAATTGCCTTAGGATTTAAAAAAAAATCGCGATATAATGACAGCGGGTTGCTCAGTCAAAAATATTATGCAATTCATTTTGCAATATAAAAATCGTGGTTCATTGACCTCAAACATGTCAGCACTAGAAGATCTAATTAGGCGAAATTAAATATGCATCAATTTCAATATAGTAAACAAATACAACCCGTCAACAGACCGAACAGTGAACCAACCCGCAACTCGCTAAAAAATATCTCCCAAAATTAATTTGACGTCCCATTTTTCGATTTAATTAAATAACACTCGCGTGCCTCGCAAAAATTGCCCCTCGGTGATGGGTTAAAAAGGCCCCGTCCACATCCCGACGTATTAAAACGTAAGGAACGAGACAGCCGGGTTAAGTTTGGACATGCAATTTTTGGCCATTCATTTATCAACGGCACCGCACAATTACTATCGATGTTTTTGTCGACATATCGATAGGGCACCGTTACTTTTATCGACTAGTTTAATTAACTATCTTGTTTAATTGACTCACTGGCTTATATTGGTTTGAAAATTTTGTTTTTGATTGTTTTAAATTTGAAGCTGGGTTATGTTGTTTAATGTAGCTTAGGATTAGCAGTTTTAAATACCTACGCTTATAGCAAAGAAGCTGTCACGGAATACTTATAATATATGTATAATAACAATAAGTGCGTGGTAGCCTGTTGGTAACGGACCAGACTCAGCTGCCTACATGTTCACGGTGGTCGCGGGTTCAAATCCCAGGGCACACCTCTGACTTTTCGGAGCTATGTGTGTATTGATAGTCAATCACCACGCACTTTAACGGTGAAGGAAAACATCGTGAGGAAACCTGCATACCGTAGCGATTTTAAATAATTTCTACGGTATGTAAGTCCGCCAACCCACACTAGACCAGGGTAGTGGACTATATGGCCTAACCACTCTTAATCGATTCTCTCGATTGTAGAGTAGGCCCGTGCCCAGCAGTGGGACGTATATGGGCTGATAAAAAAATCAATAATAAATACACCCAACAGTCATATATATAGTCCTGATCCTACACTAAGATCGAGACTTGTGGATATCAGGAGCAACGAAAGACTTTCGCTCTCACATACACCTAAAATATATGAAATAAAATACATTTATATGTAAAATATATTTCCGATCCCTATTAACTTAACTTCATGATTGATTTCGTTGCGGGTTAAAGACACGTTGAACATTCCGGAGACTCGCTGAGCTTCAGTGCTCGGTGTAATTAAAATGCGTGCCGCTTGTGATCCTGGCTTGCATGAGTTCTAGTGGTGGGTGTGAGGGCGGGACAGTCTCTTATATATATGTATATGGATTTTAGGAGTGTTACTGGGCTATGTTGGTAGTACAATATTGCTATCCGCCTGGTAACAACTGCAGTATCCGATTAGTGTTCACCTTATGTATATCCGTTGATGTATATAACCAGCGAGACATAGGGTGACTCTAGTCGGTGGATATTTATTCACATTGTTACATTAACATTCAGTTTGCAGTAATTTTATCGTATCAGTACAAAAAGACAAAGGCAAAAGGCATTATTCGACCTTCACAAATCTCACATCAGAACGCAAAAATCATCTACCCCAAAGACACGTACGTAATATATTTTTTACTCACAAACAATTAACCGAGAGCATTCAAATATTATTTTCGTTTATAATATTGCATACATCAACATAATTAAAGAATCGAGGAAAGTTAGTGACGTGACAATCGTGTGGCGATTATCGATAAAACGTGGCCCGTCACGAGACGCGGATCAAAATAATTAATCTTGCGAATAAAGCGAAGTTCCTTTTTGAGGGATGCCTGTTAAGTTAATCAATTTGCGAACGATACCGGACCTTGTTTGTTAATGAAATACGGCTTGATTGTGTGTGTATGTGTGTGTGTGTGTGTGCGCATGTTTATAAGTATTAATTATATTACACTGTTCATGTCTTTCACTTCGGAATTATTGTAGGTTAGGACACACATAAATTATGTTTATTTATTTTTTTGACAATCACATATTTAGTTACGGTATTTTTAAATAAAAATGTGTGGAAAATTAATATGCTAGTGTTTTATTCTAAAATTTTCACTATTTGTTTAATTTTTGACATTCATAGAGCAACGAAACCCCCTCTTGCTATTCTACTATTCCTTTCCTATTCATTGACAACTATACTTAATTTAGTGTCGTACGTGATCATTAAGCTTAACCTTTCCTACTTTTTCCACTATCAAAATTATCTCATAAAAAATCTAATATCCACCTATCGACAATCGCACAGACATCCCTACATTCGAAATCACAGTGGAATCACACGCACCGCACCACCGAAATCAGTCGGCCACGAGTTTTTGGTCTCATCAAAACGCAATCGCGCTGCCGCCAATAAACATTTTTTCTCGCGAGGCTCTCCGAAACCGATTTTCTATCCCTTATGATTATGGGTCATTTTATTTAAGTATAAAACTATTATTAATGTATTATGACTCCGGTGGGACCATTACGTGCGGTTTCTGTTTATTTCTTTCACTCATTCGCACAATTCGACGAAGTAGATATGTTTGTTGTAATTATTTTGACATTTTCATTATTTGCACACCGATCTGCAAGGAGTATGATGAGCGCTTAAAATAGAATTTTAATGGATTCAATTTAATTGTTTGTAATTTCTTGATTGCTTCATCAAGTGTAGTAACTTGATAAAATTCTTTGGTAATTGCTAGAAATGGATTCATAATGATGGAAGTCGTTGGATGTTGACTTGTAATTAGTTGCTAAGAAAATCTTTTACAGAGGTTTGTTTAGTTAAAAATCTATGGATGTTGAATTCTAATTATGGAAATCTTTTACAGAAGTCTATGTTTACTTAAAAATCTCTTAGAACTGATGTTGATTATTTATTATATTTAAAGTACGGACTGGGTAACTGTATAAAAATTATATAAGTGCAAAGAATAGAGAAAGAGTACTCAAGCAGACATCAGTTGTGTGACCATGAAATATTTAACTCGAGTCTGAATAATGTAAGCCGTCATAGTCTCTAAGCGCAGAGGACATCAGAGTCCCACCAAAATGTTGATACTTAACGAAACTTATATTAAATCTTAAAGTAATAATATGAGTCAAGACTATTTGTAGTGCTTTGCTTTACTAACTGTAAATAAAAACGCCAATAACCATATAAAATGCTCTATATTCTATAACTGTACTACCAATTCCTACAAACAGATTTAATCCGCTCCTAAAAACAATTACAAAAACATTACTCATTCCATTTGAAATTTAGAGATGCATAACACTCCTTCCTGGTGCAGTTAGCATCGCGCAGTCACGACAATCCGCCGCATATGCATCCATGATAGAATTACAACGAACCTCGAGATACAAAAACTTTTTGTCCGGCCACAATGGTAGATAATTGAAAATTTCTCGAGACACATGCCATCTGGCGCTACGCGGCTATTGTTGGTGTTATCTCCGCTTTCTTCGAAGGCCCTGATCTTTTGAAAGTTGTAGCGGTTTTTTGTGATATAGTTTTAGGATGACGTCACTGTTTACTGGTTGTTGATATACGTGTAACTTTTGTAGTAGTGCCTATGCACCAACTAATAACCCCATGAAGAATAAGAAATTACTGGTTAATAACATCAGTGACGGCATTGTTGTTTCAAAAACGGCATTGTTGTTTGTTGGTTCAAAAATAAACTTTATTTTTATTTTTTTATTGAATATTTTACAACTGTTGAAAGATTAGTTAAAACATTCAGGAGGAAAAAAATAACGTTCATATTAGCGAGGTTCATGTCTTTTCACAGTGTAACAAGAACTTTGCGATAAATATTAAAAGCCGAAAGAAATTTCAGTTATAGAAAGAACGTCCATGAGTTTTCTACGCAAACATAAGCGTCTCAATAATAAGGCTAGCTTCATGTACTAAAACCTAACGTCTCTTATTCATAAATACCAATGCATAACGTCAAAGGCATATAAGGACTGATAAAAAAAAATCATAAAAGCTTCTTTACGAACGCCGCGACAAACTCATGTATGGAGTTAACTCTTTAGTATTAAGTTTCATGTTATGTTTTATGATTATGAATTTAAACATACTCAGCTACTTAGAGGCCATTAAAATATCCCTAATAAGAAATAATAAAGATCCTTAAGTAAGTTTTTGGAATGTTGGTACGGTTACACCGTCTGGTGTTGGTAGCACTGTGACTGGAATATCAATTAGAAATATTTTAATTTATTCTTTAGAGGCTTAATGTGCTATGTATATGTTATTTTTAAATTGCTCCTAATTAAAGCATAGAGGACTGTTTAGAAAGAGACAGAATGATTATGAGACAAACAGAGCGGGACAACTAATAGCCGTTCCATTACTTTTTCTCTCACAATTTCGCGCCAGTTTTAAATTAATTGACAGCTACATAGTAATGGGCAATCTATAACCTACATCTACCACAGATTATTGCGTAGATTATAAATTGTAACACATTCCAAATTCGAAAAAAACTAATGTGCGCATTCACTTTTAAACAGGCACCAAAAGTTATCATGGATAAAATTAAACTGTGAATGGGAGCTTTAGATTCGAATAGTAATTTTTTATAGCGCGCCACTGTTTAAAGGTGAACAGTTTCGTGTTTTCACTTATAATCCTAAACCATAAACGGCAGTTTTTTTATTGAATAGTATGAATAGAAGCTAGAAAATTAAAATCATCTTGTTCCATATTTAAATGCTTTCAAAACAGCTGTAAAGGTTAGTACGCACAGATATGGATCTCAGCAGCGAAAGATGAGTGTTGTGCTGTGAATGTCTATTGGGGTCATTACTACGAGAAAACATTATCGCGCGCTCGCCGCGGTGTCACGTAGGGATGACCTTGTGCTCTACAAACATATCGATAATTTGTTCAAATCGATTGTATCGATTTCATAAATAAAGTCCTTATTTTGTATCGAACAGTGATGTACTTTAAAAGTTGTATGCATATTTATTGTAGCATAAATAAAATATATTTCATATTTTATGTGAAGAATTTAGATATTACGATCAAATCTAGATAAAATGCTCACCAATATAATGTATGTAAGTCCCATAAAATTTACATAATATTACGATTATTACGTCGATACTGGCATAACATCCTGCGGCCACATCACTATCCCGGCCACCCCGCCGTGTCAATATAAGCCAGCCAATTGTGTATGAGTCGGCAACAATTCACGGCTATTCAATAAGCTCTTCGCTCACCGCAGATTGGTATCGAATACATCACAAACTTCCACACACCATCCATCAAACCAAAACCATCCTTATGACACACATAATAAGGATGTTATTAATAGCACAAGCGATGTTGTACAGGTCGACCGACCCAGCGATTCGTTTGACTTTATTAAAAGCAGGCGTGCGGTGATAGAAATTTGGTATGCGCGAATGATAAAAAAAAACTGACGGTGAGAAAATCTAATGACTCGGAAAGAACGAAGCAACACGCTACAAAAAATGACTAATAGCAATTTAAATCTATCGAAGCGTTTGCTGTACCACTGTCTAATATAATATTAAATGGAAGCCGTCTTTATTGCCACGTTAACTTTTTTATATAAGCAAAAGAAATATCGTTTCGCTAACGAACACGGAACATAAACAAATCAACGTTCTATGATTAATTGCGTTCGATTTTTTATCGATTACCTATGTGGCCGAATTTGAAATCGATTTGGTTGAAACGTTCATATTCCGGTGCAGGGCTGAAACAAAAGCGCAATTTATTTTTTTTAAATCCCACCGCGTATTCCAATTTCGAAACCGCATTCCATAAAAACGATCCCGCGTGGCGGGTAGTGATGCGCGTGTTATCGATAACGCTTTCGGTCTCGAGTGCAGTGCCCCGACCCGGTGTAACGGTAAGGGCCGTCAATCTCAAATCAACCATTTTAGTTTTGCCGATGTACAATTTATTTTCTATTATTCGTGCCCGAAAGTCTACGGCCGAAGGTCGAGAATGTGTTGTGTTGATAGCTAATGCGGCTATAGTTGTTAGGTTGGGAGGTGTCAGTTTGACGTATTGAGCGGGCCACAGTTCGAGTTTGAACTTTGGTGCGTATCCTTCGTTCTTTTGGGGACCTTAATTTTTTTTTTCTATTGGGAATAAATTCGGTAGGCCGGCTTAGTTGTGCTGAACAATTTTTCGCGAACTGTTGATACCGTTAATTTGGTTGAGCGTACTTCTTCTAAATATTAAATTTATAATACTGTTTTATGTCTTAAATATTACCACTTCTCATTTTTACCCTCATATTCTATCGTTGGGAAAAGTTCCTTTTGTTTCCTCACAATTCACGTTACCGAACTAATACAAATAATTAAGTTTTAAATTAACTCAGCATATTTCACCACCCACATAACGTTGAAAATCTATTTATTAAACATAAACAAGACAAACATTTTCTCCAAACGAGAGTCGAACATGAGACACCCTGTTTCAAATCTACAACTGAACTAAATAGGGCGTATTTACATTCTTGCTCGGTAGCTGATTTATAATAAGGAACAGTTCGGCCTAGAATCAGCTGTAATAAACCGAGTTCAGTGACACCGCCGACAAAAGATTTAGTTTTTGTCCATTAGTTCTCGTATGCACGCAAATTGGTCGATATTTCTTAGTAGGTGACTAATACTGATGTAGAATTATTACCTCCGGTAATGGCATGAAGAGGAAAATTCCGAATACGCGGAATTTTGTTTGAAATACGTGTTAATGTTTTTTTATTCGGACCAAATTGTACCGCATGCTGCGCAGACATCTCTTTTTTCTTTCCTTCGATGTTACTCGATGATTATTTCTTAATTCGATGTATTCTGTCCTTCTGGAACCATTTGAATAATTTATGATTAAAATTACATACTTAAATTGTAAAATAATTCTCAATATTTACAAAATAACATAAACATATACACTTCAAACACGAAATTGCAACGCATTTTAACCCTTACAATCCACGACATCAAACTAACTCGTCAAACACGATAATCTCATTATTTACGTAACAAGCGCCAGCCCTGTGTTTAAGGCGGCCCACAAACGTACGCTTATTGCGGCCGTCGTAGTCGCGTCAAAATGTTGGTAATAAAGCACAAATGACCGCCGCGGTCGTGTCCGAGCAGACGCGACAAGCGGCGACAACGCGAGGAACTTCGCCGGCACGTTTAGATACAGCTGCTTGTAGAGTTGCGACTGAAAATTTAAAAGTAAAAAAGCGCTGAGTTAAGAGGTTGAATTTATAATAATTGTTATTCTATTCGGGCTTAATGTAATTCGTCGTTGTAAAAATAAAAATAAGTATATTTTATGTGACTAATTGTTATCTTATAGCATGGCTCATTTCCTGTAGAGTTTGGAAAGTTTGGGAAAAAATATTTTATTTAAGTAAATTATTTTATGCGTTTGTTTTATGGAGTTAATGATATTCCAAATAGCAAGTACAAGAATAATAACATACATTTTACTCGTACATGTTATATAGATATTTTAACCAAATTCAGACACTGGTGTGTCAGTGTTTACTATCCTAGTGTCATAAAAACCACGACAAAAAATCGCGTAAACATTAACCTCAGCGATAAAACGCCATTCCCCAGCCTGCCTGGGCGATCACACCGATGATCCGCGTGGGCCAGTACCTCACCCTTATACCGTTAACGATACTCATAATCTCTAATCGTACATTTGTTGCCGGCCTTAGACAATGCGTCCGATGAATAATGTTCAATATTGCAAATGTCATGGCTTGTTATGATGTTTGTTTGTCCGTTTTATATGCAATTGATGCTATTGTGTCACTAATTTGTTTGATTTGTTTCATTTAGAGATGTGAATGGGTAGTGTGTTTCATAGATGATAAATCATGTCTTACGCTTCATTTCTGCAACGTTGGAAGTGCTTAAAAGCTTTAAGAATATATAACTTACACGGAGAGTGGTCCTAACTAGTCTAGTGTAATCCGCTTTGTGTGTTTTTGGGCTTGAAAAATCTCATATTTCTAGTACCTGGCATAGATTGCTTCTGATATGTTTGAATGGAAATAACTTACTAGGGAACGTATTATGTCCAGTAGTAGACTGTAATGGGCTGATGGTGATGATGATGTTGAACGTACTAGTGAACTCTTTACCTCCTCCTTGGGGATATACATAAGTGCGTGAGCTTATGCACCGCGGGAAATATCAGTTGTGATGTTCCTAAATTGAAAAAATCTTTCTATTCATTTTTTGTGTCAGAACTAGTTGGAGTGTACTGTACAATTGTTTTTAATTTCTCAAACCCCGTGACACATGTGTTCTATTATAGGATTCGAACTGTATATTAGAATTTATTTATTATTTACTATTAGCTTCCAAAGGCACATAAAACTTTAAATTCAACTTGAAGCTATAAATTTTCCTACTATAAGCTAACTTACCAATTCCTCAATATATCACTAAATAAACTTGCCACCCACGAGTAAATTCAAAATAACGGTCCCGCATAAACCATCCCATATCGACTAGCAAAGAAATTATTTATCGACATTACGCGCGGTGCAACCCTTTTCTTGTTTGATCCTCGCGCGGCAAAATGGCGTATTTACTCCGTATCTTAATGGCAGATATTAAAACGTTATTGCCGTCGAATTTGAATATTTTATTATTGTACTCGTATTAAAATTACAAAGTAACTTGTTGATTGGTTTGCACTACCGTTTTTCAGGTAAATGACTGCGGTCGTCGAAGACCCCACAGTTTCAGATTACAGATTAATTTTATGTAGATAAATTAACTGTTATGTCGATGAGCTTATCAAATTATAAGATTTTGTATCATCATGATCTCTGCAACAGTATGTATACTGTCGAATATAGGCCTCTCCACAGTGAAGCCTGCCACGTTCAAGTGTGTTAACCTAAACGAGAGTTTGCACCAGTTTCGAATAGAAAATTGGAACAAAGTTTGGGCAGTTATTTGTCTATACACGCACCAGTATACAGGTGTAAACTCACACTAGTACATTTATCTATATCGTTACGTGTGTGGTGGCCATAAGATAACCTAGCATCCTAGGTATCAGAATACGAGAGACTTTTTGTCTCACATTACTGAGACCGTGAGCTATTTTTACGTACCAAACATTGGCCTTTGCGCAGGGACCAAACCCTTGGCCTCTCATTTTATAAACTGTACCGCGGAAGCTGTCAAATACAATACTAACAATGTCAATAATACGAAAACTACTGTCTCAAAATGATAAGAATATACAACTCTGAATCCAATTACAATACAATTTCACAGCATTTTCAGCAAGTACAGTTATTTGAATAGACAAAAGCTTGTTCCACTCAAATTGCCCAACCATTTTTCAGCATATCACGCTTCGCGCCGCAGCGCCATTGTCTGACAAACTGAGCACACGAACGCAGATACGGACGCTATGTGTGTCAAACAATTTCATAAAACAATATCTTGTCATAGCGTTAGGCTGTCGTAGTGGTTGCATGCTATGCTACTTGACGTAGCTTTAGTTTTTGATCGTCTGTTCTACTGTAGACAAAATTTGCCTTATTAATCAAATCTTAAGGCGGAATTGATGAACTAAAGGTCGCTTTAGCGATGTTTTTGTCTAACCTCTCCGGCCTATGAAGCCGTTAGTTTACTCAATATGAGCCAAGTAATTTAATTATGCTGAAGGTGAATCGGTAAAATTAGTTCATAGCAGCGCTGTGAAATGAATTTATTATCTACTGTAAGATAGAAAGTGGACCTGGATGCAATTACGTCGTCACTTTAATATTAACCATAAAATATTCTAATTAATCCACTATCACGTTCACAATTTGCCCGCATATTTGTCTACCATATCATTGGCGAGATCAATAGCTTTCCACAGCTCGTCTCAAGTGGGACACGGCCCGCTCATTTCACAACGAAAGTGTACCGCAGTAAATAATATTAACACATCGCGATTGTGGCCCTCGGTGCGGCGAGGCTTTACGCGGCATTTGCAGAAAGCACGAACGCGATATTTTCGTGTTTGAGGTGCGTTTTGTAGCGGGCTAGGTTTGGTTAGTCATCAGGAATGTGTTGACAGTATTGTTCTAAGGTAGAAAGAGTTTAAATCTGTTGAACTAATGAATACATAATTATTGTTTATATCCTATTTGTGTCCTGGAAGAAATAGGCAAAGATGGAATGATTGTGTAGTCACCGAAACTAAGTTTTGATCCGTTTTATTTCAGCATACATAAGTATTAATGTTAGACAAACATCTAAACAATGTACACACATAAACATTTGTAAACTCGGTAATTAGACCTGTTTTCATTGTCTGCGATATTGTTAAAATTTTGTATGTTTTCTTCTTCGTGTTCCCAAATTTATTCCAAATACAATATTTAACGTTCCCATTTTACTCACAACAAAATGACACCTAATTGTCTTCACAAAGTTTTAGCCTCCCAAAAACGTATCACACTCATCCACGCTTGAACTCACACCACACCGTCTATAGTTATTCCCCTTTGATTCCGAACGAAAGAGGGCTGGCCTTTACATCCGCTTACAATGTGCCTCATACAGATATGAGGCTAAAACACCACCAGCAATCTCCACTTAATAGATATGAAAATGTGATTTTGTAATATCCACTTGTAAACAAGGCAAATCATCGGCGTTTGAACTTTAAAGGGCTTTGGTTAATTGTTGGTATTAAATTTGTGGGTAATGGAATGTTTGGTTATTTGGTAAAATATATGCATAGAACATTGACATTAGAATTCGGCATGGTTGGCTATGTAATTTACTTTGAATCTTTAAATAAATACTATGGATTACATTTTCGAAATGTTGCTTTAAAAGACTTCAACGCGCTTTCATTTTGTGCTCCAATAAGAAAAACACAATTTTGTTTTCAAATAAAATAAGGTTACATTTTTGGGTGATTAAAACATCATTTCAAGGCACTTGATCAAATTATTACAATTAAAAAAAAAACATAAGGCTGTAACTCCTAAAAACTTTAAACCTATTATAAATTTTACTAACCTAAATAATCTACCAGTAATTTATCCAGTAAATACAACCACAGTCAGTCTACATTCTGAACTAGCACATACTTTAAAGTGCCGACTTCACGCTTTGACTCAAGTTTTAAATATTTCTAACATCTATTTGTCCAGCGGTGTCTCTGTTTAGATTCAGTACACTCGGTGTGACATTTAACTAGTTTTACGCGAAGTGTCGACTTGATTTATGCGCTTAATTAGGTCTTATTTCGTCAGAGCTTCGGTCCTTAGTGACCGATACTTAGCTATAATTTATTTAGGGTATTTCTTAAATACAGGACAATAATATTCAGACATGAATTAAAATATTAGGGTTTAGATAAAACAAATTAGAACAAAAAATATATAGTACTACAAGATAGGGTTACAATAGTATTTCAGGTGTAAAATGCTATCTGCTGACATTATTTGAGTGTTTCGTTGGAATCGAGGATAAAAATATGCATACCGAGGTTAATAACATAAATCTTTAGTTATGTAATTCATACCGGTTTTTGAAATTTGATCAAAGAAATGTCGT
The DNA here is from genome assembly GCA_033459515.1 of Theretra japonica. Classification (NCBI taxonomy): domain Eukaryota; kingdom Metazoa; phylum Arthropoda; class Insecta; order Lepidoptera; family Sphingidae; genus Theretra; species Theretra japonica. Next base: position 2,152,347 of record CM065938.1, on the reverse strand, counting down.
TAAATATCAAAAACAGTTTACTCTGCTGCGAACCGTATTTGATCAGTATGGTAGGCCTCAATATTCCTTAAAAATATCCGAAAAGATTCGTTTTCACCAAGAACGAAAATATGTTGTAATTATCTACAATAATATATAAATAATTCATAATCCAACAACTGACCTCGTTACATCTGGAGGTCGATTTAAAAAATAATAAGCTCCATGTCTAAGCATGGTTACCACCTGTCGGGGGCTGGTTACTCGGCCGCACCCCACACTTCCGTTCTGAGACGTACACCGTGGGATTTTAATCGATATTATTATCTGGCTTTTAATAATCTGGTAAATGTGGAGTGCTCTTTATGGATCTATTTTGTTCGAAAGTTTTCTAAGGTTACAAAAGGTTAAGCATTACAAAGAGTTTGTAGAGGTCTTGGTATTACTAGCATATTTTTGCTGCCTTTATTTTATAGACCACAACTGTATTAGACATAAATAACATTCCTTTTATACGTCACTATGTGTCACCTAATCAAGTAAGATTGATTTTCATCCTTACAATGCATTTACGTACATACAATACCGTAATTCATTCCACGAATTTATAACTCACCAATCGAACTGCCCCAATTGGATCCACGTCTCCAATTCAAACATCTAGCCCTCAGTTTCTCCAGTTATTTAAACGGTTACATAAACAGCGCTGTGTGGCTAAGTGTCAGCGAATAATTTAATCCGACCGCAGTCATAAATATTAAAACACATTCCGTTTGCACGGCCGGTATTGTACTGTCCATGTGATACGCTGTCGGCGTGTCTGCGGATTGTGTAATTGTGAGTATTGGTTTCCTTGTTTTAAAGATGTTTTGTTCGTTCCATTCAGTTTGATTCTTGTTTGTGTCTTTGCTGTTTTATAACTTTTATAAGTGGGGTAATTGGTTTGTGGCAGGAGACTGTTCCGCCCTCACACCCTTTTTTGTGTTCCAGAGGAAAAACTATTAAGCTCCCCTTTCTTTACCCCGGGGGAGGTTGAAAGGGGTATGTCACACCCGTCACTGCAAGTCCTGTAAGCCAGGATCAATAGTCACGCATTTCAATGACCCCGAGCACTGAAGCTCAGCGAGTGTCCAGGCATGTCTAGCTTGTCTTTAACCCACAAATCATAATTGGTTTGGGTCAGAACAGTAAGATGCCAACCTGCTTTAGGCTAGCGTGGTGGACTACATGGCCTAACCCATCTCTATCGTTCTCTCGATTGTAGAGGAGGCCCGTGCACTGCAGTAGGACGAATATGGGCTGATAGAGTACAGTAAAGTAATATGTTTCGTAATTTACAATTTTTTAAACTGGTATAAATAAAGTGATTTTTTAACCTGATAGTGAGTGCTTTTACCTTCCACTGCTGACCATGAAGTGCCTTTACTATTGAATATCAGACAGCATATATTTATAATACCAGAAAACTCTTTATTATTTTATGGAAACAAACAAAACGCTATAAATAAAATCTTATGAAACCAAGATAAGGATGAGGTAGCCATTGTAATATCCAATCGCGGCATCTCACGTTTTAGAGCATGATAATTAAAATCATATTGGAATTGTTGAATAGGGAGCAGAATCCCACTCCTCACCAACTGTTAAAATGTGGTTGGCTTCCTACTTTCATTTCAATAGTTGTAGAATACTTTGCTTCTTTGACTGGACTGGTATTACTGTAATAAAGAAAACAAACCTAGACGAGTTATCGTCGTTTAATTATTACCAAACTCCTATTGCTTCCTTAGATCTTTCATCGCCATTTTTTCGCAAATTTTTATCGGTCGGTAAAGCACTTACGATTTTCTCGATATTGAAGGGCATTATCAGTCTATATAAGGCCACTGAGCATGGTATTCGCCTTTATAAAAAGGTATGATTTAGAAGGTTGAGAGCACAATCCACCACAGAGGCTCCGTGGCGCAGTTAGTTGGATCCAGGCTGTGAAAAGGGAAGCCGCGGATTCGATTCTCGCATTAAAACAAATGTTTGTGTGAACTACAAGTATTTGTTTCGAGTGGGTGTTTGTGAGACCGAAAATTCTCTCGTAGTTCCTGATTCCAACGACACAAGGCTCGATCTTAGTGTAGGGTCAGGACTATGTATGTGACTGTTGGGTATAGTTATATATTTTATGTTTTTATTGTACACACATCGGGTTCGAATCCCGGGTTGAGCAAAGTAATATTGAATTCACTTCATTTTATTCAATATTTATTACTAGACTAAGTCAGGAATTTGTATCCGATATGGCGATATCTCGGCCCCGATCACATCATGGGATGTTCCACATAAGGCGAAATTTAGGTGTCCTGGTTACACCGCTGCCTACTCCTTCTGGAAAAAGGCGAGATGTATATGTATGTTTGTATACATCTCAATGGATCCCTCTGTTATGGAGGCGTTCCTTGCTTAGAAGTGAATGAATATGATCTGACACACAGCCATATAGATAAAATGCTGTTCTTAAACCGGCCAGTGTTGCGTTCTCCTAAATCGTAGACATTTCCCATAACTCTTTAATCGTGTTTAATTGAATAGCGCGCGGAGTGTTTACCACGCAGCCATATTGGCGTGAAATCCACCGGAGAGCGCGGCCACAATCGCCTCACATTAACGTATACCTCAACTCTAACCCCTATAAACGGATCGTGTGAAATTACGCGCCATTTTGTTTTCACTGCGATATTACAATCGAATTTAAATAAATTATTGTGGGCGGAATGTTAGGGAATTAAAGTATGTAGGTAGAAGGTGATTTGAGGTAAGGGATTCGCTAATGAATTTTGTTCGGTGATTCAGATTGGCGAGCTGACAGTTGGCAGATACTTTGTTTGGACTGCATATCAGCTTAGGTATATAGGAGTTATTTTTCATACTGGTTTAGAGTTCATATTTATTAATAGCTATATACTAAATGTCTATTATTTCTCGTCAATCTAAATTCTAAATAATAAAACTAAAGTACAGTGACATAGTTACACATATTTGTAGGTCAATATTTTTGTAAAATTATAGCATAAAATCACCCAGTACTTTTAGTTTTTGTTAAGCATTTTACTTACCTTTGCTTAGCCACTCTTGCATAATTCCCTTCTTAGATCAAACTCAGTCCCTAAACCTTTATACCCAGCATCGTGTTAACAACTGGACTACAACTCCTCAGTATTCAAGGGTTCCCAAGCATGTCCATTTTCCCGTTCCATATTATGTGCGGCACGTTTCATATGAGATAAAGATGGGTATGCGGCATACTTCAAAAGATTAAAAGATATTACAAAGGATGCATACTTAATTCTGGCTTCAAGTGTTGTCGACGTCAGAGGTTTGATAAGAGATGACGTCAGTGATTTCGGTGTAATTTTCCTAAGACGTTACGTAGTTAAATACATCTTTTATATTTTAATGTATCGTATTTCAGTGTGAATTTTTGGAGTCATATGTATTGATAGTCAATCACCACGCACTATAACGGTGAAGGAAAACATCGTGAGGAAACCCGCATACCATAGCTATTTGCATTATTTTCTATGGTATGTAAAAGTCCACCAACCCGCACCAGGCCGGCGTGGTGGACTATATGGCCTAGCTAGTCTCAATTGTATCGATTATAGAGGAGGCCCGTGCCCTGCAGTGGGACGTATATGGGCTGATACAGTACATTATTTCAGTGTGTGTATTCAAGAAATTACATACATACACTTAGGCATGTTTTAATACCGAGGAAGTAGTCAGTAGTACCATTTGTGTAGGGCTAGAGCCTGCGCACAAATTGTAGTCCCGAATTATTCATATGCCTTTTGTCTTCGCATAACTTACTTATGGGAGTGTGCGAACTGAGCATCTTGTCCAGAACCTCATGGTTGATGATACACGACACAGGCAAACCCAAAATTAGAATAATAGTGTAGTAAGATTATATAAGACACAGATTAATTAGTCACATCCTAAATAATTCAAAATAAATAAATAAATACACCTAACAGTTACATACATAGTTCTGACCCCACACTAAGACCGAGTCTTGTGTCGTAGGTATCAGAAACTACTAGTGACTTTTCGGTCTCACAAACACCCAGACCCGAAACAAATACCTGTGAATCACACAAACATTTGTCTCGCTGCGGGGATCGAACCCGCGGCCTCTCGTTCCACAATGAATGAAGCAAACATCTTAGTAACTTAACCCAGAATGGAAACTTTACCTCACGAATTCCTGTACCTTTGTTGGTAAGACCAGACGGCATTTCAAATCCTCGCCATATAAAAAATAGGCCATTACGTCACCACAACCCAACTGCCACTTAAAAACCTAATCTCCCATCTATTTGCATAAAATTCTAGAAATTTAATAAACAAATTTGACAAACGTTCGTGACAATACAGTTTATCTGAGATTTCGTGGGTAACCCGTCAAATTTGAAAAGCCTTTGCTGTGTACAAGCTGCCATACATTTAGAGGTTCTACTAAAATTAGTCAGGTTTTACGCGTGACTCGAGATCCATTGTGCTTGGGAAGTATTTTTATCAGACGTGATCTGTCGTTAAGATTTCTTATTTAGATGTTAATGTTGTTAAAATTTTCTTCGCTAGTATTACGCAAAATTGACTTGTGGCTTCAAAATGTACGTTTTATGGTACTGACTAGACTGCTCCAGATGGTATGTGCATTGTGTGATTAAAATACAGAATACTCTAAAGTATAAATACTAATAATTCATTTTTGTTTCAGGTATGCATCGAATCGAGAGTAAGATTAAGTATAAGTACAAACTTACGAGGGAGTTAAAGTAAGTGTATTAAATTCCTTATACTATTTGACCAAAAATAGTATTGCAGTTTGGTCTGTAATGTCTTGCCATTTTGAACATATTATTAAGTCGTCACTCTCCAGTGGTCTTTCTTTTTCTTTTACTTACGGGATCATAGTAACCGCTATTAAAGAACACTAAAGGAATCGCCAAAGCATTGCCGGCTTTTGTGGATAGTGTAGGTTCTTTTATTTAATTCCTGAGCTCGTTTTCGTCTGGAAATACCACAGAACTAAGTTGATTCTATAAAGACGTATTTCAAAGAAGAAAACTTTGTAAACTAATATCCTTTTTACTGTCTCTCTTGAGATTTCAGAATGTATTTTTATGGCTTTAACTGGATATTATTACAATATACCTTATAAATTGACGGTCTTATTTATTTACAGTTTTAAAACCTATTTTAGTTAGCGAATGTTTTGTCTTCTTCGCTCAAACTCAATTCAACAGTCGTTCGAAAGAGACAAAATATTCGATAATTAAAATAGTTTTATAAACTGACTATGAATAAGGCCTTGAGTATCTTAACCTTGAACAAATGACTTTATATCAAGTTTTAAATTCCCTCCCCTCCTAATTTCAAATCAAAATAAAAGCCACCAGTAAACGACCCAATGGCCACGACCACCAAACCAATATCACAAACCGGATATACACGTAATTATATATAGATACACTTATCTATTCCCATATGACAGACAAGATAAATGCGTCCCCAGAAAGACGTATTAACACGGCGACTCTTTGACACTACTTCGACACCGCCTTATCGTACGGACGGCACGGAAAAAAACGTACAACGATTTATAAAAATAATGTCTTAATTAGCCAAAATAAGATGTGTTAGATACGTCGTGTAAACCCGTTTTAATATATTTTATATCTAATGGGAATTAGGGTGATAACTGAACACTTGGTGTTGGAGTTTGAATATCTTCATTTGTTACTGGCACAAAGCAGTAAAGCCAGCCTGAATTAAGTTGCTTATGAACCAGAAACGCGGTAGACTTACGTGGGTATCTCATAAGTACTTATAGTGGTCGCTATCCGTACGAGTATGTTTTTATATATTGCATAGGTCCGGCAAACGAGCAAACAGGTCACCTGATGGTAAGTGATGACTGCCGCCCATTAACATCCACGATGACTGGTTCATAAATGTGATGCCAGCCCTTAAAATTAGGGGAGCGGGAAGGAAAAAGGATGCGAAAAGGTATTGGGCATCCGGTAATCTTACTCACCGTACCAAACGCAACAGCAAAGCAGTCTCTTCACGTCGATTTCCTGTGAGACAGTGGTACCGCCCCGACGAGCCTGCTCATTCATGCTGAGTCATGATTGACAACAGCGTGTCTCTGCCATTAACAAATCTATATTATCATCATCATATTAGCCCACTATCCACTCCTGGTCGTAGGCCTCAAATAGCAAGTCTATGTCGGCAAACATTGATAATACCCAGCACTTGGCGTATATTGAGTAATAGATGTATACTCGTAATGATATCCGTAGTTCAGAATTAATTTTCACATATATTGTATTTAATTTGACAAATAAATTCCTTATTTCCTACCTGTACACGACTTTAACTTTATTAAACAATAAATATAAATCAATGTAGCGAAATATGGGCAATTTTAGAACTCGAATATAGTTCGGAAGAAACCCAACATAATAAATCTTATGTACGTGTTTAGAGTTAATCCAGTGCAAGGATATTGTTCAAGATAATTGTTCAGTGAGTTGGCATCAGAAACAGCGGATTAAGATGGAAGATTTCGTTCTAGGAATTTAGTTTATGCTTGAAATAAATTGTTGAGCGCTATTCCTAGGCTAAGGATGCAGATCTTTGGGGTTTATTTTTGGAACAGATTTTCTAGAAATGCATTATGTTTAAAAGTACCTACGTTTCGTTGGAGTTACAGATACTGTAGAACGTTCATTTAGACGTGCAACATTTTTCATTTTAACATACGCTTAAACTACCATTTTTTAATCGAAGTATTTGGGTATGTTTTCTTATTAGAACACTTTCAAATAGAAATATAGGTGTATTAATATTTTATAACCGTTATTCCTTATTTTCTTATTTCTGTAGTTCGTGCTAATGGCGAAAATAAATTTTACACTTAAATCGCTAGTTTGTAAAATATTGCATATTTTTTTCTTACCGTTTTCAGTATACAGCTTACTGAATTACATACATACATAAACTCACGCCTTTTTCCCAGAAGGCAGGGGTAGACAGAGGTGCTTACCAAGACACCCACGTTTGGCTTTGTGTGTTCCGTCCCATGATTTGATAGCAAAATTACAGACTCCGGGCTAATAATGAATAGAAAAATCCAAGATCACTTTGCCCGACCCGAGATTTGAACCCGAGACCTCAGCTTTGTTATCATACCGTAGTACAACTACGCCATCGAGGCACCGTACTGAATAAATGATCCCTTTGCGTTTCCTTTTTTAAACACATAACACTATTCAAAAAGGTTTCACTTAGCACACCCATTAGTTTATATTCTCATGAAGTGCGGGACTTTTGAAAGCCTGCAAGCCACGGTCATGGTTAGAACTATAAAAAAACTACACCCGAACAGGACAAACAAGTAGCTGAGGAGTTTTTGAGACGTTTACACGACACGATATTCGCATTGCGATTCTTGTGACGACACTTTTTTATTTTATTTTATATGTAGTGTTTATTATTATGTATTTTATATGTAAGTGCAAACGAGCAAGAAAGTCAGATGGTACATTATCACTGTTGCTTATATTGCCTTTAGTATTTTTTATCATTGTGTGGGACTTTGAAAATGGTGAGGGAAAATGATCAAGACAATAGAGCAAAAAAAAGAAAAGGGTTAGTAAACAATATATTTTTAAACTCGATTGATTTATTATCATCGAGAAGAATATGTGTGATTTATGCATACGTACGTATTTTTTCGCACATAAACCGAATTTAATATTTTAATACTATCCTGATTTTGACAAATTCATTGATTCTAGCTATATTTAAAGAAGACCCGCCCCTGAATAATTAATAAGGTAAATAATTCAAGTTTGTACTATCTACTATAGTACCTTCCCTATTTACAAGTATTCTACCACCCAACTCGCAACTTAGTCCCTATCGACATCCACATAATGGTTCTTCGGTCGGGACCCATTACGTCAGTTATCCGTCGCCGTGTCGTGTCCGTCACGTCGGCTATAAAACGTGCATCTAACACAGAAATGCTAATTGATCACTTTGTGAAATCCGCTGGTCGCGAACAAAGTTAACTTATGCAAATGCTTTTTTGCATTCCACTCGTGCCCTGAACGACTTGAAGATCTGCCCTCAGCCCTTAAAGATAATATGAGATTTCAATTTGTTTAGTACTTGTGTTTTTAACTTTCAATTGTATAATGAATTTCCACATTGAGGTAACGTTGTTTAATTGTCTATTAATAATATTTTTAAAATACAAGGACGATTTTTTTAGACATGACTCTGAAACTATATATTATAATATTAAATTTTATGTGTTGCTTTTATTTTTCTGGTTAGATACATATAATCGCCCGAATATCAACCATTTGATCTAATGGTAGAAAATTCGGTACATTCACCAACGCAATTATCTCGCGTTTAGGGTTCAGCGTATATAAATATGGTGTACACCAGACTGGCAGAGTTATTTCATTCGACGACAGATCACTAGTATATTGAATATTTGGTTAACACTGCACTTACCATCAGGCGTAAGTAAGTTCAGAGCGCATGGGCTAGCCTCTGTCCTGGACGCCCACAACACCCGAAACGGGCGTCCAAAATAGTTAGTAAGTGTGGTGCATTCAGACCCCCACATTGGAAATACCAGCAATGGTTTCGGACCGGACGGTTATGTGGACGATATCAGGTCGATTCTCGCCCTGGGATGTCCGGTGCCGCCCATAATGCGTGGGAGGACACCGAGGGGTTTGTAATCAGGCGTCAGTTGTTTTCATCAACGAGAAATGGTTTTCTCTACTATGATGAATATTTGGATCACACGATACTTGTTTATTTATTTAATAATTTTTTACACTACATACATATATAACATATATATATATATAACAATTACGATAAATAAATGACATAATAATTATAGTACAAGAAGCGGCCTTATTACACTAAGCAATTTTTTTACGCAACCTTTAGGTAGATGTACAAATAGGAAAATGAGAGGTGAACTACCTTTTGACAGCCAGACAAGACATTTGGTTAGACGCTGGCTGTGAAACGAGAGGCTGCGTGTTTGATCCTCGCACCGAGATAAATGCTTATGAGATCCATATGTTTTGTCTCGGGTCTGGGTGTTTGTGACACCGAAAAGTCTCCTGTAGTTTCTGATACCTGCGACACAAGACTTAATCGATCTTAATGTGGGGTCAGATCTATGTATGTGACTGCTTGGAGTTTTTATTTCTATATCAATCCATATTTATTTATTCATTTATTACCATCAACATAAAAACCCGTACAAAAAAACAGAAAATCTTATGTCAAAACACAGCAATTACAAAAGAAAAGTATTCAAGTTACATTTTTGCTGACAATGGCCGAGAGTGGCCGTTGAAAATGTATGTTTTTGAAATAGTTCATCTTCTCGGTTGAATAAAGCTTTGAAAGGGCCATTTTACAGTGTCAGTGCCGTTCGCCTTTTATGGTGCCGCCTAAAATGTAAGCGATCGCTTTTTATTTTTGTCAACGTTAGTTAATTAATTGTTTAACAATCATTTAAGATTTTAATAATAATTTAGAAGGCTTAAATAATTAGTTTTTTATTTTTTTGTTTAAAAAGCAATGCCCTTTAACAAAAAAATTATGATGTATTGCATATATCACAGGTAATAAAAAAAGTTAATTTCCATTTAATAGATCATTGTTTTTAATTACAATATGTGTGTTTTAACGTTTACTATTTATAGTTAAAGCAAAACATGGCTATTGTCTGCTGTGTATAAATCTCGCCCGCAAAACATGTAAACTGAATTCAAATATAATATTGGCGAGCATAACAAGAATGCAAAGAACAATGCAATGAAAAAAACATTATTGAAGCCTATTTGTTTATAATATCGGCTTGAATGCGGTGTTATGTTACAAAAACTATAATATAATAATAGCATCGCTTGCGCTCGTCACGCGGGCCCGTCGTGGCGGTAGCAGCGCATGAGCGCTCGTAAAAAGCACATTTACAACGTAAATATAGAATTGCGAACTGTTTTTTTTTTCACATTTCCACCCATTCTCACATGCGCAGAGTGAATTATTACATTTTAAACATGACTGGCTGGATTTTTTGTCGTCCCCCCACATTGTTTTTTTAGCGCAAAAAGCGTTCGACTCGATCCGTTGTTCTAAGTGATTTTTCACATCCAATTGTATTATTTTAATAGGTTAGGTCGCTTTCCTCGCAGATTTATGGAGTCGACATCTAATAAGTTTTTATGTGGGTTTTTGTACGTTGCGTTATACATTGCGCGCTGGACTTTGATGTCAGTTTTTATTTTGTTTCGTAAGATCGCAGTGGACGTAAATGTGTGTTGATTTGCAAAGTGATTTATTAAAGTATTGAATACGTCGAGTTGAAGTAAACGTTCTAAAAATAAGTTACTTCTTGCGTTTACTATTTGATGATCCCATAATACGATTTACCTTATTTTTTTTCTTTTATGCGATACTAAAAACGATTGATTGATTTCTACTTATCGCTAACGTATTTTATTTTCATTTACTGATGGATCCAGCACTCAACAACAAACAACACTACGCGTTGTTGATATCCCTTAGAATCGAAATAATTGGTCACCCACCTATGTTGGCAAACACAAAAGATTCTGTACCAATCATCTTAATTAGATTTGCCTCACCATAACCTCACCATAACCACCTAACATCACCATCAACCTAAAACATATTCATCACCACACGCCCTCTAACTTACAAACCTCTGACCACTGCAACAATTCCCGCGGTAGGTCCCTTATCACGTCCCACAATAGTGCAAAGAGAACGGACAGCCAGACATTTCTCAGCCCAGCATCAACGCATGCGATGGCCTATCTGTAACGGGACGGCCTCTGTTTTGTCTTCCTACGTTGAGTTATGTGCTTTGTACAGACAATTTAATAAGTACAAGGGGTTTTGAGATCTGGAATTGTTGGTGGTTATGATTTTTTGTAGTGAAAATTAGGTTTTGATAGTTTTGAGTTCGCCTTGGTGCTAATCTACGTGAATCGTGCTGCTTACGGGTTACAAATTTTATTAATATGATTTGCTTTTATCTGTCATATTATTCAGTATATGTTGGGCGACAATACAGCATCTGATCAGAAGGACTAATGTTGGATAAGAAACAATTTAAGGGTACTTACAAAATAGGCTCCACTAAACCATGTAGGAATCAGAAGTCCTTGTCTCAATTTTGTGTATTATATCATACGTCATAATACATGATCGTTACGTCTGCATCCCATATGGATGGTCAGAGACTAATTGGATAATACTGTCGTTAATTTAGGGTTTTTAATTAGCTTTCAAATGGCACTTTACACTAAAATATATAGCGGATACTTTTTTTTTATTATTCTGTTTTAAATGAGAGGCTTTTGGCGACATTTTTACCGTGTCAACCCCATCATACCCTAAAATGATCTTAGATCTTATTCATCAACTTGAAAATACATATGGCTGTTTAAAACCATTAGGCAAAATGCAACAGATATTAAATACAACAAGTGACCGCCAATTCCAGGTAAATTAATTTAAAAATGGTGCAATAATTTCACGTGAAGTGTATGTAGGCGACGTGTGATAGTGATAACATCCGATGAGACTGCGTGGGGCGCTGACGTGTGCAGTGCTCGATCACTAAGGCATTTAATTAATATTAGGGTTCCACTCGCATTCTAGGGTTTGATATGACTTTATATTTCAGAATGTGTTGTGCCTGTTGCGTATGAAATTTGTAGGGGTCCGTAGAAGCTCTTATATGACAGAATGCGTTGAACATCTTGTATATGATGAGAAAGATGTTGACACCAGACATCTTGAACAACTATATTTTCTTTTTTTCATTATCGATAACACATTATTAAAATAATCATTATCAGGCACTAATATGATGTTGTCACAATTTAGTATCTTAAAGAAAATTAAATCGCCCTCTATCGCATCCTGGGACAGAACAGACAAGGCAAAACGTGGGTGTCCTGTTTACTCCCAGGAGAACGGCTGCCTACCCCTAACGGTTGGGAAAAAGGTGTAAGTTTATGTACTCGTGTGTATGTAAAATTAAAACGATAAATGTAAAACTAGTATTTTATTTTTCAATTCAACAACCATCTTAGTATTTTGCTCGAAAATAAAAATGAAAACATATACTTCTGTGCTTTCATGACATCACCCAAGCGATGCCATCAATAAGAATTGAACTAAATCTAACTCCATTTTTCAATTGCAAATCATTTCTCCAATCTTCACTCCTGTCCTTTCAATAGCCTCTGTCAAAATATATCCTATAAATAAATCGACAAAAAGATGCCCATTGGTGTCCGAAAAGTGAATAACAAAAGTTGTAACGCGTCGAGGTGTCGGCTGGCCGTGTACCCTTATCTCTCTCATGAGCGCTGATCAATCAAAAGTGCGTTTTAAAATTAAAATCTTGAACAATGTGCGGGGTAGAACAAGAGGGACTTTTCTTTTTTGTCGCACGTATCTGGAACTGTGGAGGTCTTTGACTAGCTATTAATTGTATGATTTATTTGTTGTGATATGATTTGTTTAATTTTATTGGGTTAATCAACGGATTTAAAGGGTACTGATTACAATTATTTTGTTATATTATTAATTATTTTGTGTTATGCAAAGGTTGTCTAAAGAAAACCTATAGGCTTTCGTTATTTGGTTGTTTAGATGGTGTAATATGATGTTTTATATGCTTATATCTATTAAAATTGATAGTCAATTCTCGCATGTTGCTTGTAGAAAGCATCTAAATTATGATTTCCAAAACTATCGAGATCCATAAAAAAACCGTCTCCAAGACACGGCAAAACCAAACACTAATTAAACACATCTCGAAACAATGCACAAAGCATAATTCCCAGAGTCATTACACCCGAATAGTTTTCGTAATAAAGCGTTAAATTTTAATTAAAAATTACTTGCGCGGGCGCACCTTCGGAGGGCAAAAAACAGTCGAGGCGGGCCGGAGATACCCGAACGTCGGCGGTGGCGGCCGAACATTCGTCGGCATTACCCGTAATTACTTAATTCGCGAAACGTGGAGTGTTTTCGTCTGGTTTTGATAAAGGTTTGTGTTAAAAAGTTCATATGACTTGATATTTGGGGAGTATGGATCTGGTGTAGTCTTAATAAAGTCTAGATTCTAGATAGGCATTAACTTTCTTTAGACTGTTCTATTTGAAAGAAAAATGGTTTATTATACCAAATTCACATGATAATAAAAATAATCGTTAATCGCTTTCAGATACACATATAATATAAATTCCATTTTTTTTTAATTTTATGTAATTTTACCAGTAGTAGGTCTCATATGTGAGAGGCCGCCTGTGTAGGTATCACCGCAGTTCCTTTTTTTCCTGGCAAACAGCAGTGTGAATGCACTGTTGTGTTCCGGTTTAAAGGATATGTAGCCAGAGTAACTACTGGACATCATGAAACTTAATATCTTATGTCTCAGGATGGCGAGTGGAATGCCAAGCATTGCTTTGTAATTCAGGAGCGGTTGTATAGCTTACCATCGACGAATGGCATGCTCGTCTCGCCATTCACAGCAATAAAAATAAAAAATAAATATTTATGTAATAATATAATGTAATGCATATAATAATATTTTTGAATATGAACCCATGTTCGGGCAATATATTTCCTTTCATAATATTATATTATCAAAACCACATACTTCTGAGACGCTAACATTTTTCTCATTGTTTATGTTAGACATTATTTTCCACTTATATCCCACAAAATAAATAAAGAAAACTGATGATAGAGAAATTCGGCTCCCCAAGCACCCACATACAAATAAAGTTAAGATATAGTATAGATATGTAGATAAGTAAATGTCGCCGCATTACCATAAAGTGTGGTTTAATATACATTTGTCACCGACCGACAAGACCACAATGTTAATACACAATGTAAGACTGCGCGTTGAGCCGATGACAAGGTGTTCCGTTCGTTACGTGCCAGATAAAATCTTATCAATGGAAATTTATGCGAATACTTAATTACTAAATTGCTGCCCGTGCTAGATTAATATTAAAAAAGTATTAAACGTTTCAATGCTGGCTTTTGTAGTGCTAAGTCGCGGCTAGCGTGGAGAATTAGCTGAATGGGTGGTAATGGTTAGGCTGTTACATGCGAATTAACTGTTAACTGGAGGTATAGAGTAGCTTACCATGGAATTAGACCAGGGTGTAATCAATCAAGTCCTGTAGAATACTTCTGAATATTAATTTCCTTAATAGCTCTTCTGCTGCCTTACTTTAATGTAACAAAAATATTTGAAAAACCAGAGCTTGCATTTTTTAAAATTAAGAACACTTGATATTCTCAAAAAGGGTTCTAATGCACTGCAACTTAATTACCTGCTATACCATAAGCTGACTATGATGAATCTTTGATCTCATAGGAGCTGGATAGAGGATGAACATCTATGAAAAACATTCAGCCTTATTTGAGAAAAACAAAACACAATTTTCGCAAATGCGGAAGCTTATACCCGATCGCTTATGTTGCGTAATAATGGCCTGAGGGCCTCCACGATTCCGGTTCCACCTGAACCATTTTTCTTCATAACATTTACCGGCTTTATAGTCGTCTAACGTTGCGTTTGATAAATAATAATAACTGGCCACGTCCACCGATGCTTTCGCGCAATCTGTACGCGTCCAGCAAAACGGTTCGTGGAACTATGTCATCAATAAATTCTGTGATATATAGTCCGATATTGGAGCTAATTCTATGTGTAAGTTACCGGCTATCTATCAGATCGTTAAGACGCTGTTTAGTAGCTTCAGATGGTTTTCAATTAGTTTTGATAATCATAGATTGGGTCGCAGGAAGTCGATGGATGCAGGCCGCTTTCAACAGGTCTTTCTGGCGATATATGGCGGAGGCCTATGTTCAGCAGTGGACTTCCTACTGCCGAAGACAGTGAGATCATATGTTGATCATAGATTTATATTATTCATTTACTAAATTTGTAACAATATTTGGGAATAAATTCACCGGAAAATTGTTTTATTTAATTTAGATATAGTATTATTACGCCTCTTCCAAGTACGTATTTAATACACATACTACACATCGAGCTGTTAGATTTAGCGAAAGTCCAGCTGCCAGCAATCTTTATAAGTTAGTCTTTCCACCTAGTAGCAAAATTATAAATATATACTCAGGAAATGTGATCCTCCAACCCAATGCACACCAAAAAATTCACACGCAATTGCATTCTAACGCTGTCCTAATACCCCAATAAAGTATCCACAAATCAACGCATATTTTACAGCATTTCACAAACCAACGGAACCAGCAGGAATCGTTGAAGAACAGCATCATAAACAAGCAAGCCAACTATAATTTAATACCACTCCTATCCTCGCCGGTTTAATTGAAACAACGTGTTTCGGTTATTCCGCTATACTAATATATCATTTATGACGTTACCAATGTAAATACAAATTAAATTTGCCGGGTATTTCACCTGTTGTAGGCTTGTTTGCTGTTTGTTTACTTCCTAGACCTGTGTACACTGCACAATTAATAGTAGGTGTATACCAATCTCAAACATTACCATAATTTTCATCGTAAAATCATGTAAGTGCAACAATTTGTAAATATAGTTTAAGCTGGATTCAATTAATCTGAACTAAAATATCTCATTAATCAAATTCATTATCATTTATGAAATCGACTACTAAACGTAAAGCTTCTTCAAATATTTTCACAATTCTTATAGTAAAGTATTACAATAACAATTAATTCTTATTCATTATTAACATCAGCATAAGTACAGCAATTATTAATATTTTTATTGATGGGCTCCGTTGGGCAGTTGATTAGACGCCGGCTGTGAAACGACAGTTCGCGGGTTCGATCCCCGCACTGAGACAAATGCTTGTAAGACCCACAAGCATTTGTCTCGAGTCTGGGTGTTTGCGAGACCGAAAAGTCTGTCGTAGATTCTAATACCCACGACACAAGACTTAATTGATCTTAATGTGAGGTCAGGACTATGTGTGTGACTGTTGGGTGTATTTACTCGTATTATATTGGATTAATTTATCTGAGGTACCTATCCATCCATCCATCCATCAGCCAAAGGAAGTCCACTGCTGAACGTAGGCCTCTCCCAATGATTTCCACAGTGACCTGTTGGAGGCAGCCTGCATCCAGCGACGTCCCGCGACCTTTACCAGGTCGTCTGACCACCTAGTGGTGGTGAGGTACCTATGCTCGTCCTCTATCACAACATGCGATGTGACATCTTTACCTACCCTTTGGGCATTGTTGATAATCGTTTCCAACTCCTTCCATATCTTTTATTTCTGTCTGATTAATTTCTATGGTTTAAGACAAGCTACTGTACCTAAAGCGCCATTTACACGCGGAGAGTTTCTCGCGGCGAGGATCGTCGAATACACGTAGTATTTATTTATTATTTATTTATTTATCAGTCAATAGTCTTCAACTACACTTCAACGACAAAGCACAAAAAATTAAATTACAAATGGCCGTAGTTAGCCGACATTATCGCTCGCGTCTCCGTTAAGCCATAAAGCCGACATTTCTCTGCAAAGCAACCAGTGTTTTACTAAATTACATCCAATAACACACAATAATATGCAATTAGATACTATTTTCACAATATTCTACTCGTATACAAACTGTGATTGATTTTAACGGGACGAGGAGTTTCACGCGTGAGCCATCAAACTTTTAATATTTGTAATTACTTAGTAAACACATTGAATTACAGGGTAATGATGGACGAAGTAATGCATGGTTATGCAAATTAATTGAATTAAATTAGAAGCGTCGTAAGAAAATGTGTGGCCATTATTTTTGTTTCGAAACTTCTTGGTCAATCTAATTAGTTCACACGATCAAAATGGCGCCTGTGATGTGTTCGTGAAGTGAAAATGTTTTGTCAGACTTTGACAGCAAAAAAGGAACTTAAGTTCTGTCTAAATGACTACTTACTTTCGCGCTAGTAGTAACAATAACGAAGGCTTAAAGTCTAGTTCACGACCCCGACCCAATGCCGTACAAGGACCTGAATCAGGATTTTGAGAAATTTATATTGAGTGATCATTATAATTTAATCAATACACAAACCAGTTCAATACTTTTAGTACTAAACGTAATTATTATTTTTCAACCATCATCCTCAATATACGAAATGTTACTTTCAACAATAACTTTAAATATACGAGTAAATTCAAAGTTATTAACAAATTCTCAACACACAGTCGCACATAAATAAGTAATTCAAAACCACACAAAAAAGAAAATAACAAAGCAACACCTAAACACAGAAATAATGTATTCCTCAAAAGAAAAACGTCTCATTGTGGCGTTTTTATGAATTTTTTGTTCGTTCAACTGTCATTATACTTTGTAATGATATTTTATACAAACATTCCCGCTTTATTATAAAAATGTAATGGCTTGTCTCGCCGTGTTTTGTTATAATTAGATCAGTTTAAACAAATGGTTTCATTATTTTGATGTAGTGTTACTGAGAAGCATTAGACTGTGTATATCATTTTTATGTTAGAATTATGGGGGATTTAAATCAAACTACTGTCGGTATTTTTGTAGTGAATTAAAATAATTTTATTAGAATGGATATTTTTGATAGGAAAATGATTTATAAAATGTTGAAGGAGTGATCCTGTATATTAATGGAGAGTAAATTAATAAATAATTTTGGCTATTTCTATTATAATTTATAACTTCGCTCTAAAACTACCTCGTGGCGCAGTTGCATTACGGTATAATTGCAAAGCAGAGGTCTCGGGTTCGAATCCCGGAATGGGCAAAAGTGATATTGGATCTTTCTTTTTATTATCAGCTCAGAGACAGAAATTTGTGCCCAGTATAGCGATAGGCTCGCCCCCTATTACATCGTGGGACGAAACATACAAAGCGATATGTGGGTACTCTGGTTGCACCTCCGCTTACCCCTTCTGGGACAAACGCGTGAGTTTATGCATATATGTACTGTAAAACCTGACACAGTTGTGCAGTAATCACAAACACTATAACGAACTTAGCAAGTAACAAAATGCGTCACTAGCAGATAATAAAACTTCAATGCCCAGTTAATTATATCCCAGGAATGCATTATATAAAAACAGCGCTATTTAAAGTGCTACAAGGCAAAGTCATGTCTACAAGCATCAACAAATGACAGGTTAGCATCGAGCCACTAGTTACCAAGTATTTCAATGCAGATATTGAAGCATAGTTTTCCATTAATTCAACCTGTTTTATGACAAATGAGTGGAAAGTTGCATGAAATCACCTGTCAATCGTTCAGATGGCGGAGATGTGGGATGTGGTGTTGCCAGAACTCACTTTTGTTATATTGAACGTATTGTTGGGTAAAATAAATTATTAAAAAAATTATGCTAGTGAAAATTAAAAGCCTAAAGAGTTAACTGCTTTCTAAGGCGCAATACTTAGGTTACACAGAATTATTAGTATATAAAACGATGTCTAAAGAAGAATGATTTCTTAAAACAATATTTCTGGCTTGTCGAGTCCTGCTAAGCAAAGATCTAGTTAAGGTTATTGTTTTTTGCATTATTTGATTTCCTTTTTGTCCGTGGAATCTGAATTTACGTCATTGTAAACATAGTAACAACTGCCAGTGTTAAATAACTTATTAATCTTAATTTGGGTTGATTATTATTGGGACTGCCTCGGTGGCGTAGTGGTACTACAGTATGATTGCAAAGCTGAGGTCTCGGGTTCGAATCCCGGGTCGGGCAAAGTGATATTGGATTTTTCTATTCATTATTAGCCCGGAGTCAGGAGTTTGTGCCCGATATGGCGATAGGCTCGCCCCCTATCACATCGTGGGACGGAATATACAAGGCGAAACGTGGGTGTTCTAGTAGCACCTCTGCCTACCCCTTCTGGGAAAAAGGCGTGTGGTTATGTATGTATGGGTTGATTATTGAGGTTTTACAAGTTAAATGTAACATCAGTGCAACTGGCCACACTGAACTCTGTATAAACAACATGTCGTGTAATAAAAAACATCGGAACGTCTTAATGTATTGCCCATGAATATGTATATACGATGAATATGTAGGCGACTTTATAGTTGCTACTGTACGAATAAGGCGGCTTTCCCTAGTAAACTGAGAGTCAAATATTGCCCAGTTTATTGGAGATTGAAGCGAGGCTTTACGATGGAAAGAATGTGCCGGAGTTATTAGTACTTTTGCCTTGGAGAAACCTGACGTAAACACCCTTGCTGTCGAGGATTATCAGGCAATGGAATTGCTGATGTACCTAATAAGCCTTGCCCAATATTCTATTGTATCCTTCATTTTCAAAATGCTGTAACGTATTTATATTAGCTAGGCTTCGTCGTCTTTTGCCTTTGGTGGTATTCGGTTTCACTAAATGAGTCGTTCGCTGGTTTGCTAGTTCTGTGCAATTAAAAAGCGGCCCAGACCTTTCAACATCATGTTCGTTATTCTTTGTTGGTTCAGAAATAAATTTTATTTTTATTTTATGTTCTTAGTTTTTGCCACGTAAGTCCCTTAAAGGGTTAAAAAATCAATTCAGTGAATTCGATATTCTATCGACCTTTCAATATCATGTTCGTTATTCTTTGTTAATTCAGAAATAATTTTTATTTTTATTTTATGTTCTTAGGTTTTGCCACGGAAGTCCCTTAAAGGGTTAAAAAATCATTTCAGTGAATTCGATATTCTATCTACACGGCCCTTTAATTTCTTAACATCAGATGCATTATAATTTCTTTCCCGTGCTACAAAAACATAGACAAAGCTGACCAATCAAAACGCACTTACCGAACATTTCTACTTTACTGTCAGTTCTCAGGCGGCTCAAGTTAAACTGGTTCTCTTAGTAACACAGTACACGGGACTATATTAATTGGCACCCATTATTTTGTGCGTAGAAAGCGGGTCGGCGGTAGCTGCCCTCATGGAGTACTGCTTTAGTATAAACTAGAACAGAATTCAGGTACATGTTTTAGTAGGATGCCGTGGTACCGATGGACTAGTGAGCGGTTCGTTTGAATTCAAGATTAACAAACCTCCCGTGGCTAGACGAATAAATTGACGCAATAGCTACAAACTGCTACTCAACTAGTTATAAATAAGGCTATAAGGATTGAATGATAAAGAGGAAATTCATAAAAAAAATATAAGTTATCAACATTAGCAAGTTGATGCTACTTTTATATTCCTATCATAGTGATGTCGAGAGGTTCTCCAGTGGAAACGTATCGGAAAGTACAGACTTGCTGATACGAATTGCAGAATGGCATTAGGTGTTCATCCATAAGCTAGATGGACGGCCTAATAAAGGTTACTTATAGTCGCTTGATGCAAATTCCAGATAATAAAACGTTAGGAAATAATTTGGGGGTAGGCATATCTTCAGCAGTGGATTTCTTGTGTCTGAAGATTACGGTAAAGGTTTTATCAAAAAATCTGGAAAAAACCTCAACTTACTCACATCAAAGCGATCTCTCACCAAACCAAACGCTCCAATGCCTAAAACACTAGTAAGCCCTTAATTTACGACCACGCGGGATATTTCCGAGGAAACGCGGACGGCCCGTGGCGTTGTCAGATCTAGGCCGCTCTTCCCATTTGCAATTCAGTATTATGTTTAGTTATGATCGTTGTTAGATGCTGGTTTGTGGGTCAACGCGGCCTGATAGGCGGTTCCAATTATGCATTGAAATATTCTATGATAATTGTTGGTGTTTGCGAGATACGAAGCTGGGAACCGGTGATAGGCCCTGATATAATGCAGTATTTATAAAGGATACAATAAATATAACCAACAGATATTTCTAGGGATTATGGTCGATACTCGTATTGAAAGTAAAAGGGGGTTTTTGGTGCTACTACACCAAAATCAGATTATTTTTCAGCAGGTTTAAATTACTTTTTTTCATTTACGCTATCCTAAAATTTGCTCGCGCCATATTTTAATAAATATTGCTAACAGGGCTGATAAAGAAATATCAAATATGCATGTAAAAAAAAAATTTTAGCGCAAAATTTGCAGATACCACAGACACTAACTAAACAATATAATAAAGTTTCACATAATTATTTATTACAGTTATTTTTTTATTAGAAAAAAATATCCTCATATTCACACACATCATAGTCACTGTACGAGTAACACTGCAATATACTTGCCCGTTATACGCCTTTGTCCCGTTCTGTCAAGACATAATTGTTGCTATTAATTATTACTTTTGATGTGGACGGTAACGACCACCGATACTATTGAGCTTAATGGCAGTTCTTTATGGAGGAACAACACGCTATAGTTCATTTCTTTTTAGGTTATGTTCGTAATCAGCACACGGTAGATTAGCGACAAGATTGTTGGTCGGCTAAAAGTTGTATGGATAAATTGTAGCTATTATATTGAAATATGTAACATGATTTGTTTTTTAATGTATGCTCGCTCCTACTATATGGTCTAATCAAACACTTTGAATACCTTTAACTATTACCTCTATAAAAGTTAAAGTTTTCAAATAAATAAACATGAAATTATAGTTGGATAATTTTTTTGAAGCTTAACGAATTTGTCCCTCGCTAAAATGATTTCTATATTACAAACATGAACGTGACGTGTAGAAAAATCTTTACTCGGTGCAAACACATTTATTCCAGCAAATGTAAGCAGCACAAAAAATATTCTTGCAAATATAAACCCAATCTAGCTCAGAAGGCCAACAGAATTCACTGCGACAATCATTCGTCAGTCGTGCAGAAGTTTTAGACATTTACAGTCTCTAGCTTTTAAAATCAATTGCAATCTTGGAAACACATAGCAGTCAATACAGCCGAGCACATTTATTAATTAATCTTAATATCTGTTATTGAATGGAAATGTATGAAGTCCGGTTAACAGTAAAAGGTAGTTTAGGATTATTAAATTACGCGGGACATGTCCATTTAAAGTGCGTTGATGTGGCTACCCGAGCGAATGTAAGACGCGTAGCGTGGGTCGATGAAAGAATTTTATCGATGTTTAATTAGCGATACAGATCTAGTGGACATAATTTTAACTGGCATTTGCATAAAATGTTATGTTGGGGCAAACGTTTTGGTTTTGGGTGATGTTTGAATAATGGTAGATTTGTCTCAGCCCAGATAGGGGCCACAGTAAAGGCTATATTAATACAACATGGCGGACCACTGTGTCTCAATTTTGGGCCCATTTTCGGATCAGGCAGTGTCTATCCGTATTCAAAGGGGCCAGCATAATCGTCTCACAACAAAACAACAGTGTCGTCTAGTCTCTATGCCTTCGTGGTATAAGAAAATCTTTCCCACATAAAAAATAGCTCCTCTTTTGGACATTTATCGACGTTGGCTACCCCCACCTTATGGGCCCTACTCCACCTTACCATGTTATATCCAGTAAATTAATAGATAAGCAAAACTATGCTATAGGAAGTAGGTCGCCCGCGTCTACAGTCGCTATTACCGCGATGATTAATGTAATGGCAATATTGGGATGCTTAATTGAAATACGAAGTTTTTGATTTACCGCTCGCAATATTAATGGGAATTATTCTATGGTTTTGTTGGGAATAGTTACGTGATACCGCTAGAGAAAATGTTGGTATATGGTAAGGTCTACTTTCACTTAAGGGTTGGAGAAAGCAGTTGAAAAAATGTGAAAATAGATGAGTTATCGCTGGCTCTAATCGTTAAGGAAAACATCGTAAGGGAATCTGCATATCTGACATTTTCTTTCAAGTAGTATTAATTTTATTTTTTTATTTTTAGCGGCGTGCTATATGAGAGGCCTATGTCCAATAGTGGACGAAGAAGGGCTAATGATTATGATGATGAATTTAAAAAAATATATTATTTGTGCTCAGGTTAAAGGCAACTTAGAATTTCCCAGAGACTTTTTGAGTTTTAATGCTCGATATCTATAAAAAGCGTATATCTATAAACATAAAATGCTGTTGATCGTAACTTAAAATAGTTGCAGTGGCGGATGTGATTGCAGAATAATCTTTAACTATACCAAAGAGTTATCCACAAGAATTCGGTGCCGAGACCGCATCAGCTCGTTATGGTTGACTAAAAGGCCACAAGTAATAAAATTATACAATATATAATTCTGCAAAACGTCTGAAAAGTCATATTGCGCCGACTGCATGTTGTAGCATAAGGGCAGGCATAAGTAGAGATAATATAATTATCTGAAATCTCGAAGAAATTATTGTTATATATTTTAGTATTCATTACGTTCATAAAGCATTGTTGTTGCGTTTACGCTGTTATTTCACTACCAATTAAAATGATATAATGTGGGTCTTGTCTTTTATTGTGAGTTGTGGTAATGCAATTCTGTTATTGTTGTTGATTTTGTTTTGGGTTTAGCGGCAAGTGCGTGGTTAATCCAGTTAAATTAAACTGTGTATTTAGTACAATGTTGAAATGCAAAATACATGTTAAATAAAGAATTTTTAGAATTCAAATAAAATGTTGATGAGAAATGCCTTTGTCGCCGCTCGAAATTTGCAGCAATATTTTTACACCTTCACTAAGAACTATCAATACGATGCAATGAAATAGTCAAATATAATACCTAACCTTCTATACCAAAACGAGCCCATAAACAAACTCAAATACCCACATCACGTCCACATTATTTAGTTAGACACGGCAAAAAAGGTCCGACTCCCACGTCATTAGCGAACGAAGCACAAACGGACAGACGGATACGTCTTATTCAAACTCGATACGAATAAATGAGATGCTCGCAATGTCCTGAAATATTGGATGCAAAGATCCCCAGCAAAAATGTCGACGCGCATTACCATACAAATATGGTGGGCTTCGGCTGCGCTCGGAATACTCGAGGCTGCGGACGGCTTCAGATTCTGCAGTGTGAATGTATATTTTAAATAGTTAAACTGTAAGATGTAATGGTTTGAGCGTGGATTTAGTTGAAACAGTGTGGATGTATGAGGAAATGTCAGATTCGGGAACCCGCTGGATTTAGGCAGGTACTGAAAGGTCGTAATGAAAATTTGGACAGGTCTGTATTCAGCAGTAGTGAACGTGTTGACGACGATTGACATATTTCATGAACAGGCAAAGGGCTTTTTTTTTAACAGCCCATATACGTCCCACTGCTGGGCACGGGCCTACTTTACAATCGAGAGAATCGATTGAGAGTGGTTAGGCCATATAGTCCACCACGCTGGCCTAGTGCGGGTTGGCGGACTTACATACCGTAGAAATTCTTTAAAATCGCTACGGTATGCAGGTTTCCTCACGATGTTTTCCTTCACCTTTAAAGTGCGTGGTGATTGACTATTAATACACACATAACTCCGAAAAGTCAGAGGTCTGCCCTGGGATTTGAACCCGTGACCACCGTGAACATGTAGGCAGCCGAGTCTTTACCAACAGACCACCACGCACTTTAAGGGCTTATGGGAGAGATATGAGATGCCATATAATCAAAATAAACAGACATCAAAACAATCATCTTGAAGAATTAATATGTTTAATTCTCTAATCAGTCGTTGGAACATAACAGCAGGACATGAAATATTACTAACCACTCCAGCATTATCAATCGGCCTACATTTTAGGCCTTAGCACTCCAGTACCATCAAAACTCGGCCAGGGCCCCAGGCTTATATTGGTCTATAGGTCCCAAAGTGGCGCGGCCAATGCAGTTTCTATAATAGAAAGTTTCTTCGTCTGTAATGCAACTAGATTTAAGATCTCGTTGTGGAAATAAATGAGCTTGATTCTCTTGGAATACAATTTTGTATTATTTTAGATGGCAAGATTGATGCGGTACAATCACTAAGTTTATTCAATGATGGATTTGAATAAAAGTTTTACACTGTCTTCTGTCATTTTATTATTTAAGCGTCACGTGATCGCGAAAGCCAATCAGGAACCGTTGCGTCATTGTTCAGTTGACAGTTCACTTAAGCAATTAAAATTTTGAATTATCAGAAAATATTCTAAGCTGTTTTATACTTTGTAACATATCGTTGAGGAAATATATTTAAAATATTACTCATTAAAATGTAGATTAAATGAAATATCATAACCTCAAAAATATGAGTTCGTTTAAAGCGATTCTTTCAACTGAGGAAGTCTCCTATCACAGTCCCGTAGAGTTAATTAATATTGCGGAATAAAATACAGTTAGTTTTCATCCTTCTGTTTGTATAATTGCGAGAACTGTGCAGTTGCAATTATCAAATCGCTCGTAAAGACGGAAAAAGGAAGGCTTGTGTCATTATATTTATTGTTTCTTCACTCATAATAAATATTGCTGTGATATTATTTAGTGTTGTGGGTTTATTATCAATTTCTTGACGCTTCAAGTATTTGCTTAGTATAATTGTAATATTAAAAGACCAGTAATAGAGGCTTATACACAACTGTAGATATCCTGTGACGGTGATTGAGGAATCAGCAAACGTGGAATTTTTTTCTCTGTCTCTCTCTTCAGCCACAGGAAGTCCACTGCTGAACATAGGATCTCCACATAGACCTGTTGGAAATGTCCTGAATCCAGCGCCTTCCCGAAGTTGTGGAATTGTTTTACTTGATGAAAAATGATGACTGTAATAATCTCATACAGGAAAAAAACAGAATTTTTGGCGGTTTGTTTTTGGGAGTAGTTCATAGTAAGAAACATGTAGGGATCCACCTTTACAATGGATTCTGTTTTGACAAATTGCTGGATTGCCATTAGTTCTAAAATTCAGCACTGGTTTCAGGGGAAACGAATAATCTTAAATTTAAAAAAATGGACGCAAAATATCTAGAATCAAATGTTTCCATTGCATAGAATCCACGGCTCTGTTCACACCCTTCCACAGAAGCTGTCGTCATTTAAAGCAGCGCAAATGGGACCAGTACTAGCAGCTATAACGGGATTATCACTTAAAATAAAGACTTGATGTACGGCATGATCTAGTGAGCCACATCTGCCCATTAGCTCCCCGGGTCATCATCAACATTAAACACATTACACCATGTCCCTTAACAAGTGTGTAAACTGATGACTCGTTCGGTTTAAATATTAAATATATTGTACCCTCATGTTGAGGATGGCAGTATAGATTGGAGCTTCCTTTTATTTGTGTCTTTATTCGGTGTAATTTCAGGTAAATTTGCGATATCAGGTCTTGGCTTCTTAGTATTTTTTATATTAAACAAGTATTTTTTCTTAGTATTTTTTTAATGAAATTTAAAGAATTTACTTCTAATTATGTCGTTAACATTACGGTTAGATTTGGCTAGGAAGGGAAAAGATTGAAAAATAATTCTAAGTGACTGCAAAAAGTCAGGAAAAGGGATCATCAACAAATCGAATGCAATCGTCAATAATCTATCTACATTCAAAACCTTAACTCATATAATGTAACATTCCGTTTCGTGTCATTGAACGGAAAATCTAAACAGCTAGAAATTACACCCAGATGTGCCCGATTAAGGTCGCCAGATAAATCTAGATTTTACTCAATGTACTCATAATTCTGAGGTGGATACTTAGCTGGCTGTCAGACAGCGCGGTCGGTGGCTGTTTCACACTTTGCGTTCGTGTCGCCCCGAGGTATCTGTGATTAAAATTTGAAACGTACTGTCGATGGCAAAACTCATGAGCTAAATGATTTATTGTAATTTATTCAATGAAAATGTGATTTAGAATGCTTTTGCTTGTTTGTTTCATGGTTTGCATTTAAATGGTTGATGTTCCTGTTTCGTATTGGAGTTGGTAAATTGTGCGGGGTGGAATGAAAGTAGACTTAAATTTACTTACTATGTAATGACTTTCTTTTAAAATATAATTACGAATAACCTATGCCGCTTATTTAAGCTTATAATAAAATAAACATTTATATCCATTTTATATTTCTTAGCAATAAATAGAAATTAAATGAAAGAGATGAACAAACATTTGTCGTTAAAAATTCAAATATGATGCTACATATTTTTAATACTATTAGATATATTCTTTCAACTTGGATTTTAATCAAACCTCACTCCACACAGATCTCCATAAATAAACCACCGGTAAACCATAACCGATGCTACGTTTCGTAATCGTAATTAAATAGTAAAGTGATTACTTTATGCCACCAGTGGTTGGCTGTCCATTCCGTGGGATAGGCACGCAGTCACGCAATAACATTACGACACAGATCACTGTGAAAGTGCTAAGTGCGGTCTGTAATTTATTTTAGTGCTTAAGCTTGTTAATTTTTAAATAGGCCTAGTGTTTGTTCTCAGATTTATAACGAATCGGGTCAGTTGATAATTGAAATGTTATAATTTATGGTTGAGTAGTTAAATTAATTGCTTAGGAAATTGACTGGGATATATTAGTCGAAATGTGTTTTGAATTAAATAAAGCTGTAGAAAGAGTTATTTTATTTAAGATAACAGATCTAAAGCCTGAAATGTTTAAAGATCTTGCTGAAAATTAACCAGAAATTAAAGATAATACAACAAATATTGAAATAGAAATATCTCGCAACTAAGCTACCGCACCCAGACCAGCCACTTGACTAACACCGTTCGTCATATCTATTCTACCAGCGTAATGGACGGTGGCCTATGCCCCCTTAATGTATCGACAGATTATATATTAGTTTTGTATATCATATCTTAATTGAATTACATTTAGAGTTGAATATTAGTAATCTACGCAACGGATCAAAAGGTCCCCTTAGAAGATTACGCTTGGGTAATGGCACAAGTGATTGAGGAAATACTAGATAAACATATAAATCACACCTAAGATTGTAAAGATCAGCAATACTAATAATATAGGAAGAATACTAAGAAATATACGGCATAATATTATCCTGAACTTAAATATTCTCGTTACCGACGAAGACAATAAAAATGGCCGTTATTCTATCAGTCAATTACAGTTAAATACTAATAAAACCTGACCTACCAATCCAAAACAATTGGCACAATCAAACATAGATGATAAAAATCCGATAAAACCTAATATGAGAGCTATAAAAGGCCTAGATTTGAAACGCAGGCGTCAACGTGAGAACAGTTATTGAAATATCGTGACTGTAAGAACTAGTTGGCAATGTATTAATCAAACGGATACCGTTACTTAGTCCTGATACGCGTTTAATCATCAATCATTAACGATATAATGTGAAGATACCACAGTTTCCGCGTAATTCATCAGCATTGAGAAGATGAGGTTGATATTAGATGATCTCTTGTCAGCCAGTCTCCAGGATACTGGGAATTTTCTGCACGCGCTGTTTTTTAGGGTTAATCTATCTGTTCTGGATTTAACCCAGAATGCCTTAATTTAAATATCTGTTCTCGATTCCATCAAGGGCTCGATGTAAATGTCAGACACCAATGTCGTTGACAAAAATTACGTTATTAATGACGTTTATAGAAACCAAATCTATCTATCCCAATTACATATTGGCACGAGTTTACGTATATTATGTGTTTGCCTCCTCTAGTTTTTATGAATAGAAAATAAAAAAACTGGAAATTGAGTCGTAACAAGAAACAAACACGCATTACTTTTTTAGTTGCATTGAAATAAACATTTTTACAAATGCAAGCATTGGCGTAAATCTGATTTATTGGATTTCCAACACACAGTTCACTAAACTACATAGAATTTATTTCGTATCCTTCATTGCTTTAAGGAGGTAACGTGCCCCGACGAAGGTGTGGTCTCGTGAATGAATCACGGCTCAAACTCGATGTCGCTGATGCAAATAAGTTCTTTGAAATTTAATCTCATGATAATACGGCGGAGGAAGATCTAATTTTTCTCTTTTTGTTTAAGCTTACATATTTTAAGGATGTTCAATGAAACAATGACTAAGAACAATGGTTGTTCCTCTAATATTTTTGGATGGAGTATTAGAGATGGAGATTTTTTTTATTTTCTACCATTCCTTTTTTCGTATTATTATTATCGCCTTTAAATTCGTAGTTTGAACAAATGTTTTACTAACCCCCAAATATTGGTTCAAATGTTGGTATTATACCACCAACTATAATTTGTATCTTTGAAACAGAATCCTAGAACAAGACCAGTACTATTCGAACGCCGTATTATTTTCTCGGCCAATGAATGGCGATTAGATTGCTCTTTTTCCATCGACTGTACCCGATTTAATTTGACATTAATTTGCAATGAATGGCCTTTGTTATTCAGTGTAATACAAACATTATTGAGTGCTTGTATTGTTACGAGATTGTATCGCTTGCAAAACGTAATATTATGTATTGTGTGTGGTTGTGAAACTTTTTTGCCACCGTGCGGAGTGAACGAGAATTTCGTTGCATCAATTATATGTGGTGGCGATTAGTTAATGGGTTTTTATTTGGTTTGCGATATAGGTGTGAATGTCGTGTATTTTTGAGATCGAGTAAAAAATATGTTGGGTCACTGTCAGGCTGTTAATGGGAATCGTTTTAATTCATAACTTCAGTAGAATGTTAGTCATTTTAATGACATAGCATACATTGATATTGTTAAACTAGCTGGATATTTTCGTGATTAAAATAATGTTCATATACCGGGGGGTAAGCTCTAGCTCATCTCTGAAGCTTCTATAAAGAAACCGACAGCTTTGTTACTATTACTACAAAGGTATATAAAGATTAAATTTCGCTGCACCTGAACTTTGAGTCGGACAAATTCCTTACAGTAAAAACATATTCAATCGACAGGTTAAAAGGCGTGATAGAACACCCAACATCTTAAGTACAGCATGATAAAACCCACAATTTCCTCCACTAATGAAACTTAGAAACGTAAATACCGTTCATTCAGATTGAACTAATAAATACAAGGGCTTATGTCATGGCGGCGCGGTGACGGCGGACGCTGAGTAAATGTAGAGATTTATTATAATATTATATTACATTATGGCAATGGTGAATTTAAACGTATACGACCTTTTCGTAGTGTTGGTGGCCGCGCGCCATCTCTCATCAAAGGGGGTAATGTTTCATTGTACAAATGCGTTCAGGTGGGAAAAGTGGATGCGGTATTTGAGCTCTTGTTGGTTTTGGCCAATAAGTAAGTGAGCTGTGGAAATATTACATAAGGTTTATATATGATTTTAGCTGCATTATCACTTAGAAATAATTGAAAACAAAAAAAAAAAAATATCGTATAGGAATTAACTTATTTGTTCTATATTATATGAATGAATATTAATGCATGGATATGGATTCAAGGAAACAGAGTAATACTTAAATGTATAATTGAAGCTTCACCTCACACGGTTTTACACAAAATAATACTTGGACATAAAAAAAATAAAAAAATAATAATGAAGTGAAAACGCTTAAACAAACAACAAACCCATATGCCGCGTCCATTAGTGCTCACTCCCCATCACACATGAAGACAAACTCCAGCGCAGGCCGGCTCATTCTAATTAAGCAGCCAGCCAGAGATTTATAAGATATGGAAGCATTAGTGAGATTTATACCTAGTACTGAATAATGAGATAAAGCTAATGGTCCAGTGTGTACATTTAGATTCCTGCGGTTAAGTAACTCGCGATATTTGCCAGGAAAATCTAGAAATAATTTTATTATATAAGTAATGCGTTTACGTTGTAATGGTTTGATTAGATTCGTGTTTTGTCGATTGTTTGAAGGAAATCGTGTGGTGTCAGGTTGGAAAATGGAGAAATTATGATTGAAATTTGAAATAAGTACGACCAGAATTTTTTTTCTCATTGTCTGTTCCAAGAACAAATAATAATATACAATAGTCGTAGATTAAGATAAGTCTGTTTTGCTATCGATATATCTCGACTACCATTGCCAATATTAGTAGATAACAGACGTTTATTAAAAGCTTAGTAAAGGGAAAAACATTTTCATCTTTTATCTAAAATTCTAAGGAAGTAAGTGACTGTAAAAAAGTAAAATGATAAACCTGTCTGTTTAATTTACTTAACATTCGCGTACATCTGATCCTTATCAGCACAAACTAATAGCACTTACGGAAATATTTTCTCTAATCACGGCGTACGCGAATTTTTCCTTCGTTAAATTTTACCGTAGCATTTTGATAATTCAAAATGTTTCTCAATTAATTAATCCCGACTGAAAGTCAGGAAACCAGTTGTGCTGAGAACTGAGAAACCTACTCAAATATGCGTACACTTACGCAACCTTCTGGAATTTGTGCAAGTCAGTTTTCTCTTTAAATGGCTTGTTTATAAGTTAACCGTTGCTAATTTGCCTCGTCTAAGTGTTACTGCAATTTTTCAATCATTCTGACATTAGAATTTTTGCGCTGGACGCCTAACGACTTCTACCGTTAGTCGATCAGCGGAACTAATTTAAAGGCATACAGAATACCTACTTCTTTTTATGTAAGAAAAATTCAATATTTTGTAAGCCTGATAAATAAATAAATAAATCTGATAATTAGCTACTATCCTCGCTTATGAAAATTGGTAACACTAAGTGAATAATAGGAATCCTTAAAAGGATAGAAGATGATAATTATTAAAACTCTACTAAATATGGTTGTTTAAAGCCAAAATTCGCTCAAGAGTACCATAAAATACTAAACAAAAA
This sequence comes from Theretra japonica, assembly GCA_033459515.1. Taxonomy (NCBI): domain Eukaryota; kingdom Metazoa; phylum Arthropoda; class Insecta; order Lepidoptera; family Sphingidae; genus Theretra; species Theretra japonica. The sequence continues at coordinate 2,120,596 of CM065938.1, read as the reverse complement.
TCTAAGAATAACGACTGGAGATATGATTCCTTTTAAATATAATGATATGTTTATTACTAGAAATGCATTTTCGCTTAAAGTCATTTAGGCGATAGTTGTATCGCATCCAGAAAGTTATGATAACACTGCCGGTGTTATATCTAAAGACGTCATTTTAGTTATGACAGATGTTTCTATTAAGAAAGGGTTAGTTGATACACCGGAGTACTTAGATGTTAGATCGTATTACTGTTGTGAAGATTTCTTATTTTAGCATTGTGGAAATAGGTGGACTACGGTTTTGAACAAAAATGGTTTAAAGTCTACGCACAATCAATACAAACAATCAGTTCTTCCGGTACCTCGGGGGAGGTCGAAAGGACGTGTCAGGGTCTCCGGCCTTCCAGCCAGGCTCGTGAGGACGATTGTCCGCACCGCGCAGATGTTGCTGCCAGGTTGGGTCCCTACCAAGATCTAGGTACTACCTACTGTATTATGGAATCTACGTAATTGTAGCTTAGATTTAAATCATAAGCTCAATTTTAGATGTAAAAGTCACGAGTAAAAGTACGGAATAATTAAAAATCAAAACCAAAAAACACATAGGTGTAAGACTTATCACTGTCAACGATATTAACGAGATTAAAACTGTGAAAAGTGGTTCGAAACGTGAAACAACAGTTACTTTCGGGTTAGCGATTAACAAATAAACAGTATCGCATTAGTGTCGTCTATATCACATAAGAGATTAGATTCACGTTGCGCAAGCGGTGGCCGCTTACGGAATGCTCCGGACGTTTTTTGAGAATATCTCCCGTCTTTAATTTAATTAATGACAATGTAATAAATTTTTGTATGATCGTAAATCTTCGGAAAACAAAATAGCTTACGTTGTGTCGTGTATGGCTTTATGAATATCTGTTCTTGTGGTTTATATGACATGCTGTGATTGTAGAAATTGATTATATTGTCAGGTAATGTACGTTGGACAGACGGCTTGATAAAGTAAGCAGGAGGTCGTTGAATGTGGACCACTTTCGATAGTCGCTTTGGGATTTTTTTGGGGGATGCCTATCTTCGTATGTGGACATCTTATGTCTCATAATGATAATGATAGATTTTTCTCTCACACTACATCAGTATCCTAATAGATAAACTACAAAACGCTATTCACTTTACAAAAAAAAAAAAAACTGCACCACTAGCTTGTAAATTAACCCATCAAGCATAGTAAACCAAGATAAGCTTACACCTCCCCTAACTAATGCTTAGTGTCACTGTCCTATCCGATCTGCGGACCGCAAATAAAAAAAAATGAACGCAAAAAACGCCGACAACAAGTTTCGAAACGCACACGAGTCGGCGTAATAAGAAAACCGGCGGGCCAGTTATGAAAATCAACGTGAGCTGCGGGGGGCGTGTGGGCAGACGCGTGTCCTCGGCCGATGTGTCGCTATATCGACCGCTTTGAGAATAGTGTAGATTAGCTCGAGGTTTTATCTAATGCCTGGCTAATTTTCCGTGGCAATAGCGAAGGCTTGTGCAAGATAAATATGGCTGCTAAATGTATTGTTCAAAAGCGCGGAGAAGAAAAAAAAAAGATGAATGTTATCGTATTTAGGACACAGAGGTTTTTTTAATATTATTCATGATACACGAACCAAAGCTGCAGAAGGTATGTGGGTAGACACGTGTCCTCGGTCGATGTGTCGCTAATCGCCCGCTTTGAGAATATTGTAGATTAGTATTAAGTTTTACCTAGCCCGTACAATCTAACGTGTGGCAATTTTAAGGTGGAATATATTTTAAAAGAAGGTGCAGGTTGCAGGAACTTAGACTGCTTGCAATATTTCGCTAAATCCTTAAAGGAGACCTACAATCAGTAAACGACTGTCTGTGGCTGAAGAACAAGACCCAATTTTTGGAAGCAATATTGATAATTTATAACAATCTTTGTTACTAATGTTGTTGAAAAGAGTATAGGAGAAAGAAATCAACATGATGAATTGAATAGTATCTCAGATAAAGAGATTCCTTCTAATAGCCAAGATAACAAATCTAAGGCTAAACGTGCTGGGGGTGTGTGGGCAGACGCGTGTCCTCGGTCGATGTGTCGCGATATCGACCGCTTTGAGAATAGAACAGATTAGGATGAAGTTTTTATCTAAGACCTAACTCATTGTAAGTAACGAAAATGAAAATATTTAAAGAAATATGCTTCTTAAGATATTTTGGAAGAGAGTGGTAAAAAGTAAATGAAATGGATTAGTGTATTCGAATTTTGAATGTAGAGATTCTTTATAATAATAATTATACCAAAACTAAAGTAGTTGAACACTCACTCAATTTGAAATGTTATAAAACCAAATGAGTTAAATACTGCCATTAGAAATAATCTTGATATTACAATTTATGAATCTGCATTTTTCATTCTTGTGTCACGAGAAAATATAGCTTAAAATTTCATTTAATATCGTAGAAAGGAGTCCTTTACTTTGTTACCGTTCTACCCATTGAAACTTATTCCAAATAATTTGCCCTAAAATGTATCAAGTGCTGTGTTAGCTATATTTGCACTTAAACCTCACCTTCGTTAAAATAATCATTACCTCAACTACACAGCAGAAGCATCCTACTCAATGATACGAATAAACCTCTGTCTTTACGTCTGAATCGATTTTATTTTCCATAATATAATTACAGCAATAAAAAGTATCTAATAGACTATTCTTGCCCACTCGGCCATTCCACATTCATAAAGAGTTCTCGGTGGCTCCCACAGAACTGGTATGAAACGTAGCAGCACGGAGCAAGGTATGAGAGGCAGCGGGAGCGGGTAGCGGTAGATGGCATTGTTAGATGTTTTAGATAAAGTGGTATCAATTTTTAAAGATTTCATAATGGAGAAAGGAGGAATAGAAAAGGAAAAAAATAGATAAAAAAGACATTTTACAAATTCGTCATGTGTCAACACGTTGTACGAGTATAATAGTGAAGTTAATGACTTGCGTTTTATTGAATTCATTGAAGATTTTCTCTCCAATATTTCTTTCAGAGATATTTGTTATATTTATTTTTCCTAAAATTAGTGTATATATTTTTGACAATATATGTACTTACAGTAAATACTATTAATTATTATCCTAAATTGTTTAAAAATGATCTGCAGTAAAAAATATTATATGTATAATTGGATAACCTGATGCAGAATTATTTTTTTCTATAAAAGGGAAGTTGAGGATTGAACCTTGGACAAGTATGCTATCACAAATCTATAGATTAAAAATTGTCATATAATATTCTCTACAGCCTACAACTTGGGGCAACAGCTAATATAGTAATTTTAGAAATGAACCCACTCGGTGTCAATTAGTAGCGGTGTGTATGCGCGCACTCATCACTTTTTGAGATTCATTGCGCGGATAATTCTACCGGATAGCGGTCGGTCTGTAAATTATTGCAATGCTATTCAACTTAAATTGGATGATGATGGATTCTTTAGACCAAAATGTTTAGGGTTATCCGCGGGCTAATAATTTTTATTATGAAGCGAGGGTTAAAAAATGTTATAGGTTGTGTTAATGCTTGATTGAAAAGCCTTAGACTTTAGGAATCTACTTTATATTAGAGAAAAATCAGAACCAAAAAATACAAAGTGTGCCAATTTTTGGCTGATAATTTGTACTGTAGATACAATGGGCTGTAGATATTATGGGTTACCTGCAGTCAATTTTGATATTTGAAATCAGCAGAATAGTGAAGACCATACAAGGTGACGGAAAACCTACTGAGTGTGATGTGCAACTGTGCCGAGTTTCGGGTTTTGGCCAGGCCGACAGTGTGTCAACCGACTAGAGATGACTTTCTTCACCGATAGATACCCCATCTCCATTGTAATGCACTTATCATCATCGTAATATCATTGTTTTAACTTTGTTGTACTACTGGATAAAAATAGCTGGACTCGACGACTAAATCAATATTCTTAGGAAATTACAGCATAATACATGTGGCAAATGACATTATACCTTGAAGCATGGTTGCGCATTTGCAATACCTCAAAAGTAATAGATACTCGTTTATCATTACCATCAGGTTTTAAGTACTACAACTTAACTAGCACTAATGACAGTCTTCTCGGCGCATTCGTTAAGAAGCTGATTGTAAAACGAGAGGCAGAGTCGATCCTGGAGACAAATGTTTGTGTGATAGGCAAATATTTGATTTAAATCAGTGTTGTGAGATCGTAGAGTTTTTTGTAGTTTATTACATCTATTTGAACAGACTTGTATTTTACTGACAGTCAGATCTATGCGAATGAAAGTTTATTTATTTAAGGGGCAACGAATCACCTAATGTTTTTACTCCGAGTCTATCAAATTCAAACACGATTCAAAAAGCAGCAATCAAATCGGTTCCAACAAATGTTAAAGTCGTAAAATGGTTATATTGAGACAAATAGACACATTGGTGTTAATATATTGCTTGTAAAAGTCTTATTGAATTGATGGGTGCACATTGGCTCTTTTGGACAAATTTTCGCATAATTACGTTACGCAGCGGGACGGACACCTATCTGTGTTATAATTGGCTAAAATAATTTATACACATAAATTGTGTATTTAACTGATTGACTATAAAAGTGTAGGATGTTGCATAATTAATTTTACATTAATAAAAATAATTTATAATCGCGATTATTAAATATTGTATAAGTTTTTATGGGAGAGTTAGAGGAAAGTGAACGCCTGTAAATTTTTCATTTGTTTTGCGAAGTTTTAGGTGTTTTGTCGACATTTAAGGACAGAATATAGAAAGGATTTTAACTTCAGCGATAAAAATTAAGTTAGACTTTAGATGGAAAGGTTAATTAGCGTTTCGTGTATGGTTTTAATTTGAGGGTACTAAGTAAAGTAACAATGAAATTGCATATTGTTGTCATATAACCAATGAGATTCTATAATCAAGGCTTGTATCGGTCAATGTCATAGGAGCAGCCGTCTTTCCAATTTTTCGGTATAAAATAAAAATATTTTATTTTTTATAGGTTGGAATTTCAATGGTCTGTTTGTGACCTTGACAAACTTCTTAAATTAATGTACGTCTATAGCCCAATATAAAATATTTGAACAAGCTTCTGTAAGGCACGAAATTCAAATAGGTATAAAACCATATTAGGTTTCGAAAAGCTATTACACGTATTCCAAATCAAAGCCATTAGCGTTACAACCAATTGAGACGCAGAAACGACATCAAAGACATCCAGAATTCATTAATCAACATCTTCTATTAGTATTATTTATTCTAACACTTGCTTGAATTATTAATGAGCGTTTTATTTTTGGCAATAAAATTAATTTAGACAAAAAATGCAATTAAATTGCTATCATCACGCCCACGTTTGAATATAAATTTTGTCAAACTGTGTAAATGTCAGAGGTATTTTTATTTTTTAAGTTTCTTATACTAGGATTACTCGTGCGTTCCGGGTGGATCTAATCATCATCATCATCATCACCATCACCATCTTCAGCAACAGAAAATTCACTGATGATCTTTGGACTCCTTAATCAGTGAAAGTTTTAACAATAATCGCTAAACTTAGCAGATATGTTGGTGAAAGCAGGATGTAGTTTTCGCGCTGCTATTCGACATCAAACCGTTTCATGAGTAAGCTATCTCCATCATGATTGTTTCCCCTAGACCCTTTCTTTATTTATGTGTGTTTACACAAATAACTTCACATACAGAAACGCCAATCCAGGACAAATATCGGCGATACAAATATACTGTAAACATTCTGATGAAGATCGAACATTTAACCTCTTCAAGAGCTATTTTTTAAACCTCTGCGCCGCCAACGAAACTTACGTATATATAAATTATCCAATCTCCGTTACCTCGGAAATCCGATATTTAAAATTCAAACATTCAATCAAAAGGATTCCTCGGCCGGGTCTGGGGAAAAGTTTAAATGTTCTGCGTTCATATTTCAAGCCGCCCGCAAAAATAAATGGAAAACATTTTTGTATTTTTGTGATGTCACCTACTTGGGTACAGTTGCGTGGAAAATACACAGATTTATAAAAAATAATAATTCAAAACTTGAATAAAACAAAGCTCTTAAATACACATATTATTTTAAAGATATATACAGAGGAAAAACATTTTTAATATACAAAACTAGTTCGTAAAATTTGATGGCCGGATTTATATTTATGACCTAGTTTTTTGATAAAAGATAGAAATAAATTTTAAATTGCTATTATCAATAACGTAATATTTTAACTATAGTTTAGTGCTAAAAATGTAAGCCACTCGAAAAATTCCAGAACGTACTATTAAAACATCTTTTTCTACTAAAAAAATCATTCTTACACAGCCCAAAATTATGAAAATATTGACAGATTCCCTCATAATAATGCCGTATAAGAATATAATTGTTGAATTAATGAAAGCTCGAACGATTATAACCCCGGAGGTACGAGGGACCTTCCAAGACTCCAAACCGCATCGTATCGGGTGGCGATTCCGCGAGTCTCCTTTCTCGATAGTGATGGAACACAGATTGCATTTCGGCAAAAATATCGATGATTTTTCGGGTTTTTAAATTTGGTTTGCAGTGAGTATTTCATGTTTTTAAATTGGTGATAATTTAAATACTTCATATGCTAATTATAGTACATGCGTTTTGTTAAAAAAAACTTTACTTAGGTATGGTATGGTATAGATGAGGCTGTAACGTGATTGATGAAATTATTAAAATATATTTCTTAATATATTTTATTTATCTAAAATATAGGTAGTTATATAACCCCAAATCATTTATCACAAAAATAATAATTCAGTTTAAGAAAATAATTAGTAATAAAAGCTAACATAATGATTATTGATTATATACACATATATATAATTCTTCCAAAGCATAAAAATGAATCTAAACTTCACCTTGCCTTATCCGCAACTCATTGAGTCACATTTGCTTGATTATATTCAACTGATATTAAATAGCGACGGCAGAATCATCCTTGGCATTTCCTTGCTGGCCTACAACGGATAATTATCTCTCAAATTCCTATACTTTCTAAATATAGTTATATTTCCGCACGATTTAAATACCTTACTTGAATTAATATTGATAAAAAATATGCAAAAACATTAAGGTTTAGAGTATGCGTGTTAACATACGTGAATTAAAAAACACACTATTTGTTTATTATTAAATATTAAGATAATATGTAGTTTTTGATATGTCTAAAAACCAATAATCTAAATGCAATGAACCAAAAAATAACTATCACTCACAATTCAAAAGTCAATTTTTCGTCATACCACATTATTATATATTGAATACAAAAATATATACATTTTTTGATAAATTTATGTTTATCGGCTTATCGATAGCCTAAATTTCCCATCACCATCCGAGCGGCCGGCATCGGCGCTGACATGCGTTGACACTTCACATGCGCCCGCGCATCGGAATACCAATAAAATTCACGTATTTATACACCACTTACGCCTACATGTACGTTGAAATGTATCAGTTTTTACACAAGTTTAAAAGATACAAATTCAAGTTAAATAATGTGAGATTGTATTTAAAGATAACGCTGTGATTTTATTTGTGCGATATTCAGCTGATCTAAATAAATTAAATCCACTGTCACATACATAATCCTGTTCGCGCGGTAAGATTTCCCGTGAGGGATATCGGGAATTACAAATGTATTTGTCTCTTGGAATTTAACCTACGACACTTTGTTAGTTTCAGTTGGATTACTTTATAGAGAATATTTTGCATTTGCTTTTCCTTTATTCCGACTTTTACATTTCTCGGAAGCTGTATCAAGTAACTTTATACATCTACCAACGGTCATGTCATACTCCATCTTAAAGCTTATCTGTTTTTGAATAAACACCTCAGTCTGACATTAAGAAGTTCTATCCAAAATATGATATTATCTCCAAAGAAATCTAAGAATTTTAAAATCAGTAGCAAAATATCTAACTCGAATTAGGTTCTCAATCTTCATAAGTCATTTGGTATCAAGCTATTCACTGTTTTGAAAACCGATGACATAAATATCAGCACAGGATAGAATCCAACTCCAGAAGACAACCCACACAGCATTGTTATTTTAAATTTAAAAGAAACAATTCAGGATCGAGAGCCAACAATAAACCACAATTAAACCCGGCGTCCTTATTTAAATGGTCACAATTTTAATGAAGATCCAGAAGGTATATCCATTTTAATTATTTAAAGAAAAGGCATTAAATAAATCGGCACGGACAATGAAGTGTTTAATGAACAAAGGGCTGAGAATCCAAAGGTCACCGAAGACCCTTATGGTCAATTAAAAGGAAGACCGCGGCCCTCGATTCTTGGCGCGATTTATTTCAACTTACATATTATTTTGAATACTTTTGTGTTAAATACAAATATGGTGATACCGCTTTCAGTGAACTAGGAAAGGTTTACGATCTGCTTGCGGGTCTGATTTTGTTTTTGTTCGTTTATTTCCAATATATTTAAGAGTAAGGAAAACTAATATTTGAAACAAAGTTTTTGCTAAACCAGTGTCGGTAATACGAGTATAGCTAAACTTTATGAATAAAGAGTACGATTATGGTTATTAAAAAATAGTTTAAAGTGCAATAAAGTATTCTGAACAACAGAATTGATCATCAACTTTACTATACTCTTAAAATCTTATACCCCTACGTATAATAAATAAACGGGAGCGTAAAGTGTTAGAAGAAAAGTACATCTGAGGGATTAACCCATTCTTTTTATATCAAACCCGATTTCACCAACCATAATTCTAAAGCTCTATAAATTATATATGTTACGGTTATCAACAATGCATTAAGCGAAGCTAAATTAAAATCAAAGCAAGGGCTACTAAATGTGAAAGTAGATTTACGATCAAAAGTGAAATCACGTCCAATGACAATCAAAAATTGAAGCGCCCAAAATTACCTCGCTCTCATATCAGACCGAAAGTCCGAAAGAATGAAGTAATAAACATAACATTTTATACACAAAATTAAATCAGGCCAATTGCGAAAACGAAGCGATAACTATAAAAATACTCGAAAAGAATACCATCAATTAAAGTCAATTACAAAAGAAAGTGAGGGTACAAAAGGAATGCAGGTCACAAATTTGGAATCATTTTTTAATTATCCCAAAAAAGTTTATTGGGGCGAAGGGGACCTTGCAGCATTGATGATAGAGCTGAAAACTGTATGACAAGTTGCGAAACGTGCAGAAACTAATGGCACTACAAATACTTCCAACTACCAAGTGCGGCCCAGGTATTGTTCAAGATGTTTATTTTCCCTTGTACCACTGTCGCCTGCCGTTGCCTTATTCCTTTTAGCTTGGACAATTTTTAAATGGCTTATGTTTGATACCATTATTGTGTGCCAATCAGCTTGAATTACAATGTCCTTTACGTACGGCCGAGCTGTGGTGGAATCTTTATTTTTATTTATATATTTTAGTTTGTTTTCAACGGGCAGATGTAAGTTTTATTTAGATGAGCTCTGTTAGGCAGTTTCGTTTTCAGTTTAGGCCATTTGAATGCTTTGATTTAATGTATTCGGATCGGTTGACTTGGACTTTTGATTTAAGACACTACTGAGAAATGGCCTCGTATGTTTCGCGAATCCTTTGAGCTACATGTTCGTTTCTTGCGTTGGTAATTCGATATATACAATACTTTAATTCACATCATATTATACTTTTTATTCCTCTGTATTGTCATTTGTTATTCTCTAATTATTCTCCGTACTTGTGAACTGGATAGCAACAGTTTGGCATAAAAATATTTTTTCATATACTTTTTAGATTATCGTCCCGATTCATAAAGTAACTCCTTGCTAAAAATCAGGATGATACATTGTTTCATTGCTGTATGAAAGGATCAACTGAAAATCAATCTCGTATTTGTTCTTTAATAATAGAATGATAATTATAATTAACTGTTCTGCTAGCTCATACATATAATGTCATACTCCCAAATATCGCACACAAAAATATTCCCGATCGAACATTGAGCGATTGAAATTCAAAATCTAAGACATTAGCGGCCATTAAAACCACTAATTGAGTTGTGAAGGACAATTTTTAAGCCGCCTACCTGTTACGTGGCCGAGAACGCGTGAGTACCCTATAAATCTTAGTGTAGGTTCTCTTATCTGCCTCGCGAGGTAGTCGATATACCCTGTGTCAACTTGATTGAGAAATTTAAATATAAAACAAGTTAAATGTATCGACATCGGTAAAGACAGCTTTCGCTTTTTTTATCTTTAAACACTCATACTTGACGCGCGGTATTATTTATTTACCAGCACTTATATCGGGCAGTAGTTTGGGATTTTTCATAAGGTAAACGTTTGGTGTTTTGTAAATGTTTCAGATTATTTAGTTTGGGTGGGTTGCAGATTTTATATTTTATTTTAAACGTCTGCGATTTAGAATATGATTTCATGATACTGTTGATATAAATATCAAGATGTAAGTATAGCTATATACATAAGTTCGCAGATGGAGCAGCGCATTAGTAAGGAGAGAGTATTTGATTTTTCTCATATATTTTCGTCACACGTTAAACATAAATAACATTATGAAAAACGCTTAGTTTAAACCTTTCTCTAGATAAAAATGATTGAATAGTGAACAATCTAGTCACCATATAAAACAACCTACCTCAGACCTTCATAGTCCTCAGTTTTCTCCGCCTCCACAAAACCAATAATACTGTTGATCGTTCTTATACGTTGACCGTTAATATAAGATTAAATTTATTTACGAAATTATAATACATAATTATTAAATATTAGTTTTTACATGTCATATTAATTGTGAACTTTATTTCTAAAGTGACAAAGTTGAAAATAATAAGCGATTATATTTATACGCAATCAGGGAAGACGTATACTCGATTCAGAAGATAGATAGCGTGAAATTAAATTTCTAAAAGTCATTATAATTTATTTAAAATAGGTCCACGCCGTGTGTGGCGATATAAGGGACAGTTATCGAAAATCTTTTGATTGAACAAGAGATTTGAAAGGGACATACTGACTTAAATGCACATAAAGACATTTTGAAATCGTAAATTGTTTATTTCTCAGGTAAAATCTGCAGCAAAAGTAGTAATGATAACCAGGTACTTGTAATTTCCAGGTGGCAATATCTGTACTGATTTATTTTTATCTAAATAATTTTAAAGCTCTAATTGTATCACTGTTTTATGTTACAACTGGCACAAAATCCAAATAATATTAATAAAAATGAAATAGCTAAGAAACGTCACTAAATTAATGACAATAAAATCTAAAATGAAATAGCATTAACTTAGGTACAATCACAAAAAAAGTGTTTAAACGAAAAAATCCCGGGCCGTTGCAACACGCAACTGTGTACGTCGATACGGCATCAATCAGGCAACACATCGTCTCCCAATAATAATAAAGTAAGTCCAACATCAGATGCGAGTACTGTTTCTACAAATGCACTTCTCAGAACTGAATTCCGTCGCGTGTACCTTTTTAATGATGTAAAAACAAAAAAATCACACGCGACCCGCTTAATACGATATCTAATAAATAAAGAGGTCTGCTTATGTTTCCGACTGTACATTCCAATTTTCATGATTAAGGCGTGTCGTTTAATTATTGTACTTCCGAATGGATTTAATTTAATTATGAAAAGGCTAATTGAATTCTAAAACGGCTTGAATTTCATACACAGTAAGTAAAAATGCATAGTAATATTTGCGTCAAAGTTGAATGTGTAATGGCAACTGAAATTGTTGCTCAAAACCATTATGTAGCTATACAAAACCATAAAGATGAAACAGCGGTGTATCAAAACGCTGTATCGAATGCATAAGCTCTCATAATGCGTGTTAAACCTTTACAAAATTCAAAAGAGGCATCCAATCGAACTCCAACCGAAAATCTTCACATGAATGGCTCAATAATAAAGCAATTTATATTAATGATTGACCAAAGATAATAAGACAAACTACAAGAATAAAGTCATTAGCGAAATCTCTAAAACTAACAAAGTTTATTCCGATGACAGAGAGCAAAGGAATTTAATTCTTAATTCGCTATGTTACGGTTGGAAATTGTTTCAGACGCTATCTCATATTCCGACCACCATTTATCTTAGTATTGGACATGAATGCAATTAATCAAGCGCCGTTGTCACGTCCGTAATATAACGAAGGTAAAGAAAGGAAAAAGATGATTTTTTTAACTAATTATCGAGTACGGGGTCTCATACTTTTTGGCCACTTAACACCTTCAGTGCCAATTTGTCGGCCGTACAGTTTCGTATGAACTTTGGCATTTGTTCGCATTTTCATTATTGCCGCTTTCATTATCGTGTTTTTATTCTCCGTTGATTTATTTCTTGGCATTTTCATTCTTGTTTTATCACGCCGTGTTCTGTTCGTTTTGCATCATGTGTCGTTTATGCCGTGTCGCTTTTGTATCGTTTTATTTTGTAGATCATGTCGTATGGGGATGCGTTTTTTAATATTCTTTTCTGATACCACTTTGATACCTGAGTCATTATTGACTTTAATTATAATTATACCTTTATTATTATTGCTATTTCTGTTAAAAGGAACAGATATTATAACCAAAATAGCTATGAAATCTACATTATTAGAAAATGTAACATCAGTTATACTAAAATCATTGATTTCAATAACAATTCCATCAGAATTTCCTTTACTTACAATTTCATCTGCTTATTTTTGTTTTATTTGCTTAAGGATTTGCGACGAGGCTAGTTGCGAGAGTGTCCTTTTGGTACAAGCCCCTCGGTACCTCGGGACCTCACACTCGGCGGATCAATTCACGTTGAATTAAATGCATTTAATTAATTACGATTGCTATCTCAACCGGTCTTCGGAGGCAGCAATTAGTCGTGGTGTAGCCGCTGCACCCTGGCTGCAGTACCGATCCTTTGTTACATGCCAATTGATAGCGCAGATATTTCCTGCCGGCAGTGGCGTGCTTCTAAAATTACATACATTTTGTACTAGACACATTCGTGCATTTGAAGAAGCAAAGTCCTCGTGATGTCACTTTGACTTCCTTTTACTTCTAGTTTCTACAACTCAACAAAATTAGCATAACAGATGACGTAATATATAAAGTTATTATTCAGATTCGCAATTTCGGAGTGGCATAATGAATCAGATGTATCGTAATTCATTCATTGCTTTCATTGATTCCTTTTCTTATTATCTCGATCACTCAATCACATTCGATTTCATTCAATGTTTTATATTTTCTTTCATTAATCTTGCTTTTTCTTTTGCAGATGTCAGCTATTGATCCCGACTGCGGAGTCAATGCCATAGTGAACTATACCCTGGCCGATAGTTTCGCGAAGCCTCAGTTCTCTGTGAAGCCTGATACTGGAGAACTTTGTGTCTCATCTCCTCTGGATTATGAAGCTAATAGCGATTTCGAGTTTCCTGTTATTGCTACTGATAGAGGTAAATATACTTTTGTGTTATTTTCAACTATTTCGTAACAACTACTGGCCTGCTTTTGATATTCGATTTCTTTTGACCAATTTGGAATTTGTTTAAAAAACGGTTATTTTAGTGATATTTAATGCTACAGTAGCGCACGATTTTAGTCTATTTTACTTGAACTTAGTGGCACTTAATGGAACAAAATTGAATTGAGTGTCAAAAGTGGAACAGCTTGTTGGACCTTCTTAAGCTATTATGTAAGCCAAGTTAATGATCAAACAAAAGATATTTTAGGGCGATTAATCATTTGCGCGCCTATTTTCTTGTCATGTATAAAGTTATAATTTAGTTAATAAGGATAACTACATCTACGTACGCAAACCTGTACTAAGTTACAACTTTAATGTATTCATTTATACAAAGTTATTTCGATATGATTATACAAATTTTAACAGGAGGTTCAGAATCATGAGTATAGTCCATTCATATTTTTTTATTATTATTCTTTATTTTTTATCCTCGAAAAGAGAAAATACTTAAACAATACACACGACTACATTTTTCTGTATAAAAATGACGAGGGACCGTGCTTGTAGCAGATGTTGAGTATAATTTGAATAGTGATCAGGGTATTATGAAATTAAAACAAATTAGTTATTACGTGTTGAATGTTTTCCAACGTAGGTTAGTCAGTGTTATTCTCTTGATTTTAATAGAAAAAATTGATCGGACTTTGAATAATAACTCTATATATCTATCAGCCTATACTCGCTCCATTGCTGAACACGAGCTTAGATCTTAGTTCTTAGCCACTGTTATAAAACCTATTGGTAAATGAATTGATATAAGTAGAACAGCAGCTATCAGCTAATCCAGTATTCCCAAGCTGTACGATGTAGTCCAAAATAGTCTGGTAATAGAAAACGCATTATCCAGTAGCTATTAAATAATTTATGCGATATTTATCACAACTTGGATTGAGATCTACAGTCCCTGCGAGCAAATATTTGAAATCTCTTCGTATTAGAGACAAGGTTAGTTCCCTTTGTTATCAGTTGACAACAGGTTCTTAAAGTGGGACGGAATGATATCATAGTCTTTAAGTTGCATTCGTTTAAGATTTTAATACTAAAAGCTATTAATAATATTAAAAATAAATTGTTTTATTAGAAGATCCTAATCTTGCATGAAATTTATAGTGTTAATGACACATTATCAAGTAAATATAAGTCAAAATTTCATCCAAAAATGTCGTTCATATTTCTACCTACTACATATACAAATATACTTAATGAAGTACACCCAAGATGCACTGATTTATAGGAAATTAATTCGCAATCCACCGAGGGCTTCCAAACACTTGTTTCGATTTGCTAAGTAGGTTAACGACATTCCGAGAGCAGTGGAGACCATTATCGTGGTACTCGACTAAATTAATACTGAAGTAATTAGTTTTATTGATAACTGCAGGGCTGCTAAACAACTGATAAACATCGCAAGCGACATTGGGTTTGTTTACTTTGTTATCCTGTTTCAAATAATTCTTAACTTTCCTGTTTGGAGTAATTTTGAGTATGCTTCAGGAGGTCATGTTATTTTAATAATTTGTTTGCTAAATTTAATTAAAGATTGTTAGATTGCTATCTTGACCTTTCGTATTTGGTGCAAACAAGTTATAGCGGCGTGTACAATGGAAATTTTATTTGATATTTTACACGCATAAGTTAAATATTGAATTAAAATTGTAATTATTAAATTAAGTACATTATGCATTTCATAACACGCTTAGTAAGAGTGGAAGGAAATACGAGATATTTTCAAAAAAACAATCGATAAAAACCACCAGATAAAAATCAATAAGAAAATAATTCATCATTTCGCGAATTACGTATAAAGACAGATCGTTGGCATCAACACATCAATGGCTCGGCGAATTTTCCATTGGTTTAAAAATAATCCGGTGATGATTCCCAAATAAATTGCTCAAACGTCGCCTCTACAGTGCACACCAGCTGATTTATGGTGCGAAGAGCCGGCCACTATTACTCCTTTAGATTTTTTTATTTTCGTCCAATCTCTTGGCAACTTTGTGTCGCCGACGGCTAAAGGTTTCGGAATTTGGAAGCCATTTTCGGCTTGTGTGTATGTTTGTAAATTGAATGGAAGACATGCAACGGTCCAGGTATGCGACCGTACGTGTATGAGTGCATAATGGTGGCATTTTTGAGATTATCTCGGTAACATTGTATGGTAACGAAATTTAAATTGAATTTGTATATATTTATTTGAGTAAATTGAGTTTGGATGTAATTAATTTTTATTTAAATAGAACTGTGATTTAAACCTTAATCGTAGTACAGGCTTGTGCTCTGCAGTGGAACGTATATTGGCTGATTGGTTATTATATTATTTAGAATAGGGAAACTGACGACACATACTAAATACTTCCCTTCGATACATTACTAGTTCAATTCCTGAGTTGTAGGTAATAAAATGAATGATTTATACCATAAACATCAGTGGCGAGTGTACAACGAAAATTAGAAAGTTTTGCGAATGTTAGCAGTAGCTTTCAAAAATCACACCCTTTGTTATTTAAAATAATGTATAAACAAGAAGCACGTATATTTTAAAAACATTGGCAGCAACTGTGCCCGCTTCAAGTTTCAAATATTTATATTATTTACAAAATATTTTGCAAGTAACACGAGGAGTTGTAACACTTTTCTATTTTAGTATTTAAATGTACTAAATACGAAAATAAACTTGTTTCGTTTCGAAACATATGCCTGTGAGTTTCTTTTCTTATAAATAATTTAGATTGAAGTTGTTCCGAGTTAAATCAACAATATGTAAATTATAAGAATAAAAATCAAATATAATTTAATTACCAACACACAAGTATTAAATCAAACCCTTCCACAAACAACACCCGAACATCGAAAACAAAAAAGCAAACAATTATTACCATCGCTAACATTCGCAAAACGCGTTGACAACGGCATAAATCAGCGCGCTGTCAATTAAACATAACATTACAACAATACAAACAATCAACGAACCAATTATTTATATATTCTCAGGGGGCCTGTCCACGACGGCCATGGTTAAGATCCAACTGGTCGATATCAATGACAACGCGCCAGCCTTCTCTGCTAAAGATTACAACGTGTCTTTGAAGGAGGGCCGGGTTTCCTCCACTGAGCCAATCATCGCAGTATCAGCCACCGATTCCGATTCCGGCAGATTCGGCAGCGTCACTTACAGAATCGTCAGTGGGAATGATAATGACGTGTTCAGAATTGATCGGAGCACGGGAGAGATTCTTGTGACGAAGCCCTCGTTGATTGATAAGGATAAGAAGTTTGATCTGGAAGTGTCTGCGACTGATGGTGGGGGGCTGACTGCGCCGCAGCCCGCGGTGGTGCATGTTGCTGTAATGCCGGCTGGTGTAGGGTCAGCGTTGTTTGACAAGCCAAGATACAATTTTCGAGTCAAGGAGGACATTCGAGTGGGCAGCGTCGTGGGAAATCTGAAGGCGACTGCTGCTGATCGAGGTGAGTGATATTTTTTTATCTAAAAGAATTAGTTAAGGAATCGACACTATTTTTATTTGTATCCAATGTTATGAGCCATCATTGGAAATTCTCAATAGCATAAATACAGTGAAACATTTAAGTAGTAAATCTAAAATCGACCATAGCTACATTAGGTATATTCATTATTATTTTATGAAAATTCTCTCGTGTTGAAAGGTATAAGATTAAAAACGCAGAACGAGAAATGCCCTTGATTTAGGTATACACGATATGGCAGAGTAGAATTTGACCAACAAAAACACCAACTGCACAAAAACAGAACAAGAAATATTTTCATTACACAGAAAAATTGCATCAGTGCAATTTGGCCAAAGAGTCACCAACAGCAATCCAGTCAAAACCAGCAGCGTCTAACACAATGATTAGTATTCCCGGAAAGAAAGTAGGCGACCGCTTAAGGTTACGGACAAGGGAACACACTTAGGCAGAAGAGTAAATATTAATGTAGCGGCAACGTGTACCGACGGAATTACCTTATAGCTTCATTTTGCTTTAACAAATTTATTGAAATCGTGCCACCGCGGAGAGAGTCCGAGTTCCAGGAGGCAGCGAAGTATTGCGTAGCATTTTTTTGGATATTTCCACTATTATTGTAAATTTTTGGTGCTTTATTTATGTCACTAATTAAATATAATAAGATTTTGTATAATTATTTTATTAATAATACGAGTATACGAGTATGTCCTGATTAGATTAATGGCTTCAGAGAGGTAAGCTTCGATGCTTTTAACTACAATCGTTTAGGCATTTTAAAAGTAACGTGAGAATTCATTATTGCTAGCATTAACCATGTAAAAATGATCTCAAGAATGTACATACTTCAAAATACACTATATTAAGATTTTGGGAAGCACGTTCATGCAAAAAAAATACATAAAATTAAGACGCGTAATATTGCGTTGTATAATATAACTACGAATACACAAACGAATAATACCTAACGGAATGTCTTCACCTATTTCAAATGTAAAAACAATATTACAAGAAAATCGCAAAACCTCCTCCGCTCCACACTAGAGTTTAAGGTACGCCCCACACCATCGGTAAGTATGCGCGGTGGTAATCGCCTATTGTCTGGGACGATCACGACTGTGATGGGGTTCGCGCATTCAATCCGTTTCTTTTATGACTCAGGTCCCTTCCGCTACCTCGTTATCACTGCATACGGGTATTACACGGCCGGAGTTCTGGATTGTTGGAAGATGGGTATATTTGATCCATAGGTTAATAGAAGGGTTAAGTAATTAATTTGTTCCATGGTGTACTAGTAGCGGGGTTAAATATCTAATCAGGATCTTTATATTTTGCGAAGATGAATCGTCCAACAAAATTATTTTTATTAGTAAAAAATACATTATTGAAATAGTGGTCATATTTTAAAAGTTGACATTATTACTGGCTACATAGTTTTATACTAGAAATAAAAAGCCACAGTAAGAAAAAGTGGTATTGGCAAATTTTAAGTAAATGTTATAATTTGAATAGATCAGAAGGAATTAATTTATACGAACCGATTTTTTTAAACCGCTGCCTTTCCTTCGGTTGCTATCACCTTTGTTGTTATATATACAGTCAAGGAAGAACCGATTAAAGAACCTTCCAAATGAATTAAAATCAAACCGACATTCAATACTCAGTGCGTTACATCGATTTTGGTGGCCGTACATCACACCGTTTCGTAACACAACACGTGCTCGGCCCGCTCGACGAAATTTAATGCCACAGAGAACGATTCGAAGAGTTTCTGTAAATAAGCATTCCACACACAAATTTATTTGTGCGTTTAGCTAATAATTAACGGTGTGAACGACCGCCGAGATGTTCGTGGTTTGTTAATTTTATTTATTTAATGGATTTTTGGAAATTTAGAAATATTTAATGCGCTTTTGATTCACACATTTGTTGCAAGACCTAGGATTTTAGTGAGAAAAGTAGATTATGATAAGGTAGTAAAGAAGATATAAGGCAGAATGACCTGATCGAAATCGAGAATTAATTTGTACCATTTGAAAAGCCGTAAAAAGTTACTTTTTAGTGAGAGTCAATTCTTAAGGAATAAATACCTTTTACGGAATAAATCTAATATTTTGTTACTTCATTTACAAGATTATGACTAAGCACTTAGATAAATATCTTTAAATACTAATGGTGTTTAAATAGCCCAAAATTTTACATAAAATCCCTACCCAAAATCATCCCCGATTATGTAATAAAAATTGATCTTCAATCACATCCGTTTACCGTATTGACGAGCACACAGCATTTTAAAAGCAATAACAATCGGATCTGGCATTATGTCGGTAACAACGCGGGCCCGCCCATTCAATAATTTGATGGTTGATACGAGTTTTTTTGCCGGCCTTGCGCTGGGAGTGACGCCAATTGAGCAATTATCTCTCGCTCTGTAGAGATCGGATCACGCCCAACTCGATCGGTTGCGCGGAATTGGAGGAAATATTGGAATCAGTTTTATTGAAACGAAAGATGTACTTTCAAATGTACGTGGTAGGGTTGATTTTTTTGATAAGAATATTTTTTGGATTATTTGTAATCCAAAATTTTATAAAAATACACTAGAATTGTTAAAATTGTCCAATTATGTTACTTTTATTTCAGACCAATTTAATTTTTGAAATATCTGCCAGTTATTTAAATAATACATTGACGCTTTTTGTGTCTTCAACGAATTTTCTTTTCTGAATATTTTGGGATTTAGGTCACAAAATTATGTAGCCTTGTGTAGATTCGAGTAACGACAGCCATACACTTCAGTAACAGTTAAAAGTAAAGTCAGAATTTTGTACGCACTGGATGGTGCGTTTATTTCATTATGGATTATACGAGTATTATTTATTCTTAATAAAACATCTGCTTAAAACAATTTATAATTGTAACTCTTAATTTATAAAACAAATACGAAAGAACGGCACACGTATCTGAAGCAGATGTTTTCTACAGATCGGAGATTAAATAAATAAGCTCACAATTATTTAAATTTCTTTATAGTATTAGGAATTAATGTATTAATTTAAATATATTGTAATTTAAAACTCGAAATGACCAGTATGAACTTCGGAATAGTTGGTTAAACTATTAGTTAAGGTAGCAAAAAGGTATTTTACGATCGAGATAACATAGATAGCAAAGCTACCTTTAAATTTTAATCTAACCCAGTAGGATCAAATATTTGTTTTATAAAACTTAGCGGATATTCTCAAGTCTGTGTTTGATGTAGAGAAATAACATATTTTATTTAGATTTCTTTCAACATCCTTTACCATGTTTTTTGCGCTAAGGAAGTGGTTTATAGCATTCACTTTAACGTTAAATATTTATGATAATATTATTTTCTAAAGTTTGGGATAAAATAGCGTTTCAATATTTCTAGTGTACCACAGTAAATATAAAAACAGAACGGTAATTTGAAATACGCATTTTAGCGATGCACACAATTTAATCAACAGTAATTTTATATGGCCTATGATCAACAGCTGACGTCCTGTGGCTGAAGAGAAGAATTTCTATAAAGGCAGTCTTCTTTAAAAAAAAGACAGTGACACAAAATAACCTCACCATCCGCACAGATAACTGTGTATTATTTCTAATAACGCCGGGATCGGAACATCATTGATAAATCAAATCGTAGTACTATAGCCGGGAACACGTTCCTGACTCAGCCGAAGCAACGCGCCGCGGTCTGCTAATATTTATACGGGTTGGATTTGTATGTGGCTGTGTGTTACACCGTGGTGTAATGTTGCGTAAATTAATATGTGGTTGGAGAATTGAGAATTGCTAATTATTGGTAATTTCGGTTTTCAAATATGTATCAAATTTATTTGTCAGAATTGTAGAGCTCTTTGAATTCGTACATCTTTTATTTTATTTTTATTTATTAGGATCTCCAACAAAGAATACACTTTACAAGCTTTGCTGTTGTAGTGTTGCAGTTTGAACATTGTGTTTCTTCAATTAGAGGAGATCACAACATGCAATAATACTGTACAACAGGAAAGAACTATGAAATAACTTATCTATAAACTATCAATATAAAACTAAAACTAAAACTAAAATTTAAATTAAATTAAAATTTAACGACAAAATTGAAAGACAAAATAGGAACCAAAATATTTAAACATGAAAAAATAAACAATATTAAAGAGAAAACAAATATAAATGAACAACTATAAAATTAAAATTGTACTAAATAAACACTCAACATATGCATAAAAAAAGTTACATAATTCAAGGGAACAACAATGTAGCTAATATAAGATAATATAATATAGACATACAGACAGACACGTCAACATTTACACATTGGTTAATTGTTTAGATATGAGATACTTAAATTTATCTAGTGTATTAGAAAATATATCGACATCCTTCGAAGAGCTGGCCACTGAATTGTATTTGTGAGCAACTCTTGCGATGGGCGAGTGTTTACCCAAATTACTCCTGCACCGTGGAGCTTTAAATAAAGGACGAGGGAAACGTGGTACTCTGCTCGGTACGCTCAGACATATTTTGCTTAGCATTTCAGGGGAGTCAATACTGTTATTAAGTAGCTTATACAAGAATAACAGATCTGAGACAATGCGGCGCGATTCGAGAGATATGAGTTTGAAATGCGATAATTTCTCATGGTATGATTTGATGTTCTTAAGTTTAAGTCGAAAAGCTAATTGGCGTAGCAGTTTTTTTTGCAATCTTTCGATTCGAGTAATATGGATCTGGTAAGATGGGTTCCAAACGGTGCTACAGTATTCCAGTTGACTACGGACATAACTATTATATAGTAGAATTGTAGTTTGTGGTTTTTTAAATTCTTTTGACGCACGAAGTACAAACCCAAGCGCACGATAAGCGGCGTTGAGGGTTTTATCAATGTGTTCAATAAATGTTAATCGGCTATCAAAATAGACACCCAGATCGCGAATTGTGGATACTTCTGAAAGTAAGTGACCATGTATACTGTACGTTGACTGAATTTTATGACGTTTTCTGGTAAATTTTACGTGATAACATTTATTTAAGTTAAGACTCATCTTATTGGCTGAACACCACTGACTTAAACGATTTATGTCCGCCTGCAATAAATCTATGTCGGATTCCTTTGTCATTACACGAGACAACTTTAGGTCGTCTGCAAAAAGATAAGGCGTAGAGTATTTAAATATTTGAGATATATCATTAATAAAAATGTTAAAGAATAGCGGCCCCAAGATTGAGCCCTGTGGTATACCGGAGGTAGCAAAATACAGATCCGACTCACCGCCATCCACGACAACAGACGAAGGTCGAGCATCAAGGTAGGATTTGCACCAGTTCAAATTGGTGTCTGTCACGCCTAAAGAGCCGAGTTTCTGTAATAATATGCGATGATTTACCTTGTCAAAGGCCTTGGAAAAATCCGTATAAATTGTGTCTACTTGGAAACCCTGATCAACTGCGGAGGTCAATTCAGTGACATATGTGACAAGATTTGTGTTAGTTGACTTTTTTGGTAAAAACCCATGTTGGTAAGTGGATATATAGTTTTTAACATGGTTAAATAAAATCGGGTACACAAGCGATTCGAAGACCTTAGACAAGGCACAGAGAATTGAAATAGGGCGGTAATTGGACACCAATTCGCGTTTGCCGTTCTTGTAAATAGGCACAATCCTGGCCCGTTTCCAAAAATTTGGGAAAATGCCTGTTTTTAAAGATGTGTTGTAGATATTTGAAAGCGGATAGGAAATGTATCGTGCACAACGAGACCAAAATATCGGAGGTATGTCGTCGGGTCCTGCCCCTTTGGACAGATCCAGTTTGGAAAGTTTTTTATAAACAGCCTCTTGAGATATTGAAAAGTCACTAATAGTTGGTACCGGAGTTGTAGGGCTACATAAACGAATAACAGAATCGTCATCATCTGGTGGATCATAAACGGATGAGAATTGTTTTGCAAATAAACTAGAAATATCTAGTCTATTAGTTGCAGTAAGATTGCCAAGGTTCATTTCCGAGGGATAAGAGCTATCACATTTCCGTAGGTTTTTTACATGTGTCCAGTTTTGTTGTTTGTGTTGTTTTAGTATACTTATTATGATTTTTTTTATTATGCAAATGCTATTGTTGTTTTTACTGCATTTATTTTATAAACATTTCTTTAACATTTACATCTTCGTTGTCCATAATAATTATTTTTACGTTATTATACTCTTTCAAAACATTTTATAGCACAATAACCTACAATAAAATAAACCCAAAGACCCCGCAACTATTGAAACAGCATATAATTACAATAAATTGTATCGAACAAAACCCAATAATTTCACGTAACGAGGAGTAGGAAGCCATTCATGAAAACATTAGACCTTTGTGCTGCTAGTGTTATAGAGCTCTGTAACCGAAGCTATCGGATATCCGAATAAATATCTATCCGAAACTGTGTCCGAGATAATTTCGGATAAAGGCGCGGTTTAAATCAATGATAAAATTTTGCCTTTACTTAAAAATGCGTGGACATAATATTCAATTTGTTACCTTAGGATTAACTACTAGTTTTTCTATTTTAATTTTTTTTCAACATCTGAACTATCCCAAAGTGTCCATAAATCCGAAATATTATGTCATATCCGTAACCGAAACCGGTATAGAATTTGCCATAAATCCGTATCCGACTATATCCGTAATATCCCTATTTCGTACTACTTTTCGGTTCTCGTGTATCGTGAGTGTTGCACCTCATTACTATGTGTAATGCGTTCGCCACGACGTCTGGTGGATCGTGAAACATCTTCAGTGATTACCATCCTTAGAAGCCAATACTGTCATTCGCAGCGATATAGACGTAAACAGTCATTATAGTTTTATACGGTTTTGATGTTAATATTTTGTTTATTTCTTAATTTCTATCTTGGCTGAATATCGATAGTTGAATTTCTAATTTAGTATTGATAGTTGAGAATAGTACAAAGTGATAAAGACGGTGGCAATTGATATAATTTATTAATCAATTTCAATTGAAAAGCAATGGAGAATTCCGGAAAATAATTTAAAATTCTTCAAAACGTCAAATCATACACGATGTTTTTGATTAAATATTAAGAGTTTCCAAAAAACTAACTTACGTTTATCCGTTCAATCTGGTTAAATTTTATTGGATCTATAAAAATGACTAAAAATAAAGTTGAACTTGGAGAATTTATATGCATGAGCTAAAGTTATTTATGTCGTTTCGAATAAAACATTAAAACAATAAAGCGTAAAATCCAATATAAATTTAAAGTAGAGTCATCACAATTGCTTTTCAGCTCCCGTCTTCGAATCACGATCACCACGATCTCATTAATCAGTAGCTACGGTGTAAACGCGGCCACTGTGCGAGAGAGTTTATTCTATTGTAAGCTCTACCACTGTAAATCACTGAATTGCAAACTCTACCGTTATAGTGCACTTGTCTATGAGAACTCTACGCCATGACTACGCCATTGTTAGGACATAGAGATAGCGGTCGTTTAAGATTCATAGTTTGAAACGTTGCGTATATATTAACCGGTAAAATATTGTAGAGACGATGCAGGTAGAGAATGCTTTATGTGAATCCGGTGTGTTGGAAGGAATGCGTGTTTATTGTGTAAAATATTGTTGTTGTTTGTGATGGGAATAAAAAGTTGTGTAAATGTTGTATGTTGTAGTTTGTACTTGTAAGGTTGGCTGGTTTTATCAATTGTCGGTCTGACGTATGTCTGTATGTATATCTCTTGAATGTCTATGTAGCTCTGGTCCCTGATGTGTGATCTTATTCAAACATAGTTTTGGGGCGATTGGATTGGACATATTATCGAAAGATATACATAACAATTATACAACTGACCTCTCGTTTTTGTCAAAAGTTTTATTTCAATCACAAAAAATCTGTTTTATGAAACAATTTTTTTTATATGGTTTCGAAATGGAACGAAAAGCTCAAAAAGTATTTTTTTGATATGTGGATCGAACCTGGCCTAGATTATATTCAATAGTAGCAAAGTTATTTTGCATTAGTCGGTAATAAAAAACTAAACACAGTAGAACAATGTACGCCATAATTCATATTTAGTTAATTGAACAGTTTTTTGTTACTAATATAATAATGTACAGCAATAGTACTGTAGATTACGTGTTGCAAATCAAATGTACAGATTGAGCAGATATCGCTTTTAAAAATTATAATCACATTGTACTGTTTGCGTTTGGTGCAAGATGTAGGCGATGAGACGGAATTGAATTGATATACCATAATTTATAGTATATCGTACTCTCGATTGTAGAGGAGGCACGTGCCCTGCAGTAGGACGTATATGAACTGATACAGATACAGAATGAGAAAAGTGAAGAAGATAACTACTCGATCATCCCGACCGCTATAGTTTGTCAATGTGACGTCAACTTTTTTAAAATATACCCTATTTGTACTCACATTAAGGTTGTCATTACATTGGTTGTGGAATAGGGCACGTCGAAGCAGAAATGTGATTTTTAGTAAGTAAACTCTAAAGTCTTAGGCCACGTATGACGTTTGGTGTAATATTATGGATTAGCAGGCTTAGATTTCCACTTGATATGCAATTTTAAATGCGTTTTAATTTGATTTTTTACTTTGTTTAGAATAATTGATCAGGGACACGAATAAACGGTGTATAACATTTCCATAAAGGTACTATAAATTGCAGTTTGATATTTAAAAAAAACATCTAAAGTAGTTCAGTTCATTTTTAAATTTAGATTTAAAATTATATCACATAAAATCGTCATATCCTACCCCTCGCGCCATCCCACTCCAGCCTTGGGTTTAATTAGAAAGAGGTTCCATAACATTAACGATCAGCGCACAGACATACGGACGTACGCCCTCTCCAGATTTATTGCTAACTCGCCTCGAGATAAATATACATTGATTAAAAAATATTACATTACGTTCCTTCGCGGTGTGGCACTGCACAACGAAAAAGTAGCTGTTTTGTGCATTGTTTAATTTCAAATCGAGATTGTATGATTTACTTTTGTTTCTTTGTAATAGGAGTTGTTTTGTATCTATCATATCTACATGTATCATAATATGTATAAATGGTATTATTACTAGATATGACTCTAGATAGGACAAGTGAGTAAATTGCTCATCTGATATTCTGATGATATTTTTCGGACGGTGTATACTGATGTATACAAATGGGGACGAATTAGGAAAGAAAAACGATGGGAGGAGGAAAAGGTTATAAGGCTGGTGGCGGTCTCATTTACCATAAAAAGCCCGGCAGGAAAGCCGTTGCATTATAGGTTTTCCAGAAAAGTTTCTTCGCAAGAAAATTTTCCGTAAGACAACAGATAGGTAAGATTCATTAACGAAGGTGTATATTATTGTATTCCTAGTATATGTTTCAAGATAACTACCATAATGGCCTAACAGTTTAAATTTAGTGAATTTGAGTACTAGCTCGAAGTTATGTCCATAGGGTTAACATTAACAGGTAGGCCATCCAAATGCGTCTACAAATACAAACCCGACCTTCTGGCTATTTTGCTAGACATACATTAATCTATAACACATCGAATAAACATAAACAATTTTGTTTTGTAAATATAATTTATCATCTTTAATCAAAATACATCGCAGGAACAAATTACAAAATCAATAACTAAATATAGATCCAAAATATTCACGCAAGTGTCGCCTGATAATTCAAAGTTAATGGTTTTAGTTAAGGCGAGCTGTCATTTCCCACAGGGCTCGAACGCCCTCGCGCGATAGAGTTGCGTTAGATGATATTTTGCCATAATTACTAATCCATTGCCGTCTAATCAAATATCGATTTAATGTATTAATGCATGTAGCCGTTAGTCGACCACACACGCTATAAATCTATCATGTATGACAGTCAATCTAAGGAGAAAAATCTATTGAACGCTCGCCGTATGTGCCTTCTATGTGAAATTGAAATTGAATAAGAATTTGAATTATGCAATATAATTTACACGGGAGATATAAATTCTTTAGTAGGTAATATCATTATGATATAATTTTTATAAAGGAGTCTGCAATGTTATTAAGTCGTTTTATTGCTCTTCATCATCCATCCATCCATCAGCCAAAGGAAGTCCACTGGTGAACATAGGCCTCTCCCAACGATTTCCACAGTGACCTGCTGGAGGCAGCCTGCATCCAGCGACGTCCCGCGACCTTTACCAGGTCGTCTGACCACCTAGTGGATGGACGTCCCACTCTACGCTTTCCGCTTCGTGGCCTCCATTCGAGAACTTTTTTTTTATTGCTCTATTTGACTGTAATTTGGGAGATTGAATTTGTGTGAGATTTTCAGTTTCAAAAATATTATATTATACATTAAAAAATGACCCACCTATTTTGAATCTCAACTGATCATCGATTATAAAACATCGTTGTTGTTTATTGATAGTGGCGATCACTAACAGCTGATACTAATCTTTTTGGCTTCACGGGGACCTATGTGAAAAAACATCAGGAAAAATACATATCTCATATCCTCTTGTTTGTATTAACGTTTCTGATTTTGTAGAAATATTTTTTCACCTTTAAGTCGTTACTAAAAGTTATGCATTTTTCGGCATATTTCACAATAAACGTTTGGAATATGGTAATGTCGCTACATTTGGACCATTTGTGCCCTCCGAGGATATTGTCATTCGCTACCGGGTGTCATTTTAAACCTTCATTTTGCTACAATTTAGGAGATTTAAAATTCGCCCTGAACATAACTCTTTTGAAGTCTTATTTAGTTTCGTTTTATGTAA
Source organism: Theretra japonica (assembly GCA_033459515.1). Taxonomy (NCBI): domain Eukaryota; kingdom Metazoa; phylum Arthropoda; class Insecta; order Lepidoptera; family Sphingidae; genus Theretra; species Theretra japonica. Next base: position 2,092,704 of record CM065938.1, on the reverse strand, counting down.
ATTTTGATTAGATTTTGACCTTTCCTTTTTATGTTTCAAGTTTAATGATGACGTCACTGTTTGTTTTGCGAGTTATAAATGATTCATTAAATACAAGTTTATGAGTTCTTAATTAACTTAGTTTTGATAACTGCGGGAATTAAGGTGTAGATTATTTATTTTTATATCAGTTTTTTTTTAACACAGACAGTCTTATATATTAGGGACAGGGCGAAGTGAAGAAGAAAAACGAAGAAAGCTGACCCCATCACCATGTGGGATTCATAGCTTGGAAGAGAGAGAGAGGGAAACAGACAGTCTAATATATTTTTAGAATAAAAACAATCGCAAAAAAGTTTTTGTAAAAAGCCAAAAAAATCCCAGAAAATTTCCCGCAGATATGCCCCACAGATATTAGGATGCGTATGGCATTTTTTATCCGCATCCACAATGGTGTGGTGAGGGAAAAATTTGAAATTCGGATCCGCCGAAATCCGGGGATGCAAGGACCGAACCGCGGGCCGGGCGCGCAGCCGCGGGGTCGACGAACCGTCGCCGCGACGACAGTTTTTGCAGCCAAAAAATTTTTAGACCTCTTTTTTTGATTCCCCTGTAGTTGCCTCAATTATTTTCGACTTTTTACACGCCGTTTTATACGGAGTGATTTCGACGTTTGAGTGTTAAATTATTTTATGAATTCCCTTTATTGAATTTATATCTTTTACGACCGATAAAGGACACTATGTTGTGAATAAATCTATTTTATTGAGTCGTGTTATACATGTTAATGGCACTAGTAACTACGGTTGATAGTCGTCTCAGCTAATTGATCTTGTGGTTGACATTTACTTTTTTTTAATGCGTTGCCTTCTTAAAATCCAAAAAACTCGATATTTTTCACACATTTCCTCATTATTTTAAAACGTATTTAAAATAAATCGTATATAGAGAAACACACTCAAGTCGACACTTTCGCCTTTATCTACTCTCAATCTGAACTTTAAAACCATTCGCACGTTCTATCGCAATAAACAATAGAAATTGTAGCTCCAACTATCAGGGCATGTTCAGAACGGCGGCAAGATTATCTAACTTCGGCACTAGATAAATTAATTCATTAAATTAAATGACTATGGCCAACAATTCACATCGGCAGATGGGTACAACACTTAATTGAAGCCAAGTTTTCAGTACTCGTGAGTGAGATAATCGGTAAGCCATTAATGATTTCAATTTAGAAGGGCCAACATGCAAATTTATTTTGTAATGCGAAAGGGGGCAACTAGGGTGGCCATTTAGTGACGAAATTTTTGTAATGTGAATATCACTGGTGGTGGTACCACCACGGCAATGTCTATTTCTCCCACCAAACAGTTTGAACTGCTGTGGTCCGGTTTGAAGGTCATTGTAGCCAAATTAACTACTGGATATAATAAGACTTAACATCTTATGTCTTAGGATGGAGAGGGCAGTCAGTCAGTGTTGTCTGGTTTTGCTATTATCCATGACCGGTCGTATCGCTTACCATCAGGCGAATGACATGCTTGTCTCGCCATTCATTGCTATAAAAAATTGTTACAAATAAATAAGTACATAAATAAATATGTAAATAAATCAAATATAATCAAACATATATTATATTTTCTAATTACATATTGTAAAACGCATCAGACAGTACTTGGGATACCGTCCAAAAAGAGTTTCTTATGGGCAAGAGATAATTTCATTCAACTCAACATAACAGTTTCCTCATGTTATGGCAGAAAGATGCCGGGATTGTACAAATTCTAAACTGATTGATAGAAAATATCTCGAAATCTACCAATTTTACTGGGGTTGCCCTCCACTTACCATGGGTTTCAGTGCGGTCACATCGCCATGCCGGCTTAAAAAAATGATAGGGAAATATCCCTGAAATTCCCACGGCCTTGTCACCCCGCTATCGGTACAGTACTGCGGCGTGATCCCCGTCCTTAATGAATTGACTGAACACCAGCTTCAAATGCAACCTGCTGACGTTTTGACTTTATTGCCGCTAAACGATCTCTACATATGAGCTTGTTAAATTTAAAGGTCGGGCTGAATTGAGAACGGATTGGCGTTTGGGTAGGTTAGTAATTAGAATATGTTAGTAGGCCTAGAATCTAGATCATGAAGGAGCTAGTGATGATAATGGATCAGTTGTACTACAGTACCATTACAACACTGAGGTCTAGGGTTCGAATCCGAAGTTGGACAAAATGGTATTGGATTTTTCTATTTATTATATCAGTCAGGAAATTGTGGCCAATATGGCGATAAGCTTGCCCCCTATCACATCGTGGGACGGACACACAAGGCAAAATGTGGGTGTCCTGTTACCACCACTGCCTACCCCTTTGGGATAATTAGGACAAAGGCGTGAGTTTATGTATGTAGATTAAAATAATTTAATGATAGATGTAAATCACTTGCTGTATCTATGGGCTTTGTACATTATTTGGGACGGTTTAGGACATGCTGGGGTTAGAGGCCGTTTAAATAAAGGTGGATTAATTACTACTATTATCAGAATATTGATTACTGAGAGTGTTTGAGGCGATTTACTAGTTACTGCTCATGCTAGACACAAAAATATAGTGAATATCATGATCCCCGTCTCATATGTTGATTATAAATAAGTAATTGGTTATTTGTCAACAAAAATAGAGAGATCATTGGGGGAGGCCTGTGTTTAGCAATGGACTTCTTGTGGTTGAAAAGAAAGACAGAGAAATAAAAATAATATTTTAAGTAGAACATAATCAGTGTAAGTGTGGCCTAAATTGTTACGAAATGCCTTATAATAATATTAATGAATCTTGCAAATATATCTTATTTAATTTTCCTAAAATATATAAAATACATGAGCATTCTAATATTTCCAAAATCAGGTTTCTAGAATCTTATACTTTTTTTTTCAAATTTAAGGTCGGCTAAAAATAATTAATTCAAATATATATCGTTAATGGTCACAAGTTAAGCTTGTTATTTAATGGCGGGTGGGTTGGTTGCAAGCATTAAAGCCAGGTAAAGACCAAATTAAACGTCTGTGTAGTTTGTGCACAATTAAGACATATAAAATTGATTCGTGTTCATATTTTATTATAATTGTTTACAAATTAATGTTTAAGTTCCAAAACCAAATCTATATCAATTTATCATCCTTTTTATTGATTGTTGTCGATCTTATTTATTTATTTTTTATTGTACACAAATATAAACAAAAATACTATACAGAAACAATAATCAAAAAGTTCAAAAGTTCAAATCTTATCGCTCTATAGCAATGTCTTACAAGAGATCTTATGTGTTATTATGTGAAGCAAATAGTGATCCGAAAACTTAATTTAGTATCCTGGATATAAAGCAAAAAATTTGAGAAAATGAAATGTGTTTTACTTGGTGATGTACACGTATCATAAGAAATTCGGTCACAGTAAGAGTACCGGGCTCTGTGGCGTACCTTGCGAAAGTCCTATGTCCGTGGCGAAAGTGGACTGCAACGGGCTGATGATGATGAAAAATAAACCAACACTAGATACGAAGATAATAATTTGAATATCAAATGCGTAAAGGCCCAAGACGCCATGAACCATGATTCTTTGATTCAGAATAATATTGCAGGACCGAGCTTATGACCTGTTAAGCTATTCATACAAATAATTAGTAGTTTCCCTTATAATTTATTATATTTTGCATTTGTCACTAACATGACCCAAAAATCCATAAAGAAAATTTTCCGATCAATCGAACTCGAAAATTTCAACATACCCGAGTACATCACAACCGCGCCAAAATATACTAACACGATTATCAAAAAAGCAATATTCAACCGGGCCGGCGATTTTGCGTCTATCAACATTTAATTGGCAGTTCTCACAACAATTTAAGGGGCTTCATTGTCGAATGTTTTTTTAAGTTGCCAACATTCACTTTTTACCGGTACGCTTTTTTCGCCGGTCCTTTTGGGCGAACTTGACGCAAGATTGATATATAACCTTATTGGTGGACGAACTCGGCATGCTTTGTTTGTGAGAGTGGCCTGTTACTGCGCACCGCTGCCTCCCCGCGCCCCGCGCCCCGCTGACTCCCTTTGTCTCCCCTCTTTATACAGTTGGTTCCTTGTCTTATTTTCGGCTGGAAATACTGGATTTGACGTGGCCATGCCTTTGCTTTTTTGCGTCTGTTATGCCGCGATTTTTTTATAGCTTTGTTTATTTAGCGTTTGAATGGTTGGCTGAAAATTGTTGTCTAGAAAAGTTCTTGATACAATATCTATCAAACGATTCAAAATTACAAATACCACTATATTTACTGTTTCCCTGTACAATTTTCCAAAATCACAAGCGACCATCCCTACCTATTATAGACTATGGTATCTACGAGTACCATAAGCAGGAATTTTAGCAACGACTAAAAAAACTAAATCAGTAGGAAAATTCTTGAATGAATAGTGAGACAGGCATATCCATATCCGTTTTCTTTAAATCAAGCAAGCATATCATAAACTAAATCTATCTCATCCTACAACTTACTTATACGCCTTATAGACTTAAAACTACACAGCAAAGCAAACGATTTGCTATTCAAGTTATTCGAATCTCGGCGTCATTCTCGGCGTCATTCCCGGCGACCGTTAATTATCCTAAGATTAAACCGATATCAGGTATAGCATTTGCTGCCTCCGAGACTGACCATTGTATGTCCATCTGCATACAGTTTTGCTCTATTTCAATACTGACTTTTATTTATTAATTGCATCCTGAATAATACTTAGTATACTACGATTATTGTAGCAATTCAAACGGTTTTGATTTTAGGAAATTACTTTGGGTTTATGGTTTTTTGAATCAAGTTAGCTGATATTTACTGATAGGCTAACAACACTGCTTACCCCTTCGGAGACGTGAAAGCGTAATACATAAATTGTTACATAATCCTTACTATTATTACTTAATTGATATTAATATGGCGTCAGGACTATGTATGTGACTCTTGGGTGTATTTATTATTTAAAAAAAAACGATGATATCAAGTCTATTTAGAGACCAAAAGTCAACCTATTTTATAAATAGTTTTTCTATAAATATTAAAATTACGAAGTATGTTAAAAAAAATTCTACCGAATTATAAATGTAATGCGGTAGGTTATTACCTTCACTTACCTTCAACATTATTATAAAGAATTCTTAGCTACGCCGGTTTCCTGATAATGTTTTCCTTCGCCGTTAAAGCGAGCGATAATTAAATATACACATGTAACTTTAGAAAGTTCAATGTTTACGTCCCGTGATCAAACCAAATAGGTTATACCGACGTTTTAGTTCAATAGGATATATTTAATCTACTTGGTTTTACTCGTATTCTAGTACAACTTACTGAATTCAATGCATCTGGTGGTAAGTGATGTAAATACCCGATAGATTTTTATGCCGGCCTGCTAGAAGCCGTATAATATATACACATCCCGAAATCCTCCATTTGTGTTGGTGGTTAAGATGAATTTGTCTTAACCGTCTACGATTGTCTCAAATCTCTTACAGTTAAACCAAAATCTATTGTACTGTACTGTACTGTATCAGCCCATACACGACCCACTGCAGGGCACGAGCCTCCTCTACAATCGAGAGTACGATTGAAAGTGGTTAGGCCATATAGTCCACCACGCTGGCCCAGTGCGGGTTGGCGGACTTTTACATACCATACAAATTTATTCAAATCGCTATGGTATGCAGGTTTCCTCACGATGTTTTCCTTCACCGTTATAGTGCGTGGTGATTGACTATCAATACACACATGACTTCGAAAAGTCAGAGGTGTGCCCTGGGATTTGAACCCGCGACCACCGTGAACATCTAGGCAGCCGCGTCTGGTCCGTTACCAACTGGCCACCACACACTTTCTCTCACGCACACGCAAAATCTATTGGCATGTGGCGAAATTTGGAACTAAAAGTATAATAAAAAAAATCTATTTTTAACGTATTGTTTGAGATACGTTTTCAATATAAACAACAAGCATTTATACTCGTAATGTAACAGTATTAAAATATCCAATGAATACAATGTGAAGAGAGGAAAACTATTCTTATTATTTTGACTGCGCTTACGGCCACAAAAGATCGCAGACGACCCATAGATGTATACATACATAATACATAAACTCACGCCTTTTTCCCAGAAGGGGTAGGTAGAGGTGCTATGAGGACACCCACATTTCGCCTTGTATGTTGCTTCCCACAATGTGATAGGGGGCGAGCCTATCGCCATATCGGGCACAAATACCTGACTCCGGGCTGATTATGAACAGGAAAATCCAATATCACTTTGAAAGACCCGGGATTCGAACCCGAGACCTCAGCTTTGTAATCCTACCGTAGTACAACTACGCCACCGAGATGTGTATCATAGATGTAATACCGCCAAATTGTAAGTTAGTCACCAATTCAACAAATATTTTACAATGAATCAGATATTTTTAAAGCATAAAGCTGGTACAACATCGTCGAAAGTAAAATGATACGCTTAGAATAAACATTTACTGGGGCCATAAACACTGCGGCCGTGAATTTCGCTCGGATACCCACAATCTGGGGAAATTGAGACGAGTGGGCCCGATCTGAATGGTACACACTGGTGGTGCGTTTTGTTAGCAAACGTGAGTTTGTTTTTGTGTTGGGTCTTTGTTGATTGAATATTGTTAATAGTGTTTTGAAAGAACTGTGGAGTGAATCTTTGAGATTTTGTTGGTTTGATAGTATTTATGTGAAAAGCATTATATTATCAGTTCTTGTTGTGTGGTGCTGCAATACAAATAATAATTACGTGATTTTGGGCGCGACCGTAAGCATCTTTTGTAGCTGATCCCGTATTTTTAAATTCTAACACGTCCTTTTGTTCAATTTATAAAATAAAATAATAGTAACATTATTTGATAAACTCGTATAGCCAATCTTTTAAAATATCAAAACTAATTATACAACATACTGGAACTTTAATGAAATACTACAAAATCGGCACTTATAAACAAGTTTTACTATCCAACAAGTTGGAACTTGCGTTCGTCGCGCCACGCAGCAGTGTGTAGCACATTTTAGTAGAGTTATTCAGAGGCGGTATGAAGGTTGAGGGCCATTTTGTAGACATGTTGGTATTGTGCCCTACGATGTTATCATAATTTTATGTAATGGTACAGTTGAGGAGTAATGCGCTCTCGGGAATTTACATGTACGTGTATAATTTGTACTTGTAAATATTATCTTGTTTTGACATTTTTTTTTATCTGTGTGGGGTATTTTATAATAAATTCCTTAATGTATTTTGTGTAACGTGTCTATGGCCGCCATACACGTCACTGTGCAGGTCTAAGTTTGCACCAGTATATTGATGTATGTGGGCATATGACTGCGCAAACTTCATACAAATTTTCCGTTCGAGACTGGTGCAAACTCAGACTTGCACAGTTGCAGTTATATCGTTACGTGTGTGGCGGCCATTAGTGTACCCATTTTATCAATATTTCTAACTTGCTCGATCTACAATGTATCTACAATCCACACAAGCCCACGTATCTCCACTGTGCTAGACGAGAAAACATTAGTGTTACCAAGTCACCAAACTTTCCGTCAAACCAATCTCAAAGTCAAACAATGACTCCCATCTTGCAGGTAAACAGCCAGTGCGGTACAGCATCGTCTCCGGAGACCCTGACCGCCACTTCACCATCGAGCCCATGACGGGAGCTATTCGCACCTCCAGTACCCTGGATAGGGAGACCAAGTCCTCGTACCTGCTGAACGTTAGAGCTGCTAATGGAAACCCAGCGAGCTATGATCAGACGCAGGTCAGTTTTGAGTTATTTTTTTATTGCAACTTGTGGTATTATAAAAGCAGATATTTAGGGGTATAATTGTTTTTATATCTTATTTATATGAAAAATAACTTTTCAGTATATTTTTTTTATCACGTACCTTGTCTGTTGCTTCGACAACAGACAAGGAAATAGTGAAGGTAGGTGAAAAGTGTCTACAAAAATATCATCACTTTGAATCAAATCAAGCTGTTAATGCATGTTAAAATGCATAGTTTGTTATAGTTGTCTTGTTTAATCTGATTGCATAAGTTATAGCATTAAAAATTCTTATTTCATTTGATTCCTATTCTACAAAGTTATTTTGCACATTAATTGAATTACAATAGTCAATGCTACTTTTAAAACTCTAAACAATTTTGTCCCTTATAGTGAAGAATGATAAGCTTAACATGCCGTCTATTGCGCGACAAAATAATACAGCAATTCTTCGAATTTTGCTAAAACACTTCAATTCTGCAGGTCCAAATCACCCTCGAAGACGTGAACGACAACATCCCAGAGTTCGGTACATCATCGGTGAGAGTCTCGGTGGCGGAGTCGGCTACCATCGGCTCCGTGGTCTACGCAGCACGGGCTAATGACGAAGATGATGGTAGAAACGGTCAGATCACGTACCAACTACTGTCGGCTACTGGACCTTCGAATACGTTCGCTGTCAATCCTCAGCATGGACTGGTTACGTTGCTCAGGTAAGGTTCTATGATGCTGGTGTTGTTAGTAAAATATAAGAAATTTTAATGTTGGATTTATTTGCACGCTGCTAAGGATTGAAAATGATTTGGTATGTACATATATATGTTTCATTTTATCAATATATCAGCTATGATCACCTGTGGGTAACGATATGATATAATATGTTTGTATCTTAAACCTACTATGTTTATGAAAGAAATATTGTAATGATTAACGCCATCAATAACTATTTAAGCAAGGTTATCTCAGGTATTTAATTTTTCTTTCTCCTGAATATTTTGTACGTATTTTCCGAGACATGTATCAAGAGTTAGGTTAGCTTAATTTTTCGATAACATTAACTCAGTTTAAAACTATCATTGCACACGAATTTAAATTCTGATCTGTAAGTATTAACAATGCAATGATAATATTCTTTCTTCCACCAGGCCACTCGACTATGAGAACCTCGTTCGTCATACCCTCATAATATCAGCAAGGGATGGTGGTATGCCACCCCTGACGTCAAACCTTACTCTAGTGGTTGATGTCCAAGACGTAAACGACAATCCACCAGTGTTTGAACATGAAGCTTACAGTGCCAACGTTTTGGAGTCAGAAGCACTGAATGCTAAGGTAATTAGAGCCTTCTTTGTTTTACTTTAAGATATAAAATAGATTACTTAATGTAGGCAAAAAATCTGGGTATCACTGTGACTAGAAATCGATCATTGGAACAGTCAGCAAAATGTACATTGAATTCAATTTACCTACGAAACTTTCAGAGATAAAAATAAGTACTAAGGGTTCAATCAATTACAGTGTAAGTGAATAAAAAAAATTATGGTATAGTTTCAAAGGGGACCCAATATAAATTACATTTACATATTACTTTAATAAAATAGAACTGTTTAATGTCGCTACGACAGCCAAATAAATAGACGACACGTAATTATCGTAACGTATGGATACTTACATCACATAAGTATTGGAGGAGCATTAGATGCTCTGCTACGATAAGGAATATTATTTCTCACGGCAATAGAATTGACTTGGATTTGTAAGAGAAAATGCTAGTTGATTTCTCAAATTATTTGTCGCAAGAAATAAGTAATACTCTGACTGGGGACTTTTATTTTTTAATTTCTATTGCAGTCTCCTTTTATTCTTTACCTTTTACGTTCACACTGACTTTGTTAAGATCTTACTCATTTATCCTAACACAAAGTGGTGAATTTAATTTATGACACGTCTAATTTAAGTTTTTTTTACAGATTTTAGAAATCCAAGCAATAGACAAAGACACGGGGAACAACGCAAGAATAACCTACCGTATCATACCAGAAGGCAATAACAGCAACAACGAATTCTTCAAAGTCCAACCAACTACAGGATGGGTTTACCTAGCAAAACCACTGGACAGAGAAACTACTGCCAAACACAAAATGGTTATAACTGCTACTGACAACGGCTTGCCACCGCTATCTGCTACTGCTAGTTTAGTTATTAACGTTATTGACGCTAATGACAACGATCCAGTATTTTCCAAGGCTGCCTATGAGTTCCAAGTTGAAGAGAATCAGAAGATCGGAGCGTATGTTGGGAAAACATCGGCCACTGACGCTGATTTGGGTGACAATGCTGTTGTGAAATACAGTCTGTTTCCATCGAATACCAGTTTCAACATCAATCCGATAACAGGTAAGGTTATTTGATATTTTTAGGGTTCCCAAACATACGAGAGTTCTCAACGATGTTTGTTTAGGTATACCACTTGAATGTATGAAGAATGAATGCTCGTGGGATGATTTTTTATATTAGAATATTTGATGATACCGATATAGTGCATGAGGTTTCTTAATTGAGTACTTTAAAAAGTTAATTAATATTAGCAACGGTAAGAAATAAATCTGTACCAGTTAAAATATTACTTGCACTAAAATTTCATAATACATTTGTGTTGTGTTGATGATCTTCGCTCGTCTCGTGGGTGGTATGAAACGCACAATAGGTCACAAATAACCACATGCGAGAACAAATAAAGCCTCCGACCGGGAACCCAAACTGACAATTGCTGCAGAGTATTACCATGTAACTTGAAATGAATGGTAAATGTATAAACACTACCGTTACAATTACAAATGTAATCATTTGAAAAATATACGTGGTTAAATCTCAGGAATTACATAGATGTTTATCCTCATTATTAGATTCCATTACTTAAATTACAACTAGAAATGATAGTAAATTTCTAATTTAATTAGCTACAATTCCACGTCCAACATTTCCACCTTCATTAAGCTTCATAACAAGCACTTGTAGTACTTTCACTGTGCAAACAGACGCAGGGCGCTACACGGCTCATTAAAACCCTCATTTTAAACATTAAAACAATGCAATTTTACCGTAACTGTGGCCGATGTTTGCCCAAGTAACCAGTAATCCGGCCACCAACGGACCACTTGACGTGTTTGCCCTGGCGGCGTCTTTGAAAGCTAAAACCCGACGTGTGTTGTGCCAGAGAGTCATCGACTGCTCAAACACATACGGCAAACAAATACCATTTTAATACCTTCACAATTTAATGGGATAGAGAGCGGATCCGATGGCCGTTTGTTTATGCCTTCCCATGAATAGCTTTCCATAAGTATTTTTGTTTGTCTGCCGGAGTAACTCCACTTCTTTAGTCTAAACAAGGGAATTTGTGTTGCTCAATATGGTGAGCTTAGTATATACAGTTCATATAATCGAACGGAATGGGTATGTAAGGTCAGCGGTTACGCTATTTCCGATTTATGCTTTTGATATTCAAACCATGTGTAGAGTAATGAAGGGTTGTTCAATAAAATAATTTATAATGTTAAAAACAATGAAGATACTATCAGATTGATCATTTCAAAATTTACTAAGCCATTTAATAGTTCTTCAATACATCCTTACTAGTACATTCACGAAATAAACGTTGCCAGTTTAACAAGATTGTTTACCAAAACGATACCAAATTAAGGTGCGCGCGTGTACCACCATATCGATTATAATAATCATTGATTTTATCGATAGTCGTGCGAGTTTTTCACATCTCGATACGGATGCTATAAGGATCACCACTTCGTTATAGCTCCTATAACTGACTGATGAATGGTATTGGATACTGTCTCAATTCGGCTTATCGGTGCTAGTTAACGAATCTTCAGCTCGCATCGTGGTGTCTGTGTCATGGGACCTGTGTGCCGCTGATTTGAACAGGTGCACCGTTTTCGGTGGCAAAAAATACATCCTTTTAAGTCCATAATTGATTTTATTCGGCGGCGGTTCAAAGATGTTTTTGGTTATGGTAAAAGCAATGGTTGTCGCTTTAATAACATGGAGGTTGAGGCTTTCTATATAAATTGCTGGGCTTGAAGGATTAATGTGATAGCCGTGGTTATTATCGTTGTAAAGGTTCCCTGAAAGAAACAATAAGTACAAAATGTTTACAATGGCTTACCTGATTGTGTTTTGTTGGGAGGCTGCCATTTGGAAATTGAGGATCATTACGCGAATATTAGTTTTTATTAGCCTAAAAATACATCAATAATTATCAGAAACAGAATCTACAAACAATCAGGTTATCGTACAAACTAACGTTGGTATATTGACAACATAACCGACGTCAACAAATACAGAACAAAAAGAGAAACCAGATGACTGGCAGTGGAAAAGGGACTAAACTGGTAAACCGAACAAGAACAAAATAAACGAGAATTTTTATGCTTTGCTTTTTGCCAGAGCGGATGTTTGCAGCGGAACCATCAGTTAATGTAGATTCGCAAAGAAGCAATGCACGCGTAGGTTAATTATGAACAGAAATAAATTGCCTAGATTACATAAATTATCGTCGCGTTCATTAACGAAACATTTATAATTTTTATCGGAAAGGTCGCACCAGTCGGACAAGAAGGACGCCACGGGAGGCGCGCCGCACAATCGTCAATACCAAATTATAAAACGTCCTGCCCGCTTGCCTTGCACACCCATTAACCATTATGAAAATATGACCAAGTCAGTGCAGTCTACACGGTTATTCCGCATGTTTTATTATCCTAGTATCCGATACTGTCTTCAGCCATTTAAAGCACATACGTTACCTGTGTAAGTGTGGGACGAACGAGTGTCGTTGACGAGTACCTTTTATTTTGTACGATGCTCATGGCACAAATGAATTATATTTGTTAAATATAGCTGGAATCTGAGACGTTGCACTGCCACTATAAATTGCAATAATGCGCTCTGTTGAAATTAAAAAACGAAATAATTATGATCATGAGATATGTTGACGGGTTTATGAATGTCCTTTTGGGTGCAGTGTGGGTGTGGACGATTTTATCTTAACTAATATTAATATTGCGAGGCTCCGTTTGTATGTTCATTGTTTAAGCTTGTAGATGTGTTGTGAGAGGGTTGCGCAAGTTGTTTTGTTGGAATAGAATTGTAATTCAATTTATCGTTTGTGTTTCATTATGAATGATGATGTAGATTGCGCGTTAGTGAGATTTGATAACGTATGATTGAATATATTATAGGCTGTCAATTCTTTTACTTGCATCGTTCGTTTATTAATATATTGCAAATGGTTCTTCGATCATTGATATAAAATAATTTAAGCAAGCATTGTGTAATTTTAATATTTATTTGTGAGTAAAATTTTTATAAGATTTTATAATAAGAATGTGAATTTATATTTCGGGTCTGCTTGTAGGAACAGTCAAGTCAAGAATCGCAATCGTTTTTGATTCTTTAAAGTTTTTGATAATTGAATAATATTTCAAGGAATACTGTCTTTATCTGAATTACGTAGCTAATGATAATGCTCAATATTTTATTTACACAAACTAGAAGAAAACATTTTTAAATAAGTAAAAATTTTAGGATGAACTACAGACCAGAAACTGTCACAAAACTATTCCTATAAAAAGTATTATATTGTTTATTTTTGTTCAAGGTGTCATAACAACCAGAGAGGTTTTGGACCGTGAATTCAAATCTTCCTATTCTCTATTCGCTGAAGCGAAAGACCAAGGCTCCTTACCGAGATCCACCCGAGTACCTGTTTCTATTAAAATCACAGACGTCAATGACAACCCACCAGAGATAATCGACCCTAGAGAAGACGTGGTCAGTGTGAGAGAAGAACAACAGCCTGGCGCAGAAGTGGCGAGGGTCAAAGCTATTGACAGAGATAATGGAGTAAATTCTACTATAACTTATTCCATTCTAAATGAGAGAGATATGGATGGATATGGAGTTTTTGTCATAGACTCTACAACGGGCGTAATAAAAACCAGCACTGGTAAGATTTTTAAGTTTTATTATTGCATGTCTTTGTTGGGCTCTTTAGATTTATCTAAATCTGATAGGACTGCATCGTAATTAATATTGTAGCAAGCTTATTAAGTTTTATGATATAAAACTTCAAAATAATAATTACACGCATAGTTGTGTATTTTTTGCGTCGGATTATAAATAATTATTTTCAGTAATTTTATTCTTAGATAACTAAAAGATAGATTTATAAAATTGTCGTGCATACTAATTAATAAACTGATTTTTTTCTTGCAGTCCTTGATCACGAAGAAAGATCGATTTATCGGTTGACTGTAGCGGCGACTGATGGTGGCACTCCCCCAAAACAAACAATTAGGCAATTGAAAGTTGAAGTATTGGACTTAAACGATAACCGACCCACATTCACTAGCTCTAGTTTGTCTTTCAAAGTAAAAGAAGATGCCAAAATAGGCCATGTTATTGGAACAGTCGCATGTTGTGATAATGATATCGAAGAGAACACAATAAGTAATAATGAAGAAAAACAGATTTCCTACTTACTAATGCCTCTTACAACAGACCATTCACCTGGAACTTTCGAAATAGATCGACGAACTGGGTCGTTAGTTGTTGCTCGCCAACTAGATAGAGAGATACAAGACGAATACCGACTTGAAGTGAGAGCATTAGATACATCTGCAACAAATAATCCGCAGAGTAGTGCGGTTACCGTCAAAATTGAAATTGTTGACATCAATGATAACTCGCCACGTTGGCCGCAAGATCCTATAAATATAGAAATATCTGAGATAACTCCCATAGGAACAATTGTTTACAACTTCACGGCTAAAGACGCAGATGCTGGTCCTAATGGAGAGTTGAACTTTCATATAATATCTTCATTGCCACCGATTAAAAACGTTTTCAATCTCGACCCTTTGACTGGGTCTTTGACGTTAACTTCTGCTCTCGATTATGAAATGTTGAATGAGTATTGGCTGGTAATCGAAGCGACAGATTTGGCAACGAACGTATCAGAAAGAATGTCAACATCAGCCACCGTCCATATTTCAGTAACTGATGCAAACGATAATACTCCTACTTTTGTATCCGCAACTAAAGCTACTGTATCTTTAAATACACTCTCGGGTACTTTGTATCAAGCATTGGCAGTTGATGCAGATTCTGGTGATAACGGGAAGATATCATACTACATTTCTGGCGGTAATGATCACGCGTATTTCTCAATGGAATACGATGTAGGAAAGTTGACTTTCTCCAACAAATACTCTTCAGACATATCAAGAGTCCGGCCAGGCCAATATAAGTTGAACTTGACGGCATCAGATCACGGAATACCGTTTCCTAGGCAGAGTCATATGACGCTGATTTTAAATCTACAAGAATCAACTAATGTTCCACCTAGATTTACTGATTCTGTCTACAGAGCTAACATTAGCGAGGACATACGACCTGGAAGTTTTGTAACTAGACTTACTGCTAAATCTTCTAGAGGCACTGCAAGTAAGTATCTTCGAATATATTTTAAACCCATTCTTTTTGGTTTTTATCTATAACTTTAACACAAAGTTTATGACAACTAATGGAAAAATTATTTTCAGGCAACCTAACGTACACGATACCATCCGGAGTAGCCGATGATAAATTTGTCATAGATGAACGTCTTGGAACCATCACTGTCAAGACAAAAATTGACCGTGAAGAGAGAGATCAATACATATTCCCAGTTTATGTAACAGATGCAAGCACATTTCAATCCACAACCAACTTTGATGTTGCGACAGTCACTATCAGCGTAATGGATGTGAATGACAACGCCCCTACCTTCAAAACCGGTTCTTGCTACCCTCTAGCTGTACCAGAAAATAATGTTCCAGAGGTTATCCATACAGTAGCAGCCACAGACAAAGATATAGGAGCTAATGGAGTCATTACCTACAGCATTACATCTGGAAATAATGGGAATAAATTCTCCATTGATCCTACTACAGGCCAATTGACCGCTAGAACTTTAGACCGCGAGACTCAGACGAGATATCATTTAACAATTACTGCTTTTGATCACGGATCACCAGTGGCTTTACAAGGATCTTGTAATATTACTATAATGGTTGAAGACCAAAACGACAATGACCCTGTGTTTGATACTGGCCACTACTCTGCCGCTATACTTGAAGATGCTATGATTGACACATCAGTAATAAAAGTAAGAGCGACAGACGCTGACTTAGGGTTCAATAAACGTATAGTTTATTCTTTGGCGAATGAAAGTCAGGGACTCTTCAGGATTGATAATAAGACTGGCATCATTTTCACGACTGGGTAAGTTGAGATGTAATACAGCTCAATTTTTTTCTTTAAAGACCTTATCTAACTTATTTTAATATATATTTTTTTGTTTTACGTTATATTTTTGCGTGGGTTCTAGATTTTAATTTATTTTTACAGAACATTCGACCGAGAGAAAGTCAGTGTATATCACTTCGAAGCTGTAGCCACAGACGAAGGCCGCTACATCGCTCGATCACAAAGAGTTTCGGTCGAGGTTACTATACGGGACGTAAACGATAACAAGCCAATTTTCACCAAATTTCCTTTCAAGGAACAAGTGGCTACTCTGACACCACCCGGACAAAGTCTGCTCCGCGTGTCAGCAACAGATAAAGATATTGGAACTAATGCTGAAATATTGTACGAGTTATTGGATACTTATAATAATAAATTCCGCATAAATCCTACCACAGGAGTACTCACAGCCACTCAGAGTTTGGCCAGTGAAAATGGAAAACTAATACACTTGAAAATAATTGCCAAAGACAAGGGTATTCCTCCACAAAGTTCAGTTGGGCTTATTGAAATTCGTGTTGGCGATTTCTCAGATTTGACGCCTTTATTAAATTTCCAAAATTCTACATACAATGTAACGATAGAAGAGAACATGGCATACGGGAAAGAAGTACTGCAAGTAACAGCAGTGAGAAGCGATGGCCGTAGACAGAGAATTATTTATGAAATTGGCAATGGAAATGATCAATATGCATTTGAAATAGACTCTAATACTGGCGTCATAAGAGTGAATAATTCAGCAAACTTGGACTATGAATCTTACCCCGGACCAAGACGGCAATTAGTCATTGTAGCTCGAACGGAAGGTTCCCCAATTTTGTATGGATATTGTGACGTTATAGTCAATCTTTTGGATCAAAATGACCACGCACCGAGATTCACTCAACAGCAATACATAGCTAACGTCTTAGAAGGCAACACTAAAGGAGAATTCGTGGTTCAACTGGCAGCCAAAGATGGTGACCACGGTGCAAACGCAAGGATACTCTACCACATAGTAGATGGAAATCACGACAACGCCTTCATCATCGAGCCAGCATTTTCTGGGTCCGTCAAAACAAACATTGTCCTTGATCGAGAGATAAGAGAAATGTACAAGCTTACAGTAATCGCTACCGATGAGGGTGACCCACAAATGACTGGGACGGCGACGCTTAGAATCAACGTAGTGGACGTAAACGACAATCAACCGACATTCCCACCTCCAAACGTCATCTCCGTCTCAGAAGGTACGTTTTTACTCACGCATTCGGTTTTAAATTGTCGTTGGCCGACATATCGACTTTTCGAAATAAATTGGCAGAATAAAAAGCGTTCCACGAGTGGGGACGCATTTTACATAATTTGTATTCCCGACTCCGCGACCGGCTTACATGGACTATTCGATTCCAAAGCGGAGATTAAATAAAAGGGACTCCTTTAGGATCAATATTTATTGGACGGTATTACATTTTTTCCGAGTGCATGTTTTAGCGGTGTCTCCGCAACGGGCCGCGTTCTCTTTTTTGTATCATTGTACGCGGGCGGTTTTATTTTAGATGTTATTTTGTGGATCGTTAAAGGCTCGAACGCAAATGTTGAAACTTTAAATCTTTAACGTTTATTTTTTCAGGAGCGGAAGTCGGCACTGTGCTCACTTCGGTGACAGCGAACGACGTTGACACATACCCCGCGCTTAAGTATACGATCACAGAAGGGAACAATGTGTTCTCCATTGATAAATACAGTGGCAAGATAGTTTTGAATAAGCCTCTGGATTTTGAGACTCGTAAATCGTACCAAGTGAATGTGACGGCCTCTGACAGCGAACACGTTGCGAAGACTACATTGACCATTCAAGTGACAGATGTCAACGATAATTCACCGGTTTTCGATGAGATTTCATACAATAGGATCTTACCTGGTGAGCATGTTTTTATTTTAAATGTTATTTAAAATAACATTTTAAAATATATCTGAATATTTATCATATTATTCGTTTCAATTATGCATACTAAAATTATTTTTCATTTTATTCAACTATTGCTACAAAATCACTTAATTTTTATGCATACTGCAAAACCTTACCTAGAACTTGTAACCTTAGAAACCTCTAATAACATTAAACTGATACACAAATTAATTTTACAGAAGGAACAGACTCCCTCGAAATCGGATCAGTCAGCGCCAAAGACAGAGATACAGGCGACAACGGGAAAATCAGTTACTCCATCCTCCGTCCAACTAAAGGATATTACATCGATGCGACATCTGGCGTGATATTTGTCAACTACAGCGCTCTGCCTCCAAACCAAAGAGACACTCAACTTGCGGTGGTGGCGACTGACCATGGAAAGCCTAATAGAAGCGCTGTGGCCTCAGTGAGGATCAGTACTGGCGCTTCGTCCGAAATAAAACCTTTTATTGGACAAGATACTTACAGGTAAATTTTGATTCTAGAAACGTATTATTATCTGCGTATTTTAATATCAATCTATTAAGGTCCCCCTATAAGTCGAACTCTTAATTGCAGAAGACATCCATTCCCTACAGTGGAATGGATATAGCCTGCATTACTTTCTTTATCATAATATAAAGTCTAAAGCAGATATCGAAATTAACAAGAAACATTTTTCTAATTCCAGAATCACGGTCAACGAAGATACTAAGAAAGGAACATCTCTTCTCCAAATTGGTGGCATCAACGACGTGCTTAAGAAGTATAATTTAGACTTCCACATAATATCTGGCAATGAAGGAGACATGTTTGACGTCACTCTTGAGGGAGCGCTTATTCTTCTTAACAAACTCGATAGAGAAACTCAAGATTCATACGTGTTGGGCTTAGCTGCAGTTGAACAAGGGAAAATATTAACCCATAATCACAATAAGACAGCTATCACCATATTTGTGACAGTCGCTGATGCAAATGACAACGCGCCAATCTTCTCCATAAACGATTTTGAATTGACTGTTAGTGAAGATGTCAAGATAGGCTATACGTTGACACAGCTCTCGGCAACTGACGCTGACTTATATGGAACACCGAATGCGATGATAACTTACAATGTGACATCTGGAGACGATGAGAGACTATTCTTTGTACACCCAACAACTGGAGTCTTGACAGTCAACAAAACACTTGATTATGATTCCGGAAACACTGATTATAAGCTAATCATAGTCGCCTGTGATCAAGGATCACCATCTCTATGCAATGCAGTCTATGTAAAAGTGGGAATTGTCGATGAAAATGACAACGCTCCCACTTTTCCAGTCAATGAATATTTCGAAACTATTGGAGAAAATGAAAGAGTTGGCACTTCAATATTCACTGCACGAGCCACAGATTTAGATAAGGGAAGATATGGAAAACTTAATTATTCCATTGCACCTGCAACAAACAATTACAACAGAAATGATGATTCATGGAAAATGTTCCTTATTGACTCCGCTTCAGGTTTAGTTAACACTAACGCTGTATTTGACTATGAACAAAAGAACAAATACGAATTTTCCATCAAAGCCTCAGATTTGGGTGGTAAAAGTACGACGGTCAAAGTAAGAATAGATATTGAAAGTCGTGACGAGTTCTATCCTCAATTCACGCAAAAGACGTACAAATTCCGGGTACCTAAATCAGGATCACTAGCAGCTGGATACGTCATAGGTCAAGCAACCGCTACAGATAGAGACAAAGGCATTGACGGAAGAATTGTTTATCAACTATCAACATCGCATTCATACTTTAAAATAAACAGGACTACTGGTGTTATCATATTGAAGAAGAAAGTGGACTCGGTGCAAAATCTATTCGGTTCTGATAAATCAATCAGCTTGGTTGTGACTGCAAGTTCTGGAAGACAAGGCTCTTTAACAAATAAAACTGCAGTAGAAATAGGAATGAATGATATGGCTCTGGCTACAGATGCTGACCAAGTAAACGACACAACTGCCGCAGCAAGCGGTGGACTTTCCGACTGGGCATTAGGACTACTCATAGCATTTATAGTCATTATAATAATATTCGCTGCTATATTTTTATTCTTGCACATGAAAAATAAAAGACATAAGAAAGTCAATAAACAAGGATTGAGTTCTGAAGGAGTAGGAGCTACTAATAGCTACGTAGATCCCAGCGCATTCGATACAATCCCTATAAGAAATACTGGTGCTGGAAATCCTGTTAATCAGTTCGCCCCGCCGAAGTACGACGAAATACCTCCGTATGGCCCTCATACAGCGAGCTCTAATTCTGGCGCAGCAACAACATCTGAACTCTCTGGTTCAGACCAATCAGGTTCCAGTGGCCGAGGATCTGCAGAAGATGGTGAAGACGGAGAAGACGAGGAAATCAGAATGATTAATGAAGGTCCTTTGCAAAGAGAAGCTGGTATTCATAGACAAGCGGATGACGACAATCTTTCTGATGTGTCTGTTCACAACACTCAAGAATACTTAGCTAGACTAGGTATAGTCGACACGGGTACCGGTGGAGGCGCTTCCACTTCGTCTAGAAGATGCTCTGAAAATGTAGGTAATAAAGACACGATGCTGCACCACGCTCCAATCGACTCGATGCACATGTTCGATGAAGATGGTGGCCATGAAAACGATATTACCAATTTAATATACGCTAAGTTAAATGAAGTGACTGGTAGTGAACGAGCAAGTAGTGCTGACGAAGCGAGTGCTGCAGTTGACAGGGCCATGGCTTTGGGTGCTTTTCCTAGTTCCAGTGGGGACAACGCCGCTGTACCGACAGCCGGGCCTTCCATGACAGGGAGTCTTAGTTCTATAGTTCATTCGGAAGAAGAATTGACAGGTAGTTACAACTGGGACTATTTACTTGACTGGGGTCCTCAATATCAACCATTAGCTCATGTGTTCTCTGAAATAGCACGCCTTAAAGACGATGCTGTGTCCCTACAAAGTGGAAACAGCGGGGCATCCAGCGCAAAGAGTAAAGGTACTTCAATATCAGGTGGTAAGAGTGTCCCGCCTCCTCTTTTAACAACAGTAGCTCCCAGAAGTTGTCCAGCTCCTTCCTTATCGTGTAGACAGCCACAGCTCCTGTTACCTAGATCGCCAATAAGTCACGATGTTCCTGGTGGATTTTCCGCCGCTGCAGCCATGTCTCCATCTTTCTCGCCGTCTTTATCCCCACTGGCTACGAGATCACCCTCCATGTCTCCCCTAGTGGGTCCCGGACTGCCACCAGCGCCTGCTAATAGAAAACCTCCTCATTCCACGATGAGGATATGATCGTATTCTTAGGATATTGTAAATATTGCTGTACCGATTGTTTGTCTATGAGGGTATTGGGAATTCATCTATATGTAAGGCCAAATAATTATAATTCAAATGTAAATATTATCCTTGCCAAGGAACTGTTATAAAGAACAAATCAGTAATGTTTGCTCACATATTTCTTGAGTAAAATCGATTGCCATTTTGTGATATGTATACGATTGTTTTCATAATTGAAATCGAATTATGGAATAAGGTATGAAAATGTAAATATCTCCTAAAACTCATGAAATATTTGATAATCTATTTTTAAGATTGAACGAATATACGTAATAAGATATCCTATGATGAATTCGCAATCCCCACCATAAGTATTGTTAGTTTTATTTATTTAACGCCGATGTGATCGGTGAAATCTCTCTTTTCGTTCATTTTGTGCATTGCAATCGCCTTGTTTGTGCTCAAAGTGATAAACTATGCGCTTATTACCGATTTTACGGTAACTGTAAATAAAATACATTCGGGTTGTAATTTTATATGTAAATAAATAGTGTGTACATTATAGTGTCTTGTAAAATAATAAAAACAAAGACTGCCATGTTATTTTGTATTACTATGATAAATAACTCAGCTTTACTCTAAGCTATAAGTGTATTGTATGCCACATAAGTTTAAGCTTTGTACGCAGTTCTGTATCGAGTGCAGTCACAATTCATCTGTATACAGTGTAAAAGTTTGTAGTAAATCATATCGTATGATTGTACTGTGATTTTTGTCTAAGAATGAGTTCAGATGCTCTGTTCACTACCGTACTTTTGAATTACTATGGCCAATTTTGTATTCTTTAACTTTGAATTACTTATAATCTGCGAGACCACCGAAAGATTTGAAATGCTAATGTAAATTTTACCCTTGTCGAATAAATTGTTTGAAGTAATGTAGGTATATCTAAAATTGAACAGAGCATAATGTTGTAAATATTAAGTGTCAATAATTATTTTAAGTTCCGATGTCCGTCTGCGGAGTGTTTACAGTGGATAAAAATAAAATTTGAAAACTATCTTTGATTTTTTATTTTATCACCTTTAATCACCTGTATTTTGTCTTTATGTTTTTAACACCACACCAGTATGCTATATGCAGTGTATGACACGTTCCAATCATAGAAAAAACTAAATTCGCAAAGTACCAAGGCGTCAAAGCATTACAGGAGTAACCAACTTCTCCTTAAATTGTCGTTTTAGAAACTTGTTTAGCACCGTTTTTATTTGATTTGAAAATTCGATAAAACGAATAAACAACTCTAAAAACATACACAAAACGTACTAGGGCGACAGAGAACGAACAGAGGTTTCATTAAATTTATGTCAACAATTTACGAAACATTTTTAAGAAAGTACTAGGGCGACAGAGACTAAAAGAAGGTTTCGTTAAACTTGTGTTACCAATATGCGAAATATTTCCATGAAAGTACTAGGGCAACAGAAACAGTAAGGAGGTTTCATTAAACTTAGGTCACCAATATGCGAAATATTTCCATGAAAGTACTAGGGCAGCAGAAACAGTAAGGAGATTTCATTAAACTTATGTCATCAATATGCGACATATTTCTAACAAAGTACTAGGGCGTCAGAGAATGAAAGGAGGTTTCGTTAAACCTAAGTCATCAAATGCGACATTTTTATCAGAGCACAAAAAGTACTAGGGCGACAAAGAACGGAGGAGGTTACTGTTGTTAGAGAGTTCTACCCGCAGTCCGACATTAAACTGCAATTATATATCTACCCGCAGTTGCATACCCTTCACTAAGAATATTAATATCTTCTTTTGTTCCTATTTTTTGACTACCCGATATCATTACAGAAATATAATATTGAGTAATCTCCTTCATTGTTTGCCGCCCTGGTACTTTTGTACGGTGTTAAACTGGAATATTCATTTTTACAAACACACATTTTGAAACTACCGTCATAATTAAATTTTCTATTTTCTTTGTTTACTGTCGTGTTTATATTTTATTATATCAACTACAACACAACTTAACGTCTCCCTCTCTCTATCTCTTTCTCTCTCTAAGGGCATAGGAAGTCCAATATCGGACATGGAAAACGCCTCCAAGGTTTTCCACAGCTGTTGTAAGTGGTCTGGATCCAGCAACTTCTACGTGTTGCTAGGTCGTCCGTCCTTAATCACCTAATGTAAAGGTTTCAAATAAAACACTAAATAATAAGTGAAATATATTTTAATATGATATACTTATTCACCGAAATCACATCTCTGAACCACATCGACACAATTCACGTCCCTACAAATGGAACAGAATACACGTTTTTATCACAGTTAGCTCTAAAACTACGTACTCAATTAGCTAAATTAATCACAAGGCTTCATAGCACTACGCACCGATCTTTATATACTTTCGATTATGAGTTCAATATATGATGCAAGTTAGACCTTAGGGCACTATCTCCGGATAAATAACCCAGAATTTAGGATATTAGACTGTTTTTCGACGTCTTATACGAGAAACGCTATTGGTAGTAGTGATATTTTCAATCATTATAGTAATTAAAATTAAATATTTTGAGTTAAGTTTTAAATAATGATAAAGACGATTCCAAAGACGATATTAAAAGTAATGTCTCATCTCTACATCGGACTTCCAGCTTCAAAATCACATTCTAATTTATTGGAACTTGATAGAGCTGGAATGACCGATGCAAATTAGTATAATTGCAGTTTTCCTGAATCTTAGTTTACAAAATATTAATCAAGGCGCATCTCGGTGTAGGATGTTGTCTCCATTATATGCTGACTGCCTCAGAGAGATTTTAGTCGGTATGCTGGCGTCAGATTTGCTGGAGACCCCACCTGGCTTACGTTGAAGACCCGACCTGGTTACAAAATCTGCAAGCGTGCTGACCTGGATAGCCAGTAGACTGGCATAAAACCTGACATAGTGATATGCCAAACTCTTTCATAGCTGAATAATGAATAAACCTTTATAAATCTAATTTTTAACAGTACAACAATTCGCTGATGTATACTGAGACATTACTAAGCAGCCTTAAAAAAATTACCCTGGTTCAGATATGATCAGTATATCAATGAGTTGAAGTAATACTTGGAATAGAATAGTTCGTAAACACATACAAAAATCAGAAATAAGTCCCATTTACACGGGGAGAGTTTCTCGCCTCGAAGATACGATTATCGTAAGGATATAAAAAAGTTGCATCATGTAAACATCTGTCAGAACACGATTATCTATGGCGGCTATGTTATGCGATAATTGCATACGATTCTCGCCGAGAGAAACTCTCCCCCTGTAAATGGCGCTACACTATCTAAATCTGTTAAATTAGGGAAATAAATTCGGAACCGCTCGTTATGATTATCCAATAACAAGTCGAAATAATCGGTTAGAGGTACAGATATTTTATGACCAGTCGTCGTTATAATATGGTTTTAAAACAGTTAATTTTTTAACAAATTTTGGAATCTTAGGTTCTTTAACTCATTGAAGAGCAATTCGTTCGCTCGATATAAGCATTACGCCTGTTCAGAAAAAGGAGCAACACCGCACATAAACTATTACGGCCCAGGTAAAAGTTTTGGCATAATCCTGTCGTTTTTATAGCATGAATCATCTAAAGCAATATTTTTTGAGTGATTATCCTAACATGCGTCAAGAGACTGACGTTAGCTCTAGGCAAAAAATAGCCAAAAAATGACTATTATTTTTATATCGACAATTTTTCTGTTAATATTTTTGCAGTGCATTCCCTGTGTCTAGTTCAGACGTAGATAATACTACAATAACTGGTCTTATTGATAACATTCATTAATCCAACACATACAATTCCTAAATTACAAAAGTATGGAAAAAGTATAATTTACTACACTATCTAGGCATTATCCTACACATACAGATTATAAATATTAAGGAATGCCCTACACAGTAATTCCATTCATGTGTATACTCATACAATCAACAGCAATCAAATCAAACTTAATACTAAATCATGAAAACTTATACGTCATCGATGACGTCACTAGTTGTGTCTAAAACAAAATGTAAATATCACGCGGACACACAAACTTAATCAATTGTTTTTTTTTGGATATTTTTTAAATTTGTCATAGGACCATAATATTGTAGTTTCTATTTTAGGGTAACCTTTATATCTGACGATACTATATTCATGTATTTTCGTATTATGATAGATTTCAATTTTTTTGACTTACAAATGATTATGTTTGCTAGTCTGCTAGAATTACAGTACAATCTGGCAGGAAAATAAAAGCCAACGCCATTTTACGGTAGACGTCGACATCAAGGGTCCCTAGTACAACGAATTTACGTATGTACGTACTTAGGATACTTTACCCCCGAATACTCAAACGCCATTTAAATATTATTTGTATTGTGTTGTATCAGCCCATATACGACCCACTGCAGGGCACGGGCCTCCTCTACAATCGAGAGTACGATTGAGAGTGGTTAGGCCATATAGTCTACCACGCTGGCCTAGTGCGGGTTGACGGACTTTTACATACCATAGAAATTTATACAAATCGCTACGGTATGCAGGTTTCCTCACGATATTCTCCTTCACCGTTATAGTGCATGGTGATTGACTATCAATACACACATAACTCCGAAAAGTCAGAGGTGTGCCCTGGGATTTGAACCCGCGGCCACCGTGAACATGTAGGCAGCCGCGTCTGGTCCGTAACCAACAAGCCACCACGCACGCAATTTAAATATTAGGTTCCACTTAACTACCTGCGTCCTACTTAGCCAGTACATTTAAGCCGGACTTGCGTAGCTAACTGCGCCATGATATTTAAGTAGCGTTTGAGTATTCGTAGTATTAGGAAATCATTGGGAGAGGCCTATGTTCAGCAGTGGATTTCCTTTGGCTGATGGATGGATGGATGAGTATTCGTGGCTTAGTCTGATACATTCGTAGCTCGGCCATTTCTGCTACGTTGTAATGGGCAGACCTTTATAATTTAAACCTAAAATAACATTTATTTCACATTATAATAAAATTATTGACATTTTAGATTTAAACGTACTCTTGACCACATTACGTGATATTTTTCGCCTTGTAAAATGCGGAAATATTTTTATTTTTATCTAATTGTTAAATTAACAATAGGCGCAGTGTAGTCGCTTTCCCTTGATGCTGTAAAAACAAATGGTTTTTATATCCTATTCAGATTGTACTTCAAACTTAAAGGACAAATGCTTTGCTAAGGAACTCACTCTTAAAAACAAAAAACTTAATAAGCTAATAAATAACGGTAGAATACAATTATAATTTTTGACCGTAGCTAGAGATCATAATCGAAGCTGTTTATTACTTAAACATTTTTTAACACAATATTATTCCTGCTTAATTTAAGAGGCAAGTATAAAATAATTATATGATCCAGATATCTTACAAAAACTATGTTCCGTCAGGAAACAAATCAGTTACTAGCTTCAAGTAGGTTTAATTCAATGAGATACAGCAAAACCCGAAAGACAGTACAAAGCTCAATGCACCACAGAATACTAAATAATTCTCCAGCTACGGTTCAAAGAATCAGCTACAGTTAAGGTAACTTAATAGGAATCAAAGATGCTAATTCTTACGTTGAAATACTGTTCTCGGCGCCGCCCTCAAGATCCGTATACATTACAATATCCGCAAATATGCGACGTTAATATTGGCATATAGGCCATCAAATTAAATATTAAGTAAATTTTCCAAAATCTCTCAAAACGCCTACTTAAGTAGAAAGAACGGCGGTCCACGACCGGGAACGTAACACATTCTGAATCCTTCTCGCAGTCCCTTATATCACTTGCTTTTGAATTATAACGCATAGAATACGCTCAAGAATAAGTTGAGTATGAACCCTGACAATTTTTTTTTTGGAAAAATGCCTCAACAATGCCCTTGAGGCAAAATGGCGCATGTAGAAAACTGGGAGTAATGTATGCCCGGATATCGCCCATCTATGTCAATTATGGATGGCAATTCATAGTTATCCAAGCACCATAGTAATAACTCATTATAGCAGATCGCGGTAAAATTCTAGAGAGATGGCTAGAAAATCTGCAATCGGGAATAGCAGAAAATCATTTTGTTCATCTTTTGCATGAAACCTTAGCTCTTTAAAGTGAGAAACCTAAAAGGCGTAGTGTGCAAAATTTTAGTTACCTCATTGAGAGTAGACGACTTAGATCAGCAGAAATCTAGATTTAGTCAAATTCTGTGAACCATTCTATGCGTCATCATACAATCAGTCCATACAATTACCTACATTAGATTACACAATATTACGTGCACGATTACATTAATCCATCTACAATTGACATCACATTATCTGTATTGCATTGATTATATTTCAATTTATAATTGTTTTATTGACTTTTGCCCGCAATTTTTTCATACACAAAAAAAATATTTAGGAAAAATATGTAATAATAAAACTAAATACAATAAAAAGTAACTTAAAATCTAATTTTAGGCGCTGCTAATTCTTCTCGTAATAAATGTCTATTAACATATTTTTTACGTATAACATGGCAAAACTATACACAAGATACATCATATAGGAAACAAAAACATAATAATTACAAAAAGTACTTCACCAAAATCGCGAGCAAAATCACTCTACACAATCAAACATTACGTACATTATAAATATCGGCGACCCGCCCGGCCGTGTCCGCTATATCCGACAGGCGGCACTATATCCGCTGCACGATATCCGACCGGTTGCCCAGGTGCACGTCTATAATGACGTCATCAGACATCATGGATCTCTTCCCTGGAGTCACTATCCCTGTGTCCGCTTCAGTGCTTGGTGTCAAACCGTTTGTAGCTTCCTGGAATTGTATTTATGTATACAGTATATAGGCACTTGGTAAATTTAACAGGATTTTTGGGCTTTCAGAGATATTGCCATCAGGCCTGTATTACTTAAGGTGTAGATAGAAGTCCCACTAATACTATCCACAGTTTTCTGGCAACACATAATATATTACTGCCTCGGTGACGTGGTCGTAACACTGTACGGTTACAAAGCTGAGATCTGGGATTCGAATCCCGGGTTGGGCAAAGTGATAATGAATTTTTCCATTCACATTCAGCTCACCCAGCTGAGCTCAGTACCCGATATGGCGATATGCTCGCCCCCTACCACATTGTGGGATAAAACACACAAGGCGAAACGTGGGTGTCTTGGTTGCTACCAAGGGAACCTCTGCCTACGCCTTCCGGAAAAAGTTTTAGTATGGATGTATGTATGTATGTATGTATGTATGTATACATAATAATTATATTATAAATTGTCCAACCAAAATACCTAGGATTCTATCCCGTCTTGGATTCGTAGTCTACAGATGCTTCTTTTTGACTACTTTGGTAAGTTATATTTTTTTTGTATCAACTCCTCTTTATTTTACACGAAAAAGTTTATATTACAATTTTTTATTTGAGTACTTATAATATGTGAATGATTGTGTGTAGAATTGGACCAAAGACTAGATAATTTAGAGCCAACAATCGCTGTTTCAAAACTCTAAAAGCAAATTATTAAAAAATAGTTCATAAGTACTTACAATTGAGACAGCGTCGCACGCCATCAGTTCATTCTTGGACAAATGTTCCACCACGGCAGCTGTGTAACAATCACCAAGCATGTTGTTTGTGGTCCGAATACGATCCCTGAAAACAATAATATTAATAAACTTCTGACAGCCACAGTTCTGACCTCACATGACTTGTAACGAGGGTAACAAAACCAGGACACAGTAGTAAAGCGTCCATACAACCCGATTCGAACCAGCTTCCCTTTTATATCATATGTGTTTTAAAACTTATACTCCTTACAATAGCATAGAGTAATTTGAAGATAACGTTTAGAAAATTATGGCTACAAATTAAGGACAAACATGATGCTTCATTTTATAATGAAGTACTAAACACTAATTATTGCCATTCAGTAAAACACGCCCTTAGGCCTAGCCGTTTAAAAAAATACACTTCACTACTGCTAGGACAAAGTTTTCATACCTACAGCATCTAACACAAGTATATTTTGTTATCATGCAGATGTTTATCTCCTTGCGTATATCACAGTCTCAGGTTCTCGTTTCGCAGTGTAATTTTGGGTAATGCCTAAAAAGCCTTATGGCTTGCCGCAATGTGATTACATGATTTGTGATTACAATACACATTAATAATTTTAGTGCAATCGAGGCGAGACATCTTCAACGAGCGCCATTGCCTGCTGGATCCTATAATAATTGTTTTTTTCCCGAAACTAAAGCAAATCAGTGTGGTATTTCTAACTATAAGAAATTAAAAGAAAGATAAAGAATGAATGACAGAAGCAATGGGTTTGCATGGCCAAAAATTTGCTGATAGATACTTACACGAGCCAGTCGACAGCAAAGAGAAGGGATACGTCATGTGTAGGCGCGTCCACTGACGCCAATACCACAAGCAACAACACCAATGCAGCAGAGGGAACCGAAGCTGAAGACATTGACGCCGCTGTTGATGTCAAACTGAAAACACATTCATTTTGAAATACCATATGAAGCAAACTGGTTAAAATGCTTTTATAAAATATTCTCATTGATACTACAATTGCTGAATGTCTCTGGCCATAATCTTCGGTACTATCCAAGACAGGTTGGGTCAGTAAATATACAGGATAGATAAAATTCTAGATTGCTCAAAGCTGGGATACCTTATTCATCCCAATTGTTTTAAATTTTCACCCTATTCATAAATCATTATCAAAGATCGAAAAGGGGACAGCATTAACCTAAAACTCGGTGTATTCTCTTCTAAAGGAATGCTTTATTGTTGAATGTAACGGTATATCAAATATCCCTCGACTAATTCTCAAAAGAACGTATAGATACTCCGAAAATCCTTACAATATAGTAGCCAGCTGCGCCAATCCCAGATGCACGCTGTTCATCTGGCAGATGAAGACTGCAGCGATGGCCAGGAATAGAGCTGTTCCGTTCATGTTGATGTTGCAACCGATGGGCAGCACGAAGCGAGTTATACGAGAATCAATGCGGAGTGGACCCTCCATCGCACGAAATGTTACGGGCAGAGCTGCAGCACTGGAATAAGGAAATATTCAAACAGAATAGAATTCCAACAGAGTTAGTGTTGTTGAGTCGCTTGTGCCTCTTTCTTTCATGCATGTTTAGTAATAAAAATATGTAATCCGCCATCGTATATCAAATCTCGGGTTCAAATCCGGGGTCAAGCAAAGTGATTTTGGATTTTATACTTATTATAAGCCCGGAGGCATGAATTTGTGCCCGATATGGCCACAGGCTTGCCCCCTAACACACTGTAGGATGGAACACACAAGGGGAAACCTGGTAGCACCTCTGCCCATCCTTTCTGGGAAAAAGGCGTGAGTTTATGAATTAATTAATTAATACAGTCATTCTTGCGCTGTCCCCATGTAAGTGTAGTAGAAATATCTAGAGCTAGTTGTCGTAGGACCTGGACCAATGTGTAAAAAAAACGTACGTGGACGCCATAGCAGAAGCAGTCAGCATAGCATGCGACAGCCCCCAGTAGAACTTATAAGGGTTCCGCCGCAGAAACAAGAAATACATCAGCTGCAACACGATCAGCTGGTAGAGGAACACGCCGATCGTCACCGTCGCTATGAACCAGCCCAGCTGGGACATCACTTGCGCTGGAAACACAAGGAGAATAGATTTTATTAAAATATTTTATAATCTGGTGAAATCTCGGAAAGAAACATGTTTTAAGAACGGCCTACTTCAATCCCATTGTACAAGGACTGATCTCAAAACTTGAGACTCTTGTGTGTCTCAATGTGAAGAGTTAATTTAGTTAGTACATTATAATATTAAAATAGAACAAAGAACTAAAATAGAAGAAAGGGGAGGCCTTTGCCCAGCAGTGGGACACATTATAGGCTACAAAAAAAAAAAAAAAAAAACTAAAACTAGAACATACCTAGTACCCAAATTTACATGGTAAATGTTATTAAAGTTTTTAATAGTGTCCGACCGAAATTAGTTTTTCAGCCGAAACCGAAACCGAAATTTATTTAAAATTACGATTATTTACTAAAATTAACTAAATTCACTATGTTTTTTACATTAATTTAATAAATTTATTTAGTAAATGTAAGAAAAACAGTGAATTTTAGTAAATAATCGTAATTTTAAATAAATATCGGTTTCGGTTTCGGCTGAAAAACTAGTTTCGGTCGGACACTATTTTTTAATTACCAGACAAATGATAATAAACTGTTCAACCTGTCATGACGTAAGCTGAGCCATTTTATTTATAGCATTTTCGTGTTCTAGCCATATACCATTGATAAAACTGCATGATGTCTTTTATATTTTGTTCCAAGCATCAAGAAGGATTTAAAATAAAGAAAAAGTTAAGATATAAAGATAGCATCAAGTTGTACAATTTATTTTTAAAATGGAAGACAAACATGCAGTTGTTGAAACGGTTCAGCTAAAAGACGTTGCGAAGCAGACCAAGATAAACAGCTTCATCATGCGGCTACAGCATGTAAAGATAAAATACCGAAATAATAAAATTCATAATTATAAGTTTTCAGCGAGGGGAAGATTATTGCGATAAGATAACAGTCTTTATAATGGTGGTTTTTACACATGATAGAGCCACGCTACCGTGACCCAACATGACAGGCTCGTCCGGGGTGGGACCACTGTCACACGGGAAATCGACGTGAAGCGACATCTTCGCTGTTGCGTTTCATTCGGTTAACATTTCTCTTCCCATCCTTTTTATTTCTCGCCCCCTTCCTGATTTTAAGGGCTGGCAACACCCTATGAACCAAGTGTTGAGGATGGTCAAAGGTGGCAGTGATCACTTACCATCAGGTGACCTGTTTGCTCGTTTGCCGGACCTATGCGATTAAAACAAGTACTTCCTGCAACGTTCTTTGGGTCATCCGTTCATATTACAACGCTTGTATCTAATATGTTCAGTACTTTCCCATCAACTTGTAGACGATGACGGTCGCCTACATGGTTTGTCTTTACCTTTCAAAAGTATCCCATCACCAAACTCACCTACATCATCAACGCCAAGTATTTTCCCGGCGATTATGCTGCTAACGCCAACCGGAGTGAACCACATGACTCCGGTCACCATCTTCATTATCACCTCGAAGATCGCTTGGAAGAAGTCGATCACTACTTGACCCTTGCTGCCCAAAGTTCCAAGGAGACTTCCAAAAACCAGGCAGAAAAACACCAGCCCTAGAGTGTTTGTGCCAGACCTGTAAAAAATTTAGTTCCTTAAATTATTTTTTAAACCGTACTGCACAGTGCCCTGTAGGTACGCGATCCGAGGTAGCTGCCAACATGTTTACGGTGGTCGCGGCTTCAAATTCCAGGGCACATCTCTGACTTTTTGTAGTAATGCGTTATTATTAGTCAATGACTACGCACTATACCGGCAAAGGAAAACGTGGCAAGGAAACCTCCGTATCACAGCGGTTTCTAAGTTTTCTGTGGTATCTGAATTCCACCAACCTCCACTATACTCTAAATCGTACTCACGATTATAGAGGAGAGGCTTGCCCTGCAGTGGAACGTATATGGGATGGTTTATTATCATATTTTTAAACCCATAGTATCCCATCACTGATAAAAGCCTCCCCAACTTCTTCTACATTTCCCTAAATATAACTGTTACCATCCAAATGTTGCTGAACTGTTCGAACGTTATTTTTAGTGTCATTTTATAGAACAATTTGATAGATCGCGATGTGTTAACAGATTGATGAATTGAAATATCAATGGAATTTTTGCTGGCAAACACGCTTATAACCATTCTTTAGAGATGATGGATATCATGCACACTGTGTTTGATTTTGTGACAGATCAAGTTGGCAATATTAGTAGTTTATTGAAAATCGATGCAATTGAGTCATATAATCATTTACTACTTGTGATAAACGGCTATGCGAGCAAATAAAGCATCGACCTATCTAAAATATACCTTTCTAAGCTTTAATTAGCATGCCACTGCAATTAGTTTTCTAGTCGCCATTGCAACAATGAATGTCTTCTATACCAATGTCATGTGCATTTATGATTAATTGTATAACCGACGGCAAATTGGTTCCTAGTCTTGGCAATACATCTTTAAATATGATGTCACAATTACCATCAGCTGTTAGTTCGATATCATCTGTAAATGTAGTTATTTGTATTATGCTAAATTTATCATCACTATGTTACTATCATTTGTAATTTTCGATAGAGCATGCAGTTTGTATAGCTTATGCTAATTAATTAATATACTGCACGTGTAACAGGATTTTCGCCAATGTGCTTATCAATTTTATATTTTTAAAAGCATTCAATTGATTGTATAATTGCTTATATTATTGAAGGTGATATTAGATAACCCAATATTGGGTTAATTTATATATTCTGCCTCGGTGGCATAGTTGTACTACGGCATGATTACAAAGCTGAGGTATTAGGTTCGAATCCCGTGTCGGGCAGTGATATTGGATTTTTCAATTCATTTTCAGTCAGGAATTTGTGCCCGATATGGCGATAGGCTCGCCCCCTATCACATCGTAAGGCGGAAAATGCAAGGTGAATTTTGGTGTCCTGGTTGCACCTCTAATTATCCCTTCTAGGAAAAAAAACGTGATATTTAAGTATGTATGTATTGCAATTTTCTTCGTATTACATAAAAAGTCCAGTTGCGTATACGTGACGCCAACTTGGCTCTATTTTAAAATGCCGGCCTTAAGTCAGGTGATCTTGTTTGCACTAGTGTACGCGACTAACTGGATTGTGACGTCCGACGCATTAATACTCTTGTAATGTAAGAATGGAAAAGTTTATGTTCGAAGAATGAAGATTATGGAAAGTGCTCATAAGTCGCTTATAGCTGTTACGGATGCGTCCAGTTTAATCTAGGCATTTGCGTATTTTTATCATATTGCATTTATTTTTAACCCGTCAAGCTATGTGGCTAAACTATCTTCTATGAAACGTAACTAAATTTTATTGTAAAATAAGTAATCAGTATTGTTGCCCGACGATTTTTTTATCTACTAAATGGAGAATGCTTAATAAATTATATCAACGGCACTGTGAATATTTCAACTATTTAATTGTATTTCTATTTTTGATTTGTCAGGCAATGTTATTAAAGAAAAAGGAAACACGAGAATCAGCACGCTGTTTTATAACAAATCAAATTGAAATACGTAACATATTTTATAACACATACAAAAGCAAAAACTCGCGATCGTACTCTCGACTGTAGAGGAGGCTCGTGCCCTGCAGTGGGACGTATTTGGGTTGATACAGTAAAAGCAAATATAGTTTTAAAATTATCAGTACCATTACTTTTAACTGCCGTGGTAATAATTCAGTGCAATAAACACCTATAGTTCCACTTTACAACTTCATTGATAGTATGTCAATAAACTCACCTGTAAGACACGACTCTCACTAATTCAGGCACTGTGTCGTTTTCCGTGGCGTTTTTGGTGAATATGCTTTCCTTCTCGACGTACACTGTGTGCGCCTGTTGGAAAGCTGCTTGCACGATGTTATCGGGGAATATGTTTCTGCGGACATAAATTAACAGTTGCGTGAATAAATTAATCGTATTAAATTTGTTCTAAATGGCGCTTTTATAGAACCTATAAAACCTCTAAATTAATTTAAGAATGACAAGGTATATTTTGAAAGAAAGACCAAAATATATACTGCAGAATTAAATATGGCGATCTTTCTATGAACTTCTGTTGGATACCGCCTTAGATCTCTTTCAAATAAATAAAAAACAGAATCATATTAGAGTAAATATAGCACTAAATTACACTCACCGTCCAATATCCAAAAGACTATCCAAAATATTATGGTCCCGTTTCCCTTCAACAACCGCACTGCTTTCGTCCTTCAATTCTGGCTGCCCTGGGTGTATCACCACCGACAGAACGATCCCCAGGAAGGCATTAAACATGGACGTGAGGATAAAACAGAGAAGAGTCCTGATGGCAATCTTCCCACTCATCTTAGCGTTAAGGCTTGCTGATCCGGCGATGAGACTTGCGATTATCAAAGGTAAAATCATGAGTTTCAGCAACCTCATGAACAACTCCCCGGGGTATGAGATGATCATCAGCGTGTCAGGACCGAGTTGGTAGGGACGAAGACCGAAACCTGGTAAAAGAATAAAGAACATAACTATCAATTTATCGATACCAACAAGACAATATGAATTTAATTGCTCCGGAGATATCAAAGATTAATTTAGAAAAAGCTAAACTTGAAGCGGTGGAAGTTACAGTGGCCTGAATTTTAGATTCAAATTAAATGTTAGCAAGTGTATTTTAGAATAATAATGCTTTTGACAATACAGTTAAGATTCCAAATGCTTATTCTTGAAGAAAATAAAAACTAAATGTCTAGTAAGTCCCATTCATAGATAGATTTCATTCATAAACCTGCGACGTCTATAAAAGATTAGTATAAGCTCTTCATTCATAAATCCGGATCGGATTACGTGCTACATTAATCAAATCCACGCGTTTTATCTACACCTACGATGCATTGTTTTAATGCCCTTCTTTTCCAGTTACTATGGTCAATTTAGATGTTAATTGACTAAAATTAACAAGCTTTGTTCATTTCATTAGGTATTTAACTTTTGGGCCAAAAGTAGCGCTGAGGTATTTTGGACGAGAAGACGGCGTAGTTTCCCAAATGCTGTCCAACCGAGTTGGATTCGACCGTTGACCTCTTTTTCGAAGTTGGACCTGCTTAACCGGACCACTTGTCCTTAATAGACATATTCGTCTACAACTTCAAGATTCGAGGCCCCAACTCTGATGGGGTGGGCACAACATGGACATTCGACATGATCTTCGTTTTGTCCATGTTCATTTTAAGACCCACCTG
This sequence comes from Theretra japonica, assembly GCA_033459515.1. Classification (NCBI taxonomy): domain Eukaryota; kingdom Metazoa; phylum Arthropoda; class Insecta; order Lepidoptera; family Sphingidae; genus Theretra; species Theretra japonica. The sequence continues at coordinate 2,056,265 of CM065938.1, read as the reverse complement.
TTGGAAAACTCGATTGAGGTCTTCGAGTATAGTGCTAAGGTCTTCCAACGATTCTGCCAAGACTACTAAATCGGACTATTTACTCGGACCGATATGGTGGCGTTCGGCGTTCCACCCGCTTTCAGAAGCTTTGAAGTGATTCCGCCCTCACTCGGCGCCTTGATGTTCTTAAATTGCATTGATGACGCTGCTGCCCGTTATCAAACGGGGAGAGGAAATGGGGTTTGTGGGTAGAGGATGTTATGGGAAAGTAAAGTATGGCCTGTAGGAGAGGATACTGCAGTCACTAAAGGATAGGTTGGTAGTGACTGCAGTAGATCGGGGACCGAGGTCGCGTACTCGTAGCACCTATTCTAGGACAGGTCATTACTATTAGATAGGAGCAGCCCTGCCCAACCTTTAAATAAGTAAATAGTAATAAATTATTCGTTAATTAACTTAACAAAAGAATTATCCAATATTGATACAGATACATATTAATTAATATGAAGGGCATATGAACGCATTCTCAAGGGCACGTGGGTTTCGACATAACTTTAAAGTACGGTCTTATCGCTACGAGTAATTCAAAATGAACAGACAATATTTTATATCAAAATATCCAATGGCCATAAATTTCATTATATATTTTTCTTTTTTGTAACTTGTCTGATTACACGATGCGCTGTATCTCTTTTCAATTAATTAGCCTACATTTTTACAGCTAACTTCGGCACACGAGCAAGCAGGTCACCTTTTGGTAAGTGATCACTGCCACCCACGAACATCCAAACGCTTGGATCATGGATGTGTTGCCAGACCATCAGATCGGGAGGGGAGCGTGAGGGAATAACGATGGGAAGAGGAAGGGGTATTGGGCATCCGGCAATCTCACTCTCTGAACGAAATGCGATAACAAAGCTGTCGCTTCACGTTGATCCCGTGAGATAGTGGTACCATCCCGATCCAGCCTGCCCATTCATGCTGAGTCATGACAGACAAGAGCGTGGCGTGACAGTCTACATAGTAAAATTATCAGATTATTAATTCTCCTGGGATATTCGTAACAACAAAATCTTTATATTAACTGTTCAGAATACTATTGTCATCGCGAATAACCATAAATTGTCCAAAATGTTTAATCAAATAGATTCTATCGAAGGCACGGTTGGTTAAGAATTCAAGTGTGAAACGACATTGGTTTCGATTCGAAGCAAATGTTTGAGGCCACACAAATGTCTTCTGTAGTTTTCAATCACAGATTTTTAATACACATAACACAAGACCTGCTATATTAATGTGGGATCCAGACTAAATATGCCTGTTAGGCTATATAGAATTTCTCCGTAATATCGCTTGAATTCCGAGAATCGTTGCAAAAATACCTGACACCGAAACTACGGCTTCATTTTATACTGTGTTCCTAGAAATACGAATAGTATGTATGTAGTATGGTTGCCATTCAGATTGTTTACTATTTTGTCAATGAAATAGGTGAAAATTCTGAGTAATTTGAGTATAGTTACACCTTGACAATGTAAGGATCGCGATTTTAATAGAAATGTATACAAATCGCCATAGTCGGTTTCCTCACGATGTTTTCCTTCACTGTTATAGTGCGTGGTGATGGACTATCAATACACACATGACTCCGAAAATCTGAGGACTATGCAATGTATACTGTACCTTAAAAACCTTATTCCTTTTTTAGTGAACAGCTTGAAATGTATAAATTTGTATATATTTTTTTAAACTGTAACTGGTACAGTTTATATTACAAAAACTTCATTCTTGATTGTTCATTGGAAAATAATTTTAATTTAATTATTTCGAACTTTGTTTCAAATAAGCGTTAATTACTAAAAACTAATAAGCAAGTTATTTCCTCTGATTTACTACCACAGAAACCACGTAACTCTAAATAGGTTAAGGAAGTAGAAAATAGGTCATGCTGTTAAACTCACCAATTCCAATCCCGCTGAGAACTCCGACCAAAGTGACCACCAGCATGGTATTGTCGGCCAGGCACTTCTTCCACCCAGTAGGCTCGACTGGGGCGCACCTATCCTCCGTGGTCTTCGGGCCCCGATCCCCAGGGCCCATTTTCGCGAACAGATACTCTGTAAACCGTCGACTTTTATCCATTACAGTACTCGGAACGACTCCACTGGTTTCGGGCGCTGAGAGCGAGCGTTGTCAGCGACTGCGGCCGGACCACTGTATCGCCTTATTTAAACCATTCACATGGCTCCGTGTTTGCAATGAAATTCAGTTTTATATTATCAAGTTAGAATCATCTCTGATCTGTACATGAACTAGTCTATCGTCGCTTATTATTAAATATGTGTCAATAGAGTCCACTGCTGATTTTAGAAGTATATTTTCGTGGCAGCGAGAATGTAACGCGGCAATGTATGAGGTACAACTGAAAGCACCCCTCACCCTTTGAGGGTACAAACTGGAAGCCATGTTGGTATGCGCGCGCATGCATTGATTTGCACATTTGCTGTTTTTACCTTTATAAACACGGTATTTATATACGGTTTTAGATTTTAAAATAAATGGAACGGTATTAATATAAGTTCCAACTGGGTTAGGGTTTTATGATCGACGAAAAATATACTTAGCTGGTTATGCAAATGTTATGTTATTTTTTTAATCAAAGCTATTATTAACGTGAGGTAATTATACCGATATACTTAAAGTATTAGGGTACATTAGTATTTTATTTAAAGTCTTGTGTTTTTATTTTAAAAATCCATATACCTAGTTTTATTTTCGAATTTAAAGGCCACCTGTTGTCATCCTTTGTTGGAATCCGTCCTCAGCGGTTTGAAGTGTTCTTTGAGAGACGAGATATCTTAACAAGACATTAAACCCCATCTCTCTAATACTTGAAACTCCACATTAATATGTTATAATCAAAAACGAATTTTCTTGCAAAACCAGCTATTTAAAATATTTTCTTCTGCTGGTATCAATAGTAAAAACGTTATGCTAAATTTTATCCGCGGCTTCATTGTCATTATTGTAGGTTTTGTAATTAAGATTGAAGGGCGACAAATGTAAGATTAATCCAATTCAATCCAATCCATCAGCCAAAGGAAGTCCACTGCTAAACATAGGCCTCTCCTAATGATTTCCACAGTCACCTTTTGGACGCAGACTGCATCCAGCGACGTCCGTAAGATTAATGTTTTATTGAAAAATATTTTTTCTACCCATCGGGGACAGTACTTTTTTATTTACAAAAGTTTCCTTATGTACTTTTCTATACCTCAGATAATGTTTATACAAAATTTCATGATGACCAATTGAATAGTAACGCGCAAAAGAATAGCAAACATACAAATCAACAAACAAATTCTCATTGGTACGGTAGTATCCAGTTATAATTAGATTTGTTATTATTGGTTAGAGTTGCGGGAAGTCGCTGGATGCAGGCCGCTTCCAACTTGTCAACTTGTCTTATGAAGATCCTTGGGGGAGGCCTATGTTCAGCAGTGGACTTCCTGTGGCTGAGGAGAGGGAGAGACAGAGTATCCAACGGGACAGGGATCGTAGTATAGAAAAAATTAACCAGCATTGCAACCAATGCAAGAAGTTACATTCCACATTCAGTATGTAAATTATGCTTGAGCTCCTCTCAAAAAGAAAACAAGTGCTTGGTTCTTCATTGGTTGTATAGTCAGTTGCATCTCCTGTTCGACTGGTAGAGATTGCCTCAGGCATTAAGTCGACCTATACGCAATTTATATAAAGTGTTAAAAAGAAATAAATAACAATAAAGGATTTATAGAGTGGCGGATTATGGGTTAAAGTAGAACACAAACCAAAAAAACCTTATTCATACAATTTTAAAAGCTATTTTGGTTATAGAATGTTTTGTCTTTTTCGCTCAAACTGAATTCAAAATATGTTCGAAATACAAAACATTCGATAACTAAAATAGGTTTGAAATCTGTCTATGAATCAAGCCAAAAGTGTATATATTTTACCGTACCTCTGTGACCCATGATGTCTTACTAATCACAAATTTTAAACACGCGCGTACGCAATTTAACGGGAGAAATGAATATTATACACAGAATACTGAATTACATAATACACTTCAACCAAATTTACATTGATTTCTAGAATTAAGAAAAATATTTACAACGTTTTTGGGTATGCAATGATATAAAAAAGTGAGGGTGGTTAAACAATGAGGCAGAGAAATGACAACAATTTTATTAGTGTTTGACGTCGGTGAACATTTCAACATTTATGTGCACACTTACCCTTTAATTTCTTAATTTTGGCGACTGTATTCATCTACCTTTTAAAATAAAATAAACAAACAGACAAAACTTTTTAGCCAATGGCAAAGGTCAGACTTTTAAATTCTAAAATTGAAATTTAAAAATAAATCCTATCGTATTCTATTCGCAAAACAATTTTTTGAATTCGGAATGTTATAAGGTATACCATTTTTAAATAAATAATGCAAGACAAAGAAACCGGCGTCTTTCAGCCATTATAAATTATTTAATGCATCACAGTTGTGTCATCGAATATTATTCTTGGCAATGCGTCGTATCACTTCTGCATCAGTACCAAGGTTATTTTGATCACATGTTGCACTCTATTGAACTTTTATTGTAGGGACAGAACATTATTAGTTGATTTAAAACAAGCAAGCGTTTAATAACCCGCAACGAGCTTAAGTGGACTCGTTTGTTACTTCCTATATGTATAGTTACAAACATACACAACAAAAATTGACTATATAAATATTTTATAACCTTCTGAACTATTAAAAATTCTTCATTGTCCACTATTAAAGAATAATGTAACAATATAATATATATTTTTTAATACTTTTATTCAATGAATGAATATTAGCGCCATCTACTTTAATGATTTCGTACTGCTACAAGATGTTGTATTCGTCGACGAGTCCAAACATTGAAATAGTACTTTATTGCACTACTAGGTGGCGCTTATTTACAAAATGAAAATTTCTTCGTTTCGAGAAAGCATTTTTTTTAGTAATAATAAATGATAATATAATAAAATCTTGCGCTTCAATAAATAGAATAAAAAATATATTATGTAAAGTTCTGTCGGTAACTATATGTACACTTAAGTAAAAAATTAACAACACTCATAGTTATACTAATTGACTAACGTGGTTAATTTTATATTTTCATTGCTTTTTTTTTGCTTTCATTTTGCGTTGAAACTATGAGTAATTTTATAGCACATTGTATTATTTATATAATAAAAAAAAATTACTGCTATAAATTGTAGCTAACAAAAGGTTTTTCCTTAATAAACATAAATTATTAAGTGGTCATAATTTATTTAAAATGAATTAAATATTCAATATAATAAAATTGTTATTATTTAATGCGTAATCGTTTTTATATTGTAATTTCCTAAACAAATGCGTATTATTCCTTTGTTACATTTATATTTATTTGTTTTTCTATAAGTGCTGTTAGGTCAATGACTGCAATGCATCTCACAGTAAGTGTAGTGTAGATAGAGCATTGAGAGATATGTGCAGAGCTGATAGACTATACTTCTCTCTCTCTCTCTTCAGCCACAGGAGGTCAACTGCTGAACATAGCAAAAATGATCTCCACATGAACCTGTTGCGACTATTCTTAGTTTTTTATACTATAGAACCTTGTAAAGCAACATTGAAATAAAACGAATTCTTACGGATTTTAACGCGAATTTGATTTAAATTTTAATTTATTTAATTTCCCGACGTTTCGATCACTTTACAGTTTTCGTGGTCACGGGGCGGACTGAGGTATTAGTCATCCACTTAGTGACTGTTAAAATTAAAGTACCCTTAATTTACAATTAATACATTTAAAAAGTTTTCATTTCAATTTGAGCGAAAAAGACAAAGTGTTAGATAACTATAATAGGTTTTAAGAATATATATAATTAAGACCGTTAGTGAGCAGTAATTAATAAGAAATACAAGTGATTTATAAAAGCCGTCCCATTATCTTTTAGGCTATCACAATTTTTTTTCTCGAATGTGGAAATCTCATCGGGTCTTCGAACCCGCGATATGACGGCTCAAATCCATTTCCTGACACTTGTTAATTTAGCGATCATTACTAAAGTATCTAAATAAACATTAAGCATCCATTAACTCCCATTACATTTACTCTTAATTATTATTAATACCTTTTACTTAGCTTCTAGTTAATGAGTTAAGATGAAGTACCGAAAAGTAATGGCTTTAATTATTTTGAGTTTCTATTAAATTCTATATAAATATTCTAGTTTCATTATTAACCGACTTTAAAAAAAAGAAGGGGTAGGTAGAGGTGCAACCAGGATACCCACATTTCGCCTTGTATGTTCCGTCCCACGATGTGATAGGGGGCGAGCCTATCGCCATATCGGGCACAAACTCCTGACTCCGGGCTGATAATTAATAGAAAAATCCAATATCACTTTTCCCGACCCGCGATTGGAACCCGAGATCTCAGCTTTGCAATCATACCGTAGTACAACTACGCCACCGAGACAGTCTTTTTTTTATTATTATGTATGGTCACCGATTAGTCGAAGACGCATCAACCGATGTGGAAAATTCTTTTTTTTGTTTCAATGCTTATACGTCACAGATGGTCCCATAAAAAATGGTCAAGATCTGACGAATATCTTCGGACCTGGAAAGATAGACTCTTTAAAATTGAGTAGAATTCTAGTGGTTCTTTTTGCATTAGGTATAGTATAAGTTTTGTCATTATTCACATTACGATAGTTTGCCTGATGGTGTTGGTGTGTTATGATGGTGTGTGTAAGGTAGAACACAAATGACGAAGAACACTTGTATCATCATCATCATCCATCCATCAGCCAAAGGAAGTCCACTGTTGAACATAGGCCTCTCCCAATGATTTCCACAGTGACCTGTTGGAGGCAGCCTGCATCCAGCGACGTCCCGAATCAGAAATGAGGAGATCCGTAGGAGAAATAAATTAACCGACATAGCCCAGCGGATTAGCAAGTTGAAGTGGCAATGGGCGGGGCACATAGCACGGAGAACTGATGGCCGATGGGGCCAAAAAGTTCTCGAATGGAGGCCACGAAGCGGAAAGCGCAGCGTGGGACGTCCACCCACTAGGTGGTCAGACGACCTGGTAAAGGTCGCGGAACACTTGTATAAACGTATTATATTTTTGAAAGCAGATTAGGTATACACAGTACAACGTTCAGAGAGCGACTCCGCTCATTACGAATATTATTAATAATGAATCTAATATTGATTATTGCATCACCCGAAGTGGTGTGATTGCTTCGTGGGCAATTGTCTATAAAAGGTATCTAATATGTAGACACAATAGAATGACGTCAATCTTTTAGAGTTGGTTTATGTTCTCCAGAAATATTAAACCCATAATCTCGCAGGAGATCGACGTGACAGCTTTGGTGACGCGTTTTGTTCGAGGAGTGAGATTGCCGGATCCCCAATACCCTTTCTTTGCTCATCATTTTTCCTTCCCGGTCCTTTCCCGAATTGATGGACTGGCAACACATCTATAATCCCAGCGTTGTGGGTGTTCGTGGGCGACAGTGATCACTTACCATCAGGTGACCTGCTTGCTAGTTTACTAGTAATATTGAATAAAACCATTCGCTGAGCTTATTTTGGTCTGAAACTATGATATGAACAATCACCATGTCCTCCCATTTGGTCCCATAAAGTCATGACAATAGAAAATGATGTTACTACATAAATAACTACAAATTAATATTGTGGTTTTATTAAGCGTCAAATGCATATAATTGTAAAATAAACAAAATATGTTTGATACGTTTTTATGCGGTTTCATTGTACCTAGAAATATACCACAAAGAGTATTTATTAGAACCCTATGTAATATTTATGTTAATACAAGGAAGTCTGGTTCAATAAACATAATATACTTAATATGACCAACAGGCCACCACGCAAACCAGACCAGACCAACGCACAACGCAACAGACCAGACGCGGTTGCCTACATGTTCACGGTGGTCGCGGGTTCAAATCCCAGGGCACACCTCTGACTTTTCGGAGTCATGTGTGTATTGATAGTCAATCACCACCACGCACTATAACGGTGAAGGAAAACATCGTGAGGAAACCTGCATACCATAGCGATTTGTATAAATTTATATGGTATGTAAAAGTTCGCCAACCCGCATTAGGCCAGCGTGGTGGACTATATGGCCTAACCATTCTCAATCGTACTCTCGATTGTAGAGGAGGCCCGTGCCCTGCAGTGGGTCGTATATGGGCTGATACAATACAATACAATACTTAATATGAAATGGTATAAAAAATATTTATTGGTCATATTTTTTTTTTATCAGCCCATATACGTCCCACTGCTGGGCACGGGCCGACTCTACAATCGAGAGAATCGATTGAGAGTGGTTAGGCCATATAGTCCACCACGCTGGCCTAATGCGGGTTGGCGGACTTTTACATACCATAGAAATATATACAAATCGCTATGGTATGCAGGTTTCCTCACGATGTTTTCCTTCACCGTTATAGTGTGTGGTGATTGACTATCAATACACACATGGCTCCGAAAAGTCAGAGGTGTGCCCTGGGATTTGAACCCGCGACCACCGTGAACATGTAGGCAGCCGCGTCTGGTCCGTTTACCAACAAGCCACCACGCAACACGCTTGTCTTTAACCCACATAGAAATTAATCAGATAGAAAAAAACAAACGGAAGGAGTTGAAAACAAATATCAACAATGCCGAAAGGGTAGGCAAAGGAGTCATGCCATGATGTGATAGAGGACGAGCAAAGATACCTCAGATAAATTAATTCGTTATAATAAATAAATAATAAATGCACCCAACAGTCACATACATAGTCCTGACCCCACATTAAGATCAATTAAGTCTTGTGTCGTGGGTATTAGAAGCTACGAGAGACTTTTCGATCTCACAAACAGCCAGACCCAAGACAAGTACCTGAGGGCCTCACAAACACTTGTTTCTGTGCGGGGATCGTACCCACGGCCTCTCGTATCAAAGCCGGCGTCTAACCAATTGCGTCACAGAGGCTGTCAATTTATATTTTGTTATTTATTAACGTTTCGATGATTTCGCTTGGCATATTTTAATAGCTGAATAAATATTTACATTCCGTTCAATAACATCGCCTTATCAGTGAATATTGTATTGACCTATTGTCATAAATAAAATATTAATAAAACAATATATCGACCCATATACCTACTCACTACGGTACTTCTCTACAACCAAGACTGCTATTGAGAGGACTTAGGCCACAGCCTATCCCGTTGTACTATAGTGGGTTGGTGGATTTTTCATGCCATAGAATATCCTTAAAATCATAATGGTATTCTGGTTTCCTCACAAAGTTTTCTTTTAATGGTAAAGTGCGTGATTAATTATTATTTACTATTAAGCTATCAATGCACATATGACAGCGAAAATTCAGGGATAATCTGTCTTAGAATCCAACCCGCGATCATCGTTTCGGCAGATTGCATTCGTTTCTGTTTTATATTTTATTGTCTTAAATTATTGTCTTGTCATCGGTTCGTGATTAGTGTCAAAATTTTCAAATGAAGCCGACGTATTGAAGTGAATTTTGTTACATATCGGCGAAAGTAATAACATGATGCTAAAACATTCACATATTATGTAGGCACTAGTGTGGTTTCTGCAACCAAAATAAAAAAAAATAAAAAAACAGAAAAATATTCGTGCATCTTTAAACACCATATGCCGACGCCTGGATTTGAACCAGGTACCGTAAGATCGCTGCGACCTAGTGCTCTGCCGGACTGACTTATTTCGGCTTGCAGAGACTTGGCTAAAATCTTAAATTAGACTTCAATAAATCCAGAATTTACGCAATAGATGGTTGGGAGCTGACTGCACAACGAGAAACCGTGGGTTGACCAACGCACCGACACCATATGACCAAACCTCAAATAATTGTTTGGGTCTTGTGAGAACGAAAAGCCTTTCGTAGTTTCTGACACCCACGGAACTTGTATCTTAGTTTTGGGTCAGGACTATCATGCGAAGAAATAATCTTATATACTTACATTGAACAGACACTTCACTTAAACAACTTTACGATGTCAAAAACACAATACTATGTATATTTATGTCAGTGCATTATCTGCGTGCAAGCTGGATCAATATTTAGTGCCCAATGATTATTTACAAGGACGAAGCAGGGCCATTCCATTTTGATATCTTTATAAGCTAGCTCAAAAATCACATGGATCTTATGGCAAGCGCAATGCATTTAGTGTCCATAGGCGAAAGATGAATATTGAATGTCGTTGGGCGTCATCATTTTGCCGGCTTGCTTGAAATCGGAAATGCTTAGTACAATCCCAAACTTGTCACTTGTACTATGTTATATTGTATATATTTTTATATAATATCACCAGCTTATTTGTCTTGTAATACGACTCCACAAAAATATGCAATGTATTTTTAAGATAGGTCTTTTATTATTGTAAAAAATGAGATGAAACAAGCAAACTCCTATTGACTACCCATTCAAACGTCCCTGGCGCCAAGTTTGACATAACATTGATTCGCAATCGTAATTTTTAAAGGAAAATACACTTGTTATAAAAAAAAAGCATTCCAAACACAAAATAATTGAAAAAACGATATGAAAAAAGTATATATGACGCTTGAATAAAGTCCCTTTAATGTAACATTGGCCCAATTGCAATTGGCAATAGGGATTTTAAAAAGCCCGCCAGTTAATGTGTTACCTACTGCGGCTAAGTGCGGTGCGCAGGAGTGGCTGTGAACACACTAAATAAATATTTTTTTAAGTACACTCATCGACAAGTGTTCATATATTTTTAAAATTATTTGTAATGTTTATTTAGTTGTCACATACATAGCCATTGTTTGTTTTGGAGCCGAATCGAACCCGTTTCCTCCCGATTCAGGCCGACTTATCGTCTATTACATCTCAGAGACCGTCTATTTAAAAACAAAACATCTTAACAACATGCAATTATGTAGTTCATATTTATGTTTCGTAGGGTATTAATTATAACGTGTAATTAGTAATACAATGTTTTTTCTTAAATTCTACTGCTGTAATAAAAGCTTCAAACCAATTCTGTTTCTTTTTTAACCGACTTCAAAATAAAAGAGGTGCTCAAATTGTCGGAATCAATTTTATTTTATGTATGTTCAACGACTATTAGAAGACACCTAAAACGATTTATAATAAAAAATATACCATATTGATTGCAGAATAACCCTTCGTACAAATTATCTCCCCCTCAGGTGCAATCCGTTCTTGTTTACAGTGTCAAACACATTACAGTGTCTCACTCTCTCAATTGAGTTAATCTTTATTTATGAAACAACAAACCGCACTAGGCCAGCGTGTTGGACTATATTACTCGTGCCCTGACCTATACGTCCCCCTGCAGGGCACGGGTCTCCTCTACAATCGAGAGTACGATTGAGATTGGTTAGGCCATATAGTCCACCACGCTGGCCTAGGGCGGGTTGGCGGACTTTGCATTACATAGAAATTCTTAAAATCGCAATGGTATGCAGATTTCCTTACGACGTTTTCCTTCACCATTATAGATATGATTGACTATCAATACACATAATTCCAAAAAGTCAGGTGTGCTCTGGGAATTGAACCCGCGGCCTCCGTGAACATGTTGGCAGCCGCGTCTAGTCCGTTTACCAACAGGCCACCACGCTACATTAGTGTATGATTATAAATAATCAGGCCCAGGTGAAGCTAGGCTTCACTAGACAATATTCAAAATAACATAATTATGGGTATGAAGGTGTCTTGAGTTTACGCGACTGTTACACATTAAAATGAAACGAATTCTTACGTATTTTATGAGTCCGCCCCGTGACCATGAAAACTGTAAAACTATGATCGAAACGTCAGGAAATTAAAAAAATTAAAAATTAAATCAAATTCGCGATAAAATCCGTAAGAATTCGTTTCATTTCAATATGGGTATGAACCTTTACTCAGCAGCCCATGAGTGCATATTGCCACATATTGGAATGAATCACACACATGACTATCTGCAAACGGAAACAGCTGACAATCGCCGTCCATTGACTCATTTATACGTGCTGGAAAATCTATTTTTATTTCAAAAATCTTGTATTTGTAATCGATTGATAATAATATGACGTTTTATCTATTATAAAAAAATACAAATACGAAATTTAAAATCCATTGTGTTAAATAAGATTAACATATTAATATTTTTGGTACAATAAAATTGGGTGGTATTTTTTAAGCTCACTGTCAAAGATCATCACGGATAACTATTAAAACTTAAATAATTCATCAGTGTCTATTACCTAGAAATAATATTTTGGAGCTTGTACATCGACTGGGACTAAAACCCAGGACCTCACTGTCTAGAAAATTTTCTAGCCACTATAATAATAACACGACCCAAGACCAGCGATTGTTGACTTTATATAAACGGTCAGCAAAGTGTTAATAACAGGTCGGCCACTCACCTTATTTAAGATTATCAGTTTATGACACCCTCCGTGCCGCTGTTGATGAGACGCCGGCTGTGAATGTACAAGCCGTGGGTTCGATCCCCGGATCCAGACAAATATTTTTGTGATCCACAAGTATTTGTTTCGGGTGGTGGTGACCATATTCTCGTGGTCGAGACCCCGAAAAGTGTAGTAGTTTCTTATACTCACGACACAAGACTTGTTTTATTGTGGGGTCCGGACTATGTATGCAATTGTTGGTTTTATTTATAATTTAAATTGTATGAGTCATCCTGGGACGGGAATTTGTGAACAACATAGTATAAAAGTTTTCGAATAGAGGCCACGTAGCGGAAAGCGCAGCGTAGGACGCCAACACAAGGTGGTGAGATCTGGTAAAGATCGCGGGACGTCGCTGGATGCAGGCTGCCTCCAACAGGTCACTGTGGAAATCATTGGGGGAGGCCTATGTTCAGCAGTGGACTTCCTTTGGCCGATGGATGGATGATAGTAATATGCTCCCCTCATATCCTCCTGTCATATCTTTGGACGGAATTCAGTTTGGCGAACTGTGGGTCGCACGAAAGATATTTCTCTTCCTTCGGGAATATAAAGACGAACTTATGTATTTAGTTAATTGTTATTAATCCAAAAATATAATTATAGGTCCGAACAGAAATTCCAAATAAATTATTCTTTAAATATGATACTCGAAATAGTTACTCATTGTATTCACTATGACAGTGCTCACAATATGACGTAATTAGCAAATGAGTCAGTAGCTGCTAACTTGACAAAATACTCATCAAGTAATGAAATAAGGCTGGACACACGATTACGACTGCTACGCACAGGAAAAAAGTTGCATTATATAATAATGGTTATTTAGTAGTTTTTTGATATCTGATTAATATATTGATATCTGATATAGGAACTATCAGTATATTGAGTAATATATATTAATGATATAATACACAAGACCCACTTTTGTGCTTTATTATTTATGTACTTTATTGTACACCACACAAATTATCACAAATAATAACATAACGCGCATCATCATGTGTAACAATCGGCGATCTAATCGCTGTAGGCGACTTCTTCCAGACAACCTTATCCTGGTGCACTTACAAAATGTACTCTCACATAAAAATCTTTCGAATCTGGATCTTCTAAACCTGGATGCAGATATTTTTCTGTACGTGGGAATTCCACTCCGTTTTCAGAATGCACCAATTTGAAGCGACTGCTCCAATCAATCGTTGTTTGGACACAATTTCATTTATAAATAATCGGGAACAATAAAAAAGTTTAAATTATTAGCGATAAACATGAATTACTGTAATCGCACACCCACAAACATCTTTAAAACCGAGTATCATGCATGTACGTTGAAAAATGTACTCTCTTTACTACAATGTAAAGTCTTATTTCGCTTGTTCGTGCATTTGTTATATTTTGTAATAATTATTGTGGTAATTTGTAGAGCAGTGGGTACATATAAATCAACAGCGATTGAACGGTCAACTGTCAACATAAACAGTAGTGGAAAGTGATTCAAATAAAATTAATCAAATGAATTTGAATAATCGTAAATTTTGAACAATTGTGAATAATTATTGTATTATACTGTTTCATTCGTAATGTTAAAACAGTGGTTATTTTTGGAAGTATTTTGAAAATCGAATGTGTTTCGAATAGTGTACCGATTGTGACTTTATAGCTTATTGTGTGTGTTTGTGTATGTCGATGTGTGTGATATTTGTGTAATTATAAACAAAAAATAAAATAGTAAGTCCACAATGCTTTGTAAATTCAATATTATTCGATATTTTAGTATCAGATTAACGTATTCTTTAATAATGTATTCTGTTGTAATTAAGATAAACCTGATACAGAAGCTGGATAAGGATCGCTTCCACCAATACGCTGAGGGGATCTTTTGACAAAATTTTTTGAAGCCGGCATAATTTTGGCGATTGATGGGAGTTCAATTCAATTCACAAAAAAATGCGTGGTGGCCTGTTGGTAACGGACTAGACGCGGCTGCCTTCATGTTCACGGTGGTCGCGGGTTCGAGTCCCAGGCCACACCTCTGACTTTTGGGAGTCATGTGTATATTGATAATCAATCACCACGCACTATAACGGTGAAGGAAAACATCGTAAGGAACATTTGCCTGATGGTAAGCGATACTACCGCTTATTGATAGTGGCAACGCCATTAGTACAAAGTAAAGGTTGGCATTCCACTGCGCTCGCCATATCGACATAGGCTGTTAAGTCTCAATATGTCCAGTAGTTACTCTGGCTATAATGTCCTGCGAACCGGAACGCAACAGTGCATTTACACTGCTGTTTGGCGGGGGAAATAGACATTGCGGTGGTACCTACCCAGGCGGCCTTTCACATATGAGATACCAGTATGTTAGGTCAGGAATATGACTGGGGGTCATTAATTATTTTAATATTATTTCTCTCTTCGCAGCATCGTTGTATGATATCACTGTTGTGTATTATTTATAAAATAACAATGTAACGAGTCACAGGAAGACTGATTGCACGACTTCCACTTGCCCGTTCCGATATCGATCCGAGAACAATGGACTATGACGCTGTTATACTCTAAAGATGTGTTAGTAAAAACAGAAATAATAGATTTATTTAAAACACCATAAATGGACAAATGAATACAGTCACTTAGTCTGGATCTCGCATATGTGCAATTAATAATATCGCGGGATCAAAAACTATAAGACTTTTCAGTCCCAATACCACCCAGAGCCCGAACAAATACTTGTTGATCACACAAACATTTGTCTTCGTTCAACGATCGAACCCATAGCCAATCGTATTAAAGCTGGGGTCCAACTAATAGAGATGTATCGAAGATTTCATTTTGAGCAGTATTTACTGGTTCCTAAAAATATCTTATAAAAAATGGGGACACTCGCTTTCTCTTTCGCACGCGTGTACCTTATGGAGGATGACGTCACTTCGAGCATCTTGCATCCTTTACTATTACTCCTACCACAAACTTTTATATATTTGCAACTCACTTAAGACTAAACGGATTTGAAAATTTCTTCCTGATTACGATTATGCATAACGTAACCTTTCGATATAGTAAAAATTAAAAAATAATAAAAATTGAGGACACTAGCCTATTGGGCCATGGATGCTGACAAAATAAAACTAATAATTGTTCTCAAAGCTGTTCATTTTATTTCAGCTACAAGAAATCTACAGCCGAATACAGGCATCATCCAAGCCTGATTGAAGCGGCCAGCATCCAGCAACTTATTGTGACTTTTTACCGAGCACAGGCATCGTCCAAACGTGTTGAAGCAGCCTGCATCCACCGACTTCTTGTAACTTGTAAACAAGGACAATTGGCAAAATTATGGAATAAGTTAAAGGCAAAGGCATTTTAAGTGATAACGCCGATCTTTATACAACAAAAACGGACGTGTTGATAAAACTTTAAAAAGTGTCAAGTAATAGAAAAAAATATAATTGTAAACTTGTAAAAGTGTTTGAAAAAGAAAAAAGGTGTGTCTCAGTGAATCAACAATGTATAAAATAATAACAAGCATTGTGATTCTGATGTGTGTGGAAGTGAGGACTAGTGGTATATTTCACGAAAACACCAAGATCACTTACCATCCCGACGTCGAGTCTGATTACTTCGGATACTCCGTGTTCTTGTATCCTTATGGGTATGTATTTTATCTTTTATGCTTTTTTATCTTTTTATATCTTATTCTGATATGCGGATGATCGGGTTGATGATGTCTCGGGTTCGAATCCCGGGTCAGGCAAAGTGATATTAGATTTTTCTATTCATTATCAGCCCGGAGTCAGGAATTTGTGCCCGATATGGCGATAGGCTCGCCCCCTATCACATCATGGGAAGGAAAATACAAGGCGAAACGAAGGTGTCTAGTTTGCACCTCTGCCTACCCCTTCTGGGAAAAAGGCGTATGTTTATGTATGTATATATGTATATATCATACGGATTGGAACGCATACCTTCAAAAATATTTTTCGAAAATTCAAAATATGCTATATGTTGATTATGATACGCTGTTTGCCTTGGTTTTCCTGTATTATTATAGTGACCGAGAATTAATTACGAATACACACGTAATTTCGAAAAGTCCAAGATATGAGTGACATATAACTTATATCTTGTTAGTCCGGTTCACTCCTAAATAGGCTATCGCTTAATTCACGTACCTATGTTTAACACTATACACTATATTAAACAATTATCTTGCATTGACATATACTACATTTCTATAATAGATATGACAACTAATTTGTTGTAGAATATATGTATCTATTCATTTATTTACTCTTTATTGCACGCACAAAAAAATAATATTAATAAAAAGAAAATTAAATACATGAAAAGTATAATTAGCGGTCTTATCGATCTTCGAACCCGCAGCCTCACGTTTCACAGCCGGCGTCTAAACAGTTGCGCCACGGAGGCTGTCAGAATGGCATGAAGATTTTCAAACCAAAAACATATCACAAATGAATTGCCTAGTTCTACTAAGGTACTTGGTATATATATAGTCCACACAAGCTTCCAATAAGCAGATAAGATCCTCAATCACCACGCCTTAATAACGGTTAAGGAAAACATCGTGAGGAAACCTGCATGCTATAGCGAATTGCAAGAATTTCTATGGTATATAAAGTCCGCCAACACGCACTAGGCCAGCGTGGTGGACTATATGGTCTAACCACTCTCAATCGTACTCTCGATAGTAGAGAAGGCTCGTGCCGTGCAGTGAGACGTATCTGGGCTGATACATGAAGCTTCCCATAAGGACTCGATCAATTAGGAAATAGTCGATTAGACATTCCACCATTCGCTCATCAAAATATACCTTTTTCAGACTTTTAGTTGGGGCCCCAAAAGCAAGGAGCCGGGACAAGCCATCTGTGTCCCCTGGATTAGTTTACAATTGCTCCATCCAAGACCTAGATGAAGTTAATGACGTCATCTGCTCCCCTTTGGATTCCGATAGAAAAGGTAAACATGATATTAATTTTATTTAATTAAATGTTAACAGTTTTTTTACGACGGTCTCGGTGGAAAAGCTGTGCTACGGTACAACCTTAACGCTGAGCTCTCGGGTTCAAATCCGGGGTCAAGGAAAGTGATATTGGATTTTTTTTATTTATAATCAGCCTGGAGCAGAGTCGGAAATTTGTGACCGATATCGTGTTAGGCTCGCCTCCTATTACATCGTGGGACGTAAACAGGCGAAACGTGGATGTTATTATAGCACCTATGCCTTCGCCTTCTGGGAAAAAAGCGTGATGTATGTGTGTGTTGGTTTTCTATGAAAGTGTGACCACACAATCAATCCGACCTTTCATCATCACCTACAGAAAGACTAATAACTTCACAAAGGCCTTCTCCAAAAAATACTACGTCGACCTGTTGGAAGCGACCTGCAGCCAGCGACTTCTTCCCTTACAACAATTATATCTATATTCTAATAATGATATTTATATTCTAGATACCAGAAGCAGTTACAGAAATATTTTAATTAACGACTTTTTCAAAAACGACATGTGGTTCGGTGCGGCTTTGGGAGCACTATCAGACAGTAAAATTCTGGTAAGTTCAATTCAACTTCATTTGCGTGAGACAAATTGAGTCAAAAGCATCATTTATAAACTTATCATAGGTTCACGACACTACCCCAGTTTAACTATTGCATGCAGTATAATAAGAACATAAATATTTCATAATATTATATAATTGTTAATATTATAAATATTAAAATAAATACACCCAACAGTCACATACGTAGTCCTGACCCCAAACTAAGATCGAGCCTTGTGTCGTGGGTATCAAGACTACAAGAGACATTTCGGTCTCGCAAACACCCAGCCCGGAAACAAATACCCGTGGATCACACAAATATTTGTTTCGGTGCAGGCATCGAACTCGCGGCTTCGAGTCTCACAGCCGGCGTCTAACCAACTGCGCTACATAGGCTGTCAGTTCTTAATGTTAAATAATTAAAAAACTGATTTGGATTTAACCAAACAGACTCTTGTTATAATCACTGCATTGTAAAGTACTTTTGATACGCAACAGTCGTTTCTTGCCTGTTCTACTCTGGAGAAAGTATCTTATCAATTACAACGACACTGAATTGCTTATTAATTTCCAGATCTGCGCGCCGCGTTGGGCAGTCCCGTTTAAAGACGAGCATCTTTTAGCCAACGGGGCGTGCTATATACACAAAACTGGCCGGAACATGCCTATCTACCCGTTGCGAGAAGGATGTAAGTATTAATGAATACTATACACTTTCAGTCTTAATCACATATAATATAAAAACTACAATCTTCAATATCGTAGGCACCATAGCTTCCAATTTCAGTAAACTGCTTAAAGAAGCAAACCAAAAATTCTGGCCAGACAGTTATCGGGATGCATCTGAGGATATGTACAGTGTAATTAAATAGAGTATCTGCATGCGAAACACCTCATAGGTATGTCGAATTGCCCACAATTTTATACATACCCGCTGAACTTCAACCACAACACATCATGTATCACTAAAACGGGTGTTCGCTATCTGTATTAGTCCATATCGGTCCCACTACAGGGCACGGGCCTGATCTACAATCAAAAGTACGATTGAGAAGGGTTAGGCCGTATAGTCCACCACGCTGGCCTAGTGCGGGTACGGGGTAACAATTCGCTTCAGGGCTATACGACCAACGACATTTTATGCGAAACCCTACTACCCAAATTAAATTTCTTCCGCAGATCAACAAGCCTTCATGATAGACGGAAAACGAAAGGAGTATGGCGACCACGGCACTCATGTGCATTTCTACGCATACGGTCAAGCGGGGATATCTGTGAAGGTCACGAGCAATAACACTGTCATCATCGGGGCACCGGGCCTTTTGTCATGGACAGGTAAAGAACGTATTTTTATTAATTATATTATATTGGATGAAGCGAAATTAGTATGTCAGGATCGAGCATAGTCTCTGTCTACCCCTATGCAATACAGGCGTGACGATTATATATGTATGTATGTATTCTGTCTTTTTGAAAACAACAATTGACAGGAGTTGATGGATGCCCAGAGTAAAATGAATTTCAGATAAGTCGATCTTATGCGTTAAAAAGTTTTCTGATAAAATCTCTGTATAGTAAATATGTAGTAAATAATGTTGTAGTAAGTTAAATGCTCAACCACGGTGCATCAAGGGCTTACAGAACAGTAATCCTTTAGTACAAGAAAATTATGAACTGAATTAAATTTCAATTTGTAATAAAACAACTGACTATGTGTTTTAACATTCCTACGTTTCGAATACTTTACGACTATCGTGATCGGGGAGTTAAAAATATATAAATTAACCAAATCCGAGATGATTCGTAAAAAAAGTAATTTTATGTAAATCTGTAACATTCGGGTAAACAAGAAACAATTAAACGTGGAACCGAAACATATTAATAACTTATGTTGTTTACTTATGTATTTATATACACCGTTTATAAACATATATAATAATAAAAATATACGCAATTTTAATACAAATACTTACCTTGACAAACGTTCGAAGGCTGTGGTTTGTGGTATTGAATGAAATCTCTTGACTATAAAGTTATTTCTATACTATCTAAGTAATCTAGAGCATCTTTATTATTGTATAATATTATCAATGATAACAGTATATTTAGTCCTGCATTTTATCTTCCGAGTAAACTGAAGCATCTTATCTGGTGTTGGACGGTACATAGATATGTTTAAGTGTACTGGCGGAATTCATAAGAACGTCTACAGAAACCAAACTAATAATGTACCGACTGTATGAATTATCTATAAATATTTTTCAGTCTCCGTGGCGCAGTTGGTTGAACGCTGGCTTTGAAACGTGAGGCCGCAGGTTCGATACCCGCAGTGAGGGGGTTACTCTATTCTCCGACACGACGACAAATGTTCGAATTATAAGCTTCATAGAGAACAGTATTGATTTTTAGAAGTGGAATACTTACTCTTTAATTTTTATGTCCGTTGTAAATTGTAATAGTAGATTTGTAAGTTAATTATTATAGTTTTGTATAAGTGTGAGTGTACTTTAATGAACATATAAAGGTTTTTTTATTTTAAAACTTTTATTTCGTGGACGTCAAACGTTCGAACATGCGGACTTCGTGTCGGAAAATAGAGTTACCTTTTCTCCTCGGCTTGTCGCACCCTCCTGGATGGGACATGCTGAAAACAGGGTGAAATGGGGCAATTTGTAGACGGCCTATATCCAATGATGCACATTAAAAGGCTGATGATGAAGAAAGAGTTAACTGTATTCATGTATCCTTGTTTTAGGAGGTATCATCAATTACAAATTCAACCCAGCGGAGGAGAGCATATTCTTCAGCAGACAACCAACAACTAATCCATATTTCACTAAGGATCTGGGTCCCGATGATTATTTTGGTAAGCATACTCGTAATACACTCACGTTAGATACTTCATCATCATCAACGACCATATTAAGTTAAGAGCAGAAATATGCCTATTAGCTTTTTCTTTAGTACATACCACTTTTAATACCAGTCAATTCCGTGCTATTTTGGAGAAAAGAAGTATTTCAACTACAACACTCCTAAGCTGAGAACTATATCGTCCTGATAAAACGCTATTGTCAGACATGTGGTCAGACACAACTTTATTATGTATTATGATTGAAAATATAATTATTTCATATTTATTAAGAAATTATAATGATATGAGAAATAAAAATGATACATTTCAGGATACAGCGTGGAATCGGGCATTTTCGAAAAAAATGGCCAAGTCCTCTATGTGGGTGGCGCACCTCGGTCCAAAATGGGTTATGGTCAAGTAAGTGCTCAGTTTTTTCCGTGATTACAGATGAGGAAAAACTACTTGAACTAAATGTTGTATAAGATTTTAAAGCTGATTTAAAAGATTGCGAACCTCGTCCTTTTTTGAAGTTGGTAAAAATCACTATATCTCGCTGAATACTAACACAGGTATTAAAACGCGACACACTTGCGCATGTCATCATGAAAAATTTACAAAATGTACACGGTGGCCTATGTTCAGCGGTGGACTTCCTTTGGCTGATGGATTGGATTGAATTGACACGGTGGTAAACATTCAAGCAGATGACCATACCCTATATCCATCACAACATACAAATTTAATAACATTATCCTATTTCCTAACTGCACATTAATTATTTTCCAACCATAACCATACTTCTATTTTACAGGTCCTAATCTTCGAACCAGCGGTAAAAGAAAAAGACCCTTTAAGAATCCACGCCTCCATAAAGGGACCTCAACTGGGCGCGTATTTTGGAGCCAGCCTCTGCTGTGTTGATATCAATGGGGATGGCATGTCAGATCTCTTGGTTGGGGCTCCTAATTACGCTGCAATTGGTGGAGAGTTGCTTTACGATCAAGGAGCTGTTTTTGTGTACATGGCGAATGAAACGGTAATCAATGAATCGGATCTGTTACTACAACTTTCTAATGCTTAGTTCTGCAAACATAAATAAGAATTAAGAATGTCCTTGAGGTGTTTTTAGAAAGGATATGGAACATCGTGAGGAAACCTGAATACCACAGCGATTTGTAAGAATTTATATAGTAAGTGAAGTCCTCCAACCCGCACTAGGCAAGCGTGGTGGACTAACCCCTCTCAATCGTACTCTCCATTGTAGAGGAGGCCCGTGAATGGGATGAGGTGGAAATTATGAAATCTCGGTAATCTTTTCGCAATTTAGTTAGGAATATACCCAAGTTATTTTTTTATATTCCTTCTTATAGTTATCCCATAATTACTGTTATTCGCCTAACATTTACTTCAGGGTATTGGAGTGTTGCTTTAAGCGTGCTAATTATTTTCTTAATCGGACTATTTATAAACACTTCAGGACACCAGCTTCGTTCTGATGCCATCTGGTTACGTCACTGGATCTGGACAAAGTGGTGCTCGATTCGGGACCACTGTGGCTGATCTTGGAGATATCGACGGAGACGGCTTTAAGGGTACTTACTTATTCTTTAGTTCAACTTAATATTTCGTCCGCGTTTTTAAATGTATACTTATTTTAATTGGCATACGTAGCACCATACTTCCTTCTTTAAGCTGTGAGTTAATTTAAGCCAACGAAAAGTTTGTTAAGGCAACATGCTTTTGCTTCGATAATTTAATAAAATTCTAGAATGAAGGTACATAGATATACGGTTATTTTGCAAAATAATAATTTATATTAATTGCAGCAATAAACAACAACAAATACTCATATTTTAATGATATCCTTAGACTTCAACGACTAAATGAATAATGAAATTATTATTTTCAGATATAGCCATCGGTGCCCCGTGGGAGGACGATGGTATAGGAGCTGTATACATTTATAGAGGCACTAACAAAGGACTTAATAATCACTACGCCCAGAGAATACTCGGAGAACAAACACAAGGTTTTGGGTGGTCGATATCTAAAGGTTACGACGTAGACCAGAATAATTGCAATGGTAAATTTATTCAATTTAATAGCTGTAGAACAGTGAGTAAAGTCCTGTGCTCCATACCTCCAAGTCTTCTTAAATAAAATGATTTCATTTCAGATATATTGGGAGGCATTAAGATAACGACAACGATGTTTTGTCCCCCCCTGTATGATAGAACTAGCAATAATCATAGCCAAATTTTACTGTACTTATTTCCGTTCCAAGATATAACAAGTTAGCTTAGAGTACATTCTAGACATACATACATTCTGTAGAGTACATTGACAGCCTTCGTGGCGCAGTTGGTCAGACGGCTGTGAAACGAGAGGCCGCGGGTTAAATTCCCGCACCAAGAGAAATGTTTGTGAGACCGAAAAGTCTCTCTTACTGATACCCACGACACAAGACTTAATTGATCTTAATGTGGGGTCAGAACTATGTGACTGTCGGGTGTATTTATTAATATAAGCACAAATTTGGGTGTCATGTGAGATCTTTCAAGTTGAAATACTCAAATGCTACTTGACAATCTATTAGGACCACAGGATTGACAGCCTACATGCATATCATACTTTGGGAGAGGCCTACGTCCAGCAGTGGACTGCAACGGGCTGATGATGATGATGATGCTGTCAAGACCAGTGAAAATATATGTGACGTCATTTTTTTTTTTCAGATTTAGTAGTAGGAGCATTCAAAAGCAACGTAGCCAATCTGTACAGATGCGTCCCGACGATGCAAGTGTACGCCCACATACGAGTTCCAGATGCGATGAATTTGCCGCAGAATTCTACAGCATTTACTGCTTTGTTCTGCGTTAGTGTTCCAGCGAAGCCCTTGTGGCCTCATGTTAAAATTGGTAAGTGCTGAGTATATACAGCGTTTATCAAGACTGCTACCGAAAATAAAGCAATGTGGTAGTTTTAATGATTTGAGACACAGTGACTAATTTTTTTGCAAAAAAAGCGACGATTTTTTTGTATTTTTTCCTATCCGCGTATTTGGGTGGTAAATACATACATTTTCTTCAAAAAAGACCCTTTTGTTTTTAAAGATGCTATAGTACGCAAGGCTTTAAATTATCGTTTTAGCAAAAAATATGGATTTACCTCCCAAACACAATGATATTTAAAACATTAAAAAAAATCGTTTTTTTGCAAAAAAATTAGTTACATTGTATCTAAAGTCACTAAAACCATCTGGCTTCGTTTTTTTATCTTGATATACCCTGTATATTACGGTACAGTGCTCAATATCTGGTAATAAATGTGCGACAATGCAAAGAAATGATCCTAATGGAGAAACAATATCTCAAGTCGTGTGAGAAAGTGCCGAATGTTGTAATGTGATTTATAAGTTCAACGGCGTGGACCGTGCTGCCTTTATATTTCCAGAAAATATTTCAGAAAGAAACATGCCTAATGCTATGTTTAGATCGTGTATTTAAATTAATTATTTATTTAAATTAAAAAGAAGGATTTTCTACATTTATAAAAATACTGAATTAAATATGGCTAAATACTTTTCAAAGTTAGATTATAAATTTAAATTACCGTATATACTGTCTAATAAAGAAAGTAACTTTTAATTATCAGTTGCACAATACCCCTTTCCTCTTCCTACCCGCTCTCCTCCTGATTTCAAGGGTCGGCAACACATTTATGATCCAAGCGTTGTGGATGTTCATGGGCGGCGGTGATCACTTACCATCAGGTGACCTGTTTGCTCGTTTGCCGGACCAATGCTATAAAAGATATCGTATAATGAATTGTATTTTGTATTGTATTGTATCAGCCCATATACGACCCACTGCAGGGCACGGGCCTACTCTACAATCGTGAGTACGATTGAGAATGGTTAGGCCATATAGTCCACCACGCTGGCCTAGTGCGAGTTGGCGGACTTTTACATACCATAGAAACTTATACAAATCGCTATGGTATGCAGGTTTCCTCACGATGTTTTCCTTCACCGTTATAGTGCGTGGTGATTGACTATCAATACACACATGACTCCTAAAAGTCAGAGGTGTGCCCTGGGATTTGAACCCGCGACCACCGTGAACATGTAGGCAGCCGCGTCTGGTCCGTTAACAACAGGCCACCACGCACTTTTTTTTTTTGATGAATGTATATTCAATAATAATATTTCATTATTAATAACAATAATTTATTTGAAGTTTTATGTTTCCGGATGTTTAGACTAAAAGTCTCTCTTAATTTGATATCCACGACACAATACCTACATCTAAGTATGGCGGCAGGACTATGTATTTGACTGTCGAATGATATTTTCAGGTCTAAATGCAAGGATCACCATAGACCCAGAAGAAAACAGAGCGAGTGTTTCTGGAGATTCGGAATACAAGGTTACCGTTACTCCCGGGACTGACAACTGCGATGAGCAAACTGTGGAAGTTATTGTAAGGATAAAGTCTTTGTCATATATACTAAACACATATATACTAGAGTATTTATAATATAGAGGGAGCGTTGGTGCTTCAAAAACGTAGATGAAAATGGTAGTGCGGCGCCATCTTTTTCTGCCCTCCTATTGGCTGACATTTGAAATCTCCAATCGCTACCGCCATCTTAGGATTATCGTCGCTCCACCTGGCTGGAGGGCGTCCTACAGCAATATGTTTTTAAAACTAGGTATAAAGGAGTATGCTCTTACGATACCGCTTTTAAATTCATTTATTAGATCAGTTAAACATGAAATAAGATCCATTTTGCATGCTTGAGGTCAAGAAAACAAATCGGAGTATTGGTTTAAGCACTTTTTAACATCTATAAATGCTTAATTTCCTAAGGATTATGGCTTTATGATGTACCATGACTCGCTAAAACTAAATAATATATGTGCTAATATGCAAAGGTGCGGAACACATATTGGCAAATAAAATGTGTAGAACTATGCTACAAAAATATTTATGTCGTGTACTAAAAAAACTACTTAATATGATTCCACTCAGAAAAATCAAAATACTGGTTGATTACTGCCGACTTACATGATAATGTTTTTGGTGGAATTGACTTACCATAACAAAAATAAAGTAAAATTCTCAATAAAAAAAATCGCAATATATAAAAAAAAAAAAAAAAAATTATATAAAAATAATTAAATATTTCCAAAACATAAACTTTGTTAGAAAACCTTGCAAAACAATAAAAATTTTGCGAATTATGGAGTTATACACAATGCCGAAACCCGGGATTGAACCGGGGACCTCTAGATCTTCAGTCTAACGCTCTCCCAACTGAGCTATTTCGGCTACGTGAAAGCTGTTGAATTTATCGACATGGTTATTGAAAGTCAAAGATAAATCTGCTTCTTGTTGCAAGAAAAGAATACTTATTAAATGTACTTAACTGGGAATTTAAAAAAGGAAGAAATTCAACCGTTTTAACACATTAATATTATTATCAATTGTTCAACTGCCATAAAATAATATCTCGAGATCGATTTTTATAAAAATGTACTGAAAATATTTTTGTAAATTACTGTTTTGTGTAATAATAAATGATAGAATCGTTATTTACCTTTGTTAAATTTTCACATTTTTATTAAAATACGGTGACACCCATACTGGGCATTGCCTGGTTCGTGGATATCTGTGCAAAACAGTTGATCAGGACAACACATTATTAAGAATATTCAAAACATTAGTTTAGTTACAATTATAAAAAATGTTAATTATTAAAGATGAGTATTTAAACAATGTAGAACTAACTATGGTAGTTGTGTACCTAATTATTGAATTAACATGATGTCTTTGTTTCTATCAATAACATATCTTTTAACGGAAAATTGTATTAAATATATTCCAGCCTAACAAACTAGTCTCCATATAATTTAAAATTATTTTTTAATTTACAGCCAACAGCTGACTTATCGAGACCAATATCAATGAAATTCGAATTGGACCCACTGGAACTACTACAAGGTACGTAGCATTATTTACTTCGACTATTATATATTATACAAGACTTATAGAAATGAAGAATGGAAGAAAGGTTTTCAATAATCAATAAACTTTTTTTTATATAAAATATTACATGATTTTTCCCATTCATGATCCCCACTAAACAAAATAATTAGACAATACGCACGAACATATTAAGCTTATTTATAAATTACACACACACACACACGCGCGCGTCTGTGTATAAAAATGACCGGCAACCATGCTTGTAGCAGATGTTACGTATAATTTGATCATTGATTAAGATATTCTTAAATGGAAATAAATTAACTATTACGTGTCAATTTAATAATTTTCCATGCACACGATTATTCTGTTGAGTTCAATAAAATTACGTCAGACTTTGAAAAATAACCCTGGATGTTGAATAGAATTACCTTCTTCTAAAATGTCCAAGTTCGTATTAAGTATTACACTCGATTTTGAAGACTAACGCTGTATCAAAGCGAATGAAATGAGAGCTGAACCAGACGGAATGCAAAATTGCAACGTTTTACAAGAATTTAGATCGCTGAATATTAATATCGTGCGCTTTATGAAAAATAATGATGCTGTTATTTCGCTCTGCGTTTATTTACATTTCAAATATAATTTGCTTTTGGTAATATTAGAAGATATAAAGCGTATTCATAATAAATAAAATAAATATAGGCAAGCAACTCGTTGTCATACTAAAATAAAATCTTATAACGTGGTAACAAAAGATAAAAATAATAAAAAGAGCATGTTCAATAATAAGCTTTGAAATATAATTGCGGAAACCTATGTTCAATCATGAACTAACTGGGGTTAAATGATGGGATATACCAATAACCAATATACCACGTGGTTTTTTATGTCAAGAAAATAAGAAACTATAAGATTTTTTTGTCCGCATCCCCACCCACAAATTTATCTATTTACAAAATATCTGTTCATAACAAAGGAATTTGTTAAGGAAAGGGAACAGAGATCTGATTCATACCTTCTATGGGCGCGTGGCGAAATTAGGAACTACAATTAAAATTTTAATAATATCAGCTATTTAACGCATTGTTTGAGATATATTTCCATAATATAAACAACACGCATTTATAAAAAAGTTTGTGAAAAGAGAAAATTTGTTTATAATATTTTGACAACGAATTTCTACGGTGTGTAAGTCCGCCAACCCGCACTAGGCCAGCGTGGTGGACTATATGGCCTAACCACTCTCAATCGAATCTCTCGATTGTAGAGTAGGCCCGTGTCCAGCAGTGGGCCGTATATGGGCTGATAAAAAAACATTGACAACAACATGACCACAAGTAACAACGCATTCGGACACTAAAAATTCATAGACTATCTATATGTGTTTTACTTTAACAATTGTATAGAAAACTCGACAATATTCCTGAAAGAGGCAGCAAGGCTATCAGAAGACTCCAATCTAAAATCTTCGTTCCTCATTCAACTGGTGCGGGATTGTGGAGACGATCTCATCTGCACTCCATGGCTGGTGATGACTTGGGAGGCTTTGGACAAGTAAGTATATTTTATGTATCGAGCATGAATGTTCTAAAGTGTTAGTTTACTGCTGTTGTGGAGTACTGGTGATGCAGTTTGCCACGATACGATGAATTTTTCGACGATAATTTTTTATCGTATTAGCGCATATAAGTCACACTGCAGGGCACGGGCCTGCTCTACAATTGGGAGTAGGATTGAGAGTGGTTAAGCCATTTAATCAACCATGCTAGCCCAGTGCCAGTTGGTGGACTTTGCACACCATAGAAATTATTACAAATCGCTATAGTACGCAGGTTTCCTCACGTTTTTAGACAAGTTAGAGGTGAGCCATGGGATTTAAGCCCGCGACCACCGTAAACATGTACGCAGTCGCATTTGGTTCGTTACTAACAGGATACTACGCACATAATTATTACACTATATCACTTTAGAGCCAAAAACTTTATCTATTGCTAAATCATATCGATCGTTGATCTGTCATCTACTTCGTGAAAGAAAACCAATATTATTAGGAATGTTAACTGAGACATGTCTTTGATTTCCCTATAACTTTATCACAGAATTTAACACAACTAATCAATTTCAGCCCATACATCCCAGGTTCAGAAACAACGCTAGGAGGAAGACTAACAGTATTGAATAAAGAGGAACCAGCATACGGAGCGAAAGTGCACATAACACTACCTTCAACGCCAGTGAGAGTTCCAAGCGAATGTTCCTTGAAAGAACTGAACATGACATGCGAAGTCCCGGCTCCTTTAATGAGAGGAGATGCTATAAGTTGGGATATTGAGCTGGAGTATGTTAAAAGAATGCCGTATGAAGACTCGTTGAAGATTGTAGCTGTTTTGGAAGATCCTTTGTTTAACAGGAATATTACTGATGAGCCTGTTGTTGAACTAAAGATTGATGTTGTAGCTCAGGCAAATTTTAGCGTTAATGGGTAAGAAAAGAAAGTTTATAATACAAGGTATATCAAGACTGCTACCGATAACGAAGTCAGGTGGTAGTTTTAGTGACTTTAGACACAATGCAACTAATTCTTTTGCAAAGAAGAGCGACATTTATTTCTTTTATCTTATTTGGGTGGTAAATACATACATTATCCTAAAAAAATAATGTACACCCTTTTATTTTTAAAGATCCTATACTACACTAGGCTTTAAATTATAATTTTAGTAAAAACTATGGATTTACCACTCAAACACAATAATATTTAAAGCATTACAAAAAAAAAACGCGTTTTTTTGCAAAAATTTTAGTTGCATCGTGACTGTAGTCACTAAACTACCACCTGGCTTCGTTTCGGTAGCAGTCTTGATATACCCTATATATTTTTGTGTGAAAATTATTATATTAAAGAACAACAAGCTGAAGGTAATTAGATTGTAAGTGTATCGGTAAGAATTGATGTTGATAATGCTAAAGCTGCAGTTAAACTGCTGCCTGGCGACAAGTACTTTACTTACTTAAATATCTCCATTAAAGTATATTTTTAAGTAATCACGTTTGTTTTACAATGAATGGCGGGACGAACATGCTGTTCGCCTGATGGTAAGCGATACGAGCGCTCATGGACAGTAGCAAAACCTAACAACAACAAGCATTACAATGTAATAACTGGCTTTTCACTGCGCTTGCCAACCTGAGACATAGGTTGTTAAGTCTCATTATGTCCAGTAGTTACTCTGGCTACAATGTCCTTCAAACCGGAACACAACAGTGCATTTACTCTGCTGTTTGATGGGAGAAATAGACATTGCGGTGGTACTTACCCAGGTGGCCTGTCGCATAAGAGAGACCTACCACGTACTTTAGTATGGAATGAAAATGATTATTACGATTAATCGAACTAATATCATCAGAAAATAATTGATTACTAAAAATACAATTGAATTTCGGCTTGATGTAATAAGAAAGATTATTAATCACCTCGTGATTCGTGTTACGTTTTTTTACAAGCATAAATCTCATTTATTTTCAATTATTTCAGCAAGCCTCTCCCGAACCGAACAATAACCATAACTAGAGAATCGTTTTACAAAGCCGAAAATATAGACTTCGTGCATTATTATGAGGTAAATGTGATTTCATTTATTCTTAGCTTTTATAAATCTTTTTGGAACATATTTGTTTTATGTCAGTAATTTATTTTCAATAGTAAATGAATTGTATTTTGGTGTAAATGTGCACCAAATTCTAATAAATGCTACGCAACATAATATGACGCAACCCTAAATGCATAAGAAATGTAAGAAGATTAAGGTATTTTATAAAAGTACTATTTCATATTTAATACATAAACTTATAATACACTTTAGTTAAAATGCTCCCAGTATAATAATGAATATCTTAATAATGCGTAATGGGACGATGTAAGGTCAGCGGACTATAGGTTTCATAAGTTGCACCTATACCTGCTCCTTGAGCACATATGCGTGAATTAATGTACGAAAATAATATGTAAGTATTCTTTTAGATCATCAACTACGGGCCATCTGATTGGTACAGACTGGAAGGCGATATTTTCATCCCGGATATTGTGAGTATCTTAACTATTCCACATTTAAACCATTTTTTGAGTACAAATACATAGCAAAAACAATGTATAATTCCAACATCCGTACATCGGTATCTTCTATCCTTAGATACAGTTTGGAAGCAACACTCAAAGCACTGACAGCAACAGTTCTTTATTTCCATTTTTTATTATGATGTCAAATACAGCGGGTGTATCCAGACTGCGACCGAAAACGAAGCCAGGTGGTAGTTTTAATGACTACAGACACAATGCAATTAATAAAAATATATTTGTTAAAAACACATTTACATATTTTTGAACAGGGATCCCTAAACTAAGCTAGGCTTGTATATATATTTTATTTTATTACAGATGAATATATCTGGGCCTATCAAAGGCTGTCCATGGAACTGGACTTCTGAATGCTCCTGGGCTGTACCAGCTAAGGTGTCTATGCCAGTTGTGATGCCTTTACGTTTCGACTTAAGCCAGTATGGTAAGGTTCACTTCGAGATTTTGAAGCTACAAAATATCTTTCTCCTTATGGCTTTATTTCATCAAATTCATATGTTATACAACTTATTTCTTTATATTGTAAATCTATATTTTATCTGTCTTTTAATTAACGGCCTTAAGCTTATCTTAAAAAAAATATTCTACAACAAATCTAATATATAAATATTTTAATTCCAGGAGATTTTCTAGAAGAAAACAATACTATCAACGCTACAACGAAATTATGCTTCTGGATAAATGATCAGTATTAGTAAGTTGATTATAAATTATATTATGATGTGTACATACACCGGTTCAGTAATAAGTGACGTGTTTCCAAATTCCTGGATCAGTCGAACAGCAGTAGCATCTTAAGGCCCTGCTTTTTTTGCATTTTTTTATTGGCAGTCTATCGTCATTCAATACTGTGGCACTGTATTTATCTAGTGCAGTTTAGGTGGCTGTGCAAATATCCATCCATCCATCCATCAGCCAAAGGAAGTCCACTGCTGAACATAGGCCTCTCCCAATGATTTCCACAGTGACCTGTTGGAGGCAGCCTGCATCCAGCGACGTCCCGCGACCTTTATCAGGTCGTCTGACCACCTAGTGGGTGGACGTCCCACGCTGCGTTTTCCGCTTCGTGGCCTCCATTCGAGAACTTTTTGGCCCCATCGGCCATCAGTTCTCCGTGCAAATATAAAATGTTTATATAGGCGAATACAATATTGAGTTTACATACATACATACATAAACATCATGCCTTTATCCCCGAAGGGGTAGGCAGAGTTGCAACCCGGACACCCATGTTTCGCCTCGTGTGTTCCGTCCCACGCTGCGATAGACAGCGAGCCTATCGCCATATCGGGCACAAATTCCTGACTCCGGGCTAACAATAGAAAAATCCAATATCACTTTGCCCGACCCGGAATTCGAACCCGAAACCTCAGCTTTGTAATCGTACCGTAGTACAACAACGCCACTGAGGCAGTCAAATTGAGTTTACACTTTAAATTGCAGTTCATCGGAAGTAACAACGACGCTAGTGCTAGACCCAGCTCCTTTGATATGGCCGCTCATCGTCGGTGTGGTGGCGGGGTTGATCGCTGGTCTTCTACTGCTGGCTCTCATAGTTTATGGGCTGTATAAAGTGAGTATTCAAAATAAACCAATGTAGCGTCTACACCATCTCTTATTTTCTGTAAAAAAGTATGGATAATACGAGTACATACATAATGATGAGTTAAAAAAAAATCCACAAAGGTTGATAACGCTGTTAGGCATCGTGACATTCATATAATATGGCACTGATTGACTAGCAGTAATTTACTTAAATAGAGTATTAAGTATTAATAGAGTATTGCTAACCCGCACTAGGCCAGCGTGGTGGATTATATGGCCTAACTACTCTCAATCGTCCACTCGATTGTAGAGGAGGCTCATGCCCTGCAGTGGAAATGTATATGTGCTGATACAGAGTGTTAACATTCCTAAGCACGCCTTAATTTAAAGGATGTCTATTTAAGTTCCATTGGTAAATTAAGGGACTAAAGTATTTACTAATTTAAAATATTACTACCTAGACGTTACTTGAAAATAGTCACAATAAACTGAATTTCAACGCGGTACTCAATTTTAAATGAAACTCTAACCTACACACACCACAAAATATGTTCATGGATTTCGTTTTTTGCCCATAAAATATTATGTTCATTGGTTTTCTGTTCCTTTCTAGTCCGGATTCTTTTCAAGAAAGCAGCGGGATAAACTGAAGGAACTACAAGAACAAAGGGCGCAGCAGCAGCAAGACCAATCAGATGTCAGCGGTAGTTCAACGGAACTTCTAGAAAATAATGATTCTACCCGAGAATTATTATTGGAGGATTCTGAATGAACATTTTAGATAGCAAATGGACTAAGTATACAAATAGTCATAATTGTAATTTATATAAAATGGTACATGTAGTTGAAGTGGCTTGTCAAGAAGTGAACTGCGATAAATCTGCAAGCCATAATTAGGATATATTAGGATATCGAAGCAGTCGTCAACAGGTGACCTAAATTAAGCATTTTTAGTTAATTTGTAGGCTTTTTATTTATGTCTTAATTACCATTTTTATAGTCAGTATTTGTTTAATATTAGTAGGTTGAAAAATAAGCTTTATTAGTGTATACTCGTACAATTATAAATAAAAAATATAGATAATTATTTAAAAATACTTAGAATAAGATTCGATGTAAGAAAAGGACTGAGTCATTGTAGTATTTAATATATAGAATATTTTTGCAAAATTTATTTTATTTCGAATATTCAAGGCAAATATTTTTATTCCTACTATAAGATATTGTTACCAGGAGATATAAAAGTGCTGTACAAAGGCAGTGTCGAGGCGCATCCTAGTATTGAATCTAGGGGGTTACTCTAATCGTCGATTCGAAATTCGAATGTTCGACGTCCGCGTATAAGATAAAGGTTTCCCACTTCTATAAATCAATACTGTTCTCTACGACACATATCATTCACTCTGAAACGGTTACGACGTACGTACGACGTTCGAACATTCGTTGTCGTGTCAGATCATAGGGTAACCCCTAATCCTTTCGACGAGAACTTCAAATATCGACCTGACGAGTAGAGGTCACTGAGATTGCTAGATGCCTCTCACCTATAGAGCGACTTCAGCATACTCAGTTCACATGCTTTGCTAAAACTGAAAAACCAGCAAAAATCAAAGGGTGTGATACGCGAAAAGAAACCTAATATTAAGAAAGTTAAGTGCTAAATTTATAACCAACAGTAGTATCCAGCTCCCGTTGAGATGTAGAAGCATAAAAAGATTTGTAAATAAAATAAAAAAATTGAAGTGTTGTTTTACATAGCGATAACATAATAATATCAGGCCCAGCTGTATTTGTGACCATTGTCGAGTGCAGTGTTAACAATATTTTGAATATCTCACTAGTGCAAATTGCTTTGTTGCTGTGTGTTTTGCAACGCTATGATTGCTGATGAATGTTTGCTACCGTACATGGCGGAATTAATTGCAGAAATGTAAAGGATTTCTCTGAGAACTAGATTCGTATTTGGTTGTATGAATATATCTTTATTTCTTTTCAACTTCATGCGTATAGAAGAAAACAAGTCATGAAAAATCATACAATTAATGAAACTGTTTGATCTACTGTTTTGATTAGAAATGTAGAATAGAAAGTAGTTGTTAACAAAACGAAAAGGTTTATTAGGGTCACCAACTGCTAAGAATACGGTCTAGTAAGTAGCGTTTCATAGTAATTATTTTTTTACCAAATTTTTACCTAGTCTATGCACATAGCATACATTTTTATATTTGCCATAAATCGATTAGATTATAAACCCTTGTTGATTCGATATTGTGCATTCATTATGTGATAACTATATTTAACTATAAAGATCATTTCATTCCCGCACTCCAAATACTTTAGAAAACAGTCTCCGAAGTAATAAATAAAATTCTGCTGTAATTCCAACAGTTAATATATAAATTAATTTGCATCGGTAGTAACAAAGCTTAAACTATTAGCCAAGCTCCATTCATATCAACATCAGGCTTAATCTAAAATCTCAGTTGGACTAGACGTTACAACAATGTATAATTTCAGCGCCAAGATACATCTACGCGCACAATAGACTTATTCTCGCTTGCTAGATAAGCTGGAACGAGTTATTGTGACCTAGATATTAGATTTATGAGAAATATCGAGTTTTATAACATATGTAATAACTAAGGCTTTTATAGAAGACACTTTTTACAAGTTATCGTCAAGAAAATAAACCACCTCGTTGGGCGCCAATAGGCTTGAGTTATTAATGAAGAATAAAGGAAGACAAAATATTGTAGAAATGAAGCAAGATTTTTGTTGGCACGTTCATACGTTTAATGTGATACATATCTTAATATATATATATCTCGTGTCACAATGTTTGTCCTCAATGGACACCTAAACTACTTAACCGATTATAATAAAATTTGCACACCATGTGCAGTTCGATGCAACTTGAGAGATAGGATAGTTTAAATCTCAAATTATAGTCGCAATTTTAATTTCTTGCTAATTATTTGTCTGTTATTATTTGACAGTCACAATCATCTGTTAACTCCAAATGATTCTAACAGATGTCGATACCTTTCGACTGGGTTGAGTAAGTAATCAATCTCTCAAATCAATCTACGAACGTGACATATAAGCTACATTTTAACAGTATAATTACCACGTGTTGTTGACGCTATAAAATTAATTAAATTTAAAATAAGTAGTTCATTATACTTTAAAAAATCAATTTCGTAGTCAGAATTTTGGCTGAGCGGAAAGTTTTAGCAGGAATTTTGCAAAGTATTTGTGTTTGCGTATTTTTTAAATGATATTCGTCGTATTTTCGTGTTTATATAAGGCCTATCTACAAAATAAAAGCAATTACAAAAAAATTAGAACTTGCCTATTTAGGCATTAAGGGATGAAATGGGATAAAGTGGGACGAACGCGATGAAACCGGTCGGATCCGGATTGCATTCGATGGGAAATAATGGGACGGGATGTAACAGAAAGAAAAGGAGCCAGATGAGATGGGATGGGATACGATAGGAAAAGGGATAGTAGGTACTTAGGTTGAGTTCAGGAGTACAAAAGTTTGAACGGGAATAAGATATTTCTGGTGTGGAGTGGAGTCTAAACATCTTAGCACCCAGGCGAAGCTGGGCCGGGCCGCTAGTATTATATATAATCCAGAAATATAGTAATTAAACAATGCTGTAATTAAATTGTTCTAACATTTGTTGCTATTAATTTAATGGTAAGTATGAACAGGCTTCCTCCAACAGGTCACTGTGGAAATCATTGGGAGAGGCCTATGTTCAGCAGTGGACTTCCTTTGGCTGATGGATAAGTATGAAACGTAAAAAAATTAAAAAAAAAACTAAAAAGAGTTTTGTCTCATGCGAATGGCGACAAAGACGTGTCTACTACTATTCATGTAATTAAATAAATATATGTATACACCAATTACACAACAGTCGCAAACTCATAGTCTTGACCCCACATTAAGATCGAGCCTTGTGTCGTGGGTATCAGGAACTATGGGAGACTTTTCGGTCTAAAAAACACCCAGACCCGAAACAAATACCTGCGGTTCTCACAAACATTTGTCTTGATGCGGGGATCGCAGCCGCGGCCTTTCGTTTCACAGCCGGCGTCTAACTAACTGGGCCACGGAGGCTGACAAATCTACTCCAACAAACCCCACATATCTATCATACAACTTCACTTAGGTAAATTCTATTATTCATTAAAACAATTTAAAACGTATAATTCTCTACATGGTTACTAATTAGAGATAAAAGTTAAAATCACAGCGATGTAAACCAACATTGGGTCCATTCATCAACCCTTCGCGCAAGTTCTGACCCCTGATTTATAGACTGGAATATTTAGCAAAAGTTTAACAGGTACGGTGAATAGTGGCAAATTGAGTTACAGCCGCGAACAACCGCGTGCCTCGAAATTTTATAATTAATGGAGTTCTAACTTGTTTTGCAACAATACTGTTTGGTACATGTTAACTTCCAACTCCTATTGTGATTTCTGACAAAATTGGACTTTGCTGTGTAAATCCGTTTCATATTTTATTGTTTAATTCCACACTGGGTATTTGAAATTACAACAGAGATTATTGTAAGCGATAGTGGTTCACTTCTATTGCAATGAATGGCGAGACGAGCATGCCATTCGCCTGATGGCAAGCGATACGACCGCTGATGGACAGTAGCAAAGCCAAACAACACCATGAATTACAAAGCAATGCCCGGCATTCCACTGAGTTCCCCATTATGAGACATAAGATGTTAAGTCTCATTATGTCGAGTAGTTACTCTGGCTACAATGTCTGACAACTGGAACACTAGTTCATCCTGTTACCGATAGGATAAACCAGTTATTTATCCTAAAATCAGCTGTTCTGGGTGTCAATGAGTACGAATACCGAGGTATATACTCTAGATAAAGCGATGGTTAGGTTACGTTAGGTTAGGATTGAGGTAAATTATACAATAATTAGTATTAGCTGTAAGTTTTCCTGTAAGTGTAAAATAAAAATAAATAAAACAAAAATGGATAAAATAAAATATATTAAAAAATTGTAATAACCTAACCTAACCCAACGGATATTTCGTTGCATTCGAGTTTATGATTGTGAGTTTATTACTGCGTTTTAATTTATTAGGAAAAGCATTCATTTTTTATGTATTTCTCAGTATCATCTTGGAATTGCATAGAATTCGTAAGAAATGGGTATGTTAACACTGCTTTGGCCTAGGCTATACTGGTCTGTCCTATCGCGTGTAGGGTTTACTAGTTTGGCCTACGCGAAACTAGTTTGTCGTAAAATAGGATTTGCGCGGTAACATATACATATAAAATATAATATATGTATGTAGCTAAACAGAGAGATTCTTATGAAAGGTTTTTTCATTTCATTCTAGTATGCTTTATTACTTTGATAATTTCTACATTATGGTTACAGCCGAAATAGCTCAGTTGGGAGAGCGTTAGACTGAAGATCTAGAGGTCCCTGGTTCGATCCCGGGTTTCGGCATTTGTGTGTTCACTTTTTGCAAGAATTGTATTATTTTGCAACAAAGTAAAATAATTTGTTTTGGAATTAATCAATAATTGAGAATATATTGCGATTTTCTTCATTGAGGTTAGTTGAACTTTACTTTATTTGTCATACAAGACGTCGACGACAGGTCGAAGGGTCGACGACATTGTCAAAATCGCAGGCGAGTTGCGACTGACAAAAGACAAATTAAAGTGGCATAGTATGAGGGAGGCCTATACCCAGCAGTGGGACCCTACAGGCTGTGAATGATGAATGATGATGTTATACAAGTCGATACTGCCAAAAATATTTTCAAGGAAGTCGGCAGTAACCAACTAGTATTTTGACATTTTTTCAGTATTTTTAGTACATGATGCATGAGCATAGCAATTAAGGCATTGCCTCACAAACTCTAAAACTTAGTCAAAATATGAGGCTTTTTCGCGACATTTACATAGGCGTTAGGTAAAAAATATCACTGTCGTCCCTTTCCTATTATATAATAGTTTTTGAAGTAACGAAAATGCAATAGTTCTGTAGTAACGAAACGATAGCTTCGAAGTTATAGCTCCGAAATCGACATAAAAGACCGTATTGGTTTCCATTTTTTCTCCCCTAACTTGTCCAGAGGCGTCGGTATTTTAGATTTAATTAAAGCAAAGAATTTTCGGGGTCTGTGAGAGTGCGAATTAGCTCTCGCGAACATCTGCCCAATAAGATTTCATTGTGTCGCCACTGGCATTTAAAGGGACAGTTGGACTTTGCTAGAATTTAATTAAAAAAATAAAATTTCTCCTAATGCCCCATTTACACGGGCAGAGTTTCGCACCTCGAAGTTACGATTATCGTAAGGATATAGAAAAGTTGCATCGTGTAAACATTGTCAGAACACGACAATCTTATAGCGGTTATGTCGTGCGATAATATACGATTCTGGCCGCGAAAACCTCTCCTCGTGTAAGTGGCGCGTAAAGGAGCGAAATTTGATGGCACATGAACAAAGAATAACTCCCTGCATCGATGAATCCTGAAAGCTATGACCTGTCCTTCTTCAAACGAGGCTTAAAGAGAATACTCTCCTTTAGGTAGGCAGCGAAAATAATACAGAATGATATCAAATTACTCTGAACGAATAAGCAACATACATACATAAACTCACGCCTTTTTCCCAGAAGGGGTACGCAGAGGTGCTACCAGGACACCCACATTTCACCTTGTG
Source organism: Theretra japonica (assembly GCA_033459515.1). Classification (NCBI taxonomy): domain Eukaryota; kingdom Metazoa; phylum Arthropoda; class Insecta; order Lepidoptera; family Sphingidae; genus Theretra; species Theretra japonica. Next base: position 2,016,871 of record CM065938.1, on the reverse strand, counting down.
TGTTCCGTCCCACGATGTGATAGGGGGCGAGCCTATCACCATATCGGGCACAAATTCCTGACTCCGGGCTGATAATGAATAGAAAAATCCAATATCACTGCCCGACCCGGGATTCGAACCCAAGATCTCAGCTTTGCAATCATACCGTAGTACAACTACGCCACCGAGGCAGTCAATACAGTCTCAATACACTTGTTACCTAGCCTAAGCACATATTATTATAAACTGTATTTCTATTTGTTAATTTGGGTTAAGGAGGGAAATTAATAAATGTTTTATTATTTTATTAATATTATTATGTCCAATTACTCTGAACAAATAAGCAACATAAACATTAAATTAAATGAGTTACACAACTTGCCAATCCTGATACTGCTTACTCTCAGAGCTTCTGCTCTACTGCTCGACTCACGATCAAATGTGTCATATTCCACCTTTTTTTTTCGTTCATTTATCATACTTAAAAAGATACATATCATTTGCTAGTAGATAACATCAAGAAACCACTAAGGTTTACCTGAAGACTTATTTATACCAATTCGAATGTCAAAAGCGGTATCAATCATAATTTTTGATTTTCGTGAAAATAAAACCCGAAAATGATTTGCGGAACTTGTATAATCGTGATTAAAAATGGAATTACAAAGTTGCGTGCCTGTGTTGATCTTAGAAGCAAATATATTGCAACGGGTGATTTTTATGAGCGATGAGTAAAGCAACATATTCTAGTATGGCGATGGTGGTGGCAGTTACATTAAGAAGAATAGAATAAAGATTTGAATACAGAACGGAGTTGTCAACGGCTGATGGGAAGGACGGCCGAGTCGGAAGATGTATTACGCTGTGATTGTTCAAGAGTAAACGTAAAGAGTGCAGGCATTAAAATATGCCAGTTGTGTGTTGCGAGCCCTTGTATGAATGTTCATGATATTGGAAAAGAATAGAGGAATTATGATTTATTTTGAGTATTAATAATATATTAAAATGCGGTAGTTTAGAAATGTCGTATAATACAAAAATAGGTAATTAAAACACAGAAATAGATGTGACGCGACTTGCAAGACTGCGTGATGCTAAGCCGATACGTGTAGGCGCTACGCTGCGCCAATCCCAAGCAATTTATTTAAGATTATCTACACACACAAACACTTTAAAATATAATATAAAATGTTAACTATATTTTTACAAATCTTACAATCACTTTGAGTATATAATCCATGCTAAACATGCGTTACCTATGGCCCAAGCCCGCTCAATCAAACTCTGGATTATAGAGGATCTCAGTGCTCAGCAGTTCTGGGCCTATGCAGTACAGTATTGTATCAGCCGATATACGTCCCACTGCTGGCCACGGGCCTACTCTACAATCGAGAGTACGATTGGGAGTGGTTAGGCCATATAGTCCACCACGCTGGCCTAGTGCAGGTTGGCGGACAGTACAGTAAAGATCAACATTGGCTATAAACAATTATTAAACTAAAACAAATACAACTCCATTTAAAAATTGATTGTAAGTTAGAGGTAGCAAACATTCGGCAATAAGGATTTTTAGGGATTCATAAAAAATAAATTCATATTTTTATAAATTATGTAAAGTCAACCCCTGATCACACTGCATAATATCGGACAAAATCCCAACACTTTACGTTCGGTAATTACTTAAATTTTCTCATAAAAAAAAACAAAAACGACAATTCCAATTGTTAAGCCAGAACCCAAGACACGACGCACCCAAGTTCCGCTGTTACGATCCCTTTGAACTCGACGAATTATTACACTCATTAACAACAAAAAGGGAAAGTTTTTCACGCGTCTTGGCCTTAACAAGCGTCCATTAATGAGGGCCGCCGTCTGTGTTCCGACTTGCGATTTATATATAGGTGCCTTTTTCTATAAATTATTAGAATTACATTGGCCTGTAATGAGAGCTATCCGGTTGATGTTGTGATTAATGATAATAAATAAATAAATACACCCAACAGTCACGTGCATCAGCCCTGACCCCACATTAAGATCAATTAAGTCTTGTGTCGTGGGTATCAGTAACTACGAGCGACTTTTCCGTCTCAAAAACAACCACACCCGAAACAAATATCTGTGGGCTTTACAAACATTTGTCTCGGTGCGGGAATCGCACCCGCTGCCTCTCGTTTCACAACTGGCGTCTAACCAACAGAGCTACGGAGGCTGTCATATGTATTTCAAATAGGAGCAGTAGACAGCCATAAAGTCTCAGAATTTCTGAAAATCTATAATATGATTTGTATCTTACCTTGCTTTTTGTGTAATTGTTGGTTGTTTTTTTTTAGATCTTTCTTGGTCGTTTTAATGGTGTAATAAACCGTTAAGAAACTGTATACCTGAAATTCTTGTAAGAATTTCGAAAATTCTAACAATTTAGAAGGTGTAAAAATAATAGGCGCGACTGGTAGAGGATGCTTCAGGCATTAAGTCCATCTAAACTTAATTCTATAAAGTATTACGACTGCCTCGGTGGCGTAGTGGTACTACGGTATGATTGCAAAGCTGAGGTCTCGGGTTCGAATCCCAGGTCGGGCAAAGTGATATTGGATTTTTCTATTCATTATCAGCCCGGAGTCAGGAATTTGTGCCCGATATGGCGATAGGCTCGCCCCCTATCACATCGTGGGACGTAATATACAAGGCGAAACGTGGGTGTTCTGGTAGCACCTCTGCCTACCCCTTCTGCGAAAAAAGGCGTGTGTTTATGTATGTATGTATAAAGTATTAATTTTTTTTTACTACAAACCGTTTAGTCGACCCAGTGTGTTGGACTACTGTACTATATCAGCCCATATAGGTCCCACTGCAGGGCACGAGCCTTCTCTACAATCGAGAGCATGATTGAGAGTGTTTAGGCCATATAGTCCACCACGCTGACCTAGTGCGGGCTAGCGGACTTACATACCATATAGTTTTTACACAATCGCTACGGTATGCAGGTTTCCTCACGATGTTTTCACCGTTATAGTGCGTGGTGATTGACTATCAATACACATGACTCCGAAAAGTTAGAGGTTAGCCCTGGGATTTGAACATGTTGGCAGTCGCGTCTGGTCCGTTTACCAACTGGCCACCATCCACTTGTGTTGGACTAAACTAATCTTAATCATAATGAAGGCGCTTGTAATTATGTCCGATGTAGATAACCCGAGGTAATTCAAGCAGAAAATGCGAGATAAGCACTGGTCCGGTTCACTGGATCCACTTCCGAGCTATTGTCATCTAATCCTTGCATTGTGTTGAATTATAACGTAATCAATCAATTGATCATTTTAGTGGCTGCTGATTGTAGATTGTCATTATACATTGATAGGTAATCACCATGCACTTTAATGGTAAAGAAATCGCAAGGAAACCTGTATACCTGTATATTTTACAATAATTTCTATAGTTCTTAAACTCTTCCCGTGTAAATAGGGCTGTAGTCGTTTCAAATGAACTCAATTCTAGAGGAGCCTCTTGCTCCGTGGTTTATTACGGGCCAATAAGTTGAGTACATCGCAGAGTTTATATGTAATATAACAGACTTCCTTGAATATATGCGAGGTGTGAATTGCAAGGTGGTCAGACGACCTGGAAAAGGTCGCGGGACGTCGCTGGATGCAGGCTGCCTCCAACAGGTCACTGTGCAAATCATTGGGAGAGGCCTATGTTCAGCAGTGGACTTCCTTTGGCTGATGGATGGATGGATGGAATTGCAAGGCTTTGGGTTCGATCGCCGCATCAATTGTTTGGGTGATCAAAAAGTCTCTGGTTTCTGGAACCGACTACACAAAACTGTGTCTGAGTATAAGCTGTTGGGTGTATTTATTTATTAATAATTTAACAAAGCTGCCAATCGTGTACATAAATGTTTAATATAACCCTACTAAATTGCCACTCTCAATTGATTCTCTCGATTGTAGAGTAGGCCCGTGCCCAGCAGTGGGACGTATATGAGCTGATAAAAAAAAATTGCCACACCCGTATGTGTACATCTTTCAAAGTAAACAAATATTTGTATAAAGGACTGGTGCAACATGATCGTTTTTAGTGCCCAGTTTGATTAATTTATGTCATGTGAATGTTCTAAGCTAAATACATTTGCGGCTAATTAATATTTTCTTGTCAAACGTAATATAAATTTACTTATTTATCGTCCTTCGAGACTTCAAAAATAAATGTGAACAATAAATAATGCAGTTATTTTTCACATAAAGAAATCGTAAAGTTGTTTACAATTACGAAATTGGTCAAATAGCATTGTAGTGCGTTTTGCACATCGTGAGGTCCGGGATGTGAATACCAAGATCGGCATTTCAGGAACAGATACATGTCTTACAACGTCAGCATTATAAAATTGTTTGTCATTATACAGAGTATATCAAGACTGTTACAGAAAACGAAGCCAGATGGTAGCTTTAGTAACTACAAACACGATGCAACTAAAAGTAAAAAAAAAATCGCGGCGATTTTTTTGTAAAGTTTTAAATATTGTGTTTGGGTGTTAAATCCATAGTTATTGCTAAAATTATAATTTAAAGCCTTGCGTACTATAGCGTTTTTAGAAATAAAAAGGTGTACATTACTTTTATAGGAAAATTTATCTATTTACCACCCAAATACGATCATAGGAAAAAAAATCGTCGGTATTTTTGCAAAAATGTTAGTTGCATCGTGTCTGTAGTCACTAAAACTACAACTTGGTTTCGTTTTCGGCCGCAGTCTGGATACACCTAGTATATTAGTAATAGATTTAGATTTATTTTGCCCGAACTAATTAAAGCATCACCGGCCATACCAATTTGGCCCGAGCTACAAATTCTCAGTGAGTCTTGTTTTTCGGATATTTTCTAGTTTTTCTACGCGTTCTTCCAGATCTAATTGGGTTAATGCTGATGGATATCAACATTTATCACTACGAAAATCAGTGTTCTGGCAAATTTTATCCCACAAAAATAATTCGTAAGGAAAGCAATGTTGATTTAGACGCTTAGAGTAAACAAATCTAATGATTTGTATTGAAAGAAAATTAATGTAGGCTCTCGAAGCAATTTAGTAATACGTTATTATTGTAATGAAATTCTATTTAATTTTATGTAATAATGATTTAGCCCATATACATGTTGCACAGGATACAGGCCCTATCAAAAATCGAGAGTTTGGGTCCACCATGTGGGTCGTCGTCCATCGTCCACCTTGTGGGTGGGCGTCCAACACTTCGCTTGCTTGTACGTCTTGGTGTTTATATAATTGGAAAACCAAAGAGCGACCTGATTGTTTCATCAAAAACAGCTTCCAATCTTAAACAAAATCTACACTCAGCCCAGCATTATCAGTGTTAGACACACATTCAGCATTTACAGAAGCCAGAAAACCAATTTTCACTATGAGTTATAAATTTGCCCGGCAACAATGGCGAACAATCTGGAATCATACCGGCGCGCACAAAAGGAGGCTTTAAAAATACAGCAGTGGAAACCGCACAATGATACGAGTGTGGACTTGGCCGCTCATTTCGGGAGGCTTATGGTAATCCCCGTTGCTATATCGAACTTGCTTATTTTTGGTCATAGTGTAAGTTGCTAGACTTGTCTTGTACTCGTAGAGTTAAGAATTTGTAACGAAATTATAGAGAAAAATGTCGATTGAATTCCACGCCAATTAAAATTGTTCATATTTTATTACAAATAATGGCGAGACGAGCATACCATTCGCCTGATGGTAAGCGATACAACGGCTATAAACTGTAGCAAAACCAAACAACACCGTGAATAACAAAGCAATGCTTGGCATTACACTGCGCTTGCCATCCTGAGACAAGGTGTTAAGGTGTGTGTTATTTATGTTTTCATTTATTTTCCACCTATTTAATAGGCGCCTGCTTCCGTCCCTATACACTACCCTAAGGTTGATTGGAAGAAAATGCCCTTAGGCATTAAGTCCGCCTGTACTATTTAAATTTTTACAAAGTATTAAATAAATTAAAGGAGAACAATTTATGTCACACAAAATATTAAGCCCTCAAGGCTGAGGAGAGACTTCACCTCGCTGTGTGTGTTTTGCCGTGGGGAACTGTTTCATATGCCGCATACAGCCACATTTCATCATCGCGCCACCCGCCGTCGCAGCGATTTCATCCACACACCTTAGAACCCACACCAACTCATACTGTGCGGTTCCAGAGGAACTTCTTCCCACATACAAGGCTGTGAAATGTGCTGCCTGCCGATGTCTTCCCAAAACTACGTTTGTAGTTTCGTCCTTGCCCAAACTGTGTCAGTCTTTGCAATTAAAACGCAATGATTTTATCAGTATGCGTAGAGTCCGGTCCTGATGCCGCGGCCACTCGCGTCGTGGGGCTTTGTTCCGACCGCGCTCAGACACAGAAAATTGGCACAAAACATAATACATCTGCTTGCTTTTTGTATTACAATACTATAATAGCAGACAATTAAGCAATATAAATAAATTAATACACTCAACAGTCATGTACATAGTCCTAATACATTAAGACCTATATTCTGGAGAGGGCTATGTTCGGGGTTTTCCTACGAGATCGATTCAGAAATGAGGAGATCCGTAGGTGAACTAAAGTAACCGACATAGCCCAGCGGATTGAATAAAACCTTATTTTAATTCCCCATAAATAACACATTAAACACGACCAAATACAGACATTATTCCATCTGAAAAAACAATTACATGGAATATTAACGGTCTGTTCAAATAGACGGCAAACGAGGGCGTCCGCTTAGCCGGTCAATATTTGTCGAACGTGATCGATCCTACACAGGATACCGGTCGTTATCCGTGTTATCCTCGCCTCATATCAGTTATTACTCGCAATTGGTGAGAAGGAATAAATTGCTCGGTAATTGGTGAGATGGAAATTGGTCAAAATAATAATTATTCATTCTTACACATCGCGAGAACAAATTGAATTGACGAGACAACATTTAAATATTTAAACAACAAATAATAATTTGGCGGTGTTCGTGTTGCAGTTGAGACCCGCTTGTAAAATAAGAGATCCCCGCGGTGAGGCAAATGTTTGTTTCACCCACAAATATTTGCTTCCAACCTCGGTGTTGTGAGACGAAAAAATCTCTTGTAGTTTCTGATACCCGTTACGCTCAGGACTATATCTGAGACCAATTTCTCTATTAATTATCATTTAGAAATGCAATTCAAGAATTCGATTGTCTTATGTCAAACGGTGGCCTCGGTGGCGTAGTTGTACTACGGTATAATTACAAAACTAAGGTCTCGGGTTCGAATCGAGGAAAGTGATAATGGATTTTTCTATTCATTATCAGCTCGGAGTCAGGAATTTGAGCCAGATATAGCGATAGGCTCGCTCACATCATGGGGCGGAACACATAAGGCGAAACGTGGGTGTCCTGGTTGCACCTCTGCCTACCCCTTCTGGGAAAAAGGCGTGATGTTTATATATGTGTCTATGTATACATATAAAACGGAATTACTAAAATATTTTAGTCAAACTTTTAAAAGTTGCTTCCATAAAAAATTCTTCATTTACGAATATTTTTCTTTTAACCTTAAAATTTCAGGCTCTCCTAATTTGTTTGAGTGGATCTTTGTTCGACGCAAGTCTGTTGTACCAAATCAAGGTACTTGCGGAATTAAATATGACAATTTTTTTTTAAATGCCTGTTTTATATAATTTCACAAAAAGTGTTTACAATACATCTATAGAAAAATACGGTGTAAAAGAATATTAAATTACAACATAGGTATACACACACACAATTTACGTGAGTTTCGTTTGGATATATCACCAAGATACTTTTTAGTGTATTCTAGCCATTAACTACTGAGATTTCACTGCTGATTTGTTTATTTAATTACAATAGCATAAAACAAATAAAGTAATTAGGAAAAAAATGACAATATAAACACAAATATAAATGTAAAACAAATAATTAAAAACATGCAGAAGATTTAATTTAGAAACATTAGCCTTATTCGTCAAATTTTCGCAAAATTGTAGACTAACTACCATGAGGTAACACCGTTTGTCACAAATGTAATGTCTCGGGATGCGGAGAGCTAGGCAGTGCCATGCTCTACATCATAACCACAGAATCATATCAAAAGTTCTGAGTGCATATTTTGTTTTTACACTGACGTCATTTCAACATCAAACGAGGTCATGCTCGTCTCGTCATTACCACTTAAAAGTTTTAATTTCAATTAAGACCCTAGTACGAGACCAAGGTTCTGAAACCAACATTAGTTTTACATAAGATATTACATTAGTTCTATAGTGGAACGATTATAACCATTTATAGTTAATTGAACGTCATGTTAACAATTTATTATAGTAAATTGATTACGTCACTTACAACAGGGCATCTTATTGGCGAATTAATTGCACTTTCAAGATTTGTTCATTATTGTTGGAATAACTACTCGAACAATCCGACCGCTAAAGAGGTTTGTCAATGAAATGTCAACTTAATGTCAGTTTAAATAGGGTACAATTTTACTGTCAATGTCAATGTAATGACAGCCTTAATGTAAGTATAAATAGGGTATATTTAAAAAAAAACTGACATCACATCGACAAATCAATAATTCGGTCGGGACGTTCGATGAGATAATGGATATCTGTAAACTACTCGGCTTAGTGATTAGTAGTGCAATACTAATCAGGTAATTATTGTCAAATGTAATTACTGATGTGTTTTAACTGTGAAACAGATGGAAATTGGATATTAGATGCAACGGTGGAAATATCGCCGGGGTGACCGACGTAAATGTGTCATGTTTAGGGTTTAGAAAGTGTATAATTTATTAACTTGCAACCACGCTGGATGGTTGTATCAACGGATGATATAAAAATCTCTAGCAGGTAAATGCTTTATTTGGATTAAACTGCATTTAATATCGGCTACATAGCTATTTCGTCATTTCAGTAAAAAGGTCATAGCGCAGGGTTAATTAATTTGCTCGAACTGCGAAACATAATTTTGTTTGTGGAATTTGGATTCTACTGCATTTATCATGAGGTGAATAGTCATTTTATCGTACCTATTTAAAAAAAGCCTTAATAAAGAACTAGGAGCAGACGTTCCTATAGAGTAGACCTGTAATCTGTAATTGGTAATCGGTATATACACTTATATATATATATATATATATATATATTCATCTCCAAATATCCCAGCCAGCACGGCCGTACTCAAACCCATTGAAGTGTATTGCAACCCTCGTCAAGTCGACACACGAAGTGCTACTAAATTGCTTCATCCCGTACATCAAAGTTGATAATTACTCATGAACGATTCGAAGGTAGTGTGCTCGAAATTTCTAATAGCTGTCTGGTAAACTCACCTCAGACTCACACTCAGACTCGGCTGCCTACATATTCTCGGTGGTCGCGGGTTCAAATCCCAGAGCACACCTCTGACTTTTCGGAGTTATGTGTGTATTGATAGTCAATCACCACGCACTTTAACGGTGAAGGAAAACATCGTGAGGAAACCTGCATACCGTAGCGATTTTAAAGAATTTCTACGGTATGTAAGTCCGCCAACCCGCACTAGGCCAGCGTGGTGGACTATATGGCCTAACCACTCTCAATCGATTCCCTCGATTGTAGAGTAGGCCCGTGCCCAGCAGTGGGACGTATATGGGCTGATGTGTCGGATGTGATCGAAGGTGTGTGAATAAAGGATGACAATGATCATAAATAAATCCTGCTGAAAAAAGATTCATCGAGAGGAAAGAAAAAAAGAGAGTGAACATTTTCATGATTTTCAAAAGTGAAAGTAAAGACTGATTTTGCTGCCTTTGTACTTAATGAATAAAGCCCCATTTATACGGGGAGAGTTACTCGCTTCGAAGCTACGATTATTTTAAGGATATAAAAAAGTTGCATCGTATAAACGGTGCATGTGTGTTAAAAATTTGGCAGTACGAGTATACGATCCTCTATGGCGATTATTTTATGCGATAATCGCATACGATTCTCGCCCCGAGAAACTCTCCGTGTAAATGGGGCTTAACAGTAATTGAGACTTGACCACTGAAAACAAGAAAAATAAGAGTAAATATTTTCATGTTTTTTTAAGTCAACGTCAACGTTTTTGCTGCCTTTTTACTTTGAGAATAACAATAACTGAGACTTAACCACTGTTTCTAACTCATTAAGCCCGTGACTTGGAGAGGAATAAAATATGTTCAATATCTGATTTCAGCTGTCTCGGCAAAGAAACACTTAAATGCCAATTTTGTCAATGATCCAAAAGATACTTATATTTTTGCCAAATTTATTGTGCTGGGCGTCTACTAAGGAGTTAGATAAGAAAGCAGGATAAGCAGTTTTGTTATGGTCAAGTCGAAGTTCATCGGCGACCGTCATTTTATAGAATGGGCAGAAATTCTAATAATTGAATTTAGTTATAGCTTTGTTTGCGAAATTTGAAATTACATTTTCAGTGAAATTTTGATTATTGCAGGATTGCTCATTTTCTTAATCTCGTGCTTATATCAAATACATATTGCTAGAAATCATACAGTTTGAAAATTCTTATAACATACTGACTATTCATGTAATGAAATCCATACAGCTGTTTTAGGGCTACCCAGTGGACTTGGTAGTTATCTTCACATAATGTACACACATACATAATCGTCACGCCTGTATTCCATAGGGGTAGGCAGAGGCACATTATGTGACATTTAGAAATTCTTTCTTCAGTCCTAGAAGGAAACTAGACGTCAAGAACAGAGATAAAAAATGTATATCCATACTATGTATGTTTACTTTTAACTGCAATAATAATAGTTCAGTGACTTCATTCCACTTTCTTTTTCTTTGGGTAGATCGGCAATGCACCTTTCATACAAATGTTGCAGATGTTCGTGATTGACGTTACTACTACTACCTTATGAGTCGTTTTTTATTTCTGTCAGGTACACAAGCAAACAGGTCATCTGATGGTAAGTGATCACTGTCGCCTATGAGTATCCATAACGCTAGAATTATTGATGCATTGCCAACCCATCAAATCGGGAAGGGTGGGGGAAGGAAAAAGGATGGGAAGAGGAAAGGACAATAACTTCTTCTACTCAAATTGAGGTATTGAGCATCCAGCAATCTCACTCACCAAATGAAACGCGACACGAGACCTGTCACTTCACGTTGATCTCCTGTGAGACAGTGGTACCGCTCCTGAAGAGCCTGTCCATTCATGCTGAGCCATGACTGACAACAGCATGGCTCTACCACAATAAAAAAAGTGCTCAAAGTTTGCTCATTCGTTGGACTTATGCAGTTAAAAAACTTTACAGTAATCTTGTGATAATGCATTGCGCCTTATCCGCCTAATGGACATGTAGCCTTAAGGACCTCGTTACCATCAGATAAAATACACTGAGGATCAGATTCAGCGTTCTCAAAGAAATTGGCCGTTTGTTCGGTAATTGCCCACTCGTAGGGATGAATATAAAATAAATACGGACCCTCACGCAGTTGCCAAAGCTCTCGGAATGGAAGAAAAGATTACTTTAATTTTATGATGTATAAAATATTGTATCTGATCGAAATTTGCAAGAAAGCAACATTTTGAATGTGATTTTCTTAGTTCTAGATTTTGTTATTGTGTCTGTTACTTTAGAGCTTTTATTCAATTTTATTTTCTACTGAACTGAAAAATATGTTTTTTTTTTCATATTAATATAATTTATATATTGAACATTTTTCTTTTAGTAGTGGGTATCACGAAATGACGACAATTATCAAAAATGTTGCGTTTTACTTCGTACAATAGTAGGGAAATTACTTCCTTTCATTTATGGCCTAGTTTTCATGCGTTAATTTGTAGTGTATAGTATAAACGTTTTTAAACTACCCATTATGACGCCACGACAAAAACACAACGACTCTCTTATTCTCTCTCTCTCTCTTTAGCCACAGGAAGTTCACTACTTAACATACACTTCCTCCGTGGCCTCCCTCAATAATAATGCAATACAAGGACTGATTAATTAAAATTATGACCAAGTTACCTTCTAGATTTTGCGAGCGTTTTACTCCAATAGAACACGTTCTATCAACTTCATCATACATAATTTTACTACAGGTCTGATTATTAATTTCAATCCACCATTACCATAAATACAAATTGACACAAAATAGATCTGTCAGATATTTTATGCAGAACATTTCGTGTGCAGCGTTATCTGTGTCCGCTGCGGTCACTTCCGGTGCTAACGACATTTCCGCTTTTATATTTCCGGCATTTCCACGAGTCTCACAAAATGGCGGTCCACGTATGGAAATATGTCCATAATTTTGCATTCATTTTCGTTAGTGGTTTTGTATGTTTGTAAATATGGTTGTAGTTTTTCATTCCAGTTTGTGGGTGCAGTTAAGTAGCTTTTATGAGGTATTAAAAATGTATGGAGTGTGCGTGTAGGTACGCACAATATCCATATACTCGTAATTATAGAAGGAAATAAAACTACTATTAAAAATATGTGAATAGATGTTATAGTAAAGACGGTTAGATTTTTGTAAACTGTGCTAATACTGAAGTATGTCACGTTTAAATTTATAGATTTCTATTTCTGACTGCCTCGGTGGCGTAGTGGTACTACGGTATGATTGCAAAGCTGAGGTCTCGGGTTCGAATCCCGGGTCGGGCAAAGTGATATTGGATTTTTCTATTCATTATTAGCCCGGAGTCAGGAATTTGTGCCCGATATGGCGATAGGCTCGCCCCTATCACATCGTGGGACGGAATATACAAGGCGAAACGTGGGTGTTCTAGTAGCACCTCTGCCTACCCCTTCTGGGAAAAAGGCGTGTGGTTATGTATGTATGTATTTCTATTTCTTAAAACTAAGAATGTACTTATCAAATAGTTTTAGAGCCACAAATGTGTTCAATTTCAAGAGAAAAGGTGGTGGCTATATTGCAATTCAACAGAGACCATCCCACAATATGATTAAAAACCTTTCATTTAAACATCTATCCATATATACAAACTAAATAAAATTGAAGTATCTTTAGAGTGTACATAAAAATTTTATACTCTCTCTCTGCCACTTCAGCCATAGTAAATCCACTGCTGAACATAGGCCTCCCTCAAAGATCTCCACATTTTTTACTATACATCGTTATTTACCCACACGATACATATACCGAAAATTCCTTATAAAATGTTTTTTTATCTGTCTGTTATTGTTGCCGCTAATCTTCAGAACGGTTGGACCGATTTTAACGGGACTTTCACTGACAGATAGATAATTTTAGCGTGGGTAACATAGGCTACTTTTGTTTTGGAAAACAAATTAAATTGTCTGGTGCAGACCAAATTAAGCTTAAGTTCAGTCTGCACTGAACTTAAGCTTCAGCCTTGCTTCTATAAAACAATATATGTATAGGCTAGAATGTCGCGATATAATTGAATGGATCCGCGCTTAACAATGTTCCGCGACTTCATTAACCCATGTCAGATCGACACGAGTACGTGACAAATACTACGGCCGCAGGCATATTCTGGTAAATATATATACAAGAATTAATTGATGGTGGAGTTGGGTAAGAAGCAAAGTATAATGGGTAAGGTAAGCTCCATTGACGTAGCGATACTACTCGTACCTAATGTTTATGCGAAATACAAATATGTATTTCCGGTATTAGTTGTGCAAATAACAGTTTTCAGAGTCTGATACTCCCGACACATGACTTAGTATATTGCGGGGTCAGAATTATGTGCGTGATTGTGGAGTGTAAACGAGTAAACAGGTCACCGGATGGTAAGTGATCACTGCCGCCCATGAACATCCACTACGCTGGATCATGGGTGTGTTGCCGTCTTATCAATTGGGAGGAGAGCAGGAAAGAAAAAGGATGGGAAAAGAAAAGGGGTATTGGGCATACGACAATGTCACTCACCGAAAGAAACGCGAAAGCGAAGCAGTCGTTTCACGCCGATCTCGTGTGAGACAGTGGTACCGCCCCGGACGAGCTTGCCCATTTATGTTCAATCATGACTGACAACAGCGTGGCTCTACCACTTCGCCTATCTGAAGTTAAGCCGTCCGGTGCAAAGATAGGTCTATCTACATATTCTCCATAATTTTGAATACTGATACGACAATAGGTCCTTAATGCATCTAACAGCAAACAGAGCAGACCTAATTTAATATCCATTTCGTCGTAAAATATAAAACTAAAACATTAAACTGACCCCGTATCACAGAATAGGGAGCCGCCTAGCTTATTATTACCCGGCTCCTTCAGACAAAGGTATCACGAACATAGGGCAAGTTGTTACACAATAATTAATATTTGATTAGAAACTTTTCAATAACCTCTCGGGTTTCGATATGAGTTATAATGTGATGATAAAGTTAGGTGACTTTGTTTATGGATCCAGCTGGAGTTTTATCGTTATGTCTATGATAGTAATTTTACATCCGTGGTGTGGTTGGTTAACCCGGCTCTGAAGGGCGAGGTTACATGTAAAATTTCTGTACGGAGCAAAATTATTGTGACTCAAAAGTATTTGTTTTGGTTTTGGGAGTTACGTCATAATACTTGTATAATAAGGTGGGTTTAGAACTACATCTTTGGTATTTGGGTGTAAATTAAATAAAATGCGATGCTTAAATATTGTTAATAATTGATGTTATTATTTTATGGGAAAAAAAATTAATACTACAAATCTTATTTAATATTATTTCTGTGATATACTCGTACTATGTGAATTGTAAGTATATTGTGACTACCGTATGTGATATCGACATAATATTATATTTTGACATAACATTAATTATTTTTTTGTATGTTTTTCCTTTCTGTGTGCAGTTAAGAATAAATAAATAAATAAATAATTAAATTGTACCCTACTCTTTAATATACGAGTATTTATATATCAAATCTTTCTCTGTGACGAATATTTGCGCACCATTTAAATATGGTAGAATGTATTTAGAACCAGTTCATTATTAACACACTGCTATGAACATTAGATTCCTGAAAATAAATTATTTGAGTTTGCTTGCAACTGAGAAGGGCTTAGATCTTGTCTCAATGCCCAAGTAGCTTATGTTGTTTCGAGAACTGTATATTTATATTTTATATTTCTATGATTGTAGAGGAGGCCCGTGCCCTGCAGTGGGTCGTATATGGGCTGATACAATACAATACAATACAAAAATATTTCTAGACATATGTACATTGTTGCTTAAACGGTCTTATGACATCTGTGCGTTCCGTTTTGGGTTGACTTCCCGGTTCTGGCAATATTCTATGTATTACGCCCGAATACTCAAACGCTACTTAAATATTATGTTGCGCTTAATTACGCAAGACCCGCTTAAATGTACTGGCTAAGTAAGACGCGGGTAGTTAAGTGAAACTTAATATAAAATAGCGTCTGAGCATTCGGGCGTAAGTCTTTTGACTTGATAAACATGCCTTATTACATAATATGTCTCATAAAAAATAAGGTGTGTAGAATGTCAAGAGAAATAAAAAAAAATCTGATGTAATATCTCCATTTAGGGCATGTTAACACGTCCTGATTTTAATATATTCCGAGAACATTAAAGGCGAAAATGCTGCATAATACATTTTCAGGTAATACAATAAAGAAAAGATATGAAAATTTCATTTTTCTCAACACCGCCCTTATCCGACGCAGGTAAAAACTCTAGAATATATCCGAAATTACGTGCGATTACTACGTTTAACTAGTCTTGGAGCATTTTAAACCTTATAGTTACAATCATGAAGTTCAGTTTGCCGTGGCATTTGGTTGCAAAATCTGCTAAATTCAGATTGATTCTGACATTTTACCATAAAATCCTTTAATCCGACAATCTCTTTCTTCAAAACATAAAGATATTTAGTGTGTTTTACTCCGACGTGCTTCAGAAGCGGATTAAAAGATTCGAATATTGTGATAGCGGTTTTTCTTGTGTTTTCGATCTTGTAACGTGGGCTTAGGAGAATATAATGACTGTTAATAAGATGACTGAATGAGATTGGTGGATGAACTGAATTTAACCTTCAGCTATTTTTAATTAATAGATAAAAAATGGTTCAACGAACTGTATATTGCACTTGTGACTTACTTGTCTATACTTTTAAGATTTTTAGTTTTGTTTTTCCATCCTAAGACGTTGACGCTTGTGTTTTGTATCATTACATCAATATTGGTATCATCCTAAAATGGATCGGATTGGAAGTAGACACTTGCTTATCCGACAAACATTTTGCAAGGCGGTGGCGGACTATCGGATTTTCCGAATTAAACAGACCGCTATAATCCGGACATTTTTAAATAAATACATACATATATAAACACGGGCCTTTTTCCCAGAAGGGGTAGGCAGAGGTGTTACCAGAACACCCACGTTTCGCCTTGTATATTCCGTCCCACGATGTGATAGGGGGCGAGCCTATCGCCATATCGGGCACAAATTCCTGACTCCGGGCTGATAATAATGAATAGAAAAATCCAATATCACTTTGCCCGACCCGGGATTCGAACCCGAAACCTCAGCTTTGCAATCATACCATAGTACCACTACGCCACCGAGGCAGTTTTAAATAAATAATATCTTATAATCCGACAAATTACTTATAAAAGTGGCAAGATTCTATTTGAGATATAAATCGTGATAAAACAAATTGTGTAGTTTGGAGTCGTGTTATAAATTTTAGATATGTTGGATTACAATGGGCACCGGATTAGCCAAGGGGCATTATATTATGAACCAACGAAAGCAGAATTATTAGAAAATATTAAGTTAAATAAAATGGCACTATAGAGAAATCCATAGCAACGGCCTACCTATCAAAAACAAGCGTAACTATACACGAGAATTTGATTAAAGTCACAAACCGAAAGTACAAAGCCAATACAAGGTAAGCAATTCTGGGCGGTCACTGAGGTTCGGTAAAACGCCATTAGCATGACCTTTTCAGGATGGAGTTACGGTAATAAGCGTTTCCAATCTTGTGTGCGCGAAAATTAATTTTAGCTATATGTCCTGCAAATAGTTTTTTGCCTTTATATTTCGTATTTTCTGAAAAATATGAACGGTTTAAAAAGTTGCTCGGTGCATGCTGGTCTTTAGCCTGGCGGCAGTATTGAGTTTAGCATTGGACTTACCGTGGTTGAAGATCAGAGTGATGGGTTGTCATATAAAGAAATATAGTCTACAAAAAGACTTACGAGAACGATTGAAGTCGATGGAAAAAAATATAAGATAGTCAATAGTTGTACACTTATTTATCTTGGACTGACCAAATGAAGGTCCCAGTGCACCCGAAGGTCGCCAAATTTATTTTCATCCGAATTTAATAATAGAGGACGAGTATTTTGCCTGACTAGACACAACTGCAAGCAACTGCAATGAAATTGTTTCCAAATACACGAGTACTCGTATAGACCTTGAACCTCAGAACCGTTATCAAAAAAACATCCGTTTATAAAACCAGCAAAATAATTTAGAAACTATTGAAGCCGACATACGGATAAAGGTCTTATGACACCGACTATGCTTGGATCCGCTCCCACGGGAACCGACGGAGACTTAGCGGATATCCGACCCGTCCCTGAATTATTCATAGTGTACTGAAATTGAGACGTAAAAATACCGAGCCAATTGCCAAGACCTTCTTTAATATTATGTAGAATTATTCTTATATAGAGTGCTGCATATGGTTTGATTCACAGATAAGTTGTTTTTAATTGATTTGGATTTTGGAAATCTAATGATGGACTGGAATCTTTACCCAGCATGGCGATATCACTATTGCGTATAACACCTTCATATGAAAATAAATAATTAAAAACGTGGGTGGCGCTAGTGGTTCCACTGTATACCTTTATAGATATTGACGTGATATATATTATTTATTATTACATATTTTTCCAGGAAGTCTCTGAATGCCGGCCGCTTCTAACAGGTCTATGTGGCAATCTATGGGGGAGGCCTATGTTCAGCAGTGGACTTCCTGTGCTGAAAAGAACAAGAAGAAGATTATATATTTTACAATAGACAAAATCCAGCAACAACGCTTCACGACATTACTTTACTTGACCTTAGATTTTTTAAAGGCGGATAGAACGACGTTATTGAAAAATTGCAAGAAATAGAAGATATAGGCTGCTTCAAATAATTCGCGGTGGTAATACTTGAGGGGCCTATGTTCAGCAGTGGACTTCCTGTGAAAAAGAATCAATAATCATATACCCCGATCGAATCAACTCAGTTAATCCAGTTAAAATCGTCTCCAGTATCGTCATCTGTCATAAAATTTAAGTTTAGTATATAAGGACACAAACGTATACACAACAATACTTGAACCCAATTATGTAAACACAAATTATCTTTGAGAGGTCAATGATACTGATAAAGTTAGTCGCATCAGAACTGACTCGGTAGTCACATCCAAATATTCGCAAGAAAATGTTTATTGAAATAAATTAGAGCTAAATATCGGTATAATGATCAAATTGTTAGTTGTTATCGTTTTGTTTGCTGTAGTGAAAGCTGGAGATGACTATGAAGATGCTGTTTTAAATTATCTACTGTATGGAGACAGCATTGAAGCACAACAATCTAACGAAGTTGAAGATGGTAAGAACTCTAGTGTTTTTATGGTACTTTCCTAGATAGGTAATATTCGTAAATAATGTAATATTTTAGTCGTAAAATTAATAGGTGATTGCAAGTAAGATATTGATGTTGCATGAGAAATAAATATTCAAGCAGTTTTTAGAACTTCAAGACCTTTAGGGTAGAACAAATTAGAAGTTTGTGTGCAAAATTATAAAAATAAAAAAAGGTGATTTGTTTTCCATTTAGAGGCATAAGCAAAATAATAATTGGCAGGGGAAGCAAATCTGATAACATCAAATTAATTTGTGTGAACGTAAAATCTGATTATTGTGATTTTAATGAAGATTGAGTTGATAATAATTAAAATTTGAACAATCAATTTTATACTTAGATAACCGTCAATTACCTCAGCAGAAGCACATGAATCAATGCATGCATCCATGTTTTTGAACGTAAATGACTTCGTATTTCAGTACCTGCAATAACAAAGGATATCCAAAGCTAAGTTCACGTGTTTCATATCGTAGATGCATGCTATGGTAAATAAATACCCAACAGTCACATACATAGTCCTGACCCCACATTAAGATCAATTAAATCTTGTTTCGTGGGTATCAGAAACTACAAGAGACTTTTCAGTTTTACAAACAACACGACCCGACACATACGTGTGGACCGCACAAGCATTTGTTTCGGTGCGGGACTCAAACCCGCAGCCTCTTGTTTCCCAGTTTACGTCTAACCAACTGCACCACGGAGGCTGTCACAAGTATTTTAGGAAATTTCGTGTAAGGTCGTTGAAGCTTTTACTAAGCCCTGGTCAAAGATAAAAGGTGCAATCGTTTTTAAGAGGCTCACTACTTTGAAGTGCTAGCAATAAATTTATCCAGATCCTTGGAGAGGTCTATGTTAAGCAGTGAACATCTTGTGGCTGAAGAGAGAGAGAGAATAAATGTATCGCTTGCCATTATCAATACAGGCTTAAAGGGTTGCAACGATGGATCTCTAATCGCTTTTCCTTGTGTTTGGACATATTTTTATTACGTGCTATGGTCAATCACAGTATAAAAGAGCTTTCATAGCAGTTGAGAGCCTTTGAGGTAGAGTCTTATAAAGGATAAAAAAGTCCAAAGCATAGACAGTAAATATATTATTGACTATCTGACTTTAAATGTCGGTAAGTATCGAGATCCTAAAAAATATTTTATAGGTTGATTTGACGGGAAATAATATACATAAATTGGTTTCACGACGTCTTCTCGTCCAAATCGAAAGTCTTCGATAGTTGTGTGTTACCAGTGATGACATACGGCACCGAGACGTGGCCTCTTACTATGGGCCTTATTAGAAGGCTCAAAGTCACTCAACGAGCTATGGAGAGGGCTATGCTCGGGGTTTCCCTACGAGATCGAATCAGAAATGAGGAGATCCGTAGGAGAACTAAAGTAACCGACATAGCCCAGCGGATTAGCAAGTTGAAGTGGCAATGGGCGGGGCACATAGCACGGAGAACTGATGGCCGATGGGGCCAAAAAGTTCTCGAATGGAGGCCACGAAGCGGAAAGCGCAGCGTGGGACGTCCACCCACTAGGTGGTCAGACGACCTGGTAAAGGTCGCGGGACGTCGCTGGATGCAGGCTGCCTCCAACAGGTCACTGTGGAAATCATTGGGAGAGGCCTATGTTCAGCAGTGGACTTCCTTTGGCTGATGGATGGATGGATGGTTTCACGAGTGGCACAGTAATTAGGTATTTTAATTTGAGATAACTTAAGATTACTCAACTGGGTATCAAAATTAATTTCAATTCCTTGGTAAAGCAATAAAATTGTTTAATTCTAGAACTCAACTCTTGCCAAATCAATTTCAAAACATTGGCTTGAAAATAGAATAATGCTATGATAAATGATACTAAGTGTGAGATTTTATTAAATATTTATGCATTATATTATTTAAAAATACCTTATAAATACTAACGCTTTGAAATTAGAAAATTTATTACCAAAAGTTGTTTTATCATAAAAATGAATGGAAATCAATTAATACTGGATTACACAATTACACACAGTCCTGACAACAAATTCAGAAACTTCTCGAGACTTTTCAGTCTCACAAAACCCTGATCTGAAACAAATAATTGTTGTCCGTACAAACATTGGTCTCAGTATGTGGATCGAACCCATGGCTTCTTGTTTCACAGCCGACTCTGAACTTAAACGCCATAGGGGCGGACAAGTGAGATGGAAAAGCAACGTAATAGGAAGAAAAATATAAGAAAAAAAGAATATAAGGATGAAAGGAGTGAGGTTTGAGAAATCCATTAATTTATTGCCATTGTTTTTGTAGGTGAAGAGCCAACGCTGTCTGGTGGTATGTGGAAATGCGGGAACTGTACCGATATTGACGACTCCAAGCTTATTTACAGCGAACTGAATGACGTTGACGCCGATATGGCGACTGACGGCTCTGTGGATATACAGGTAAGTTGTAAATATTGTATTGTTAAAACATTGAAGTGCGTGGTGGCCTCGTGGTATCGGACCAGACTCGGCTGGCTACATGTTCACGGTGGTCGCGGGTTCAAATCCCAGGGCACACCTCTGACTTTTCGGAGTTATGTGTGTATTGATAGTCAATCACCACGCACTTTAACGGTGAAGGAAAACATCGTGAGGAAACCTGCATACCGTAGCGATTTAAAAAAAAAAAAATCTACGGTGTGTAAGTCCGCCAACCCGCACTAGGCCAGCGTGGTGGACTATATGGCCTAACCACTCTCAATCGTACTCTCGATTGTAGAGGAGGCCCGTGCCCTGCAGTGGGACATATATATGGGCCGATACAACACAATAAAAATTATCTCAGACGATCCGTTAATAGATATTTTAAAATGATATTGTTGTTGTATATGGGCTGATACAAAAAAAAAAAACATTGAGATCGGGGGTCTGAGAGTAGGACACATAACCCTGACTTTTCAAAATGTTTTAATTTTTTTCATAGTTTATACGTTTTGTGTATAGGTGGACTTAATGCCTGAGGCGTTCTGTACCAGTCAAACTAGGGTGAGGCAGAGATGAAACGTATTTTGAGTTAATATTACATCACCATTGAGCTATAGAAAATTTACTGCTGAACTTAGCCGACCCTTAAGGATTTCTACACCAACTACACAGTACATACAGTAATTTGTGTTCATATTGAGCTTATCTGTATTTTTATCAACCCATGTGCGTCCCAATGCAGGGTAACCTCCTCCTCTACAATCTACAGTACAATTGAGAGGAGTTAGGTCACATAGTCCACCGCGCTAGCCTATTGCGGGTTGACGGACTACATAACATGGATTTTTTACAAATAAGATATGCAAGTTTCATCACGATGTTTTCCTTCATAATTATAATGCGTGGTGATTGACTATCAATACACACACGACGCCAAAAAGTTCTGAGTTTTCAGCGTACCTCTGGGAGTGCCCCTGATTCCAACCCGGCATTATAAAAGTGTTGGCAACCGCGTCTAGTCACACTTGTTAATAAATAGTAGCGACCGGGCCCAGCTTCGCCCGATTGCGGGAGCCAACCTAAAAGATAGACACAATTAAGCTGTCGCGCACAGCTTTTTAGAATTTTTTGGGAGAAACGATCCTTTCATTCTTAATTGTAGCATTACTTTAACAGTTTACATAGCGTACACAATAGAAGCTCTCACAACGAATATAAATGTAGAAAAACAAAACGCCAAATTCTTGGTCATAGCATCACGCATGAACGGCTGGATCGAATTCGCTAATTAAGGAGGATTAGTTATATAAAACAAAAAATTAGAGAGTTAAAGAAAAATAATTATTATAATGTAATATCAGCTTACTGCCAGTTTTAATAAGGTATATTTAAAAAAAATACGTATGCTGCCCGGCGGTTGATAGACGAAGAAACGTTCAAGTTGATAGTTCTGCCGTGATACTTTAAAAGATAAATAATGTCTAGATGGAACTCCGTTATACATTCGCGTCATCTTATTTGCCTATCTTAATTTTTATATTTGGTAATTATCCGTCCAATACGAGTTTGAGTGGAATTTAGTAGAGCTAAACGACATTATTTTAAAGTAAAACTTTTTTAGGCACGCTTGACTTGGGGGGTAAACTGGTGAATGCATGACAAGAGCGTTACGGAAGTCGTGTGACACGACGAGGCCAACGAAAGTTCAACATTTTCAATGGAGATCCATGATTAATCATTGAAGAAGATCAGTCGATTTGGTCCAAGTGCGGACAAGAAATTCACGATGAATAAAAAATCAGGCTATTTTTTTTAAAATATAATTCGTGCGTATTCCAAGCTGTCATAATTGGTGAGAAAAAAAGTAGGCCCTGCACGACATTTTTAAAAATCGAATTGTTCGTCAATAATTAAATACAAATATTTTAAATTGTGTTATTTGTTAACCATTATCATTGACTGAAAACAGCGATCGGAGCACACTGATGTCACTGGCGGAACAGCAATTTCAAAGTATCAGCGGTAAACTATTTCTCTAGATGATTTGTTACAACGATAATATTCTAGGATTTTATCACTTCATCACAATGGAGACTGGATACGTTAAAGGAAGTAGTTATATCGTATGATCTGAGTCAAAATCAGTTAATTTTGATAGAACGCGAGATTCTCTCATCAGCCGGTGACGTAGATCATCGTCACGTGTCAGTTTGGAGCGTTTTAGCTGGAATTAAGCAAAGTATATTTTTTACGTATTTTTTAAATGAAAATTTTCGTATTTCTAGTGTTTAAACAAAATAAAAGCCATTCCAAAAAATTTTCAACATCCCTATTTAGACATTAAGGGATGAAATGGGATAAAATGAGACGGACGCTATGCATTCCATCGTAAATAATGAGACGGGTGGTAACAGCAAGAAAAGGAGCCAGATGAGACGGGACGGGATAGGATAGGAAAAGGGATCGTAGCTACTCAGGTTGAGTTCAGAAATACATAAGTTTGAATGGGAAGATGTTTCTGGTATGGAGTGGAGTCTAAATATCGAAGCACCCAGATGAAGCTGGGCCGGGCCGCTAGTAATATATACTTTTACCATTTTAACACAGTTTTGCTACTCCGCTCCTATTGGTCATAGTGTTATGTCATGTTATAGCCTATAGCTTTGCTCCATAAAAGGGCTATCAAGCACCAAAATAAATACACCCAACAGTTACATATATAGTCCCACATTAAGATCAATTAATTCTTGTGTCGTGCGCATCAGAAACTATGAGAGACTTTTCGGTCTCACAAACAGCTAGACCTGCAACAATTACTTGTGGGCCTCACAACCATTTCTGCCGGGGCGAGGATCGAGCCCGCTGCCTCTCTTTTCACAGCCGGCGTCTAACCAACTGCGCCACGGAGGCTGTAAAATAAAGTTGTAAAATATTTTTTCAATTCGAACTATGGTTCTTATGATGATATAAATTATGGTTATTTATTTCAGATCGGCTTCACGATGCAAGACATGCGATGTGTGACAGTGAACGCCGACGAGGCCCACGTGGTACGCCGCGTGACCGGCTCCTGTAGCGGCGGATCTGTGACCCTCAACGTCACACCAGCCCATCACTTCACCATCTATGTGTATTCTTAATTAAAATGTTATTACTGGACGTTTTTATTATTTAAAGTTATAATTGTAAAATCCTAAAAGGTATTCAATTTTGATTGGATTATTTTATTGCTTTTTGTAGATTAGCTATGTACTAACATGGTGCCTGCTTGTGATATATTATCATTGTGTCTATTCAGTTTTTTATTTTATTAATCTTTGGGAATCAAACAGAACAATAGTAACTATAAACATGTTAAAATATATTAATACCCAATGCAGCAAAGTTTACACAAATTACTACTAAATGGGAGAGAAAACAGTTTTTCTGTATGGATTACACAGTATATTGTATTGTTATTGTAATCATAGTTTTTATAGTGACCTTTCTAATTTTAGATGGGGACAAATATCATACGAAAAAATTAAAAAATATAAAAACGATTCATAAGTGCGTGGTGGCCTGTTGGTAATGGACCAGACGCGGCTGCCAATATGTTCACGGTGATTGCGGGTTCAAATCCCACGGCACACCTCTGGCTTTGCGGAGTTATGTGTGTATTAATAGTTTATCACGATGCACTATAACAGCAAAGGAAAACAACGTGAGGAAACCTGCATACCGTAGCAATTTTAAAAAAATATCTACGGTATGTAATATTTTTATTTATTATTTATTTATTTATTAAAATACAAAGTTAGAAACAAAATAAATATTATTTCCACGAAACCGGGCTTCGGTTTGACCGTGGAGGTGGTGAGTCTCATTTACACATGTACAATACATTTGCATTAGACATTAAACAAAACAAAAAGAAAAACAAAATAACACTTATGACGTTAGAATTTTAAACAAAATTAACCAAGTATCATTCATAAACTTTATAACTATAAAATAGAATGAAAATAAAATAAAAACTGGATATAACTTTAAACAATAAAATCTAGCAAAATATCACTTCCAAAAATTTAAACAGCAAAATAAAACATCACTTCTAAACTTATCTATAAAATTAAAATAAAACACAATATGCATTACAACTACACACAATAGAAATAAACTGTAATTGTAAGTATACCTAAAAAGTAAAGTAAATTTATGCTTAAGGCTATTAGTAGGAACATGTTAAAAGGTGGTTTCTTAATTTGTTTTTAAAACTATTGTATACGGGATCATTTCTAATTTCCGGCGGCAAACTATTTATTATATAAGGTAATCGTTTATTAATGGTTCTGTCGCCATAATAATTGGTAACCCGGGGAACTACAAAACTACCACCGGTTACTGACCGGGTTGTATGGTCTCTATAGTATGGAATTAGATATTGGTCTTTACTAAAAGCCCGCCAACCCGTACTAGGCCAGCGTGGTGGACTATATGGCCTCACACCTCAATAGTACTCTCGATTGTAGAGGCGGCCCTTGCCCGCAGTGGGACGTGTATGGGCTGATACAGATACAGAAAAATGATTCATCATTTTTAGAGGTACACGATCTGCCCAACTAAAGAACCTCTCAAGGAATTTTTTGTAATTTTTAATTTATTCATCACGTTTTCGACCACTGTTCAGAACCACGTGTAGTTTTATACGTATTCTGTCAGTAATATTTTTACAAAAGTACTACAATATATTTAATTTTATAGATATATGTTTTTTCCTGTGCATTAATTATTTTTTGTTGTTTTTTTTTTGTGACAACAATGAAATTAACGCTCTGGCGAGATATCGTACGTCATTGTTTTAAAGATTCTTTTTCTGTGACGATTATGTAAGTGCACGCGTCAGTTAGCACATGCCATACCTATTATTTGATCAGGCACATCTGGCAGAATAAAAAAAAAAAACAACTATATAATTATATTTGTAAGTGAAAGCGTCTGTACTCTCCTTATAGTATTCTCCGTTGATTGAATTGCGACTCAAGGCACATCGCTAAATTGCGATAGACAAAAAAAAATTATGACGTGATGATAAACCGAACTTTTTAAAGTTGGGATATGGCGAAATTTGACATAAGTATTAACAGTCACATACATAGTGCTTACCCCACATTAAGATCAATTAAATTTTGTGTCGTGGGTATCGGAAACTACGAGAGACATCTCGGTCTCACAAAAACCCACACCCGTAACAAATACTTGTGGGCCTCACAAAGATTTGTCTCGGTGCGGGGATCGAACATGCAGCCTCTCATTTCAAAGCCGGTGTCTTACCAACTGCGCCACGGAGGCTGTCAAATGTACAAAATCTAAGGATTCTAAAATATTAGAAATTCTGAACCCTCTCTTTGTAACAACCTTGTAACAGTATCGGGCTGCAATCAATTGTCGTTTTTTCAAAGAATTAATTATGAGAACGAATAAACCAAGTTTCATTTAAAATAATTTCCATTTCATTACTAAGTTATTAAAATGCATTGTGTAACTTTACATTTACGATTTATTGCAGTTGAAATAATAATATGATCAGTTATCTATCTGACTTTTCGGAGTTATGTGTGTATTGATAATCAATCACCACGCACTTTAACGGTGAAGGAAAACATCGTGAGGAAACCTGCATAACGTAGCGATTTTAAAAATAATTTCTACGGTATGTAAGTCCGCCAACCCGCACGCCTAACCACTCTCAATCGTACTCTCGATTGTAGAGGAGGCCCGTGCCCTGCAGTGGGTCGTATATGGGCTGATACAATACAATACAATTATCTATCGCTACAATTATCCTTTTCCTACTTATAAAATATGAATAAAGCAAAAGATAGATAGAAACACGTGGAAATAGTTCCCTTTTTATGCACCAGAGGTCGCTTGCAGTTTTACCGCATGTATAAAAAAGGCTTCAAATAACTCAGTTAATATAAAAATAAGCTCTGTATATAAGAAACTCTCAAATTGCATCTGTTTTTCTTAAAAGTGAATCTCGTATCCACTTTTATAGTTAATTTTCGCCCAGTTATAGTAGTGAAATACATTTGTGAGAAAACCTGCATATACTTCAACTAAGAGTTCTCCATAAGAGTTTGAAAGGTAAGTGCCGGTCAGTATCCCTTAACCCTGGAGAGTAGAGAGTTGATAACATGAATCAGTCCCAATGCTGGGCATAAGTAAGCGTTATCACTTATGCCCAGCATTGGGAATTAAAGAGGTCGATAGTGATATTAAGGAATGACGAAGTGTGTCTGTCTCTGTGGCGCAATTGGTTAAGTAGGATGTAAAACGACTGGCTATGGTCCGAAACCTACCGAGACAAGTTTTTTGGTGATCCACAAATATTTATTTCTCTGGGTATTGTGAGACCACAGTCTATTGTAAATTAAAATGTGTTACAATTGAATTGTAATTGGGGTCAAACCTGTGTTAACAGGAAAATAAAAACAAAAAACTTATCGCAAAATCGACATCAATATACATAAGTCAAGAACAAAAACAAAATAACTTAAATGCATTTTTGGCGTCATATTCCAAATAATGATTTATGCAAGAACTTAGTTGATGTCGCGCGGTAATTTAATGAAAATAACACTAACATTTTTTATAGCATAATACCGGCAAACGAGGAATCAGGTCACCTGATGGTAAGTGATCACTGCTGCCCATGAACATTCACAACGCTTGGATCATGGGTGTGTTGCCGGGCCATCAGATCGGCAGGGGAATGTTAAGGAAAAAGGATAGGAAGAGGAATAATATCCCTTATGCCTACTATTAGCAACGTAAAAAAAATCCATATAAATACTTTTCGTACAAAAGTGACATCCCTGGAGAGCTTATAACTAATTGATGGCAAAAAACTGTCGTATAAACGTCCACCGCACACGATCTTCTAAAATCCTTCATAGATATCAATGCAAGTACGTTGCGTTTCGGGATTTTTTTTCTCTTTATTTATTAATTTAGAGGTTTTAATCTACATGATTATGTTAGCCTCATCATAGCATATAAATATTTAGTCCCTAAACAGAAAAACAATCAGCTCTTCTTTAGGTGCATTACAAAATAATATACGCTATAAGGCGTGGACAAAATTGCTTGAATAATACCAAATTCTAATATATTGATATTTAATTCCCGCAATAATTGTTCTCCTCCTGCTTTGTATCGAATACATTCTACTCTCAAGAGATCCTTTACGCGTCCACATCGTTCACAATTTGGGCTACCAGTTTTTTTTTACTAGCCAGAGTAATTGCTGGACAAAATGAGACCTAAGCCCCATTTACACGGGGAGAGTTTCTCGCCTACAAGATACAATTTTCGTAAGGATATAAAAAAGTTGCATCGTGTAAACATTTGTCAGAACACGTTAATCTATGGCGGTTTAGTCATGCGATAATCGCCGTGAGAAACTCTCCCCGTGTAAATGGGGCTTTAGCATCTTATATCTCAGGATGGCGAGTGCAGTGACCAACAATTGCTATGTAATTCATGGTGTTGTTTGGTTTTACTACAGTTCATGGCGGTCGTATCGCTTACCATCAGACGAATGGCATGTTCATCTCATCATTCCTTAAAAGAAAATACAGATAAAAATACTTAAGAAATGATTAATTGCCTGATTTCGCAATATATGTTGACACTTGCGTGGGACGAAATAACAGGATTTTCACATTGTGTTTGGCAATTGTTATGAACATCGAACAGCCCGCCGCTTATAAATTATGACGTTGTGTTTAATGTATAAATGAATTCATTAAAGAAACAAGGTCACTATGTTACCAATTAAAAATCATATAGTCTTTACTGTCGTTTTAATTGTTTAGGGTTCATTTTGTTTGGTTCTAATGCAGACCTTTTACGATCTTCTGTCATCAAAAGCGCTGTTATTAAAATAATAAGAAAAGTTTCTCCCTTGACATTTTATTGTTGATGTTATTACTATTAGATTACAATAATAAATGCTAGTTGCTTAAATTATGAAATGATATCTCTAACGTGTGCGTGGTGGACTATATGGCCTCTCTCCCAATTGCACTCTCGATAACAGAGAAGGCTCGTGCCCTGCAGTGGGACATATGTATGGGCCGATACAACACAATAAAAATTATCTCAGACGATCCGTTAATAGATATTTTAAAATGATATTGTTTTTGTATTCAAAATCATCAATTAAACATCACGTTTTAGTATTTCTAAGACCAAAATTCCGAATATCATTCTGTTGTATTTGTTACTGAACATCACATACATGAACGCTTATGATAGGAAATAAAACAGGATAAGAACAAATGAATACTATATTCATTATCAAAACCTATTTTCTGCCGTCTACAAGAAGGAAAAAACATTTCCTAAAATGATTCGCTTTGCCAATATTTCTTTAAAATTATTAAGTTTATTTTTATGGCATAGCTCCGGCTGACGGTCAAATTTCCTACCTTTCGACAAATAATAATTGCCAATAGTCACATACATAGTCCTGATCCCACATTAACCAATTATGTCTTGTGTCATGGGTATCAGAAAATACGAGACACTTCTCGGTCTCACAAATACCCAGAGCCGAAACGAATGCCGAAAGGGCGGAGATCGAATCCGCGGTCTCTCGGTCACAACTGGCATCTAACCAACTGCGCCACGCAGGCTGCCGAAATGAACATCTTTATTATTTAGAGCGAAGGTATTGACCTCCTTAAGGTATTGACCTTGGTAAGTTAGAACGTAAGGTAAGAAGGCCCTTTCTTAAAATTTTAAATACAGTCATAGTATTTAATCCACAGCTCAGTTAAATATGCTATTTACTCATATTAATTCGTCGGGAAGATCGATATTTAGTAGTAATTTCCATGGCTGAAGGAACAGAGAGGAAGACAGATACAACCATTTTTTTTTAAATAATGAAATAA
This sequence comes from Theretra japonica, assembly GCA_033459515.1. Taxonomy (NCBI): domain Eukaryota; kingdom Metazoa; phylum Arthropoda; class Insecta; order Lepidoptera; family Sphingidae; genus Theretra; species Theretra japonica. The sequence goes on along the minus strand of CM065938.1, from coordinate 1,986,803 downwards.
AAATGAAATGAAAATAATTTATGAATCCATTAAATTGTTTAACATTATTTAGATTCTGTAATTTTTTGGTCTACCACCTGTTTCGGAAAGCGGTTTTCACTAGAGAACAACGGGCAAAGAAACCATGTGCTAGAATCAAAACTATTAAGCTTCCCTTTTGGTACGCTGGGGGAGGCCGAAAGGGGTATGTCAGTGGCACTGGCCTTCCAGCCCGGCACGCTGCGGATGTTGTGGCCGAGCCAGGTTTATAAAAATCCTAAGCCAGCATACCGATTAAAATGAAAATACGAAATGCGCGCGACGGCCACCAAGGGGTTTTCAGTCAGTATATGTTGGTTGCTTATTGCTGGCGTAAGGTCTTGTTGAAGATCCGACTCAACCACAATATCCGTGCCGGGTTGGTAGGCCTGCGACACTGACATACCCCTTTCGGCCTCCTCCCGGGTACCGAAACAAAAAAAAACGATTAAAGACACATCGGCGACCGGCACGCGCATTATGGCGGCACCAGACATCCCAAGGCGAGAAGCGCCTCGATTTATCTAGGTCAGAAGAAATGTAATCGTAATATTATAGTACCCCGAACTGACGTACCTATCTGCTGCTGGACAAAGTCTTTTCTATCATTCCACTATCTCCTGAATTGCATCAATCTCGTCCACATTGCTCTGAAACAACGATGTAGTCGAAATGAGTAAGTAAGTAAGTTAATATTTAGCATGGCGTAAATTTTCATGTTAGCCTCTAAATAAATTAATTCTTGTTATTAAATCGTTAAAAAAACTAGTTTAAGTCGATTAAAATTCATAGTAATTTGCATTACGACTTCCGACCAGTCTTTTGATCGTCACGATACGGACCACAGTGAAAACAAAATACGAAACGCTCGAAAATCTCGCCCGATTACAAACATAAAAAAATATGTAAATATTATTTTGTTTGGCCCATTGTCCATTGTTTATTTAAGTTGCGTTTACGGCAAATGAGTAATCATAACCGAGCAGAACTCTACAGTAATAGACGTGACAGTATCGTCTTTGAAACATAAGTGTCTAAGGTTAATAAATACAGCTATAAACTTGAATTCTAAAGCAACATTGTTTGTATTCTGGAGACGCTATTGAACAAAATTATACGGGTGAGTACTAATTAATATTTAAAATAGGCCTAAAGTCAGTCGAAAATACATTAATGCAAACGAATATTAATAGTAAACTTCAATAATGTAGTGTTGGTTTCATCGCAAGGCAGCGTTGTCCAAAATCTAAAAGAAATATATTTAAATCTTTTTATTAATGAGGAACAGAAGTAGGATGCAACTAGCACACTGTGACGTCATCTGCGTTAAGTTTTGTGCGTGCGAAAGAGAAGGGGGTGCTCACTTACAACTCTACTGAAAATATGAATTTCATTTTAAATGTTTGATGCTTTTAATTAAATAAATGGTTATAAATGAAATTTTTAATGACCATAACATATTTAATGATATATTTACTTATACATTTATTTAATACTTTTTAAACATAGTTGTAAGAAGGCGGGGCTTAATGCCAAAGGCATTTTCTAACAGTCGACCTCAGAGTGATGCAGGGATAAATTAAGAAGGTACACAAATATGGATTGAGATCTAAAGCAAAACAAATATTACTTATATTAGTACACTGTACATGCATAAATACACAGTATGCTATCCATAAATACAAAACATAATATATATAAATACTAACGCCCTTATTGATAGACAGTTTTAAAGCCAATTTTAGTTACCTACTGTTTTGTCTTCATTGCTCAAACTGAATTCAAAAGTCGTTCGAAAGGGACAAAACACTCGATAACTAAGATTGGTTTTAAAACTGTCAATGAAAAAGGCCGTAAGAATATTAAATTAAATATTATTATGACAATCTAACCAATCTATCGAGCAACAGTTTTCGCACTCTCATTTTGAACGACAAACGCAAATGCAGTACAAGATCAGAATTGGAAATAGAACATTTAGCTAGTGGTTAAAAATCCGTTGTAGCGACGCGTGTAGGTGATTCACAATTCCGGTTCCCCAGTATTCCGGGTGTATCCAAACTGCGACCGAAAACGAAGCCAACTGCTAATTTTAGATACTTCAGACATAAAGCAAATAAATTTTTCGCAAAAATAAGAGACGATTTTTTTTTAATATTTTTACCTGCTATAATTTGTGTGGTAAATACATAGTTTTTACTAAAATAACAATGAACAACTTTTAGAGAGAAACACGAAGAGGAATTAAACTTTTGTACCTCATTTTTACCTAGATGATTTGAATTGAATAGTGAAATATAATATACATCTATAGCTATATAATCGCTTTAAATATTAATTAACTATGAAAAAGTTACAATAAAATCACAAAAAATATTGTAAGTGTTGATTTTTACTCAGAACAATATAAGAGTAATATTATTATCTAAAGAAAAAAACTATTATTTTTAATTAGATTTCTCACGTGTACAAAAATTTGCGTAATTGCATGGCTTAACTTGTTGGTAAAGCGTCGTACGTGAACTTCTAAAACGGTGGTCTTGGATTCAATTCCCTGGGCAAACGCTTACTCGTAGTTATGTATATTCTTATAAACCAAGAGTCTGTGAGCTTCAGACCTTCATCATTTTATAAAAGCTGTAAGTTTGTCCGCGCATGCATCTAACCTTTGACCTGTAACATGGCCATAACGTGGATACCATCAAATGTGTTTGACTGCCAACGAAACACCTTTTAATTGTTCCGTAAGAAACATATATAAAGTTAATCTTTCATACTATAATGCTGGTAAAAATACATTTTATTGAAATTTGAAGTTATCGTTATATGTAATTTTACCAGCGTTATAGTACAAAAGGTGAATTTTATATGTTATGTTTTTTTTAGCAACTATTAAAAGCTGGTTCCTTCGCAGCCGGACAAGTTTGATAGTTCTTTTAACTTATCAAACACATTGAAGATGATATCTTTCAAAGTAAGCACGGTCCAAACTTCATAATTGATGGTCGTATGATGCCCATGTTGAGGCATGTACAGACATTCATCTTTTACAAAATGAAGAAGGTCTGAAGCTCACGGGCTCTTCGACTATGAGTTAATCACCATACCATAAAGATTTTTTACAAGAATTTGTATTCGAAGGCCGCTAACCTGCAATTAGTCAGCGTTGTGGACTATGTATGGCTTAGGCCCTAAGCCTTAGGGCCTCTCCATTGAGGAGGGACCCGTGCCCTATAATGAGATGCATATAGTCTAATTTATTTTATTTATCTACATAATATATTAATATAAGTTCTTTTTTATTTTAAAAATAAAATGAGGATCATCATCATCATCAGCCCGTTGCAATCCACTGCTGGATATAGGCCTCACCCAAGGTACACCACAGAGCCCGGTCTGCTGTTTTAAAAATAAGCATGATTATCTGGAATTCAATCAAATTAGTAAATTTTTCATCGATATAGCATTTCAGGGAAAATGATCTCAAATCAACCAATCAATCTCTGCGGAATCCCTCGGTTTCTCGAACCAAACGAACCAATTCTTAAAAACTATCGACAGATTTTATATAATAAAATTATTTTACTTTCCTTATCTTTTAGTGAGTTTTTTTATATCCATCCATTCGCCAAAGGAAGTCCACTGCTGAACATAGGCCTCTTCCAATGATTTCCACAGTGACCTGTTGGAGGCAACCTGCATCCAGCGACGTCCCGCGACCTTTACCAGGTCGTCTAACCACCTAGTGGGTGGACGTCCCACGCTGCATTTTCCGCTTCGTGGCCTCCATTCGAGAACTTTTTAGATATATAAAGTCTTAAATAACTTGCTATAACTACGACACAAGACACGTACAATAGTAGATTTCTTGAAGCACATTATGTCCAGCGATTACTGGGCATCCAGAGAATTAACACTTTATAGGTGACAAGTATAATGCAGTACCATGCCGAAATAAACTACACAGTCAGATCATAAGTATTGTCACACAGTAAAAACTTTTCTTTTAGAATGCTGGCCACAAAAAAGTTTATTGAATTCGAATTTCGAATTGTTTGAATTGAGTGGACGCTTAAAGAAGACCGTGTTGCAGTTATTGCATTGCATCGTTGCGGTTACGCGCCAATTCAATTATTTGATATACTGAAAAATTTTAATATAACCAAAAGATTCGTTTATCGTACCATCAAACGATACAATGAAGACTCTAGTGTAGATGACAGGTCAAGAAGTGGTCGCCCTCGGTCTGTTAGGACTCCAGCAGTGATAAAAGCTGTGAAGGCGCGAATTCAAAGAAATCCCAAACGTAAGCAGAAACTGTTGGCCCTTCAAATGGGGTTAAGCAGAACCACGGTGAATAGGGTGTTAAATGAAGACTTAGAGCTTCGGGCATATCGAAGAAAAACAGGACATCGTTTGAATGCTCGTCTAATGGACCTGAGACTAAAGAGATGCCGCGCTTTGTTGAAGGGGTACGATACAAGTTGTGGGTATCAGAAACTACGCGGGACTTTTCGGTCTCACAAACACCAGAGCCGAGGCAAACACCAGTGGATCACGCAAACATTTGCCTTTTGGCGGGGATCGAACCCGCAGCCTCTTCTTTCACAGCCGGCGACTAATCAATTGCGCCACGGTGGCGGTACACAACATACAGGGTATATCAAGACTGCTACCGAAAACCAAACCAGGTGGAAGTTTTAGTGGCTACAAACACGTTGCAACTACAATGTTTGCAAAAAAAGCGCGACGATTATTATTTGTAATGTTTTAAACATCATTGTTTGGGTGGTCAATCTATAGTTTTTACTAAAATTATAATTTAGAGCGTTGCGTACTATATCAGGTGACCTGTTTGCTCGTTTACCAGATCTAAGCTATATAAAAATACAGACTAGCTACCACAGTCGACGCGAACTGTAAACAAAAATAAACAAATATTGTTGTTTTGTATAATTGTTTTTACAAGGCGTCGCGATCACCGTCGATATGTGTCATTCAATTGTGTGGCAGCACAACACAGATCACTCAGCACAATGACCGTTATAATTGACGAAATGTGTATGCCATTGACATTCTTTCTTCGTGTTTGTGACGGATTTGCATTTGTTTACGATTTATGGTGTTTATTTTTTTACTTTTCTTGTGTACTTTATAAAATTAACAACCAGTTAATTTAAATTAACAACCAGCCTACCCAATGGAACACCCTCTCTGGAAGATTATGTAGCGAAGTTGTTTATATAATTATGTAGGCACGACAAAATTACTAGTAAATACCAACGGAATCATTCCACGTTCATAACAGTGCTTGAAGCGCTATTTACACGGGGAGAGTTTCTCGCGGCGAGAATCGTATGCGATTATCGCATGAAATAACCGCCATAGATTATCGTGTTCTGACAAATGTTTACTCGTACACAGTGCAACTTTTTTATATCCTTACGATAGTCGTATTTTCAAGGCGAGAAAATCCCCCTGTGTAAATAGGCTTCACGGACAGAAATCTCTCGTACATGCACATAAAATGTTGGGATTTTTTACCCGTTAATTTTTTAAAGACTCTCTCTCCGTGAGATACAAATATCTGCCTCCGTGATGCAATTTGTTTGGCGCCGGCTGAGAAACGAGAGGCCGCGGGTTCTATCCCTGCACCAAGACAAATGCTTGTGAGGCCCACAAATAACCACCTTAATTTTTTATTTCAGGTCTCACGTTCGACTGCCATAAATAAAGACTCCTTATACATATTCTAGTCCCGTCACTATGACTATTATTACTGCAAATTGTACATCGGAGCAGTCCGTCTCAGATTTTTACGATGGAAAATCTGTATTAATTACCGGTGGAACTGGCTTTCTTGGCAAAGTAAGTGATTCGCAGAAGATTTGGTTTTGACAACAGTTATTTTTGTTTTCAACAGTTTTGAGTATTTTGTCATCGTCATCAGATACAGCCACAGGTTTTCCCCAAAGGTTTTGGTAGAAGGCTGTTGGAAGTGGCCTGCATCTACCAACCTTTTTAAGTTTATTAAGTCTGTCCACCTGCCCTAACAGACTCGCCGAGCTCCGGAGCTCGGTGCTAATTCTTTGCGTGCTGTTGATCCTGGCGAACAGGAGTTGCAGTGGTGGGTGTGTGGGCGGGAAAGTCTCTTAAGTCAGTAAACCTCGATAATATACTCTCTGGTACTCTTTGGACTCGAGAATTATTCAGTTCCGTTGCCCATTGGTCCTCAGCACTTTAAGCCCTGTCCACTGCTACTACGACTTGCAAATCCGCTTGACTCTTAAGGTACTTCATTCAACATATGTAAATGAGAATTTATATTGGTTCCAGGTTTTCATTGCGAAGCTTCTTATGGAGTGTCCGAAATTAGACAAAATATATTTATTAGTGCGTGATATTAATGGAATAACAGCGGAGAAACGGGTTTCAGATCTCATGGAAAATCCTGTAAGTATATTTTGCCATTAGCTGCTTTTTTTCAGAGGTAGCAAAAATTCGTGGAGAGCTCTAATAATGGATGATCATTCCGAGCTATCAACATATACCATCTGATAAATGTCAATTTATGATAGCAAGACGTGATGCAAACTTTACTTAATCGGGCTATATCTTCTATTTAAAACTATCTTTAACATAACTCTGTGACTTTAAAAAATATTAATGCACTTCTTAAAAATCTACATATTATCATTAAAATTATTACGTCGAATAGCGACAGGACAGCGTTGCACATATCATATAGTGCAGGATAAAATAGCTAATTAAATTTATGAATGAAGAATGAAGATATTACTAGAATAAGAAAGAAACGAGAAACACTATTCATCCTAAATCCATCAAAAGGTCCTGAATACAGTTTTCATAATACATCTAAACAAAATATAAAGCGATGTATACTGACGTAAAAAGCTATGTTTCAGCTTTATTCCACACTTCGAGAGGAAAATCCAGAAGCGTTAAAGAAATTGGTACCCATAGCTGGTGACGTCACCGATATAGACTTAGGAATGTCAAGTGATAATGAAAATGAACTGATAGAAAATGTAAGTGTTTTAATATGTTGACATTTTACGAAATCATTTCAATTTCGACAACCCTCGTGACGCAGTTGGTTGGACGCCGGTTGTGAAACGAGAGGCCGCGGGTTCGATTGTATTAGTTGTTAAGTTATTCTATGTATGTATGTATGTATGTGACTGTTGGGTCTATTTATTTATTTAATGAGTAACCTATAATTTAGTGAATGATTTTTTCCTAGTTTATTACTAGATGCAATAGTTAGAAGAAAAAACGTGTTACCTTAGAACAAGTTTATTGAAGAAATGAATATCGAAATCCGGAGTTTAAGGCTGGCATTATTATTCAGAATGTAGTGAATAGTAATTTACACAAAATACTTACATTCTGAATTCTAATAAGCTAATTACTCAATAAGTAACAAAATATGAAGTCTTTACTAAAATTACGTTGTTATAAAACTAGTAACATGAATTGACACATTAAACAAATTATTATAAACTATTTTAAAAAACGTAATTTTAGTATATGTCTGGGCTTATTATAAAATAAATCTGGATCTGAGTGGCATACTTGTTTCAAGGAGTGCGAGAGTTGTAAAAGTTTGTCAAGCTTGATACTTTACGTGGGTCCCATTTCACTGAACATCAACGGCCGCATTCATAGACAGATTTAAAACCTATTTAAGGTATCGACTGTTTTGTCCTCTTCGCTCAAACTGAATTCGAAAGTTGTTCGAAAGGGACAAAACATTCGACATTTAAAAAGATCTTAAATCCGTCAATGAATACGGTCGCAAGTATCTACGGGGTCATTTAGCCGTGTCAGAATAAATAAATCACCAATAAGTAGAATTAAAACAACATTATTACAAGTCACATAAACATATGCAAAGACATCAATTAGAAAGCAATACACTGAGGTATTAAAGCAAAAAACAATTAAAGTCATTACATTGATATGTGTAATTATACTGAATCATTTGATTGACTAATTAGGGATAAATTACATTTATAAAATAATCACGCCATGTACGTCCCGCTCCAGGCCACGGACCTCCTCAGCAAATGAGGCTTTAATTGAAAGGGGATAGGCCATAGTTGTCTTAATGCAGGTTGTACGACTTTACCTCAAATCTGGAAAACCTGTGTGGTATGCAGGTCTCCTCACGATGTGTCCCCCTTCGGTTAATTGCATGGTAATTGACTGTTAATACAAATGACTCCGAAAGGCAGAGGCGTGGCCTAAGATGTGAACTCACGACCACATTGTCGGCTGCCGCGTCTGGTTTATCAACACTTATTTATCTACATATATTCAAGTCAATTCAGTTTTCGTCTAAAATAAACACAATTTCTCCACATCTATTCAGCGCCGTACAGCAAAACGCGGAGAAAGCTGATTTTTTATAGTTATACGCTGTATTTTTTCAGGTATCTGTGGTGTTCCACGTGGCAGCGACGATAAAATTTAATGAACCTTTGCGGCAAGCGTTGAAGGTCAATTTAGAGGGAACTACCAATGTATTCAAACTTTGTGAACGCATGAAAAATATCCAAGTAAGGCCTTTATTCGTTATATTAGGAAACAAAAGACCACGGAATCGATCTCCATTACGAGACAAATGTTTGTGCAGTCCACAATATTTTTTTGCTGGTTTGAGTGTTTCTGATAACTACGCCACAAGAGGTTACCTTCGTATGGAGTCAGGAGTACGCATGAATATGAATTATTTTCATTATTCATTTTTTATGATACATACATAAACGTCACGTCTTTATCCTAGACGGGGTAGGCACAGATGCAACCAGGACACACACATTTCGCCCTGTGTGTTCGGTCCCACGATATGATAGGGGCGAGCCTATCGCCATTCTTTATGATAGAAAATAATAATTTTGAGAAGTGGTAGAGCCACGCTGTTATCAGCCATGACTCAGCATGAATGGGCAGGCTGGTCCGGACTGGTAACACTGTCCCACAGAAGTTAAAAGAGAAGCTTTGCTGTCGCGTTTTGTTCGATAAGTGAGACTGCCGGATGCCCAATACCCCTTTCTTTTTTCCGTCCCGCTCCCCTCTCGATCTGATGGGCCGGCAACACATCTATGATACAGGCGTTGTGGATGTACATGGGAGGCAGTTATCACTTACCATCAGGTGACCTGCTTGCTCGTTTTCCGAACATAGGCTATAAAAAAACTACTCTCCATCGAAGAGAAAGATCATATCCAGCAGAGAACCTATTATTCATACGCTTGAATTATGTATGTGTGTATGTATGTATATAGACATTATAATAACTGTCTCCAATATGTCTTGCATCGGCACCGTCTTGAAACTATCCCATCAAGTAATTCTAAATCGTATTTCCATCTTTATTTCGCAGTTGCTGGTCCACATATCCACAGCGTACTCTAACTGTCGCCAAAATGTGGTCGAAGAGAGACTGTACCCTGCACCAGCAGACCTTACAGACCTTTACTTTCACCTGAAACAAATGGATGATAACCAAGACTGTAGGATGCTTCTAAGTAAGTAAATAGATAAATACATTATACACACAGTCACATACATACTCGTAGTCCCGACCCGACAATAAGATCGGGTCTTGTATCGTCGGTCAGAAAGAACACGAAACTATTCGGTCTCACGAAACCCGAACCCGAAAGTAAATATGTGGGTATGTGTGTAAGTGATTTTAGTAAAAATTGCTTATTTTATCTGGTGAATGTGAAAATTATTTTTTAATACTTACTGGTATTAACTACAATGCACCTGAAGGTTGAGCGTGATGCATTCCATTTCTCTATCTCTCTCTAACATCTCACGCCGGTTGATAAGAGTGTTATATCTCCATAATGGATCTACAATTATGCCGTCCCAATTGTATCCGGATATACTTGGTGAACTTGAAACGGGACATACCGACAAGGGTTGCTACAACAGATATAAAGTCGGTTTAAAACCAACTTAACCAATCCGTTTAAAACGAAAAAACCGTTTAAAACCGAAATAAACCGATTTTTTTGTTTTTTCTATCAAACGGTTGGTGTTGATAACTACATATGTTATAGTTAATAATTAAGCATTAGTTATAATTATTATATCTAAATTCTCTTAATTTTCATTAGGTAGGTATTAATTTTCTATAGACTAATTAAAACGAAACATGACATCATGACCACAAATTGCCCATAATGAAGTGTAAAACACAGTTCTTCCTTGGATCCTTAATCATTGTGGATCCTTAATCATTATGTCCGGTGATCGCTTATCCAGATATCCAAATATCTTACCACTAGCACATTTTATTAACCGACTTCAAGAAAACGAGGAGGTTCGCAATACGACTGTATATTTTTTAATATATGTATAAAGTTAATTGTGCAAATTTACCTAATGGTATTGATTACCGCCAAGTCTACACGTGTAACATGTGCTGCAAATAACTTCATAATTAATTAATTACAAGACTCTTGTAACGTACGCAAAATATTAAACTGGGGGTAGAAAGCTACACTAATTGAAGCGTGTAAGAATAGACATCGCTTCGAACAGGTCTATGTGGCGATCTATGGGGTAGGCCTATGTTCAGCAGTGGACTTCCTGTGGCTGAAGAGAGAGAGAGAATGGTCATAAATTAATCAGTTTTCTGCCTGGTTTCTTAGGATTGGTTACACATTATATGTAGGGGTTTTCAATAGGCGCGGTTAGATTTTGATGGCTCGTTGCAACCAATTTGTTTTAATGAGATGTGTCAAATCTTTTGTTTACTATGCCGTTTTGTTTATGATGTTTGTCAGTTACTTATTTCAAATCATCATCGCAAGTTACACTTTCCCGTACAAGTTTCATAAGGCGATAACGCATACTCAAAAAATCAACATCTGGGGTGGATTTTCGGGCGACTGGGTCCGTACTTTTTCGTAGGCTAGGGTAGGCTAATATACTTCAATTTTATAATACTACAAAGACAGATGAGAGCGAATATCTAGGTGATCTTAAAATTTCATGTCGTCACAATTAAGTCGATAACTGAAAAGCAAAGCATAAAAATCCTAAAATAATTATTGTAATTAATCTCCTTTCAGATGGTTGGCCGAACACCTACACGTTCGCGAAGGCTTTGGCTGAGAACTTCCTTGCTAAGCACCACGGACGGGTGCCTACCATTATAGTCAGACCTTCTATTGGTAAGGTTACACTATGTATCATAACTTTCATTTGTATGGAGATCATCATTAACATACCAATCCGCACTAGGCCAGCGTGGTAGAATATGGCCTAACCCCTCTCAATCATACTCCCGATTGTAGAGGAGGTGCGTGCCCTGCAGTGGGACGTCTTTGGGCTGATATAGTACCATATCTTATAAAATACGTTTATCTACATGGAAAAAGATTCTCCTTCATCACACCACTTTGATCTTTTCAGCACTAATCCTATCTATGATTTGCCCTGAAGCTTAATGATGCCATCATTAAATTTACCAGGGTGGTGGACTATATGGCCTAACCCCTCTCAATCGTTATCTCGATTGTAGAGGAGGCTCTTTCCCTGCAGTGGGACGTATCTAGGCTGATACAGTAAATACAATAAAGGACATTGTATTTATTACAGTGACGGCGATACAACACGCACCATTAGAAGGTTGGTTGGAAAATTGGCAAGGAGCTACTGGGGTCCTCGTGCCTGTAGCCAAAGGACTCAACCGAGTCCTACTGGGAGAAGACAGCAACCTAGTAGACATGATCCCCGTGGACTATGTCGCTAACTTAGCCATTGTAGCTGCTGCAAAACATAATAGGTAAGATTATGCCCAGTAGTAATCTAACTAATAAGCTGAATGTTAAATAAAATGCTAAATGCGAGGGCCAGGCTTCGATACCCAACTGAAACAAATGAAGAAGTACACCCAATAGTCACACACATTGTCTTGATCCCACACTAGATGGAAGTCTTGTGTCATGGTTATCAGATACTAGTAGAAACGTTGGGCCCACAATAACCAGAACTGAAACAAATGCAGGTTTGTGCGAACTCATTGTCTCGGAATGGGGTCAACCCTATGGTTGTCAGTTTATGACATCAAGATTTTTTTCTTTTATCTTTTTGCATGTGTATCTGTATTAGCCCATATCCGTCCCACTGCAGGGCACGTATCTAAAATCGAGGGTATGATTGAGTGGTGATTGTATCGAGAGTACGTTAGCCAAGTGCGGACTGGCAAACTTCACACACCATAGTAATTCTTGAAAATCTCTATGGTTACTTTCCTCACGGTGTTTTCCTTCGCCGTTAAAGGGCGTGGTAATTGATTATTAATACACAAATACTCCGAAAAGTCAGAGTAGTGCCTTGGGATTTGAACCCGCGATAAATGATTCGCCAATGTTGTACGGTCCATTATCAACGGCAATCACGCACTTGCAAATTAATTATACAATTTAAACATTGTATGATATCATTAATACACATAACATAAATTAATTATATTTATTTCCCACAAAAAAACATATTATTTTAAATATAATTATTTTTTATATAGTGACGTTCGTAGATCAAAACAAAAATAAGTAAATCTTCTTAGTTTTATTGTTCACAGTTTATTGTTATTCCCATAATTTAATTAAATATTGCAAGAAATTATGTTATCAATCATATATTAATATTTTGAACATTTGTAGTCTTTTGTACATATTATGTAGTTTTAGTTAAACTGATATATTACCAGTCTTTTGTATTATACGGGTGATATTACATACATAAACACTCCTTTTTCCCAGAAGAGGTAGGCAGAGGTGCCACCAGAACACCCACGTTTCGCCTGATGTGTTCCGTCCTATGATGGGATAAGCGGCGAGCCCATCGCATATCGGGCATTCCTGACTCAGAACTGATAATGAATAAAAAAATCCAATATCACTTTTGTCCGATCCGAGATTCGAACCCCAGATCTCAGTTTTGTAATCATACTGTAGTACAACTACGTCACCGAAGCAGTCAGGGTGATATTGACTTAATATGGTATTTAATTTAATCCACATAATTCTATATCACCCCAGGTAAAATTGTATAAAATTTGAACAAAATCCGAGATGATTTTTTGTCAAAAATCGTGATTTTAGTTGTCCCGAATTTAGCCATCCCGTATAAATACGAGTATTTTTTATCGCTTAGCTGAACTTCCGTTCGGTTGAGGAACTTATTTAAACCGTAAAAAGACTCTTACTTATACGTGTGTACAAAAGCCTTGAAAACGAAAATCGCGATTTTTGATAAAACTACAAGGCAGTTTTTTTTTAACTTGGTAAAATGTTACCTGGGGTGGTTAGGAACAAGTGGTATAAATTGAATAACAATATATCAATATCACTGTATAACGAATTTTCTAACCGGACAGCGCTTATCAATTTATAGTCATGCAGCTTATTGTCCTAAACAAGTCTATGTTTATGATAGATCTAGAAAATTGACATTCAAATCCCGGTTAACTTTTGTTCTTACTTATGTCGATTTTATTTCCGTATAATTTCATTAATTCACATTTTCTGAAGTATCCAAAAATATCTTTAATTCAAAACCAAACGCTTGGTATCTCCCTTTATAGTAAGAATATAATTGGTAATCAAAATAATGATAATTTTTTGTTTTCATACTTTTTTGTGTGCAAAATCAACATTGATAATATTTTTGTGTTTTTAGGCCTAAAGAAGTGATTTTCTACAATGTATGCAGCAGTTCCCGAAACCCTGTAACATTGAAAGAGCTTATAGTCCTGTTTGTTGAAGATTCTATTAAAAATAAAGATTGTAAGTTTTTATTTAATAATACTGTTTCTTCTTCGTATATCGTGGTGTATTCTATTTTAAACAAAACAAAGAAGAGATTTTGAGTGAAACAAAAACAAAACGTGCAAATCTTTCATCCGATTACAAGTGAGATGATGCTAAGATGTACAGAAATTGTGATATTTTGATACGGATAACTAGCATTTTTTATTATAAATTTTGCAGTGAATTTTGGTGCTCTGATTTCTTAGAGTATTTTTAATATACAGGCACCGCTGTCATATATTTGCGTCATAAAAAACGTAGATATGTTATTGTTCGTAATGTTGGTACGACGGCTATATGACTGAAAATTAAATTAATGATTTGAAACAAAATCATATAAATTCCGTTGGTAACCAAAAGTATATTTCGCTGTTGTCTAAACGAATTTGAGTGGAATTCAGTAGCCCTAAACTAGATTTTTTATTTTTCGTTTTTCAATAATTAGTGCATGTTGGACAACCTGTCAAATTTCAGCCAATAGGAGGGCAGAAGGATATGGCCCGGCACCACCATTTTTATCTACGGTTTTGATGTATCAGCGCTCGCTCTATATTATAAATGATCTACGTGTGATTTATGTATTTCTTTTTATTTCTGTTTTTCTTTTTATTTCTGTATTCTTTTTATTTCAGACACATTCCCGTTTCCCCGATTTAATTTCATCACCAGGTACAAGTGGCTGGTCAGCATTATAACGATTTTTCTGCAAATATTACCGGCGGTCATAGCCGATGCGATTCGATGTCTTCGAGGGAAGCCAACTGTGTTAGTTCTTTACTTCGTACTGCATAATTATCTAGTATAATTATCTCTGAAGGGCACGACTACAACATTTTACGAAACTTTTTTTTATGACAATGAATGGCAAGACGAGCATGCTAGTGAAAGATGTTGGGACTTTCAAACCACAACACAGATAATTTTTCTGGAGAATTGAGCAGAAAGTGATCAATATCTCCAAGCATTTAGCACTGATTTAAACCAATTATTTTTTATCTCAATTTCTCTTATCAGCCCACATATGTAAGTCCAACTGCAAGGCACGGGCGTCCTCTACAACCGAGAGTATGATTAAGAGGAATTACGCCATATAGTCCACCACGCTAGCTTAAGTCGGGTCAGCGGACCTTACATACCGTGGAAATTCTTTAAAATAGTTACGTATATACATAGGTTTACCCACGACATTTTCCTTCACCGTTATAGTTCGTGGTGATTTACTATCAATACACACATACCTAACTCCGAAAAGTCAGATTTGATTTCCTTCGGATTTGAACCCGCAACCACCGTGAACATGTTGGTAGCCGCGACTGATCTGTTACCAACACGCCACCATGCAATTATATATTTATTGCCTCGCATTAAGGAATAATTAATAGTTGTTATCCAAAGGGTAAATTCTGAATTACGTAGTCCTCATTAATAAAACCATCGTTAATTTTTTTATGGAATAATACATCCTTTTTACTTCAAACATCGCTGATTGCTACATTGTATATTGTATCACACAATTATTAATCTTCGCAAAACAATGCAATGTAAACATTATTTTTTGCTTTCATAAGGAAACTGCGCATAAGATTACAGATTTGATAAACGAACAATGAGTATTTCAGGATTGTAATTAATAGTTATTAGCCGGATATAAATTTTCTATGTAACGCCAGTTCATGCAAATAATAAAAATAAAAGTGGACTTGGATAGCAGTTGGCTTTGGCTCTAGTCTTCTAATCCAATCGATGCTTAAATTCCAAGGAAGACATTGCATTCCAAATTATTCTGGAAAAAGCCAGGTTTTATAATAATATCGGGATGTTCTTGTTGTTGGTTTTTGTGAAGTACAGGTTGATATTGACTTGGTATGCAGGTTTTCTATCGTTCTCTTTAAAACATAATAAGCTGAAAATCTTTGGAGAGGCCGTTTTCAACAACGAACTTCGAGACGCTGATGATGATCATAATAAAATTGATGATGGTGATAATAGCTGTAAATACATACATACATAAACTCACGCCTTTTTCCTAGACGGTGTAGGCAGGTGTGCTACCAGTACACCCCCATTTCGCCTTATATGTTCTGTCTCACGATGTGGTAGGGGGCGAGCATATCGCCATATCAGGCAGGAATCCTTGACTCCGGGCTGGTAATGAACAGAAAAATCCAATCGCACTGCCCGACCCGGGATTCGAACCCGTGACCTCAGCTTTGTAATCGTACCGTTGTATAATTATGTCGCTAAGGCAGTCAGGTAAAAGTGGCGATGATTACTATAATAAAAGATTAATAATACTGTCTACAGATACACGAAGCTGGTGTTCAATCTCATCAAGTTTAGAGATACGGTGGAATTCTTCAGTTCCCACACCTGGTTGTTCAAGAATGACAATGTTGTATCCTTGTACAACTCTCTGAGTCCTGAAGACCAGAAGAAATTCCCCTGCGATCCTGTAGACATCAACTGGACTGAATATGTGAAGAAATATTATGATGGAGTACGGCGTTACGTCCAGAAGAAGAAAATTAATATTCCCTCTTAGACTTTAGATGCGTTAATATAGCCAAATTTTATTTATTACTAATTTAGATTGGCAGTGTATAATATAAACTATCAAAATAATTATTAATAACAAGGTATTTTATTAATATATTGCGTTCCGAATTCCTTTCAATCGTGAAGGAGGTCTAGGAAAAATATATTTTTGGCGTTATTGCATTTTTAATAAAAATAAGACCTAGTCACTCAAAAGTTGGATGGTTTGTTAAAGACATAATTAATTTATTACCAATTTTAGTTGTATCGTATTATTTAAATAAATTATAATTCACATAAAGGCGTTTTCATAATATGCTTTCTGATTCGTTCTCAATCGCAGAGGTCCCGCAAAATTAATTAATGATATCAATTTAATCATGCACACCTCTGACTTTTCGGTGTTATGTGTGTATTGATAGTCAATCACCACGCACTTTAAGGGTGAAGGAAAACATCGTGACCTGCATACCGTAGCGATTTTAAAGAATTTCTACGGTATGTAAGTCCGCCAACCCGCACTAGGCCAGCGTGGTGGACTATATGGCCTAACCACTCTCAATCGATTCTCTCGATTGTAGAGTAGGCCCATGCCCAGCAGTGGGACGTATATGGGCTGATAAAAAAAAAATCATAGGAACACATAGTGTCCATAGCCAGTACCCTGCCTTAGTGTATTAATAGTAACTTTGTTACCTTAATATTATCCCATATGCGACCTCAAATAAAAATCACTTACGAATTTTTGGTAAATTGGTAAAAATTCAGTTTTACCAAATTACCTAAAATCTGGAGCAATAGATTAACCTGTCAAATTTGCAGAAGGACTTTGAAATGTAGCTATCAAACGCTGTTTGTTTTCGTTCGGCGTCCTGGCATAATGACAATTTAATTTAACCAACTAATCTCTGAGCTCTTGTATCTGGAAATCCGTCAAATTATTATAAAAAAATAGAGAAACACAGAGAGAGACGTAGTGATGTCTAAACGACCTAGAATTAGATTGATCGAGGCGATACTATTCTCTAAAAAAACTTACGAAAATAAGTAGTTTTGCTGTCCCATTTAGTTAGATCAATATGTAGCATACAGTTTACATACTTTCTTTCCTCGATATCTTCAGTCCTCAAAGGTCAGAACCTACAATTGCACTTATGTGGGTGTTTCTATAATTCTTGTGGGTGTTTCTACAGTTTCTGTAGGTGCACATCTACCAGGCATAAATATCAAATAAAGAGTGACGGCTAATAGCTACTAATTTAAAACTGGTTCAAACTGGTTATTGTCAAATATTTATTTATTTTCACACCTACTAGTTTTAAAGCGAAATATTATTAAAATGTATTCATACCAAATTCAAATTTTATTGCTTCCTTTTCGTTTGACTTTGTTGTGACTATCAGAATTGTGAAGGGAGAAATCGCTGTGGTAGCCTCTCATGACGAAGAGTGCGGGTTTGAAAAATAATTTCTCCGACTGTATTTAATTAAATACACTGTGTCGGCCTTAAAATCCGGATTTCGATATGTTTCTTCACTAAACTTGTTCTAAGGCAACACTTTTCTCTTCTAACTATTGCATCTAGTAATAAACTAGGACAAGATCATTCACTAAATTACAGGTTATTTATGAAATAAATAAATACACCCAATAGTCTCCTACATAGTCATGACCCCACACTAAGACCAGGTCTTGTGTACTGGGTATCAGCAACTACGGGAGACTTTTCGGTTTCACAAACACCCAGACCCGAAACGAATACTTGTGGTTCACACAAACATTTGTCTCGGTGCGGGGATCGAACCCGCGACCTCTCGTTTCACAGCCGGCGTCTAACCAACTGCGCTATGGAGGTTGTCGAATATATGATAATTAGAATTATTGTATTATGCAAAATCAATAGAATCACTCTCTATCTCCCATCAGCTGCAGGAAGTCTATTGCTAAACATAGGCCTCCTTCAAGGATGTCCACGTGGACTTGTTGGAAGCAGCCAGCATCTAGCGACTTCCTGCAACCTTAAATATGTGGTCCATCTACTATGATGGCGGAAGCACAAACAGTTTTAAAAACTGGTTCTAATCATATTTGCTTGCAAATGGTTAGACGCATGCACAAGTGCAGGTCTATAGTTTAGCGATCGAAAATGCAAATTCACTTGGGTAACCCTGTAACCCTAAATCAACATATTGTAAAACAAGTTTGTTGTTTAAGGAAACGAAAATACTTTGTAATGACGTAAAGACAGGCAAAGGAACGCATCGCAGTCATAAATATCGGATCGCAGACCGAACACGTGACTTAAGAGATACTATTAATTTAAATGTCAATGAATAAGAATTGAAGTGTTAGCTAACATTAGGCGTGGAACCTCGATCGGTTTTTGGAATAGTTTTAATAGGTGAAAGAAGACATGACTCAGCAAAGGAAATCACAGTCAACAAGGTATGTTAGATTTTTTTAATTTCGATTTGTAGTTAGTGAACAGGAATTTAAAAGGTTGTAGCGATCGCTGTATCGTAAACTGGTTTTGACGACAGCAGCACTAGAGTTTTTTGCCCGTTCGTCTTTAGTAAAAACAGCTTTCCGAACGGGGCGTTAGAACAAAAAAAATACAATATAAATGATGTTTAACATAATATCCAAAGCATCTGCAGTATTGTTATAAAGTTATGTTGCTTTAACTCGATGTCATTTATATTAAGGCATGCAGAAATAATTCGTAGTCACTAGTATTTAAGATTCGTTATCGCGTAACATGATCAAGGCACTCATTTCTAACCTGATCTCACGTTACCATAGACAATTAAAAATTAAAATACAATGTAAATCTTGCGTTTATTGGCGGGAAATTTGACATTTGAGTCGGATGTTAAATTTGTTGTTATTAATTTTAAAATTTCTAAACTAAGTTAAATTTCAATTGATTGTTGTAATTTGGACTGTTTAACTATAAAACATAACCATAAATATAAAGTTATATTCTCGAATGTGTCGTACATACATTTTGGAGGTTTCCAATCTGGACAGGGTCGGCCATCGACGCGGACCCAATAATATTATATAAAATGAATGAACCAAACAGCGATAATATATGTGAGGGTAAAGATGTTAATATGATCGAAGATACAGTTACATCCGACATTGTTGAAAATACAAGCTTTAGAACGGAAAAGCGACCAAGAAATGACAGTGATGAACAGGAGATATCTGAAAAGTATGAGGAAGGTTTTACTTTAGTCCAACGGAAAAACAAACGATTTGTGAGGAAAACATCTTCTGCAAATATTAATAATATCTATAGAACGAGACATTCTGAAGAAGATTCTAATTTCATTGAGGTATGTGTTACTTCAGACAAATTGCTACCAAAACAAATTGGCTTTGCCAAGTTATTAAAACAACAAGATATACCGAGCATAGTTCAAATTAAATATAAAAGTCCGTATAAATTATTGATTAAATTTGAAAGTAGAGAAAATGCTGAAAAACTTTTAAATGACCCAAAATTTAAGGATTTGGGATATAGATGTCGCTTAACTAATGAAGTAAGCCTTATATACGGTGTGGTAAAGTATGTAGAACTAGAGATTAAAGAGGAAGAACTTATGAAGTCATTCAAATGTGATTTTGAAATTATTTCTGTCAAAAGATTAAAACGTTTGAACGATAAAAGCGAATGGATTGATAGTGAAACAGTAAGATTTTGCTTTAAGGGCAGCGTACTGCCCAACTATGTGTATGGGTATGATTGTCGCTTTAAAGTTGATCCTTATACTTTTCCGGTGACACAGTGCTCTATATGCTGGAAGTATGGTCACCTGAGTCGTATGTGCTCTGTTAAGAAACCTTCGTGTCCTAAATGTACCGGAGATCATAAAACTTGCGATACCATATCATACAAATGTATAAATTGTCAGGGTGAGCATATGGCATTTTATAGAGGTTGCCCAGTTTTCGTAAAAGAAAAATGTATCAGAAGAATAATGTGTAGTGAAACTTGCACTTACAAGATAGCCTTAGCTAAATATATTAAAACCAAAAAAAGCGATGAGATTAGCAAGAATATTGAGAACGAAACGGCGTTAGAGAAAATAAACATAGAAGATTTATCTGTGCAGAATTATGGTGAAACAGTGGCGCAGGTTATCAATTCCAGAGAATTTGAAAGCGATTCTGAGAACAACGAATATGGTGAGGATAACATAAGAAGCAGTGAAGATGATGGTAACAATTTAAATATGACAAATAAACAAAAGAAAAATAAAAGAAAAAGGCTTAAGAGATCGAAAGGGCCTAACAATAATAATCCACCTACACTTAGGAAAAAAATCAAAGTCCATCACAATAATGAGACAGTTACAAGCAACCGCATAAATCAAAAGGAAAATGATGGTGGTAAGTCGAGGCCGAATAATGGTGAGTGTCATAATGTGGAACCTTTACGTTTGTGGGACAAAATAAGAATTTTATTGTTTAAGGATAATATTAGTTTTGAGCAAAAATTTATTCAAGCTTTGCAAATTTGTTTTGATGAAGTGAAATGTTTTCTTGTAAGATTTGTAAGTAATTGCGATATATTTAAACTCTTTACTAGTTCAATTAATAATGGATAATATTGGTAACGTCAGTAACAGCGATTTAAGAAGTTCTAGAAGTTCTAATATTAATTGTTTACATATCGGGCAATGGAATTCTCAGAGTCTGATGCCCAAAAAACAGGAGTTTGAACTATTATTAAACCAAGAAAAAATAAGCATATGTATAGTTAGTGAAACATGGTTAACTTCAGACACAGATTTTAATATTGCTGGTTATAATGTTTTTCGAAAAGACAGACAAGATGGTTACGGTGGTGTTGCAATTTTTGTTCATAGATCAATAAGTGCACATGCTTTCCCTGTTTCTGTTAGAAATTCAGGAATTGAGATCGTTTGTATAAAAATTTTTAACTGTAGTTTTTTGAAATTTGTGGCATCGGTTTATTGTGCGCCTTCTGTTGGGACCTCACAGTGTGATTGGGACGATTTGTTTTGTATCTTTGGGGAAAAATCCATTATTGCAGGTGATTTCAATGCACATCATTCAAATTGGTCGAATAAAATTGATACTAGGGGCATACAATTATTTGATTCTAGTGTGGACTATAATTTTATTTCATTAAATAATGGGAATTCATCAAGAGTCAAGTTAGTTAGTGGGAAGTTACAGGAAAGTACACCGGATGTAACTTTCGTTTCCACAGACATTGCTGTCTTTTTTCAATGGCAGATTACGAATGAGACCTTAGGTAGTGATCACATCTTTATAAAGTGTGATTTACAATATGCTAGTGCGGAACCTAATTATATAAGACGGCGTAACTTTAAATTGGCTAATTGGACCCTTTACCGTGATACATTTGAAAAGACTATTGCGAAACAAAACTTTCATCCGGGTAGTTACAATGTACAGACTTTCTATAATTTTTTTATAGACAAAATAAATTACTCAGCCGATAGGAGTATACCTTTTTTGAAAATAAATACCGATCCTTTACAGTCATTTAAACCGAAACATTACTGGTGCGCGTCTATTTCTCACGCGATTGCTAAGCGGCGCTTGGCACTGAAAAGGTTTAGACAAAATCCTACACCAGATAATTTTGATAGTCTTACTAAGAGTATAGCTGAAGCAAGGAAAATTTTAAGACAAGAAAAATCAAAAAGTTGGAAAAAGTTTACTAGCGAAATAGATCAAACAACTTCATCATCCGAAATGTGGAAAAAAATGCAGTGGATGAAAGGAGTTAGAAACAGAGTAGTTACAGTTTCAGATAACATTAAAGAGCAATTGTTGAAATCATTGGCCCCAGATTTTGTCGAGACTGCTCAACCATCATTTCATTCGAAAAATGTTAAATTAGAAAGTGACTTTTCTTTATGCGAATTACAAAATTGTTTAAAAAAGAGGGACACAGCGCCAGGTGTCGATAATATCACATATTCTATGATTTATCATCTTCCTCGCATAGGTAAATTATTACTGCTTATTATATACAATTTAATTTTGAAACATTGTACAATACCTGAACAGTGGCGAGACATTAAGGTAATACCCATTCCTAAAACAAATCACAATAATTCTGAGCCAAAACTTAGACCAATTTCATTAATGTCATGCATTTGTAAAATTTTTCACCTCATGTTATCAAAACGTTTAGAGTGGTTTGTAGAAAATAAAAAAATATTAGGATCATCAACTTCAGGATTTCGAAGAGGGCAGTCGAGCGTAGATTGTATAGTTCGTTTAATTTCACAAATACAATGCGGGTTTGCTAATAATGTGTCTACACTTGCTTGTTTTTTAGATATAGACAATGCATACAATAATGTTTTGGTTGATCAGCTCGCATTAATGTTAGATGATCTGCAAGTTGGCGCTAAAATCTGTAAATATTTGTTTACGTTTTTAAAACGGAGGTATTTAAATATATCCCAGGATATTTCTGGTAAAGACCATGTTTTGGTCCGATGGACAGGAAAAGGTTTAGCACAAGGAGACCCAATTTCTCCTCTCCTATTTAATATAGCAACATCTAAGCTGAGCCAGGCCATCGAGGATGATATACATTATCTGCAATATGCAGATGACTTAGTTTTATTTGTACAAAACTCTAATGTTACCGCTAGCGCAGTTAAAATTCAAAATTGTATCAAATCTGTTTGTACATTATTGGGTCGTATAGGATTGGAAATTTCGTTTAACAAAACACAAATATGTCTTTTTAGTCGAAAAAGGAAACAAAATCCGATTTCCGTAGTGATAGACAATAACCTTATACCACGTGTAGATTGCATTAGATATTTAGGATTGTGGTTAGATAAAGGTCTTTTATGGAAACGGCACATTAATGAAATACATACCCGATCATTAAAGCGTATGAATCTACTTAAAGTATTAGCAGGGCCCTCGTGGGGCGTACATCCCTTGCATCTACGTAGAATTTATATATCTTTAATTAGAAGTAGAGTGGACTATTGTAGTTTTATATATGATAACGCTGCAAAAACCCATTTACTACAGTTAGATCGATTCCAAAATGCAGCATTGCGAGTTATAGGAGGTTACATCAGAAGTACTCCTGTACATGTTATGGAGTATGAGCTATGTTTACATCCACTACATTTGCGTCGTAAGTACTTAGCTACAAAATATTGTTTGAAGGCGCAATCATGGACAAACAACATATCTATCAAAATTTTAAGAAATTTACTTAGCCTCTCCAATTCAAGTTTTTTTCATAGAAAAAAGAAACCTCTACTCATTAAGGTATATGATATCACTAAAGACGAAAAGATAAATATTTCTAATCCCTTGAATATGTTTACATTGTATACGTGGATGTCAAACTATAATATGGATTTTATTGAAACAGTAATCGACGGTGTCATAGAGCCTAAGAAAAAAACTGATAATATAGTTCTTAAGTTTAATTCGTTGCACATGCTGCATAATAAGTATAAAGGCTGGGTTAAAATATTTTCTGATGGATCTCAGACTCAAGTAGGCTGCGGTGCTGCTTTTTATGTTCCCATTCACAACGTGAGAGAATCCTATAAAATAATTAATAAGTCGGAATGTAACATCATGTGTGTGGAGCTCTATGCGATTTCGGAGGCCTTGTCGTACGTTATTGGCACAGGAATTAGTAAGGCGGTTATTCTGTCTGATAGCAGAAGCGCCTTACAACACGTGGCCCGATGCGCCTCTGGATACAGAGGTGCATCGATTGCATATACCATTTTACGAAAAGTCTCCGTGCTGGTGTCTCGTGGCGTATCTCTGGGGTTGCAGTGGGTTCCGTCGCATGTTGGTATACGTGGGAATGAGGAGGCAGATAGATTAGCTCGAGAAGCCATATCAAAGGGTATAGAAGTTTATGTTAGGCCGGATCATTGTGGATTATTATCGAAATATAGAAGTTATTTGTTACTGGAGTGGAAGGAGTATTTTGATGCGATATCTCAGGAGAAGGGTATTTGGTACCGAACACTTGCGAGTGAACCTCCTCGTATCCCATGGTTTGCACAAACTAGTTTATGCCGTGAATATATAGTAGTAGCCCATAGGTTGCGTTCTGGACACATTCCTTCAAATAAGTTCAAATTTTTAATGAAGAAAGTTGATAGCCCAAATTGTACGTTGTGTAATTGTGTAGATGATGTTTTTCATTTCTTATCGGAGTGTGTAAAGAGTGCAAATATGAGACAGGAATTGTACAAGCGCTTAAATATAAATTGTTTAGATGTAGGTATATTCCAAACTATTCTAGCGGCAAGTACTTCTAAAGCCGCTGGATTGTTATTTAAGTCTGCACATAAACTGTTTAAAAATGATAATAGTGTTTAATAGTTATTGTATAATACAAAATTGTGAATATTATGGGACTAGCATAGTCAACACTGATTCAAAGTCCCCAAATTAATAAAGAGAAAAAAAAAAAAAAAAAAATCTTGCGTTCGATTGGAGAAGAAATAGAATAAGGTAATCGATTCAAACACATTCAATGATTAAAAAAACATAAGATCTTGAATTTAGAAAAACTTTCTTAAATACGCAGATAGAACTTAAAGCATTAGGTGGTTTATTTATTATTGAATTTTTAAAATATTCTTATCATAAGGTTGATATATTTCGTATTATATTTTTTAAATAACGTCATAACATGAATGAATCATGACATAATCATTTACGTAACGCATTAATTGTGAGAACTCCACTTTATTATAGAATTATGCAACATGCATTAACATGCAATGCATTTAGACGATTAAATTTTATTCCCAAACAAGTAAACAAGTTTTACCAGACTATTCCACTTTAAATTTTAATAAACAAAATATTTAATGGACTTAATCGTTATATAATTTTTGCAAATAGCAAAACTATTTTTTTCAAAAGCGATTAGAGAAAAGGGCGTACGGCGAGGTATTGTGCGTTGCTTCAAGCAATTTTAATCTCGATGAAGCCCTTCACGGGGTTACAGCGGGTTTTTTGTGTTTAGCAATTTTACAAAAACTAAAATTTCTACGTAACTGTGCGACTCTTATTTACAATCGAATACGGATTATGCGTGTAAGTGTCCAAGTGTTCACCGAATCAAATTAATGGGTCAAGAAGCACAAGCAAATGAGATCGTCGACGAATGTTCAACAAACACTTCTGCCAAGAAGAAAAAAATTGTCGCTTTTTTTGCAAAAAAATTTGTTACGTTTTCGTCACTAAAACTACCACCTGGCTTCGTTTTCGGTAGCTGTCTTGACATATCCTGTATAATTACGTGTGTTCTTTTTTATTTCATTTGAGGTGATTAAATTAAGAAATAGGCCTACTACAGATTGATTCACTTGCCACTTCACATACCTTTGAAATACTTGTGGGCACTATTAATTACGCGTGTTTCTCACACCTATTAAAGCAGAATTAAGTATAATAATTCTTGGAAACGCTAAGTACATGGATCGGCCTGACAAACATGATTATAAATCGTGGCATTAAATTACCTTAAACGGTAAGTTGTAGCAAATCCTTACTGAATAACTCATACAAGAGATTATTCTCGGACGTTCGTATTTTAAAAGTATATAAATATTATCACCATAAGTAAAATTGAATAATAAAGTTCAATTAAAGATTATTAAAGACATGTAGACTCGATTTTAAAATAGTCAAAATTTTATTCAAAAATTACTATTATTAAAATTGTCCTATAGCGTCACTCATATACTGTCAAGTTATAACTTCTTCGATGGATAAATGGATGCAGGGAACTTCCCACAGGTCTATGTGGCGATCCTTGGGGGAGGTCTATGTTCAGCAGTGGACTTTTTGTGGCTGAAGAGAGAGGGAGAGAGAGGGATAGCATTTATCTGACGATAGAAAAATAGGGCTTAACACTTCTCTATTCAGCACTTATCACGGAGTTTGTAAGTTTGAGTAATATCAATTTAGATAGTAAATATAAAATAATATTTAATACAACTGTACCTGAATTATCCAGAATCGACCACCATAGAACACTCCCTCTATGGTACAGAGGGTTCCTCGCGATGTTTTTCTTCACCGGTAAAGACAGACTCAGTATGCTAAAACGGATTTTATTATGGTGGCCATGAAAGAATCGACACGAGGATTCAATATTTTTCCTCTATAAACGACTACGTACTAAACAAGTGATTATATAAATTGCATCAATTAAAACACTCATTCCCCTTTTAATGGTAATCACATATAATTTCACGCACACATATGAATATTCAAATTAACGGCCGCTCCGTGACCACGAAAGCTGTGAAGCGATCGAAACGTCGGGAAGTTAAAAAATGAAAATTATAAATAAAATTAATCGATAACATAGATATTGCGATAAAATCCGTAACAATTTTTATTTTAATATTCAAATTAATCATTGCAAGTGACTGACGTCATAAAATAATAATAATAATCTTTTTCCCACAAGGAAAAAATCTAAGATTAAGGCCGTAAGACTACCACCTGGCTTCGTTTTCAGTCGCAGTCGGGATATACACGGTATTGACTTGTCATAAGAGCTATTTAATTGCCTACGTAACCAATAATCGAATTTCATTTCATTTCATTTCGCACATCTTCATTTCTGCTTCTAGCCAGGCTATTGTTTAGTGAAGACGCTATTACAACCTATTAATTTAAATCAGCGGTGATGATTACAGACACAGGGGTATGGGCACATTAGTTTCAAAGTCGTGTCTAAATGATCATCAGTAGAGACCGGATTATATGCAACATAGAAAGCTCAAAATATGCATGAAAATATGCACGAAAAATGCTTTTAAATATGCATGAAAACCAATGAAAACTGGTAAAATATGCAACATAAATGTTAAGTTTTAGGAGGATATAAGAGAAAAAGAGAGCTATACTTTTTTTCATTATTATATCAGCACAAAATCTGTAAATTACGTATTCGTTCAAAAAACAACCTTACACACCAGAAATTATGGTCAATAATAAAATGAGCGGGTCCGTGCGCTTTACAAAACGTGCGGTTATGAAGGCATAGATTTGGCCGACATTTATACGGAAAAAATTGTAACAGTTAATTTTACACTAATTAAGAGAGTAACCTGAGAGAGGACTGCCTCGGTGGCGTAGTGGTACTACGGTATGATTGCAAAGCTGAGGTCTCGGGTTCGAATCCCGGGTCGGGCAAAGTGATATTGGATTTTTCTATTCATTATCAGCCCGGAGTCAGGAATTTGTGCCCGATATGGCGATAGGCTCGCCCACTATCACATCATGGGACGGAATATATAAGGCGAAACGTGGGTGTTCTAGTAGCACCTCTGCCTACCCCTTCTGGGAAAAAGGCGTGTGGTTATGTAAGAGAGTAACCTACCCAAAAATTTAGTAAATATATCGAAAATATGCATGATCATTCGATTTTAGGCAAAATAAGCAATTATCGCTGAAGATGGGGTAAACATGCATATACAAATGCATGTTATAATCCGGTCTCTAATCGTCCGGTCAGTTTGCAAAGAAATAAACTAAGTGCATTTTTATACCAGTATAAAAAATGTACAATGGAGTGTCCTCACTGTCCAGCCTAGGAATTTAGCTAAAAACCTCACGATATAGTCGCATGCTAAATGATCTAACGACAACACCGAATTTAACGAGGTCAAATTAGACCAATATCTAACTTGGTCAAATTTAATTCTTGTAATAAACGGACTTATACGATATTATCTGATGTGTCATGCTGTTAAAATAATGAATTAAAATAAATTTAAATTAACCATTA
Source organism: Theretra japonica (assembly GCA_033459515.1). Classification (NCBI taxonomy): domain Eukaryota; kingdom Metazoa; phylum Arthropoda; class Insecta; order Lepidoptera; family Sphingidae; genus Theretra; species Theretra japonica. Next base: position 1,958,564 of record CM065938.1, on the reverse strand, counting down.
ACATGCGGTTTTATATTTATTACATTGTACATATGTAATATGTTTTTGTGCGTGTCTTTTTTACGTGGCTTTGTGTAACAATTATATTTATTTGTTATTTTTAGTTTACATAAAATAATTAAAGATTATATTTTTCTCGTAAGGCTATTATTTATTTCCTTTAGTTTTTAATTATTATTTATTTAGCAGCCTCCGTGACGCTGTTGCTTGGAAACCAGGTGTGACCCGAGAGGCTGTGGGTTCGATACCCGCACAGAGACAAATGAATGTGCGGCCCACATATATTTGTTTCGGGTATGGGTATTATGAGACTAAAAGTCTCTCGTAGTTTCTTATATTTCCGACACTATATTTATACCCAGCGTACATAACTGTTGGATGTATTAATTATATTATCTATTTTTCATAAATTATTATTTCATTTAGGTATTTGACAGCCCTTTCGTTCTCCTATTTACGAGTACATATTCTTCCCATGGTTGCCTGCAAAGAATTACCTAGTATGATGAGGCCGCCACTTGTATGGTTATTTTTATTGTGTAATGTCTTAATTGTATCTCTGTTTAGTGCAAAAAGGAATTAAATAAATAAATAAACAAATAAAGTTAACATATTTTAGAAAATAGCTTGTTTTGAATTATATTGTAACTACTACTACCACTACTACTAGTAGTACTTTTGATAGTTTGTAAAAAAACAAAAACAAAAAAAAATGATTGGAATAGTTTCCATTGCACTATGGAGCTTGTTAATACTGAAATTGAAAGATAATCGTTTCAAATGCATATTTTTATGAATGTCTGAAGCAAGCGGGCTTTCGTTTATCACATCAATGAAGAGGCTCATTGTTATCCAATACATTGCTCAGTGTCAGTCGTCCCGTTAGAGCGACAAGTGTTCATACGAGAATAAAAAAAATTGCATAAAACAATTTAATAATTACTATTCATAAGAAATAATGCACGAATTCTCTAATGCAAACAAAAATTAACCAAAAAAGGCATTAGGAAAAATATTTTTAATATAAATAATTATTTATTTAAGGTATTAATTGTTGTTTTTTTTTTAATATTACAATTCTTAAAAACAAAGTGGCATTTTTTTGCTGTGAATTCAAATAGTTTTAATTATACCGTAAAAATATAAAAAAATTATTTAACAAAATACTAAAAATAGGAACTATGCAATAAAAATCCACGTGAGATGTTCGCATAAATTAAAAATATTTTTCTTAAAAAAGAAAATTATAATAATTAATGCCTTTGTTTATTATTGTTTCTAAACAAGAAATACACAATTAATTCCCAAATTACATCTTTCCTTATCTTATTAATCTAACAGCCAAAATCATAAAAACAAAATATATAAAATGTTGAAATTGTGCTAACTTCGGACAATAGCACACTGAAACAAGACAGAACATAACAAAACTAAGAACAGAAACAATTGTTAAGGAACAGTGACAGTGAGGTGACGGCAAACAACATGCAACTAGCAATTCATTGTTTGACAAGAAGGAGTAGACATTTCGGCAGTGTCATAAAGTGCAAAGGTTTTCACTCCAGTATTAAGTAAGTTTCCTCCAATTTTTTTTGTATTGTATTGTATCAGCCCATATACGACCAACTGCAGGGCACGGGCCTCCTCTACAACCGAGAGTACGATTGAGAGTGGTTAGGCCATATAGTCCACCACCCTGGCCTAATGCGGGTTGGCGGACTTTTACATACCATAGAAATTTATACAAATCGCTATGGTATGCAGGTTTCCTCACGATGTTTTCCTTCACCGTTATAATGCGTGGTGATTGACTATCAATACACACATGACTCCGAAAAGTCAGAGGTGTGCCCTGGGATTTGAACCCGCGACCACCGTGAACATGTAGGCAGCCGCGTCTGGTCCGTTTACCAACAGGCCACCACGCACTATATCCAATTACTCCAATTATATCAGACGATATACAGTGAAGTTCGCTAACTAGCACTAGGTCAAACTTTCTTTAATCCAAATAGGATTGGAGAGGATGCCCGTGTTCTACAGGGGGGCGTATTATGGGCTGGATTATTATATTACTAGCTTCGGCCCGCAACTCCGTTTGCGTCGTTTTCTTTATAAAAAAAAACATCCCCTCCCGTCCCGTTATATCCCGCCTTGTCCCGTCTCATTCTCACTCAAGATATGTAATCCAGTCTCATCCCATTCATTTGAGTACAAAAAAGTAACAAATATATCGGAATTCCTCCCTCATCCCACGGGAACTCTACATTTTTCGGGATAAAAAGTAGCCTAAGTGTTTATCCAGGGTGTAAGCTACCTAGATATTGTATAGATTTAAATACACCCACTGCTCAAAACGGGACTCCAAACAATCGAAGTGTTGATTGTGACGGTTTAGGCCATAGTCCAAGTCACTTGCCTGTTGCTTGTTCGCTGACTTCACACCCCATATAATATGCATCTAATTTCTTGTACTGATATATTACGTGATACAGATTTCGTCAATATATATTTTTGTTGGTAAAGTGCGTAGCAAATAAAGTCAGAGGTGTGCCTTGCCAGCTTTTTTTTCATTTCCAATCTATACATATAATAAATTTGTAAGCGATCGATGTCTATACATGGAAGATAAATGAAAAAAGCTGATATGGGGGGACTATACGTAATAGAACCCAAAACAATGATATTTAGAATTTTTGTCTGTTTGTCTGTGCGGTTGTGCGATGAATTCAGAATCGGCTAATGGATTTCGATGAAATTTGGTATGGAGGTATGTAGCTGACTTTTTATCCCGAAAAATGTAGAGTTCCAGTGAAATGAGGGAGGAGTTCCGATATATTTGTTACTTTTTTGTACTCAAATAATTGGAATGGGACTGGATTACATATCTTAAGTGAGAATGAGACGGGACAAGGCGGTATATAACGGGATGGGACGGGATGGGATTTTTTTATAAAGATCACCACGCAAACGGAGTTCCGGGTAACAGGCTCCAGTAACTAGTTCCTGATAAATATTTAAAATATATGAAGTTCCATGCCCTTTATTTGTGACAATGAGACTATCCTCGACCCTTAGCGTATTTAGGGTTGAACATAATTTTGTAGAGCTGTGTTGCAAGTTACTATTCGTTACTGGTAGTAAGACAACCTTATCTGCCCGGCTATCGGGTACGGGTATCGGTGCGACCCACGTAAGTGTCGCGTTTCGGGTTCACCAGTGGAAACATGGTTACAATCGATATAATTAATAATGAAGAGAGAGAATTAATAATAAATAAATACGTCCAACAGTCACTCACATGGTCCTGACCCCATATTAGTATCAATTAAGTCTTGTGACGTGGGTATCAGAAACTACGAACATTTTCGGTCTTATAACCACCCAGACCCGAGACAAATACTTGTGGGCTTCACACATTTGTCTCGGTGCGGCGATCGAACCCGTGGCCTGTGTCAGCCGGCGTCTAACCAACTGTGCCACACAAGCTATCGAGAATTGTATCGATAGCCGAAAGATGAACATCTCACGCTGGTTGATACACTATGTGCCCTGCACTGCGCCTGACCATAAGGCGCAGCCTTAGTCATGCCAGTGTAAAAAAAATTGTACGCAAAAATTATCATCTATGATAATAAATCTATTTTGCAGCCTGGTAAAACACATTCTCTTCGTTGTATTATTTACTTTGTAAATGTAAACAATCATTTATAGGTTAATTATAATGTCAATTGTCAATTCATTTGACAAGTAATGTATGTTTTGTGCGTTCCGTTAACGTTTTTTTTTTTTTTTTTTTTTTTTTTTTTTTTTTTTTTTTTTTTAATTGTTTAGCATGATTTTTTTTTCCTTTTCCGTCTATTTCATATTTTGTGTTTAATCTGATTTTTTTTTCTTTTTTATTTAATTTTTTCTTCTCATATATTAGAGTATTGCCAGGAGCATATTTTGCTTTGATTATTTTTTCTTACTCTATGAATGATTGTGCTCTTTCTTCTTTTTTGTAACTTTTATTTTCTTTACATTTTATAACACAGCCGGCAGATGGATGTTAGTTTTAGATAGTTTTATTATTATTTTTTTTTTTTATATAGTTTTTTTTTTTCTTTTATTACGTTTTAGTCATATAGTTTACGTATATTGTATCATACACTTTTATATTATTGTTATTGTTTTTTTGGTATATAATGTCTTCGCAAAGTAACATTAGTGACAGTGAGGAATTTTTCTCAGCTAGTAGTGAAGATAGCTTCGAGAGTGTTCCTTCACTTGCAGAGACTCTTTCGGCCCAATTCTCCGATGTTCCTAGGAATTTTAATGTCGTTCATTTTAACGCACAGAGTATTCCGGCCCATTTCTCGGATATACTGGCAAGTTTTGACTGTTCACATATTCATGCCATCCTTATTTCTGAGTCCTGGCTTAAACCCAGTCTGCCTTCCTCTGCTTACAATCTTCCTGGCTTCCACCTCATACGAAATGATCGCACAGTGGGCGGTGGGGGAGGTGTAGCGATTTACCTCCGCACGCATATTGCGTTTTCTGTCGTTACTGTGTCGTCACAGCCTACACCACCAAACGCTGGAGAGCATCTATTTCTTGAGGTGGAACTCTCACACCAGAAACTTCTATTAGGCGTTTACTACTGCCCCTCGCTCCGTATTGACTACTTTTCTTCTTTCGAAATCATTCTTGAAAACTTAGTCCCCTCTTACACTCAAACCATAATCATGGGTGATTTCAACACCTGTCTCCTCAAAAATGACTCCCGTTCTTCCTCCCTTCAATCCATTGTTCAATCGAACAACCTTTTTATTCCTAAACTCTCCGCCACTCACCATTTTCCTAATTGTACTCCTTCCCTTCTTGACCTTATGTTTGTCTCATCGGTAAACCATGTTGCCAAACATGGTCAATGTCCTGCTGATGCCTTCTCCTACCATGATCTTTTATATCTATCCTATCGGATCCGTCCACCCAAATCCTCTTCCAAAATCCTCCTGCAGCGTAATTTTCGGGGATTGAATATTGCTGATCTTCGTAAGGATGCCGTCAATATTGACTGGAGTGCGCTCTTGGACTCTGAGTGCGTCGATGTCAAGGCAAATTTATTCATAGACGAAATTGTTAAACTTTACGACGTGCATGCTCCAGTACGCAAGATCAGGCTGAAACATCGACCATCTCCCTGGCTTACTGCTGACATTAAAGTTCTGCTTTCAAAAAAAGCATCAGCGAAGTCCAGGTTTAAACGCCGTCCTAGTGACTTAAACTGGGAAAAATATGTGACGATACGGAATCACTGCAATAAGGTGTGTAGGGATGCACAACGCCGTTATATTCATAATTCAGTTGAAGATGCAGATCCAGCGAAAGTTTGGAAATTTCTTAAAACACTGGGAGTCGGTAAATCGCGCCATTACTCAATTTCTAAAAATATTAATTTAAATTCTCTTAACAAACACTTCTGTTCTCCCTCAAATTTAGATGGGACTACTAAAACCAAAACAATTCAATATCTTGCTTCTTGTAAAACTCCCGATTGTCCTCCTTTAGTTTTTAAACAGCTTGCTGATTGTGATGTTAGGAAGAACATTACGCTGATCGCGTCCAATGCTGTTGGTAGCGATCGAGTTGGACGTAATATGATTATCCCTATCCTTGACGAAATTCTTCCCATCATCACTCATATCCTTAACTACTCCGTTGCCAGTGGCACTTTTCCTGCAGTCTGGAAAGAAGCCCACATTATTCCTTTACCCAAAAAAAGTAATCCTACTATATTTTCCGAATTCCGTCCTATTTCTATCCTACCATTTCTTTCCAAAGTCCTCGAGCGCCTAATCTACTCCCAACTCGCTGATTTCCTTTATAAAAACCAACTCCTAAACCCATTCCAATCCGGTTTCCGTCCTGGTCACAGTACCACTACAACCCTCATTAATATTACGGAGGACATCAGATCGGCCATGGAAGGAGGCAAGCTGACAGTCTTAGCACTACTTGACTTCAGCAATGCTTTTAATACGGTCGATTTCGATGTGCTACTTAGCGTACTGGGTTCGTATAACATATCTCCAACAGCGCTTGTTTGGTTTCGTAGTTACCTGTTTGGACGCCGGCAGCGGATCTGTGTCGACGACAACTTATCGTCTTGGCACATGATGTCTGCTGGCGTGCCACAGGGCGGCGTATTATCTCCCCTACTCTTCGCAGTTTTTATTAACTCTATCACAAACAAACTTCGTTCTTCCTACCACCTTTATGCAGATGATCTCCAAATCTATTATCAGGCTCCTCTACACCAGTTAAATGATGCTGTCTCGGCAGTCAATAAGGACATTGAACTCATAAGTGATTGGAGTAAAGAATATGGGCTTATGATAAATGCTTCCAAAACGCAGGTCATTGTTGTCGGCAGCCCCAGGTGGATTTCTAAAGTGAACTGGTCGCTTATTTCACCTGTCATCTGTAATGGTGTCACCATTTCTTACAGTGACAGCGTCAAAAATCTTGGAATCCACCTTGATCAATGTCTCACCTGGGGTCCGCAGCTTCGAGAGTTGAGTAGGAAGCTATTCGCCTCGGCTGGGTCCTTGCGGAGATTACGTAATTTTCTACCCATTGCCACGAGAATATCGCTCGCCCAATCCCTCCTTCTCCCCATCCTTGATTATGCCGATGCCAGTTATCTTGATATCACTGAGGAGCAACTCAATAAACTTGAGCGTCTTCAAAACTTCTGTATAAGATTTATTTTTGGATTACGCAAATATGATCATGTTTCCGAATTTCGTACAAAGCTCAAGTGGCTACCCATACGGCTTCGCCGGAATACACACATTCTTTCTCTTCTTTATAATATTCTTTTTAACCCTCTCACTCCCCTATATCTCAAAAATCGCTTTGAATTCCTTCATGATACGCATTCGAAGTCTCTTAGGTCATCGGAGAACTTAAGACTGAAAATCCCCGTGCATTCCACTTCTTTTGTAGACAAATCTTTTACCGTACAAGCTGCCAGGTTGTGGAATGCTTTGCCGGTAACAGTGAGACGGGCCAAATCTCTGTCCACCTTTAAAAGATTGGTCAAAGATTATTATCATCAGCTTCTATGAAGACATTGTCCAATTGTTCGCATTTTCCTTTGTATATTGTTATTCATTTATATTGCCTTTTTATATATGTTTATATATATATATTTATGTAGGTATATTTTTTTTGCACATATGTGTGTATTGTGTATATATATATATATGTATATTTTTTATGTATGTATGTATGTGTATTCATATATATTAATAACTCTATGTAAAAATATTTGTGCACCTGGAACTGCCCCAACTTTAGTTTTTGCTAGCTTATCCATCCCATGGTTGTCTGGTAGAAATTGCTTTGAGCAATAAGACCGCCACTTGTACATTTTTTTTTTATATATTTTTTTTTTCCACTTTTCATGTATTTGGTGTACAATAAAGTATTAAATAAATAAATAAATAAATAAATCTTTATTTGACTTTGTTACATTTTCACATTTATGCGATAATGCGGCGATACCCACACAAGGTATTGCCTATTTTGTTGGTATCTGTGCAAAATCATTGATCAGGGCATCGAAATATTAAGAATAATCAAAACATTGATTGAGTTAGAATTATAAAAGGTGTTAAATAATTAAAAGTAATAACTAAGATAGTTTTGCATCTAATTATTGAATTAACATAATGTGGATATTAAAAACAAAGACAATTACATTTCGACCAGAGCAAAATAATAATTTTAATAGTAGCATTCAATCGAATCCAATCAATCAGCCAAAGGAAGTCCACTGCTGAACATAGGCCTCTCCCAATGATTTCCACAGTGACCTGTTGGAGGCAGCCTGCATCTAGCGACGTCCCACGACCTTTACCAGGTCGTCTAATCACCTAGTGGGTGGACGTCTTTCCGCTTCGTGGCCTCCATTCGAGAACTTTTTGGCTCCATCGGCCATCAGTTCTCCGTGCTATGTGCCCCGCCCATTGCCACTTGAACTTGCTAATCTACTGGGCTACGTCGGTAGTAGCATTAATAGTAACAAAAAAATTAAAAAAATCTTAAATAACAAAATGAGTACACAATTTAGAACGGACTATGATAATTTTGTACCTAATTAATTTATTAAAATAATATGGATATTAAAAAGAATGATAATTTTATTCTAACCCGAGCACAATAATAATTAAGCTAGTATTATTAATAGTAACAATTAAACAATTTGAATCATCAAAATAGTGTTTAGTACTTAATTAAAAAATTAGAATGAAATTAACATTTATATTTAGTATTTGAAATTTTTATTATCTGCCAATCTCTTGGTAATATAACGATGTCATCTTAAAATATATGTTTCAAATCGCCATTCTCTAACACTGAGATCTTTAGAAGAATTTCTGAGATATCGAAAAATGTTTCTGTCTTGTGTATTTCTTCATTGAATATCTTCTTTGTATTGAATACGAAATTGTAGCGTATTGTTTTTTATTACTACGAGTATACTATCACATTTTTTATTTGTAGTTTCAGTCCTGGATTGAAACTACAAATAAAAAATTATAGGCAAAATGTCTCGTCTGCCTACTTTTTTAATAGTTAAACGGCGTCAGCTTAAGTATGTTTAAAATCTCTTTTCTCTTAAGTTTATTGTTTTTTATCAGTATAATGACTTCGTCGTGCACAGTACAATGTAAATACAATACAGTTTATGACGATTCAGTAAAGCTGAGATGTGATCTTGATGTCACGATTAGGGTGATAATTTTTATGTCAATATTATCTCCTGTTTACCTGGCTGCCTAGAGAGGGCTATGATTTTCTCGTGGACCTTGTATTTTTGCAAATTTGTATTGTATTGCATCAGCCTATATACGTCCCACTGCAGGACACGAGCCTACACTACAATCGAGAGTGGTTAGGCCAAAAATAACATTTATTTAATAGTACGTATTCGGTTAACTAAGTGCGTGGTGGGCTCGTGGTATCGGACAAGACTCGGCTGCCTACATGTTCACGGTGGTCGCGGGTTCAAATCCCAGGGCACACCTCTGACTTTTCGGAGTTATGTGTGTATTGATAGTCAATCACCACGCACTTTAACGGTGAAGGAAAACATCGTGAGGAAACCTGCATACCGTAGCGATTTTAAAAAATTCTACGGTGTGTAAGTCCGCCAACCCGCACTAGGCCAGCGTGGTGGACTATATGGCCTAACCACTCTCAATCGTACTCTCGATTGTAGAGGAGGCCCGTGCCCTGCAGTGGGTCGTATATGGGCTGATATAATACAATTCGGTTAACTACAACATTTCGGTTTATAATTTCAAATCAAATCTAATCAGATCAGATCAGATCGGATCAGATCAGATCAGATTAGATCAGATCAGATTAGGTCAAAGTAAGTTGCATATTGCACGTATGCATTATTTTTGCGGCAAACATAATTATCGTGTTTATCTGTTGAGTTTCCCCAGAAGATTATACCGTATCTTAAAATAGATTCTACCTATCCCTGATATGCCATAAGTACAGTATCTTGTTACACCAACGTAGATTGCTTTCGCGGAACAGTGTATATCGATTCTGGGTTCTATGCGATTATATTTAGCTCAGCGGTACAAAATCACAACCAATGTTATCATTCAATTGATTATCATAAATAATTTATGAACTGCTCTGAATTTAACCTAGCTCCGACTCTTGTTTAATCACTGTACTGTAAACTTGTTTTGAAAACAGCCTTATGAACCAGGTGGTCCAGAAATTAAAAGTAACTGAATTTAAATAATGTACTGTATTGTATCAGCCCAGATACGTCCCACTGCTGGACATGAGCCTTCTGTACAATCGTTCGATTGACAGTGATTAGGCCATATAGTCCACCACGCTGGCTTAGTGCGGGTTGGCGGACTTTTACATACCATAGAAATTTATACAAATGGCTATGGCATGCAGGTTTCCTCATGATGTTTTCCTTCATTGTTTTGAAGATTAAATTTTTTGTTCATTTCATTTCAGTTTGTTTAACGCACAGAAGAAATAATTATTTTATTACACGCCACGCTGTTCGCATGTGCTGTTTCCATGTCAATTTGCTATCGATTTAGTTTACCCTAAAAATGTTGCTTCATATGTCTCAATTATTGATGTTTCGTTATAGGTAATACTTAATTATTGATTTATTTACCTTTGATTGAATAGCATAAGCTGTATTTTCCAAAATTAATTTATAAGTAATTTTATTCCATCCATTCGATCGATTATTTCAGCGTAGATATTATTAATATCATCTTCTTCATTATGATATTTATCACATTGTTTGTCTACTGTGATATCATCGAGATATAGTTCGGCGGAGTGTTTAAGATTATCAGGTAGATCGTTGATTGCACTAAAACCAATAATGGCGCCAACACACTCCCCTGAGGTATTCCATAGCTTACAATTCATTAATTTTGACCGCTATCTTTTATTTTTTGTAGATAAACTGATGTTTTTAATTTCCGTGCATTGTTAAAGCTTACTTAAATATGAAGTTAGTTCTAATCCTTTGCCATGTATACCACAGTTTTCAAGTTTATTGAGCAATATTGAATGATCAACGTAATCAAAGGCTTTTGTCATATTCATGTATAGAGCAGGGATAAATATTCTTTTATCTAAAGCATTAGTTATGTTCCCAAGAAAATCAAATATAAAAAAATATATAGTTTTAAACGATTCGTTTCACATATTAATCATAATAATGTCATAGCTTTTCATCAAGATACAGATAATCTAAAATCTATTGGCGTGTGGCGAAATTTGGAACTACAAATGTTAGAAAACATTCACATAGTATATTTTTTTCGGTAAAAAAAAATGCGATAAGACTTCTATGAATGGATTTACCAGCACGGATACAGGTTCACGTCACATATTAGGACAAATAAGTCAGTGAAACGTTAGTTGTTGTATCTATGCCTACCTCTAGAAGATTTAATGCGGAGCTCATATATGTATTTGTATATCTACTTTGGCCGACGTTATTCAAGCGCTTTCATAACGATTACGTTTAACCAACTGACGCACGAGAATCTATTTGCATATTAAATTCAAATTATATTAGATTGCTTCGATAACGCAGTTGTACTACAGTACAATTATAACGTTGAGGTCTCCGGCTCAAATCCCGGATTGCTTGAAGTGATATTGAATTTTTATTCATTATCAGACCGGATTTAGGAATTTATGCCCGATATAGTAGCTTAATTTACGATCAACTGAACTTTAAGCAAGGGGCCCCAAACAATTCTTGTTTTGTGGAAATAAGGAACTATGAGAGACTTTTTAAACCAGACCCAGACCCGAAATAAATATTTGTGTGGCGCACAAACTTTTGTCTCAATGCGAGGGTTGAGCCCACGGCCTTTTCTTTCAAATCCGGCTCTTAACCAACTACATCACGAAAGCTGAGTGATATAATTGTACAATACATTATTTAACAATACATTTACCTATATAAACACATACCCTGTAGTCCCAGACCCCAGTGGGGAAGGCAGAGTCTATCGAATTTCCGGACGTCTTTCTCATTCATATTTTTATAACTCGTGCATTTTGACTGGTGAAAGGCAATTAACATAACCCAAAATCGAACTATAATAATATTCATATTTATATCTATATATATAAAAGAAAGTCGTGTTTGTTACACTATTTATAACTCAAGAACGGCTTTACCGATATGGCTGAAAATTGGCGAAGAGGTAGCTTAGAGCCAGGAGACGGACATAGGCTACTTTTTTTGTGAAGAAAAGGCTTGAAGGGATTAAAATAAGGGTTGGAATTTTATATGCAAAATCGAAACAGCTGAAGCTATTTCTATAAAAATATATATTTCAGCTCCTTATTACAAACAAAAAATAATGGCTTACAATAATTTTGGAAAAACATCATTACGGGGGTAAAATAAAGGTAGAAATATTGTACAGAAAATCAAAACCGCTAAAGCTATTGATATATAAACTTATAATTTGACACCAGTAACGAAAAATAATGTGCACTATAAAAACATCTTAGGTAATGCATACATAAACACACGCCTTTTTCCCAGAAGGGGTAGGCAGAGGTGCTACCAGAACACCCACGTTTTGTCTTATATATTCCGTCCCACAATGTGATAGGGGGCGAGCCTATCGCCATATCGGGCACAAATTCCTGACTCCGGGCTGATAATGAATAGAAAAATCCAATATCGCTTTGCCCGACCCGGGATTCGAACCCGAGACCTCAGCTTTGCAATCGTACCGTAGTACCACTACGCCACCGAGGCAGTCAATAGGTAATGCATAGTCTTCTTTATTAGCCTAAAGCGACGAAAAGGGGTTTGTTTTGACGAACATTCTTAGCGCTGTTTCAGGTAGGAATTAAACAACAGAAATCACCAAGAAGGGAAAAACATTATGACTATTGCATTGTTTACATTTGAGAAATAAGTAGTTTACTATACTTCAAAAAATCAATTTCGTAGTGAGAATTTTGGCTGAGCGGAAAGTTTTAGCAGGAATTTTGCAAAGAATTTGTGTTTGCGTATTTTTAAAATGATATTCCATTCCAAAAAATTGTCAACATGCCTATTTAGGCATTAAGGGATGAAATGGGATAAAGTGGGACGAACACGATGAGACCGGTCGGATCCGGATTGCATTCGATGGGAAATAATGGGACGGGATGTAACAGAAAGAAAAGGAGCCAGATGAGATGGGATACGATAGGAAAAGGGATAGTAGGTACTTAGGTTGAGTTCAGGAGTACAAAAGTTTAAACAGGAATAAGATATTTCTGGTGTGGAGTGGAGTCTAAACATCTAAGCACCCAGGCGAAGCTGGGCCGGGCCGCTAGTTTGTCAATAAAATAAATCAAAAAGAATATGTTTTATTTAATAATTGCTCACAGTACTAAATAGGTACTTAATAACTATATAAAATATTTATAATCCTTATCTTTCATAAAACACACGCTTTCCATAGCAAATACCATTAAATAATTCATAACATCAGTAAATTTTTATACGTGTTAAACAAGCCCCAAATCATCCAGTTTGTCAGATGTTCTATAACCGAAAACATCGTACATACATATCCATCGCATAACTTAGCATTAATTAATTATAAACTCAAATTTACGGCTCAAAATTCAATAATCCTTTTAACAGCATTCCATTATCAACAACATATGAAGAACCAGTCACGCTCTTTGCTTTATCACTGGCCAAAAACATAATGACATCAGCTATTTCATCTGCCTCACTAAGTTTATCCAGGACCGTACCTTCACGTAATATAGCCCAGAATTTATCTTTCTCCACTTGGCTTAAACCCATTACATCCATAAAGTCGGTTCTGGTTGGTCCTGGAACCACGATATTAACTCTGACTCCTTTCTTGCCGAATTCCAAAGCAGCACTTTTTGTAAAATGCTCCAAGCCGGCCTTGGCTATACCATATGAGAAGTTTCCAGGTAATAGATCGCCTTTGCCGCTTATGCTTCCCACGTTCACTATACAGCCTCCAGAATCTACAAGGTGTTTTGCTGCTAAGTTGGTGAGGTATACAGCTGATCGGAGATTCGTGCTTATCGTCCGATCGAAGACATCGATAACATTATCAGAGAAAATACTTCCTGTGATAACTATTCCGGCGTTGTTAATTAATATGTCTAGTTTTCCGAAATATTGTACTGTATCGTCCACAATTCTCAGTATATCTTCGTCCTTAGTTATATCTGCGTTGATAACCAACGGTGTCACACCAACTTTGCCACATTTCTGTGATACTATTTCTAGTTTAGTCTCGTTTCTTCCGACTATTGCTAGTTTTGCACCTTCTTCAGCGAATTTGATTGCGGTAACTGCACCGATGCCCGAACTTGCACCGGTTATTAAAACTACTTTATTTTTAAAACCCATTCTAAGAAAAAGAAACACTCTAATATGCCCACTACTCGAAAAACGAACAAGCTTATTTATAAATTAAAAATTATTAAAATTAAGTTGCTATAAATACGTTCTGTGACTGAATGGGTGAGGTAATCGTAACTAAGATCTTATATAGACTTAAGCTGTAAATATTTCATGACGTAATCGGTTTCAAAGTTGTGTCTGTATGTTATTTAACAAGAAATGATTACGGTGATAAAAAACTAGAATTCTTAAAGTTACATCACCAATGCATTCTTTACATTATTTTGGATACTTTTTGTGGAAAGTAACATTTCGATTATAAAAAAACAACAACCAACTACTAATCGCTTGCCGGATCTGTGCAATAACAAAATGACGTTATTTAAATTTAATAATCATCACATAGTTTACTAATATAATTAAATAATTTGGCAATTAAGCGTTCTGACAACGGGTGATTTAGTTTCTTTGGACTCATTAATATCTCAGTAATATAGTGAACACTTTGTGGGTTGTTGAAAACGATACAGTGAGTGTACTTGAGTACCGAAATGTGGGACGAGAGTAGGTAATTCACTGTTTTTAGATAGGTACTTACATAAGCTTCCGCCTGTTTCCAGTATTCTTTATTTTTTTCTATCTGATTAATTTTGATGCCGGTTAAAGACAAGTGTCTGTAAGAGACTCGCCAAGCTCCGGAGCTCGGTGCCAATTCTTTGCGTGCTATTGATCCTGGCTGACAGGAGTTGCAGTGGTGGGTGTGTAGACGGAAGAGTCTCTAAAGCTGTCGCCTGTATCCCTCAGGGAGTGGGCACTAATAATCGTAGAAACTATAATTTACCGAGCTTGTTGCCGTCCCCAGTTTTAGCTTATCTACACAGTAAGTGCAAGTTCAAATCGCGAGCAGTTAAAGTAAGATTAACTTAAACTTGAGTTATTTCTAATATTGCATTCGTACGAAAGAAAGTACTTGAAAACTGCGGCCAGCGCCTTATGGTTCGAAGTTGCAATAAACAAGGTGGATGGACGGGTGACGGGGTTGCAGGAAGTCGCTGGATGCAAGTCACTTCCAACAGGTCAATGTGGAGATCCTTAGGGGAGGCCTTTATTCAGCAGTGGACTTCTTATGGCTGAAGGGAGGCATATACGAGTAGATGGCCCTCTAGGGCATATATACATATTTAAAAAATTAATTAGTTTATGAGGCGACTTAGTTGGTCGTACCTATTTCTAGTGGTGCGATATTCGTATTCAATATGCTAGCGATTTTACACTTTGGATGATCGGAGGTCATTGACCAGGATTTCACCATTCAAATTCATAATTGTATTTATAGTAAATTAGTGGCTCTGTGGTCAAAAGCCGTACGTAATCATATACCTATAATATGTTACATTTAATTTTGAAGTTCTTTTGTCGATGAATAGTTGCATATATTTTCTTAATAATTTTTTGACGTCAGTTGGTAACAACAGAATATTAGGTTGACATTGGTAATATGAACGTATACTATACTAGAACCCATCTGAATTGTAAAAAAATACCCAGTACTTGGGCAGTTTAATTATATAAATGACAATATTCTTTCAATTTCAATCAGTATGATATTTTTGCACACGATACAATCAAACATAATACTCGGAAATTTTCGCGATACAACAAACCATTTTCAAAAATGATTCTTGGAAATTCACAGACTGAATGTAATAAAGATTGTTTTTTCTCTTATCATTTCAGCAACACCAATACAATAAAATCATACACAGCCCCTTACGTTCCCGTAACTGATTTTTACAATGGAAAGTCCGTGCTGGTCACCGGAGCCACTGGATTCCTGGGAATGGTATGTCCACCAAGACCTTAAAACCTATTGACCTCAATTGAGATCATTTGACAGAAGTTTGGCAAATTAGCAAATAGCACACTCGATAGTAAGTGATTCCCATTGCCTGTGAACATCTAAACCATTTGGGTGGTAGATTTGTTGCTGGCCACTTCAAGAAGTAATAGAAAAGAAGAGAAAATTAAATAAGTATAAGGGGTTTTATGACGCAATTGTTAGGTACGCGAAGTGTCGGACGCCCGCCTACAAGGTAGACGAATGACACGGTTAAGGTTGCAGGAAGTCGCTGCTGGCCGCTTGCAACAAGTCTATGTGGAGATCTTTGGTGGAGGTCAACGTTCAGCAGTGGACTTCCCGTAGCTGAAGAGAGAGGTTTAGATAGTCATTTTCTCCGAACAACACTCAAGGTTATCAGTCTTTTGTAAGATAGTGGTACCACCTCAATACAATTGTGGTTTTCATGCTCTGATCATCTGATATATTTACAGGTATTGGTTGAAAAACTTCTATACACCTGCACGGGAATTGAAAAGGTGTTTATGCTGGTACGCGAAAAGAAAGGGGTTCCACCTGAACAAAGGCTGATACAATTCTTAAATGATCCCGTAAGTTAATTATCTATTTCAATTTATACTATTTTTATATGATATCACATCAATAATAAAATTACTTGTCACACACTCTTGCGTCAATAAAATAAAAATAATGAATACACCCAACAATCACATATATAGTCCTGGCTCCACACTAAGATCGAGTCTTGTGTCGTGGGTATCAGGAGCTCCGAGAGACTTTTCGGTCCCACAAACAAATACTTGTGGTTCACACAAACATATGCATCGATGCGGGGATCGAACCCGGGCCTTTCAGTTTACAGCCGGCGTCCAGCCAACTGCGCCATCGAGGCTGTCAATATTATCAAAATTCAACAAAATAATCTCATAATTAGCTATCCAGTCAGAACTATGCAGATAGTATATCCGTGGCTTGTCCTGATACAAACGCTTCTGACAATCATAGTCAGTGTGTTCAGAAAGCGATCAAAATTCCCTAATCATCGCAATACCTATACGGGCTGACAAACTGATGACTCAGGACAATATCTCTATTGTACGGGATGTGGGTGAAATTTGATTGTGTGACACAAATCACCCACACGGTAATGGAGTGAGTGATACAATTTGACGAAGACTTTATAGCTCGTTGTATTACTTGTACAAATTAAGAATGGGATCGAGAATGGCGGCATTTATATCGATCTCTCGTTCACAAACTATAACGTGCGAACGAGAGGTCGATATAAATGCCATCATTTTCAATCCCATTCTTTATTTGTACAAGTTATAAATTAAGTGATTGATATTTCCAAAGACGCTCTAGCTAGTAGTAGAATACTTTAATGCGCAAAAAGAGCATCCGGCTTACAATGTGAAGGAAGAGCTATCATAGTGATTTAAGCTGGTGGTCGGTCGGGTTCAGTACTTTTATGAGTAGGCTGGAACAATTTACATCGACTGGCAAGACTTGCCATCTCTCGCTCGTGAAACCCTATTTGGACTACACTGAATTTACCATTGAGCATATTGTAGTCATAGTTCCAATACAAAATCACAAATAAAAAAGTTGAATTGATTTTTTATTTTATTTAGTCAAATAAAACGAAACTAATTTATTACAGCTCTTCCAAAGGCTGAAAGACGAGAAGCCAACTTTCTTAAGTAAACTGGTGCCTGTATCTGGAGACATCAGTGCTCCTGACCTTGGTATCAGAAATGAAGACATTAAGACCCTGGCTGATGAGGTAATTGATGAGGACAAATATACCACTAGTATTAAATATAGTGCATACTTGTTGGTAACGAAGCCATTTGGACAATGGGCACAGGTTCGAATCCTAGCGCATATTACTTTTCAGTCATTTGTGGTTCGGTAGTCAATTACCTCGCATTTCAACGATGAAAAAACATCGTATTTCATCATTAGAATAATAACAATGTCTCAATAATTAATCACACAATATGTCAAACTTCAAAATAACTTACATAAACTAATATTTCTTTCTTTTTAACTTTAAAAACCTATAGTAAATCCCCAAAATGCTATGCACTTTAGACGTCATGCTGGTTTAATCCTGTATCTTTTTAATGGCAAATTTCTGAAATAGGTAATATAATAATTACGTTACATACTTTTTTCCAGGTATCCATAGTATTCCACTCAGCTGCCAGTGTGAAATTCAACGATAAATTGAGTCCTATAATCAACATAAATCTAAGAGGCACCGAGAGGATACTTAATTTGAGCAAGAAGATGAAAAATTTAGAGGTACTCCCGATTTTATTTATTGCGCTAAGGGTTTTTAACTTCATATTGGTATTGTCCTCAGATTTTTTGTTTTTTTTATGATTCTGCATTGTGATTTTGATTAATGCTTCATTTTTATAAGCACAAGATTTATCGATCTATTCATGAATCCTCATTAATTGCAAATATTATTCCACAGGCGTTTGTTCACATGTCAACAGCGTACGCGAACGTGACAAAAGAAAAGGCACCAGTAAGGGAAGTTCTGTACCCACAGCCTGCAACTTTAAAAGAGGTTGAAGACTTCATTACAAAGTACGACAATGATAAAAAAATGACGGAGAAGTTTTTAAGTGAGTTTTTAAACGTAAAGCGTACACACCAAACCCACCGAGTCGGCGACACAACCCGACGACCTATAAGAAAAGCGTCATGTCGGCGGCATGTGTTGCCCACCGACGTGACATGTCTACAACGCAAGCGCTCTGCTCAACATAACATCGACGTCATAAAATGTTCCTTATTATGTTGATCCACTGCCAATTTGGCCGTTAGAGCTGTCCGAGTTGCAATAAGTGAAGTGACCGGCTAGCCCGCCAACATAATGTTGCCGACATGTGCCGGCGGGCTAGCAGCTTTGGTGTGTAGTGCGCTTTAGTCTTATGATCGAAGGGCACAATACAGAGGTACTTGTAATCTGGTTTGAAGGGCGTTGTAGCCAGAGTAACTACTAGAAATAATTTACAATACTGTTTGGGAGAATTAGACATTGCGGTGGATCTACCCAGATGGCTTCTCACGTATCAGTGATCTACCACAAGTAATCTGCCCAGAATCTTTTCAGGATAAAATTTTGGAAACACCTTATCTGACTGAATGTCCTGAACACCTATCTTTATTTATTTATCCTAATGATCGCATTTTCAGAGGGCAGACCAAACACGTATACATTTGCCAAGGCGCTGACAGAGCACTATCTTCTCAAAAATAAAGGCGACGTGCCTGTCACCATCGTCAGACCAGCTGCTGGTACGTATTACACTAGAATAATATAATATAATATAAATACAACCAACAGTCACACAACACATACATAGTCCTGACCCCGCACTAAGATGGAGTCTAGTGTCGCGAGTATCAGAAACTACTAGGAACTTTTCGGTCTTACAAAAACCCAGGCGTGAAAAAAACCTGTGGATCACGCAAATATTTGTCTACCAGAGGTGCTACCAGGACACTCACATTTGGCCTTGTCTGTTCCGCCCTGCGACGTGATAGGGGGTGAGCCTTTCGCCATACCGAGCACAAATTCCTGATCCCGGGCTGATAATGAATAGAAAAGTCCATTGTCAATTTTTCCGACCCGGGATTCGATCCCGAGACCATGGTGTTGTAGTCGTATCATAGTACAACTGCGCCACTGAGGCAGTTAAAACGTTCCTTCGAGAATTCATATAGCAAATACGTATAATGTTGCGTTTAACATTCAAGAGGTGCATTTGTCGTGTTATCTATCTGTTTTGATTCCACTTTGACGTGCGTGTAGCGTATCATCATTTAAATTATATTTCACAATGACTTGGCTTCCATTTTTTAGACTGAGAACGATGTCACGGGGAAATGAGGTAACATACTGGCATTTGCATCCGTAATATGAATTTATTAATTGTTCTCATGAGATTTCAAATTTTTGGATGAGCGCTTACTAAGTACCGGATCTTAACTTTTTTATTCATAATAATATAAGTAATAATGAACATACGAGCCTATATATACCCACTACATAGTCCGGGAGTTATTTAGAATTCTCCGACACCGCAATCGACAGGGTTAAGAAGGCTCAGGGCATAGTCCAAACACTGGCCTACAATTTGGCATTCCAATCAAATCCAATCTATAAGCCAAAGGAAGTCCACAGTGACCTGTTGGAGGCTGTACCAGGCTGCCTATTGGGAATTACTTTGATAAAAATAATTTGGAATTACTTTGATATTAATTTGATAATAATTACTTTGATAAAATTAATTTGATATACTAATTGGAATATCCATGGGCAAGATTATTCTAAAATGATCATTAAACACATGTAGGAAAGCATATTTTCTTCTGAATTACAGATATCAAACCATTGCTTTCTATTCCAGTGACACCAATAGCAGACGGACCTGTCCCGGGCTGGTTGAATGACTGGCAAGGCGTGACCAGGATGGTTTACAACGCAGGCATGGGATACGCTAGAGTTGCCCCTGGAAGCCACGAAAACTACATCGATTTTATTCCAGTAGACTATGTGGCCAACTTTAGCATTATTGTTGCTGCTAAAACTAACGGGTAAGAGAAAGAAAAGATTAAGGTTGTAAGAATCTAGATGTAGGCCGCTTCTAATTAATTTCTATATAAAACCGTGGGACGTCCACCCACTACGTGGTGAGACGACTTGGTAACGGTCGCGGGAGGTCGCTGGATGTAGGCTGCCTCCAACAGGTCACTGTGGAAATCATTGGGAGAGGCCTATGTTCAGCAGTGGACTTCCTTTGGCTGATGGAGTGGATTGGTTTGGATAAAACCGTGGGAAAGGTTTATGTTCAATACTACTAAAAAAAAACCCCCAGTGACCTTCACACGCATTCTGGGCGGCACCGGACATCCCAGAGCAAGAAGCGCTTCGATACAGGTCTGTGTAACCGTCCGGCGGTGTTCAATACTCTTACAATATTGTTGATAATTGGAAATAATTAGAAATAACCCTCGTAATTTTATTTCAGAACTAAAGACCTGCCTATATTCAACTGTTCTTCAAGTTCAGTTAATCCTATAATTTGGAAGGACTCTTTCGCCATGTATACTGAACATACCGTAAGGAAAGGCAGAAGTGAGTAATCAATTTTATAAGAAAATTTATAATTTTAAACACGAATTGGATAAATAGTTTGGTTAGTGGTTTACTCCATCTGATTTGTGAATTGTATTGTTAACGTGCTGTGAACGTTTGGCTAATTTTATTCAGTTACTAAATGTATCTGCACTAAAAACCAAATTCTAATAAAGATCTTAGTAAATTAAGTAAGATTACCTCTAAGACTTTTGGAACTAAAATAGAAGCAATGTCTTTTTCACTTGCACAAGAGGGCCGGCAACGATTAGATGCACAAAGCAGCAGACCAGGCTCTGCTGTAGCGTTCCATGGGAGAGGCCTATGTCCAGCAGTGGGCTGCTACGGGCTGATGATGTCTTTTTGTCTTTTTGCACCAGTAAGACTTAAAAAATCAATTTTCCCGCATACCAAAAAAAGTTCTTGAGTTACCACTGATAACGCCCACTATCAGTAATTAGAAGTCCTTTTTTACGCAAATAATAATTAATAAATCCATGCAACATTCCCATTACTTGACAGCTCCGAACTTGGTATACAAGTACGTGTATTTCAAACAGTTCATTTAAGTACAAGTAAACAAATCTCTGACAACTGTAAACGAACATAAAATTTAATATTTCTCTATTTATTTTTAAGCACTAAAGTTTTATATATTTTTAACATACAATAATGGATTAGGAGTTACAGTTGACAAACGAAAAAAATAATAAAATACTTAAAATTCAACAACAAGAACTAAAAAATGTCAATCCTTTATATTTTACTTTTAATTTATTTTTATTGTATCTTTAATGTTTTTAGCGCAAAAAAATAATTACTATACTATTATATAATGATTACGATGTTTTTGTGAGTTGTTTATTTATATTAGGCGTAGTTCTAATGTTCTATGTTTAATTAATCTATGTTTAATTATTTTTGCAATCAAACACAAGGATCTCATTACTGTAATTGACTCACTAGTCACTAGTCAAACGTCACTACGTGTTCTCTGTTTCTCTGTAATTCTTATGTTGGAAAACCAATTAACAATAACAAGGAATCAATAATGTGTTATGACTTAGTACGAGTATACCTACTTAACTAGTGCTCCTAGATCATTATCTTATATCATTTAAATGGGCGAAAACGCTTAATTGTGGGCGCTGGAAGCTTTCAATAAAGGGGCCAAGAAAACTGGATGTGCAATTTTATTTGCGACGAAATGTGGGTTATAAACTAAGGCTTAAATAAAGCATGAGTAAGCAAAGAAACTATCATTGTGGAAGAAACAAACCTACACCAAGAATTTTTAAATCAAAATTATTTTTAACTAGACACAATACCAACAACCATTGTTTTTTAAGCGACTTCAAAAAAAGGGTTCTCAAGTCGACTGTATGTTTTTTTTGCAGATGACCTTCCATTCCCACGCATCTTCTTTGCCGAGTCCAAGATAATGTTGTGGATATTGACAGCATTATTGGAAATATTACCTGCTTATTTTGCCGATATATGGTTAAGGATCACTGGGAGAGAGCCTAAGTAAGTATTTTTTTCATTCGAGACTGACTACTATAAACTCACGCCCTTTTCCCAAAAGGGGTAGGCAGAGGTGCAATCATAACACCCACATTTGGCCTTCTATGTTCCGTGACACTATGCAACAAACAATTTTGCATACAAATACGACGATTTTTTTGCAAATCGTGTTTGGGTGATATATACATATTTATTTATTTTTATTTATATATATACACTTTATTGCACACACACAAAAAAATACAAATAAAAAGAAAATCACATACATAAAAAGTACAATTGGCGGTCTTATCGCTCAAAGGCAATATCTTACAGACAACCATGGGATGGATTTTTGAAAAGGATTAACAGAGGGCAGTTTAAAGTGTAAGAGATAGAAGCTAACACTGAATAATAAATCAAATACAAATAAATATAAAATAAAGCGTAAATACACATACACATACATACAAAATACATACATACATACATATATATATAAATATAATATAGTACAAGTACATACAACTAGGAAAAGTTATCCTCATCAATGTGACAATTCAGGGAGAAAGGTAGTGATCCTTGACAAGCTTTTTGAAAGATGTTTTGAATGATACATAGTTTTTGATTAAATAATAATTTAAACCCTTGCGTACCATTGCGTCTTTAAACGTAGGTGTACATCATTATTTTAGGAATAACTACGTATATACCATCCACACACGGCGACAGATAATAAATTACAAAAACCCCGATGCCTTATTTTAAGTTTTTAGTTTTTTTTAGTTGCATTGTGTCTGAAGTCACTAACATTACCGCCTGGCTTCATTTTTGGTCGCAGTCTGGATATACCCGGTATAAAAAACTAGTCTAATATTTGTAATCCTTGTTACAGATACATGAACATCCAGAAAAAGGTATTAGCCTTGAAGGAAGTGATGGGATTCTTCATGATGAACTCCTGGCTCATGGAGAACTCCAATGTGATGGCGCTAATCAACAGCCTTTCGGAGGAAGACCAGAGACTGTTCCCTTGCAACCCAGCTGACATTGACTGGAGGAAATACATGCATACGTATTCCGAGGGCGTCGACAAGTTTTTATTGAAGAAGACTAATAAATAATATTTTTCGTAATTAATATATTCTCACTTCTATCTGGCGTTCATCGGGATAGGTATCCGTACGCGATGATGGAAAATCTTATAAAGTGATCAACGATAATGCATCGTTTTGGATTCAGCTTTTGCACGATGCCTCCTCAAATTTAAAGATTGTAAATTCAAATTTTGATGACACTGAATCGTGTTATTTATATTAAAAAATATTTTAGGATATATTGTAGTCATAAGTGTAAACTTTATCTGTTCTGCGAAAATTGTGGACAGCCCATTGCCACTTCAACCTACTAACTTTCAGAGCTAGGTCGGTCACCATGGTTCTCTGGCGGATTACTTCGTTCCGAATTTTGTCCTTCAGAGGAACTCCGAGCACAGCTCTTTCCATAGCACGTTTGGGTGACTTTAAGCTTATGGATTAGCCCTACAGTCAGTGTCCACGTCTCGGCTCCGCACGTCATTACAGGGAGGACGCATTGGTTGAATACTTTCGTCTTCTATGTACCTATTAACCAGCATATTGATGCGTTTGTCGTGTATCACATATTGGGATGAATATTAGGTCGGAAATTTTTTAAAAGCACTATTAGCATCTCTGCCTACCCCCTCAACGTTACAGACATTAGCATGTTTGTATTGTATTGTATTGTATCAGCCCATATACGACCCACTGCAGGGCACGGGCCTCCTCTACAATCGAGAGTACGATTGAGAGTGGTTAAGCCATATAGTCCACCACGCTGGCCTAGTGCGGGTTGGCGGACTTACATACCGTAGAAATTCTTTAAAATCGCTACGGTATGCAGGTTTCCTCACGATGTTTTCCTTCACCGTTAAAGTGCGTGGTGATTGATTATCAATACACACATAACTCCGAAAATTCAGAGGTGTGCCCTGGGATTTGAACCCGCGACCACCGTGAACATGTAGGCAGCCGAGTCTGGTCCGATACCATGAGGCCACCACGCACTCACTTAGAGCATGTTTAGATGTAATAATTATGTAAAGTATGTATAGGTAGCATGTAAATTTAGCGTTTAAACATTTTGGCATTATTTTAAGTCTAACTGTGCCAATATTTATGATGAATAAATAATGACAATATCCTATATTTTTTATTTTACTTTAAAACCATATACACTTGTACATAACGTATTAGTTACAAATTAAACGTGCAACAATTAATCAAAAATATCCCTTATTTGTGTAGTGGCATGTAAAGGCAATATAACTTAAGGTCTTAGTTTCTAATCTCGGTTAGGACCTCCACTTTTGTCCTATAGATGTTAGCTGCTGACGTCAGCAACTAATTGTTCGTAAGCACTTTAAAATCCCAATGAGCGACGAGGAAAGTTTAAGGCTGTAACATTATATGGGTTTGGAAATATGATTCATAAAACCGCATCGTTAGTCAACTACATAATAATAAGCATCATTATTGTGATCTTTTATTAAACGGGGATTTTTTGATGAGACCCGTTATGATTCAAATAGTGACGTCATGAAACAGAAATTCTGTTTTTGCAAATACTCCTCTTGTTTTATTTTTATACTTCCGATTTTTTTTTAGAAAACACCTACTCAATTTGTATCTTTATTTTGTAATTATGATAAATAAACGAAAAAAATATTTTACAAGATCTGGTGCAATGATAATGTACGTAAAAGAGTCATCTTTCGACATACCTACTTACATATATACATAAAGTCACGCCTTTTCCCGGAAGAGGCAGGCAGAGGTGCTACCAGGACACACACGTTTCGCCTTGTGTGTTCTTGTGTGTGAAAAGGATCCCACGTTGTGGTAGGGGGCGAGCCTATCGCCACACTTATCAGCAATATCTAGTTACTAATTATTTTTATCGACACTTACGTGGGCCAATAATTGTAAATTCGAAACCTTGTGCCTGGTAGCTGTTTCTTATACCGGTGGGAATGTATCTACACTGTTACAAGATTATTCAAAAGCACACCCATATTACTCAATGCGGATTTATTCTTAAGCGCACTACACACTAAAGTCGCCAGCCCGCCGTCATAATATGTCGGCAACATTATGTCGGCGGGCTAGCCGGCAGCTTCAGTCATTGCAAGTCGGAAAACTTTGACGGCGACATGGCAGCGGCTTGACATAATAAAGAACATTTTATGACGTTGACAAGCAGTGCGTTTGCGTTGTAGAAATGTCATGTCGGCGGGCAACACGTGCGGGCGCTTGCCGCCGACATGTTGCTTTTGTTATAGGCCGCCGGGTTGTGTCGCCGGGCCGGTAAGTTTGGTGTGTAGAGCGCCTTATATATTTTTATGGATTTATTGTTTGCTAAGGTCGCTGCATGCGTGCTGGCAGATTTCAATGGCATTCGATGTCCCACTGCAGATTTACGTCAGGAGATGTGCTTGTAAGGCACGACACGGACTTGACAATAAATTTATCGGAGATTCGCCTATACTTACATCATTCGTACTGCATCTTGACATAATCAAGGTTTTTTCTGTTCCTTGAATGCTTTATTTACAATCAAATCACGTGCCAGGAAGGATTTTTCGGTGTTTTTAGACTTTTTGGAATCTGGGTTTTTTTGCGCATTATTTTTCTAGAATATTTATCACTGGATTGAATGTAGAAAATCAAGGCTATGTTTTTGCCACTAGACTATTGTGACATATAAAATTATGGAGACACATAGGTATGTATTTCCTATATCTATGTAAATAAGTAGGTACATATTTTAATCAATTTTCTACGGTTTGTGAAGTCCGCCAACTCGCACTAGGCCAGCGCAGTGGACTACACCCAAAGCTCTATCAACCGAACGGTCGGTTGTAGAGAAGATCCATCCTCAACAGTGGGCAAATATGCAGTACAGTTCGGTACATACTTATAACGTCACGCCAATATAGTTCTAAGGAATACTGTATCAGCCCAGACACGTCCCAATCCAGGACACGAGCCTTCTCTACAATCGAGAGTACGGGTAAGGCCATGTAGTCCACCACGCTGACCTAGTGCGGGTTGGCTGACTTTACATACCATAGAATTCTTGCAAATCGCTATGGTATACAGGTTTCCTCACGATGTTTTCCTTCACCGTTATAGTGCGTGCTGATTGATTATATCAATACACACATGACTTCAAAAAGTCAAAGATATGCC
Source organism: Theretra japonica (assembly GCA_033459515.1). NCBI lineage: Eukaryota > Metazoa > Arthropoda > Insecta > Lepidoptera > Sphingidae > Theretra > Theretra japonica. The sequence continues at coordinate 1,931,793 of CM065938.1, read as the reverse complement.
CTGAGATTTGAACCCGCGACCACCGCGAACATACAGCATAACCCTTAGCAGATAGCTCTTCATTTTTTATTTTAATTCCTTAAGGTTTAAATGACCAGTGGAGACAACACGATTAATTTTTTTATGGATAAATAAAAAATAGATAATTAATTTCAATGTGTTCTATCAATGAAGAATAATATAGGTTTTTTGACAATAACTTCGTTCTCACTTGTTCGATGAAAGCAGATATGTAATAAATTAAACCGGAGAAAATTCCTATAAATCACTTTTTTTTAAATAGTATTTACTTCAAGCGAAATATTTTATGGTAACGGAAAACTTCTCTAGGTCAATAAAACTTTAGTCATATCGCAAAGTGCAAGGTTTTAATATAAACATAATTTATGTACGTGTCGAGGTTAATGATTTTTCGTGATCGCACGTTTTTGCACGAAAATATTTTTGTCTGTTTGTTTAGTATGTCATCGCGAATCGCTTTTGAGATATATTTGATACTTTACAAGGATTAACATCCATTGGTGATATTATGTAATCTTCAATAAAATCATACTTTTTATGGAGAAACATATTGCCCTTTAACCTTAAAATTATCGACATTTCTCAAACAAATCACTACATACAAAACTCGGAAGTCGGAGGGCATCTGCGTTAGTCAGACATTAAAAAATATTCATACATATGTATGTATACAATAGGATTGATGGGTAATTACTAAACATGCAAAATAAACGAGGCAACATATTTTGATTATTAGAAACTTTACAAACCAAACTTAATAATCTAATAATAATGGACTATTCTACAGATATGTCCTGCCCTCACATACATATTTTACATCACGCCATTTTCCCAGAAGGGACAGGCAGTGGTGCTACGAGGACACCCATGAACTGGACTGTCGGACTGGATGCATAAAGCAGCAGACCGGGCTCTGCGGTGTACCTTAGGAGATGTCTATGTCCAGCAGTGGACTCCAACGAGCTGATGATGATGATGATGATGACATTGTGAGACAGTGGTATCACCCCGGACGAGCCTACCCATTCATGCTGAGTCATGACTGACAACCTACTCTACCACTTGCAAAAAATAATCGAATAGGCCGGCAAAATTTTGTCGACCGATGAGAGTTGTATTTTGTCGCCGTTCGATACTACATGATATGTGAATGGAGCGCGTATATATTTACTTATGCTGCAAATCGCTTAGTCACTATAATATATACAATGATCATTGCATTGTTGTTTATAAATAATTTTTATTATTAATAAATTTTCTTAGCAACCGGACAAATAATGTCGGCCTTCGCAGTTGTTTCTCACCCTGAATGCACAGTGACGTCAGCAACTTAATGTACATCTTTATTTATTGCTAAAACAACTCTGCTTTAATATCTTGTTTAAGTATAGCATATTATTAAGTAACTTATAATACCTAATAGTTTTAATGTTTAATTAAATAAGATAAAAATCGTCTACTATTTTGCAAGTAAAACAATGCTAAATAATTTTATAATTCAAATAAAATATGATGACAAGTTTCTGGCACTTTTATCTGATATTAATTACGACATCGTAACATAAATAATCGTAATTTAAGAAATGTTAATTTTTAGTATATTTTGTTCATATTTTGTATCACATAAAATAACTATCTGAAATATTATATTGACATATGGTATATGACATATGGTATATTGACTTATGGTATATATAATTCTACGGTGTGTAAGTCCGCCAACCCGCACTAGGTCAGCGTGGTGGACTATATGGCCTAACCACTCTCAATCGTACTCTCGATTGTAGAGGAGGTCCGTGCCCTGCAGTGGGTCGTATATGGGCTGATAGAAAAAAAAATTATATATATATATATATATATACATTGACATAATATGGTGATATTGACATATGGTATTTAATTTCACCCGCACGTTTTTCGTCACCCCATGAGAAATTGTACATTTGAAAAAATCGGTATTCTAGTTACCACGTTTTGTGGCCATCCCATGTGGGTAGATTATTTTACCGCTAAACTCAACTTCGGTTTAATTCAGAAACTCAACTGAGCGATAAAAGGACTCGTACCTACACGGGTTTATCAAAAGCCTTGAAAACTAAAAAAGCGATTTTTTGACAAAAATACCAGGCTGTTTTTATCAAACTTGGTAAAGTGTTATATGGGGTGGTTAGGAACATGTGTATTAAATAAGAACTGATGGCCCATGGGGCCAAAAAGTTCTCGAATGGAGGCCACGAAGCGGAAAGCGCAGCGTGGGATGTCCACCCACGAGGTGGTCGGACGACCTGGTAAAGGTCGCGGGACGTCGCTGGATGCAGGCTGCCTCCAACTGGTCACTGTGGAAATCATTAGGAGAGGCCTATGTTCAGCAGTGGACTTCCTTTGGCTGATGGATGGATGGATGGATGGATGGATGGATGGATGGATGATGGATTAAATTAAACCACATGTCAAAGCATCATTTTCAAAGTACCATCGGACAGTAAAAGTGATATCGAAATATGCGTCATTCATGAAACATTTGCAAAAAATGCTATAACCCTGGATAATAAAGCCAATGGCTATATTGTCGATAATAGTCTAGTCGATAGTCGATAGTCTAGTCAATGAATAAATCATACATTACAAGATGGACTCGAAACTCAATGTTTAAATCTCTTAATGGCTACTTGATGACATTAATGACGAACATGTCGTCATGAAAATAACTCCGACATAAAAGTACATCATTAACGGTTACGAGGAAAAACTACAGTATTATTTAAATAACTAGTATGTTTTACATCATAAATTCACTGCAAATAAATGATCGAAGTAATTAATTGACCCGCAACGAAACAAAACAATGGAGTCATAAATATTTTAATGTAACACAAAATTATAGTGTTTTACGATAGATAGATACAATTTCTATGGTATGTAAAAGTCCGCCAACCCGCACTAGGCCAGCGTGGTGGACTGTATGGCCCAACCACTCAAACGTACTCTCGATTGTAGAGGACGCCCGTGCCCTGCAGTGGGTCGTATATGGGCTGATACAATACAGAAACAGTAAGAATAGGTAGAAACACGAGTGATATTTATGCTGAATATTCCATGATTGGTGCATGATGGTTTTGGTAAGGGACCAGACGCGGCTGCCTACATGTTCGCGGTGCTCGCGGGCTCAAAACCCACGGCATACCTGACTTTTCGGAGTCCTATATGTATTGAGGATTAAATACCACGCATTTTAGCGATGATGGATAACATCGTGGGGAAACTTGCATTTCATAGTGATTTACAATAATTTCTACTTACCTGGTAGATTTTTTTAAAGACGCACGACGAAATCATCGTCAAGAGTTCTGTTTATACATTTTTGGTAACTACGGAACCTCACAAAACCTTTTAAATAAATCTTATACTATTATAAAAGCAGCACATCACTGGTGGTAGGTCTATTATATGTGAGAGGCCACCTGGGTATCACCGCAATGTATATTACTCCCGTCAAACAGCAGTGTAAATGCACTGTTGTGTTTCGATTTAAAGGACATTACATCCAGAGTAACTACTGGACATAACGAGACTTAACATCTTGTGTCTCAGGATGTCGAGCGCAGTGGAATGCCAAGCATTACTTTGTAATTCATGGTGACGTTTGGTATTGCTAGTGTCCATGAGCGGTCGTATCGCGTACCATCGGGCGAATGGCATGCTCGTCTCGCCATTCATCGCAATAAAAAAAAATCGGATGATCTTATGTAATTGATTATTTAAAATATCCCATACTGCTTTGGATAAAACAAGGATTATTTATTTTCGTCCTTTGATAATAAATGTTTAAAAATAAACTTATCAATGAGCTTGACGGTCAAACTGATCGTACAAGGAAAAAACAAACCATATTAATATAACAGTATTTGTTTAAAAACAGCTTTGTGGTAACATATCTGCAAGGCCTTACGTCTGGAGGATAATATAAAGGTCGCCAGTCGTCTAGAGATTATGAACCGCGATGTCCTAGATTTAAATCCCTGGTCGGGCAATCCATTTTATGTGAAATTTTGGTTGGATTAATCTTATAAGAGTTCCTAGTAATGGAAAGGGTGCCTGGCATGACGACAGGCCTGGCATTAACCTTTATTAGTATAGTTAGTACATTCGCCCGCGTCTTCGTCTGCGTGTGTACAATAATATGGACTTAACATCAAAACAACGGTATTACGCTACGCTATTTTAAGTTATCCATAATCTTTTTACAAAAATAAAACGTGTGATATTCCCAATATTCACTCGTATCTTTCATTTCTGTTTTTGTTTCTAGCTGAGTAACTAAAATACCCAGTGTGATTTCAACAACTTACGACTTTCTATACAACAGTATTTTAACCTTCTCGCTCCATTGGAGATTGAATTTCCAAAAAAACTTTTTAGTAGGTTTACTTAACACGAATTCGTGTTAAACTTTGAAAGAATAGCAAATATATTTGAATTCCTTATTATTATTATTTTTGTTTACTTATTTATAAATGTAAATTATTATTAACCACACGGCCACACTTCATTTTTCTGGATAAAAATGTCATCAAAATTGGTTTAGCCGTTTGGGTGTGAAATTTCGCCCTTGTGTGTGAGCCATCGAAATAGTTGCAACTTATAGGTATTATAAAACGTCATCTTAACTCACCAAATGCTTGCGAAGCTGGATAGATGACGAGAACAATGCAGCACTCATCTATTATAACTAAAAACTCACTAAATTATTAATATTCACTTCCTATAACCACTAGCTTTGGATAGTTCACAACACAACCGGGAACCAGGCGAAAAACATATGGCACTGTGGAGCCTGCGCCTTGGTTTTGGAAAGCTACACGAAACTAAACTACTGACGCAGTCCGATAGTAAAAGACAACCAACTACCCTCAATTATATTAAATAAATAAACCCAACAGTCACAGTACTGCGGGGTTACTCTGTTATTCGACACGACGACGAATGTTCGAACGTCATATGTAAAACAAATGTGCCTAAATACTCTACAAAATGTTCGAATCCCCTATCGCACGTTGTAATTATTGACTAAGTTCGGAGTGTATGATAAGTTTCATAGAGGTACTATGAAACTACGAGTAGATTATTATAGGTGTATTGGTTTTTAGGAGTGGAAAACTTTTATCTTATACGTGGCCGTCAAACTTTCGAACATTCGAACATCGTGGCGGACAATTAAGTAACCCCCTTGACCCGATACTATGTATCTGTGTGAAAATAAAGTTATTATCAATTGCTGAGTATATTAAACCATTTTTTTCCTGATGGTAGGATATTCGTAAATCCTATGCACCAGATTTGCGACCACCGTGGTGCGTCGGGGTCACTTGTCCCGCAATTACAAGAAAAATATTAAGATCAACCTGGGCTGATCACCTCTGGCGCGAAGCTGGTTAGCCGCCCGCTGTGAAACATGGGGCTGCGGGTTCGATCACCGCGCCGAGACAAATATTTGTGTGATCCATAGGTATTTGTTTCGGGTCTGGATTTTTGTGAGACCGAAAAGCATCTCGTAGTTCCTGTTATCCACGACACAAGACTCGGTCTTAGTGTGGAGTCAGGACTATGTTTGTTGGGTGTATTTATTTACCATTTTAACCTGTTTGTCTTAAACCTAAACATATTTAAAAAGGAAAACTAAAAGCGCATTCCTCCCTGTGTTTACTTTTATTCCTTTACTTTTACTTAGTTTATTTAGCAGGGTTTAATAAAAAAACGCTTTTACCCCTCGATAACAGACTGCTCATATATTTTCACATTTAATGCAATGGTTGGAAATGCTTATTATCTTCATTTGCTCGTGATATCAAAATGATGAAGGTTATCAGGACTGCCGCTTTGTTTAATTGTGTGAATTAAGAAATCCTTTATGTTTTCGATATTTTAATATAATCATCAGTTGTGCTGAGGGAAAATACCAGGAACATATCAACATGCATAAGATGTACAGAAGAATGGCACAGGTAGGTATGTGTTGTCGTTGACGGACACGCTTCGACGCACACGTCGGTAAATGCCGGAGTTCCACAGGGTTCCGTGCTGTCGCCCACCCTGTTTATTCTGCATATTAATTATATGTTGTCGCTTGGCAACATTCATTGATATGCAGATGACAGCACCGTTTATGGCGATACTGCTATGTGGCTCCAGGTTGCCGGGTCCACACTGTGAGGGGCCGCGAAGATATTGTCATTGAGCTCCACTGGACCTTGGATCTCATTTCTAAATGAGGTTCCAGATATATGGTTAAGTTCAAGACCAAGAAAACCCAGATGTGTGGATCGTTGCGTCAAGAGCATTGTATGGATTGTCTACGATCTTTTGGCGTCAATGCATTGTTGTCATGCTGTTGTCAAAATATTAAGAACAGTTTTTCTCTTTTCACATTTTATTATATGGTAAGTTAATACTATTAGATTTGGAGTATAAATGCTTGTAGTTTATATTATGAAAACATATCTCAAACAATGAGGTAAATTGATATTTTTTAAATTTTAATTTAAGTACCAAATTTCGCCACACGCCAATGTGTAATATATGTCGTATTTAGATGAATTATAATGAATTACTGTCTGTAAAAGTTGACATACTGATGACTCGATAAAATATTGTTTATATAGGAAACAAGATTTCCGCGGTCTCGCCAAAGATTCCGATGTCATGGCCGTGTATTGACTCCTAGCTGATTACTGCCACTGGTCTTGAAAGGTTAAAATCGCTTCTTGACCTTTGCGTGAGGTCAATATTCATGCTTCCATATAATTATTTGTACATGCTTACTATCAAGCGAATGGTATGCTCGTCTCGCCATTCAGTGCGATAAAAAAAATGTTATCGAGTTAAAGATACGCAGATTTGGACGATAAACTAAAATAATTAAATTATAGCTTAAATCGAAATTAGGAATAACCAATTTTCATGTTTTATTTTATTGTTTTTTACCAGCAAACGAATCACCTGTTAAGTTAGTTTGCCGCCGTACTTGAAAATTTACAACATTTGGATCAATGGCCTCTTGTAATGGGAGGGAAATCGAAAGGAAAAGGACGGGAGGTAAATTAGGCCTCCGACAATCTCACTTACCAAACAAACACGACAGTTAAGCCGTCGCGTTACGTGGTTATAAACCGACTTCAAAAAGAGAAGTTTCTATGTTGAGCTGTATGTATTTTTTTGCTTGGCCAACGAATGTAACAGTATGCATATGTTGGCTTTGTACTTCATAGATTGTAATGTATATAAATATTTGTTACCGTTTGTTTCCTTTTACTAAATAAATTAAAAAAATGTTTTTACCACTTTTATAGAAATAATCTTGAATAATATATTAAGCGGTTTTTCTCGGTAGTTGGCTCTTCAAGATAAACGTGATTTTCTCGGGACTAGGAAATTCTCAAAAGAGTTGACGTCAGCAAGCGACTTATCGATTGTAATATCAATATTCCTGGTAGATGGATCACGTTGCATCAACCCCACCAATTTGTGGGTTATGGGACAAAGAAATATCATACAATGAGCTTGAAACCGACCACCGCATTCGGTAGTTGAGAACTCGTTGTAATAACCCCCATATAATGACCTGTAGAAAGGTGCCGCGTTTTTTTTATCCTTGCATAAGTCCGCCAAACGAGCAATCAAGTCACCTGATGGTAAGTGATCACTGCCGCCCATGAGCATCCACAACGCTGGATCATGGATGTGCTGCCGGCCCAATTGAGGGGGAGCGGAATTTTCACATTCAGCCCGTGTATTGGGATTCAAGCAAGCCGATTTATTTACATATATGGACTTATTTAGACTGATGTTATCAATAATCTCTGGTTATTTTCGGTCAGTTTATCTGCGCTGCACTTACATCAGAGGCATTGCACTCATTGTAGTGCCAAGAAAAATTGAGTTAACTTCTCACGTTAGAAACTCAAGGTCATTGGCAGATGGAATAACAAAAATATTGTTTTTTTTTGTTGTGCATTTGCTTGTTCTTTTTTGTGCTCATATTTATTATTATTGTTCAGTTGTTAACTTGACTACACATTAAGCATGTCGAGTTTATCTTAAATATGTAGTTGTATACTTAGAGATACGAGTATAAAAATATGTTACATACAGGGTAAAATAATTCAATAATTCATTTTATTTCATTTCACGCGTAAACACTAGAAATCATTAGTATATAGTATCAAATGAAACTAATAAATATAAAACGTACAAAGTAAATTGTTTAAAGCTAGGTTTAAAGCCGATATTTCAATCGTCAGATAAAAGTTATCCGGCAATTCGATTATAACCCGACTGAATACAAAAGTGGGAAAATTGGACAATTTTATTAACACGACTGTCATTTTTAATTTGCAGTATATTATCCTACGAATATTTTTGATTTGACGATCAAAAACCGCTCTTTAATAACAACTTAAAGGTGTTGTTATTTAGTAAATCGCTTTTTCTAACTACATCTTCGTGGTATGTTCAAAATATTCTACCACGCACTTCCATCTTGATTTGATTGTATTATCGGAACAGAGCAACGTCATAAATGCTTCCAACTAGCGCCGCCTAATACGATGGAACAAAATATGATTCTTGGCGTTTTTCCTACAAAGCCGAGTTCGACAGCATTTCATCGCAGCATTGTGGATTTCGATAAAGAAACCAAAGTTCTATTGAGTTTGCATTCCTCTGAGGCTTATTTAGTTTAATACAAATTTTGTAACTTTAAGGACGTTTTTTATTCTAAAAAGACATAAAAAAAAGTTAAACATAAAATTCCCATATCCTAAATATCCATATCCTAAGGAATGTTTCGCTTTATTGTTAGTATGTACGAGCTGAAGACCTTGAGGTCTTGTGTTCAATTTCCTAACCTTGCAGACTATTGTATAAGGTTTTATTTTGAATAATATCATAATTTTGTATAAACTTAACCCCTATCATAATATGCTAGAGCAGAAATTAGCACGACAAACCTTTGGTAGCATTTGTGACCCTTCTATTTAAGTCTTCAGATGTAAGCCTCAGGTTATGTATGCATCAAATGTATGTTATACAAATTACTATTACTGAACCAATAAAAGAAGTAATACGTAATTTGTTTATTCAGGTCGCGACCCAAATGAATGGCCCGTATTCTATTCACTATTCTCTTCGTTTTCATTCACAGTTGTACAAACAATTCTACTATTATAATACGAGAAGTATCATGTATAAGTTATTTATTTGGATAGACGACATAATTGAGTTCATTTAATTAATTTTGAATTAAGATGTTTTCTGTATCTGTATCAGCCCATATACGTCCCACTACAGGGCACGAGCCTCCTCTACAATTGAGAATACGATTGAGAGTGGTTAGACCATATAGTACACCACGCACTAGTGCGGGTTGGCGGACTTTTACATACCATAGAAATGAAGATGAAGAATGATAAAGGTGTTTTAAACTTGTGAAATAAAATATACAAAATTGTGTTTTAAATTTTTGTCACAGGCGAATTTTAACAGATAGGTCGTGATTAAACGTCGGCTGTGAAACAAAAGGTCGCGGGTTGGCTCCTCGCACCGAAACAAATGTTTGTGCGAACCACAAGTATTGGCTTCGGGTGTTGGTGAGACCGATATTCTTTCGTAGATTCTAATACCCGCGAGACAAGAGTTGAATCTTAGTGAGGGGTCAGGAGTTAATGAGTATTAGGTGTACTGTTTTTTAAATATCCATCACATCTCCTTTTCACATGAGAAGAACAAAAGGGTATCCTTTTGCCACGCTGGCTTTATGCGTGTTGTTGAACTTTACATTCCTTTAAAATTAGTATCTAGAAATACCACGTCGTCTGTTTTCTCTCAACATTTTCCTTCATTATCAAAATATTGGAATAAATAATAAATACACCCAATACGTTATTTATATTTGTCGATAATTAAAATACTACGAGGAAAATGTCTAAGGTGTTTGCCCTCAGCCGAACCTACGACCTTCGTCTTACAGTACAGTTCCCTCCCAATAATTTAAACGATCTTTCGCAAATTTATACCTCTCAATCGAAAGATGATCAACATGGGGAATACTGGTGTTAGGACATTCGTGGGAGGTGGAAGAGAAGAGACGCACAGGTCGTAGGAAACAATTGTGGCTGCGAAACATCCGGGAGTGGACTGGTATCAGCGCCGTTGAACAGCTGCTTCACCTGGCTAATGACAAAGAGGAATACAAGAAGCTGACGGCCAACCTTCATGTGATAATACAGCGTGTGTGTGTTTTTTTTAAATCATCAGGTTTGATTCCTCGCTAGAAATATAGATTTTCCGAAAACCAAGTATGCAGTTTTAGTTTTCTTCAAAATCGGGCTCGTGAGTCCTTTCAGCATTTTTCGCCCATAGTTTCAGATTCGGCCCTCCACGCCCACTTAAAAAAAATCACCTGTATAATAGTTTGTTTTTAGTAGACTTGCCATAGACAGCCTCCGTGAGGCAGTTGATTAGACACCAGCTGTGCAATGAAAGGCCTCGGATTCAATTCTTAAATATAGGCAGCTTTCTATGCATTGTTGATTAGACGCCGGCTGGAAAAATGGCCACAGGTTCGATCCCTGCACCGAGACAAACATATGTGCGATCTACTACTATTTCGGGGTATTTGTGAGACCGAAAAGTCTTGTAGTTTCTTATACCCACGCCACAAGACTAGCATTTTAATGTGGGCTGAAGATGTATGTGGCTGTTTGATGTATTTATATACAAGTGTACATAGAATATTCATATGAAAATGGGCAAAGTCGCGGGTGTGACTAAGAGAGCCGTTCTTATAAAAGTGTTGGTGCACAAACAGGTCGCGAGCAGTGCTCAATGCGTGGTGTCCGTGGCCTGTGCCTGTGAATGAACTGAGTTTTATCGCCCGTGATAATTAAGGATTTGTCAGGTAGGTTCACACTTTGATTTTATTATTTTAAAAATAATACAGCGCTTTTTAACTAACTTTTAAATCCTACTGTTATCAGTAAACAAAATATTTTTTTAATTGTGTTTAGATATTTTTTTACTAAAATTGTTCTGAATTGAATTAAAATTTACATAATATTCTGCATTTTATTTGTGCGTGTTTATGAATAAAAATTCATAGCATATTTTTACCATCAGATGAACCGTATGCTCGTTTGCCCCCTATAATATATGAAAAAAAATTATTATATATACACGAGAACAAAATGAGCGTTTTAATTAATTATTTTAAAATGACGTCGATATCTTTTCATTGAGCTTTCATTACAGTCGGTAATTGTTTTGATTTGTTTAATGCTGTCCTTAATTTACGCACTCACACCAATAAAAATATCTTTATCAAAGTAGTAATCATAGTAATATACTCAACATGAAATATTTATAATTTTTACGCGTCCTCGGCAGTTTTAACTAATGATAATAGGTATTTATTATTACTAATCCATATAATTTAGTGTGACGTGTATGAGCTTATTTATAAAGTAGTATGGAAAATTATTCCATATTAGTATATTAATACAAATACATAAACTCACGCCTTTTTCCCAGAAGGGTTAGGCAGAGGAGGCAGTAGCCCTGATAGTAACCAGGACACTCACGTTTCGCCTTATGTATTCATTCCCACGATCTGGTAGGAGGCGAACCTATCGCAATATCGGTCACAAAATACTCCGAGCTGATAATGAACAGAAAAATCCAATATCGCTTTGCCCGACCCAGGATTCGAACCCGAGACCTCAGCTTTGTAATCGTACCGTAGTACAACTACGCCACCGAGGCAAGCCGAGTCAGGAAATTAATATAGTTAAGTTATTTGGAAAAACCCTTTTTATTCTAAGTTTCATGGACATCGTGGCACACTTTGTGTTTAATGCGGTTTTGTCGGCCTAGTAAAATTTTCCAAAGGTTGACCACGTTTTACATGCGAGGGCAAAGGTATCAGCATTGTGACGTCATTTCATTTCCAACGTGTCCAAATCTAGGTATAGCCTCGATCGGTTAACGGGTATTTTTATTTTATACTAGCAGCTCGACCCGGCCTCGCCCGGGTAGGATACTTTTTGAGTCTAATCCACCTTACATAAATAAATAACAAATAAATAAATACATCCATAGTCCCGACCCCAAATTAAGATCAATTAAGTCTTGTGTCGTGGGTATCAGACACTACGAGACTTTTCGGTCTCACAAACACCCAGACCCGAAACAAATACTTGTGCGCCTCACAAACATTTGTGTCGGTGCTAAGATCGAACCCGCAGCCTCTCGTTTCTCAGCTGACGTCTAACCAGCTGCGCCATGGAGGCTGTACATACATATTATTCCGCGTAGAAATAGTTTTATATTCAAGCTCAAAGCTACTGCCGTTCTTTCGCAGCCTCTCGTTCCAGGAAGGCTGACAATAATTATTTTGGTGCGGAGATCGAACCCGCGAACTCACATTTCACATCTCTGAACGAACTTAATCACGAAGGCTGTTTTAATTTAAATAATTAATAATAAAAAAAATAAATAAAAAAAATTACCCTAAAACAATCGGTATTTAGTACTGGAGGTTTAAAAATATAATAAACATAAATATTTTGATGATGCGCATTGTTATAAAGATTCGCAGAAAACGACGTAATTGCAAATTACTTAAAATCAAAACTTGGCTAGTTCCAATTGTATAATTGCATAATTGTTTAATTACTGTATAAGAATGATTATTCAAACTACTGGGAATAAGAATTGAAATAAATAAGAATTATAATTATAAATAACTCAGAAAATATTCGCTGTATGTAAAAATAAAAATGTCAAAACCCCAAAAACAAGAAAATGATTCCACAGTAACCTATTGTAGGCAGCCTTATAAATTGTCCCTGTAAATCTAATATTTGTCAGTCACATTTATATTGGTGCGGGAATCGAACCCGCGGTCTCTTGTTACCCAGACAGTTCTCGACCAACCACGCCACGGTAACTTTGCAGAGGGCACAACCATTATGTAAAAAATAAAACTTAATTAGTCCATGCTCTTAGAGGTATTACATAAATCAGTTTAAGTACTTTAACATGATTATAATTAAACAGTGTACACAAGTGTGTGACAAAACGAAATATAAATTGTTTAAATGGAATCGCTCGAAAGGGGCACTCGAGGAGAACGTATTAATCAAATAAATGATCTTGGCCCTGAAGCCCCATTTACACGAGGAGTTTCTCGCCTCGAAGACACAATTATCGTAAGGATATAAAAAAGTCGCATCGTATAAACATTTGTCAGAACACGATAATCTATTGCGGTTATGTCATACGATATTCGCATACGATTCTCGCCACGAGAAACTCCCCGTGTAAATGGTACTTTAGCTTAGCGCGGATTTATCAATCGTCGTCAAAATTGTCTAATAAACACAACATGAAAATTTTAATAGTGACAAATAATTTCATAAAATTGAAAAATTAATCAAAGAATAATTATCTTTCCACCATACATAGTAGCGGTGACTACGCACTATTGTGTCTGCCAGTAACTGATGACTGTCTCCACCGGCGGATAAGTGTTTTTGGATGTTATTGAACTTACGTACTGTTATACGAGTAATCAATTTTCCCATTGAAAAATGCACTGTATGCAATTTGCCCCTTTTAACCATGTGCTTGAACCTAAGGTATATATATATATATATATATAGGTGTGTTTCTAACGCTGCCCAGCACTTACACATTGTCCGTACTATTAATCATATGTAATTGTATATTTCTTTAATTGTCAGTTTTCGATTAAATAGTTTAGCAGTAAAAGTGTATTATTTTAAAAAAGGACCCACGGTGCGCCATCCTTACAGTACCATTCAATTCAAGTGTAGCGCATTTGGCGAACTCTGTGTACAAGGATCGTAGATTGAGAATTGTGACAGTCGATATCGTCTGTTAAAAATGACGTAAAGGCAAGAATTTGTGTATATGTTAACGGAAATTATTAAGCCTAGTAATTTCATAATTCCGAGCTTGTTTAAAAATGTGTGTAATGCAATGATTCAAAGATTCTGTACAACATTTCAATTGTATTGAAATAAAACTAATTTTTACAGATTTTATCGCGAATTTAATTTAAGTTTTTTAACTTTCGACGTTTCGATCGCTTTGCAGCTTTCGTGGACTGGACTTCAATTGTATGCAATTCGGAAATGACGCTAGAAAATACATAAAAAATATAGTCTTGAAATAAAACGAATTCTTAAGGATTTTTTCGCGCCCCCTGACCACGAAAACTGTAAAGTGATCGAAACGTCGGAAAATTAAAAAATGTAAAAACAAAATTAAATTCGCGAAAAAAACCGTAAGAATTCGTTTTGTTTCAATGTGTAACATTCCCGTTAACCCAAGACAACAAAATGAAGTCTCTGTAAATAAAGTGAATAAAACGTACTAGAAAACTGAGAATGAAAATACTCGACCGCAGCGAAATAATCGTTGGATTGTTTGTATGTTCTACAAATTGTTACATCACAATTTCATACTATAAGTTGTCGATATTTTATTTTTAGACTGGCGGGAACATTTACATCGTCATTTCGTCTTTTGTATTATGTAATGCCATTTTGTGTATCCTTCTGCATTTGTTCTTTTTGTATATGTGTGAATAACTTATTGTAATATTACCAGATAAGTAAGTATTACGGATTTACAGATTTTGTTCTTAAAATATATATTTTTTGATTATTATTGCATAGATCCGTCAAACGGGGAAATAGGTCATAATGGCAAGTGATCACTACCGCCCATGAACATCCACAATGGATCATGGATGTGTTGCCGGCCCAATTGTGAGGGGAGCGGGAAGGAAAAAGGATGGGAAGAGGAAAGGGGTATTGGACATTCGGCAATCTCACTCACCGACCGAAACGCGACAGATGAACTGTCGCTGAAAGTCGATTTCCTGTGAGACAGTGGTAACGCCCCGGTTGAGCCTGCCCTGATGCTGAGTCATGACTGAAAACAGCGTGGCTCTACTACTTATTAAATAAATATTTAAGCTACATTAAATATCTCTGAATATTATAGTTAGTCGTTCAATATGCAAACTTTTGAAGAAACTTAATAAATGATTAAGTGTTTGTGAATAAATATACTGTGGAATAAGTAAAACTTATCGATTCGTGTAGATTCCTGATTGTTTGGATAAACACATACATCATTATTATCTGGATAAATAGTTTGTTAGGATCAATGCGATGATGATAATTGGTAATATAAACTCTCACGCATTTTTCCCAGAAGGAGTAGGTAGAGGTGTAATCAGGACACCCACGTTTTGCCTTGTATTTTTCGTCCCACGATGTGATAGGGTGCGATGTGGTAATATAAAGTTAGATCAATTACAGATAATAGCCATTAGCCATGTCTAATTGATTAAGTCTGACAAATCGCCATGACATGCAGGTTTTCTCACGATGTTTTCCTTCACCGTTATAGTGCGTGGTGGTTGACTACCAATACACACACGACTCCGAAAAGTCAGAGGTGTGCCTTAGTATTTGTACCCGCGACCAGCTTGATCATATCGTACATATTATACATTGAAATGAAATTAATTCATTATTTTTTATCTGTAAGACTCCTCTGCAACTGAGAGTAATATTGAGAGGGCTCCATATGTGCTACTATCAGCAAAATCAAAATATTCCTATCATTTTGATCACTCCTTAAAGAACAGGGGGTTACTCTATGATCCGAAACGAAACTTCGGACGTCGCACGTAAAACTATACAAATGTGCCTAGGTTCACTACAAAATTTTCGAATCCTCTATCGTACGTCCTAACTAGACTTCAATCCATCAGCCAAAGGAAGTCCACTGCTGAACATAGGCCTCTCCCAATGATATCCACAGTGACCTGTTCGCAGCCTGCATTCAGCGACGTCCCGCGACCTTTACCGGGTCGTCTGACCACCTAGTGGGTGGACGTCCCACCCTGTGCTTTCCGCTTCAACTAACTAGACTTAGTTCGGATTAAATGATAAGTATCATAGAGAATAATATTTATTTTTAACATGAAAATTAAAAACGTACTGATGACCTTGGAAGTCCGAAGCTTTGAGTTTCGTTTCGCATCAAAGAGTAACCTCCCAGTGAGGTAAACGTATTATTTAATACCGCAGTTCTTTTATTTTATTTTTGTGTAGTTTATAACATGAAATTAGTATTCAAGCTAAAAATTAATTAGTGTAAATTGTACCTCGGAGTCATGACAATAACATTATTTTCAACTCTTTGATGTAGCAGTAATTTTGATCATTATTTACCACGTTATTATATTTTTGTATCTAATTTTAATGTACTTTTAACAATTAGTATAAATGATAAATACACCCAACAGCCACATACATAGACCTGACCCCACATTAAGATCAATTAAGTCTTGTGTCGTGGGTATCCGAAACTACGAGAGCCTTTTCGGTCTCACAAACACCTAGACCTGAGATAATGTATATTTATTTATATGTATACAGGGTGATATTAACATACGTTACTTAATTTAACCCACATGTTTCTCCCCAGATGACATTGTACAATATTTGAAAAAAAAAAACGGAGACTTTTTTGTTAAATATCGTGATTTTTAGTTTTCACTGTTTTTGACCACCCCACATAGATACGAGTATTTTCCCCGTTTAGCAGAAATCCAGTTCGGGAACTTATCAGCGCGGTAAAAAGATTCGTACTTATACAGGTTGATCAAAAGCCTTTGAAATTAAAATCGCGATTTTTGACAACACTACCAGGCAGTTTATTTTCACTCTTGGTACAATGTTACCTGGGGTGGCTAGAAACATGTGGTTTAAATTTAATACCATATTTAATTCACCCTGTATAAGGTGCATTATCGTCTCTAACAAAAGTACAGTCGTGCAAAGAATCCGATATTTACTAACGAAGTAACTGTTTTTAACACAACTTTTTAACCCACATTGTGTAATGGATAATAATCGCAGCCAAGATAAAATGCACAGCAATATAGTATACATGTTACAAAAATAAATAACATTTTTGGTGCAAAAAACTCACTTTCAAATGCAACCTTGTGTAACATTTTCAACCGTAAGGTCGAGTCAACAATGGCAGGCAGCTAAGTTAAATTATTGTTACAAAATATTATCTTAATCTTTCTTTATTTCACGATTTATTACCAATGTACGGTTGCGAATAAAAATGAATAAGTTTTTATGATATTGCGATTTTTAATTAAATATGTATGATTACAAAGCTGAAGTCTCGGGTTCAAATACCGAGTCGGGCAAAGTGAAATTGGATTTTTCTATTAATTATCAGCCCGGACACAGGAATTACAGCCCGATATGGCGATAGGCTCGCCTCCTATCACATGGGACGGAATACAAAGCGAAACGTGGGTGTCCTGGTTGCACCTCTGTTTATCCTTTCTGGGAAAAAGGCGTTATGTTTATGTATGGATGTACTAGAAAAAAATCACACTACGGTACAAGTCTTGTTTTGGGTACAGTAACAATAATTTATACCCCAGCCTTTAAAAACAAACCGCATTTTCAAGCACAACATCAGAGAACTAACGTTTAATACTATTTTTAATACGTTTACAAAAAAAAAATGGCAATTTAAATTCTCAACACTTGTGAAACAACGGTCGGAAGTAATTTATTGAATTCAGGCAGTCTATTAGATTCACTTAACTGGACCTAGACAAATTACAGTAATAAATAAATACCACATTAAAACCAAAACATGCGTGCATATCCTCCACTGAGTAAACACGACATGCATGTTTAGAAACCTTATACTTAAGGCAGTAGATTCTATAGGTCGTTAAATCTACAGCACGAATGTGTCTTTGGCGGACTCCCTATAAACACACAAACACATCACGCCTTTTTCCCACACGGGGTAGACAGACGAGCTGCCAGTACACGATAGGGGGTGAGCATATCGCCTCATCGGGCACAAATGGTGGTAGGTCTATCATATGTAAGAGGCTGCCTGGGTAGGTACCACTGCAGTGTCTATTTCTCTCGTCAAACAGCAATGTAAATGTACTGTTGTATTCCGATTTGAAGGAATTTGTAGCTAGAGTAGTTACTATGTTTTAAAGTCTCCAAGCCATGTAAATTGTCTTAGAATGAACTCCCTGCTTCGGTGTTTCCCGAGTGCTATGACCTGTCCTTCTTCAAACGAGGCTTAAATAGAGTACTCTCCCTACAGTTGGAAGCAGCGACCTGGCTGTACTAGATCCCTGACACTGCAAAGATCCATGAGCGGCGGTGACCGCTTACCATCAGGCGGGTCGCACGCTCGTCTGCCTGCTAAAGGCCAAAAAAACAGCGTGTATTGAGACTTAACATCTATGTCTCAGAATGGCGACCGCAGTGTAATGCAATAATTGCTTTTGTTATTCATGGTGTTGTTTGGTTTTGCTACTGTCCATGAGCGGTCGTATTGTTTACCATCAGTTGAATGGCATGCTCGTCTCGCCATTCATTGCAATAAATAATCCTGACTCCGGGCTAATAATTTTATTATTATTTTTATTGTAATCGGAACACAAACAGTTCTATATCTAGGCAATACAAAATGTTTTGATTACAATTAACCAATCACATGTCTTCACGCATAAAATTAATAGAAAATTTCAATATAATTTGCCTGCCCCGGAATTCGATCCCATGATTCAGGTTGTAATCGTACCGTAGTACAACTACGCCACCGAGGCAGTCTTCATCGAAATTCACATAGCATATAATAACTTGTTAAGTTCTCTATGGCATTTAAGTTTTAGTAAGATGTTTTCTATTACTATTATTTTTTTACTGTACTGTACTGTACTGTATCAGCCCATATACGTCCCATTGCAGGGCACGGGCCTTCTCTACGATCGAGGGTAAGATTGAGAGGGGTTAGGCCGTATTGTTCACCACGCTGCCCTAATGTGGGTTGGCGGACTTAACATATTTTTTTTTTGCCGATCAATACTATAGCGGTATGCAGGATTCCTCACGATGTTTTCCTTCACCGTTATAGTATGTGGTGATGGATGATAAATTACTCTGAATAGTCTTAAGTCTTTCTTAATAGAAAAACATACATGAGTCACTATTGAAGTGCTTGGTACTTTATTATTAACACATGAGTCCTAAAAGTCCTGGGGTTCGAACCTGCGGCAATCGTCTTGGCGTCCTTTCTCACCACACCACCGCGCACTTTTAATAAACAAAACGCAATTTTATTTGTTACGTCTTCAGATTTAATATATCATTCTATGTAATATACTTTGAAAGTATACAAAAAATATCAATTTAAATTAATTGATAAGGTTAAATAGTGTAGGTATAAAAGTCGCTTAACTGGACGTAGACTAATTACAGCAATAAGCAAGTGTCGTATAAAAACCAAAAAATGGGTGTAAAACCTTCACAGAGTAAACACGACATGCATAATATTTAGAAAGGTTAAATACACTCTAACAATCATACAGACATCATTGTCAGATAAATACAGATTAAACTCGATATGCGACACATTTGGATATTATATAACTATGATAGGTTTTTGAACGACGATTTGATAGCCTCGTAATACGTAATGCCTACTCTCTCTGTATTGAGCCATAAGAAGCTCTTTAGCCATAAGAAGTCCACTGCTGAACAGGGCCTGCTAACCGTTTATAACCCAGTCAATAAACAAAAGGCATTTTCAACGGTCACCGTCTAATATTACATTCCATATGTACCATGCAAATATACATACAGCAATTTAAATTCATTGTTTAGATAAATAATGAAGTGAATAATGGTGGAGTATATGGCCTAACCACTCTCAATCGTACTCTCGAATGTAGAGGTGGCCCGTGCCCTGCAGTGGGTGGTATATGGGCTGATACAATACAATACAATACAATTTAGATAAAATTGTCTATAAAAATCACTTAACCGGACTTAGACGAATTACTGTAATAAATAAATGTCGTTTGAAGCCATAAAAATGCGCGCGCATCCTTCAAGTTAACACGTCATGCATATTTAGAAACTTACAGCATTAGTAATACAGTTTTAGAACTTATTTTAGTAATCAAATGTTTGATCTTCTTCGCTCAAACTGTAATCCAAAGTCTTTCGAAAGGGACAAAACATTCGACAACTAAAATAGGTTTTAAAACTGTCTATGAATACCGCCGTCAACATTAAGAAGAATCTATTGGTGCCTATATTAAAATATAATTTCATTTGCTTTGAATATTTTTGTAATTTGTTTTGAATACTTCCTTAGTGGCGGAGTTGTACTACGGTTCGATTGCAAAGCTGAGGTCTCGGGTTTGAATCCCGGGTCGAGTAATGTGATATTGGGATTCTTCTATTCATTATCAGCCCGGAGTAAAAAATTTGTGCCCGATATGGCGATAGGGTAGCCTCCTATCGCATCGGAGGACGGAAAAGCACAAGACGAAAAATGGGTGTCCTAGTTGCACCTCTGACTATCCTTTCTGTAAAAAGGCGTAAGTTTATGTATGTATGTACATGACATAAATATATGTAATTCCAGTGTTTAAATTGTTTTGGAAATTACAAACATCAATCCCAAAGTAACTTCGTTTGAAATAACTTTTCTACAATTGATATAACAGACCTGAAAGTTGAAAACTGGATAATTTGATCATTACGCAGTTGGCAAATTGTTTGATTTAGAAAACTAGAAAAGTTTTGGGCCGGTCGTATTATGAATGAAATCATTTGTAAATCAAATGTGGCCAATTACACTTTGCAAACTTTGGATCGGTTAGATTTTGAGTATGTTGATTGAAACAGTTATTTAATTAATAAAATCAATTGGTGCTATTTTTATAATCCTATATATTATGATAACCAATTTATTTATACTTGTAAAATTTCATATTAAATTGATTATCATTCACAGCTACGAGATTCAAGTTGGATATCCGCCATTTTTCATCGATGATTTTATGAAATATTTGACTATTTTATGAATATTCAAATCTTTTGTCAGCTCTACGTATACATACATACATAAGCTAAGGCTTATACCCTTCGTGCAAGCAGTGCTAAATTTAGTGCCAATCACAGTTCGCTGCCACCACAAATTCCTTACTCAAATTTCCCGATCTGGGATCAAACCCAGGACCTTACGATTTAAACATACATACATAAACTCACGCCTTTTTCTCAGAAGGGGTAGGCAGAGGTTCTCCTGGTAACTACCAGGATCACCCAAGTTTCGCCGTGTCTGTTCCGTCCCAGAATGTGATATTGGGCTCGCCTATCGTCATATCGGGCTCAAATTTCTGACTCCGGGCTGACAATGGATAGAAAAATCCAATATCAACATTTTGCTGAGTGATCACCTACTAGTCACAGCCACGACGTGCAAAATTATTTTTTGTTGTATTTTTAATTTTTATGTTTTTCATGTTTTTTTTTACATCTGTATATGTACGTCGTTTTGTTCGCTAGTGCCAAATAAACAGTTTTTCTTTCTTTCTTCTTTCTTTCTATACCTATCATTTTGCCCGACCCGGGATTCGAACCCTCAGCGTTGTAACTGTACCGTAGTACAACTACGTCACCGGCAGTCCTTACGATTAACCTTACGATTCGCAGTCTAAATACGCTACAGCTAGCCCAATATTAAAGTTACTATCTCAGTTGGAGTGTTGATGGCTAACAAACGTTTGTCTCAAAGTATCAAAATAATGAACAGGAACTCCTCTTAATGTAAAGTGGCTCCTTAATAATAATAACTGTATCCTTTTGTTCCCAGGTCCAGAATGGTGCCAACAGACAACAAAGAGGTCCCGTACCTCTCAGTCCCAGATTTCTACGCTGGAAAGACCGTCTTCCTCACTGGCGGCACAGGATTTCTCGGAAGTGTAAGTATTTTTATATTCGATATTTAAATACATAAGAAAAACGTGTTGTTCCATAAGCTCCATTTACACGGGAAGTTTCACGAGGCGATAATCGTATGCCTTATTTAGTTATATTCATTTTTGTAACTGATTGCCTCGGTGGCGTATTTTTACTAAGGTATGATTACAAAACTAAGGTCTCGGGTTCGAATCCCGGGTCGGGCAAAGTAGTATTGTGTTTTTCTATTCAGAATCAGCCCGGAGTCAGGAATTTGTGCCCGATATGGCGATAGGCTCGCCCCCTATCATATCCTGGGACGAAACAGACAAGGCGAAACGCGGGTGCTTGGTTATTATCAGGAGAACCTCTGCCTATCCCTTCTGTGAAACAGGCGTGAGTTTATGTATGTATTTTTGTTACTGTTACATAATACAATGACATGAATGAACTTTGTATATTAAATACTTCCACGTGGTTATAATTAATTTTATTTTCATTCATTGTAAAACTCGAATCAACTAATTAACCATTCAATTGAATATATTTTTCTCAATTTAAACACATTCAAAAATTGTGTTTATGTATATATTATGACAACACAAGATTTTACCGTAACTATTATCTCATTTACTCTGAAGTACTTAATCATATTATCTTATTTTCCCTTTTACTGTACTGTATCAGCCCAGATACGTCCCACTGCAGGGCACGAGCCTCCTCTACATTAGGAAATACGATTGCGAGGGGTTAGGCCATATAATCCACCACGCTGTCCTAGTGCGGGTTGGCAGTATTATGGTTATTTTCCCTTGTATTGTATTGTATTGTATCAGCCCATATACGACCCACTGCAGGGCACGGGCCTCCTCTATTTTCCCTTATTTATAATTAATATCGTTAAATTAAATGCGCTCCGACCCATGAAGTCGACATTTAGTAGAACTAATACGAGTATATATGCTAATAACTAAATTAATTATTATAAAACGAGCAATTATTAATTATACCCCGACCACTTACACGAGATTAATCAAACCGAATACTCTTACAAAATGGTCTGACCAGGGAATCGAACCACAGACCAATATAACCAGTCAACTCTGCCATTGCAACAAACGTTGCCTATCAAATTTTGGGTCGAAAACACGTCCCGCGATTTTTGGCGTGCCTTCATAACCTCAGGCTGTCCCCAAGGTTAAGGTTATAATGGTGAAGTTATATATTGACATAAACTAACAGATTCTCTTAGCTTATACACAAAGACCTCAAACCTCTCAAACAACCTTTATTTTCTTTACAACCCACAATTTAAATGAAGGAAAACGAAATCCCAAATTCTCAGTAAAAGTCGTACCTTTTAGTCAGGCAATATCAATATTTTGTCCTTTAACTGCAAAAATAAATTCTTTTGTTATTTTAAAATTAACGTGAGAACAAAGCTCCGTTGTCCAACAGTAATTGAACTTCGTTAAAATATTTATTTTTAACCCTGCGCACCGGCTGGGTCGGTATGACCTCTATAAAAATATTTTATAGTTGGAATTTCATTCACGCCAGCTGTTCATCCGAAAGATAATAAAATATACATAAATTAGTTTATTAGGAACCGTTTTATCTATGGGAAAGCTGTTTAACTCGAGGCTGAATGAGATATGCCAATCGTCACTGGTCTTTTAAGGTATTAGTCTTTAAGATTTCTAACTTCTAAGCCAGTTTGATCCAGTTAATATGAAATATGACGCGAAGAAGAGACTGCCGGATGTCTAATACCCCTTTCCCCTTCGTATCCTTTATCCTTCCCGCTACCCCTTCGTTCTGATGGGCCGGCAACACATCCATGATCCAAGTGTTGTGGATGTTCATGGACAGCATTAATCAGTAACCATTTGAGTCTTTCTAGTAACGATGACCACGCACATTACCTCCTCTTCCAAAATGCTAATAAATATACCCTCTCGAAAATATACGATATTTTCATTAAAGACATCATCGAGTTTACTATTATTATTTTTTATATAGCATAGGTTGTTAAACGAGCAAGCAGGTCGCCTGATGGTAAGTTATCACAGCCGCCCATGAATATCCACAACGCTTGGATCATGGATGTCTTGCCAGCCCATCAGATCGGGATCCCTCCGAGCGGGTAGGAAAAAGGATGTGATGATTGCCGGATGCCTAATAACCCATTCCGTTATGGCATCCGGCAATCTCACTCACCAAACGACAGTGACAGCAAAGCTATCGCTTCACGTCGATCTCTTGTGAGACAGTGGTACCACCCCGAAAGTGCCTGCCCATTTATGTCATGTCTCCCACTCCCTGTCATGGCTGATAACAACGTGGCTCTAACACTTTGAAAATAAAGAAAAAACAAAGTAAATCACACAAACTTTATATGTTATATGAAGTCCGCCAACCCGCACAAGGCCAGCGTGGTCGACTAAATGGCCTAACTACTCTCAATCGTATTCTCGGTTGCAGAGGACCATACCCTGCAGTGGGTCGTATATGGACTGATATAGTTACAAATACATACTAATTTTATATTCCCTGTATATCTATAGGCCCATCTAACAATTCACGTTATGAATTCAAATGGAATTGTCGAAGTGTTAACACTTTTTTTTTGTTCGTTTTACACTACATTTGAATTTTAAATTCAAATTGTACGATCTAAAACAGTGTGCGTTCAATCCAAAATTTCATTGTTACTGTATAGACTTTGTTTATTGATGTTGATTACTATTACTCGATTACGAAGAAGCCAAATGGAGGGTATTTTAGTCAGTATCTACATACATAAACTCACGTTTTTTTCGCAGAAGGGGTATGCAGAGGTGTAACCAGGACACCCACGTTTCGCCTTGTTTTCAATCGTCCCACGATGTTATAGAGGGCGAGCCTATCGCCATATCTGATACAATACAATACAAAATCAATTTAAATGTATACTCGGAATAATGCTAATAAATACACCCAACAGTCACATACATAGTCCTGACCCAACACGAAGATCGATTCTTGTCTCGTGGGTATTATGAACTATGAGAGACTTTTCGCTATCAAAAACACCCAGACCTGAAACAAATATCTGTGGATCACAAAAATATTTGTCTCGATGCGGGGATCGAACCCGCGGCCTCACGTTTCACAGCTGGCGTCTAACCAACTGCGCCGCGACAAATGTCAAATACATATGTAACTATCACACGCTGAAGAAAAATATATTAGTGTTCCACTTCAATTACATAACAAAGCCTCTACACGCGGTATCAATGAATTATTGTATCAGCCTAGTTACGTCGCACTGCAGGGAACGAGCTTATTCTACAATCGAGAGTACGATTGAAAGTGGTTAGGCCATATAGTCCACCACGCTGGCCTTGTACAGGTTGGCAGAGTTTACATACCATAGTAGTTCTTGCAAATCGCTATGGTAAGCAGGTTTCCTCACGATGTTTTCCATCACAAGAAAAGTCATAGGTATGCCCTGGGATTTGAACCCGCGACCACCGTGAACATGTTGGCAGCCGCGTCTGGTCCGTTAACCAACAGGCCACCATTAAATTATTCACTCAAAAAATAAATCAAGCCGTCAATGACGTACGTTTACGATTACGATCTCCAAACATTTCCAAAACGGTAGTTACCTTCTAATCCGCTGTGTTATCCACTGCATACTAATTGTTGGTATAAATTAATATATTTGTAATAAATTATGTGAGACGGCGGTTGAAACGCGCCTCGTTTTGGCTGACACAATGTATGTTTGCATGTATCTATTCCATGCATATTCAATAGGAATTTTCGATTTGCGTTTCAAAATAAATCATTGGCACAATGGCGGTATATGTGGGGTGTGAAATTGGATTCGCATCCCAGGTCGGGCAATTTACAATTGTATGTATTTCGATTTGAAAAATGTAATGTTAACCGCCCGAGACTAGACGTTCAGACCGACATTAAGAAAAAGTCACCTCTATCATAATATTAGAAACGAAATAAATTATATACTCGGCGAATTATTGATTTTAAACAACTGCGAGTGCACCACTTCGTTATTTTTAGCTCACATTCGATGAAATTTGATACTAAAGTTTGTCAAGTTAGCCTCTAAGACAATGGCGTCACTGCGGTTAAGCATGCCCGTTTATAGCGTTGTATATATACGTTAAATCGAGGCTTTGCTACTTAAAATATTCGTCTTTGGACCATCATCATCGGCCGTAGACCAATTCCAAATGTAGTCATATAATAAATATTCATGTATTTAACAACGTCAGTTACCGACAATTCCTAGTTATACACAGTTTTCCGAAAGTGGTAGAGCCACGCTGTTGTCAGCCTCATCATCTGCCAGAATGGGCAGGCTCATCCGGGGTGATACCACTGTCTCACAGCTGATCGACGTGAAGCGACAGCTTTGCTGTCGCGTTTCGTTCGGAGAGTGAGACTGCCGGGTGCCCAATATCTCTTTCCTCTTCCCATCCTTTTCCCTTCCCGCTCCCCTCCCGATCTGATGGGCCGGCAACACATCCATGATCCAAGCGTTGTGGATGTTCATGGACGGAAGTGACCACTTACCATATGGTTACCTGTTTGCCCGTTTGCCGGACCTATGTTATAAAAAACCCCTCTAAGACATAACTAATGCCTTTAAAAAACTCAGTATTTTCCACCGCGTAACACAAGTACCCCAAGGGTCCCCCATGATGACGTTGATGTCCATCATAATCTTGTTGTTTGATAACATGCTCCGCGATGGTAATTCCGTCATCAGTCAATCTCCAAAGCTTCTTCTATTGCCTTTCAGAAAGCTAGGAAACCAGGTGAAGTCGGCTTAGGTTCCAGGTGTAGGAGTTTCTTCCACCGTATTCAATGGATAATCCAAAAATGTCTGTTTCAGGTATTCCTAGAGAAACTGATCTACAGCTGTCCAAAGATACAAAAAGTGTTCGTGTTGATACGTGCTAAGAAAGACCGAACTGTCTCACAAAGGATGCAGATGATGATCGAAAGTCCTGTAAGTATTTAATTTAATTTGCTTTTTGTAACCTATAATTTGTTCCACTACAGGGCAAAGGCCTCCCTTTTTTTCCTCGACCCTCTTCTTTGCGAGCTCTGGCCATTTGTGCTCGAATGCTTCTAACTCGTCTTTCGACCGCATCTTCCGTCATCCGCGTTTTCTACGCCTATTCGCGGGCATCCAGCTTGTAGCCAGCTTGGCCCAACAGTTTGGATGCATCGAGTACATAACCATTACCATTTACTATTTATAACCACCGCTTTTTTATGCGTAAGCTAGGTCTTATAATAAATACACCCAACAGTCACATACATAATCCTTTTTTGTTGACACGGGGAAACCGAGTTACCGCCATCGTCCCACCTCAAGAGAAAGTGGAGCAATTATGTTGGGTTCACCGGTCTACGCATAGTCCTGACCTCACACTAAGATCGAGCTTTGTGTCGTGGGTATCATGTACTATGGGAGACTTTTGTCATAGAAACACTCTGACCTGAAACAAATACTTGTAGATCACACAAATATTTGTCATAGAAACATTTGTTCCGCGAGAATCTAACTCGCGGCCTCTCGTTCTACAGCCTGCTTCTAACCAATTACGCCACGGAATCTGTCAAAAGGCATGAATATTGCGTTTGATCTAGCTATATTGAACAAATTCATGCCATCTTTGTATTGTTTTTGTCAACGTTCTGGATGCTTACGCGTAACAATGTTTTGGCATTTAAGTTCGACAAATAAGAATCGAGCTAATTAAATGAGCGGACAAACTCTTTCGTTATATTTTCAAAAGACTTTCATTTTGGACTCTCACAAATTAATACATACCTATTTGTAATTCAAAAAGAACAAGGACATTATAATAATGAGTCATTATGTACTACGTACCATTAAAATGACAACTTCGTTCTTTAACCTCTTTAGTCATCTGTATACGTAATTATAATTTTCTATTTACACGCGGAATTGAACTCCGAGCATTGTTCATATTAATTACTGTATGTTATCTTTCAAGACAGAATCTTCAATTAACATGTCGATTCACAATGTTAATTAGATCCGGCTTTGCTTGTACACAACAAGATATCGATTATGTGATAGAGCTACGCTGTTGTCGGACAGCATGAATGCATACTCGTCCGGGGCGGCACTACTGTCTCACAGGAGATGGACGTAAAGTGACAGCTTTCCTGTCGCATTTCGTTCGGTGAGTTAGATTGCTGGATGCCCAATACCCATTTCCTTTTCCCATACTATTTCCTTCCCATTCCCCAGTCCCTTCCCTATTTTAATGGCCGGCAACATATCTATGATCCAAGCGTTGTGGATATTCCTGGCCGGCAGTGACCACTTACCATCAGGTGACCTGTTGTAAGTCTAAAACAATGTAAAGATTCATCGAATTGGAATTATTTACAATATAATATAGCTTAAACATCAACGGTAATGTAATAAATAAATGGTGAAACTTGAGGATGTTATATAAACCTAGAGTAACAAATGTTTTTTCGATCCATAAGTATTGATTTCTAGTTTGGGTGTAGCGAGACCAAAAGTTCTTCACAGTTTCTGATAGAAAGAGGAAAGGTATCTACGACGTTATCTGTATATTTTAATATCAGGACTATATATGATAGACTGTAAACGGTCTAATATGAGGACCATACTATGGTGTGACTGTCAAAGCTAATCTATATCTATTTATACATATTAATAAAATTGTAACAGATCGATGTCTATACATGGAAGATAAACGAGAAAAACTGTTATGGGGGGACTATATTAACGTAATAGAACCCAAAACAATATTTTTTAGAACTTTTGTCTGTTTGTCTGTCCGGTTGTGTGCGATAAACTCAAAAACGGCGTAACGGATTTCGATGAAATTTGGTGTGGAGGTAGCTGAGACCCCTGGATTAACGCTTAGGCTACTTCTTATCCCAAAAATGTAGTGATCCCGTGGGATGAAGGAGGAATTCGGATATATTTGTTACTTTTTTGTACTCCAATGGATGTGATGGGACTGGATTACATATCTTGACTGAGAATAAGACGGGATATAACGGAGCGGGACGGGATGGGATTTTTTTAATATAGATAACGACGCAAACGGAGTTGCGTGCAGAAATTAGTTATTAATATAACTCCGTATTTTTTATCCTATACGTAAAAAACTCAATGAAAAAGTATATCATAATATTATTTATTATGTTACGAAACATAAATAATGTAGAAAACCTATTTCACATTAATATTATTAATAGCTGACAGAAAGGAGAAATTGAGTAATTTATTTTAAGGTATTTTATCTTTCATATAATGATCTGAAATGTTGTACTTGACTGCCTTGATGGCGTAGTTGTACTACGGTACGGTTACAATGCTGAGGACTCGGGTTCGAATCCCGAATAGGGCAAAGTGATATTGGATTTTTCTATTCATTATTAGCCGGGAGTCACGTATTTGCGCTCAATACGGCGACAGGCTCGCCCCCTATCACATCCTGGGACGGAACTGACAAGGCGAAAAGTGGGTGATAGTATGATAGTAGATAGTAACCAGGAGAACCTTTGCCGACCCCTTCTGGGTAAAAGGCGTGAATTTATGTATGTATGTATGTTGTACTTATTAAGATTTTTGTTTAAGTAGAAAGGTAATCAACATTACCTTAATATTGTTATTGTTTCATCATAAAATTGTGTTTGCTGTGATGTATTGTTAGGAATTTTCATATGTAACATTTGTAACATAATTACGCCGGCCTGATCGACAACTAATATAATGAACAAAACCTTTTTTTACACTTGAAGGTTTTCTCAAGAATCAGGAAGGAAAGACCAGGTGATCTGGACAAAATAGTTCCAATACTCGGAGACATCGCTGCACCCGACTTGGGAATCAAACGTGAAGACGAAAATATGTTAATAAACGAAGTACGTATGATCAACAATTACTATTAATGACTCGCATAATTTAGGATTAAAAACAAATTAATTAATTAAAAAATATTTGCTGTGGATGATTACTAACCAAACACTCAGAATCAGAAATGAGGAAATCCGTAGGAGAACTAAAGTAACTATGAATTATGTTTAGTAAGAATTAAATCTTGTTTGAACAACCTCCGAATGTTACTACAATGTATTTGATATATAAGCAGTCCAGATAAAATATCAACGAAAAATAACCAACTTTTGGCGGACGTCGCAATTGTACCTGCTTATATCCGAACATGCAGAGGCTGAGCACTAAACTCGACCCACTGCGACGAATCACTATGGTCTTGGTATCAGTTTGCATAGTCAATACAGGGTATATCAAGACTGCTACCGAAAATGAAGCCAGGTGGCAGTTTTAGTGACTACAGACACGATTCAACTAAAAATTTTGCAAAAAAAACGCGACGATTTTTTTTTGTAATGTTTTTGTGGTAAATCCATAGTTTTTACTAAAAATTATAATTTAAAGCGTTTCGTACTATCGCGTCTTTAAAAATAAAAGGGTGTACATATTTTTAATTAGGAAAATGTATGTATTTACCACCCAAATACGATAATAGGAAAAAAAAAACAATCGTCGCTTTTTTGCAGAAATTTTAGTTGCACGTGTCTAAAGTCACTAAAACTTCCACCTGGCTTCGTTTTCGGTAGCACTCTTGTTACACCCTGTATATGGACAAATATGTACTACCACCAGTATACTATACTGTGGCAAGTTTCCCCCGATCGTGTACGATACGACTGCCTCGGTGGCACAGTTGTACTACGGTACGGTTACAAAGCTGACGTCTCGGGTTCGAATACCGGGTCGAGCAAAGTGATACTGAATATTTCCATTCATTTTTAACCCGGAGTCAGGATTTTTTTCCCGATAGGATAGGCTCGCCACTATCACATCGTGATACGGAACACGCAAGGTGAAATGTGGGTGTCCTGGCCCTCACTCCTTAACGGAAAAGGCACGAGTTCATATATGTACATAATAAAGCCTAGTACATTACGCCAGGTTTTCCACGATCGTCTACGATACTTATCGAATTCCAACATCAACTAGCAATCTGCTACAAAAATCCAGGTCAAATAAATGTCTAAAACCGACGTTCCAGGTATCCGTAGTGATCCACTCCGCAGCCACAGTAAAGTTTAATGAGCCTTTCAGCGATGCACTGAACGTTAACCTGGAGGGCACGCGACGAGTCTTGGCTTTATGTCAACGAATCAAGTTCATTAAAGTGAGTTTTCCGTTTGTTTGTTTTTATTGCAAAGGTCTGGCAAACGAGCAAACAGGTCACCTGGTGGTAATTGATCACTGCCGCCCATGCACATCCACAACGCTGGATCATGGATGTAATGCCGGCCTAATTAGGAGGGGAGTGGGTACTAAAAAGGTGGGGAAGAGGAATGGGGTATTGGGCATTCGGCAATCTCTCGGATTGTCGTTCTAGGAATAATTAATTAATTCAAGTATGGATTTACTGATGGTAGGTCATATTCTGAATGGCCACCTGGGTATCTACCACCGCAATGTCTATTTCTCCTGCCAGTCAGCTGTGTAAACGCACTGTTGTGTTCCGGTTTGAAGGACATTGAAGCCAGAGTAACTACTGGACATAATGAGACTTAACATCATGTGTCTCAGGATGGCGGGCACAATGGAATGCCAACTATTGCTTTGTGATTAATAGTGTTATTTGGTTTAGGCGTGCTGCCTCTTTTGTAAAAACAGCAACAATTACCAAAAAACCAACAACTATCTTACCCCTTTCTGATGACTCCGGGGACTTAGAAATAATGTATGTTTACGCAAATGGTTTCTTTATTAATAAACTGTGTATTTTGAAGGTATTTGTCCATATATCAACAATGTACACCAACACAGACAAAGACGTCATCGAGGAGATCGTGTACCCTCCGCCCAAGGATCTCGCTGAAGTCTACGAATTCGCTAAAGAATATGGTGATGACCCTGAAATGGTAGCAAAGATTATAGGTATAACCTTATTTATTTACACATATAATTTTAGTATGTAAAAATCCGCCAACACGCACTAGGCCAGCGTGGTGGACTATATAGCCTAACCACTCTCAATCGTACTCTCGATTGTAGAGGAGGCTCGTGCTCTGCAATGGGATGTTTATGGGCTGATACAGAATACAGAATAATAAATTTGTAACTCATCGATGTCTGTACATGGATGATATTTGAGAAAAACTATTATAGGAAACTGTATAAATGTAATAGAATTAAAACAATGATTATTAGAATGTTTGTCAATGTGTCTGTGCGGTGGTACATTCGTTAAATTGTAATTAATTTGTATACTTTCAGAGGGACGCCCTAACACCTACACGTTTACGAAAGCACTTGCCGAAACAATGATTTGTAAGCAGCATGGGAATATTCCAGTTGTCATAGTAAGACCTTCCATAGGTAATGTTATTATTTATTTTATTAGCTTTTTTATGGCACGACAAAGAAACTACAATGCACTTGATGTGTTCAATATATTAAGAATAGTGTATTCATTGGCGAGATGGTGACCTTCAATGGTAAATGCAATAGTATATAGAGAATCTAAAACTCAAAAAAACAGCAAATTTATGTAAATAAAACGGGAGCTTTATGTAATTCTTACGATTTTCCCACCAAAACACATATTATAATTTTGATTGTTACAATTTCAGTGACACCATCCATTGCCGAGCCAGTGCCGGGATGGATTGACAACTGGTATGGAGCAACCAGCATTCTCACCGCAATAGCTAAAGGCATCTGCAGGGTTATTATCGGAAGGGATCATTACATTCTAGACCTTATTCCAGTGGATTATGTTTCAAATTTGACATTAATTTCTGCAGCCAAGTGTCATAGGTAAGTGCAACCCACAAGAAGGGTATTGAATTAAGAAAACTGTTCCCATTTATTTAAAAATGGAATAATAATTTTAATATGAAGTTTTAAATCCATGTTATAAATGGTCTTACTAAAGGAATATAGAAAATACAAAAAAAATCTTTAAATTACCATGCACAAATCCCTCTACATATTACTACTTAAACAGCCTCCATGTTGAAGTTGGTTACATGCCCGCAGTGAGGCATTTTTTTTGTGTGAACCACAAGTATTTGTTTCGGGTCTGGGTGTTTGTGAGTCCAAAAAGTCTCTCATAGCTCCTGATACCCACGACACAAGACTCGATCTTAGTGTGGGGTCAGGACTATGGATGTGACTGCTGCATGTATTTATTTATTTAATATTTTCTAGCAACCCAAAACAAGTGACAGTCCTAAACTGCTGTTCAAGCTCGTGCAATCCGATCACACTCAAAGAACTGTCCACCTTGTACGCCATGGAGAGCGCTAAGAACGGGTTCAGTGAGTATCCCTACTACTTCCACGCATCCCACAATTTAATAACACAGACGCAACATTTTTATTCCGGTCGCCACCAACCCCACGAGTCCAAAGGAAGCCCGCTGCTGAACATAGGCCTCCCCCAATGATTTCCACAGTGACCTGTTGGAGGCAGCCTACATCCAGTGACCTCCCGCGATCTTTATCAGGTCGTCTGGCCACCTTGTGGGCGGGCGTCCTACTCTGCGCTTTCCGCTACGTGGCCTCCATTCAAGAATTTTTTGGAACCATCGGCCATCAGTCATAACCCCACCACCCCAGTCATCGGTCAGAATTTACGCTATTTTAATCACCTTGTTAAAGACATTTTCTTATTATTGAGAAAATACACGAAACAATAAAGAGATCTATATCTAACTATGGTTTAAGTTTTACAAAAAATGATATTTATGATGTTGATTGTCTCTGATGTTGACTGCCTCGGTGGCGCAGTTGTACTACAGTATGATTGCAATACTCAGGTCTTAGGTTCGAATCCTGGGTCGGGCAAAGTAATATTGGATTTTTTTCTATTAATTATCAGCCTGGAGTCAGGAATTTGTGCCCAATATGACGATAGGCACGCCCCTATAACATCGTGGGACGGAAAATACAAGGCGAAACATGGGTGTCCTGGTTGCCCTCTGCCTATCCCTTCTAGGAAAAAGGCGTGGGTTTATGTATGTATGGTCTGTGATGATCTTCAAGGAAAATATTCTAAACCACCATCGTCAATGTTTTGTTTACAGATGATCTGCCTTTCCCCGGATGGTTGCTGATCACGCAGAGAAGATGGATTGCAAAATTAATTACATGGACGATAACAACTGTTGCCTATATTCTTGATTTTATGCTCCGCGTTGTTGGAAGAAAACCCAGGTAAATACTAACAATAAGTGTGATTTGCCTTATTTAATTTTCATTTACCTTATTTGAATAATCGTCGTGAAACCAAAGTGGATAGAAACAGACGTTACTAAAACTTTGTCGTTGCGTTATTACCTGATAGGTAGTTTGTTAAACCATACACTTTGAAATGCCAAATTCTGCTCTTATGCCACACTTGAAACTATATTCAAATAATTATTATTACCAACCCACATTATTATTACCCAATACCTAATAAATAATTATTAGGTATTGGGCATCCGGCAATCTCACTTACCGAACGAAACGCGACAGTGAAGCTGTCGTGTCACGACGATTTCTTGTGGATTGTGGTACCACCCCGTACGAGCCTGCCCATTTATCCTGAGTCATGACTGACAACAGCGTAGCTTTACCGGATAAATTTCTTGTGATTCAATACCATTTAAATTTTTCAGATACGCAAAAATCCAAAAAACCGCTGAGTTCGCTCGGAGTATCGTTGAATATTTCTCGTCGAACACCTGGATCAGCAAATGCGACGGCGTGCGGGCTTTGTACCGCTCACTGAGCCCCCAGGATCAGCAGACCTTCCCCTGCGACCCAGCCCTCATCAGCTGGCGACGGTACATGCCTGTGTACTTCCAAGGAGTCAACCAGTACCTCTTGAAGAGCCGGAGAAAACATGAATAGTACAGTATATTGAAGTTCGTGGGACAAATTCGTCGTGGTAACTTTAAGGCCAAATTTAAAAATGTGATAATTAGTATAGGTATACTTACACTATACATAGGTACTAGCCTCACATTAGGTATTATAATAATTCAGTAATATTTGATCCTGTATCAACTCATATACGCTCGACTGCAAGGCAGAAGCCTCCTCTACAATCGAGAGTACGATTGAGAGGGGTTAAGACATATAGTCCATCACGCTGGCCTAGTGCGGTTTGGGCGGACTTTACATACCATAGAAAATCTTGCAAATGGCTATGGTATGCAACTTTTCTAACGATGTTTTCCTTCACCGTTATAGTGCGTGGTGAAACTTACGTGTCACCATTATGGGTTTTTAGACTATCATACTGTGATCACTATTCGTGAGGATATAAGCGTCATACCATCCATTCATGTAAATATTCTTTTTTTATGGATCGATTTTAATAAGTCTTTTTTCTTAAGATTTTTATATATTTGAAGTCGGAAGTCGCTTGATAAAAGCCGTTTACAATGAGTCACTGTTTTTTTTTTTGAGACTATGACCAGTAGACTTGACGCGACTGGGAATGACGAAACTTAACTGATGTAAACCGCTTCTAAAGGGTTGATTTGAGAAATTCTGGGAGAAGCCTATGTTGAATGACAATCCTTCTATTGTGTATAGCCTAACCCTAACCCAAAATAGGTACAATATGTAATTGAGATTATGTTTTCGTGGACAGCATTGTTGTTTTCTTTAAATATTAAGACGTAAGTTTGGAAATGGCATATGTTTTTAATAATAAGCATAAACATATCATTGAACTTTATAATTATCTGTATTGTTGTAAATATTAGTAATAAGATTGTACAAGTATGGTAAAAAGTAAATAATTTTATTAAATTTTGTGTAATTATTGTCCTTTCAATTATTTTATTTTCCTTCAGGCTTTTCTCTATATTTTATTTATAGTTATCAATTTACTGGTTGTCCATTTCAGTAATAGGGTTATTTTTCAAAGCCTGACCAATTATTTTATTGAACTCAAGAGAGTTATACTGATTAACACGTAATGAAAAATATTCCACTTTACACATTATAAGTTATTTATTTCCATTCCATAATATCCTTATTAATGTTCAAATCATAGGAAAATTCTGCTGCAAGCACGGTCGTCGGTCATTTTTATACATAGATGCGCGCATGCGTATATGTGTGTAGTTTATCAATGTGCTTATTATGGTCATGCATATTGTCTTAGTATTTTGTTTCGTGATAAAAAATATGATATTATTCGTAATAAAAATTATGGAATACTTAAAAAAAATGTAGTAATGGACTATATTCATGATTCTGAACCTCCTGTTAAAACTTGGTCACTCAGATCAAAATAATCCGATATTTTTTAAAATGTGTATTTTATTTTTATACTGGCATCACAAAGTGACAACGAAGCACATGGTGTTAAGTACTCACATCCAAGTAATGTTTGCACCGACAAGAGCCAATTATCTTAACCTGAGACGTAGACACATTGCAAAACTAGGATTAGGCTTTCTGCTTCAGGCTCTCATTGCATCATCATGCAACTTCTATACAACATAAGGTCATAAAATACACTTTTTGAAAGAAGGCTTTCAGCTCTCAATTTGACCCAAATATCTACACAACTATAACACAACTCTATTCTAAAATGAATAAATAAAGCCGTATCAGACGATCCCAAGTTCCTTAATAAAAAATCTTTTATTCCAACGACGGAACCTGAAGTGGCGAACTCAATTAAAAACTTCCTCGAACTATGTTGAACTTCAGTTTGCAACTCCATTGCAGGCGATGCCATCGACCGCTCTCCATTAATTTATTGAGGTATGTCAGACGTTTTGCCCGGTTAATTTAATAAGTAACTTCATATTTTATTTTATATTTGAATTGTTAAATTATTTTTAAATGGACTGGCACGTACTAGCGAACTATTACATCGTTGAGGTCTCGGGTTCGAAACTCGGGGCGGGTAAAGTGATATGCTTAAGTATATAAGTAAGCCAGAAGTCAGGAATTTGTGCCCGATATGGTAATATGCTCGCACCCTATCACATCGTAGGAAGGAACACACAAGGAGAACAGTGGGTGTCCTAGTACACACCTTTAACTACCCTTTCTAAGAAAAAGGCGTGATGTTTGTGTGCGAATGTAATTTTTTTTTTCTGGGAATGATAAGGCGAGCGGTCGATGGCCTAGTATTAAGCGTCACATCTACTCCCTAATTACGTTGCAATTTGTCTGGAAAATGCACCGTCATAGGTCCACCAGATAGATAGTAGCAGGCCATCGGACAGCTCGGTGGAAAAACCTTTACCGAAGGCATATGTTGACAATGATTAAGCTTTCAAAAATACCTTCTATACATTGTTTGGGCTGCATCAATACAAAATTCGAACAAATTAAAATTTTATTTCTTTAACAAGAACCGTCGTATCCCCTGACAGTAGACTGGTATGTACTGCCTCCAGTTAATCTGAACGGGATCGAAGGGGAACTCTCGCTTGTCTTCTGGACTCAAAGATGAGTACAGCGACCGCGTCCGTTCTGCCTTCATCTCCCATGACCCGTCCGTAAACTTCCTTTGTTGATGTCGAACTTCAATTACTTTTGACTGCAATTTAGCGAATCTGAAAAATAAAAATAACAGAACTTTACTTATTTTACTCCTCTACATTATTCCTCCTCTTTGGAGCAAGATTCCATTTCTAGAAGATGGGGAAGGGATGGGTTACTAGCCTTCAAAAACAGTATACTTAGGAATTTATTTATTTATTTATTTATTTAGGACAGCCAGTGGTTGTTACAATAGTACTTAGACTAATAAAATACACAATAAATAAATTAAGAGTAACACCCTTTGAAGGCGGTCACAACTTGCTCACAACAAGGAATACTGAAGCGGAGCTCGATCCCCAACAAATCCTTCGCCAGAACCCTTTAGTGGCCACTATGTATATTAAGGATATTATATAATTAACCAGGACTAGAAGCGATGGTTTCATCCCACGCGATCGCCCACGTAGTACCAATACAAATCTGACAGCCGCCGTGGCGCAGTTGGTTAGACGCCGGCTGTGAAACGAGAGGCCGCGGGTTCGATGCCCGCAGCGCGACAAATATTTGTGAGGCGCACAAGTATTTGTCTCGGGCCTGGGTGTTTGTGAGACCGAAAAGTCTCTCGTAGTGTCAGATACCCACGACACAAGACTTCATTGATCTTAATGTGGGGTCAGGACTATGTACGTGACTGTTGAGTGTATCTATTATATGTTTATTATTTAAATCTCTATCTGTGGGCACACATGTGTACTTACAACTATATTTACCGAAGATGACAATAACAAAAATGCACTGTGGTACACAGTCATCTCGAAATGCCAATCAAGATATTAGGGCCCCGTCAAAATATCTAGCAACTTGCTAGCAACACAAGGAAAGTAAAGGAGAGCATCTTCAAAAAAGCTCTAGATAACTTATCAAAATAAACTAGTAAAAATACACTCTTACCTCGGCTTCTCTCCTTTGAGCTTTAAATACACATCAGCCATTTTTGCTGGAAGCTTTTGCAGTATAAATGTCAGGAAATCTAAGGTCCATTTGCTTTTCGTAAAGAATAAGGTTGGGTAGAAATCATCTGAAATAAAGAAACCTATTTTATATTACGGGTTGGAAAGGTGACTACACATTACCTGATGATGACTTTTCTGTTATCTTAGTAGCTCACCAAGTAAGGACAGTATGAACTACTATTAAACATAATTATGTTAGCCTATTCAATTGCTTCTCATCTAATCCAAGACCCTTTAGCGTTTTTTTTCTTGCAATGGATGGCGAGACGAGCATGCCATACGCCTGTTGCTAAGCGGACCACTCATGAAACATTAGCAACACCATGAATTACAAAGCAATGCTTGACATTCCACTGCGCTCGCCATCCTGAGATATAAGATGTCAAGTCCCATATGTCCAGTAATTCGATCCTTGCACCGAGACAAATATTTGTGAGGCTCACAAGTATTTGTCTCGGGTCTGGGTGTTTGTGAGACCAAAGTCTCTCATAGTTTCTGATACCCACGACACAAGTCTTAATTGATCTTAATGTGGGGTCAGGACTAAGTATGTGACTGTTGGGTGTATTTATTTATGTACAGCCATGAGACAAAGCAGAGTAAAGGAGACTTACAGTTGTTATAAGAAACGTGGTACCCTTTTATATGATTGAAAACTTGCTTCAAACTGATCGGATTGCAGGAGCTACTGCAACAGTTATACACGGAGATATCTGAAGATCTGCAAAAATTAAATGAAGTTTTTTTTGGCACTAGAAGTCAATAACACTAAATTAATATTAGTATAAGTAACCTTA
This sequence comes from Theretra japonica, assembly GCA_033459515.1. Taxonomy (NCBI): domain Eukaryota; kingdom Metazoa; phylum Arthropoda; class Insecta; order Lepidoptera; family Sphingidae; genus Theretra; species Theretra japonica. Next base: position 1,892,463 of record CM065938.1, on the reverse strand, counting down.
GTTCTTTTTTAAGTAAAGTAATGTGTATGACTGTTTGTTACCAAAATAAAATGAAATATCCAAGTTGGTCATATTGTGAACAAAAGCGTTAATCTTGCTTTCGGAAACATCCCAGCTGTATCTAATCCTTGTGCTTATGCCAATTCATATGCATGCCACTGCAGGACACGGGCCCTCCCAATGATCGAGAAATCGATTATAAGGGGTGTAGGTCATGGTCAAACACGCTAGCATGTTGCGGCTTGCCGGACTATACCACAGAAATTCTTGATAATCCCCATGGTATTCAGGTGCCGTCTCGATGTTTTCCTTCACTGCTATAGTACGTGGTCATTGACTATAAACAACATATGACTCTGAAAAGTTATAGATTTGCCATGGGGTTTGAAGCCGCGACCACCGCACCGTTACTAGTCGCATCCGGTTCGATACCAACAGGCTACGCGCTTAAGATACGAAGTATATACTCGTAATAGGATAATTCAAAAACAAAATTATTTTATAAACATACGATTGTATGTTTAAATAAGGGCAGGGCGAAGAAGAAAGTTCTAAAAGAGAAGATTAAATACATTAACATAATATTGTTATTTTTACGTGATGATGCAAAAATTATAGAAGTATTTGACTTCTGTCTTCTGCTTTTCCCAATAAATTCTCTACCTCTCTGTCTCTCTCTTCAGCCACAGAAAGTCCACTGCTGAGCATAGGCCTCCTCCAAGGATCTCCATAACGAACTTATTTTTAGTTTTTACTCTGTCTCTCCTGTTGGAAGCGGCCTGCATCCAGCGACTTCCTGCCACCTTAACCAGGTGTGTCCACCTTGTAGGCGGGCGTCCCACACTGCGCTTGCCAGTACGTGGCTTTCACTCCAAAATCTTTCGGACCCAAATAAATTCAGTTAATCAAATTCTCGAATCATCATCCTCATTACAAATCATAAGAAGTCCTCTACACAAGGACTGTCTCAGACAATTACCCAGCAACCTTCGGCGAACTTTATCAGGATTCTATTAACGTTGATGGTAGACGTTTATAGCTGAACTTGCGTGAATTCCTTGGGTTGATTTTTTTTTGTCTATATTGGCAGAAAATCTGGCGAATGGCGACTCCCTTGTGGTAAATGGCCTCCACCGCTCATAAAATTCACTTACTAGCTAATCACTTACTTGCTACTTCTTGCTGCTGCTACAATGATAAGATTGGAGACGTAATCAGCTGGGATTAGATCCAACACGTAGGTACCTTTTCCAAAGAGTACTCTGTTGTAACCATGTCCTGTTACGTACATGACGCCTGTAGCAGAAAACCAATTGTCTATCCAGCCTGGTACTGGTTCATTTATTGAAGCACCGACTGAAACAAACATCATAGAGCAATATTGCTTGACAAGAGAAGGGGGAGAGGGGCAAATCATTCTACTAATTGTAAGCACCACGCCTGTTTAAAATCAAGAGCAACACCAGTCACAACTGCTAATTCTCCTCAGCTTAAAAATTTAGGAGTTAAATTTGCCTGACTGTAGTGATCCTTAATGAATCCTACCTAAGCAATAACTTGGCAGCAAATTTAGATACATTACGTACATACAGCAGTTACATTACGTATCCAGACTGCCACTTAGGCACGTAAGAGGCAGAGAATGCAATTGCAATCTAGAATATTATAACTCTTTAACTACATTAAATACTTTATCTAGACTACTATAACTTACCGTCAAGTTTAGTGTCAAAACAATAAAGGTTTAGGTTAATAATATTTGGAACAAAGTCATATACCATTTTTTGGAAGGGTAAAGCCACGCTGTTGTTAGCCATGACTCAGCCTGAATGGGCAGGCTCGTTCGGGGCGGTACCACTGTCTCACAGGAAATCCACGTAAAGCGACAGCTTTGCTGCTGCGTTTCGTTCAGTGAGTGGAATTGCGGGATGCCCAACACCCCTTTCCTCTTCCCATCCATTTTCCTTCCCGGTCTCCTTTCAATTCGATGGACCGGCAATACATCTATGGATGGATGGCATTAATCACTTACCACCAGGTGACCTGTTTGCTTATTTGTCGGACATATGTAATAAAAAATACCATCACGGAATAAGCGAATTCAGTTTTAATTGCAATACACAACTTTCATTGCCCGAATTATATCGATTGTAAATTATAATATCTTAACTAGAAATTACAAGGCTTTTTTTACTAGTAGTTAGTTACCTGAGGATGGTCTAACGATGGTTGTAGGTATGCCATGATACTCCATCAGCAGGTTTTCCGTGAGTGCTTTACTAAATATGTATGTATTGTGTTTCCCATCTGCAAAATAATAATAAATCAGTATGACGGTTACATTATCTATAGTTACTCTAGCTGGACTCAGGATCCGCATTTATGTTTCATTTTTACTCTCTCTCTCTCTCTCCTGTTGAAAGCAGCATACATCCAGCGACTTCCTGCGACCTTAATCAGCTCGTCCGTCTGTTTTAAATAGTTTGTTCATTAGGTTAGGTTAGTTCATTATTTAGTAAGATTTCGAATTACTTTTCTGATTATTCAAGGCTTTTTAAGTCGACGTAGAGAGCTTAGTCCCATAAAGTGTAAGTTTAGATTAACGTCCTTGGTGAAGACTTAAACACAACAGTGGATTCCCCGTGGCTGAAGAAAAGAGTGATAAATTTGATTGTGATTATATCCTGTCGCCAAGCTGTGTGGCTTTGTTGTGTAGTTCGCCTTACTGGTAACCAATGTTATAGTGAATACAAAAATAATTACTGAGTATTTTCGTCATCATTTTCTCATCGCTGCCGCCATGTTTTTTAATTGAAGCATACACGTCACTGATTTGTGCCGGCGCGGGGTAAACCACCTCGTCTATTACTTGTCTATCCACATTGCTGAATGCTGTCGATACGTACACGAACGACTGTAAGAAAATACTTGAATCATTTTACTTTTTATACTAACACGAAAAGACCACAATAATCTTGAACATTTTATAAAATATTTGTTCTTTGATTAATTTTAATTTTTATATATTTGTCGAAGCATCGTTAGGCTGGCTCGGCATATTTGCAGTTTGGTCGGACATCTTTGGATCGTGTGGGCGTATACGCACAGGTTTTCACCAAAATAAAAGTCTCACAATATAGTTTGATTATTGTACTACTCGTTCCAAATAACAATCACTAAAAGTATTCTGAGATTACAATAATAAATCACGATCAAGAGCCAATGGGTTTGCAAGCGACCATCACGTGCGAATCGTCGTCCAAGAACACATCCAAGAATGATGACTCGCCCGACATGACAGTTGACACTTACAACTCCATTCGGGTGGTACCCGCTCTCAAAAAGAAATAAATCAACCGTCAATTTTAAACATTATTTTTTAAACCAGCAACATTCTAATTTGTCTATCAAAATAAGCGCGCGCCGTTACGGCCGTCCTGCATCATCACACGTCCTCGTGTGTACCGTCACTGTTCTCCAGCTCATCTGCGAACAATGAAACAACCAATGTACACACGGACACGCTCGGTCATTCTGACCGCCTCAACACCATACCTTGAACAAACTGAACCATTAACGTTGCCTCTACCACTGATTTGGCCACTAATAAAAAAAATGTGACAAGATCATTTTCCCCATCAACATCATCCTCGACATCGCCACCGAAGCCAATGTCACCTAGACTAATTTGTGCCACTAAGGCTGACTTATGCCACCAAGGCCAATTTATGCCACCAAGGCCAATTTATGCCACCAAGGCCAACTAATGCCACCAAGGCCAATTTATGCCACCAAGGCCAACTAATGCCACCAAAACCAACTAATGCCACCGAGGCCAATTTTATTATAAAAATAACAAGTATTAAGTATTGTAATATACTTCAGAGTACGATTTACCAGAAACAAACAGATCCACTATCTTTTTGTACTCACCACCGCCGTTATGACATCCTGATGCTGTGTCACTTTCGGTCCCTTCCAATGCAGTATTTAACTCTAATGGAACATAACATTCGGGCATGCGTCTCAAGCGATCGTGCGCGTACTTGTATGTTCGATTAGAGTTCAATGCCTTTAACAGATATCTGTCACCATCAAGCAGCTCGACCACTTGAAACGGACCTTTGAATTTGGGTTCCAACTTAGTTTTATTACGTTCGTGATTTTCTATTAAAACATAGTCACCAAGTTCAAAGTTCTTTACTTTGGCTTTGCTTCTATCGAACCTAGCTTTTTCTATAGAGGCATTTGTCTCTATAGCCTGCGCTGCTTGCTCCCTAATCGAGTTTAAGTCTATGTCAATTTCTTCCATTTCTAAAGTCATTAATTGCAAAGGTCTAGCTACTCTTCCTATCAGAAGTTCGAGGGGACTAGCTTTAGTGGTGTGATTAAAAGTGCAATTGATGGCTAGTTGTATTTCAGGCAACGCTGCCTGCCACGACTTATTTTTTCCGGTTTCTACTGCAGTAAGCATGTTTTTTAAAGTTGACATCACACGTTCGACTTGGCCGTTTGCGCGACTACTGCCAGTTGCTACAAGGTGTAAATTAACGTTATGGGTCGTACAAAAGTCTTTGAATTCTTTTCCGGCAAAACATCTACCTTGGTCTGCTATAACGCGTGTGGGGGCACCGAACAAAGAAAGACCTGCCTGCAAAGCTCTAATGGCACTTTTAGTGTCAATATTTAGTGAATGATGCAAGAGTACATATTTAGTAAATGCGTCTATTGTTACAAAAACGTACTCTTTAGTGTCCCTTTTGCCACTTAACTTTCCGGTGGCGTCCATGTGAATAGTATGCCAGGGAGTGGTTACTTTTGGAATAGAATGTAGTTCAGCTTGAACTTTTCCAGATTGCGACTTGGATACTCTACATGTAATACAATTGTCTACAAACTTTCTGACATATTTGTTCATATTTGGAAACCAGTAGTGACAAAAAGCCTTTTCTAATGTCTTCTCCCATCCCAAGTGCATAATACTTTCATGAACATGGTTAATAATAGCCCACTGAAACGCTTTTGGTACCATTGGCAACCAAAGACTCCTATTATTACGCTCAATTTTACGATGCAAAACGCCTCGCCTTACTTCATAAGTCTTAGCAATTTCGTTATTAAGCTCATTTGTACTAAGTTTTGAAATCAGAGACTTTATCTCTTCGTCTTTTTGTTGTTCTACTTGTAGCCACGAGTCTGAAATCTCTGTCAAATAAACGCGCTTCTGTTCTACTTTTATAGTTGGTTTTGTCGTTACCGGTAATGGGTTACGAGATAAGAAATCAACGTGACTCATGTTTTTACCCTGGCGATACTGGATATCAAACTCAAAAGTTTGTAAGAAGCACCACCAACGATGGACTCGTGGTGTGAGGTCTACTTTTGATTTAGAAGCCTTGACAGCATTGCAGTCAGTGACTACTACAAACTTACGTCCGTGCAGATAGTGACGGAAGTGTTTTATGGCATTCACTACGGCTAGCGTCTCTAACTCATAGGCGTGGTAGCGCGACTCAGCACTGGAGGTTCGGCGGCTATAGTATTCGATCACACGTAATTTACCATCGATGGGTTGCATTAATATTGCACCGTAACCTTCAGCGCTGGCGTCGGTATGCAACTCAATCGGCTGATCAGGGTCAAAAATAGTTAACACTGGCTTATCAGTGAGGGTCGCAATAATATCTTTCCTAATTTTATCCAAAACCGGCGTCCACGTAATTTTTTCTTTACCTGATGTTAGCCTATAAAGTGGAGCAGTCTTTTGAGAAAATCCGGAAATAAATTGTCTAAAATATGAAGCCAGCCCAATAAATTGTCTTAACTGCGTAACTGTCTGAGGTGGTGTGAGTTCTGTCAATGCTTTAATTTTTCGTGGGTTAGGACGTATTTCACCAGCAGATACATAATAACCTAAAAATTCGACTTTGGTTTTCAAGAAAGAGCATTTCTTTAAATTTAGTGAAAAACCAGCTTCAGTTAGGGCTCCTAATACTTGACGCAATCGATTTAGACCTTCTTCGGCTGTACGAGACGGGATAATTACGTCATCTAGATATGCTACTGCAAAGGTCTCAGTCAAGGGTCCAAGCGCCTTATTTATAGCGCGCTGGTAGACCGAAGGGGCATTCCGAAGACCAAAAGGCATTGCCAGATATTGAAACTGCCCATCTGGTGTTACAAAAGCAGTGCGCTCTACAGAGTCTTTATGAATTGGTATTTGATGGTACCCACTGGCCATGTCAAGTGTAGTGAAAAAATTGGCTCCTACAAGCCGCTGTATTTGATCGGATATAAGGGGAAGTGGGTAACGGTCGGGCACTGTATTGTTATTGAGTTCTCGATAATCTACGCAGAGTCGATCGGATCCATCTTTCTTTTTAACCAATAAAATGGGACTCGCGAATGGGGAACAACTTTCCTGAATTATACCAGCATTCAAGAGATCTTTGATTTTATCCCGCACTACTTCTCTTTCCTCTGTACTAAGCCTATATGGTCGCCTCTGTACGGTACGACTGGGATCAGCTAATCTGATTTCTAACTGACCTGTGCTAACCCTACCTGTTGGAGTCCCTTCCACGAAATAGTCGACATTCTCTTCGAGTAAAGTAAGTAGTTGTCCCCGAAAGTTACTAGGTACATCGGTATCAATGCTTTGAAAATTTTTTACTTTAGAGCCTACGTCACAAACCGCGATTATCTTAGTTTTCTTAAGGACAAGTTGATTCTCACTTATTTCAATGGTAAACCCTAACGTCAGTAAATCCCTACCTACCATAATAGCATGGGAGATGCAATCATCAGGAACAACGTGGAATAGTAACTGTAATGATAACCCTTGTATATTAACAGTGGCTAATATTTGAGTGTTGCACTGCAAACTAGATCGACCTATACCTAATAGAGTAACTATTGCATGTTGTCGTTTACCAGAGAATTTTTCGGCTGTACCTTCTCTAATTAGAGAGCATTCAGCACCGGAGTCAAAACAGAATAAATACGTCTCACCGTTATCAGTGACAAGTTGGTTTGAAGCTGGCTTAATAGTGCAGACATCCACTCGACGCTCCGCAACCGCTTCCTTTGTTGACTTTTGTTTCCTCGAACAGCGCGTGGAGACGTGGCCTTGCTCGCCGCAGGAGAAACACGTAAGCGGAGACGGTTTCCTCGGAATCTCTGCTGGAGTTTTCGACGTAGACGCTTGAGATGTAACGTTCCTGGCATAGCAATCAATTGCCAAGTGACCTGGTTTGTTGCATAAGTAACACCGACGTAATTGATCCAATCGAGGTCGTTTAGCATCATTATTGACAGCTGGCTTATCCTGCGTCGAAGGCCCTCTCTTACGGTAAGTATAAGCCATAAGTTCTTGTTGCAATTTTACCCGCGAATCGATTTCTGTGGTGAACACCAGCCTTTGTAGTCGCGGTTCAATTTTTGATGCATGTGCTAACGTTACAGCAATTGCTATTTGTTCGTTAGATAGAGAGCGCCATCGATTCATGAGTGTGCTTAAAAATCGATTAGCGTATGATGCCAAACATTCTCCATCTTTGGGATTCTCGTTAAACAACCTGCATAATGTGGCAGCAGATGTTTCAACATAATCAAACCGGGCAAGAAAAGAATCCTTCATTTGAGGCCAGGTTATACCAGCGAAACTATTCTGAGCCAGCCACGACGCTGCTGTGCCTTTAAGCGCTTTACTCAGAGCTATTATTAAGTTGCTACTCGATAGTTCTTTTTCTTGCATACATAGGTCAACAGTGGCACACCAAGCTCGAGCATCGCTATCTTGTGATTCAGGGTTAAATTCGGGTAGAACCAATTTAGGGTCTTTCGTATTGGATTGCTTCATTGTACGAATCACTTCCATCATTTGACGTTGTTGCATCTCAAATAACAACTTCCACATTTGATGGTCACTATTGTTTTGAGGAATAACAACATTCTGACCTGCGAGGTGATCCTGCGCCGTTTCTGGTAATCCCGCTTCTGATGTCGAAGCATCGTTAGGCTGGCTCGGCATATTTGCAGTTTGGTCGGACATCTTTGGATCGTGTGGGCGTATACGCACAGGTTTTCACCAAAATAAAAGTCTCACAATATAGTTTGATTATTGTACTACTCGTTCCAAATAACAATCACTAAAAGTATTCTGAGATTACAATAATAAATCACGATCAAGAGCCAATGGGTTTGCAAGCGACCATCACGTGCGAATCGTCGTCCAAGAACACATCCAAGAATGATGACTCGCCCGACATGACAGTTGACACTTACAACTCCATTCGGGTGGTACCCGCTCTCAAAAAGAAATAAATCAACCGTCAATTTTAAACATTATTTTTTAAACCAGCAACATTCTAATTTGTCTATCAAAATAAGCGCGCGCCGTTATATTTTTAATTTTTTATCTCCGATATTTGTGAATAGGTCCATAAAGGTATGAGCGCCTGGCGATTCTGTACCACAGGGTGACACCTACAGCAGACACTAGTTTCTTACAAATATATACATATATAGGTCACATATATGGCAACTTTTTCTGATTTGTGAGGAGAAACAAAGATTTGAATTATTTTTTTTTTGTATCAGCCCATATACGACCCACTGCAGGGCACGGGCCTCCACTAAAATCGAGAGTACGATTGAGAGTGGTTAGGCCATATAGTCCACCACGCTGGCCTAATGCGGGTTGGCGGACTTTTACATACCATAGAAATTTATACAAATCGCTATGGTATGCAGGTTTCCTCACGATGGTTTTCTCATGATTTGAAATGTACCGTGTTTATACAATGTTTGCTAGGTTACCGAAAATTCATGCTTCTAGATTTATTCTCAACGAAGTTATAGGGGGTCGAAAATGACATGAATTGCTTTGAGAAAAGGATGGTACTGCTGTGCCGCTTACTTGCTGGACTTGGCGACGGCATGGCCTTGCCCCCAGATTAAAGCAAAGGTACGTAGGGTACGGTGATCACTATCTAAAAAAAAAATATACACCCAACAGTTACATACATAGTCCTGACCCCATACTAAGATCGAGTCTTACGTCATAGGTATCAGGAACTACAAGAGACTTTTCAGTCTTACAAACACCCAGACCCTAAAACACTTGTGAATCACACAAGCATTTGTCTCGGTGCGTGGATCGAACCCGTGACATCTCGTTTCCCAGCAGGCGTTTCAACCAACTGCAACACGGAGGCGGTCAGATAAAAATTATACTCATGTGCGCAAGATTATAGTTACAGATATCGTATGGTCTGTTCCAGAAAACATACCTCAAACCTCAGACATAATTATATTCTTACATCTCAATTCAGACTACCTCGGTGGGGTAGTTGTACTAACGTATGATTACACAACTGAGGTCTCGGGTTCGAATCCCGGGTCGGGCAAAATGATGGGTTTTCTATTCATTATCAGCCCCGAGTCAGGAATTTGTGCCCGATATGGCGATAGGCTCGCCCGTATCACATTGTGGGACGGAACACACAAGGCGAAACGTGGGTATCCAGGTAGCACCTCTGCCTACCCCTTCTAGGAAAAAACGCGTGTGTTTATGTATGTAGTAAGGAAAATTGTAGTGAATATTGAGTATTAAAGTTTGTTTATTAATTATAACCGGTTGGTACTATTTATAACATAAAATAGGTAGTTAAAATTAATTTACACAACGGGTTTCGGATTAATTGCTATAAGCGCATAATTTTGTAAACATGTTTACAGTGCATACAATTTTGAAGTGTGAATCATTTTATACGTCATACTAATTCTATGATTTCCATTGACGAAATCATACTAAGAACGAAGCGGGGTCTTTTTCTCACATATAACAGCAGATTAACAAACGACTCCTAAGCAATAAAGTGTTTTTTTCCGTAATGGGCAGATGAGCTAGCGCCTCGCCCCAAGGTCAGCAGGCTCCGCTGCCCTTGGACTCTGCAATGCCAGGAGCATAGATAAGCCGCTGTCTACAATGAATGATTACCGCTGATTACCGCAATGCTTTAATATCTATACGAGTAACGTATAATAAACTTACATACATACATAAACATTACGCCTTTATCCCAGAAAGGGTTGACAGAGGTGCAACCAGGACACTACGCTTCATCTTGTGTGTTCCGTCCCACTGTGTTATAGGGTCGAGCCTACCATATCGAACACAAATTCCTGACTCCGAGCTCATAATGCATAAAAAAACCATCACTTTGCTCGAACCGGAATTCGAACCCAAGGCCTCAGCTGTAATCATACCGTAGTACAATAACGCCACCGAGAGTCGAGTATAATTCGACTGCCTCGATTATTATAAACATAATCGGTACTTATAAGATTTCGACAGCCTCCGTGGCGCAGTCGGTTAGACGCGAGTGAAGATACGAGAGGCCGCGGGATCGGTTCCCGTGTAGACTTAGTACATAAACATACATAATATAAGCTTGTATGTATTCATTTGTTTAGGGTCTGGCTGCTTACTAACCGAAAGACCCACAAAACAAGAGTTGTATCTTAAGGGGTCAGTGCTATTGGGTGCATTTAATTTTGTATTGTAATGAATTGCGAGACGAGCATTCGCCTGATGGTAAGCGATACGACTGCTCATGGACAGTAGCAAAACCAAACAACACCATGAACAAAGCAATCTTCGACATTGCACTGCGCTCGCCATCCTGAGACATAAGGTGTTAAGTCTCATTATGTCCAGTAGTTACACTGGCTACAATGTCCTTCAAACCGGATCACAACAATGCGTTTACACTGCTGTTTGGCGGAAGAAATAGACAGTGGTGGTACCTACCCAGGCGGCCTCTTACATATGAAACACCTCTAGTTATAATTTTCTAAACGCATTTATAAAATAATTTAGGTTCTTACCCCCAGCTGTGGCATTTTTCTGCACAAATTAAGTACTCGTCGCGTCCCTTCTACGTTGACGTTCATAGCTTCGTCCAGCGGACTATCATATTTCAGCAAGGCAGCTGAATGTATCACCACTGACACCTGGAAACCACGATATTAATATTGACTTGAGTTGTTAGTAATTGTGGAATATTTATCATTTTTTTCTATGTTTATGTATTATGTATGTATTGTGAGTACGTGTATATACAAGATATATACAAGATATATACAAGTTATATCAAGACTGCTACCATAAACGAAGCCTGGTGGTAGTTTTGGTGATTTTAGACACAATGCAACTAAAATTTTTGCAAAACAAAAGCGATGATTTTTTTTGTATTTTTTTTCTATCATCGTATTTGGGTAGTAAATACATACATTTTCCTAAAAAAAAATGTACACCCTTTTCTTATTAAAGACGCTATAGTACGCAAGGCTTTAAATTACAATTTTAGCAAAAACTATCGATTTACCACGCAAATTTTTAACGCGTGTGTATGTTTATATTATTATATTTAGTTATTCATTGTAGATTATTATTCTTTAATTTACGCCTTTCTTTCTCTTATCTATATATGCATCCCATGGTTGCCTGTAAGAAATTACTTAGTGTGATAAGGCCGCCACTTGTACCACTATTTTTTTTGTGTAATTTCTAAATTGTATATCTGTATAGTTCAAAAAATGACCAAATAAATAAATAATTTTCCAAACCGGAAATCGAACCTGTTAATCATTTTAACAACTCTGATTCGTCTCTGGTTGGAACAGATAAGTGTTATGAGTAAAAGAGACATACCTTGTCCAAGAAAGATTTTTGTGCTTCGCTTTCGATACCCAGGTTAGGTAATGATAAATCACCCGCCACAGGCACGACTTTATTAATGTCACTCCGCCTTTTTTCTTTTAATCTGTCGAACATCTGTGAAAAATAACAAAAACTACAAATATCATTGGTTTATTTAAAATAAACTAAGACATGAAACAAATCCTTTGTTGGTCTAGCGATTTCACATGAAACAATATTTACGGAAATTAAAAATAAAAATATTAACTAAATGTCTTTCAGTCTCCACTTATTATAAGTATTAAATCAGGTCAAAAATCATCCATCCATCAGCCAATGGAAGTTCACTGCTGAATATAGGCCTCTCCCAATGATTTCCAAAGTGACGTGTTGGAGGCGGCCTGCATCCAGCGACGTCCCGCGACCTTTACCAGGTCGTCTGACCACCCAGTGGGTGGACGTCCTACGCTGAAAATAAAATGTAATAATCCATTCCATACTCATACCACTGCAGAGTGTGGGCCACTAAAATGAAGCGCTCGATTAAGTAAGAACTTAAGTCCTAATATACGCTGACCAAGTCCAGGTTAGTGAATTTAGGTACCATCGTGTCATATAGCAACTATCGCAAACGATTTTAATACTTACATATACGTAGGATAATCGGCTCTATAAAAAGATAGCAATTACAAAACAACTTTAGTGCTAGTTTGTCGTCAGCAAATAAATGACGACTTGCGGTCAGATGGCGGTCACCTGTCAGCGGGCCGAGCGCATACAGTCAGATGTATGAAATGAACACAAATTGACGTCACACAGCAGGTAGCCGGCCTAAACAAAAAAGTAGCGGCCGCTTGCGTCATAAAACTTGGTACGGTTTTATTTAAATACAATTTAATTTAACATTCTATTTTATTTTACTGTGTGTTGATTGCAGATGATGTATCGATCCATATACGTTCCACTGCAACCGATTAAGAAGGTTAGGCCATATAGTCCACCACGCTGGCCTAGCGGGTTGGCAGACTTTAGATACCATAGAAATTCATACAAATCGCTATGGTATGCAAGTTTCCTCACGATGTTTTCCTTCACCGTTATAGTGCGTGGGGATTGACTATCAGTACACAAATTACTCCGAAAAGTCATAGGCGTATTCTGGGATTTGAACCTGCGACCGCCGTAAAGATGATGGCCGCCGCGTTAAGTCCGTTGCCAATAGGCCACCGCGCATTTCATTGATCACAGATGTTATTTATGTTTTAATAAAATTAAATAAATGGCTTAATGAAATAAGTGTTTCCCCAGCAGAATTCACATGGCATAGGAATTCTAACAAATCATTATGCTATGCAAAATATGTAAGACATAAATTAGAAAAACTTCAGAAACCTAGAACACTGTTTTGTTAATTACTTACCGGAAGATCAAACATTTTTTGGAATCGCTGTTCAACATTCTGGTTTTTTTTCCCTCGTATTAGAACATACACCTTGTCGATATGTTTACAACTGTACAGCAACTTCTCCAGGACTACCTGGAAATAGAATTACCAAACGATAGAAAAACATCAGTTTGATCTCGTAATGATCAAGAATCTGACGTGTTGCGGCTTTTTACTAAGACTCTTTCTATCTTTCTCTCTCTATCTCTGTCTCCCCTCTCCCCCCCTCACTCTTCAGCGACAGGAAATCTACTGGCGAAACTATGCCTCCCCCAAAGATATTCATGACCACCTAGGTCCTAGTCGAAATGGCCTGCATCCAACGACTTATTTTTACTATTATTCAAACTGATAGAGACCAAATGGAAACTTCCAGGATGGCGCCATATAACTTCCATCCATCCATCAGCCAAAAGAAGTCCACTACTGAACATAGGCCTCTCCTAATAATTTCCACAGTGACCTGTTGGAGGCAGCCTGCTTCCAGCGACGTCCCGCGACCTTTACCAGGTCGTCTGACCACCTAGTGGGTAGATATAACTTACTCAATACCTATATTAGTAGACTTACGCCCGAATACTCAAACGCTACTTAAATATAATGTTGCACTTAAACACGCAAGTCCGCTTAAATGTACTGGCTAAATAGGACGCGGAGTGCTAAGTGGAACTTAATATTTAAATGGCGTTCGAATATTCGGGCGTTATGCAATAAAATTAAGGGTCTCGCAAAATTCAAAATCAGAATTAATTTATTTTTGCACAGAAAAATATTTGTCTCAGTGTATCAAGACCCGATGTAGTAACAATCATTTATTTTTCTATAGCACTACCTAGATAAACAAAATTGATAATTACCTTTCCAAGGAATCCACTGACACCAGTAAGGAACACTGACCTTCCTGCGTAGAAATCAGCCACCGGCACATACTCTTTCATGTTTCCAGACGCACTGTTCACGTCCAGAATCAACAGTATGAATCTTCAGACATGGAAACAAATAAAAAACATTCAATCTATGGAGCCTTTAAGTATTTTTTTTTTTCAAAAACTTCCTTTTTTTCCGTTTCAAAAAAAAGGAGGTTCTCAATTCGTCTGAATCAATAGTTCAATTAAAGTGCGTGGTGGCTTGTTGGTAACGAACCATACACGGCTGCCTGCATGTTCACGGTGGTCGCGGGTTTAAATCCCAGGGCACACCTCTGACTTTTCGGAGTTATGTGTGTATTGATATAGTCATTGATATAATCACCACACGCTATAACGGTGAAGGAAAACATCACGAAGAAACCTGAATACCATAGCAATTTGTAAAAAATTATATGGCATGTAAAGCACGCCAACCCACATTAGGCCCGCGTGGTATACCATATGGCCTAATCACTCTCTATCGTGCTCTCGATTGTAGAGGAGGCCCGTGCCCTGCAGTAGGATGTATACGGGCTGATACAATATAAAAAAAACAGTATTTATAACTGATACTCCGTTTAGACGTTACAATACAGAGGAGTACTTAATGAGGATTAAGTCCAATTCAAATTGCTGACTTCTCATAATCGGGATGGTTGCGCTTACTTGGAGACGCCTACTTCCAGCAGTGGACTACAGGCTGAGTACACACGTCCAATCCACTCACTTTATCCCGAAAATATGATAAATTACTCACAATTTACTAGACTAGATGCGCTTGCAGGTGCACTTAAACCGCTTGCAATGCATCAAGTCTGAGGTCACCTACAAAGTATCATAATTAACCAGATGATTATCAAGCAACATTATTGCATAAAAGTGCAAAACGTACTACGATTATTTGCATAGATAATATTGTGAACAAACCGTGAGACTTTTGATATGTTTTCTCCGGTTAATTCCGGTTTGACGTCGCAGTTAATTATTATCCTAGGGACCGGATTAAATGCATTGCATATGCAGGCTATTCTCTATAAGGGAGAAAAAAATCGAAAAATAATAAATATTCATATTGTAGCATTAGCTAATAATGTGTTAATTTCAGTTAACAATATCAAACAATTATAAAAATCGTTTTATATGTTTCAAATGTAGAGCATTCTCTGCCAACCCGTACTAAGCCAGCGTGGTGGACTATATGACCTACCCCTCTCAATCATACTCTCGATAGTAATGTACACCCTTTTATATTTAAAGATGCAATGGTACGCTAGGGCTTAAATAAATTAAATTATTATTTTAGGAAAACGATGTATTTACCACCCAATTGCATTTTTTTAAATTGGTCGCGTTATTTTGCGAAATTTTTAGTTACATTGTGTCTGAAGTCATTAAAACTACCACCTGGCTTCGTTTTTGGTCGCAGTCTGGATACACCCGGTATATAAGTAGAATTAATAATTCAGCTTATGGTTCAAAAATTGAGTTCTTGATTATAAGTATAATAATTGTTGTAAGCACCCCACGCTTTTACGTATTTTGCTCCAATACCTCATCTTATATTTAAATTTACTAAGGTCATTTTTACCAAAACGTATTATTTTGTTTTTGAACTTATTAAAAAAACGAATATTCATGCCCAATTTAAAAAATCGTCAACAAATGCATTCCTGAATATTCAGGTAATGATCATGCGATAAACTTTTTAATTATTGCGTTGTCATCGGGCCTTGATAAGTATGCAAAATTTCAAATCAATGCGACGTATGGAAGTGCTCTAAAATCGACTTCTAAGATTCCGTTAAATACATACATACATATGTACATACAGACGGATATTATACAAGCGCTTTAAAAAAAACAGCAACTGCCTTGGTGGCGCAGTTGTACTATGGTACGCATAGAAAGCTGGGGTCTCGGGTTCTAATCCCAGGTCGAGCAAAGTGATATTGGTTTTTTCTATTCATTATCAGCCCGGAGTCAGGAATTTGCGCACGATATGGCGATAAACTCTCCCCCGGAACGTACAAGATGAAACGTGGGTGTCCGGGAGCACCTCTGCCTACCCTTTCTGGGAGAAAGGCGTTATTTTATGTATATATAAAAAACAACCACATACCTAAAATAGTTTTCTCACTCAACAATCTATTGATGACATACACAATTGAACTTGTTTTTTACTTTTTTTTTCGCAGATGGGTTATTGATTTGTTTTGGCGCGTTTGGAAAATAATGTGAGAATAAAATTTAACGATGCACGTGCACACCACCAGCCAAAACGCAGCAAGATGAGCTGTTACAGATACTACAATTCATATTGGCGCGCCGCTCTATGTGTGCGTCAAGCTTATTTATATTCAGTAGGTGCTTGTCTGTGACAAATAATACAATACGTAGGTACTGTACGCGACAGATCGACATGGCAATTATCTAGTGATGTACTATGTTTCAAGTAGTTTATATCGATATTGTTTTTATCGCGACGACTTAAGAGTAAAAATAATTAAGACAAGCTTGAAATAAAACGAATTCTTATGGATTTTATCGCGAATTTAATAAAGTGATCGAAACATCGCGAAGTTAAAAATCAAAAGTGTAAATCAAATTCGCGATGAAATTCGTAATAAATAGTTTTATTTTAATTTGTCACATTCATGTAAATCTAAGAATCCAACTCCAAGAGGAGAGGGCTATGCTCGGGGTTTCCCTACGAGATCGAATCAGAAATGAGGAGATCAGTAGGAGAACTAAAGTAACCGACATAGCCCAGTGGATTAGGAAGTTGAAGTGGCAATGGGCGGGGCACATAGCACGGAGAACTGATGGCCGATGGGGCCAAAAAATTCTCGAATGGAGGCTACGAAGCGGAAAGCGCAGCGTGGGACGTCCACCCACTAGGTGGTCAGACGACCTGGTAAAGGTCGCGGGACGTCGCTGGATGCAGGCTGCCTCCAACAAGTCACTGTGGAAATCATGATGAGAGGCCAATGTTCAGCAGTGGACTTCCTTCGGCTGATGGATATGTTAAGTCCGCCAACTGGTATTAGGCCAGCGTGGTGGATTATATGGCCTAACCGTCTCAATCTAACTCTCGATTGTAGACTAGGCCTGTGCCCTGCAATGGGACGTATATGAGCTGATACAATAAAAACGTGAAGGAAAACATCATAATGAAACCTAAATACCATAGAGAACTTAACAAATTATATGTTATGTAGTGAAGACTGCCTCGGTGGCGTAGTTGTACTACGGTACGATTGGAGTTCTTGGGGTCAAATTCCGGGTCAGGCAAATGATATTGAAATTTTCTATTCCTTATATACGTCAAAACATGTGGTTTAATATAATTCAAACATTGTGTATTGCCTAGATATAGAACTGTTTGTCTTCCGATTACAAATAAAAATGAAAATAATATTATCGGCCCGGAGTCAGGATTATTTATTGCTATGAACGGCGAGACGAGCATGCCGTTCAACTGATGGTAAACAATACGACCGTTCATAGACAGTAGCAAAACCAAACAACACCATGAATAAAAAAAACAATGCTTTCATTCCTCTGCGCTTTCCATCTTGAGAAATAAGATGTTAAGTCTCAATACACAAATGACAAAGAGACCCAACAACAGAGCAACTACTCTAGCTACAAATTCCTTCAAATCAGAACACAACAGTGCATTTACACTGCTGTTTGGCTAGAGAAATAGACATTGCAGTGGTACCTACCCTGGCAGCCTCTCACATATGAGAGACCTACCACTATTTGTGCTCGATGAGACGATATGCTCTCCCCCTATCACTTCATGGTTTTGAAATACGAGGCGAAATGTGTGCTGCTAGCACGTCTGCCTACACCTTCTGGGAATAAGGCGTGATGTTTGAGTGTGAGTGTGTGTTTATAAGATGTCCGCTAAAGACACATTCTGGCTGTAGATTTAACGACCTACAGAATTTACTGCCTTCTAAACATGCATGTCGTGTTTACTCAGTGTAGGATTTGCACGCATTTTTTGGTTTTAATACGACATTTATTTATTACGGTAATTTGTCTATGTCTAGTTTAATGAATCTAATAAACTACCTGAATTCAATAAATGACTTCCGACCGTTGTGTCACAAGTGTTGAGAATTTAAATTACTATTGTTTGTTAATCGAATTCAAAACAAAAGGAGATTATCAATTCAATGTGTATGTATGTGATTTTGTCAGAATTGCACAATTTTTGGATATGTTGGTCTATACCAGCGTCTGAACACGTGTGCGAAATTTCATAAATGTATGTATGTTTGTCCACGCATATCTCAAAAAGTATCACTCCGATTTCAAAAATTATTTTTGCGTTGGATTAAGTTTAGTCTAACTTAGGAGGTGTGTAAGTTTCATACAAATCGGTTTAGTAGTTTTTGACATAGAGCAGGGGTGCCCAACCTTTTTCAATCCGCGGCGCACATGCATGTTTACTATTTTGTCTCGGCACCCTATCTAATATATTTGGCTGGTTGAAAGGAAAAATGATACTAGTTAGATAAATAGACACAAAAATTGAAATTCAGAGAGAGAATTTCTTCGTGGCACCCTCCTCTACATTCCACAGTGCGGCGCGACGCACCAGGGCGCACACTTTAGGACACCATGAGATAAAGAGTAAAGTGTCTATAATTTACTAGGAAAACGTAATAAATTTAAATTACTACTATAGAAATTAAAAAAATGAAGAAATAAAAATAATTTTAAAAAATATAACCAACTTGAAAAGTGTAATAAAAAGAGAAATAAAACTAATCTTTTATTAAATCTATACTACCTAAATATTGTATTGTATTGTATCAGCCCATATACGACCCACTGCAGGGCACGGGTCTCCTCTACAATTGAGAGTACGATTGAGAGTGGTTAGGCCATATAACCCACCACGCTGGCCTAGTGCGGGTTGGCGGACTTACACACCGTAGATTTTTTTTAAAATCGCTACGGTATGCAGGTTTCCTCACGATTTTTCCTTCACCGTTAAAGTGCGTGGTGATTGACTATCAATACACACATAACTCCGAAAAGTCAGAGGTGTGCCCTTTGATTTGAACCCGCGACCACCGTGAACATGTAGGCAGCCGAGTCTGGTCCGATACCACGAGGCCACCACGCACTTCATACCTGAATATACAAACATTTTTGTTTTGAGATCGGTGCCAGCTGGCCAACCATAAACTATACGGGTAAAACCACGAGGCAAAGCTGATGCTCAAGAGAAAAAATATAGTAAAGCGCTATTTACACGAGGCGAGTTTCTCGCGGCGATAATCGTTTGCCAGTATCGCATGACATAATCGCCATAAGATTATCGTGTTCAATGTTTACACGATGCAACTTTTTTATATCCTTACGATAATCGTATTTTCTAGGCAAGAAACTCTCGTCGTCTAAATGGGGCTTAACACGTTTTCTATCGCATAGGTTTCTGGTGTCAAGGTGTTTGTGAAGGGATTAAAAGTATATTTGCATCCGGACGATGCTGGGCTGGACCCCTACTATGAAATATCAGATAAATGCGAATTCAAGCCGATAAATATGATAGAGCGACACATTTAATTTAAAATTGTAATTTCGTAAAAACTTATTCATTTCTCAAAAGTACATTTGGTAATAAATCATGAAATAAAGAAAGATTAAGATAATATTTTGTAACAATAATTTAACTTAAGTGTCATTTTTGACTCGACCTTACGGTTGAAAATGTTACACAAGGTTGCATTTAAAAGTGAGACTTTTGCACCAAAAACGTTATCTATTTTTGTGACATGTATATTATATTGCTGTGCATTTTATCTTGGCTGCGATTATTATCCATTACACTATGTGGGTTAAAAAGTTGTGTTAAAAAAAGTTACTTCGTTAGTTAATTTCGGATTCTTTACACGACTGTACTTGTGTTCGTGAGGATTATGCACCTTATACAGGATGAATTGAATATTGTATTAAAAAACCACATGTTCCTAGCCACACCAGGTAACATTGTACCAAGTTTGAAAAAAAAATCTGTTTGGTAGTTTTTTCAAAAATCGCGATTTTAGTTTCCAGGGCCTTTGATCAACCTGTACAGGCACGATTCTTTTTAACACTCAGGTAAGTTCCCGAACTGAAGTTCAGCTAAACGAACGGCGCGAACGAAAAAGTTCGCAAATTCTTTTTTGTGCCGCACTGTCAAGCTGTGGAATTGTTTGCCGTCACACGTGTTCCCTCTGTCCTATAATCCCGGGTCCTTCCGCCGTAGTGTGAAGAAGCATCTTAGCAGGCCGGCATAATTGTGTCGAATGGCATAGGACCGCCTTCTGATGCTATTCGATACACTGTCAGGACGGCATTTGCGCTTACCATCAGGTGCAGTGCAGTCATTATGCCTTGCCAGTGTAAAAAAAAATAAGGTAAAAATACTCGTATCTCTAAATTTATAATAGCAGTTATAATCAATTTGTTGTTAATGGGCAGCCGAAAAACTAGGAAGCATAGGTATTAATCAGTATTTTGTGATCTAATAATCTTTGTGAGATATTAAAAGAAAATTAAACTCGTTACGTTCGTCCAAAGACGTTCGTCTTTGGCTCTGGTCCTTGGTCTCACCTATAACTACTTACGCGCGTACATAAGTACACATACACGTTTTTTTACATTGACGTCAGAACGAAGCTTTGTTTCGTCCAACAACAATTAGATAAAATCTTCTTATTAATCCTTGCGTAAAGGGCAGCGACTGACTTTATATTTATATTTTCCTGTCAAGGTAATTATTAATTTATCGCAAGCGTTCTGTGGTATGCATAAATAAATTTGGCGCAATTTATTTGTTTACAGATTTAAGTTTTTGTAAACATGTTTGTTGCAATTTTTACGTACTTATGTAAAGACGACTCTTACTAAATCCTAACTAATGTTATAAATGCGAATATTACTTTATTTGTTACTCTTTAACGGCTCAGTTATGTAATCGAGCTTAATTAATTTTCACATACAGTTTCTCAAATGCACAGAAAAGGACATGGGGTACCCCTCATGAAGAACCTCATGAAGCCACGGCTAATTCTAGTCTAGAATCTAGACGTAACTGCAGTTTATATTACTAAAAAAGGTTGAGGTTACAAACTAAGTAATTATGAAACAGATTATTATCCAACTATTTATGAACAAGGAAGAGTTAAATGTAATACGTTATTAACTATGTTGCAATTTGCATAACAATATGATGGATGAATAACGAGGTGTTGCAATGAACTTGGCGAGAATCACACTTATTTATTTCAAGAGACATATTTGATACTACAGCACTGTATCAAAATCAATATAATATTCTCATAACCAATATATTTTAAATATAGTCTTTCGCAAAATCTTTTGAATCGTTAATTACTGCTGTCACCGTTTCAGAACGTTTTGTAGCTGTGAAGAAGAATTATCAGTCTATAATTGCCCATAGCTGGGCACTAGTCGCCTCTGCCATCAAGAGTTCCATAAGAGGGCTCAAGTCGTAGTCAACCACCGCTGGGCTATTATGGGTTGGCGGACTTCAAAGATCAACCGAATTTTTGGGAAATGTATTCAGTGTAATGAAGGTTTCCTCACGATGTTTTCCTTGTCTATTATAGTGCGTGGTAATTGATCACCATTCCATAGCTCCGGAAGATTGAATGAAATGATCTGAAAATAATTTATTGAATCTGCAAAATGTACATTATTTAGATTAAGTTTTTTTTCTACCATGCAGTTCTCAAGGCTGTTAGCGGCAGAGAAGAACGGGCAAGAAACTCTAACGTTGCCCTTTTCAAAACCAATAAACATTATACAAGAATCACAGTTTGGTCTTGGCAGATCACGTTCTGTTCATTAGTAACAGTCCAACAAGTTGGTAAAGGTATTTATTGAAATAAAATTATTTTTTAATTTAATTTTTACATAATTTCCATCCGCCCCGTGACCACGAAAGCTGTAAAGTAATCGAAACGTCGGGAATTTAAAAATGTAAAAATTAAATCGAATTCGCGATAAAATTCGTAAGAATTCATTTAATATCAATGTGTCAATCTAAGAAACCAAAAGTATTTATATTTATTCAAACGTTTCTTCGTACTTCGCTCTTGCAACAAAACAAAAAAAATATGTACATTAAAATTCTATTTTTTCAACAAAAACCGTCGTATCCCCTGACAGTAGACTGGTATGTACTGCCTCCAGTTGATCTGAACGGGATCGAAAGGGAACTCTCGCTTGTCTTCTGGACTCAAAGATGAGTACAGCTTCCGTGTCCGTTCTGCCCTCATCTCCCAAGATCCATTCGAGAACTTTTCCTGTTGATCTCGAACTTCAATCACTTTTGATTGTAATCTCGCGAATCTAGAAACAAAGATAGAGCATTATTAATTTCTTCTTTTTGATGAGAGGAAACCTGCTGAGCGTCCTTTCAGGTCACATGAAGGAGATTAAAGGGTTATATCGGTGTTTCAACTAATGGGCATTGTGATCTAGGTATAACATGCCGTAAGAAACCATACGTCTGCTTACCGACTAAAAGCCTTGACTGAACATATGGTATATGATGGCAAAAATGGCCCTCGTGGAACACATTTATCATAAGCCCTTTAGAAAAAGGCAGAAACATCACAAGTATAATCAACCGGATGCCTATTTAAGACTTTATAAAACATAGCTAATAGTTTTTCATCAGGAGATCCTGACTAGCCTGTACATGTTCTTTCCGACGTTAAATTTTATAACTCATTTAAATCAATTATCGTAGTAATGGCTAATCCACTGCTGCCGTGCAAACCAATTTAATACTAGTTGGTGATCATATCCAGTTGTAACTGTATCATTATATTTACAGAAATCAAAATGGATCGGAGATTTTTACGATCTTTAACGAAACTTTCTTCATTGAAATAAAACGAATTCTTACGAATTTTATCACGAATTTAATTTAATTTTTAAATTTCAATATCCCGACGTTTCGATCACTTTACAGTTTTCGTGGTCCACCCCGTGACCACGTTAAATTCTCGATAAAATCCGTAAGAATTCGTTTTATTTCAATGTGTAACATTCGCGTAAATCAAAGAAACTATTGTGAAATTTTCTTTCTTAACTAATGATAAACATGAGACCATACTTCGTACCTGGGCTTCTTTCCTTTGATTTTCAAATACACGTCGGCCATTTTAGCCGGTAATATTTGCAACATAAACGTCAGGACATTTAATGTCCATCTGTTTTGCGTGAAGTGTAAGGTTGGGTAGAAATCATCTGGAATAAAATGATTTTTCAATATAAGTACTTTAAAATATAAGCTGTTAGATGACTGTTTTCGTACAGTTCAACTAATTACTGTCTAGATAAGCAGAAAATATGTAAGCCACGGAGACAGGGTTATCTCTAAAACCCACAAAAATGTATTTCTTTTTTAAAAATGGATAGCAGTTTCCCTATCGTGATAATACAAAAATTATCAATGCATCTACACACGGAACATCTACACCAACCTACTTAATCGCTTCAGAACTATTTTATAATTTCGGCAGATGTCGCTGGCAGATGCTGGATGCAACAAGCCGAGCAGAGTGAAATGGCGCAATTCGGAGGAAGCTATGTCCAGCAGTGGACAATAAAATACATATACATTAAATACCGTTGTACAACTACGTCACCGAGGCAGTCAGTGGACAATAAAGGGCTAATGATGATGATGATAATTTTCGGCGTATATACAGACAGGACGAGAAATAAAGAGGACTTACAATTCTTATTAGATACATGGTACTCTTTAACGTAATTGAACATCTTTCTATGACCGAGAGGATTGCAGGAGCTAGTGCAACAGTTGTACACTGGCACATCTTGCGATCTGAAAATAAGACAATGTTGTGCTTGAAAAAACAAATGAAATGCTTTATTGGTATTTATTGTTAAGTGTCTTCGTGTGTATTTATGTACAATAAAGTGTGATAATTGAAATAAAACAAATACTTACCAGGCCAGGCCAAGCCTATGTTCAGCAGTGGACTGCCTGTGGTTAAAGAGATCGAGAGAGAACATCCATGCTAAACTTATAAATTACATATATGAATAAAAGTCCACCACTTACTTGCAACTCCTTGCAGCTGCCACAATGATAAGATTGGAGACGTAATCAGCTGGGATTAGGTCTAACACGTAGGTACCTTTTCCAAAGAGTACCCTGTTGTAACCATGCCCTATTATGTACGTGATGCCAGTGGCAGAGAACCAGTTGTCGACCCAGCCTGGTATTGGCTCATTTATTGAAGCACCGACTGAGACAAAAATTTGGAACATCTGAGATATTTTCACAAGAATTTCGAAAGTATGTTAACGCTATTGCATAATATTTTAAAAATGTTAGTGTTAGGAACACTGCTGGTCGTATAATTATTATAATACTATGTATCTCTATAATTGTACAATAAGTTGAATTAGTCTGCATGATGTTGAAAAACTGATGTTGCGAGAAACCTTATGTATGTGTGAAAGAGAATTTTCATAATATTTTGCAGAGTTCCATAATCTTTTGCAAAATACAATTTGTTATCAATTAGCTGATTTTTATTATAATGTACAAAGACTTTGTTTATGGTTGTTAATTACCTGAAGACGGTCTAACAATAGTTGTAGGTATACTGCGGTGATACTCTGCCACCATATTTTCCGCGAGAGCCTTACAAAATGTATATGTGTTAGGTTTTCCATCTGCAAAAAACAATTTATTAATCCTTAAATCTTTTCAAAGGTTTTTGTCTCTTATATTCCATCTCATGGTTTTAAAATATTTGTCATTACAGTTATTTCTTGTTCATCTTTCTTTATGTGTATAAGGCATTTATTAAGTTGATAATTAAAAAAATAATTAATTAAGTTTTCCTCGTCAGACCCAAGGTCCGACTTACTGCCCAGTGCTGTGGCATGCAAGTTTTCTCACGATGTTATCCTTAACGTAAGTATTTGACTGTTAACACAAAGGCTTAGAAAAATCAGAGGCTTGTCCTGGGATTTGATCATTTTTGTTACCAACATATAACCACGCACTTACAATATACTCAAGTACAGAAAATAATTACTGAGCAATTTATTGAGGACTTTCTGATCACTGCCGCCGTATTGTTTTATGGATGCGTAGACGTCGCTGAGTTTTGCCGGCGCGGGGTAAACCACCTCGTCTATTACTTGTCTATCCACATTGCTGAATGCTGTCGATACGTACACGAACGACTGTAAAAAGAAACTAACTGATTTGTAAGCGAGAGACAGGATTTTATTAAATATTACCATTGTTTAAAAAATCCAGTTTTGACCCACTCTTGACAACAAAGTTGACTTTTAAGAAGGTTAAGAAGTGATTGGCCATACCAAATAATAATTCGTCTATACTCAATTTAAAGAGCAATGATCGGATGCATTGTATGACCTCGCCAAAAGAAAATTGGTTATGTAAAATTATGATAATATTACATCATGTAAATAGATTCAACGGAAATGGACTGACTAATGACTGAGGAAGGTAGGCGTGGGCAAGACGTTTACTACATGTACGTATCATCAATTTAAAATATAGAAGTTTTGCTTTACATTATCATGGCACAATAAATTAAGATTCGCAGTCGGCTTTTTTGGCAGTTAAAATCTGGAGGTACTGTAGTGCCCCCGTCAAGACGAACCAAGCAAAGCGCAAAGGCCATATATTTTGACTAAGGTATAGAATTTGTGAATTTTTTGTTCTCAAATGGAGGCCACGAAGTGGAAAGCGCAGCGTGGGACATCCACCCACTAGGTCAGACGACCTGGTAAAGGTCGCAGGACGTCGCTGGACGCAGGCTGCCTCCAACAGGTCATTCTGGAAATCATTAGGAGAAGCCTATGCTCAGCAGTGGACTTCGTTTGGCTGATGGGTTGGATTGGATTGGTATAGATTTTGTGAAGCTAGGCCTTGTAGAGTTAGGGCGTGAAGAATAAGAAGCTTGGCTCAACGTGAAATCTGATAACTTTGTGACAGTGCGAGACATATGGTCCCGTCTTGGTCAAGTTAATAACTGTAAAAATTAAACAAAATTCGCGATAAAATTCGTAAGAATTCGTTTAATTTCAATGTGTCACGTTTCCCTCGGTGAGTGAGAATACCCGATGCCCAAAACCCCTTTTTTCTTCCCATCCTTCCTCCTTTCCGTTTCTCCCGATTTCTTGGTCCGGCATCCATAATCCAGCGCTGTGGATGTTCATGGGTGGCAGTGATCACTTACCATCAGGTGACCCGTTTGCTTGTTTGCCGACATCTCGTATAAAAAATAATTAAAAAGTAATAATTAATATCTCACCCACAGTTGTGGCATTCTTTTACTCATATCCAGTACTCGTCGCGTCCCTTCCACGTTGACATTCATAGCTTCGTCCAGCGGATTGTTATATTTCAGCGAGGCAGCTGAATGTATCACCACTGACACCTAGAAAACAATTATAAAATTTAAAATATATCCTTTCCCCTCCCCTCCCAATTGGGCCGGCGACACATCCATGATCCAGAGTTGTGGATGTTCATGGGCGGCAGTGGTCACTTACCATCAGGTGACCTGTTTGCTCGTTTGCCGGACCTAAGCAATATAAAAGAAATGAAATAGTACAATCCATTTACGCTCGCCCCCTATCACATCATGGGACGGAATATACAAAGCGAGATGTGGGTGTTCTGGTAGCACCTCTGCCTACCCCTTCTGGGAAAAAGGCGTGTGTTTATGTATATATGTAATACAATGCATAAGGGGAGTATTATCAGCAAGTGATTAGTATTAAAAGTAGTATTTTTAAAACATGTGTTTACCTTGTCTAAGAAAGATTTTTGTGTTTCGTGTTCGATGCCCAGGTTAGGTAACGATAAATCACCCACTACAGGTACGATTTTATTCAAGTCACTGGCTCTTGTTCCTTTCAACCTATCGAACATCTGAGATAAAGTACAAATATTATAAAATTATTTTATTACAAACTACTACGATATGCAATATTTACATAAAATCGGTGTATAAAACCACTTACCGAAAGGTCAAACATATTTTTAAACCTCTGTTCAACATCCTGGTTATTTTTCCCTCGTATCAGAACATACACCTTGTCGATATGTTTACAACTGTACAGCAACTTCTCCAGGACTACCTGGAAATCGAAATACCTTACATACATACATAAACTCACGCCTCTTTCCCAGAAGAAGTAGGCAGAGGCACCAACATAACACCCACATTTCGCCTTATATATTCCGTCCCACGATGTGATAGGGGGCTAGCCTATCACCATATCAAGCACAAATTCCTGACTCCAGGCTGATAATTAATTGAAAAATCCATTATCCGACCCGAGATTCGAACCCGAGACCTCAGCTTTGCCATCGTACCGTAGTACAACTACGCCGCCGAGGCAGTCAAAGAACACAGAAGAAGGCAGTAGACATACCATTGGATACAAAAACATGGGCAAAAGTGGCAAAAGCTATAGCTTTTATTGTATATGGTGGTAGTTTCTGCGCAGATAATCTCTATAAGGACAACCTGCATTCAGCAGCTTACTATTATAGATTACTGAGGGCCAAATATTAAACGTCTTGACCATAAGGAAAGACAAGTAAAATTGCTTATTATCGCACTTAAAATACTACAACACCCTAAAGCCCCATTTACACGGGGAGAGTTTCTCGCGGCGAGAATCGTATGCGATTATCGCATGACATAACCGCTGTAAGATGATCGTGTTCTGACAAATGTTTACACGTTGCAACTTTTTTACATCCTTACGATAATCTTATCTTCGAAGCGAGAAACTCTTTCCGTGTAAATGGCACTTTAATCGAAGCGAATATTTTTGCATCGACTACAAAAAAAAAAGTTTATACATAAATGAGAATAAAAAATATTGTCCGAAGTTGACAATCGGCTATTTCTGCGAACCGGACCTATTTACAATATAAATAATTACCTTGCCAAGGAATCCACTGACACCGGTAAGGAACACTGACCTCCCCGCGTAGAAATCAGCAACTGGGACATACTCTTTCGTCGCTGTAGACATTCTTATACAAGCATCTGAATCTGAATTTATCTGTATAATATTATAATCCTAAAGAGCCTTATTAATAAACTCTGATGAGCGAAGAATTAACTTCAGTCCAAGTCTTGTATTCTTAATTAGTTGTTTTGTGTAATTGAGATGTCGACACTTGTAATTGTTGTGTCTACCAAGAATAAGACAAATGTAAAATATGTTTTAAATGATTGTGTAAACACAATGTTAGTGTTGCTTAAACAATAAAATAAATTAAAAAAAATAAAGTCTTTAGAATTGAGTCGATCATTTTGACTATTAATTTAACTATAATATTGAATAATGTCACTACAATATCCAGGCAACTATAATATACAGGCAACCATCGGGTTGCCTAGCCTTCCTTGCAATTCCGTGTTTATTAATAAAGTCGTGAATTCCTCGCTATTCAAAATACTTGAGTCAATTCTAAAGCCCTCGACCAAAGTTAGTCTTTCGCTCATCCGAGTTTATTAACAAAGGCCCTTAGAGTTAATTCATAACTCTTTGTTATAACACCATGTCACAAACTGCACACAAAAAAAACAAATGAGCAAATATAAAAAAGAATACAGCAATCATATCAGAAACACATAAAATGTACGATGTAACTGGCGGTCTTATCGCTTTATACTCGTAGTTTAGCTATATAATAGTTTTATATATAGCTTACATATATCCAATCATATTGGTATCCCCCCGTAACTTAACAAAGTAAGTGAAAAACATTGCACAACGCCGAATACCCCTTTCCTTCTGCCCACACTTTTCCTTTAGTTTCCCCTTTGAGAGATTGACAATGCACCTACGCTCCAAGTATTGTAGATGTATATGACGGTCACTAATCATTACCAATAGGTGAATCTCTCTCTCTCTCCCCCCCCCCTTAAACCACAAGAAGTCCACTGTTGAACATACGCCTCCCCCATGGATTGCCACATAGACCTGTTGGAATTTAAGATGAATCGTTTGCACATAAACCTGACCTATACCAATACAATAATAAAAAATATTTTCATTATTATATAGGTCAGGTATCTAGTAAGTGCGTGGTAGCCTGTTGGTAACGGACCAGACGCGGCTACCTACATGTTCACGGTGGTCACGGGTTCAAATCCCAGGGCACACCTCTGACTTTTCGGAGTCATGTGTGTATTGATAGTCAATCACCACGCACTATAACGGTGAAGGAAAACATCGTGACGAAACCTGCATACCATAGCGATTTGTATAAATTTCTATGGTATGTAAAAGTCCGCCAACCCGCATTAGGCCAGCGTGGTGGACTATATGGCCTAACCACCCTCAATCGTACTCTCGACTGTAGGGGAGGCCCGTGCCCTGCAATGAGTCGTTTATGGGCTGATACAATACAATACAGATATCTAGCGAGAGACTAAAAACAGCGAATTAATTGATTTTTTAGTATAAATAAATTAGAATAATAAACGTTCAATAAAAAATTACACTTATCATCTCAAATCGACACTCAGGTTGGCAGAATAAATTTAATAAAGTCAAATTCACGCATATAATAAAAAATGTTACAAAAAAAATCACTCACAATTACACACGATTTACTAGACCAGACGCGCGTGCAGGCCGACTTAAACTGCGTGCGTCGAGGGTACCAAGTAATCATAATTATGGACCAGATCATTATCAAAGTTAATGCGAGAAAGTTCTTAACCCATCGTGCGATGCGATTGCGATGACTTGAGATGACAAAGATAATATTGTGGACTTCATGAGAATTTTGATATTTTTCCCAGAACATTCTATTTTTATTCGACTTCAAAAAAGGAGATTATGAATTCGATGTGTATGTGTGTAATTTTGTCAGTAGTGTTGACAGGCAAACCGACCCCAAAAATTGTTGGCATATTTAGGTATTTTAGATTTATTAAAACATTAGTTTTATTTCTCTCTTTATATTACACTTTTGAAGTCGGCAATTTTTTTAAAATTATTTTTATTTATAACCCAAATAGCAAATTTCATTTGTTGTATATTTGTTTGTGTATTCGTTTTGTAATAGTTCTATAACGTCTGACATCATTGTTTCATGTTTGTAAATTGTAAATGTTAATTTTGTGCTTCTTTATTGAAATTTTATTTTAATCAATTGTTAATAGTTATAAATCAGTGGGAGTAAATGACATTATGAAAATATATTTAAATCGTGAAATGATAACAATTCCAATGTCTTCATTTTTAAGTAAAAGTCCACTACCTAGTTTTTGTACTGGCACTATAGAGGCCCATTTACACGGGGAGAGTTTCTCGCGTCGAAGGTACGATTATCGTAAGGATATAAAATATTTGCATCGTGTAAACATTTGTCAGAACACGATAATCTGCCATAGATTATCGTGTGTGATTATCGTATCGTGACTATTTAGTAAAATACAACATGAGTGGCGCAAAATTGTTGGTTTCAAATAAATTATTAAACATTGTAATTCATGACTGCCTCGGTGGCGTAGTGGTACTACGGTACGATTGCAAAGCTGAGGTTCGAATCCCAGGTCGGGCAAAGTGATATTGGATTTTTCTATTCTTTATCAGCCCGGAGTCAGGAATTTGTGCCCGATATGGCGATAGGCTCGCCCCCTATCACATCGTGGGACGGAATATACAAGGCGAAACGTGGGTGTTCTGGTAGCACCTCTGCCTACCCCTTCTGGGAAAAAGGCGTGTGTTTATGTATGTATGTTTTATGTAATTCATGTGACATGAATGATACCACTGTGTGTTATTTTAATGTTCAATTCAGAACGTAAAAAATTAACAGAGGCCCGATTGGCTTTCTTCGAGACGTCATTTCATTCGATTTTTGTATACCATTTACAGCGGTGTCCATTCCTAAAGTTCATTCACACAAAAATAGTTTGGGATATAGACTATTAACTTTAAGAAATTATGGGTATATGTATTTTCGTTTGGAGAAAGACGTTAGGCCCTAATTTTCTTGACTGACAGACAAGGTGTGGTAGATTGTAGCACGTCTGTGAATATACAGCAGAAAAACATATCACAGAAGGGATCACAGCACAATTCTTTGTTGACACAATCTCTTGTTGTCTATGAAGTGGACGGTCAAATAAAATATTTGCAAATAAAATGGTTGCAAATGAAGTAATTATAAAACAGAATGCTATCAAACGAGTTACGCGTAATTAATTATGTTGCAATTTGCATGGTACTCGTATGACGAATGACGAGGTTTTGCATCAGTGCATTTGACTGTAATCGATTTTCGATCGATTTTATTTTGCGTAAAAACACAAATAACATTTATGTAAAATATTTCTGCCGAAACAGTGTTAAAAAAGCTTGAAACATAAAGCAAATATTGATATTTAAAAAAATTTTATTAAGAATATCTAGTGACGTAATTAATGTTATTTTGCATCCCTTTTTTACTCCCACTGCACGATTTAAAACGTTTCTTAATTCTGAGTATAATAACTTATCTTTGGTCTGTTTTATGTCTTTTTTTATACAACTAACGAGGAAACCAAGCTTACGGGCTGCCTTATAGAAAGCAGTTACCGTAACCTATAGACTTCTGCAATACTAGAGATGTCACTCGCCCGTTTCCGACCCTCTAGGTACCTTTTAACTCCTCTTTTGAAGAGCCCCATGCTTGTTTGCTGGATTTTAAAATATAGATACTTTTTTGATAAATACAATTTGAAAAATGGAGTCAAATACCATATTTCCGTAGCAAATCTCACGTCAGCATACTAATCATAACCCCGTTGTTTTACATATCGTAAATCAAAAGGATGGCACTATTTTTTCTCGTGAAATTGATGTATCATTCTGGTGCTGTGTTATTCGCCCTTTAGGAGACAGTTATGGTACGCTTACACGTATAATCGAGTGCCTGTTTATTACATTACAAACAATTGCTAATACATTTTTATCAGGCCCTCATAACCACATCACCTCATAACACACAACATACGCACGATGAGGACAGACGAGAAGATTGTCGAACTGGAAGAAGAATTGAGTGGGTTACACTGGGACATTCTGGGGTTGTCGGAAGTCCGAAGAATCGGGGAGGACACGATAACCCTGAAGTCCGGTAACCTGCTTTTCTACCGGGGGGACGACCAACAGTCCCGAGGAGGTGTCGGATTTCTCGTCCACAGGTCTCTCATAAACAACATCGTATCCATCGAAAGTGTGTCGAGCAGGGTCGTGTACCTTATACTCAGAATATCAAAAAGATATTCGCTGAAGGTCATACAGGTATACGCGCCGACCTCGACACATCCAGATGAAGAAGTAGAGGAGATGTATGAGGACATAAGTCGGGCCATACACACTTCCAAAACCTACTTCAATGTTGTTATGGGGGACTTCAACGCAAAGTTGGGCATGAGAAGCGATGCAGAGCTGAAAGTGGGGCAATTTGGACATGGGCAACGGAACCTCAGGGGTCAGAGGCTGGCCGACTTTCTGGAGAAAGAGGGACTCTTTGCGATGAACTCTTTCTTCCAGAAGCCGCCTCACAGGAAATGGACCTGGCTGAGTCCTGACGGTTCTACGAGAAACGAGATAGATTTCATCTTGACGACGAATAGACGGATGTTCAGTGATGTCTCTGTGATCAACAGGGTGAAAACCGGCAGTGATCACCGAATGGTTAGAGGCACATTGAACATCAATGTCCAATTAGAAAGGCGTCGCTTGATGAAATCTACGCTCCGACCTACTCGCGCCCATGTCCAAAACCCCGAGAGCTTTCAACTTGAGCTGGCAAATCGCTTTGATTGTCTCAAAGAAAACCTTGCAGTGGACGAGCTAAACAGCGGTTTGGTAGAAGCTGTCCATACGGTGGGATCTAAGTATTTTAGACCTCGCCGTAGAGATAGACCCCAAAAACTCTCGATCCACACTCTCGACCTCATGGCCGAACGTCGATCTATGGCGCTGCAGTCTTCCGATGACGCCGAAGCATATAGGCGGCTCAATAGACGGATCTGGAAGTCCTTGCGACACGATGTCCGTGCTCACACTACTGTGAGCATAAAAGAGACAATTGAGCGGAATGGAGGCTCCAAAGTGTTTGCAAGAGACTTGTCTATTGGGCAAAGCCAGTTGTCTAGGCTGAAGACGGACGGCGGCAGCGTAGTGTCGACGAAGGCAGAGGTATTAAGGGAGATCGAGAGGTTCTACGGACAGCTTTACACCTCGGTTGCCGAACCTGCTGTTAGCTCGGCCGAAGACCCGAGAGCCGAGTTGATCCGACACTTTAGCGATGATATCCCGGACATCAACCTGTGTGAGATTGAGATGGCCCTGAAACAGCTTAAGAACAACAAGGCGCCGGGTGAGGACGGAATCACTTCAGAGCTTCTGAAAGCGGGCGGTATGCCGATGCTGAAAGTCCTTCAGAAGCTTTTCAATTCCGTTCTCCTCGAGGGCTCAACGCCAGAGGCATGGAGCAGGAGCGTGGTGGTACTGTTCTTCAAAAAAGGTGATAACACTTTGCTGAAGAACTACAGGCCCATCTCGCTCCTGAGCCATGTCTATAAGCTGTTTTCGAGGGTCATCACAAATCGTCTCGAACGCAGATTTGATGACTTCCAGCCTCCCGAACAAGCCGGTTTCCGAAAAGGCTTTAGTACCATAGACCACATTCATACGCTTCGGCAAGTTATACAAAAAACCGAGGAATATAACTTGCCGCTTTGTTTAGCGTTTGTGGACTATGAGAAAGCCTTTGATTCGATCGAGACCTGGGCTGTGCTACAGTCTCTTCAGCGGTGCCACATTGACTATCGGTACATCGAAGTGTTGAAGTGTATATACAACAACGCCACCATGTCGGTCCGAGTACAAGATCAGAGCACGAAGGCTATTCCACTACAGAGAGGCGTAAGACAGGGAGATGTCATATCTCCGAAACTGTTTACTGCCGCGCTGGAAAACGCCTTCAAGCTCTTGCAGTGGAAACGATTCGGCATCAACATCAACGGCGAGTATATCACTCACCTTCGATTTGCTGACGATATTGTAGTCTTGGCAGAATCGCTGGAAGACCTTAGCACTATGCTCGAAGACCTCAATCGAGTCTCCCAACAGGTGGGTCTTAAAATGAACATGGACAAAACGAAGATCATGTCGAATGTCCATGTTGTGCCCACCCCCATCGGAGTTGGGGGCTCGACTCTCGAAGTTGTTGACGAATATGTCTATTTAGGACAAGTGGTCCGGTTAGGCAGGTCCAACTTCGAGAGAGAGGTCAATCGTCGAATCCAACTCGGTTGGGCAGCGTTCGGGAAACTACGCGACGTCTTCTCGTCCAAAATACCTCAGTGCCTCAAATCGAAAGTCTTCGATAGTTGTGTGTTACCAGTGATGACATACGGCACCGAGACGTGGCCTCTTACTATGGGCCTTATTAGGAGGCTCAAAGTCACTCAACGAGCTATGGAGAGGGCTATGCTCGGGGTTTCCCTACGAGATCGAATCAGAAATGAGGAGATCCGTAGGAGAACTAAAGTAACCGACATAGCCCAGAGGATTAGCAAGTTGAAGTGGCAATGGGCGGGGCACATAGCACGGAGAACTGATGGCCGATGGGGCCAAAAAGTTCTCGAATGGAGGCCACGAAGCGGAAAGCGCAGCGTGGGACGTCCACCCACTAGGTGGTCAGAAGACCTGGTAAAGGTCGCGGGACGTCGCTGGATGCAGGCTGCCTCCAACAGGTCACTGTGGAAATCATTAGGAGAGGCCTATGTTCAGCAGTGGACTTCCTTTGGCTGATGGATGGATGGAAAGTAACTGAAAGTGTGCACAACTTAACACGTTTGAGATCACAAATCATGTACATAATTATGTAAAAAGCATGCAAATAAGATGCTTATTTTTCAAGAAACTGTTAAGTTTGACATGTATTCGCATTTTAGGGGTACAATGATGGATGGACCGTGGTTTTCCATTCAACATCAGCTGTGGCGCAGTTGGATTGACGCGTGCAGTAAAACTAGAGGCCATAGGTTCGATCCCAGCACCGGGACAAATGTTTGTGCGATCCACAAGTATTTGTGCGGGCCTGGGTGTTTGCGAGACCGAAAAGCCTCTCGTAGTTTCTGATACCCACGACACAGACACGCCTGATGGAAAGCGGCTACCGCTGCCTATAGACCTCCGCAGTGCCAGGGGTCCAGCACAACAAAGTCGCTGCCTACCTTAAGGAAAGTACTCTCTTTAAGCCTCGTTTGAAGAAGGACAGGTCATAGCGCTCAGGAAACACCGATGTGGGGAGTTCATTCCAGAGCTTACACGTGCGTGGTAAGAAAGAATTGTTTATAAAAAGAATTAGATACTCAATACTCAATATCTTTATTGCACACCACATGTTATAAAGATGTTATAATTTTATAAAATGGTATAATGTGGACCCTGTTGGGCACGGCAACAATTTAGTAGAGAGGAGGAAGCCATAATGTTCATTTAATTTATAGATACCTAGATATATTTGGAATATTGTATTCTTAAAATTTATAATATGTGTACATATTTGTATTTAATATGCACTTATGGTAGCGTAATTACTTTAATGATATTTCTTCAGAAATGTTATTAGTTAAATATTTCTGTTTAGTTGTTATATAATTATGTAATATAAATAATTAGTATAATATAAAATATTTAGTATAATATATTTTAATCCGTCTTTATTTATTAAAATTAGCTGTTTATTTTTCGTTTAGATATTCTGATATTGTGTAGTAGGTTTTCGTAAGTAATAATTGTTTTAGTTGTTTATTAAAAGATGTTTCATTCCTTGCGTTTTTTATGTAGTCTGGCAGTTTATTATATATTTTAATAGACATAACAAGTGGGCTAGAAGAATGCATAGTAAGTCTTAAAGTTGGTAGGTTCAATCTATTTTTATGTCTAAGTGGGTATTTAGATTTTAGATTTATTTTAGATTAGATCATAGTACACTGTTTATTTTTTTGTTTCCTCCAGACAGAAGGAGAGGAGGACGGAATGGAAAGAACTCTACTTTTGTACTTTTCTATCATAAGTAATTTATTCTCACTAGAAAAATCGTTTCTTAAAATTTGGTTCGTGATGCCCACTGTATGCCTCAAAAGGATTTTTTTATTAATTTATTATTATTAGCAAATTCACATATTCGATTACAGCTATAAAGTAATTAACTAAGAGTAATTTTAATATTGCTTACGAATAAAACGTTCATTTAATTTCAAATTCTATTCATCGCAGAGCCCCATTTTCACGGGGAGAATTTCTCGCCTTAACGATACGATTATCGCAAAGATATAAAATAGTAGCATTGTGTAACCATTGTCCGAACACAATAGTTATATGGCGTTTATGACATGCGATAATCTCTTACGATTCTCGCCGCGACGAACTCTCTCCGTGTAAATCGGGCATAATGCATTTAACCACGCTGGTTAAGTGCGGACTTCACATAACGTAAAAATACTTTTACATCTATTATAAATGCAAGTTATCAAGATTAAGATTATATTTTTTAATAATTCAAAAATTCCTTTAAGCCCCAGTTATATCTTCAACAAGTATCGCTTTACTCCTCGTAGGTATATTGGGATGTACTGTCTCCAGCTGATGAGGGCTGGATCGCAGGGAAAGGTCCGCTGATCCTGAAGGTCCAGGGAGGAGTATACTGAGCGGATGCCGTCACTCTTCATCACCCAAGATCCAGCTGTGAAGAACTTGATCAGGTTCCTGTTCTTTACTATTTTTGATTGAATGGCGATGTACCTGTTGAATTAGAAATAAAAAAATAATTGAATGTAGTTTACAGCTTGAATATACTTAAATAATTAGATAAAATGTTAAATTATAAGGTTATGCTAATTCAAGCGCTATTAACACGGTGAGAGTTTCTCGCGGCGAGAATCGTATGCCATTATCGCATGACATAACCGCCATAGATTATTGTGTTCTGTAGTGTTTACACGATGAGCCTTTTATATATCTTTACGATAATCGTATTTTCAAGGCGAGACCCTCTCGCCGTGTAAATGGGGCTTCAGCTTATGCTGTCCTGTTCTCACTTTTATCTTCCTATGACTGCATAGAGTTCTAATGATAAATAAATAAATTAAAAAATAGATGATAGCTTAAAAACCATAAGATATAAAAGCACACCGATCTAAAAGTAGGACGTCTCACGATTTCACGACAATAAGTACCTATTATGAATGGTTGTTAAAACACTAGCCATTATACGGGATATATAAAGACTGCGACCGAAAAGGAAGCCAGGTGACAGTTTTAGTGATTACAGACACAATGCAACAAAACATTTCTCAGTAAAAGCGACAGATTTTTTTTTATTTTTTTTTTAATATCACCGTGTTTGGATGGTCTACCCCTAGTTTTCGCTTAAAATATAGTTTAAACCCTTACGTACCATTGTGTCTTTGATATTAAAAAGGTGTACATTATTTTTTAGGAAACGATGTATTAATTACCCAAATACGACGATAAGTAAAAAATGACAACAAAAAAAAATTACACTATTTTTGTGCAATTTTAAGTTGCATTGTATCTGAAGTCACTAATACTACCGCCTAGCTTCGTTTTCGGTTGCGGTATGGATATACCCTGTATACAATCATTCATTTTCATTTTAAAAATGAAACATCATTAGATTTGTAATCAGTCAGCATATAGTCAGTACTGAGTCTCAACTTACCTCGGTTTTTTCCCTCTGATTCTTCTCCAGCTGTCAGCGAAAAACGCGGGCAACTTTTGTAATATAAAGGTGGCGATAGATTCGACTTTTTCACTGGTGGTAAACAATATTGAGGGGTACGGGATATCATCTAAAAAAATACAGAATATTATAAATATTTAGAGTAGTCTTCAAATCACAAAGTAAAACAATTTAAAATAAAATATGTGGGATTTTATTAATCACGACGCCTCATAAAAATAATTGCACAAGAGGGCCGGCAGCGACTGGATGCATAAAGCAGCAAACTGGGCTCTGTAGCGTACCTTGGGAGAGGTCTGTGTCCAGCAGTGGACTGCAACGGGCTGATGATGATGATTAATATAATAATAATTATTATTCCTTAAAATAATCATGTACATCCTATCCTTATTATGTTGTAATGTAACGCTTTTAAAAACAAAGCATTTTTTGCATTGGTACAACCAGGACACATGCGCTTCGCCTTACCGTGTTCCGTCCGACGATGACATAGCGTACCGCCATATCCGGCACAAATTCTTGACTCCGGGCTGATAATGAACAGAAAAATTCAATATAATTTTGCCCGACCCGGGATTCGAACCCGAGACCTCAGCGTTTTAATCGTACCATAGCACAACTGTGCAATTTGAGTTACAATATTTTAAAACTAAAGAAAGCTAAAGGGAATAATATAATATGAGAAGGGAAAATTAAAAACTTACTAAAACCAGTCTTTGAACAGAAATCCTTGACGTACTCAAAAATATTTCCATATGCAAGAGGGTTACTACCACTACTGCAGCAGTTGTAAACCATTAACTTCTGAGAACTGGAAAGAAATTCAACAAAGTTAAACTATATGCGGTACCGAAATATCTTATTAATTGACAGCCTCCGTGGCGCAGGTTGGCCGCCGGCTGCGAAACGAGGAGCCGCGGGTTCGATTCCCGCACCGAAACAAATGTTTGTGTGAACCAGAAGTATTTGCTTCGGGTCCGGGTGTTGTGAGATCGAAAAGTCTTTAGTAGTTCCTGATACCCATGAAACAAGACTCGATTATAATGTGGGGTCTGGGCTATGTATGTGACTGTTGAGTGTATTTATTTATTTAATTAGCGGAGGTTTATAATAAGCCATAACTTTTCTAAATAAGAAGTATTTCTAGAATAAAAAGAAAAACGAGCGAATTAAAAATCACAGTTGTGTTCATAACATTGCCAACATTATTTTTATATTGGCATGGCAAAATGAACATATTGAACCCGACCATAATTTTCCCAGAATACCTCCTAACGATATACAATTATCTCTGCGCATTTAACAGAACCATAACTTTAATATTAGCAACGTGATAATTTAAATAAATAACTTTAATTTTTTTAACTTAACATTAATTTTTTAATTAACTTAAAAACTTAACTTAAAATTCTTACCTTAATCGTAGAGTTTTAAAATCTATTTTAGTTATAGAACGTTCTGTCTTCTTCGCTCAAACTGAATTCAAAAGTCGTTAGTAAGAGGCCATCATTCGACAACTAAAATAGGTTTTAAAACTGTCTATGAATAAGGCCGTTAAAATCCAGTCATTTCCAAAGCTTTACCAGTCACACCTCGTAGGAGCCACTATCATAAAATTCACGACATAGTCGACGGGTATGATGTCGAGGATATTTTCCTTCCTGGCGTAAATGACCCGGTTGAGACCTTTAGCAGTGGAGAATAATAGTCCTGAGGCGCCCATCCAGGTGTCCACCCAACCTTCTGCGGGTTCTTTCAATGCTGGTGATACTGGAATGAGACATTTAAGAATGTATTGTGCTGACCAATGGGTCAGTAAGAGCAGCTTAACACTTTTACTCTTAAGAAAAAAGCGATTTACGAGTGTGTGTCGTTCTTCCTATATGCTCTAGAACGAACATTTTCGCGAGTGCTGTTTTAAAAAATAAAAACTACTTGAAACGCCATTAAATTTCTTTGAAATCAAAAATACCCACCCTTAATATAATCATTTTTATTAAATCATATTATAACGAACTTTTTAAGGCTACTTCAAAACATTACAAATGTGTGAACCATTGGCGGACCTATGCAATAAAAAAATAATTTTCAATCAAAAACGAAATGCAACCAATAATAAAATAAAACATGATGTTGACATACCAACAGAAGGTCTGATGATGTAAACAGGAACATCTAAGGTCTCTTCGACTATAAGATTCTCTGCGAGAGCTTTAGTAAACGTGTATGTGTTTGGTCGTCCATCTGAAAAATATATCCAAAATAATATAGACTGCCTCGGTGGCGTAGTTGTACTACGATATCGTTACAAAGCTGAGGTCTCGGGTTCGAATCCCGGGTTGGGCAAATATTGAATTTTTCTATTCATTATCAGCTTGGAGTCAGGAATTTGTGCCCGATATGGCGATAGGCCTCGCCTCCTATCACATCGTGGGATCGAACACATAAGGCGAAACGTGGTTGCCTTGTTTGCTATTTTAGAAGAACCTCTGCCTACCCCTTCTGGGAAAAAGGCGTGAGTTTATGTATGTATGTAAAATAGATAGATTCTGTAACTCATATGTTTAGACACTATGTGTGAAAACTGAAAAGAGAGGCTGCGAGTTTTATCCCGTGGAGAGACAACTGCTGATGCGATTCACAAATGTTTATTACCGTCTGGGTGTTTGTAAGACCGTAAAGTGTCCCTAAGATACTAATTCCCATGACAATAGAGTATGTAGAGTGGTGTTCGGTCTATTTATTTATTAGAAAAAACAGTAATTTTCACGTAGGTATTTCAATTTATTTTTATATTTATTTATTTTATTCATTTACACTCTATTGCCACACAAAACTAAAATAAATAAAATGAGAAATTACAAACATAAAAAGTGCAATTGGCGGCCTTATCGCACAAAGAAAATTTCTTACTGACTACCATGGGATGGATTTAATTATAAATTAAATATTTACAGATATAGATTTTAAAACGGATCGAATACACTAAACATTAAAAAAATAGAAAACTCTACATTACCCCTGGTGGGACTCGAACCCACAATCCCCGGCTTAGGAGGCCGATGCCTTATCCATTAGGCCACAGGGGCTTATGGAATTTTAGTCTAAATACAGCATCATATTAATAATTTCGTACTAGTTTGTACATACACACAGAGTATATTCCGACTGCGACCGAAAACCAAGCCTTGTGATAGTTTTAGTGACTTCAGACACAATAGAACTAAAAATTTCGCAAAAAAAGAAGTGACATATTTTTTGTTGTAATTTTTACTTATCGTCGTATCTGGGTTGTAAATACATCGTTTTACTAAAATAATATTGTACACCATTTATTTTTAAAGACACAATGGCATGTAAGAGAAAATAATATATTTTTTCCAAAAACAAGGTATTTACCACCCACACGATGATATTTAAAAAATTGCAAAAATAACTTATCACATTTTTTGAGAAATTTCTCGTTGCATTGTGTTTGTATTCAGTACACTACCGCCTGGCTTCGTTTTCGGTCGCAGTCTTTATTTACCCCGTATAATAAATTTGTAGCCGATCGATGTCGGCACATGAAAGATAAATGAGAAAAACTAATATGGGGGAACTGTATGAACGTAATAGAACCCAAAACAATGAAAAAATTATTTTTTGTCTGGTCGGTTGTGCGCGATGATCTCACTAACGGCTTAAGGGGTTTCGATGAAGTTGG
This sequence comes from Theretra japonica, assembly GCA_033459515.1. Lineage (NCBI taxonomy): Eukaryota > Metazoa > Arthropoda > Insecta > Lepidoptera > Sphingidae > Theretra > Theretra japonica. The sequence continues at coordinate 1,850,835 of CM065938.1, read as the reverse complement.
TATAGAGAAAGCTGACACCCTGGATTACCACTTTTTATCCCGAAAAATGTAGTGTTTCCATGGAACAATTAATTCAAATACATTTGTTACTTTTTTAAACTCCAGTGGACGGGATGGGACAGAATTACTTGCTTTAAGTAAGAATTGTACGGGACTGGGCAGCATAAAACGGGACGGCACGAGACGGGATGGGAAAAGCAGTACAGAGGACGGCATTCAGCATTGAGTTTTAATATAAATAACATGATACGGGAAATAACATGATGCCGATGTGGACTGGACTGAAAAAGTATCTGCGCCCAGACGGAGCCGAGCCTCTAGTTTATAACAAAATGAGAACAAAAGGAAGCACACTGAACTTAATGTCAATAGCGTTGCAGTCACGGAGACAAACACGATGCTTACCATAAACTCCTTACGCGATCTGTTCGTCATCAATTCAGCTAATAAAAAACTTTACATTACATCCCATGAATAATCACATATATAGTCGTGACCCTTCACTAAGATCGAGTCTTGTGTCGTAGGTATCAGAAACTACTAGAGTATTTTCAGTCTCACAAACACCCAAACCCGAAACAAATACCTGTACATCACACAAACATTTGTCTCGATGCGGGAATCGAACCCACGACCTTATATTTCACAGTCGGCGCCTAGCTACGCCGTGGAGGTTAAAAGATTAAAACAGAGAAGAAAAACATACTCAAAAGCTTCTTGATTTTCTCCGCATCGTCAACCCCATTTTCTCTTATGAATTTATATACATCGCTTAGTTTTTCTGGTGGGGGGTAGATTCTTTCTTCTAAAACTTTTTTGTGTGTGTTTGTGTAAGCAGTTGAGACGTAAACACATGCCTGTGGACGAAATAATCTTGGCATAAAATATTTATATATTAATTTAAACGTAATATGTTGTAACGTACAGACGCGGCTGCCAACTTGTTCATTTGACCTTAAACCCAACAATATTACAACGAATCAAATAAATATTTATGTATTTTAATAGCCATGTGTAGTTAACATGCATCAATTACACATTAACTCCGTAACCTATTGGAACTAAAGGTGAGAATAAATCAAAAAATCAAAGTACCTACACATTGTACGTAATCAAAATTCGATTATCCTATTTTAAAATCATGAAACGAGCGATTAGGTCGGTGTAGTAACCTCGTGAGATACCGAAGTCCCCTATTGGTGCTGAAGGTGGTCCTGGGGTTTTCAGCCGGAAAAAATCTGGCATAATCGGTCTATCATCCTCAAGGTAAACAGGGATCCAAGAGGATTTTCCCCATGTTAAAAAATAAATCGGTATAGTAAGTCGTTGGGTGCAGGCCGGTTCCAACAGGTTGCTGTGGATTTTTTTGGAGTAACCCTATGTTTTGGGTGTTCTTGATTCTGAAAGAACGAGAGAGCGACATAGAAAGAGAGAAAGAGAGGATAGAAGAAGGCTAAAAACTTACTTGCAAACGTTTCATCCGCCGACATAAATTGATAACTCTTCGGGTTCCCTCGACGTTAGAGTTCAGAGACAGATCTAAACGTTCGTTGAATTTGATGGAAGCTGCTATGTGGAACACCACTGAGACCTGGAAAAATGGAAAAACAGAGACAATATATCTAATTTATCTGTATCATCAGCCCACATACGTCCCACTGCTGGTCACGGGCTTCCTCTAAAATCGAGAGTACGATTGAGCGTGGTTAGGCCATATAGTCCACCACGCTGGCCTAGTGCGGGTTGGCGGACTTAACATACCGTAGAAATTCTTTAAAATCGCTACGGTATGCAGGTTTCCTCACGATGTTTTCCATCACCATTAGTGAAGTCACATGCAGTCGCGTCTGGTTCGTTACCAATAGACCAACACGCACTAATTCATTTTTTTTTTCTTTTATTGCCGTTATAGGCAGACGAGCTAGCGGCCCGCCTGATGGAAAGCGGCTACCGCTGCCCATAGTGCATTCTAATTTAGCTACGCAATTTTTAAAACTAATAGCACAAATGGATTTCATTGTTTCGATGCGAAGTTCAACGCAGTCCATATGAAGTAATAGACAAGAAATGGTAATCATATTTGACCACACAAATGTCGGCCTGCTCGAGGAAGGATATAAATAAGCTGAGGCTAATCCATGATATACATACACTCAGGCCTTTTTCCCAAAAAGAAGGGCAGAAATGCTACCAGGACACCAACGTTTCACCTTGTATGTTCCGTCCCAAGATGTGATAGGGGGTGAGCCTATCGCCACATCGGGCACAAATTTCTGACTCCGGGCTGATGATTAATAGAAAAATCCAATATCACTTTGCCCGACCCAGGATTCCAAACCGAGACCGCAGCGTTATAAACATGCTGTAGTACTACGCCATCAAGGCAGTCGCCATGATATTCTTAAGCCGATTAGTAAGCCAGATCGTCCACTAACAAGTAGGAATTAACTGACACCAAATATTATCACAAATGTGTCATACCTTATACAAAAAATGCTCATCATCTTTATGTATTCCCAAATTGTCATCGCAGATATCACCATTTACAGGGACAATTTTACTAAAGACGTTCGGTATTTCTCTCTTTATCCTTGTGAATACCTGAAACACGTTTAGATCTTTTTATTGTGATGAATGGCGAGACGAGCATGCCATGCTGATGGTAAGCGATACGACCGCTCACGGACAGTAGCAACACTTTAAAATACAAAGCAATCCTTGGCATTCCACTGCGCTCGCCATCATGAGACATGAGATTTTAAGTCTCATTATGTCCAGTAGCTACTCTGAATACAATGTCCTTCAAACCGGAACATAACAGTCCATTTACACTGTCGTTTGGCGGGAGAATAACACATTGCGGTGGTATCTACCGAGGAGGCCTTTCACATATGAGAGACCTACCACCAGTAAAACTGATTGCAACGACTGAGTAGGTAACTCGGCCTCTCACATATGAAATGCCTGCCACTAGTGAGATAAGAGGAGTGAGTGAGATAGAAATAATTAAATGTGTTTATTAAATTCATATGTTACGCAGATATGGAGTATTTTATAAGAACTTTCTTGCAAAGATTTTTTTGAATGACTTATTACTATTAAATTAATATTACACGTGTATTAAAATATGATTCTTGCACGAATTAACTGAGTGATGGTGTTAATATTAAATATTGCGATATATTAAACTTTCATGAAATGTAATTTTACAAGCGTTATAAGCCTTTATACTCATAGTATAAAAGCTGAATTTTATATATGTTTCATAAGCAACTATTAAAAGTTGTTTGCTTAAATGCGTTACTTTGGTAGTCCAACACTTTTGATGGTTCTTTTAACTTGTCATACATTGAAGCTGATAACTTCGAAAGTCACCCCGATCCAAATTAATAATTGCTGATCTTGTGATGCCTATGTTAGAGGCATGCGCAAACAAACTTTCAGGTTTTATAATAATGAAAGTCTTGCGGATACGGGCTCTTGGTCTATTAGGTTTTGAAGCCTCAACTGAAATACTAACGGCTTTATTCAGACACAGCATTAAAACCTATTTAATTTAATTGATCGAACGTTCTATCCCTTTCGAACGTCTTTTGAACTCAGTTTGAGCGAAGAAGACAAAACATTCGATAACTAAAATAGGTTTTAAAACTGTTTATGAATAAGGTCGTAAAACTATAATCACCTTGGGCCTTATTAATAAATTCAGATGAGCGAAGCATTAACTTTAGGCCAAGACCTTAAAATTGACTCGATTACTTTGAATAGCGAGGTATTCACGACTTTATTAATAAACACGGAATTGCATAGAGGGCTAGGCAACAATCGTATTTTAGTTATATTATACAATATTACAGTCAAATTAATAGTCAAAATAATAGAGTCAATTTTAAAGTCTTGGACTAAAGTTAATCCTTCGCTCATCCGAGTTTATTAATAAGACCACCGCAGAATATATAAATACACAATATTACTTACCTCTGAATCAATGAGTTCTTTCATTCGTTGCTCGACAGATTTGCCATCTCTTTCACGCACTAACACGTACACTTTGTCTATGTCTTTACAACTGTATAGAAGCTTCTCTAAAAATACCTGAAATGGATGCCAATTTTTTTAAACTTCTTTTTTTATCAGCCCATATACGTCCCACTGCTGGGCACGGGCCTACTCTACAAACGAGAGAATCGATTGAGAGTGGTTAGGCCATATAGTCCACCACGCTGGCCTAGTGCGGGTTGGCGGCCTTACATACCGTAGAATTAAACTAAATTTACTAAAAGTACATTAAACATTCCAAAACTAGGCATTTATACTGATATGCAATTAAAATGTACTTGACAAGAAATACAGCTATATGTATCAGCACCATTGACACAAAAACATAATAATATATATGGCAGGGCAGAGTGCATAAAGTGTTTGAGATGTGAGTGGTGCAGCACTCCAGTGTATCTCCAGTAAAGCGTTACAGAAATTAGGTGTCGCTCGCAACGATTCTGAAAATGTTTGCTTGTATTGTATCAACCCATATAGGACCCACTGCAGGACACGGGCCTCCTCTACAATCGAGAGTACGATGAGAGTGGTTAGGCCATATAGTCCACCACGCTGGCCTAGTGCGGGTTGGCGGACTTATACATACAATACAATACAAATTGCTATGGTATGCAGGTTTCCTCACGATGTTTTCCTTCACCGTTATAGTGCGTGGTGATTGACTATCAATACACACATGACTCCGAAAAGTCAGTGGTGTGCCCTGGGATTTGAACCCGCGACCACCGTGAACATGTAGGCAGCCGCGTCTGGACCGTTACCAACAGGCCACCACGCACTTGTTTGTTTGCTATTATTATGACAGAAATTTAAATAAAAATAAAGATAATAAATAACCTATTAGATTAACGCCGGAATACTCAAACGCCACTTAAATATGATGTTGCACTTAACCACGCAAGTCCCGCCCACGCAGTTAAATGCAACTTAATATTTAAATGGCTTTCGAGTATTCGGGCGTAACTTAATTTAACATTTATTTTAGTTCAATTTTCACAGTCGCCTTTTTGAAACTCCAAATGTACTAAAGGGCCTATCCTTTTAAATCAATTATCAGCCAATATATATTCCACTGCAGGTCACGAGCTTCTTCTACTAGCCAGAGTACGATGGAGAGGGGTTAGGCCGTATGATACAGTTATTGTATTGTATTGTATTGTATCAACCCATATACGACCCACTGCAGGGCACGGGCCTCCTCTACAATCGAGAGAACGATTGAGAGTGATACAGTCATATCTAAACCAAATATCGACTTGCAAATGACTGATTTGACAATAATAGGCTGGTTTACTCAAGATCAAATACACACAGAGTGTAACATAAACACAACACTCTGTGTACTTACGTACTTTTGTATTCGTGGTTTAAACGAATACGGATCCCTACCACCCTTCTTTGTTATACTACTGGCAGAGCCGTCGTGGTAACTTTTTTTCATCCTTCTATCCTCTTATTAATGGATTATTATTGCGTCTACTGTGTTAAAACCTCACTAATACATTTTTACAAAGCTTGGAGCTAAAATATTATTTATTTATTAAACTTCATATACAGACAATGTATATAGGCGGAATTAATTCTTTACCAGTCTACCTTGAGGTGGTGTTGAGATGACAGAAGTAGGGGTAAATGTGCTTAATTGATAAGAGATTTATCTATAAATGCGAGTATACATAAATAAAAATAGTAATGTAACTACAAAACTACATATTATTACATAAATATTTACTACAATATATATAGATATATACCAATAAATACATACACACACAATACTTCTTTGAACAGCAATTCCCGACCAGAATTATCAATACACCAATAGAATATAAAATTAAAGTACCTTTCCGATGAAACCGGTAGCGCTCGTCACAAAAATAGATTTTCCAGCGTAGAACTGCGCCACAGATTGAGACTTTTTTAAGCTCATTTGTATTTCGTTTATATCTGAAATAGATGACGTCACAGTTCAATAACAGTAGAAACCTTAACTGTGGTCTATTTCCTTTATTTTTTACTCTCGTTTCTATAACACTGATTTTTTTTAGGGAGTACCGTAACGAACAGGTCGTTTGCTTCACAACTGAAAAATAAAGTGAGGCAATTCAAATTATAATTACGAGTACCTAGCACTACGTGGTAATTAACTGCGCTATTAACAAAACATTCGATAACTAAAACAGGTTTTAAATCTGTCTATGAATACACACATAGGACTTCACTGCCCAAGTAATTTTTCACCAAAACAATACAAAATCATAAACACGAATTTGAACCACCTACCTCCTTCCCACTAAATTTTAATTTACTTCTGCAACCAACGTCACAACCACATTAAAACCCACCAAAACGTGTAATGAATAAATGCTCAAAATATAATTTAATTTAAATATAAAATTGCTTTATTTTTAACTCCGAACAAGTTGTTTTGCATTAACTGATGGGTAACAAATTATCTGCACTTACGGAACAAAGACTAAAGCCCCATTTACACCGGGAGAGTATCTCGTCTCTAAGATACGATTATCGTAAGGATATAAAAAAGTCGCATCGTGTAAACGTTTGTCAGAACACGATAGTCTATGGCGGTTATGTCATGCGATAATCGCATACGATTCTCGCTCCGAGAAACTCTCTCCGTGTAAATGGGGCATCAGATATGTTGGTATTAGTTTGAAACCATATTCAATTGATAATCAACCAGCACACAATATATCGGTGAAGGAAAACATCGTGAGGAAACCTGCATACCATAGCGATTCGGAAGAATTTCTATGGTATATAAAGTCCGCCAACCAGCACTAGGCCAGCATGGTCGACTATATGGCCTAGCCACTCTCAATCGTACTCTCGATTGTAGAGGAAGCACGTGCCCTGCAATGGGACATATATGGGCTGATACAGTACAGTAAATACACTGTACGAATTAGTTCGACATTTTATATAAATAGATGATATTTTTTGTTTATATATTTTGTATTTGAACAAAACATATACGGCTGAATACAAGGTACAGTTTCAATGTGGTTAAAAGGGTGTTAGGGTTCAGCTCACCATGATGGCCTAGTGCTCATTACATGGTTTACAATCACTACATAGTATAAAACAAAGTCGCTTCCCGCTGTCTGTTTATCCCTATGTATGTTTAAATCTTTAAAAGTACGCAACAGATTTTGATGTGTTTTTTTTAATAGATAGATTGATTCACGAGCAAGCTGTACATCATTAATAAATAATAATAAATAATTACACCCAACAGTCACATACATAGTTCTGACCCACATTAAAATCACTTAAATCTTGTGTCGTAGGTATCAAAAACTAGGAGCGACTTTTTGGTCTCACAAACACCCAGACCCGACACAAATATTTGTGGGCCCCAGACACATTTGTGTTGTTGCGCGGATCGAACCCGCAGCCTCGCGTTTCACAGTCGGCGTCTAACCAACTACGCCACGGAGGCTGTCACACATACACATACAACGTATCCTGGCTTGTACGAACAATAGCATGTGGTGAAGAGTGGAATCAAAAAACATTTACACCCAGGCGAAGCTGGGACGGGCCGCTAGTACTAAATAAATCTAATCATTTACCTCACAAACCCAGTGACTGTTAACATTTGAAATGCAAAGCGTTATGGCAATTAATATTCCATGTCTGCAACCCAAATCGTATTTGGAGACGGTATTATGCGATATGGTCCGCGGTCGAGGAGCTTACGCTACCTGATTTCAATTAGGACCCATGAGTCACGAAATATGGACTCTGGACTCTGCGTGGGGAATTAAATACCCTGGACAGTATTCGAACAAATCTTATGTTATAGTTACCGGACGGCATGGTCTCACAGCACAGACACGAAACAAATATTTGTTGATCAATAAATATTTTTTGTCGGGACATAAATTGAATTCGCACTATCTTGCCTTACAGCTGGCTTTTTAACTAACTAGGCCATGAATGGTGATTTCTATGAATGTAATTTTTTAAAGCATGAAAATATCGTAGTCACACTCGTTAGAAGCTCCTACATTGGGCATTCGTTTCATCTCTCTCTCTCTCTTTTCAGCCACAGGAAGTCCACTGCTGAACATATGCCTTCCCCAAGGATATCCACATTGACCTGTTAGAAGTGGCACGCATCCAGATTGAATCATCGTTGTTTCATCTAATAAAAAGTGATTCAATAAAACCTGCAACGAATCAATTCGCGTATTGCTAGGCATGATGGAAGGAGAAATGAAAGGGGTGGGGGTTGGTTATACTTTTAAAGACTTTCCCTACCACACACCCACTGCTGCAACGCCTGTCAGCCAGAAGCCACATCACGCAAAAAATAATAATATATTTTTTTGATTTTGGACTGATTTAGTAATAAAAAAAATTATAGCACCTTTTTTCCCTTATATCCTCCTAAAAGTTTACATTTATGTTGTTTGTAGTTTTCGCTGGTCTTCACGCATACTTTACGCGTTTTCGTGCATATTTGCATGCATATTTTAAGCTTTTTATGTTGCGTATAATCCGGTCTCTAGTCACCACATACTATCAGATGACCTTCCAACTAGTTGGCAGGTGGTAAAAAATCTATCTACATAAGTTTATCTATCGTGCTCCGTAATTCTAGTGCAACTATTAAGTTATGTGATAAAAATAAGTAATTTGTTACGCTTATGATTTTTGGTCTAAGCACGTCAGTTTTGGGAAACATTACACGTTTTATAAACTAAAGTTAATCATATGGTTTTAATTATAATATTGCATATATGTATTGAAAATAAAGTTTGCTTGTACGTTCGTTATTTTAGGATAAAGGTCCATAAACTAGAAAAGATCAGATAGTAAGTGATTACTGAAGATCATAATTATACACAAAATATTTTAGATTCATTATTGTTTTAAGATTTAAAAAAATATTTCATAAATACATACAAAATAGAGCCAACAAAGACTTGTCGATCATACAAACACTAGGTGCGAACAAACCAAATGGATTGCGATAGCAAACTAACCTTATCAAAGATTACATAGTCTAAATGTAGTTAAGGTTGCAGGAAGTCGCTGGATGCAAGCCACTTCCAACAGGTCAATGTGGAGATCCTTGGAGGAGGCCTATGTTCAGGAGTGGACTTCCTGTGGCTGAAGAGAGAGAGAGAGAGAAATATAGTGTCGAGTGGCGATACACGATTATCTCCAATTCGGTACAGTTGTGTCAGCCCACGCAATTATTTCATCGCGTAACTTAAACAGATCTAATTGTTTGTAACAGAATACTCGTATAAATAGGACATAGGGTGTAAATAGAAGCATTCAAAGAAAAAAAAACAATTGAAGTCGGGCGAAGTCAGAAATAACGCTAGTTGCAATTAAAACAAGTGCTGTCGTTTTTTTACAAAAAAAAAGTTACACCAATGTAACTTGTACGAATATAATTATACTAAGACCGTCAAAATGGCGTAACAAGATTCGCAAGATAACGTACAATAATACAACAAAAATCGCTATGATTATCCATACTAATATTATAAATGCGAAAGTGTGTATGTATGTATGTTCCGTGTTCACGCTAAAACGGCTGAACCGATTTTGATTAAATTTAACATAGAGATGTATTGGACATTGGAGATGGACGTAGACTACTTTTTATCCCGAAAATAATGTTCCCGCGGGATAAGTCAAGAATTCAAATATACATATTTGCTGCTCTTTCAAGTTCGAATAGACGGCACGAGACAGGAAAGGACAGGATTGCATGCTTTTCGTCATGGGACGGAATGCGATATAACGGGATGTGACGGGACGCGAAAAGTAATGTAGTCGACGGCAGTCACATTGAGTTTAAATATAAAACGGTTTGCGAAATAATATGCTGTTGATGTGGGCTGGACTCAAAAACTATATGCCGGGCCCGATCGCTATTATTATATATAATTATGATTACATGTATAAAATACAATCCAAAAAATGCCGGAAAAATTATTTTACTATAATTTTGTTTAACATACTTCTCTATGTAGAACAGGTTAAAATAAAAAGAACAAATATTGTTTTATATCTCACGATTTTCGCTGTTTCGAATGCTACGCAATAATTTTAAAATAATATTATACACTTACATTTGCCCAGAAGCTGACGGTCAGAGACAGAAAGATAACTTATTAATTAAATTCCAAGAATAACTTACACCTCATAATTCCCAAATAGTAAAAATCTATTTTGTAATAAAAAAGTAATTCAATTTTGTAAAAAAAACTACCGCGACAGATAATCTGTAACAATGTAACTATTACTTAGAATGTTAATTTCATTGTTTCAATGATAAATTAATTAAACAGTAGTAATGATAATTAGCCTGCATTTGAATAACCATATTAGAACTCCTAGTTTAATGACTTTTTAATTATTTATAAGTCAACTTCGAAGCCACTTACCTAAATAATCTCTAGTTTACATGTCTGGTGAGTTCATTAAAATCGGTTCTTTTTAAAAAAATTAAAATAGTACACAGTACTTTTACCGGGAAAATATTGTATATAATGATATTCGAATTTTTTTGTACACTTATATAGTTTTAATAACGTAACCGACATAGCCCAGCGGATTAGCAAGTTGAAGTGGCAATGGGCGGGGCACATAGCACGGAGAACTGATGGCCGATGGGGCCAAAAAGTTGTCGAATGGAGGCTACGAAGCGGAAAGCGCAGCGTGGGACGTCCACCCACTAGTTGGTCCGACGACCTGGTAAAGGTCGCGGGACGTCGCTGGATGCAGGCTGCCTCCAACAGGTCACTGTGGAAATCATTGGGAGAGCCCTATGCTCAGCAGTGGACTTCCTTTGGCTGATGGATGGATGATAGTTTACAAAAAAGTCGCTTTACGTTTCACATCGCCTGGAAACCCTGGTAGAGGTCTGTGATCAGCAATGAGTTTCCTGTGGCTGAAGAGAGAGAGAAAAAAACAATGAGACACCTACCTTATCTAATAAGGTATGCCTCGACGGGTATACCCCTGTCAAAAGCAAGGAAACATCAATTAACGGTACCTGCCCAAAAGTTACTCGTGCGTTTGGTTTTAATTTAAAACATTTAAATAATATAATACATTATGTGTGATTGAAAGGTTTTCTGGCAAATGATAATAAAGGTTACGCATGTATTTGAACTTTTTTTATACTACATACAAATATACCTACTTACATAAACTCACGCCTTTTTCCCAGAAGGGGTAGGCAGCGGCGCCACAATGACATGTATGTTCCATCCCACGATGTGATAGGGGGTGAGCCTATCGTCATATCGGGCACAAATTCCTGACTGATAATGAATTGAATAATCCAATATCGCTTTATCCGACCCAGGATTCGAACCCGAGACCTCAGCTTTGCAATCATACCGTAGTACAACTACACCACCAAGGCAGTCATAGACTGACATAGCTTGATATATGTAATAATAATATAACCCATATATGCGCTCATATACCACCCTCCGCAGGAGCCCTCTCATACAATAATCAAGAAGAATTAAGTCATAGTCCATCACATTAACTTAGCGGACTTCACATGCCATGGAAGCTCTTGTAAATGCATGTGGTATGCAGTATGTCAGACGATAGTCCCTTCGCTGTTGATATAGTGACTCAAAATAATGTAATTTAACCATTATTGAATTTCATTTCTATATTATTTTACTCAACTTTTAATTGGTAATATCGGGTGAATGTAAAATTATTTAATATTACATTATTAACACAAGGTTACTTTAATTTTTAAGTATTATTAAAATCCGAAATAACTTTTCTTTTGTTACAGAAATCATGAATCATGACAAGATTAATCGTAAATGCCAGCATGCGAAATATCGTTTGTTTTAAAATAAGAAAATGATTTATTGACTTTAGAATAGGTGAGTAACAAAAACGTGAGAAAAACAAATGTTATACTTTTGATAGATGTTTTTAGTAAATATTATATTTGGATTGCACTTCACTTACTGTTACTTGTTTTGGAAGTACTTCACGTGTGCATCGGAGCATTTCTTGAGAGATATAAATATGTCAAATGTCTAGTCGGAATCAGCACAGTCGAAATATACACAGACAAAACAGACACAGAAAAAATATACAAATACGATACACGTGGAGACGCATCGCGAAAACAAGGGTTTAGTAATGGGCACAAAAATGACCATGACCACTTTGTCAAAAGTGCAGGACTGCAGACAGGACAAGAAGAAATACGGAACGTGAATCACCAAGACAGACATTCCATTACTGTATACGGCTGCCATAAATACCAATATACAAGTCTTACTGGCCAATTTTCATGAAAAGTAATTTCATATTTTTCTTATTTAATTTATAAGCCTTTATTTTTTCTGGTTACATAACTGCACAAAACTTGTATCGTATCTATGCTAATATTAGCATAAACTCTTTCTCTCTCTCTCTTCAGCCACTGGAAGTCCACTGCTGAATATAGGCCTCCCAAATAGACCTGTTGGAAGTATGATATAAACTTACCTAGCTAATAGTATAAAATTAAAATATATTGTGTATCAGGGACCCCTGTCAGGTGCAGGCCTCCTCCTTATCCTTTCTTGGGCTATTGTAATCTCTTGTGGACCTACTATTTTTGATGTCGTCGATTTTAGGTATATCAATCTCAAGTTCGCGTTATTGATAGCTCTAACACCAGCAATTGACCCTAAAACTTAATTTAAAATGAAATTTCCAATTTGTTCGTCATTCGTAGCTCTATGAAGAGATATGACTAATTTAAACCCAGCTGTTGAATTGAATTGCTTGTAAAGGTTTGGCCGCAACCCTCTACACGGGGGCAGAGCGACAAACAAACAGCTCTTTAATATTTATGATCTGACTATGGCGTCTTATTTGTGGCGTGCTCGTGACATCAATTTCTTTATGATAACAAGGTGTTAGATGAGCAACTGATAAAGAAAAATATTATAAATAAAGGAAAAAAATAATTGACTATTTGTAATACAGAAATTCGGCAAATGAGCAAACGACCAACATGATGGTAAGTGATTACCGCCGCACTTAAATGTGTACAATATCTAGATTATCGATGTATGGCCGGATTATCAAATCATAAGAGATAAGGAAAGAAAAAAACGAGTATTATGCTCACGGCAATCTTTTTGACCGGCCAAAAAAAAGACAACAGAGCTGTCAAATTATGTTTGTAGGTTTTCTACACTCGCCTTAAACCAAACGAGCCTAATAAAAAAAAATACATTCATCGTTCCGGCTACTAAGACTTGTAAGTAAACAAAACATATAGAATGTAAACATAAGAGGTATTGTTACAATAAGTGCCTGAAAAACTAAACAATTATATTTTGCATAGACAAAGCGAAGTAAATTAAAATAATGATGGCAAGAATAAGCGCTTACGCATATATATTTTTTTAATTACGTATGCATTTAAACCCACTCATTACGCAAATAAAACTTATACAGAATTCAGAACAACATATTTATGCTATTTTTGTATTTGTTTAATTTAGTAATGAGAATGACGAAGAGTCTCGCTTGACCTTAAACAAGGGTGACCTGATATCACTTATCTCTTATTATTAAGCACTGCATGATACTGCACTTATGCGTCTCTTCGAGACAATAGGTGTCAAGTCTTTTAATGCCCAGCAGACTATGGTTTCATTTTACACTCTGTCATACGCCTACAAAATATCATAACAAGGCAAAAATAAAAACCTTGTGCTCTGTCTTAGAACCTGAGATCTAGACCTATATATATTTTTATTTCATAATCACGTCAAACTAGCGAATAGGTCACCTGATCACTGATCACTGCCACCCATGAACACATCCACAACGCTTGATCATAAAGATTACTGAAGAAAGGGGAAATAAAAAAATGATTGGAAGAGGAAAGAGGTATTGGGCAACAGGCAATCTCACTCACCGAACCAAACGGGACAGCGAAGGTGTCGCTTTAAGTCGATCTCTTGTGAGACGGTGGTACCGACTCGGACGAGCGTGCCAATTCATGCTGTATCGAGACTGACAACAACGTGGCTCTACCATTTCGATAATACTCCACTACCTCATAATTAATATTGTGTTGCCCTCAGGAAACTCCAATAAAAAATCTTGATGGTACATACATAGGTCCTATGAGCTTAAGTTTCTTAAAGTAATTACCAAACGACAATGCTAAAAAAGTTTTGGGGAAAACTTGATACCTCCCCATATTTATTTCTAGTCGGATTTGTTCATGAAACATGACAAAAATTGTCAACTAGCATACAATAAAAAATATATACAAAGAAAAAAAAATTCACATCGAGCAATCCAAAATCGCCTTCAGTCTATAAATAACAGAAAAAAACAGGAAAGTTAAACCACACGTACGAAATCATATAATTCATAAAACCAATAAATATTTTTTTTGTATTGTATCAGCCCATATACGACCCACTGCAGGGCACGGGCCTCCTCTACAATCGAGAGTACGATTGAGAGTGGTTAGGCCATATAGTCCACCACGCTGGCCTAGTGCGGGTTGGCGGACTTACACACCGTAGAATTTTTTTAAAATCGCTACGGTATGCAGGTTTCCTCACGATGTTTTCCTTCACCGTTAAAGTGCGTGGTGATTGACTATCAATACACACATAACTCCGAAAAGTCAGAGTTGTGCCCTGGGATTTGAACCCGCGACCACCGTGTACATGTAGGCAGCCGAGTCTGGTCCGATACCACGAGGCCACCACGCACATCGAGGCCACCACGCACATCGAGGCCACCACGCACATAAATAAACCACTACAAAAATCAACCAACAGAAATAGCCAAATTAATTCCGCCAGGTAACATTACAACATAACTAAACTAATAACAGTACTCCCTAAATGTTATCTCAACATATAACATAGAAACAAATGTTTGGCAATTACATGAACCATATTCTCGACATAATAACGTGTAGTAGTCGCTACGATACGTAGGCCCAATCTAGAGTAGCGATAATGTTTTGTAAGGCAGAAATTATTAGGCAAGCGCCGCACCATCTATCCAGTATCCACATCGCTACGACTCAGTCGCGTCTAAGCCACCGTAGCCGCCGCTACGCCGCTACGAGATACGCGCTACGCAAACTTCAATAATACGCGACTACGCCACTGAGTATTTTGTTACGCTCATTAAATTGAAAATAGGTATTAAGTTATTTAAGTTGCTCATGAATATTTATGTGGTGTTTTTTATGTTTATCGTTAAAATGTGAATTAAAAATGGTGTGACGCAGATTTGTTGGAAGCGGAACTAATGTTGGAATTATGTGTTTGATGTGTTCAAAGATAATGGTAAGTCATCGTTTGATAAATTGCTTTTTATTCTCATTATTTAATAGCGAAATATACCTTCGAAGGCCACGTAGCTTCAAAACTCTGGGATCTGGCAAATCTCAAAGATTTGGAAGTGGAAATTCACTTTCCACGTCCTGGTCAAATCACTGCAAGAATTTCTAACTAATTGTCTTTTAACCCACACTAGGTAATAAATATCGCGATAGACTAAATTTGGCTATCTCGAAATAAAATTATGGAAGGCGTATTTTGTATGTAAAAATCTAAATCCAAATAATTCTGCAACATGCAGTAAAAATGCATAGACGTTGTAAATAATGACAGATGGAAGATTAAAAAACATATATTGATGTTAAAAAAACGAACTTAACTAGATTAAAAGTACATAACAAACTTAAAAATACAAAAACCTTACATCAAATGTATGTTAAAATTACAAAACAAAATATTTTGTCGGTGATCTCCATGCTAGGTTCAAGACCTGAATTGTGAAGATAGATATCAATTGAGAATAAATCAAAATATATTAGAAATCACAACATACATAGTTTCTTTTTTACTGTAATAAATACTTAAAATACTTAAAGTACATAATATAACAGGAGTTCTGTACAATTTATTGCTAAAATGATTGCATATATTAACTTTGCTTTTATGCTATTTTTAATAATTTATCCGTCATGTACAAAGATTTTCGGTGTGATACATAACTCTTTCCACAACATCTCATGAATTATTGCAAAATTTTCAAGGATTTATGAATAATTACATATGTTTTTATATGCAACCTAGTAGACAGTAAATGATTTCAAACAAAACGAATATGTATATTATGAATTAAGAAAATTTTATATTATTAATAGTGCGTGGTGGCCTGCTGGTAACGGGCCACGCGATGCTGATGATATTCTTTTGCCCTATGTATATCAGTGGACTTCCTATGGCGGAAGTAATAATAATTATAGATGTTTGTTCCGGTGTGTATACATTAAATGTTTGTCCTCCCGCAACAGGAAGGAAACGCGCTTACGATGCAGGAAATTACTGGAGCCATGTTTATATTCATTGTTGTTAAGAGGTTAACATATCATCAACAACACAGAACAAACATGGACCTCTCAAATACTCTCGGGCTCTCGCAACCAATTATATTTCTATTACAAATTCTAGGATTTATCACCCGGCCGAGGAATGACAATTCCCTAAAAGACGGAAATTATTGCATATGTACATAAACTCACGCCTTTTTCCCAGAAGGGCTTGGCAGAGGTGCTACAAGGACACCCACGTTTCGCCTTGTATATTCCGTCTCACGATATGATAAGGGGCGAGCCTACCGCCATGTCAGGCACTAATTTCTGACTCCGGGCTGATAATTAATGTAAAAATCCAATATCACTTTATCCGACCCTGGATTCGACCCTGAGACCTCAGCTTTGCAATCATACCGTAATACAACTACGCCACCGAGGCAGTCATTTATCATAAAATAAAAAAGACGCAATTGCCTGCAGCCCTGACTAAAAACAAACATTTGAAGATCGAGCTTAAATTATATGAACAAAAATGTACGCAAAATACAAGCACAACCATATTTAGGTAACTTATTCAGGTATTTTACTTTTTATAAACTGTACAATGTGTTGTCCATCTAAGGATTCACAATTCTCCGGTACTGGAACTGTCCACTTATATACAAAACAACTTGTATACAAATTGACCCGACACGAAACGTCAGCGAACAATCGAAACGTAACATTTTAATTTGACCCCGGGTGTTCGTCCTCCAAAATTTCCTCGTAAAAAATCATCGTATCTTTCATTAATCCGGGCTATTCATACCTTTCACGCGACGGCTAATAAGGAAAAAAACATTTGCTTGTTTTTATACCGTGCGTATTGATAGCTCAAGGTCGAACGGCGTATTATTATTTATACGAAAATAATACGCCACTGCGCAGTACGTGGAATTAAAGGGATTAACATTTATTGAACACATTGATAAAACCCTCAACGCCGCTTATCGTGCGCTTGGGTTTGTACTTCGTGCGTCAAAAGAATTTAAAAAACCACAAACTACAATTCTACTATATAATAGTTATGTCCGTAGTCAACTGGAATACTGTAGCACCGTTTGGAACCCATCTTACCAGATCCATATTACTCGAATCGAAAGATTGCAAAAAAAACTGCTACGCCAATTAGCTTTTCGACTTAAACTTAAGAACATCAAATCATACCATGAGAAATTATCGCATTTCAAACTCATATCTCTCGAATCGCGCCGCACTGTCTCAGATCTGTTATTCTTGTATAAGCTACTTAATAACAGTATTGACTCCCCTGAAATGCTAAGCAAAATATGTCTGAGCGTACCGAGCAGAGTACCACGTTTCCCTCGTCCTTTATTTAAAGCTCCACGGTGCAGGAGTAATTTGGGTAAACACTCGCCCATCGCAAGAGTTGCTCACAAATACAATTCAGTGGCCAGCTCTTCGAAGGATGTCGATATATTTTCTAATACACTAGATAAATTTAAGTATCTCATATCTAAACAATTAACCAATGTGTAAATGTTGACGTGTCTGTCTGTATGTCTATATTATATTATCTTATATTAGCTACATTGTTGTTCCCTTGAATTATGTAACTTTTTTATGCATATGTTGAGTGTTTATTTAGTACAATTTTAATTTTATAGTTGTTCATTTATATTTGTTTTCTCTTTAATATTGTTTATTTTTTCATGTTTAAATATTTTGGTTCCTATTTTGTCTTTCAATTTTGTCGTTAAATTTTAATTTAATTTAAATTTTAGTTTTAGTTTTAGTTTTATATTGATAGTTTATAGATAAGTTATTTCATAGTTCTTTCCTGTTGTACAGTATTATTGCATGTTGTGATCTCCTCTAATTGAAGAAACACAATGTTCAAACTGCAACACTACAACAGCAAAGCTTGTAAAGTGTGTTCTTTGTTGGAGATCCTAATAAATAAAAATAAAAAAATAAAAATAAAGGGTAAACGTCAGGTATTTATCGTGTATAGTGACAGATATTGAAGTTATACTCTGTGACGCAGTTGACTAAGATTTGTAAAACGTGAGGGCGTGGGTTCAATCCGCGCTCCAAGATAATTTGTGCAGCCTTTAATTTGTTTCGGATCTGGGTTTTACGAAAACGGAACGTTCTAGACTAACTTACAACTTTTTGATTCAGACGACATAAGACTATTATCTTGTTTTTCCTTTCTTTTAGTGTCGAGTCAGTGCTGTGTGTGTGACGGTTGGGGATATTTATTTATAACTCGGCATTCGCATCAACGATATAGGAAAAATGTGTAGTTTTTCTGCCATGAATGGCGAAACGTGCATGTCATTCACCTGATGGCAAGCGATACGACTGCTCGTGGACAGTAGCACAACCAAACGACACCACACTACGCACGTCATCATGAGACATAAGGTGTTAAGTCTCATTATGTCTAGTATTTACTCTGGCTAATGTCCTTCAAATCAGTGTGTGCAGAAACGTCCATTGCTATAAAAATATATTTGGATAAACACAGTATAGACACTTTTACGTAAATTATGACTCATTTTTCTTGGTCACTAGGTTCGGTAGTCGGTATCCGGATAGACACAAGTATTTATTTTGCTGGTGGTGTTACAGCAAAATAAACTTACATACATAAACTCACGCCTTATTCCCAGAAGGGGAAGGCAGAGATGTAACAATTAAACCCACGTTTCGCCTTGTTTCTTCCGTCCCACGATGTGTGAGCCTGTCGCCATATCTGATACGAATTTCTGACTCCGGGCTAATAATGAATAGAAAACTCCAATATCACTTTGCCCGACTCGGGATTCTATACCGAGACCTCAACTTTGCAACAGTAGTACAACAGCGCCACAGAGGCAGTCAAAACATTTTTAAAATATACACCAACTAAATCACTTTTAAATATAGCGCTGCCATTCTTCTCAAAATCCAAGACAGATTCATTCCTTACCGAAGGAAATAGACTGCTGAAAAATGCAGGCGTATACGAAATGGGACCGATCTGAAGTTGAAATATTAACTTATATAGCCATTCTTTGCGGTCGAAGCTTTGCTTTGAAAGCTAGCTTTTTTATAGTTATTGATGAGTATTATTTTCATAAATTCTTTGAATGAAACGAACTTTATTAACGTTGGCTAGCAGAAGAGATGCTAAGTTGGTTTTCGACTAGAGACAACTATAAAATATCGAATTGAAAGAATTGTATAATCGAATCCCAGGGTACATGCTTGATTCCTAATTGTTAGGCATCGGAGCTACTTCCTTTACTTTAGCTATCCACAGATACGCACCGAGCTTTTTTGTTTTCCAAGATTTTTTTCCCGAGAATGGCCGAAAAAAACGCGGAAGACCGAAGATGCGGTCGAGAGACGAGTTGGATGCATTCGATTCGAAAATGGCAAGAGCTCGCTGAGGACAGGGTCAAGTGGGGCAATAAAGGGGAGGCCGTTAGCCAGCAATGGGACACAATATTGGCTAAAAAACAAAATTATATGTGGGTGAGTACTGCCAGGACTACCAAAAATGTATCAACGCCCACAAAAAGTGCAAGAATTCATATTCATCAAAAGAAATGTGAAGTCGTGCACAGCAGTGAACTTTCCATCTGAGAATAAATCCCAATACTTCTGATTTAATACACGTAGAAATAATTCGGAAATACAACGGAATAATCTCCATACAAAAATACATAACAGAATTAAATAAATTAAAACGCCGATGAATAAAGACTTATACGTCCGTATAATTATATCAGATTATGCACTTGACTGTCCCACTTTTCAACATTCATTGGCTGGCATTAAAATCGATGGCTATTGGCTACGTATCTTTACATTAATTGTCGGCGCGACATTAATATGAAAAGGTTCGTTTACACCCCAAGGAATTTTAATTTAATTGCACAGGAGAGAAAATAAGGGCTTACCTTTTAAAGTAATGTATGATAAATATGCAAATGGTTGTCTTGGTTGGTAGATACTGCCGCTTTGTCTGTTTTTGTCAGAGAATTTCCGAAATCATCCCTCCGCTGCGTTTTCAACATTGTGACAACCTCCATGGCGTAGTTAGTTAAGAGCTGACTGTAAAGCGAGAGGCCACGTGTTGGATCCCCGCACCGGGATAAATGTTTCTGCGATTCACGAATATTTGTATCGGGTCTGGGTGTTGTGCGACCGAAAAGTCTCTCGTAGTTTCTGATACCCAAAAGATTTATATTTGAGTGTAGTGTCACGACTATAATCTGTGGCATTGATAAATAAATAAATAAATACACCCAACAGTCACATACATAGCCTGACGCCACATTAAGATCAATTAAGTCTTGTGTCGTGGATATCAGAAGCTACGAGAGACTTTTCGGTCTCACAAACACCCAGACCCGAGACAAATACTTGTGGGCCTCACAAACATTTGTCTCGGTGCGGGGATCGAACCCGCAGCCTCTAGTTTCACAGGCAGCGTCTAACCAACTGCGCCACGGAGGCTGTCAATTGATGAGTGTATATATTTATTTGTCAAAGGAACAATCTAGCCAATGATTACTTCTCATAGTTAATCTTGACCTTTAGAAAGAAATAATCTTTTATTAAAAGCTCCTGAAGCGTAGCGATCTAAATTAAGACAATCCTGCACAATAGAAAATTAAAACCAGAGTAATATTTCAAAAAAAACAAGTTATAAAAATAAATCCCACTCCACACGTAAATTGAGGACTTAGGCGTTTGATGATTTAACGTTTGTCTGTTGCATAGCAGCTCTTATAATAATATGAATTATAATCGATAAAGTATTGCATTTTGAATTGGAAGCTGATTAATCAATATGGTTCTTTTCCTTATCTCACAAGTTATTCGGATGTTAAAAAACATAAGCTGTTTTCTGAGTTGTGATAGGATTCTTACACAATAATAACTTAGTATACGCCATTGGTGACCGGGCGAGGTAAAAAACTTATTAAATAAAACATCGCTTATCATTATTATTATACGATCACGTTTTGCTCCTAAATACGTATTATTATGAATCCAATACTGCCGTTAAAAAATGATTCCAATAAAAAGTAAAAAAATCGTGTCGTGCTCGTGTCGTGCGGTGCGAACAGTTCTTATTTGCATGTATGTAATTGAAACGAGGATCGCATCGGGAGGGATTTCAACGCTGAATTTTATTATAATAGAAAATGAATTTTGTCCTGTCAGTATTGTGTTTCTGTATGCACCAAAAATTAATCGTTTTTTATTTGATAGCCTCCGTGACGCAGTTGCTTAGACGCCAGCTGTGGAACAAGAGGCTGTGGGTTCTAACCCTGCATCGAGACAAATGTTTGTGAGGCCCACCAAAAAGTCTCTCGTAGTTTCTGATATCCACGATACAAGATTAATTGATCTTAATGTGGGGCTACGACTATGTACTCGTATGTGACTGTTTGGGTATTTTTATTTTATTTTTTTATTATTTAGTTGGTAAAATACCGGCTATGAAATGGGAGACAACATCACTTCATTTTTGTTCATAGCTATATTTTATTTATACATACACGTATGTAATATTAACATGTTTTTTTTGCTAATATACTCAAATGGAATTATTCTAACATTAATAAAGAACATTAATTACACCGAGAGTTTTATTCGGTGAAGTGTTTAAATGTTTTTTGTGACATTCAAAATGTGGAAAATATAGTTATTTAAATCTTGAGAAAATTGAATTTATTCCGGACGAAAAGAATGTATGTACATGTATATTATTATTTGTTTTATTTAAACAGCCTCCGTGGCGCAGTTGGTTAGATACCGCGTGTGAAGCGAGAAGTCGCGGGTTCGATCCCCGCATCGAAACAAATGTTTGTGTGATCCACAGGTATTTGTTTCGGGTCTGGGTGTTTGTGAGACCAAAAAGTCTCTCGTAGTTTCTGATACCCACGACACAAGACTCGATCTTAGTGTGTGGTCAGGACTATGTATGTGACTGTTGGGTGTATTTATATATTTATGTTATTAACAAGACGTTGCCTGTTAAAAATATATTATAAGTAATAGACTTGCGAATTACACAATATTTTACGCATAAAAAAGAACTACATTTATATTCGCAATTACACCTTAACTTAAATCACCACTTAACCTAAAAAAAGTCTAAAAATTATTTTGCAAAATTCAAATAACTAAAACAGCTATTTAATTAAAGTAATTTAGTTTCGGCTGCCGACTTAGTGGGGTTTTGTTTGCCTTCGACCGCGCGCGCGTGAATCCCGCAGGCGAAACAGGATTTAAGGAAAACATTGTTCAAGACCAACAAAAGTGGCGACGAACAAACAAATGTTTGCAGGAACAACTTACACACGGGCCAAAGTAAATGTGTTTGGAGAGATCACTTTCAATATTTGGAATTGACTTCTGTACTGTAAAAATATTTATTTGTTTGTGTATGTAATAAATTAATTTGAAAGCGTCGTTTAATTTAACCCTGGTAGGTACTCGGCTCAGTATAAAGCTTTTTCGGTCATCTCTTGAGCTTCCGCGATAGATATGAGGCCATACGCTCTGTTGGTCATCTCAGTGTTGCTACTAAGAAAAGGATTCCTTTGGCAGAATTCTTATTTATGCTACAAACTTTGAGTGGTACAGCTACACAATATTTACATTAGACCACAGTAGGAATGGCCCAGCTCGACCAGTGTGGAACAGTGGTTCCACTTGAGAGGGATATTAAACAGTAGTCTAATATCCCTTTCCTCCTCCTTACCTTATTCCATCCCTTTCGTCTTCCAAGTGTCGTCGATGTTCATGTGCGGCCTTAATTACCATCATGAGACGTTTGCTCGTGTACTGCAGCTATGTAATATAAAATAAATACTAGCAGAAAATAGAAAGTACACGATATAATATTAATATCTGACAGTCTCCGTGGCGCAGTTGTTTAGACGCGGCCTGAGAAACGAGAGACCGCGGGTTTAATCCTCGGACCGAGAGAAATATTTGTGTGAACGAGAAGTAGAATGCCCCAGACATTAAGTCCGCCTGTATACTATGTATATAAAGCGTTAATAAATAAATAAATAAGTAATTCGGGTCTGGGTGTTCGTGAGACCGAAAAGTCTCTTATAGTTCCTGATACCCACGACACAAGACTCGATATTACTGTGGGTTGGGACTATGTACGTGACTGTTGGGTGTGTTTATTTATTAATAACCAGTATAGCTGGCCCAAGTCACGTAGCCCTTGAAAATGCTTTATTCCTGCCGCCATTTAGAAACACAAGTTGAGCCCTTATTTAATCTATAAGGAAATTTATTGCAAAACTTTTCATCTATGCTTCAATATCACCCGAGGGAAAGATTGTCTGAACAAGTGTCTTACAGGACCCTTAGATAACACAGTTACTATTGATCGAGACTTTTTGGACCACAGTTTCATAATAAGACAGAAGAGTTTTTTAAAGCGCGCTAATTACTGGAAAAAAAAAATACAAGACGGATTATTTTTGTTCTTGAAAGCCTGACTGTTGCTGAAGGTTATGAGTTGAATAACATCACACTACGACCTTTAAAAGATGAGCAAAACTATGAGAATAAACAGTACTAGTCCGATTTCGTAATACAATCGAGTATAAATATGAGGGAGGTAAACAATTGATTTGTACGTCAATTTAGTATGTTGAACTTTATATAGCACTGTTTTCAATAGACAAGGTAAATTGGTAATAGTCAATCATCACGCACTATAACGGTGAAGGAAAACATCGTGAGGAAACCTACACACCATAGCGATTTGTTATAATTTCTATGGTATGTAAAGTCCGCCAACCTAATCCTTCTCAGCCTTACTTTCGACTGTAGAGGAGGCTCTTGCCCTGCAGTGGGACGTATATGGGTTGATACATTACAGTACAGTACAATTTGGGTTATAGGAAGCCACAAAATGCAGACCACCTCCAACAAGTCTCTGAAAATCCTTGGGAGAGGCCAACGTTCAGCGCACTTTCTGTAGCTGAAGTAAAAGAGAGAGAATCAAACACTTTGTCTTGCCTCACCCTAATATACAAATCATGTATTGCGGCGGGTATCACTATGAGAGACTTTTCGGTACTATGAGAGACTTTTCGGTACTATGAGATACTTTTCGGTCTCACAATAGCCAGACGTCGTTGGCCCAGTTGTCTTACGATTACAAACCTGAGGTCTCGGGATACTTGATTTTTCCATTCATTACTAGCCCGGAGTCAGGAATTTGTGCCCAATATGACGATAGGCTCGCCGCCTATTGTATCGTGGCACGCAACACATAAGACGCAACTTGTGTGTCTGCAGAACCTCTGATTACCCCTTCTGGGAAAGAGGCGAGATGTTTATGTATGTACGTAAAGTCGACCAGGCGAAGAATAATCTACCACCAGCGAAACGTACCGTTATTTATACCGCACAATTGCTTGGCTTATAATTTTAAGGCCGGTCTGACGTCTTCCCTTTACGGAAATCTTCTCAGTCCGTCTGACCGCTAATAAATCGTAGCTAAGGCAAGGAACCACAAGGACTTACCCTGTCGCCTTGCTTACAAACTTGATGAATGGCCGACTTATCGTTTGGTCTTAGAATAAACAGTGGATTTCCCGCTTGACCATTATTTAATTGGAAACTCAATGTCAGTATATTAGTATCTGTATGTATATTGGTATTTCACTCATAAAATATTCAAAGAATATATTTATTTTCAAATTAATGTTTAATATTTTCTGTATATAACTTAGTTCTAAGAAAGGGTCTTTTTACGATATAGACGGCATATTATCAATTACCTTTGCTTGCTGTAAGTTTAATATAGGCAGGATAAATCCGAAACGCGACACTTTCGCGGGTTTCTGTGAAGAGTCCAACCCTTTAACTTTCCGACTTCATATCAGTCGTCATGTATATTGCACATTATTAGTTATTCGTCAATTAATCTAATATCTTTTTTGATATAATACAGCGTATTTAAATAAAAAGGCATATTAAATGAAATGGGGTTTTGAGTCGTATATATACGACGCAGGCGGAATGGGCCCGAAAACATTTGTCCGATCAATCTGACTTGGGCGGTTAAAGAGGTAACCACTATATTCGTTGGATACAATCCAGGATAATTTGAATGTCCTACCCCCAGCAAATCATTCGTTTTACAGTAAAATACCATTAAATCACCTTATCTCTAAAGTCATAAAGGTCTGAAAGGTTGTAAAGATAAATATGAAATGACCACATCTTGCATCACTTAGTACATCCCAGTCACATATCATAAAACAAATAGCGATATAAAACCTCATATGCTTAAGATAAGGTTCTTTTTAGCTTACCACGTCCAGACATTATGTTCCTCTGATAAGCAAATCGTTTTTCTATAACGATAGGACGTGAAACAATGTTAGGTCTAATCTATAGACGCATGGGGTATTATTTTGGGGTTAATATATTCTACATCTTGTTTATGTATGAAAAAGTGCTGAATTTGGCTATGTTCAGTAGTGGGCTTCATGTGGCAAGAAGAAAAAAATGTGTTAATTCCCAATGCATATCGGGATAGCAAAATAACTTTAAATTAAGTAAAGAATCTGAATTTATCTTCTTGTCTTCCAGTCTCCAGTAATATGAACTTGGATTTTTCAATTAATTACTAGCCCGGAGTCAGGGATTTGTTCCTAATATGGCGATAAGCTCATACTATAACATCATGAGTCGTAACACACAAGGCGACACGTGGGTGTCTTGGGAGGACCTCAGCCTCCCCTTCTGGGAAAAAGGCGTGATGTTTGTGTATGTATGTAAACTTCACACATGAAAAATGCCATAGATCACTGGTAGAGAGTAATGGACCTCAGTTTCTATCGATTCAATCTCCATTATAGTTTCCTCAATGTTTTTCCGTGTACAAAACAGGCCTTTTACCAACAGGCCACCAGGCACTTTTATTTTATTGATAGTTGATCACCACGCACTTTAACGGTGAAGGAAAACATCGTGAGCAATTTTAAAGAATTTCTACGGTATGTAAGTCCCCCAAACCCGCACTAGGCCAGCGTGGTGGACTATATGGCCTAACTACTCTCAATCGATTCTCTCGATTGTAGAGTAGGTCCGTGCCCAGCATTGGATCGTATATGGGCTGATACAATATCATACAAAGAAGCTGGCATAATTGTATCTACCGACGACGCATGAGCATCTCATCCATATGCATTCCGCATTGCACTGCGCTTACCTTCAGCCGTATTGAAGTCACTTTGTTTTATAGTGATGAATGGCGAGACGAGCAAGCCATTCGCTTGACGGTAAGCGATAGACCGCTCATGGACAGTAGCAAAACCAAACAACACCATGAATTAAAAGGCAATGCTTGGCATTCACATCGCTCGCCATCCTGAGACATAAGATGTTAAGTCTCATTGTGTCCATTAGTTACTCTGGCTACAATGTTCTTCAAACCGGAACACAACAGTGCATTTACACTGCTGTTTGACCCACCACAAGTGAAATCAATTTGTCATGCTAGCACCTAAAAAATAGATACTATGTGCATTTTTATGTAATTTTCACAACTATTTTAAGTTGTGAAAATTTTATTTCATTCTATAATACATACATACATACATAAACACATGCCTTTTTCCCAGAAGGGGTAGGCAGAGGTGCTACCAGAACACCCACGTTTCGCCTTGTATATTCCGTCCCACTTGTATATTCTATATTAATTGTTATCGATATTGACACTCAATATTTTTAATTGCAGTATATGAATAACAGAAATATCTGCAAAATAAACTTCACGGCGATTAATGATGCGGAATCGTTACGCCGAGAGTTGTTGTTACACAATCATCAGAGGAGTCATCAAAAATACGTTACATTTCACTGATTGCGTCTCTCGCAGCTGACGTCAGAGACAGGGACGAATCTGGCATATTGTGGGCTTGACCCCCAAAAGTAATTTGCAAAATTAGGTGTATTGTAATTTCTTGTCCGTTGATATAGTTCACCTTGCATCTCCAACTGTACATGAAAGTTCATAAAACCTTATTTCGTCTACTGTATTCTAAGTAATATTTTTATCTTTTAATGATATTGATATCTTTTTGAGTACACGAGTCGATAAATAATAAAAAGCAGCAGCCATTTAAGTGCACCAAAAACATGTAATTTAGGCATAAAGTACATTTTACTAAATCTATAATCGAAACGAAAAGAACTGAAACAGTCTTCTGAAACTACCGGCAGTAACAGAGCAATGCCTTGACAAGTGTTATTTTAAATTAAGACCCAAGAGTAAATGCTGAGTCCGCTCCGCATCGGAAAGGCCAACCGATGTTACAATTTGCAATTCACATTTATTCGAATGCCGTTGTATTTTAAGGAAATGAATTGGTATTTGCCAATTCTTTTGATCTGTTATAAAAAGTCATAAACCACAGTTAATAGTATCTTTTAAAATAAGAAAGTATTGAGTTAGAATATTTTTAAACCTTTAGATGGTGACCACTACACAATATGTCAAGACTATCATACTATTTCGGTACCCTAGAGAAGGTAGAAAGGGGTATGTCAATGTCACTCCCATACCGGCCCAGCCCGCTGCGGATATTTCGGCTCCTGACTCCATTCAACATTTTCGCTATTCCCCATAGTTTCAGATTAGGCCATCCCTGCCCATTAAAAAAATCACCCTATTTATTCACTCTTAGATAATCCGTATTTTCTTGTATATTTTTATATATTCCAACCAGGCCGGCAAAATTGTGTCGACCGGCGACTCTATTACCTTGCGACTGCATTTATATATTCAGGTGCATCACTTCGACCTTCAAGTATAAAACTACGAATAAAACAGTTTTCTCCGACGTCTTAAGGTTTATTGGTTTGCGTCAAACACAAAACTTTGGTCACTACTCTTCTGTACTTGCGTCGTCGTAATTGCTTCGGAACAAACGCGAAAGAAACTTGCGTGGTGACTGGCAGATCCACTGAATTAAGATGTCATTACTGTGCTGTTTTTACTTGATAAATACTAGGGGAATCATGTTAATTGTCTTGGTAAAGCAACCATTTTGTCTATTTCTGCAGCCGAGCACTATATGAAAGACATTATAGCGAATGATATAGCCAACCCGCATTAGGCTATTGGTGGACTATATGGCCTAACTCCACTCAATTGTACTCTCGATTGTAGAAGAAGCCCGTGCCCTGCAAGGGACGTATATGAGCTGATACTGATTGTTTGTAGCTACTGATTACTGAGTTAATACCTAATGATGTGAGGAACACGCGAAAATGCCACACAGTAAGCAATAATTAGTTCTAAGTATTGCTCCGTTTTTGAGCAGGCGTCTCTCCCAAGCGAATGACAAAATGACTCCATAATTCGAGGAATCATTCGAACAAAATATAATGAAAATTAC
Organism: Theretra japonica; assembly: GCA_033459515.1. Lineage (NCBI taxonomy): Eukaryota > Metazoa > Arthropoda > Insecta > Lepidoptera > Sphingidae > Theretra > Theretra japonica. The sequence goes on along the minus strand of CM065938.1, from coordinate 1,821,933 downwards.
ATAAAAACCTGATCAGTAGTTTGAGACAGAACAGATACATACAAACATAAGTATCAGATGTAGAACCTTTTCTTTGAAAGTCGGAACACTTTTATCAATAAGGCTCTATGAATACAATAATCCAATCCAATCTATCAGCCAAAGGAAGTCCACTGCTGAACATAGGCGTCTCGTAATGATTTCCACAGTGGCCTGTTGAAGGCAGCCTGCATCCAGCGAGGTCCCACGACCTTTGCCAGGTCGTCTGACCACCTAGCGGGTGGACGTTCCGCTTCGTGGAAAAGAATACAATAAATAGTTACTCAAACAATAAAGAGTAACTCAATCTCAAATCCACTCTATGTGTAATGCATGTACCAGGCGATCATAAAAGCATGGCGTTGAGCGCAGTAAAATTACATTACTGCCGTGATGCGGGCTGCCTGCGTTCTGCCTCAGTATATTGAAAGCACCAAAAATGGCGGCATTAGAGACTCAAATATGTTCAGTTGATTGATTTTATGACTGACGTAAGCGCTTCAAAGGAATCCTAACTTTATATAAAAAACTAAAGTTAGTTTTAAGTGCGTGGTGGTCTGTTAGTAACGGACCAGACTCGGCTGCCTACATGTTCACGGTGGTCGCGGGTTCAAATCTTAGGGCACACCTCTGACTTTTCGGAGTTATGTGTGTATTGATAGTCAATCACTACGCACTTTAACGGTGAAGGAAAACATCGTGAGGAAACCTGCATACCGTAGCGATTTTAAAGAATTTCTACGGTATGTAAGTCCGCCAACCCGCACTAGGCCAGCGTGGTGGACTATATGGCCTAACCACTCTCAATCGATTTCTTGATTGTAGAGTAGGCCCGTGCCCTGCAGTGGGACTTATATGGGCTGATAAAAAAAAAAGTTTTTTTTGCTTACTACGCTTTTTTGCACTTACTTCTCAAGTTAACCATTGAAAAAATAATTTTGGACGTTGAGCCTTAAAGTTTTACTAGGATAGGTCGTAGGTACATACAAAATTTTCAAACAAATTAAATTACATACATACATAAACATCACGCCTTTTTCTCAAAATGAGTAGGCAGAGGTGCAATCATGACACCCACGTATCGTCTTTTCCGTCACATGATGTGATAGGGGGCTCGCCTATCGCCTTATCGGACACAAATTCCTTACTCCGAGCTGATAATTAATAGAAAAATCCAATGTCACATAGCCCGACCCGGGATTCGAACCCAAGACCTCATTTTTGTAAATCATAGCCTAGTACAACTACGCCACCGAAGCAAATTAAATTAAGCCAAGCTCAATAATATAACATGAGCAAATCTATAATTTATGTGGCAGATTTTAAAACTAACTTACATAACAAAACAATGTTAACTAAATTCGTTTAAACCCTTATAATTCCTTTACACACACCAGCAAACGATCAAAGCGTCTACTCGTAAAAGACCCCCCTAAATTAAAAACAGTCGCAAATAAAAAATAGCCCCGAAACAACCCTTTATCGTAACGTGACAACCCCGAGTCACGTAACGTCAGATCCGGAATGTGGCAAATGAATGGAAATAGGATAGGGTTGTCACATTGGACACTTTAATTTTCGCTGCGTTTGGACTAGTGTTAACGAAATATTTGCACAGATATAAATAACACGAATCGCTGCAATGCCCTTTGAGTCGTGAGTGTTTAGGTTCGATTGCCATGTCAGTTAATCCACTCTGTGTTAGTTTTTCACTTTGAAAAATGTCGTTGTTGATTGAGTTGTGTCAGGAATTTGTGCCCGATATGGCGATAGGCTCGCCCCCTATCACATTCCGGGACAGAACAGACAAGGCGAAACGTGGGTGATCCTGTTAGTAACCAGAAGAACTTCTGCATACCCCTTCTGGGTAAAGGCGTGAGTTTATGTATGTATGTTGATTGAGTTATGAAACGAAAGGCTGCATGTTCACAAATATTTGTTTCTAAAAGTTAGTGAAAGTTTAGAACTATGGATGTAAATGTTGAGAGTACATATTATTTATTACTTTTATGGAAGAATGAATATCAACACGAAACTAAGCCTCCGTTATTCCAATGCTTTACAATATCTTTTATTATGTACCTAATACCTATTTATATTTATCAAAACCACACATCCCCTTACTTATTCAGTTAATTATAAAAGTCACTCAATAGAATAATTACATTACACGTCTAATGCATTTAATTCGCTCGTGTTCGAACTTAATGTTGAACACGTGTTCACAGAGGTATTGGCAATCTTGTTCAAGACGAGAAACTGTGAACATTGACTTTGAAGTCACACGTGTCAGTGATTAAGTTAGAAAACTGTTGGGAGAAGCGCAGACACGCATCCTTTGTGGTAGATTAATTTATTTATCTAATTTTGTACATGTCTGTCATTGTTAACATGACTGAATAAGCTGTTGTTTCAAATATGTGAAAATAAATATCGAGACTTGTAATATTACGAGTACAAAAATATATTGCTTACAATAGGGTATAAGGACATTTGATAATTTATTAATTATATGAATATGTCTATGAAATTAGCTTATTAGAACGCGCAAGTTAACCATTCATTTTATGAAATGGTAATTTTAAAATCAGAACGGATAGAATCTTTTCTATTCCATATTTCTAGTCCATTTATGAATATTAGTAGTCTGACTTTTTATGGCTGGACACCATATTTTCCGTTTGACCATGTTACAGTTATTTTTCTTCCCTAGGAAAAAGTTCTACTTTTCTGGATAAAGGGTACCTTATGTTCTATTCTGTATAGCCGACAGGAAGCATGGAAAATTTATTTATAGTTATTTGAGTAATTAAGGCATAAAATATAAATACAAACTCACTGTCGGATTTGTAATATAATATTATTTATGAAAATAATATAAAAATTTCAAACCATTCCTTAATCAGTTCAAAACTGTAACAAAAATATATTATATTGAATTACTGTCCTCGGACAACCCTACATGAAGTTGTATGGGAATCCATCCTTCGCACGCTTCGTCTCTGGGAAACATTTCTCTTGTAAACATTCATTTAATCTGTCAATCTACACAAGGGCAGTCCGCCACAGACTCTGTTTATTGTGCCACTGTGTTATATTATATAAATTGTGTTATATTATGTATCATTACATACATAATACATAAACACACGCCTTTTTCCCAGAAGGGGTAGGCAGAGGTGCTACCAGCACACCCACGTTTCCCCTTGTATATTCCGTCCCACGATGTGATAGAGGGCGAGCCTATCGCCATATCGGGCACAAATTCCTGACTCCGGGCTGATTATGAATAGCAAAGTCCAATATCACTTTGCCCGACCCGGGATTCGAACCCGAGACCTCAGCTTTGCAATCATACCGTAGTACCACTACGCCACCGAGGCAGTCATTTATTATGTATCATTAACTATAAGGCATATTTTAATGGTAGCAGGATCTCGTTGTCAAAGTCCTTGGGGAGCTATGAGTGCGGGGGCAAACTTTCTGATGGTAGGCAAACATTCTAGTGCCAGGCAAGTTGGCAATATATTTTTAAACAGAAAGTACAGATTTTTTGAACTGAAAATCTAACCTGGTACTTTACAGACAACCGTCTCCATACTAGAGAAATTAGGTGACATAATAACGAACTCGCACGCAGCATATACATGTCCTCAAAGCGCCATTTACACGGAGAGTTTGTCGCGGCAAGAATGGTATGCGATTATTGCATGACATAACCATAAATTATCGTGTTCTGACAATGTTTCCACGATGCGTCTTTTTAAAATCCTTGCAATTATCGTATCATTGAGGCGAGAAACTACACGTGTAAATGCGGCTTAAGAGCACTATAGTTTTCGTAAAATAACTACGAAAAATTATTTTTATATTTTTTGAAAAATACTACTAAAATATAACTAATAACAGTAATGAGTCCCTAGCCATTAAGCTACGTAGCTGCGTCATGGCCAGTGCCGACGCGCTGCGGAAATGAAAATCCTGCCGTGGATGAAGTCGCTTAGATCTCATTTGTAACTTCAGTGAGTCTAGAGCACGTTTCTGTTACTAGTTGAAAGATGTATGCTATCAAAATCTTTGAATATTTTCTAAATGTTTTTGGTATGATAGGAAATCATAGGTTAAATACAGTTATACGTTTATACTTTATTGTACTTACCTCTGACTTTTCGGAGTCATGTGTGTATTGATAGTCAATCACCACGGACTATAACGGTGAAGGAAAACATCGTGAGGAAACCTGTATACCATAGCGATTTGTATAAATTTCTATGATATGTAAAAGTCCGCCAACACACATTAGGCCAGCGTGGTGGACTATATGGCCTAACCACTCTCAATCGTACTCTCGATTGTAGAGGAGGCCCGTGCCCTGCAGTGGGTCGTATATGGGCTGATACAATACAGTACAATACAATACTTTATTGTACACCAAAGGAAAACATCGTGACGAACCATACCACAGTGATTTGTAAGAATTTCTATGGTATGTAAAGTCCGCCAACCCGCAGTAGGCCAGTGAGGTGGACTATATAGACTAGCCCCTCGCAATCACACTTTCGATTGTAGAGGAGGCGTGACCCTGCAATGGAACGTATACGGAATGATTCAGTACATTTCAGTGCATCTCAGTAGAATGGTGTGGTGTGGTTTTGCTACCGTCTATGAGCGGTCGTATTGCTTACCATCAGCCGAATGACGTGCTCGTCTCGCCATTGAATGCAATAAAACAAACGCTGGCCTAGTGCGGATTGGCGGACTTTGCTTTATGACTAATGGGACGAAATACGTGCCGAACTCTAGTTCCTCAATTCAGTCTACAAACGGCGTCAATTATACTCCTTGGAATTTCGCTGAAGTCCATCAAACCCTTCAATATATTCCAGTATTCAAATTAATCTTTGAAAACTTCGAGTAGGACCAATATAAATTAATGCTATTATCAATCTGCTGTATACTATTAATTCTGTCGCCACAGACTTTGTACTAATCGCCCTTTCAAGTTTCAGATCCATTTGATAAATTTCAGTACCTTAGGCGTAAGGGGCGATTAATAAGTCATTTGGTAGAGCGCAATTTACGAAAGGTCAGTTTGAGACACTAATAAGGTCAATGGCAATTCTATGGAATTGAAGACAAACGAGAAAATGATTACCTGGTAGTAAGGGGACATTGTCTTCCGTGAAAACTCACAACACCAGAGCAATCGTCAGTGTGTCCCGGCCTTTGAGGAAAAAGAAGACTCCCAATTCGAAGGTCCCTGAGTTATTTCTGGAATTTCACTGAAGGAAGCATTATGAGACTTGTTCCCCATAAATAAACAAAAGACTACCGGTTCAGGTTGATCCCCGGTAGGAAAGGGTAATCCCTTTCTTTAAAGATTATAGATCTTATCTCCAATGATAATGTGGTCTGCCCTCCTAATCGTTAGATATCGTCGCATGGTCGGGGCAAAATACAGCCAATCAACTTTGTGTATTTTATATTTTTATCAATTAAATTACACTTTTTAGCGGAAACATGAAACAAAGAGTGGATACTAGCCAATAACATTCTTATCGTCTGTATCACTCAGTCAGATAAGATAAATTGATCCGTATGCATATACCAAATCGATTTCCGTCAGTAATCGACAGTCTATTCATCATGGGAGTAACTTGCCAAATATTGTTTAACAAACCAAAAGGAGGCCACGCTGCTGGTCAACCTGTTTCCGGAGTTGTAAAGTACGCCGTCGACAAACCATTGGAAGTGAAATATGGAGTATTATCCTTAACTGGAAAAGGATATTGCAGTTGGACAGAGTCGATAACAACCAACAATGTTACAGTAACAAAGACCTATACTGGTAAGGAAACTTACTATGACGCATGCGTCAATGTCATTGAAAGGAAGAATGGCGAGGATACCGTCACAATCCCTGTGGGCTCTTACGAGTTTCCGTTTGAATTCCTCCTGCCAAGCAATTTACCACCAAGCTACAAGTCGTGTTCAGCTAATATAACATATACGGTACTGCTAAATTTTGAAAGGCCAGGCCAGTTTAAATTTAACAAAAGATTTTCCGCAAAAGTACCTATTGGAAGTTGTATAGAAGATGATGAGGTCCCAATTGTGTTCGGATTGGACAAGACCTTGACCAAACCGTTTTCAAGCCGGACGCACGTCGTGAATCTAAAGGCTGAGATCACCAAGTCGACATGGAATCCAGGAGACAAAATTCCACTTTCCCTAGTTGTAACTAATAATACAAGTGTAACTATAACTGCCATCAGAACTCAACTAATACGCTATGAAACGTTGACAGCTGATTGTAAAGAGAAAAATTACGAACAGTCTATAGTTAAAGGATGTACAGTAGAAAGCACAAGTATACCCAAGGATTCTATAGTTAATCTGATTCAAGAAATACCGACATTGCCAGATATGTACTCTGTAACAAATTCCAAAATAATCAGTGTAATATATAAATTGAAAGTCACCGTTAGATTGCCAGTTCCTTATATAAATGCTCAGGTTGAGATCCCTATTGTAATGGGGGAGAAAATAGTAGAATCGTCTGAAGATGATCCTCCTTCTTACTGGGAAGTCGTGTGTGAAGAAGAAAAAGAGAAAATGTGATAATACAATGCCGGTATTAAATTTTATCAAAAGAGATGAAAACAAAATTGGATGGATCTAAGGGCCAAGACTAACAATTAACTAAAAGGACTATGATTTAAAATTTAAAGCTTGGCTGTAGGCTGCGAAATACTATGTAAAATTCATAATATCATCTAAGATAAACTGCTAGTGTGATAAACTTGGTATGGAGGTAGCTGTTTAACACATAGGCTACTTTTTATCCCGAAAAAGAAGAATTTCCGTAGGATGAGAAAGCAATTCAAATATTATGTACGAGTACATTTGCTACTCTTTCAAACTGAAAAGCATGGTGTGGAATAGAATACAGGGCGAATAAAATGGGGATATAAGAGGACAGGATAGCATGCCTAGAGTCATGAAACAGATTGAGACAGGACAGGACGGGATGAAAACAACAATATAAATGAAGCCAGTCACAGAGTTTAAATATAAAACAATTAGTTAATACGCGAAATAATACGTATTCCATGTGGACTGGTTTCAAAAAGTGTCTGCACCCGGGCGAAGCCGGGCTCGGCCGCTAGTGTTACATAAATACTTGTTTCTGTATCTGAAATAAAATGACATTCGTTATAACACACATTTGATTCATGAATATCACAAAATACAAATTCGTCACATTATAAATTCTGTTTTATTCCTCCATAGTAGTCCTTCCGACATAACTCTACGTCTAGTCAATTGAAAAGTTACATTTGGGGTTGCGTTTTTCAGAGGTTATACTAACTTATACGTATACAAGCTTATACTAACCCCCCGTACACATAAAAAAAATCATCCTCTACAAACGCTCGCTAAGGCCTAAAAAATGTAACATTTCAATGGACTAATCCAACACAGCATCAGATTAAAGCCTTTTCACTTCATATTTCACTTATTACACAACACTGCCTAAGTTCTGCTCGGCTTTTCAACATTTTTTAATTTCTATACAGAATAAATCAATTATTAAAAATCAAATTCTAATCAGTAAAATTAAATTATATTTATAAATACAAACGGTTCTACTACAGAACCACGTTATTTGAAGTTGTTTAAAAATAGGAAACGAGCCAACAACCTCATCGTCACTATCACACTAACAGATTAGATAAATGGATACCTATATATATATACCAGATCGAGTTCCGTACGTAATCGGCCGTCTATTCAGCATGGGAGTAACTTGTCAAATATTGTTTAACAAACCAAAAGGAGGCCACGCGCCCGGCCAACCTGTTTCCGGAGTTGTGAAGTACGCCATCGACAAACCTTTGGAAGTGAAAAATGTAGTACTATCCTTAACTGGAAAAGGATATTGTAGTTGGAGAAGATCGAAAAAGAACAATACAGAAACAAAAACCTATCGTGGTAACGAAACTTACTATGACGCATGCGTCAACGTCATTGAAAGGAAGAAAGGTGAGGAAACCGTCACAATTCCTGTGGGCGCTTACGAGTTCCCATTTGAATTCCTCCTGCCAAGCAATTTACCACCAAGCTACAAATCGTATGCCGCTGATATCACATATACAGTACTGCTGAATTTTGAAAGACCAGGCCTGTTTAAATTCAACAAGAGATTTTCCGCAAAAGTGCCCATTCGGAGTTGCATCGAAAGTGATGAAGTCCCAATCGTATTTGGACTCGATAAGACCTTGACCAAACCGTTTTCAAGTCGGAAGCACGTCGTGAATCTAAAGGCTGAGATCACCAAGTCGACATGGAATCCAGGAGACAAAATTCCACTTTCCCTAGTTGTAACTAATGATACAAATGTAACTATAACTGCTATAAGAACTGAATTAATATGCTACGTTACTTTGACAGCTGATTGTGGAAGTAAGGATTATGGACTGCGTGTGATTAAAGAATGTACAGTAGAAAGCACAAGTCTACCCAACGATTCTATAGTTAATTTGATTCAAGAAATACCGACATTGCCAGATATGTACTCTGTAACAAATTCCAAAATAATCAGTGTGGTATATAAATTAAAAGTCACTGTAAGATTGCCTGTTCCTTATATAAATTCTCATGTTGAAATTCCTATTGTAATTGGTGAGAAAATAGTAGAATCGTCTGAAGATGATCCTCCTTCTTACTGGGAAGTCGTGTGTGAAGAAGAAAAAGTGAAAATTTGATAACAGCATTGTAGTTTAAGTTTTATAAAAAGAGATGAAAACGAAATTGGATGAATCTAAGGGCCAGGGCTTCCACGACGGGATAAAAAGAGCTCCGATTTAAAATATAAAGCTTCGCTGTAGGCTGTGACATAGTATATCAAATTAATATTACGTAAAATAAACTGCTAATGTGATAAACGTATTGGTCTAAATATATATAAATTTATATAGTGTAAATATTACATAGATATTTGTTTTATCAACCAAAATAAAACGACATTCATTAATACACTGGGTTTTTTTATTTATCCCAAAGTACAAACTGGCCATATCATAAATTCAGTTCTATTAAAATATACAAAAAAATATACACTTGCCTTATCCTCCCAACACAACTATTTACATCAAACACATAATTTTAAAGCCTTTTCACTTCATAATTCACTTAATTCAAACACTGCCAGAGTTCTGCAATAATCTTTAACATTCCTTAATTTCTTCACAAAATAAATCAATTATTAAAAATCAAATTCTATTCATCATCATCCTTTCCATTGAAATCTTCGTCAGCCTTTTCATCGTCTTCTCTCATTGCCTCCCAATACGATGGTGGTGGGTCGGAATACACCGGCACTTCACAATTGATATCACCAATCTGCACTGGTATCTCCAACGTGGCATTTATGTAGGGCACCGGTAATTTCGCAGTTATCTTCACCACGTACTCTCTTGACACGAACTTTGAATTTTCTAATGATGTATTATTTGATGGTACAGTAATTACTATGAAACAGTTTTGTGATTCCCCACTATTTATCAAAGTCGTTTTAGTTTCTGTGTTTGGCACGTCTTTCACAATCGTTACGTCAGAATGTGCTCTTGGCTTAAAAGTGTGCACTTCTTTAAGTTTGGTCTCCACTGCCTTTATAGTTACATTTGTATCATTAAATATTTCGTAGTTCAACTCAATTTTTCCACCTGTTTGTATGACGCAGCTTTCCACATTAGCTTTGATGTTCACAGTGCTGGCTTTCGTCTTAAACGGTTGAAATAGCTTCTTTCGTTGGCCAAATACGGTTGGGCATGTTGGCAAGCTAGGTTTCAAACCTGACACGACAGTAATCACCTTTTTGAAGTGTTTGTTGAAATGGAACAGGCTAGGCCTCTCGAATTTTATACGCACGTAGTATTTGATGTGACAGCGAATAGAATATGACGGATGGCGCTCATCATAGTTGAACGATGGGGGTATGTCTTCAGGCAGTTTGAAGCTGAAGTTGGTCTCGTACTGTCCATACGCTAAAACCGCTCCTTTAGAGTCGTGTTGCATGATATGATCAATGTCCACGTATTTTTCACTGTTGGTAAATACGTCACGTTGATTTCTCTTTGTGCGTCTTCGATTTCGCACCCTTAAATACCCATTGCCTTTCAACGATACGATTGTTTTAGTTACAGTAATCTCCTTATCCACAGCATATTTTATGATCCCCGAAACCGTCTCGCCGGGAACGAATGCACCATCAATTGGTTTAAACAAATTGATTTCACAAAATATTCCCATTTTTTTTAATTTGATTTACAATCAAAGTGTCTGATTATCAGGGAGGTTAGGTTGAAATGAATATCAGCAAAGAGTTTATGCCTTTATCTATATAGATTTATATCTATATAGATAAAGGCATAAACTCTTCGCTGTATACTCTCCTGTTTATCGTTATCTACGTCACTTTGTTTGTTTCATATTTATCATCAAAATGCGTCACTTCAAAATTGCACAATCCTGAAAATACTACACCTGCGGTCTATCTATAGTATGTGTCCGATTTTGAAAAACATAAACTATTAATATGATGGAAATTATTGGTTTATCTTGAGGAGTGCACTGCGTATAGGGCAACAGCGATTACTAAAGAAATCATCATGATTTATCATATTAGGGGAAGTGATGTAATTTTTACATTTATTTATATTATACACATACATATATATTGTATATTATGACTGTCTCAGTGGCGCAGTTGTACTATAGTATGATTACAAAGCTGAGGTCTCGGGTTCGAATCCCGGGTCGTCCAAAGTGATATTGGAATTTTCTACTCATTATCAGCATGGGTTCAGGAATTTGTGCCCGATATGCTGATAGGCTTGCCCCCTATCACAACGTGAGACGGAAAATACAAGGCAAAACGTGGATGTACTGGTTGCATCTCTACCTCCCCGTTCTAATAAAAAGGCGTGACTTTATGTACATATGTTAATGTAATATATAATAATACATAAAGCATATATTTATATTTTAAGAAGACACCAATGACACGCATCTAGCCTGCGGGAAACAGGCTTTGTTTTACGTAAAGCTAACAGTAATTGTAATTAATGTTAGGTTGGGGAACTAAGTGTACTTATTTCCCCTATTTAAACCAATGCGGGTTGAGGAACGCCTAAATTTTATTAAAACAATAACGAGTCTTGTGTGACAATTTCATAAAACAAAACATATGAATATTATTGTCAAGTAAATTACTCCGAAAAGCAGTCAAACTGTTTTTTTTTTATCAGCCACTGCCACTGCTGGGCACGAGCCTACTCTACGATCGAGAGAATCGATTGAGAGTGGTAAGGCCATATAGTCCACCACGCTGGCCTAGTGCGGGTTGGCGGACTTACATACCGTAGAAGTTACGATGTTTTCCTTCACCGTTAAAGTGCGTGGTGATTGACTATCAATACACACATAACTCCGAAAAGTCAGAGGTATGCCTTGGGATTTGAACCCGCGACCACCGTGAACATGTAGGCAGCCGAGTCTGGTCCGTTACCAACAGGCCACCACGCACTTAGTCAAACTGTACAAATAAAAAACAACAAACCCATACTCTTCTTAAGAGACCAAATACCCGAAAGGCCACATAACCATAACTCCGCTCACACAAGCCCTACATAAGGAAATTCACGCAATAATCATTATCATTACAGCTAACGACTGCCAAAGTTTAATTCTAAATGGGCAGAAATTAAACCGAATTCGCAACAACGTAGCTAAAGGGTGTCGAATTTTGTTCCAAATTAAACTGGTAAATTAGAATTAAATTAAAATGACGGTCCTCCAACGATTGACCAAGACGTAAAAGGGATAAAATTGTTTTTAATTTGAAAATTGTTTCAATTGATCGAATGTTTCAATGTCCGACCTTGTAAGATTCAGTGATCAAAGATAAAAGGATTCTTTGGATGCATAGGGATGTTTAAATTAAAACCCGGTACATACTTTCATCATCGTATTATTAAATATAGGATAAAACTGGCATAATTGGCGAGCTGTAAAGGTTTTCACGGCGGTAGACACTCTTAAGCAGTTACGCGCCATTTACACGAGGAGAGTTTCTCGCGTCGAGAATCGTGTGCGATTATCGCATGACATAACCGCGATAGATTACCGGGTTATGACAATCGTTTACACGATGCAATATTTTTTTATAACCTGACGACAATCGTTTCTTCGAGACGATAAACTCTCCCGTGTAAATGGAGCAATACTTTGTCATGAAAGCGTAAAAAAATAATTAAATAAAAAAAAAAATTGATATGAATTCTTTTGGCGTGTGGCGAAATTTGGAACTACATTTAAAATTTAAATATCTATTTACCACATTGTTTGAAATATGTTTTCATAATATAAACAACAAACATTCATATTAGTAATCTAATAGTATTTATTATCACGTCCTATATGATAAAATGTTAAGAGAGAAAAACTGTTCCTAATATTTTGACAATAGCATGACAACAACGCACTCAAACACCAGTAGAGCGTAGACAATACCTCATATTGATAACCAGATCCATACATATTATTAACATAATAGTATTTTTCGAATATTTTCGTTCCATAAACGGTAAGAAAGAGACGAAAACACTTTTATCGCCAATACGAGTAGATTATATTATATAGATATGCTGACGCTAAGCGGCGATTAGATATTTTAGACGGCTAAAAATAAAAACAATACGCAATCACAAGCAAAAATATTTTATGAATCACCCATAGACTTTTATATATTTTTTTCTTTCACTATCGCTTCCACTGCTACTCCTGCAGGTCAGGATCGTCAGTATACATTTTCATGTCAAGGAGCACTGAAGCTCAGCGAGTCTCCGAGAATGTCTAACTTGTGTTTAACCTGCAACGAAAAACAGCCTCCGCGGTGGAATTGGTTAGACTTCGCATGGCTGCGAAACGAGTGGCCGCGGGTTCTATTCCCGCATCGACACAAATATTTGTGCGATCCACAGGTGTTCGTTTTGAGTCTAGGTGCTAGTAAAATGGCGGGACTTGCACAAGAGGGCCGGCAGCGACTAGATGCATAAAGCATCAGACCGGACTATGTGGCGTACCTTGGGAAAGGCCTATATCTGGTAGTAGACTGCAACGGGCTGATGATGATGATGATGTGCTTGTGAGACCGAAAAGTCTCTGATAATTTCTGATACCCACGACACAAGACTCGATCTTAGTGTGGCCTCAGGACTGAGGACTATGTATATGACTGTTGGATGTATCTATCATTTATTTATTTATTTGTCAAATAGTCAAATTAATAGAAGTTGGAAAAAAATATCCACTTCCTTTCGTAGTTACCCAATTATACTATCAATTTGCCCTATCTAACCTAAGCACATTGTTTAGCAAGACAAGTGAACCTAAGTACATATTGTAAGGCTGCGAAGTCTGCACGGGTACCGGTCACAACACGTAACTTACAGATGGGTTAATCATATTGATTTTCAAATGTTAAAGCAAAACTTTATATGCGATTTGGAACCAACGAAAATTAAGACGAATTCCAATTTTAGAACGGAAAATACAATAGTCAAATTTATGTGTTCATGAAACAAGGACTTACTATACATTGCCTGATATTGCATTTACGAGAAATTAAAATATTATTTGACTATATTAATTCATATATATTTCGTTACTTTGTTTTCTTGAATATTAAGCACCAATTTTAAATATCCATGTCATAATAATAAATACACCCAACAGTCACATACATAGTTCTGACCCCACATTAAGATCAATTATGTCTTGTGTCGTGGGTATCAGAGATTTTTCGGTCTCATAAACACCCAGACCCAACACAAATATTTGTGGGCCACACAAACATTTGTGCTGGTGCGGGGATCGAACCCGCGGCCTCTCGTTTCACAGTCAGCGTCTAACCAACTGTGGCACGGAGGCTGTCATGAAAACTGCTTAGTATAATTTTAATTTATTCATTTTTTAAAATAGCTTATAAACAAAATAACAAACGATAATATACCAACTGTAAGTTAAAGAAAGTTGATAATTACATGTTTCTAAAATATAAAATATTGTTATCATAAGTATCATATCATAAATGACTAACAAAAATGTAGGTATAAAATGCAATGTTCGCTTATTTTGAATAGATTCCGTTGAATCACTACTTTATCTAATCTAAACAGAAAAACATTAAATTGCAATAAACCCTTCTTGATAAATTCTTGATAAAATTTAGCAAAAAGTGATTCTTTAACAATATATTATTGTTTTGAGACATCTGTACTTGTCTGCGCTGTGAATAAACAAGCTTTCGGTTGTCTGAGCTGTCTGTTACACGAGCGTGTGTCGGACACGACCTTGTCGTGTTATCGCAACTGTTCTGAATCTGTACCTAATATACCTCCATTATATACATAGAGAATAATCTCATTTAGAAATTATTTCCCTAATAACTGTCTCTATTAAATAGAAAATTATTAAAAAGTATTTCTCTAATTAAAAAATATTTGAAATTGTTACGAGGCATCTGTACTGGTCTGCGCTGTGCGTAAACAAGCTTTGGGTTGTCTGAGCTGTCTGTTACACGAGCGTGTGTTGGACACGACCTTGCCGTGTTATCTCAACTGTTTTCAATCCGTACGTGATCTGCCTTCGCATTACATCAGAAACAAGTAATTTAAAAAGGGATAAAGAGAGTGTAATTAAACACCCTCGCCCACATCAGGGTAAGCAGAGGTACTGGTTTTGCTACTCACAGTTTTTTGTGTCTTTTCCTGTCACATGGGGGCCTATCCATCAGCCTCATCAGCCTATCCATCCATCAGCCAAAGGAAGTCCACTGGTGAACATAGGCCGCACCCAATAATTTCCACAGTGACCTGTTGGAGGCAGCCTGCATCCGGCGACGTCCTGCGACCTTTACCAGGTCGTCTGGCCACCTTGTGGGTGAATGCCACACCGGGATATACTTAATGACGATCGAACATGGTCCAAAGCTCACCAAGCTCACGGTGTACTCGGTGTATACTCTCAATCGTACTCTCGATTGTAGAGGAGGCCCGTGCCCTGCAGTGGGTCGTATATGGGCTGAAACAATACGAATAAAAAAAATCCATCTAGTCAGATGAACCAGTTGGTCATTTTATAAATTTTGTCAATTAGTCTTTTTGGCACTTTACTGTACTGTATCAGCCTATATTCGTCCTACTGCAGGGCACGGGCCTCCTCTACAATCAAGAGTACGATTTGCCACGAAATATACCTAATTTTCTTTTGCAATTTTCACTTGTAAATTGAATACTTTTCAAGTTTCCGCTGCGGGATAAAACATTATTGTTTTATTTGCAGTTTAAAAATAACCACGTGAAAAAATCGACTCTCCTCTTTGATTACATAATTACCTGTGCTTCCAAACCACCCATAATTTTTCATTGAGCCCATCCGTTAATTTGATCCCCGTGATCCCCCGTCTTATTACGGTGGCGGAAGAATAAAATATTGCCCCGGGGAACGTGGGGCGCTCTGGCAATGTTTCAAATTGTAATAAAGGGCTCTACGCAATCGTGATGTCCATGATCAATCAAGATAAAGGGGAATTAACATTTTTATATTGGAACAAGGACTGCATCTGATAGTTAGTTCAGTGGTCACCTACTGTCGCTTGTCGTAATAATAATGTTAGTCTACTGGAAACAGGATGTAGACTACACAAGGTTTTGACCATAATGGCGGATTTTACAGCCTAGTGATAGTACCTACGCATATTTCCCTGTATTGTAACATAATAAGAAGAGATTCAACTCTGATCCAACCTTTAGGTGCACAATTAAGTCAATAGCCCAGAAAACACAACAGCACATTTAAAAAAATATTATAAGGAACCTGTAACATCAAATAGCGAAAATATAAAATTTTAAAATGACAAAAATCAAAATCTAACCCCACAGTCCGCCCTTGGGCCATTAGATTCGTCGTGATGATAAACACCACATAACAGATGTCTCATTAAAATAAACTACTCGAATAATCTTCAATAGCGCGTAAAAACCGTAAAGCTTTAATTAAATACGTGGCCAACCGCCATTTTTAACTTGTGCACATTTTTTTTCAGTCTTGGAATCAGACCCCACTCCATTTGCGTCAAACCCAACCCTAGCCCCTCGAGCCAAGGTCCAAATTCGAGTGGAGGCGAGTTCTTCTAATAAAACAAGCCTGGAGCACGAGAACACTCGTACAGTTATAAGGGGCTACCGACATTGAAAAGAGGCCCTAGGGCAGCGGATTTCAAAGTTTTCGACTCCCTTGTCCAAGGTCCTCTAAATTGCTCTATTATGTGCCAACAATACACTTTTTAGGCCAGTATTTTTTGTTAATTAAATCTGCTTATTCTAATTCGAAATTTGAATTTGAAAGTGGAACGCAATTTTTTAGTAATCAGTTTTTTGACAAAGACGTTAGGGTTCGAGGGTTATGTTGGAAAGTTTGAGAGTCACTTGCTGTGAAGTGTACTTTTTTATGTGAGTCATCGGATTTTCTGTCGGGACAGCTGGTCTCGACACTAGAGTGTCATCGGAGATAAAAGGTAACCTTGCTGTATAGGCCAGCGATATTAATGGAAAAATCGTATAATACTCAAGTTACTTAAGTGTCTTGAAAAATATCTTTGAGATGCTTATCAATTTCCGGTGAATTAAAAATAAATCTTTTAGAAGATTTACGACAACATTATGACATTTTTTGTACAAAGTTAATTTACATAGCGAGGCTATAAATCAACGTCAACCATTTTAAATGACTTTCCATGTATTTTTCGACATTAGAAACGGGATTTTTCAGGGATTTTACATGTTTTAAAATAGAATGTCGTCATGACGGCAATATTATTTTTTCCGCAATTTACAAACGTGGGGTTTATCTTGCAGAGATTTTGATATTTAACTGTTCTCAAAATACAAAAAAGGAATTGCTGATTAGTGGTCAAATTAGGAGTGCTGGTAGTACCAATAGGTGTACATGAAAAGAGGTATATTACATTGTTCGTAGTACTTGGCGCTTTATAGTCTCTACCTATCCCAAGAGGACACAGGAGTGAATTAACGTATATGTAATCTTGCTTTTAACTGTGAAATACTATCTACATTAGTTTATTCACTAAATAATTACATTGTTCCACTTTCATATTCCATTAAGTATTAAAAACAAAACTTTAAAATACAAAATTGAACGCCTCAACAAAACCTCATAGCAATTTCACTCTTCCACGTTTTAATGTTCATCACAGGCGTTATAGTACATAAAAACAGTGACGTCATCCTCCGATACGCAATCCCATTAAGCAAAACAATGGCTAAACAATATCTACCGCAGCGTTTCAAATTAAAAGTTTTCTATCAGCGGCTCACCACTGAAATACGCCATTACTGTTAACCAGTTAATAGAATATTATGGCAAAACTTCGTAAATACTTCACGATTCTCGGTTTTGGAGAGCAATTAGGCAGAACAATAAGCTGGTAAATGGAGAGGATTTGGTTAAGGCGTGACCATCGCAATTAGTGTAAGTAAAATTGTAAAATAGTCTCATAGTCTAAATCTATATTTTTTTTATTATATACAAGACTTTTAGGGCAAAAAAAAATACCTGGTTATAAAAAATATTTTACTTAATTTTTCATGACAACAAGTCTTACAACGCATTTTTTTACCTAAATTATGACTGAAGAAAAGAATTTCTCAACAAAAATACTTTTACATTATAGTAAAAATTTATTGACCATGCAACAAAATAACGATAGGCGCTAAAATTTTAATTTACTTTAAGAGCGTTTACGTCCTCCGTGCGCTATTTGGCTCAAACAGTACTTTTCGAATCAGTTTTTACCCATCAAAATATCATTTAAGAGAAAAATTAATTAGTAATAATTTCAGAAAACGTTGTCATCTAGTTAAGTGGAGAACATTTTAAACGAATGTATAATTTGTGAATACTATAAGGATTTCTGAACAGATGTTTTCTTGTTTTGGCTTCGAATGGCAATTTAGAATCAACAAATATCTTAAATCACTAAACAAAGGAACAAAATAAAAATTTAATCTGACTGAAAAGATGTTTGCTTGGCCCACAAATATTTGTGGCGGGTGTTTGTGAGACCTAAAAGTCTCTCGTAGTTTCTGCTACCCACGACAAAAACTTTAATTGATCTTAATGTGTGGTCAGCATGTATGTGACTATTGGGAGTATACCACTAGTATACCGCTGCGTTGGTGAAACAGGGTATACTGATTTTTCCTTCTGGGCTACTTCACTTCACTCAGCCATATTAAACAGAATGTAAGCATATTGTATTAAAAATATATGTCACTTGCAAATTATAACAAACTAGCGGCCCGGCCCAGCTTCGCCTGGGTGCTTAGATGTTTAGACTCTACTCCACACCAGAAATATCTTATTCCCGTTCAAACTTTTGTACTCCTGAACTCAACCTAAGTACCTACTATCCCTTTTCCTATCGTATCCTATCCCATCTCAACTGGCTCCTTTTTTTTCTGTTACATCCCGTCCCATTATTTCTCATCGAATGCAATCCGGATCCGACTGGTCTCATCGCGTACGTCCCACTTTATCCCATTTCATCCCTTAATGCCTAAATAGGCATGTTGACAATTATTTGGAATTGCTTTAATTTTGTAGATAGGCCTTATATAAACACGAAAATACGACGAATATCATTTAAAAAATACACAAACACAAATACTTTGCAAAATTCCTGCTAAAAATTTTCCGCTCAGCCAAAATTCTGACTACGAAATTGATTTTTTGAAGTATAGTAAACTACTTATTTCTCAAATGTAAACAATGCAATAGTCTTAACGTTTTTCCCTTCTTGGTGATTTCTGTTGTTTAATTCCTACCTGAAACAGCGCTAAGAATGTTCGTCAAAACAAACCCCTTTTCGTCGTTTTGGCTAATAAAGAAGACTATGCATTACCTATTGACTGCCTGGGTAGCGTAGTGGTACTACGGTACGATTGCAAAGCTGAGGTCTCGGGTTCGAATCCAGGGTCGGGCAAAGTGATATTGGATTTTTCTATTCATTATCAGCCTGGAGTCAGGAATTTGTGCCCGATATGGCGATAGGCTCGCCCCCTATCACATCGTGGCACGGAATATATAAGGCGAAACGTGGGTGTTCTGGTAGCACCTCTGCCTACCCCTTCTGGGAAAAAGGCGTGTGTTTATGTATGCATTACCTAAGATGTTTTTATAGTGCACATTATTTTTCGTTATTGGTGTCAAATTATAAGTTTTTATATCAATAGCTTTAGCGGTTTTGATTTTCCGTACAATATGTCTCCCCTTATTTTACCCCCGTAATGATGTTTTTCCAAAATTATTGTAAGCCATTATTTTTTGTTTGTAATAAGAAGCTGAAATATATATTTTTATAGAAATAGCTTCAGCTGCTTCGATTTTGCATATAAAATTCCAACCCTTATTTCAACCCCTTCAAGCCTTTTCTTCACGAAAAAAGTAGCCTATGTCCGTCTCCTGGCTCTAGGCTGCCTCCTCACCAATTTTCAGCCATATCGGTAAAGCCGTTCTTGAGTTATAAATAGTGTAACTAACACGACTTTCTTTTATATATATAGATTATCAGTGAACTTGATCACGGTGTCCCCTACGCCAGGTAAGTAAGTGCGTGGTGGCCTCGTGGTATCGGACCAGACTCGGCTGCCTACATGTTCACGGTGGTCGCGGGTTCAAATCCCAGGGCACACCTCTGACTTTTCGGAGTTATGTGTGTATTGATAGCCAATCACCACGCACTTTAACGGTGAAGGAAAACATCGTGAGGAAACCTGCATACCGTAGCGATTTAAAAAAAAAATCTATGGTGTGTAAGTCCGCCAACCCGCACTAGGCCAGTGTGGTGGACTATATGGCCTAACCACTCTCAATCGTACTCTCGATTGTAGAGGAGGCCCGTGCCCTGCAGTGGGTCGTATATGGGCTGATACAACAATACAACAATATCAGTGAACTGCTCTGATTTGAACCAACTTGTAATTTTTGTAATAATCACGATATTGTAAACAGGTTTTGAAAAGAGCAACACCAGAGTTTCTTGCCCGTTCTTCTCTAGTGAAAACCGCTTTCCGAACCGGGTGGTAGAAAAAAAAATGACTGAATCTAAATAATGTTGAACATTTTAATGGATTCAATAAATTATTTTCATTTCATATATATTTATCTTAAGCACGCGGACATAGTCGAGAACAAATGCTAGTATTTCTATATTTCTGTCATAGACCTTTGACGTAGGTAAATTTAATATGTCACAATGCGCGCAATTTTCGACCTTACTGCCAAGGAGTGCACATCAAAGACTTGAAGTGGCCCTTAGCCTGATTCTTGTGAGAAGTGGGTTGTAATTCGCAATTCTTGGCTGGATATATCCGTTTCATGTCCATGTTCCAGTACGATTGAGTAAGGGTGAGTTAGGGTGAATATAAAAAGGGTGTTCTGAAAACTATGATCGAATAAGTACAATCAGGGACAAAAAAATCAGGTGGTAGGTTTAGTGATTACAAACACAATGCAATTAAAAATTTCTCAAAAAAAAGCGACAGGTTTGTTTTTGCATTTTTTTTTAATATTATCGTGTTTGGGTAATATATACTTAGTTTTTGTTATAATTATATTTTAAACCCTTACGTGACATTGTATCTTTAAAAATAAAAAGGAAAACGATGTATTTACTACCCAAATACGACGATAAGTAAAAAATTACAACAAAAAAAACTTTTTTTTGGGAAATTTTCGGTTGCATAGCTTGCTTCGTTTTCGGTCGCAGTCTGGATATACCCTGTATATAATTCAATAATATAACAATATTATAATTACAATATTCATAGTGGTCCCTGTGCTCGAAATTCGACCGTGATTAATTAATTAATAATAGTATTTTGTCAGTTAATAGAAATATAATAATAAGTATAACAATAAGTACAAAAAGATGCTACAATGTTCCCAATTCTTCATTCATAAAGCTTGTTTGATAGTTACTTAACAAATAATAACACAGCTTGAGAAACACAGTACAAAATAGTATTAAACTGTTTTGTCTAAGTCTTATTAACAAAATTCCATTCACGCGAATGTTATACATTGAAATAAAACTAATTTTTACGTGCATATTTGTACTAATTTCAGTCCGCTCCGTGACCATAGAAGCTGTAAAGTGATTGAAACGTCGCAGTTAAAAAATATAATACTCGTATTAAACCATATCGCGACAAAATCCGTAATAATTCGTTTTATTTCGAAATCGAATCACCTGAAATACAATTTAATTTTAACCGATAATCCTTAGGCCCAATAATTATTAGACCTATAACAATTCTAGATCAAATTACTTCTTGTTTATAAGGTTCTCAAGGGGCTTTGCGAATGACGTAAATCTAAGCACCCTTCAGCTTTTACTTAAATATTAATTGCCTATAATGAATTATTCCTAAATAGTTAAAACGGTGTAATCGACAGTAACGATATTGTACTTTTCAATTTTCGAACGAAATTAATTTTGTAATCTTTTCCGACAGTTTATGCTTAATAATACTTAATGCTAATAATAATTTATGATAAAATGGCAAAATATCTAGATTTGGCACACGAGGTTACCGACATGTGGGATGTCGACTCGCCAATTATTGTCCCGATTGTCGTTTCTGCTCATGGGTTGATACCAAAGAGCCTCGACCAACATCTACAGAGGCTCTCAATTAAGAGTCAAGAGTGAGATACAGAAGGCAGTATTGCTGGACACGGCGCGCATTGTGAGGAGGTTCCTCACTTTGTCTCTCTAACCGCCGGTGGCTTGGGTCTTGAGCTTCACCACCGGAGGGTAATTAATTTTTTTATCATTTTTATATGTATATGTTTTATACATATATATGTAAAAAATATTTAAAAAATGATGAAAATAAAATAAAGAGGATAATAATTTATGTTATAATGTTAGGTATCCTGAACGCTAGCGGTAAGATTTATTCTGTTATTGTAATACTTTTTATATTACAGGTGACAAACGAGCATATATCAAGTTGATATTACACTGTGTAACTTCATTTAATAATTTTTGGTGTAAATAATTTGGTGAAATACTGAGGAGATACCCTTCATATGTATTGTATTGTATTGTATCAGCCCATATACGACCCACTGCAGGGCACGGGCCTCCTCTACAATCGAGAGTACGATTGACAGTGGTTAGGCCATATAGTCCACCACGGTGGCCTAGTGCGGGTTGGCGGACTTTTACATACCATAGAAATTTATACAAATCGCTATGGTATGCAGGTTTCCTCACGATGTTTTCCTTCACCGTTAAAGTGCGTGGTGATTGACTATCAATACACACATGACTCCGAAAAGTCAGAGGTGTGCCCTGGGATTTGAACCCGCGACCACCGTGAACATGTAGGCAGCCGCGTCTGGTTACCAACAGGCCACCACGCACTTAAGTCATATGAGTCTACCTTAATCGCCATATAAATATGTTATATTTTTCATTACTTTGAATGATATGAATTATTTTATTTTATTTTATTCTGCACTTATAGGAAAACTTACAGCTATAAATAATATAATATAAGCTTTAAAAATAGAAGGCCAATTACAAGGTTTCACGTTTATTTAAAAAACAATAATCTCAATAATAAACTAACTTTATATAACAAATTACATTTTTATATTACCCTAAGATCCTTATACCAGGTCTTATCGTCCCAGACTTTATTAAGCAGAGTTAACCCTCCCAAGTACAATAAGCGGCCTATATGATGCACACGGGTAATGCAGGTAATACGGTACAAACGACCCGCAATAACCCTGCACGTGGCTGAAATTACAGGATAAACTGCTCATACGGGTTAATACAAAAGTGTTTACAGGTATTTTCTTGCTTGCTTTAAAACTATTTTTGTATAATAATAATAATAAATAATATAAGAAATACACCTAACAGTCACATACATAGTCCTGACCCCACACTAAGATCAAGTCTTGTATCGCGGGTATCAGGAACCACGAGAGACTTTTCGGTCTCACAAACACCCAGACCCGACACAAATACTTGTGGTTTACACAAACATTTGTGTCGGAGCGGGGATCGAACCCGCGGCCGCTCATTTCACAGCCGGAGTCTAACCAATTGCGCCACGGAAGCTGTCAAATGTATTTGTGACAAGCTGGTGTCTGCTATGTATTTTTAACCTGTGGTGCAACTGACCATTCTCCCTTCCCTTAGGAGTTTCTAGGACTTCTTAGGAGTTGTGCAGTCGTAAAAGATATATTATTTTTATACCTGCACTACAAAAGGAGAGCAATGCGCCTGATGCAGTCCACATACAGCAGACACCTATATTTCCCACTGGTTGACACAATAACGCAGGCCAAGCCGAAACCCGATGAAGGATTTACACAATCTGAACTCCAATCTCGACCCTATTAGTAGCGGATGACCGAAGCGGCTGTACCACTTATCGTGTATGATGGTGCCTATTTGGTAGATGGGAAAATCCACTTTCAAATTTTGGGTCCCCGGCCATATTCATTTTTTTTATTACATAGGTCCGACGAACGACCAAACAGGTCACTTCTAGTAAGTGATCACTGCCGCCCATGAATATCCACAACCCTGGATCATGGATGTGTCCAGTTAGGACGGAAGCGGGAAGGAAAAAGGATTGGAAAAGGGAAGGGGTATTGGGCATCTGGAAATCTCCCCACAAACGAAACGCGATAGCAAAGCTGTCAGTTCACGTCGATTTCCTGTGAAACAGTGGAACTATATCCCCCCGGATAAACCTGAAATGATGAACATATTCCTCACACAATTGAAACGCAACAGGCAAGGTGTTACTTCACGTCGGTTTTCTGAAAGACAGTGGTTTCCTCCTGGTCGTTTCGACCCAATTGTATTTGATATATTCATTGCACAACTGAAAACAAATGACTTTACACATACATAAACTCACGCCATTTTCCCAGAAGAGGTAGGCAGAGGTGTAACCAGGACACCCACGTTTCGCCTTGTATTTTCCGTCCCACCATGTGATATGGGGTAAGCCTATCGCCATATCGAGCACAAATTCCTGACTCCGGGCTGATAATGAATAGAAAAGTCCAATATCACTTTGCTCGACCCGGAATTCGAACCCGAGACCTCAGCTTTGCAATCATACCGTAGTACAACTGCGCCACCGAGACAGACTAAAATGACTTCAATGGAAGGATAATTAAAAATGTTCTAACAAGATTGCGTTAAAATGGGCGTAAATTAAAGCAACTTTCACATTTAATTCTAAAGAAGAAACGTAATTAAATCAGGCCAATTTAATACAAGTGCACGTTTATTAAGATTTCAGTAGTCGTTCCATTATAATAAACTTAATTTGCGCTCGGCCTGTCTGAATGCAAAGGCTAATTGTAGTGGACAATCAGACTGAACATAATGAAAAGTATTTAGTTCCACGCTGACTGTTGCGAGGGACGAGAGACCTCTTTAATCACATGATGTCTTGGTACATAACGTTCTTTACCACCTTAGTGGCTCCATAAAATACTTATGAAATATTGATTTATCGTATAATTTGATAATTTGACATTTATAGCCTACATTAAAGAAAAGGAAGACATCGTGAATAAGTTGCATAACTGAGAATTTTGTATCTCGAGAAAGCGGCTTCAGCGCCGAAGACTACGCTTTTTATATACATTAAAGCCCGCAAACGAGCAAACAGGCCACCCGATGGTAAGTGATCACTGCCGTCCACGAACACTCACAACGCTCGATCATAGATGCGTTGCCGGCCCATCGAATCTGGAGGGGAGCGCGCAGGAAAAAGGATGTGAAATGGAAAGGGGAATTGGGCAGCAATCTTACTCACCCAACGAAACGTAACAGCAAATCTGTCGCTTCTCTACCATTATAAAATACTAGACTAGTGCAATGTTTTTTTTTTATTACACTGAATGGCGAGATTAGCATGCCATTTGCCTGATGGTAAGCGCTACGACCGCTCATGGACAGTAGCAAAACCAAACAACACCTCGACTTAAAAAACAACACTTGGCATTCCACTGCGCTCGCCATCCTGGGGCATAAGTCTCATTATGTCCAGTTACTTTGGCTACAATGTCCTCCAAACCGGAACGCAACAGTGCATTTCCACTGCTGTTTGGCGGGAGAAGTAGACATTAAGGTGATACCTACCAAGGCAGCCACACATATGAGAGACCTACCACCAGTAAGTAATTCACCATCATAGGTTTCTATTTCTTAGGAGTCTGTCAAACATCCAATACACAAATACAGTGTAATTTGAGTTTTTTTTTTTTTATTTCTTGAAAATAGTACTTCCAGCTAAGGGCAAAGGTATACCTAGTACATAACATAGTAGATCTTAGTACAATGTTTCACTAAACTACGAGCATAGAACTCGTAAAAGGGGTATCATATATTTACAGCCCGTTTTATAACCTATCTATAAAATTATACAATGATTGATTTACTGCGTCGTAAAACGGAGCACTCTAATATTAAATAATTTGCGTGGGATGACGAAAACGCTTAGGATCTGGAATTTAAACATTTTGTATTCAGATGAGGAATTAATTGCTTCTAACAGATTACAAAATTATTAACAATAGCTTTTCTAAGTTGTCGGTATCAGCCCATATAGGACCCGCTGCAGGGCACGGGCCTCCTCCACAATCCACAGTACGATTAAGAAGGGTTAGGCCATTAAATCCACCACGCTGGCCTAGAGCGGGTTGCCGAACTTTTCATACCATAGAAATTCTTACAAATTGCTATGGTATGCAGGTCACGGTGTTTTCCTTCACCGTTATAGTGCGTGGTGATTGACTATCAATACACACATGACTCCGAAAAGTCAGAGGTGTGCCCTTGAATTTGAACCACCATGAACAAGTGGGCAGCCACGTCTGGTCCGTTACCAAGAGGCCACCACCCACCACGAGAGGTCACGTGTTCGATCTTGCACCGAGGCAAGTATTTATTTTAATGCTGGGTGTTTGTTAGACCGAAAAAAAAATCGAAAAAAAATTATAGTACCTGCGACACAAGACTCAATTGGTATAAAAATAAAACATTTAAAATAAAAATGGTGGCACTTAATTTAATTAAATTATTTATTTTTATACGGTCTCTACGTTAAACGCTTTGCATAAAATATTGCGCGCCAAGTCCTAGTAATTTATTTTTTATCAAATTAAATTGTATGATATATTTGGGTGTGCTTATCTTGCACGATAACCTTCAACCCTTATTTGTATGAAATATTTAATTAGTAAGCTGAAATAGGGGTCTGGTTTGCGCCCCAGAGGGCCTAAATTACGCTTTAACAGTACACTTAATATTATGAATTAATTTATTGTTATAGTTATGTTTATGTTCGTCCATTCTACGGACAGCACTGTAATTGCTGTGAGTGGTCATGTATTTTTTATTGTGTAAAAAAGAAAAAGTGTTATAGAATTACTTCTAATTGTTGCTGAACTCACTTTAACATTCGTAGCAAACAGTAAAGGATCATAGTAACCTTCTTCGACATGACACCAATTTAATCATTGATAATATACCATTTTCTGCTACTCAATTGAACTCACTTCTCCTCAATTTTCCACAAAATAGCAATCATGTCACACATCTCATAGGCACAATTTATACCAATTCTATTTTTGACAAATAACAAACTCAATTTACCTCCTTTGAAGCCTATAAGGGACTCCTACCAAAGCATAATCCTTGCAAACAAAGCGAACGAAACCGAAAAACAGATTTCAATGCCATATAATTTTCGCATCATCTTCTTTTATTCTGAAGTCAATAAAATCGTGTTTCCCGCAAATGTCCTCTCTGATACGCTATTAGCGAACGTATCGGCCCATTCACGTTAGAGAGATCAAAGTGAGGGACAAAATCTATACGACTAACTATTGACTATCTTAAGAGGAGTGGTACAAAAAAGAAAAATTCAGAAGGTTTGGAATTTCATGAATGTTTCGAAGGTTTTTTATTTTATTTATCGGCAAAGCATCTCTATGCCCTATGGTGTGGTAGATGTTCATGGGCGGTGCTGATCACTTTCCATCAGGTGTAACTTATAAAAAAAAATATTTAAAAAAACTACAATTGTCTATTGATTGGTCTTATCGTTAAAGTTGAGAACAAAAGACAATATTAATGACAATGTCACAGATGATATAAAGTGCAAAGAATAAAGCGCACATAATTAAGAATGTTTTTTTATGAAGTATTCCTACATAATACCCGCCTATATCTATACTATAGTATAGGTACGTTACACTATAGGGCACAGGACTTCTCCGCAACCAAGAATTCAATAAAGAAGGTTTAAAATAATCCTTCCCGCTCACCTAGGACGTATTGGCAGTTTTTACATACGATAATAATTAATTTCAAATCTCTTTAGTACATAGAACTTCACAATAAACTATAGTATTCTAAAATACCCAAGTCCAAAATAATAGTTAATCACCCAACACAAGCACTTATCTAGCATATCTGCCCGTTTAATCACCCAACATAAGTCCTAATGTTTATCTGCCCGTTCTCGTCACTGCTGGACGTCCATCAATAATTTAATTAAATGTGAGCCATCTGCAGCGGGCTGTGTTGTGACGCCCACGTCCTGGGGGAGCGATAGGCTCGTAATTGGGGAAATCTTGTTTGGACGAAGGTCGGACATGCGGCAAGACGCGACGCACAGGTTACATAAGGTAATAAATGTGCTTTTGTTTACTAAGACTTTTTATTTTTATCGCAGGGGATTTTAGAATAAAGGCTGTTTGGAGAAATTTTAAGGGGCTTAGGTAAAGATTTAGGGAGTATTTTAGTTACGAGTATTTGTAAGGAGTATGCTTAGTGCGTGGTGGCCTGTTGGTAACGGACCAGACGCGGCTGCCTACATGTTCACGGTGGTTGCGGGTTCAAATCCCAAGGCACACCGCTGAATTTTCGGTTTCATGTGTGTATTGATAGTCAATCACCAGGCACTAAAACGGTGAAGAAAAACATCGTGAGGAAACCTGCATACCATAGCGATTTGTATAAATTTCTATGGTATGTAAAAGTCCGTCAACCCGCACTAGGCTAGCGTGGTAATCTATATGGCCTAAACACTCTCAATCGTACTCTCGATTGTAGAGGAGCACCCTGCCCTGTAGTGAGACGTATATGGGCTGATACAATACAATACAAAAAAATGCATAATACGTAAATTAAAATACCGATACTTTTTTATATTGGCACGGAGTAGTGACCGCATCGAATGATGGTAAATGTGATGAGTTCTAAGGAGAGTATCCATCTCCCATCGGTCGAGGAATAATGCCGGCCTATTCGACACTGGGTATACAGTTTGATAATTGGCGTAATAGTTATAGTTCGTTGGTAACGTTTTATTTATTTATATATTTTAACACTTTTTTCATTTAAATAGTACAGACGGCTTACGTTATGCCTAAGGGCATTTGCTTCCAGTCAATCTTAGGGTAGTGCAGAGAAACGGAAGCAGGTGCTTATTAAATAGGTAGTAAAAAAGAAAGTTAAATAATGATTAAAAAAAGAATAGAATATAAACAATAACGAGCTTATATATTTATACAACTACTTACATAAATATGCACATAAATACTTATAAATAGTTTAATAAATATATCTACATAAACAACTACATATATATATAGTATCCCACGCTAACGTAGGATTAGCACATGATATGAAATATTTCGAAACTATAATTGACTTCAAATTGATAAGCTACTTTTAGAGTCACCACGATCGGAATTTCATAATAGCTAATCGTGTGATGCCTCTGTCAGACGCATGCGCAGTAAAACTTTTAACTTCGGCTTTTATAAAATCTAGGGGCCACAGGCTCTGGTCTACTCCGCAGTGGAGCGGATGACAAGATCTGACTATTTTGTCCTAACGTGTATCCACCTTATAAAGACACACAACTGAAAAAGTCACAAAGCACAAGGAATAAACACTCACTTTTTGCTTTATCACGAACTGCTTCTGGGTCCCAATTCCAATAATATTCTTTGGAATATATAATTGTAACTTTTATTTCGCGGTAAATTGAGTACCAAGTAAAGGGATTGGACGGGAAATGAGACCACACCTTGCATTTTATTCTATTTCAGGCAGTTGATTACTGTTTAATCGACACTAATGGCTCGTAAAGTGTTGACATGTGAAACTTCACGCATTACGTTTGCTTAATATATTAAAAGTCAAAAGGTATCAGGGTTGTACTTAAGGCATTTGGTATGAATCTGAGATCGCTTTGAGAGAAGTATATTTGATACATAAGTGGTGTAAATTTTTGGTAAGTAGCAAACCTTGTTGTTCGCTTCGCGCCGTGTACTTGGCTCACTTCGACTTCAACTTGCTAATTTCTTGGGCTAAGTGTCGGACGCCCACCTATTAAGCGCACTACACACAAAAGTCGCCGACTTATTTTACCGGCGAGCTAGTTGGTGTCTTCACTAATGACGTTGTAAATGTCGCTGACTAACTGAGCCGAACGCTGGCGTCGACCACATGTCACCAAACGTCAGCGGGCCATTCCGCCGAGCAAACGGCTTTGGTGTGTAGCCAAGGTGAACCAATGACCTGGTTACAACAACGCTTACAATAGGTCAATGTGGAGATCCTTGGAGGAGGCCTATGGGCAGCGGAGGACTTCCTGCAACTGAAGAGGGAGATAGAGATGAAGAACCTAGCTGTAGGTTCTAGCATCAGTACTAAACACTGCTCGATCGGGGTGTATCACAGTCCCACATAAACCGACATGGAGTAAAAATGTTCATCATATTCACTTTTTTGGGCAAGTATAAAATAAAAAAAAATGTTAGTCAGTTGCTTATATTTTTGGTCTCCTTTATATATTCCTATAAGTTAGTCTGTACCTCGCGGAACATCTGGAGGAACAACATCCTCAGTAGTGAGGGGACGCTGAGAAAGTTTTATAAATTAGCAGCTAAATTATAAATAAGTTTATACATAGTACATACTAGGCTACTATTTAACCTATGTCATCCATTTAGTCGTCTTAAGCTTTCGACTCATCAATTAGCCTGCTAAATTTCTAATATTAACAGTATTGGATGAAAGCGAGGCGAGAGTGGCGAGCAATGCATTGTATACACTGATGTAAATATAGAGAAAAGTAAAAATCGTGTACGAATTAACGCGAGTCACGCAATTTTTAAGGTAATTTATGGTTAAGGAAATTAAATTGTTTAGTAGTTGAAGCAATACGCAAGTTCTGTAACCTGGTATTATAGAAACTTTTATAATATTGCGGATAGTCGCAAAGCCATTTGGAATAGTGGATTAAATCTAGAAATGTTTTGATGTGGTTTGAAAGGTCGACGAAGACTGGGGTTCTAACGTTAGATAAACTGAGATTAGTAAACAATATTCACATAATGAATAAAAAAGGAAAAACCTAGAAAACAGTCCTTTAAAGAAATATAAACAAGACTTGATATAAAACACGATTGGAATCTCAATCGAGCAGTTTTTGAGCACTCATCGAACCAATTTTAGACTTTTTTCACCAATGTGTTACGTAATTTTATCGAGTCAATATCATGAAGATATCAATTTAAAATAATATATATGAATTCGTACTTTTCCACGGTATTCTGGATATGTGGAGCAAACGGTACACGTGGCTAAACGCCCACACAGCTATGAATAATACATCCGATGTATACACACGATGTGTTTATACAAAGCAGAAATATTCGAGAGCTTCACGTAACTGGCCATCAAATGTACATTTTTTCTCCCACGTTTTGGATTAAACCATGCAAAAATATACTCTAAATGTAGTGAATAAGGTATACAGGGTATATCGAGGCTGCGATCAAAAACGAAAACTACCACCTGGCTTCGTTTTCGGTCGCAATCTTAATATATCCTGTATGACAGTCGCAACCCCTCTGAAAACCACCGTAGGTGGTGGAAACCCGTCAAATGACTCAAGAAATTTTAACATATTTTGGGCGTAATCTATGTGAATCTGACATGTTTATGTCGACTAGAGATAATTGACAGCCTCCGTGGCGCAGTTGGTTAAACGCCGGCTGTGAAACGTGAGGCTGCGGGTTCGATCCCCGCACCGCAATAAATATTTGCGTGTTCCACATGTATTCGTTTCGAGCTAGCATAAAAACTACAGATAATCCATGTAACAAAGAGACTCATAATGAAAATGAATTACAAAGGTTCTTAACTCACGATAGGTAAACACTAAACCCACCGACTCAAGCAACACACAGTATAAGAAATGCCGAGTAATTACTTTAATTATAATCCTACAAACGAGAAGAAAACAACACTCGCAGAGAAATATTGCAATGACCGCACCGATTAAAAGGTTCCGAGGTTTCAAACCTCCCATTCTACCATCGCAATGTCTATTTCTCCCGCCAAACAGCAGTGTAAATACACTGCTGTGTTCCGGTTTGAAGCACATTGTAGCTAGAGTAAGTACTGGATATAATGAGACTTAACATCTTATGTCTCAGGACGGCGAGCGCAGTGAAATACAAAGCATTGCTTTGTAATTCATGATGTTGTTTGGTTTTATGAGCGGTCGTATCGCTTACTATCGGGTGAATAGCTTGCTCGTCTCACCATTCAACGCAATGAAAAGAAAACAAATTTGGTCCAATATTTTCTTTCAGCTCCCTTCCCAATTTGATGGGCCGGCCACACATCTATGATATGTGGATGTTCATAGGCGGCAGTGATCACTTACCATCAGGTGACCTTTTGCTAGAAGATCGTAGAACATGGTTCGATAACCTTGAGGATGTTAGGTTAAAAATTGCCAGTATCCAGTGGCTTGCTTATTGACCTAAATATAATTTCTTATTTATTTATTTAATCGAATAATAAAGTATTAGTGAATTATGGATACGAACTTTGTACATTGACATATTTTATTATATTTACTAAAATTCTGACCACGATTCAGATCTCTTAACTTTTAGCAAAAAATTTTAGCCAAACATTTACATATTATGAAACTTCCGTTATAAAAAGAAGCATTGAGACAAATTCGTTTTTTTCGATAAAATTTTACATACGATAAAATGGATAATTTCTTAAGGAAAAAGAGAGGAAATTATTACCTGGCTCTTTGAAGTGTAAGATGCTTCGAGAGCGTGCGAATTGAACAGACAACCAATTTATTCTAAGCTTGTCCTTAAAATTCCCTTTTTTTATAAATTGGAAGTAACTGGCAGATAAACGAATTGTAGGCATTTGGGAACGCGTTAAAGGTTTACGTTATAGGTATAGTGTAGTGTGTCAGCCCGTAATCTGCTCTACAACCAAGAATTCCATTGAGAGGGGTTAGGCCATAGTCCACCAAACTGGCGAAGTGCGGATTGGCGAAATTCCCATACCATAGAAATTATTTCTTGAATCTTTATAGTATGCAGCTTACCTCATGATGTTTCCGTCGCCCTTAAAGCATCTACGTATATTTTAATATAAAGTTCTCTAAATAACTACCCAAAGAGAAACATTAAAACTAAGATATTCAATGATTTTCTTTTTTTAAATTACACTGGCCACCACCAATATCTAGTCTATAGAATATTTAACGGCGATAGAGATGTTGTCGAAATAGATAAGCTTAAACGAACCAGAAAACAACCTGTCTGTAGAGCAATTACTTGGGTTTTTAACCATCGTGTGTCGTGTACAGTAGTTCCAATCAGGGTGGATATAAATAAAATACACCCAACTGTCACATACATATTCCGACCGCACACTAAGATCGAGTCTTGTGTCGTGGGCATCAGGAACTACGAGAGACTTTTCTGTCTCACAAACACCCAGACCCGAAACAAATACTTGTGGTTCACACAAATATTTGTTTCGGTGCGGGGATCGAACCCGCGGCCTCTCGTTTCACAGCCGGTTTCGAACCAAATTAAGTTGCTAATTACGTTATCAAGTATCAGCAAATCTATGTGTATAAAATAAAGTCGCTTTCCGCGGTGCCTATGAAACCCTACATCCTTCAAACTACACAATACAGTTTTCATCAACAGTTAAAGTGATTCAAAAAGAAGATTCACAAGATTTTTTTATTGCATAAGTTGTTAGAGTGCATTGGACATAAATAATACCTGCACCCAGTCGACGCTGGCCCGGGCAGGAAGTTAATAAATATAATATAAATATTCTATGTTAATTAATAATAAATAAATCTCGAGTTAGAATTGACGTCGCCCCGGCCAACAGAGCTGGTATCATTAAAGCGACGTTTCAGTTCATTAAGCATCTAATTACTAGACTTTCAACTCTCCACTGATTTACTTAGGTTCTCGTGATACATTTTTATAACTTTTATTTAGTTTTTGCTGTGCCTTTAAGGAAGTATATACCTCGGGAACTTAATTGAATCCGACTAGCTTAGTCAGCGGACTGTAACGTTAGTACTTTTAGTAATTAGTTATAGACAATGAAATTACGCCTCGTCTAATTTAATTTAAAGGTTATTGTGATGAAAAAATAAAATAATAAATACAACTAACAATCACATACATAGCCGTGACACCACACCAAGACAAATTCTTGTGTACCAGAAACTACGATAGGCTTTTCGGTCTCAAAATAGAACATTATGCTTTTTAAGAACCAACCCGCACTAGGCTAGCGTGGTGGACTATATGGCCAAACCCCTCGCAATCCGCAATCGTTCTCTCGATTATAAAGGAGGCCAATGCCCTGCAGTGGGACTATATGGGCTGACAAATTAAAGTACAATTTAAGAACAAATACTTGATCCACGGGCGTCCACTGCGGTCTACAGGAACGTACTGTATCCAACAAGGTCGGAAGACCTTATTTGGTTTCTTATGACTTATATTGATAATGCTTATGATATTTTTATCACACACAAAATTTATAAAAATCTTTCTTAAGCTACAATATCGCCACTTTATCGGGCATTTTGACAATGTCAAGAAAAAAATGTTTTTGTGACAAAATTATGACTTAAAATATTTCTGTTTTTCGCACAAATAGTGGTTCAAAGAATTATGTTGACAAATACTTGGTCTCTTTTACTGTCTCCAAAAAACCTTTTCGCATAAAGCCTAGGTCGGAATGTTCCTAAAATATATCAGTCGCATTTGTACTTTGTTTCGTAAGATAAAACAACAGATCCAAAGGCTTTTTGTGCAGGAGTCAGGCTGTTGTAATGGCGTAGTAATGTGTTATGGGAGGGCGGCACGCGTGGCCAGGGCCGGATTAGGAACGAAATCATTGGAAGTTTTTACCTAAAAGAAGACATCTTAGTTCTTACGGTAAAGCTGTTTTACAGTAATATTGTAAAAACTATGTTGCGGATTATGACCTATTTTTTATTTTACTTTTTTTTTATCCACCGGGGTATGAAGCGGCCCAACGTAGGGATGATAAAAAAAATTACCAGATTCGCAATATTTCAGTTCATCCCAAATAGTCCACCCCCAAATAATCTATCACTTTCGAACAATACATTATTGAAAGTGAATTTATCCGTACGACATTCGCCATACCAATGCCGAGCTCTGTTCCATATCAAATCGAATTATGGGAAGTTGGAAACGTCAGATCGAGTTTGGGACTTTGTCACTGTAATAAGATAAGAGTGGAATGTAGCGGTAGCTTATTTATGAATAAAATGTAATAATGATGATATAGCCAAAAAATTTTTGACCGATTAAAAAAATTTTTATTTTTTGTATTTAGATTACTGATGACCGGGACCAAACCCTTGGCCTCTTGTTTCCTAGCCGATGTCCAAACTTTTATTTTCGGTCCAGTCCGGCCAGCGAGCAAACAAGTCGCCTGATGGTAAGTGATCACTGCTACCCATGAACATCCACAACGCTGGGTCATGGATGTGTTGCAGGCCCAATTGGCCGGTGAGCGAGAAGGAAAAAGGATGGGAGAGGAAAAGGGTATTGGCAACCTGTGCCGCGGTGGCTGTCAAACACCTAAAATATGTAAATCATAAACTAAATTCATTACAAAATGTCCTAATTATATCACGACATTTTCTATTTAAATACTACAAAATATTAACCTTTTTCACCCCACCACCAATCCTAGCGTATTGATCGAGAATGCATGCATTATTAGCCGTTCCAAACACAATTTTACTTGCTCCGAACAAAAACAGAAGTTCTCAACTCATTATACATGCTTTCAAAAGTTAAATGAATACATGAGTGTGCAACGAATTGCATTGTAACATTGAGTTTGACTGGAGCAGTTGAAAAATCACTTTGGAAAAAGGCTTTTAGTTTGTAAATACAGGGTATATCAAGACTGCTACCAAAAACGAAACCAGGTGATAGTTTTAGTGACTACAGACACGATGCAACTAAAAATTTTGCAAAAAAACTCGACAATTTTTTTTAAATGTTTTTACAGATCAATGTGTTTGGGTGGTAAATCCATAGTTTTTGCTAAAATTATAACTTAAAGCCTTGCGTACTACCGCGTCTTTAAAAATATAAGGTGTACATTATTATTTTAGGAAATTGTATGTATTTACCACCCAAATACGATGATAGGAAAAATATATAAAAAAAAAATAGTTTCATTGTGTCTAAAGTCACTAAAACTACCACCTGGCTTCGTTTTCGGTAGCAGTCTTGATATACCTTGTTTATAAATATTTTCCCAAGAAGGGGTAGGCAGAGGTGCTACAGCTACGTTTCGCATTCTGTGTTCCGTCCTACGGTGTAATAGGGCCTATCGCCATATCGGACACATATTGGACGAGATCTCTGCGTTGTAATCGCACCGTAGTACAACTTCACCACCGAGACAGTTGATTTTAGTACTATTTGCACTTTGGAATTATAGTTTAACGGAAAATGTTATTGAAATTGAGTTGCGCATGTACAAAGTAGTTTAAACTTCAAAAGTACGCAACGTCCAAAACGAATAATTTATGACATTAACTAATTTCATCGATTGTAAAAAATGAAAAAGTTTTAAGGGCCAATAAAATTTTAAAAACCAAACCCCAATACCTGAAAATGCTCCCTGAAATATAATATATGTGGAATGTAGAACAAGTGAATGTTAATGGTTTCACATTACTGGCGACTAGTAAATGAAAATGAAAATAATTTATTGAATCCATTAAAATGTTCAACATTATTTAGATTCAGTCATTTTTTTTTTCTACCACCCGGTTCGGAAAGCGGTTTTCACTAGAGAAGAACGGGCAAGAAACTCTAGTGTTGCTCTTTTCAAAACCAGTTTACAATATCGTGATTATTACAAAAATTACAAGTTGGTCCAAATCAGAGTAGTTCATTAATAATTTGTTATAATTTGCAAGTGACATATATTTTTAATACAATATTGTTTATATTCTGTTTAATATGGCTGAGTGAAGTGAAGTAGCCCCGAACGAAGAATCAGTATGCCCTGTAGTTGTACCACTAGTACCACTGCACCACGATCCGAAACGAATATCTATTAGGCACAAAAACCATTTGGCTGGACATGAGTATTAAATTCTGTCTCTCTCTTCAGCGACAAGAAGTCCACTGCTGAATATAGTCCTTTCCTGATAACCTTCACATCGACCTACTGGAAACAACCTTAGCAATTCCAGGCCTCAAATTTCACAGATGGATTTTTGCATCACCTTCTAAATCCTGGAAAATTATATTCCATACCCACTATCTTAACCTCCAAACATCCAAATCCAAAAAAAACCAAACCAAGCAGTCAAAGTATACTCCAACTAAGAGTATACACAAACCAGCATAGGTAATTAGCGAGAGCTCAAAGTATCCGCGTGATGTAAGTAAAGTCAGGTCTGTGAGCTGAACTAATACTTTGCCGGCATGTGTTGCGAGTACAGAGCTTCAGCTATTATTTAAATACACTTTGACTTGCAAATTTACACGGGAAAGTTTCCGCGCACGAATAATAACCTTGTGTTGGTTTTATTCCGGTATTTAAGTTTTACTGGTGGTAGGTCTCTCGTATGTGTGAGGCCACCTGGGCAGGTACCACCGCAATTTCTATTTCTCCCACCAAACAACAGTGTTTTGGACTTTTTTGTTCCGGTTTGATTGACGTTGTAGCTAGAGTAACTACTGGACATAATGAGACTTAACATATTATGTCTCAGGAAGGCGAGCGCAGTAGAATTCCAAGCACATACATACATACATAAACTCACGGCTATGTACCATGGGGGCAGGCAGAGAATATTGAGCGCCAAATGCTACGGTCCATACATACCTCTTTCGCTTTATCCGCTGTCATTAATCTCTTCATACATGCTTGTCGGTTTCGAGGACTCCGTATTTTTCCTTGTAATTCATGGTGTTTTTTGGTTTTGCTACTGTCTATGAGCGGTCGTATTGCTTACTGTCTGGCGAATGGCATGCTAGTTTTGCCATTCAAGGAAAACAAAATTCTCGACGCGGGAATCAAACCCTCCTTCCACAGAGGACATGCGAGCACAGCAGTAAGTGCACTTGTGTACCACAAAACAGTTACTTTAGTACACTTCTTTAAACATTTCCACCTAAACTTAGTATTGCCACTTTTGTGCCATGAAAAAAGTAGTTTAGTATAAGAATGACATTCCAATCCAATTCAATCCATCAGCCAATGGAAGTCCACTGCAGAACATAGGCCTCTCCCAATGATTTCCACAGTGACCTGTTGGAGGCAGCCTGCATCCAGCGACGTCCCGCGAACTTTACCAGGTCGTCTGACCACATAGAACGAACGATATTATTATCTGAAAATAAAAAAAAAATTAAGTCGTGAGCTTATGTATGTAGGTAATTTAAAGGTTTTAATATACCCGACAGAAATGCTACCGGTCGTTTCCAAACGTCCGTCTATTGAGTTCCATTGTCAGCTAATGACGATCATCAGAGATTCCGAAAATTTTCAAGAATATTAAGATTTCGCGTGACCTTTTTAGCATTCGGCCCGAATTTGGTCCATTACGCCTCTCTTTATTCATTCAACTGAGGCAAAAATTAATGTTTTCGCTCAAAGTTTTTGGCGAACTGTCGGGAAATCATATTTTTGTGAATGTGTCTGATTGCAAAAAGTTTTGTGTTAGCGCTTCTCTCGTTTTAATGTTGAAATATCGTGTTCTTTTAAATTGTATCTGCTTCAGAAAATGATAGAGCCCCGCCATAGTGTTTTCGAACTACAAGTACTTACTTAGACGTGGATGTTGACATTTTTTGATCCGCATCCATGACATCACGTCAGTTGTTTTTACTCCAAAAATAATTAAATTATTTCCAAGTATAGTTATTAGATATTACACAACAAATAAATAATTTATATTTAACAACTAGCTTCTGCCCGCAAACTTCGTCTGCGTGATTAATTTTATCTGAAATTTGTCGTCCCTTCCCGTTCCCTTATATGCCACCGTATCCCGTCTCATTTTCACTTAAGGCATGTAACCCAGTCCCATCCCATCCCTTTGAGTATAAAAATTAAAAATATATCGGAATTCCTTCCTCATTTTTGGGATATTTAGTAGCCTAAGTGCTAATCCAGGGTGTCAGCTACTTCCATACCAAGTTTCATCGAAATCTGTTGAGCCGTTTCTGAGTTCATCGCAGCCAACCGCACAGACAAACAGACAAAAATTCTAAGTCATTGTTTTGGGTTCTATTACGTTAATATAATCCAACCATAACAATTTTTCTCGTTTATCTTCCATGTACAGACATCGATCGGTTACAAATTTATTATATATATATAGATATAGATTTGATATTTTTAACGAGATACATCAATAACAGATGGGTTTTGATTAATAAAAAGTTTCATAAAACATTGATTTTCGAACATCGATCACAATGTTTAACACCTTAAAACTTCGCAATGATTTATTGATAGTGATTTGAAACCGGTGAACCCCGCGACCTTTTTCTCAGTTGCGCTCTCATTTATAATAGAGTTTTAAATACGAGAATTGTGAATTAAAACCGCATTGAAAATACACGCACGCCTAAATTCGTCCCAGACACGGCCTGATTCTCAGAATGCTCTGAAACAAAATGTTTCGGTGGCATTTTATCCTGACCTTCCATTAGACGTCTGCGGTTTGAATATAGGCTGGATCTTCGCAATGTGTCTAAAGGAGACATTTAAATTGTGGAACTTTGGCCTTGAACAATACAGTAATCATTAAACTCAGGGTAGGAAAATTATCACGGTACAAATAACTTATTTAAAGTGTATGGCCTAATTTCAATAAGTACTCTATAATCAAGAAATTAAAATAAATAAAGAGAAATAATAATCCAGCTCAAATAATTTCGTCCTACTGCAATGCACGTACTTACTTAAAATCAGTAATTCCATTGACAGGGGTTAGGCCTTAATCCTCCACACTGGCCTAATGTAAATTGACGGACTTCACGCATCATAGAAAAGCCATACTTACACGAAGAGAGTGTCTCGCCACGAAAATACAATAATCGTAAGGATATAAAAAAATGCTTCGTGTAAACTCTGTCAGAACACGATAATCTTATGGCGGTTATGTCATGCAATAATCGCATACGATTATCGCCGCGAGAAACTCTCCCCGTGTAAATGGTGCTTTAAATTGCGTAAAGTCCCATGGGGCTTAAGCGATAAATAAGTAAATAAAGAATACTTTAAAAACTAAAAAACACGCTTTAGTAAAAGACCCAATCCAAAAATAAAAATAACTTATATTAAGTTTAAGATTAAAAATGCAAAAAAACACCTTCATTTTATGGTTAAAATGCTGGGGTGCTTGAGGATAATTAATTGTTATAAGCACCCCGTGCTTTCTACGATACGATAAATCAATATTTTATAAGTATTTTATGGAGCCACTAAGGTGGTAAAGAGCTTTATGTACCAGGACATCATGTGATTAAAAAGGTCTCTCGTCCCTCGCAACAGTCAGCGTGGAACTAAATACTTTCATTATGTTCAGTCTGATTTGTCCACTACAATTAGCCTTTGCATTCAGACAGGCCGAGCGCAAATTAAGTTTATTATAATGAAACGACTACTGAAATCTTAATAAATGTGCACTTGTATTAAATTGGCCTGATTTAATTACGTTTCCTCTTTAGAATTAAATGTGGAAGTTGCTTTAATCTACGCCAATTTAATGCAATCTTATGTCACTGAAGCTGAGTATTTTAATTATTTTATGTACTTTTTTAGTCCTTTATTTGTAAATAAAAAATGTATTTTTGTGTTCAATTCAAAGAATACAAATATATTGGTACTGTTGACGATAAGCCTTGTACACAATTAACACGTTCACTGCCATTTCCAGAGCACATTTAGACAGTGCGTTTAAGACATATTTAATCTCGTAAATGTTCGAATGCGTAGTACATTATATGGTTTAAAAAAAATACGTGTGGGGCTCAAAAACATTTTTCTCGGCCTACACAATCGGCCCAACCAACTGGGCTACGGAGAATGTCCTCCGCGATTAAGATGGATTGAGGCCTAAATCCAAATTATACGGCGAATCCAACAAATTATTTCACGTCTGCCACGAAACAGTGTACTGAAGTTGCCAAGCCACCTGCGTAGGTGTTTGCGCGTTTTACAATCAGCCTCAATGTCACCGCCCACGCGCCGGGAATAAATTTAATAGGGCCACACTTCGGGGAGTTCTAATGCGTTGTACCGCGAGTAAATATTTTATTTGATTCCCGAAGCCCGGGCTCGGTAAATATCTCGAGGATTAATCATTTATTTTATTTTTCCTGGTGTAATCTTTTTTGGTGAGAACGATCAATAAGATGCTCGTTTAAACTTGTCATGATATGAGAAGCAACAGCGCTAAGAAGTTATAATTAGTATGGATAAGTGCTATATTTTTGCTCATAAATAAAAGTTTATGTTGAAAAACTTGGCCATCCGACGACAAAGTTAATACAAAATAATTCATGAAGTTTTAACATTTTTTAAATAACCCGAAATCTCAGGATTCATCCCTACTAAAGTTATAAATGCCAAAGTGTGTGTGTGTGTGTATGGTGCGTTTTCACGCTAAAACAAGCAGCCGTGTTTAACAAAAAAAAACCTATCGCTTTTTTGAGAATTTTTTAGTTGCACTGTGTCTGAAGTCACTTATACCACCTGGCTTCGTTTTCGGTCGCAGTCTGAATGTACCATGTATAAAACACCACTAATAAGATAAAACGAATAATATCAATGCTATTGCCACCATATTACCACCAATTTTATCGACCTGAATCTACTACCATTTGACAACATTTAACTAGTGTAATGAAAGAACTAATGACTCACATATTAAATTATCCCGCAATAAAAATAAACAACGCTACAACTTCCCCGAGTTTTATACCATCAAAACACTTACTTCAACACACCATTACACTCAAAAACCGATAAAACATACAAAGACAATTTCATTACACACGTTTTATTTCACCCCTATCACGCCCTTTGCGAAGGGTGTAAATTATTGTTTCGACAAGGCTTGCTTCATCATCCTAAGAAAACTTTGGACCCCTCATAATCTAGTTCGCTTTATTCAATATCTTTGCCTATGACCACTTTCCCAAGTTTCTGACTTTAAGTGGATACAAAAATGGAAAGGGATAAACTTGATCGAAAAGGTGTATATGAAATACGGTTCGTATTAAGTATTCCTAAAGTTATATGGAGCAGGGTTAAAGTAAAGGAGCTGTTTCATTTATATTCTGAAGGGTTATACACAAATAGGGTTAATTACGTGATCCAATAGACGGTGAAAAGAAGATCGATGTCGTCACAATTTTATTACACCAATTCTTCTCATGTGTAATTGACGAAACTATGACGTACTTATGGACTCGGCTACAAAAGAATATTAAAATTGAAGGCACTATCCACAATTTACATGACTGATAAATTCATCACGCACACTCCGATAATTTTTATTTCGATGAATGGCAAGGCGAAGCTTTCGCCTGGTGGTAAGCGATACGACTGCTCATGGACAGTAACAAAGCAAACAACACTATGAATTACAAAGCCATGCTTGGCATTTCACTGCGCTCAACACAGACGCTCCTGAGACATAAGAGTTAAGTCTCATAATGTCCAGTAGTTACTCCGACTACATTCAAACTAAAACTCTAAATCCTGTTGCATTTATTTACTCAATGCACACCCAATCGAACAAAATTAATGCGGAATGCGGAATAAAAAAAATTGTGAATTTTGCTGACTACGCGATAGGGTTAACATCAAAGAGACGAAAAACGAGGGTAGTGCAACCATCGTCAAACGCCGTCTTTCCTCTTTGATTTTGAATTTCAGGAACAATACCAACTAACGCTTGGTTACCAGAATTTATTGCCGTGAAATTGAAGTGTTCCGAGTATATGAAGCTGTTCTGCATTATATATATTTTCTACGATGTGTCTTGGATTTGTCTCTTCTATTTAATTTTCGTTTTTTGGGAGACGCAGGTTTATATTATTAGATTTTTATTTTTTTGCATAACTCATATGTGGACACTTGTAATTAGCAACTTAAGCTACTAAAATAGTTGTATTTTTGAATATTTATTTATAAGCTTTCTAAAAATAAATAAATAATTTACCGACCATAGCACAGTCTTACACTATCATTTAATCCGAATGTTCATTATCACTTAATATTAACCGTGATGAAGATTCCATAGAGACGACCTAGTTAGTAGGGGACTCTTTTGACTGAAGACTATGTGTGAGAAGAAACTTATGGTCAATAATAGAATTATGTCGATGAATAAAAAATAATTATGTAATTCAGTTAATAAATACGATATGATAAAATTATGATTATATGATTTTAATGGAGGCTCACAAATGTTACACTAAAATTACATGGTTTCAAGCATATTTAACCCGCTCACACCAAATCAAAAGACAAGCTTCCTTTAACCAAAAGTGCCGCATATTCGATCCTTCCACGTCAATCTCGAAATATCTTTCACGGTTTATAAATATTGTGAATAAAATCATCCCTTAGCAATATACGAACCTTTATGGTAATTTCGAACACTCCCTGTCTCGAAATTACATTGGAAAGTGACAGGGTGGGAATCTTAAGGGTGGCAACCACTTCTGATGTACGTCAAATTCAATTTGCACACCTTAATACGAAAACACACGTAACGATATTGAAGTGTGATGAATTTGCTATGTAAATTGGTTTTTAATCGTATCGCAATTGATGAGCTATTTTTGTATGTCCTTATCATCACATACGTGAGTTTCTCGCTACGCGGTATACATGTAGCAAATACTTTATTGCAAATTTAATGTATCTTACCAAGCACATTTTTGGTTTCTCTCATGATCAGACCACCCATGGTTATAGCAAAAAGCTTTAAGGCCAGCTACGCATCTCCATGCCCTATGGTGTTACAGATGTTCATGGGCGGCGGTGGTCACTTACCATCAGGTGAGCCGTATGCTCGTTTGCCTCTATAATATAAATTAAAATAGTAAGCCCTCTGCTGAACACGGTCCTAGTCCAACATCATGCACTACTACTTCAAATACTGCCTTTTATAGTTTGAATCTATTGACAATAACTAAAAGGCTTCTCTCACAGTCAGCATCATCATCATTATTATCTGTCTCAGAAAGTCCAATGTTAGGCAAGTCTGCTCCAAAAAAATCCTCTATGAATTGTTGGAAACAGCTTTCAGCAACAATTAATAATTCTTTTCATCTGCATTCCTGCATCCTGCATGCTTTTCATCCATTTGCATCTGCATCAGCCCATATGCGTCCCACTGCAGGGTACGAACCTCCTTTACAATCTAGAGTACGATTGAGAGAGGTTAGGCCATACA
Source organism: Theretra japonica (assembly GCA_033459515.1). Taxonomy (NCBI): domain Eukaryota; kingdom Metazoa; phylum Arthropoda; class Insecta; order Lepidoptera; family Sphingidae; genus Theretra; species Theretra japonica. Next base: position 1,777,849 of record CM065938.1, on the reverse strand, counting down.
GTCCACCACCTGACCTAGTACAGCTACTTTCCAACAACAATAATCCTTTTCAGTAGGCATAAATAATTTCGACACAAAATGCAAAAGCGACATGAAAAATAGTTCAGAAAAAGATATCTTGTTAGTAAAGCCAGTAAAGTTGGCGGCACGTCGGGTCTGTTCTTATAATAACATGTTACGGAGCAACACGTGTGGAATACTAATAGACATCCCGCGGGAAGACCAGGACGCACGGGACTTGGCGGAAAATTATTTATTTATCGAAATGTAAGTTGACGGCAGCGGGAATTCAATTCACCTTGTTGCGTACTTTTATATGTATTGTCTGATCGTATTAAAGCGTGATTTATTTTACTGGATCTGTTGAAGCTGGTTATATGGCTCTGGCATCTGAATTTTCGTTAGAAAAACAATTGTAACGTGATTGAATATTAAAGTGACACACGCCCGAATACTCAAACGCTATTTAAATATTAAGTTTCACTTAACTACCCGCGTACTACTTAACCAATACATTTAAGCGGGAATGTGTAAAATTGATTTGCCAAAAATATGATGTAGACCGTTTTAATACAAATATTGCTTCGGCACGACGGTTGCTAAGCCTTTATTTCTTTGCGAATTAGTTTATCTTAGTCAGTAACGACTTACCATTTTAGTGTTACTCTTATTTACTTTGTACTATTCTAGCACTTAATCTCGAAAACCTGTAATTGTCTATATATTTTATACTTTTTTGTCACCTATTGTGTTTTATGTAAGCTGTTGGTTTTCCAATAAATATAAATAATTAAATAAGTGCAACATAATATTTAAGTAGCGTTTGAGTATTCGGGCCGTCAATTGCACAATTTTGTTGGTAAAGTTGAAATGAACAATCAGCTATAAGTGACATCACTTTGAGTTCTTTGCGCTACCTTCACTTATCCACTGTACTGTATTATACCATCTCAACCCATAACCGCCCACTACTTAGCATGGATTCTTCTGCAACCGAGAATTCGATTGCGAGAGCTTAGGCATCATCTATACTTACATTTATATTAGTCGGGAATATAACGCACTGCCTCTCATCTGATATCCGATTTTCTATTCAATATTCGATCATTTGATTTTTCTAAACATGTGTATTATGGATATGGAAGAGCGGGGTCTGGTACTAGTATAATTGTTAAACAAATTTGATTAATGAATAAAGATTATTATTAATAATATCAGCTCGGAGTCCGGAATTTGTACCCGATATGGCGATAGGCTCGTCCTCTATCACATCATGAGACAGAACGCTTCTGCCTACCCCTTCTGGAAAAAAGGTGTGAGTTTATGTAAACTAACACACATTTTACATTAAAATTAAATGAGACGCCAGCTTCGTAACCAACTAGCTCGGTAACAATTCCTTCTTATTTCTACTCTTAACCCATAACTAATTATATATTAAATAATTAAACAAAGGGAATAACGTAACACAAAGAGCACCCCGCCGTCGCCGTCAGTTATTACAAAATTACTGCTTTCAGAAACCCTATGAATGGCTTTAAAATTCTGAAACTGTATCAGCTCGAGTTGCTGGTTGAAACTTTTCTACGATTTGTGCTCGCTGTATTTGAACGCAAAAATTAACTTTTGCTTGTTGCATTGGATGGCACTAAATAAACCAAGACCGATATAAAAATGTTCATAAATATATTTTCTGGTTTTGTTTTCGCCTTCAATATTTATACAAAAACGTAATGTTTATTATTATGTACTTCATTAAACATAGATAGGTTTCGAAACCGACCATAAGTGAAATCGTGAACCAGATCTTTCTTTTAAATTCTGATCTTAATTTTTACACACATACATATATAAACTAACGCCTTTTTCCCAGAAGAGGTAGGTAGAGGCGCCACCACGACACCCACATTTCGTCTTGTATTTCCGTCCCACGGTGCGATAGGGGGCGAGGCTATCGCCATATCGGGCACAAATTCCTGACTCCGGGCTGATACTCAATTGCAAAATCCATTATCACTTTACCCGACCCGGGATTCGAACCCGAGACCTCAGCTTTGCAATCGACCCGTAGTTGTACTACGCCACCGAGGCAGTCGCAGTTTAATTTTACTTATAACTGAAACCATAAAAATGTGGAAAATAATACTAACATACTACAAACTATACAACAAAATAATATCGCACTTTTAAATGGACAAATATCTCAAACGAAATTACTCCAAACACTCCAAAGAAATCGAAATAATTTGTCAACCGAACAAAAACCTGAAAGAAACGAAAACGAACTGATTGTAGGCGACAATTTTTCACTATCCGAAGATATGACAAAGAAAAAATCACTTAAAGTGTCAAGACAGACGCGGCTCACAAAAGATCGGATGCTGTTCAACTGTTCACCCTTCAAGATACAGAAGCCTTCTGCAGCTCTTATTAATCTAATCCCGTCTCTTTATTCAGCACAAAAGGTCTCAAATCGAATGACAACAATGGCGGTAGAAAGAGGAAATCAGTACTTAGGATGTGACTTTTGTAAGCAAATCTCTTGAATGGAGTCTGTCTAATTGGAACTTGACAATGGAGCGCACTTTGGATCGGACGAGGCGTTTGTATCAAGCATCTGGTGTGGCAATTGTATCTGACTAGTAGTGAAGCCTTTTTATCAGAGATTTTTATCTCTCTACCTCTTTTTGTCTCCCTCTTTGCTATGGAGAGAAACAGACTGTAATTTATTTCAAATTTCTATATTCTATTAAATTTTCTGTATTAAGAATAATTTAGTAAGAGAATATTGTTTAGCATTATTTTATAAGTATCAAAATCAGTGGGACATTGAAACCAAAAATGAATTTTTAACTCTTGAAAATACGATAATTTGTAATATAATATATAATGCTACTAAATACGGACAATTTACACGATTAAGAATAAGTAAATATTACCAAACAGAGTAAATGTGAGAAGATGACTTCAAAATTCTTGCGAAGAACATACTATACAAATTTATTATTTGCCAAATCCCTAAGAGCAGCGATTAACATAATCAACTTAGAAAGTAGATAATCATATAAAAACAAACTATTCTTGAACTGTTTTTTCACCTCGAAGCAGCCATTTACGAAGCAACATTGGAAAAACGAAGGCACTCAGTCACCAAGCTGGCGTCTAGCCAACATGAGACTTAAAAAAACGTAATGAAGTTCTCGAAAGAAAGTCCATTTGGAAAAATAAAGTGTTGGAATCAGAATAGTAGCATTTATATGACATAAGCAACTTCGCAACAACAGATTGTGGGTATTTAAATCTTAGTTAGAAAAACTAAGTCTAAAACAATATAGTGCTTATATAAATTCTTTCACATAACACCTATGTTTGGGATGATCTTACTATTATATCTGCGATATAATAATGAATAGATAACATCTCACACAATTAATTAAATAAAGTTCATTCCAGGTTAGATAAGATACAACTTGGACCATCCAAGAGACTCGCCAGATCACCGATCAACCAAATTTTACCGGGCTGTTCGATAATTATAAAATAATTTATAATATTAGAATGATGCTTTGATCTAACACAGACGCTATCATCAACAAAAACAACAACAACCAGCTTTTGAATATTATATCGGTCATACACCGCGAGCGATATCTTAGAGACTCCATCAATTTCCGCGATGCACGCGGCATACGTGTTGCATCCGGTATTTGCATTGGCTCAGAGCTGCGTAGCTCCCATAATTAATTTTAGGTCAAATAGCTTGCGAGGCCTTCAACATAATTTTGTTATAAATACTAATAAACTGGGTTTGCTGTTTAAATTACGGGTATTGTTGACGCAATGTTAACTTAATTGTACCTTACAAACGCATTTACCTTACAGCCGTCTTCGGTTCGCGAACGATCTTTACAAAAAGTTTATTGAAACAATATACGCAGAAAGATGAAATAGTTTGTCTATGTAACCTCAAAAGATATTTTTCTAATCACATTTGACAATAGCAATACTTTTAAAATTATAGATTGCATTAAATTAATACTAATTATATTTTGTTTTTGTTTCAGGGTAGTCGGCGTTGAAGCCGGCCTGGCATGACGCACCTACCACGGCCTATTCCACCCCTATACCTCTACTCATCCCTCTACGAGAAACACACGCTCACCACCTTCAAACTCATCTTTATCCCAATCCTTATTCTCATTTTACTACCCTTCACTAACACACAAATGTACAACCTAACTAAAAGTAAGACAGTCCACATATTTCACCCAAACGACATTAACTTCCCAGAAATATCTAATTTGAGCACAATAGAAGAACTCATTGCTACTACAGTGAGTTATAAAGAATATCAAAAACTACTAGACACTTTTAAAAGGAAAGCAACTACAGAACCAACACAATACTACTTAGAAGTAACTTCAGAAAATACAACAGATTATGATAATTTCGAAGTGTTTAAAGAAAATAATACTGAGACACAAAACAGTTCTATAGAAAAACCTAGGGTAGACGATGAAACAAGATCGAAAATATTCCACGATTTCTCAACAACAGTCAATAAGAATTTAGCTAAGAGTAAAAATGATACCGTCGATAAAGTAGACTACATTATAAACAGTCTTGAATCAATAGACGATATGACAAGAGGCAAGGATGAGGCAGGTGTAGGGGACACTTCTAATGAAACATCAAACCCTACTATCGTCCCCCTTCCTCGGGTCCCTAAAATAACTAATTTCCAAACGGCGAGACCCAAGTTTATAGACGGTAAGTTGATTTCAGCCTATATTTGCCCTTGGATAATAATAACCTTTGTGAATATTATGTATTCATCGCAGTCTTCGATTTAATTGGAGCAACCCATTAAGCTATCCATACATTAATTATAAGTTGAAGTCTTATACAAGAATTTTCGACTGATATAATTTTGGAATATTTGGCCAAAAGCGTATTTACTAATTCTTTAGGAGATTTTTAACTTAGAGATTAAATTGCTTTAGAATGCCCACTGTTGAGTACAGAGCTCTTCTAAAATCGAGATTTCAATTTCTAGAAGAAAGTGAAACGGCTCGATCAAATCATTTAATTTTATACTATTGTATTTCAAAAGAATTAAAAATAGTTTCTCATTTAAATCTGTACAATGTTGGTCGTGAGTCTGTATAATTATATTTATATTACGCCACGTTCCACACAAAATAAATAGAATTTCATATTTTTTTAAATCTTGTAGGTGCTTTGTTTTTCAAGTAGGTTCCGTTCCAATCTCATTTAATAAATATTTTTTTACTATCATTTTTAGATCTAGTTAATAATGCTTTACATTGAAGAATATGATGTATTGAGTCCACTCACCACAATAGACCAGCATTATTAAGCATGGACTAATCCTCTTAATCGTAAAGGTAACCTGTGCCCTGTAGTGAGATGGGCGCGTTTATTTATTTATTACTTACTTAAACACTAATTTTTTTCGGCTTCTTCGCTCGCGTTAAAATAGGTTGTATCTATCAATTCACATTGTCGGTCGATACAAGAAGGATTAATGTACAAAGGGAAAGTTATAAATCTATTACTTACTTGTACTTTTGTTTCTAGATATAAAAAAAGTAGCCTATGTCCTTTTCCATTCTCCTCGCAGCATGTATGCAAAATTCCATGACGAATTGAGTAGTAAAGCCGTTAAAACTTAGCAAACAAATTCACATATGCATTTACAATATCAATAAGTGTAATGTTTGATCAGGCACCGATGGCTATCAAAAATGTTTCATATTATCATAAAACCAAAGTCCAATTTGCAACAACCTCCACACCCGATAGTTTTTGTACTGTAATGAATACCATCTCACTTCGAAATGAATACATTTGAATTCGATCAAACTGAACTTAAATATTCATTGCATCCCCGTTGCTCTCAAAACAAATTCTTTTCAAAACTTATGCATTCAATATGCGAACATCAGCAACTAGTAATGCAGGCCTTGGTATATTTACATAAAACCTATTTTCAATGCAAAAAGGCACTATATGGGTACACAGTATGCATAGCCTCGTGACTCAGATAGTTAGACGCTGTCTGTGAAACGCAAGGCCACGGGTTCGATCCCTGCACCGAAACCAATGTTTTTTATACATTAATATTTGTTTCGGGTCTGGGTGTTTGTGAAACCGAAAAATCTCTCGCGGTTTCTAGAAACCCACGACATGCCACTCGGTATCTCACTGTGGAGTATAAACTATGTATGTGACTGTCGGGTGACATTATTTACAAATAATCTGGTTATTTTTTACGACATGAAAAACATGATAACCATCTAATTACTTCTATTGCATCCACAATCAATAAAGCTGAGAACAAGAAGAAACAACTAAATTGATTTTATTTTATCGCTTTGATGCGGCATACGAGCAGACAGGTCACCAGATGGTAAATCACTGCCACCCGTGAACATCCACAACGCTTGGTTCATAGATGTGTTGCCGGCCCTTAATACCAGCAGGGGAGCGGGAAGGAGACTGTCCTGCCCTCACACCCACCACTGCAACTCCTGTAAGCCAGGATCAACAGTGGCACCCATTGTAATGGCACTGAGCATTAAACCTCAGCGAGTCTCCGTGAATGTCTAACTTGTCTTTAACCCGCAACGAAATCAATCATAAAGTTAAATTAATAGGAATTGGAAATAAATTATTGTCCACTTCCCTCCGTAACAAAAGGAGCGGGAAGGTAAAAGGATGGGAAGAGGAAAGGGTTATTGGGCATCCGACAAACTCACTCATCGAACGAAAGGCCTCAGCAAAGCTGTCGCTTCAAGTCGATCTCCTGTGAGACAGTGGCACCGGCCCGGACGAGCCTGTCCATTATCATCACGACTTACCCACAAAATCAATCCAGTATGGTAAATTGTTAGATTAACCCAATTATATTATATGTGAAATTTGAATATGATGACCTCAATCTGCCTCTATGTAAGCCACAAGGTCGTATATATATTGGTAAGGTTATGAACAAAACAAACAATAAAAATGTGCCTCGTCTGACTCCGCTCGCCGTGTTAAAAGTAGTGGAATGATTTAATTGGGCCTTTATTAATCAAACAATGCTTTATGCGAATAAATATAATGTTATTTCCTCATCGGCCTTAGATCAGCTTATTTTATATTTAAAATGTACGCTTTTGTTAATTATGAAAGTTGAATGAAAATATAAATTGTTTGTTCAAAATTTTTAATGACTGAAACATCGTTCATAAAGTCAGTTTTATTTTTCTACTCGTAGAAGTAGATACAAGAACAATTGAATGACAAAAAAATATTTGAATTTAGTTGCTAGTAGTTATTTTACATAAATAATTAAAATTAATTTAAATTTAATTGGTATTATTTAGCTTCCATTTTTTTTTTACATTCCCCTTTCTTTCTCCTTCTTTCAATCCACCCTATGATTGTCTGTAAGACATTGCTTTATGCGATAAGACCGCCATTTATACTTCTTTTTTGTTTTTTGCTTATGCGTGTTGTAATTTTTTGTATACAATAAAGATTTAAATAAATAAATATCTAACAAAAAAAATCATCATTAATAAATCAATATGAAATATTGGGCTTTTCGATCCCCATTTACCTAATTTAAATTTATCCCTACAATGATAATGCCGGCAAAACAAAAACAATTTAATATAAATCCACTTCCACAACGTTAGGCGTTATTTAATTCAGTTGCTTAGTCTCCCGCACACTCGCTAACCCATTGTATTCTAAAAATTAAAAAAGTTTCCAGACTGCGTGCTTTCTTATAAAATTTTGGACATAAATACAACAATAAATGTCTTTTCTTCATAAGTTAAAATGGAATCTTGCTTTAACGTTGCATTAAAATATAAAAACGGTAATTTTTCTTGTTCTCTAATGTTGTGTATCGTACCGATCTTTATTATGGACGTAGTTTAAAAAATAAGATTAAGTCCCTATCTTTACTGAGTTAGAGGGACATATGGGTTAAATTAAGTAACAATTAGTGTCAATACATACATACATACATAAACACACGCCTTTTTCCCAAAAGGTGTAGGCAGAGGTGATACCAGAACACCCACGTTTCGTCTTGTATATTCCGTCCCACGATGTGATAGGGGGCGAGCCTATCGCTATATCGGGCACAAATTCCTGACTCCGGGCTGATAATGAATAGAAAAGTCCAATATACCTTTGCTCGACCCGGGATTCGAACCCGAGACCTCAGCTTTGCAATCGTACCGTAGTACCACCACGCCACCGAGGCAGTTAATATCACCCTGTATAGACGAAGTATATAGAAACAATTACAGAAAAGAAATGACATAATAAAAATATTACAAGAGGCGGCCTTATCACACTAAACAATTTCTTCCAGGCAACCTTTAGATGTTTTCCCCAAGCCATGTCTATCAATAAATCACAAATTGAAATGGCGGAAGAATAATTTAATATCAGTGCACGCTACTGCAATGAATTTCACCGGAGATTGATAAATATCTCAGAAACTGGGATGCTGGCAATTTGATCAATTTGCTGACCTTCGGTTATAAATGTATCTTAAATAAATATGTACACTCAACAGTCACATACATAGTCCTGACCCCACACTAAGATCGAGTCTTGTGTCGTGGGCATCAGAAACTACGAAAGACTTTTCGGTCTCACAAACATCCAGACCCGAAACAAATGCCTGTGGACCACATAAATATTTTTTTCGGTTCGAGGATCGAACCCGCGTCCCCTCGTTTCACAGCCGGCGTCTAACCAACTGCGCCACGGACGCTGTCAACTTGGGTACAACTTTTTTATTATAAGGATTAAATGTCAACCTAGTTAAGGTTGCAGCAGCTGAGTGCCGGCCGCTTCTAAAATCCAGCAAGTCTCTATTAAAATCCATGGGTCCTACGTTCAGCAGTGGACGACTTGTAGCTGAAGAGAGAGAGTGTGTCCAAGGTAACAAAGGCAACAAACGAACAAGCAAGCAATTGTAAAATAAAAACATTTGTATAATTAGCATTCATTGAGACTCTATCTCTCTCTTCAGCCACAGAAAGTCCACTGCTGAACATAGCCCTCCGCCAAGGATCTCCACATTGACCTGTTGGATGCGGCCTGCATCCAGCGGCTTATTGAGACTATCTCGCCTACATACCCACTACTGCTACTCCCGTCAGTCAGAATGTATAGTGGTAGGTACCACTCTTGGTAGGTAGGTACTATGTCATGAAGTACCTAACAGCGAAAAGCGAAGCTTTACAATATAAACATACTGCTTTAAAATATATGCAAGCCACTTCCAACACGTGAATGTGGAGATCCTTGAGGGAGGCCTATGTTCAGCAGGGGACTCCCTGTGGCTGTGGAGAGAGAGAGATTGTAGCTTTCCTGAACTCACCGGAGTCAAGCTGGCTGTACCATATTTGTAGTACTTTTTCTGGCCATCACTACCCTACCACCAGGTACAACGCAGTAATTTTGCCAATTTAAAAAAATATGTGCGTAGTTTTGTCATACCAAAATGTATCAGCTGACTGCCTCGGTGCCGTAGTTGTACTACGGTATGATTACAAAGCTGGGGACTCAGGTTTAAATCCCGGGTCAGCCAAGGTTATATTGCATTTTTCTATTCATTATTATAGAGAGGGCTATGCTCGGTGTTTCCCTACGAGATCGAATCAGAAATGAGGAGATCCGTAGGAGAACTAAAGTAACCGACGTAGCCCAGCGGATTAGCAAGTTGAAGTGGCAATGGGCGGGGCACATAGCACGGAGAACTGATGGCCGATGGGGCAAAAAGTTCTCGAATGGAGGCCCCGAAGCGGAAAGCGCAGCGTAGGACGTCCACCCACTAGGTGGTCAGACGACCTGGTAAAGGTCGCGGGACGTCGCTGGATGCAGGCTGCCTCCAACAGGTCACTGTGGAAATCATTGGGAGAGGCCTATGTTCAGCAGTGGACTTCCTTTGGCTGATGGATGGATGATGGATGATTCATTAATAGCCCGAAGTCAGGAATCTGTGCCCATTCTGGCGATAGGCTCGCCCCCTATCACATCGTGGGACGGAACACATAAGGCGAAACGTGGGTGCCCTGGTTGCACCTCTGCCTACCCCTTGTTGATGCCTGCCTACCCCCGAGATGTTTATGTATGTATGTAAAATGTATCAGCCCATATACGTCCCACTGCAAGGCACGACGCTTATCTACAATCGAGAGTACGATTGAGAGGGATCAGGTGTTATAGTCCGCCACACTGGCCTAGCGCGGGTTGGTGGACTTTACATACCATAGGAATTCTAACAAATCGCTATGGTAGATAGGTTTTCTCACGTTGCTTTTTTTTTCACCGTTATAGTGCGTGGTGAGTGCCTATCAATACACACATGACTCCGAAAAGTCAGAGGTGTGCCCTGGGATTTGAACCCGCGTCCATCGTGAACATGTCGGCAGCCGCGCCTTCCGTTTACAAGCTACCACGCACTTATAACAAAATATAAATATGTTTTCCTTCATCTTTTTTATGTCATTTTAGATTAATTTGGACCTAATAGGATCGTAATTGATTCATAAAATCAATTAGGGGCTTCGTGTTTCATTCAAATGGTAATTTAAAAATCACTTGTCCTTCATTCTTAAGGTTTCTGCTCGAATAGCAAGGATGTAATAGGTTCTCAGTTATTAATTAAACTACTTGAAGTGACGGCCTAAAATTATTATTTTATACCTGTACCTTAAAATGCATGCATACATAAACATTACGCCTTTATCCCAGAAGAGGTAGTCAGAGGTAAAACTAGGGCACCCACGTTTCGCCACGTGTTTTCCGTCCCACAAAGTGATAGGGGGCGAGCCTATCACCATATCGGGCACAAATTCCTGACTTCGGGTGGATAATTAATAGAAAAATCCACTATCACTTTTCCCGACCCGCGATTCGAACCCGAGACCTCAGCTTTGTAATCGTACAATAGTACAACTACACCAAGGCAGTCCTAAAAATGAATGGCTTACATTATATTTGGATCAATTAATTCTCATCTATGACAGCCTCCGTGGCGCAGTTGTTTAGACGCCGGCTGTGAAACGTGAGGCCCCGGGTTCGATCCCCGCACCGAAACAAATATTTGTGTGAACCACAGGTATTTGTTTCGGGTCTGGGTGTTTGTGAGACCGAAAAGTCTCTCGTAGTCCCTGATACCCACGACACAAAACTCGATCTTAGTGTGGGGTCAGGACTATGTATGTGACTGTTGGTTGTATTTATTTTTATTTATTATCTATCTTTATGATGATGAGAAAGGCAGTCACAATGGACAACAGAAGTGTGACCCCTTTTGGGTTCAGCTTGTTTTACAATATATTAAAGTATCGACCAGGACGGCATAATTTTCTCGAGCGGCGAAATATAGCCACCATATGAATTGCACCTGATTTATGTCATGCAAATATGAATTAATAGATTATATTCTTACCCAATATAAACCATTATAATAGGGTATTTTGCTATGATCGATTTTTTTTATTATTTTGCATACAAATACAAATAAGTACCTTTTAATATGAGGCAAATATTATTATTTTAAGTTAAAGAGTGGGAGCGTAGTGCGGACATCTTACCGTCTCTTTCACACGCGCACACTGTAATGAATGTAGTACGTAGTGACGTCACTTGTGTTTGTTTTGCGACCCTTTTCTTTTACTCCCACTACAAAATTTAAAACGTTTTTAACTTGTTTAATTCTATTGCGTGGTGGCCTGTTGGTAACGGACCAGACTCGGCTGCCTACATGTTCACGGTGGTCGCAGGTTCAAATCCCAGGGCACACCTCTGACTTTTCGGAGTTATGTGTGTATTGATAGTCAATCACCACGCACTTTAACGGTGAAGGAAAACATCGTGAGGAAACCTGCATACCGTAGCGATTTTAAAGAATTTCTACGGTATGTAAGTTCGCCAACCCGCACAAGGCCAGCGTGGTGGACTATATGGCCTAACCACTCTCAATCGATTCTCTCGATTGTAGAGTAGGCCCGGGCCCAGCAGTGGGACGTATATGGGCTGATAAAAAAAACACTAATTAAACAAATTAAAATTATTAAAAAATAAATTATTAAATTATATTTATTTGTGAGATTTCGGATATGGATACCTTTTGATAAATACAATAAAAAATTGGAGTTAAGAATCCTAATATCGTATTTTCTACGTCATTCGTAAAAAACACTGGAATTACATCTATAGTACTGAAGTAGATACTTAATCCAGACAGAAAGATATTTGATAATGGCACAGTTTAGCTTGACTTAGCTAATTGGGTCCCTAACACAAATAAAAGGATTCCAAACCCTGCTCAGTAGGCAATCTTTACTTATTAATTTGAGTATTTAACTTTCTCCAGCCTATTGCTGAGCATTGTCTGTGATATTCGAAAGTTTTCTTGTAGAAATGATGAGAAAATGATTTAAGTACTTACTTTTGTTAGGTATTTCATATTGTTGTCAGTGGGAAGTATTAAAACAAGCATGTAAATCATGGATTGTGCCTAGTAGTTATCTGTTTGTGATCTGCATATGCTCTGATCCCAATATGTTGACAGAAAATAAAATTGAAGTTCGCGGAACGATTTCATATTGAATATTCATTTTATGTAGATCCTAAATCACCCGTAAGGTAAACGGACGTGGTCGTCCGTTAACCAGGTGGTTAAGGTCGCAGAAAGTCTTTGGATACAGGCTGTTTTCAACAGGTTTAAGAAGTGGCTGAAGAAAGAGAGAGGTTACAAGTTAAGCTGACTTAAATTAGAAATACAACCATAATTGTAATGTGCTAGTGGCTCCGCCTCGCTTCGCTTTGGTGCAGATATTTTTTGACTCCGCTTATTATAATCGGTCCAGTAGATACTAAGAGACTAGATACTAGATACTGAGTATATTCATTACAAACAAAAATACAAATATTTTCTCTCTATATTAGTATAGATTATAATCAAAGGAAAATAAGATTACCCACACCATTTAATATCGCAAGTCGAATCTATTCATCGTCCCGGAAAACAATTACAATCTCTGCTAAATGACGTCATACTGCCCCAAAACCTAATGAAACGATATTAAAACCTACTGTCTTCATAAATTAATACAATTCGGGTTGAATCTTCATAGTTATTAAATTTATCATCGTGAAGTTCTGCGCGACAGTGGCGTGAAAAGTTAAGACAGTTTCTGAAACAGACTAATAATCTATGAAACGTTTCGGGGAAATGAGATAAATTTACTACAAGTTTCAATGCCTCAACAGCCGCAGTGGTTTTGAGTTCATGTTGAAGTGTGGTTTGGGGATGTGTACTTTATAAATAAATAAATACACCCAACAGCACATACATTTTCCTGACCCCACATTAAGATCAATTAAGTCTTGTGTCGTGGGTATCAAGTACTAAGAGAGACTTTTCGGTCTCACAAACACCCAGACCCGAAACACCAGTGGATCACACAAATATTTGATTCAATGCGGGGATCGAACCTCACATTTCGCAGCCAGAGTCTAACCAACTGCGCCACGAAGGCTTATTTTTTTATGATAGCACGATATCTCTTTCTTCCGCCACAGGAGTCCACTGCTGATCGTAGGCTTGCTTCAAGAATCTCCACATCGACCTATTTGAAGTAACCTGCATCCAGCGGCTATCTGCAACCTTAACCGGGTTGTTCGTCCATGTTGTAGGAGGACGTCCGCCACATCGCTTGCCTGTACGTCGCCTCCAAAACTTTTAGGCCCCATCACCCAACAGTCGTCACAAATTTGTCAATTTGCTGGAAACAACATGGATGATATTTATATTTTGTATTGTATTGTATTAGCCCATATACGACCCACTGCAGGGCACGAGCCTCCTCTACAATCGAGAGTACGATTGAGAGTGGTTAGGCCATATAGTCCACCACGCTGGCCTAGTGCGGGTTGGCGGACTTTCACATACCATAGAAATTTATACAAATCGCTATGGTATGCAGGTTTCCTCACGATGTTTTCCTTCACCGTTATAGTGCGTGGTGATTGACTATCAATACACACATGACTCCGAAAAGTCAGAGGTGTGCCCTGGGATTTGAACCCGCGACCACCGTAAACATGTAGGCAGCCGCGTCTGGTCCGTTACCAACAGGCCACCACGCACTTCATATATTAGAATTAAATTTAACCCACTTGTCAGTCACTCATCAACCCAGGTGACATTGTACAAAACAAAAAAAATGACGAAATGTCCTGTTGTAAAAAATTGCAACCAAACAACATAAATGAAACAACATGAATTACAATACTTGACATTTCCCTGCGCTCGCCATCCTGAGACATAAGATATGAAGTCTCATTATGTCCAGTAGTTACTCTGGCTACAATGTCTTTCAAACCGTAACACAAGAGTGCATTTACACTGGTTTTTGGGGCGAGAAATAGCCTTTACGGTGGCACCTACCCAGGCGGCTTCTCACGTATGAGAAACCTACCAGTTAAAGCGGAGTCAAAAAATATCTCCTAAATTAGAATTAAACTTTCAAAGCAGATTAATATATATTCCGGGCCACCAACTGACCCCAGGCTCCTAATTTTCATTAATATCTCTCAACACAAACGGTCGTCCCGCAAACTTATAAAACTCTGGGTATAAAAAATATATTTCTTTAAAACACTGAACTATAAAATAAAGTTTTATATTATAACAAAAACGAGGAGTAAAGGTAGCTTTCCGCAGCGAATACGGCATAGCTCCACTTTTTAATCGACTTCAAAATAAAAAATAATTTTAAGAAATTAAACCGACTTCAAAATTCTAATAAAAAGAGAAAAATAACACTTATCTTTTAATATACTACCTAAAATATCTAAACACGCCAAGATTTTTTTGTGAGGGTTATTTTTTTTCTTTTTATAAATTATCTTATTAACACAATACATATGACTGGAAAGTACGCGCGTGATATACTAAAATACTACTGAAATAAACTGAAAGAAACTTTGTGTGATAACAAATATAATGAATTGTTTTAGCACTGAGTTTAACGTGGCCGACTCTCTTGTATAGCCAACATAGTAGCCTGTAAGGCTTACTCCCATCCCAATGTAAACTAGAGTCATATTGCGCTGACTAGTTATGTAAAATAAAAGGCAAAATAAGAATCTGATTGACCCAAGCCATCGCGATTATCATAGCTGTTTCCTCCGCTAATCCGCAGCACTCAAGAACCGTCTCTTAAAATATTATAGCGTATCTACGACTGGAACAATATCACGAAGCAAAGTATTTACGAGATCCGTCTTAGCTGGTTTTACGTGGGTCGCCTTGTCGCCTCAACATTGCTTATTAGAGTTTTCATAAAACGAGACTAATGAAGCGTACAGAAAAGTCCCTCGCCGGGCGAAATGTTTTCATTTTTCTCAAGTTTTCAGCTAAGTTTATAAGGTTCTTTAAGGTTTATTGTATGTGTGCGGTGATACGTAAGTAGCAAAAAATACATCATCAAAATACCGGTTATATACAGACTGCAACCGAAAACGAAGCCAGGTGGTGGTTCTGGTGACTTTAGACACAATGCAACTTTTTTGTATTGTATTGTATCAGCCCATATACGACCCACTGCAGGGCACGGGCCTACTCTACAATCGAAAGAATCGATTGAGAGTGGTTAGGCCATATAGTCTATGCAACTTAAAATTTCGCAAAAAATAGACGATTATTTTTATAATGTTTTAAGTATCGTCGTGTTTATAAGTATTTTTTTTGCTAAGTTAATATTTTTACCCTCGCGTACAATTACGTCATTAAAATAAATGGGTGTACATTATTATTTTAGAAAAACTACGTATTTACCATACAAACACGTGTTGAAAATTTACAAATAAAAAATCATCGCTCTTTTTTGCCAAATTATTAGTAGCATTGTGTTTTTAGTCATTAAAATTACCACCTCGTTCGTTTTCGGTCGCAGTCCTGATATACATAATAAATAAATTAGCCACAAACGTCCCTCCCTCCCGGGTCGGACAAAGTGATATTGGATTTTTCTATTCATTATCAGCCCGGAGTCAGGATTTTGTGCCCGATATGGCGATAGGCTCGCCCCCTATCACATCGTGGGACGGAATATACAAGGCGAAAAGTGGGTGTTCTAGTAGCACCTCTACCTACCCCTTCTGGGAAAAAGGCGTGTGTTTATGTATGTTATGTACAAACGTCCCTCTGTAGTAAATGGGCCTCCTCTACGAAAGAGAGGACTAAAACCTAAGTCTTAGACCAACATGCGGTTTGCGAATTGGCGGGCTTTATAAAGAAACATTTTTGAAAAATCACAATGATATATGCAGGTTCCCCACGATGTTTCCTTTTTCCGAAACTAAATAACTAATAATTTTAATTTTGGAAACTTTCAACTAGGACGACGATACTTCTAAAAAGGCTTTTCAAATTTTTTTCTTTAGTACAAATAAAATGCAAAGCAGGCTGCCTCCAAGATGTCACTGTAGAAATCATTGGAGAAGGCCTATGTTCAGCAGTGGACTTCCTATGGCTGATGGATGGATGATGATGGAAATAAAAATTGTACACGATTGGCAATCGATACTACGCCAACGCAATATACATGGAATTAACAATTCACCGCGTAATGTCCGGCCGTGATAGCCTATTTAACAGTCCATTAGCGTAAAAGTTGTACAATTTCAAACATTTAAACATTATCATCTATCCTTTTTATTAAAATTAACTAAAAAATCTGTCATCTCTGAGGTACTGGGTCCATACTAACGTCAGATAATCTTTTTATGGAAGTTTATATGAAAGAATCGCCCCTAATACAGCTTAACAGAAAAAAATCTTTGCCACGTGATTTCATACAGTTAATACCTATGCCTATCACCTCAAAGACCTAGGCATGAGCCTATTTTACGTTTTCAATTTAAAGAAGGTTTATTACTCACTTTATGTTCCAATAACCTAGAGACTACCTCGGTGGTGTAGTTATACTACGGTAGGATTACAAAGCTGAGGTCTCGGGTTCGAATCCCGGGTCGGGCAGTAATATTGGATTTTTTTGTTCATAATCAGCCCGGAGTCAGAAATTTGTGTCCGATATGGCGATAGGCTCGACGGAACATTCAAGGCGAAATGTGGGTTTCCTCATAGCACCTCTGCCTACCCCTTCTGGGAAAAAGGCGTGAGTTTATGTATGTATGTAACCTAAAGATCTAATATACACAATTACAGGCGTATCTACTTAAGGATTCAGTGACGCGACCGACACGTCTCCGTCGCGGCGAGACGTCGCGTACAGACAGACATACATTAATTATTAAAGACTACTACTGGATAGAGACATCGAGAGACAAACGAACGGTGTAACTGTAGATATTTCAAAAGACAACTCTTTGGTTAATGTGTATTTGATTACCTAATCTTGTAAAATTTTATAATTAGAGAATAATCCCAGAGTCTTCAAAGTAGGGCTAGGACAATTAACAAAGACATTATTGTGACATATATGACATGAACGAATGTAACTATAAACTATCCATCCATCCATCAGCAAAGGAAGTCCACTGCTGAACATAGGCCTCCCCCAATGATTTCCACAGTGACCTGTTGGAGGCAGCCTGCATCCAGCTAAGTAAGTGAAGAGAGAGAGAGAGCAAAAGATAGAGAGAGAGAAGAAGATAGGTAATTATGATACAAGTTAAATTGTACACGTGTTGTTCTCTTCAAACTTGGAACTTGGCAAGTTTAATTTGCTATTACCGCTTGAACGCAACTTGAGATTGCCAATAACTTGCCTCATCTTATAAATTGTTATATTAAAACGAAGTCAACACTTGGCTTGTTTTAAGTATTCTAACGCCAGTTGGATGAGTTACAATGTATTTTTATACTTATAAATTGTAATAAAAATGAAATGAAAATAATTTATTGAATCCATTAAAATGTTCAACATTATTTGGATTCAGTCATATTTTTTTTCTACCACCAGATTCGGAAAGCGGTTTTCACTAGAGAAGAACGGGCAAGAAACTCTAGTGTTGCTCTTTTCAAAACCAGTTTACAATATCGTGATTATTACAAAAATTACAAGTTGGTCCAAATCAGAGCTGTTCATTGATAATTTGTTATAATTTGCAAGTGACATATATTTTTAATACAATATGTTTACATACTGTTTAATATGGCTGAGTGAAGTGAAGTAGCCCAGAACGAAGAATCAGTACACCCTGTTTCACCAACGCAGTGAATACTCGTGTTAATTCTTTATTGTATCAGCCCATATATGTGTATCGCACTGCTGGGCACGGGCCTCTTCTACCATCGAAAGAATCGATTAAGAGTGGTTAGGCCATATAGTCCACCACGCTGGCCTAGTGCGGTTTGGCGGACTTACATACCGTAGAAATTCTTTGAAATCGGTACGGTATGCAGGTTTCCTCACGATGTTTTCCTTCACCGTCAAAGTGCGTGGTGATTGACTATCAATACACACATATCTCCGAAAAGTCAGTGGTATGCCGTGGGATTTGTACTCGCGATCACCGTGAACATGTCGGCAGCCGCGTCTGGTCTGGTATTGAACGATATTTTTTTTTATTGCTCACAAATATATCATTATTAAAACCAAATCAAATGCGCTTATAATAAGTGTAATTATCAGAGATTTCTTCCATATAACCATTAGATGGACTGGAATGAAAAAAAACGTGAAAGAAATGTATCTACGCTGATTAATATACGCGGGAATTAAATGAAATTCCTTTATTGATCATGTGGGCAATTAAATAGCTCATATTTCATACGTCTATATTTTTGGAACTCTTACAAAAGAAATATTACCAATTTGAAACAAAATTTTCGCAATTGAAATGCCAAGAATATCAAAATCAACAACTTTGCAATTAACCGATCCAAAAACCACCGAACTAAACGGCTGACATGTCGTAGCTGGGATGAATCTATTTCAACTTCGACCTTTGGGATCTGCAAATGTTAAAGTTCCTCTAATATACTGTTTTGCTTGAACGATAATGCCTCCAATAGGAAATCAGGAAATACTGACATCTGTGATAAAAATCAATCAATAAATCAATAAAAATCAATCACTGGCCGAAAGACAATTAAAAAAAAATTTGTTAAGCTTAAAAAAATAAAATCTACAAAACAAATATATAGTTGTTTATAGTTGGTTTAGCGCTGACTGTGAAACTAAAGGTCAAGGGTTTGACCTCCGCAGCGAAACAAATGTTTGCGTGCACCATAAATATTTGTTCCAAAATGTGGATGTTACTAAGTAGATTTGAACCAAAAAATCTCTCATGATTCCCAACAAATACGATACAATTCCTGTCACGTCAGAAATATGTGTAACTGCATCAATCATAAGATCTACTTATTAATACTTTTGTTTTATATTTAACTAGCCGCCCGTCCCAGGTTCGCGTGGGTGCAGATATTTCTTCATCCCATATTCATCAGGGATAATGTAGGATTCTAATGGTGAAAGAATTTTTCAAATCGGTCCAGTAGTTTCAGAGCCTATTCAGTACAAACAAACAATCAAATCTATCCTCTTTATGATATTAGTTTAGGTAAATAAAATACCAGAGAATAAAATACCAGAGAATAAAATAATCTTAGTCCACCACACTGTTTTTCATTTTATAGTTGTGGTAAGCATTCTGTCATTGAATAAATAAATAAATACACCCAACACAAACATTTGTCTCGGTGCGGGGATCGAACCCGCGGCCTCTCGTTTCACAGCCGGCGTCTAACCAACTGCGCCACGGAGGCTGTCAAATTGTATAGATAGAGTCAATACTTCATGAAGAATGTGTCTCTCTTTTGTCATTCTTTTATACGGGTTTATTAGGGTAATCCAATAACTGAATGCTTGAAGCTGCAATTTGTCGTTGCTCCACTTACAATGCTAATCGATATGCTTAAATTGAATTAACTAATTGGCTTCGGTCGAACACCCAAACGCTACCTTAAAAATTTATGACTATTCTAAATATTCACTACTAGTTTAAATCGTTAAGTTGCGCTAATAAATACTGCAATTGATTATAATGATGACTTAAAATTACTGTGGGTTTTAGATGCTTCCATTGACGCAAACAGTATTTTCAAATTACAATCAAAGTTTTTTTACGTATATACATAAACGCACGCCTTTTCCCCCGAAGGGGTCAGCAGAGGTGCTACCAGAACATCGACGCTTCGCCTTGTGGCTTTTCACAATGTGATAGTTATATAGGGCAGATGAAGTTTTCTGTGTACGAGAATACACTCTCTCTATCTCTCTGCAGTCGGTCCCTCATGACTGAGTATTGTGTTCATCATTGGATTTACTAAACTACGCTAAAGCGAAAAGTTGGAAGTCACAACAGCCTTATTTTCTCTTCTGTTTTAAAAGCGGTTATTAATTCTATTTTAGATTGGCCAAATATACTGTTTTGTATTAGTACCAATATTTCAGACCTATAGTCGTCATTGCACTACTCTACAATCAAGAGTCAGATTGAGAATGCTTAGGCCATAATCTAGACTCTAGGTGATACAAGAATAGCCTCTTTCAAGGTAATCCTATAGACTCGGCTGCCCTAGCTTTTATTCTGAAAGCTGTATGTTAAACCTCATCACCGCCGTAATGAGGGTCCCGGGAACTCAATAAATTTTCAATAGACTTTCCCGCACGAGATTACATCAACCACATTCAATATACACTTTATTACCGTGCTCTGTACATTTTAGCTAAGAACAAAATCTAATGAGGTTGCGTATTTTTAGAAGGAAATATATTTGTTTTTAAAGCATGGATAACCTCAATTTTCTAAATAGGAAGGGTAGGTAGAAATAACATATCATAGAACATTTTATTCCCCCAAAGGCTAGTTTTAAAATTTATTTTTGGAGCAAAAATGAGATAAACGAGCAAGATTCTGCGCTATTCTTAAATGACCGCTGCTGTCCAAAAACACATTAGCTTAACTTAGGGTCTAAATTGTGCTCTTAGTTTGAAAATTTATATAAAAGAGGACTTAGGAGGTAAAGCGAGGATTTTCAGTTATTTAAGCCCCATTTACACGGAGAGAGTTTCTTGCTTGGAACATACGACTATCGTAGGGATATAAAAAAAAATTGCATCGTGTAAACGTTTGTCATAACGCAATAATCAATGGCGATTATGTCATGCGATAATCGCATACGATTCTCGCCGCGAGAAACTCTCTCCATGTAAATGGGGCTTATTAGTCGTCTGGAAGATATCAATAGTAGCAAAAATACCTATGATATGCAACCAAGTAACTTGGCAATGATAAACGTCACATCAGGCTTTAAATATGGATTACAATTAGAGGAAGTAAGTTAGAAGCTAGTGTGGCTGGATATTGTTCTTTTATTGAAAATACATACATAAACTCACGCCTTTTTCTCAGACGAGGTAGGCAGAGGTGCTACCAGGACGCCCACATTTCGCCTTGTATATTCCGTCCCACTATGAGATAGAGGGCGAGCCTATCGCTTTATCGGGCACAAATACCTGACTCCGAGCTGATAATGAATAAAAAGCTCCAATGTCACTTTGCTATTTATCCATAATAGCAAATTTTTCGCAACTATAAAAAACGTCTAAATAACATAAATTACATAAAAAATATCATTACTCCAACAAAAAATGGCGGATCCAAGATGGCGGCTTTCCCGCTCAATTTCAAGAGGCTTTGAGACGGTAGAATTTAACGCGCATTTCTTGTTACCGCGAGAACCGGCTAATCTCACATTTAATCTTGCACGTTAAATTATATTTGTCGCGTTTGCCTTGATCTATGTTGTCGCGCCATGTTTCGGTACTTTGGATATTTACATTTTGTTTTATTTGTAACCTTAGAGTATATAACATATAGGGGGAGCGCTGGTAATTCAAACAGGTAGATAAAAATCGTGGTGCCGGGCCACCCTTTCTTGGCGTTCTATTGGCTGACGTTTGACAGGCTGTCCAAAATGCACCGACACCGACCTCAATTTTTTTTTTGCATATTTAGTTATTTAAGATGTATTAAAAGATTAGTTATATTTCTTTCACTCTTTTTATTACAGTTTTTCCCACCTGTACGCCTATAGAACTTTCCACGAGAGCACCATACATAACCGATGTCAAACAAGGCTTGTTGGAACAGCTGCGAAATCCCACCGCGCACCATCAATTTGTCCTGGACGCGGCCACTAGGACACAAAGCGCCACTCAACCGGAGCGAGCCGTTTCAATGCACAAGCTTTGAGCCGCCCCGATCCGGCAACTGTGGAACGAAAAAACCCGGTTTAATTTCAAAACTGGATTTTCCATTGGTTAATTTTTTGTGAATTCCTTTTTTAATTGGTTTATACATAAAGGCATAATTGTAGGAAATCTTATGATCGGTAGGACAAAGTGATATTGGATTTTTCTGTACATTATCAGCCCGGAGTCAGGAATGTGTGCCCGATATAGCGATCGGCTCACCCCCTAGCACGTCGACAGAACCCACAAAACGAAACGTGGGCGTAACACCTCTGCTTACCCCTTGTGCGAAAAAAGTGTGAGTTCATTTACGTATGTAGTGATCCACGTAAATCTACCGAATGCGTGGTTCAATTTTCTTATAATATAAATGGGAGTGACGAGACAAAATGTCACGCCTAACCATAAGCAGTCACACCACTCAGAACTTATTGTTACTAATCAGTAAGCACTGCATGGAGATTCACTAGGTACGTTCGTCACACCGAAACATTAGGTGTTAAGACAACAATTTCACAGGCTAGGGGCTGCTATGTCCTTTAAACCGGAACACAACAGTGCATCACTCTTAATACTGCAGATATAGACAAAATGCTGTTACCCAAACGGGTGCAAACGACATTTCTTCCACCATTAAAGAAGACAAAAACTACCTATAAATACACGGGCAACGTTGAATCTCGGATACGTCCTGGAATCAAACCTGCTTCTACCAACCTCTGTCTATTCCACATTTCACTACAATATACAAAGTGGCAAGCAATTACCCCGAGGTAAGGAACGAAAACGCGCACTTTAAAGAGCTCTCATTAAGTAGCCGCTAGTGGTAAGATGGCGTCATAATTTTCGAGGCACATTCTCTTCATGAATAAAACTTGGTTTAAAATGCGCAAATATCTCTTCTCTGTAATCCTATAAAAATGTAAAGTAATGTTTGAAGAAGTTAGTTCTAAATTGTTTAAATAGTCATCTTTAACAATTAACATTTTTTATAATTGTAACTCGACCAATGTTGTAGATTCATAATAATGTGTTGTCCTGATCAACTGTTTTGCACAGATAGCCACGAAACAGGCAATGCCCAGTGTGGGTGTCACCGTATTTTAAGAAAAATGTGAAAATGTAACTAAGGTAAAAAAAAATAAAGATTATTAAGAAGTATTAAGAAAACATTCGCAGAAAAATAATCCAGCGAATATTAATGATAAAACCATTACGATTGTGTCTTCTGTCGTAAGTATCAGAAACTACGAAAGATTATCAGCTTCATTACACCTAGACCAGAAACAAATACTTATCGATCACATAAACATTTGTCTCATACAGAAATCCAACGCACAGCTTCTGAGGCCCCTATCCTACTGGCGTTTTACGAGCGGTGGCGGTTCTCAAACGTCTGCGCAACGTGGACGCTGCGTTGACGCGACGTTAACGCCGCGGTTGTCAAGCGTCAAACTTTACAGGTCCTATAATATAGGATATGTGAATTCGAGAACATGTAATATAGCGCAAAAGTTCGAGAACCGCCACCTCTCGTAAAACGCCAGTGGAATAGTGGCATTATATCTTTACCAATTAATTTCGCAATAGATGTCTTAAATTATTACCAACTGTCAACTACTGCACGTCTAAAATTCTTTATACTCGTATACAGCAGTAATTGTCCAACAAAACATCCAATAACCCAACCAATGGGACTTTAAAAACTGCAACTCCGCGGGGTCATTTGGCTAACAAACTCTAGTGACCTTTCCGCGACCTTTTGCGGTAATGCACTTACGTCCTTCGGTGACGCGCTGCCTCCATTAAACTCTACTCGACACTTAACTTCCAGTGTTTTTGTAATGGCACTTTGTAATAAAAAAAATTGTCGTTTGTACGTGAGTTTACGTTATAGACGCAGACATCGTTTGTTATGCTTGTTTGCGTAATGCACGTTGATCGTCTTACTCCTATCCTTCTTACGCTTTCTTTATCTTTTCACCAATTTTCTTTCATAATAATATGTGAATAGGTTGGGAAACGTAGACTACAAATAAGATATTATAAGATGTGAAATCCTGAATTCTGTTTTGGGACCATGCACTTTGAGGCTACCAGATTGAAATATGTTCATATGGCTTGTCATGAAATTTACATACTTAACATGATAAAAACCTCACCCCGATCACATTTGCGACGGAAATAAGCATGTCGATCTAGACTACACTATAATCTGCCTGTTCCTTCAATCATATTCTGTTTATTTAATTTAGTTAATTAGGTATTATTAATAACATTATCAATTGCCAAAGACCAGATAAGCCTGTCCTTCGCATCTTCTTACTCCGTCTATTATAACAACCTATCTTCAATGCACCTTCAAAGACCAAATCCTAAAAAAATCGTCTTATACACTGCTTTAGAGTAAGCTCTACTCTCCGGGGTTAAAGCCACGTCTTCAATAATATCGATCCAGCAGTACGAGTACAAACTACGCCGTGTCACGCACATTTCTTATTTGCATCGCACGCACTTCACATATCAATACGTGAGTCGACAGCCTCACAATATTACTGGCTTGATGGATACCGTTCATCGTTTAGACATAATAATCTAACTATAATACATCCGGTGTTCGGTGATGGAAAACATCGTGAGGAAACCTGCATGCCGTAGCGATTTTAAAGAATTTATATGGTACGTAAAGTCCGCCAACCCGCACTAGGCCAGCGTGTTGTACTATATGGCCTAACCATTTGAAATCCACCTCTCGATTGAAGAGGAAGCCCGTGCTTTATAGTTGTCCTTATTGGGCTGATACTGATTTAGATAATACACTGTAAGGCACAGAACATAATTACAATAATGAGTTCAATTGAGAGAGGTAAGACCGTAGCCCTAATGTCTAGCAGGAAAGAAAAAATATTATGATAATAGAAGCATCGAAAGAATTTAAACCCTGTGAGTTAATTGTAATATTCCTGGGTACCAGCCTCTTCTATGATTGAGAAGGTTAGTCCAACGTGCTAGCCTAGTGTTGTTTGGCAAGATTAAAACACCTTCGAAATTGTTGTAATAGTTTTTGTATTCGAAGATGTTGACTGTTGAATATAGTTCCCCAAATATTTTCATCCAGGCTTGCATGCAATGATCTTCTTATATGTATAACGATTAATATAAGTTACTAACCCTTAATCTAAAAATATTTATCTATTGCTCTTGGCAAACAGGATTCTGTTAGCGATGTTGGATTATGGTATCTATGACATTGTATGTGAACATAAATTTAAAACAAAGGAAGAAAATTAAAAGTAGCCAAATTGCCAACTGCCTAAACAAGCTGGCTTGACCGCGGTAGGCTCACTCAGAGAATACTGGGGTGAACAGCTTTCATGTTGCGTATGGTGTGACAGCCCGAGGCACAGCTACTTTCAAAAGCCTGCCTTGACCCATTCACAAGCTCTTTTACCTATTTTCTGGTACTGGTCAAAAGCGTATTTTTGAACTACTTCAATTCTTGACTACGTCATGTTCATTTAAATTATTAAGGCATTTTCATCGAATAATAATCATCCAAATCTGGGCACACGGTAGTGCCCCCGCCAAGAGGAGCCAAGCGCAGCGCAAGGGCCCCACCTACCTTTTCTCGAAGCGTTTATTTGTCTTTATGTCAAATAATATAAATGCCACTGGTAGACTCGTTTTATGTTTTACTCGTAAATGGTAACCAATTACCATCAGAGATCTTCACAATAATTTTAAAGATATTAATACTAAAGCCTTAATCCCTCTCAACCGTAGAGAGGTCCCGTGCTCAGTAATGTTATATAATTATAATTATGAGCTGATATATTATTTCAATAATAATTATAAATTAGCAGGATATATCGGCTTTCACAAACCTTGCTTTATTTACGGAGAACATTACTGATGTTAGTTATTCTAATAAGTTGGTGCTTGCGTGGAGGCCTGTTGGTAAACGGACCAAACGCTGTTAATATGTTAACGGTGGTCGCGGGTTCAAATCCCCGGGCACACCTCTGACTTGTCGGAGCCATGTGTGTATTGATAGTCAATCACCACGCACTATAACGGCGAAGAAAATCATCGTGAGGAACTTGCATACTATAGCGATTTGTAAGAATTTCTATAGTATGTAAAGTCCGCCAACCCGCACAAGATCAGCGTGGTGGACTTTATCGCCTAAGCCCCTAACCTCTTTCAATAGTTCTCTCGATTGTAGAAAAGGCTCGTGCCCTGCAGTGGGACGTATATGAGCTGATACAGATACAGTACAGTAAGGTGGTCGCTATGCATGCGGATACGGATAGCCTGCCACCAGCTATTTTTCTCGTAAAACTATGTTTTGTTACTAATATGCAAATGTGACTTTGTAACTGCCAAAACAATTCAAGAGAGCGTTATAAAATTTTGAATGCATGTTGTCAACGTATAAAACAACACATAAGATACCTTTCATCCTGAAAAAAATTGTGCTTAAGCGAAAAAAAAACCTTTTTACATTAATGAAGCGAAACCTATATTATAATATTATATCTGTATTCACTCTAATATTAGTTTGAAAAACATGATTACCCTTTATGAAAGTACTATCGGTTTAATTATTTTTAACATTAGAGTGCAGCTGTAGGAATAGGCTATTTTTGTCGGGATGATACCAAAATCGCAAAACCGAGAAGTAACTGCTCTTCAGACATATACTTTAATTACAAATTAACAGATTTACACGGCTTACAAACACTTGATTATTTGGCTTATGAAATTAATTGAGAAAGTGTCGAAAATTAAGAGATCATGACAAACACAAAATATTATAAAAAAAAATAGATCTTGACACCATAAAACAAACAGTACATATTACATAAAAATATAAACACAAATTAAAAAAGAAATTAATAAATTAAAGAAATGATTATCAACTAATTCCTGAATTAAAACGGATGTACATGACAAAAAAAAACAAACACAAACACACTTCAATTTCTTAAGGAAATGAAGTTTTTAAACGCTCTCCCGCAGCCTCAAGGGTTTCAAATGGATTTTATTATGTTGCGCTGAAAGCGACGCGAGGAGAGATTTACGCCGGCCCAATAAAATGGCAATTTACTTAGATTTAATGATGTTTTTACTGTCCGCGACTGCTTCGTTAATAGACGGCTTATCGTTGATTTACAGGATATTTGGACGATTAACGGTAATGGTATTGGATGATGAATAATTCTAAATGTTAAATATTTTATTACTTTTAATACATTAGATTTTAGTCTTCTACCAACCCTAAGAAGCTTTAAACGGCCTTAAGCAAGCGTTGTCGTCCACTTAAGGAAACATTGATCTTAACGGTCTTGAACTTTAAATAACTGAGAATGAGGATTTTCAGAAAAACAGACACTATTAAATTATTAATCCAGGCCTACAGAGCACAAAATAAAAAGAGAAAGGGAGGGAGTACAAAATATTATCTTTGAAAAAAATGTTAGTAGGTTAACGTTATTTACTCAACATGAATGTATAATTCAAATAAAATTTAACAACATTTTTGTACACGAACGTTCCAAAATTAATTCGAAATCCTTCAAACGAGCAAAGGAAATAAACCTTAGAAACTGCATGCAAAATAAAATCAAATTTGTACTCCGAGGGAAGCAAACAATTTCAACGTTCGCTGCAATTTCGACAACATTTAGTGATGTAAATGACTCTTATTCCCTCGTGATAAGGGTGGGAGTTTTGACTGTTGCGAGGTGTTGAATATTTAAAATCCGGAGTCAAAAGCCATAAGGATCGGAAAACAAACGCTGACAGTATGTCTCTGATCAATTATTAACGAAACGCTCTGTTTTGTAGCTTGTCACGTTCGTTTCAACCCAAATAAAAGTGAAGCGAAAGTATTAAAGTGACAAACTGGCATTTTGCTCGCAACCACAATGATACTTCAGCTAGGATTTACCGCTGATGAGTTTTTTGTACTAAGCCAAGAGAAACAAGTTGATTGTCAACCTCGAGACATCTTAGCATTGATATAAATAATGAGAAATAAGGAACAATTAATCCAAGACGCAGTTCTTTTTTTTATAGCGTAGGTCCGAGAAACCAGAAAGCAGGTCACCTGATGGTAAGGAACCGCTGCCACCCATGAACATCCACAACGCTTGGATCATGAATGTGTTACCGGCCTATCAGATCAGGAGGGGAGCGGAAAGCAAAATGGATTGGAAGAGGAAAGGAGTATCGGGCATCCGCCAATCTCACTGGCCAAACGAAACGCGACAGCGTAGCTGTCGCTTGACATCGGTCTCCTGTGAGACAGTGGTATTATCAAGGACGAGCCTGTCCATTCATGCTGAGTCATGGCTGACAACAGCGTGATCCTACCACTTTCAAAAATACCTAAAAACTTGAAGCAAGAAAAGCTGCTCTTGTTTCTTATCCTATGTACATAAGGGCTCGACATTAATACAATAATAATGTTGTGTTGATCCGTTTGTTCTGTCTGTCAACCCTACTGTCACCAATTAACTAGTTCATACATGTATATTATGACGTATCAGGACAGTTTCCATAACACTATTGGTTAATTCTGTTCCGAAAACTTTGTGTGTGATCAACAACTATTTGTGTTGGTTCGGACTGCTACGAGACCAAAAACCTTTTGTCATCATGTTCATCAGCGATAATGAAGGATTCTAATGATGTAAGAATTTTTAAAATCGGTCCAATAGTTTCAAAGCCTACTCAATGCAAACAAACAATCAAATATTTTGTTATATTAGGTTAGATAGATAAACAAATAAATATACCAAAAGGCGCCACAAACGGCGTGAAATTCCCAAAACCAGAGCTCATGAATAATAAATTATTTAATAAATTTATCTGAAAATCCCGTGGGAGTGGCGTATCAAATATTAATCATCATTACCTTTTAACACGATGATATGGATGCGAACGACCCGCCTGGCACATGTGAATGAATTCAGAATCCAACATTAACACAACTGTTAATGCGAAGTTGATACTGATTTCACGATCGAGATTTTTAATTTCTTTAGGTATTTTTGTATCAGCCCATATACGACCCACTGCAGGGCACGGGGCTACTCTACAATCGAAAGAATCGATTGAGAGTGGTTAGGCCATATAGTCCACCACGCTGGCCTAGTGCGTGTTGGCGGATTTACATACCGTAGAAATTCTTTTTAAAATCGCTACGGTATGCAGGTTTCCTCACGATGTTTAGGTATGGTTGTTTGCAATTTGAAAGTTGGAAATTACATACATACATAAACACACGCCTTTTTCCCAGAAGGGGTAGGCAGAGGTGCTACCAGAACACCCACGTTTCGCCTTGTATATTCCGTCCCACGATGTGATAGGGGGCGAGCCTATCGCCATATCGGGCATAAATTCCTGACTCCGGGCTGATAATGAATAGAAAAATCCAATATCACTTTGCCCGACCTGGGATTCGAACCCGAGACCTCAGCTTTGCAATCATACCGAAGTACCACTACGCCAACGAGGCAGTAAGTTGGAAATTAGAATGCATAAATTAGCTGTTGTTTGTAAAAAATGTTACAAAAATTCGGTGTTAAGTATATGTATCTTTCCCGATAGCGATCGCCGTATACATTCAAACATTGCTGGAAAACTCATTACAGTGACGCACGCAAGTGTTTTACATTCAGTCTAGACTGTAGAGTGGGTTAAGACCAACATAATTGTGTCAACCACAAGGTACACCCATCTCTCACCAAACTTCAGTGGATGTTAAAGTCAAAAGTCGAAACATATGATTTCTTCTCTCAGTATTTTTACACCCACGATTATCACCATATCTAAATAAGCACCTCCCCCACACAAAACATTTAACCCCTAAAAATAACAGATGTCGGTTCATTAAGTATTCCGTCGTACATTCGCGAACTTCGGCGTCAATTTACACTTCTTAACATAGGTAACAACGTTTTGATACGCGTCTCGCTTCCCTAATTCGCATCTCGTGAACGTACGAGAAATGAACCATTCCGTGTGAATTTTTGAAGAGTTACACATATGACTTGAGTTTGAAAACATTAATATTCGTTTGTGATTAGGCTTTGTTGCTTTTTGTGTAACCTACGGCCTAATTCATAGATTTCGAAAACCTATTGAATGTTTTGTCTCTTTCGAACGACTTTTGAATTCAGTTTGAGCGAATCATCCATCCATCCATCAGCCAAAGGAAGTCCACTGCTGAACATAGGCCTCTCCCTATGATTTCCACAGTTACCTGTTGGAGGCAGCCTGCATCCAGCGAAGGCCTGCGACCTTTGAGCGAATAAGACATAATAATCGATAACTAAAATAGGTTTATAAATTGACTATGAATAACGCCGTAAATGTTTTACAAAGTTGTTGAACCATATTGTAAACAGTTTATTAGGACTGCTGTAGAAATGTTTCGGTTCATCCGCGGTGGTAAAACTGTTCCACCAAACACCGACGTACCGAAGGCTTTGACATTCGGTGCGTGAAATTACCGGAGATATAGTACCTACCCCTTTGCTGCTTTTGTCCTACCTTTTTCCTTTCATCACTTACCATCAGTTGTAGCGATTAATCGTTCTCCTTACATATACTATAAAAAAAGATATATGAAAAATACTTCAGAGGAAAATATATTTTGTTAATTTTAGCCTCAAAAACATAGTTTGCCTTAGAAACATAGACTTACTACGTAATTGAAAAGCGAACTAAGGCGAGACCTATCAATTGCCTAAGATGTACCAAACATTAAGTTCTACAACAACCCATAAAACAATTTTCTTTTTTTTCCCTACCGAATCCAAAATTTGTTTTCACGAACAAACAGCGCTCTTTAAAAACCTCGTTTGCATAATAAAAAGATTAATATCCACACCCTGCGGAACAGGAAAAAATCTCAATTAACCCCCGCGAAGTATTTTTAACAAATCAACTCCATTGAATTTTAATTAAATCATAATGGAAGGTGTAAAACCCCATTTACACGAGGAGAGTTTCTCGCTTCGAAGATACGATTATCGTAAGTCGTAAGTATATAAAAAAGTTGCATCGTGTAAACATTGTCAGAACCCGATAGTCATATGGCGGTTATGTCGTGCGATAATCGCATACGATTCTCGCCGCGAGAAACTCTCCCCGTGTAAATGGCGCTTTAAACTGACATTTTCGTTTGGCCGGTAATCTGACTTATTCCTCAGATGATTATATTTTTTGGAATCACTGTGTAATCTTAATGTGTTACTAAAACCTAGATAGTATTAAATGGGAGAATAAATAAATAAGTAAATAAATAAATACATCCAACAGTCACATCCATAGTCCTGACCCCACACTAAGATCTAGTCTTGTGTCGTGGGTATCAGGAACTACGAGAGACTTTTCGGTCTGACAAACACCCAGACCCGTAACAAATACCTGTGGTTCACACAAATATTTGTTTCGGTGCGGGGATCGAACCCGCAGCGTTACGTTTCACAACCGCCGTCTAAACAACTGCGCCACGGAGGAGAAAAACTGATGGTTGATGGTAATTGGTAAGGAGCTATCACCGCTCGTATCATATTAACTTATATTATGATAAAAGAATATGTACTTGGCCACATGGCATTTACAATAATCTATATATATAAAAGAAAGTCGTGTTAAAAGTTACACTATTTATAACTCAAGAACGGCTTTACCGATATGGCTGAAAATTGGTGAGGAGGTAGCTTAGAGCCAGGAGACGGACATAGGATACTTTTTTTGTGAAGAAAGGCTTGAAGGGGTTGAAATAAGGGATGACAGTATGTATGGAAAAATCTAAACCGTTAAAGTTAAGATGTTAAACTTGGCACTTTAGTTACTCATTTAAAAATAAACATATACAAATTAACCCTAAAGGGGTTAAAATGAGGGTTGGAATTTTATATGCAAAATCGAAACAGCTGAAGCTATTTCTATAAAAATATATATTTCAGCTCCTTATTACAAACAAAAAATAATGGCTTACAATAATTTTGGAAAAACATCATTACGGGGGTAAAATAAGGGTAGAAATATTGTACGGAAAATCAAAACCGCTAAAGCTATTGATATAAAACTTATAATTTGACACCAGTAACGAAAAATAATGTGCACTATAAAAACATCTTAGGCAATGCATACATAAACACACGCCTTTTTCCCAGAAGGGGTAGGCAGAGGTGCTACCAGAACACCCACGTTTCGGCTTATATATTCCGTCCCACGATGTGATAGGGGGCGAGCCTATCGCCATATCGGGCACAAATTCCTGACTCCGGGCTGATAATGAATAGAAAAATCCAATATCACTTTGCCCGACCCGGGATTCAAACCCGAGACCTCAGCTTTGCAATCGTACCGTAGTACCACTACGCCACCGAGGCAGTCAATAGGTAATGCATAGTCTTCTTTATTAGCCTAAAGCGACGAAAAGGGGTTTGTTTTGACGAACATTCTTAGCGCTGTTTCAGGTAGGAATTAAACAACAGAACAACAAGAAGGGAAAAACGTTATGACTATTGCATTGTTTACATACATAACATACATAACCACACGCCTTTTTCCCAGAAGGGGTAGGCAGAGGTGCTACTAGAACACCCACGTTTCGCCTTGTATATTCCGTCCCACGATGTGATAGGGGGCGAGCCTATCGCCATATCGGGCACAAATTCTTGACTCCGGGCTAATAATGAATAGAAAAATCCAATATCACTTTGCCCGACCCGGGATTCGAACCCGAGACCTCAGCTTTGCAATCATACCGTAGTACCACTACGCCACCGAGGCAGTCTGTGCATTGTTTACATTTGAGAAATAAGTAGTATACTTCAAAAAATCAATTTCGTAGTCAGAATTGTGGCTGAGCGGAAAGTTTTAGCAGGAATTTTGCAAAGTATTTGTGTTTGCGTATTTTTAAAATGATAGTTGTCGTATTTATATAAGGCCTATCTACAAAATAAAAGCAATTCCAAAAAATTGTCAACATGCCTATTTAGGCATTAAGGGATGAAATGGGATAAAGTGGGACGAACGCGATGGGACCGGTCGGATCCGGATTGCATTCCATGGGAAATAATGGGACGGGATGTAAGAGAAAGAAAAGGAGTCAGATGAGATGGGATGGGATATGATAGGAAAAGGGATAGTAGGTACTTAGGTTGAGTTCAGGAGTACAAAAGTTTGAACGGGAATAAGATATTTCTGGTGTGGAGTGGAGTCTAAATATCTAAGCACCCAGGCGAAGCTGGGCCGGGCCGCTAGTATTATATAAAATCAACATTAAATACCGCCAAAAAGTCACACTTCTTATTACTTTCTTTTATATATTAAAATATTACGGAAAAATTGAAATTTAACATAGTACGAGTAAATGTAAGTTCTCAATTAATTAATTATTTTTAATGGTTTTAATTTTTTGTAGTATACATAAGTAAGGATTTGTACTCAATATTATATTTTGATAGATCTTTTAAGCCCCTACCTCCCTTTTTAACTACGTGGGCGGCGCTTACCTTTGAGTTTTGCCAGATTATGTAACACAAATTAAAGTATTAATGCTCAACATTTAATACCAAGTCGGAGCATAACCAATAACGTCTTATGAAAAGGTCAAAAGGCTTAAAAAGTCTTGAGATTTTATCAAAAATCAATTTGGATAATGTTATTGCAAACTCGAATTTTATACAAAGCATCCTAGATTCCAATAAGCCGAAATCTAACGGCATTAAATTAGTTTCATGAAATTATTTCACCAATTTCACGTTTAGAAGTAAAGCTTGACAATGTATGCAATAATTTTGAAAACAGTTATTTGTTTCGACTGCCTCGGTGGCGCAGTTGTAATATAGTACGATTACAACGCTGAGGTGTCGGGTTCGAAACCCAGTTCAGGCAAAGTGATATTGGATTTTTCTATTCATTTTCAGCCCAGAGTTAGAAATTTGTGCCGGATATAGCGATAGGCTTGCCTCCAATCACAACGTGAGACGGGACACGCAAGACCAAACCCACCCAGGTTTGGCCTTGCGTAGCACCTCTGCCTACCCCTTCTGGGAAAAAGGCGTGAGTTACACATTCATACACTTAATAGTATACTGGCGGACATAATGCCTGAAGCATTCCCTGACAGTCTACCGTCTTCTATATTTGTTGATAATATGTCTGTATAATTTCGTTTCGTTTCACGCAATTTTTTGATAAAACTACTGTTAAACAACTAGTTTTACTGTGTAAACAGAACTTCTCTTCCGGCTATACAGTTGATTTTACACCAAAGTTCATTAAACAAAACAAGTTTCAATAAAACATTTTAATCTTCTAAGCTCTTTTAATCCAACTCTCGATTGTAGATGACGGTGCCTTGTGGAAATGATATCGGCTGGCTCAATAAAAATAATAGTATTAAAATTTATTGAAAAAATAGGATTAGACACAAAGACTTAAATCTACTTAGAGTTAGATAAATATGATGCAATTCTGATAAATTGTATACGAATCCACAAATCAAATAAATGTGTTGCTCTGAAAACCAAAGATTTTATTTTAACATATGGTTACATAGATTATTGTATGACAAAATATTACAAATCATATTGTTATTTCAATTATAAACTATACCTGAAAACCAAGGAAACGACATTTAAAGTAATATAATTAATTTGTCGATTCCTTTCTCTAATTATTTATTTGACACTCGTATTTGACTGCTTCCATATTTAAAATTATTTATTAATGTTGCTAAAATTGCGATGTGACGTCCATGTACTCACATAACGCCATCTCTTTAATACTTAAAGAAATCTATTCCTGTTTTATCAATAATAAACAAGGAATTAAAGAAATGTTATTTCTTTACATCTCCCCTACGGCGAAGAAAATTTCCCCAAAATTTTCGCCAAACAACCAGCAATATGTCGGATGTAAAATGCTCTATTATAAAGATACAGGAATAAGTTTAGTAATGTGAAAGAGATTTGACTCCAGTTTTCTATGACCTGTATTAATTTTATATATTGAATTTGAAATTTTTTCTTCAATTCTATAAGGGCCAATTCTCAATTCATCCAATTTTCTTCTATTTAACTTATGTCCATTTTCTACATATACCATATCTCCTACATTGAAATTATGATGTTTTCTATTTTTGTCAGTAAGTATTTTATTACAATTATGTGACTTTATTGAATTTTCCAATGCTGTTTTCCGGTCTTTAATCCAGTTATCTATTATTTTTTCCTGTTTTAACTCATTAGGTATCAATGAAACATCCGTGCCATTTAGCAAATATCTAGGCGCAAAGCCAGTGACAGTATGATCCGTATCATTGTATTTATCTACACAGTCACGGGCAATTGTTGTCCATGCTTTTTTCCTTCCATCTTCATTTATTTTACATCTTATCTTATTTACAAGGGTTTGATTTAATCTTTCATTTAAACCATTCGAAAATGGTGAATTTACTGCTGTGAATACTAGTAGTATAGCCTTTTCATTTAAGAAAGTTTTGAATTCTTTCGAATTTATTCCAGGATACTGGTCTGTGAGTATCATACCAATTTCATTACAGTCAGTTACACTATTGATTAATTTTATGAAATCTTTAGCATTCTGTGTACTTGATGTTACTATGTATGCATATCGAGTAAAATGATCCACAAGTAGGTGTAAATATCTTTTAGTTGACCTTGAACCTCCGAAACCACCAATTGTATCTATAGAGACAATTTCTAAAGGTTTTGTGGCGGGACCTAAATGTGACATTAAACCATACTTGAATTGTCCTCTTGTTTTATTTTTTATACATATCTCACAGTTTCTACAAAAAATATTTATATTCCTTGTCAAATTTTTTGCTGTATATATTTTACCAATCTTTTTTTGCATTTGCTTTACACCTATATGGCA
Source organism: Theretra japonica (assembly GCA_033459515.1). Taxonomy (NCBI): domain Eukaryota; kingdom Metazoa; phylum Arthropoda; class Insecta; order Lepidoptera; family Sphingidae; genus Theretra; species Theretra japonica. The sequence continues at coordinate 1,741,574 of CM065938.1, read as the reverse complement.
CATATTCTCATGTATTTGTTTTATAAGTTTCAAACTATATTCTTCTGATAATATAATCTTTTCTTGTTTTTTTAGCTTTTTATAATATACATTGTGTTTATATATTAATTTATTCTTATAATTTTGTATTTCTTCATTTTTCTCTTGATCTGTGACAATATCCTTTAATTTTATAAAATTTACTATTTGTTATTCAAATTTGTTTTCCCTGGAGCATATTTAATTGTAAAATTATATTGTGATATGTAAAACATTAATTCTCCTAGTTCTTCATCTGTTCTTGATTTAATATTCATATTTTCTAATGGCTTATGATCAGAAAATACTGTAAATGTTTTGCCTATAAGCCAGTATTGCCAATATCGTATAGCCTCTTTAATAGCTAAGCATTCTAAATATATTGCTTTTTTTTTCTTTTGGTATTCATTAAGTTTTTTCGAAAAATAAGCGACTGGCTTTTCTTTTCCGTTTGGTTGTACTTGTTTCAATATTGCACCAATACCTTCTAAAGAGGCATCGGTGTAAATATGTATAGGCAAATATTGATCGAATATTTCTAAGATAGGTTGTTTGCACAATAATTTTTTTATCTCCTCAAAAGATTTTTGACAATCTTCAGACCATACAAATTTTTTATCTTTTCGTAGTAAATTATGGAGAGGTTCTAAAATTATTGCACTTTTTGGTATATATTCGTGATAGAAATTGACTTTCCCTAAGAATTGTCTGATATTTTTTTGATTTTTAGGCGTCGGAAAGTCTTGGATTGAAATTAAATTGTCTCTCAAAGGCCGAACTGTATTATTCTGAATAATATGTCCAAGATATTTCACCGATTCTGAAGCAAATATACATTTTGTGAATTTAAGTCTGAAACCTTCTTTCTTTATTGCTTCCAACAATCGTGTTAAATGATAAATGTGTTCGGAATAGGATTTCGAGAAAACTAAGATGTCGTCTATATAATTAACTGCAAAATCTATTAGTTTATATTTTCTCAGTATGTTGCTTAATATTCTCTGAAATATCGCTGGAGATGTCTTTAAACCAAAAGGTAAACAGGTCCATTGAAAATGTCCGCTTTGTGTTACAAAAGCAGTTTTTCGTCTATCTTCAATCCTTAATGGAATAGACCAGAAAGCAGAGTTTATGTCTAATGTAGAGAAATACTTACAGTTTCTTGTTTTAACAACCAAATCTTCAATCAATGGAAATGGTTGAGCCTGTGGTACTACTATTTTATTTAAATCTCTGAAATCAATACATAGTCTGGTTTTTTTATTGTCTTCTTTCTTAAAAGCCAAGGTTACTGGTGCTGCAAATGGGCTGTATGATTCTTCTATAAGTTTTCTTTCTAATAATTTTCCAATTTGTTCTTCTATTTCTTTTCTGTCTTCTATGGAACATCTATAGGGTCTCTTACAACAGTATTTGTCTATCATTAAATCTATGTGCGCTTCATACTCTTTTACCGTTCCAATATCATATTTATCCTTCGCAAAACATGATTTATATTTGTCTATCAGATTATTTATTTCAAATTTTTGTTGGTCATTTAAGTGATTCAAATTAATTTTAAATTCGGTTTTCTTTATATTTTCATTGAAGTTTACAGAATATACCTTACTTTTATTTTCGTCCTCTCCAATACCATTTTTACCGTGCATTGTCTCTGTTATTTGAGAAATCTCCAAATTTTCATTTTGAACCAACTTAAACTCTTTTATCATATCCAGTCCAATTAAAAAATCATATTTGAATTCCGTTGAATCCACAATATAAACATCAATTTTCCTTTCTATTTCTAAGATCTTAATTCTTAATGTAGTCAAACCTTTAGTTTTTTTAACACCATTAATTGTTATTAAATTTGCATTATTATAATATTTTTTTTCTTCTTTCCTTAATCTTAGTAAATTTGAATTGACTAGAGAAACATTAGATCCTGAGTCATATATACCAAATATCTCTAGTTTTTCATTTAATGTTAGTTTGACTTTAATTAATGGCGTTATTATTCGTTTTTTGGATTGTGGTCATTTAATTCAACGTCTATAACAGTATTATTCACATTCCTACTGTGATATTTCTTGTTCTCATATTCATTAGTATACTTAAACCAGCATTTCTCCTCTGGGTGGAAGCGAACTCCTTTGTTTAATTTCTCACAAATTTTGCAAGATGTGAATTTTCCTATATTTGGTCTATTATCACAAATGTTTCTTTCTATTTTATTATAATTCTTCTTGTTGAAACTATGCTCTTGTTTTCCAATCTCATTAAATAGGCTTGCGGTTGAAGTAACTCCTTTATCAATCTTGTCCATTACATAGTCTGGTAAACCCATTACAATAAGGTTAATCATACTCTGTATATCAATTTGTTTATTTATTTCTAACAACATCCTCTCCTTTTTTGTGGCATATTCTAATAATGAACCTGTTTTAAACTTAAATGTGAAGGCGTATTTTATTTGAGACCATCCTTTACTTCCATATGTCTCAGACAAACTATTTTTCCATAATGCCCATTCAGAGTCAATTGTAAATTTTATTAACATGCTAGTATACCAGTCCAAGCATTGCTTTTCAAGTAAATATTTTAAAGTCTCAATCTTTTCAGCATCCTGATGAATTTCAAATCTTTCACATTCATTTTCGAATTCTTGAATCCATTGATCCACATTTGACGTTTTGCCAGAAAATTTTTCAAGCAAGAACCTTCCAGCTGTTTTTCCTAAATTTTCATTTCCATTTTCAGAATTATTATTATTAATCAGAAATTTCGTTTCAATTTTGACTTCTTCTAGGTATTGATCATTGAATTGCACATTCTCCCCTTCGTCCAAATAGATTTTTCTTAATTCATCTGTCAATGGAATCCATAATTTTCGCATTTGATGTCTTTTTTTTAACGAGTTCCTTATTTTTGTAAATATAATTAAATTTGTGATGCCTGTATGTTTATTTGCAGGCTTTAGATCGTCAGGAACATTGTAGATTTGTCCAGCGGGTGTCTCAATTGCAGTAATGCATATTAAATTTGTCTTTTTATCACTTGTCGCTAATAATTCAAATGTGAATCTCAATTTCTCCATTTTCATTAATATTTACAGAAAATGTCGTTTTATGATGCAATTCTGATAAATTGTATACGAATCCACAAATCAAATAAATGTGTTGCTCTGAAAACCAAAGATTTTATTTTAACATATGGTTACATAGATTATTGTATGACAAAATATTACAAATCATATTGTTATTTCAATTATAAACTATACCTGAAAACCAAAGAAACGACATTTAAAGTAATATAATTAATTTGTCGATTCCTTTCTCTAATTATTTATTTGACACTCGTATTTGACTGCTTCCATATTTAAAATTATTTATTAATGTTGCTAAAATTGCGATGTGACGTCCATGTACTCACATAACGCCATCTCTTTAATACTTAAAGAAATCTATTCCTGTTTTATCAATAATAAACAAGGAATTAAAGAAATGTTATTTCTTTACATAAATATAATGAGATCTTAAAATTATATTGGTACCAGAGGTTTCCAAACTAAGCACAGCCTGTATCTTGGGATCAATATAGTAATTCTAACTAGTAATATAGATTACTTTATCACTAAAGCCTATTTTATTTATATACAAGTATCGCTCACGTCAAAAAGTACCCTAAAGCCTTCCTCGATAAATGGACAATCCAACAGTAAAATATTTTTTCAATTCGAACCAGTAATTCTTGAGATTATCGCGTTCAAACAAACACTTCAGCTTTATTTATTAGCATAAATATATTTTTTAGTCCAATAGGCACGCGTGATTGTCCAAGCGTGGATATTTGTTTATGCCATGAAATATATCCAGTTTTGTATACAGGGTGATATTGCATATGTTATTTAATTTTACTCACATGTTTCTCATCACCCAGGTGACGTTGTGCAAAATTTGAAAATAATCGGAGATGATTTTTTGTCACGAAAGTTAAATTTTGGTTTTCACTATTTTGGGCCATTTCATATAAATACGAATATTTTTTACCGCTTACCTCAACTTCAGTTCGGTGCGGGAACTTACTTACCTGAGCCGAATAAAGATCGAACCTATGAGGGTTGATCAAAGGCCTAGGAAACTAAAATCGCGATTTTGACAAAACTACCATGTAGTCTTTTTTCAAACTTGGTACAATGTTACCTGGGGTGACTACTGACATGTGTTTTAAATTAAATACCATATTTAAATATCACCCTGTATATACGATAACTTAAACATTCACAAATATATTGTGTAAATTTGAGAGGTAGCCAGCGGGCATCGCATCCATCACTGCGGAACGTTTTAATGGGCTATACAGCGTGTATCGGGTAAGCGGGGCTGTACACACAGGGCGCACCTCACGCCACGCCGCGTGTTGTAATAAGCGGCGACGACGTATCTTGTGGTCTTTTTAACTGTCGTGTAACTGTGTGTGTGAGAAAGTCGTCATGTAAATTAATGTTTAATATACATATATATTTTAAATCTAAACATTACATATTTATATTATTAGTTCACCTTATCTCACCGGTGGATACTTTATATCACAGCTAGCCAGCTAAGCTATTCTATTACACCGTGGATTTATTAATAAGCTCGGATGAGCGAAAGATTAACTTTAGTCGAAGGCTTTAAAATTGACTTGAGTACTATATTAATTTGACTATAATATTGGCCTATTGACTGCCTCGGTGGCGTAGTGGTACTACGGTATGATTGCAAAAGCTGAGGTCTCGGGTTCGAATCCCGGGTCGGGCAAAGTGATATTGGATTTTTCTATTCATTATTAGCCCGGAGTCAGGAATTTGTGCCCGATATGGCGATAGGCTCGCCCCCTATCACATCGTGGGACGGAATATACAAGGCGAAACGTGGGTGTTCTAGTAGCACCTCTGCCTACCCCTTCTGGGAAAAAGGCGTGTGGTTATGTATGTATGTACTATAATATTGAACAATGTAACTACAATACGCTGGTCGCCTAGCCCTCTATGCAATTCCGTGTTTATTGATAAGGTCATGAATAACTCGCTATTCAAAATAATCGAGCCAATTCTAAAGCCTTGGACTAAAGTTAATCCTTCGCTTATCCGAGTTTATCAATAAGGCCCTTAGTGTCGTGGCGTGGCGTACTCTCTATATACCCGCGCCGGTATAACCTGCGCGCATTCAGGACATTAGCAAGTTTCCATACATTTGGGCTCGTCATACATATGTATATTTATACTTTTGCAAAACGTAACGCGAATTTCGAAGGTGACCCTCGAATGGACTTCAAAGGGCACACAATTTAATGAAAATATTTGGAATGTGATACATATGTTTTGAGTTATAAATGGTTCTGTTGGTCTGAAAGTTTGTGAGAGCATTATAGAGTCTGGTACATCAGTGTTTTAAACACTTTGTGATAATAAAATAAGTATGATTTCTGGGTAGGAAACGATGTTTTGATATCATTAATAATATTCCATAGACTGCCTCGATGACGCAGTTGTGCTACGGTACGATTACAAAGATGAGGGCTCGGGTTTGAATCCTGGGTCGGGCAAAGTGATATTGGATTTTTCTACTCGTTATCAGCCTCTCGATATGGCGATAGGCTCGCCCGCTATCATATAGTGGGATGGAACATACAAGCTAATTGTGGATGTCCTGAAAGCACATTTGCCTACCCCTTCTGGGAAAAAGGCGTAAGTTTATGTATGCATACAAATATAAGAAAAACATATACCACAGACGCCGCTGCCTCCATATTCACAGTGGTCGCGGCTTCAAATCCCAGGGCACACCTCTGACTTTTCCGAGTCATGTATGTATTAATAGTCAATCACCTTGCACTACAACGGTGAAGGAAAACATCGTGAGGATACCTGCATCCCATAGCGATTTGTATAAATTTCCATAGTATGTAAAAGTCCGCCAACTCGCACTAGGCCGGCGTGGTGGACTATATGGCCTAACCACTCTCAATCGTACTATCGATTTTAGAGGAGGCCCGTGCCCTGCAGTGGGACGTATATGGGCTGATACAGTACATACCCCTAAAGTATTTAAGTATATTTCTGACCAAAGGTGTGGTAGACGGTCAGTCTTCAACTGTGTCTTCATCAAGCAATACATATCATAATTTTCAAACCGAAAACCCACACGATGTCGGATGCATTTCAATGGCCGATGTAGTGTTACCGACTGGCTTCACGCCTCGCTTACAAGACACAATATCGTGGAGGAAACAGAGATGTTACAAGGTACGGTTCGCGGCTTAACGAGAGTCGCGATGCGAACTACACACCTTTGTGTGAAGATGACGTTAAGCCATCTCGACCATAACACATTGGTTCTACCTGTGGCTTTTACTTTGAAGTTTGATTTAATATTAATCGTATTTTTCAACATTTATTTTCTTTTTTAACCGGTTTTTATTTATTGCATATTATAATTAGCATTAATTGCTACCTGTTTTGTTAATTACACGATAAACATAAATTACAAAAACATCACGTTATTTCCCAGAAGATGTAGGCAGAGGTGCAACAAGGACTCCCACGTTTCGCCTTATTTGTTCCGTCCCACAATGTGATAGGGGGGAGCAATCGCCATATCGAGCACAAATTCCTGACTCCGGGCTGATAATGAATAGGAAAATCCAATATCACTTTGCCCGACCCGAGATTCGAACCTGAGACCTTAGTTTTATAATCATACCGTAGTACAACTGCGGCACCGAGACAGTCTCGATCTTGATTTAATATTAACTGTATATTTCAATATTAATTTACTTTTTTTAACTTTGTTTATTTTATTGCTACCTACCTGTTTTGTTTATTATACGATAAACATAAATAATTATCATAATAGCCCTTATTCATCCCATTGAAGGCACGGGCATCCCCAACAACCAAGAGATCGATTGATGTAAGACCATAAAACATAAATGATTCTGCTTAAAATAATATCCAACAATAAAATACCATAGAATCATCTCGTTTAACAAATACGTACACGTCAACATTATCTTAACATTCAAATCGAGGTAAACACTCCAAACACGACATTACTCGGTAAACAAACGGGAATGTTTACACCCACACGTCGCGAGCAGTGTCACTAAATTGTATTCAGTCAGACGTTACTTGCAAGACGTATTGTTAAACATTTTCACGCATCGCTTGGCATCACGGCTCACTGGGCACCGCTGTTTCTCAGAAAACGATCAAGACCATGCATTATCGCGTATAGGTGCTCTGTAACACTTTGTGCTTCGAATTTTATTGCTAAAAGGAGTTAAATTGATGCTTCGTGGGACGGAAAACCGATGAGTACGGCTTTGCTGTTTCGTTCGATGAGATAGAAGGAGACTCAATACTTCTATCCTCCTCATATCTTTTGTCTTTTCTCTTATTTGAGAAGGTGGCAACGTATCTACGTCCAAGTGTTTTCATAGGTGGCAGTAACCACTTACCAAGAGATAAATTCTTCATGCATTTGTCGAAGGCACGCAATAAAAAAATAGATGCGGAGAGCAGATGGTCTAATGACATCTCATCCAGCAGGCGTGCAATGGGCGATGATAACTTCCGTTAATGACGTGATGATAAGTACGATCTAAAGAAATCGATCTAAAGAGCGATAATACAAATGAACAGTCAAATGAGTCATTTAGAGTTTGCGTCTACTGTATGGAATCCTCAATATGCAGTTTCTTCTCAACGTATTGAAGGCATACAACGAGCGTTTACTAGACATTTAGCTTTTTTAAGTCCAGGTATTTTTCACAGGTGTCCTTATGGTGAAAGGCTTGCCTTCTTTGAGGTTAAATCTCTTAAGCAACGTCGCGTAATTAATGATGCGCTTTTCCTACATGGTGTGGTAAATGGTAAATTAGACTGCAGTGATATTTTGCAACAGATTGGTCTAGCAGTGCCGTATAATTATCCTCGTAAATCAATTACCAGGATTTTTCACACTAAAAAGTGTCGAACAAATGTTGCTTTCCATTCTCCACTTGTAAGAATTTGTAAGTGTTACAATGAGCTTTGTGCCCAATATCCTGATTTGGATATATTTTGTGCCTCGTCGCAAATCTTAAAAAGTAAGATGCTGACATCATTATCGTAATTTAATTTATTTTAGTATTTTGTTTTTATTTTTTCTTATTTTTCCAAGTATAAATATAGTTTTTTTTTTCTTTTTTATTGTCCTTTATAAATTAGTTTTGTTTTAGTGTTATAGTTTTAATTCATTGTTGCTTATTTCTCATTTTAATTAGTTGTTTTGTGTAATTGAGATGTTGACACTTGTAATTGTTGTGTCTACCAAGAATAAGACAAATGTAAAATATGTTTTAAATGATTGTGTAAACACAATGTTAGTGTTGCTTAAACAATAAAATAAAAATAAAAATAAAACAGGAATCGGCGCCTTTGGTTAAATGTTTGGGATTTTTAAAAGCAGGAAAATTGTACTGTCTTATTAAAATCTATTAATTGCACTGTTATAATAGCGAGTGGCCAAACATTTCATCGAAACTTGACGTGGACCGTTAGTTTACAGAATTGACTGAGTGCCCGGAAATCTATGTTCAACCGGCTTTGCAAATTGCACTACCTGTCGAAATGTAATTGTTAAATCCTTTATTACACTTTATTGACACAATTCGCTAAAGAAACGACATATTATAATAATACTACAAAAGTCGGTCTTTTCGGAATCTCTAACTTTGCTAAATTATTCCTTACCTCAAAGTAAAAAAAGTAGCTACTATTTTACTGTCATTAAATATAAAATGTAATGAAGCAAAAACATAAGTCATTTAAAAAGATATTGATCTTTTAAAATCAAATCTATTGAGCTGTTACTCCATAGTTTCTATGACGTACATAAACAAAGTAGTCGCTATAGATAATTCACGTATGATTTCTGTCTCTTTCTTTTGTCTGTTCACAAGTTTTCTTCTTCAAGTCACAGAAAGTCCACAGGCCTCCCCCAAGAATTTCCATAGCAACCTGTTAGAAGCGCAGCATCCAGAAACTTCCATCAACCTTAGCTAGGTTGGTTGCGTCTCCACGAATCACAATCACCTGGGTTTGACGGACGATGTACCCTTACGAGCTCGTCGCATGGCAATATTTTCAGTGTCAATGCGCGCTATATTGGAACAGTGTGCGCATCCACTGCCATTATTGAGTTCAGTGGTGTTTACTTTAAACTCCAATTAAAGTCGGTGATGTGTAAGTAAAGTTTACATTGCAGCCATCGATGGCTAATGAAACTTTATCTTGTTTGTTAACGGTGGTGCGGGATTATTATTTTTTCTTAATCTAGGCACAAAATTAACAATCCTTAAAAAAAGGAAAAAAAACCTACAGCTTGATATTTTTCACCGATTTCTATCGGATATATCATTTTGTTTACATATTTTTTCAAATTAAATATTCAGGTATTGTTAAGAAGTACTTTGAATGAGTTACAGGAACGAGCTGTAATATCATAAAAAATATTCACAAACGTAAATCATACCGACCCAAAATTGTCTGATCCATAAATGCCCTTAAGAATCGTTGATGACCAACTTCTCAATTCTTATCTGATTAAAGCGGAATATATGTATTTTCCCAATGCATTGCCCCACAGAGCTACCGAAGGCGAGATCAAACCGTATCGTCTCGATCCTGGGTCTGTTCGAGCTGTCAATAGGCAATGCTCCTAGAGCCGATGGAGTCTCCGAGCTGGCTGCAGCGAGGCTCGCGGTGGACCACGTCAACCAGCAAGGAGTTCTGCCGGGATACAAACTGCATCTCATTACTAATGATACTCAGGTAGTCATACTTTCTAATTAATAAAATCTAGTTGAAAGGCGTTTTTTTTTTTCATTTGGCACGGTATAATGACTGCACTGCTCCTAATGGTAAGGGCAATGGCGTCCAGACAGATTATCGAATGGCATCAGACGACGGCCCCGTGCGATTTGATACAATTATGCCGGCCTTTAGCGTAGGACGTCCACCCGCTAGGTGGTCAGACGACCTGGTAAAGGTCGCGGGACGTCGATAGATGCAGGCGGCCTCCAACAGGTCACTGTGGAAATCATTGGGAGAGGCCTATGTTCAGCAGTGGACTTCCTTTGGCTGATGGATGGATGGATGGATGGATGCCGGCCTTCAAAAATGCTTGTTGGACCCAGGATTGTAGGAAGGATGGAATACAGGTGACGGCCAACCATCCACAGTTTGACGGTGCGGTACAAAAAAATAATTAGAAATGAATTTATATAGATATATATATTACTTAGATATAGGGGTCGAATTAAGTGTCCTATTTCGTACTGAAGTAAAATCGTGAGAGGAAACAAGTCTCTTGAGAACTCTAATTACCGTATTCATGACTTTAATCGACCAAGTGAATTAAATAATAAAAGCTATAGGAAAAACGCAAGTATCAGCAGCTCAGTTTTGTTTCTGATTTAAATTGGTTAAAGGTATTTTAGAAAACACGAATGAAATATTTTTAATTGGAATAAGTATCTCATAGTATTTTATATTTTATATCGAGAAACAAATTGTTAAAATGTGACTCTTTCATCAAGATGCTCCACATTGTATTTATCAACAACTATCAATACTCCTTTGATTACCCAGGCATGTATCTAGAGTCACACGTCTTAACACTCCCTTGAAACTTACAACTGCTCGTAGAAAATTTAAAACTATGTTTTAATCCCACAGTGTGACCCAGGAGTAGGCGTAGACCGGTTTTTCCACGCTCTCTACACGGAGCGGGAGTCCAGAATGGTGATGCTGCTGGGAACAGCCTGCTCTGACGTCACGGAGAGCATCGCCAAAATCGTGCCGTACTGGAACATCGTGCAGGTACCTTGTAACATTGTGCAGCCAACCATAATTCACACGCCTGTATCCACAAGCGTTCGACCCACATTTCATAGAACTTGCTTCGGTTCCAAGATTTAATAGCAGACGATGCTACCGCCATTCCAGCAGTAATTCAAGTCCTGGTCAACTCGTATGCGATTTATTAATGAATTATAACATCTTACCAATGAACTGCTCTGATTTAAACCAACTTGTCACTTTTGTAATAATATCTTTATTGTAAACTGGTTATAAAAAGAGCAAAACTAGAGTTTCTTGTCGGTTCTTCTGTAGTGAAAACCGCTTTCCGAACCGGGTGGTAGAATAAAAAAATGACTGAATCTAAATAATGTTGAACTTTCTAATGGATTCAATATTTTTTATTTTTATTTAGATAACACTTAAAACTCATACAATTTGGAGTGAGCAACTACAACACAGGGTACTATCGGTTCATAGTTCAAACAGACTGCCCACATCAATGAGGCGAAACAATTTTAAAAATATTAATATGAATTGACACATAATTCCATATAACTCGCATTAAATTTACATAAAATATTTCTGTTAAAATGCACTTCCCAACCATCTAATTACCATCGTAAAGCTTATCAAAGCTGTTTACTTGAGACTTCTTACTCAGGAAGCTAAAATAGAAGCCAGTATGAATAATGCTGTTAGATTTACGTAAAAAAATTGCTTACCCGAGTAACTTTTCATAAACTTTAAAGAAATAACTACGAAGTTATGCCATGCTATTGGTTTAGCGACAGGGTAATTTATCATCTAAATAAAATTCAACCGTAAGAATTCTTGCAACATTATGTCGGGCGTGTTGGTTACGCGGGAGATTTGTCTTGTCTTCGGCCGAGAGAAATATGGGGAAGATCTGAAACAGTAAATCATCTTGTAGGTTATTACCTATTATTGGGCTGAATGTTGATAAAGATTGTGTGGACGTATGGTGTTTAGTGTTTAGATGGCCATATTTATTGTGATAGCTAAGTAAATGTATTGATGGGTTAACATTTAATTGCAGTGGAATAAATAATGGTAATAACCAATTCCACATAACAATTTTAGCAGTTACTATTTTGCAAGTAATATAAAATAATACGATCGGCGAAAAACGATCTTCTTTAGACATCCAACTAAGTACCTACAAGAAAAAAGCAATACTTATTTACTATAACTCTTAGTATTGACATAAATAAATTTAGGATGAAGCGAAAATGATAGGACTCGAGCATAATAAGGAATGTACCTACCCCTAAAAGATACCTATAGACTTAGCTTTGTTATTAATGTATTCACGTACCTTCAAAATGTATCTATTCATTCCATTACAACACGAAAGAAAAATCAACCAAAAATCAACAAAAAAGCTTCAACAAAACCCGCACCCAATTCAGCGAACAACAAAGTAAAGATCAAAGTCAAACAAACCAGATCTAGATTTGTGTCCATTCGATTTAAACTCGACATAGTTGACATCAATAACGTTAGACACCCGCCAAATTCCGAATAACGCGTGCCCTGCGCGCCTCGCCTCAACTCCTAACGTGATTACGTGCGAAACAAGCCTTCGCCAAATTCAAATATTGGATTTGCATCCGGCCATCCACTATCGAGCTTTATCCGACAATCTGGTGTTGCAAAATCAACTTTGAGTGGAGCTGACAATGATTAATTTCGTTTGGGAAGTTTGGTAGACAGATGTTCATAGTAGATCTAAATCCTGGATGCAAAGACGACGCTTTAGCTTCATTTGTTGGCTTTGCTATTGAAATGTAACATGACTGTGGTAATGAGAGTGTGAGTTAGGTTAATGCAGATAGCTTCGGTCGCTTCAGTGAACGACGTGTCTGTAGGTGTAACAGGTTTAGAAGACGTAGGCGAACTTAAATCTGAGATGAGATTGTTTTGTTCGTTAATGGTTTAGTTATTTCTGTGTTCGTGAACACATAAATTTTAGTAAATCGGAATTGGTCTTCGGGTAGATTTTGACCTACGTGTATATCTCATCTTGTTGCTGGATTGATAAGACTGCTGTAATTTTTTGCCAGACAGCCTTCGTGACGCAGTTAGTTAAACGACGCCTGTGAAACAGGAGGCTGCGGTTTCGATCCCCGCACCAAAACAAAAGATTGTATGATGTGGATCATACAATCTTTTGTTTCGGTTCAGTGTGTTTATGAGACCAAAAAGTCTCTCGTAGTTTCTAATAACCACGACACAGATCTCGATCTTAGTATTTGAGTGTATTTAGTAGGTAGGATTGAGGAACTAAATCTGACTTTATATAAACTTTAAGATTTATAGGATTGTTTAATTTTGAATTCAAACCCAATACAACGAATAGTTGCTCCTACGAGTATAACCAAAAAAAGCATAAACCGAATTATTTAAAGAAATGGTAAATATCATATTTATTAATATTTTACTTATTACCTAAGTTCAACAGTAGACTTCTATCTTCTGATAATAATTACAACATTTATACCAGGTTTCGTTTGGGTCCACATCGCCTGCTCTCAGCGACAGATCGGAATTCCCGCTATTTTGCCGGACCGTCGCTCCTGATTCTTCACATAACCCTGCTCGCATAGCATTTATCAGGTAATGTTGACTCTAAAAAGGTGTTAAATATCAATGCAAAATATTTGCAATAAATTTTAATATTTTTTTAAATTATTTATTCCGACTACTCAAGCAATTTTTTTAGTTCCTGAAGCACAAAAAGTTTATTCCTAAGAGTTTATGTCAAAGATTAACATGGATAAATTTAATTCCACCGTATTTTTTACACTTTTGCAAAGAGTGCTAGCTTGTAAAATTTTACTTATCTGTTTTTGAGCGTTATGCGAAGTTATAGTTTATATCTGGTAAACTTGTTGTATTTAAAGACTTACAAGAACGTTTAGAATGATTAGTCTGATTGTCTACAAACTGCTCTAAAATGCTCTGCTGTTTCTGAAATGCTCTGACACACCTTTTAATTTTTCGTTATTCAAATCAGTTACCACAGATCTCTGCAGAAACCTTTGAGGGACGTCTATATACAACTCTCGACTGGCAGAGCCTGACGACAATAAAGAAATCTTAAAACCATATTAACCAAGCTTGTTTTAACCCTTATAATATTTAGACCATGTTTCCATTCAAAATTTCGTAACACGTTGTTTCTCGCAGACAATTCGGCTGGGACACTGTAACAGCTTTTTCCCAAAACGAAGAAGTATATTCACTAGCTGTAAACGAGCTGGTGACTCAACTAGAAGCTGCCAACATCACTTGCGCAGCGTCTATCACATTCGCAGAGTCGGATTTCAAAGAACAACTGCAACAGCTAAAGGTAAAGTTTATTTATTACTTCCGAAAGTGGGAGATATTTTTCTGTCGATTTAAATGTAAGGTGATCTTCTGTTTCTTAATATGACAACGCTGGTGTCACATTAAATTTGAATTTGGGTATAAATCTTTGTTTCTATATTAGCACATATTCATTCCATTTTTTGCACGGAATTCTTTTACGAGCGAAAATGTGTAAGATCTTAGTTAGTTAGTTAGACGAAGGCTTAACGCGGTCTGATCCCTTACAAATACCTTGGTACTGAAATGCTACCTGAAAAGTCCAGAATTTCTGGAAGTTCCTTACCGAAGCATTCAAGGTGTTAACTTCTTACAGTATTTTCCACAATCGATATAATGGGGGAAAATTAAGAATTTACTATACCTTGGCGAAAATTATAGGTGGGCCTTGAGCTTGCATCAAATCAGCAGCGTAATTAATCCCTTAGCTATATCTGACTAAATACCAATAATAAAAGGCCCTACATAATGCCTTAGAATAGTCTTTGTTTTCAGTAATCCCTACGTCTTAAACTTAATAGCTTGAGCATCGATAAAAGCTAAAGTCTTGCTAGACGATCTCCAGGGACGGGATAACTTAAGATCTAGATTAATGAAACGAAGAATAAAGTGAACACCCGAAGTATTTCATTAAACAGCTTATTTGACAAGAACATGTTAGGTAAATAGGCTGAAATGTCTGTCGTCGTTTTGTAAATGAACTTGGGACATGAATATGTATGTCCTTCGACTTCTGACGCTTATTTTTGGTATGGAATTGAATATACATGTCTATAGACTTGTGTAGGTTTTATCTTTCGTTCTAAAGATGATGCATTGAATTTAGAACAATTTAATTCGAAGTAGTAGTAAATTAATGAGATATAACAGAAACTTTACTAGCAAGTTATTATTTCTTGTATAAAAGTTCGTTACTTTGCAAGTAAGCTTAAAAAGGACTAAAATAATGTTTTTAGGTAGAATTTTATAGCATGTAAAATACGAGTATCTATAATCCTATTA
This sequence comes from Theretra japonica, assembly GCA_033459515.1. Classification (NCBI taxonomy): domain Eukaryota; kingdom Metazoa; phylum Arthropoda; class Insecta; order Lepidoptera; family Sphingidae; genus Theretra; species Theretra japonica. The sequence goes on along the minus strand of CM065938.1, from coordinate 1,726,291 downwards.
TAAGTTTTCCAACATATTTTTAAGAGATTTGCACTTCATTTTCTTGAATCAAGAAATGTTCAATAAAAGAATATAATTAATATAATTTAATTTAAATAACATAATTTGATATATGAATATTTAATATATTCTTTCTACATTGTTTTTAAGTTACCATAATATTGTTGTTGCTATTTAATATTTTGCTCCAATGTTTTTATTCTCTCTTTGTTTATTTTTGTATTATCTTTTTGATTGTATTTTCCACAATTTGGGCAAGATGTGTCATCCTGTAAATTTAGAAGCACAGTGTTCTTTCTTAAAATTATGTAGAGTATTGAATGTATGTTAAGTGTAGTCTTAGTTCATTGTAGTTCTTGAGATCAGGATTCCGCGTCGCACACCCTTATGGAGTGTTCTGCATGGGAGGTCGAGAGGCGAGTACTTATTAACCAAATCGGCCAAAATCTCACCCTGCCGGCTGTCGTAATGGCAATGCTGTCAGGAGAGAGTAAGTGGAAAGCCGTAGCTTCCTTTTAGTGAAACCGTCATTGTTAAAAAGGAGGCTGCCGAGCGGGATCGGGAGTGAGCTGATCCTGCTCGGAGACGAGTACGGCGAGCCCGGGGCGGAAATCCTCCCGGCTAATAGATGTATATATATGTACATGTGTACGTATATGTGTATAGATATGTATGTGTGTGTGGGCGTGTGTGTGTGTGTGTGTGTGTGTGTGTGTGTGTGTGTGTGTGTGTGTGTGTGTCTGTGTGGATAGACATAATATCCAGTATGAATAGAGGTTAAATTCCTCCGAGTGGTGCTTTTCTTAAGCAATGCGCTGGGGAACCTTTGGCGTGTTCATTTTGAGGTCCCAAAATTTCTCCAAAGTGCTGATGGAGTAACATGGGGTTTTTAGCCGGTAAAAATCCGTCATACCTTGCTTAAGGCGGGTCTCCAAGAGGATTTTCCCCACGAAAAAAAAAACGTGTAGTCTTAGTTGGAGACCAATAAATAAAGAATTAATTTAGTCTTCAACAATTTCTTCCACTCAATTCCGTTCCAGTGGAACCGACGTAGATTGATGATACACGCCTGTCATTTCTCAATCGAACACAAATTTCATTAGCAAAATAAACACGAGCACGTTAATTCAATTAATTTCAGTTTAATTAGTTGTCGAATCCTAGCAAACAAGCAACATAGAAGGGTGGCCTCTAAAGCGGTATCTTCGTGTGGGGATGTTCGGTGACGCGTGTATTACGTGCCGTGTCGTGTATATTTTATGCTGCAATAACTTAAGGGTTGTGACGAAAGATTCACTTGTAAATGTATTTTGATCAATAATCGGGTAAAATATCGAGTCTTTTTACATTGTAGCCATTTTGTTATTTTATTGAAACTAACAAATTATGGTTTTGCGTAATAAGATCAAAATATAGAATGCAGAGATTAGTTAGTTTAATATTACTCGTTGGCATGCGCCAATATGATTGAGATAGGTATAGGTATATTATAGGCAATAAAGAACAAAATATTTTTTGTTTAGTAGAAACGTTTAATTACTATATAACTTGAGAGTACAATAAAGAATATAAATAAATAAAATAAATAAACGTCAGACTTCGTGATTATAATCTGAATTTTAAGTCGGTAATTATTCCATAGTAATTTAAATTAGAAATTTTCTTGCAGAAACTGGACACTCGAATTATCATCGGCAGTTTCTCCCAAGATATGATACCGAAGATATTTTGTGAGGTGAGTGGGTTTCAAGAATCTCTATGTTGCAACTTTCAATTATATGGTTCGGTCGAAATAAAATGTTAAAATTATCCATATCGAAATAAATGAGAACATTAATAATTATTTACCAAACCTTTCATTGCCGTGAATTTAAAATCCAGTAATTGGAGTCCCACCGTCTATTATTATAAGTTTATGTGAAGTGACTGCAACATGTTTTATTTTTCTTTCAAAGATTCCCCCGCTGCAGTTTTCTCCACATTGTTTAAGTTTTAACATAATTATTTCTACTCAATAATGTATTAAAAATACTAAAAAAGTAATTTGTGGCGAGAGTGCAGGCGTTTCGTCTGGGCATGTTCGGCGCGGAGTACGCTTGGCTGGTGGCCGGCATGCCGCCCAGGATACGAGGAGCCGCGCCTTGTGCGAGGGCCCAGTTGGCTAGAGCTCTGGAAGGGCTGGTCACGGTGACAGCACACCGGGGAATTGTGGGAGACCTCATGTCTTTCTCTGGACTGGTGAGTAGTTCTAGCATGCCTTTACATGTTTAAGGTGACAAAAAACCTCTGTCCGATCGATAAAGGTGTTATCAGGCATCTATAATGAGTTCTATTTAACGTTGTGTTTCTTTTTTTACTTTACTTTTTTTTCTCTCGCTATTTCTGTTTCGCCCTTATAAATTATAACTATTTTAATAAAATTATTACATGGTTTCTCAAGAGTACAGGCTAAGCCTAGTTTGGGAGCCCCTGGCAATTGTTATTAGTTTAGTAATTATTTTATTTACTTCGTTTTAAGAAATTTTAACGCAATTTGGTGAATAAATATATTTTATTATTTAATATTATTATTATTTAAAAGATGCGTTTCACATAATATGATAACAAAATATCCGAAATAAAATAAATTAATAAATAGGGAACGTAACAAGCAACGTGCGACGCGACGTTTCAAAATTGTCAGAATGTATGTTATTATTGTCAGAATTCAAGATCAAAGATGGATCGGACAGGCTTTTTTGTCATACTGTTTTAAGTTGCTAGAGGTCGCTGGATGCATGTCGCTGTGGAGAATCTAAGCCAAGGCCTACGTTCAGCAGCATACATCTAGTGGATACAGAGATTTTTTATCCACGACAGGTTAAAGGTAAAGATTAGATGTATTTCTGATATTCGACGTGTAATAGAGGAAGTGAATATTAGAAATCGACGATTCGGTGAGGTTGATTAACTGACCATAATAATTACGTTCTTAATTTGGATATCAAAACAAATAATATATGACTGTCAAGTAAAGGTATTTCGTATAAAGTGGAGCATTTTGACATAATCTACTGTAATGGAAAACAATAATATATCCTCATTATTATAACTTTATTATAACCACTAATACCTGTTATACTATTTAATAAATAAACCCACTACCTCGGTGGCGTAGTTGTGCTACGGTTGGTTATGGTTAAAGCTGAGGTCTCGGGTTCGAGTCCCAGGTAAGGTTTTTTATTAATTATCAGCCGGAAGTCAGGAATTGATGCCCGATATATGCCGGAACACATAAGGCGAAACAAGGGTGTACTGGTTGCACCTCTGCCTACCCCTTCTGGGAAAAAGCCGTGTTTATGTATATACAAATAAACTTAAAGTATCATGGTTGGATGACAAATATTCGCTTGTTTAGTGTTTGGTATCAGTCAGCATAATCTAATGTTTTTGTCGACAATCAAACGCACGGTTTAATAATTGCTCAATTTGCAATTCTATTCCATATACCTAATTTGCATTCGGGTATCTGTTTTGTTCCTAGTGTGTATACAGAATTAATTATTTGGGAATACGTGTTAAATAGAAACAAACATAACATACATAATTATTCAGATTTCAATATGTTTTCGAGTTACGTTGCTCGTTGTTCTATTTAGAAATCGTGACAAGAAATACACTGGAATATTTTTAAGTTTAAAGAATTTTCAAAAGTATACGCTTTTACTCATTCCGTTCTCTCACGTCCTTCCAAAGGTCGCCCGTAAGAAATTTCCTAGTAAATTAAAAAAATCAAATCGCTGTTGATGTTGTCTTGTTTATGGTAAGGTGGCACTTACGCTTACCATTAATCGTCATGCTCGACTCGTCATTTCCAATAATGAAAAAAAAACGTTTATTACTTAAAATTTCTCGATGTAAATAAATCTGCGAACTATAATTTCTTAGTTACACGAATACAGCACGTCGCTAATTATAAACTAAAGCCACTAATTCATTTATTAATTCAAAACCGGCCTTTTAAAAAGGTAATTGGGTGGCGTCCTAAATAAACGGTAATTCGGCCGAGTCAACAGAGCCAGTGGAATATTCATTGTTATCTGTAAAGGAACTTTCTGTTTTCAAAATAGGAGTGTGTATTTTTTTTAAATGAGCAAGCGGTTTGAATTATTGGGATTGAATATCAATAGGTATTAGGTAGTAGGTACATATACATGATACATACATACATAAACTCACGCCTTTTTCCCAGAAGGGGTAGGCAGAGGTGCTACCAGGACACCCACATTTCGCCTTGTATGTTCCGTCCCACGATGTGATAGGGGGCGAGCCTATCGCCATATCGGGCACAAATTCCTGACTCCGGGCTGATAATGAATAGAAAAATCCAATATCACTTTGCCCAACCCGGTATTCGAACCCGAGACCTCAGCTTTGCAATCATACCGTAGTACAACTACGCCACCGAGGCACATATACATGAGCTATACTTTATTACCGATATTGTACAAGGATGAAGGAAGGTTAGAGTCCCTTTCTGTCTTCAAGAGATAATAATATAGAGTGGTCGGAATAAATGTTTCGATTGCCCTCACATTCTCATATTGTGTCAAAAGAAAAATTAGGGTCAGCTTTGTTTCTTTCTGCCAATCTAGCGGCTCATCTGAAAGAAATAAATTAGTTTTTGTTTTTACGTAACATAATTAAATGTGAGGTTGATCCATCGACAGTCTAATTAACTCAATAATTAAAGATGGTTGTAAAAAACACCTATATCAAAATATCAGGAAAAACTAAAATTACTTTTCAAAGGCACTTAATATCCTAGCATATTACATATGATATTTATTTAATATAATTCAATTTCCCATATAAATAAACGTTAAAACATGTTACACAGTCAGTTTTTCCCTTGTCGCTACCGAAATATATAAAGTTTTGCAAGAAACGCTTCCAAAGAAAACGTACAAAAAGTAAAACACAAAGAATACTTGTGAACACGTTCATGTTTTATTTATTTTGCGTCACACGTGCGCGATAAATAACCGAAAATGTCTTGGCAGATAACTTAGAATATTTCTCTTTTAAATGTGTTGTATATGAAAAATATGATTTGTTCGTTTTCTAATGTGACTAATTTAGAGTCAGAATTGTTAAGAATTTATTGAACCGACGTGAACCGACAGTTTTGTTCGGTGAATAAAGCCCTATTTACATGGAAAGAGTTTCTCGCCGCGTAGATACGATTATCGTAAGGATATATAAAAATAGCATCGTCTAAACATTTGTCAGGACACGATAATCTATGGCGGTTATGTCATGCGATAATCGCATACGATTCTCGCCGCGAGAAACTCTCCCCGTGTAAATAGCGCGTACGATTGCCGCTAGCCCAATACTCCTTTGTCCCTCCTATTCTTTCCCTCGCTTGTTCTTTCACTTTCTATGTTGGAACGTTGGCAACGCATTTACAATCACGGACGGTAATTACTATTTTACTAGTAGTAAAATATTCGCATCGATCTGCATAGTGACCACTATGCTAGATGACGGAATACCTAATGCTAAGTTTATACGCTTGACGAGTCTTGACAAGTGTCCACGAGCACAAGCGTGTGAGCGGGGTGTTTGGCTTGGCTTGCGTTACCTTGTCGTCGATCCGGGCTAATGTCAGGTTTGAAGCTCAGATGAAAAAATGTTTGCGGTAAGTGCTTGTGACGTATTTACACGTTGGCGCAAAGCATTAGACTAGATTTATTATCTAACAATAGTTATCAACATTCCCGAATTCGATATAATCTCCGCCTTCTGCCAATAACAGATTACTCCAATTGCATTCAGTTCGCCGACTTCGCTACAAAGCTTTGGCTTGTTACTAGTTCACACCTAACTCCGAGATACAAATTAGTTGGAAGCATACTACGTGCCGAAGTAGGGGATTATCGTACTAGGAAAGTTGGTTTCTTGGCTGAATACTTTCAACATATGTTAAATTTACAGTTTGGACTTTCATTTGGAAGGGTAACAAAAGCTTTCGAATATTCGACAACAGCTAGGTACAGATGTACATTGAATTCTTTGTGTTTTTCTATCAGCTGGGGTGGAGTATGCAAGTGATCGGTGGTGAAAAGATCAATCGGAATTCTGTTTCTTCAAACGGTCTTCTATGGTCTAATTTGTCAGATATTCGATTCTGGATTTTTTTATAAAAATAATTGTTTTAATTTCATAGCTATAATGTTTCGATTTGCTAAGAAAGTCTACTTTGTGTGAGATTTCGGTTTGGAAAAATTAATACGTTGTACGGAACTTTGCGTATGAACGATGGAGTCCTCAGTCGTCATCTATCACATCTTGAGATACAAGTTTGGCGAACTTTACAAGATCTTTTGAATCAAAATATCCTTCACGACAAACATAATTTTAAAAGCGGAAAGGGTGAAAAATTTCAGCCACCGAAAATAGATTTTCTATTACCTGCGGACAACCTTTGCAGACGAAAATGATTTCAGACACGTTCATTATTCTGTAAATTAATTTAGCCGGGTCTTCGTCGCAAGCAGTACTTAACCTTTCAGTGCCAGTTAATAGAAACCGCTAGATCTGACCCGCGACCTTTAACCACGTGAATCGTCTATCTTGCGTTGCGAAATCTGTCGTAAGCAAACTTGAAAAATTAAATTAAAAGAGTACACGTATATTTTCTTTTCAACGCAAAAACATGATAGTAAATGTAGTAGAAACCAAATAAACCATCTATCGGCGAGAGATAACTATTTGGATAGAATAATGTTCATCGTCATAATCACGCTGAGCTGTGAAACTGTTAAGCCACAGGCTAAAACTGATGTGACAGATTTGCTTGTGATACTATAACTATGTCATATCATCATAATCTTCAACCACAGCAACTCTACTGCTGGGTATAGACCTTGAATAAGGATTTCTATAGCGGTTTTTTTGATTATTTGACTATGTATAAATTCTCTTGGTAGTAACATGGTTGTTTGCTTACTTTAAATACGTGGTTGTTTCCTTACTTGTAACGAAATTATAAGATTTCCGAAAGATTCTACTGTTCTCGTGCTTTTTAAATAATGGAAAATCCCACACAATGTATACTCGTGAGTCTGGACCTGGTTATCGATCACAAAATTCATAAAAAAAAAGATTCATATCCAGGAGATGTATCTAATAAAATGTATTTTTGCAGACAAACGAAATGTTCCACCGAGAGATGGAAGCGGCAGGTGTTCCAGTGTCTCCCTACGCTCCTCAAACTTATGACGCTGTATGGGTGATAGCCCTCGCACTCAGCAGAGCGGAGCAGCAATGGCGCAAACTAGACTCCAACCTTCAAAACCGAACAGGCGTTAAAACCTCAAAACTTGCTTTAGGCCACTTCGACTACGACCGCAAGGATATGGCTGAAGAATTCCTAAACCAACTGGCGAATCTAAGTTTCCTTGGAGTTTCGGTATATATTTGAATATTAATTAATTGCTTATTCATATGCGTGAATTTGTAATTATAATGTCTGAGTTGAGGTTATTTTATGAGCAGAACTTTGCTTGTTAATATTTTAATTGCTGTCTCAAAGTCTTGAAAGACGCGTTAACCTATGATATTTCGGTACACAAGGTGCCTTCATCCTTCATGTATTATTTTCATCAAATTTCACCAAATTTCGTCAGGTCACGTAATTGAATTTTGATTAACTAATTGTACCATCAGTAAAACAAGTATTTATTATTACTTTAAATCACTTTTTGCAGGGTCCTGTATCATTCAATGGTGCCGACAGAATTGGCACATCGGCTTTCTATCAAATCCAAGGTAAATTTTAGTACCAATGTTTATTTAATGGTTTTATCACTATATTCAATCAAATAATCCGTGTATGGAATATCTAAATATTTGAAACAAAACAAAAAAAGAAACACATCTTAATAGCTGCAATGTAATATACAGAAAGTATAAAACCTTTTCTAAAACATCGTCTTTTATGATCTACCCTTTGTATTTATCATCAAATTATATTTATTTATTTTTTAATTCAAGAGCATACAGGTAACCTGGTGGTAAGTGATCACTCCGGCCCATTGACATCCATACTATTTGGATTATAGATGTGTTGCCGACCCATAAAATCGGGAGATGAACGGGAAAAAAAAAGGATGGGAAGAGTAAAGATGAATTGGGCATCCGACAATATTTCTCCAAATACCCCATCCTTCTTTGCAGGAGGTCGTCCAAAAACAGTAGCGCTATACAGCCACGGCAGAGAAATGACGTGCTCTGAATGCGCGAGGCCGCAGTGGGCTGGAGGTATACCTGCTGCTAAGAGGGTGTTGGTGTTGCGAGTGGACTCGGTGTGGGCACCAGCTCGCTTGGCAGTTGCTGTGCTGGCGGCGGCAGGGGTCGCCCTCGCTCTTGGGTTCTTGGTGTTTAACTTGCATTACAGTAAACGAAGGTAAGATCAAAATATTTTTAATAGAAGTCAAAAGGCAGCAGTTGAGATAAGAAAGACTACAGTCAGTATGATTTAAAAATCTGATTAAGATTTATTTTCTTATCGAAGATGTATTGAAACCTTTGAACTATGTAATTAGGAAACTAATTCTAGTTACATTCAACCAAAGATATTGTAACAAGTTAGTATTGTTTGCTCTTTAATTTATTAGATTTTTCAATCAATTTACAAAAAAGAAGCTCAACTCAAAACTAGAAATAAAGGCTGCATACATTTTCAGGTCAATAAAGCTGTCATCACCTCGCCTCAACAACATGACTCTCATTGGCTGCGTGTTGGTGTACACGGCTGTAGCTTTGCTCGGAGTCGACAACGCTACCCTCCCAACATATGTTCCCTTCTCTGCTATGTGCATTGTAAGTTATATTGCAAATATTCTCTTATTTTTGCAGATGCGTTTCTCACTATTAGGGAAAATTCCTACCCCAATGACGTTGCATTACTAAACCAAGAGGGCTTAGGATTGTGTGTATAATGTTCTACTATTATATTGCTATTAGATACTGTAAGATCTACAAGAAGATTCTAAATACTGAATGTAGTTGCTAATTACTCAAAATAATAAAATATATATATATATATATATATCTAATATATATAAATCTCGTGTCACAATGTTTGTCCTCAATGGACTCCTAAACTACTTAACCGATTATAATAAAATTTGCACACCATGTGCAGTTCGATCCAACTTGAGAGATAGGATAGTTTAAATCTCAAATTATAGTCGCAATTTTAATTTATTGCTAATTATTTGTCTGTTATTATTTGACAGTCACAATCATCTGTTAACTCCAAATGATTCTAACAGATTTCGATACCTTTCGACTGGGTTGAGTAAGTAATCAATAGATGGCGCTGCTATGGTAAATCTACAAACGTGTCATATAAGCTACATTTTAACAGTATAATTACCACGTGTTGTTGACGCTATAAAATTAATTAAATTTAAAATAAGTAGTTCATTATACTTTAAAAAATCAATTTCGTAGTCAGAATTTTGGCTGAGCGGAAAGTTTAAGCAGGAATTTTGCAAAGTATTTGTGTTTGCGTATTTTTTAAATGATATTCGTCGTATTTTCGTGTTTATATAAGGCCTATCTACAAAATAAAAGCAATTACAAAAAATTTACAACTTGCCTATTTAGGCATTAAGGGATGAAATGGGATAAAGTGGGACGAACGCGATGAAACCGGTCGGATCCGGATTGCATTCGATGGGAAATAATGGGACGGGATGTAACAGAAAGAAAAGGAGCCAGATGAGATGGGATGGGATACGATAGGAAAAGGGATAGTAGGTACTTAGGTTGAGTTCAGGAGTACAAAAGTTTGAACGGGAATAAGATATTTCTGGTGTGGAGTGGAGTCTAAACATCTTAGCACCCAGGCGAAGCTGGGCCGGGCCGCTAGTATATATATATATATATATATATATATATATCTAAACGTGTGCTTTCAGGGTCGAGTCTACATTCTTTCAGCTGGATTCTCATTGGCATTTGGCTCTATGTTTGCTAAGACTTATCGGGTTCATCGGATATTTATAAGGTAATCTTTACTACTTACGTAACTTCTTTGAAAACCACATCGATTAATTTTCTCATCCCTTTGATCAATTAAATCAGTGGCTTATCTATGCCCCTGGCATTATAGAATACATGAGCAGCCGAAGTCGATTACCATCAGGCGGACCGCTAGCTCGTCTGCCTATCACGGCAATAAAAAAATAACCCAGATCTAACTACATACTTTCTTTTTAACCACAGCTCGTGGATGAAATTATTTGAAAATCAGGTTTTTACTTAGAGTCAATACTTACTTAATCTAAAATCTATTTCTAACTATGATATTTTGTAGCAATCGAAGTGGAGTATGTAAAACCAAACTCCTACAAGACACTCCACTGATCTTTCTGGTGTGTGCGCTGCTGCTAATTGATGCAATGATTGTGACGCTCTGGGCTATATTGGATCCCATGGAAAGGCATCTCAAGAACTTGACTATTGAGATCAGCACGACGGACCGCAGTGTTATATACCAGCCTCAGGTTAGTAACAACTTGCTGAGCGAGTTATTTTATTTTACTAAGCATTATTCATGGTTTATAATTGCCATGATATTATCACTGAAACGTCGATCTAATTGTTTTATAGTCCTACTGCCTTATTCATAGACAAATTCAAAAAGTATTTTAGTTATCGAGTGTTTTGTACCTTTCGAACGACTTTTGAATTCTGTTTGAGCGAAGAAGACAAAGCGTTCGATAACTAAAATAGGTTTCAAAACTCTCTATGAATAAGACCGCTAGTGTCCATCTAAATCTTGCCAGCTAGTTTATGGTATTACCTAAGGAAACAAAACAATGTCTGCGTGGTATTTTAGCAAGATTCATCAGTAAATTACAGACTTTAATTCCAACTATTACATCACACAGATAGAAGTCTGCAAATCTCAAAACACGGCTGGGTGGCTATGTGCCCTCTACGCTTACAAAGGCCTGCTCCTCATAGTCGGTGTGTACATGGCGTGGGAGACGAGAAACGTGAAGATCTCTGCTCTCAACGACTCCAAGTACATCGGTATCAGCGTCTACTCCGTCGTCATCACCAGCGCTAGTGTTGTGGTGATAGGCACCATCATATCAGAAAGAGCTACGTTAGCCTACATCACTATTACTAGCCTCATTCTTATTACAACCACGTCGACGCTGTGCTTGCTGTTCTTGCCGAAGATCATCGCTATTAGGAGTAACAGTAAGTGCCAAGAAGTTTATACAGGCCTGATTATGCGATTAAAATTTACCTGATGTTCAATGCAGTATAGTCTATTCAAAATAGAATATCAATCGATGGGAAATGATAACATTAATGGGGTAACCTAGTATGGATTTTAAGACTAATAAAAATATGGGAAAAAGCTGGTGAATCATACGATTTATTTTTAAAATACATTCTGAAAATATTTCCGCATCGCATAACATCCTATATTTTTTGTCTACGTAAATCCTACTAATTTAATTTAATATTTTCAGCTGAAGACGACCCCGTCATCCAAAGCATGGGCCTAAGGTTAGAGTGTAAGACTAGAAGGTTTATCACTGATGAAACCCAAGAGCTGCACTTCAGGATAGAGATACAGAACAAGGTCTATAAAAGAGAGGTGGCAGCATTAGATAGAGAGATTGGCAGGCTGGAGAAACTGCTGGCGGAACCGTTGGAGTCCATCAGCGGTTCTAATGCTTCTATATCGTTGCATAGACGGGTAGGTATTAACGAGTAAAAGGTGGTGTAATATTATGACATTTTTGTATAATAGAGAATTAAGTTGTTACTTCATTTAAATAACTAGAAGCCGCCTATCTTTGATAAACTCTTGAGAAAATTCTTCTTGACTGCCTCGGTGGCGTAGTTGTACTACGGTACGATTACAAAGTTGAGGTTCGAATCCCGGGTGGGCAGAGCGATATGGGATTTTTCAATTCATTATCGGCTTAGAGTTAGGAATTTGTGCCCTGTATGGCGATAGGCTTTGTCCCCTATAATTTCGTGGGACAGAACATACAAGGCCTTCTGGGAAAAAGGCGTGAGTTTATGTATATATGTAAAATTCTTCATCTATTTTAAATCCTTACAACTAAAATACTTTTCGACTAATACATTTTTATCTTACACGTATTCTTTACAGACTGAACTGAACACCGTTGAAGAGGAAGGAATGGCAAGACCTAACGCAGATCAGAGAACCCCAAGTGTGAGCGGAGGCCTACCCATGCTATTACTATCAGTCCTCCCACCAGTAATACCTCGCGCGAGCTGGCCTTCCGCAGAAGCATACAGAGGAAGAAACTCCGTCAGCTTCAGCTCCCAACCCAGACTTAACTACAGGAAATCACAACCAGCCATAGACCTTTACAATCTGTGCTTAAATAAAAAAGAAGAACAGCCGGGTATACTAAGAAGGTTAAAGAGTTTCTTCGGCAGCAGACCTTCAAGCAGAAAAGCGTCTACGATGTCCATAGCAGACCCTACAGGTCAGAGTATCGCAGCTGCTCTGAAAATGCATGTTGGCATGATAGCAGGACTCGTTCCTGGGAATAGGAAACACTCCATGGTCTTATCTTGTAATACACTGCACGTTCCAAACCAAGAGTTAAAGTTGAGACGAGAATCTTACACCCGAAGTGGGCCTATCATCAGGGTAACCGATGATGAACCGTCCTGCTCTAACTATGCTTCAGAAAGAAGCTTATCTTCCGGAACACAGAAGTACGTAGCAGAACCGGAGACAAAGGTAAACTTCGTTCTTCCAGAGACCCATAAAAGGCCGATGTCTCATCAGAACTCTTATGAGAGGATCAAGGGATCTCCAAGATTTCCTCATAGGATATCGCCCACTGCGACGAGCTTGACAACCCTGGACACACGGCGGAAGACCAGTGCTGACAGTGTCTTCGGTATTACTAACAGAGTTTTTGATGAACAGCGCAGGTATAGTCATCAGAATGTGAGTAACCAAGAATGTAAAGGCAAAGCTATATTAGAAAGCCGCTGGAAATCTACAGAAGATGCTAGCCCAGGACCTTCTACAAGGGATTAAAAACTCACATGTAAATCTTAATATTATTTGAAAACAATTTTCAAAGCACATCCAAAACCAAAAACTACCTACAAGTAATTGAGAAATTGTATCACGTCTTGAGCAGACTGACATTAATATGTCGGCAGATGGTTATTTGTTCCCGATGGATATTCTTATTTGAATTGGAGCCCAAGAAATTATTATAAAAAGAAAATGAAGGCCTAAACAGAAGTCTTTCCCTCTCAACTTCCAGAGGATTACACAACAGGCTAAGGGTTCAATAATGTTACACATTTTTTCATAACTGGTTTCTACATACTTTTAGAAGTTTCTACCTTAATAATTAATTGTAATAGCTTTGTAGTATTAAGATTAACGAGTGCCAAACAATATGATAACTGTAAGCAATCTGGAAATTAGTATCCCTCCTATTAGTGTAATGTAAATATGTACGAATACTGATATATATGTCGCACTGAAGAAATATCGTATCTAGAACACATGCTCATCATATAAACTAAATATATTTTCCTATAAATAGCGTCATTCATAATTGGTATGTGATTTAGAATAAGATATCTAGTTTCCATCACAACTTATTGTCTGTTGGTGTGAATCAATATTAAATATTTTTTAGATAGCAACACGTAGGCGTAGGGGGTATCTTCCGTACTGCCCCTTCCCCCATCTTTCTGGGCAGACCCAGCCCTTTAATACTACTATAACTTAACCTAAGTTACCTTTACATAAGCACCCTAGATCCCTACATATTTTATTTGTCCCAAGCCAGGTTCGAAGAATGGAAAAAAGACCATAATTATAGTATAAGCCTATGTACGTAAAGGTCATCGACATGTACAATGACGTCAGATAAGATATATCATGCACGTCGCTAACCAAATGCTATCCACGTGTGAGATTTAAGACAATTTTTCTTTCTCTGTTATCTATATCGGGTTATTGTAATATTGTTATTAGATATGTACATGTCAGAATACAGGCATGTTTAAAACGGTCCCTTATTTTACCTTTCAAGTTACAAGTTGTATAATATTGCGTATTTAGTTATAAAAAATATATCCTTAAATGTAAGATCTCAAAATATTTAATATATCTGTAAAAATATTGTAAATAAAATGTGTAATATATACGAATGTAATATAAAATCATGTCTCCATGATTCAGTGAGGAATATACACCAAATAGTAGAGAATAGTGTAATTTATATTTGTAGCATGATTTTACTTAAAAAAACATATTATTTTTATCTTATGTTCAAATCTGTCCTATAGATAATAATTATAAAAAGACATTACTTTCAAAAGTAATTAAGCTCCTAACTTATTTAATTAAGAAACTTGTTTGCGACTAATTGGTTCATATTAAGTTGTTAAAACTCAATTAAGTCGAAATTTTCTAATTGGGTTCAGTTCTTGCAATGTAAATTGTATTTTAATGAACTTATTTTTTGGCATTAAGTTATTACAATAATTATTCATAATTGTAAGTTAGAAAATTGTTTATTAAAAAAATATATTTAATTATATGTTTTTGACTGTTGGGTGTATTTATTAATTTATTTATATTAAGAATTGTGTATATATATGAAACTGTTTGTAATATATAACTTGATGGCTGAGAGTACTACTGTGGCGTTATTTTTATAGATATGTACTCCACTGTAGTTTGTATTTCGTACATACTTCGAAGTGTTCAAGTTTTGTAAATTCCCGAGTGTATAGTCAATTTCCTTTAGAGTTAGTATGTATTGTGAGATGTGTAATAAATTGTGTGAATATAATTGCAGTTTAATTACCGCCTCGTCAGGTACATTAGGGGGTTTTAAGAGGTAATTAGAGAATTATAAACACTCAATTGATAGTCTATCACCACCCACTATAACGGTGAAAGATAACATCGTGAGGAAACCTTTATACCATAGCGATTTGTAATAATTTATTTGGTATGTAAAGTCTGCCAACCCGCACTAGGCCAGCTTGGTGGACTATATGGCCAACCCCTCTCAATTGTACTCTCGATTGTAGAGGAGGCTCGTGCCCTGCAGTGGGACGGATATGGGCTGATACAGTACAGTATAAACACTCAATAGATACTAACTCATAACCATATCAATTATTCTTCTCCACCTGAACACAGCATTCACTTATATCAAGTAAAAATAATAAATATTTCGATATTCAGATAATTTGTTGCCGTATAGTTTCGTATCCAAACTATACGACAAATTACCTGAATATCGAAAGAAGAATGTTTTGCTATCTGTACGACACTAGACTTCAATAGTATAAGTAAAAGTCGAAGATAAACAATAAGGATCTCCATTTAGGTTCACCCAAAGACACTACTTTCGCCTCAACACTATAACTACAATATTAAACAACTACAACCAAATCTTTCAACAAAAGATTTATTACCAAATCTTTTTACTCAACTGAATATAAACTAATACAATATAACACTAGAACATTATTTACATCCAAAAAAATCTGCCTAACCTGCTATATACCAGCACCAGACATTTTAAAAATCCTGTCTTCTATTATCCTTCGTATGTTTGCGTTCACGCTGGGCAGTTCGCTGTTTTTCCTCACCGAGGCCTCAATTTTCTGGACCATTTGGACCTCTCTGGGCCACGCCACGAAGTTGGTCACGGAGCAGTCGCGAGGAGAGCCCATGCGACCTGTTCTGCCACAACGGTGTATGTAGTCAGCCGTGTACAGCGGAAAATCGTAGTTGATTACGTGTTGCGTCTGTAATGAAGATCATTAGGGAGTTTAGACTAGCACTAGTACTAGCACTTTCAGAGAATCATAAAAAAATTGTTTCAAAATTACTTTTTTTTTTGAACGAGCATATTTTTTTTTATGGCAACTGATTCTGCTTCAATGAGAATATTACTGCCAGTGTCAAGTGACTAGTGAGTCAATCATGTTATTATGCAGGGTAAAAAACAAAAGCGATCGAGACTAAAATCTAAAAATAAATATGTTACTGATATTTTGTTTTAATATTCAAAACCTTTTTAGATCACGTGGCGGCATTTCAATTTTCTTTCTTCATATTTCATCTTTTTTTTAACCAACATTTTCAGCAGACGATTAAGACATGCTTCTTATATTTTTTTTATGTAACAGAAATAATTACTACTGTCTCCTTAAAATCGTCTGTAACTTGACTATACTAGTCTACCACTTACCCTGATAGTATCCAATCCTCTTGCCGCAATATCAGTACATGACAAGACATTGACTTTCCCACTCTTAAACTGCTCAAACTTGCCAATTTTCAGCGGCACCGCCATCCGCCCGTTAATGTTAATGCATTCAACATTGTTCTCGTTCAAGAACATCGATACAAAATCACATGTTGAGGTCTGGTTGCTGAAGATCATCACTGGACGTCTCATATTCATGTCTGCTTGGACTATTTTAAGAAGTTCTGCCGGTTTTTGGGCTTTGCCTAGGCGGATGAATCTAGGAAACATAATGACAGTGCTTTAAGTGCCTAGGAATCTTGATGGACAGTTGAGCAATGGCCGTGAATTTTATTTGGATTAAAAACTTGATTCAGGTTGCCTCCAACAGGTCACTATGGAAATCATTGGAGGAGGCCTATATTCAGCAGTGGACTTCCTGATGGATGGACGGATGGAGACACAGTATTTCTGGTTGAATAAAATAACTACTACAGGGGATGGAAACTATATTGTAAAAGAACAAACAAGAAATAAATTTGCAATATAGGTATGGAACACAATCATACACGCGATTATAATGGAGACTCGTGCCCTGCAGTGGGAAGTTTATGGGCTGATACAAATAGACCTTCATTTCCCATGAAGTGCAATTTTGTAACCTTCCAACTCAATATCAGAATAAAAAGAATGCAAATATTTTTTTTACCAAGTGAATTATGGTATGTATTAATAGTATAAATTGTATAGACTGCCTCGGTGGCGTAATGGTACTACGGTACGATTGCAAAGCTGAGGTCTCGGGTTCGAATCCCAGGTCGGGCGAAGTGATATTGGATTTGTCTATTCATTATCAGCTCGGAGTTAGGAATTTGTGCCCGATATGGCGATCGGCTCGCCCCCCTCACATCGTGGGACGAAATATATAAGGCGAAACGTGGCTGTTCTGGTAGCACCTCTGCCTACCCCTTCTGGCAAAAAGGCGTGTGTTTATGTATGTATGTATGTTAATAGTATAAATCAAAGGTATTTTTAAGTTACACTCACTTATGTGGTATGTGAGGGAGCAATCTATGTAGATTGGAGGTTGTGACCGTCTTCAATGAGTCCGGGGCTACAAATGAATTGACGGTCTCTGGCAGTTCGTGGGGCATCGTTGCACTGGCTAGTGTGAGCTGACATCCTTCTGGCGGGACTTTTACATCAACTTTGTATTGTATCTGAAAAGAATGGTGAGAGAAATATACATACATTTTGTAAATTATAATAATTAAATTTATAATAATTAAAAATCTTAGATATGCTTCTTACTGTAATAGCATTTATAAATATTAACTAAGGCAGCTGAGAATATTTATTAACTAAAAAATGCACAATAATCAACAGTTACAAATTATTATAAAATATCACTACAAATTCAATAAAAAATAAATAAAGCTCATTTATTTCAGGTAAAAACACCCATAACAAAATTACTGATAAAACCCTACACAGATGCTAAGTTATTAATAAATTACAACTACATATTTCTAAAGCTTGGAAGAGGGATTATTTAATTATTTGATAACAAGTAACTAGAAATTAATCTCACCGAAAACTTCTTCAACAAATGTGACACTTTATCAATAAAACTATCGTCTAGTAACGTATCAGCCTCATCAAGCACCACATGATGTACATTATGTATCTTGTATATGCCTGTTGTGACAAGCTTGCTGTACGCTCCCAACGTTGTCACGAGTATGTCACAGTACTCGATGGGAGGGTCGATCATCTTCTGCTTAGTTTTACCACCTATGAGGGTAGTAACATTCAAGTTTATACTCTGTGCTATATTTTCAGCAACTTCACCAATTTGCGAGGCTGAAAAAGAAAAATGTTTTAGTGACTTTATATTCTGATTGCTTATGTTGGAACATTATTTATTGGTATTTGAAAATGCATAAATATTTTATCTAAAAAAAATATTACACTACATTTAGATTTATATTGTTTGATCACAAAGATAACATAAATTTTACCCCCATTACAGGTAATAGACATAAAAGTATAACACACTCACCTAATTCCCTGCTAGGCGTTATAACAACAGCCAGAGGACTGTTAAAATCTTCCTTCACACTCGGCTTCCACTCCAATACATGTTGGAATATTGGCAACAAATATGCCAATGTTTTGCCACATCCTGTCTCGGCTGTTATTACCGTGTTATTACCCGCCAGTATCGACGGGATCGCCTTCGCTTGTATCGCAGTTGGTAATGAGAAACCAGAGTCTATCATAACCTGTGCAAGTATAGGATTAAGACCTATTTCGTCAAAACTCTTTTTGTAAACTTGCGGTTCTTCCTTCTTACTAGCATTTCCGTGGATTATGAAGTAATCGTTCTTGGATTTGGGATGATTCCAACCGTTTGAAGCTAGTTTTATGCCCTCGAATTTACTGTAAGTTTGTCCCTCATAGTGGTTGTATTCTGGTCTTTTACAGATTATGATTGGTAGCTTCTTCTTCGCTCGCTGGACGCTGTAATATCTACAGTAGGATGTATTTATTATTTGCCTTATTTTCGACATTTTAAATAAATAAAGTTCAAACAAGCATGGAATTCCAATTTCTGTCTTTCGAATTCCGTTGCGTCACTTTGGCATTTTCTTGTTATGACATTTTAGATCTCAGAGCTTACGTTTTGTTATTCTAATTAGACACTAAACAACATTTTAGAAATTAATTTAAAAAATATATATTATATAATAAACCTCACTGCTCACTAATCTTAAAATATAATATACCTGTTTTAATAATAAAATGTTAAAAATAATAATGTTGTGTTAACGAGATTTCAAAAAGAAGAACAAATCCACTAAACAGTAACAAATATTAATTTTCCTACGCTGCACTTTCCGCTACATAGCCTCCATTCGAGAAATCTCTGGTTCCATCGGCCATCAGTTCCCCGCGCTATGTGCACCGCCCATTGCCACTTCAACTTACTAATCCGCTGGGCTATGTCAGTTTCTTTAGTTCTCCTACGGATCTCCTCATTCCTGATTAGATCTCGTAGGGAAACCCCGCCACAAGGTGGTCAGACGACCTGGTAAAGGTCGCCGGACGTCGCCGGATGCAGGCTGCCTCCAACAGGTCACTGTGGAAATCATTGGGGGAGGCCTATGTTCAGCAGTGGACTTCCTTTGGCTGATGGATGGATGGATGGATTATTCATTTTCAACACAGAGACCAGTATTCAGCATTGGACTTCCTGTGGCGGAGACTGACCGAATTCCTGATGACCGAAAAATAATTAATTATGTATCTATTACAATCACTGTATGTAAAGACCGCTCGGCCGCATCATCCACACAGGACGCGCTGAAGGCCAATAACACCTACCCCTGACCTACCCCTTTCAGCCTCCTCCGGGGTACCAATTGGGGAGCTTAGCAGCTTTCCACTTGACATACAAAAACTTATCAGGAAATCTCGTCCGTTCCCTTTGACTAGCTTTCAATAACTTCGTAAAGGCCTCATGAGATGTACGCTGAATAAAATTTACATATTTTTAACTACCAAAAAAATATTTTATCTGCCCATCTACGTCAGCCAAAGACATAATAGTTAATATATGCGAAGAAGTGAAGGGGCACATTACCTTTTTATCGATAACTATATTTAACGATTTTTATGAGACTTTTATGTCGACGAGGAAGATGTGAGAGTCAAAGGTCTAGCAACTGGGGAGGACGAAGGTCGGTTCTAAGTGGGGACTAAGCAGAATGGTGGGCCCTGGCACTCCTGGCAGCGGCGGAGATTACGTCAGGTAGAACTTATGAAAATGAGAATTAAATACCAAGAATATATTCTTAATACATACATACACAAACACACGCCTTTTTCCCAGAAGGGGTAGGCAGAGGTGTTAACAGAACACCCACGTTTCGCCTTGTATATTCCGTCCCACGATGTGATAGGGGGCGAGCCTATCGCCATATCGGGCACAAATTCCTGACTCCGGGCTGATAATGAATAGAAAAATCCAATATCACTTTGCCCGACCCGGGATTCGAACCCGCGACCTCAGCTTTGCAATCATACCGTAGTACCACTACGCCACCGAGGCAGTCATATATTCTTAATGTCTGATGTATTATCGAAGTTGATATAATTACGTACCTACCATTTAATTATTTTGGTCAAATTATGAAACTATTCAAACAAAAGACTAACACTTAATTAACGGAAGGTGTAAAAAAAGGAAAAGAAAACAAATGGTTTGGGAATTCATAGCGTCGTTTCTTTAAATAAAATAAATAAATAAATACACCCAACAGTCACATATATATAGTCCTGACTCCGCACTAACATCGATGTTGTGTCGTGGGTATCAGAAACTAGAAGAGACTTTTCAGTCTCACAAACATCCGAAACAAATACTTGTCGTTTACACAAATATTTGTCTCGGTGCGGGGATCGAACCCGCAGCCTCGAGATTCACAGTCGGCATCTGACCAACTGCGCCACGGAAGCTGTCGAAACTTTGAGACTATGCCACAACTGTAACACTTTCCGAAACGGTGATAATACATTTAAAAAACCCAAGAAAAACTACTTGAACGTTTTGAACAAAAACAATTACAACAATTAGTCGAGAAGATTGTGGCAATAGGAGCATAGTTATTGTGTTAAAAACCATTAAGAAACACTATTAACTCATTATGCATAACTAATTGAGTCACCATATACTTATAGCAAGCGATTGTCGCACACGCAACCACGAAACGGAGGGACGGCCTGGTTAAGGTCGCAGGAAGTGGCTGGATGCAGGCCGCTTCCAACAGATCTATGTTGCGATCCATGGGGGAGACCTCTCACCTCCGTTCTGCAGGGGACATCCTGTGGCTAAGAAGAGATTGAGAGAGAATTCAGTGACCTACATCAAGCATCAAAAATAAGTTACAAAGTTTAACTTTCATACAAAAAGTGAATAAGAACAATAAAATAATTTCACATATTAAATCGACATATTTCTACACGGCCATCACTATTATTTTCCACATTATTATCGTACTTAAAATATACCAAGCAGTGTTGTCATCTTAGTGTTAATAGCGTGGTCGTCAGTCATCACCTGTCCCAATAACTAATTACAAATTAACCTTTTGTAAAATTATTCAAGTTTTTTTACGGACACCAAACAGGTATGTATTTTATTTTTTATCTTATAAATTCTCGTCATTATATTCAAGTATTATCAGACGTAAATATTTTTTTCGATATTTTTTACTCTAATATAAATACAATAAAAATAGGTACTTTAATTAGCTATATACATAATTATTTTGAACTACCAATATTATCGTGTGATTCCGTATTATTTTATGAAAAATTTTACTTAAATTAATCCAAGGTAGGTTTTTATAACACCATCACATTTTCGTAAGGTTTTCATTTGTTTATCTAAAACTCGTTCGTTTTAGATAGTGTAGAATTAAAAATGAAAATAAGACTAAAAATACCTGAATTCATTTTATTTAATGATATAACGACTTAAATCATGTACTTATTTATAATAAAGACGAAAACAAAATAACTGAATCACTAGAGTTTAGAATGATTCCTTGGCGAAATGTACTACGGCACGATTACAACGCTAAGGCCTCGAGTTTGAAACCCGGGTCGGGCAAAATGATATAGAATTTTTCTATTTATTATCGATTTCTATTTATCATTGACCAGACGTGACTGCCAACACGTTGGCGATGGTTGCGGGTTCATATCCCAGGGCACACCTCTAACTTTTCGGATTCATAGGTGTATTGGTCTGTGGTATTTGTAATGGTCCTTAGTTAAGGGTAATACATGCATTAGTAAAGTAGAATGCAATTAATAATATTTATCGGCTCGTTGGCTATACACCACGTCTTCACACCGTCCCCGCCACAGACATCTATATCTGTTCTTATTCACCCCTGGTTAGCGTTGTGTATAGTTCGAGACGACAGATGCGAATAGTATGTGTCAATATACTACAGTATTGATAGTCAAACAGCACACACTATAACGGTGAAGGAAAACATCGTGAGGAAACCTATATACCATAGCGATTTGTAAAGTCTCTGTCTATGGTATATAAAGTCCGCCAACCTACACTTAGTCAGCGTAGTGGACAATATTGCCTTACCTCTCTCAATCGCACTCTCGATTCTCGATTGTAGAGGAGGCCCTGATCCGGGCGGATACGAATTCCCTACCATCAGCAAGGCTTCCGGCAATCTCGCTCACGAAACGAAACGTAACGAAATTGCATCATGTCGCGTTGGTTTCCTGTGAAAATTGTTTCTCATAAATCAACTATCGTTACCAACTGCATATTTTTGCTTTTCTTCTTTTTACAACCGAGTACATTGCAATACGGATACGCGCTGTCGGAAGGTTGGCTATGCACTACCGATCCTGACCCCTGCCGGTATTGCTCCAGACTCTGTACTGTATCTATTGTACTAGCCCGTATACATCCACTATAACGGTGAAGGAAAACATCGTGAGGAAACCTGCATACCATAGCGATTTGTATATATTTCTATGGTGTGTAAAAGTCCGCCAACCCGCATTAGGCCAGCGTGGTGGACTATATGGCCTAACCACTCTCAATCGTACTCTCGATTGTAGAGGAGGCCCGTGCCCTGCAGTGGGTCGTATATGGGCTGATACAATACAAACATCCCACTGAGGAAACACGCTGATAGTTTACTTCGTGATATACCTATTGTTATATTATTATGTGTACGAGTATTCCTTGTGTAATTGAATATTACCTATATGTAGAGAATGAAATAAAACGCATTGTTACGGATTTTATCGCGAATTTGACTTAATTTTTACATATTTTAACTTCTCAACGTTTCGATCACTTTACAGTTTTCGTGGTCGTGGGTTCGTGTCCGTGTGTTTATGTAAAAATTAAGTTAAATTCGCGATAAAATCCGTAAGAATTCGTTTTATTTCAATGTGTAACATTCGCGCAAATCTAAGAAACTATATCTAGAGGAATTTAACTTCATAAACTCACATCCAGTCTTTGAAGTTGCGATTGCGTTGCCGGATTTTAGACATAGATGGAATGCTTTGAGAATAAAAGGGAGAGTTGAGATCGATTCGCATCCAATGCCTACTGGCACCAATTGTACTATTACTAGTAATTGTATTGTAGTCCGAATTAAAGATGTCCGCAAGACAAGATGCAAAGAGTTGAAGTGTATTGCGATTTTTTTGCATCTCATTTAAAAGTGTATTCTTCCACCAAAAAAGGAGAAATGAAAAATGACCATAATTAATTTTGATATAGGCTTCGACATCATTAGCTGTTTATTTCACGAAGCTTCCTAGGCGTCTATCGCGCCATTGCCTAACTCAATATTTCCAAATAAGTAAGCACAACCACATGCGGTTTTTGATAATTAACTTTTAAGTTATTTAGTAATTAAAGTAAATTTTGCTGCCTCTTGATATAATGTAGTTCTTCCCACGTTAAAATGAATTGTAATCAGACGTTATTTGTACTTAATGGCATATTTAATTAAATAACTTGTTTTCTTGTGTGAATTCAGTGGGGTAACAATAGGGTGGCAGAGTGCGCAAAATGCCACGGGCCCCCAACCTCAGGGGCCGCCGGCCTCGGCCCAACAGGCCGTAAGCAGAGAAAGAACCTAACATTTATTATATGCTTATTACCTGCAACATTAATACTCAATCAAAAACGAATTACTTATTTTTTCATAGACTTTGGTTTTATAAAATGTAGTGATTGAGATGGAGATAAAGATACCTAGGTTTTTATTGATATAAATAAATAAAACTGCAACACTTCGCTTTTTCACAGTAAAGGGCCCCTATCACCCCTGCTACGTTTGGGCACTGGCCACGTAATAAAGACAATACGAAGACTTGGTTGCGTAGTGAGCTTTCACAAATCTAAGGCCATTTATTTTCATAGGCCTCAGAAAGGGTCACCATCGGCTGGATGGGTCTAAAATGTTACTGAAAATTTGGTTGCTAGGCATCTTTTAAATATGTTCTTAAATATGTTTCTTTACAAAAAAGGATGTTTATCATCAAACTTTAAAGAGCAATGATATTAACAGTTTTCCACATGAAATTCAGCTTTTAATTCAACTGTTGAATTCCGAAGAAATTCATAGAAACACTTCTTTTTTTGACCCATCCTAAGGGGCCCACGTAATGGTGAAGAACGTGGAGGTATCGGTCGGCCTTTCAATGAAGTATCTTGATATTTTCTATGATAGCCGATGGAACTTCCACGCCTGCTTCAAAAACCTCAAGTCAAAGGGTCAAGGTACGCTGCCCAACCTCGAGGGTTCCGGTATACCGTGCCGTACATTGTACGCCGGAGTCGTGCGATCAATGACTCTTTACGGATGTTCCGTATGAGCTGAGTCCAGTGGCTTAGCTAGGCGTGGGCGACGTGGGCCCACGCCCACGGCCTCGCACTTAAAGGGGCCTCGCGAGGCTTTTAAATGAAATACCAACAGACTTAAAATACCCGTTTCGTTTTAAATGGTGCAAAAAAATCATTGGAAACCTACCCAATTTTGAGAAGTGCTACTCTCTAGGTCCGTAGATATTCATCAGGTCTTCACCAATTTTTTATGGGACCAATAGCAACTATTCCGCATCAAACTAAAAAAGAACGTAAATTGGATCATAAATCTCAGCGTATTCGGAATATATACATAAAAAAATCCACCGAATTGAGAACCTCCTCCTGAAGTTGGTTAAAAACGCAGTTCGGTGGGCTCAGGTTTCTATAATTATATTATTAATTATTTTTTACATCCTATAATTTATTTATTTTCAGCATGATACTAGAAACGATATCTCTGTTGGAAGTGAAGATCCTGATACCAATCCTGGAAGTGTTGCAGTTGCTCATAGTGTGTCTGTCGTCGTGGAGATTTGGCGCCCATGTATACCCACATTACGGTGTTGTCCAGGGTATGTTACAACACTATTCACTACATAAAAGACTGGCAGTGTGTACAGTATACTAACTCACAGTCGACCAGCGTTTGTTTCTATTATCTGGTATTCTTCTGCATGCCTCATGCTACTCTTACACGACTACAGCCTTGTTACACGATGATTTGGTTAACAATTTCACTATCGCCTGCCTGCCTGACATGAACCCTATGGACAGTAGGGCTTTTAGCCCACCACGCGGGCCTAATAATGATTTTTTTATTGCAATGAATAGCGAGACGAGCATGCCATTCGCCTGATGGTAAGCGATATGACCGCTCATGGACAGTAGTAAAACCAAACAACACCATAGATTACAAAGTAATGCTTGGCATTCCACTGCGATCGCCATTATGAGACATAAGATGTTAATTCTCAATATGTCCAGAAGTTACTCTGGCTACAATGTCCTTCGAACCGGAACAGAACAGTACATTTACACTGCTGTTTGGCGGAAGAAATAGACATAACGTTGGTACCTACCTAGACGGCCCCTCACATATGGGAGACCCGCCACGAGTATGTTTTATCTTAAGTAGCATCGAAATACAAATAAAGAACTCGCAGGTATGCAAATTACCTCTCGCTGTTTCCTTCATTGTGATAAGGAACGATAGCCCAAGTATACAGACTAGTAGTAATGTTTTTATATTCGCGATCTTCGACATGCCAACCCAATCCAACCTCATCTTACTCAATAAGAACATGAACAATTTAGCTAGCTACTATTACGTACCTACAATCTACAAACTCCATAATACGTACCGTTATAACCTACCTTGCCATCGAGAAGGTCGACCTCTCCATAACGTGTTGAAACGTCCAAACTATGAACCAAACCAATTGTGTTTCATTAAAAAACAAGTTCCTGCTTTGCGGAATAACCGTGATTATTAAAATATTTTTTGAAGAATTTAATTGCTAATGTCAGAAACCCTTTTATTATATTAAATTATTTATTATATTATATTATATTTTATGGTATTCCAAAATTTTGACAATGATGTGGATAATGTTCTGTACTGTATCAGCCCAGATACGTCCCACTGCAGGGCACGAGCCTCCTCTACAACCTTGAGTATGATTGAGAGGGGTTAGGCCATATTATAGTCCACCAGGCTGCTATAGTGCGGGTTGGCGGACTTTACATACCATAGAAATACCTACTTACAATTCGATATGGTATGCAGGTTTCCTCACGACGTTTTCCTTTACCGTTATAGTGCGTGGTGATTGACTATCAATACGCACATGACCACGAAAAATCAGAGATGTGCCCTGGAATTTAGACCCGCGACCACCGTGAACATGTTGGCAGCCGCGTCTGGTCCGTTTACCAACAGGCCATCATGCAATTCATGATAATATGATGAGTATAATAATGTAATAGAATTAATCTGAAGTTCGTACTGGGCTAGTGTAATGGATTGTAATCCAGCAGCTTATTAATCCATGAACAGATAATTTTGATTTACATTATACGAATATGACGTTATCAGGAAACGCGTTACCAACTAACGAACAATGCCCCATTAAATATCCAGTAGACATAAATATGACTAGTTTTTTTTACGATAACTCCTATTGTCATTATAATTAGCAGATGTTTTTGATAAAAAATGTCAACGTTTATCTTAGTATAATTTATTGTTACTGCCATTGTAGGAAATGCATTGTACCATCTCGTTTCGTTTTATATGTATCTCCTAAGTTATTCACAACATCTTCAAGTTCAATACCTTAACTAAAATAACTAGCCTGGAACTAGAGAAGACACAGCAGACGTTGCTAAGACTTTTCCAAACAGCGCAAATACATTTGTATTCAGATGAATTCATTTAGACATATTGTGTGGTTTTAAATGGTATCTTAGTTGGTAACTTAAACTGCGTTTAAATAAGATTAATTATTAATCTCCATAGATTTTTGATGGACTGTCTTTCTATATCCGCAAAAGTGAATTCGTATACGTCAATATTTATCAGCGTCATTTGTTCGCAGATGCTCAAAGTTTCGACTTCGTGGTGGTCGGAGCCGGGTCAGCTGGCTGCGTGCTTGCCAACAGGCTGACAGAGATCGCCAACTGGACTGTACTGTTGGTAGAAGCCGGAGACGACCCGCCAGGCATAGCTAGTGTTGGTATATATTGAAGCATTAACTTTTACTTCCGATCGATTTTTATTGTCAAACGTCCGCCTACAAGGTAGACAGTTGACTGTGCTAAGGTTGTAGGAAGGCGCTTAATGCAAGGCTCTTCCAACAGATCGCTGTGGACATCTTAGGTAGGGACATATGTTAATAGTATGTCTATTATGACAGCCTCCATGCCGCAGTTGGTTAGACGCGGGCTGTGAAACGAGAGTCCGCGGGTTCATGGTATTGTTTGGTTTTGTCACTGTCCATGAGCGGTAGTATCGCTTATCAGGCGAATGGCATGCTCGTCTCCATTCATTACAATAAAAAAAAGCAGCAAATGAAGCGGGGTATGCAGGTCACTAGATCAAAATTATTTCCAACTAGTCGCTCGAGAAATCCTTGGGAAATGCCAAACAGTAGTCGAGTGTCAGTAATCAGTGGCCTATAATAATGATGAGGTTTTGTACAGAATTACGTTGTTTCAAAAACAATTATAAGCATTTTACCATGCTGGCAAATTATACCATCACTACGCACAAGCATTTAAATTTTGTATTCACTTTTCCAGAACCCTGGGATATCAATGCTAGTCGCAAACACTTTACCAGACTGGAACTATTACACTGTCGCCAATGATTTCTCTAGCCAGGCGCGCAAGACCAAAAATATATGGATGACCAGGGGCAAAATGATGGGCGGCTCCAGTGAACTCAACTACATGTTCTACGTGAGAGGCAATAAGGCTGATTACGACGGCTGGGTAGATGCTGGGAACGAAGGTTGGGATTGGGAGACGGTCACGAAATACTTCAAAAAAAGCGAACGACTCAACGATGATTCTATTATGAACGGCCCTACAGCTGCTTTACACAGCGCTGAAGGATATCTCGGAGTCACCAGACCGCTGTGGGTATCTGAAACATCAGCCTTTTTTGACGCTTTTAAGGAACAAGGCCATAATATACTCCAAGACACTAATGGGTATGAACAGCTCGGTTATTCTCCTGCAATGTATACAATAGACAACAAAACACGACAAAGCACCGCCACGTCTTTCATAAAACCTTTTTTAAACAGAAAAAATCTATACATTTTGAAAAATACTGTGGGGAGGAAGGTCATTTTTAAGGACAAAAAGGCAGTTGGCGTCGAACTTAAAACACCTAATGGAATAATTAACGTAATGGCTAATAAGGAAGTGATTTTATCTGCTGGTGCTATAAATAGTCCACAAATATTGATGCTGTCTGGCATAGGCCCGAAAGAACATTTAAAAGAAATGAATATTGATGTCTTAGTAGATTCACCCACCGTAGGAGAGAATTTACAAGATCATATGCTAGTTCCTCTTTCGTTGACTGGGGTGGAGAGTATTTCCTCTATAATTTCTAATTTAAACATATTCTTCAATCTTGACAAGTTTCCACTACCAGCTATAATGGGTTTCGCTACAATTAATAAGTCTCAGACGTATCCTGATTATCAGATCACATCAGTGCCAGTACCGACGGCATCATTACTCCCCGAACTCATGTGCTACCAATTGTTTATGCTTGATGATAGTATATGCATACAACTGTCGGCAGCTGGTAAAACCAAGGAAACTCTGTTCACCCTTGTATCTCTCTTACATCCAGAATCAAGAGGAAAAATTAAACTGAAGAGCTCAAATCCTGAGGACGCACCACTGATATTTGACGGTTATTACTCCAATGAGAACGACATAGACAAATTCGCCAGATGCGTTGAAGATTTCATTACAGTGGTAAACACTACGTATTTTAAAAGTGTTAATTCAGAGGTGGTCGATTTCAAAGTTAAAGAATGCAAAAATTTCGAGTTCGGCACCCATGGTTATTGGATGTGTTACGTGTTAAACCTGACTGGTACCCAATTCCATCCTGTGGGAACTTGTGCTATGGGACCAGAAGGGAAGGGGGTAGTGGACTCAAGATTAAGAGTTCGAGGGGTGGGTAATTTAAGAGTGGTGGATGCAAGCATCATGCCTAGTATTGTTAGTGGTAATACAAATGCGCCTGTGATAATGATAGCTGAAAAAGCATCAGACATGATCAAACTTGATAACGGAGTCGACGTAAATTGTTTATAATTAGGATGTTAGTTTAAGTTATTTAAATAATACGTCTTCATCTACATATCCACCTTTTGTCTCACGTTTACGAGTTAAACCTGACACGAGTCTTCAGAAGTATGTTTAAAGATTTGATTAATGGTTGACCTTTATTCCGTTGACGTTAATCCTTTCAGAACACAGAGAAAAACTGAGACAAATAATGTAATATAAAAATAACCACAATTGTGTAAAAAGAATAACTTTATTTTTGGACATTGAATTCATACATTAATTGTTCTAAGAAATATTTAAATGCTGATGATATAGCCTGGCGAGTCTCGCTGACGTCAAGTTCGGCGGGCGCGCACACATCGCAACTACAACTGATGTGTGCGAGTGACGTACAACATTGACATCTATAAGAATTTCTATGACGTCATAAACCGGTAAACTTACAATAGGCTGGCAGCGTCAAAAATAATTAATTTGTTTCAAAAACGATTTACATTAATGTTATTAAACGATATTCCATTACACAAAAAAATCTTGGAAAATGGCGTCGAAACCAGTCTGGATTAGGAGCATCCAGGATGACGCGAAATGTCAGTAATTGTATTTAATAATGATTTTTATATTTATTTATTGACGTTACCGTACAGTATTTACATATTGTGTAAAAAAGTTACAAAAAAAAGACAGATTTACATTTTTATGTAATCATCGTTACCAAAATAACATAAAGTATCTCACGCTTACACAAAATTAATAAAAAAGTGGTTCAAAATAGACATCGCATTCGCACGTTAATACAAATTTAGACGCCATAAAATTAATTGAAATAACATGATGTTTTTTGCAATAATTGTTTCACGTTTACATTAAATTCTTTCAACAGATACCCTATTCGTAACTTACAAGTCCTTGGAAAGTGTACAAATCATTTTTTACCAACAGAATTTAACAATCGGAATATAACGCCTACCGGTTTATGACAGAAGGAAGGGTGATATAAAATAGTGTAAAATACAATATCCAGACATTATGATTGATAACTTGTAAAGGGATAAAAAGTCCAAAATCGCATACTTACTGAAGAGATTCATACAATTCACTTCGATAAATCAGTTGCTTTAAGAGTTTTTTATTTTTTATTTATGGTGCCTGGGCAATGTATTTTACACTATAAGTTCGCTAAAAAAGCCGAAAAGAAGCTACACATACCCGTAAACTGTTTACGCTTATAATACGAAAGAAAGAAAAATTACCGTCTATTTAAAACTTAATCATTGTTGATGCGTACAGTTACAACCTATAGACTACATGGAAAATGTTTAACTTATCATAAATGTGAACAGTAGACAAAATATAACAATTAGTCAGTCTTTGAAGACATCTGAAGTTCCTTTCACATCAGAGAATTAAACTATTTTACAATCAACATACATACAGAAATATATATTAACAAGTTCCATAGAGGAATTGAGATTTATAATTTGTGGCTTATACTCGTAGTAATACCAGCCCTGTATTTTAATTGTTCTTCTGTTGGACACGGACCTCCTTGCAAAGGCCACTACGATGCCCTATAATGGATTGGCAGAATTGATATAAATTCGAAATACTATTGGTTCATATGGATACATCAGAACTCAAAGTACGTATACCATATGGGACTTTCTCTAATTTGAGCTTTATAAGTACCAACAATAAAGTGGAAGTCGCAAAAAACCCAACGTGCTATACGTCCTTTTAGCCCTGATATATCGATTTGATTAATCAATTCACATGTTTGATTCACCGTATCTTAATAACATTAACATGGAATTATAATACAACAATTTACGAATTACTAAACAATGTTATTACTTTTTTCGTGGGAATATACCAGGTGTAATAGGAACGCACGCGAAGTAAAAACTACGTACATGAAAGCGCGCACTACAATCTCGTGTCGTCATTGACCCCTTAACAGCTGATTCTTTAAAAATGATATTAACTATTATTTAAAAAAATGATCAATATATTTGACTATCTAAATAAAATACGTCGCGATAATTATGCAAATATTTTTTTAGCTTTTTTTATTAATAATTATGTAGCGAAGTCTCGCACTGCCGTTTTTCGTAATTCCCCTTACACCTGTATAAACCACATATAATAAATTGCGTCTATCAAACATTAAAAGCAGAATCAACATTAAATATTCAAGAAAATTCCAATACAAATGAGCAACAGTTAGGACATTCAATTAACATTTAATACATTCTAGCTTACTAACTATATAGCTGGCTTATGCTTATGATGCACTATACTAATTGGAACTAAAAATATATTCACAATAAATGAACAAAGGAATTGTTAAATATTACTAATTAGCAAAATAACTCAGTAATTGCATGTAAATAATACATGTTTAATTATGACTACCGCAAAAAATATAATTTATTTACGTTAATTCTGAAATATATTTTTTTGTCGCAGTACGCTAGGATATAATACGACTTGTGCAATTAAAGAATAGAATTCAAGGACACTACTGCGCTAGATGTATTTTTTTTATTTAATAAAGAACAAATAACACGAACCCATAATATGGCATGCTTATTGACCTTAGCATAAACAAAAGTGGAGTTTGGGACGAGAAAAAGGCACAATATTTTTCTATACTCACTACACCATAGAAAGTAAGTTCATAATACCTCAACACATGATTTTAAATCTTAAAAAACTATAGGAACTACTGTTAGCCAGCATCGATAGCACTAAAATTGTATCGAGCACCGAAAATCGCCGAAACTTTGGACATCAACATATCTTTAACACGTTATTCAAATTAATTAGAACTAAAGAGGAGAATTTGAGTTAAAGGTATCTACTTGAATTCATAGACAATCAGATGAATGAAATGAATCATATGTACATATTATAGAACCTCAAGCACTGATTCTTACAGCCTCCGTAGCGCAGTTGGTTAGACACCGCCCGTGAAACGAGAAGCCGCGGGTTCGATCCCCGCACCGAGACAAATGTGTGTGAGGCATACAAATATTTGTCTCGGGTTTGTGTGTTTGTGAGACCGAAAACTCTATCTTAGCTTCTGATACGACACGACGTATCAGAGACGACGTATCCCATCGACGTATCCCACGACACAAGAGTTAATTGATCTTAATGTGGGGTCAGGACTATGTATGTGTCTGTTGGGTATATTTATTATTTATTTATTTATTGATGAAAGCATGCATGCACTTTACTGCTTTCTAATTAATACCCTTTATAGGAAGTGGGAGAATTACGTGGTTGTCACTTGTCAGTCATGACTCCGCATGAATGGGCATGCTCGTCCGCGGCGGTACCACTATTCACAGGAGATAAATGTGAAGCGATAGCTTCATTGTCGTGTTTCGTTTGGAGAGTGAGATTGTCAGATGCCCAATGTTAATATAAACTGATATAGAAAAATGAAAAATATAGAAAAGAATGTGAGGGGCAAATAATCGCAATCATTCTATTCTTTAACCGCGTAACTAATTACTTCACATACAAGTTGTATAATTACCCATGTTCAGACAAAAAACCTTTACAAATATATGTACAAGCGAGTTAATATATTTTTATTCTACATAGATACCGGTAGTTTGTCAAAATCAGGATTTTTTAATACTTTCGTCCATTTAAATCCCAAATATAGAATCTAATTTTATACACAATTAAATATATATATTCACAGTATGTACAGCACATTATTGCACCATTAACTTTCAAACATTTATACTATGTACAAAGCCGAATGAAAGGAACTTCACAGTAGAAAAGAAAGATTATTTTTCACACCTAAATTGGTACAATTTTTGTACAAATTGCGGACTAGAGGCGTGTGTACCGTCATGGAGGATTTATATTAAGGTTCAATTCACACTGTAATGCCTATCACGGTTCGTTCACTATTCGATTTCGGTCTGTTAAATCTATTCACGTTTACATTATAAAATAATACAATATTTTTTCAAAACAAATTGCTACTGTTATTCGATTCGACTTAACTAAGAGAATAAAATACAGAGGGCGAATCTTAATTAACATTATTTTACTAGAGGACCCAACGTGCGTGCATCGAGTAAATCTTGCCGTCGACATATCTCGACTAAAGAGACATAGACAACATCGATTAGGTTTTTCACTTAGAATTTAGTTCACTATATCGCGTTACATAGACAATAAGGTCAAAAATACATATCGCAGGCAAAAAAAAATACTATTTTATATTTAAAGAAAACCTAAATCGACATCCACTGTCGGGATATGTCGATGTTGAGATGTCTTGATGTGCGCATGTTATGCCAGGAAACCGAGATCGGACCGAAAACGAACCGTGACTGGCACGACAAAGTATCATACTGTGACGGGGTTACGAACATGTCGAACAAAATATATTTTACTAGGAGACAACATCCAACAAACCGTTACATCATCGGCCAGCAATGTAACGTGCTGTTTAGCCGAGTCTAACACGTTCATAGCAAGATCATAGCATGAGCAAAGCCGGACGAGCCACTATAACGACAAAAATGTAAAATTAATAAAAAACTTTACCCTCCCCCTTGTATTTAGAAAAATGTACATATTAAAATAAAACATTTATGTAATAAGATCTGAGCTAAAAGACGGCAAACTTTACAAATTGATAAAGCGTCGTTACATATAGTTTAGACTATTTTATGAATGGGTCGGCATGACCGGAACATTATCACTGCCTTGCAGAAAACTGAAGTAAAAGATTTGCTGTGGCGTTCACTGAGTTTCCTGGATGACTCATTCTTTTTCATTCAATCTTTCTCACCGACAATGGCTGAGTATTGGCTGGTGTTCATAGGCTATGGAGTTCACTTACCGTCGGGTGTCGCTATTTTGGACCAGCTACGTTATTTTTCGGATCTATACTCCAAGCCAGAAAACCACTCTCAATCGATTCTCTCGATTGTAGAGTAGGCCCGTGCCCAGCAGTGGGACGAATATGGGCTGATACATACATACATACATACTCCAAGAGCCCGTTAAATTAATTATTTATTTTACTACGATTAATGTACTTATACTTTGGCTGGTAAAACACCAATACAATGCTCTTATATCACACACTCCAGCGACTTTCGAAAAGCAACTCTCTCAATATCAATTAGATCTATTTTTGCCCACACGTTAAACTATCTTAACTGCACTTAAATCACACTATACATTCAATAACTTTTCATTCCTCAATGCCAATTAGAATTTGTGATAAAACAAGTACCGATTCTAATAAAGAAAATTATCAAGAGGGAAAATTTTATACTCAATTGAAATAAACAACTCCGCTGTGGTTTGGCGTTGCCCATGAAGAGGCACAACGAACATTACATGGAGTTCTTCGATATATACGCGAAGTTCCTCGAAAAATACAAAGAGTCCAGCGATATATACACGAATTTCAATGAAATATAAAAGGATCTTCACCGAAATATACTCGGAGTCACCCAAACTATACGATAAAGAATATAGTAGAAAGGGTGGGGAAGAGACACCATCGATTAGAAGCCATCACGCCATTCATAATCACAATGCCGGGGAACCAAAGATGTCTGGCTTACCACTCAGTATAGAGGAGGACAATTATCTATCTACCTTTGGAGGTAAGGACTTAGATTTCAAAGAACATTACTAGTCTTTCTCAATAGTAAAACTCTCTAACTCAATTTGCTACACTATAAATATCTCAATATTAATGGTAATGTCCTGATAATGCTATCTTTAACCCACAATTTAAACTGATTAAAGTCAGAACGATGGCTTTATCAAATTGCAAACCATTGGCGGACTTAGGATAGGGCGCGGTTGGGCGACAATCCAGGGCACATAGGCCCAATTTATTTTTTTATGTTTGCTGATTTTTACGTGGATTTAGGTGAAGGATCGCAATCTCGCTGAAGCCGCTGGTGATCCTAACAAAACAAAGAAAGACCTACACCCAAATACTGAAACGCCATTTATTTCAAGTTGCACTTAATTACCCACGTCCCACTTAATCAGTTCATTTAAGCAGGACTTGTGTAGTTAAGTGCAACATAGTATTTAAGTAGTGTTTGTGTATTTGGCGCCTCTTCGTTTCTGGCAGTCGTCCAACTGAGCCCTATCCTAAAGCCTCATTTACACAGGGAGAGTTTCTCGCCTCAAAGATACGATTATCGTAAGGCGCGAGAAATTCTCCCGGTGTAAATGGCGCTTTAGTCACTACGTAACAAGGGGGTAAGTAAATGCCTAAGACGTAGATCCGCCTCCATGACAGTACACTGAATGATTGACTTACATACAGGCGAGGTTGATCTTACACGCGTTCAGCATGTCCGTCAGCTGCGCGAACTTCGTGTACGCCTCCTGCAACATGTCCCTGCGGAAAATTGAGAATAGACCTTAATGCAGATGTAAAAGGATGTTAATTTGAGTGACAATAAAAATGTTAACAATTCAATGTTAAAACCGCAATGTAAAGCGTACAAAACTGCGTGATTTTATGTTTAT
Source organism: Theretra japonica (assembly GCA_033459515.1). Taxonomy (NCBI): domain Eukaryota; kingdom Metazoa; phylum Arthropoda; class Insecta; order Lepidoptera; family Sphingidae; genus Theretra; species Theretra japonica. The sequence goes on along the minus strand of CM065938.1, from coordinate 1,690,189 downwards.
CATTGACTGTTAGAACTTCAAACTATTCAGTAATATTAAATTGTTCACTTCGTAGGAGAGGAGGAGATGGAAGAGTATGGGGAAAAAGTTTGAAGAAGGGAAAGGGTAAGACAGAGAGTTGGACCTGAAGGGATAAGCATGGATGGAAGGAGATAGGAATACGCGCAAGGAAGGGGAGAACAAATATATATAACAGAAGAAGGAGAGTGTTAAGGGGCGTGGTAAAAAGAAAGGCGGAAGCCATCTTAGCGCAACATCATATGTCAAGCGGAATTGTAACTAAGACCAAAAACCAAAAGACCTAAAAAAGAGGAATGATTGAGAAACAGGAAGGGGAAGAAGAGTTAATTCGGGAGGAGCCAGGAGTAGTGTGGGTGTGGTACCTGCAGTTGGTGCAGAAGAGCGCGAGGTTGTGTCTGTTGAGCGCGGCGTGCTGCACGTGCAGCGCCGCCAGCGACCCGCGCAGCGCACCCTGCAGCGACGACAGCGCCGCCTCCGACCCCGCCTCCGACCACACCGTGCTGCACACACACACGCGAAGGGGTTAGCCATACACCATACATCTGTAGCATGGTTGCAGGGGAACATGAGCAGTTAGGAATTTACTTCTAATTATTAGTACACGTGTCCAAGTCCTGAGGGAACGAGAGAATTAATATGGTAATGCGTCAGCCACCCAACCAGAAACGCGAGGCCAAAATCTAAACCGCAATGATCTTGATACAAATTTAATAGGTATACAAAAACACCAAACGGTCAAATACACCAATTATAATTAATAAGGACACACATCAGGTATAACACTACTCTTTTGAAGGTCGCACACAAGCGAAAATCTCATAGTGCGGCCAGCGCCGTCAAGTCTCTGTTGATCACCTTTTACGGCAAAAAGGGGTTAACAATTAGAATTGTAACACCACCTTATCACATGATAGATTTGCTACACATCTGACATCTTCCAGTTAAATAAATCATTCATCCATCCATCAGCCAAAGGAAGTCCACTGCTGAACATAGGGCTCTCTTAATGATTTCCACAGTAACCTGTTGGAGGCAGCCTGCATCCAGCGACGTCCCGCGACTTTCACCAGGTCGTCTGACCACCTAGTGGGTGGACGTCCCACGCTGCGCTTTCCGCTTCGTGGCCTCCATTCGAGAACTTTTTGGCCGCATCGGCCATCAGTTCTCCCTGCTATGTGCCCCGCCTATTGCCACTTCAACTTGCTAATCCGCTGGGCTATGTCGGTTACTTTAGTTAAATAAATATCTATATAAAATTAACTAAGCTAGGGTCATAGATTAAGTCAATAACTCACGCTTTAATGGCGTTAGCCAGTTCAGAAATCTGCGTCTCGAATAATCTGAATTTACTAGTGAGAACTTGCAGCGTTTCTTCTCCGGGCACTTTATCTTCTATGTTGTGCGGTATACCCAAACACGTCGATAATTTGGCACTGAAACAATTATCCCCAAATAATAATAATCCTTTATAAAAAAAAAACACATTTCGCCTTGTGTGTTCCGTCCCACGATGTGATGGGAGGCGAAATGTGGGTGTTTAAGTGGCGCCTCTGCCTACCCCTTCTGGGAAAAAGACGTGAGTTTATGTAAATATGTATGTATGTATTAAAAAAATATTAAAGATCCCAAAAGCTTTCTAAGGAATACAAATGTGGGCGTGTCAATAAATCTTTGTCCTGATTGGTCTATCTTCGGAATCAATCCTCAGATCTAAATCATTTTTTAATTTAATTTGTAAATCTGTTAGTAAATCCACATAACAATTTTACACAGACTTGGTAAGGACAATAAGACTAATGTCAGATTGTTAAGCTGTCTTTTTTAATAATATCAAAAACGACAATAGACATTTACACCCTGAAACATTTTGTTTTATTGAGTCTTATCGAGGATCTATTATCTCTTAAACAGTTATTGCTCTACCTAAACATCAGTATTAAACATAGTACAGTGTTATCGGAGTAAAACTTCCTACACAATTTAAACATAATATGACAAATATTATAAAACATCCCCACCAGTTTTGGTTACACGTAAATTAATTAACGCCTCGGTGGCTTAGTGATACTACGGTAGGATTGCAAAGCTGAGGTCTTGGGTTCGAATCCCGTGTCGGCAAAGTGATATTGGATTTTTCTATTCATTATCAACCCGGTGTCAGGAATTTGTGCCCGATACGGCGATAGGCTCGCACCCTATCACATCGTGGGACGGAAAATACAAGGCGAAACGTGGGTGTCCTGATTACACCTCTGCCTACCCCTACTGGGAAATAGGCGTGAGTTTATGTATGTAGGTAAATTAACTTTTAATCAACTCACCAATAGCTAGAGAATATCTTCCAGACGCACTCAAACGCCTCAATGACGATCATCTCAGGGTCTCTGTCATCGCTCTTCTTGGTGAGCTGTTCCACCGTGCTCTTGGCCAATTCCATGTACTCCGGGATGATCTGACATTTCCTCGCTACGTCCAGGCACAGCTCCTTGAAGTTCGACACTTCTGACTGGGATATTGTTTTGGGATCTGCGGAGAGGTTTATTATTTTTACCCATTTTATAAAAGAAGTGTGATTACAAAGCTGAAGTCTCGGGTTCGAATCCCGGGCAGTGATATTGGGCATTTCTATTCATTATCAGCCCGGAGTCAGGAATATATGGCCGATATGGCGATGGGCTCGCTCCCATCACATCATGAGACGGAACACATAAGGTGAAACGTGGGTGTCCTGGTCTGCATACCCCTTCTTGGAAAATAAGGCGTAAGTTTTTACTCGCGCCAGTAAATAGTCTATCAGGATTGCACTGTAGTTACCGAGGGGTGCATTATAATCACTTTCTCCTGCCAGCAATAATTAGTATAAAATATACATATTCATCACCTTTATTCTCAATAGCGGACAGAGAAGCCCTGAGATCTGTGATGAGGTGCTCTATCCTGGGGAACACGTCGCTGAACACCGCCACCCAATGTTTGAGCAAACATTGGAGCACGTCGGCCAACGTCCAAGGCGGCGCCTTGAACAGCACGTGCTGCCATAAGTTGTTGTATTTCGCGCGCATTTCGTTCTGAAAATAAACAAAAATTGTAAACAAATGAAAACAAAAACAAAGGCACAACACAGGTAAATACAAAAAAAAAATATTTTCGAAAACTTATAATACTTTGGGGGAGGCCTATGTTTAGTAGCAGACTTCCTTCGGCTGGATAATGAATATGATGACCTTGAAGATTATGAATGCATTAATAAACGATTAACACTATTCGTAGCGAAAAGTCCACCAAGTGTAGACCATACCAAAAGACTTCCAAAATAATTTTTTTACGTATCAAGAGAAAACCGCCTTAAGCTTCTCTTATGGAGCCCTGGGGGAGGGTATACAAATCTTCTGCAAGGTTTATTAACTGACCTCTAGTATATTTGAAAGCAGTTGATAAACAGCATTCTCGCAGTGCTTCAACCCGTCTATCATCTCAGGGTCGGTGCCGGGCTGCGGTTTGCTCTCAAGCAAGCCCTTCAGCTCGGCCAGACTAATGCACTTCACGTTGTTTATACACGCCTTGTTGCACAGGTTCTTGTCATTTGACAATAGAATCTGGAATTATTAACCAAATATTGATTCAGATCATTGGGATGATAACGCAAACAAATAAGTGTAAAAAATATATTGTGTATCGCTATTTCAGTTTCTATCCCTGTCACTCTTACACAGTCATAGTATCATCCTTCTCTCTCCATTAGGAAATAGTCCAATGCGTACAGATTTTTTCCGCAATACGCTCTTCAATATTTTGTATCCATGTCTCAGATGTAGGTATAGTCATTCATAATAGCATTATCTATACCATATCCAAGATACTAAAAAATATAAATTAAATTATCATCTTCCCGAATTTGACAGACAAATCACTAAGGACTATTCACAAGTTTTTTTTTTATTATGGTATTTATTATATATATATATATATATATATATATATAATTTTCAGTCTCTTCGACATGTCATAGTCACGAATCGCGTCATTATACGTGTGGAACCTTCAAGAGATCCACCTGAAGTAGATATGCCTGAAGTAGATAATAGTCTGAAGTGAATACTAATTGTTATGCTTGGTTTCAAAATATACATGTTTCTAAAAGACGACATATTTAAACAAAACTGGACGTCAGCATATAACATTCTATCATGTATAATATACATTACCACAGATTTCCCCCTCTCGGCCTGCTGCAAGCAGCAATTTAGTATCTCATCATCAGGCAATTCGCAAGGATATATGTGTGAATTCGCATCCCTCAGTGACTGGCCTAAAATAAACATATATTTACATAGAAAGTAATTTTATTCAGTAATTAAAGTCAGAAAAAAATGTTTTAACAATCAGACAGCATTATTATGTGGATTTATGAGAGATATTCACCTGTCGCCACTTGATTTCACTTATCATAATTACAAAATATAAAGTATGTTTGTGCACCTATAGATGGATCATATTTATATATTTTCTTGTGTGAAAATATGTTATCTGACCAGATTTTAGCGTACATTTAGTTAACATCAAAGCCAGTCCACATTCCTATTGATATACATACCTTTTATCCTATCGTTCTGAGGCAGTGACTTGTACAAGTAGTCCATGGCGGATTTAGCTCGCTTGCAAATCGCTCCATTGCCGTTATTGTTGTCCTTCAATCTATCTAGCTCGTTTATAACACGCCATGGAACGAGAAGCGTTGGTTGCTCGTTGTATCCTAAAAAATATTACTTACATTTAAAATGGCTTTATAATAAATAAATACACCCAACAGTCACATATACGAGCATAGTCCTGACCCCACATTAAGATCAATTAAGTCTTGTGTCGTGGGTATCAGATACTACGAAAGACTTTTCGGTCTCACAAACACCCAGACCCGACACAAATACTTGTTGGCCTCACAAACACTTGTCTCAGTGCGGGGATCGAACCCGCAGCCTCTCGTTTCACAGCCGGCGTTTAACCAACTGCGCCACGGAGACTCATATATATGTTGCAGTACATATTATTTTTCAGACCAATCAATGATATAAGGGTAAAATGTGGCGTTGTGAAAAAAAACGGTTGAGATTTATCCTTAACAGAAAAGGTAACAGCTTAAAAAGTTACCTCAAAAACAATTCTTAAAATAAATAAAAACTTACCTTTAATATGTGAGTTAAGAACATTTTTTATAAAATCCAGTTCATGTATAAATATATTGGTATCCACTACGAGAACGACGTTCTCTCTGTTGTCCACATTCTCTCTAGTACAACTTACTGCGGGCTCTTTTACCTAAAATATGTACGAAATAAATCAAGCTTTTTACAAATGTATCACAAAAATCCCTACATCCCCTTTCTATCCCTCTTTTAAGGGACAGCAATTCGTCGCCATTAACTACATTCCAATACCATGAGTATTTACTCTTTTCAACTACCTCTTTCCTGTTTTAAACGACCGGCAAATACTTCTACCGCTCCTAGAAATCTTAGGTGTTTTAGTAGCAAGAACAATGACTCTACCTACAAAGAAAAAAAAACAGAATTGACATCTTTCTCCATTGTCATAAAAATTAGTCAAAATTATCTACAAACAGTTGGAATTATCAATAGAGAAGCACAAACACGCCCTCAGTAACTTGACTTCGTAGTCTAAAGTGTTAGTCACTAATTAGGAGACCTACATACATACATACATACATAAACACACGCCTTTTTCCCAGAAGGGGTAGGCAGAGGTGCTACCAGAACACCCACGTTTCGCCTTGTATATTCCGTCCCACGATGTGATAGGGGGCGAGCCCATCGCCATATCGGGCACAAATTCCTGACTCCGGGCTGATAATGAATAGAAAAATCCAATATCACTTTGCCCGACCCGAGATTCGAACCCGAGACCTCAGCTTTGCAATCATAGCGTAGTACCACTGCGCCACCGAGGCAGTCGAGGCATTAGGAGACCTAAGACACCTTTAAACTTCACGTCAATTTACGTGCTACTGTTCATGCTGGTTTAGAAGAATTGCATTAGATGTGTCAGCAGAATAGTCCCCATATTGATAGACAATAGGTTATACATGTAGATCTCAGGTCAAGGTCACAATCGATCGGGCGCGCCAACCCCGCCATTCGCCCACCCATTATATTGATTAATTTAACAAGGGTGCATAATTAATTACACATTCAATATTGGCCTGTAATAAGTTCAACTTTGAGATGAGTTCAACAAAGAAATAGATAATACTCGCAACTATACTTCTGAATATTGTACAAAAAAATCTACACCCAACAGTCACACAAAGTCGCTGACAAATATAACAGATTAAATCAAATACAGCTCCACAAAGCCACTAATGCAACCCAATTCAATAAATGTGATATAATAAATACAATAAGATTATATTCACATGTGAGAACTTACCTCCCTACAATCCACATCCATGGCCTCCGCTTGAGACCCAGCGCCATCACTCATAATGCTGTCCTCATTTGATTCAGCTGCCTCATTGCTCAATCTATTACGTAGAGCATCCATCCTTTCCCTTGCTGTATTAGTTCTCAAGTCACCCTCTTTACTTGACAGTCTTGATTTGATAGCCGAAACTAGTTTACTCGCTTCCGAAAACTGTGGAGGTGTTACAGGGTGCTTTACATTTGGATATTCATTCACTTGACTACATATTCCCTGTTCTATTTCTGCAAATGTGTTTTTCGGCTTCACCTTATCACAATACTCTTCAGGTAACTGTGCCATCATTGATGATATGATTTTGTTTGCAGCAAAGAACTGTGACGGTGATGGAATGGAATGTAAACTCTCGCTGCTTGGTGATTGAGTGGTACATTTTGTATCATTTAACGTTGGGCTTTTGTCTGTCTTAGGTGTTTTAGTATCCGTTTCTACGGGGCTTTTTCTCTTTGCTTTTACAGGAGATTTGTCTTTATTTTCCTCCATTTGATTCTCAGCACTTAATTGTGCTCGAAGTTGGGACAGTCTTGTATTAGCTAAGTTTTTGGATGGTGTACATTTAGTTGGAGTGTCTACACTGCTTAAACTTTCTCTTCCCATAATATCTCTAGTGCTTGAGTCATTTTTTACTTCTCCTTTTTCATTTTCTTTCCTTTCAACTGTTTCTTTTGCCTGTGCACTGAGTCTCCCTGTGCTATGTCTTTTGTTTGTGTCTGTAGGTTTAGAGGGACTTTCAGTTTTTGTTGAATCATTGTGAGTAGGCTTTGATTTCTGGGTTTCATTATCTAAAATAATCACACATAAGCATTATTATTACATGGACATTTAATAGTCTTATTAGAATTTACTGGAATTTGTTAAAAGTGTTTAAAAAGACCTTAGAAACACACCTTGGGGAAATGCTTGCAACTAAATTACTCTACTCTAATATCCATAAAGACATATAAATTAACTGATGAAAACAAACAGTTTAATTTCAGTGTACTATATACTGTGTACCTTCAGCATTTTTCTTTTTAGGGACACTGTGATCGCCATGTCCGTCCGTTTTTCTTTTTACGCCCTTTTTCTGAGCTTCCTCCTTGTTCCTCTTGTCTTTGGAGACACTTTTTAACTTCTTAGACCTGTGTTTGTCGCTAGATTTGCCAGCCTTGAAACATATTTCACACGTTACAAATCGCTAAACAGCTGCAGTATCCTTTGAGTCAACATAAAAAATAACTTTCGCAATACGTTAAATACAGTTGTGAACAAGTTTTAACGCAATATCAATCATAAATAAGTAATTTAGTTACGAAATTTACCTGTGGTACAGTCCAAGATGATTTACCCGTCTTCTTATTAAAATAATACTTTCTCCCTGGAGTCGATTTGGACATACACAGAACCCAGCCGTGGGGCAGTTTGGGTGTTTCTGTATTATCAGCGCTCATAATTAGTTACGATCGAAAGAGTTAATTTTCACTAATACATTCCGATACAAATAATGTAGGTAGACATTGGATACGATATTTGACATATCAATGTAATTGTATTTTTGATTGTCTATGACATGATCTTTCCAATGGGTCTACAAAATACACAAATTAATTAAATATTTGTTATCAAGGAATGTTTTTATTAATTTGCTGTATATTCGTCATCCAACAACTGAATCGTAAACAAGATTTATGATGTAAAATATAAATAGATTATACATTTGGTAGGATTTCTGTCGACCCAAATTTGCAACACTTAAATAAAACTTTCAGCTGTCATCTGTCATTAACAGCTGATCCTAACCTAAAACAGCTTCATGTAGATTAAAATACATATTTATTCATTAAAAGGCAATTTATTTTATCAAATAACATGGAAAGAATCGTAAAATTTTCTAAAGTAATTCGTAATAACTGGAAAAAGTCTGTGGTCGGAGTTATCGCTTTGTACTATGGCGGTGCGACTCTCAAAGAAAAATATGAGTAAGAAATTGATTTTATGTTGCTATTCTGTTTCATCATAACATAAGTTAAATGTAGATTTTGGATATTTATCAGAAGATTTATAAAAATAATAACATGAGAAAATATTTAACATTCAAGCTTTAAAATAGCTTTCCCCATTACCAAATATTTGCTATAAGATTTTTATATCGACCATGTAGATGATTGTAAATGACGCTAGTGGTGAACAAAATGCTACAAAATCATCAATGAAATTATGCAATGAAAAAGAACCCTTGCTCCAGCTATATTTACATACTAATACAACGTGGATACCTTCAAGAAAAGAACCTACACCTTCACACAACCTCACTCGAGTACAGGGTCACTGTTGCTGCTATCTGCCTCCTATCTCCTTATCCTTAAAAGAAAATATGTTTAAAAGTATTTATCTACCGAAACATTGAACAAACTTTTGCCAGAACAATGTATTTTTCATTATAGATAATATTACAACCATAATTTAAAAAATCTTTCCATGAAAATATATATGTCAAAGTTTTAAACTAATCTATGTAGACAGCTAGTCATTTTAATTATTTGAACTTCATTAATATTCTAGAATCAACCTACTCATGAGAGCTGCTTGCAAAGAGGCAGTTGCCTATGGTGATTCACTGATTCCCATGGAGAGAAATCCAACAGTAATCACTGTTATACTTAACCCAGTCGCAAACAAGAGGAAAGCCAAGCAAGACTTTGAGAAGTACTGTGAACCACTTCTCCATTTAGCTGGATTGCAAATGGATGTTATTCAGACTACATCCGAAGGCAATGCTAAGGAGATAGTCGAGTCTCTGAAAGGAACTGAAGCTATCATTGTGGCTGGAGGGGATGGAACATTATCTGAGACAGTTACGGGTAATTATTCACTTTATGCTTATATGTACCAACTGTAATAACTGGGATATTTTTTAAATTCCAAAGAATCAATGCAAATGATCAATGCGAATGATCTATTCATACAAATTCTAAGCTATGTATAGGACTACAACAAGTTGTCTTCACTTCCATGTGGTGCAATCCTAGCCCACAGAACTTGCAACCAAATGATAAGGTGATGGTGGGCAGCACTGTTCTAAGGGCGATAAAATACGAGATGTGTTGCTAAGTGGTACGGATATTGCCACCTAAACAATCCTTGGGAAGGGGCTTATGTTCATTAGTAGCCATTTCCGCATTTTTTTTAAACCTAAGACGAATTTATTGAAATAAAACTAACTTTTACAGATTGTATCGCGATTTAGTCTAATTTTTACATTTTTTAACTTCCCGACGATTTGATCACTTTACAGCTTTCGTGGTCACGGGGCGGACTGAGGTATTACGAGTAGTCATCCGCTTAGTGACTGTTACATTTTAACTACCCTTAATTTACAATTGTTAAATTCAAAAAGCTAATTGGTTTTTTTTTTTAAGTTTTTTAATTGGGGCGCGACGAAACGTCGAGATGGAAAGAAGTATAACTTCTTGCGTGCGTACATAATTACGCACACGCTATTTTTTATTCGTATTATTAGTCCCCTTAAACTTTCAGGGACTTACAAAAATTTCACATAATGTGTCTAACAACAAAGTGCCGATAGAATTGGCAAGTCCCTGAAATATGCCCGTCGGACAATCTTGACATCGCGATTCAGCTTTTACGTATAAATTCGTCAGCGCCATCTCACGGCAGAGAGTGGAGGCAAATGAGATTGTTTATTTGGGAAACTTCGGTTCAAACAGTAAAGCATGATTTTGCTCTGAAATGTATTTTGGTTGTATGTTATATATATAACATAACATTATATTCCTATAATTTAATCTAAAATAGTCTGGTAGTTAAAAAATGTAAAAATTAAATCAAATCGCGATAAAATCCATAAACATTCGTTTCATTTTAATGTGTAACATTCCCGTATATCTAAGAAACTGTTAAAACCAATTTAGGTAAGTAAAATTGAAAATACGCTCACAATCATGTGCCGCACCAATATCAACTGGTGCTCATTTGGCATATCCGTGGGCACATCTAACCCTTACCGATTGAACCCTATTTGGACAATAAATACTTACCAACAAATATGAAAATATTTTTTTTCATGCAGGTCTCCTAAGAAGAAACGATGAAGCCAACAGATTTCCCCTAGGCATCCTGCCTCTCGGCCGCACAAACTCAATAGGAAATACGCTCTTCCCCGGCGGTGATGGAGTCAAGAAAGTCAAGCAGCTGATAGACGCCTCCATGGCAATCATAAAGGGGAACACAGAATGGAAAGATGCAATGAGAATTGACCCCGTAGTCACAGAAGAAGAGACGCCAAGTCGACCAATATACGCAATGGCTAGTATGGAATGGGGGGCATTTCGGGATACCTTAGCCAAACGAGATAAATACTGGTTTTGCGGGTCACTAAGAGACTACGCAGCTTTTATATTCAACGGATACAAGAATTCTCTAACGTGGAATTGCAGTGGAACAATCAAATACACACCACCATGCTCTGGATGCAGCAATTGCGTACCTAAAAGACCAGAGGTCAAGAGAAAATGGTCCTTTTTCGTCTCAAACACTATCGCCGCACAAGATACTGATAAGGCCAAACTGGTGAATCCCGAATGCGTTACGTCACAGGAAATTTGCTTCAAAACGTGCGACTTCAGTATAAAAACACAGAATACCGACCCTAACAACACCATTCCAGCTTTGAGCATAGTTTTAGGGAAAAATACTTTCTCGTACACGGAGTTTGTTTCCGAAGGTTGGAGTAGGTTGTCCAAAAAACCTTACGCTCAACCTATCTATGCTAGAACGATAGAACTGATCCCAAAAGATTCCGAAAAAGAGGTCACAATCGAAATAGACAAAGAAGAATTCGACATGAAACCAGTGAAAATTACGTTATTGCCTAGAGTCGTTAAATTGTTTTGCACTTCTCAATCGAATTAGTTGTCGTTTTAGTAAATTGTGTTTCGAAGTTGATTCTGAGTTTTAATTGAGGCGGTGAGATATCTCGAGGATGTCAATTGATGGGTTTTAATTTTGTAAGGAGAATCCATGTACGAAAACTCATTTCACTCTAGTCTCTATGATATATCCCTACTTATTCGTTAACTGCAACAGAATACAGGTATATTAACAATCCGACCACCTACGTGTATTAAGTCGCCGGGAACAAAAAGTTCGACGAACTATATTCTAGTATTTGAACATCAATATCACACATATTGATCCCACAAGTACATAGATAGGTTTTGCAGGAAAAAAGATAAGAAATTAAGTGTACTGGAATCTAAAATTCGAACACGTTTGTGAACAAAAACTCGTTTAAAACAAATTATAAAACATTTATTGTAAAAATGCACCGCGATCACAGTATGTTTTGCCTGGAATACTCCCACACAAATATGGCGGCCGTGACGTGAACATTCAAAGACCTGACGAAGCCTTGCTGTGGTATCTCTACGCAGTAATCCATCAGGGGTAGCAAGTCACATGATACGCCTTCTTTTTCATGCCTGAAAAAAATATATTTAAGACTATTTTTAAGCCAATGTTTCTACGTCACAGGGTAGTCATCTATCAGGAGGTTGTAATTCCAATTAGATCTACATACATAAACTCACGCCTTTTTCCCAGAAGGGGTAGGCAGAGATACAACCAGGACACCCACGTTTCACTTTGTATGTTCCATCCCATGATGTGATAGGGGGCAAGCCTATCGCCATATCGGGCACAAATTCCTGACTCCGGAATGGTAATGAATAGAAAAATCCAATATCACTTTGCCCGGCCCAAGATTCGCACTCAACACCTCAGCTTTGCAAACATACAGTAGTACAACTGCGCCACCAATATTTCCCGATAAGAAAGCACGAGCTTCGAGCGAACAATAATGACTTAGTTCCGAATTTGATGCGTCAGTTCTATCACGTTTTAGATCAAGTTATTTAAGACTAAAGCGCCCTAAGTTATCACACAAAAATAATGTAAATAGACCTTTACATTGCATTTATTACACTCAAACTTCTTACCCCAACAACAACAATGTTTTCTTAGGAAATTTAAAATTTTGCAGTTTGCAGCTAGTGGAGGTTTGTTCTGCGGCGACTACGGAGAATCCTTCCGCTTTCATTTGTTTTAAATAGTCCTTTAGCTTTGATCCGGGACGCACCTCATCAACGTCTATCCATCTCTCTGCTGACACACTAGAGCAAATAAAAATGTTAATTAAACAAAATATTTGTCTTTGTCCAACAGTGGAGAGCTATTATTATAAGCTGGTGTTGATAAAAAAGATGAAACTATAAAATGGAAAAACATTGACAGTCTTATTTATAGACAGTTTTAAAACCTATTTTAATTATCGAATGTTTTGTCTTCTTTGCTCAAACTGAATTAAAAAATCATTCGAAAGGGACAAAACATTCTATACTTAACTAAAATAGATTTTAAAACTGTCTTTGAATAAGACCGTGAGTGTTTACAATGAAAGAGTAACGTAAATGTGGAGATTCGAACCGAGCGATAGCTCAGTTAAGGGATAGCCGGAAATCATCTTGAGGAAACTTGAATGCATGAGATAGGCAAGCAGAAAAAAAATAGATTGTATTGTAACCATTACGGAAAGCTTTTAACTTAACCCTTAAAATAAATACAGCAGTTTGAAATTACCTTAGACCTTGGAACTGCTTATCCGCCAGATGTCGCAAGCTGTCCACCACGTATTTCTTCACTCCGAACACTTCGCAGGTCCTCGCCATGCCACCGAGGTTGGGCAGTTTGTCTATAAGAGATGCTACTACTACCAATTCACTCCCACTTTCTCTCTGCAAAGAATGTTGCATATATAGGTAGTTATTTTTCTACCTGAACTCATCATATTTTGCAATGGTGCATAACTATATGACTCGTAATTTTATGAGTGGCTCCTTGACATAAATCTTTCAGGAAAATAGTCAATTTCAGCAGTTCATGGTACCTGATTCAAAAATCCTAGCTCAAATTGGATTGTCTGGCTTGAATTGCCAGGATTATACGACTCACAGCAAACCAATGAATATTATGTGTAAATAATAGTCAGTTTCAATACCTTCTTGCCAATTTCGTACAAGTTGACATCAGTCATATTCTTCCAAGGAATATATTTCTTCTGTATAGTTCCAACAGCTTCAAAGTCTTCTACGTTTCTCTCTACAACAGCACTGACTTCCATATTACTATAACTATTATCATCCAATTTAAGTGTAACCCATTCTTTTTTGAAATCGTTTGTTACATCATCGATTTCTCTGTTGATTACTTCTAAGATGTTTTTGATATACCCTACATCTTTCTCATCATTGAAGCTCACTTCAGAATGTTTAGCAACCATTTCATAAATAAAATACGGCGTTAAATTACTAACAATATCGAAATTATTGGCAAAGTAATCCTGTTGGAGTTTGCAGAAATTTTTATCTTTGTTGCTTTGGGCGAAAGTTCCCTCTATAATTTTTATTGTAGAGGCATATTTGATAGAATCATTTGGGTTCATTTTGGACAGGTTATTCGATAGATATTGAGCTTGCAATCGAATATTGAATATCTGACCCATTGTGTGAGAAAGTAAGTTGTCCATTACGAAATCAAATTCCTCTGTGGTATTTACTTTTCTCACCAATTTATGTTTTAGTAACCAGTAAATTATAAAGAACTGGGATGATTGCGGTACATTCTTCGATTTTAAAATGAGTAGAATATCTTCCTCCACAGTCCGATTCTGAAAACGAAAAGTACATGAACAGATATAAAATAATACAGGGTAAAATGCTTCATATTGGAAAACGCCTATCTTCAGCATTGGGTGGCGATAGGCTGATGACGGAGCCTCTCCGAAAGAAATTACGTAAACAAAATCTTACCTTCAAATACAAATACAAGGTGATATACCACTCCAAACAAATTCTTACGCTGGGTTGATGTGGTAACTTTCCCAACATTTCTACACACCAATTAAACAAGAACTCGCTTCGAGTCTCTACATTTAATAGTAGGATGAATAGAAAATGCTGTATAGCAGTTAGTAATGTCCGATGTAGATGTGAGTTCCCGTGGTACCTCACTTTATTCTTGAAGACAATGTCGACTTTTGTCTTTATCAATTCCAATACTATTTTAAGTGTCTCTGTGTCTTTTATCTTGCATAACGTCGCTAAAGCTGTGTATTGTATTTGAAAATCGTATTGTGTCGCAGTGCTGCAAAAAAAAGGTGTTTTAGTTTTTGCTAAACTTTGGAAGGCTTGGAGCATGCGAACAAAATTATGTATATTATCAAACATAAACTTACTTTTGTTTATCTAATCCGTATTTAGCATCATTCAAAATATGTATCTCCACACCATCTGTAATTCTATAAAATAAAGGTCAATGGTAAAAAAAATATTTTAAAATTAATAAATGTAGACATCATTCTAACCTCTGATCCTTCCTTTGAACTGGAGAGTAAAGTAGAATCTCACATAGTACACACACTAAATGTGGTTCCAGAGATACTTTTTCTTTTAACTTTAGTATCAAATAGGACAGAGGCAATTTCTTTACTGCAGCATATTCTATTATCTTAAGGCAGTATGACAATACTGTATTGTTGTACTCTGGCTTCTTCAAAACCAGATCATTTGTCAAAATGTCAACAAACTCCTTAATACAAAATGTGTACTGATAATTAGATTTTAGCTCATCAATTTCTCTCCAAATTCTACTCAAAAACTGTGCTAAATTGAATTGCTTATTGCTCAAAACTTTGCCTAATGATTTGTTTATGATTTTCAAAATCCATTTAAGACACCCATATCCACCACAATCTAATAACTGTTCAACAAAGTCCAAGAGCTTTTTTACATCAAAATCTTCTTGCTGTTTCAATAATGTGTAAATCAATTTGCAAGTTTCCTCATAAAATCTATTTTTTAATCTGCCTGTACTTTCAACACTTTGTGTAAATGGCAAATCATTTGACCATCTTATCACTGTTTCTAAATGCATTTTATCATGTTTGTGAATAAAGCTTTCACTGCTATTCTTGATAACTATATTATTCAAAACGTAAAAGCTTAATACTTTCTTGTCCAGATCAGTTTCTTGATGAATCAAAAATTTTGTGGATGTTTTATACAGTTCTAGTAAAATTTCATTTAACTCATTATTTGCATTGTTTATTACAAAATGATCTGCTGTAAACAACAATTTCATGTCATCAATTGGTACTGGAGAGTCATTTAAAAATAGGCATATAATATATTGTAATAAGGTTTTGATTTCTCTTGTGAGTACTTCATTGAGAACCTTGTTCATATCATTATCTATTAATTTCGTTTTTGCAAATAAATGTGTGATAAATAACACATCTTTCATGCATTCCAGTTTGTTACAATACTGTCTGTTTATAATGTTCTTGATGTTACTTAAAACCTCATTTACAGTGTCAATAAATGGAGTAACATGTTCCTGATGATTACCAATGTAATGTAAGCAGAAATCAACATTTGTATAATCAGTAACACATATGAAAAAATCCTTCCTTTCTATTTCATTTAAATGTATATTTCTAATAAGTCTTATGAATGGATTTTCATCATGTAATTCATTTGGGAATAAGGGAAAAATATGTGCATAAGTTTTCCAATGAAACTTTCTGCAGCAATTGCCAATAAAATGTGAAAAATTCAAATGTATTGCTTTTCGAATTATAACATTGTTGCATGGTGTTTTTAGTATGCTTTTTACAATATCACAAAATTCATTATCATATACTCTGATCTGTACATCATTTTCACTTAAAGATGACAATACTTCAGTCAAATGGTAGAATGGGACCGGTGACCATTTTACTACTGGTATTGCTTTCAAAATGTTCAATATACAGCCCTTTTCTCTTATTGCTTGATGGAATTTTGCTTCTAGTAACTTACTCTCCTTTTGACTGTCAAATAAATGTATGTCATTTAAAGCTTCCAAGACTGCTACAGCTTCAGGTATGCTTTCAAAGCTAAGTGTGAGCCTATATTCAATGCATTTCAGTCTGACTAGAACATTATCATGTTTTAAACCTATGTTAAATGCACACATCAACCAGCATTTCTCAAAATTATTCAAATATTCAAACAGTTGCAATGATGGCAGCACTATATTGCTTTGTTTTTCTTCTAAACTCTCAATTAGTATGAAGAAATTATCCCATTCTGATTTTAGAATTTGAGAATTCCTTTGATTCCAAACAAATATTTTCAAAGAGTCATATTTAACTTTCACATCTTTCTTTAAATCTGCAACATAATCTACAGCTCTTTTCGCTAAATAAATTGCTGTTTTTCTCACTGAAGCATCCATCGAATTAAAACCAAATAGAATAATCCTCCAAAAGTTAACCTCATGAACGATTTCTGAATATGTTTTAATATTAGTTTTCTCATCCTGGATAGGTAAATAATATTGGGACAGACAACACAGTATTTGCAATGCATTTTCTTTATGCACATCTTCTAAATGTTTCATATAATCCCACAAAATATCTAAAATGTTATAACCAGTTACACCTACAAACAGCTTAGGTACTGTGTGAGTTAAAAAGTGAACCTTAAGTCTCTCATTAGGGTAGCTTAAAATATTAGCCAAAGGCGTTTCCATAAAATAAAGTGCAATTGTTTGCCCATTGTTTAACACAGCATCTAAAATACTGTCGCAAATTTTGAGTTTTAACAACACATCAGTACAAATTTGATTATCAAGCTCATTTGAATTTGGCAAATGTATACTGGACAGGATTTGTTGCAGCAGATGCTCTGATTTACTAACAATAGTAGTAACATTCAAACTTAGCACGATTTTAATTATTTTACACACAATCTCAATGTTTTCCTCCTGAAGATGCGATAGCAATTTTGCTACGAAATTACACTCGGAATCATTTTCACATTCACTTTCTTCCTGTTTATTAATTAAATGTTTGTACTGCAATAGTAAGAGAGCATTTTTGAGGTGATTTTCTGTATAATTAGATCTTTCCATTATACACTTCAATCTTGCATCGATTATTTCTTCATCTATATCAAGAATGTCCAGAACTGATAGTACATCTCCGCTGGAATCCATGATTAGCATCGGCTTCTTACTGAAACTATAATTATGTCGTTTTATCTTAATAATTTATGATTATATTAACTTTTTAACACAATCTTGTTTTTATTTGAGGTTATTTTTATAAGACATGACACATGTCATTTCACATTTGTCATTTATCAACATACTTTTTTAAATTCTAACCAAAGGATTCGAACAAGGTTATAGACCATGTTGGCAAGGAGTAATTTCAAAAATATATAACAGTCTAATGCCCGTGGTATCGGCAAAAAACTTTTTAATCTGCATAGTATAAATTGATGGAAAGGATTATTATAAAGAAATAGCACTAATAGAACGTAGAGTGGGACGCCCTCTGGTCAGATGGCGGATGAGTTGCACAGGAGGGCTGGGAGCGACCGAATGCTTATAGTAGCAGATCGGGCTCTGTGGTGTACCTTGGGAGAGGCCTAGGTATGTCCAGCAGTGGACATCAATGGGCTGATGATGATGATGATGGTAACTAATGGAACTCGTATTACACGACCCCAGAATGCATAGTATCTCCTTAGTAGTTGGTTCAAGCAATTTTTTTACCAATACTGAATAATACTGATATATTTTTATAAATCTTTATATTTTTCTCTATGTACATATCTAAATAACTTTATTCGTCACACCCGCCCAGCTCACCCCAAAAATATGTCTTGAAGGGAGATTTACTTAAAGGTACAAATCGAGAGTGCCGAACAATAAACGAACCATTCAGGTAGAGTGTAAACGTAAATGTTCGGAGACGCTCTCAGGCACAAACCTCTCACCCAAAAGTCCCAAAACTATAAACTAAAGACATACAGACAGACATACAGATTGGCAAAAAAGTGTAAAAACGGAACTAACCCTTTATTTCACCTGGCAGCACTGTCACATCTTTCACATTTGTGAATTTTAATTAAATTTCGCATCGAAATTTACGTTTTTATTGAAGTATTTTCGGTGAGAACGTTGAATAATTACTTTTGTTATTTAATTATCATTAAATTAATAATAATAAGAATCAAAATTTAAATCTCAGCTTTAAAGTGATGCCATATAAATGGCTCAGTGGCGCCTCCATTAATTTTACATTTTTTTGCCAAGCTATAAGTATGTATTTAGTATTTACGTACGAGTATTTTAAAATACTATTATAAAACATAGAGCCAGCATTACATCTTCGTTAGCATTTAATTTTAATT
This sequence comes from Theretra japonica, assembly GCA_033459515.1. Lineage (NCBI taxonomy): Eukaryota > Metazoa > Arthropoda > Insecta > Lepidoptera > Sphingidae > Theretra > Theretra japonica. The sequence goes on along the minus strand of CM065938.1, from coordinate 1,671,374 downwards.
AATATTATATTAAAGTTGGTTTTAACATTTGTAAAACCGCCTTTACTTTTTTCCTGGCAATTATACATACATATACATAAACACTTTTTCCGCTTTTTCCCAGAAGGGGTAGGCAGAGGTGCAACCAGAACATCCACGTTTCACTTTATGTGTTCCATCCCATGATGTGATAGGAGGCGAGCTAATCGCCATATCGGGCACAAATTCCTGACTCCAGCCTGATAATAAATAAAAAAACGAGTGTGCTTTGGACCACACGACTGAAGTAAAACTTCTTTAGCTCCATCTATATAATTGATAAAATTCTCTTTTATCACGAATCATTACAATGGCCTATCCTTCACCACCATATAATATTATTTTTAATCACACAAACACATGTATATTTATAAATAAATATCTTCAAGAATAAAGAATACATACCGACAATTAACCTCAAATCTATATATCTATGCACTTTATTTTTATGTTAAAAGTTACTTTTGTCAATAATGTTTGTAAATAATTTTTTTGTCACTTACACATAATATAAACAAAGTTTGACAAATACTTCATACTAATTATTTGACAGGTGTCAAATATGAATATTGCATAAAATAAATTACAGATTGGCAAAAAAGTGTAAACACGGAACTAACCCTTTATTTCACCTGGCAGCACTGTCACATCTTTCACATTTGTGAATTTTAATTAAAATTCGCATCGAAATTTACGTTTTTATTGAAGTATTTTCAGCTAGAACGTTTAATAATTACTTTTGTTATTTAATTATCATTAAATTAATAATAATAAAAATCAAAATTTAAATCCCAGCTTTAAAGTGATGCCATATAAATGGCTCAGTGGCGCCTCCATTTATTTTTAAATTTTTTTGCCAAGCTATATATGTCCTTATTTTTCTTACAAATCTTATTCCGATCGTGTAGAATGAAAATAAAATGAGAAATAAACCTAAAAAAATAAACCTGTTTTTTAGTCAACATGAATTTCTTGCCGGTACTTGAACCAAATCGACTGATCTTCTTCAATGATTATTTATGGAAATGTATTGACATTTTTCAACTTCCGTTGTCTTCGCCGTGACACGCGACTTCCGTAACGCTCTCGTCATGCATTCACCAGTTGTTTACCCCCCAAGTCAAGCGTGTCTAAAAAAGTTTTACTTCAAAAAATCCAATATCACTGCCCGACCCGAGATTGGAACCCGAGACCTGAGCTTTGTAATCATACCGTAGTACAACTACGCCACCGAGGCAGTCTCGCAATTATAAATGTGCAAAATAAAGACCTATAACTATTAAAATATTATTATTATTAAAGAATAAATACCGAAGCAAAGAATACCACATAATAGAAACAATTATGTATACAATGATTTAAAAATCAAGAATATATTTCTTCAATCATTGAATTCATTTTTTTTTTGTTTAAAGATCATTGTAATTAATCATTGACTTGTCCATATTATTAGTGCTGACAAATATAGAATCCAGTTTGTTAGCAATAGTAATAATATTTCGTTTGCTGATAATATATGAAGAATTTGATAGATATTATAAATGTAATGTGTTTAATATGTGTAATAATGTTTTTATTTGTCGACAATCATAATTTTCTTTTTTTCACTTTGCAACATTGCTATTCTGTCTTTGTTCTTGTTGCCAAAATCGTCAAAGTTCAAGAAAAAAGTCCTCCATTGAATTCACCGAATCTGTTGGAAGTTTAGTTTTAGTATTTTAAATTAGCTGGAATTCTGTTGTGTAGCAAATTCCCATTTAATATTACCGATTACTTTATTGTAGAGTGAAATTACAACGTAAGCAATCATGGAAGATACCTCTTCGAGCGATGACGAAATACAAGAATCTACTTTGAGCCCTAAATCTGGTGGTAAAAAGATTAAATTAAACGATGGCAGCTCACAGGACAGTTTCAAAGAGACAGGTAATAGTTCGCTCGCAGTGCCGAAGGACGACGTAATTAAACGTGACGTAAAACGTAGCTACTTATTAGATTGTTTTTTTTTTAGTTCCCGAGACTAAAGATGAGAATATGGACAGTGGGGTGTCGGCTGATAAGTCTGAGAGCACTAGCAGTGACGGGGCGGGTACCTCGAAGGGCCCTTCGAACGCGTTGGTGATTGCGGCGCCATCTACGAGCAATGTCCGTGCCATATTGCTAAACATTAAACGTCCAAAACGGTCGCGCAATTATAGGAAGCGGAACAGAGACTCCGATAGCAACGACTCTTCGAAGGACTCTGACGATCTATCTGCCGATGAGAACCCGCGCCCGCCACGAGAACTGAATGCTCATGACACTGATTCTGAAACAGAAGTTGATGAATATCACAGGCTGATTGATCTGTGCAGTTCAGAAAGTGATGAATCTTCAAACAATGGGTAAGTCCCATTTTGTATGATTAAATGGTAAATAAGTAAACTTAATGTTCACTTACAAACTTGACCCGCAGTGAGATGCTAAGTCCTTGGTAGAATATATTAGAAGCCACCAAAAACTTTCTAGTCTCTCGACATCTGCTACCAAAACAAATATTCGGCTGCCACACAAAAAAATTTAGTGGTTTGGCGATCAAACCATTTCACTGCAGGTTGACAACCAACTGTGCCAGGGAGTTAATAACATTTTCGTCCTACAAGCATACCACTTGCAATGCAAGGAGCTTCGTTACTGGGATTTAGGTCTTCGTCATTCACAAAGGTCTCGTGCAAGTTGGCAGATGTTGTATATTTTCCATTTTCTTCTGTAGGCTTCTCAGGCATACAGATTTTGCAAGGATTTCCTTCCCCAAATAGGAATTCTCTTATTTGGTCAATTATTCAATTGGTAACATCCTAATGTTATTTTTATTTAAGGATGTGAAGATTTTTCTCTTTATAAAATCTGTTTTGCACCATCATGGGTTTTGCTAATTTGTTTGTCTACAATCTACATTAAATTTAATTTGTAATCTCTTGTAACTGATTCTAAAATATTCATAACTTTTACTCTGGATCAAACTTTGATTGATGGCGTGCAATAAATATGTCTTTGTCAATAGAACTTATTAAACTAGCGTTTGGCCACACACATGAGTGTGATAAATTAAGAATTGTACCAGTGGAATATTACTTAGCACAAGTTCTCTTTGTAATAAGACTTGATTTGTATGAATTTTTCATGTATTGGATTGAATGATTTCGGGGACCTAATAATACCTAACTTTCAAATCTTCCCCCTCTGAAAAGTCGGATGTATTCCAATAATTATTCATGAGAAGAGGTAACCAAATACTATCTGGTAAAGTTAGACACTTTTTTGAAATCTCAGATGTTTACTCCCAAGGTGCACAGGCCTCATAATAGAGGTTACATGCTGGCAGCCAGCAGCCAGCCAGCTAACATGTGGTTACTATGAAAATTCTTGGAAAAGAATTATTTTTAAACACATAGTAAGCATAAATGGGGATAGAAATAATAAAAAAAATTGTGAGAAATTAGTTTTGCTAATTGCCGGCAGCAATGGTGGTATATTTTATACTCCTCACCCAAAGACCATACTCAGACAGTTTTGAATGATCAGTCATTCAAAACTGATTGTTGAACTGATTGTTTCTTGTCTTTTTTTTTTTCATTTAAAATATGACAACCCTGAATTCATTCTACAGGTGACATAATATTATCAAACTTATGTTCAAATAAAACAGTATTGGCTTTGCCCTCCTCTCATGTGGCAATGAGAAATGGCTAGACGTTTTTTGCAGTGTTTGGAATTTTTAGGCTTCTGATATCTGAATGAAACATTTTGATACGGAGGGAAATGGACAAATATATTTCCAACTCTGCCAATTAATTTAAGTTTATGATTGAATTTGCTGTGGGTTAAAGACAAGTTAGATATTCCTGGAGACTCGCTGAGCTTCAATGCTCGGTGTCATTAAAATGCATGCTACTGTTAAACCTGGCTTACAGGGTTACAGTGGTGGGTGTGAGGGCGGGACAGTCTATAAAAATCTGAACAATATCCAAAAAACTGTGGTTACTATGATAAATATATTTTTTAATCAAATTGCACTCATATGGCATTGACCGGTATATGATACGGAATCCTACTTGCGCGATTCTAATTTGCATATGGCTAGCCATTTTTTAAATAGGTGGAGCCGTATTTTTTTATTGCGATGATGGCGAGACGAGCATGCCAATCGACTGTTGGTAAGCGATACTACCACTCATGGACAGTAGCAAAACCAAACACCATGAATTATAAAGCAATGCTCGGCATTTCACTGCGCTCGCCATCCTCATTTTCTCATTATGTCCAGTAGCTACTCCGGCTAACAATGTCCTTCTAACCGGAACACAACAGTGCATTTACACTGCTGTTTGGCGGGAGAAACAGACATTGCGGTACTTACCCAGGCGCCCTCTCACATATGTCAGACCTACCGTCAGTAAACCGTTTGCTTTTTTAAGAGACCAAAGCAATGTTCTCTGGCTGTAAAAGTCTTTATACGAGTTTACCTCTTTAGTTCATTGTTTTTGTCGCCCGCTTTGTTACGGAGGGACAATAATTTATTTCCAACTCCTATTAATTTAACTTTATGATTGAATTCGTTACGGGTTAAAGACAAGTTAGACATTTCCGGCGAATATACGACATATATGGCGATAGGCTCGCCCCCTATCACATCGTGGGACGGAATATACAAACCGAAACGTGGGTGTTCTGGTAGCACCTCTGTCTACCCCTTCTGGGAAAAAGGCGTGTGTTTATGTATGTATGTATGTATGTAGACATATCCGGAGACTCGCTGAGTTTCAATGCTCGTCATTACAATACGTGCCACTGATGATCCTGGCTTACAGGATTTGCAGTGGTGGGTGTGAGGGCGGGACAGTCTCCTAGAAAGACCAATATAATAAAAAGTAATTCATGAGTAGAGATAATTTACTGTTTACAAGTATTCATAATTATTAGGACTCTCTCATTGATTCAAACATACGTCATATGAATGTTCTTCTAAAATGTCTTCTACATACTCAGCAACGAGGTCCGATAGTTGTCAGTTCACGACTGAGATTGCCAGAGGCCTAATAATTACATCCAATTAATTAATTTGTATTTCCTGTAATCCCTTGTGACTAATGTCTATTGCTATCTGCTGCCCTGGGTATTATCTCTAGGTCAGACATTTCGCAAGGTTTCTTTGCTGCATGGGATTGTTAGTTGGAAATAGATACATAAGCTTACGACTGCATACCTAAGAGACACACAGAATTCACAAAAATGCCACTAGCGACATTCACAGTTCCCTGGGTCTATTTACGTTCGAAGTTGTGGTAGGGGCCGAGTCTATCGTGTACGAATTTCAGTCTCTGCCAACTTGTATGATTTTTTTCTAACCGTAAAGCTATGAGTGGTTTTCTGCGCTCGTACCGGCATGATTTACAATGGTGCTACTAAAATTTAAACTGTGCTGTACTGTATCAGCCTAGATACGTCCCACTGCAAGGCACGAGCCTCCTCTACAATCGAGAGTACGTTTGAGAGTGGTTAGGCTATATAGTCCACAAGCTGGCCTAGTGCGGGTTGGCGGACTTTATATACCAAAGATATTTTTGCAAATCGCTATGGTATGCAGGTTTCCTTACGAGGTTTTCCTTCACCATTATAGTGTATCGTGATTGACTATCAATACACAAATGACTCAGAAAAGTCAGAGGTGTGCAGAGATTTGAACTGTGGTGGTCTGTTGGTAAACGGATTAGACGGTGCAGCCAACATGTTCACGGTGGTCGCGGTTTCAAAGTTTAGTAGTAAAAATACAGTAGGAATTGCTTCCATTTTTCCCTTTAAAAATATAAAGTACATAAGTTTCTTATATGGCAAAAATTACAGTCACGTGAAACAGAACTGATATTAAAATAAAATAAATAAATACTCCCAGTAGAACATACATAGACATGACCCCTCACTAAGATAAAAGTATTATGTCATGGTTATCGGAAACTACGAGAGTCTTTTCGGTCTCACAAACACCCAGACCCGAAATAAATACCTTTGTGCCACGGAGTCTGTCATATTTCATGAATGTTGAAGGTATTTGACCAGCGTGGTCGACAACCAGCCGCCACAACACAGCTACAATGTAAAAAACATACATAGATAAACATCACGCCTTTATCCCCGAAGGGGTAGGCAGAGGTGCAATGAGGACACCCACGTTTCGCCTTATGTGTTCCGTCCCACGATGTGATAGGGGGCGAGCGTATAGCCATATCGGGCACAAATTCCCAATTCCGAGCTAATAATGAATAAGAAAATCCAATATCGCTTTGCCCGACTCGGGTCGTCGTGTATTCGGTATAAATAAACATATCATTGTTTATCTTCGTATTCACGTGCGCGAGATATTTAACCCCAGACAAAATACAATGATACCGTGTTTTATCAATTTTATTGATGTCGATAATCGTGAAATGATTGTTACAAATCAAATATCTGGAGAAAGCTGGTCGACGTTAGCGTGACATTTTTAATAATGCATAGGTCCCACAAACGAGCGAAAGGTTTAACAGATGGTAAGTGATTACCGCTGCCCATGAACATCTACAAAACATGGGTCTTAGATGCGTTGCTAGTTCCTCAAATTACGGGGAAAGGGGAAAAACGGGAAAAGGCGGGCTAGCTGCTGGTTTAGTTTCTTAAAAAGTCGTATTTTAAGAAGTGGTAGAGCCACGCTGTTATCAGTCATGACTCAACATGAATGGGCAGGCTCACCCGGGGCGGTACCACTGCCTCACAGGTAATCGACGTGAAGCGATAGCTCAGCTGTCGCGTTTTCTTTGGTGAGTGAGATTGTCGGATGCCCAATACCCCTTTCCTCTTCCTATCCTTTTTCCTTCCCGTTCCCCTCCCAAATGGGCCGGCAACACATCCATGATCCAGCTTTGTGGATGCTTATTGGCGGCAGTGATCACTTACCATCGGGTGACCTGTTTGTTCGTTTGCCGGACATATGCAGTAAAAAAAACATAAATTGATTATTGTAATAAAGCGTTGATGAACCACTTCTTGGTGAAGGGCCAGTATTGTGTAGGTAATTAATCAAGCTTTAGCTTCATGCTACCATCATAATTAGAAGCCATAGGAAGTTAAGCTTGTGTTAATTATTCCTATTCGTTCGGATAGCGACTGCTGTATAGACAATTCATTGCAGCGATAGCGTTTGGGATTGACCTTTAGTATTCGGTTTAGATCATGCCAATCATTGTCTTGATCGGGGAAAGATAACCATCTGTATTTTGTTTGCACTGCATATACTATAAAGCAATTGCCAATTGAAACACTTCATCGTTCCAGTATGAAAGAAAAGTCTTCTCTAGCGAACACAGGATTCTCCAAAACATATCCGTACATATTTCGAAGTCGCATGCATTAAACGTTGATGTTGCAGATGTTCATGAGTGTCGTCGATCACTTACCATTAGGTGAACCGTATCCTTGTCTACCGCTATAATATACAGTGTATATCTAGACTGCAACCGAAAACGAAGCCAAGTGGTAATATTAGTGACTTCATATACAATGCAACTAAACATTTCGCAAAAGAAAGCGACACAATTTTTGTTGTATTTTTTTTTCTTATCGTCGTATGATATGATGATATTGATATTTAAAACATTGCAAAAAGAAACTTGTCTCTTTTTTTGAGAAATTTTCAGTTGCACTGTGTCTGTAATGTCTAAAACCACCTAGCTTTGTTTTCAGTCACAATCTTGATATACCCTGTACTGCTGTGCACGCGACCCTACTATATCCAAGAGATCAAACAACACAGCAAACCTGCTAACAAAGTTGTTCCTTCCAGAAGTTCGTCAGAGACGTGCGACGACTCCGACGACATGATGCAGTTGCGTTCGTACGACACCAGCAGCGAGGAGGATGAGGAAGCGCCCGGAGACGCTGAAGAGGACAAGGACATGCCCCGTAACCCCCCCCTGCTCAAACCGAGGCCCAAACACAACTACGTCATTGTTAAAGGTTTGTGTTAAAATAGTTCATACAGAATTTTGAATAATTTTGGAGGTTATTAAAGATACAAGGCAGTGTGGACGTTAACTGGAATCACATACATGCGTTGGCAATTCGTACACGAAAAAATACTATTTTTAGTTGTATAGCCAATAGCCACTGGATAATTTTATCCAAATGGATGTCTACAGAATAAATAAACAAGTGAATAAGTACTAAAACGGCATAAACAAATCAATTTTCAAAAAAATCTTTAATTGTTAGTGGTGAAAGAATATTAATATCCCTTTAAATATTATCGTACGTCGTGGTCTGAAAATTCACCAAAATTTTAATTACTGTTTATGGACCAGTACTTAGTCGAAAATAGTGCAGTTCCCAAAATTATCACATACATTTTTATGTATTAAATATTTTAGACTGCCTCGGTGGCGTACTTGTACTACGTTTTGATTACAAAGCTGAGGTCACCGGTTCGAATGCCGGGTTGGACAAAGCGATATTGGATTTTTCTATTCATTGTCAGAAATGAGGAGATCCGTAGGATAACTAAAGTAACCGACATAACCCAGCGGATTAGCAAGTTGAAGTGGCAATGGGCGGGGCACATAGCACGGAGAACTGATGGCCGATGGGGTCAAAAAGTTCTCGAATGGAGGCCACGAAGTGGAAAGCGCAGCGTGAGACGTCAACCCACTAGGTGGTCAGACGACCTGGTAAAAGTCGCAGGATATCGCTGGATGCAGGCTGCCTCCAACAGGTCACTGTGGAAATCATTGCGAGAGGCCTATGTTCAGCAGTGGACTTCCTTTGGCTGATGGATTGATTGATTCATTATCAGCCCGGGGTCAGGAATTTGTGCCCGATATGGTAATTTTGTTGCCCTCTGTCACATCATGGGACGGGACACATAAGGCGAAACGTAGGTGTTCTGTTTGCACCTCTGTCTACCCCTTTCTGAAAAAAAAAACGCGATGTGTATGTATGTATGTATTCAAATATTTTCAATAGAGATAAGAAACCGCGAGCTCGGGCTGACATTTCCCTGCGGTAAAGCGACGAAGAATGATGTGATGTTCGAGCACAAGTTCTACTCGTCGTTGCACGCCGTGTACAGAATGAAGAAGCTACACACGCTCAACAAACACAGAGGATGCGTCAACTCTATCAATTTCCATCCAGAAGGTATGTTGGACTGTGTTCCGTACATATTTGTTATATGAAAAGGAATTTAAAGTGGTACGGCCATGTTGCAGTTATTTTAGAAGAAGCAGGAATTTGTCTGATTCTAATTGTAATCTAATCTAATTCTGAAAATAAACGAGAAAACACGTATTTGCATAATTGCGATTCACGTGGTAACATTAATAGAGGCACAATACACCCTGTCTCCGTTCGTCCGTTTTCCTTTCCTCTCCTCTCCATTCTAAAGTCCCATTTACACGGGGAGTGTCTCGCCTCCAAGATATGATTACCGTAAAGATATTAAAAAATTGCATCGTGTAAACATTTGTCAGAACAGGATAATCTATGGCGGTTATGTCGTGCGATAATCGTATACGATTCTCGCCGCGAGGAACTCTCCCCGTGTAAATGGCGTATAACAGACCGGCGAGGCATAACAAATCATACTTATATCGTCGAGATCGATGGATGTTCAATGATGCCCAATCACTAGATTAAATTTATCGAAATGTAATGCATTTTCGATGCATTGAAAAGGAAACACGCAACAAACTGTGAACTTGGCCATTACTGCGTGCACAATATGCTGTCTCTAACACTTCATTTTCAATTTTTACCATCAGGTCGTCTGCTAGCCTCCGGTTCGGACGACACCAACGTGATAGTGTGGGACTGGGCGCGCAAGGTGCCGCTACAGATTGTCAAGACGGGCCACAAATCCAATGTTTTCCAGACCAAGTTTCTGTATTTGAATTCCAACAGTCAACTGAATATAGTCACGTGCGCCAGGGATGGTCAGGTTAGTGTGTGGTGTAATTTGGCATTTATAATTTAATAAATATTTGTTTCTTTGAAGTATCTCCTAGATGAGATGAGCAGTCGAGCCTGGAAATTAATAGGACTCACATAATTAAGAACTAATTAAGATCAGCTTTTGCACACAGTAATGTATGAATATTAACAGTGATTAATTTTGTGCGAATGTACAAATAGTAGGTACCCAATGTCACTGGTAGTTGAGTTACAAGCCATCAGAGTTGCGGTCGTCAACATCAGAGTTTGTTATAAAGTAAGCCATTATCATAACTAGCCTTTTCATGCGCGTGGTGCGGCGTTATATAACATGGTCCTTAATGGACTAACTCGTGGTGTGACGTAGTAAGTCGCGGCGTCCCAGTTAGTGCCCGAGTGACCCCGGCGTGTGCAGGTGCGGCTGGTGACGTGCGGCAGCGCGGGCGGCTCGTGGTCGCGGCGGCGCGTGGCCGTGCACGCGCGCGCGGCGCACAAGCTGCACGTCACGCCGCTCGAGCCGCACTCGCTGCTGTCCGCCGGCGAGGACGGACTCGTGCTGCACGCCGACCTGCGGAACGACGCCGCCAACAGGTATTGCACCTTGTTGTCTACATCTAAGGTTGGGTTTACATTGAAGCGAAGACTAGCACGTCACGTTACTCAAGCTGCACTCGCTGCTGTCCGCCGGCTATGGCGGCGCCAACAAGTTTTGTACCTTATTATCTACACTTTAGATTGCTTTTCCTTTGAAGCGGTATGAAAAACGCTGAACTGTGAAACGATAGCAGGTTATACTGAAATGGGGACATCACAAGTATACTCGTTAGATACTAACGCTCGCGCCAACCGCAAACTGTTGGATGCGTAAGAACAGACCACCGACCAGCTCTACCAGTTACCACTGTCTAAAAAAATGAATGTTCAGCGATAACTTTCGTTTGTATTTCGTATGGTGGCAAAATTTTTCTTCCGTAATTTATTTTTCGAATCCCTTCCATTACGTTTTGGCTGTAGGTGTCACGTGTTCAGCTATCGACTATTATGTGATTTTACCATAACAATAAAGTATAAGACGAGCTCCTTTTTTATATTGATTTAAAGTAACTACAATACAACTGATCCTAAGTGTGGTCCAGTCCAAATAGAATATCCACCAATGAGAGATAGTTATCTGTCCCCAATCGATTCATAGGATGAACCCATAAAACAACACACGTGAACAAAATTAATTATAACAAAACATGTGGCAGAAGCACCACACAATTTCTGTCTTATCTTTTAGACTGTCCCACTCTCACATGCACCACTGCAACTGCTGTAAGCCAGGATCAACAGTGGCACGCATTGTAATGACGCTGAGCATTAAAGCTCAGCGAGTCTCCGGGAATGTCTAACTTGTCTTTAACCCGCGACGAAATCAATCTTAAAGTTAAATTAACAGGAGGAGTTGTAAATTTCTGTCTGATCTACCATCGTTGATAAAATGGTGTGTTGCAGACTGTTCCAAGTGAAGGACCGCGGCACCACGATCCCGCTGTACAGCGTGCACGGGCACCCGCTGGAGCCGCGCGAGCTGGTGGTGGCGGGCCGCGACAAGTTCGTGCGCGTGTACGACCGCCGGAAGTCCAGCAAGCCCCTCGCCATGTACTGCCCCTCCGTCTTCACTGAGGAGCCGGTTAGTACACTATCTAGTGCCTGTTTGGTTTTTAGATGTAAGTTCACTGGTGAATTTATTAGGTTTTCAAGGTTTTTATAGTGGCATATTGTTGGAACGGACATTAACGGTGAAGGAAAACATCGTGAGGAAGCCTGCATACCGTAGCGATTTAAAAAAAATTCTACGGTGTGTAAGTCCGCCAACCCGCACTAGGCCAGCGTGGTGGACTATATGGCCTAACCACTCTCAATCGTACTCTCGATTGTAGAGGAGGCCCGTGCCCTGCAGTGGGTCGTATATGGGCTGATACAACAATAACAGTATTGTTGGAAACTCTGGACCCAGGGATTACCTAACACCGTTATTAAGTTGTCTGTTCACCTGTTAGAAATGGGAGGCCGCGGGTTCTTTCCCCGCACCGAGACAAATGTTTGTGTAAACCACAAGTATTTGTTTCGAGTCTGGGTGTTTGTGAGACCGAAAAGTCTCTTGTAGTTCCTGATACCCACGACACAAGACCTTGTGTGGGGTTAGGACTATGTATGTAACTTGGGTGTATTTATTTATTTATATATTATATATCTTGCTTCGTTCAATAACCTTACACCTAATCACATGTAAATGTTTCCTTGTTAACATGTAGAACGTGTATTGCAGGCTAACCCCAAGAAGAAGATGCGTCTGTCGATGATGCACCTCACGTGCGCCGTGTACAACCACGACGGCACCGAGATCCTCGGCTCCTACAACGACGATGATATCTATCTGTTTGATACCAAAAATGATGTTTATAATAAGTGAGTGTTATTGTCAAACTCCTGTTTATAATACAAAATATATTGATGGCCAGGATAAAATATTAATACTATCTCAATATGGCCTGCCTTTGTCAGCAGCTGGGACCAATATTTGTATGATCCACTGATATCTGACTGATATCAGATATTATCTGTTTCCAGGTGTTTGTCCCTCTCTTACTGTTCAGCCACGGGAAGTCCACTACTGAATATAGGCCTCCTTCAGATGTTTAGTGAAACCATAATATATCTCGTAGTTTCTGATTATTTTCCGACCTAGTATCTTAATGTGGGGTGAGGACCGTATGTGGGAAAAATTGTGATGAAACCTTTATTCCGTAGATACTTTGTATGTGAAGACCGCCAATCCGAATGAAGCCAGCGTGCCTAACCCCTAAGCTTTCTGGATGTTTGAGACATTTTTCCCGCAGTGGGACGTATATGGGCTGATATAGATACAGAATCCAAACATTTGTCCAACTATGTAGCTACTAACTGTTATTTATAATTGAATGTTTGTAGGGGCGACAAGGCCAACAGGCTGGACGGCTACACGCACCGCTACAGCGGGCACCGCAACAGCGCCACGTTCAAGGGCGTGGCGTACTTCGGGCCCGGCAGCGAGTACGTCGTGTCCGGCTCCGACTGCAGCCACATCTACATCTGGGACAAGAACACCGAGGCCATCGTGCAGTGGCTGCCCGGAGATGTTAACGGAGTGGTAAACACCTTGCTACTAGCAGCCCAGCACGCCTTCGCTTGGGGGCAGACATTTCACTCAATATTACAAAACTATGATATAAACAAGGAAGTATATGTATAAACCTTCGTCTTCAATCACTACCTATTGATGAAGACAGCTTTAAAAGCTGTATGACGCTTTAAGACTAAGTTTTCATAGGGATAAGGGATAAGTTTTCATACTATCTCACCTTCACACACAACTGCAACTCCTGTACGCCAGGTTCGACTGACCATATTTTACTGACTCCGAGCATTGAACCTCGGTGAGTCATAGAGAATGTTCCACTCGTCTTTAATCACGAGGGTAGGCTGAGATACCGTTATTGCCACTTACATCGCATTGTGCTTGTTTCTGTCAGAGTATAAGGGACGAATCTATTGTCATGCTGGGGCAAAGTGTGGCATACTAGTGTACCTTGGGTGTGATATATAGGAAAAACAGGCCTGTTACAGCCAAAAACGCAAAACAATTCGGAAATATTCAATTTGTTGTCACTCTGTTATAGGTGAACTGTATCGAGCCACATCCTCGTTTCCCGATCCTGGCCTCGAGCGGACTAGACAAGGACGTGAAGATCTGGTCACCACACAGCTCCAAGGACCCCACTTACCACAAGCTGCTTAAGGTACTGGACATAGAACGGTATAATAATATGTTTAAAACGAGAGTACGATCGCCGTAACCAAGCCACTCGTCGAATTAGTCGCATGTCGGACTGTGTGAAGTATTGTGCACCGCCCAAACAGAATAAAATGCTGACTTGTACGATTATAACATGCAATTCGATTCAAATATAGAGAATTAAGTAGGAGTAGTGAATTTAATTCACTGGAAAAAGCCCAATTGCTCCTTTAAAACAATAACAAACAGCTTCCGTGGCGCAGTAGGTTAGACGCCGGTAGTCAAATGACAGACTGAGTTCGATCCCTTGACAGATATAAATTTTTGTGTGACCCACACGTTTGCTGTCGTGACTATTTATTGATTGGGGTATTTTTGAGCCTGATGTCTCTTAGTTTGTTCACCACGCTGGCTTACTGTGGGTTGGCAGGCTTTACATACCATAGAAATTCTTACAAATCGCTGCGGTATGCAGGTTTCCTCTCGATGTTTAGCTACACCGTGATTATTTGATGTTGCAGGTGATCCGCGACAACAGCGCCTCGCAGCTGCACAGCCCGCTGTTCAACGACTTCCTGCCCACGCTGTACAGCGCGTGGCGCGGCGAGAACAGACTCTTCGCCGACGACGACGACCTGCCCTACTCCGGCAACATCGAGTTCGACGGCAACATCTGCACCACCTTCTAGACCACGCTGCACACACCACGCGCCGACACACTCCCTGACAACTCTACGCGTCATATACATCATCGTACCAGCCCGTGTACGTCCCACTGCACGGGCTTCCTCTACAATCATGAACGATTGGGAGGGTTAGGCTATAGCAACGCTAGCCTAAATCATCATCATTAGTTAAGCGTTATCAAAAACTCGGTGCGCAATGCACAGGGCTAGCCAGAAAGGGTGTAATAAGCCGAAAGGAATGCTATACTCATAATGATAAATTTTTAGTACTGGGTCATCACTGAAACGAGAAAACATCTGCTGTTCAATACATAAATAATCTTTTAACTCGGCAATCTGCATAATGTATAAAACCGCATTTTTTTGCGATTTCAGCGTAGGCCCCACAGTAAAAGTTATGCATTATATTCAGTATAACATTTCTCTTTCCGCTTAACCCTGTATAAGACATTCTGGTAGTTAATCGTTTGCTTCATAGTAAGATGATGTAGAATTTGCAGAACAAAATGTAGCTATAAGTTCTTGAGCACCGAGGTATCGCGCTATATACAGTACTTCATCGTAATGCATATAATTCGATATAGAATACATAGTCAAGCGGTTCCTTATTTTTAATCGCAACGCACGATATGTACGAAGTGGTAAAGTCGAAGTTCGCGCGATTAGTCCGGCGATAAAATAGTTGAACTATCATCATTTGAAAATATTGGCCGTAATTATCTCGTACTAGCGAATGGCGATTGTTAACTAGGACATAACATTAGCGAGTATCACAATCCAATGTAATGACATTCACCTAACGACTAGGGTTGCCTTAAAACTAAGTTACATATATTTTTTTAGGACTGCAAGCAGCCATTATATCGTAACAAACACACACACATATATATATATAACACTTAAAATATATTAAAGCACTTATAGGACTCATAAATAGATTATTAAACTTCAGAATTTTACCATTTTAGAAAACATACAGATAACAATTCTACACCTTTAACACCAAGTATAACATAGCTGTAATATTTCATTCAATTTAGAAGTAGATTATACATTATATATAAATCTCATTTATATCATGCAAAGGTATCTACTCAAGCTATAGCAATAATAAAGGCCGATTCAGTGTGCAAGTTCTTGCCTGTTTCAAAGTTAGAACATTAATCCATATGCGATGCGTAAAAACTAAAATGTTTGCTCTGGAACACTTGTTTCAATTAAACTTGCCCTTCCAGAGTTTAAATATTACACTATTTTACACAATACATGTCGATTATTGCTTTAACTTTATTGTATTCAACAGGCAACATACTTGCACAATGCACGGTACTAATAAGACAAGAAAGAATTGGCAAAAACTTTGTCAGTCAACTTTGATGGTCATTAATTTGCCTTAAGATAGTGGAATTTATTTACATAATGCTATTTACAAAACATATTCGATAATCATTCTACTTAGAGTATTTTAATCATATTAATATTCTGTAGACGTAGTTTTTAACTCACGCAATAATAATTAGCTAGACAATTCATTATTAAATATTTTTATGCCTTTGAAATGTCATATATCTTTCATATTTCTAGAAGAGTCGACAGGGAGTGTCAATGATGTACTGCATTGAAAGAAAACGGCTTAGTGCTTGTAATGGCAACTTCGAATTAGCCCAAAAGTCAAGGCCCTCCGAAAAGCCTGGAAAGTAATCAGGCTTAAAATGGAACGAATGACACCATCGCTCGTTATATTTTTGCTGTAATACGCTGAAAGTAGAGTTAGGTTCTCCAAAAGATATATGTTGGTAACTTAACTCCAATGTATGTAATTTCTATAACCATCCTATGTACTTGTGTATGAGTATAACTTTAATTCTTCGTTTTAGCTATACAGGGGCGTTTTAATGGGTACAATATTTCAATGTATATGTACGGCTATGAGAAAACCATTGCTGTTTAATTGTTGATTTTGATTGGTACAGATCAACAAAAACTGATGTGAAAATTGGCTGTTATTAATCTAAACAGCTAAAAGTATCTGTATGGTTATTCAATGACTCTTGCAATAATATTATGAGGGTTGATGTGATAATTCATTTAAATATATTTACCAATGTTTGAAACACCCTGTACAATAGTCACATTTTAATATGGTGTAATGTTTTCATCTCTGCATAGTTTATTGGAATCTTTCACTAGATTTATGGTTTTTTTGCACTCAACAATGTAGTTTAGTGATGTTTATAAAGTAAGTAGACAGATCATGAAGGTACTTAGTGAATTATTCTTGATGGGTACTGTTATGTATTCAATAAAAATTATAATGAGCATTTTGAACATGACATCTGAAATAATCTAAAATTATTCTCATAAATTGTTTTTAGAACCAGATTTGTCGAATCAGACATCGATTATAAATGCTGCTGATATTCCCGTTTAAATTGCGATCAAGTTGATTTAAAAAGAATTGAAATTTCAAGGAATATGAAATCACAGGACCAGGATGGGTTAATCTATGATCCGAAACGATATTCGAATATTCGGACTTTGCACTAAAACTGTACGAATGGACCTAGGTATACCACAAAATGTTCGATTCCTCTATCGTACGTCCTAACTATAGACTTAGTTCGGAGTGAATGATATGTATCATAGAGAATAGTGTTGATTTTTAGATGTGGAAAACTTATAACTTACTTCAGACGTCGAACGTCCGAACATTCGAGTTTCGTTTCGGATCATAGAATAAACCCGCTGTATTGACTCTGTTCACCTTCCCATCTAATGGCACTTCGGCGCAATGTTTGGAGTATACCATATGAGTCATCATTTTCAAACTCACTGATAGTCTGTAATATAGGTCGCGTTATCAAAGGCGCTTGAAAATTGCATCACTCGACTAGTCTGGTAACATAAAATGTACAAATATAGTGTTTTTTTCATTAATTAATAAAAATATATATTAAATATTTGCAGAGTTTAAATATTTATGCCTATGATTGTTTTCTAATAAATTCATAAGCATACACACATTTGAAAGCAAATTAATATCGTGTTTTCGTATTGATGATAATCAGTTATCAAACCACTTTAGTTCTAGTCTAGATATTATGTTTGGAAAATTCTAGTTGAGGTTCCTGTAAAATAGGTATGACCTATCACCATAATTAGGATATTTTACAGGAATCTCGCCAAGAATTTTGTGTAGAAAAATTTGTTTGGGTTATATGAGTTGCTCTAATATGTTACATGTAATTAGTAATTCATTAAAAGTACCTTCATACTCTGTTAATTATATACATATTCTAGTTATAACGCGAGATTCACAGTAACTTCCCAATAAAAAGTGTTATGTACCTATGTAAAATTATTGTCTTAGCTATATGTCTAAGTAAAAATAAGTTGTGTTACTAATTTTAAACCTTTTCTTAGGAATTTAATATGTAGTGTTACAATGAATATAAAAATTAGCGATCACAAATAGCAAGTGAAATTGATAATAGCATTCAAGGTCAGGTCTATACGTCTAGGTCTATACGTCTATACGTAAGGTCTATACGTTTGCTAAAATATGTGATGTGTGATTGTGACTCACAATGCCGATCGATTAAAAATAATTCTAAACATTTCTAATTTAAACAATTTGTATGAATTATATTCGTTCAAATGAAAATGACAATTTCTTATCAGTACTTAATTTTGAATACTCCATCTTTAGCAAGTTCTCTTCACAAATAAATAAGGGAAACAAAATGTTCAAATATCAAGTGATAAAATTCGTAACACAACATTTGTTTATGCGTTATATATAGACATAACCATTTTAAAACAATAAAAACCATACGTGTAGTCTTACGTGTAGGTCAATTTTGGATTATCAAATTTTAGAAAAGTAAAAAAAAATAATATTTATATGTTATGCCTGTGATATGCCAGTTTGAATGTTTATCACATATTCGTGGTCTTTTTCTTTCATTTTACATTTAGTGGCTTTAAACATGTTAGTTACGCATTTAGGTGTAATTAGTTATATGTAGTTATAAATTGGAGATATATATTGTGTCTGATATTAAATTCTCCCGAAAATATGTGGATGCTTATTTATACCATTTTGTACTGTTTTCCTTGTTTGTTGTTCAACACAGAAGTTATGTTGTTTATTGTACATCCAGTATCAATGATCAAGATATTTGCACTTGCAAGAAGTTGTCAGCAATTGGGTTTAACTATAATTGCTTTGTATTCGTACGCATATTATCTGTTATTACGGATGTCACATAGTTATGTTATAATTTATTATTAAATCCTTTTGCACGGTTTTAATATTAATCTCATCAAACCATTGCGTTTTATGTGTGTGTCCTTTCATATTTATAACAGGATGTTTTTTATTGAATATTAAGATGAAGTAATCGCATTTGCAAAGACCTTTAAATATATTTAAAACTAAACATAATTAATCCCATCATTCAGATATTTAACTGGAAATATAATTATAACGAGACATTTTATAGAAACTGCTGAACAAAAACCAATTTATTTCTCAAAAACCAATAGTTGAATGAATAATTTTCGTTATTATCGCATCATCTGAGTAGTGATTGTAATAATATTGAGACACATTAAAAATGTTATAATTTGTAGCCGATTTTAAAATGAGTTAAATACGTTATTTTTGTTAGGCTATTCCTGAGTTTCTTGAATTAATATTGGTGAAGACCCGACATTAATAGTGAACGATTTGTTAATGCGACAGAATTTCTGCTCATTTAAAAGTTTTTTTTTTAGTTCTCATGGAACTGTTTCCTTTTAACTTAATTTTGTGATTTGCTTTTATTTAGTACGAACTATCATTGTACTTAGCTCCAAAATGCGTGGAGTAACAATGTAAGTTTATTCTCGATGTGTAAATAAATGTTTACTTGAATACCTGACCTTTTATTTTCTATTTACAGGCGCGTGTGAAGTTTATTACTATAACAGCAGGAAAAAAATGCTGGCCAAGATTTGATCGTTTATATTATATGTATCAAGTATTTGACCTTATAACGATAAATATTGAATTATGTAATACGTATAAATAATAATATATTACGCATAAACTTACACATAATTGCCTTGTGACATTAGTAACGCTTTGTTAATGTAATTTGTAAAGTTTTCAATCACCCGCCATTTCATATATTGATTACTAGCGCCACACTGTGTTCTTATTTTGAACTAATAGTTGACGCGCTTGATTTTTCTACGATTATTATGCATTTGACTCTTATTAAACAATAATAAGTATAGTATTAAGTTAAAAACAGAATTTAACATCATTTTGGAAAGGTATTTTTCAATCAAATAGCTTAATTATAAAAATAAAATTCAACATTTTTACCCACATGCTTGTCATTGCTCGTCAGTGGCCGCCGGTTTTGACCAATCAGCGGTGGCGTGTGCAGAAGCCCGCGCCATCTTCGTTTTCAAACTGATCTCGCGGCACGCTCGCTCATTCTGTCAGTCAGTCGCGCGTCGGATCCGGGCAGCCGTACAACTTACTAATTTTAGTAGTTATAACGCCAAAATCAGAACAATCATGAGCACCAATGAAAATAACAGTGAAGTGGCAGTCGACAAGGTCGGCGATGAGAGCAAGGGTGACGCCAAAAGTGACCTAAAAGGAGCGAAAAGGGCAGCAGAGGTGAGTGCACATGTCAAACAAATGTATTCATTTTAATCGCTCGCCATTTTATTGAACGCTGTAATAAAGACAATATTGCGTTAATTTATCTTTGGTGCAGCGAAACTGTAGACCGCGTGGTGCAAAAGTAGACACTATTGTAGAACTGAAAGTGAACCGAGTAACCGGCGTATTTTTGGACCTCATATCCGCGCGAGTTACGCGTTTTACCATGTGTGAGGTAATCGATGAGCCAATAACACCATGTCCTACGATGTTGCATACATGTGAATTACTCGTCTAGCGTGGATTAATAGCGGGCCTAGCTTTGTTTACCCGTTTTTGATACAGAGGCATGACCTTGGTAGAAAAAACATGGCGCGGGAACGTACGCTGTCCTCATTGATGTGGTTATTACTAGAATTCGACGTATAGTTGTAGTAATGCCGTGAATGTTTTGTATTATTGATTTTATTGCATTTGGAGGCTATTTTAGACTTTCTCAGGGCTTACGTGCATCGTAGCGTGACGCTAGATAGATAGGTAACATGGCCGGCGCACCGCGCGAATGTCAATGTATCAGCTAGCGCCGATTGTCACACCGTCACTCGTTTTGTCTTCGCTCCACGTTATCTGCCTTTTTAGAACACATCCTTGGCTACCGCCTAGGATGAAATTCAAGTGTGCCGTGACTCAGACGCGCGTATATCATTTGCACAATTGTTATTTTATATCGTTACTTACACTCAAAACTAGTCATTGACCCGGCGTTATTTGAATGTAGGTGTACCGTATTTTGTTATACGCTTCCTTTGTTCAACTAGCACTTGTTCGTAGTGCACACGTATGTTGCCATTTTGTTGACGAAGCTAATCGAGGCGGGAATCTTGGAAACATTGCAATTTTACTAAATACAAGAACGTTTTATATTTTTTTGATCATGCATCTCTTTCGTTCCAAGTACAAGCAAGCATAAAAACACATGGCGTGCGTCTATTCGAAGGGGGTTATATTTGAAAAGGTTAGGTGCGCATTTTGCTATTACAAAACGTGCATGTCAATGTTTAATGTTTGGAGGTTGTTTTAGTATTGGTTTGCATTTGTTTGGCCAGTCGGCCACATAGGCGGTGAGAACGGTTGGGTAGGTACGCGCGGCGGCCGCGTTCCGGTCACTCGGCCATGGCAAAAAGGGCCGTATGTCGCCGGCTCGGTGGCCCGGCGTCGTTTCCCTCGCTCTACTAATGACCCCACGCTCCTTTATTGTCACCAAGCCTTGTCACCTGCTATTTTATTAGTCTCGCAGTTTAATGCAAAATTATTACATCTATCCTAGTGCATTTCAAATTGAGATGATTTGGCCGATGGCCAGTAATTATTACTTACTCGATCTTGAAACACGTCGAGGCACGCCGCATTATATTGCCTCGTGATGCGTAAACAATAATAAAGTTACAGGATTGACATTGTTTATATTTCATAGGAAAAAACAACAGAGGCGAAAAAGGCGCGAAAGGAAGAAAATGGCGGCGGCGGGGATGACGAGCCGCACAGCGAGGAAGACGACTTCGAGGGAGAGGGCGAGGGAGACGATGACGACGACGAGGACGTGGAGGGCGAGGAGGAGGACGAGGAGCTAGGCGAGGAAGAGGACGACGATCTCGAGGGAGAGGGTCCGTATTAACCGTTACTTGCACGTTACGTAAAAAGTTTGTTAAGACTTAATAGTGTAATAATGTTTGTTGTGGTTTGTTGTTGCAGATGAAGAAGTTGAAGAAGACATACTAGACGAGGAGGAGGAAGACGACGCGTAATACGCCTCGTGCCTCAGCATGGACAATGTCACAGTGATGTGTTAGTGCTAGTGACGGCCCGGACTGACGCGGCCCCGCCTCGCCCCAACTGCGACAGTAGCAGACAGCAGACAGTAGCCACGCGCGAGCACAGCCAAACCATTCGAGATAGGAACAAACAGTTGGGAACATGCGGGGCCGGCAACGCTCCCACCTAAAACGGGTGCAGTTATAATTTAAATGACAAATGTAATTAATTAAGTGAAATTCAATGCAGATTTTCAATTTTTTACAATATTTAAGTTCGGTACCGAAGCTGTATCATTTATTCTCGGCTCGATGCAACGGGTGTGTAATTAAGACTTAGTAGAATGCTGTTGAATTTTGTCATGAAATGTACAAATGTGTTTTTGGAAAGTAAACTTTATTCTAAGTGAAAACCGCTCTGTATTCTAGGTTGATACCTGTAAGCCCGTCGTATGGCGAAGTTGTGATATTTTTCTACATTAGGCACCTAACAGATTACAATGCATTATTTTTTTGTTACACGTGCGCGCCATTTTGAGACGGCCGCAGAATCGCGACCCTTTGGTAAAACCCCTAAACAGCCCCCATCTATTGTTTTTCACGATCCGACTGTATTTCTGCGATTGTTGGGGCAAGGTTTATTCGTATTAGCAATTTGGAATTGTTTGTGAAGTGAACATGGCTAATATTTCCCGCGCGGGAAGTTTGTTTTGACAGGTTTAATATCGAAGACATCGGCGTTTATGTTTGGAACTGAGAACGGTTTCGAACTCTTTCGCTACGTGTACGATGTATTATAAATCTGAATAAAAGAAGCTATTCTATGGAATAGCTTGTGAATTATTTTTGTGATACCAAAAAAATGGATATTCAGAAAATGATTTTAGTAGCCTATCAATGAATTTTATCAGTATTGGTCCATATCCAGTGCAAAATGGATTAGTTGAAGCGTTGGAATTCGTGCAGTTTATTGGGCTACGCTCTGCACATCTAACATAGCCCATGTGCTATGAAAAAATACTATTGATCTACTCTAAGGAAATAAAACTGGTCAACTGGTGTATATACATATACATTACAGCAACGGAATCTTCAACTTAAAATATTCTCTATACCGAGAACTAATTGGGTCAGAAATAAATTCGCTTAAAAATAAACATTGAGCACTTGTTTTCGTTATTACTCCCACATAGGTTCATACATAGTTATTGTCGGTCTGAGTAAACTTGTAAACATTGATCCCGAAAGTTGGATCTCGTGCGTTGACGTCATAGGCGTCATGTCTTAAGTTGGCGTGCACGGGTAGTGAATAGAAATAGGCCAATGAAGGCGCACTAATAGAAAATAAGCGATGTAAGTCACAAAGCTCAATTCTTCATTTCTAGGTGTCGATGAGAGTTTGTGTGTACATATTTAGCGTAAGTGAAGCCTGTGATTTTTTATATGTAACAGAGTGGTCGTAAGCTTTCGGTTGTATTGTGGGCCGTTTGCCGGTAAGGTCGCGTTTTAGTCGCATTTTCGTCGCCTCGTCCGACTCGAAAATGCCCCGGCACGTACGTGATTCAATATGGTAATCTAGATTTTAATTATTAGCGGACTAGATGATCCGGCGCTTTTTCGAGCGGGGACGAGCGTGCACGCTCCGCTCTCGGTCGGGTTCGCCGTCGCCGATGACGAGACGCGACCGCCACTCGGACATTTTTGTTAGAAAAACATCACAATTTTGCCATCATCACGCGCTTCGCACACCGGCTGCGCTCTCTGCGACCGATAAAGAGAGCGCGACGGTCGCCGCGCCGCGATAGCGGACGTACAATATATAAAACCGGCCTGTAATTTTTGTCCATACTGTTACGGCGACTAGCGTAGAACCCGCAGCTCGGTATTCCAATGTTTCACGGTGTGGAACGAGAGATTCTTAGGTTAAAGTGATTTAGTATGTAGGATGTACGCCATTTTTTACAAAAGGACGCCACGGGAGCCGGCGGCGGAGTCGAGCGGGGGGCGGCGCGGCGCGCCCCTCCCGCGGGCCGCGTGGCCTCGTTCGATTTGTGTCCGCGCCCCTCCCCGCGCCGCGCCTGCTCCCCGCGCGCTCCCGGCCGCGGCGTCCGCCCGCCACCACGGCGAGCCAACGCGCTCTACCGTGTGGAAAATTCTCCATTGCGTTGCGTCCATCGCCGGCCGGCGCCGCGCTCGCCGCAGCCGGCGGCAGCCAGCGATGTATGCGCGGCGACTATGGCACGAGTGTTTTGATACTTGTTGTTGAGTCCGTTTTTCATTTTCCCTGCGCGAGTGCGCAAGTATGCGCGGGGTCGCGACGGCGGTTTTCCGCGCGCCGGCCCCCGCTGCGGCCACACTCGCCGAGCATTTAGACAACAGTCCCGTTGGCGGTCCGATACCAAAGGGAAATACGACGTTTCGTCGGAGGAAATTGACGTTAAAATCGATAATATTATCTTATGAGTAAAATCTTATCGTCCCGCCTTTCGTTTGTGGTGAGAAAGAGCTGTCGCATATTTGTGTACTATGTACGACTTATGTGAATACCTTAGTACGATTTTATTTATTTGTGATGTTGAACACTATTGATTTTCTACAATGGACGAAATGTAAATACAACCGATTTTAAGTAAAAAGTTATTTTGTTTTCGAGTTTATTTATTTACCCGATGCAAAATCATATCGGATATGATACGAGTGGCTATGATAAAGACGGCGTAGTAAAAATAAATATGCCGCAACACTTGGAAGGCGCAATTGGTAGGGCCGCGTGCACACTAGAGCGTGCCGCCCGCCAACGGTTCTCTGCACATGAGGGCACAAAAAAATCATCCCTCTATAACGAACACTGCAGTTTGGGGAGATGACACGAGGGGTCGGACCCTACTTGCGTTAAATGTTCCGCTTTTGTTATTTTTAAAGTAACTGCATTACTTTGAATAAAGCCTGAAGCATGAATAGTTTTTAAATTGGGGCGAGCAAGTCGCATATACTGGGATGCTTATCACTTGCGATTACGTACCGGAAAACTGGAGTATACTAACAATGTAGTAGGTAAGTATAGGTATCTACTTGGATAACCTGGTAAAGGTCGATGAGCACCAATGAGCTTTGATAGATGGTCGATAGTTTGAAACGATGAAGTTATAAAAGACTTTCCCGCCCACATACATCCATGACCCACCACTGCAACTCCGTCAGCCAGGATCAATAGTGATATGCAAAGTACTTACAATGTTTTCATAATGTGCCGTTTATCGTATTAACCGTGTACCTATGTAGCACATTTAACACCTTTAACATTTACCAACTGAGAAGTATTTAGCGTCAGAATGTGTGTGGTTGAATCGGAAAAATATAAATGTAGGGGATAATTTATATCTGCAATAAAAATGACTAATAGGCAAAATTGCAGGTGTCAATGCTGCCACTCGTAGAAAATGACCTCGTCATGTTTCTACGCATGAAGACAAACTCGTGATAGTTGGCAAATTAATAAGTACGCCACTATTAGGTAATTTATGCTAAAACATATTTAGTACACATACCAAAGCTATTTATGAGAGTTATCTAGGGCATTATACTTTGGATTAATAATGTTGGTGATTCAACATAATATTCTCAGGGTTTCTATGGAGACGAAAACGAAACTTATCGACGTAACGGTAAAAACGTGAATGTGTAGTATAGTTACCACGACATCTAGGAAGTGGAATTTACAATCAGTTTCGAAACTGTACGAATAGATGGCGTTAATATCAATTAAAATATCGGTGCTATTGAGAGCCAAATTGGCGCGATATTCAAATCGATTTTTAATATCTATGTCGTAAAAGCTCAAAATAAACCATATTGGTGAATTGTTGACGGTGTATAACAATACACTGAGCATTAATATGCTGTTTAAGATTTTAGTTTCAATTAATTTCGAATAAAATAAAAGCAATTCTTTTGAATATAATATGTATGCATCTTCGTACCAATACGATTTACCATGTTCAATAGCAGACTTCGTTATATTAATAGAAGAACATTGAAATATATTTATTTGATATAAATTCAGTTCATAGGTGTAGTTAACGCCAATGTTTAGGCGTTTAATTTATGTGATAATATACTAAAAAATAGTATTCAATGTACGGACATAATTTATTAAAACATAAATGCAGCAGGTACTTATGACTCAATAAAATTGTTTATTCGTTGAAAAATAATATTATGTTCTTATAAACATGTTATAAAGGAAGTAAGTATGTACCCAAATCCTTAACAATGACCCTTACAACCAACTTTGTACAGTAATTGATTGCGGACGTTGAAATCAGTTAAATAAGGAACCAGTCTGCAACATAAAATGCATTAACAGTGTGGTGACTACTGCATTTCACTGGATGTTAAGCTGGAACAAATGTTTGATAGAATGGACATAGGCTTTGATTCATTGAGCCAGCAATAAACAATTTAGTTCGAACCGTGTCGCGTGGTAGAGCGAACGCGAGTGCTGCGCGTTCTCAGTTAATAACATTTTCGTGTCCTTTCCAATTGAATTGACCTCTCCTTAATTCATTGATTTGTTAATTTTGTGTTTTTGTAAGTGCTTCATAAATTCAGAGAACAACTCTGAAATTTTTGGCGGCAAAATGTGACAGTGCTGTCGACTTTGTGCATCACTGGAATTGAAATTTATTTTCTCCTTTATTTAAACATTTACAGGTATGTATTTATAGTACTTGGGAATGGAGCGTGGATAATAATTTTGTAAAAGTTTTGTAAAAATTATGTAAATTGAGTACAAGCGGGTTTGCTTTGTGTGAACAGATGGGATTATAGGCATAGCATTGCCATTACTTACGTTTTCAACTGTGTTACATTAGATTGGTTATTTGTAGGCATAATAAATAACAGCTTACTTTTTTATTTCATTTATCAATGGCTTCATTTGTAAATGCATAATATTTTAACAATATTTTTAACTCAAACGTCGCAAACACAAATGATACGAAATGCATTAAATGGTAATCTGCCATATAATAAATTCAAATTGGGGAACTAAAACTCTAAATTCTGAATCATTGTTCTCTGTCAAGTATAACACAAAAGCAAATTGCTAAATGTTAATAGTTTAAATTATTTAATTAATTTACTTAATAGGTATTAATTACTAGGTGATTACTCATTTTGTTGCATAAAAAATCTTCCACGCACGATTGACAAATTATTAAAGACAGTTTATACCCTACCCAAGATCCGAAAAAATAAAACGTAAACAAAGAATACCTTTTTTTAAAAATAGATCTGTTGTTTTGATTTGTCAATTACCTACACCAAATGCAATAGAGATAAGTAACGCAAATGTGGGTAGATATTTGTTTATTACATTTTTTAATTTTTGACATGGTTGTCACCTCTGTTTTAAATATGCGCATTGATAACAATAACATCTAAAATAGTTATTATACAAGAAACATGATAAAATATTCATTTATGCGTTCAAAAATTCTTTTTTTAACTAGCTTGTATGCATGCGTTGTGGATATTCCGAAGTTATTTCTGAAGATCTTTTACGAGTCACTCACCGGCAGTGATATGTCTGTGCATATAAACACCAATGTCAGCTTAAAAGAGAACTATTTAAAACGGAAATCCCTTTAACTTCTTATGTGAAAATAATATTGAAAAGATATCGTAAAAGACCATCTAGTTTTGAAACAAAGACATTTTCATTAATTAATCATTTTTTTTGCAATCGATGCTACAATATCCGATAACACAAAGAATGTTATCTCGACTAAAACGATCAAACCTAGGGATTTTTATTGCCTAGGTCCGGCAAACAAGCAAACAGGTCACCTGATATTAAGTGAACACTGCCGCTATGAATATCAACACAAACCTGGATCTGGGTGTGTTGCCGGCTCATAAAATGGGATAAGAGCGGGTAAGAAAAAGGATGGGAAGAGGAAGGGGGTATTGGGTATCCGACAATCTTACTCACTGAACGAAATGCGACAGCTAAGCAATCGCTTCACGTCGGTTTCCTGTGAGACTGTGGTACCGCCCCGGAGGAGCCTGTCCATTGATCCTGAGACATGAGTCATGATAGACGCAGCGTGACTCTACCACTTCCAGAAAATAATTTAATTTAGGTAATAATTTAATTGTATTACAGTGTAGAATAAAAACATCCTAGTAATTTTAAGCGGTAGTATTGTGAGGGTAGGGCGGAGTTGGGAGTGTCGAAAATCTTTTGACGGCAGATAAGGGACACTGTAGAAGTCTCAAAGGGCGGCTGTGGCAATCCCGGGGCACCGATAAGTACTAAAACAGGCAGCTACAGGGGCTTATTGTTAAACGATTCTGCAATTTAATTGAGAGGTATCATACAATTACACGTTCTGTTGCCTCTGTTAATTACAAGTGTGGTATCTATCCTAATCTTGCCAATACCCCTTTCCTCTTCCCATCCTTTTTCCTTTCCGCTCCCCTCCAAGCTGTGTCGGCAACACATCCATGATCGAGCGTTGTGGATGTTCACGGGTGGCAGTGACACTATCTGGTGACCTGTTTGCTCGTTTGGATCTATGAAATAAAAAAAACCCGCCTTTTCACAGTGGCACACCAAAGTGACTTCTTACAATGCACGTTGATGGTAAGTGCTGTGCCATTCAAATACTCATATAGTTCTCTCATGAGCCGACACAATTATGCCGGCCTGGTTGCAAGTGGATAAACATGCGTTGGACCGCAATCGCGACTTTGTGGATTCAGGATGGCTAAGGCCATCACGAACTTTACATTACCGTTAGTGTCCGACTGAAACTACTTTTTCAGCCGAAACCGAAACTTATTAAAATTATTTAAAATTACGATTATTTACTAAAATTCACTGTTTTTTTTACATTTGCTAAATAAATTTATTAAATAAATGTAAAAAGAAACAGTGAATTTTAGTAAATAATCGTAATATTAAATACATTTCGGTTTCGGTTTCGGCTGGTAAACTAGTTTCGGTCGGACACTAATTACCGTGTACGCTGATCGCTACCCTGCTTCATATAATATAATAATACCCTCATCTTTGAACTGTAATTAAAGCATTCCTGTTGTAAAAATAAAGGTACCTAATATTATAGGTGATAATAAGCTTATCGTGTACACTGTGACTCTCGAAATGTTATTGACTCCTCTCTTTGTTTGTTTTTATCTGTCATATTATCTATATCTTATTTGCGGTGGATGTAGTTAAGAGCTTAGTTCGATACAAGTGAATTAGATAATTTGTCATTGTTTGAATGTTTTTGTTTAATTGCCAAATGTATTCCTTATTTACTTCATTGTCAAATAAAGGTTTTATGGAATAGTATTAGATTACGTTGGTACAAAAATAAATAAGGGGTTAAGAAAATAGCCAATACATAATAGTAAAAAATCTACGACTCTGTAATTACCTGAAGACAGCGAAATGGCGAAAATTAAGTAGAAAAGCGTAACTGGCGCCGGTTGGGATACCGCTCGCTGGAAAGAAAGCAAGAAGAAAGGTGGCTGGGTATAAAATAATAAAATAAAAAAGGTTTCTACGAATGGAGAACTTCCTCCTTTTTTGTAGCCGGTTCAAAAAGAATTAAATTTAAAATACCTTATTAGTGTTAAATTGCTGCTTGTTTTAATTTATGTTTCGACTAATTTTAACACTTGCAAAGTTGTTAGTGATTACAGTGGTCATTCGGTTGAGATATGCAAGGCCAGCCTTTCTACTCGTATATTAAGAAACATGGTGATCACTGCTTCGCAGCCATTGTCACGTATTTAGATGTGTCGGAGTCAGCTTACCGTTCCTAGAAACCAACTATCGTTTGCAAGGCATTTTTTAGTTGTTTGTTGAATCTTTATATTACTTAATTACCTAGTATTCAAAGGCTGTAGATGATCATTAATTCAGGCTCAAGCTTATGAATTATATCTTAATGCGGTAGGCAAACATGCATCTTTAAAAACGGTGAGCAGGAGCCTATATTGCCACCTCGGACCCGACATTACTGTAAGTAAGCAAAATAACCATCGACAATTTTATTACAAACTCTCTGTCGCTGCTACATTGTTTAGTGAAAAAATACGGGAAAATAAAACTTATTTGGTTACTAATCAGTAATTGAAACGGACCGAGGCTAGTCAAGAGAAAACGTGAAGAAAGCGGCGTGGTTTTCTATTTCAACTAAGATTTCGAATGTAACACTATAAGGTGAAAATATAGATGGGGTATTATATTACCTTTTGTTAAGTTTAATCATTATTTTATTTTAGAACCGCATACACTTCTAAATAATCAAAATTAATAATGATTAATGAAAAAATTTACTATATCATCAAACAACACTTGAAACTGTTGCTTAACACGTCTTTTTGTGGTTATTTTTATAATTTAGAATGTATAAATTTAACTAGCGGCCCGGGTGCTAATAGATATTTTTTGACAGGGAATCCGGATTTTGCAAAATTATTTAATTAATGCGTTTCTCCTATCAGTCATAGCGCAATGATACATTAGCTTTCTTATATTCCCTTTCTCGATTAATGGAATCTATCTAACACCAAAACAGAAATGTTTAATTCAGTAGTTCCTGAGATTAGCGCGTATTATCAAGCAAATAAACTCTTCAGCTTTGCATATTAGTATAGGATATGGCTTAAGTCTTTTGCTATGAATTTTTTTTTTTTTAAATGACTCAGAGATTTTTTCGACAGCTTTGCGGTTCGGCAACTCCTCACTCTTGACTGGTTTTTATCACTTTAATACTGCATTTGTAATTATCGTGTCATTGTCGGAGGTTAATGCAGATTGCAGCAAAGTTTTTGTTTGAATGTCAAGTTAATTATGACTCAGTTATACCTAACACTATAGCGTTGCATTGGCAACAGTAACACTAAATATTGTCGCTACTTATTTATATTTTTTTGTATCGCAACTATGTCTCTTCTGCCGGACGCATGGTCAATTATTGATTACACAATTTACGTTATTTTGTATAAAATCGGTGTCAAATCCAGACCTATAACAATCCGCAAGACTCCAATCGTACTACATATCGCTTCTTTGTGTACTTTTTCGTGATTCGCAGACCCTAGTAAACGCTTAGAATTTATAGTACTTACCTGTTATAAACTAATAATTGATACCGACGCCAGCGATGCATTAACTCTAAACATTATGGCTATGTTATCGGAAGATGAAAAGCTTCGCTCTTGAAGTAATAACATATCATTAGTTTATTAAGTTCACCATAAAATCCATGTAACATACTCTTACTCTTCGAAGTAAAGATGGTCTGCATTATTGCTACCGGATTTTTGGCTTAAGAATAGAGGACTGAGGACCCGCCTCCTCACAAGCCAGCGCCACTTTAACACCCCTAGCTAATAGAGAACGCCCTTGAGCTTATCATAGCCAATGTTATTCTTGAAACATGCGAGATGTATGCTCTCGGAAAGGTATCTGTATCTGTACATATCAAGAAAGCTGACAACTTAATTTCTCACTACAAAATAATCTAAATATCTGATTTGGATTCTTTGGCCTTTATCTTTTTATTTAACCGTTAGGATCTTCGCAGAATGTCTGACATTAACCCCCCTTAGTCGATTAACGACATCCGTAGAGGATGTAAAATACTTGAAAAGAACATTGACCTTACATGCCGAATTCTGTACACACGTCCTTATTGCGATATTTATTACATTAATAGGTCCAGTGATGTTAAAGGACTGTTGACCGTGAATCGTAGGCCATATTAATGTAATTACTGCAATAATACAAAGTACATCCGACTGCTACAAGCCTACATGCAATAGGTCTATTTCCGCCTGAATAGCAATCACTGTATACAGCCCCGTTTACACGGGGAGAGTTTCTCGTCTCGGAGATACGATTATCGTAAGGATATAAAAAAGTTGCATCAACCAGCAAGGCCAGCATAATGAACCTATCGCAAAAAGATGATAGTGTTATCTGCGTCTACCATCACTACATAGAATAAAACAAAGTCGCTTTCCGCTGTCTGTCTGTTCCTATGTATGCTTAGATCTTTATAACAAAACAACGGATTTTGATTCTATTTTTTTTAATAGACAGAGCGACTCAAGAGGATGGTTTATATGTATAATACTTATACAGGGTGTCCCAGTTTGTAGGAAAAATAATATGTATCTGTTTTGAAGTGGAATCAAAAAACATCTGCACCCCGGTGATACTGGGACGGGCCTGGGATGACTAATACCTCAGTCCGCCTTGTGACCGCGAAAGCTGTAACGTGATTGAAACGTCGGGAAGTTGAAAAATGTAAAAATTAAATCAAATTCGCGATAGAATCCGTAAGAATTCGCTTTATTTTAACGTTGGTAGTACTAGGCGATTCCAAAGACCTTGTAAAGGACAATGTTGACGTCGGGTTGAGGTAATAAAACAGTACAAATTATTGAACATAAATAATATTTTGTTTATGTGTAAACATAAACAGTACTCCATAAGCTTTGTCTTGAGTCTAGTGTCTTTAAAGGTTGAAATAAAATATCGTTACAAGCAATATATAGAGGTAAGGATCGGGTGACAGAATTATATATTTTTAAATTATAATACCAGCGCACGATGGTTCAGTTTTATTGAGATGCCCAAGTAAAAGGAAAATGTTAAACAGGTTACCTGACCCCAGTACAGGCAGTGCAAGAACAAAAATTATTTTTTGGAGCGAGGTGTATTGCTAAAAATAAAATGTATTTCATTTACATCCATATATTACACGATTTCACATCGACCGACAGCGAGACAAGGCGACGGAAGACGAGCGCACCGTTCTCACTCTTTCACTCGCGTTCCCTCGTGGAAAGTCTGGATCGGGCATAGTAGTTAATTATCTTCAACCATGTAAAGTCAACAGCTGGACATAGACCTCTCCAAAAATCTCTACAGCGACCTGTCAAAGTAAGCCCGCACTCCGCATCCACCAACTCTCTAGGACTTTAATTAGGTGTTTTGCGTAAAGCGGCGATAAAAATAGCAGGTTTTTTGGCTCTTTAGTAGTGACATAAATAATGTTGTTGCCTGTGAGCGTATATGAAAATTATTGAGAGGAACCTTGGTAAGAGGCCATAAAATGCATTTTGTCTTAAATGTTTTTAGTCCAGAATCTTTGCGATCACGTAACAGTGTCAGATCTCTTAGGAGTTGCCTAATAATTTTGTCGCCGTATGTAAATTAGTTGTGAAACGAAGGTCTAAGATTTTATGCCACAAAGTGGCAGTAAAGTGCGCAACTGTATATTAAGATTCTTATTTTTTAAATAGTTTTGCCCTTGATCTGTATTTGGGTAATTTATTTTAAGTTTTTTATTCCTTATGAAATGAACAATGTCAATTTAATATTACAATTTTTGTCAATGCGTATGATAAAAAATATGCGAAATAATAATTTAATTAGAAATAATTGAGATTATTTAATTCATTAATTCAATGCGCTGTTTCGACCTTGAATTCTCAGAGCTGCAGTGACGTTCGGAAGGACCTCTAAAGCATTTAGAAGTCAATGTACTAACTACTATACATAGTTTAACAATTGACCCTAGGAATCTATTAACATAATTATGAGTGTTAAAATCACCTTGACACATTGCCATACACATTTGCATTTATATTAATGCATTTTTATATCTTGCAATCATTTTCATCTCCCTGTTATCATTCTTAGTGGTAGTCGGTATATTGAAAGGCACAATCAATTATAATAGATGTATTTATGTAATTTTTACTTCAGCAGCAGTCATAAATATTTACTATGTGACTGTAGATTTTTGGAAGTAATTCTAGTAGCA
Organism: Theretra japonica; assembly: GCA_033459515.1. Lineage (NCBI taxonomy): Eukaryota > Metazoa > Arthropoda > Insecta > Lepidoptera > Sphingidae > Theretra > Theretra japonica. The sequence continues at coordinate 1,637,523 of CM065938.1, read as the reverse complement.
AAGCAAATGTTTGTAAATATTCATGATAGTGTGGGTGGGTGACTTAGCTAGATAAAATAGACGCTGTTACGGCCAAATATCGTGTTTACATTCCACTCGACAATGAAGGTAGTGCTAACCAGATAGCCGACTGAATTGACAGGAGATAAGTGTGCTTATAACTAGATTTGGACTGCTTGTTCCGGAATCCAATCAAATAATATATTCAATCAAATTTCATACTTCCTTAGGCAGCTATGTTGGGTGTTACACTTCACAGTTGATATAGAGTGGTCGTATCGTGGTTCGGGCTTATGGATGTGAAGAAGCAATTGCACAGATCGGCGTTATTGATGGTGAGAAGTATTCCTCTGTTGAGACGCAGTACACTATTTGGATGGAAATACACTTTTCAGGTACAATGTGGCCACTTTATAACAAACAGATAGACAGACGGATTACCAAGTGTTCCTATAAGGGGTTCGATATCCCTTTAATTGCGGAATCCTTAAAAACAAGATGATAATCGTACAATATTGTACTTACTGCCAAAAACAAAGACATGCTATTGTTTATCAGTGATTGTTATGATCCTGGTCAGAAGGATGACGATTATATTTTCAGACTTCAGTTAATTTCAGCTCAGAAGCATAAAATGCCATGAATGCGTAAACCGTACGTCCTTCAATTTAGAAGTGCGTTGCTGTGCCAATACCCACAAAGTAACTTCAAATTACTTTGAACCTTCGTCGACCTTAACAAAAAGCGAGCCAAGAGTAAAGCGTTGTGCGAGATTAAAAGTTCACGTTTGTAGCCCAAGGTCTCTGTTATTACTGCGAAATGCATTCGCTAGTTAGTTACTGTCTATAGGTGGAAGCCTGTTTTTATAGAATGTTGCTTACTCTCGCTTCGTGAGAAATTGAATTTGGATGTTTTTGCATGCAAAGATCTTTGTGGATCGTGGAATGTGGGGTAATTGGCTTAAGTTCCATAGTTTGCTTCAGTTTGTGCTTATATTGTATTGTACGGATAACCCTAATGCATTTGCATATATATCAACCAACCATCCTTATATTATAGAATTTAATGAACTGCCATACAGTCTCCTTCGTTGGAGTAGTGGTATTGCATCAATTTGTCTATATTCTATTTTATTAACACTTCTATCACTGTTTCTATTTTCCATCCTAATAATTATACATACACCTAAAACTCTGTACCTACGTTACGATCAGGAGAAACCATTGGAACTTTACTATTCATAATATTCTACTTATAAAAAACGAATGTAAGAAATCGACAAGTTTGATCTTACTGCTCTTTGCTGTGTTAATGCGCTGCCTACAAGTAAGTCACGAAATCGGAAACAATCATACCAATGATAGTTTATTTCCAATGTTAACCATGCACGTGATGGTTTTGTAAGTTGATCAATTACGTCACTTGGTTTGGGCGGACCGGGGTGGTCAATGAATAAAATACAATGTCGAAGATTTGGCAGTGGACTGTAGTACCTACTTTTTTTTTTTTTTTTTTTTGACGCGGGGAAACCGAGTTACCGCTATCGTCCCACCTTGGGGGAAAGTGGAGCGATTATGTTGGGTTCACCGGTCTAGGGCATACCAACCAAAACCCCGCGTGGCCCTCTTCGGCACAAATGGAACGGCCCCGGGGACCCGAAGCAAGAGCGCCTCAGCTTCTACCGGAACCGTTCCTGCACACTGCCGCCAACTTGCGGCTCTTACTGCTGCTGAGCATCTCGGGGTCGCATTGTATCTGTATACAAATGGCACTACGACAGTCCCCCACTGCGTACCCGCGACCCCCAAATCCCCATTAGTCGCCTTTTACGACAGGCAGGGGATACCGTGGCGGAATTCTTGAAACGCCCCCATACCACAGGGCGAGACTGTAGTACCTACTGCCGAGATATAATTTCAGATTTTGAAACAATACTTATGGCCACGCACCTGGATTTAAAAATCCCAATCACTTTTACTGTGTAAAATGGCATCGCGAGAAATGCTCTCACATGACTATAATAATTATGAAAATTCACCAATCCTCATTAAGCAAATTTATCCGCATTAAGCAAATTTAATGTAAAAAATCTACCTAAATCTAACTCTGGGACCTCAGACCGGAGTTGAACAGTGGTATCTTCAAGTGCTGATATAGATACAAATACTAAATAGGCCTTCTCGTCGAGACATCGTTCGTCAGATGTAAGAAGCAAAGATATGAAACATAAATATACAGTTTGTGATCAGGCAACCGGCCGTGTTGGCAAAGCAGCTTGCAACAACATTATGAAAGTGGTACTGCTGACTTCTGAGATTGCGTTGTGAAATGTTGTTCATCTCTGTATCAGTCGCTATATTTATGCATTTTATTTATTTATACGATATACAAAGTGTAATGAACACGAAAGTTAAATATAAAGATAGGCACTGGCATATAAGAGAATATTACAATAATTATTAACTTAAAATAGAAATGTAGTAATAATTGCGTGCTGAAGTTTAAAATAAGCGTTTTAGTAATTTAAGGATATCAAATCAAATAAATAAATGTTATTAATAATCCCACGCATAACCTTGAGAGTGCATGGGATTATTTCAGTCTCATGAGCATCCAGACCCGAGGCAAATGTTTGAAGATCGCACAAAAATTTGTTTCTGTGCAGGGATCAAAACCACAGCTTATAGTCGTTTCACAGCCGGCCCTCAATTAACTGCGCAACGGAGATTGTCTCGAGAGATTACGCGAACTTGGCTCTTTAGTTCCTGCAACCTTTACTAGGTCGTGCCACCTATTTTAGTTGTGTAGTTGCACTACGGTACGATTACAGAGCTGAGGTCTCGAGCTCGAATCTCGGATCGGGGAGTGAAATTGGATTTTTCAATGCATTATCAGTCCGGAGTCAGGAATTTGTGCCCGATATGGGGATTTTTTCGCCCCCTATCACATCGTGAGACGGAACACACAAGGCGACTTGAGGGTGTCCTGCTAGCACCTCTGCCTACCCCTTCTGTGAAAAGGCGTGAGTTTATGTACATATGTATAGTATAGTTGACTACATGTTTATTTCTGTGAAGCGTCAACAGCAGGTGCGACTTCTGGGAGGTGTGATCTGATTGTTATTCCAGGCAGCTAGGCAGAAGATCTTGCACAAATTACGTGGGCGCACGTGCTATGAACATGCGTAACTAGTTCCTACTCATGTGATACCAAGGTTTCCTCGTGGAGGTTTACTAGACAATGCGGATAACACATAGTTGTCATAATGTTTCTTAGATTTGTTCGTTAGATTTTTCACTATTTTCAACATTTTCTTGAAGAAATAGCTGGAACTGCCTTGAAATCAGTCTGCATATTTTTTTACTTACCCTTTAGATAACTGATCTTCTGAACTAGTACATTGCGGTCAAGTTTATGCTGAGTTAGATGTTTTAAGTCTAGTCCACTGGGCAGTGTTCGTTAGTTGGAATTTTTAAGTTAATCGTATAGTATTAGATGAGATGTTTGTGTCACTTTGGAATAAAGTGGAGGATGATCCTTTAAAGGCGCAAGTATTAGCACCGTAATTTGTGTTTACAACTTTTTAACAAAGGACGAACGACTTTAACCTTTTGGATAAATCAGCACTTTATTTTCTGTTTCCGTTCATTGAGACAGATCCTTATACAAGTGAACAATAAGTGTGCTGCATGAGTGTACCGGCTGTTCGTAAATTCCTACTGGTTATGAAACAACACCAAGGATTAGCACGTGTTTGCGCGGCCCACCCACGTCGTGGCACCTATGAGCAAACACTAATTTGTATGATCAGACGCAAAATTATTCGTGTAATGGCTATTGCTACAAAACGCGTTCGGTTTCTTGCCATAATGATTATTTTCATAGCAATGAGTCAGTCTCGTTTGCTGTTGATAAAAGCAAGCATGCATTATTCAATGAATAATGTATATTAATCAATATTTATTATTGACGACGTCCGTAGTGCACCGAACGAATAGAAATTTAATAGGAAGAAGCGTTGCGTTTGTCGCGCTACAAATATTTATGTGACATGTCATTCTTTTGTGTGGGAATATTGCATGTATATCACAATATTTGATAGCATTCACACGGTAATAACAACTTTAATAAACAAAGAATGCGAATTTGACTTCTTATGAACAAACATTCCAGTTATAATAATAATAAATTAATAATAATAATAAATTTATTAAAAAAACAGCGTTACAGTATTTTCTTAAAAACTATTTACAGTAAGATATATGCTAGTAACTTGTCACTAGTTCCTATAACACATATACTGTGGCCCCAAACTAAGCATAGGCTTGTATTTTGGGCGCCAGAGTTGGACTAGCGGTTATAACACAATTATTATGTCTGTTTGAGCGTGTGTGTTAGTATGTGTTTGTGTGTGTGTGTGTGTGTATGTGTTGTGTTTGTGTGTGTGTGTGTGTGTATGTGTTGTGTTTGTGTGTGTGTGTAGGGTGTGTGTTTGTCTTTGTTATATGCTAAAGGATATGTGCATGAGGTTTAGGTGAAAAATATCTGTTCCGTGTCCGTATAGTTTAAATTGCTGAGCCATTTTTTAACAATTTTTTTGCAATAGTATTTGGAAGTATTTCTTATAGCGCAATGTTTACAAACTATGTTATATATGTGTAGGTGTAAAAACGCTGGACTATGTCTGGCCATTAGCGACTTCACGCGAGGTAAAGGAATAGAAAAAATACGTTTTGCGGTTAGGGAGGGATAGTCAGGTCTGGTATTTACGCTTTTATGAACATTAAGGACTGCTTTCATAATAAAAAGATGTCTTACACGAAGAACAGGGAATTCTCTGTAAAGTACGTCAGTAGGGAACAGAATGGACTTCTTGAGCATTACTTTAATAACGGCTCTTTGAGCTCTCTCAACTTCCAAGAATATAGTTTTGCCAGCTCCACCCCATACGGAGATACCGTACTGCAGGATAGATTGGCAAAGGGCATGGAATACTGTGGTAAGGATTGAGCGTGAGGTGCAGTCGCGTAATTTCTTCATCATAAACATCAGTTTTCTGACTCTGCCAGATAAAATGTGGATATGAGGTTTGTAGGTCAGGGATTGGTCAAGGGTAACACCTAAGTAAATATGGGAAGGAGTTTGGTCTATAGGTGGACAAGAGCATTTACAAGGTGATCGGTTAGAGTTGTCGTAGCAAGTGTGAAATTTTAGGGTCAAGTCTTTTGGTGGTCTGGATGCTCGGGTTTTAAAAAATGTTATGCACTTTGTTTTTTTAACGTTGATGGTCAGCAGATTAAAATTTAGAGAGTTTGACACCGTGCGTAGGCCTTCTTCTGATTGGCTATATACATGTTTCCAGGTTTTGCCGTGGAAAATAATTACAGTATCGTCTGCGTAAGATATTATGTCAGAGTTGGGAATAGCTAGATTGAGAATGTCATTTATATAAAGTGTAAAGAGGGTAGGGCCCAGTATACTGCCTTGTGGAACCCCGAAGGCAATGGGATGGGTATCACTCTTGTGATCACCAACTTTGATATATTGGGTGCGGTTTGTGAGGTAGCTTCGGAACCAGTTTTGTGCAACTCCTCTGATACCAACAGTTTCCATTTTTTTTAAAAGCAGAGTACTGGACACAGTATCGAACGCTTTGGCTAGGTCAATAAATACGGCCAGAGCGTGTTTACCGCTTTCTAGATGGGATGACACTACGTTGGATAGCATAGCGATTGCATCCTCAGTGGACTTGCCCCTTCTGAAGCCAAATTGTCTGTCGGAAATTAGCTTATTATCGTCCAGAAACACAATCAAGCGTGAATTTACTACTTTTTCTAAAATTTTAGAAAAAATGTTTAATAATGCAATCGGTCTATAGTTTTCTGGTAAGTCCATTTGTCCACTTTTGTGTATTGGGGTAATTGCTGCAACCTTCCAACAGTCTGGAAAAAGTCCAGTTTCTAGGCTGAGATTTATTATATGGGTGAGAGGCTTGACTACGCAGGATTTCATTTTTTTAATTAGGCTTGGCTTAATTCCATCTGGTCCCGGCGCGCTATCAGTTTTAAGATCGTTAATTATATTTGTGACTTCATGTTCATCTGTAGGGAAGAAAAACAGAGAACGTGGTGCATTTGTGTAGGATTTATAACACTTAGCCAAAGATTCCTCTGTGTGAGATATGTTTTTTAGGATTTGATCAGATAAGGTTTTTCCCAAAGAAGTGAAGTATGCATTGCAATTATTTAATGATTTTTTAGGGTTCTGTGTACCTTCTGCTAATTTAGATGCGTCAGACCTCTGTATATTAGGGTCATATATGTTTTTTAGAGTTTTCCACATTTTCTTAGGGTCATTTTGGTTGCCTTCGATTTGTTGGCTTTGGTATTCTGTCTTAATTTTAAGTAGTAAATCATTGCAGAAGTTTCTGTATCTGGTGTATATCAAACGAAGAGTTTTGTCCTTAGGAGACTTGCGGGCAGTAAGATGTAAATTATCGCGGTGGCGCATGCATCTTATGAGTCCTGGGGTAATCCAGGGCTTAAGGTTATATTTGGTGCGGCTGATTGTAACGTAGTGTGAATGTTTTTTAATTATCCTCGTGAGAGTGTCATTAAAATAATTAACGGCAGCATTCATGCATTGAGTATTTGAAACATCGGACCAATCCAGTTCACTAAGTTCGGCAACAATATCATTGTCATTGGTCACCATTTTCAATCTTGGTCTACGCAAATTTGCCTGGCTGTTTTGAAGGGACATAGTAGCAATCGCTATGTCATGGTCAGTTATTGAACATTTACAGACTAAACCAGTGCATATTGAGCGCGATTTTATAAATATGTGATCAAGGCAACTTTGTTCCCGAGTGGGCTCTGTAATTGCTGGTATTAGAGCTTGTGCCGCCATTAGGTTTAGATAATCGGTATGACTGCTATTCGTCATATTGTGAATGTCAATATTAAGGTCCCCGGCAAGAATTACGACTGGATATTTGCTTAACTTGTTCAGAGTATTTTCAAGTGAGATGTTAAAGTTGTCGAGGTCCTTCAATGACGGTGAACGGTATATTCCAAGTAGAGCTATACTGTTGTTGATAATTATGAGAAGGTTGTCAGCGTTTATCTCTGATAGTGGAATTATAGAGGTAGACCAGCGGTTATGGATGTAAATCACTACGCCACCGCTTTTGTTTAGTTGTGAAGAAGATCGAGAAACAGTATAGTTTGGTATTTGTTCTAATATTGTTCCCTCAGAAAGCCAACATTCAGTAAGTATAATAGCGTCAAGTTCGGTATCAAGTCGTTTGAGAACAGTAATGAACTTATCAAAATTACGTTGGTAACTTCTTATGTTAAGGGTAAGTATTTTGAGGTCGTTTATATATGAATAGTGGAGTATTTTCCTGCAGTCTTCTAAGCTATCAACAGTGTGACATTTAAAGGATAAACTGTCGTCGATATCTTCTAAGATTTTGTTTATAGCCATGGATGTATATTAAAAATAACATAGTAGTGGATTTTTTTTTTTTATTTTGTCACACGTTGAATAGAACAGTATTATGGTAGATGCAGGAAAATTACAAGATATTTTAGAACATTTAATATGTTTGATTAATATTTGCCTAATTGAGTATGCCCTAAGTAACATAGAATTGCTATAATTGACAGAGACATTTGTGCAAACGAGTTTTGGTAAGTATGAGTATAATTGTAGGGGGGGATATACTATAATTAAACGGTACTGTGAAAATAAGGGTTTTATATCATAAGTATGATGCATTACTTTGTTATTGCGGAGCACTGGGTGAGTGAGAAAATTTGCGTATACTATGTCATTATGCCAGGTGTGTGTGTTTGTATAGTGTAAAATGTGTGTGTAAAATATTAAAAACGTAAACAATATTAAAAACATAGTTAGAATTTTTAAACAAAAAGTAATAAAGAAATAAGAAAATAAAAATGTAAGAACATTGCAGTTTTGACATAGACTTACATAATTATTAAGTATTGAGATCATTGTGACAAAAAGAGATCTATTTTGAAGTTTGGCCGAGCAATGTGTTTTAATCCAGGCTTGATGTCCCCGTGAGTTTATCCAGGTCTTGGATATTTCTAATGACACTTGAAGGGTTACCTTCTTGTTTGCGGATGAAAATAAGACCGTTCTTGAGCCAACAGAATTTGTATCCGTGCTCTTTTGCTGAGAGTTTAGCAGCACGAAATAATTGCCGCTTAGTTTGGGTAAGGCGTTCATTAAAATATATGTTTCTATTGATTCCGGGTACGTCAATATCTGCGGATGTTATATTGCGTCGGGCTTTTCCTGCATTTAGGAACTCGTCGCGTTTTAGACGTCGGACAAATCTCACTACAAGAGGTCGAGGAGCATAACCAGGTTCATCAATAGTAGGGGGGCGTTTTGAGCCCACTCTTCTCACATGATCAATGTCTTGGTCTTCTATATTTATGCCTATTTTGTGACAGATTATTCGCGTTAGATGAAGTTGATTTTCGTTTGGCGCCTCATTCACTCCGGCAATCTCCACTTCGTTTGTTAGGGCAGCTTGAGCTTGGTTGTCGAGTTGCTCACGTAGATCGGTAATAGTAGTCTTTAGAGTTGAGTTTTCACTTTGACATTTTTCAAGTGTTTCAATCCTATTGGCGTAGTCGTCTAGGCGAGTGTGGCATTGTGTTATGTGCTCAGTGAGGATTCTTATATGATCTTTTAAATCGCTCACATCTTCCCTCATTAGTTTTATTTCAGTTGTTAAATTGTTAAAGATTTCGGGAGTGAGTTGAGACGGGTTTGCAGGGATGAAGGTAGTGAGCATATGTGTTTCGGACCTTTCAGGAGAGACGCACCGAGTCGGTGTATTAAATGTTTCGTGCATTTCTTCGTTAGTTTCGCATGACGAGCATAGCCAATTACTTTTAGTTTCTTCAGATACTTTGGTTAAATATACGCATGAAAAGTGATAAGCATTATCGCATTTACAGCACACTATATTTGAAGAACGCAGTGGTTTGTTGCAAGCAGTGCATTTATTGGCCATTTTTATATTTTGAGTTGTGGGTCAATACAAAATACAAATCTTCTTTCTAATAGGCGAGCAAATGCGCCCGAGTAGCGATGAGTCACTATCAGTCCGCTTGGTAACAGTGTGTGTGTGTGCTTCGCTGTGGAGTGACGGAGAAGAATTTTGGCGTTAAGCAGGCCGTCTCTTTTACTCGAGGTGAGGAGGGGCTTACCTCAGGATACCCGGTAGCCGCGGAGCGTCACTCGCGCACTTTTTTATTATTTTCGTTAAGTAATATGCACACCAATTTGGTAACAATGCTCACTGTTTATAAAGGTCAACGTTGCGGTCAAAGTTTTGATTGTATTTTATGTATTTTTCGAAAAGAGTAGCACACGTTTGCTCATCACGAGGCGCGGAGCCCAACTCCAACAAAAAGGGGCTTTAGTATGGAACGATTCGTCATCTTATCAAAGCTGTAATTATTTTAAAAACAAAGATTTCCAGCCATGTTTGAAGTTATGCGTGTTGGTTTTGAGGCTCAAGGGAGAAACGGAATACTTTTGAGGATTGAACAAGGCATTTAGCAAGATAACTCGGCAACACATTATTTTCGAACCCATCTCGAAGGATTCCAGGATACTTTAAAAGTTAGCTTAATTTCGAGTCATGTAAATTGGATTTTTTTTTCATTTATCAGCCCGGAGTCAGAAATTTGTACCCGATGTAGCGATAGGCTCGATCTCTATGACATCGTGGGACAGAAGTCGAAACACACAAAGCGAAATGTGGGTGTCCTGGTGGCACGTCTGCCTACCCCTTTTGGGAAAAAGCGTGAGCGTACTTATGTAAAATAGCTATTTTAATACTGGTGTTACTTTTAGTTGTGCGTCAAAAATGCTATGGCCAAATACATCACAATATGAACGATATCGAATGCTAGGCACGCTCATGTGGTCGAATCGTGTCATTGACAATGCCTCCCTTCCGAGCATCGTGGTGTTTAAAGCAATTTGTTATTATTTGATGAACCACACCTTACCGAACGAAGTAAAGTTTGCGGTAAGGCAGTTTATTATTTATAATAACAGGAGGTAATTGTTGGTAGATGAGATAAGGAATCAAATATAAACATTGTAAACTTTTATTGCAGTATTTACGGTCGATATGCGTTTATTGTTTAGAATTAACTTTGTTTATTTGTTTAATGAGCTTTCATTAATTTCCACAAGATGGTTGAGGAAATTTGAAGTTAGAAGCATGCCTTTGAAAACAGGAGGTACTAAGTCCAGATATTTTTATAAGCTGATGGTGATGAATTTCCACGTATAATTTCATTTGGATGTATTACTTTTTACATTGACTCTTTGTGAATATTTTAAGCTTTGTATGCATTAGAAAATACTGAGTTCATTTCAAAATTCAATGATAAAACATCGATGTACACTTGTAAACTGTTTCGTTAGACAGTTATAAAATGTATTTTAGTTATCAAATGTTATGTGTTCTTCGCTCACACTGAACTCAAAAGTAGTTCGAAAATCGAAAAGGAATTTCTATGAATAAGGCCGTACATATTGTTATGTCTACGGTTCTCTTTGTTGCGGTTAGTCCTTTATCAATAAACTCAATTCAAATTGAGTGTTAAAATATCAGATAATTTACGTGACATTAAATTTTACCTTGTACGTTGGCCTTCGTTTACTGACTAACCAATTACGTCAATACAAATAACAAGTGCAAACATTGATTTAGTACAGTAAAACAGCAAATATAAGTTTTTAGCTTGTTTCATTACTAATGCACTTTAAAGCAATATCAAGGCTGAAGGCTTATGACATTTGCTTGGCTCCTGTTGTGACGACAACGAAGAAGAATATGGTAGAAGAATATGGTACATATAAAAGGTGTTTTTACTAGTTTTTTATTCTACATTTCCAATTATATCAATTAAACAAGACTACAATTGAGATCGATTGGATAACAGAACAAAATTGTTTATAAGACAAGAAAGACCTCTTTATATCTACGGAAGGTGATGTGACCTGAATATCAACCATTAATACTCATGACATAATAAATCGATTTGAGTACAAACTGATGCACCACTTAATACACAAATGGACTTTTCAATTGTAAAAGATCTTGCATCTATTAGAAATTAGATTAAACTGGAAATTTGTTTCCTTACGACTGCCTCCGTGGCGTACTTGGTTAGACACCGACTGTGAAACGAGAGGACGCGGGTTCGATCCCCGCACCAACACAAATGTTTGTGTGGCCCACAAATATTTGTGCCGGGTCTGGGTGTTTGTGAGACCGAAAAATCCCTCCTAGCTTCTGATACCCACAGCACAAGACTCGATCTTAGTGTGGGGTCAGGACTATGACTGTTGGGTGTATTTATTTATTATTATTGTACGTCTGGATCTGTCCAGACGTATAAACTTATATCAACTTCTTATGGTGAAGGATCTTGCTGTTGGTTATAAAAATGCATATCAAATAGATTTAGAGATAACGACATATTAGGCAGTGCATCTTAAACTGCATCAACATGCATTAAACGGAGGTAAAACCTCATAAGGTGTGTTATGTGTTCAAGGAGGTTGGATATCTTCCGGTATAATGCTCTGACCGCACTGTGCCGCCCTTGACTGTCTCTAGAGGTTTCCTACAAAATTTTCCTTCAGCGCTCATTCCGTGAGCAAGCTGAACTGTTTGGTACGTGCGTGGAATGATCTAATAGTCTACGATGCATCATTTCCATGATTGTCATCGTTGTATAAGACGCAGATGATTTCTAGACATGAATAAATATTATCATAATATTAAAGATGCGCATACGTTCTTATTCTGTATGCAATGACATTTTATCTCATTTAGTTCTGATAAAACGTAGACCAGTAAATATATTGGAATCAACAAGATTTTAAACCTTCATATAAATTTTATATTGTTATTCAATTTTTATTTTTGTATCCCACACGAAAGAATTTTACCAAAAGTTAAATTTTCCAAATAAAATCGACGGCTCAGTGTCATTTCCAAGCGTCATAGGGACCCTCACACATTAGTACCTTTCAACTCAGTTACAAATTACAATTCTTTTGCTATACGAAATACTTTTCAACACCATCTTATAAACATGTTATTTCCAGTCAATATGTGGCTCCTGTTGGTGCTGACGTGCGTGGCGGGTGCGAGCGCGCTGCGGGTCGGCGCGGGCATCGCTGACGTCACGGGACCACCGGCCGAGATCGCTTTCGTGAGTACACTTTACTTATATGAGCGGCTGTGATATATGTATTATAAATGTTAAGTATGACTAGAAAAACACTCTTGTGTTTCATGAAATATTTCCCAACATATTAATGAGAAGACGAAAAGCCAGTCGGAATTTTATGAACCAAATCATTCCGCAATCTTGTTGCTTGAGTCTATGTACGTACTACGTGTCAGAAGCAGTTCATCCATATTGAAGCTCTCCTATTAATTTCATAGGTAAAAGCTGGTAAAATAGATACGTACTTACTTAACTGTGAAGACGGAACTAAAGACTGGTATTTTTTTTCATAATTACATTATTTCTCGCCAGTACTACTACGATTTGTCCACCTGCGCTATCCTCTCAAGTTCACCCAGTGTTCAACATCCTCGCTTGTAAAACTCTGACAACTCAATTTTGAAATAAAAATAGATGATTGAATGATTTGGGACTCAGCCCATACGGGTACGGGGTACCTAATAAATAAATACACCCAACAGTCACATACATGATTCTGACCCCACATTAAGAACATTAAAGTTTTGTGTCGTGGGTATCAGACAGTACGAGAGACTTTTCGATTTCACAAACACCCAGACGCGAGACAAATACTTGTGGGCCTCACAAGCATTTGTCTCGGTGCGGGGATCGAAATCACGGCCTCTCGTTTCACAGCCGGCGTCTAACCAACTGCGCCACGGAGTCTGCTGTAAATATAACTATGACGACTAACAAAATATTATATCATTATGCGATGAGTACACATTTGCCTCGCATTCAATAGTTGGATAAGTATTATGACGCGCGCCGCTGTTTAAGCGACACAATGAACCCATTTTTTATTACTTACTATCAGCTAGGGACTAAGGTTACTGACTGGGGGTCAATTATGCCCTTCAGATTGTGTGCAAGTGATAAAAAGTTTAGAAGGCACTGCAGAATGTAATTAATTGTGGCGTTTTATTATTTATTGATAAGCCAGCTTGGTGGCTATATGGTCTAACCCCTCTCACAATCGTACTCTCGATAGTGGAGGAGGCCGATGCCCTATGGTGGGATGTATGGGCTGATACAATAAACTACATGCAGGATATTCCTATGCCTTTGTACAACGACGTAAAACGCGACGTATTATGTATAAGTCGATTTAGAGTAACAGTATAATAACATGGAGGGGCAGTGCACTCTATCACTCTAATAAATTATTTTGTCTATCTAAAAAGCATAAAAAACAAACAGAATATACGCATTACATTTGATATGATATTTTATCTATCGTTAGATTGTAAACAAAACACAATGTTTGTTTTGTCATAAGAGTAGAAATAGTTTTTATCTGTAAGTCTTATTATATAAGATTGTTCGATAATGACTTTAAAAACAACAAAAATAAAAAGTACATAGTTGTGTGCACAAAACACAGAATTTGAAATCATAAGTCTTTGTTGTTTAACGATCGAAATGAGGAATAAATTGTATGCGTTTCTCGTATAAGTAATTAGTTAACAAACACGATACATGCTGTTCAAGATTCATTTGCATTTGTGTAATGCGGCGCAATGCATATTTATAGTCAAGTTTTAAAACGTTGCCAAACTTTTGTTACCTTCATGAAACAGTGCTGTAAAATCTGGCCGAATTCTATCCTACCAATCTTATAAACGCGAAATTTTGTGAACCAAAAATGCAATTTTGTATGGAAATAGCTGATACCCGGGATTAACGCATTGACTACTTTTTATCCCAAAAATTTTGTTCCCGTGGGATGAGAAAGGAATTCAAATATGTATATTTGCTACTCTTTCAATATAACATGGGGCGAATGAAATAAGAAATAAAAGGACAGGGTTACAGTCATGGAACAGGTTGAGGTTTTAATTATAAAACAGTTAGTACGCGAAATAATATGTGTCTGATGAGGACTGGACTCAAAAAGTGTCTGCACCCGGGCGAAGACGGGTCCGGCTGCTAGTAAATAAATAAACACAGCTTACAGTCATACGCATAGTATTAAAAAGACAGTAAAATACAATTCCCTCTCTATTTTCCATGAGCATCAAAAATACGAAACTACGACAGACTAAAGGCTTCCCAACACCCGGACACAAAATAAATACCAATAACGTAGGTTGGTTTAATACACAAATGTCCAATGCACAAATACCCATAAAACAATGTGAATCGCATACAAATATTTACCAATACGTGTATTGGGTCCAAAAGAGTGCAGAAAGCCATTGACTTTGATACCGTTCCGTACAGATAATTTTCTTGTTAGCCTCGGTGCTTCTCGAAATAGAATACATAAAATAATACTATTAAAGAAATTGTCCATTGAATTATGGAATTCAGGGTAAGATAATTATATTTATAAGTTTTGTGAGTCAGTCTCCGTGAACTAATTCCAGTACGGCTCTGTCAACTACGTGTGCTATTTGAATCGTTACCTTGACCTCGCCTGATACTGTTTAAACTTGAACATTAATTATAATTGGTTAATTTCGTGAACATTCTGTGTATTTAGATGTATTTCCTTTTTTTCTGCTAAAGCTGGCCCCACAGGGTATCTGATTAATTTAAATTAAAACCGCTGAGTCTCGGATAAATAGTACGATTTCTTTAACCCCAATGAAGTAAAAGATTAAAATAAACAGATATGGAATAAGGAATTTGTGCTCGATATGGCGATAGGCTCGCCCCCTATCACATCGTGGGACGGGAAATACAAGGCGAAATGTGGGTGTCCTAGTAGTACCTCTGCCTACTCTTTCGGGAAAAAGGCGTTAGTTTATGTGAGTAAATAGAAATGAAGGAAGCAGAAAGTTGCTGGATACAGGTCGCTTCCAACAGATTGCTGTGGAATTTTTTACAACAGTGGACTTCTTGTAGCTGCGGACTATATTAATGATGATTAAAATAAACATGAAGAGTTTCAAATAAATTATGTCCACTTTTCTCCAACAAATTGGGGGACAAAATGATTAAATAAGAGTTAAAGGTCCCCTACTTGTTAATTGATTCCGTCCCTGTGCACTTGTTTGAAGCTGACCTTGACCCCGGCTACTGCACTGTAACCGGGACATCATTCGACATTATCTTATTTACAGTAGTGATTCATAACAACTTTGCGTTCAATCGAGTACAATCTCTTTTTATTTGTATCTTTTTTTTTTATTTGTAATCTTTTTTATACAATAGCAAAAACACTCAGGTCAAACATGTAATCTCGACAGGGTAGTCACAAGTGCTAGTGGCAACTGGCATCCATATTTCGGCGAGTTTATTTTCTGTTATAAGAAATAACTGATATGAGAGTTCTCTAATTGAAATGTCACACAAAGTGGAGCGCCGGACCAGGAAATCAAACCCAGGCCCACACGGTTTTCACCTTAAACACACGCTGCTAATAAACCAATGTGGCGACATGTATTTTATAGCATTAGCCATAATGTAAATTAGTATGTCGCGCAATGGTTCTCTTTCAACACGCATGGGTTCTGAAACCTATGATCCCGGATGCAATACTCAAATCAGCTAGTCCATTTTGTAAATAAAATAAGGGAAAAGTAGTACGGGCATTGTGGAAACCTTGAAAGCTACCTACTCACTCGAAGGCAGTTTTTATTAATGAAACACCGGTAACCATTCAAATAAGACATCATCAATAAAGTGTAGAAGTGAGAAAGCCATTGTCTTAAACGCCATTGTTAAGAAACGCACATATTCAATGAAGACGGTTTCCAATCGTAAAGCATATCGCAGTAGGTCGCTGAGTTTCACCGCCCTGTATCGCGGTCACATGAATTTCTCGTTATTGTAGTGAGACATGTTAAATATAGTCTTGCAAATCAATATAATTCTGTGATTACAAGTGAAGAAAAAAAGGCAGGAAGTTACAAAAAACATAGACTGTAAAAATCATAGATAACATATTTGAGTACAAGCTTCATTCAACAAGACACGGAGTACAAAACATATTATATCAAAAAACACAATACTGTGAAGAGCAACATTATCAGATAAGTTATACTCCTGGAAAGTCGTCATACTCGCATAAAGTTAAGTTAGGTTAATCAAGCTTAATTAGGTAGGTTTACTGCTAGTTAGGCCAGCATTGTGGACTAAGGCCTAATGACTCACAACATCATATATATATATCAATAATATGTATCTGAGGCCTGAGCCCAGAAGTGGGACATATAAAAACTTATGAAAGAGTTTGGCAAAGGTTAATATGCCTCCCTAGGTGCGTAAAAATAAAGATATTCTATGTACGGATCATTAAAACATACTTTATCAGTTGCGGAAACATAAATTCAGTAAGGAACGTTAACAAGAACTTTTAGAAATTGTTATACTTACCTAATTACATATACTAAAAGAATGTTACATTAAAATTCACTAGGCACTCACAGCTTGAGCCTCTTTTAAAAACTGACTTGAACATTATTAAATTAAAACATTCTGCTTACTTTCTTTATAGAAATGAAACAAGGGTTTCAACCCACTGCCTGCTTGTATCCCTTACGTCGACCCTACCGTATAATTATGGACAACAAAAAGAATTCGATTTCAATATAACGACAAGCGACCTGCCTAACCTTTCTGGGAAGTGAAAAAACAGCATGTTTTGCAAATTTGACACAGAATAAAAAAGCCACAGGTAGACAAACTTGAAACTATTAGTAGACAAAAAATACTAACATTTCGTTTTGCTTTTAAAAGACATTTATTATAACAACCTCTGTAATCTAGTGCGCGAGGCGACTGCTATATATATCCGGCCTTATTCATAGACAGTTTTATACATATTTTAGTTATATAATGTTTTGTCCTTTTCAAACGACTTTTGAATTTAGTTTGAGCGAAGAAGACAAAACATTCGATACTTAAAAAAGGTTTTAAAACTGTCTATGAATAAGGCCGAGATACAGTGCGAGTACGTTTGATTCATGAATCTAGATTCTAAAAAAATTTTATATGACCCATAACTGTCAGTCTCGTAGCGCTTTTAGTAAGCAACTGACTATAACAAGAAGGCGCGATTTTGATCCCCGCATTGTGACGAAAGTTAATGTGATGTTTTAGTATAGTATTTGTGTAGGATTTGGTTATCATCAGACCAAAGTCTCTCTGTTCTCATATCACACGAGACTTGAATTATGGGGTCAGAACTATGTGTGTGACTGTCAAGAGTATTTATAGAGGGCGCAAGTATGTATGTAGTTGGTCAGTAAACCCGTTTACTTTACTCCAAACTGACCTCGGTTGCAAGTAATTCAGATATGAACATACTCAATATTGCTTCATAAGACGTTTTACTGCATACTTTGTAAAGCCACTTGAATATAATATGTATGTTTAATGTATCGAGCATTTACATTGTGCAGATGTTGCATTAAAAAAATAACTTCCGTTTTGCATTTGAAATTATAGTTGTTTTATTTTGCAAATGAAATACTACACATATGTACTTACTACTTTGTATAAAATGATGCTCTTTTATCAGTACAGTTAAAAATACATATTATCATGATATACTTACTTAATTTGTGAGCGAGATGCTTGACTCAGTACTTTAATTTTAAGTTATATGTAAATGGTGTTAACCGTATTAACAAAATAAATTAAGGATAATATCTTTATTTTTATATTTATGACTTTTGGTACAAAAGGTCTTATAAATAATCTGTATCAGCCCATATACGTCCAACTATAGTGCACGGGCCTCTTCCATAATCAAGAGTACGATTGAGAGGGGCGAGGCCATATAGTCCGCCACCCCGTCCCAGTGCGTGTTGGCGGACTTTACATACTATTTATAAATAATACCATCTATGTTATAATGAAGTGCGTGGTGGCCTGTTGGTAACGGACCAGACGCGGCTGCCTACATGTTCACGGTGGTCGCGGGTTCAAATCCCAGGGCACACCTCTGACTTTTCGGAGTCATGTGTGTATTGATAGTCAATCACCACGCATTATAACGGTGACGAAAAACATCGTGAGGAAACCTGCATACCATAGCGATTTGTATAAATTTCTATGGTATGTAAAAGTCCGCCAACCCGCACTAGGCCAGCGTGGCGGACTATATGGGCTAACCACTCTCAATCGTACTATCGATTGTAGAGGAGGCCCGTGCCCTGCAGTGGGTCGTATATGGGCTGATACAATACAATACAATATAATACTACGCATAACTCTCTGAATGAGAAGTGTTATTTATTCATAACAATCGCAGTAGATATTGGACCAACAAGGATAACAACATAACATGTTTGCAAATCGAACGATTTGTTATCTGACAAACTCGCTGGTGATGAAATAATAGCTCGTTATCTGTTTACTACTGTTTCCTCTTGTTAAAAATAAATATTGCCATTATGAGGAAGAATTAATGTGTGAATTGTTTAAATTTAATTTAAGAATTGTGATGAAATCATTGCTATTCACTTAAATCATGAAGCGATAGTCTCTATGAATCGATATTGAGAGATTCAAGATTACAAACTGTCATGTGTTTACGTCGAGAATATCTCTGGTTCAACCCACACACCCGCCTTTCCAACTCCTGTCAATCAGAATCAATAGCATGTAAAGAAATGACACCGAGCAATGATGCTTTACGAATCTCTTAGGAAAACTGTTGTCTTTCACTCAAAAGGAAATTAATAATTAGACATTTCGTGGGTGCCATTTATTACATAACACACGTTGAGCACCAGTTTCGTGGGTGCATTCGGCTATGAACTATGACTATTCAGTATTATCTATGACTATGACTATTAAAAGTGCGTAAGAGCGTGGCGCGGCGTCGGTCGGAAGGAACGGAAGAAGGAAGAGGTGAGGTGAGGTGCGGGAGCGGGGACGGAAGCGCACACGGCTGCGTTCATTATATGGCGTATCGCCGTGGTAGCCGTCCCCGGGTAATGCGAACGCGGTTTGCTACATGCTCCCCCTCAAGTTCAGGAGAACGCCCTCGCTCCTGAACTGGAAATCTGACAACCCTAGCGGGACGACCTCTTCTCTTTTTGGGAATCACCGGTTCTCGTGATTCTTTATTGCCCTGATACCGAGTGATGTCTCCTACGTGATACCTACCAATAGGTTCGTTTGAAAAACTGACATGCGCAAGTTTAAAAGTCGTTGGACTTACTTTTTCGGTAATGCGATATGGGCCAACGCGCCGTGGAACAAATTTAGACGTAAGATCTTTAGAAGTATTACTTAGAACGTGAGACTTTAGGAGGACTAAGTCACCTACCTGAAAAGTGTCTGCAGGTCGGCGTGAAGCATCGGCACTCTCCTTACTTTTGTCTTGCTAAGTCTCCACACGTTCGCGAACAGCTGCTAGGGACTTCGGGTAAATGTCCGATTTTGTTATTGCATTTAAGTGTCTATAGTCAACGCAACAGCGGATACCTACGTTGGGTTTCGGCACGAGCAGCATCGGTGAACTCCAAGCGGATTCACACTCTTCGATGATCTCATCGTGCAACATTTTGTCAATTTCTTTCTTCCTCACATTTTTCTTTGTGGGATTCAGGCGGTAAGAGGGTACAGATATAGGAGGATGCTCACCTGTGTCAATCCTGTGTTCTGCAAATGGCGTAGGACCTCCCCCTGCTCTGAAGACATGTGAATATCGTACGAGGGTATCAGCCAGTTTTTTACGCTCAGCTGGCTGTAGATGACTGCCCTCGTCATCCCGAAGAATTTCGGTGGCAGCACAAGCTAAATTATTATTAGACATCGGTTCGAAGTGAAGTCGATGTTTGACTTTAGCATTCCTACTGAAATACCATTTTCTTTTGTGAAAGTCGATACCTATTCCCGCTGCGGAAATAAAATCGATGCCTAACAAAGTTTCGTTATCAGTCGCTTGTGGAAAAATTAAGAATGGTATAGTAATAATTGTATGTACTAGCTTTACACTAAGCGTCGTGGTCAGTACTTCCATCTCCCGAGCTATCCCATCCGCGAGTTTCACAACCCTAGTAGCGGGCACGAGAGGGTGTCCCTTACGTTGAAGGAGAGCATATAACGTATGACCGGCTATACAGTGTTTGGCGGCTGTATCAATTAAAGCAGTACCCGAAATACCCAAAATCTCGATTTTGAATATTGGACGTCGATGTCCAAGGTCATTCGGTGTACCCGGTCGACTACCACGCAATATTCCATTTTCAGAATCATAACAATTATTACAAAATACAATATCATGAGTTGTACAATCATTCTTAAAATTATCATTTTTGTAGTTACGCACTTTAGCACTACAGTTACTAATTTTGGCCTTCAAATTGTTATTTGACAAAGATCGCGTATTCGACACACTATGAGATTTAATGCTACAAAATCCTTCACTGAATTTATTAGACGCATCCGAGGCACTATGCGTATATGAACTATGCGAACCTTGCTCACTCCGCGATAACAACTTACGGCACTGTTGTTTCGAATGTCCGTACCGCTTACAGTACGAACACACCGGACGCTTGTTAACAGGTCTATCGGTGTCCTGATTGAGCACGGCGTGATGAAGGGCGGGAACGCTCGATCGCGTCGCCCTCGACGCGGGTGACGTGGCAGGTTCGGCGCCGGAATGTGTTGCTAGGCGCTGCGGCGGCGGCGGCGGCGCGGGCGGCTTCATCAAAGGAAGTGGCTCAGCCGCGGCGCGGGCGCGCCTCGGCTCGCTTGAAGGACACGACTCTTTTTCATTTAGCGAATCTTCAATATTTCGGGCGTGTCGAAGAAGTTCTGTGAATGAACTGAAGTCATCTCGTCGAAGACGTTGACGAATACGGGCATTCAGTAAGCCGTATGTCATGTCTAGTCTCGCTTTTTCAGACAGGTCTTCTTTAGGTAGCCTAGACATTAGGGCTCGTATTCGCGCCACAAATAAATCTGTGTTTTCGTTTAACTTGTGTGGCGATGAAAATATTTCTAAGTAAATACGGTGTGGGGGCCGGCGGTCGCCAAAGGCGCTAATAAGATTCTCTTTGGCCTGCGGCCAGGTAGATATGGTATCTTTGAGGCCTTGCCACCATGTTGCTGCATCATCTACTAACAACATCGATAATCCGCGTATAATATTTAAATCGGATACCTGAGCGCAATCGGCGTAGCTCTCCACGGCGTCTATAAAAGCATCCACGCTTTCGTTGGCACGGCCCCCGAATGTGCTTTTGCATCGTGCCAGGGTGCCTGGAGAGGTACCTTCGCTTGTTGCGGGTGTTGAGCATCGTTGCTGCGCGACGACACACTGCAGCGCGTCCCTGAAGGCTTCCGTTTGCGAACGCAGGAAAGCACTAAAACTTTCCTGCGTGAACGTATAATCCGGAGCACGCGGCGATTCGAGCGCATGCACATGGGCCTGCGATGGCGGCGGCGACGGCGTCCGATCATCTTCACGGGGGAGTGCGCGCTGGTTTTCGATTGCACTTCTTGTAGTAGGCATTGTTAATTTTGCTTCCAAACTGTAAATGTATTACAGTACTGCCGGTCACTTTACTTATGACTACCAATAGTCTGCCATTTTTTTTACACAACACACGTTGAGCGCCAGTTTCGTGGGTGCCATTTATTACATAACACACGTTGAGCACCAGTTTCGTGGGTGCATTCGGCTATGAACTATGACTATTCAGTATTATCTATGACTATGACTATTAAAAGTGCGTAAGAGCGTGGCGCGGCGTCGGTCGGAAGGAACGGAAGAAGGAAGAGGTGAGGTGAGGTGCGGGAGCGGGGACGGAAGCGCACACGGCTGCGTTCATTATATGGCGTATCGCCGTGGTAGCCGTCCCCGGGTAATGCGAACGCGGTTTGCTACAGACATTATTTATTTATTTTCTGTAGGTATTACTAACTACAAAAAACAAACATTTTGTCGTTTTAATAAAAAGATGACTACCTCGTTTATCTTAATAATTATCCTCATTCTAAGCCAAAATAATTCTACAGCTGAATATAATATGCCTCTTCATAACTGCCATCAGATTGTGCATTCTGAAATATAAATTTTCACCAAATTATACAGAGCCACACTGTATTCCCATCTATTTCCGTCCCTTACCTTTCCCCATTTATGAGGCTGGCAACACCACAATCCATTCGTTGTAGGCGGCAATCAATAAGCATCAGATGAGTAGTTTGTTCATTTGCCGGTATATACAATAAATTAATATTTTTTTTTTTCTAGATGGGCTACGCGCAGCTAGAGCAGATCGGGCATGGCATCCACCTGCGGCAGTTCTCCAGAGCGTTCGTTCTAGAAGACGATAGCGGCAACAGCAGCCAGAGGGTCGTGTTCGTCTCCGTAGACGCTGCTATGATGGGACACGGGATTAAGAAGGAGGTATGCACAATTTTTTTCTCTTTCACACTGTTTTCCCTGTCCCTCTCTTTAGCTTTAGGTCACTGCTGAATAGGCCTTCCAAAAGGTTTCCATAGTGGTCTGTTGGAAGATGTTTTTATATTTTGCAATATAGTATGTAATTGTTTTATTTATTTTTTCTTATCAATTGTTTTACACCTGCCTCCGTCTTACTGCACCACCTTAAGGTTGACTGGGAGAAAATGCCATTAGGCATTAAGTCCGCCTGTACTATTGAATTGTACAAAGTATACAAAATAAAACAAATGCTATTTTTTATATTTGGTAAAAGATTAATATTTAGTTGTCAAATAAGGTATTGATTGTGATGTAGGAAATAAGAGTTGCAATTTTTTTTAACAGAGCCGATTTCAAGCGCACCAAAATCGTGAAACATGCATAAAAATCGTATTTATTATTTACATATTACGCTAATTGTCATTCGTCATCTTCATTATCATCAGCCTTTTATTGTCCATTGTTGGACATAGGCTTCTTCCAAATTGCACCATTGCGTCAACTGTAACAAGAAAATGTACAAAAAAAACAACATAATAAAAATTCAAAGCTATTTCAAAATCCGAATATACAGCTTTTAAAAAAAAATCATATTTTTTAAAATAACAAAAATATCGCCCCCGGGTGGACTCGAACCACCAACCTTTCGGTTAACAGCCGAACGCGCTAACCGATTGCGCCACGAAGGCACTTGTAAGACTTGTCGTAATAACGAGTCACTTTACAAAACCGATAGTCTTATCTTTTTTTTATGATGTGACTATTATGTATTAACAGGAAAATATCCCGAGTTCGATCCTCGTGCGAGGAAATATATAGTAATAAATATTTTTACAATATTTATTTAGTAATGTCTGTTCAAATCTTTATACTGTAATGCGTAATAATAATAACTTTTATGTTATGTGATTCGAACCTACATACTCGTATAGGAAAATATGTCACGGTATGTCACCAGTTTCTGTAATATTTCATTGTACAAACAGGAAAAAATATTTGTGTTGTAAAGTTCCTTTATTATATCGTACTATTGGTTCAACTGAAATATACTGCAATATGACATTATATGAGAAACTTGATATCAAGTATCTTTCTACAATTTCTATTTAATTACATACATGGTTTGCTCGAACTTTAATAATATTATCTTCAATGTGTTAGCTAAATGATACGTCGACGGTCGAGGTGTCGCCTGACTGTTAAAGACCAAAATACCCTCAATGCTCCTGTCTTCCTCTTATCCTTGTGTTTTCTTTTCTCCTACAGAAATACAACTAGAATCCAAGTTCTGTAGATATTCTTGGTCTACAGTAATCTCTTATCACATGTACGGTTTGCTGTTTTCCATCCATCCATCAGGAAAAGGAAATCCACTGCTGAACATAGGCCTCCCCAAGGATTTGCTCTTTTACCATAAAAAAATGCACTATAGTTTAGTATACTGGCTAGTCAGGTGCCCTTTGTTATCCGAAATTCCTAAAATTTATAACGCGACTCCAAACTACACTACATTGGGGCCTCGGTTATCAGACAAAACTTTCGCAGAGTGGTGTCGGACTATTGAATTTGTCCGATTATACACTCTTTTTTATTTATATTGCATAGGTCCGGCAAACGAGAAAACAGGTCACCTGATGGTAAGCGATCACTGCCGCCCATAAAAATCCACCACGCTGGATCATGGATGTGTTGCCGGCCCAATTGGGAGGGGAGCGGGAAGGAAAAAGTATGGTATTGGGAATCCGGAAATCTCCTTTTAATCCGGATAATTTATAGATAGAGGACCTTGTGACCTTGTAATATTTTAATCTTATTAAATCTCAAATGTAAATAACGGCGAAACAAACTGTATAGTTTCGAGTGGCGTTATGAGCTATAGGCATGTCCGATTACAAGGGGCGCCGGATTAGACAGAAGCCGGATTCCCAGAGTTCTACTGTATTTGTGTAGCCATGATTTATATCTTAAACACAATCTTACCATATATAAAAATAATTTGTCTAATTATAAGAAACTATATTTGAAAACGTCCATATTATAGAGGATCTATTTAATTAGGAAAATCCGAAAGTCCGACACCGCCCTGCAGTAGATTTCATCGCGAATTTGGTTTATTTTTATGTTACATTAAGAAGTTATTTGTTGCAGGTGGTAAAGCGTCTCCAGAAGCGCTACGGCGACATCTACTCCGAGAGTAATGTGATCATCAGCGGCACTCACACGCACTCCACTCCCGGAGGGTTTCTAATGGACTTCCTGTTCGACCTGCCTATCCTGGGCTTCGTCAGGGAGACCTATAGCGCTTATATCTTCGGTATTTATAAGGTGGGTTTGATAGGATGAAGCATACTACTTAGTCAAATATCCTGTGTTGTTTGAGGTCTTTTTAAACGAGTTTTTGGTTTTTTAATGACTTTATTTGCATCTTTATAAAAGTATTTAATAAGTTTAAGTTAAAACAAAAAATAAATCATATATTTTTCCCTCGTAATAATGTCATTCAAAGTGTTAATCTCTAGTTCCCTTGGCATTTTAAATATTTATGGTCGGCACTCTATAGTTTTCATCTCTATAGTCTGTTTATGCTGGAAAACTATAATAATATCAGTCACCATCCGTCGCATATTTCTACCAGCATTAAAACACGGTGCATTGATGCATGGTTTTCAGAGTATAGTGATAGCACACAGCAAGCTAGCCCCGGCGCGGATGCTGTACGGAGAGACAGAGATCCTGGACGCCAACATCAACCGATCTCCCACGTCCTACTTACGGAACCCGCCGGAGGAGAGGGCTAAGTATGTTTTTATGTTATTTTAAACATAGAAATGAAATAATATGAAAAAAATCTTTATTTGAAAAATAAATTTTCCAAAAAGAATAATGCAAGGCTTCTCAAATTAGGCGTTGCTTGTTTCTTGAGAAACCAGTTAAGTTATACTTACATATGTCTCCTAATTTGTAAGTATTTTCAAACACCAACACAAACCTCAATACCACGTTACAAACAGCCAGGTCTGTAGAAGTTTTTGTATTATTATCTTTCACAAAGAAGTTCACAGTGACCTGTTGAGAGCGGCCTCATTCCGGTGAATTCGAAGTCGAAATCCGAAGTGTTGCAACTTTTACTAGAGCCGTGATTTCCGTGGGTTGGCTTAGGTATACAGGGTAAATCAAGACTGCTACCGAAAGCGAAGCCAGGTGGTTTTAGTGACTACAGACACGATGCAACTGAAAATTTTGCAAAAAAACGAGACGATTTTTTTTGTATTTTTTTTCCTATCATCGTTTTTGGGTGGTAAATATATGCATTATCCTAAAAAAATAATGAACACCCTTTTGTTTTTAAAGTCGCTGTACTCTGTAGAACGCAAGGCTTTAAATTATAATTATAGCTAGAACTGTGGATTTACCACCCAAACACAATGATATTTTAACCATTACAAAAAAAATAGTCACGTTTTTTTGCAAAATTTTTAGTCTCATCGTGTCTGTAGTCATTAATACTACCACCTGGCTTCGTTTTCGGAAGCAGTCTTGATATACACTGTATTCAATATTGGACTTCCAACATCTAATGATGACAAAGTCGTGAAATTTAAACGTCTATCCAATTACTTTCAGATACGAGTATGACGTGGATAAAACCCTGGCCCAGATCAGGTTCGTGACGCCGTCAGACCAGGTGATAGGGGTGGTGAACTGGTTCGCGGTGCATCCCACCAGCATGAACAACACTAATAAGCTGATCTCGTCTGATAACGTGGGGTACGCGTCGATACTCATGGAGAAGGCGCTGAATGGCGCGCAGACGCTGCCGGGGAAGGTAAAGTATTAGAAGTAATACGTACAATCAACTGTTTTATTACAATTATAAAAATGTGCCTCGGTGGCGCTGTTATACTACGGTATGGTTACAAAGCTGAGGTCCCAGGTTCGAATCCGATCGAAAGTGATATAGGATTTTTCTATTTATTATCAGCCCGGAGTCAGGAATTTGTACCCGATATGGCGATAGGCTCGCTCTCTATCACATCATGGGACGGAAGACCTAAGGCGAAACGTGGGTGTCCTGGTTGCACCACTGCCTACCCCTTCAGGGAAAAAGGCGTGACGTTTATTAGGTTTACGTTTAATGGGATAGTTGCAGCAAAATGTTAGACTTTAAAACAACCTGATTTTTAAGGTTTTCCTGATTTTTAATTTTCTCGGTGTAATTAAATCGCGTAGCCCTATTGATCCTGGTTTAAAGTTGCTGTAACGGGAGCGAGGGCAGGACAGTCTCTACCACGAAATGTTTTGGTATGGATTGCACAGTTAAAATTCACTTGCATAATTATCTATTCATTATCTTTTATTTATGCCATGTTGCGTTCGATTTTTGAGAGGCTTCGCATATATACATTTCAAAGCATATTTAATACGTTTCAACAACAACAACATAGAAATAAAGAATTATTATTATCTATCTTGAAAAGTGTACGTGAAATTTCTTTAATGGATTTGAATATCCCCAGGGGACAATAGTGTGCGCCTTCGCGTCAACAAATCTAGGCGATGTGTCCCCCAACACGCGCGGGCCGCGCTGCGAGTTCAGCGGCAAGCGCTGCGACCAGGAGAAGCTGCTGTGCCGCCTGCCCAAGGAGCGCTGCTTTGCCTCCGGGCCCGGCCGCGACATGTTCGACAGCACCAGGATCATTGCTAACAAGCTGTTCGATGCTGCTATGGTATGCCATATTTATTAGCTGAACACATAAATAAGGCTTCAGCTCCGTTCCAGCAAATGTTATTGAACATAACTTTCATTTGAACTGTAATTTTGTATCATTTTTTAAAACATTAGCATTGAAGATTTGTATCAATTTTATTATGCACTTCACCTGAATATGGTATAAGGACACGCAGTTACAACGGAAATACGTTTGAAATATTTTAAATTAAGGTAGGTAAATTACCTTTGAAAAACTTTGATTGGAAATGCGACTGTTCCCATTCAGAATATGTTACTTAATACTTTCTCTGTATAATCGTTCGACCTGATTGAAACCAAGCTTCAGTCTCTAAATCGTCACCATAAAGTACTTAAACTATAAAATACGTATATAAATAGATAAGTTTTATTCACCGCGTAATACAACGCATGGTTTAAGCTGCGGTTAGTGTTAGTTCCTTCATGTACTGAGAGTTTATCCACGGCCTATAAATTAATAACTTTTAGACGCCGCGTTTACGGGCGAATGACCTTTGTGAATATTTTGCTACTTCTGGCGCCATCTAACAACTGTGTATCCAAATCATTCAAAAAATTTATAACAGCGCCATCTATTGTGCTATATGTAGCCTTTTATTTTTAAAATTGCTTTTTAGCGCCATCTTTTGATTGATTGTAGTAGTAATACGATATTATGAATAGTGACATCTGTTATTACTTAACTTAACTTTATACAGACTAAAGTTTTGGCGGGAAATATGACAATAGTGTTGACTGCTTTTTTATTTTCCCAATTAATTTTGGTGTGGTTGTTGTTTAAAAGTGGTGTATGCCATAATGTGCATACGAATGCAATGGAAGTGCATGGCGGCCCATTGGTAACAGACCAGACGCGACTGCCAACGTGTTCACGGTGGTCGTAGGTTCAAATCATAAGGCACATCTCAAACTGTTCGGAGTTATTTGGGTATTGAAAATGAATCACCA
Organism: Theretra japonica; assembly: GCA_033459515.1. Taxonomy (NCBI): domain Eukaryota; kingdom Metazoa; phylum Arthropoda; class Insecta; order Lepidoptera; family Sphingidae; genus Theretra; species Theretra japonica. The sequence goes on along the minus strand of CM065938.1, from coordinate 1,609,139 downwards.
CGCATTATAAAAGTGAAGGAAAACATCGCAAGGAAACCAGGGGGGTTACTCTATGATCGGAAAAGAAAATCGAATGTTCGGACGGTCGCCGTTTGACGTAAGTTATACGTTTTCCATTTATAAAAATCAAAACTATTCTCTATGATACTTATTATTCACTCCGAACTAAGTCTATAGTTAGGACGTACGATAGAGTATTCGAACATTTTGTGGAGTACCTAGGCACATTCGTATAGTTTTACGTGCGACGACTGTATATTCGAGTTTCGATTCGGATCATAGAGTAACCCCCCACGCATACCTTAGCAATATTTAAGAATCAACTGTAGGTGTAGGTAAAGTCCGACACGCCGCAATAGGCCAGCGTGGCCGACTGTATGTCGTAAACCCTTTCGATCGTACTCTCGATTGTAGAGGAGGCCCGTGCCCTGCAGTGGGACTTATACTCGTATAGGCTGATATAGATACAGTATACGATAATAACAACAAAGTCTTTCAAAAGCCAAAAATAAACAGCGAGTAGGTCAATGAAAACAAAAGGATTGAGGTGATTAATCATCTCTTTCTTTTTTTACCCACCTAATTAATTATGCCTGAAAAATTAAAATATATTTCACTAAGATGTCATCAGGTTTATCAATAATTCGATTATTATGAATAAGGATTTCATGTTTCGTCAACATTACCTTTGAAAATAAGTTGACTGCGCCTTTTATGCATAAACTAAAAGTGATGTTGTTAGGGGAAAGTAGAGGTGCCACAACAGCAATCCACAGCTGCCAAAGTTTACTAACGAGTTTTTATTAAACTATAAATTATTTTTAAGAATACCGCAATATTATTATAATTAAAATGTATTTTTAAATTAATATTTACACGCTATTCAAACATGGTTTTTAATTTCCAGCAAGTACTGAAGCAACCAGGTGAAGATCTCACTGGACCTCTAGGCATTGTGCAACAGTTCGTCAAGATGCCGGAACAAGTCGTATCACCTTACGATCCCGTCACTGAAACTTTTAATACTGTAAGTAACTATTCACTTTACATTAACGTATGTAAAAATATTATGTATCAAATCCTAATCGCAGAATCTATGAATGCTGAACATATGACTCGTTTAGAACAGAGAGTTCGGTTAAGACGGCTTAGGCCATAGTTTACAGCGGCTGTCTGATTCGAGTTGGCGGACAAAATTCTTTATGTTATACGTCTGTAGGTATTATAATGTGAACATTATTTCTCGATTTTTAGGTTTGCTTTCGTAAACGTCAATTACGTCACTTTTACGTAAATATCATTTATTTCCAGTAATATTTATTTTGGGAAACCTGAACAAATATTATTATATTTTTTAAGTAGGTAAAAAATAATTTGTATTAACGATTCTTCGTAACTTATCAATAATGTGTTGTTTTATCAAGAAAAGTTCAAAGTGTCAGGATGAGTAGCATGGGCATGATTGTACAATATGGCTATAAAATATATTTTTACTGGAAACTTAAGCAATGATGGTTAAGTAAAAAAAAAAAAAAATACAGTATGTTTAATAATTTAGCTATGAAATCAATTAACTTCACTAAATATTACAGAATACTATAATCACAACTGAGACTTGACAATAGGTTGAATCAGCGTGATTTCTTATTGTCTCGAAATCTCCTATTTAAATGGTACAGTCAGGGAAAATGCTAATAATTTGTTATTACAGGCGAATGTACCGTATATCGTATTCAGCCCTTAAATATTTGGTTTCAACCAGCTCGGCGACATTTCATATTATATCGAGCGGCGTTAGAAACACTTCTCGTTTCATTTACAATTATATCTGTATCGTAGGTCGCTTTGTCGTATCAGTAGGTACAGAAGAAAAAAAATACATTTGCCTTTAGTGAAAGAGATTGCATAAAATCGCCGGCGACGCAACCCGGCGGCCTATAAGAAAAATCATGTCAGCAACAAGCGCCCACACATGTTGCCCGCTGACATGTTGCCGACGCAAGCGTGCCGCTCAGTTGCCCGGCAACATTCAACAATGTCACAAAGATGTTCTTCATGAGTTAACGGAGCATACATCTCTGTCTACGTCCTCATGTCATGTCGAGCCGCTGACATGTAGTCAACAAAGTTTTTCGACTTGCAATGAGTGAAGCCGCCATCTAGCCCGCCATCAAAAAGTTACCGACAGAGGCCGGCGGGTTAACAGCTTTGGTATGTAGTACGCTTAGGGGTTATTGTTAAGTTATACTCTTTGGGCCTTATTAATAAACTCGGATGAGCAAAGGATTAACTTTAGTCCAAGGCTTTAGAATTGACTCGATTATTTTGAATAGCAAGGTATTACCGATTTTATTAATAAACACGGAATCGCATAGAGGACTAGGCAACCATCGTATTGTAGTATAATTATTCAAAAATTATAGTACAAGTAATAGTCAAATTAATCGAGTCAATTCTAAAGCCTTGGACTAAAGTTAATCCTGCGCTCATCCAAGTTTATTAATAAGGCCCATTATGTAAATATTTTAGTATTAATAAACCAGTTTTTGAGTCATGTTAACTCACAATTCAGTACGGTGTAAGGATTTCTGTTCTATTCAATGATTATTCTATAATCATTGAATTCTATTCCATCACGCAGGCCTAATGCAGGCTAATGGACACATTTATATATTATTACACGGTTTAACCATCCCAATATCACTCAATTTTATCACAAAGTGCTCGAAACAGTAGTTGTAGCCGGTCCGGTTGCTTTAAATATGAAGATATTTTTGTTGTGTTTCATAATTTTATTAAATTACGCGTGTTGTGGCGTAACTATAAACCGAAAGCATCATTCAGCAATACATATTAAAGAAAGTATTGTCAGCAAGAAAGAAGTTGAACAAGAACCAGAGAAATTACAACCGTGTAAAATAATTACTTGGCAAGTGGAAAACACAACGTTTCTTTGGCATTCTTGTTATCATAATAAAAAACATTTTTTGGATGCGGATAGTTGTCCTACGGGATACAGCAGAGCTGACGACAATACTTGCCGGATAGAAGAATAATAATACTGGAAATTACTTAAAAAAAGAAAATAATTTACTATTGTACATCCCAACAAAGGTACTATATGGATAATCTAGTGTACTCCTATAGTAAGAAACATTCAATTACCGTTGTTCTTAAGCTATACTGCAGCTCTGTTAAAAAAAAAACCTTGGTACAGAATGTTTATCGTGGATAAGATTATGAAATTATAGAGCTTTCAAACCAACACTAAGTGCAATTAAATCAAGTGTCAACCAAGCCGACGTTACCCATCAGTAAATAATAAAAAGGAAAGTCATACTAAAATGCAGTGTATTGCCAAAATGAATTCGTTTGTGTTGTGTATTACTATCATACTCGTGAATCAAATATATTGTGGTGTTGTCAACTACGATATAACTGAAGATTATAAAGAAGTCAAGAGCACCAACGATATTCCTAAGTTTGAGGATAAAGAAGTAACAGATACTACGCAATTTAATAACACAAAAGTACCGAATTACGCAAAGATTCCATCGCCTAATGAACTTGACACTGTCAGTGAGGCGGCCAACACTGCCTTTTTTGTTGGTGATAATTGTCCAACGGGATACGCAAGAGGTTTTGACTTTAAGTGCAAATTAATAGAGTAAATCTTGTCAAGACGACAAAGTCATTGCCAGCTCCAGAATACGTGTTTGGAACTTTGTACTCAAGAAAGTGTGAGTGGTGCAGATAACTTGAAAAGACTCGTAATTGATAACCTTAGTGAATAGAATGATGGATCAAGTATCTATATTATTAAGTTTGAGGATTGTTATTATATTAATAATTTGTGAGTAAGTAATTATTGTTATATGTGTACGTAATAAACCACGTTGTTATAATATTGGTATTTTGTTTGAAACGTTAAATTCTAATGAAAAACCATTCATAAAATTGACCTTTTATGTACCCAAATTTTTTACATATGTACCACATACATCCTTATACATGGTACATATTTAAAATTGATCTTCGTCCTCGAAATTACTTAAGTCATACGCAGTCTACACGTCAATCCCACACAGTTCGTTCAGATTTTTATCACGTAACATTCACGTTGTATAAATTAATTAGTAATTAGTGCAATTTATTACAAATATTCCACGATTAATGCGTGTATGTGATGCAATGTACAGATATCAGAAAAGTACCTAATCTATAGCCTCTTCTAGGAAAAAAATGTTATTAGTTAATGATTGCTCACTTGAACTGTAGAGAAGTATATTAGTTAAAACTGGCAAAACATGTTTTCCATAAGAATTTCAAATGCATTGTATCCCTACTCGGCTTCATAGTAAACATATCCATTCCCAGCATTATTAGAGATCATTAAAATAATTAGCTTACGTAAGCACTAATTTTAGTTATTATTAGCAGGGCTCGATTTGTTTATTACTTAATTTTTATGTACCATCATAATCATTAGTAAATGTTGACGATGTAGTATGTACATATTCCCGTCTCTCTTTAATCATAAATTCTTTAATTACACTAATAGCGTCGAATGTAGAGACTTAGAAACCGAAAGCTTGTTGCCAACCGAACCTTTGCATCAGAAACTCCTTTTAGAACAAAAGCAATCCTTTTAGAACTATTGCGGGCAGTTGTTATGCTGAAACATTCGGGTGAAACCGGCCATGGTGAAAGTAGCAATTTTGTTACTAGATTTTTTTTATAATGATATTCCTTAATTTGGGTGAGTGAGTGAGTGGGGTGAGTGGTACTTGCTCGGATAGCGAGGGTCGGCCACCATACATGTTAACTAGTGAGAACGTTTCGTAGACTCGCAAGTTGTTTGCGTTTCTGGTCCAGCCTATGTATATAGGCTTCGAGCAGTATCAAGCAGGTCGGCGAAATCATGTCTCCCGACGAGACCTAATGAGATAACATTTTTTGCTGTTAGACTTTCTATTTGAATTTCGCTGCAGTTTCTATCACGTGCAGTGTTATCAGTGTGTCATGCAAAACATGATTATCAACATCGGAAATTGTTTTTTCAATTAATTATCAGCCCGAAATCACCAATTTGTGCCCGATATGGCGGTAGGCTCGTCTATCACATCGTGCAACGGAAAATACAAGGTGAAACGTAGGTGTCCTGGTTGCACCTCTGCCTACCCTTTCTGGGGAAAAGGTGTGAGTTTGTGTATGCATGTACCATCTTAATCTGTTTATTTCAGAGTGTGAAAGTATCGGGATGTCTCCCAGCCATGGGCTACAGCTTCGCTGCCGGCACCACCGATGGTCCAGGCGCGTTTGACTTCAAGCAGGGCACCAAGACCTCCAACCCGCTATGGAATGCTGTGAGGGACTTCATCGCTGAGCCTACTGAAGATGATATCAAGTGCCAGGCGCCGAAGCCTATACTGCTGGCCACTGGAAGGGTAAGATTGTGAGGGAGGTAAAATTAGTGAGCTGTGATGGAAGTCATTGGCTTCTACTTTATGGACATTAAGGTACGAGAATAGCTAGACTACTCTATCTCATATCTCCTTACTACAAATGTTTTTTTTTTATCTTTATTTTTATGGGCCCTAGTCACTATGTGACTATGCCGGCCCAAATGCTGATAAATTAATATGCGGATTACGTTTATTTAAGGTAGCCATAGGAGGTAGCTAATGGATCATTTGAATTATTGAAATTTATTGTGTATTTTACAACTCTACCCATCTATGTTGGCATATTATATAGACTTTTTTAAAAACGTCTAATTTTGGATAAAAAAAAACAGATAGACTATCATTTAATGCCTATAAGGTTCGATTATAAATTACTGTGACTAAAAGGTCGACCTATGACTTTGTTCTTTCCAGGCGAAATTCCCCTACGAATGGCAGCCGAAGGTAGTCTCCTGTTCAGTAGCGCGTATCGGCGGGTTGTTCCTGGCCGCCGTGCCTGGAGAGTTCACCACCATGTCGGGTCGCAGGCTCAGAGGCATCATCAAGAAGACCGCTCCCGAGGCCAGGAGGGTGGTGCTGGCTGGACTCTCCAATATATACTCGGATTATATCGCTACTCCTGAGGAGTATCAGGTATTGAGTGGTTAATGGTCTATTTGGATATTGTACACTTTATTTAACGTAGTTATTACGGGGGTATATAATTATAGGACCTAATCATACTGTTGTGGGATTTTTTGCGATTTTTGACAAGTTATCTCCCTTATTTTTTTAGGTAGTATTTTATCGGATAATATATGTAAGCATGAACAAGCGTGAGGTTTAACTTTATACCGATTTTTTTCCTTCAGGCCCAGAGGTATGAAGCAGCGTCGACAATATTCGGTCCTCACACCTTAGACATTTACCTCAACAAATACGTGGAGCTGACTGAAGCTTTGATATCGGTAAGTCAAAATTCTATGGCTAGTTTAGTAGTACTACTTAATTATTTTATTTGAACATTCTTGTAATGTAAGTGTGTAGGCCTTCTCTTATCTCCTTGATGACGAGAGACTGAGAGGAAGCGAGAGTCGTTACTAATTTATAAAGTAATTCGTGATTCCATTACTAACTAAAGTACTTACAGTAAATGAAATGTTTTTTATATTGTATTGTATCAGCCCATATACGTTCCACTACAGGGCACGGGCCTTCTCTACAATCGAGAGTACGATTGAGGGGGGTTACGAAACAGATACGTAATGTTATTTGAACAATGATTATCAAAAATGTTTAGAAGTCAAACACCTCAGTAAAAGCTGCATAACATCTCCGTCTTACTTTTAACCCACTAAACAGCTTCATTTCACTATCCAGGGTCGAACACCAGAGTCAGGGCCGGAGCCCCCCGATCTGAGCACGCAGCTGATCACGCTAGTTCCACCCGTGCTGTGGGACTCCGCCCCCTGGGGCAAGGAGTTCGGAGACTGTCTGCAGCAGCCTCAGAGGCAGTACAGCTATGGAGACGTCGTCACTGCCACATTTGTGAGTCTGATTTAATCTTCTTATAGTTGTATACTTGAACTGGTTGTGGTTTCTGATAGCCACAGCACAAGACTCGATCTTAGTGTGGGGACAGTGGTCCCCCCTAGGATGAGCTTGCCCATTCATGCTGAGGCATGACTCTTAACAGCGTGGCTCTACCACTTATAAAGATTGGTGTATTTATTATTACTTATTCATGAGTGTTGGTGTTCCCTGCAGGTGTCCGGTCACCCTCGCAACAGCATCAGGCACGGTCGCTGGTACGCCACCGTGGAGAGACTTGAGTCTGAAGAAGATGATGCCTGGACTATAGTCGCTACTGATGCTGATTGGGAGACCAAGTATTTACATACCAAATATAGTAAATCTACTAATCAGGGAGGGTTGGTAGTGCCTGTTGGAGGCCTTGAATAAGATATTCTAAACCGTCAAGTATACTATCATCACTCTGAAATGTGTTACAGTTATAGCTTGTAGCTGAAGGGGTTCCATATATGGTTTCTTTTATAGCAAGATCACCGCGAACTGTTTTCTGTTCTCTTTCTTCTGCTTTCCAGATTTTTTTGAATATGGTAAAAATAAATTAACAATAACTATAAATACATTATCACAGCTCCTGTTGGAAAGAGCCTGTATCCAAAAATTTGTGGGGAGAACTGTAATCAGCATTCAGCAGCTATATAATAATTATAATGATACAATTATTTTGTCCATAACTTGCAGGTACATCTGGCACAGAGACTCAAAGTTCCTAGGCACGAGTCACGCTGAGATCGAGTGGGAGATTCCCGTGGGGACTCCTGTAGGTATCTACAGGATACACCACTACGGCAACTACAAGTACGTGCTGGGCGGGATATACCCCTACCACGGGTTCACCGACTCGTTCGAGGTTACGTAGTAGTATTACGTAGTATATGTAGTTAACTACTGTAGTTTTACAATGGCAGAACAATTGTACAGTCAAAGCATAATTTGCTCGATGTGAAGTTTAGGTGGATTGTCAATGAGACTCACTACACTTTCTTGTCATCTTCACAGCGGAATAGTTGATTTTTCTTACGGTATTGTGTAAAAAGAAGTTTTAGGTTAACTATACAGTTGTCTGTAGTTTAGTAAACGCTTGAAATTGTTGTAGATTTAGCAGATGGGATGTGCGGTGTCTACTTTGGGGACACTGTTGTAAGTCGTTTTATTTGTATAAGTACATGATTTATTATGTTTTATATAGATTAGCACGCAATAAATAAAGCCACTGGAGCTTATTTACATATCATAAACGTAGACATTATTTTAAATTGTATAATAAATAGTTTATTCTATTGCTCTACAAAGTGATTTATCCCCTACTACATGTTTAAGTATTGGAAATTACGTAGTTAAAGGTTTACTACAGTAAATATAGTATTGCTTTTGTACGTATTTTTGTATATATTTAAGCGTATTTGTATGTACCAGCATTTTGTAGTATGTAAATTTTACTCCGTCTTTGATTTGGCGTTGGGGTTATAATTTTTGTAATCAGTTCTAAAACATTTTGCGTATTATGTGGATCCTGGATTCGATTCCCAGGTTGAGCGGTTTAACAATATATAACATATGCGTTCTTTTATTAGAGATCTTTTTATCGAACAATGCAAATATGACATGATAAGGATAAGGGCTATAAATACAGATAATTATTCATATTTTAATGTATCATAAGTATTTCTATAATCAATAATAGTAGTAAGTTATCAAATAAAAGCACTTTTGTACAAAAATATTTTCAAAAACCAAAATAAGTTTATCAAATTATTATTTAGGATCTTAGATAATTATGGTGCCACTTAAATTTACTTCAGTGATGGTGCAGGCTGTTCTCTCAAAAATATTTACAATATTTTCAAATACCTAACTTAAGCCCTACAAAAGGATGACATAAAGAGGAAGTGGGTAGTTAATTCACTTTTTAGTAAGTTAAAGCTATATCCGATCAAACGTATTTACATAATCATAATATATTTAATTGTTTGCAACAGAGAAGTAAATTGCACTATGTAAATAGATTAACAGAACATTTAAGAACAATTTAAAGGCAAATTACTAGGTATACTTTTAGGATCTGTAGTATAAAACTGTGTAAGTACTCTGTGCTATTTCTTAACTAGTCGTTTAGTTAATACATATTTATTGTGAATGCCTCGCTTATTCGTGATTTTCTTTATGTGCCTCAAGTTTCATATAAACTTACATTGTTTGTGAGACCGAAAAGTCTCTCGTAGTGCCAGATACCTACAATACAAGACTCGATCTTAATGTGGGGTCAGGGCTATGTATGTGACTGTTGGGTGTATTAATTATAATTTATTTATTTTGCCACAAATCAGGCCCAGTATAAACATTAGAGAGAACGACACGTGCCCAACATATTTTGCTGGCACGATAAAGAGACTATTCTTTATAGATAATCTCCCATTTCTCGTTGCATAGCTATCACTCACTTACTTTACAAGCTTCTCGAGAAGTATTTATCAAAAGTGTTTTATGCTTGGGGCAATATAAGTAGTCAGTCTTCTAGACAATGGTTAAAGCCAAAGGATCTTTAAGTATTCATCGTAAGAAATTATAATATTAAGAGGCATGTATATTTTTAAGTGCTTAATGATTGTACATGGTGTTTCATTAAACATAACATATTTGTAACCTTTATGACTTCGAAAGGAGGTTGCCCAATTCGTTGCGAGTAACAACTCGGACTCGGCCAGCGTGTTGGAATATCTCCTAAGGCTTGTCAATCACTCTCTGTTATAGAGGAAATACCTCCAACTCCGCAGTCCGCGATTATGGGCCTATACGATACAGTACTCAATTCAATTAATTTGTCCAAGTAAGGTAGTTCTCTCATATGTGAGAGGCCGCCTGGTACCTACACCACACTATAACGTGCGAACGAGAGGTCGATATATCCCGCCATTTTCAATCCCATTCTTTATTTGTACAAGTTATAAATTCTAGTATTAATGAAACATCCTGTACATGTATCAATATTAATACTTCTTTGAATAAATTGTACTCGTCATATGATCATTGCCATTAGCTATACGGTATGATTAAGGTGTAAAAATATATTTGTTAATATTCTAAAACCTAAGATTAAGTGCCAGTGATTATTAAACAAAATAAATATTTAATCTTTGTTTTATTGTCTCCCAATGAGTTGCGTTTAGTATGAAAAAGGATAAGATAAATACAGGGTTGACTAGTTTAGGGCCAAGAGATTTATGAATGATCATACATCACTAATATATATGAATAATAATAATAAAAAACAATTTTATTACAATATGTATAAACATGATTTTACAGTGATCTTAAGTAGATGTAGAATAGCAAGCAGAAAGTCTGAATCTTCTAAAGGTTGTCAGAGGCACCACTCGGATCATCCACAGTGCATAGTCCTTATTCCCATCCTAAGTTGTTATAGCGAGAGCAAGAATACCTCCGTACCAGGCAAAAACTTCCCGGCCAGTATCCAATTGCCCGTCCCGGGAATTTAACACAAAACATTACGGATGCAGGTCAAACATGTTACCACTTGACCAATGCAATGAAGCGACTTAGTAATTAAATATTATAATTAAAGAATTACAATTGTACATTAACCCCGGTAATACTGATAGAAAGATTAAAAATCCGTCAGTGAACAGCAATTAATGATAAACGCAATCGTTTGTCAGATAAATATTATTACGTTTAATAGCGGTAGAAGTATCAGTGCACGGACGCCCTGGTTAAGGTTGCAGGAAGTCGCTGGATGCAGGTCACTTCCAATAGGTCTAGGAGATCCTTGGGGGAGGCCTATGTTCAGCAGTGGACTTCTTGTGGCTGAAGAGAGAGAGAAAGAGACATATCAGTGTATTGTAATAGCTTCTTCGCAGGACGGATTTACGGCTTAATAAAAATAAATGACAATCCAATAAAAAAAATGTTGCCTCATTGGCCTCAAAATAGCATATTTACACAGACTATAGGCTTTTCTACGTTATGTAAGTCCGACAACCCGCACTAGGCCAGCTCGGTGGATTATATGGCCTAACCACTCTCACTGGCCCGAGCCCAGCAGTGGGACGTATATGGGCTGATAAAAAAAATAGGCTGCGAATCTAGAGGTCTTGGGTTTGATTTTCAGGTCTAGTATTTGTGTGCGTATTTTGATTCGGCAAATATTTAAAAGGCGCCTTGGCAATAGTGCCAATTATTGCCATAGGGCAAACCCAGCCTGTCGTAAGAGCCTATAAGGGTCGCTGGGCATTCTGCAGGGTGATTAGAGTGACCTTACGCATGGGTGCCAGCAGGTCGACATATTTCATGATGATTTAGGGAAAAAAATAGTTATATTAAACTAATTTTAAGCTATAATTTGTAAATTATAGTTAGCGTTTTGGATATACTGTAAGCTGACTATTCTTGTATAATAATAAAGTACCCGGATAACCGAGCTTTGCTCGGTATTTTTTTTTTTTTTTTACAAATCGTGTTTTTTGTAAATTATCGTTATTTTCATTAGCTACACATTGGGCCGCACGCTCTCGTGAAACATCTAAATCATACTTTCTGCTCGTGTAATGTCAGTCAAATTTTGCAAGCATTTAACTTTAGCAGCACGTGTGGGACGAGCAGAAACCTGATTTTCATGACGGTATCCTTGAAATGAGTCTTCACTGTGAGAAGTTTGAGAATCCTGATCAGTTTGATGACGATGCTCTTCTAGGTGTTCTTGAGACGAGTTGCGGCTTCGTGAAGTTAATTGTTTATAAGCGTTTTTTTCCAAGATCGTTTAGGCATTTTTAAGTGAACACGTGCATTAAGAAGACACAAATAATGTAAATAAACAATTGATTTTCTTAGTCTAACCTCAAAGCAAACACTCATTGACTTCGTGTTACTTAACAACGCCATCTGCTGGAATAACTTTATTGCTCACAAAAAATAGTATTATTATTCGCCAATGGATGTCAGGAAGAGTCATATTTTTCAGTTTAAAAACGATCGATAAAACACGAATAAAATGACAGTTTCTAAAATGACTTTATTGCTCACAAAAAATAGTATTATTATTCGCCAATAGATGTCAGGAAGAGTCATATTTTTCAGTTTAAAAACGATCGATAAAACACGAATAAAATGACAGTTTCTAAAATGACTTTATTGCTCACAAAAAATAGTATTATTATTCGCCAATAGATGTCAGGAAGTCATATTTTTCAATTTAAAAACGATCGATAAAACACGAATAATATGACATTTTCTAAAAATGATTCCTAGCTAGATCGATTTATCGCCCCCGAAACCCCCTATATACACAATTTCATGAAAATCGTTGGAGCCGATTCCGAGATTCCAATTATATATATATATACAAGAATTGCTCATTTAAAGATATAAGATAAATAAAGGGGGCGGAACATGTCCCTGTAGCCGCCAGAACATCAACTTCAATAAGTCCATGTTCATGTGACAAACTAGTCCAATAAAGCCATATCAAACAATAAAATTAACGTAAAAACGATTGTTAGAATACGTCGTATATCCGTTGTAACCGTTTTATGTAATTTTGACTCAGCCGTACACCATGCCGAATGCCGACAACATTATGAAATGTTAGTGAAGGTAAGTTTTAGTCAAAACTAATTATTCGATTTGTAGTTTTTACATTTTCTTCTGTGGTATTTGAGTAATTGTAGCGTAATTGTTGAAATGCGGACTAATTACTGTAAGAGTAGGGTCTTTCACAAGACCGTAATAGGTCTTTAAGCGATTTAATAATCGCAAAATAAAATTGTTATTGTAAAGAAGTATACGAGAAGGTAACTTTCTTCTTTTTTTATATTAATAAAATATTGATGTCAACTGCTAGTTTTACTTATGTATCTCATGGTTTCTAAACAAACCTCAGATGCACACAAACAAACTGTGAAAAAGACTTATACAAGTGGGTATGGAAACCGTAATCCGTGACGTTGCAAGCCAACTATTTAGCCGCTGCGCCAACCGGTTGCCAAATATTACCACTCAATTAAATGTAGAGGCGTTCTAGTATTTATCAATATATTTTAATCAAACTAATTAGCCTATCATCTGCGTACGCACGTATAATACAGCATGTTTCATTAATGCTCAATATTTTTATTATTCCTTCTATTTTATAAATCTGGAAAACACCTCATATCACCTATGGTAAGAGATTACCATTGTGAACTTCTACGACACTTGGATCGTAAGTGCCTTGGTAGCCTATTTAAATTGGAGGCAGAGTGAGATTATTGCATCTCTGGGAATGTCACTTACCATATGAAATATGTACAGTAAAATCCGGTCGTGATGGGCCATTTCTACTAAAGTCCAAGGATTTCTTAGGAAGTAGAATTGGCTTGCAGTATTAATTTTACAGTGTGGCTTACCACTTCATATTTTTCCTTCCGTTTAGGCATGCATGCTTCTAGATAATTATGATTTCATTTTTTAATCTCTGTACATTTAATTTCATTTTCTCGGTTCAAACCATCTCGGCGCGAACAAATAAGTTCGCAAATTCTTTTTTGTGCCGCACTGTGAAGCTGTGGAATTGTTTGCCGTCACACGTGTTCCCTCCTTCCTATAATCCTGGGTCCTTCCGCCGTAGTGTGAAGAAGCATCTCAGCAGGCCGGCATAATTGTGTCGAATGGCATGGGACCGCCGTCTGATGCCATTCGATACTCTGTCTGGACGGCATTTGCGCTTAACATCAGGTGCAGTGCAGTCATCATGCCGTGCCAGAATAAAAAAAAAATTAAAAGGCCTACACCGAGTAATGGCATACGTAGTTAATTGTTGTTGAAAGGTTATTGCTTATATTTTCGGTCCAATCTAGAATCTTATACGCATACCACGCGACGATAATTAGCGCCGATAAATGGATTATCACTTATCAGGTACATGTGATGGAGTTGTATAATTATATCTTTTATTTTTATTCAGTATATACTGCACCGTCAGGTGCTGGCCGTCAGGTTCTGTGTGGAAATTATAATAAATAAGGTAAGTAATTGTTTTAATTTGTTTTTCTATTATAAGTGGAAGTTATTAATAAGCAGGAAAACGTCGTGAGGAAACCTGCATACTGCATTTGTATAAATTTCTATGATATGTAAAAGTCCGCCAACCCGCACTAGGCCAGCGTGGTGGACTGTATGGCCTAACCACTCTCAATTGTACTCTCGATTGTAGAGGAGACCCGTGCCCTGTAGTGGGTCGTATATGAACTGATACAGTCCAGTACTAATAAGCATATTCACTTTTATCATAGGTTTCGGCAATACAAGTTCATCTGTTTTAAGTCATTGAAATATTTAGTCTTGTCGAGACGGACTGTCTGACTATTTTGGCCCTAGCTTTCAATTCGCGATGACTGACGACCAACCCGAGCTTTGGCAGCGTGGTCGGCTAACAGTTTTTCAACCGTAGATAAGCAAAGGGACGTGTAGGGCTAATCTTAATATATATAAATCTCGTGTCACAATGTTTGTCCTCAATGGACTGCTAAACTACTTAACCGATTATAATAAAATTTGCACACCATGTGCAGTTCGATCCAACTTGAGAGATAGGATAGTTTAAATCTCAAATTATAGTCGCAATTTTAATTTATTGCTAATTATTTGTCTGTTATTATTTGACAGTCACAATCATCTGTTAACTCCAAATGATTCTAACAGATGTCGATACCTTTCGACTGGGTTGAGTAAGTAATCAATAGATGGCGCTGCTATGGTAAATCTACGAACGTGTCATATAAGCTACATTTTAACAGTATAATTACCACGTGTTGTTGACGCTATAAAATTAATTAAATTTAAAATAAGTAGTTCATTATACTTTAAAAAATCAATTTCGTAGTCAGAATTTTGGCTGAGCGGAAAGTTTTAGCAGGAATTTTGCAAAGTATTTGTGTTTGCGTATTTTTTAAATGATATTCGTCGTATTTTCGTGTTTATATAAGGCCTATCTACAAAATAAAAGCAATTACAAAAAATTTACAACTTGCCTATTTAGGCATTAAGGGATGAAATGGGAAAAAGTGGGACGAACGCGATGAAACCGGTCGGATCCGGATTGCATTCGATGGGAAATAATGGGACGGGATGTAACAGAAAGAAAAGGAGCCAGATGAGATGGGATGGGATACGATAGGAAAAGGGATAGTAGGTACTTAGGTTGAGTTCAGGAGTACAAAAGTTTGAACGGGAATAAGATATTTCTGGTGTGGAGTGGAGTCTAAACATCTTAGCACCCAGGCGAAGCTGGGCCGGGCCGCTATATTCTATATGTTTTAAACTCACTTCTTATGTTCTTAGGTCCAAAGGTTTTTTCACTGTTAAAATACCTTCGGTTATTTTAAATATGTGTATTCCTATTTAATTTAATTCTTAGACTTTGTGATATGCATTCAAAGTTATTAATGCGAGGGACTCTATTGATATGTCCTAATGGACACGTGATATTTTTTTATGTATTGTATTGTATTGTATCAGCCCATATACGTCCCACCGCAGGACATGGGCCTACTCTACAATCGAGAGTACGATTGAGAGTGGTTAGGCCATATAGGCCGTGGTGGACACCACGCTGGCGTAGTGCGGGTTGGCGGATTTTACATACCGTAGAAATTCTTTGAATTCACTTACGGTATGCAGGAAATCATCGTGATGAAACCAGCATACCATAGCGATTCGGAAGAATTTCTGTAAAAGTCCGCTAACTAGCACTAGGCCAGCGTGGTAGACTATACGGCCTAACTCCTCTAGATTTTGTTATCAAAGATCAGATATAATCACGATATTTATAACCGATGTATTGTCCTTTTAAAGTAAGGTGCCCTTGTTATCAAGGAAAATAAATGTAATGAGCTTGATTATCTAAACTACGAGTATACGTAGTGCAGGACGTCTTTAGATTAAATAGAGTAATGATCTTTGCAATTTCACACTGGGAATTGATAAAAGAAGCTAAGGATCTAATCAACAGCAATCAGCATATTAAAAAACTGACGTACTGTACACTAGTCTATGATTTAGGCTCATCATGATGATCAAAACAAATTTACAGCATAATACTTATGCGATTTTATTAATAAACTCGGATGAGCGAAGGATTAACTTGAGTCCAAGGCTTTAAAATAAACTTGATTATTTTGACTACAATAATGAATAATGTAACTACAATACGATGGTTGCCTATTCCACTATGTAATTTCGTGTTTATTAATAAAGTTGTGAATAACTTGCTGTTCAAAATAATCGAGTCAATTCTAAAGCCTTGGACTAAAGTTAATCCTTCACTCATCCGAGTTTATTAATAAGGGCCTTAACTTCTCATTTTTATTCGCTACCATTTCATCGAGAAGGGCGTTAGTATCACCAGTCTTCTAAATCAACTATTGTAATATCCAACAAAACTAATAGGTACCGTTTGACGTTTCATACTTTTCAACATTGTACAGGCGTAACTCACACAATTTCAATAACATTTTGGTTGCGCCTGTACCAAGTAGTTTAAACTTGATTACTATGAAACGTCAACCGGTTGATTAGTTTAGTTGGATTATAGATAATCTGATATCAACAAAAAACTCAATAATACCAATTTTAAACGACCATTTATCACAAAATCTCTGTGATCTACATACCTCACCCATAACTATCCAGATTATAACCCTTTAACTTCTGATTCCAGACACCATGACGGTCTCTCTAACAGGTAAGATAGTGATCACAGTGGTGATACTAGGAGTGACGGCGGGTATGAGTGCCACCATAGCTCTGATAGTGATGGATGGTAATGATGCTGTGCAAGAGATGCCAGCGGACAGTCCGACTGAAGCGCCGACTGATGAGTTTCTGTATCACGTCGGAGTCGGCATTGCTGATATGACCGGGCCTTGTGTGGAGATCACATTTGTGAGTAAATTTAATATTGTATTTTGCCGAAACCCCCCTTATGTTCATAGGCACGACTATACTTATCTAGTCAAGCCATGTTAAATTTAAGTCAGGACTGTCTATTTCTTGGTTTTGCTAAGTTGGTTTCAGAAAATGGTATGAATGATTGATACTTATTTTGAAGTTTGCTGAGGAAATTGTTATAATACTTACTCAATCCATACTGATAACTTAATTTAAATTCAATGTTAAGTTATGATACGCAAAAGGTACTATTTTTACAAGCTTTAATTTAATTTCTAATGTTCTTTGTCATTTGCAGATGGGTTACGCCGAATTGAGTCAGTCTGGGGAAGGTCTTCATACGAGGCAGTTTGCAAGGTCGTTCATCTTCGTGAAGGGAGATAAAAGAGTAGTGTTGGTCACTGCTGAGGTACAGGCAGTTGGCATTGCTGTGAGGAGACAGGTGAGATAATGAATGGAGTAGGTCATATACTCGTACTTCCACAGTTAATCTCACATATCACTGATTTTATGGTTCAGGTCCATAGGATATGTCTTGTAGGGCTATCTTATTCGGTATATTTATTACATTTAGAATTGTAGAAACTCACTGAATGCAGACCGTTGTCAACTGCGCTCGAAAATTTTTAAAGGCTCTAATTTTATCAGTAGAGTACGTATTGCTGAGAATGGTGATATTGTATATAAACTTTACGGGGTTTCTTATATGAATTTTGATAACACAAACTAGTATATTGGGGGTTTTTTTTAATGCTTTTCGGACGTTATTAAAAATTTCATCTTTATCTAGAACGTTGGGAAATTACTAACACTTTTGATCTATAACATAATTCTTCCAAACCACCTACTACTCCAGGTAGTCCGCAACCTGCAAGAACTGTACGGCGACATGTACTCGCTGCGCAACGTGATCATCACGGGAACACACACACACAGCGCGCCAGGAGGACACCTGGTAGACTTCCTGCTGGACGTCAGCATCCTCGGCTTCTCCCGGGAGACCTATGACGCTTATGTGGCTGGCATTACCAGGGTGAGTCATTTCAGTAAATATGTAGGGCTTAGGATGGCTTGCGATGGCTTGAGATAATTCTTTGTATTGCAGAGTATAGTGCGAGCACACGAGAATATGGCTCCGTCGCGTCTGTACTTCAGCCAGAGCAAAGTCGCCAACGCACACAAGAACAGATCTCCGTTCTCTTACGAAAACAACCCTGAGGAAGAGAGGGCGAAGTAAGTGTCCTAGATAATCATACGGAATAATAATAATTTATAGAAACCTCAGGTAATAGTCTACATGACTATTCATATCAGAATATGTTAAAATGTTGTATGGTAGAATTTAACTATGAATTATAATTTATTGGTCCAATCAATTAACAATGTTACATAACCTATAATAACACATAGTAATTTAATCTACAAAGAAACAATAAAGAAAATACATAATAATAATAATTATAGTTAAAAATTGAACTATGAATTCTTTCAGAATCAAGGTGTTCATATTTTTTAAAGCAAACTATTCTTTGGTCAGACATGCCCATTGTCAACACCCCAACGTCTGTGAGTTATTAGATAATTACATTGCTTTTAGTTTTCTCTCATTTCGTTTCTTCCTTTTATAGCAATCCCTCTGAGACAAAGTCTCACGTACCCAATCAAGATCCATTGCTACTCCTACCACTTACATAACTGCTTCTATGCTCCAACACTCCTCAAACCCTGGTTTCCTTCCAGATACGACTCCAACGTGGACGACGTCCTCACTCAGATCAGGATAGTGAAGGCAAATGGACAGCTCCACGGTGTTATGAACTGGTTTGCAGTACATACCACTAGCATGAACATGACTAATTTGCTGGTTTCGTCAGACAACCTCGGCTACTCCGCGCTTAAGATGGAAGCGGACTTGAACCCTGGAAGCTTGGCTGGAAAGGTGAGTAGTTTTGGTACCATATAAGTATGGTAGATTAGGGCGGTATAATTTTCAATACAATGTCAATTTAGGCAGCTTTTCTTGTGTTAGTGCAAGAGAAAGTAAGTTACCTTCTAAAATCGGCTCACTTATTATCTGATATTGTGCTTACCTTAATGTGTGATGCAGTCATTTTTCCGCGATGGGTTAAAAAATTATACACTTGCAATATGGGTTGATGAAGGTTAGAATATGAGAGGGAGCACCTGGATACAATTGACCTAAAGTAGACCATGAAAATGAAGGGAGGTCATGAAGAAGTACTAGAAAGATTAACGGCCCCATTCATAGACAGATTTAAAATCTATTTATTTATTGAATGTTTTGTTTCTTTCGAACGAATTTTGAATTCAGTACAAGCGAAGAAGACAAAACATTCCATAGCTTAAATAGGTTTTAAAAGTTTCTATGAATAAGGTCGTAAAGCTTAATTGTTGACATTAACAAGTGGTGAAATCAGAAGATGAATCAGGGTATAAAATTTAAGGAAAAGTTTAGCTGCTACGTGCAGCACATTAGCACTTAGAAGTTAGAACCAGTATGAATGTTGGTACTATATGTGTAACCAGGGCGCCGTAGTGGCCGGGTTCTTCTCGTCGTCCCTGGGCGACGTGTCCCCCAACACGCGCGGCGCTCGCTGCGAGTTCAGCGGCCGCGAGTGCGACCACCAGTTCCTGCTGTGCCGCGCGCAGGAGCGATGCTTCGCGCAGGGACCGGGGGAGGACATGTACGACAGCGCCAGGATCATTGGACACGCGGTGTACGAGGGAGCCATGGTGAGTCAAATCACAGAATATAGTTAACAGGTCGAAAACGTTGATGTTCTGACAGCACTATAGCCTACCCCTTCTGGAAAAAGGCGTGAGTTTTGTAAGTATGTATGTAAAACCGTTCTGGGTATTTTTATCCTGGCAGCAGTGGTCTAATGCAACTGCATCAGCCCATAATCACCCACTATGGAACACTGGACTCTACAACAAAAACTTTGATTGAGAGGGGTTAGGCCATACTGCGGATTGGCACTTCGACCATAGGAGCCGGATTTTTCTCCTCTATCCTGGGTGGTATGTCTGTGCGCAAGAGCGAAGCTTCGCTGAAGGACCTGGAGACGACATCGACAGCACCGGGATTATTGGACAGGCTGTGTACGGGTTATAATACAGGGTCCTTCTGTCGTAATGTGAAAAAGTTCTTATTTAGGCTTAATTCTTGAATGAACTGTCATTCAGATAACTGCCTGCTGATAATCTATTCTTTAGGATCAGAAGATCATTTAATTATTAAAAACAACGAAAAAGAAAATTGTACTCAACTTATCGACTATTTAATTACTAACAGAATTAAATCAAATAACATTTAAGAAATAATTAAAGTCCCGCCATCCGTCACATCCGTGCTCCCACGAAAAAAACAAAAAACAGCCCGAATGTATTGTCGTCCCTTTCACTCGCTACGTCATTGCGTCACGTGATCACGCGTGATCAGACTATATTAATGTATACTTTATTCTGACGGCGTTTGCTTGGATAGACTATTTCCTTAAATAACAGTTGAGGATTGTTACGTAGTCAATAGTTAGTATCACTACACATAGCATTTCCTGTCTTATCGAGCACATGTTAAATCATCAACGAACGATAACCGATCAAAATTTTAATTTTATCAATATCGTATTTGCTACGATTAATGGATAATTATAAAATCATTATCTCAATTAAATATGATAAGGCATTAGGAATATTATCAATAATTATTATAAATTACTATTAAGCCCTTTTAAACCACTGCTACTCCTGTAAACTGGGAACGACGGTGAAACGTTAAGAATTCACGCCACTCACAGAATTTCACCGATGTAATTTAAAAAAAAACAGAGCCTAAATGAGTCATTACTAGGCTGTGAACCGTCTTGAACTACCAACCGGTCCTGAATTCTTAAATAGTTAGGACGACTTATCATGTGTGAGACATTCTCTCTAAAATATCCTTCGTGGACTGTATATTTGCTAGATTAAAAAATATACAGTCGAATTGAGAACCTCCTCTTTTTTTGAAGTCAGTTAATTAATAAATGCACCCTGAAGTCACATACATAGGCCCCGACCTAAAATTGAAGTCTTGTGTCGTCTGAATCAAAAATTAATTCCATTAGAGACTTCACGGACTCACAAACACCCACACCCGAAATTTATGCTTGTGGTCCACACATACATTTCGAATCGAACACTCGTTCCACAGCCTACTATTACCATACTTTTTTAAAAATGAGATAAAACTAAGCTACTGGACTTCATGCTAAAAGATTATCTCCAGGAAGCGCTGAACAGTCCAGGAGAAGAGTTGCGCGGAGAGCTGGCAGTGGTTCACCAGTTCGTAGACATGCCCAACGAAAAAGTAGCCAAATACAACCCTCTCAGCAACACCTTTGATGTGGTAAGTACATTCTGAAGTTACTTTGTATGTATAAGTTTTACTAGATTCTCTTTTCATGATATGAGGTTATGAACACTGAACAGTAAGCTTAGCAAAACCCTCCATTTTTTACAGATCATAGATGTAGTATATCATTTCTATGAATTCCACAGTAGGGAAAACTGTTGACTTGATGGTAACTGTGGGGTCACATGGGCTGGTACCAGCGATTTGTGTTTTCCTGCCACCAAACAGCAGAGTATAAGCACTCTAATTGCGCCCCGTTCTAGAGGACATTATTTTTAGTAGTCTCTGAAAACTGGGCATTAAAAACCTTGCATATGCACCCTAGATGACTGAGGTATTATAATAAGAAATTCAGATTTTTTTTATTTATCGGCAGGCTAAATGCCATCAGGTAAAGACCTACTATCATCGCTGTCTATGAACCCACAATGCCTGAGTAATTGCAGTTATATTACCGATTTAGGAATATGGAAAAGACCAAGAGATTACTAGTTTATAGGGTCAATATAAAAAATGTCTTAATTTTCAGGAGCAACCAGTAGGCGGATGTGTGCCTGCCATGGGATACAGTTTCGCTTCTGGTACTATAGATGGCGCTAATACTTTGAATATTACTCAGGTATTTTAATAAGTTAATAATGATTAGAAGAGAATGAAGAGAGAAAATCCTTTGTTCCTCAAGAGTTTTACAAAGGTCTTTACAAATAGCAATGACCGGCACCAACTGTTCTTTCCATTTTGCAGATACAACAATGTTCATCAATAATACTATTACAACTAGGTCTTTTCAATTACATTATTGAGATATAACAGTTGATATACCTTTGTAGGGTATAGGATACAGGCCTTCATCAGTTACTTGGACTCTCGACTGCCAGATTGTTAATTAAGATATTTTTTCTAAATATTGTACTTTTTGAAATATACAAGGACATACAATGACAATAATATCTTCCAGGGCACGTTACAAGGCAACCCACTGCTGGACCTGGTGGGCGGTGTGGTAGCGAGACCCACCGAAGAGGACGTGGCGTGCCACGCGCCTAAACCCATCCTACTAGCCACAGGCAGGGTAAGTAACCACAAGGTGTAGGCAGAGGTGCTACCAGGACACCCTATCACATCGTGAGATGGAACACACAAGACGAAATATGGGTGTCCTTTCCATATTAGCATTCACCCAATAGAGTACGAGCCTGTGAGCCTCAGATTTTAATTCTTTGACATGTTATCGGCTGAACTAACCATGATCAAAACTTCATAGTTGGTGATCGTGTGATGCTAAAATAAGAAGCATGTGCAGAAAAATTTTCATCTGCTATAAAATGACGCAAATTTAGGACCCGAGAGCTAGGGAACCATTAGGGATCATATGATTTACCTAATCTAGTCTATGTTGTGTGATGTTGTGTTACTTTTTACTCTGGTTCAGTAGAGTGATTGCGGATAAAGCCCTACACTGGGACGTTTATACTTTAAAGGCTGGATTTTCATTAAACTTAAAACTTAAACATTTTGTTAATTTTCCTTATTTTTTTTTCTTTTTGTTTTTGTTGGAGCTTGTCTCTTATATATTTCAGACTGCCCTGTCTTCTTTTCATTGTGTTATATCCATCCAAAGGTTGTTTGTAAGAAATCGCCTAGAGCGATAAGACCGCCATCTGTACTTTTTTTCTTATTTTTTATTATTATTTTTGTATGATTTTCCTTTCTGTGTGCAGTTAAGAATAAATAAATAATTAAACTATCGTTAATTTAATACTATTCTCCTATTCAGGCTAACTTCCCCTTACCCTGGCACCCTCGCAACATCTCCGCATCCCTGGCATTGATAGGAGGCGTAGCTATCGTAGGCGTGGCGGGCGAGCCCACCACCATGGCGGGGCGGCGCATGCAGAGAGTAGTAGGGGCGGAAATGGAGCGCCGGGGGTTGAAGCCCAGGGTTATTGTGTCAGGCTTGACGAACGAGTATATTCACTATGTGTCTACGTTTGAGGAGTATCAGGTGAGAATAAATACATACTGAATACAACTTCATTTGTGTCATCACTGTCAACTTCCA
This sequence comes from Theretra japonica, assembly GCA_033459515.1. NCBI lineage: Eukaryota > Metazoa > Arthropoda > Insecta > Lepidoptera > Sphingidae > Theretra > Theretra japonica. The sequence continues at coordinate 1,585,684 of CM065938.1, read as the reverse complement.
ACAGGTCTATATGGAGTTCCTTGGTCTCCACCTGCGTTCAGCAGTGGACTTCCTGTGTCTGAGGAGAGAAAGAGAGAGAATACAACTATATGTCATGCACATAGTGTTTATGCTAATACATATTCTAATACATATTAGAAGAAGACGGAATACTTTTTGGTCTTTTTGCACCCAGACTAAAGGAACAAGTTACGATTTAGTCAAACATTTGTGTTATTGCGGTGATCGGTTTCAAGGTGTCTAGTTTGAGAGCCAGAGACCTGGCTCACCACACCATGGACGTTATAATGCACTAAAATCGTAATCAGGAATTGGACTACAGTTTTAAAGAGACGTACGCCATAATAGCATTGCAATAATCTGCTATGAGGAGACTCGTACTTTTTACTAAATTAACTACAAACATTTAAATATCAATTCTTTATCAGTGAAAACTTTTAATTGGCCTTTTTAAGTATACACTATTAATTCTAGTTGTAATATGTTAGCTGTAAGTTTTCCAAATATGTAAAAATAAAATAAAAATAAAATAAAATAAAGCGTAAAATATTTGTATTTGAATCATTTTTTATGTCAAGTCAAATATAAATAATTACGGATGCAAATAATCTTATCCGAAGTGATTTATATTGCCAATACTATTTCACTGTATTGATTCTACGCTCTGCGCTTTAAATAAAGTCCAAGTTTTAGCAAAAAAGTTCTTTTTTTTTAATCAGATCTTATCAGACTCTTTTCATCATCAAGTTTTCAAGTATCCACCTGAGCTACCTTCTATAATTTCAGATCCAAAGATACGAAGCCGCGTCGACGATCTTCGGTCCCCACACGCTGGACATTCTGCTCAACAAGTACCGCGAGTACATCAACGTCGCTTTAGATGTACGTAATGCTTTTTTTTCAAATTACTATATTTATGTCTGTCTGTATCAGCCCATATAGGGCCCACTGCAGACACAATCGATAGTACGATTGAGGGGGTTTAGGCCGTGTAGTACATCGGTAATGCATACCTACTATATTTTCTTCCACTGCACGTATTTTAGCAAAACTGATATATTTGTATTTTGAATAAAATTAAAAAAAGACGTCGCGTTTTTTGGGAAATTTTTGTTGCATTGTGTCTAAAGTATTTAAGACTATCGTCTACCACTTGGCCTCGTTTTCGATCGCAGTCTGGATACACGGTATATTAGTCATTAGAAATCCGATCTCAAAACGAAAATAATTTCCATTAATTAATTATATCTAAGCATTCTTTGCGTGACAATCTCCGCCCACTTTTTGAATGCATCCATCCAATGTGCCATTCATCCACGCCCAAGGATGGCAAGAGGCGACGAGGTATGCCTCGAAGTAGTGACCACCCCCACCAATCTAGCAGCTGATACTATCCAAATGCTGATACAGGGACAAGTGGAAGGAGTTGAGACTTGAAGGAGATCTTTAATCAGCACTGGAACATTATGCGTCAACAAAAAAATATATAGCGTGGATAGACAAAAAACATATTGATAAAGAACATGGAATATTCAAAAATCTTGCAATTCTGACAAAATTACATACATACACATTGAATTGATAATCTCCTTTTTTTGAAGTCCGTATAAAACTATATAACCCTAAATATAAAAAAGGAAACTACAAATAAATTAATACTAAAGATATTCGGAATTATTCACAAACAGTTTTTACACCTATTTTAGTTATCGAATGTTTTGTCTTCTTCGCTCAAACGGAATTTATAAAACGTTCGAAAGGGACAAAACACTCCATAACTAAAACAGGTTTTAAGACTGTATGAATTAGGCCGGTTGGCGTTTGTTATGTATGAGGATGTAAATTAGGCTCTTAAATAAAGTGTTTTAAAAACATTTGTTAGTCTTCCCACATTAAATTGTGCAAAAGGAAGTAATATAAAATAAAATATTACAATTATAGTTCGTTTCGAATAAACAAGTTGAAGTGGTAAGGCCACGCTGTTGTTAGTCATGACTTCATGACTCATGTCTCCGGATGAATGGGCAGGCTCGTCCAGAGGAGCTGGCTCCTAGTCTTGATTAACGCTTTTATATCTAAGAGAGCGGAGCAGTCAATTATACAGTATATTACATTTCTTATACTATTTTTTAAGCCGTTATCATACTTGTAAAATATATAATTGAGACGAAGTGCGTGGTGGCCTGTTGGTAACGGACCAGACATAGGTACCTGTTGTTGATATCTTGACGGTGGTCGTGGGTTCAAATCCCAGGGGACACCTCTGACTTTTCGGAGTCATGTGTGTATTGATAGTCAATCACTACGCACTATAGTGGTGAAGGAAAACATCGTGAGGAAACCTGCATATCAGAGCGATTTGTATAAATTTCTATGGTATGTAAAAGTCCGCCAACCCGCACTAGGCTAGCGTGGTGGACTATATGGCCTAACCATCCTCAATTGTACTCTTGATTACAGACGAGGCCCGTGCCTTGCAGTGGAACGTATATGAACTGATACAGGATGCAGTTTATAACTGAGATAATGATTTTATAATTATCAATGAATCGTAGCAAATACGATGATTTAAGATGTGCTCGATAAGACAGGAAATGTTGTGCTTTGTGATACTAACTATTGACTAGGTAATGCTCCTCAACTGTTATTTAGTGTTTTAGTGGTAGATCCACGCTGTTGTCAGCCATGACTCAGCATGTATGGGCAGGCTCGTCCTGGGTGGTACCACTGTCTCACACGAAACCGACGTGAAACGACAGCTCAGCTGTATCGTTTCATTCGGCGAGTGTGCCGGATGCCCAATACCCTTTTCCTCATCCCATCCTGTTTCCTTTATCGCTCTTATCCCAATTTATGACCCGGCAATGCATCCATGGTCCAGGGTTGTGGATGTCGATGGGCGGTAGTGATCACTTATCATTAAGTGACATGTTCGTTCCACTAAAACACTAATATTTTATGATCTGCGCGAGTTAACATAGATTTTACTAAAAGTTGAAATATCTTATGAAAAATATAATCAAGAGTATATTTTTGAAACATATACACAATTCCGACTCTCAATACAATATCCGATATGGTCTAGTGGCTAGGATACCTGGCTCTCACCCAGGAGGCTCGGGTTCGATTCCCGGTATCGGAAACCACACGTATGGCAAAACACGCTTCTTTTATACCTTTTAAAGGCGAATTTAATTAAATCGTTTTTATTTTCAAGTAAATAAAAAAAATAACTTATGTTGTATGAAAAAATTAACGTATTTTGTTAACAAAATCATAATATATGTAGTTGTCACTTTAATTATGGATCGCTTTTTAATAAAGAAGAGCCGTTAAAAAACTAAAATAAAAATGACACGTCACGTTTATAATTTAAATAAAAAAAATCATTAGTTTCAAATGGGGAGGTGTAAAAACAAATTAATTCGAATTTAATTCCCCATTCTAACAAGTTGAGTTCTTTCAAGAAACGGCCGGATGCTCAATAACCCTTTGCTCTTCCCATCCTTTTTCCTTCAACCGGCAACATTTCTATGATCTAGGGGTGTGGAAGTTCATGATCACTTACCATCAGGTGACCTGTTTGTTCGTTTGCCGGACCTATTATGTAAACAAAAATGGATATATATTATACCATGGAAGCTAAAACATAAAACTGCTTATGTATGTACGTATCAGCCCATATTCGTCCCACTGCTGGGCACGAGTCTACGCTCGTCTGCAATCGAGAGAATCGATTGAGAGTGATCGAAAAAAGTAGTTTATTGGTAAAACTGCTTGACCTTGTTAAAATACAATGTAAAACTTTATTTCAATATAAGATAATACTGTTGTTTGTTTTTAAGTTGGCAATAGTTTTTGTGTGTCAAATTCTTCTAGAACCTTGAAAATGTCTTAGATATGTCTTGTCGTGTTTCATAGTAAAAGTAATTTATCTTAAAAGGCATTTGTTCAATTCTGTATATAGCCCATAACAAGAGACCTAACTGCATGCTGGCATGTAATGTTTGATTCCAGGGCGGTGACGTGGAGCCAGGTCCGACGCCGGAGAACAACATCTACCGCACGATATCGCTGATCCTGCCGGTGGTGGCGGACTCCTCGGGGCTGGGCAGGTCGTTCGGAGACGTCCTGCAACAACCGCCCTCCCTCGTCACCAGGGGACAAACTATATCTGCTACTTTCGTAAGTGATTCTTTTGTTTACAAAAATATGTTGGCAAAGTGACATTTAATGTTTATCTTTATAAAATAGGAGATTTCAAAACTAGCTTTGATATTCAAATAACCATAACCAGCTTTTTGCAATCTGAAATCTATAGGTATAATGGTTTCTTGGATTTACGCGAATGTTACACATTGGAATAAAACGAATTCTTACGGATTTTATCGCGAATTTGATTTAATTTTTAATTTTTTTTAGTTTCCCAACGTTTCGATCACTTTGCAGTTTACGTGTTCACGGGGTGGTCAGTATGTAGAAATTAAATCAAATTCGCAATAAAATCCGTAAGAATTCGCTTTATTTCAATCTATATGTAATTTTGTATTAAACCAGTGTAGGAGAAGCCTAAAAATTGGAGGTATTTGTGAAATATAGCAGACTCAAGATTAATATTTTGTACTCTACTAATACAAAATGTATCATCATTAATTACCATCGTCCTTGACCACTGGCTGACTCGCCTAAAAATTAAACGTATTAATTTATTCAAATCTTAATAAATCATTACTGAAGCATGACTGCCTCGATGGCGCAGTTGTACTACGGTTTGATTGCAAAGCTGACGTCTCGGGTTCGAATCCTGGGTCAAGCAAAGTGATATTGGATTTTTCTATTTTTTATTAGCCCGGAGTAAGGAATTTGTACCCGATATGGCGCTAGGCTCGCCCCCTATCGTATCATGGGACGGAAAACACAAGGCGAAACGTAGGTGTCCTGGTTACACCTCTACCTAACCCTATTGGGAAAAAGGCGTGAGTTTATGTATGTAAATAAGGCATTACGATTCTTACTTTACAGATCCAAACTAGAGAAGCTGTATATTAGGATCCAAATACCAATTAGGGTATTGGTACTTAATTGCTGTAACTTCGATGTACAGAGGACCGTAGTTAATCAAATAGTCATTGTGGTCAAACTTTTCTCGTTTACCAGGTGGGAGCGAACCCTCGCAATGATCTGAAGCAAGAGGAGAGCCACGCGGTGGTAGAGAGGCTAGAAGTTGGCCGATGGGCGGTGGTCGCCAACGACGCTGACTGGAACACCAAGTTAGTAACATAGAATTAACTGCTAGATATGTTACCTGCACTATAGCTTAAATTGTCGTATGGTAATAGTAACAATGGACACCAACATGAGCAGTCTACTTCTGTCACTCATATTCGCTTTAATTGGTTGATCTGTACCTCTTTTTTTATCGCAATGAACGGCGAGACGAGTTTGTAAGTCACCTGATGGTAAGCGACACGGCTGCTCATGGACAGTAGCAATCTCAAACACTATGAATTACAAAGTAATTCTAGCATAGCATTGCGCTCGCCAGTCTGAGACATAAGATGTTAAGTCTCATTATGTCCAGTAGCTACTCTGGCTAAAATGTCCTTCAAACCAGGACATAACAGTGCATATACACTGCTGTTTGCCAAGAGAAATAGAAATTGCGGTGGTACCTACCCTACTAGTTCAGCCTATTTCTTAGTCAAAATATTTCTCTACTCAATAGAAATAATCTAGACGACTAATTACAGTTCACTTTTCTAACTATGAAGTTAGTGTGACTAGTATTAATTTCTAATTTTTCCACAGATTCACCTGGATCCGGAATTCAACTTTAACAGGCACGAGCTCCGTAAGGTTCGAGTGGACGATCCCTCAGGACGCTACGTTCGCGTCGTACCGCCTCGTGTACCACGGAGCCGCGCGCTCGCTCCTCGGCGCCGTCAGGAACTTCCAAGGAGCCACCAACGCCTTCACCCTCCGAGATATACAAAACTAGCTTGGATACTGCGTTTTATTTATATTCGTGTCCTGTGACTGTATCAGACCATATATGTCCCACTGCATGGCACGAGCCTCCTCTACCATCGAGAGCACGATTGAGAGCGGTTAGGTCATATAGTCCACCACGCTGGCCTAGTGCGGGTTGGCGGACTTACATACCATAGATTTTTTTTAAAACCGCTATGGTATGCAGGTTTCCTCACGATGTTTTCCCTCACCGTTATACTGTGTGGTGATTGACTATCAATACACATATGACTCCGAAAAGTCAAAGGTATGCCTTGGGATTTAAACCCGCCAACACCGTGAACATGTTGGCAACCGCGTCTAGTCCGTTTATCAACACCCCACCACGCACTTTAATATGATCACCGATATATGCATCATTATTGCGAACACTATCACTAATACCACCTTTGTCACCAGTGTCGTATTTATCATCAAGAATATCAGCGTGATTGACATTTCTATCATCAGAGTTCTGACTCCCTACCTCCATTCTAGTTACAAGGTACGCAATCCACTTTGCTTTCATGTTATCACAGATGGCATTGATTAGTATAGTGCCATGTAGTTACAGTATTTGATATTTTTGTGTCTGAAGTTCATTTTTTTTTGTATTGTATCAGCCCATATACGACCCACTGCAGGGCACGGGCCTCCTCTACAATCGAGAGTACGATTGAGAGTGGTTAGGCCATATAGTCCACCACGCTGGCCTAGTGCGGGTTGGCGGACTTACACACCGTAGATTTTTTTTAAAATCGCTACGGTATGCAGGTTTCCTCACGATGTTTTTCCTTCACCGTTAAAGTGCGTGGTGATTGACTATCAATACACACATAACTCTGAAAAGTCAGAGGTGTCCCCTGGGATTTGAACCCGCGACCACCGTGAACATGTAGCACGTTGGCAGTCGAGTCTGGTCCGATACCACGAGGCCACCACGCACTTTTTCATTTCACGAAGTTCATTTAGATTAGGAATTTCGTTTTAAGAGGCACAAGGTTCATAAAGTTCGAGTTGACGATCCCTCAGGATGCTTTGTTCGCGTACCGGCTCGTGTGCCACGGAGCCGCGCGTTCCTAACTCGGCGCCGTCAGGAAGTTCTAAGGAGCCACCAACGCCTTCACACTCCGAGATACATACACCTACTGCGAATTCTGCGTTTTATTTATATTCAAATCCTGTGTTTTCATCTACATTATAATCAATATACTTAATTAGCTAATTACATAAATTAGGTACATTATTAACATCATAATCATTACCATAATTAATATTGTCATTATTATTGCTAAGAATTAATTTTCTTCCTAAATCTTAAGATCTTTTACAGTTCCACAAATAGATAGTATTCTGTGATACCGCAATGGTATGGTCATCGTTATTATAATTTACAATATCAACATTATTATAAGCTGTATCTTCATGAAGATTCAGACTTATAAATTCTACTCCTGTTATGAGTGTAAAGCCCCATTTACACGGGAAGAATTTCTCGTCTCGAAAACACGATTATCATAAGAACATAATTAGTTGCATCGTGTAAACATTTGTCAGAACACGATAATCTATGGCGGTTATGTCATGCGATAATCGCATACGATTCTCGCCGCGAGAAAATCTCCCCATGTAAATGGCATTTAACTGAGCTCCATCTTAAACTCTTACAAAGTTGCATAGACCGTAGCTTGGAATGCTAGTTACAGTTTCAACTATGTACGTTATGTATGAAACTCGAGCATTGTTCGTTTACTTTCGACTGCCTTGGTGGCGTACTACGGTACGACTACAAAGCTGAGGCCTCGGGCTCGAATCCCGGGTCGGGCACAGTGATATTGGATTTTTCAATTCCTTATCAGCCTGGTCAGGAATTTGTGCCCGATATGGCGATAGGCTCGCCCCCTATCACATCGTGGGACGGAACATAATAGGCGTGTGGGTGTCCTGGTAGCACCTCCACCTACTTCTGGGAAAAAGGCGTGATTGTATGTATGTACTTTCGATTCCCAACAATTGCTATCCTCTTCCCACAAATATTCCACCTCTTAAAGCCAACGCACATACGATTATAGGCGTTCGTGATTTATACAAATACTTGCCTGGATATAATAAATAATAATTTATCCTCATGTATACGTACACAGAATGTATTTGCCCAACGCTCCCACGCTACATGAATATTGTGAATATAATATAATTTAAAAAAATACAATTAGAATTATAATATCATAGTAAACGTGTACGCAAAAATATTGAATACTATTATCCAACAAAATATAAATGTTATACAATACGTGCCGTTAATATGGCTTCCGTAGTAACATTCAGGATTCTTAAAAATAGTCGCATTACACTCACATTGTGTACGGTAGACTAATTCCGTGCGTGGGAATGAATGGTATAACTTCGTTTAGACTACAAGCTATTTTATACTTTATATTTTTGTAGTTAGAGTTGGTTTATGCTTGGTCGTTTGTTTCATAGAAGTCCTTGTAGCACCGAGGAGTTAAATTTAGTGTAGTTGTTATAGATCTTAGTTTGATTTGCTTTTCAATGGACAGTAGGACAGTAGTTCTAAAACTTTTGGTCGGTTGTGTGTTTAGTACAAAAAATATTTTGCATTTATCCTACGTGTCGGGATAAAGTCGTTCAGTGAGTGAGCTTGCCACAGAACCTAATGCTTGGGTTGTTAGTATCCGGCCGGAAAGCGACCACCGCATCCAATCCAATCCATCAGCCAAAGCAAGTCCACTGCTGAACATAGGCCTCTTCCAATGATTTCCACAGTGACTTGTTGGAGGCAGCCTGCATCCAGCGACGTCCCGCGACCTTTACCAGGTCGTCTGACCACCTAGTGGGTGGACGTCCCATGCTGCGCTTTCCACTTCGTGGCCTACATTCGAGAACTTTTTGGCCCCATCGGCCATCAGTTCTCCGTGTTATGTGCCCCGCCCATTGCCACTTCAACTTGCTAATCCGCTGGGCTATGTGGGTTACTTTAGTTGTCCTACGGATCTCCTCATTTCTGATACCACCGCATACGACGATAGAAAACCCTTTTATAGTGAGTACTACTTAAGTACTACATATTATGTCACCTTTCGCGTTCAGTCACTGCTCCATCCGAGTTTCCGAGTCCATTAAAAGGGTCTTAACCAAGGATCGCCTCCGTATTTACAGGTCGCTTGGATTGGCCGCACCCAAAAACCAAGGTATTGTTTCCACAGCGTGGGGCTTCTACCATCACAAAGGCCCCTGTTTGTGAAGGTCATTGTGTTTCAGCCCCTGTACATCTGATTTGGAGCTGACATAACAGTGCCCACCAGTGAGACTTCTCACCGATAGATATCATTCTGGATTGAATTGCACTTACTTACTTTGTGGTACCAATATAAAAAAAGACAAAGAAATAATGTATTAATGGTATTAAAAACTTCATAACATTATGGATAAAACAGTAAATGCAATTGAGGTTTTTCAAGCATACAAAGAAAAAAGTCAAATAACAACTAATATACGAAGTCATGTGATAATATACGGTGATATCAGTAAATAACAATTTTATGTTTAGTCTAACATTGTTATGTTATTATGTTTTTTGTATATCTTCCATCCTTTGGATTTTAGATCGCAATAAAAAAGTAATTGCCATGTCATTAAATTATACTTAATTATGTAATGTTTTCGTCGTGTTTATAAACAAAGTTTTACATACATATATCACGCCTTTTTTCCAGAAGGGGTAGGCAGAGGTGCTACCAAGACACCCTCGTTGCGCCATGTGTGTTCTGTCCCTCCATGTCATAGGGGGCGAGCCTATCGCCATACCGGAAGCAAATTCCTGACTCCTGGCTAGTATAGAATAGAACAAATCCAATATAATTAAGCCGGACCCGGCATTCGAACCCGAGACCTCAGCTTTGTAATCGTACCGTGGTACATCTACGCCTCTGAGCCAGCCGAAAGTAAACAATGTCCGCGTTTCATACATAAAGTAGTTGAAACTGAAGTTCGAGATACGGATCTCCATTATAATATTTTAAAGCCTTGGTCCACTCCCTCTCCCTATTCCTCTCTCTCTCTCTTTCTACCTCTCTCCCTCTCTCTTTCTCCACCTCTCTCTGGCTCTCTCTACCTCTTCCTGTCCCGCTCTCTCGCTCTCTGTACATTTCTTTCTCTCTCTTCAGCCACTGAAAGTCAATTGGTGAACATATGCCTCCCCTAGGTGCTAAAGAGATCTAGTGCGAATTGGTATATTTCATGTATTCTTCTGGATTATTCTTACTGTATAAAGGCTTCTTCGAGAGGTTTTCTTTCAATATTAAAAATTGAGATAATTAACTATGAGTAATATAGACGTCAATTCGAAGTCAGATATGTAACTTTAAATGACTTCTATAAACATTTGTGCCGATTCTTTTTTATTCTTATTTTAGTAGCAAAGAAGAAAATGACAAATAAATATAAAGACGAATGACGACTAATGAAAAGTTGTGGCCTTTAAAAAAATACGTCAATGTTACATAAGTATAGCAATTATTATATTTTAGTTATTGAAATACCTGAATATACGTTGATAGTATATCTAAATTCCGTATTATCAAGTAATAATAAATATACCACCCCTGAATTGCGTATAGGTAGATTACATTATAATGTATAATATCAAATTTAGATATTGTACTGGAACATTTTTTTCTAACCAAATACCTGCGCGCGCATGTTTCACGGGAAATCAGCGGGGCGAAAGAGATCGTTTGACTGCGTAGGAGTAACAAAGACATAAATAGATATCTCAGTGCATAACTATATACGCTACCCCATAATATTTTATTGCATAAATGTTCACAATGTCGTTTCTATACCCAAAGTAATATTCACCACAGGGAAAATATTTAGAAACACTGACGTGAACACACTGACAGAACATTTTGCAGTCATTTGTTATTGTTGGACAGTGGCACAACTTTAAGTATTTTTCTTGTTCTTGTTTACAACCCGATAGAGAGGTCATAAACTTAAAGATAAGGCATCCTCTTATCTGTTACATAATTAGTAAGTTTATTTTGCACCGTGCTGTTGCGATCGCCGCTTGTGTTATCTCAGTGTGTTTGGTGATAAGGGTTTTGGTGGTTTAAAAAAAAATAGGTGAGTGTTTTTAGTCTTTAAAAAATCTAAAATGATTACACAGATCTTGATGATTAAAGATTTGCACAGTTAAAACAACGAGAAGTGTTAGACAATAACTCATAAAATAACCTGTTGCCTTTGATAAAATTATATCGGCTAGCATTTGTCTAAGTGATTATTCTGTGTGTTGTTGTTTTGTGTCGGACACATCTGAATGTTCAAGGTTGGTTTTTATAACCTGCGAGGGTATGTTTTTGGATAATCATATTTTTTGTAATTGTAAGAAGATATCCTTTACGGTGTTTACCTGTGATGTTGAATAGGTGTTTACTTATAATAAAAAAAACTGCAAAAATATATATGTTTTGTATTAGGCAGGAACTTCCGTGCTACCAATTCTAAAAAATATGGGTATGTTATTTAATATAAAAGAGGTTATATTCAGAAATAGGTAGGTACATTTGTCGATTTTTGTTACGGCTAAAAACCTCCGTTGTTTTTTTAGGCAATATATTAATCATTAATTAAACAAAATATTGTAATTCAAATATTTTTTTGTTGTAACTTTTTTCCAGTAGCAATGCTTCATCAAGACCATCGTTTTTATTTTTTCTTAAGGCGCTATTACAACGATAGAAGTAGCACTAAGTACAAAGATTACAATAAAAAGTATTATAGAAGTCATAAGCGCCATTTTCACGGAGAGAGTTTCTCGTAGCGTGAACCGTATGCCATAATCGCATGACATATTCGACATGAGATAATCGTCTTCTGACTATATTCACACGATGCAACATTTTTAATTTCTTACGGTAATTATTTCTTCGTATCAGATGATTGTTGTATTCCAATGTTTAGATATAGGCGAGAAATAAAATATCGAGATGGAATGCAGCTCTCTTTGCATTTTCAAAAGATTCAACATCTTTTATATTATAAAAAAGATATCCTTTTAACGCTAATTGTTTTTCTTTGATTAATTACTTAATGAGAAGAACTACAATAGCTAAAACACATTGACGCACTGCACTCATGTTAGTGACTCGTATGAAAACTCGAAGTACAATTTTCGCTTACGAGCTCTCTTTACATGGGTATATTCACAATTGAACGCTGAGGCGAGTGTCGCCCGGTGGGAAGGGCGACAACGCCAAACGCTCACACGATGCAATTTTTTATATACTTAAGATAACCTTATCTTTGAGGCGAAGAACTCTCGTCGATTACATCCGCACATTTTATATTTTGTTAATTTGTACACCAAAACAGATTCATCTGTTTAAAATAATCATGAAAACAAACAAAACATAAAACAAAAAACCAAACAAACAAGCTCCTACGCTTATTTATAAGTTTTTGTTTGTAGTATAGTCCATCAAAACTGTAATTATATTGCAATAATTTGAAGTTATGACTGACGTTGTGTTTCAAGGTGAATTAAAAGAAAATTAGGTTTATTATTCGATATTTATATAACTAATAACTGTGTAAGTGTAGTCGTGGTTTACTGTTTACAGCACATTGATCTAGGATTAAGGGGTTGGGCCCACATAATTCAGTTTAAATAACAGGACTCCTATTCGCTGGCAGCTGTCTCTTATATTTCTCCAATTCTTATTTAATTATTATTTAATTACGTTTTATTCTTATTTAATAACAATCGTTTTAAATTGAGATTCTGAGGTACGGTTGTTCTGATTATTTTTATATTATGTTACAGATTGACTTTAAAACGAATACACATGCCAGCAGAACATATTTCATGGTTCTTTTCTTTTGCATAACGTTACTACGCCAGTACAATAACTTAATATAACTACATTAATAAACTAAAGATATAGTTCAAGCTTTTTATGAATCTCATGATTATTGCGCACTTTTTCTGAATCACTAAAGGCCAGCTTTGCTCGGGCGCAGACACTTTTTGACTCCAGTTCACATTTTTATATTAGTATAGGTCCGGCAAATGAGCAAGTAGGTCACCTGATGGTAAGTGATGACTGCCACTCATAAACATCCACAACGCTGGATCATGGATGTGTTGCCGGTCCATCAGATCGGCTGGGGAGCGGGAAAGAAATACGATGAGAAGAGAAAAGCGGTATGGGCATCCGGCAGTTTCACTCACCGAACGGAAATCGACAATTAGATTAAAATTGGTCCAGCCTTTTGTGCGGGAAGACTTCTTGATCATCCCACAGAAACACTACATTATTTGGGATAGAAAGTCTATGTGTTACCCAGGGTATCAGCTACCTCCGTAAGGAAGTAACAAACACACACACTTTCCCCTTTATAATATTAGTAGGATATGATGAAATATATTTTAATAGTTGTCTCGTTATTGCGTCAGTAAATATTTACACAGCTTTATCTTTGAACACCAGTTACGAAAATCGTCAATATTTGTTGTTTATTAAAAATCGTATGAAACTCAACACAAATATATATTATCAGGGCTTAATTAGTTGCATGTAAATATCTGATTACAATACGCGTCTACCTATGTACATATATAATAAGTTCACTTGCAATAAAACCGCGAGACACGTTGATGCTACTGGCATTCCGCTTTCAATATCGCGCCGCACAACGCGTACAATGTTCAATACAGTGCTTATCGTACTCGGAGTGCTACTAATATTGTATTATCTATCAACACGCAAATTTCACTACTGGAAGAGAAGGAATATTCCTTACCCTGCCCCTAGCCCGCTTTTGGGCAACTACGCTGACCTCATATTCGTGAGAAATACAATCGGTCATGTAGTTAAAGAAATATGTGAAAAATTTCCCGGCGTGCCAGTGATCGGGGCGTTTATTGGTACTGAACCCGTGCTTATACCCAAAGATCCTGAGATTATCAAAACAATTCTCACCAAGGATTTCTTTTACTTCAATGGGAGGGAACTCTCGGACTACACGCACATGGAAGCGGCGACAAACAGTTTGTTCTCAAGCTATGGCGACAACTGGAAAGTATTACGTCAGAACTTGACGCCGCTGTTCTCATCGGCCAAGATGAAGCTCATGTTTAACATGATTGCACAATGCTCGCGCTCCTTTGAAGACCTGTTGGAGAAGGAATCTAAACTGGAATCAGTGGAAGTCAAGAATTTGATGGAGAGATTCACTATACAATGCATTGGCGCCTGTGTGTTCGGAGTTGATACGGACACGATCGTACATGACGAAAACAATCCTTTCAGGCAGGCTGGAGACGATGTTTCAAAACCTACCAAGTGGTTGGCTTTTAAAAATGTGATACGAATGACTTGGCCGTCAATATTTTACGGGCTTGGATTGAAGCTGGTGACAAAAGAGCTAGACGTGCTCAACAGCATTGTAATGGCGGTATTCAAACAGCGGAATTATAAGCCTACGTCTCGAAATGACTTCGTCGATCTGATCCTAACATGGAAAGAGAACAGCCACATTGAAGGTGATAAGTTGCGTAGCGCAAGAAGTGGTGATGCAGGAAAAATATCCATCAATGTTAATGATGATTTACTTCTCTCTCAGTGCATGATATTCTTCAGTGCCGGTTTCGAAACATCAGCCACAACGCTCAGTTTCACTTTATACGAATTGGCAAAAAATGAAAGAGTAATGAAGAAACTATGTGAAGAAATAGACGCTTATTTGGTGCGGCATGAGAATAAGATAACTTATGATTGTCTGTCTGAGTTGCAATACCTGGAGGCTTGTCTTGACGAGACACTACGCCTGTATCCTGTATTGGGAACTATTACGCGGGAGGTTATGGAGAACTACACTTTAGCGCCAGGACTTAATGTTGAAAAGGGACTTCGCGTTCACATTCCAGTTCTTTACCTGCATTACAATCCAGAGTTTTTCCCTAATCCCCTGGAGTATCGTCCAGAAAGATTCTACGGGGATGAAAAACGTACGATTATACCTTATTCTTACATGCCCTTTGGAGAAGGAGCCAGGATTTGCATTGGTAAGTTCTAAGTGTTTGACAGTATTTGTTATGTTCAATAGTCACACACATAGCCATGAACCTGAAATAAAATATTTAGATCTTGTATGAACTTCAGAAACTACGAGGATTTTTCCGACTCACAACGCCCAGAAGGAAAACAAATATTTGGTTCTCACAACTATTTGTCTTAGTGCGGGCATTGAATCTGAGGCCTCTCATATGACAACCAACTAACTGCCGCCTTGCATATGATAAAATTATGATTTATTACTTGCTCTTTAGCTTATATTATCTATTGGATCTAAAGTGCTGAATGGCACTATATCAATATATCAAGTTGAACGATTGATTTGTGACAAATTCTAATTTTGGAACCACAAATCGATGATCTCACCTAAAGGCGAGGTCACATATGTTAACTATTATATTTTTTCATCACATTCCAAATTTGATTACACAATTGCATGTTTTTATTTGCACGCGAGCCAGGCAAACACATTTTTGATTGTGATGTAAAAAGATAATTATGGTGTAATTGTACTTTATTAGCAGTGTTACATCAGACTTGGTATAGATGGTTTATTTTTTTTGGCAGGTTTGAGATTCGCGAAAATGCAAATGATGGCTGGATTAGTGACTGTATTGAAGTCTTACACTGTGGAGTTAGCTGAAGGCATGCCAAAGGAAATTAAGTACAAACCAGAAGCGTTGGTCACGACATCCATTGATGGCATTCACCTTAAATTAATAAAACGAGATGGATTCGAGAAAAGAATGTATGCTGCATAACTAATTATTGTTGACAATTCCGAGACCAATTTAAATAGATACGAATCTGGAAGGGTTTATTCACAAGTAATTAGAGATTATGGCATATACCTCACTTAAAGCAAGCATGAAGATTCCTGTTTCAAATACTTGTTACTTGCGAATATGTGTATCTGTATGTATTAAGTTTATAGATATTGTTTTTGTAAACTTTATAAGTACTTCAATATTTACCTACTTAGAATGGGACCGTGATTGATAAAAGACTTTTTTGTTACAATACAATTAGGTAGCTGTTTAATAAATAAATAGGTATGTGTATTGTGTATCTATTTTAAATGATAAACATTTGTTTTAAATACTATTAATTAATGAAGTGATATTTCTATGGACTATACAAGTTGTAAACAATGAAATTGAAATTACGGGATTAGTTTGTCATAGTAAATATTTTTTAAAAGTACGGTGATTTTATTTTATTTTTAAGATACGGTTCAAACGGTTCCACAAAAGAAATGATTAAAAAGAACCATAAGAATCCTACTCAATTTTGAGGTGTTTTACTCTCTAAGTCCGAAGATATTCGTTAGATCATGACTAATATTTTTATTAGGTTCAACTGTGAAGTTTTGAAAGAAAAAAAGAAACAGAATTTTCCAAAAATCAGTTCAGGGTGTCTTCAAATAATCGATGAGCATACATAAAAACAAACAAAAAAGATTCCGATGAATTGAGAACCTCCTCTTTTTTTAAGTCGGTTAAAAAGAATCACTTAAAGAACACAAAAGTTAGCATTATTGCTCTTAACTCTAGTAAGTTAATAACTTACGATCATGATGAATAAAAAAAGAGATATGTGTAACTGTGTTTAGTATTTTCTCCGTATTACCAGCCCAATACCAATTGGAGGCCTTGAGGCTTGAAGCCTTATAAAAAGAACATAATAACTCTGGGACGCTTTCATCTGGACTTATTAGTGCTAGACATTGGTGATCAGTGATCACTTTCTAATTGTATACACTCATCCCAATATCGCCGACACCATAATCGAAGATATTATAAAACACTAAATTAATGTTGTCGTTTTTTTTTTCTAAATAGGAGCCATGGCAACAAACAAGCCAGTGACGAAGAAGATAATAAACTGCCCTGAAACCTGCGTGGACGACAACCTCCGGGGTGTGGTCGCGACGTACCCGCAGTTGCAGCTGCACCCTAAGCACAGGGTCATCACGGTTAGGAGATTGGTGAGTACATGCTTCTGAACATGTTATTACAAGAGCATATTTAAGGGCGATAATTTTGTTGTAACCTTTGAGTTGTAAGGTATTACTTCAAAAGGGAGGCTACTCATTTCATCTGTACTTACATTTTTTGTGCAACGTTATTTTTAGTTTACTACAAAGCCGAAAGTAGTTGGTTGAGAATGAGTAGCGCAATCCATAGCACAATTTTTTAACATGGGTACTTTATATTTCAAGTCAAAAACATGATTATCAAAATTTCGACAAGCTGGTTACATAAATATCCAGCGAGTTTCGGTCGCTCACCGATTTTTCACGTTTTTATCTGACCTTGTATACAAAAATCTAATTTAGGTATTTGGGCTCTATGGTATACAAAAACTTACGTTCCTTGTATATTATGTATTACGTTCGCGTATTAAGTATTTTTTTATTTTTGGATTGAGTTTGTCGATTCTTCTTCTTATGCTTTTAAAAATATGGATTTTCTTAGCTCGGAACCTCAGGGACAAACAAATAAAGCGGTGTTGAAACTAATTTTGTATTGTATCAACCCATATACGACCCACTGCAGGGCACGGGCCTCCTCTACAATCGAGAGTACGATTGAAAGTGGTTAGGCCATATAGTCCACCACGCTAGCCTAATGCGGGTTGGCGGAATTTTACATACCATAGAAATTTATACAAATCGCTATGGTATGCAGGTTTCCTCACGATGTTTTCCTTCACCGTTATAGTGCGTGGTGATTGACTATCAATACACACATGACTCCGAAAAGTCAGAGGTTGAGTTGAAACTAATACAAACATATAATCAGTGCAAACATTCAGTTACAACTATTAACATCTTATTAGAGCAGTGGCGCGAGGCGCGAGCTCATTCAAACTCTTCTTCTTCTGTAGGTGCCTCTCCATTAGCGAAGGTTGGCAGTCAGTTCCTTCAACCTCTCCTTATTCATGGCTAGACGAAACAACTCTTCTTTCTCCTTCCAACTAATCTCTTCCCGGCTACTTTCTCCTTCATTATGGTTATCATCATATCTATCATGTTTTAAGATATGACCTAGGTACGAGACTTTTCGCTGCTTGATGATTTTAACCAATTCGGTGCTCTTTTGCATTCGGGCCAGGACTTTAGTGTTAAAAACCTTAGCCGTCCAACTTATACGGAGCATTCTTCGATACGTCCACATTTCAAAGACTTCGATTTTCTTACGCAAGTCTTCTACTAATATTCATGCCTCGCGACGATACAGAACTAATGGCCAAATGTACAATCGTATTTCAGAACAAACTACCTACAAAATTATTCATGTTGTGGTGCTTTAATTTGTACAGGCAGACACCGGAAGAGTTGCTATTTTGGGTGGCGGCGGTTCCGGACATGAACCTTTTGCTTCAGGTGATTATTTATTCATTACTAGATCTTTAATAAGGCCAAAGGCCAGGCCTATGTCGGACACACTGTATGGATGTTTCTATTCTCTATTCAGGTTTTGTGGGCACGGGAATGCTGGACGGAGCTGTAGCCGGTGGGGTTTTCGCATCGCCTCCCACAGGACATGTCCTTTACGGCATAGCGCAATTACACAAATATAACTCTGGTAAGATATTCTGTTGAAATTCTTAGAGGCCCATATTTGGAATCTAAGAGTTAATTTGTTTATTGCATAGGTCCGGCTAACGAGCAAACAGGTCACCTGATTGATAGTAAGTGATTACTGCCGCCCATGAAAATCCACTACGCTGGATTATGGTTGGCCTATCAAATTGGGAGGAGAGCGGGAAGGAAAAAGAATGGGAGAAGGAAAAGGGTACTGAGTATTCGGCTATGTCTGGTTCGTTTGGTGATTGAAATGAGATTTCATTCGCCGAAATAAATGCGACAGCGCACCTGTCACTTCACGATGATTCCCCGTGAGTCAATGGTACCGCCCCGGACGAACCTGCCTATTTATACTGAGCCATGACTGACAACAGCGTGGCTCTACCACATCTAAAAAACTTTGTAATGCTCTCCCGCTCAACTACTACTGGGTAACTTCTGCAATACATAAGTCCCCTAGAATGTCCTGGTGGTAGCTGCATGCATACAGACATTGTCTACGATTCTTATCAAACCTATCCACCTCGTGCGGATGCCGAACTGCATAACACTTTATAGAAGTCCTAAAGTCTCTCACATTTTTATTTTTATTATATAATAGGAGGGGTTCTCGTCATCATTGGCAACTACACAGGTGACAGGTTGAATTTCGGCAAAGCTATAGAAAAAGCGAAGGTTGCTGGAATTAAGGTGGGACATATTATTTTCACTCACATATTATATGGACATTACAATTGGAGATCCCTTGAGAAGGCTTATGTTTATTTGTTTAGTTCTATTGATTGAAAATGACTATGATGACATATAAACAATTTCTACGAATGTTTTTTTTTTGCTTTATCCAGGTGGAAGGCCTGATAGTAGGAGAAGACGTGGCTTCGAGTAAAAATAAAACTGGTGGCCGCAGTATGGTTGGAGAGGTGTTATTTTATAAGGTGAACAGTATAATTCAATTTATTTTATTTTTTATTGTTTCTTAGTTCTATTTGAGCATTTTCATAAAAGTCACATAAAGCATTTTCATTTTCATAAGCAGTGGGTCGTATATGGGCTGATACAATACAATACAATTTTCATAAAAGCCATTCGTGTATAATGATCATTCGTGTATCATGATAATGAATCGTCTAGATATGACTTTTATTCAAACACTAATATTGAAAACAGAAAGATAATTCTACACTATTAAAAAAGATATGTATTTTAGATAATTTGTAGGAACTGAATGAGCTTTATTCTTTTATTGTATGGTAATTATTTCGATTTATTATTCTCTAGCTATGCGGTGCGATGGCTGTCCGAGGCCATGATTTGGATACCATCAAATCCATGGCCGTTGAAGCAGAGAAACACATGGCCACTTTGGGAGTCTGTTTGAGCGCCTGTTCATTGCCAGGTACTCTTGTAAACATTTAGGTAGTCTAAAACATACATCCGGTAATGCTATAACATCGACAAGTGTTGTTTAGACGCATTAAATAAAAACAGAAAAATCTATCGTTACTAAAACAAAAGATAGCATTACAGCTTACTCATTGTTTTTAATTCATAACAACACCGCAATAGATAGTGAAGTTATTGCAAATGTCATTTTAGGTCAGCCACCTCTGTTCGAGATAGCTGATGACGAGATGGAGCTCGGAGCGGGAGTACACGGAGAAGCGGGCATCGCCAAGGTCAAAATGGGAACTGCCAAGGAAATCGTCAAGATGATGCTTGATCAGGTAACATTTATTTATATTTATTATTTATATAGGTGTCATCATAATGTGTGCCACTATCGATCCTAGCTTACGGGAGGTTTAGTGACGGCGGGAGAGTCTTGTTATATTTTGAAAGATTTTTCAGTTTAGTGATTTTGGAGTTGGTCGTTGTATAGTCATTTCAGCTTATACCGTATGCGTCCAAGAGACTGGCAAACTTAAACTTGAAGGGCCGTAAGTTCGTAAAAGAAAAGTTGTTTTGTTCCCAGATCGTGGATCACTTGAAATTGGTGTCCGGCGACAGAGTGGTGGTGACCATTGACAACTTAGGAGGAACCTCCTTCCTCGAAATGAACATCATCAGTGCTGAAACCAAGGATTATTTAGGCGAGTACATCACCCCACATTTTGTTCTGGCTATAATGTGCTACGATTGAATGTTTTAGCAGTATCTAAAGTTCGTACTTTAGATACAATCTATAAAATCAATCTATAATCTATAATAAAAAATCAATCTATAATCGTTTATAGATTGTTTTTCGCTTTGCGGATTTTCTTGTTGCTGTCACCTTGGGGTTCTTCAAACGAAGGACTTAAATATTCCTACATAAATGTGTTTTATGACGAGTAATAATCCTCACTCACTAGTCGATAACATGTCTTCTTGCATTGTATTTACTATCAGATGCACTGCAGTCAATTTCCCGGACCAGAATAAACAAAATCAACTAGATTCTCTTTCTCTCAGAAGAAACTAATTTCAATAAAACCAATTGCAGAAGACAAGCACATAACCGTAGAACGCCTATACTCCGGACATCTGAAGACATCGCTCGAGATGCACGGCTTCCAGATATGTGTATTGCACTTGAACAAGACAAGCGGGGACCTGTGGCTGGCTCTTCTGGACGCTCCCACAGCGGCCGCCTGCTGGACTGGAGGGGAGACCTCGGTGAGGGCAGAGGGAGGGCATGGGGACGATGATAGTCTGCTGCAGAGCCATGGGAGAAAGGTAAGTGGTAGTTTTAATTGTTATGCAAGTAATATGATACTAGAGATTAAGTTTTATGACTTTTCAATCAATATCATGCACTCTTTCAAGCAATATAATGCATCTGCCTACACAGACTGCGTGCGGGCCATCGTTATCAAGTAAAGCGCAAGAACTACTGAAAGGCAGTCTCACCGCTGCGGCCGAGGAGTTCGTGAAGAACGAAGGTTTGCTCAACAGGCTCGACTCCGGCTGTGGGGACGGCGACTGCGGGATCACTCTCAAGAGGTTTGGACAAGGTACGACCAACTGTTTTGTTAACTGTCACGTACAGTCACGAGCATAAATATATTACTATGGGCAGATTAGCAAAAATATCTGTGCGAAGAACGAGTTCAATAATATCTGTCTGCACGTACACAGCAAAAAGATCTGATATTATCAGGCAGCATAATGCAGTGGCATCAAAATTATGTGATGAAAATGTACATCAAATAATTGTGATAACCTTTCGAAGCATAAATATGTGACATCAACTAGGTGGCAAAATGTTCCGATCCCTTGTGGAGAGCAAATATATGTATCGCTTTCTATTTCTGTAATTTGCATGGATTCCTCACAAAAAGCATAAATATGTGACATCATCTACGTGGCAATAATATCTGACATCCTTACAATTTATAAACAATAATATGTTTGATATTGTATATAGCGTCGGTAAAAAGGGCCAAAATGTTTTATTGAATAGTATTAAAATTATGTATTTTGCCGGGAAAGAACATGAACTAAAAACACGTTATAAATATTTTTTATATTTAATTTGCCTAATCAACTTTTTTAATTTATTATTTTAATTTATTATGCATATTTGTAATAAGTGGAAGGGAAGAGACGCGTTGGAGAATAAAAATTGTGACTGCAAAATATCCGGGAGTGGACCAGCTTCAGCACCGTTGAATAACTGTTCCATCTGGCTGATGAAAAAGAAAAATACAAGAAGCTGACGGCCAAGCTTAAACACTGAAAAGGCACTCAAAGAAGAAGAATGTATATTGGATCTTATTGAATGTATCTTCGATCAAATATATACTTTCATCGAAGGCAGCTGTAGACAAAAAAGATCTACCCACTTGAATAAATAATTCAATTTTGTCGTGATATCAAGACATAAATATATATCAAGACATAAATATAGTAAAAAAAGGACAGCCCATATTAAAACAATGTAAAATATATATTTTTTAATTATTTTGTATTAATTTCAAATTAATTGAAGATAAAATTATGTCAGATCTTATAGCCACCTACGCTCCAGGCTGGACGATCCCAGAGCTGGTGAGTGGACCATTGCGGCAGTGCGTCCTGTCCTTGATCAGTGGCTGAACGGGCGCCACGCCTCAATGGCGTACCGCCTGACGCAGGTCCTTTCGGGGCATGGGTGCTTCGGTATATACCTATGGCG
This sequence comes from Theretra japonica, assembly GCA_033459515.1. NCBI lineage: Eukaryota > Metazoa > Arthropoda > Insecta > Lepidoptera > Sphingidae > Theretra > Theretra japonica. The sequence goes on along the minus strand of CM065938.1, from coordinate 1,562,823 downwards.
GGTGGCTAGAAGGGAGCAACCGCCATGTGTCACCATTGTAACAACTGTCCGGAGGACACAGCCCAGCACACTCTTTCGGAGTGCCTAGCCTGATTTCTGTGATTGCCTCCATGGTCGAGAGTCGGAGGTCGTGGTAGGCAACGCTCTTCTTTTGCGAGTCCGTGATTTCTCAGAAAAGCGGGGATCGGGATCGTGAGCGGAACGATCCCGCTTGCCGCCTGCAAAGAAGAAGGCGCCAGGTAATAAACGGCTGACCCGGCGCCTTTACCCTGGGGTTCGGGGGTGCAAGATTTCCGCCGCGGTACCCTCTTCCCGTCGTAAGAGGCGACTTAATGGGGTCTTCGATGTCGCTGGGCACACTGCGGGGGCGGTGCGTCCTCACGTATAACGACTCCGTGACGTGCGATAGAGCCTCGTCTCTGTCATGAACGCCCATAACACTTTTAACTGGTGTCCAAAAAAATTGTCGTAACTGGGGGTCATCCGCGCCCTCTATAATAGAAGTACCAGCAATGATTTTGCGCGGCGCCGTTACGCGTACATAAATCGGGCGCTTTTCGCCCTGGGATGTCCTGTGCCGCCCACAATACGTGTGACGGTCATTGAGGGGTTTTTAGTTAGTATGCTGGCATAGGTATTGTTAAGGACCCAACTTGGTCACAGTATCCGCATTGTGCCGGGCTTGAATGCCAGACACTGACATACCCCTTTCGGCCTCCCCCGGGCACCCCGGGGAGCTTAATGGCTTTTCCACTTGAAAAAAAAACATATTTTTGCCACCTAGTTGATGTCACATATTTATGCTTCGAAAGGTTATCACAATTATTTGATGTACATTTTCATCACATAATTTTGATGCCACTGCATTATGCTGCCTGATAATATCAGATCTTTTTGCTGTGTACGTGCAGACAGATATTATTGAACTCGTTCTTCGGACAGATATTTTTGCTAATCTGCCCATAGTAATATATTTATGCTCGTGACTGTACACAGATGAAGTAATTTTCTTTTTACTGTTCTGTACCTTGCATCTATAGCATCGACAGTGACACGCAATGAATTCCCATAGAGGCGGGAGTAACCCAACGTTCGACGATTCTCTTAGGAGCATTGCTATGTCTTTAAGCCATTTTTTTTCAATTTTAAACCAACCCATAAATAGCTATATATACACGCAAAAATTGCTTAAGTTGTAGGTAGGAAAATGGTGGGCTTGAACCCCCAAGCTCTGTTTCATCGGCACGTTCCACTGCCAACCACGCTTTAACTAATTAATCTTATTAATTTCTTCATTCTGAACCGAATCCGTATATTTCCAGCAATCCTTTCATACCTGGAGAACTGTTCCCTGGAATATCTGTCTAATGTACTATGGGACCTGTCCGAGATCGCTGAGACGGACATGGGCGGCACCTCTGGAGGCATCTACAGTTTGGGACTCGCCGCCGCGTCGCAGGCTATCGCTTGGTGAGGAATAAGCAGCCACTGTTATCTGGATTTTGGCTTGATTTCATATTGATATATTGAACTGTCTTAACGATTTTGTTATAGGTACGAGAAACTTGCTTTAAATAAATACATGAAGCAAACTAGCGGGGAAATCCTTCATAATTTATTCAGTCCAGTAGATTGTACTAACCTCATTAATAGATAAAATTATTGTAAATCTAGATTTATAACAATACTATGCATCTCTATGTTGTCTCTGTCAATCTATCACCCTCCCTTTAACTACAAGATGCTCATTGCTGGACTTAGGCCTACCCCAAGTATTTCCACAGCGTCTTTTTGGAAGCAGCCTGCATCCAGCATGACATGTGACATTTGTAGGACGTTAGTAAACATTTCAGTGCCAAGGACATCAACGTGGAGTCGTGGCTGGAGGCGTGGAAGAGCGCCATGCACGCCATCACCAAGTACGGAGGCGCTGAACCCGGCGACAGAACTATGGTATATACTAAATAATACTATTAATTAATATAAGTCTTTAACAATTCATAAGTTTAGAGTATATTTTAGTTACTTTATTATGCGAAAAGAACAAGAAAAGAAGATTATTCAGTTCTTTTCTCTTTACAGTTGGACACTTTACATACAGCGGCAGTAGCCTTCGAACGTCATTTGAAAGAAGATTTGAAACTTCTCTTAGAGAAGACGGCTGAAGCCGCCGAGGAGGGAGCTAAAGCCACTATCAATATGATTGCCAGGTGACTGCATTCTTAATTTACATTACAACCGACGCCAACCCGCACTAGTCAGTGTGGTGGACTATAAGGCCTCATCCTTCCCAATCGTACTCTCGATTGTGGAGGAGGCCCGTGCCCTGCAGTGACGTATTGGCTGATAAAGTTACTGTTACTTTATGGCGTAGGTATACTATATCCCCTAACTTTGTCTTGTACTCCATTTGTCAAGTCTTTCGATTGTGGATATCCTCCTCTATCTACTTATTTTTTGCAATCTTTCATTATGCGTTAAGTAGGCATTTAGCCTCATACATATTATTATAGTGTTATTACTTTACGTTGATATTCATAGACAGTTTTTAAACCTATTTTAGTTATCGAATGTTTTTTCTTCTTCGTTCAAGCTGAATTCAAAAAGAGACAAACATTCAACTAAAATCTGTTTTTTTGTTTATGATTAAGGCCGTTATTCTAATGAAAATACGAGTATATGGGCTGTGAATCTTAAGGTTATGTACTCAGAGCTAGCAATATTACCTCATTAGTAATGTTGTATCAGGAGTCTAATGTAGCATCGCCCTGTGGTCCGGGGGTGTAAGAATTCTGCCACGGTATCCCCTGCCCGTCGTAAGAGGCGACCTAAAGGGGCCATCAGAGTCACTGGGAACACTGCGGGGGCGGTGCGCCCTAACTTATAACGGCTCTGAGGCGAACGACAGTGCCTCGTATCTGTCATGGACGCCCATAAGACCTAAAAGGGCGTCCAAAATAGTCGGAAGTGGGGTTCATCCGGGCCCCACATCAAAGAAGGACCAGAAATGGTTATGCGCGGGGCGGTCACGCGGACGTAAATCGGGGTGCCTTTCACCCTGGGATGTCCGGTACCGCCCACAATGCGTGTGACGGTTTTCAAGAGGTTTTTAGTCAGTATGCTCTGGCGTAGGCTTGGTAGGGACCCAGCTTGGCCACAAATCCGCATTGTGCCAGGCTGGAAGGCCAGAGACACTGACATACCCCTTTCCACCTCCCCCGGGGCAACGAAAGGGGAGCTTAATAGCTTTTCCTCTTGAACAAAAAAAAAAGGAGTCTAATGTAGCAGCAATGTAAATGCACTGTTGTGTTCCGGTTTGAAGGACATTATAGCCAGAGTAACTACTGGATATAATGAGACTTAACATCTTGTCTCAGCATGGCGAGCGCAGTGGAATGCCAAGCATTCCTTTGTAATTAGTGGTGTTGTTTGGTTTTGCTACTTTCCATGAGCGATCGTATCGTTAACAATAATGAGAATGGCATGCTCGTTTCGCCATTCATTGCAATCAAAAAAATGAAACGGGCTGTAAATCATAAGGTTTTGGGTTCGACGTCCGACCACGCAATAATAGCTCAATGGTGTGTATCAGGGCGGGTCGTGCGTCGTATGTAAGCAGTTCGCGGCAGGTGGAAGAAGACGCTGGAGCGAGGGCCGCCGCACTGGCCTTGCAAGCTGTATGCCACTTCCTAATACATAACCATACTCCTTGATAAATAGTATTTTATTTACTCCCACCATCAGTCAATAGTAATTTTATCGTAATGACTTACTCCCACTATCCTACAAATTAATAAGCGACCCTAAAACCTGACTAAAGATCTATAGTAAATGGACCAATCAAAACACAACAAATGTGGGCGTGTCGATAAGTGTGTCCATCATTGGTCATTTTCAAGATCGCTCGCCCCATATAGACAGGGAGAGTTTCTAGCGGCGAGAATCTTATGCCATTATCGCCATAAGATTATCGTGTTCTAACAATGTTTACACGATGCAACTTTTTCATATCCTTACGATAATCGTATCTTCGATGCGAAAAACTCTCCCCGTGTAAATGGGACTTCAAAATTAAAATAAACAACTTTTATTGATAAACAATACCATCAATGCCTGCCTCGGTGGCGTAGTGGTACTACGGTATGATTGCAAAGCTGAGGTCTCGGGTTCGAATCCCGGGTCGGGCAAAGTGATATTGGATTTTTCCATTCATTATTAGCCCGGAGTCAGGAATTTGTGCCCGATATGGCGATAGGCTCGCCCCCTATCACATCGCGGGACGGAATATACAAGGCGAAACGTGGGTGTTCTAGTGGAACCTCTGCCTACCCCTTCTGGGAAAAAGGCGTGTGGTCATGTATGTAATACCATCAATTACTAATTTACACTAATTGAAACAGTGCTCTAGGCATTAAAAATAAAAAGCAAAAAACAACAAAATTGTTCTTTATTGATCACAGTGGAGGTGTTCTATATCGATATGGCGTCACAACTGCGTAAGTATTCACATTTTTATCACTTTATTACTCTCTTTCCAACATTAAGAGACAGGATCAGGGCACATCAATATAAATTTTCTTGCCATGACCTTGTCTACACAGCGGAGAATTAAATGTGAAGGCTAAAGGGGCAAGGGGATGGAAAAGGGTGTAAGTGCAAGTAATTTAAACTTTATCAAATATTTCACCAATGCATCTGATGCGTTTGCAAAATATTTGAAATGGCCGGAGATTATACAGACGTAATTCGCCCTCTCTGGACAAGATCTTAGCTCTGTCGCTGAGGCACTAGAGTCTGGTGACTTACTCCCAACTTATGGCTTGAAAATACTTGCGGAATAATTAAAACGAAAAGTAAAGTGATAAAAATGCAAACATATTAAAATATAAATCATCGGCTCCGTAAGGCATTGTATTATTATAATTGTCCACTGATATACGAGTGGGTATTTACAAAGCAACATTTCTACATTTCTCGTTCATTTTCAGGAACAATTCAATCATAATTTATTTTGCAAAAATCTGACAGTTTAAATCTGGTTTTTAGATGTATCTGTTTTAAGATGTATGTTTTTAGATGTTCTTTGTTTCCTGAGCGCTATGACCTGTCCTCCTTCTTCAAACGAGGCTTAAAGAGAGTACCTACTTTCCTTAAGGTAGGCAGCGACTTTGTTGTGCTGGACCCCTGGCACTGCGGAGGTCTATGGGCAGCGGTAGCCACTTTCCATCAGGCGGGCCGCTAGCTCATCTGCCTATAAAGGCTTAAAAAAAAAAATGTAATTTGAGATAGCTATGTCCAGTAGCGGGACAGTTAAATTAAGTACCCAATTAATTTGCTTAACATCATTGGTGATACTAACAGTATGTCACATTACAAATTGTATATAAAAAAGGAACGATTATATACAGAATATCACATGAATAACATAATAATAAGGCTTAAAACATTGCACTAAGTTAAGAAAAAAGACAGCGGTAGGATTTGTGTACAACACTCCAGTTTACATGAAGATATTGCTTTCAAAACATAATTGAACTATAACAAATCGCTATAAGTCATTCAGAGCACTTTAAAATAATTAAATTACACGTGCTTACAATTAAAAATACGCCCAAATACAACAGTTAAGTGGAACTTAATATTAAAATTGTAAATGACGTTTAAGTATTCCGGCGATAGTAATTTTTTTATCATGTGATATGTGGGTAGGCAACAAAACTTTGAATACGTGTTGCGTCGACTGGCACTTCAGTACTCAGTGATTAACAAGACACACGTTCAAGTGCGATATTTTGATATTTTCACGGACATTCAGGAATTGAAGTCACAAGTGAAGTGATATAAAATAAATATATATACGATCTGTAGTCAGTTATGTTTCAATGTGAAGTTCGCCCTTACACACTAGGTCAGCGCGGTGCATTATGGCCAAAGCCCTTTCGATGTAACTCTCGGTAGTGTCGGAGTCCCGTGCCCAATAGTGGGGGCTTATGGGCTGGTACAGTACACCACATTATTCAAGTTCGGGTGTGGTGTGATGCTGCGACATGGTGGGCGTCGTTCAGCAATACTCAGCGAGTGTTCAGGTTAGTGGTCTCAAGGCTTGATATCAAATGACCAGACAATAGGGACCGCGACTACTGACTGCGCTGACATCAACATTTTCATATCAACTAAATGAGATAATGTATTATTGAAGTGCGTGGTGGCCTGTCGGTAACGGACCAGACGCGGCTGCCTACATGTTCACGGTGGTCGAGGGTTCAAATCATTTCACGTGTGTATTGATAGTCAATCACCACGCATTATAACGGCGAAGAAAACATCGTGAGGAAATCTGCATATCATAGGGATTTGTATCAATTTCTATGGTATGTAAACGTCCGCCAACCCGCACTAGGCCAGCGTGGTGGACTATATGGTCTAACCACTCTCAGTCGTACTCTCGATTGTAGAGGAGGCCCGTGCCATGCAGTGGGACGTATATGGGCTGATACAGTATATAGTATTCGATATCAATGTCTAATAAAAATATGCAATGGATATACGTTGAACCAAAAAGTTCTCGAATGGAGGCCACGAAGCGGAAAGCGCAGCGTGGGACGTCCACCCACTAGGTGATCAGACGACCTGGTAAAGGTCGCGGGACGTCGCTGGATGCAGGCTGCCTCCAACAGGTCACTGTGGAAATCATTAGGAGAGGCCTATGTTCAGCAGTGGACTTCCTTTGGCTGATGGATTCGATTGGATTGGATACAGTTGAATGTATTTTTTTTTCGGTCTTTTTTTTTTGTCAGCTCATATACGTCCCACTGCTGGGCACGGGCCTACTCTATAATCGAGAGAATCGATTGAGAGTGGTTAGGCCATATAGTCCACCACGCTGGCCTAGTGCGCGTTGGCGGACTTACATACCGTAGAAATTCTTTGAAATCGCTACGGTATGCAGGTTTCCTCACGATGTTTTCCTTCACCGTTAAAGTGCGTGGTGATTGACTATCAATACACACATAACTCCGAAAAGTCAGATGTGTGCCCTGGGATTTGAACCCGCGACCACCGTGAACATGTAGGCAGCCGACTATGGTCCGTTACCAACAGGCCACCACGCACTTTCTAATTTTTCGGTCTAAAATATACTAATTGAAAACCGTGTGTGATTTCAATGAATGTCATAATATCCGGAACAGTTTGAATATTTTTAAGGCAGCCCGGAATCAAAAGTCTATTAGGCATTAAACATTTGTTTAAAATACACACAGTCATAATAAAACACTACTATTGGATAGTTCATGTTTAAGACATTGACAGCCTCCGTGGCGCAGTTGGTTAGACACGGGCTCTGGAATAAGAAGCCGGGAGTTCGATCCCTGCATCGAGAAATTTGTTTGTGAGGCCCACAAGTACTTGTCTCGGGTCTGGGTGTTTGTGAGACCGAAAAATCTCGCGTAGTTTCTAATACCCACGACGCAAGACTTAATTGATCTAAATGTGGGGTCAGGACTATGTATGTGACTGTTGGGTGTATTTACTTATTGTTATTAAGATATGCCATTGAGATCCACGTTGCTGTGAATTTCTCCTTAAACTTAAAACTTAGGGCATGGAGTTTCATGTATATAGCGTACTCACTACAAAGGCGTTTTTTCGTATAGCAGAAAGATTTAACTAAAAATGGACCAGCCCTATGTAAATCCACCGCACAATTCATATTTTCATAAAATGCAACAACAAATAAAGAAATATTGCTTTTGTCACATTCCGATTTATAATTGTTAATCTCTGTGGCAAGTTCTGTACGTTGTTTCTGTCCAGATTAGTTTACTATTAAACAAATCTTCATCTGTGGCCTCAGTTTTATTTGTCAAAACAAAAATATTTACCCTTTTTAACACAGTATTATCGTGCCAGTTTTTTTTATATATTTTTGTTTGGTAATTTTTGTACTTTAACAAGTAAGCACTGATGGCGTATTAATGTTAATCATGGCATGTGTCAGGTTCTATGCTTCTATAGATTCGATTCCAAGTTTATGACACTGGACAATTTCTTCGTTAGGAGCAACTCTATTCAATACAGTATCGATAAAGTAGTATCTAGTTCATCGATAAATATAATTACTACCAGCCTATTTTAATCGATGTATTTTTTTATGAGAAACGTGACTAAAAACTATATATGTATTGAAGTTAAATTTAGGAAAAAAATGACCTATCATTATATACTTGGGATCATTATATATATTTAATTATTATCATTATATATTTTAGTGACTTGGAATAATAGATAGGTATTTGTCATAAATGGTAGATCTGGAACAGCTTTGACTGCCTTGTTGGTGTAGCAGGCGTGATGAAGATAATAAAACGAGCAGGCGTGAATTCGAATTGTAGTGAATTGATGGGAGATTGTCTTTGGGACTGACCGGGGTGTACCCAGGAACTAGCTATTAAACAACGATGTAACTGCACTTGTGTTGGACTTCATGCTCAAGACAAATATTTCCTAATCGATGTGTTTTTTTTACAAAAATATTTGCTTTCGTATGCAAAATATTGGTCTATATGATATCCCAATCTAGTCAGAGGTGGCAAAAAAGCTAATTTTAACTAGTTCTCGTATACTAGGACTTCACCGAATTTAGTAAAATACAAGTGAAGTTAGATTTTCCCAGAGATTTGCTGAGCTTCAATGCTTGGTGTGATTAAAATGCTTGTCAATGCTGGTTTACAAGAGTTGCAGTGCAAGTTTTAAGGCGAGATACTTCCTGATACGTTCATAGCACGATCATGGTACGCCACGGTTCAGTGAGCCGACAAATAGGACGTAACGCAATAAACCACTACTACTAATATATGAAATACAATCGAAGATCAAACTATAGAGTACACAGTATTTTTTCTGGTATAGACCACACAGTAGTATAGGTATTGTCACCTGGAATCAAACCTACAGGTATACATGTACTAGAAGTCCCATTCAGTAGTCTTCTCTATGTCCATCTCTGACATTTGTTCTTGAAGTAGGAGAGCTGACATGTCATCTGAAATAAAATAATCAATAAAATTAGGTGCTTTGGTTGCTTTATTTAGTGCACTCTCGGTAGTTTAACGAAGTACCGCCAGATGTCGTTATATAGATATATTTTCCACACGTGAAGATTTCTGTCAAAATTTTGAAACATTTATTATTGATCTTTTTTATTAAACATAAAATTAATTAATTCCTCTTTTTTTTCAATATGGTTAAAATTTTGCATTATTTCGTAATTTTACATGATGACCATTAGGTAACCTAATTGCTCGCTACATTTTCGGGTTTTCATTTTCATTTTCATTTTCATATAAAAACACTCACCTAAGTCAGGTTTGATAGGTTTCACTCGTCCGATGAGTCCGGGCAGGTAGTCTGTCTTTCTGATCTGCTTGAAGAACGGATGATTCAGCAGTTGCGTCGCTGACGGCCGCTTCTCTGGGTCTCTGCAGTATATTAAATACAGTTATTAATCGATTCATATTAAAACAAAGAAAGAAAAAAAAAACTGTTTATTGGTCACTAGCGAACAAAACGACGTACCTACATATACAGATGTAAAAAAATAAAATAAATAAAAACTTAAAAAAAAAAGAAGGAAGAATTTTGCACGTCGTGGCTGTGACTAGTAGTAGTAAAAGTGAGGTTATTGTGTCAATAAACAAAAATCAACTGTTTTACTAAGGGAATGAAGAAATCATTTTCTGACAATAAAAATAAGGCTATCAGTTTCATAGTCAGTAACTTAGGTTTAATTATATTCCATATTTTTTGAAGAACTGACACTTAACGTTACAATAGGAAACATTTTAATTATACATAAAAAAAAAATAGTTCAAGCGTAAGCGACATAAATAAATACACCCAACAGTTACATACATAGTTCTGACCCAACATTAAGATCAATTAAGTCTTGTGTTATGGTTATAAGAAACTACGAGAGACTTTTGTCTCGGTGCGGGGATCGAACCCGTGGCGTCTCATTTCACAGCCGACGTGTAACCAACTACGTCACAGAGGCTGTCAAACATTCAGGCTGTCAGTGATTACGGATTTGCGTAGTATTCCGGCATTAAAAAAGTGTAATCTGCGAATGTACCTAGGACGTATAATCAATTACTATCCACTAAAATTCTACTAGTAATACTGTATTTATTACAATACCTAGTATACGAGTACTAGCTTACCTCTGGAGCGCCATCTCGCTGAGATGATGGAAGGTGTCGGAGAGCTTTCTGTTGGCGTACACCTGCCTCAGGCGAGACACCGCGTCCGCGCTGTCGCCCACGCCGCTGTCTGTGTTGTACAGGCCTGCGACACGTGGTATTAGTTTAAGCACTAGTCACAAGAATGCAAGGATAAAGAAAGGTAGTGTAATGACGGGTTGCCGTGCCGTACTCTTGGTGTCGCTGTCGTGCAGACAGGGCTCGGGGAAGGTGGAGCAGTCCAGCAGCTGCGGGCGGCTGCCGCGCACCTTCTCCGTGAACATGAGCGTGCGCTCCACGCCGCCGAAGGGCGCGCAGCCGTTGCCCAGCTCGCAGCACACCACGCCCACTGAATATATGTCCGAGCGGGAGTCGTAGCCCTTCAGGTTCTACACAAAAACACACATTTTATTCCATTAATATAACCCCTCTCAATCGTACTTTCGATTTCGTAGAGGAGGTCAATGCCCTGCAGTGGGTCGCATATGCGCTGATAAAGATATAGATTATAAAATATAGACAACACAAAACATGTAGTTCGCTCCAAAATTGTAATTCAGGACCAGAGAAGCACTGCTGACACTTAAATTCGTTCATAGAACAGCAACATGCCTTGAGTTCATATCGGCCAGGTTGTTTTATAGCTTACACTATAAGCATTTTACAAAACACTCATCAATTGCAATAAATAACAGAGAAAACCTTAAAACATGTTTTGTAGTCTGACTTTGTATAACACTGTGCTAGCGATTTGCTTCATCCAAGTCTGGATCTAGGTAAAAATGAAAATGTAAATAATTTATTGAAACCATTAAAATGTTCAACATTATTTAGATTCAGTCATTTTTTTTTCACTAAAGAAGAACGGGCAAGAAACTCTAGTATTGATCTTTTCAAAACCAGTTTACAATATCGTGATTATTACAAAAGGTACAAGTTGGTCTAAACCATTTCAGCAGGTCATTGATAATTTGTTATAATTTGCAAGTAAGTTCTACAGATACTAGAGACTGTATAGTTACTGCGCTGGAATATAAAACTGAATAAATACTCATTTAGGTAGTAAAATATACCTGTTCCAACACCTCGGGGCTGAGCCACATGAGGTTGGAGTTGTCATAGTCCGGCGGGGGCAGATGGTGCAGGCGCCTTGCTCGCTGCCCACGCACCACCAGGCACGCCGCGCTGCGCAACCCAGAGAGACGACATACGCCGTTTGGTCCCACCAGGATGTGACTGGCTCGCACACTCCTGTTGTATATCAATGTGATTGCCATATTTTTTAGATTCAATCTAATTCTAATACTTTAAAGATTAGTAGATTAATTCATGCATATACAATTAAATAAAATTAAAAATGAAAATCCTTTAGAATAATGTCAATATCTATTTCTTCTGCCAAACAACTGTGTATATGCACTGTTGTGTTCCATTTTGAAGAACATTGTAGCCAGTGCAACTGCTGGACATAATGAGACTTAATAACCTTTATCTCAGAATGCCAACCATTGATTTGAAATTCATGGTGTTGTATGGTTTTACTACTGTCCATGAGCGGTTGTATTGCTTAACCTCAGGCATATGGCATTCGCCCTGTGGTATGGGGGCGTTTCAAGAATTCCGCCACGGTATCCCCTGCCTGTCGTAAAAGGCGACTAATGGGGATTTGGGGGTCGCGGGCACGCAGTGGGGGACTGTCATAGTGCCATTTGTATACAAATACAATGCGACCCCGAGATGCTCAGCAGCAGTAAGAGCCGCAAGTTGGCGGCAGTGTGCAGGAACGGTTCCGGTAGAAGCTGAGGCGCTCTTGCTTCGGGTCCCCGGGGCCGTTCCATTTGTGCCGAAGAGGGCCAATTAAAAAAAAAAAAAAAAAGGCATATGGCATGCTCATTTCGCCATTCATAGCAAAGTAAAAAAAAAAAAAAACTGATCAAAAACACATTTTCCTTGTTTTCTTTTTGGGGGATTGTAGAGGCGGTTAATAGCTAATAACTACCTTCAACATTTTTGCTATAGAATATAATGCTGTATAGTTTTTGAGTTATGACTAATATTGAAATCCAAATTGCTTCAAAGTACATGGCCAGTAGTAAAAATACAAAAGAATTTCCACTAACCTGTGTATAAATAACTGTTTGTGTAGATACTGCAGAGCTTGTAAAACATCTCTTAGTATTAATGCACATGCTAACTCAGGAAGACCTTCCGGAAAGTAACGATCCAAGATGTCACGGCAAGAGCCAAATGTCATGAGGGGAGATACAACATACAGCTCCCGGCCATGGACAAATGATGCCAAGTATGGAAGAATGTTTGGATGCAGGAGCTCTTTTCTTGTCAAAATGTCTTGCTAAAACAAAAATATTATTTATAATTGCTAAGTAGGCTTTTGAATTGCATACACATTCTGTATTCTAGTTTGTTTACCAGGCTCGTGTATGGAATGCTTCTGTAAACTCTATTTATAGGCTCTTTAAAAGATAAGCCCTTTGTGGATCAATTTGAAATATATTGGATATTTAACTAACATATCGGTTGTCATCCAAAACTTAGAGGCTTTACCTGTTGTAATGGTGAAGAGCTAATACCATTACACCAGAACTAACAATATATTCAACTCTCACAAGGAATAATTTGTATCATAACGAAGTAAAACAGTCCCACAAATAAGTGGTTTCATGAAATGTTTACAAGAATGCGATAATTAAATTGTTTACCTGTATCAAACTCGCGTTTTCCTTGTCTTTGTCAACAAAATACCTCTTGAGCGCCACATTAATGTTTGTGGGCTTGTACAAGGCGGAGTACACCACCGCCTTGCCGCCACAACACTCCGTTATTATCGACGTGAGCTGGTATTCATGGATATCTGGGCTAAACATTTCAAGGATATAATTCAACAGCCCTCGATAACAAATTAAAACATACAAATGATAAAACAAAAAATCAACAACGCTATATTCAACACATTCTACGCTATATAAATATAATTGTACTATTATTTTGTTATTTATTAATTTTAAAGAACTTCTTGCAAAACCTTGGTTGTTTTTATTGACTTTGACAAATGACAATGAAAATGTCATTTTCAATCGAGATTGCGTTCAGAATTTATATACTGTTGAATATATAAAAGATGTTTGTTGACAAAAGGTACACCTTTTATAATTTATAATAAGTGTAATACATGTAAAATGTACACTTTATTCATATTGTATTTTATGTAGATTACTTATAAACCCTTTTAACACTCTAACAATTTATATTATCTTATCATTATACACAAGTCAGCGCAGTGATTCGGAATGTTCTTCTTATTTTGGAAGTTAATTTCGTAGAACTACACGATTCAAACGCCCATCATGCATTTTACATTATCAAACGATTTCTAACAAGGCATGTTTTAGTACATAAATACATAAACTCACGCCTTTTTCCCAGAAGGGGTAGGCAGAGGTTCTCCTGGTAGTAACCAGGCACCCAGGTTTCGCCTTGTTTGTTCCGTCCCAGGAAGTGATAGGGGGCGAACCTATCGGCATATCGGGCACAAAGTCCTGACTCCGGGCTGATAATGAATAGAAAAATCCAATATCCCTTTACCCGACCCGGGATTCGAACTCAAGACCTCAGATTTGTAATCATACAGTACAACTACGCCACCGAGTCATGTTTTTGTGATTTTAGTATTAGTTCAGCTTGATGCAAATTGCGATTAATATTTCAATTCAATTTCTATAAATATACAACCTTCCATGGTTTTATGTGGGGATTCCCCCAATCTGCCCGTTTGGATATTTTGGAGTTAGTGATTAGTTACTTTATTTAGCTCCATCGCATTAGTTTCATATTCTAAACATTTAATCTTTACATGTTAATTAGAAAGTAAGACCCACAGGGATCTGTCACAATGTAAAAGTTGCGTCATGATTTTTATCAGAAGCGGCGCAAGACGTGGGCGACGAGCTTCCCGCTTCAGCTTTACGACGTGAAGATTCAGGATCTTTCCTAACTATTGAAAAATATTTCTTCTTTTGCCATTCTCGATATTTTTCTAATAATATAATGTTCTAAATGGAAACAATTATTTATTTAAGTATGAAGTTTATAGTTTCATAAAACTTTGGGAAGTTTATGATAAAATTTAGCTATCGTAAAAATTTATGTGCTTCAATCCAATCCAATCATCAGCCAAAGGAAGTCCACTGCTGAACATAGGCCACATTCAATGATTTCCACAGTGACCTGTTGGAGGTAGCCTGCATCCAGCGACGTCCCTCGACCTTTACCAGCTCGTCTGACCACCTAGTCGGTGGACGTCCCACGCTGCGCTTTCCGCTTCGTGGTCTCCATTCGAGAATTTTTTGGCCCCATCGGCCATCAGTTCTGCGTGCTATGTGCCCCGCCCATTGCCACTTCAACTTGTTAAAACTAACGTGCTTAGTATCTATAAAATAAAATAAAAATTGAAAGCTCACTATTACTATATAATTCATTTGACGGCCAGAGCCTCCGTGGGCCGTGGCACTGCGCCACGTGGTTGAAAGCCGGCTTTGAAACGAGAGATCGAGAGTTGTATCCCCACTGAAGTCCGGGATAATGTATGTTTATGTGACTCATAGATTTCTTTCCGGGTATCGGTGTTATGACACCAATAAGTATTTAGTTGCTTCTCATCCAAGGACACCAGACTTAGTAGTTACCTGACTGTAGGGTTAGAATTATATGACTAGCGGTCTTATTTATTATTCAATTATGTTTTTCTTAATCAAATAATAAATAAATAAAAACACCCAACAGTCACATACATAGTCCTAACCCTTTTTTTTTTTTTTTTTTTTTTTTTTTTTTTTTTTTTTTTCTCGCGGGGAAAATCCATTTACGGACCATCCCACCCCCGAAGGGGCGAGGGTGTGTCGGACTCATCGGCGCCTTCCGAGCCCAGCGAGATGTTGTGCCGCCCGTGGATGAGGACGGGCGGCCGCTGGGTCGGGTCCCTACCATAAGCTACGCGCCGAAATACCGACTAAAAACCCCGCGTCGGCCACCATCGGTGCACTTGAGAGACGGCCCCGGGATACCGATGAACGGACGCGCCAGGACCGCCTCTTTGTGCACCGCCGCTTTAGCGACGCGGCGAATGACGCGTGTAGCGTCACGTCTCGGGGGCCGCCAAGGTAGGGACGGCGGCCCCGCGTGGCCTCTGCGGCGCCGGGTTAGTTGTTGTCCCGGCGCCTCCTACGTCTCCTGTGGCGACGAGCGGGATCGGTCTGCTCCCGATCCCGCTCAGCGCTCTCCTTCTGCGACATGACACGTTCGCAGAAGGAGAGCATGGCTCGCCACGAACTCCGGCTGCCGACCATGGCGGCGACCACGGCCGGCAGCGATAGGTCGCTTCCTACGACCGCGATGAGAGCGCTGCGCTCCTCGTCCCAGGCTGGGCACTCCTCCAGCGTGTGCTGGGCCGTGTCCTCACGGCAGTTGCCACAATGGTGGCACACGGCGGACTCCTCCGCTCCGGCTATACGACACAGGTACGCACCGAAGCAGCCGTGCCCGGTGAGCACCTGCGTCAGCCGGTATGTCGGCGCACCGTGGCGCCTGTCCAGCCACTGTTCGAGGACAGGTCGCACTGCCGCGACGGTCCTCGCACCAGCACTAGGGTTAGTCCTAACCCTACGTTAAGATCAATTAAGTCTTGTGTCGTGGGTATCAGATACTACTAAAAACTTTTCGGTCTCACAAACACCCAGACCCGAGAAAAATACTTGTGGGCTTCACAAACATTTATCTCGGTGCGGGGACCGAACCCGTGCCCTCTCGTATCACAGCCGGCGTCTAACCAACTGCGCCACGGAGGCTGTCAGATAGAGCTACAATACATAATATGATTGCGTATTGTTAGTGCCAAAATGTTAGCGTGAAGTTCCCTAGTTCTCACATGGCATAATGAGTGCGACATCTGCCAACAACTGACACCGTTGTGATGGATCACTGAGGGATCCTCGTGATCTGCGGACTACGCCTGAGTTTAGCAGCACTGATATTTGAGCTATAACATCATGACTATGAATACTTTAATTTTTAAATTGATATTGTTTATAATTTTTTTCGCTGACTGCCTCGGTGGCGTAGTGGTACTACCGCATGATTGCAAAGCTGAGGTCTCGGGTTCGAAACCCGGTTCGGGCAAAGTGATATTGGATTTTTCTATTCATTATCAGCCCGGAGTCAGGAATTTGTGCCCGATATGGCGATAGGCTCGCCCCCTATCACATCGTGGGACGGAATATACAAGGCGAAAAGTGAGTGTTCTGGTAGCACCTCTGCCTACCCCTTCTGGGAAAAAGGCGTGTGTTTATGTATGTATGTATGTATTTTTTTCGCTATAACTAATGGTTACGTGTTATATTTAAAGTAAATGAATTTAACTGTTTATATAAAATTCGCAACTCATGATTTCCAAAAATTAATTAGTAGAATGTGTGTGAACGAAGGTAAACAACATTAAAATAGTGATAATTACTTAACATTTTTTGCCACGTAGCGGAAAGTTCAGCGTAGGACGTCCACCCACTAGGTGGTCAGACGACCTAGTAAAGTTCGCGGGACGTCGCTGGATGCAGGCTGCCTCCAACTGGTCACTGTGGAAATCATTGGGGTAGGGGGAGGGGACAGCGGTGGACTTCCTTTGGCTGATAGATGGATGGAGTTTGATTCGCCTAATTTACGTACTTACCTACTCATTTAGTTTTAACGCTGATCATAGCCGAAAATCGAGCCTCACCTGAGGTACTAAAAGGGGGGAGGCGTTTTATTTAAATATATTCAGGACTCACTTGATATTCGATCGAGACCCACCAGTAGGTCGCGACCCACAGTTTGGAAAACGCTGATCTGGACTGCACTTGCTACTTATCATCAGGTATATTCTAGTGACTTTATCGTGACAGTGTATAAATAAAGCATAATTTGCCTGTTACCAAGCGAATTGCGTTCTTATTCAGCGGAAGTGAAACGATCTAGAATGAATCATAACATAACCAGGCCGAAATATTACAAGAAGGATGTAAACCAACATTACGGAGAAAACGCTGATAATTTTACGGGACGTTTAGCCTTTATCGGTGAATTATTAGGCACTATGTCATCGGTAATTATTATTTTATGTATATTTTCAAATCTATGGCTCTACTTTCCATTTGTATCGTGTGCAATGTTTTGTATATTTTTGCGTTTATTGCGGATGGCAAAGCTGGGTATTGGTGTATATTTTTATCAGATTAAGCATCTAATATAAATATATTTTTTAACCTTTTGTGATACATTCACTAACCGTAACAGTCTTACTATAGGGCAAATGCGCCTCTACCCTCCTCGCATTCCTTCCTGTTAAGCCATAAGCCCTCTATTCTGGCAGTCCACTATGTCCATGTCTATGTCCACTATGTCCATATGTTCCACTATGTCACGAGTATTCACTGCGTTGGTGAAACAGGGTATACTAATTCTTCGTTCTGGGCTACTTCACTTCACTCAGCCATATTAAACAGTATGTAAACATATTGTATTAAAAATATATATGTCACTTGCAAATTATAACAAATTATCAATGAACTGCTCTGATTTGGACCAACTTGTAATTTTTGTAATAATCACGATATTGTAAACTGGTTTTGAAAGAGCAACACTAGAGTTTCTTGCCCGTTCTTGTCTAGTGAAAACCGCTTTCCGAACCGGGTGGTAGAAAAAAAAATGACTGAATCTAAACAATGTTGAACATTTTAATGGAATCAATAAATTATTTTCATTTTCATATGAGTCTAACTCGTCGCGCCATCTTTTCCTGGACCTTAGGATGGCAACATAAAACCTGTATATTATGATAGGTCATTTTTCTAAATTATACTGTAGTACTGTCCCTGCAGGGTATGAGACTCCTCTACAATCGAGAGTACGATTGAGAGGGGATAGGCCATATTGTCCACCACGCTGGCCTAATGCGAGTTGGCGGACTTTACACCCCAAATAAATTATTACAGACAGCTATGGTATGCAGGCACCCTCACAATGTTTTCCTTCACAGTTGTAATGCGTGGTGATTGACTATCAATAAAATTTTCTGAATTGCCCAACATTAAAGGGTCTTTTTATGTGCGCCAGTCGCAACCGAGATTATAATGGTTTTAGTAGGGCGGGTTAAGTCCGAACGGCGATGGACTTGACTCACTTGAGAGCTTCACAGTTAACACGACTAACAATTAATTTAATCTGTTAATATTGAGTTATAAATTGCCCCTGTCGTAGATTGTAAACTTTATGTACCGCACCAGTCACCACCTATTTTATACGTCAATAGGTAATTAGTTAATGTATTTTCATAACTAACTATAACCTTTTGCGATCAAAACATTTTCTGCCCCAACGTCGAAGTTTTGATGAGTAAGAAAGTGTGGTAAATTTTTTAAACCCTATCTAACTTGATATGTACTATAAGCAGTATAAATTATGAAATAAAAGGCATAATGCATTCTTATTTTATGTTGAAACGTCGGTGTTTATAAACCAACTTCAGGCCATCTTCTCTGTTGAAATTTGGAAGTTTTTAATTTCAATAGCGCGCGAAACATCCTGGGCAGGAAACGGTGTTCTTTGGCGACGACTTGGAGCTGGTCAAAACGAAGGTAGTGCTTGTAGTAAATTGTAACATTCACTATCACTAAGCGGATGACTAATATCCCAGTCCGCTCCGTGACCACGAATACTGTAAAGTGATCGAAACGTCGGTAAATAAAAAAATGAAATCAAATTCGCGATTTAATCCGTAAGAATTCGTTTTATTTCAATAAGAAAACATATAGTTTTCCAATTCAACATATTTCGTAATAATTACAAATTAATTTCTTCAAACAACAGCAAATTTTAAGAACCGCCATATATTTTCCGATTTCACGAGCGGAGATTCCAAGTATTCGGCAAAGGATGCCAGACGCAAGGTCAGAGTTTTCACATAGCTCGTGACGTAGGCGCAGGTAATTAATAACATGTTACGTAGACATGCGGTTTTGGTAAACGAGCATTTATGCAAATTTTCACACGGCTAAAACGATTTTTTCAAAAGTCCAACGACTAGAGGAGAACTATGTGGCGTGGGTGATATTTTAGCACACGTTGCCAAAAACGTCGCGCTCGCACAGAAATATCGGCCATCCCGTACCGTCGGACGGTATGCAAAAATTTACAATCCACTCAATAAAAAGTCGTAATTTCTATATATACACATATAGGAGCGACCACATCTCGACTTCTCTTTATACGATGTACTCACTGCTATATAAAACCGGGGAGAGGGCCAAATTCTAAATATAATAGTGGCCGAACGCAACCGAACGGCGCCGAATCCGCCCGCCCGCCTCAGTCCAGCGCTAACTGCCGCACATTCCCAACCCGGCGGAACGACGCGCGCTAACCGTGCCGCGCTAACAAACCTTCTCTGGTAAGGTCACTCCGTAAACGGCATTCCACCTCCAGTCCCGCACATCAGTACCACAGTACCACAGTACCACAGTACCAACTACCACCGTCCGACCTCCGACACGAGCCGCGCGCGATCCCGCCAGTGCGATTGTATGTAACGTGGATACGCCATACAGGAAGTGCCATTAGTGTTGTGCTACCGTCGAACGTTTACACTCATACCGGTAATGTAGTGATTATTCGCACCTTTTTACTGCTTATCTGTGATGTAGTGTGCGCCTCACTAACGGTCGCTTGGGGGGCAGCGTGCATACCGCTCTGGAGGCGGGAGTATTGAGTTTCAATATGTCCGCCTGCCGTTCCAAAATTATTTTCATCGTCATTCCTCAGTACTGTAGTTTTTTTTTTCTCTGCACTGTACTGACAGGGTGCCGGTAGTTTTCCTAACCTCAATTTCTCACGCTTGCTTCACTTAGATAATGTATTTTAATGTGTTTATTAAAATTGAGTGCATTGGTTGAAGTTACTGGTCTGTATTGAGTCTACGCCCGTAGGATCTCCGGGACTTTGTCTAGATGAGCCTGTACAGATTTTGCTCGTTCACTTGCAGAGCTCCAATCTGCTCTGTTATCTCATTACATTACGTCATACTAACATTTACATACTTTTTGCACAAACACAACTATGTATCTTTCGTAAAGTAAACGAAATTGGGATAAAACAATATTGGAAGAGTTTAGAAAATAGTTTTCCGTGCACCGAGCGACCGGATTTCACGATTTGTTTATTGTTATGTTTTGAGCGGTTTCTTTTGGATTTTGTTTTAGTTTTTCGATATAATCTGGGCGAATTAGGTTAGGTGGATACATCTCAACACATAACCAGCTATAAATTATTGCTCCAGAATACTTTTCGGATACATTTTGTTTGTATAGTGTTGGAGGGCATTATTGATAAATTGTTTGACATGTGGCCGACAGTGTTTGATTTACAACATTGTTTAAACTGGCTTGTGCACGCGTTCTCGTCTGCGTGGGCTTCACCACCAACCGCTCAAGCATTTCAGATAAATTAATATCATCAAAACACATATTTTTCTGTAATAAATACCAGTTATGATGGAATTTAAAGAGAAAACATTATTTTCGCATAATTCTTAAAACATATACAACATAAATATTACTATCATAGGGTTTAAAATGTTTCAGATCAAAAGAAACATACAAATGGGATACCATTTAATTTAATGATAAAACATTATGCAATACAGTAAATATTTACTTAGTTATGCAAGGTATTTACATTGGCATTCGCTGGTATACCTATATACGCACCAAAACCTCGGAAATCCCATGATAGATACTGTATTGGAGAGAATACAGAAAATCTCGAAAACTTACCTGCAGAGACTTGCAAGACAAAAAAATATTCAATGCTAAAAGATACAAAAGAATGCATCACAGAACTAAACAAAACACTTGCATAGATTTGAACAATAATACAAACAAATAAGTCATTGGATCTTGGAGTTATCTAATCAGCAAGTGCATGTTATAATTAATTGAGAATAAGCACAGAAGCTCCACTATTCTATTTAAACGCCAGTCGACATAAATAAGAACAATCAAAAATTCTCAATCCAACAATTCCTGTTCATCCAAAGGTTGCCAGGAAGAAATCGCTCAATGCGATATGGCCGCCCATTGTACTACTTTAAGGTTATTTGTTTATTTAATTATTATGTAACTTGAGAGTACAATAAAGAGTATAAATCAATAAAATAAAATAAATAAGAAGCAAACCATTATGGAAAGTTGAAAACAAATATCTGTCCACTACCCTTCACAGCTCACAGAAGACAAAGTATGAGACCTAAGTCCAAGAGGCATTCTCGTATATAAAGACTGATTGAATACAGGCTACAAAGCATCATTCTACGTGAAAACGAAATCCTCAACTAAAACTCTGTTTACTAAAGTAAATTCAAATGTTTCGAGTTGGAAAAAAAATACCTGAGTGAATATTGATCGATTCCACCCTCATAACCTTTCAACTTTTTATTACTCCAGTGTTTTCCGATGACATAAATTATGGCAACGTATCGTATGTAAAATCAGCAGGCATGGTTACACGCGCGATTTGTTTCAGACATTTGAGGTTACGTAAATAAACAATCTAACGGGATTAAATTTGGTATATATGGCTTCGGTCCAGAAAAACATTGCGGAAGTCCAGTGACCAAAGAATATTTCCATCCGTCAGCCAAAGGAAGTCCACTGCTGAACATAGGCCTCTCCTAATGATTTCAACAGTGACCTGTTGAAGGCAGCCTGCATCCAGCGACGTCCCGCGACCTTTACCAGGTCGTCTGACCACCTAGTGGGTGGACGTCCCACGCTGCGCTTTCCGCTTCGTGGCCTCCATTCGAGAACTTTTTGGCCCCATCGGCCATCAGTTAGAATATTTAATGCCATTAAATTAGACTAACATCTGATCTTTAAACAAAGCGTGGAGAACCGAAGGTTGATGATTGCGCCTGTTGATGGTTACTTGTTTCTGTTTGTTTACGGAATTGTTACTATGTGTAACGTTCAGGAAATGTAGGCCAGAAGAAATAGGTTTTTGTTATAAAAGGACTAACTTAACTGTGTCGAATCGTGAAAGATAATCGTCAGACATCATGACATGATAATTAATCTGGACCGAACTGCACAAAATACATATCATTTGATGCAGTACAATGTACATGCTTCCATGTTTATATAAAAATCTTAGATTTTGTATGAAATAAAAGATTTATAACCATGACAACAACATACTAAAATAAGAAAAATATTGAACAGTCAGTCTCTTTATAATTAAAGGAAAATTTTGCAAGCTGGTTCGCATTTTTTGTGCTCAATCCATTCCCAGTCTCATCACAGAAAATAATCTAATCGTAAGTTTACTAAATGAATGTGACAGTAAACACAAATTACTGAATAACAGTGTTGCTATTACCAACAATCAGCTATATACCACTAATTTTACACCAGGGAAAATAAAATCAACTTTGCTTTGCCTTAATACTTCCAGACACGCAAGTTTTGAATCAAATTCATAATATTTTATTTATTGTTTGCAAAACTAAAGCCCCATTTACACGGGGAGAGTTTCTCGCCTCGAAGATAGGATTATCGTAAGGGTATAAAAACATTGTCAGAACACGATAATCTTATGGCGGTTATGTCATGCGATAATGGCATATGATTCTCGCCGCGAGAAACTCCCCGTTGGCGCTCTACGGGTTAGATTTCTATACGACTAAATATTCGAAGGCTCAAAGTCACTCAACGAGCTATGGAGAGGGCTATGCTCGGGGTTTCCCTACGAGATCGATCCCATTTTAATCGGTCTGGGCTTTTGTGCCTCTATTTGTAAAAAAACCTCTTGTTTTATGTTTACAAATAAAAACAAATAGATGCACATACTTAACACTAGCCTCAGAAAATTGAAATAATAGGTACATAAAGATGAATAATAAATAAATACACCCAATAGTCACATACATACTCCCGACCCCACAATAAGATTAAGTCTTGTGTTGTAGATATCAGAAACTATGAGAGACTTTCGGTCTCAGAAACACCCAGGCCCTAGACAAATACTTGTAGTTCACTCATTTGCCTCGGTGCGAAGATCGAACCCACGGCCCCTTGTTTTACAACCGCGCCACGGAGGCTACCGGATATTATACCACTTCCACTAAATCGCAATACACAAATATGTTTACTCATGCGTTAAGTTTGTAAGAAATAGTTATTTCGTCATTCCGTGATCTAACTCATCCTTCGCGGAGGAGCGATAACGAATCTTCATTAGGCTGATTGTTTAACAAGTCTGAGAATTGCTAGGTGTTCGTTTCAATACGCAACTAGGTCTCGTATGAATTTTATCGATTTGCGCTTTACTGTGTAATCATTGTTGCAACCGTTTGATTTGAACTTCAAGATTTTTATATTCATTGTGTTTCCGATTTTAAAAATAAAAGGCATTGGAAAGTGTTTTACTGAACGTAACACTTTCTCAAAAGTGTTTTAGATTTATTGCAAAAAAGTAAAATCTGTACAAAAATACAAATAATAAACATTTGTGCTGGTAACTGGAATCCTGAAAATATATTCAATTGGTAAGAAATCTTGCTTCATTGTATTAAAATATTTTGAATATTGCTCATCTATTGTTGAAAGACGGAGAGGCGGGGAAGTGATTCAGAATCTTATTGTACTACTTACAAATGTATTCCAAGACGAATCACGTAAAATCAGTTTTATAACTATTAACAATCCTTTGCGTCTGGTAGGCAGCAGGCACTTTAAGAGTCAGGTATTAAACTATACTTAATCCATAACCCAGACAGATGCATATATCGCTTTACCTTTAAACAATATTTCATTTCTAAACTCCATTGAATGCTTATCGGAATTCACACATCTTTGATATCTTGTGCCGAACTCTTTGGTAGCAAATTATAATAGGCATGACCCGTTTCATGACGGTTTCCTTATAACTTTCAAGTCAGAAGTGCATGCGTTGGACTCAAACCTGCGTTCTCCATTTTGTTATCTAACTCCGTTGGCTATTGCGCTATCTTTCACAGTAACCATGAATACGCCATAACACAAAGTAAGTTTACAAAGTGATTACCGACGTTCTGTTTGTAAACACATGATGAAGATCAATCAATCTTTTGAACTCGACTCGAATGGAGCTCGCGGACAATTACACGTGTTTGTGATCAGCTATTTATACCATCACTTACGATGTTCATTACAAAAGGGTATTACTCTGTTGTGAATTAGATTACCTCTTTACTTACGTAAACGAAGTATCTTCTGTGATAAATCTCTGGATGTTGGCAATTTAATCGCCGTAATGTCGTTACAATTAGCGTTCAATATGACATTGGGCTTTCAAACTGTTTCATTATGGGATGGAGTAAAATTATGGGATGAATAAAACTTTAAAGAATGCTAAAAACATGTTTATACTTTATAGGTAGATATGCAAGTTTGTATTGTTTGTATCAGTATACTGTCAGTCCCACTGCTGGGAACGGGCCTACTCTACAATCGAGAGAATCGATTGAGAGTAGTTAGGCCATACAGTCCAAAATATGCAATATGATATGCAAGTGATAAAAAATAATCTGCACCTTTATGCAAGTGGCACAATAGGCTGTATCACTTTCCTACAAAGAGAAGTGGACAGTCTTTTATTTCCAAATCTTATTCATTTTACTGCTTGATTCATTTCTCAGAAGACAAATATGACACTCGCAGAGCTCCAATGTTCGATGTCATTAAAATGAGTGCGCATCTTTCTTGCAGGAGTTGTAGTGGCCGGTGTTAGGCTGGGACAGTCTATAAATACAGGGTATACAGAGTATATAAAGATTCAAGACTGCTACCGAAAATGCAGCCGGGTGGTAGTTTTAGTGACTACAGACACGGTGCAACTAAAAATGATGCAAAACACGCGACAATTCTTTTGTTGTAATTATTTACATGTCGTCATATTTGGGTAGTAAATACATCGTTTTCCTAAAATAGCAATGTACACCTTTTTATTTTTAAAGAGACAATGGTACACAAGGGTTTAAATATTAAAAAAAAATGTAGAAAAAACCTGTCGCTTTTTTTGAGAAATTTTTAGTTGCATTGTGTCTGTAATCACTAAAATATCACCTGGCTTCGTTTTCGGTCGCAGTCTTGATATACCCTGTATACAATTTTGCGTATCAACAGATTATGTCACCAATGTCACGAAGTTTTTCGCACGATTGTATGTCTGCATTGCTATTTTGGGTGCATTATGTAGTTGTTTGTAAACATCGACCGTTTAATGCCGCCCACTACTGTCGTCGGCTATTTTAGTTGTTGATGTGATCTGTGTTGGACGGACAGTCGATCGACTCGTTGCGCCAATAAAACCATTTTAAATTATGCACCATCATCAGTCACCGGATCAATCTGGAATACAAACATGTCCATAAGATTTCTAGCATAAAAAAGCTTCTCCAAAAGGTTAAAATGCGCTCGTCCAGCGACTTTATGCAATTTTTTAGAAAAAATTCTATGGTAGTTTATTTTTTCATTGGATAATTCTATGCAAAATTAAAAGAAATTCTTAATTTATTGGGATAAAATTAATATAAAAATGAATTACGATTATGATTATGAATAAAAAGTTGTTATTCAATGTTTGCCATTTTAACCGTGTTATGACAATAAATAATTGCACAAATACAAATTATTAACTCTACATTCATCTTAATATTGAATGCGTGTTCCGATTTATTTGTATGAAATTATTATTTACTAAAACATATGATCAATATTACATACATACACATCACGCCATTATCCCAGAAGGGGCAAGCAAAGGTGCCACCGGGCCAGTCACGTTTCGCCTTGTGCGTTCCGTCCCACGGTGTGATAGGGGGAGAGCCTATCGCCAATCGGGCACAAATTTTAGACTCCGACCTGATAATGAATAGAAAAATGCAATATCATTGTGCCCGATCCAGGAATCGCGGAGCTTTGTAATCGTACCGTAGTACTCGTGCAAACTACGCCACCGAGGCAGTAAATAATTGATATTTCTCATTAAACATTCAAAGTTAATTTAAGCTAAGGCTTTTTGTCGCGATTTCTGCTATAAATAAATGACTGTTTATTTTTTAGTGTCATATACATCCCGACTCGAAACAAATTTGTGAATGTCACAAATAGTCAGAAATCGAAATCGTGGATTCTCATTTCACAGCCAACATCAAGGCTGTCAATACTCATCTAATACTTCCTTCTAAAAATAGTGTGACACTTTAATGATAAGTAATATTAATATAAAAAATCGTAATAAAATTGCTAAGCATTATAACTTGGTCCGCTTGGGCGAGTCTTTGTAATTCCCGCCAAAAGTGACTAATCCCCAATTGTTAATTATGTTCATAAATCGTTTTCGGTGCAATACGTAGCGAAATCTATGTCCATAAAAGCTGAATATTTTTTTTGTCCTTATGACATAATATGTACTATTTCGTAGTATATTTTGTTTTTTTACAAAAGGTTGTCTACAACAATTAGGTACGAAATTCTATGGTATGTAAAGTCCGCTAACCCGCACTAGACCAGCGAGGTGGACTATATGACCTAACCCCTTTAAATTGCACTTTCGATTGTAGATGAGACCCATGGCTTGCAGTGGGAGGTATATGGGATGATACCATTGGGCATCGAATCAAAATGTCAATGGCTGATACAGATGAATATTTTTCATAAAATATTTCAATAAATTTATGATGTCGATATTTTACCATAATATTATATTTTCCCGAATATTTCCTGGTTCGTTTATACCTAAACAAATGCTAGTACTAAGCCAAATAAATTTTAGGAATGTTTCAGGAAGTAATATCATCTAAGTGTTTCAAACTGGTCAATGACTTTTCACATTTTAATGTTCGTTTATTTAGCGGTAATTATGCGACTATTTGTGTCTCTGTCTAACTCTTTGCCTAATAATATTGCTTTCTCCTTCTCTCGTCGCCCTTAATTATTTCAAATGCTAAAGGTTGAGTTTTGAGTTGGCGTGGAGACTGGACATTGATTTTAGAATTTACATGATTTTGGCGCCATGCCAAATAAGGTCTAATGCGGTCGTGTGTTTAGGACGTTTTAGTAATTGGAATTGTATTGTGGAATGTTTGAAATGAAAGTCTATACTCGTGGTTTAATTAAGCTATGGTGCATGCGTATTATTGTTTATTTACTGCATGGCAGCCGTCAAACATTGTGCAAGGATAGTTTTTCACTTTTTTAATTAGATATCTCGATTTCACGCTTACAATGTTTTAAGAATATTTCACCATAGGATTTGGTCAGGATTTATAGTACAAACAATAATTAAAAATGTGTTTTATAAGCGATGACCTACGTCCTTGGCGAGTATTGGATACACATACTCGTACTTGGGAGTTGACACTTGGGGCCGCGGAGCGCCTAATGCGGAGGCATGATCTCCTGAATGGAGATTCAGCAGTGGAATTTCTGCTTGACTTGATTTCACCAGATTTTACACACATTAAATTGTAATAATTACGTATTTTACTTATTAACCACATACCACGATAATAACCTTATTTAGGTATTAGAGATTTAGAAAACCATTAAGTCTATATACCTAGAAGTCAATTATAGCCGCCATTCGTATAATTGTCCTGTAAAAATTTAAGTACTTATATATTAATAAATTGCATAAGGTTGATTAAATATACGAGAGCGGATATTACGTAAACAAATTACAAACTTTCGCGCAAAAGTGCGCCCGCGCGCGCCTTGCGATAGATGTCAATGGTTCTCGACGATATTTATTGAGATTTTACTAATGTAGTTATGTATAATCATATGAAATGAAAAATGAAATGAAAATAATTTATTGAATCCATTAAAATGTTCAACATTATTTAGATTCAGTCATTTTTTTTTCTACCACCCGGTTCGGAAAGCGGTTTTCACTAGAGAAGAACGGGCAAGAAACTCTAGTGTTGCTCTTTTCAAAACCAGTTTACAATGTCGTGATTATTACAAAAATTACAAGTTGGTCCAAATCAGAGCAGTTCATTGATAATTTGTTATAATTTGCAAGTGACATGTATTTTTAATACAATATGTTTATATTATGTTTAATATGGCTGAGTGAAGTGAAGTAGCCCAGAACGAAGAATCAGTATACCCTGTTTCACCAACGCATGTGTTTACCGAATATTCACAAAAGTAATTTAATTCTTATTACGAGTAAATAAATACACCCAACAGTAGCGCACATCGTCTGACCCCACAGGAAATACCTACCAAATTTTACTTGTGGTGAGTTATGAGTAATAAAAAGTACGAGGACTTCTTGGTCCTACAACAAATATTACACATACACATTTGGCTACATAAACATTCGTCTAGGTGCGGGATCGAGCCTTGTAGTATCACAGCCACTCCTTATGCAATTGTGACAATATGAAGGTTGCGTTACTTCAACTGCCGGGTCCGCGATTAGTGAACAGTTTGTAATTTCTATGAGCAACTATAAATTTTCAATAGTAGAATAGATAAGACCTCAAATCATGGCAAATAAGGCGTGAGCTGAAGATAAAACAATAATCATTTGATTGAAGTTGGGACAAAAATATAAAAATAATAAATTATCCTGATGAGCTCAGGTCCTCTTTCGAAGTATTTCAGTCAAAATAAACCCGTAATTTATGAAAGACTACCAATAACTTCGTAGTGTTTTAAATACACTCAACCGTTACGTTTGTAATCCTGACCTCAATTATCATCCAAGTTTTGTTTTGCGGGTATCAGAAATGGATTGGGGTCTTATTGGACCCACTGTATTCAGACCCAAAAAAGTATTAATATTAATGGATCATATTATGTACAATTGCCTCTTTACGGGAATCAGTCATTGTGTCTAGTATCTCTACCGATGCAGTGTCTTAACCAACTGCGCCACGGAGTTGTCGTGCAGCACATGTAATCTATATTTTTCTAGTCCAGTGTGTCAGTGAAAAGATCTGGAGTTAGTAGACGCGACTAACATTACCCGCGTGTGATACAATCGACAGATATACACCGAAATCTAGACGGATTTATGTCATGCTTAATACATCATTTTGTTTTTCTTGCAATTTTACGATGTTTACGGACTTTCGAAAAGATTTGCACTGTGTGACGTAGAGTGCAAAAATAACTAAGACATATACGGAAGGTTAGTCAAAAAGCCGATATTTTTTTTAACTGAATACAATGTTTTTTTTTTAATGTCTGATCCCTTTTTTATAATAGCGTGTTATCACGTAGACTGTAGCGTGCAACCTTAAATGATAAATAGTAAATCACATATGAAATGTGTAGTCGCCTGGGACACATTTGGTATCCAATCCATCAGCCAAAGGAAGTTGGAGGCAGCCTGCATCTAGTGACGTCCCGCGACTTTGCGACATTCGATATGCCACAAAATAATTTCATTAACTCTACCTAGATTCGTGCGCCTCCTCCAGCCCGCTTAAATTGCCTTTATTAAGTGCAGTTCGCCGGCGAATCCCTAATACTCGTAAACTACGATGTGATATGTAGATACCTATTAACTTATACGAAAAAAAGTTGAGAACAATATCAACAGATTTAAAAAATATTATTGTATTGAATTTTCTTAAAAACAAAATGTTCTTTCACTTTGTTAATAACATTGCATTGCATTGCTCACATCCGGTGTGGTACACTTGTATCCTCAATTTGAAGAACCACTTGTATCGGTTCTGTTTCGTGCGGCTTTGATCCGAGCCCACGCCGCCGCCTACGTGGCCTCCAAATATTTTGACGTATGATTTACTGATTATACATTCTATAGACTGTTATCGCGAGGTTTCTGTACGTGGCTGAATTTTATACATTTTTAATTAATTATATGTTTTGGTCATTATTTTATTATTATTACCTAGACAGTCAATAGCTTCCCTTGAAAATTAATTTCAGGAGTGTGGGGGGTCGCTGGAGGCTTGGAAGTTTGGATTGATATCCTTCCATGCTTTTTCTAGCCCCAATCTTTAGGTTCACGGTATTTGTCGAGCAACGACGGAACCTGGTGTCTGGTGATAAGCGCGAAAACTGTGGAAACAGGCTGCATCTTGTGTGTGCCCACAAAACTCTTAATTCCACCTAGCTCTTAATTGACCAAGATTCCACCTCCCCGAGCTATTGAAATTAATTTTCTGCAGATATAAGGGAAACTGTGAAAGTATGTGTGGTTGCCAAAAATCAGTTTTCAAATGCTCTGCAGTGCAGAACATTTAACTTCAGTAATAATTCTACGTTTTATTAATCAATAACTATTTTGAAAACATACACATAGAGAGAAAGAGCTTAGAACTTTAGTTTTAGTTTGAATTATAGCGATAATGGAGTGGATGCTAGTTAGGTAGTTTCTGATAAGGTTATAACGACATTATGATTAAACAAGGGAAATTACAATTGATGACAATACATTGATGAAATTACAATTGGAAATATTGATGACAATCAGCGGGCACCGCGGTGATGCGCACGAAATAAGCAATAGAACAATGTACACGTGTAAATAACGCGCGGGGTGTTTGTCCAAAAGACATATACTCGTATACATACATACATAAAATCACGCCTTTTTCCCAGAAGGGGTACGCAGAGGTTTAACCAGGACACCCACGTTTTGCCTTATATCTTTCGCCCCATGATATCTAAAATACATACATGCATATTATAATACTTGCTTTTGGCCGCAAACTTCGTCTGCGTGATTTACTTAATTTGTAATTTTCCCACCTTGTCTCGTACCAAGCCCTGTCCCGTCTCATTCTCACTCAATGTTGTCCCATCCCGTCTATTTGAGTATAAAAAAGTTACGAATATGACTGAATTCCTGTCACATCCCACAGCAACACTATTTTTTTCGGAATAAAAAGTAACCTAGGTGTTAATCCAGGGTGTCAGCAATTTAGTTATGGAGGTAATACCAAATTTCATAGAAATCCGTTTAGCCGTTTCTGAATCCATCGCGCACAACCGCACACACAAGCGGACAAAAATTTAATAAATCATTATTTTGGGTTCTACTACGTTAATGTACGTCATATTCATATTTTTCAATATTTCATGTACAGACATCGAGCGGTTACAAATTTCTTATATTTATAGAATAGATCCCCGCGTATTAAAAATTCGTTATCTGCGTAGGTATTGTATTGTATCAGCCCATATACGACCCACTGCAGGGCACGGGCCTCCTCTACAATCGAGAGTACGATTGAGAGTGGTTAGGCCATATAGTCCACCACGCTGGGCTAATGCGGGTTGACGGACTTTTACATACCATAGAAATTTATACAAATCGCTATGGTATGCAGGTTTCCTCATGATGTTTTCCTTCACCGTTATAGTGCGTTGTGATTGACTATCAATACACACATGACTCCGAAAAGTCAGAGGTGTGCCCTGGGATTTGAACCCGCGACCACGGTGAACATGTAGGCAGCCGCGTCTGGTCCGTTACCAACAGGCCACCACGCACTTATATCTATCTATACTTCTGCGTAGGTATATCGCCGTAACTTATTTAAGTAGTACCTCAATTCATTGAAAAATTAGATAACTTTATGGTTTCATTTTACATAAATACATGTTCTTTGTCCTTGCAAGAGCCTTCCCCTGCCTTTTATTGTTTTTTTTTTGTTGGAAAAACTTCCGTTAAAAAATAAAGTATAAGTAAGTCTTGTACTCAAGTATAAGAAAAAAAAAGACGTCTGCAGCAGTTTTACAGCGTACTTACAGTTTAAAGTACATTAATGTTGGCATAGTCTTTAATATTCCTAACTTCAGCGCATTGTCTATGGCATTGCATAACCGGTCTTTACGCTGGCACGGTTGGAGAAACGCCAATCCGTCTCTGTATATGCCAAAACTGATGTTTTTTGCCAGTGTTCTGGCGTCTGGCGGGCGGCCATGTTTTTTTCTTTTATTGCAGGGTTTATTGACTGCTTTGAAAGTTTTTTGGGAGAAAGTATTGCGAAATATATACGGTTTGGTTTTGGCAAATATACTAATCGCCAAGGGAGTTCAGTAAAGGCAAGATTTTGTTAGTAAAATAAGTTATATAAATATCAGACTCGACTGACCGGACGGAACTTCAAGGACGGAAAAGGATTGAATATACTTACGTAATTGAATACCCTCCTAAGTCGTAATACTCGTAATAGAGCTACTGGTTTTGCTGTACAGTAAGGTGACTTAGTTTTACAAAAAAATTGTCACGATCACTATGTCTGTGATGAAAATCGCATTTATGAATAACAAAGGCACAGCTCAAATAAAAGCCTCTAGTCTTGTGGCAAAACATATGGGGAGTAGGTTCTTGAACTTTTGGGTTTGTAAAAACAATTTTTTTTTGGGCTTGGACTTGAGACGTATTTTGACTTCACGAAGGCGCCTGGTATAAAATGGTAGCTTAATATATTCTCAGCAATGTCCTGTGATACGGATTCCATTCTTGGGATATCAAAAAATATTATTACTGCTTTCTGGTCACCAACAACCCATAGCATTATGAAACGAATACATTACGGGTATAAGTAAGTTTGTTATTGTTGATAGTTCAGTTTGCTCAGTTTAATAACCTTACTCAATAACTGGGCTATGATAAGACCACGTCAGCATTCTCCCGTTCATGGCGCGAATCTTGCGGGGAACTACTCTGGGTCTATAGTCTAACTCTAGCAATACAACTCGCTCGCAACAGCTGTTCCACCAAAACCAGCTTACGTACCGATGGGCGTATGAAAAGAGTTTTTTCATGTCCAACGCCTGTACCACCATTGGCGGCTGTCCAATATAATTTATCCAACAGTTATGTCTTTCAGAATATCGTAGTGCAACCGCTTTGCAATGTACGTCATAGCTAATTATACATGCTACACCCGTCTATTTATATGAATTAGTGAAGTATATATATTTTTTAATCCCCTCATTTTGTGAGATTGATGCGTCTCATGAGACTGGCAGTGCTTATATCGAGGTTATTGGGCATAAAAGTTGTGACACGAGGATTGTAATGTAGTTTTTATGTGGAGCATGTAAAAATACGCGTGGAAGGCTATTTTTAACCAACTTCAAAAAAAGGCGGAGGTTCTTTGTATTCTATCATTTCGTAGACGTTAAAGTAAATAATAGACGTTGCGGTCACTTTGGAATAGGGCTGTAATTCCTTGGTGCCATTTTTCAGGTATGGCAAATAACCTTGTAATGAGTTTGTTGTGTAAAAAGGCATATAGGTTGCTTTGGGTGGAAATTTGAGTCTGACATGGCATCATCTTTAGGGATGTAAATAAGCTTGTCGCTGAATGCTGAATGGCGTGAAACTAATGTCAATTTTGTATACCCTTTAAGATGCTGGCGTGAGCGTATTTATTTAATAACCGCTTGACCTGTTTTCTGTTACTCATTATATAAAAACATACATCAGAGACATCAAGGTTAATAACTGCTATTAATACTTTTAATATTGGAACAGTGTTGAAAGCAAAGATGATATCAATATGACGTGTCTTTACTCCTAGATAATAATTAATTTAAATAATCAAATATCTCATCTATAAGCCTGCAACTTTTGTAAGCCAGGGGGTTACTCTATTATCCGAAACGAAACTCGAATGTTCGGACGTCGCACGTAAAAGTATACGATTGTGCCTAGGAACTTACAAAATGTTCGGATCCTCTAGCGAACGTCTTAACTATAGACTTAGTTACGAGTGAATAATATGTATAGAGAAGTGTTGATTTTTAGAAGTGGAAAACTTATAACTTACTTCAGACGCCGAACTTCCGAACAGTTTCGTTTCGGATCATAGAGTAACCCCCCAGAATCGACATCAAGTATTTCAATGACACCCGACACAAAAAAGCATAAAGTCGCTGGGAATGTAGAAGTTGTATTTAACCTAAATTAATCAAACGCAGTCATGATCCTCAGTAGTGAGGGAGTGATTGAAGAGAGCAAGAGAATCAGATAAATATTAATAAATTTAAACATCGGTCCTGGCGCAGTTGACTAATACACCGACTAAATTAAGGTCCCACATTCGTATTCCGCATCCAGACGAGTGCGATCCTCAACAAAAATGTATTGCGGTGGTGGTTGTTGGGAGACCATAAAGTGTCCCATGATTTTTGATTAGCGCATCACATGACTTTATCTTCAATTGTCTTCAGGACTATGTGTATGGCTTCGGGGTATTTGCTTTATACTTGGAAATCTAAATCTAGTCCTCTTCCCCTCGTAGCAGATCGTAATCACCTATTCTAAAGTACGTTTTCTTTTGTTGCAGCGATGCTCATGGTGGCGTGACACCGGGTTGACACGAATCAATCCGCGAGATGTCGCAGCCGCCGCCGGGCCGAGGGCGCGCGCGTCCCCCCGGCCCCGCCTCCCCGCACAACTTCCGCCCCCCATCCCCATGGGCCCCGAGTCCGCCGCCCCTCATATCGGGGCCCAGGCACCCCACAGCCATCGTCACTCCGCCGCCAGTCCATCCATCTCCGAAACCGTTCAGACCTCTTCATTCTCCGCACACATTGAGACAGCATTCGCCGTCACCTAGTTCTCATTTTTCGATATCTCCTTATCCGATGTCTCCTATATTGGGACAGAGTCCGGAGTACTTTTACTCATCGCCGTACGAACCGATCCGCGAGTACGATTACCCGGGAGCGCCGCTGGAGCCGCCTCCTCCGCCGCGCCCCATGATCTACGAAGAGGATGAGGAGGACCGCGGGCCCTCCACCGCGGAGATCATCGCGCAGCAGTCGCAGGAAGGCTACGTTGACGAGAAGTTGGCAGAGTACCAAGCTACCATCCAGTTGTTGCAAGGTAAGTCTTTCATTGCATTTTTTGATCTATCAGTTTTTATCAATTGAGATGTTTTGGCTATCCCATGGAGTGAAAAAACAGACAATCACAGTATGACGTTGATCTATCATTGGGCAAAAATAGATTAATGATAATTTACCGTAATCAAACAATTATTTAACCAACTGAGTAGGCACTTTGTCTTTTTCGCATAAAACTTAACACTTACCGAGGGATTTTAGTCTCATTGCCAACGTGAGTTTTGGTAGGATTCTAGTGCGGTCTCATTATTCGCGAGTGTGTCATGTTGGGTGCTGGTAAAACTTAGCTTAACTCCTTAACCTGCCCTCGGTCCTAGAAAAGACCTTAAAATAATTTCGTTTGTTAAAAGGCATGCTGTCTTTTATATTATCAATCAATTTACAACCAACATTATGAATTTTGTAAACAAATGTTGTGCCTCTGGTATATCATGTCAGCAGGTAATTAACACCATTCACACCCATACTTTATTTCCTAGTATCAAGCGATTTCCTTCTATAAACCACCGCAGACAAAAATAATTAAGTTTAATGGCTTTATAATCATTTATTAATGAGAAACATCTGTTGTTTTCGCTCATAAATATTTATATTTTATGCGCCCTATGTCGAAACTTACAGGTTTCTTGTGGTTTCAAATCGATTAGAAAATCAATAAATACTTTCCAGCTGATGTTTTACAGTATTGAGAAATGGTTGGTAGAGAAAATTCTGAGCTTCTAGCTTTTGGATTGATTGTGTTGTTTTGAAACCATTGTTGCACTGATAATTTGGTAGCAGGGAGTTCTTTGTATATTGAAGAAATTGAGATAAATAAATGACAGTTCAATTGCGACTGGCATTAAGAGTGAGAGAGAGAGTGAAGTCTCATCACCGAGCTTGAATAAAAAAATATGATTCACAGTAATTAACGGTGCCAATGCACAAAGCATAAAAATATTGTAAATAGAAAACTTGGTCGACCTTCCAGACGGCTGTAAACAATCTGCAAGTTTTATGAAGGTTACCCAGTTACTGGATGCAGACAGATGTATTAACGTGCGACGCAAGAGTTATGATTCCATTTATCAACGTCAAACAATATTCTGAATTATTTTCGATCTTCGAGAGCCATTGTTGTAAGCATTGTGTTATTGGCTAAAAGGTGAAAATATCGTAGGTTGGTTTTTGATGCGATTGATTTATAAGTCCTTCAACAAAATGACGTATTTTTAACGTGTTTCGGTCGTCTATTTTCATGAGTTTTTTTGCTTAATCAGCAATTTCTACATCTCAAAAGAGTACAACTTTAGAATTAAGAGTACGACGGCGTGCTAAATATTCAGGAAGATATGAAAGATAAAGTCTAACAATAAGTGCTATTTTATTCTTAGAGATGCGACTGAGCTGTCTTTTAGTACGAGCATTATCGTTAACCTGCTTTCATCTAGTTATAGCGGCGTAATCATAATGTCAAGCTCGCGCACCATTAAGCCATGAAACGTCAGATCGCCCACCCACGTGTACCCCTTTTCCTATATTCGTGGATTCGTTAAGCAGAATGTGAAAAAGCAATTAATCCATACATACATAAAGTCACGGCTTTTTCCCAGAAGGGGTAGGCAGAGGTGCTACCAGAACACCCTCATTTCGCCTTATATGTTCCGTCCCACGATGTGATAGGGGGCGCGCCTACCGCCATATCAGGCACAAATTCCTGAATCCGGGCTGATAATGAATAGAAAATCCAATATCACTTTGCCCGACCCGGAATTCGAACCCAAGACCTCAGCTTTACATCATACCGTAGTACAACTACGCCACCGAGGCAGGCCAAAAAAAGGAAAAAGCAATTAAACATGCTGTTTTAAGTGTTAAATGGTGAGGTATAATATTGTATCGCCATTCGATTCTGTATCTGAACGGAAATCCACTTACTATCAGTTGTAATGCACTTCACTGGGTCAAATAAAAACTTAAAAATAAACTTAAAAATTTCCACACTTCGTTCTTCATCGGTAACAGTGATTGGTTGAGTCCGTATTTACCGATGCTCAAAGATGTTACAGATTCGGAAGTTGCATCATACGAGTAGTTGGCATTTTTCTCGATGGTTGCCAAACAACCAGATGCGGCGAGTGCATGTAAATAAACGCTGCCGTATTAAACAACTATTTATATTAAGTGCGCCCCGCTTGGATGCAGTTACTCACCTCTTCAGATGAGTCACTGAAGAGATGTTTTTATTTCGCATTTGGACGCGAGCTAGGGTTGAAGAAACTATTGTCATCTTCGAGAATAGTATACTAAAACATACTTATGCTTATGGACTGCCTCGGTGGCGTAGTGGTACTACGGTATGATTGCAAAGCTGAGGTCTGGGGTTCGAATCCCGGGTCGGGCAAAGTGATATTGGATTTTTCTATTCATTATCAGCCCGAAGTCAGGAATTTATGCCCTATCACATTGTGGGACGGAATATACAAGGCGAAACGTGGGTATTCTGGCAGCACCTCTGCCTAGCCCTTTTGGGAAAAAGGCGTGTGTTTAAGTGTTTATGTAACATACTTATAAAAATAAAGTGTGTGTGGCAAGTGTTAATGTGTCCTAAGATTAAGATTGATTTTTTTTATCTTTTTGCGATAGCTGCTGTGATAAAACTAAAATGTGTAGATAGAGGGGGGCCCTGATGGACGGTGGGATCTATTCTAATGAATGCAAAAGGAACTAAAGAATAATGATAATCTCTGTTTTTTGAAGTCGTTTAAAAATGGATTTATACCTTAAACATAGTATTATTAACGTATCGTTTGGTACCCTTTCTCGTGATATATAGTGTCTAATTAACTGCCGACTTCACGTCCGCTTAAATAGTTCTGTTTATAAATTACTTAGTTATAGACTTTAAAGACAAGCGACAGCATGAAATACTGCCTTCCAACAAAATGGCACATGACATACGACCGAAAGATCTTTACAAGCTTATATTTAGAACGAACCAAATTGACATTGTCAGTGCAGAGCGATGGAGTGGAAAATTGAACAGGACGCGTGCGTTAGCATCGACACATTATGATGGTGATTGTAATAATGTGATTCTACATTTAGTTCAAACGTTTACCGCGTGTCGAGTGATGCTCCCTTGTAGCATTAATTTCTACGTCACTTTAAACATTGACATTTTTGTGGTTAGTAACTTAAATTAATTTGATTTTTTTTACCTATTCAAATTAACATTCATCCCATTCTGTACACCATTCACATTTAAATTAACATATTGTCTACAAACATTTTTTAGATCTAAAAAATATACGCTATTTCGATGATGTACATATGTTCATTATGTACTTAATAACTTTTCTAATTTCCCCACTTTGGATCATCCGTCAACCATTTTAATTAGTTACTTCCGAATGTACTGGCAAAATGACTTATAAACCCAATAATAACTCAGATACATAATATTGAACCAAAGTTAAGTAAACTGCAGAATATTACCTTAATATCATCGAACCCGACGCCTTATTGTCTCAAGTCACGCGACGCTATGCGATACCGTAGCACTTCCTGCCTTCCATATTGGGTTAAATCGTAGAGGTTAAATTCAGTTTGATCAATGAACTTTGTGTTCGTCATTTCTTTATTTTATCGACATTGTTTTGTAACTGGAACAATCATGCGATATAATGAAGGATTATTGTTACGGGAATTTGTATAAGCCGTGGTGATAATAGATTTAGAATTTATATGTTCTCAAGTCTAGATTTTCTGATTTCGATGTGAAAGATACCTATATACATTTATTTCAAAGCTTTCGGTTAAGTTTTGCGTTTCCTTTCTAAATTTTATGTTACAAGAGCAAGGATATGGTTTGGGTTTTCAAGGCTAGAGTGGAACCTCGTAGGTAGAAACGTGTACCAACAACCAACAAAGACTCTGCTGTCACTTTTTATCAGACGGGATTGTTGTCAAGTCCTAATC
This sequence comes from Theretra japonica, assembly GCA_033459515.1. Classification (NCBI taxonomy): domain Eukaryota; kingdom Metazoa; phylum Arthropoda; class Insecta; order Lepidoptera; family Sphingidae; genus Theretra; species Theretra japonica. The sequence continues at coordinate 1,523,633 of CM065938.1, read as the reverse complement.
TTTAAGCTATACAAAAATGCTCTTTATGTATTATCTATATGTTACGTAATGTTTTCCACTGTATTAGTTGTTATTACCAACAGTCGCAATAAATCTATACATGATGTCCTCACATCGACCGTCGCAAACAGAAGCGGAAGACACGATAACAACATCTTGAAACCAAATCCATTCAGAATATAAAATACAATGAAACACTGAATGATTGTAGTATTCAGTTAGACGGAAGCTGCAATGTTAAAGACCAACGTCAAAAGATTTGTGAATTTCCTGAAGATGTTTCTATCCTCACCTCATAAAGCAGAGACACGAATCAAGGACGAGCTGTTCTAAAGCGGCCAGTGTCAATGATCGTCTAACACAAACATTGGCACACAATGCGCTATTAATTTCGTGTGATAGCGAGTGCAATGCGCTATACGTTATTACAAATAGTTCTTAATAACTATGTTTTCTCGGAATTTTGCATTTGTATGTGGGCTGCGTGGCAACTCGTCTACACTCTCTCTGTCATAAATATTTGGGAAGTTTTATTTCGGGAGTGTGTTGTACAATATGCTGTTAAGGTAATGTGTGAAGTATGTACTTAATACATAATAACGTACATACAATATGGAAAGATCAAAGAATAAGCTAGTTAACTTCATTATCACAGCTGTTACTTAAACACAAGTAAAATAACCGCTGAATAGTAATCGACTTAAAGATATGAATAAATTATTTCATATTTTTTCATTATCTTTAGTAACATTGGTCCTAAACTGAACTAATACATTCTGAATGCATACCTAGAGTTTTTTTCTACAATATTTCCCATTAATTTAGCCGTAAAGTAAATATACTGTTGTTTTTTTTTAAAACCTTTATTTTGGGTCCGGCATGGCAATCAGTTCTTTCCTATTATATCATGGGACGACAATGATCGCAGTTAAATAAACATTAGTGGCACTTCTCACAACTCTTCGGGGATGCGTGCTAATGCTTCACGATGCAGGTTATAAATTAGCATATTGTCATTATCAATTAAAACTTCCTTCAAAAAATTACATTGATGCCTTGGTTGGCTTTCTAGGCAGCCCAAATGCCTTCATTTAAAAATCACTTAACACTTGGTCTCAAATACGCGCAAATTCTCCGTGCATGCTCTATCTTTCGTTTGCGACATTAGCTGAAATGCGGTTTATCGTGGTTGGTACTCCGCCAAGAACATAATTTCTGGGGCGGCCGGTGTAGGTTGCAGCGGACGTGGCTTCAATCACGGGCGATATGTGACTGTCATGTACTTGCAGTATTTTAACACCTAGTAACTATTATTGAAGAATGCAGTTTTGTTAGCTTCTTCTTTCGTGACGTCTCCAAGTTTTATGATTGATTAATCACTGTGGCATTAGTTTCTAGTACAATTTTGTTGTGTTTCTTGGAATACTTAAGAAGTGTGATAATCTGATGTAAGGGTGTACCTTTGACTCTCCCATAAGGGTATAAGCATAGCCAGTAGAAGATGAAGAATTTGTTTATGGATTTGTTGACTGGCGTAATATTATTCTGGTAGTATACGTTTAAATATTATGGTAAAGCTAGTTATGGAACGGATCCCGATCCCTGTATATAAAGGCGGATATACGCTTTTTAAAATACCCAGGAGAAATGCAATCTAAATATTATTTACTTGCCGTTTTCGCACTTACGTGGTATTGTAGACCAAGTTTTTTGAAAACGTTCCAGTTAAGATCTGCTATGTGATTAACGTCAACCCGTCACAATTATAAAACTTCACAATGTAACATCCTGACCTCTAAATCAAACCTAAAATCCCACTTGACATCTTTAGTCCGCTACTTCGCCAACCGTCTCCAACACCCAATTGGAATAAAGACATCACAAAAGTAATATTTAAAAATGCCGTCACATCATCACAATACGTTAGCAGTCCAAAATAAACATCGTTGTATCCGATGCATTACGCTGTAACACTGAACCAGCTGTGAGATCACCTTGTGCCAGATCCGTCCTACCGTCTACTGTTTCCTGCGTTACGACATTTCTATTATCCCCTGTATTGCTATGCTCTACGATTTCTATTCCGTTTTCTTGTTTACGTTTCGGGGATGAATAATTATTTTTAAGTATGTTTTAATTTGTTTTGCATTGGCACCGAGTGTTGGTTCGATTTGTATGGCTGCATTTTTGTCAATACCTAACGATAGAAAAGATCTTGGAAGGACTTCGTAAATAAAGAATATTTTGATTGAATGAAGTGTTTTTTTCGTATATTTTACCGTTGGTCTTTATTTATTGGTTCCTTACTTCTCTATTGACACAATACTCAAAGCTAAAGGTGGAATGATATTCGCTATTGACATAATGAGCGAATAGCATTTTGATTTGATTTGTTGTGACTAATCGTAATTACATATTATTTTTAAACACCTGACAACAAATCGGGGCTGATTTTATAGAGAATGAAACATCAAATTGCAAACGATGATATTTAATTTTGGTATTAAATTATTTAGGAATTTGGTTTACAGTAAAATATTTTGGTAATTAAAAACCATCCCACGCTGTTAACATTTATTCTTGTCTAGCGATAAGAAACGTTTATATTTCATTTTAACTTTCTCTCCGTTCATATGTAGACTAATTTATAGCCAGTTATTTTAAACCTATTCTTGACTTCTGACAGTTTAAATTATAGAAAGCATAAATGCATTTCTACCTGTCTTTTCTACAGCGCACGTGCAAGCTCCTTTATGAATTTCCTTTTTAGTGTTTTTTAAGATTTATTGTGTATTCTCATTTGCCCCGGGATTGCCAAAATTATTAATTGGTGGTGGCCTTTTACCGTTATAATGGCCATCAGCTCACTTGTTAACAAAGGCAAAAAATAGGATTTAAACGAAATTATGTATCCGTTTGGAATAACGTTAAAAGTCGAAAACTGTATTTCTGCGATTCTAAGAACAACAGAAATATCTAAACACTCGAATCGAAACTAAATAAATATATTTTCAAGTTCCTCTGAATCACGCGAGTTATTGTTAATATTTGTAATTGTTTGAATTACTTCTGTTCGAGATCTATTCTCGATCACTCCATTACGATATGATGATTCAACACCCATCACGTCAGAATTTGTTTTCACATATCGGAATCGATTACATGTAATATGATTTATGTGATATTATTACACGCCTGTCAAAATAGTGAAAGTTGTGTATTGTGTTCATTTTCTCATAATATATTGACTGTTCTATTATTTGTACAATGACTTCTTAAAAGGAAATGGTTATTGGTTTATGTCGTAGATTTGCCTTTGGGTAAGAACTGATTAATAATAAAATGAGTAGTGGAGACATTAAATTACAACACAATACTGTCATTCCACTCTCAATCGTACTCTCGATTGTAGAGGAGGCCCGTGCCCTGCAGTGGGTCGTATATGGGCTGATACAATACAATACTGCCATTCAAATGCTTTTAAACTATTTAATAGTGAATATTCAAAACTCAAGAGTCAATATTTTCAAATATACTTAATTTGGGATAATAATCTATCACGTATTAAGGTATCTTACTATTGAAAACATTTTTTTGCAATACGAACTGCTGACTTAATAACCTGAATGTGATATTAATTAATGGCGTCATACCTCCATCACCTGGCGTATTACGTAATAAACGAAGATAAAATTAATCCTGCCATATTCGGTACTGGAACATTTTTCAATGTGCAGCTGGATAAAAAAGGGGAAAATCCGCTGATAACCGCTTGCGAAGTGCGGTTAAAAAATCAAAAGAGAAGGAATTATTATGGAATTTCTATTTAATTTTGACGTATACTTTGCTTTTTAGTAGACATACAGAAATCCAGCAGATGTTTCTTTTCTAATAATTGATTACTATGGGCTTGTGCTATGGGCACACTATGGATATTAGAGAGAATGTTAAGTCGTGGTTTTTCGTTGTTACTATAGTGTTCAAATCAGTTGCTAGGTCGCTTTGAAAATTGCGCGGACCGGACGGTTTGTAAACCCCAAAATTTCACTAAACTAGCAGATAGCGGCTAATCCGCTCATCAAATCCTGCGTAAAAATACTGCTCTCCTTAATATGGGTCACATAAATAAACCAAAATGCACTAACCAAGTCGAGAAAGAAAAATATACTTCCTATCCTTAGATTTGACTTCGAATGCGGTTCTCTAGGGATCTTAATTCAATTAAAGCATCCCTTAGATCATCGTAAATCTAAGTTAATTACCTATTTCCTCTAGTGAAGAAATATCTAACGCGTTGGCTGCGAGCTGTGCGTCTCGTATTGACGTTTGAAATCCCCTAAATATAGCGCACACTGAATCGTTGACTGCGTCGGGAGTATTATCGTTGCCGTCATGTGCTATTTTAGATTCGAATCTTTAAGTTTCATTAGGATATTGCATTTTTATTCGATCGTGCTGTGTGTTCAAATTGAATGTTTGGAAGACGGTAGTAATTGCCTACTTTTAAACTTTATGTGTAGTTTATGGATGAGAAAATAACGTTTTCATTTCAAAATAAAGGTCATGGAGAAATGTCCTATCCTGTTTATTTGCTTCTTAGTGAGCGACGGTTGCCTAAATGGCCTAAACTGCTTATATTGAAGAAATTGAATACTTGACAACAACTGTTGACAAATTGCGTCCAGTAGAACCATCGACGATAATGCTGGTGATAGCTATAACTATTATTCTTTTATTCTCGTATGGGGAAAAAAAAAATATTTTCTTAAAATTTCGGTTTGAAAATTGCTTACCACTTCCCACTGACGTGAATTTGTTTCCTACGGCGCTGCGTGGCGATAATAAAATATATTGGATCAGAAATAAGCTCGGTGAACTATGGGTGGCTTTAGTGAGTCCTCTGCCTATCCCTTCGAGAATGCAGGCGGGAGCTTATGCATGTATTTTTACTTGGACAATATACTATTAAGCCATATCGGTGTAAATATAATTAAATTCTCCATACTCACGCCGTGTGTATTGTGTGCAAATAAAATGTATTGTATTGTAATCGAGTCGCGTACGATTATTATAAGACAGCTGATTGATATTGATGACCTCAAATTGGCACACAGTGAAATGTAGGACTAGAGGTGATAGTAAGATTTTTTAAACGAAGTAAATACATACGGAACGTTTACAAAATGTTTAGAAGTTTGATTGTATTTAGAGAATTCAGTTTTATATATGTATAGTGGTTCAACGAAGCGACAAAACGATTTAATTTTTTACCAAAGGATATTTAAATTTCAAACTTATCTTTCGATGCCGCGACATCAATTTAAAACATCGGAATTTATGTCTTATTCCTAACAGATAAGTTTGAATATACTTTGGTAAACAAATCCCTTGCCATTCCGTCTCGGTCTGCGTAGGCCTATAGCCGGCACAATACTTTCAGTCTGCTTAAAACAGAAAAAGACAGATTGGGTGATTTATTATTAAGCATGAGCATTAGTGTTTTGTTTTCTGTGATCATTTTACAGGCGGATACGAGCATTTTATTACGAAATTGTTCGTCTGATTGTAGACTAGAATGTAGATGCAAACTCAGTATGCAAGCAGTTGACTCATGCACAGTAACATAGTTGGCCGAACGTCAGCTGGGTTTTAGAGCTAAGTGCCGCCCACGACCACTTCACCTTGCTGATAAGTTGAGTTAGGTCGCTGCTTTCTGTTCTACTAAACTTTATATTATAGAAATCGTAGTTGAGATCAGCTATCTCACCTTCCGTTTCTATGTCTATGAAAATTACGAATATGTTTTCTCAGTTCGGCCAATTGTCTCTAATTGGTGAGTTGGTATAGAAAGAGGGATTCATGCGTTTTGATTTTGGAAAGATTGAGTGTGTTAGATCACATCCAAATATTTTACCACGACCAAGTGTTTTCTGTTCTTGTTTTTTTTCTGTTTACATGTCGTTTCTTCTTCTACAAAACGCTTTAAAGGTCCACGTTCACATATATACGTATCGAAAAGTTCCAAAATGCAATTCAAAATATCTCTACCATCCGCACACTGCGTCCCCTTGGCATGGCAGAAGCGCCGGCGCTGGTGCCCTACCCTGGCACGGCGCCAGCCAGACTTCCTTCATTCACCTCGAACAATATCGCGCGGTTTTAATCTAACTCGCCAGTTCAAGGTTTCCGATCGGCTTCCTCCTTTCAGACGATAAGTAAAAGTATTCAGAATTCAAGAATTTGTAGAAATGTTGTTGGATGGATATCGCATAGCTAGTTGTAATTTGCAGAATCAGAACGAATCGGGTTAGATAATTATGGTCGTGCTTTACTAGATGATAAAAACAATGAAGGTTGAAAAATTTTGGTATAAGAATTTCTTCTTGATGTTATCTGTGACCGTTAAAGCAACAGTTTATTAACTCTGACAACTCACGTTACTGTAAAATTATGAGTGGTGTGTTCCGGGTTCGATTCTATTCAGTTCTTTCCCAACTGGACTAATGCTCGCTTGCACGTGTATCATAAACTGTTGAATATATTTTTTAACATTGTACACAAGAACAAAAATTAGTTGTACGTGGAATGTTTAGTGAAATATTTTACATCCTCTTAAACTTGCAACTGGTATGTAAATCGTTCGTTGCACCCATAAAAGCTTCCGATTCGTGTATATCACAATCCTAATACCATGAATGCAAATTTCAGTTTGTGTTTGTTCCGTTTTCATGCGTTAACTTCTCTACTGATTTACGCAATTTTGCATACAAGTTGCCAATGGTACAGGAAAATACATAGGTAACTTTCATTGAATTTTGTACCGGTTGAAAACAACTAGGAGGCTACTAGACTCTCGCTGACCTTCATTTGTCATTCAAAATAAAAAGCATGCCGCTGTCGATCCTGGTTTACAAGAGAGGCAGTGAAGGGTGCGAGACGGAATTCCCTCGCCAATGCTTGCTGTTGCAAACGTCAAATTGCTTTATTTGAAATATTTCGTAAATTGAAAAAATAACCCACATGAAACCACGATCTAAACCTAGTTGCTAATAATCCGCACGGGAATATTCTCAAAGAAGCTCGGTTGGTTCCTCACAGCTGATTCTGGAGTCGGCGTCACCCGCCCACGAGCCTCGCTGACGCCATACGCATAGTTTATAACACAATCGATGTGTTGGAATATTCGAGGTCGTTGCACGCACGTGTCTGTTGGGATGCTGCGATTGGATTTTGGATTCTTCTTTCTTTGTGGCTGATTGATTTTATTTTGAGGTAATTGTATTTATTGTGGGAAAAGGGGTGTGTTGTTTTAGCGATGGCCCATTAAGGCCATTCTTATTGTTATACAATCTCACTCATAATTCTATTCTCACAAGTTGGGCTTCTTTTAACAGTGGGTTAGGTTTCGATATTTAGGATTTGATTCTCAATGCTTTTATAGCACGTTAAGCTGCGCCAACCCGCATTAGGCCAGCGTGGTGGACTATATGGCCTAACCACTCTAAATCGTACTCTCGATTGTAGAGGAGGCCCGTGCCCTGCAGTGGGTCGTATATGGGCTGATGCAATACGAAAAAGATGTAATTTCCAAAAGGTATTTGGTAATACTCGTAATAGCCATTGTTATGCCGTCGCAATAAATATTGACGCTATTAGATAAGTAGTCGGTTGAATTCTGTTAAACCTTGGTGAATTAAGATCTAAGATTCCATGTAAAAAGAGGACTGGCCTATGAATTAAATGTTACAATGCCATGTATATTTTTTGACTGAGATCATCCACCTTCATGATTACAAAACACATTTTCGCTTTATAAATTTAATGTGATCTCGTGTGATAAATATTATAACCGTGCAATAGACTGACAAGTTCAATCTTTCATAGAGATATAAATAAGATCACGTCGGCCGGCAAAAATAAAACTGACGCTACGCCGCCCAGTTACCAGCGAAAACTTTTACACGGTTCCAATGTTTGATCCAAGGTAACTCAAGAGGGTAACAAGTCAATTTGATAACGTACTCATACGTTTGGTAAAAACCGTTGCCGATTTAACCTAGTGAATTTGCAAGTAGATAAAGTAATAGCCGGTGGAGCAGAAAAGTTCTCGATTGAAGGCCACGTAGCGGCTACCGAAGTGTCGGACGTCCACACACAAAGTGAACAGGTGACTTTAAACAGTTTGAATGAAGTTGCTGAACGGGGGTCGTTTCTAACAGTTTGTTGTAAAACTATTCTACAAGCTGCATATTACCTATGCCACACATACAAGTAACCTAGTTGGGTTTATGTAAATTGTTTACCACGCTTGTGAATAATTTTTCCATTTATTTTTCAAGTTCGTAATTAAATCCAAATATGAAGGCTGCATTAGTGGCGTAGTTGTACTACGGTACGATTGCAAAACTGAGGTCTCGGGTTCGAATCCCGGGTCGGGCAAAGTGATAATGGATTTTTCAATTCATTATCAGCCCGGCGTCAGGAATTTGTGCCCGATAATGGCGATAGACTCGCTCCCATCACATCGTGGGACAGAACATACAAGGCTACACCGTGGGTGTTATGGTGGCATTTTTTTATGTAGGTATGTATGAATGCACGCATGTGTATGAAATTTACAATTCTAAAAACTTCACAAGTGGGTCACCAAACCCTAGATCTAACAGTTCACACATTATACAAACTAGTCCATTAGTGATTTGTCCAATGAGGCTAGTTCACAGAAAACATTTTGGAAACACGGAAAAGGAAACGAGAGCATACAATAGTATGTAAGTCACGTACATATTTTAGCTATGAGGAAATATAAATAGGTGCATATGATCTCAAGGCGCTGAGCGTTGCGGCTGGTTAGTTCTATTGTTTTATGGACATGTACATGAAATGGAAAGTTTGGGCGCGATTCAACGACCCTCGAATAATGTTAGAAGGATCTCATTTGGCATGGAGAACTAAATTAGAAATTATAGTAATAGTTACAAATTTGCTCTTTATGATTTCACAATTAGTCGTTCGCGCTGATTTGAGGATTATTTTATCTAGTTTTAGATGAAGATGTTTTACATATCGCTCATCCAATAGAACAACGACGTAATTACAAAAATGTCGAAAATTACTTTTTGATATCATAAGTTCACGTTTGGAAAGTTCTATTTGTGACAAAAACGGCAGAATTATTCTTGCGGTAATTTTCGATAAAGGGAGTAACTGTCGCGGGGGAATTGGAGTGGTTTTTCAAACGTTACCGGGAAAACGTTTTAAAACGTTCTCCCGGAAAACAGCTAAAACGTAATTACGTCATTGTTCTTTTTGTTTTTTTTTTTGATTTTATAATATTATTATACTATCCTCTGATTCAGTTACGATCCTATAGGGGTCTATTATAGTGATATATATTTTTTTTATTATCAACCCATATACGTACCACTGCAGGGCACGGGCCTACTCTACAATCGAGAGAATCGATTGAGAGTGGTTAGGGCATATAGTCCACCACGCTGGCCTAGTGCGGGTTGGCGGACTTACATACCGTAGAAATTCTTTAAAATCGCTACGATATGCAGGTTTCCTCACGATGTTTTCCTTCACCGTTAAAGTGCGTGGTGATTGACTATCAATACACACATAACTCCGAAAAGTCAGAGGTGTGCCCTGGGATTTGAACCCGCGACCACCGTGAACATGTAGGCAGCCGAGTCTGGTCCGTTACCAACAGGCCACCACGCACTTTCAAAAATGTATAAATCAATTCATAAGTCTAATTTTAGTTTACCAACCCGCGTAATGTTAACATATCAGACCAAAATGCCTATTGTCGAAATATAGATGTTAGACATGAGGCTGATCGTGAAACTATAAGCCAAATAATTCAGCAACATACAACAATATAACGTTGCTTCAATTGCTTATGTAAATATTTAATACACCCAACAGTCACAAACATAGTCCTGGTCCTACATTAAGATCAATTAAGTGGTGTGTCGTGGATATCAGAAGCTACGAGAGACTTTTCGTTCTCACAAATACCCAGACCCGAGACAAATACTTGTGTCGGAAACATTTGTCTAGGTGCGGGGATCGAACAAATAATACAATCCAATCCAATCCATCAACCAAACAAAAGTCCACTGTTGAACATAGGCCTCTCCTAATGATTTCCACAGTGACCTGTTGGAGGCAGCCCGCATTCAGCGACGTCCCGCGACCTTTACCAGGTCGTCTGACCACCTAGTGGGTGGCCGTCCCACGCTGCGCTATCCGCTTCGTGGCCTCCATTCAAGAACTTTTTGGCCCCATTTGCCATCAGTTCTCTGTGCTATGTGCCCCGCCCATTGCCACTTCAACTTGCTAATGCGCTGGGCTATGTCGGTTACTTTAGATCTCCTACGGATCTCCTCATTACTGATTCGATCTCGTAGGAAAACCCCGAGCATTGCTCTCTCCATAGCTCGTTGAGTGACTTTGAGCCTCCTAATATATGTAAATAAAGGAAAAGACCAAACAGAAGAACTATAAATCCACTTCTAAGCGGTTTGGCACCTTAATTTTGTTACAGTTCCGCCGCCCCGAGCCTCCGCAGACTTGTTTCGTCACTGAACAATAATGAGGGCGCAAATGAAAGGCCCGTCAGTATTACACTATTAGTAAAGAAACCTTGTCCGTGACGTGTATTTTTGTATGATACATCGCTCGCCACTGTCTAAGTTCGTTCTATTTGCGATCTGGGTGACCTATTTGCCAAACTGATTCTGTGAATGAGCGGCGAGCTGTTTCCAACAGGTTATACCGTCGATGATCACACGTTACATTCAAAGCGGCTAATTAAATCAAGTGACCTTGGTATTGTTATCTGTTGGCTTATGTCATAGGAAATTGAGATCATCCTCTTAGCGCCCTTGTTTCGTGTATGACGCTCAGGAATTGTATCGTTGTTGATAATTGCACAAATTTTTCAGAAAAAAAATAACGTGCATAATACAACTGCAAAATGCAATCAGAGATTGAAATAAAACGAACTCTTACGGATTTTATCGCGAATTTGATTTAATTTTTAAATTTCACGGGACGGTCTGCCCCCCGTGTTCACGAAAGCTGTAAAGTGATCGAAACGTCGGGAAACGAAAAACGTAAAAATTAAATCAAATTCGCGATAGAATCTTTAAGAATTCGTTTTATTTCAATGTGTAACATTCGCGTAAATCTAAGAAACTATTATGAAATCAGAAAATTAAATTTTAGGTCTTATTTAATTAACAAACAGGTGGATTTGTGTTTGTCAGACGACCTGGTAAAGGTCGCGGGACGTCGCTGGATGCAGGCTGCCTCCAACAGGTCACTGTGGAAATAATTGGGAGAGGCCTATGTTCAGCAGTGGACTTCCTTTGGCTGATGGATGATGATGATGATGATGATGGATTTGTGTTTCTATATTTGGTTGTTCCTTGGGGGACCATGGACATGTTTATTTTCATGGTATTAGCGAATGACTTAACAGCCATGTTGCAAATCGTTGGGCTGAGCTCTTTACGAATTGATAACTGCCTGACAGCAACCCTTTGATACCCTTTAGTCAACCACACTGACCTAATGCGGTTGGTGGACTGCACATACCTTTGGAACTGTTGTAGTTATCCAAAATTATCTATAAAAATGTTTTTGATACGCATGATATATGACGTAAAATTACTGCATTCGGATCCCGAAATAAAATTTACTTAATATTCGATGTGATAAATTCCTATTAAATTCTGAAGATTTGTTATCAGCGTTTCAAGTATTTAAATAAACAATAAAATTACTTTGCCAATTAACAAATGATGTATTTAAAAATCAAAGAGATTAATTAGACCGAGAAGTGTTTTCAAACGTATTTTTAATGAACAATAAATTTTCGTTACAAGGGACGTCTTGCACACGAAAATTATTAAAAAACATCCTAAAATAAATAGCAAGAAATGCTATAAATATGAGTATTTATAAATATCCATCGCAGACGGCCTGTGGGCGTGGGCGCTGATATTTATAAGATTTCACGGAATTAAGCCTATCGCGGATGTTATAAAGGCAACAGATGTGGAGGTGCTATCTGTTCGAACAATTGTACATTTGTTAAAGTATTTATTTATAGAAAATAATTATATATGTGCCAATGGACACGGCATAGTACGGAGAACTGGTGGCGCATGGCCATAATGTGCTCAAGTCAAGGCTAGCATCAGGCGGTTACCTTCAGGGTGGACAGACGGCTTTATAAAAGTTACGGGATGTTGGATACAGGCCGCTTCCAACAGTTCGCTGTGGCAATATGTGGAGCATTGTACTGTATTAGCTCATATTCGTCCCACTGCAGGGCACGAGTCTCCTCTACAATTGAGAGCCTGATTAAGAAGGTTATTTAGTCCAACACGCTGGTCTAGTGAAGCGTAAACCTCCAATAGTCTTAGTAGACTTTCTGTAGCTGAAGTGGATATTTCCTGATTAGATCTGGTAGCGAAATAACCAGCGTAGGCTTCTCCATAGTTAGTGTAATGTCACAGATCAGTGGAATAAGTTTTTGATGAATTTCGTAAATTTTTGTCGCTTCTTTATCTTCTTCAGGGTACTCTCTCTTCAGCCACAGGAAGTCCACTGCTGAACATAGACCTCCCCCATGAATCGCCACAGACCTTTTAGAAGCGCCTTCAGGGTACTGGCGTGACACTAAAAGTATATCTTAAGTTAATTTGCCTAATAACTCCGTCTCGTAGAGCAAATTAGTGAGTTAGTTGTAGCCAAATGGCGGCACGTGCTAAGTCTGAAGCTTTATAGATGGCTTAAAATTATTGGCACCAAACAGACCACTAATCAGACGAGTTTAATGCATGTTGTCATTGTTTGAAACGGACAACTAATTGATAAGTTCGGTTGGGGTAGTATAATATAGCTATTCTCTAGGCTTAGCCCTTTATTTATGATATGTTGTACTTTGTTGTGCTTAATAAATTATTTCTCGTTTGAATGTTGAAAGGAATCATTTGTAGGAATTTCGTGGACAATGGGCAAGTTTCCTAAAGGAATTTTAAAGCTATAATATGGAGTCTATAAATGGGCGACATAAACAATGTGGTGCAATAAGGTCTACCAAACTCCTTTTTAATTCCATAGACATGTCGTATTCATCAGTTCGACGTAAATGAGATGGTATTATTGGCATTATTTTTCTTTTCCAGATGTCTTCTCTTTCGATATCTAGTAACATTGAGATGAGCATCTCCGACTTCTAGTGTGGTTTTAGAGTAAAGGGTGTCACTGTTGAGTGTACTTATCATTTTATAAGAGGCCACATTGGTTTTGTCTCTACCAGCGTGTAAGGGTGTTGAACTGTAAACTTTGAATTCGGTTTCCAGATAGAGAAAGCTTTTGGCAATGCCTGGATTTCGTGCTGACTATGGTAATTGGTTCTCTTTCACATTTTTGGACAGATAATAAACTCGGCTGCCTTGGTGGCGTAGTTATACTACGGTAGGATTGCAATGTTGAGGTCTTGGGTTCGAATCCCGGGTCGGGCAAAGTGATATTGGATGTTTTGTTCATAATCATCCCGGAGTCAGGAATTTGTGCCCGATATGGCTATAGGCTCCCCCTTATCACAGTGTGAGACGGAACATACAAGGCGAAATGTGGGTATCCTCATAGCACCTCTGTGTACCCCTTCTGGGAAAAAGGCGTGAGTTTATGTATATAACAAACTCTATGTTACAAACTCGGCGAAAGATGTTTTTTTATAAGCAATCCAACAAGATAAGTACGGTTTAGTGGTAGCACGACAAATTACCGCAGCGTGCTATCAGAATAGCGAACATTCTCCCATAAGGCGTGGGTGATGATTTATATCATTATATTACATCACCTACTAAAACGACGAGTAGCGTCCCGGTGGCATGTGCTTGCAGTTAGTGACGTCACTGGACCAACAACACCCGCAAATCACCCACGCATCGTAAATATAAAATATTTGAATTTATTTTTAATAACTGACTATTTGGTTTCGAGGATTGGAAAGTATTGGATTTGGTGGCCAGGATGAGGAATTTTTGTGAATTTTTATGTTCCCATTTATTTATATGAAAACAGTAAACAAAATAGCTTATGTATTTGATCGTTGGGGGAGGCCTATGTTCAGCAGTGGACTTCCTGTGGCTGAAGAGAGAGAGAGAGAGAATTATAGACAAACTGTAATTGTATCGCTGGCTTTTTTGAATAGTAAGAAGAGCAGGGTTACTGCAATTTAAGCATTATATTCGATTCAACGAGGCGCGATAGATGTCCGTCTTGGACCTAAATAGATTATTTAATTATCCATCTGTAGAGATGACTGCTATGGCTAAATTAGAAATGTCATTGCCACAGACGATCCGTTGTCTATCGGTTCTGATACAACAATAAATTAAAATTCAATTGCATTACAAGTCACGACACCACAACAAATATTATATCTTTGAACAAACCTACGCATCTTGGATACTTGACATACATAAAACGATATAATGTGAGACCCGGTTTCCTTATTTTCCATCTAATATTAATTTCTCAACAGCGTGAAATTATGTTTTCGGTTTATTTGTGTCGTATCAGCCCAGCCTTACAGTTCACAGAAATAGCGCATCACATGTCCGTCTGCTAATCTATAGCTAATACTTTAGCTTTGACGTGCCAAATGTATTTTTATAGATAACTGGTTTGAAGGGCGTGTTTTGAGTATTTCTTTAAATCTAGAGGTCGTCGATAGGGCGGTGATTGTGTCGATAAGACAAAAGCTGTTCGCTCGTCGAACGATGCGACTGCCTCGGTGGCGTAGTGGTACTACGGTATGATTGCAAAGCTGAGGTCTCGGGTTCGAATCTCGGGTCGGGCAAAGTGATATTGGATTTTTCTATTCATTATTAACCCGGAGTCAGGAATTTGTGCCCGATATGGCGATAGGCTCGCCCCCTATCACATCGTGGGACGGAATATGCAAGGCGAAACGTGGGTGTTCTGGTAGCACCTCTGTCTACCCCTTCTGGGAAAAAGGCATGTAATTACGTATGTATGTACGATGCTCCTCCCATGTGTGTCATGGGACGTAGCAGGAAAAGTTATAAATAATAATAAAAACACCCAACAGTCACATACATAGTCCTGCCCCACACTACGTCTTGTGTCGTCGGCATCAGAAACTACCGGAGACTTTTTAGTCTCACAAACACCCAGACCCGAAACAAATACTTGTGAATCACACAAATATTCGTTTCAGTGCGGGGATCGAACCCGTTGTTATCGTGTAGTTGTCACAAAAAGGTACAGAGCCACCAACTTATCTGTTCAGGTGGCCATAATTGGAACTAAACCAGTGTTATCAGATATACGGTAATTACTGCAGATGCACATTTTTTTTTTACCAAAACACTGCCAACGGTAATGTTATATTACCGTGTCGTTTCTACCGTGTTTTATAAGATACATAACTGTGTATATAATTCTCTAATTTACTCTAATCTAATTCAAGATTTTTTTAAAGTGGCAGTACTCAATTCCTCACTAGCGACGATTCCGAACTTCCGACTGAACAGATAACTTGGTGGCTCTATATGCATCTTTGCACGTGTAAAATTTTACTCATATGTTACCAATACACAAGGGCGGATTAGACGTAGTAGGTCCGGCAACTAGAGTTCACTACTCGTAGTTACTACCATACAGTGAGGAGAAGCGAATGCACATTTTTTCTCCAATATCAAAAATGTCGTTACTACTCAATGCGTTGGCGAAACAGCGTGCACTGTTACTTCTTCGTGCTGGGCGACTTCTGTTCACTCAGTCGCATTTAACTATGTAATCATATCTATATTTACAAAAATAATAAATAATTAAATTATCGCTTATGACCAACTGTTAATGAACTGGTTTTATTTAAACCAACTTGTAACATTTGTTGATAATAGTCACTGTATTGTAAATTGCTTTTGAAAAGAGCAACACTAGAGTTTCTTGCCCGTTCTACTCTAGTGAAAACCGCTTTCCGAACCGGGTGGTAGAATAAAAGAATGACTGAATCTAAATGATGTTGAACATTTTTACAGATTCAATAAATTATTTTAATTTTTTTCATGTTATAGCCTCCGTGGCGTAATCATTTATATTTTCATCGCCTAATGAAACACACAGACGGCTAATTACAAGACTAGCATCCAAACTTTGAAGGTTTTGCAACCCCGCTGACATACTTTGGTCTTTAAAATAATTTTACCAAAACACCGGCCTCTGTGAAAGGTGACAGTGTGTTGTCCGACAGACTGACCATCATTCACTCGACACCGCGGCCGCGGCCGACGGTCAAACAGTTCCTACGAAATAGCGCTATTTCGGCACCACGCGGACATTGACCTCAAGCCAAAACATAGACACGTCGATCCATACATTTCGAAACTGAAAGATGTTTACTGAAAATTGGTCCGGATTCTTCGAAGCCAATTTTGTAAGGACAGATTCTGTCGCGAGAAATGTTTCAATGAATATGTATTCGTTTTGGGTCGGCTGTCATGTCCTGTCATTTTAAACGGTATGTAAATAGGCACATGTCGAGATTTTAAGAAAAAAATGTGTTAATTGTTTTTTAATATTTTTTGTGTAGCAACGCCTACAGGCTGGAGACGACTTGCATTTTTAATACATTGCTATTAGGATAACGCAGGCACACGCGCTATTCGAAAAAGCTTTAACTAGGTTATTTGTTTACAAATACATACGTATATATAAAGCCAATAATTATGCTTTATTTGTATTTCAAAGTTAAAAAAGGGCTACATTAGACACTTGGTTAGATAATAAATTGAAACGCCAATTAAAAGATGTGAACAACAGATCGTTACTGTATGAAACAATGAAACATGTAACCTTGATATGAAAGTACTCGTATTAAGCCGTTGAAATAAAACGAATTCTTAAGGATTTTATCGCAAATTTGATTTAATTTAATTTAATTTAAGATTTCGTTTTATTTCAATGTGTAACATTCGCGTAAATCTAAGAAACCATTATTGTTAAGCCGTGATCTGCGATAGGATTTGCGGCTAAATTTGAATCGCTTCCTTGTTGGCTAATGAAAAAATGGTTTATATGTGGTATCATTTATTTATTTATTAATAATATATAATACCCTTTCCTAAAACTAGTTTTGTCCATAATTTGTTAATACCCAATAGAAAGTTGCTTTCCAATTACAAATATATCGAGATCATATTGAAATCAAGTCTAATACGAGTACAATTTCAGTATTGCAGCCTGAACATGCTATCGAAATTAAACATCTGTTTCGATAACATCTAGAATTCGATACAAATAAACTACAGCCTTGTCGAAGCTAGTAGCTGTCATAAATATTAATTACCGTTGTCGTGTAGCTCATCATTTCCTTCGACAGTAGCTGGCATTATCAGGCCACGCATATAGCTCCCGAACAAGTTTGTAAACTATGTTGCACCGCGGGTTGCGGATGTTGGCATAGCACTTTGTGTACGTAGATTATTATTATTCATAATAAATACAATTTAGTATCTACCCAGCCTTTAACAAACTAGTTATTGTTGCACCGCACGTTGTTGATGTTCATCTAGCAGTTTTGTACACGTAGATTATTCTAATTTATATTTTTGTTAAATGCATTTTAAAGCACCCATCATTTTTTGTTAAAATTACAATTGAATGTACCTTGGATAATGAAAGATGTGGGATCGGTCCACATCTTCTCTCTAACAAAGTTTTATTAACTACGTTGCAGACAGTAGTTAAGGTTGTATTGTTAAGTTAAATTGTGCTGTGACGACTTAGAAACGCTGGTGCTCAGCTAGCCACAAATCCAATAAAACGGTCAACTAACTTTATAGCTTTATAAATATATTTAAACACCTTTATGTCCTAAGCATAATTTTAATAATTTGAGATTATTTCCCCATAAAACATATTTGAGATCTTAATAAACCTAAAAAAATTAGGCCAGATTTTTTACTCATTATGAATTACTTGCCCGTACTTGGACCAAATCGACTGATCTCCTTCAATGATTATTTTTGGATCTGTATTGACAATTTTCAACTTCCGTTGTCTTCCGTGTCACACGACTTCCGTAACGCTCTCGTCATGCATTCACCAGTTTACCCCCCAAGTCAAGCGTGCCTTAAGAAGTTTTAATTCAAAAAGTTCCTTAACTATGGCTTATGGAACCTTATTTCTCGCTTGTGGTCAACCTTACTGTGATATGAATTTATCATCAGGTTTAGCGAACTCAAATTTATAAAAAACATGAACAATGCTGATATTAATTTTTTATACGATAAACATCCGTTAAATTTTCAATCCCGCGGCCCAGTCTACCTCAGACTTCCACTGTATTTCTTTATAAATTTCTTCTAATCTGTACCGATGCGTATCAGTCAACGCCTCTCATTATGGGCCAGACTAAACGTCTAGGCTTAAAAAAACACACACCGCAATACATTATCCTCTTAGCTTCGCCGTACTTCACTAAAAATAGTGTTCGAAATCTCACAGGGTTGTCGGCATGTCAGTTTTAGAAATTATAATAATATTTGGATACACATATCTTTGGCTCATGCCAGGTAAACAACGTTACGCATTTTACATCGACCTGTTAAAATCAGCGAAACTGAAAATTACCTAGTAATCTATGAAATTAGAATGTAAGTAGTTTCGATAGAAAATATAAACTTATATTTTTATAGGTAAATAAATGAATGAAGTAGGAAAATGAATAGAAGTAGGAAATAATATATTCGCCGCTTCCCCTCGATGTTACACTTCCCTCTAACATAGCCAATTGTAATTTGTATAGCAACCACCTTGCTGTCCTGTGCGTGGTGGCCTGTTGGTAACGGACCAGACGCGGCTGCTTATATGTTCACATCCCATGGCACACTTCTGACTTTTCGGTGTCATGTGTGTATTGATAACAATCACCCAGACTGTAACGGTGAAGGGAAACATCGTGAGGAAACCTGTATACCATAGCGATTTGCATAAATTTCTATGGTAGGTACGTGAAGTCCACCAACCCGCACTAGGCTTGCGTGGTGGACTATATGGCCTAATCACTCTCATTCGTACTCTCGATTGTAGAGGAGGCCTGTGCCCTGCAGTGGGACGTATATGGGCTGATACAGTACAGTACCTTGCTGTCCATCTCCTTTTGTAATTATAAATTATCGCCAGTAAATGAAAAGTTTCGGTAGTTGAACGCAGAATTTTCTTAGTTATCCTCCCCTGCGACACATCTGCAGTACTGCTCCAGCTTAATAGAGCGCGGATACCAGGCGTCCTGTAGCGCATTGCGACAAACACTGCGCGCAGTCTAGTGTGTAAACAATATTGTTAATGTCTACATGAATTGTTGATGTGCTAACTACCGGAAAAGGAGATTTAAATGTGTTGTAGATATTGTTACTAGTTTTTTTTATAAGAACATAATATTTTTTATTTTCTCGTAACATAGAGTCCTTTTCTGTTTCTCCCTATAAAAAGAACTATGAGTAACAAATGGTCGTAGAGTATTGGTAATCGTCCGGATAGCGATGATCACCCATGAGGTGTTTTAGAAGTACTTGTAGTTCTAGGCAGGCTGGTATCACAGTGGCGACTGTGGTAAATGCCAAATGGTAATCTCTGCTAGTCTGTACATTGTTGTATACTTCCCATCTACAGTGAACTGCTGTTAAAAAGTAAATCACAAAAGCTTCCGTATTTAATAAACAAAACTCGAAAGTATCATCAATTGAACAACTACCATTATAACGTATGTCTAGGATGTACGATTACATACATACATAAACATCACGCCTTTATCCTAGAAGGGGTAGGCACAGGTGCAACCTGGACTTGCCTTGTATATTCCGTCCCACGATGTGATAGGGGGCGAGCCTATCGCCATATCGGGCACAAATTCCTGACTCCGGGCTGACAATGAATAGAAAAATCTAATATCACTTTGCCCGATCCGGGATTCGAACCCGAGACCTCAGCGTGGCAATCGTACCGTAGTACCACTACGCCACCGAGGCAGATGTGCGATTAAACATAGGATAATAGCTAAAATTAAACCTTCTGTAAGCCAGCCCTAGTTGTGCAACGGGTACAGTTAAGTGTGTTCCTGTGCCGGCGGGTTTCTCATAGAAACGTGACCGCATAGCGCTCGGCGATCACGAACACGCCGCGCGAAAGGAAATACTTTTAACACAACGCTGAATGTTCTGTGAAAACGCACACATACTGCACTTCTAGGCTGAGGCTATGAAAACATTAAAATCTCTGGGAATTGTTTTTGGCTACCTTTGAGTAACTAACAACGAACATACATCTCATTGTAATTAGATTATCGTGAACAAGAGGCTTCGATTTGATTAAAATCGGTTCTGAAACATAATTTGTGCAAAAAAATCAATAACACGGCCTTTCGTTTTATAACCGGCTCCGTAACTGCTTCCGTCTGGATGATCATCATCATTTATCAGCCCATATATGTACGTCCCACAACCCACTGCAGGGCACGAGCCTCCTTTATTGTGGCGTGTACAATTGCGAGGGCTTAGGTCATATAGTCCACTACGCTGGCCTAGTGCGGGTTGGCAGACCTTACATACTATAGAAATCCTTGCAAATCCCTTTGGTATGCAGGTTTCCGCACGATGTTTTCCTTCACCGTAATAGTGCGTGGTGACAATACACACATGACTCCGAAAAGTCAGAGGTGTGCCCTGGCATTTGAACCCGCGATCATCGTGAACATGTTGGCAGCCGCGTCTGGTCCGTTTACAAACAGGTAACTAGGCACTGACAAAAATATAATAACAAAACAATAACAATCTGGTTCATAAACAATATAAAATGAAATGAAAATACTGTATTACATATTTAGATTTAGTCACTTTTTTTCTCTACCACCCGGTTTTAAAGCTGTTTTCGCCAGAGAAGGACGGGCAAGAAGCTCTCCCTTTGCTCTGTTCAAAATAAAATAACAAGTTATACATTCTAATTAGGAATTTATTTACAAGAACTTGTGTAAAATGTATTCCTACATCTGAAAATCGAACCAAAGCTCTTTCGGTTTAAAATCCATATACGCTTTCTCAACGCCTAAGTCACATACATAAGCTGACGCCTTTTTCGCAGAAGGGGTAGGCAGTGGTTTTCCTCCGTGTCGATAATGAATAGAAAAATCTAATATCAATTTGTCCGACCCAGGATTCGAACCCGAGACCTCAGCTTTCTAATCATATCGTCGTACAACCACGCCACATGACAATTAATAGTTACCCAACAACTCAATATAATAGCAGTTGTCTTTCATTAAATTATTGATCTACCGACTCAGTGCAACGTATTTCATTCCCTGTCACTCGGCAGCTTAACTAGAGCTTTGAGAAAAGTAGCACATCGGCCCAGCCGTAGTATGTGGGAAGTATTTAGAACAATTTATCTCGATTCGATCCGATCCGGTGTGAAGTTAACGTATTTGAACTTTTAGCCTGGGAGTATTAGGTTTAGAATTTCTGCCCATTAATCTATATCGTAGCATTCTATGACCGCGCTATGAACGTACATACTTACATAGATAAACTCACGCCTTTTTCCCAGAAGGGGTAGGCTGAGGTGTGATACCCAAGTTTCGCCTTGTAATACCGTACCACAATGTGATAGTGGGCGAGCCTATCGCCATATCGGGCAGAAATTACTGACTCCGGGCTGACCATTATGAATAGAAAAATCTAATATTACTTTGCCTGACCCGTGATTCGAACCAAAGTCCCCAGCAGTATTTGCAACCATTCTGTAGTACAACTGCGCCACCGAGGCAGTCACGTCAGGCTATGAACGTACCAATAAAAAAATATTATACTAATGGAGTGGTCAGAAACTCATAGAGATCGTGACTGTATGAATAACAGAATTTGATACGTTTATTACGTTATTTAGGCATTTTGAAAATACCTATTAGAAATATTTGATTAATTAAAACTACACAGCTGATGTTCGTGTTTCTGAAGTGGTAGACAGAGGTGTTACTAGTGCCACCTATAATTACCCGGTGTGAAATTTTAGTTTGCTTTGCGACAAACACGGCTCCTACTTTGGGACATATTATGCTCGGCATACTGTAGCTACTAGGTACTACCACTCTGCTTATCCCTTGGACTTATTCATATCCTTTTTGTAAATAAATAGTATCAGCAGAAAGTTCTAAGAAGCCATTTTAATTGTGAGTTTTCCGTAATGCTACACGCATTGTCCTCCTTGCAAAGACTAAAGTGAGTAATGACGTACTAGGCCGGGCTAGGATGTCCTAGACTGAACAATGCGTGCTCGGGTTTCTAGCGGTCGGACCGGTCCGCGCTCTGATTGTGCAGGCGTGCCGTGGGCGTCGGATGCGACCGGCGGAATCCGCAACCAGTTTCAAGTGTTGGAGATTTTGCAGTATGAAATGGTATTGAGATTTGCTACATTTAGATGAAAGTAAATTTTGTGTTTTTGTGGATATTGAGGTATAATTATCATGTCCGATGTTTCTAAAAATGTTTTCGATAGTATTGTCGAAAGGTACTATATTAATAATTAAAATAATATAGGAATTCTCTTGTAAGAAAGTTCTTAGAAGATTGTTAAAGTAAATGTCGCAGTTTACGAATATACTTTTGTTATTAAATAGTTTATTCGTAAATTGCGGTTATATTGGAACTATCTTTGGGTTTTGAATCAAGGATCAATCCTGAGGTTGGGCATTAATTCAATGTAGTTTTTCACTGGTAGAATACATGCCATTCTATTCGAGAGATATTATTTTTGCAATGGAGCTTAAAGCGCTCTCTATCCATTATGACGCAAATAAAAATATAATATAATGCGACTGCATTTAATGTACCTGTGACTATCCAGAGAGACTACAGGCGTAAACATATTTATTTTATTTTGTAAATATGGCGTTCCAATGAGGCCTGTAAATATCACTGGGTTGACGTGGGCTGATATAGATAGATAGATCTGTGTATATAGATGGATTGTAAATGTGTGATGAAAGTTCCTTCATTGAATTTTCAAATAAGACAAAAATATCTAATTATTAATTAGTAGAGGATACTTTTAAAGTACTATAATTCGCGTTTTCTACCGGTGTAGGTGAGTACGTGTTGCATACCACGTGAACAATGAAGATGGTACACAATTCACACAATGTGTCTCGGGTCGTGTCGGATGGTAACCAGCTCGACCGCTCCGTACCTACTTAGTACATAGTACATACATACATTCTGGTGTAAGTCATATATCTACTCCTCTACGAGTCTTTGTAATGGAATTAGTGTGGAGAGATTTCTCTAATATACAGAAGGATCGTACCTTGTTGGTATCAAACTATAAGATGGTATAGATAAGATGTAAGATTAAAATATGTTTTTGTTCTATTAAGTAGTATATACAAATTAATATTTTCTAATAAAATATCCTATCGGAATGTGTGCTGACGCGATACATTTGTGTGATATTATTATTATTTTTTTATCAGCCCATATACGTCCCACTGCTGGGCACGGGCCTACTCTACAATCGAGAGAATCGATTGAGAGTGGTTAGGCCATATAGTCCACCACACTGGCCTAGTGCGGGTTGGCGGACTTACATACCGTAGAAATTCTTTAAAATCGCTACGGTACGCAGGTTTCCTCACGATGTTTTCCTTCACCGTTAAAGTGCGTGGTGATTGACTATCAATACACACACAACTCCGAAAAGTCAGTGGTGAGCCCTGGGATTTAAACCGCGACCACCGTAAACATGTAGGCAGCCGAGTCTGGTCCGTTACCAACAGGCCACCACGCACTTATGTCTCGACTCTCGATTATTCTTTATATGTGCTGTGTTTGTATTACTTTATACATTGATAATCCTGGACCAGAATATCATCCTGGCTGTGTTATAATGGAAGCTTTTAATGTCTACAATCGACAATCGCATGACAACAACATTATAAACATACATAGCTCTTTTAGTCTCATGCCTTCCACAAGATCATCAATTTAACAATACATACATACATACACAAACACACGCATTTTTCCCAGAAGGGGTAGGCAGATGTGCTACCAGAACACCCACATTTCGCCTTGTATATTCCGTCTCACGATGTGATAGGGGGCGAGCCTATCGCCATATCGAGCAAAAATTCCTGACTCCGGGCTGATAATGAATACAAAAATCCAATATCACTTTGCCCGAACCGGGATTCGAACCCGAGACGTTAGCTTTGCAATCATACCGTAGTATCACTACGCTACCGAGGCAGTTTCAATTTAACAATATTCTATTCAATTACGGAGCTTTGGTTATTATTTAATATACCTACACTTTATGAATACTATCTTAACATTAATAATAAAAGTAATTTAACATGTGATAATTGATTCGAAGTGCGTGGTGGCTTGTTGGTAACGGACCAGACGCGGCTGCCTATGTTCACGGTGGTCGCGGGTTCAAATCCCAGGGCACACCTCTGACTTTTCGGAGTTATGTGTGTATTGACAGTCAATCACTACACACTTTAACGGTGAAGGAAAACATTATGAGGAAACCTACATACCGTAGCGATTTTAAAGAATTTCTACGGTATGTAAGTCCGCCAACCCGCACTAGGCCAGCGTGGTGGACTATATGGCCTAACCATTCTCAATCGATTCTCTGGATTGTAGAGTATGCCCGTGCCCAGCAGTGGGACGTATATGGGCTGATAAAAAAAAAAAATTGATTCATAATTATAGAACTGGTAATGCAGAGCAAGTCTAAGATAATATTAGTAGACGCAGCAGAAGCCCCGTGTGATGTTAATTGGATCGTGGATGATCATTTGAATACTGCATTGCTCGTGTGATTTTTTTTTTCTCGTCGAAGAAAAAAAAAATTATTTCAACAAACGTTTAAAATTAACTCCTTCGTATTTAAGATCTGAATGATCAACAGAAAATTATAAACCATTTGATCAACGGAATTTTACATATAGCTCAAATAAGGAGAAATATTTTTCACATCAAAAGGATTTGAATGACGTCTAAGGGCCAGCGCAGATCGGAACCATGTGTCGGGTCGGTTGCCATGCCGTAAATATATAAGACTGCAATTACCAAAAATACCTATAGAAAGTCAAATTCATATTTATATAAATTTTATGAGTCCATTTGTTGCTATGAATAAGGGTCATTACCGTCTAAAAAAGGGCAAAGGGCTTGACAGATTTGTTGTTACAAAATTATATCCATGGGGCGTACTCAATGCGCATTAAGAGAGCTTCGAACTTGTGGCCTTTTCAAGTTACTATAACTTAAATAAGCAAAAGTCACGTTTGTTACTTTTCGTTGTCGTAGCAATAAGTTTATTCCATGAACGCTTGTTTTAAAAAGAAAAAAAATAGAGTAAGTTGATTTAATTTACGGAACAGATGACTCTTTCATATGAATAAATAAATAAAATAAATGTGTGTAAATACAATAAGTGGTAATTAATAACTACAATTGAATGTCGCTTACATCACATAATGTAAATATTACATCAATTTTATAATACCAGTTCTTCAAGTTCATTTCGATTTGTGTATTAAAATACTTCGAGTCATAACAGGCATTTTGAATGTCGGACCGTTTGACCCGACGTCTTAGACGCTGCATTACCATAAGCGCTAGTGCCGCCCACCCACATATAAAACGTGTTTTACAAATGTATATTTTAATGTCTAAAAAATAAAGTCCAAAATTCCTTGAATTTTGCGTTAAGAAAAGTTGGCATAAAGAGGGTTCAATGAACTCTACGCCATGCAGGGCTGCGGGCTCGCTACGACGAATGCAATGCAGTATTTTTGCAATTTTTAAAGAATTTCGGCTCGAAGCGCTGAATTTTTAAAGGAACTTTATTTCCCGATTTAAGCGCCGTGCTTTCTCGCCATTAAGTTTTTGCATCCTTTTGGGTATTTTAATGAGACGAAATGGAAGGAAAATGTAGGGATTGTATTTTATTCACGTAACTAATTTCTAAATAAGATAATTCGTTTGGAATATTTTCACAAAGAAATGCATTAAACTGGTGTTTCTCAAGTAAAAGCAACGTAAATAAATCACTTATTTCGGTACAGCCTTTGTAGTTACTGAGGCACTACCATTCATGAATGAATGAATGGTAGAGCTTCAATTACTTCAAAGAGATCTAAGATTTCAAAGCTTTATTGATAAAGTGCTGTCTCTAGGCCAGAAACCGCTTAAAAAATCAAGATTCCCTAAATTCTATAGGATTTATACAAGTACACATATCTAGAATCAATAAATATTATAATATTGCCAGATATACATATTTCAAGAAGTCAAAGCTACAGCAAATATATATATATATATATATATATATATATATATGTACATATATCACGAATGAGCTGCTAACTCTATACATTTCTAGTAGTAAGTCTATGACGCAGGGGTAAAGATGTTGTATTAAACATGTTGCGACGTTGAATGACATAAGCTTAATGAATAGCCAATTCACGTAGATGTTGTGAGTTGTGACACCTGTTGATACAAGAATTTCTCTGTTGATGAATCACGCACCGTTGTTTTACATCTTAAACAATTACTAGCGATCAGCACGGAGTTGCTCTAGTGAAATTATTCCATTTATTTGAATATAAGCCCATATACGTTCTACTGCAGGGCTCGGGCCTCCTCTACAATTGGAAATACGATTGAGAGGGTTTAGGAAATATAGTCCACCACGCTGGTCTAGTGCGGGTTGGCGGACTTTACATACCATAGAAATTAATATAACGGTTAAAATTGTATATTGGGATATAACTTTCAACACATTTTGTGTCATGGTTTGATTTTTTGTTTTAAGTTTTTTTAATGAAATATTCGGCTTTGCGAAACTGGAAGCACTTCGGTTAAATTCTCGTATGCGAATAATTTAATAATAGTTATTGTGTGTAAGTACCTATTTACACAGAACGTTTTTGTCATGCAAGAAAACGTCGCTCGGAAAATATTGCGCTGACAGTATAGGCCTAGCGGCCTAGCAGGCTAGCTGGAACTTTCTAGATGCCATATTTTGACGGCCTACGCGGAGTTACTGTAGGGACCGTTCAGATACTGGTAGATAGTCAAGAATGAATAAATCTCTATTATTTTTGATGCGTGGATAATTTTTATGAATTGAAGTTTTGATTACCCATAATGAAATACCTTTTGATATTATTAAGATTACAATAGACTGAACTCCGCTCAGTATTTATACCAATACACCTTTTTATCAGATTATTGTTTATACTACTGATACGAGTATACCAAAACTGGCTCGGTGCAAAGTCGTGGAATGCATTTTGAAAATACTTTTAAAATTATTGTAGCAAAATCTCAGATCTGCAAATGTCCTCACTCTTTCCTTTTACTGATAAAGGTTGCAACCATTATACATACTCATGTCACAGTTAAGGGTTGCAATAATTATACATACTTGATACTTATGTAAATTCTAAAAGTCATATAGGCCCAGAGATTAAACCAGTGACTTCTTTCTTGCCGGTAGATATCCAATTAAGTAATCGTTTGCTATTACTTCTTTTAAAGTTACAATCTTTTTGACCGACGAAATCGTGATGTTACAAAGGCGGCGCTATGTGAAACCGAACGAAAGCCCGGTGAAAGTTTAAAAGCTCCGGCGTTCGTTTGCAGACAAAAGTTTATTTTGCATTGCGATATTGTTAGCCTTGTATGTGTGTTCTATTTGCTATTAAAAGTAAGTGATTGTTGGCTCTTGTATGGTTTCTGTTATGAGCGGTTTAACCAGTAATTAAAATGTTGAGTATATGAGTATAAGTTGAACTTTTTTAATCGACTTCAAAAAAGGGGATTATTAATTCGACCTGTATTTATGTCATTTTGTCAGAATTGCACAGTTTATGGATATGTTAATCTATACAAGTTTCTGAACACGTGTGCCATCGTTAATATTTAGGACCAGCTGTGACCTGCGGTTTTACCCGCGTTGTTCGTAGTGTGCTGTATGTAGCTTATAGTCGACTATAAGCTACATACATCACATGGCACTGACCTCAAAAAATAGTTGTCATATTTCAATATTTTAGAATTTTAAATTTTATTTTTATTTATTTCTTTTGAAATTTTTGAAGTGGATTTTATTTTTAAAGTTATTTTTTATTATGTTGTATAGTTTATAAACTTAATATTTCTTATTTTTATATTCATAGTATGTATATGTATGTTACATTTAATATTTGAAATCAACAAATTTCCTAATATTATAAAAAAATAAAAATGGGAGGTGAATTAATCGACATGAAATACAACTAATCACCTCGCGGTTTTCAGGCCGCTATACCCAATACTCATGCCGTTATTGACAGACACGAACATATTTTTTTGTTTCAAAGTTTTACAACATTAAAATACAAAGTACCTACATAATGAAACTACAATAATCAATTATAAAATATAAAAAAAAAATATTCAATAATCAATATAGTTACGTTGGCGACAAAGGAACATACTTTTATTTTTAATTAATGTAGCTTAGACAAAAGCATTTAGTAGACTCGTTGAGTGCTGTCTAAGTTTTTGTTGATAGTCCATCAGTGTCCAAATTAGTCAGACCAAGAGAGAGGCGCAGTGGATATCGGTCAAGGCGGTGCGGCTTTCTATTTATGTACATGCACTAGATAGGTAGTTTACTTGTAACGTTTTATCTATACAAAAACACTGGAGTGATGTGGGCTCGAATACAGACACTCATTGTCTTTTCTTAAAATCACAATACTTTGCTTAATACAATTTTAGGGAGGATTATGCAGTCTCAAAGTCTTACTATGCGTTTTGGTCAATTTGAAAGCTAGGAAATTTTATTCTTTTCAATTTCTATCTATAATCACTGTTATATGTAATAATTGAACTTTTACTGTCAATGATTATAATTTGTTAAAGCGTACATCGCAATCCTATCTGCGGTAACTCGTAATTGGCTATATTTTGTTCACAGTTTTTATATGTATGCTTGTTTGCTTGATAGCTGTGAACCACCCAAATAAATAAAAAAAATAAAAAAATAATAATAATAAAAATAAATAAATAAATAATAAATAAAATAATAATATATGGTAAGAATACTCTGAAGTAGCTTGGCATTGGTCTGGTCTCGACAAAAGCGGTCAATTGGGTCTTGGTACAGATCGATAAACTACGTATTTCAGCATCCAATTCGTAAACAATACTAATTTATTACACTTAAAGTGAGATATCTGTTCACACATATATAAACACTCTCAAAAAGGTTTAAACGAAAACAATCGTAGATCTCAAACCGAGCCCTACTTTCAACGTTATTAATCTCATATTATCATTAGCATTCTTATAAATATTTGGTATTTACCGTTCGAGGTTCAGATATAAGCTGCTAATTGTTTCATTCATACGTTAATATCCACAACACATTAAATTAAAATGTATGAAATAAACTAGACGAAAAATAAAAAAAAAAACTTTCGCTGCTTCAATAGGCAGGAATTCACTCACTTACAATGAGGTTTCCGATCGTTTTTTTTTGTAAATTAAATGATTTTAAGAACAACGAGAATAATTAATTTAGGAATACTTAAGTAAGGTTTATTTTGCTTGTATCACAATGAGTACCTACAGTCTGTTTTTGTACGCAAATTATGAATGAAAGTGCACAAATGCGTAATTACAAAAGCGCCACTACGCTCCCTACCGCAATGTTTAACTGAAGCATCATCGTCACAAAAAGCCAATTCATAAAGGCTAATGTAGGTCGCAGTCTGCCGCTCCCCCTGCGAAGTCAAGGGCACGAGGGTTTCGGCCCCCAGGGTACTGCCATTCATCAGTGAGACATTGAAGTATTTAAGTAGAAGGGGCATCGAGGAAAAAAATTAAAAGAGTGGTACACGTGCCACTATTTATGTTGCTGTCTCTGTCTCTTCTACACGGTCACTTTATTTTCCCTTTCACTATATTTGTCATGGAGGGAAGTGGGCAAAAAATGTTTTCAACTCCTCCTGTTTTACTGTTTAATTCATATAATTGCGGCTTAGAGAAAAGTTAGAAATTCACTGAGACTCCCTGAGCTTTAATACTCAGACTCAATATAATGCCACTATTGAGCCTGGCTTACAGAAGTTGCAGTGGTAGGTGTGAAGGCGGGGCAGTCTCTAATCTTCCCTCTCGCTCCATTCGCCTCCCAAGGTCCTGGTACGTGTGCAGTGCGCGCAGATTTTGTTCGACGTGTCCGCTCCAATATCACTCCTCAATGGCCAGACCAGACTATGGGGTTCGTCAGCTGATTCCGAACAGGTGGTAATCAGACCGTGTCGCCCGTCAGCTTTAAATACGATATTTTTGATGGCAGTGAAAGTGAGGATAATTTTACCTGTTCATGGTACGTTTTATTTGTGATGGTGAGAAAGTCGCTCTGTTGCAATTAAATGGTTGAAAAATACGTTTCATTATTTGAATTTTTTTCATTTAATTTAAACATTAAATAATGGAAAATAAATAATAAATACACCCAACAGTCACATACATAGTTCTGATCCCACACTAAGATCGACTCTTGTGTCGTGGGTAACAGAAACTACGAGAGACTTTTCGGTCTCACATGCACCCAGACCCGAAACAAACAACTGTGGATCACACAAGCATTTGTTTCGGTGCGGGGATCGAACCCGCGGCCTCTCGTTTCACAGGCGGCGTCTAAACAACTGGCTGTCAGAATAAGAAGATTAAAGTAATGAATGTATTTTGTTATTTTTATTTCGTCAATTATTTAAACAATGGAAATAATTTAAATTTTGATATCTCCATTAAACGTGCTGGTATGTTATGTATGTAAATGGTTAGTGATACCGTTTATGTCGGGTTTGGATGTCCGAAAATACTCCTAATTTCTGATACCTATTATTATCTAAGCTTAGTATATTATGTGTATGGTTAAAACTATGTATGTGGGTGTTAGATGTATTTATTTATTATTCATTTAGTTTACGATTTATTATCAATAGAGAAACTATAAAACCTTGTTGACCTGATAGTTAAGTCAATGCTTGGTGATTTAGGTGTAATGTTCAATATAAGTTTATGT
This sequence comes from Theretra japonica, assembly GCA_033459515.1. Taxonomy (NCBI): domain Eukaryota; kingdom Metazoa; phylum Arthropoda; class Insecta; order Lepidoptera; family Sphingidae; genus Theretra; species Theretra japonica. The sequence continues at coordinate 1,492,418 of CM065938.1, read as the reverse complement.
GCGTAAGTTAAGTGAAATCGGTCGTGCAGTGCTTAATGCACTTAGCAGTAAGTGTGCCGGTGAATGTGCAATGCGACTTACTTGCCTTATCTTTATCATCGCACGGGCCGTTGGAATGTTAACTTCTTCTCGTTTCATTGGCAATTGAATAAACATTTTGAATATAATTATCGGTGATTCTGTTCTATTTACCTTTGAGCATGGTGATGTTACATGTTTGTGGTGAGAACTGTTAGGTCCTGTTTGGCTCAGGTATAACAAATCATTTTGTTAGGTTTTAGATTCGATAGCATTACCTAGCACTTTAATTTTGAACTGGCTTCACGATAATTTAATAATAAATAATTTTTGCCATGCTCTATCTAATTTTAGGGCTAAAATCGGGTCAGCGAATTAGTAATTAATTATTAATTAGTACCTATCAATAGAATTTCTGTCTGTTGACGATTATAAACTTGAGTTTAAGCTGGCTTTTTCCACTAGAAATTCTATAGGATAAATGTACAGTTAGTGCTATTCTTTAGGTCATCAAAAGGGCTACAGGAAGCGCTAATTAAATCTGAAATTAGCATATGTAATACGGGTATATACAGATAGTATACAGACTGTGAATGTTCTGTAGATCCTATCTCGCTTCCGGTTATGTATATCTCGTTAATTACACTTAAATTTGCAGAAGGAATTTCTTTAAAGTAATCAGATAATGAATACTTGCCTTTAATGGTATTTCGGTTGTCGGGATACAAAGATATTTTGAGCAGTGATAAAGTTGACAAAGTTGTTTATTTATGTAAGCCTGTAGATTGAAAAACAAAACCATTTATTTTTATATGCGTCCATAGCGAAAAATATAAGGTAACATTTTTAAGTATGCGTTTCATCTACCTCTTTTGTCTGTCATACATAATACATAAATATCACGCCCTTATCCCAGACGGGGTAGGCAGAGGTGCTACCAAGACGCCCATGTTTCGCTTTGTGTGTTCCATCCCACGTTGTGATAGGGGGCAAGCCTATCGGTCTTGTCTGTCTTTTTCTTCCATTATAACCTGTATAGAGTAGATCTTAAATCAATCTTCACGTTGGTGCAGAATTGTTAGGTTATACTTTTACGACCGGTTGCCTACGTGTCATTAACACTTTAAGGCAATAACTATGGGAATATCTTTGCCATTTGCTGTAATTTCGTATTACCACCAGCTCACCTAAGATTCGAATTTTGTCAATACCCATAGGCGGCGGTAATCACCATCAAATGCTCCGTTTGCTCATCTTCCGGGCACATGCAATAAAAAAAATATTGGCTCAACAAAACACGCGTCATGTGAAGTACACGTACAGTTCCAATTGTACGAATGATGGTGCAACGGTACCGCATTGAACTCGCCGTGATTGTGCCAAACCGGTCCACACAATCCAGACACGGGCTGGGCTTTGGATGCCTTCGTCCGATCACTAGTGTTTGATATGTACACGTTGCTATGTTTCATCAAGGACTATAGGTTATCCTGATTCTTGGTTGTATTAAAGCAGATTATGTTTTACGTGAGTAAATAACTGATAATAAGGAAATAGTTTCGTCAGTTAGAATTGTTTTTTTTTTTATTTTGGTCACATTTTGGTATTTTTTGTAGTGTCGACTTTATAGAGCATCGATTGGCAACAGATAATTCTTTCGCAACTGTACACAATTGCGTTGGTCTACTGAATTTCTGCCTCGAACAAAGGCAGATGGGTTTTGGTGCTTTATTGATATTAGTATAATTGAGAGTAAGCCAAGTTTCGTTATAATATCTTGAAAATACACTTTCTTCTACTTTACATCTTCTTCTCCTACCTGGCGATATCCCGGCTATTTCTCCTCTATTTCGCCCGATCTTCGGCATCCCCAATAGTAAGGCCATTGACCTTCATATCTTCCTTGACGACATCTAGCCAGCGCTACTTCGGTCTACCCATTGGTCGAGGTCCGGAAACATTGTGTTAATATACTTTCCTCTACTTACTAATCTTTAATTTAACATCATCATTGCTTAATCAGTCATTGTCATAGAAAACATATTTCAAACATAACAAGAATATCTTGCGACAACCCCATATTGCTGACTCATCAAATTAAATCACTCGTTTGAGGAAATGACTTACGAGTATCTATGTATTTGGTAATACTAGTCATTTAGCAAAGCAAGCCTACCGGCATTTTGCACCGACAGCTTCAATCCGAGAGGTTACCGACACGGGAATCGAAAGGTGCACCGGTAACAGCTCTATTGTTCTGTCCATTAATAACTTAATACGGACCGGTCTGGAGACAAAGCCGTCACGGCACGGACCTCGGACAAAACTAGACATGAGCTAGGAATGCTAGTTTCTAGTACTTCTAGGTGCCTGTTCTTTTCAACTGCAGGATAATGCTGGGCGAAAGTAGGATTTAGAAATCCAGATGGTGAGGTTTTTTGTTTGACAATCTTTTGAATTCCTTAATATGTGCCCGGAATAGTGATAGGCTTACCGATTACATCTTAGGATGGTAAATATAAGCTATGAATTATCACTATTGGAAATAAGATCAACGAACCGTAGTTGGCACTATTGACGCCACTACCTACCGTTCTCGTGATACTGGCGTGACTATAATATGTTTCTGCCAAAGATACATTACGATAACGATTGTACTTTGTGCATAATTAAAATTTTGAACAATTGGTTCCAAGATTTCAGACATTCATTAAATTTTAAGATGGTATATAGTCAATCAATCAATCAATTCATCAGCCAAAGGAAATCCACTGCTGAACATAGGCCTCTCCTAATGATTGGTACAGGTCGCGGGATGTCGCTGGATGCAGGCTGCCTCCAATATGTCACTGTGGTACATAGTACTGGTTTTGAATCTATCCCAATTGAGCGCTAAGGCCGCCGGCCTTATATGTTACCGATCTAGTTAAAAGGCCCTGGTCTTGTCATGAAAATTTAAATACATTATTATCAATACGAGTCAAATAAATAATATTACCTTAGTTACATAAGTATGATTAAACAACATTTGCGAAATAATACACAATTCAAGCGTCATGTCTAATCACATTGCTATTTCGATAAACCAACACCGATTAATGTCAAATGTGCAACGTAGAATTCTCCAGTATAGATAAATTACACACCTTGTATAATTTATGATTGAACGTAATCAGTAATCGTTGGATTTGTTTATATCATGCTGATAAGAGCCAGTAGATAGCATCGCTGCCACCAGTGCAGTGTGAAAATACGCGCATTGCAACTTTACGTGCCATACGCTTGTTTACGCGACTTCCTACGATGTTGTGATAAGTGCTAATTGTGTTTATCGTACAACCGTTGTACTCGTAATACGATTCGTGCCGACCAAAAATAAACCCCCAAAAATAGACTCGCAATTCGAAAACCACCCCCGGGGGCGCGCGGCTCCGTCTAGGCGACGTCTGCCGGCTCACGTGGCCGCGGACGCATGCGCAGCGAGCAGCCTCCAACTTAGCCGGCACCGGTAGTATCGAGCGAGCCTCCGCGCAGAGAGGTCATGTCGCTATGTCGGACGGCCGCGACTCCCCGTCGCAAGGCGGTCTACGGGACCGCGTCAACTTCTTCGAAAAAGTATGGTCTGGGCAATCGAGCAACGACACCGTCGATGCCACCACGGACGTAGACGAGATAGAGCGTAAGATAGAGCAGCGCAAGCGGAGGCCTGAATCTCCCAAGATAGAAGTCAAGTTGAAGCACACGCGCGATGCCGAGTCACCGACCAAGAGTTATGAAAGTACGTTCCCGAACCTGAAGCTGCGGCATGTGGAGCCCGTGGAGGAGGAACGGCACGAGCGCTTCGAGCGCCAGGTCGAGGAGGGCGACCTGGCCACTGGTGTGCGCTTCGTGAAGTTCGAGCGGGTGACGGTGAAGCGCACGGTGACGGAGACGAGGACAGAGGAGAGGCCAGACTCGCCGCAGCACGAGTGGTACTCCGAGTACAAGCAGCAGACCCTACACACCGCCCCGAGGAAAGACTATCTGAGGAGCAAATCGGAATATGACTCTCACATCGCCGAGATTCGCGGTAAGTGTGCGGTTACAGAGTGGAGCGCAGGTTCGGTCAGGTCCGGCGTGTAGGAGGAAAACATCGCGTTGTTTACTGTTTTTGACAAATGATTTGTGGTGTTTGTAACTATTGTGGGTTGTTAACACAACAAATGGTTGATGCGCGTGTGTTGGATAATTTAACTACACTAATTGGATGGCTAGTTGGTATTTTACTCAACATATAAACACGTGAATATTTTGACAGCCTCCGTGGCGTAGTTGGTTAGACGCCGACTGTGAAACGAGAGGCCGTGGGTTCGATCTCCGCACTAACACAAAAGTTAGCATGGCCCGCAAATATTTGTGTCGGGTCTGGGTGTTTGTGAGACCGAAAAGTCTCTCGTAGCTTTTATACCCACGACACAAGACTTAATTGATCTTAATGTGGGGTCAGAACTATGTATCTGACCGTTGGGAGTATTTGTTTATTTATATTTAAGTTTTGCGACTGATATTAAAATGTTGACAAATGACATCGACCTCCTTTTCAAGCGGTTTTTGCAAAATGTACGTGCAATTATCGTGTTTTTCACGCACAGGAAACGGTTAAACAGCAAACTTTATTGCATTCTTAACTTTTCCAAAACCTGCTCCTCGTTGGGTTTTTGCTGTTAATAAAAATGTTTTTAACATTTCAAGAGAATCAACTTATGATTTATGTGATGTTCAAGGCTATTTTATTAATTAATGAATACTACTAACAGGTAAAACAATCGTTTAAGGTAAATCATTGCCTTATTGGCCTACTTTATTAGCTCTGATGTGGCACTAAGTTAGATGCGGGCTCGAGAGTTCGTGAAATGCCGATTTATGTGCATAAAAAAAAAACAATACATACATGATTATTGAAACGTTGACGTCAGACGTTCGGTCGTAAAACTAAAGCTTAGATAAAAACATTAATAAATGAAACACGTTTAAGTGTAGGATGAGGAGAGGAAGACCACTTAAAGCAGTTCTTCACTTTTATGTCGGTATTTAGAGAGTTTCATACAATCCTTGTTTACCAGGCATCACTTAACTTTCGAAAATTTATCTGAAAAAAGTTTTTTTATTATTATGTGTCATTATCATTAGGCTGCAGCATTCCTTATCCTTATCTGTTGCCGAATAATCGAGAAAAACTACACCAATAATTATTTATCGATCTGAATTAGATTTTAGGCCTCTCAGCACGAAATATTGATGTTTCGATGATCATAAATTAGTTACATTACCGATTTATGTAATCGAATGACATAGATTTGACTGTCAATAGTGTTGTAAAAAATATAACGTATACTTATTATATTACCTTTTATTGCTCAGCTTGTAAAACAGGGAAAAACTTTTCGAGTTGGTATAAATAGCCCATAAACAGGCCTTGTTTTTTCAGATTAATCTATACGAGTACATATAATATAAATTCTACAGGAAATGGCTTTTGAATTTTATGCACATAATATTACGATTTATTTTTTATTTTTTGCGATAATTCTTCTACTTACGTGTTCCATCGTCAAGCTATGATAATTTGCTAAAAGGTTTTACCATCATAATATTTTACAAAAATCACGCAAACTTCGTGTCTCGAAAAATTTATTATCATCGTTGCTATTGTAATGTCGTTACTTGATAAGCGTTCCAGGATCTTTATGAAACCTTGATTAAAGCGATACACTAAATTAGCCATTATTTTAATACAGCACATTCTTTGCAGTTTTTTCCTGCGAAGTGGAAGGACCATGTCGCGTCACATAATGCAGATAAGGCTCTCAGTATCGGAATGAGACGATAGAGCGCCTAGAATATAAATTGTTGATAAATAAACTTATCAATTTTTCATAATGTTATAAAGTTTTCTTCCATCTGCCCTGTTCCCACACTTTTATAGGGTCAGTTCAATATTATGCAAAATTATTTTGACTGATGTCTGGTTATTTGCGTAACAATAATTTTGCAAGAGTAGGTTTTGAATCCACCAGAATGCAGCCAATAACCTTTACAATGTATGTTCTTCACGTAAAAAAATATTTGAAGAGTTTTCTTTAATGTAATAGAGTGCATTATCTATCCTTATTTACGTCGTTGGCCCACTAAAAGCTGATAAGAGCGTTGAAACAAATTATGTCCGCTCTTGAGCCGGGTAAATGTCAGAGAGGCGACCTTCGCTCGACGAATACAAACAGAAAAATCTAGTTTTGATCGCGTAGTTTTATTTTACTGAATCACGTAAGGATTGTATGGCATTTTACGACGCAGACGATGGTTATACGTCTGGTTTTGTTTTTAATAAATTGGGACTTGGGAAATTGCAAATATTTGTTTTGATTTCTCGTTTAATGTTTTATGCACTTCTCATGTCTCTTTGGTGTAATGGGAGCCATTCATGATTTATAAATTGGGATCTCATGAGATTAAGCTCCTGGGCGCTTTGAGCTGGCTTTGGGATTATGTACGTACTGTACTGTATTAGTCCATATATATCCCACTGCAGAGCACGAGCCTCCTCTATAATCTAGGGTACGATTGCGATGGGTTAGGCCATATAGTCCACAACGCTCGCATAGTGCGGGATGGCGGACTTTACATACGATGTAAATTATTACAAATAGCTATAGTATGCAGGTTTCCTCACGATGTTTTTCATCAACGTTATGTACGTACATTGTGCAATAATTATGTTATGTATCTTAGTGAGACTTATATGCACTGCACCTACTGGTATCAAATCCCTATGTTTTTTTATTATAAATATTACTTAAATAGTATTATAATATAATCTTCCTTTGTAATTTTTATTATAAATTTTCAATCGATTTAACTTAAAATAATAAGTTTTTAGCTTTGTAAAGATTGCTACAGAGCAGTGCTCATGTAATCAAGTGACAAACCAGAGGTCGCGGGTTCGACTTGGATATTTGTTCCGCGTTAAGTGTTAATAGGGTCAAAGCCCTTTAATGAATAAATATGCGTGTAAGATTGGAATTCTTGTGTGGGATTAATTTAATGATATCACGTGGGTGTGGGTGAAATTAAATGTTTCATATTGTAGTTCAATATTCGCAACATAAAATAATGTATATGTATAAACATGCAAGTTTAATCACGGGTATTTCGAGAACCGCCGATCATATTTCGACGCGGTGTTCACTTATCAGTTATCGATGATGCTTCTCAGATTTTTTTAGGTATTATACACGAGTAAAGTATAAAGGTATCAGCACCGTTGAACAACTATTCCACCAGGCTGAAGGCAGGGAAGAATACAAGAAGCTGACAGCCAACCTTCAACACTGGAGACGCACTCAAAGTAGAAGAAGAAAGTATAAAATAAAAGGTCGATGTGGTGATACTTGGGGGACTTATGTTCAGCAGTGGACTTTCCATGGCTGAAGAGAATGAGAGAGAGAGAGAGAAAGAAAGGGAAAGAGAGAAAGAAATGAAAGTATTAACGAATAGCTTTATATTTAAAAATAGTTCCTGGGGACTTCCAGCAGCTAAAGGTGGTCACGATTTAAGTTATACGTTAATATTTATTCTGCAATAGTTGATACATGGGCTTGTTTTATTACTGGATTCAATTAACAAAGCTTAACGAACTAACTGCTCTGATATTGAGATAAACGCCTATCTGCCTATTAGCTATCTGGTTTCAACAATGAAACCAATCCTGGAAGATAAATCTAGCTCTAAAAATAGTGCAATGGTCTAAAATTGAGTTTACCTTAAGTTGTATGCCCTTCAGAGCTAAAATTTGCATGTAATTATTTTTATTACCTGCATACACATACTTCTCACATCATCAAAGGAAATGTTGTTTTTATGACATCACCTCAGTAATGTTGAAGGTGTGAATATAAGTACATACTACTCATAGTATGTATTATTTCTACGGATATTGATGAAGTAGGTTAAATATGAAGTGTTTCAGAAAGTTCCTTAAGTATTAATCATCATAGTAGGCAAAATTGTGACATTGGATTAGTTCAAAGAAGTTAAGGATATTTTGTCTTTTAATAGTGTAACTTGAAGATGTATAGTTGAATATTTAGGGTTTCCAATCCAATCCATCAGCCAATGGAAGTCCACTGCTGAACATGGGCCTCTCCCAATGATTTCCACAGTGACCTGTTGGAGACAGCCTGCAGTTAGCGACGTCCCGCGACCTTTACCAGGTCGTCTGACCACGTAGTGGGTGGCCGTTTAGGGTTTAGATCTCTGTTTTCGTACGTTTTACTAATAAACAAATTACTACCACTTTTCACAGACGGCTTCTAAATGTATGTCTTCCTAAGTGCATTAATACTGTCGTATTTTAATTGTGTATTATTGTATTATGTCACAGCTGAGGAATTTGTCATTTCCATTAGCTTTTCAGGGAGCCTCTATTTGTTGGTGATATGCTGTTATATTATTTTCTGACTAATTTAAGAAGTTCCTATCTTCTGTAGGTGCCTCTTCGTTACAAGGTTGTCAGTAATTTCCTTAAACCTCTCCTTGTCCATGGCTAGCCGGAACAACTCTTCGATTGTTTTTATTTCAGTCCACTCACGAATGTTGCGTAGCCAGGACTACTTCTCCTTCCTACACTTCTCTTCCCGGCTATTTTGCCTCCTTCTATTTTAGAAGTTCCTATACGTGTAGACAACAGTCATAAAATTAGCCACAACTTCGGTAGGTTTTTTAATTTGTTGGCTAGCAAAGTTGTGGGGTATATTGAGTCTTAATACCATATAAATAATATTACTTTTCGTCTCACAGAATATTTATAGTTTAGAATACAAGACTGGTTAGTAAATAAGCTTTGACTACTTTTCCTCTTGATTTTTCTCGATATGCTACACTGTAAAATATTCACATATAAATTGCATTCATTAATTTATTTAACCTACAACCTACCTATCTGTTTTAGTAACAACTAACAACTGATTTGAACTCTGTGATACAATTTATCATTGTGTAAACATAATTACAAATGTAACGATCAAGTTTATCTTGTACTTTATGAGATGTAATTTAGTTTTTATTTTTGAAATGATTATTAGCATTTGGGAAACATAATATGAAATTAGTTAATTTCTACTGGAATTATTCCGGATATACACTATGAATTTGTATTGTATTGTATTGTATCAGCCCATATACGACCAACTGCAGGGCACGGGCCTCCTCTATAATCGAGAGTACGATTGAGAGTGGTTAGGCCATATAGTCCACCACGCTGGCCTAGTGCGGGTTGGCGGACTTTTACATACCATATAAATTTATACAAATCGCTATGGTATGCAGGTTTCCTCACGATGTTTTCCTTCACCGTTATAGTGAATACACTATGAATGACATTTACGGAAAGATTTACGAAGATAATTTGTGAAACCGAAAAGTCTCGTAATTACTGATACAAGACTCGATCTTAGTGTGGTGTCAAGACTATGTATATGACTGTTGGGTGTATCCGTACTATCGGACCCCGTCCGAAGTTTCAAGTTTCGTTTCGGATTATAGACTAACCCCCAGTTGTTGATGAGCAGTAGCGTAAATTGAACTAAACGTTTGTTATAAAAGCGCTTTAGTCAGATCAAAATACGATAAATGTTTGTAAGGTTATACAAACCCTAGAGGTAACGTACTTGAGTGTAAGATTCTTACACCTCGCAGAGAACCCTTCGGCTTGCCATGCGTGTGTACGAGTAAACATTAAATTTAATTTGTTTGTGCCATGGACCTCGTTACCAAGCAACCGATCGCTAACACTTTGTTGGTTTGACAATTAATATGATTCTTCTCTCTTTCTCTCTCTTTCTCTCTCTCTCTCTTCAGCCACAGGAAGTCCGCTGTTGAACATAGGTCCCCCCCAAGGATCTCCACATTCTTTCGTGTGTTCTTTATTACTGAAACTCGGGTTTGATCCCGAAATTTTAGATTTTGTTTATAAGTCGTTTCCATTGTCTGCTCTTTTTGGTATCTTTAAGGGCAGAAGTGAAATGATATAATATCATTAACAAATATCGATAGTTTTAGAGACACTACGTATTATGAGGAGTGTCCTCACGTTGAAAGTCTAAGGACTAGTAGCTTCCATCTTGATTCTCGCCATTAGGCGATGAATAGTTTAAAATTATTTTCACTTGTATTTTACATACACAACTCACGTCTTTTTCCTAGAAGGGGTAGGCAGAAGTGCTACCAGAAACAACTGACTCCGGGTTGATAATTAATAGAAAATCCAATATCACTTTTCCTGACCCGGAATTCGAACCCGAGACCTTAGCGTAATCATACCGTAATACAACTACGCCACCGAGGCAAATACTTGTATTTTTTAAAGTAAAATAACCGTTTTGTATAAAATGTTGAGCAGCACGTCCGTATCTTATCTCACTGAGTTTGTTCAAATTAGTGGCGCGATAAAAATTGCATTTGTTACTAATTAATATTGATAATTATAATTGGAAATATTGATAATTGGAGACCTTGACTTAGCTGTTATGAGCCGAATTATACCGGAGAATTATTTTCATAATATATATACTTTAATTATTCGCGTTTATACAGGGTATATCAAGACTGCTACCGAAAACGAAGCCAGGTGGTAGTTTTAGTGACTACAGAGACGACGCAATTATTTTTTTTGCAAAAAAACGCGACGATTTTTTTGTAATGTTTTAAATATCATTATGCTTGGATGGTAAATCCATAGCTTTTGTTAATATTATAATTTAAAGCCTTGCGTACTATAGCGTCTTTAAAAATAAAAGGGTGTACATTATATTTTTAGGGAATTGTATGTATTTACCACACAAATATGATGATAGGAAAAAAAGTCGTCGTTTTTTTGCGAATTTTTAGTTGCATTGTGTCTAGTCACTAAAATTACCACCTGGCATCGTTTCCGGTAGCAATCCTGATATACCCTGTATATAAGTATCCTTAGTTCAAGACGAGAAGATAGTCCTCTGTCAATTCTGAGCGGTCTGAACATAGCGTCAGGTGCTGGGAAATCACTTTGTCTTTGCCATGTCCGAATAAAATGTCGCTAAAGAGATATATTGTAAATAGAGTTAAAAGGCATGAATTTTATGTTGGTAATTCAGTAAAAAATTACAAAAAATAGGAATAAGTTATTTATAAAAAAATTATACTGCCTCGGTGGCGTAGTGGTACTACGGTATGATTGCAAAGCTGAGGTCTCGGGTTCGAATCCCGGGTCGGGCAAAGTGATATTGGATTTTTCTATTCATTATTAGCCCGGAGTCAGGAATTTGTGCCCGATATGGCGATAGTCTCGCCCCCTATCACATCGTGGGACGGAATATGCAAGGCGAAACGTGGGTGTTCTAGTAGCACCTCTGCCTACCCCTTCTGGGAAAAAGGCGTTTGGTTATGTATGTATGTATGTAAAAAAATAATAGTCAGGGAAGTAATCAGCGATTATTTAGGTCATACAACATTTTAGAGAATTAAAAAAATATATTTTCGCATTTGTTTCAACAATGTAAATTTTTCTACAGGTTACTATGGTTGTTACTATTAACAGTTTCACATATTTAGCCGGTAATATGCACATAAAAATTATATTTACATTGGCGCAAACTAATTTATGTAAATTGTAAATATTTCCAAGAATGCTACACGAATGCGACTATGAAGTAAACCGGTGTATAATAAAAATGTCGTCACTTAGCACGTTCGTTGAGTATGATGTCATAGTGTCATGTCCATAGGAACTGGTTAGAATAGCGTGAGACGTTTTAAAAGTTATTTATTTGCAATATTGTTATACGGAACCACAGAAACGAACCAAGGATCGATATGGTTTTTTGAATAAAGTTTACAGGCCCGAGAATGGTAAAGGCTATTTGTAATCGTTAAAACAATTTCTGTGGCATATTTGGACTATAATTTATTTCACGCATTTGAGAGTTGAAGTTAGCATGCTCTTATTAGTTTATCTGCCTTATTCATAGACAGTTTTAAAACCTATTTTAGTTATCGACTTTTTTATTCCTTTCTAACGACTTTTGAATTCAGTTTGACCGAAGAGGACGAAGCTATCGAATATAGCTAAAATAGGGTTTAAAACTGTCTGAATAAGGCCGCAAGACTTTACACTTCCTACAAATACATTTGTATGGGTAGATTTCATGACTGATGCATTAAATTGTCTTCAGTTCGAGTTGATCCTAACCTGATGCTGTAATTAAAAGAAAAGAGGATATAATAAGTATTTATGCTGCCGAATGAATGAAAGCAACACCAAATATTTTATAAAGAAAACACAAAATAGTATGTGCTATTTTGTCTCCCAGCATTGTTATTGCGAATCAATTTGTTACTGTCTGCTATGCACTTTAATTTATTCATTCCATTGTTTATTGCTTTATTAAACTACTAACAGGGTTTCCAACTAGACTCAATTATAACTGTTAGCGTAATGGTTATGGAATCAATATGATGTCATTTTTTGGGATTAATTATTTCATAGGAATAGTGGAAAATAATCATTCAGTCCATGTTTAGTAGGCTATACACACAGATTAAATCCGGAATGCGAGAGACGGAATATGGCGGGTTTTACGCCAAATTTGTCGATATGCGGGCGGATAGGAATATCCTATGTAATATAGAACCAAATTGTCAAATTATCATTGTCAAAGGACCAATGCTATGTATGGGCATAATTATTTTGAGCATCCTGTGTTGTTGCCACAGCTATCCTTTAAAGTTAATGAGAAAAATGTATCTGAATGCAAAAAGGTTGCTAAAATCCAACTATAATAAGAATTAAAAATATTCTCTCTTCCAGACTATTAATGGTCGATGGGTCGGCCTTCTTCACATTCTTCTTCCACTTCACCTTATTCATGACGTCGTTATCAGAACCATTGTATGCTATCATGTCTCGTCGCAGCACATTTGTCCATGTGGTTTTTAGTCTTCCTCTTTATATAATAATTAATAATTACAATAAATTCTGACCACCTAGTAGGACGTCCACCCACTAGGTGGGCAGACGACTTAGTAAAGGTCGCGAGACGTCGCTGGATGCAGGCTGCCTCCAACAGGTCACTGTGGAAATCATTAGGAGAGGCCTATGTTCAGCAGTGGACTTCCTTTGGCTGATGGATTGGATTGATTGATAATAAATTTATTGTGAAAAATCTCCAAGAAAATACAATGTACACATTCACATTTTACAGTCATTAGTTTATCAAATATGTGGGTCCTAAAATAGACAAGCCCGTGTCTTGGGCACCCAACCTGATATAAGTACTGACAGTGTAAACAATTTTAATAAAACAATCGAAAGTGGAACATTTGAACGAAAAAAAAAATTAACAAAATAAACTCAGACTAACACAGATTTTTATATATATATTATTATACAAAGGAAAAAATATTGGCAATTATTCTTTTAAGTCTGACAGATCAAGCTTGTGTTGTTAATAAGGATAATCACTACATAAGCTAAGCTATAATTAAATGAGAGTTCCAAAGAATAAAGACGATTACCCCACCTACACTGGTGCAGATAGCCACTAAATAACCTCACGTGAGCTGATAATGATAACATTTTTATCTCGCCAACTGCACTATGATGTAATTGTAAACATTGATTATAACATCGCTTTTACTTAGCTTGTATGGTATATTTTGTGTGTCTTTATCACTGGATCCAATTAGAAACCAGGCAATCGTTTGCCTGAGTGATTTTTTTACTGGCACGTCAAAACTGCCCGAACCTGGTTGACTGATTGCCTAAAAATGACAGAAAATTGTGCCTGTACCTGATGATGGGTGCAGTACCGCCCAGATAAAGATTACGCGATTGACACGGTCAAGCGTGCCGTGATCTCTTCGATCCATTGACATAAATATATGGACAGGCCGGAAAGCGCGTGGCGTACCAACGTAAGTGGTTTGACACCCCAGTGCGTGTCCAGTGGAGCGTTACTGAAATTAGTCGTCGCCCGCAACGATTTTGAAAATGCTTGCTTGTATTATGACAGTAAGTTTAATAAAAATAAAGATGATAATTCTTATCGCCGTGAAGACGAATTATATGAGATTAAGTTAATTTAATATTTATTTTAGCGCGATTTTCACGGTCATCTTTTTGAAACTCCTAATTTACTGAATGCCTATCCTTAGTTTTTAAGTCAATACTTCATACTGAATAACATAGTAGTGTTTTTCCTAGATGTCAGATTTTTGTGCTTACTCGTATTTGCGTCATTCAGGTATTAAGATTCAATTTATTTAAATAGGTAAGCCAAGTGTCAATGTCATACTGATTGTTTTCGGAAGACCGTCTTATTATTTATTGTCCTATTTTGGATAAAAACTATTATGTATGACCTTTTCTGCATCCCCGGCATCGTGTTTGCAAAATTTTATGATAATCGGTTGCGTGCTTAAGGGTTCTAATCGTAACAAACACATTCAATTTTAATATTGTTAAGATTTTTTTTTGCCGTCGTATGCAGACAGCTTGCAGTCCGCCTGATAGTAAGCGACTGCCGCTGCTCACGGACCCTACAATGCCATAGGCACAGAGAAGCTACTGCGTATCAAATTATTGTTTGATTTACAAATTTATTTAATTATTGAATTCTGGTTCTCCAACAAGAAATACATTAAAACAGATTACTTATTTTTCTACTGTTACATTCTGATGCATATACCACTTAAGGAGTACACAACAAATCATAAACACTGTTTACTGGCAGCCCTATCCCGGCCTTGACAGTTGATACGGGACGTCGCGCGCGTAATTACGAGCGCGTCATTGGCAATAGCGCTTAATGTACGCCACAGGTGCGTTGGCAACAGTACCGCAACTCAACATGCTGCCATTAAACTGATAACACAGTTCGATGTTAAACGTCACTGAAGATCTTGAACTTTGGCACTTGAGGTCGCCGAATATAAAATCACAAATATTTTGAAAATTTATAGTTAGGACGTACGTTATTTATCTGGGTGATCAGTGAATAGGGCAATAGGAATTTCCCATCAATAGCATTCTGGATTCAATTGGCATAAGCTTTTTCATGTTATAACTCTGTCACAAGTTTGTCTCCTTGTTACGTGCATTTTTCCAGCATTTCTTCATATTTTTTAACCCAAGCCGCATCCAATAGATCCCTTTGAAAATCCTTGTGGTTGGCCTATGATTGATCCACAGTGAAAACGTACTATCACGGATATTGCCCCTTGTTTCTTGGCTTCGAACAACGACATCTCTTTAAGTTTTATGAGTCCAACCGCACAATTCAGACAATGTGAGTTTCAACGACATAAAACCAAGCCATCAATCTACTAGCATAGTTTTACAGATAGTAAACCTAATGTTCTTGAGTATGTAGTGAGAGTTTCAGCTAATAGGTAGCTACTTGCTTGTGTACAAGTGATGTATGGATTATTATCTCGAGTGGACACTTCGAGAAATGGACTCAAACGCTTACAGTTTGTACAAGCCTCTTTGAAAAGGCTCTTTTCAAGCGCAATTTTATTTATTTATTGAATTAAGGTTCTCTAACAGTATACACATTATTACAACTAATACTATATTTTGCTACTGTTATATTCTGATGTATATATGACTCAAAGGAGTACACAACAAGAGCAAATCAATATTGTTTACCGAAATAATTATATCCTCCAAAAATCGACATTTGATAATAAAAAGCAATATTTTCTTATAGTTATCAAGCTCTTACTATGTTAGAATAGTTCATTTATTATTAATTTAAGTTCAATGAGTGTTTGTTAGTAAAGAGTAGGTATAGATGTTAATATTTGTTTTTCCACATTTTAATTGAAACCCCCCAATTTTGATAACGTCAATATTGAAAATTAGTTGAATGTGATAAATGTCAGACTATAAAATAGACGTAAAAAACTAAACCGAATATTTAAATTCTTTGCGAACTTAAATCTCAATTTAGACTGGATAAAAAAATATTGGAAGACATTTACTTAAAACCCAATAAAATATAATTATATTGATATTTAAAAAAACATCCTTACTAATAATCGTAATATTAGTTACTACTACTACCGCGAAAGCTGCAAAGTGATCAAAACATCGAAAAGTTAAAATATATAAAAATTTTACAAAATTCGCGATAAAATCCGTAAAAAATAGTTTTTTTTTCAATCGTAAAACCAATTAAGTACGGCTAGAAAGCTTTTAGCGGATTCGAACCGGCGACCTTTTTTTCCTCAGCCGACGTCCTACCGACTGCTTGACATGCGTGTATTTATGAACAACATACACATATTCATTTCTTTCTTTCTTTCTTGTATTGTATTGTATTGTATCAGCCCATATACGACGCACTGCAGGGCACGGGCCTCCTCTACAATCGAGAATACGATTGAGAGTGGTTAAGCCATATAGTCCACTACGCTGGCCTAGTGCGGGTTGGCGGACTTTTACATACCATAGAAATTTATACAAATTGCTACGGTATGCAGGTTTCCTCATGATGCTTTCCTTCACCGTTATAGTGCGTGGTGATTGACTATCAATACACACATGACTCCGGAAAGTCACAGGTGTGCTCTGGGATCTGAACCCGCGACCACCGTGAACATGTAGCTGCGTCTGCTCCGTAACCAACAGGCCACCACGCACTTACTATTATTAATACATTAAAACGAATGGCAGTAGAGCTAGACGATGTAACCGCACAATTGAGAGGTGTTTAGTCGTGAGTGGTGTAATGGCGTGGTTCGCGACCAGCTGCCAGCCGATGCACCATATCGCGTGTCCAATAACCGCAACTATCGCCACATTAGCGACCAAGCACCGCAATGTACAGGATATTCACTTTTATCTAAAGCATACAAAAAAAAAATTCATTTTTGTAAGACATACATAAACTCACGCCTTTTTCCCAGAAGGGGTAGGCAGAGGTGCCACCATGACACCCACATTTCGCCTCGTATGTTTCGTCCCACGATATGATAGGGGGGAGCGTATCGCCATATCGGGCACACAGTCCTGACTCTGGCCTGATCATGAATTGAACAATCCAATATTACTTTACCCGACCCGACATTCGAACCCGAGACCGCAGCTTAGCAATCGGACCGTAGTACAACTACGCCACCAATGCAGTCAGAAAAGGCTGGGAGAAAGCGTTCGTTTATGTACTTGTATGTATGTATGTCTATTTTTCATTTTTGGATGAAGTAAGGTCAGCTGGAATGGCCCTGTTTTATTATTTTGTTATATTAATGTTTGTAAAAATATCGTTTATTGATCGTCAACAATAATGCGGCCGAGAAATTTGCAATATAAAATTCCTAGTCCATGAGTTTTGATCCGCATCAGTTTCGCATAAATTACGCATTATACTCGTTTTTGTGTGAAAATGTCTCGTAGGAATTATTAAAGAAAATATGTTTTTTATTGTGGTATCAGAATTATGTGTGTAGGTACTGTGTAGCTGTTTGATTTGCATTTTTTTGTTTGAGAAAACGCTAGAATTATAAATATACTAATAAAATCTAATCAGAAAAATCATGATATGCTTTGGCATTGACTTGTTGCATCCATTTATCATTACTTGAATCATAAAATTCGGTGTTGCGAAATTATGTTTAGCAACTGGGTAAGCGATCGCACATTCGATATGTGACGGCATGCACGTAGGATGGTCATTTTTATCGATTGTACGCAATAAAATGTGTAATGACAACGAGACAAGCTATATAGGTATTGCTTATATAAAATAGCACATCACATTTCAAGCATTATAGAGAAATGGCTTTTGGATTCAAGAGCGTATTAGCATAGAGCATATATTGGTTTTTATTTGGATATAAAGTACGTGGTGGCTTGTTGGTAAACGAACCAGACGCGACTGCCAACATGTTCACGGTGGTCGCGGGTTCAAATTCCAGGGCAGACCTCTGACTTTTCGGAGTCATGTGGGTATTGATAGTCAATCACCACGCATTATAACGGTGAGGGAAAACGTCGTGAGGAAACCTGCATACCATAGTGATTTTCAACGGCTTCTAACCATAGAAACACTTTACATACCAATGTAAAGTCCGCCAACCCGCACTAGGCCAGCGTGGTGGAATATATGGTCTAACCACTCTCAGTCGTACTCTCGATTGTAGAGGAGGCTCGTGCCCTGCAGTGGGACGTATATGGGCTGATACAATATATAATGGTTTTATTACAATTCCTAAAAGTAATTATTTGTGCCCGATATGGCGATAGGCTCGCCCCCTATCACATCGTGGGACGGAATATACAAGGCGAAACGTGGGTGTTCTGGTAGCACCTCTGCCTACCCCTTCTGGGGAAAAGGCGTGTGTTTATGTATGTATATAAAAGTAATTACTTCAACCTGCTCCTTTAAGATCTTCTTAAACAATTATAGCACACATTTTTTTTCTAGTCAGGCTATAAATCTTAAAAACTATAAACTTCAATTCAGTTATAGTATTACGTCATCTGCTATTGAAATATTTAGTTTAACGCCAAGCGCGTGACACTGTTCTCCTAACCCTAGCCATAACATTAGTCACGTCCATTTGCGCATAATGTGGAACTTCATCTGGCTGTATAAATTACATTCGTACACTCATCACTAAGCATAGGACATATTTATGAAAAGTAGTTTCCGACCGAAAAAAGTTTTTCAGCCGAAACCGAAACCGAAACTTATTTAAAATTAAGATTATTTACTTACTTATTAAAATTATTTAAATTAACTATTGTAAATTTAAATAATTTTAATAAGTTTTGGTTTCGGTTTATCGGAAAAACTAGTTTCGGTCGGACACTAATGAAAAATAAGCGGGTACATATATACATACATAAACTCACGCCTTTTTCCCAGAAGGGGTAGGCAGAGGTGCCAACATGACACCCACATTTTGCCTCGTATGTTCCGTCCAAAGATAAAATAGGGGGCGAGCCTATCGCCATATCAGGCACAAATTCCTGACTCCGGGCTGACAATTGAAAAATCCATTATCACTTTGCCCGACCCGGGATTCGAACCCGAGACCTCAGTTTTGCATTCATACCCTAGTACTATTACGCCACCGAGGCAGTCAGTGTAAGCAGAGTCAGCGGATGTAGTAAGTAATTAGCTGTTTAGAGAAAAGGACTGCAAATATTATTTGAAATCAATGGTTAATGAATGTAGCTTTTTCTAGCAGTATGTGCATAAATATTTAGTGGATACTAGACGATTAAATACGTAAATTAAGGATGATGGTAGATAACTTAATTCTGATGGTCTAGATCTAAATGAGGGAGCCAAAATGTGGCCACTATACGCAATTTTACTTAAGGCTATCTCTACTATGCCATGGAATACTTTCCAAACATGTAACTGGGCATATGACTCATTATATCTGTGAACATTCCATCAGAAAACAAATACAAGCAGCAGATTATTTCTGCAAAAACAAATGGGCAACGACAACAAATAGATGCAACTCTACACCAAGTTGCAACAATCATCCGTTCACATTCTTTCACATATACAGATACAAAGTAAAATCAATAACAAAAGCTATGTAAATGTTATTTTTATTCATAGCCAATATTCACCGGAATGAATCTATATTGAAGTTTTAACAACGTAATATTTTAGCGATGACGTCAAACGGTGCGCGGTTTCACCTTGTAACCGGGGAACATTTCTAGAAATACTAAAATCTATCGATTGGTCGAACGCGTGACACGCGCATTATACATTTTTACCCGTATATTTATCTATATTTTGGTTGCTAAATCCGTTGGAAATTGTGATCACTAAATCCAATCCAATCCATCAGCCAAAGGAAGTCTACTGCATACACATCCTATCATTTTTACCCGTATATCTTTATCTATATTTTGGTTGCTAAATGCGTTGGAAATTGTGATCACTTGACCCAATTCATCAGCCAAAGGAAACCACTGCTGAACATAGGGCTGTCCCAATGATTTGGTCACTAAAAGCTTGACATTTTTTAAAAACAAAAGGCAATGAATATTATATTACTACAAGGAGTGGTTAGAGGCAGAATGTTTTTTTTGTAAGTTTAATTAAATGTTGTTTAGATTAATTTGTCCTTGGTTTTATATGATAACATATGATTTTACATAAGGAACAAAAACGATTTTATTTAAAAAACAAAAACGTATTTATTTATTATTCAAAGAGCATACAAAAAAATGTAACTGATTTTGATGCAATCTTATAAAAGCATATCGAGTTCCACAAAAAATATTTAAAAGTGTCGAAATCGCCATTTGATCCAAGTATCTCGATTTTCATTGAGTAATATGTTTCAAAAGAATATGTAATTAAAGTATCACTTATAGCACCAATTAGATTTCTGTTGCACAATTTTATGATTGTACAAAGGTCGGTCTCAAAGCGGTCTCTATCCTATTCCAGCCGGATTTAAAACATTAGCTCCTCATAGGCAATCGTAAATCTATTAGACGTTTTACGATCAAAGAGCCGGACATTTACAGCTTCTAACCATTTTATCAGCTTGCAGAGTGTAAAAAATACGTTTTTTAAGGCGACTTAATTCTGACATCATTAAGGTGATGCTAATAGGTTGTTATTAGGCAGTAATGTTTTAGTAAAAGGCGCATAATTTGAAGATTTATAAGTTAGCCATTGACTTATATTGATATCGATGAAGTTAGCACTTTTAATTACAGGTATGTCTTGGAGTATAGTTTTGGGCAACAAATTAAGTACATCTACACTTACTAGTATTAAAAAAATACTATTTGGGTCTTAAATTGTTTTTTTTTATCAATCATATTTGCGAAAGCAGAGAATATAGCGAAAGCCACAGAACAGATGAATATGGTGCTAAAGCAAAGTACGCTAGTCGCTGACTTCAATTAATGAAACACATTACGATGGAAGAAAATTCTGCAATTATGAAAACTGGAAGTAATACTACAATCTTAGTCAACCGTAAGCAGCATATTAAGTTAGAAAACACCGGATCAATTGTTCTAATCGATTCGTTCACTGTCGCTTTCGTCGCCAATAGAGTGTGAATAGTCGAGCGTTTGTGACGCACACACATACAAGTAATCAACTACACACATACAGTCAGCTACACATTTGTAATGGGTGATGTCATCGCAGCCTTCATCATTCGTGATTGACCAACTGACACATTATCATGACGGTTCAAGTGCGGGACCTCTCTGCCACTATTTTAGTAGGTATTTTTTGCTATCAATTGTAATTGGGTTTCTTTGAATTTAAGTTGTAATTAGGTAGTTTAATTGAAGCTTGCGTACATCAACACATGTTACTCGTTGAAATTGTAGAATCTGTAGAACATTTTAAAATCCCATAATCCTTAATCCAAACTTACCGGTTTCGAGTCTTTACGTTGTGTTTCAGTAAAACCAACTGAATTTACTATTTAGAAGAAAGATAGTTTCTTGGATTTACGCGAATGTTATACATTGAAATAAAACGAATTCTCGCAGGCTGAAATAAAACGTCGTGAAATTAAAAAATGTAAAAATTAAACCAAATTCGTTTCATTTCAATAGAAGAAAGATAATTCAATTGATCTTGTAATTAGTTGATTGTTTATTTTCAATTAATTTAATAATTATGTTTTATTTGTTTCAGGTATGTATAACCGGAGCATTAAATTGGTTTAAGATACATCACAGAAAAATAACACGGTAACAGTAATTTAATACATAACCACACGCCTTTTTCCCAGAAGGGGTAGGCAGAGGTGCTACTAGAACACCCACAAATTTGGTAATTTGGTAACAGTAATTTGGTAATCGATAATCTATTTTACCGAATATTTGGAATGTATGCGAGACACAATGATTGGAATACAGAAGTTCAGTTGGAATTGTTCTTAAGTAGTTATTTATTTATTCCATTAACTGTAACTGTTGGTGATAGATGAACTAGTCCAGTTTCTCGACAGCATTTCAACCTGGCGTTTATTGACAGGGATTAATGATAGCTGTATAATACTGTACCGTTACAGAACAAATCGCTTGAGGCAGGAAATGGATGCAAAAAACTGGGTTTCGAATGTTAAGTTAACCTCAGATCTGACGACCAGAACTGGGTTTACTAAAATACTTGTACTATCATTTACGACGATTTTCCTTATTTGTATGCAAGAAGTCTAGTTTGCCTCGAAGAGTATGGAATAGATTATATTTTTAATATCTTCTACGTCTATACCAATCTTGGTCGAAGTTAACTATAACGTCTTTGTTTGTAGACAGATTTAAAACGTATTTTAGTTATCGAATCTTTTGTCTCTTTCGAACGAATGTTGAATTCAGTTTGAGCGAAGAAGACCAAACATTTGATAGCTAAAATAGGTTTTAAATCTATCTGAATAAAGCCGTAAGTATTTAATCAAATAATATGAAAAATAAATCTAAACGAGTTCGTAATATTAAAATCCTTAGTCCTTGAAAAATAAGTACATTTTATGCTCAATGCTTCGAAACAAAGCAACACAAAATGCGCGTATCTTTTGTCCGTGGGAAGAGATGGTAAATGACGTCACTTGAGCCCTCACATAGGCAGCGTGTATGAGTCACACGACGCTTATAGACCGGGGATAAGTCCCGAGTCGAAGGGCTATCTTTATCTCGTGGCCGTTGGCTTTTAGCTTGAGAAAACAATCAACAAGAGTAGGGCTTGGCAATCGACGCCGATCTATTGTTTACAATTATCTTGAAAGTTAGTATTATCCAGTTTATGGCGCCAATTAGTTCTGTCCCTCTTTAACTGTACAACTTAAGTCTGGAATTATTTTTGATAATTTTCGGTTTTATGAGTTACTGAACTGTTCCACTAATATGGTTGCATTGTTGTTATTGTTTACTAATTTCTCGCTTTCAAGGCTTTCCAAAGAAATTGCTCCCATATTTGGGTAGTCCCCTTTTATAGACATGCGTTCTCTTTCTCGTTCCGTACATCTATTCCATGATTATAAGAAATCGCCCTGAGCGATAAGACAGCTATTTATAGCCTTTAATGTCTGAGATTTATTTTATTTGCGTTGGTTTCTGCTGTGTGCAATAAAACTCAAATTTAAATAAACGGCTAATTTAAATAGGTTTTTGATGAACGTAATAAATAAATGAAGAAGTTATTTTATGCACTAGTTTTATTGTTGAAATCTGGTGACTATGTTTTGTAAAGTATAAGCGTTAGCTGATGCTGTTATTATTTACTTTATGTTAGATGGTTGTCCCAAATAATAAAATCCAAGTGCAGCCAGTTAAATAGCAACGTTAAGTTTGTATAAATATTATTCCGAGTATTCTATGAGCTCAAATTTCAATATTGCGGCGTATTTATATACATTTTTCTGGAATTTTTTTATCTTATTAATATTTATAACAATTTCCTGATAAGTATGTATACTCGTAAGTAACATGTATTTTTACTTCACATACTGTCCGACCTTAATGGCCTGTTGTGGTGTATGTAAGGTTAACATTAATTGAGATCTAATTAAAAAGGAAAGCAAGGAAAGTAACAATAAAATTGGAACACGTAATGTAGGTTGCCAGTACAGTACACTCACTATTATCATGTGATAACTAGACTCTGTTTAGTCTTGTGGCAGCGCGTATGGGCTGTGAACCGTGAGGTCTTAGGTTTAATTATCAGATTGAGCATTTTGCGTACTTGGTTTACGATTTAAGCGTTATCTGTTTTCTTTTTCATGCCTGATGTCATGTAAAATAGCCAGTTTGGAGCACTCTGAATTGATATATTTTTAATGTTTATTTAAGTAAGGGCTAAATTAAAACTGTAAAGCATAAAAATGTTGATTATATGGATAATGTTTTAGGTATCATGTGAGACAAATAAAATCAAGTTCATCGTTTATGTTGAGAACGACCTTTATGAATGTCCTGAGATAATTTATTCTCTGTAAATCCATATATTTTCTTTGTATTCTAGAGTTGTGGGGGAAAATGTGCTCTTTATTAATAACTTTGGGTATAAATAAAAATATTGCATCAATTTTCTTCTTGTGTCACACACATGTAAATAATTAGATTTCGTAGACATGTAAGACATTCTCGGAGACTCGCTGAGCTTCAATGCTGAATGCATGCCACTGTTGATCCTGGCTTAGAGTTGCTGTGGCGGGTGTGAGGACTGGACAGTCTCCATAAAAATACCTCTAATATCTAATAATTGTTTGGTATGATTGAAATACAACGCATTTTGTTTGTTAAAGCCATTGCAATGTTTTTTCTTCGTGTAGAGTATAGACTGTACTGTATCAGCCCATACACAACCCACTGCAGGGCACGAGCCTCCTCTACAATCGAGAGTACGATTGAGAGTGGTTAGGCCATATAGTCCACCACGCTGGCCCAGTGCGGATTGGCTGACTTTTACATACCATAGAAATTTATACAAATCGCTATGGTATGCAGGTTTCCTCACGATGTTTTCCTTCACCGTTATAGAGTATAGACTAATATCAATAAATCCTCCGCTTTTTATAAATTACTTATTCAAAATAATGTTTAATTGATGTATTGATACTTTTCACACTACACGCTTTCTTCGAGCATATGTTATTAAATGCGTTTACATTTTACCACGGATGCGTGAACCAACCGATATTACAATTGTAAGACGACATATTATTGTAATTAATAATAGTTATTTATTGCCGAGAGGTTGTTATGAGTTGTTCTCATTTGCTCTGTTTCTGTATGGAGCGATAAGGCATGCAGTGATTGCACAGCGTAGGTATTGAATGTATGGAGGAGTGATTTTTATAAACAAAGGCACCTGACATGAAGTCATTTGACTACTCGTATATGTTTTATTATTTTATATTTGTGGATATTAAATTATAATATTCATTTGTTTGGATAATTTTAATTTAATTTACTTATTGCAGATTTAAGCCAATTTAAACTAATATACACAAAGTGACTACGTATGTTAATTAAATCGGAAAACTTAGAACGCAACTAAATATTTGGTAAAGAAATTAAATTCGAAGAATCCAACTTATAGAAATCGAGATTATAAACAATAATGCAGTTTCGCGTTTCCATTAAAAATGAAAACATTTATTTCCGAAATCCTTTTCTTGTTATAAAACAATAATAACCTGCAGAGCCTCATTCAAAAACTGCAATTGAAATTCCAAGTAACATTCCCAGCTCGACGAAATCAGAGCTCAAAATTGGCACAAACAAGGTCGTTAAGTCGATGTTTTTTTCATTTACCTCACTCTGTCCATGACCTTGTTGTCGCTTCGCAGATCCTGCGCCGACCGAGTGGATCAGTGAATAAACAATGCGAATGTATTTGTGGAGACGTAAGATAGCGAAAGATGGTAGGGAAAACTTTAATCTGTTTTGAAGTAGAAAGGTATGTTTTCGTTTAAAGAAAAAAAAGTAGGTTTTGTTCATGCTAATTCCATCGAATCTTTCGATAAAGAGTCTATTTTTAGAATTTTTAGTTCAAGCCGCGAAGTTGAGACTTGAGAGGGTTATTTTGACCGAAAAAAGTTTTGATCTTTATTTTACTCATAAATAACCCCTGTTTAAAATTTCTAATGAAGGATTTTTAATTGTAAAGGGCTCACATTTGACAGACCCTAAACCCTAATATTGTAACTCGCGTACCATAAATAAAAACCTAAAACACACCGTATCCTATCTTTAAAATATTGTAAGAGATAATAGAAATTCTAATTTCTAGCACTATCCTATTCGGGATCCAAACTCGCGTCACAATGCGTAATTATCTATAACCGAGTCTTTAAAAATATTTGGTTTGCGTTGTTGTCCATGACCTTCGGATGGGCGCGGCTCGCGAACACTTCATGCAACGTTCGCGGCCGTGCGTGGGACTTGGGCTAACACGACCAAAAAAACACGCTATTGTCTTATTTTTTACTTTTTCTGTTGTCTTACTGTGTTGTATATATGTATGTAGAGATGTAACGGTATTTTTTAAGTTTAATTTTGAATTGACTATACAATAGTGACTTAAGTGATATATATATATATTGACAAATGGTTAAAAAAGATGTTCTTTTTCGTATTTTGCATGTGCGAGAAAAAAATAAAATACGTAGATAAATTTATAGGTAGTATATTACAAATAAAGAAATCAATCTAAAGAATTAATTAAACCTAGTCAGATTATTCTTAATTAATAATTGGGGGAACCTATCTTCAGCAGTGCACTTCTGTGGCTGAAGAGAGTCAGATTAATCTGAAGAATCACTTTTACAAACGGTTTTAGTAAAGCGAACAACTAATTGCCAGTCTTTAACTAAACATCTTGAAAATAAATCGTGATATTTCCATTTTCAACGGATTTCCTATTTCTTACTCTTCGAACATAATCTTTGATCGAAGTGGAAACTTCTATTTTTATAAGCCACAAACTACATAAAACAAACTTAGTAAGAGAAACAGAGGAATATTAATTCAGTGTAGGCAGTTTATTGATGTATAAAATAATATTTTTGCACCGCTATCTATACATTTACGTGGATTCCGCGTTTTCTTTTTTTTATAACACTTTTTATACTGGTATGACAAAAGGACTATGTTGAACCAGACGCTCAATGTAATCCAGAATCGTAAATGATTATCCCTCATTCATCAACAAGTTTAAAGGGAGCTACTGAACGCTGAAGGCAAACAGGTCGCTGATAAAAAATAACGAGTGCCCTATATTCAGCAATAAAATTCCTGCGGCTGATTACATACACATTCGATAATGTTGTGTCTTAACAATGGTTCTAAGGGTGTCGATTACTGAAGAAGCAATTCATGCCTATAGACTTGACTTTTTTTTGTGTTCAAGAGGAAAAACTATTAAGCTCCCCTTTCGTTACCCCGAGGGAGGTCGAAAGGGGTATGTCAGTGTCTCTGGCCTTCCAGCCCGACACAATGCGGATGTTGTGGAACCTCAAATTGTATGTTAGATGAGGGTTGATTGGTAGATAATGCCTAATGCATTAATTGCGCATAAATGTTAAAATAAACGAATAAATACTTAAATAATATGAAGAAAATTGGCAACAATAAAAAAAAAACTCAAGGTAATGTAAAACCTCAAAACCCTGTTGATTTCACTCTCAATATCAAACAGGGGTGATGTCATCGCTAGCTCCAACCGGCTCGTGTTTCGCAACTCATTCACGACGCATGTGTAGTATGTGCGTCGGATTTTTTACTTTAATTATTTTATTGCACAGTCGAACTATTTTATATCGATTTGTATTAGTAGTATTTATATCGAAACTATGCTCGAGTACCTACATACATACATAAATAACCACACGCCTTTTTCCCAGAAGGGGTAGGCAGAGGTGCTACTAGAACACTCACGTTTCGCCTTGTATATTCCGTCCCACGATGTGATAGGGGGCGAGCCTATCGCCATATCGGGCACAAATTCCTGACTCCGGGCTAATAATCAATAGAAAAATCCAATATCACTTTGCCCGACCCGAACCCGAGACCTCAGCTTTGCAATCATACCGTAGTACCACTACGCCACCGAGGCAGTCACCTACCTACTTAGAATAAATAACAAAACATTTATGGTTTTTCAAGAAAATAAGCGTTTGCTCTATCCGATCCTGTAAACGATATCCATGATATTGGCAAACATATTTCAAACCAAAAAAAACCTTTAATTCATGCACTTAGCTCTTTGTCTATTAATGGCTGGGAATTCTTAAAAAAACATCTAACCAAGCTAATACTAATCTAAAAGGAGGATCGGAATTACTTGGCTCTTTTACATACCAACGTTTTAGTCGTAAAAAAGTAATAAGGGTTTTACAAACTACATTTGTGGGAAAATCAACTCTATAAGTTTCATTTTAGGTTTGAATTGCAGTGTTTGTAAAACTCTGAACCATAAGAGCGGACACTTCGAGTTTGGAATGCAAAATGTAAGATAAAAGTGGTATGCAACTATCTGGATGCGTTTCTGCGATAGAAATGGTGTGGCCATGCGACTAAGGGTTCATAACCCTAAGAACAGAACCAGTAGAAAAGTGCTATAATTGCATCGCTAAAAATATTATTAGTTTCCAACATTTTCAAATCACTGCGTTAGAATATCGATAAAAATGGTAATTCTGGAATTGCAAATTAAATTAAATTTTGAGGTATTTACGTGAAAACATCCTGGTCATTTACATATGTTAAAGAATCAATAGGCATTATCGATAAATATTTGGGAATATTATGGCTAGCTATGGCTAAAGGGCAGTAAAACGCTTTAATTTGTGTTTTTGTCTTGTGGTAAAAAGTAGAAACAAAGTACTTGATGAAATAATAATAACTAAAACACCGTGTTTCTGTCCACAGTTTAATTGCTTTCTAATTAAACCAGCACAGGGGAGAAGATGAAATGATTATTTACAAAAAAATCATGTTTTTAATTCAACCTCGGGTTTTGTAGTTCAGACCTCAGCCGTCGTCCTAGGCACAAATTCGTGCTTTGGTTATTTCATGTAATGTTAATTCAACATGCAAATGTCCACTGCGGTGAACTCATATCCGTTTGCCATTCAAAACGTAGACGAGGAGAAATGTGCGGTTTCTACTGTGTAATAAGTTTGTTTTTAGCTTGGATTTTTCGGTGACCGTTGCATTAATTTTGGAATTCAATGCTATCTTCTGATGCCTCGGCATACTAGTATTCACATGTTGCTTTGTTCGTGTTTACTCACTGTTATGATATGACTAATAAGGAAAATGGAAATGTCCTTGAAATATGTCATCACGTATGATGCCATGAATAAAGCCAGCATCAGTTAAGCCCAATTAACAATTTTGTTTTGATAATTATTGAATTTAGGGAAATAAATGCCAGAGGAACTATGAAATAAGGATTAAAGCCGTGGCAAATAGAAAGTAGAAGCATTAGAGTTAAAGTTTAAAGTATTAATGAAAAATAAGTGAAATATACAGTGAATATAAATAAATATGAATTTCTAATGTGGGCGTGGGTGGATAAATCCGAAACGATGAGATCGAAAAATGCCGAAATGAGTCACGAGCCCGATTTTGATGAAAACTAAAACTGCATACTTAGATTTTTGATAAATCAATATTCCGAGCAAGGAATCGAACCCAATGATAAAAAAAACACAGCTTATAAGAGTCTATAAATAACATATTTTTAATTAATTGAAATATTAAAAATTATTAGTGTTGTACAGACGTACACTCGTAATATGTTGTATCTACTATCTGATATATTTGTATGATATAATTTATGGTAAGCTCAGCGATGTCGTGACTGTTTTGTCCTCAACCGTGCCTCGTTTTATATACAACACAGAAACAAATCTAATTTAAGAATAAACAACACTTTAAATAACTTTATTATTTCATACCTAATGTTGGCATTTTTAAGGAAAATTCCGAACATTTAAAATTGTAAATTGTAATCGACGTATTGTGTATTCTGGGAGAGTCCTGTATAACATCAAGGACCGGAATGAGAAATTATTTATTTCCAACTCCTATTAATTGTACTATTTGATTAATTTCGGCTTAAAGACAAGTTACATATGTATATATATCCAAACCCTTATAGAGCTTTAATGCTCGGCGTCATTAAAATGCGCGCCACTGTCGATCCTGACTGCAAGAGTTCCATTGCCGGTTATGATGGTGGAAACATTTCTGTTCTACACGACAGGGCTTCGGTGAAGTTTAATAAAAAAACGGAGCCAAATTACTTCGTAGGCTGGAAGAAAAACCCTACTATACAAATGCTTCTATGAAGTATTAGATAATAAACAAACCTATTGCTTTATCATTCGCAATCTTATCTCTTTTTAATATCAGATAACCATCGCACATTAGCATATCAGATGGTTATTAGTAGCTATAGAAGAATATTCACATTTTATCTTATCTATGACATTTAAATCATGATCTGATAATCTTGAACTAATTTTATTAATTTTATCATTGAAATAGTGTTACGAATGAAAACATCTCTATATCTGACATATTTAAGAGAGAATCCTTGAATATGCAATGATTTATTATTGTACTGGTGCCTGGTGAAGGTCGCGGGACGTCGCTGGATGCTGGCGGCCTTCAACAGGTCACTGTGGAAATCATTGCGAGAGGCCTATGTTCAGCAGTGGACTTCCTTTGGCTGATGGATGGGTGGATTGTTAGAAAGTGACCCGGATGATAGTATCAATCATCCGGTATTTTGTATAGGGCTAATACGTTACCAGAATAGAAGAGCTGGTGGCGACATCTGAATGTAAATATTATTGGATTATTGTACTACATATAATAAGTAAATGCACCTAATATTTACGTACACATAGCCTTTTGTTGTTTTGTATGTAACAGACTACGAGATAATTCGCAGCGTCACAACAATCAGACAGAATATTTGTGGCTTTCACGGGAATTTAACTCGGTGCGAGAATCGAACTCGCGACCTCCCATTCCTGTACAAGACTGACCACTAATCAAAAATGGGTGAATGACTTTCTCATCTTGAGATACCAAGATGAAAGCGCCATTGTCTGGCAGTAAACCGACATACAATAAAAGCTTTGTAGTCGCGTTTCATTCGGTCAGTGCGATTGCCATATTGAACCACTCTTACCCTCCCACTCTTATAATATTAAAAGATAAGGTAGGCATTCGCCAAGACTGTATAAGTATGGTTCAGTACAAGGTGTCATTATAATATAGGCTGCTTTTACATTTGGTATACAGAAGTTTTTGTGGTTGGTGTAAGGGTACAATAGTCTCTTCCTTTAGTTTTTCCGCTCTATTAAAGCTTCATAAGAGATATGTAGAGTACTCAGGTAATTTCCAAACATTGTTAAATGCGTGTATTTTTTTCTTTTACTCATTTAAAAGCCTACATGCCTTGTTTAGAAACGACGATGTTGTTTTACTATTACCATCCTATGTGACATGTTACGTCGTAAAGTAAATTATTAATGATTTATTTTCTCCAGACCGAACATGAAAAATAATTTCATACTGAGTTATTGTAGAACAGCTGTTTGCTGTGGGCGGAAACTTAAAACGCGGCCAAAATAAAACTAAAAGATATAGGTCATGGTACGTTTTCATAATTCGTTTACTACTTTTATTTTGTCGTGGGAAAAAGTTTTGACTCAAGTTTTAATGCAATGCTGTTGATTTAATTCTGTCGAGGAAAATATTAATCTAGATTTAATCTAGAACCATCTGATACTGAGCTGTCTCAGTAGTGTGTCAGCTAAGTTACCGACTGTTTTCTTTTTTTAATATTAATCCTTATTGTGCACTAAAAAGTATTATTGAATTATATAGAGATGAAATAAAATAATAGTACAAAGAAAGACATACAGTCGAATTCGGAATCTCCTCCTTTTTTGAAGTCTTTTAAAAAGGTAATCTTATCGCTTTAAGTGATCTCTGCGAAATAAACTTTGGATGGATATTAAAGAAGAACAAAAAGAGAGCAGAATGAAAGTTCTAAAAACTATAAAACTTATGTAATAAATAAATAATACTATAAATCTAGTTAATTCGTATCTGCTCGGGTAGCGACGACTGTACACGATAGTTTCCGGCTTAGCCTGTGTATATCCGGTTTCGACCGGTTCACAATGAGCTATCTACATCTCGTTGCTGGATCCTCTATTTGGATACTAATACACGTACCATCATTAGTATCTGCTTTTTCTTCTTCTATCTGGCGTGATCCCGGCCAGTGCCAGGGTCCATCTTCCTGCTGATACTCCTTTATCTTGCCCGGTCTTTGGCATCCTCAATAGTAAGGCCATTAACTCATATCTCCCTTGAGGACATCTAGCCAGCGCTTTGGCTTACCATCACTAATATATCAACAGTCAAAATCAAAAACAAGAACATCAGATAATAACACACAGAGGCTAGACGGTCTTTCTCATGCAAATAGTCCGGATAGCTGAAACAGTGCAATAAATTACTTACATAAAGATTGAGCGGTTAATGTGAAGGTCGCTATTTGAATATGAGATAAACGCTTGGAAACGAGTTCGATGAAACTGGATTTATAAATAGTTGTGACAAGATACGTCGATGCATAACAATGTTAAGGAGAGTGTAGATGAGCAAAACATCTTGGGAGGGAAACAGCGAATTTTGACGAAATGTGTAACAACTCAAATTAAATTAATTAAAAAGTAACAAAGTGAAAGCAGTATGCAGGGATTTTACAAATATGTTTATCTATAGTCTCTGTCTATCCTTATGGGATATAGGCGTCACGTTATGTATAGTTGTATATAAATGATACACTAATGGCACCTCTGCCTACCGGTATAAGGATACAAGCTTGAGCTTTTTGTATTTTACACGCCGTGGTTACACACGATGACGCATCGTGAAATCTTGTCCCTTGAGGTTTTTAGACATAAGTAATAAGAGCCAATATTTGTGATATAAAATAAATAATTTAAGTATATTTATACACATAATGGACTTAGCAATTTACTTAGTTTTAGAGCTCGGTTCTGTTCAAAACATAAAGCTATTTAGTATTTGTACCTCATAAAGTAATTCGAAAGGCAGAGAATTTTCAACATTATTGGTCCTGTAAAAGACAAATAAGTCAGTCAACAAACGTTTCTTTATTGTATCTATTATTTGATATAATCTCTCTCATATATGGGGTAGGCAAAGCGTAAAAAAATATGGTATGTAAGTCCGCCAACCCGCACTAGGCCAGCGTGGTGGACTATATGGCCTAACCACTCTGAATCGTACTCTCGATTGTAGAGAAGGCCCGTGCCTTGCAGTGAGACGTATATGGGCTGATACAATACAAGAAAAATCTAGAATCAATTGCAGAATAGATTTTGAATGCAATATTTGACTTTCCTCTCAAAATCAACGCTTCTAAAATCAACATTAAATTAGATTTCCCTAACATAACCTCACTGACTAACCAGACGAAAGATTTGTGTGGCTGTGACAAGCACTATATCATAAAATTACAAAGCAATATTAGCTGGACACTTTCATAATTCAGTTGAGAATATCTTCCTTTCCCTGTCCCAGATAATGCATTAAGCTATAAACTGCGTTGATGTATTGCGACAGTTGTCTAGCCGGCTCGGAATTTACTAGGTGCTAAAATTTTAGCGCTGTTGCTTATACAATAGGTAGATTATTTATAATATTAATAAACAAATAGACTTGACACAGCTAACAGACTATGGCTAAGCTTACCTAGTTATGAGCTACAGCTTTATGCAGGGTAGAAATAGTCATGTTATTGTGTAAGAAAAACAAGTCTTCCTTGTTTAAAAAATAAGTCAAAAATCACTACCTATCCCTACTTAATTAAGAATTATATTTTTATTTATATATTATGTATATTGTATTGTATAATTGTCAATGTGTATATATGCATGTATATGTGTTTGTATGTATATTCATGTGTATGTATCTCGTATATACTATATATATTATTTTTGTTTGCTTTTGTTAATGTAGGTACTCTTGTTGCACGTCAAGCCCTATTTATCAATCCAACAATTCCTGTTCATCCAAAGGTTGCCAGGAAGAAATCGCTCAATGCGATATGGCCGCCCATTGTACTACTTTAAGGTTATTTCTTTATTTAATTATTATGTAAAGTTGAGAGTACAATAAATAGTATAAATAAATAAATAAATAAAATAAGAACCTAAATAGCTTAACTATTTTGGGTATTAGTTAATTATGATCTACCTGTAATTTGATTTATGTGAATATATGGACATTGTGTTCAGTAAAATAGTAAAGTAAAATAAGTCACTGAAGATTGGGCGAAATTCCTTTCGAAATTCTGTCTGCTCCCTTCTGCCACTGACTTCGTAAAATATAGATTAAAAGCCGTTTGTTCTCTTCAGCTCTATCCTGACTGATGCAAACGTTCACTTTCTTATTCATGTTTTCCATTTCGCTGTCTTTAGTATTCTCAGTTGTAAGTATACTGACTCTTATTGATGGTATATCTTTATTGATGTCAAGCCAGCGCTTTTTGGTTGACCTCGAGGCCTTGACCTACTTATGTTGTAGGTCAGGCATATATTGCCAACATACTACTGTTGTTTTTTAAGATGTAACCATCAGCATATACTATGACAATCAAGTACTTATGGCAAGTGAATATAACAGAAAATAGGTATACCGGAAGAAGTAGACGTTAGGTTAATTTTATTCAAGTAAATTGTGATTGTTAGACTGCCTAGATGGCGTAGTGGTACTACGGTATGATTGCAAAGCTGAGGTCTCGGGTTCGAATCCCGGGTCGGGCAAAGTGATGTTGGATTTTTCTATTCATTATCAGCCCGGAGTCAGGAATTTGTGCCCGATATGGCGATAGGCACGCCCCCTATCACATCGTGGGACGGAATATACTAGGCGAAACGTGGGTGTTCTGGTAGCACCTCTGCCTACCCCTTCTGGGAAAAAGGCGTGTGTTTATGTATGTATGTATGATTATTAGTTTACCTCAATGTATTTATGTGTTTACAATTACAATGTCTGCAGTCTAAAGGCACCTTTAACAGAACAATAACGAATTGTAACAAAACCGAGAGTCGCGGGTCACTCCGATAACATTGAGATAAGTGTTGTCTGTATAAACGGGGTATTTAAATTATTAATCACTTTGTTTGTGCATCACATATTTGTGAGTCGCGCGGTCGCACCCTGTTCATTATTATATTTATCACTGTTGACACACAGTAGGTAGGTAGGAATGATTTTAAGTAGGCTGTCAGCTTACTGGCACAAATACTCGTATTTATCTTGCACGCGAATGTTTTTGTTGTAGTAATAATAATGTTTCAGTATACATATGTTGCATGCCCATAAAAATAGGCAGAGCACTAATGAGTGTAAAATAAATATACCCAACATTCACATACATAGTCCTGACCCCGCACTAAGATCGAGTCTTGTGTCGTAGGTAATAGAAACTACGAGAGACTTTTCGCTGTCACAAATACTCAAATCCGAAGCAAATATCTATGTATATTAATAAAGTGGTGAATACTTCACTATTCAAAATAATCGAGTCAATTCTAAAGCCTTGGACTAAAGTTAACCCTACATTATCCGTGTTTATTTTAATAAGGCCCATATGGATTGATGTATTACGCTACACCTAGAATATTACTAGGGGCGAGCACAGCATGTTATAAATTGTAGTAAATGCAAAATATTGACTACATAACATATGATAACAGTTTCTAAAGCTGTTTCGGCCATGTAATTATGTCTCTTATTAATCCTTCCACAGAGTCGTAGATTTGCATTTTATGCCAGTATCGAACATAGATTAAGATCTAAGCTGCCAGACTTGTTATTTTAGCACAGATTGATGATTTTTTGAGCATTTTTTGTTGTCCATTAGCCATGACATAGTATTCTCTGTCTATGTATGAAACAAAGCATAATTTAAAATTTAATGTAGCTGTAATGACATATGATATACGCGCACTTAATTTCTGCCAGAACTTTAAAGGTTGTTAATAAGTAAGGTAAATCATAGCGAGTTTAAATCTTATACATTATAAGCTACTGTTCCAAAAGCTATTCTAAGCAGCTCGTCCAATGCGAAACATAAAACATTCCTCAGACAAGAAAAAAGTTAGACGTATGTGATATT
Organism: Theretra japonica; assembly: GCA_033459515.1. Taxonomy (NCBI): domain Eukaryota; kingdom Metazoa; phylum Arthropoda; class Insecta; order Lepidoptera; family Sphingidae; genus Theretra; species Theretra japonica. The sequence continues at coordinate 1,456,626 of CM065938.1, read as the reverse complement.
CAGTACCACTATAATGATGTCTTGGATTTACGCGAATGTTACACATTGAAATAAAACGAATTCTTACGGATTTTATCGCGAATTTGATTTAATTTAATTTTTTTATTTCCCGACGTTTCGATCACTTTACCTTCGGATCGCAAAAACCAACTAACTTTTTTAATTTAATAATTGTAAATTAAGGGTAATTAAATTGCACCAGTCACTAAGCGGATGACTAATACCTCAGTCCGCCCCGTGACCACGAAAACTGTAAAGTGATCGAAACGTCGGGAAATTAAAAAAATAAAAAATTAAATCGAATTCGCGATAAAATCCGTAAGAATTCGTTTTATTTCAATTAGGTACCGCTTCCAAATTAGAAAGCACGCAAACCTTGAGTACGTAATATTAGACTATTTATCATCAAAAAAGTATTTAATAAAAGACGAACGTCTCGCGTCTGTTTGATTTTGGACTAGTACGTATGACCAAACATTGTAATTATGATCGCGGTGTTGCGAAACCTTTAAAGAGCTTGCTCGCCATTAACCCAATTAACTGTAATATGTTTTGACAAGTTGCTATAATATTTCATTAGATAAAAGTACATACAGAGTATATAAAAAAAGGTTTTTTTTAGAGAAACCGCAGTTGTCTATAATCAAAGAAGAGACACATTGAGGGTCTTAGAAATTGCGTGGGATTTCTAAGCCTCCCGTATCTAGTAGATACTAAAATTTTTAACAACTAAACTAACATTTATTTCGGTCCGAGAATCGAATGAGTGTCTTACGTATAAAGGAAAATTTGACTTTTTTATTGTTTTATTTAATAAAAATTAAAATAATTTATAGAATCTGTAAAAATGTTCAACATCATTTAGATTGTCATGTTTTTATTCTACCACCCGGTTCGGAAAGCGGTTTTCACTAGAGAAGAACGAGCAAGAAACTCTAGTGTTGCTCTTCTTTAGTAAAACAGTTGACCTGCAATATGGCTTCCTGAAAAATCTATAACTCTAGTCCACTCGGCATTTGGGGGTGCTCCAACGAAATGCTAAGTGTTGCGACTAGCGTGCAATGTTGTAGTTTCTTTCTTTGTGGTTACTGTTTTGAATTATTCATTATATTGATAAGAAAGAAATATTAAGGAGAATTGGTTTTGATGTCAACGACAAATTGTTAATAATTTCATTCACCGATATGTGTCTTTGGATGGTATAGAGCTGAAATATCTTGTACATTCTAAACTACAAACGACAGGTTAAATTACAATATACTTTCTTGTATATTGCCTCAGCATTACTTTGCATGGTGGATGTGTCAAAACAAAGATTTTTCACGTATGCATACATCCAACATATTATGTATATGTAATCAATCCAATCCATCAGCCAAAGGAAGTCCACTGCTGAACATAGGCCTCTCCCAATGATTTCCACAGTGACCTGTTGGAGGCAGCCTGCATCCAGCGACAAATATATATGTAAACCGTACAATAATATATTAGAGCGGAAATCATACTAACGTTACGTTACATACGTCCTCGTAGAAAAGACATTTTTATTTGCCGCGCTGAAAGATCGTCACAATTCACAAATAACAATTATTAACATCGTACCAAAATCAATTTTTCCCTGCCATTATGTCTCAATCAACTGATTTCGCAAGTCAAAGGATATAATTCGCGGCCGGGTCATTGAATTAGTGAAACCAAGACAAAACAATGGAGTGTCATCAAGCCACTTATTGAACAATATGGTGGGCACAGGTTTCTCGGAATACCAACCAGACGTTGTTTAATTGGATTTCGGAGTAATGCAATGAAGGAATTCGGTTGTAGAAATAAATTTTGTAGTACAAAGTGAATATAAATGATCCGGAACAATTTCTGACATAGATTATTTTGTAAAAGGAAGTAATAATGAAACTGAATAGTCACGCAATTTTTCATAGCATAATATTTTGTAGCCTATATTCAATAAATTGCCTACTATTTTAATATATTTTTGCTTTAATCCTCCTAATTGTCTTAGCAGCAATTAATAGATTCTCTTAATTTAATTAGCAATTATTCAATTGTGCGAACCTTAAATTCGATTCCTTGGTTAGACAAAACTCCGCTTTAGTAACTATTTCATACATACATAAACACACGCCTTATTCCCAAAATGGGTAGGCAGAGGCGTTACCAGAACACCTACGTTTCGCTTTGTACGTTCCGTCCCACGATGTGACAGGGGGTGAGCCTATCGCACTATCGGGCACAAAGTGTTAAAATAAAATGTAATACTTTATTCAAATATTATTTGTTTTTAAGTTGGCAATATTGGTTGTGTGTCAAATTATTCTAGAAAAATGTCTTAGATACGTATTGTCGTGTGTTTTCATAGTAAAAGTATTTTATCTTAAAAGGCCTTCGTTTAATTCTTTATGTAGCCCATTACAATATATATGTATATATATGTATATAGGCACCATGCAGACGTCAGCTTATTCATATGCGATGCCAAAAATGATTTAATATCCAAACAATATTGTTAGAAAGTGACCCGGATGATAGTATCAATCATCCGGTATTTTGTATGGGGCTAATACGTTACGAGAATAGAAGTGTTGGTGGCGACATCTGAATGTAAATATTATGACTGCTCTAATGAAAAGTACGTTAATTAATGTAAACTTTGGGAAACGATTGAGAGTGGTTTGTAGTATACACATTATGGTGTATATTTACGGCCTTATTCATAAGACAGTTTTAAAACGTATTTTAGTTATCAAAGGTTAGTCCCTTTCTAATGACTTTTGAATTCAGTTTTAGCGAAGACAAAACATTCGACTTACAACTTATCTATTAGTGCTCTAATGATCATAATATTTATAATGATAGTAAATATAAGCAGTTTGTGTCGAACCTGCATTATGTCGTCCCTTAGAACAGTTTCGTAAAGGCCTACATTCCCTCTACGATTCCACTTGACGTGATGATTTCCTCTCTTTGCTATAATATAAAACTATTTTAGATGAAGTGGAGTTATAGAGTATTTGGAAAATTTAAAAAAACGCGCAAAATTATTATATCGAGTCACAATAAATTGTTGCTTTTTACTAAGCTTTGTCCCGGCTGGTACCTGGTTTCGCGTTTCTAAATTTCTACTGCATATATATATAAAAATAAATAAAAATTAAATATATATATATATATATATCATATTAGGAGGCTCAAAGTCACTCAACGAGCTATGGAGAGAGCTATGCTCGGGGTTTCCCTACGAGATCGAATCAGAAATGAGGAGAGCCGTAGGAGAACTAAAGTAACCGACATAGCCCAGCGGATTAGCAAGTTGAAGTGGCAATGAGCGGGGCACATAGCACGGAGAACTGATGGCCGATGGGGCCAAAAAGTTCTCGAATGGAGGCCACGAAGCGGAAAGCGCAGCGTGGGACGTCCACCCACTAGGTGGTCAGACGACCTGGTAAAGGTCGCGGGACGTCGCTGGATGCAGGCTGCCTCCAACAGGTCACTGTGGAAATCATTGGGAGAGGCCTATATTCAGCAGTGGACTTCCTTTGGCTGATGGATGGATATATATCGCACGATAATTGGCACAAGTGCGTGGTGACCTGTTGGTAACGGACCAGACGCTGCTGCCTACATGTTCACGGCGGTCGTTCAAATCCCAGGGACCCCTCTGACTTTTCAGAGTCATGTGTGTATTGATAGTCAATCACCACGTACTATAACGGTGAAGGAAAACATCGTGAGGAAACCTATGTACATACCATAGCGATTTATATAAATTTCTATGTAAAAGTCTGCCAACGCGCATAAGGCCAGCGTGTTGGACTATATGGCCTAACCGCTCTCAATCGTACTCTTGTTTGTAGAGGAGGCTCGTGCCCTGCAGTGGGACGTATATGGGCTGATACAATACAAAAAAATTGGTATCAATAGTAAGCACATGCGCAGAATTAACATTGCGTTCCTAATATTATATCAAACAATTTAACGTAATCTCGTATTGATAACACATTCTCACTCGTACGCGATGACATAATGTTATAGTAATGTGGAGGTCGGAATATTTTTTTATACAGAATTTTGGTCTAAAACCAGACATTCCGTCATTTATTAGCGAATTAGAGAGATAGTCAACAATATCGGTTTGTGTAACGTGCTCTGTTGTACATAATTTGACTTTGTTGTTTTAAACGTTCTGATAAAAATTGGCGGAGTGTGTTTTTGGAAAGTAAATAATTTCCATGCAATTTATATTCTAGATGTTATAAATGCTAAAAGTAATATTTAGTATCTAAAAACTGTGGATTCCGGGAATTGTTACTGGGGGGTTACTCTATGATTCGAAACGAAACTCGAATGTTCGGACGTTCAACGTCTGCAGTACGTTTTTTATTAACCACTTCTAAAAATCAATACTATTCTTTATTATACTGATCGTTGACTCCGAACTAAGTCTATAGTCTATAGTTAGGACGTACGATAGAGTATTCGAACATTTTGTTGAGTACCTAGTCACATTCGTACAGCTGTACGTGCGACGTCCGAAGTTTCGTTTCGGATCATAGAGTAATCCCCCTGAACTTAACGAAGGAACCTCATCGCTCTTAGAATATAGATAAATACGAAAGAATAAAATTACTAAAAACTAAGACAGTGTCGCTACAATCTTTAGCACTTATTGTGAATGGAATGCAATTAGCGTTATTTATAAAGTGACATTTTCGCGCGGTGATTTAGTTTGCGAGATACGATAAGATGTAATATTGGTAATTCCATGTATTTTACAGTGATGAAATCATCGCGCCGACTATTAGAGTTAATTGATTGACTACAGATGACTAGTACCTTCTACAGTTCGCAGAGATTATGTTCATGCCAAATATGATAAACGACGGGAATTTCGCCATGTCGCACGCAAATTTCAGTCCCGAGCAACTGCTTTATGGGAGTTTAAAGCGTAAAACATTTAAGGTTCTAAAACTTACTCCAAAAGAACTGCTTGATTTGGAAATCGAATCCGAGACCTCACAGTTTATATACCATGATAGATAAATAAATAAATAAATACACCCAACAGTCCCATACATAGTCCTGCTCCTGACCCCAAATTAAGATCAATTAAGTCTTGTGTCGTGGGTATCAGAAACTACGAGAGACTTTTCGGTTTCACAAACACCCAGAACCGATACAAATACTTGTGGGCCTCACAAACATTTGTCTCAGGGCGGCTTCTCGTTTCACAGGCGGCGCCACGGAGGCTGTCTAATACTATTCCAATAGCTAATTAAGGGAGCTTCAAAAGATAACATCACATACATGATCATAATAAAATTCGTTGCCTATTGGTCAGTTTGGTGCGTCGAGATTAAAATCCCAGCATGAATGACGCCATCGGTTGCAAGTCACGTGAGGCTCATGGTGTCAAACCGCAATATTTCAGCGGTCGCAACGTTTATACGTTCAGTTTTTTCCTCTAACTTACCTACATTGATATCTTTCTGGAAATAGCCTATGAATAGCCGATTTATTAATGCCCTAGGTACACGAGGCACAAGATTGCTTAATATTACTGTAATATTCCAGGATATACTTATTGAAACAGTGTTGTCTCTTACTTGAATATAAAAAAAAAAACTGGTAGCCTACACTAGACGGTCGATTTCATAACATAGTGCATAACAAAATCTATTTTTTTTCTAATCGGGCGAGTAATAGGTACAGCTGATAACTCCTATTACGAGTATATCCAATCCAACCAGCCAAAGGAAGTCCCCTGCTGAACATAGGCCTCTCCTAAAGATTTCCACAGTGACCTGTTGGAGGCAGCCTGCATCCAGCGATCCTATTATATAAATGCCAATTATTATCATAAGAGTTGTAGTAAAAAGAAAACGAGTCATTACTATATGCTTTATTAAAAACCAACTAGTTCTCTCCCAGCCGCAACCTTTTCTAGATTCTAGTCTCTGGAAAGCTCGCTCGACCGATTTTGATTAACATATTAGTATACGTGCTATTTTTGTACAAAACTTCGCGACCGGCCGGTCGGGTTTCTGTAACGTGCAGAAAGTCTGCGCCAAACCAGTTCGATAGCTCCATTACACTTTATTATATTTATCCCTGAAGCTAGATGTGAGAATGCCAATATCAGCAGATTATACAAATCAATACTTATCTTAATTGACTGTTGCTTTTTATAATACATAATTAATGCTCGTTCAAACTATTTATTAACTGAATGTTTTGTTGAATTTACTTTGATTAGATTTTTTTGACCTTGAAAATCTAATCTATTTGGCAGTTTGACCTTGCCTTTACGAAAGACGCCATTTGCTAGTTTTACCTGGGGGCATAGATATCTCACATTTTCAACTTTGTTTGGACACCTGTTTGCGGTGATATGGGCGTCCACTAGACACCAAGGCCACGCTCTCTCCTCTCTTGGAAGTTGGAATTAATGATTGCCTAGTACCTATCGTCACCACACCGTCGTCGTCGTCGTTGTGCTGAACCCCTGGCACTGCGGAGGTCTATGGGCAGCGGTAGCCGCTTTCCATCAGGCGGGCCGCTAGCTCGTCTGCCTATAAAGGCTTAAAAAAAAATCCACAGACTGTCCAGTAACACATTATTACCCTCTTTGTGTTCCTTCTTAGAACAAATATTGCGGAATTCTTACACCTACTTACAGGGCGGGACACTGTGCCTTGTAGCTAAAACTGTATCATGATCTATAATAGTAAATATGTATTATATATCTATATAAATTAATCATTTTGAACTTGTTTTTTCGTAACCGGATTAATTACGGGACATCGCCAAATCTTTAGCATCAATCATCTGAGTCATTTCCTCTGCTTTGTCACTCAATTGAACCTGTGTCAAATCCATTAAAAGGTTTTTGCATGATGTAACTGCGTCGACGACCGTTAGGGCACAATATAAGGTCGGTCAGTTAAAAACTAAATGGATGTTTAAACTATTGTTGTTTGGTTATTGAATGCACAATAGTAAATGGTTGGTAGTTAGATGTTAATCGTCATATATAAATAAATAAGTTCATGCATGCTTCCCTGAAGGGTATCTCTACAATGTTGGTAACTGTAGCTAATGAAAAGATGGATACTGGTCGGTATTTTGGCCGCGCCAATTTTTCGATAATTTCGGAATGGATCAAACTGAGAGAAAACCAACATTTTCAACCAAAAACATAGACTAAATGACGGTGTGAATTTGGTAAATTTATTTTTTTATCTCAAGGTTATTTCCTACCAATTTTATACGATTTAGTATTAATGGGCCTTTTCATGATGTAATCAATACTTTTGCATGGCTATACCGTATAAGTACTAAATGACGTATTCTTTAACTCTAACATGTATGTGTTATAAAAATACACTATAATATTGCACGTTAGCTTTGAAAAACTTAGCTCACAGTAAACCACCTTGAGTTTAACATATAAGTAGTTGATTAATGAACATCAAACGATTATAATTTCTCGCAACATTAATATATTACGTCCTTATGTACAAGTGTACACGCCACTGAATTATCTGTCAAGTGGGTGGGGTAATGGCGATTATACTCACTGATACAATGGTTTCTTCTTTCATGTTTCACTTTATCGCTTTAATGGAATGTTATTGAGTTAAAATACAGTCTCCTTTGTAATACTTTTTGAAGTATCTTTTTGAATTGTAATTACACCCAAAAAGTGATATATGTACATACCTATGTAGTCCTGTGGAAACAGAGACGTGTTTAGTTTTGTATGTAAGAAATGGAAACGATGAAAGAATGATGTGTGCAACAAACTCTAGAATATAAAGTTTAAAATCATATTTGCCGGTCAAGTAAACGTTTATCTCAGTTATCTTCATGCAGGTTTACATAATTATTTTAGTCGGTTAGCCGTTTCGTCCTATTATTGTTTGATTCGATTTTTCGTAAGAGAAGTTGGATATTATAGTTTAAACCAGTAAGACACGCTCGAATATCAAGCGAATTGAAAATTTTGAAAACTGTTCTTGCAAAAAATAAGTTTTACTTCAACATTGCCGTATAGGACATCAAAAATATTTTTCTTATCTTAATGCCGTGTAATGCACATGCAAATTACATAATACACTTCCAAAAAATATGCAAATACCGCAAAATAAATATCAAAGCACAAATAGACAAAAAAATTGTGTGTTCTGCATGCGCCCCGCTAGTTTCGCGGGTACACCGCGCTCGCTGTACTGCAGTGGTATAAGATAAAGCATCGTATAGTGAGTGACACACTTGACACTACTGTTCACAGATCCCACGTGCCAAGGTCGCAGCATTAGATCATACTTGCGGTCGCCCAGCTTTACCACATACATTTTGTGCCCTTATTTTGTTATTTCACTAATTTATTTCATGAATTGTTAATTATGAACTGGAGAAAGAGCTGAAAGCTGAACAATCGTGTTGCGTAAAGATCATAAGATAAGGGCAGAAAAGATCAAAGGGGTTTAATAAAGCAATAATTGAATGGCAATAAAAAGTTTGTATATCACTGCAAATAGTAATTTCGGCGGTGCCGGTATCTATGAAAAACGGGCAAATGGTTGACCTGGAAAGGTGAAAACTGGCGCCCAGTTTTCAGGGTTTTTAAGCTGGACAGACCGAAGCGTTAAAGCCAACATATATTTATTTGTATAAAAATCATTTTCACAAGGATTTGATATCTAAGAAAAAAATATTTAAGTGTTACATAGCCAAACCGTGATGACACGATGTTATTCCTTACACCTGTAGTCAATCAATTGAAAAATATAAACAAACAAAACATAACATTCATATTATGTATACATAAATTATATCTTTATAGATTTTCTATGTTTATCGATACAAAATATACAAACATTAAGACTTTGACATATTGTTGTTGTGACTAAAAGCCGTAGGGAAAAATAATTTGAAATAAAGCCATCTCGATGACCTTGGCATCGATACGAATCCGTGTGTTGCCGACCGTCATTTAACACATCCACTCAAAATAACTCGATGGCTTTTATACAATACACGTGTAGGGAAGTGGCAATATTTACGATTCGAAAACACCGTTAGGGAGCTGGTATACCTGAGAGTTATTTCTATTATTTCTTAACCTTTTTCAGTCCGCTGACCCCTAGAAAATTAAGCATGATATAAGGAAATTAATAAAAAAATGTTGTATGTATCAGCCCATATATGTCCCACTGCTGGGCACGGGAATACTCAACAATCGAGAGAATCGATTGATAGTGGTTAGGCCATATAGTCCACCATGCTGGCCTAGTGCGGGTTGGCGGACTTACATACCGTAGAAATTCTTTAAAATCGCTACGGTATGCAGGTTTCCTCCAGGTGTTTTAATAAAAAATTAAAACACAGGAATGAGTTTAAGATAAATTATTTTAGTAATTACTACGATTACCTGACTTGCTGGCATTTACTTATTTATTCAAATGTCCATATATGTAAAAGTTAGCGGACCCCCAGGGGTCCGCGGACGACACGTTAAGGAGTGTTTCTCCAAATCAATGTTGATTTGCAGGAATTAGAGGTGTGTGACGGTCACTTTTGTGCACTAGAACTTAGGTTAGCGGGGTAAACCAATGTCCAAAACTTCTCTATGATAGAGAAGGCTCAAACGAAACTTACAAAATGCACTGCATATTACCGCATTGTACAGTTCTATAAATAGCACACTGGTTCTTTAAATAGATTCCATTGCACTTGATAACAAATGCAGTGGAATATTAATAGAATATCTGTCAGCGACATGTCTTTATATTCTACCCGTCGAACAATATCAAAACTGATATCCAAGATCATTGTCAAATTCAATGCTTTAAATTGGGTACTCAGTAGTCAGTACTCACAGACTGAACCAGAAATGCAACATCCATGCGTGGGTCAGTATGACAAGGTTACTATCTTAGTGTACGGGTGTCACTATCAGGATGAACATGGTTATCCTACCACCAACTCTTTACTCTATGCCCTCTTATCACTTTAAGATTCAGCAATGCATCTATATTTTTTGTGTGTCCACAATTCATTAACGTCAGACTGTTTTTAATCTTGCCATTTTTATTATAATACCATGCCTACCTAACATTCAATGTTAGTCTTAAATTCATTATATTTAAATTTTAATAAAATACTGCGTCGTTAGTTCTAAATCTGTTATATTTAATAAAATACTGCGTTGTAATCTTTTTTTTTGTATTGTATCAGCCCACATACGTCCCACTGCAGGCCACGGGCCTCCTCTACAATCGAGAGTACGATTGAGAGTGGTTAGGCCATATAGTCCACCACGCTGGCCTAATGCGGGTTGGCGGACTTTTACATACCATAGAAATTTATACAAATCGCTATGGTATGCAGGTTTCCTCACGATGTTTTCCTTCACCGTTATAGTGCAATATAATCTATCGTAATCTATTTTAATTAATATCAATAAAATATGTTTCACAATAATTCCATGAATGTTGCATTCACCTGTAAAGGTAACGACCTGGTAAAGGTCGTGGGACGTCGCTGGATGCAGGCTGTCTCCAACAGGTCACTGTAGAAATCATTAGGCCTATGTTTAGCAGCGGACTTCCTTTTGCTGATGGATTCGATTGCATTGTATTCACCAGTAATGATAGTAGGCAAAGTCCAATGTTATTATTGAACCGTATTTTATTTATTTTATGTATCTAAAAAATAAATAAATAATATTACGTGGTCAATAAGCGGCGCTCGCTCGCTTGTCCATATTATAAAAAAAACATTTATTGACTTGTCTGTTTATACATTAATTACAAGTTGCCATAACAGTGTAGACAGTATCTAAGCTTATCAGATATTTTTCCTTGTGTGTTCAACATGGCTGTTTGACCTCAAAATCCATAATGGTAGGTACAGCTTATTAATCATTACAGGAAACATCTATTTGTGTTTTATGCTTCTGTGTGTCAATTGATTTATAGCTGGGTTTACATTTAATTTTAATGTTACCGTTTATTCATTTACTTACTCTAGTTTTGTTTTCCTGTTTTATTTATAGGGTGACGCGTAAAAGATATCCCGAGTTGTGCAAAGTTATATTGTCTCTATTTATTATCAGCCCGGAGACGGGAATTTGTGCCCGATATGGCGATAGGCTCACCCCCTATCACATCGGGGGACGGAACACAAGGCAAAATGTGGTTGTCTTGATTGCATCTTTGCTTCCGCTTTTGGAAAAAAGGCGTAATGTTTATGTATGAATGCATGTATATGTATGTACATATGTCAGCCCATATACGACCCACTGCTGGGCACAATCATATAAAGAAAGACCTTACTATAATCGGCAGTCTTTAAACCAATACGAATGGCTATTGCAAATTTGGTAGACCTACCTTTTTTTCAAGAATACTTTAGAAAATTTTAGTGAGGTCTTTAGGCAATATTCATATAAATGGTAATATTGTATTACTTTTTACAAAGAATTTGACTAAAAACATACATTTATAAAAATAACCTGCTACATAAATAACATGTCCTCAGTTGTCGGTACAACAGACGCACAAATGACATGACGGCGCCGGGTATGACGGCATGCTCGATTAGCTCACACTACCAATTAGTAGTCTACACCCGACCGAGCTCGTGAATGATTAACAAGTATTGTACGCGGACACAAGTTCTCTACATGTGTATGTACTATGTACATGTATGTATATAGTTTGGGCATACAATTACATTTATTTAAGGATAGGCGCGACAGGATAATCTAATGAATTGTTAATGTTACTGTTGAAATATAATTGGAGTGATTCTGAGTGTTACCAATCCATCAGGCAAAGGAAGTCCTCTGCTGAACATAGGCCTCTCCCAATGATTTCCACAGTGACCTGTTGGAGGCAGCCTGCATCCAGCGACATATATCTATGAATATGTTTACTATGGTTGAAAATTATATTGACTTAGAAGGGACGTTAACACTGATGAAGTGTATTGGTGTGTTGAGCGAATTTATTTGTGACAGAGTCAAGAAATGATACTATTTAATTCGAAACCGGATATACCCTGGCCAATGTCGGTATGCGACCCTATTGCTCATAAGTCATAGTAGCATGCCAAAGTTCTGTGGTGTGGTATCAGAAAATTACAAAAATAGTCGGTTTCACAAAACCTACACACGAAAAATATGTTATTCATATAAACATTGGTCTCGATGTCGAGATTAAACTCGCAACTTCTGGCTACACAGATGATTCTATAATGAACTGCTCCACTACAAACTTAAGAAGATTTTACCTTTTAATCAAGTACGGATCCAAAACACTGAATTGTGCTCTAAAACTCGCACTGCGGATGTAGGCATCTTTAAAATGGAATTGGGCAGGACATGTGACTCGAATGCATCAAAACCGTTGGGCCAAGCTGGCTACAAGCTGGATGTCCGAGAATGGCCGAAGAAAACGCGGAAGACCGAAGATGTGGTGGAAAGACGAGTTGGATGCATTTAAGCCAAAATGGCAAGAGCTCGCTGAGGACAGAGTCAAGTGGGGTAATAAAGGGGAGACCTTTGCCCAGCAGTGGGACTCAATATAGGCTAAAAAAATAATCAAGTACTAATAATGAAATTGAAATTATCTAGGTTGAAAAGTGCGTGTCTTAGCAAAAAGTACAAACACTGTAACCGTTTTCAAGTTTTCTGGATATTAATAGCTTGGGGCGGTGTCAGGCAGTGTCTTGCGTGCATTCCATCACTCCAGAGGGGGGAGGCATGTGCGTGACTACCCGCGGGGACTTACAGGAACAGGGGAACACTAATCAAGATTGGAAAAATTTGATTGCACGTTTTTATGATAGACGGGGGGATTTTTGTGTTTATAAATGAGTTAGCTGGAAAGTTGGTATGTAATAGGAAAGGGTGGAAAGGAAGGAATAGGGATATTTAGATTTGTTATTCATGACATTTGGGTGGTGAGGCTTTTTGTGATGTATACTTAAAGCTTATCTATTTTTAATATATCTCAATAGACACGAATCAAATATAGGCAGCTGTTTATATAAGAATAGGAGTGGTGCAGGATCGGCATACTTATTTTAAACGTGTCATTGGTTTTCCTAAAAAGTGTGAAAATATTATCATAGATTTATTTATTGAATTCAGGTTTCCAACAGTATATACATTAAAAAACAGATTACTTATTTTTTTAGTGTTACTGTCTGATGTATATACCTTTTAAAGGAGTACACAACACTTTCATAAATAACACAGACGTAAACAAAAACAAGGAAAAATTATACCTAAGAATGAAAAAAAAGAAAAGAAAAAAAATTGATACATACATACATAAACACACGCCTTTTTCCCAGAAGGGGTAGGCAGAGGTGCTACCAGAACACCCACGTTTCGCCTTGTATATTCCGTCCCACGATGTGATAGGGGGCGAGCCTATCGCCATATCGGGCACAAATTCCTGACTCCGGGCTGATAATGAATAGAAAAATCCAATATCACTTTGCCCGACCTGGGATTCGAACCCGAGACCTCAGCTTTGCAATCATACCGTAGTACCATTACGCCACCCAGGCAGTCAAAAAAATTGATCATCACTATAAAAGCTTTTATAAGTGCAGTTGACGTCAAAGACGTATTTTATACACGTAGAAAGTGAAAACCCGTAATATTTGTCTATGATATTCATATAACATGAAAAACAGGCGTGATAGTACAAAAATAAAATGAATTATATCACATTTTCCTAGCACGTTGTTTGATAGAATATTTCTATAGCATCAAGAATAGTATAACTTGTCTCAATAATTTATAATATCTTTTCATCCAGCGATAGTGCGATAGAGAGCCGTGTCTTCGTGACATTTACACTCGTTTTCACGGTTAAGAAGTCTACGAACTCATAAAATCCACAAATAGACTGTTCAAGGGTTCTCTACTTTATATCTGATATCTTATTTACGCTGTCCATTTCGCATTAAGTCCTATTAGATTGAGTACAACTAATTACTTCTAACGTGCGTGGTGGCCTGTTGGTAATGGACCAGACGCGGCTGCCTACATGTTCACGGTGGTCGCGGGTTCAAATCCCAGGGCACACCTCTGACTTTTCAGAGTCATGTGTGTATTGATAGTCAATCACCACGCACTATAACGGTGAAGAAAACATCGTGAGGATACCTGCATACCATAGCGATTTGTACCAATTTCTATTGTATGTAAAAGTCCGCCAACCAGCACTAAGCCAGGGTGGTGGGCTATATGGCCTTACCACTTTATGGGCTGATACAAAACAAAAATGACTTCTTTAAGATTGGGACGATATTTATCAGTTTTCTTCAATGATATTTGCTTGTCAGAGTGACTAAGATGCTCCTGATGTGTAAGTTCAGTAATGATGATTATTCTGTGTCTACGCGATTATACCAGAATACCACCTCGAGACCAGATATACCCAGGTTAAAACCATTGGCTTATATTCTAAAACCGAAGAACGACTTGCGTCACTACTATAGCTGTCTGTATAGTTTACGATGTTCACTATCGTAGCGCATACGAATATTTTACCATCGATATTGTGTTTCCGATAGTTAATTTTTTTTTCTTTTTAAAATAATCTTGTTCAGTAATTCCTGTTGTAGTTCTTTGAATTATAAAAGAAATACAACTGGAGAACTTGAGAGGACTGGAGAGAAGAGAACCACTTTCTTGAGAAATATTCCCAGGATTAATATCCTGGAGAATTGGACTACTGTGCTCATGTATTGCGTTGGGACAATTTTGTTTCGGATTGCTTTGGCGTATTTTATCGCGTTTGGGAATGTGGCTGTAATGAAGTTCGAAGTTGAGGGACATTAGGGACAGCTTTCATACATAAAAGAAAGTAAAAAATCTGTATTTAACGAATGCAATTACCAAGCTGACAGGTTAAAAGCACAATTCCATTAAAATCTACATAACCAATTGGACATTTTAGTGAAAATCCAACCCCGCAAAGTGACTCCAGCATAAATGTCTGTATGCAGACAAACATTATCATGTTACCGGCGCACTGAACTTGGCAACGAGTCTGTTTCCAATGGAAATTGTGAATCACGCCATTCAAAATATTAGGTCATTGCAACGCTGCTAATTTGGTCTGGTTTCCGCTGAGCTAACATTTCCGACATACTTGTCACATTTCGTTCTGGCGCATTTGGATGTTTTCCTTGGCACTCCGGTGTGTAAGTGATCCTGGTTGGTGTTTTGCTGTCGGGAAATTATTTCGCGTCAATTAAAGTATGAATTACATGTAATAGATATACTAGCAATGATCAGTTAAATATCATTGGCCTCTGCCTAGGTGGCGTAGTTGTACTACAGTACAATTGCAAGGCCGAGGTCTCGGGTTCGAATCCTGGATTGGGAAAAGTGATAATGGATTTTTCTATTCAATATCAGCCCGAAGAAAAGAATTTGCGCCCGATATAGCGATAGGCTCGCCTCGCCAAAATAATTCTCGTGAACACAGGCCTCCCTCAAAGATATCCACGGACAACTGTTAAAAGCGGCCTGTATCAAGCGACTTTGAGGTGGCAAGCGTTATTTCCAAAGTTGTTAATTTCGTTATGTTCTTGATATAGGCGATTTTTTCCCCTTTTAATTCAACATTTGTAGTAACTGTTCATGAAAAGTGACTATCAGTGCATATTTATATTCACTTTATGAATGAATGCTTAGGTAAAGCGTATAACAAACGCCTATAAAATAATGTGAATTATATTTTATCTGCTTTTCACATTCATATAAATTATTTTCCTACATTATAGTTTGGTTACAACAGAGATCTAATCAATCTACAGAGCCACCAACTTATCTATTCAGGTGGTCATAATTGGAACTAAACCAGTGTTATCAGATATATGGTAATTACTGCAGATGCACATTATTTTTTTTACCAAATCACTGCCAACGGTAATTTTATATTACCGTGTCGTTTGTACCGTATTTTATAAGATACATAACTGTGTATATAATTCTCTAATTTACTCTAATCTAATTCAAGATTGTTTTTAAAGTGGCAATACTCAATTCCTCACTAGCGACGATTCCGAACTTCCGAGTGAACAGATAACTTGGTGGCTAATAACGTGCGTATTGTTTACAACCTCATAGACATTTGTGTGATGACACTCCATTGTCATCCTTTGTGACAGCAGTAATAAACTTTATGTAATAAACATTACAAAGCAAATAAAGGGAATGCAGTTAAATCGTATTGGTAATGGTTAGTTTGTTGCGCTGATTTATCTACGATACAATTCGTTGTCGCATACAAAAGCTTTTGGTTCGGGGTGGAAATGTTAAATGCTGACTGATGATTGGTGATTGGCGGTGACTTGCCTCGATTGAGATCGAAATCTGATTCTGGTCAATGGATTCTGGTTTAGAATTTTTAAGTAGCGCTATGATACAGCCAAGGTACAGATTACAGATTCGAATTAAATGGCTGAACCGAAAGTGTAACTTTTGTCATTGAAAACCGTAGAAAATCTTTGCTTATAAGTAGTTTGGTTTGAGCAGTTATTGGATTTCTAATAATCGTTTGCCATTTCAATTATATGAATATATGTTTCTCAATGACCTTCAAACTATGAGAGATGGTGTAGACTGTAGGCTATGTCAACATTGCTGACCGATAATAAAACCATGGGGCTTATGGGGCATATTGACCCCCTTGTTGCTACCGGACCTTTAAATTTGAATTAGCCAGGTTTCACCACTACTGAAGACGAGACACTACTCACTTACTTACTACACGTAGTAATTAAAATGTTATTTTATATCTCGTAAATGATTCTTTCAAACTGTTTGTTACACAGAAAATTCTCATTCCGATACTAATCAATTAAATTGAAACAGCATGAACTATTATTTTATATCTCGTAAATAATTATTTCAAACTGTTTGTTACATAGAAAATTCTCATTTCGATCCTTATAAATTAAATTTAAACAATATGACCTATGTAAGTTTGATGTGAGCTAGTATTAAGTGTCTTAGTGTTAGTGACACGAAGCCTGGCAAATCTGCGGACACTCGATACTTAGGCGATTATCGCACTCCGCTGTGGTTAGAATGGCGATCCTCGAAGGGCTACGATCGGTGTCATAAAATGGTGTTAATGTTCAATTAATCAGTCCTTTTTATTGTGTCAAAATATATAGTAGGTTCGTAAGCTGGAGAAACAGTAGGGAAGTCATATGAAATCCCTTAGGTGTAACCTGCGATTAAATAAGGTAGTGTACATGTTCTTTGGAGAGTTATAGTGACTACATGTTAAATATGTTGTGTGTATGTATTTATGAGCCCAAACACATCCCACTGCAGGGCACAAGCCTCCTCTACAATCAAGTGTACGGTTTAGAGGGGTTAGGCCATACATTAATTATGTTATGTACGCTATATTACTTAGTTGAGTAAATCAAAGGTAGAACTTAAGAGAATGCTTAAAAGATGATTGTGTCTGGCAGAGAAGTGCAAATATTTGTGATTATGCGATATTATTTTCATAGAGAGGAGTTCATAAAGCTTTCATCCGTTTTCAGTGATGTGGAGATTGTTGCTGCATTTATTAACTTTGGTTATGTTTGTTACAGATGAACAGGAACGAGTACAAAAGAAGACATTCGTCAATTGGATCAATTCACATTTGTCGAAGGTGCGTGAAGTCTCTATTAGAGATATTTTTAATATATTGTACTGAATAAAATATTTTCATGGTTCGGTTTCGGTTCGGTTGGTTTGACGCCGACTGAAACGAGAGGCCGCGGGTTCGATCCCTACACCGACACGAAATGTCTATGTGATTCACAGTTATTTCATCGGCTCTGGGTGTTTGTGAGACCGAAAAGTCTCTCGTAGTATCTTATACCCACGACACAAGATCAGATCTTATTATGGGGTCAGTAGGGTAATTCACGTAATTTTTTGACGCGCCGATCAAGTTGCGGTGCAGTTGCAATTAAGTTTACGTCTTAGTGCAAAATGGTATTCTTGTAATTGTTTAGCTGCGCATGAACTACACCTAAGCTATGCGTAAACTGCACGGGTGCTGCGCGTCAACTATACGTCAGTTGTATGCAAGAAGATTACACGTGAATACCGATCAAGTTGCGATCTGAATCACGCACATAAAACACGCAGCAGTAGAATACGCTAAACCGTTCGCGTGACGCGGACTTGACGCGAGCGTATCTGACAGCGGTTGTCAAAATTACGAGAATACGAAAACATCTGTTTTGATCGAAACTTAACTGCAACTGCACTGCAACTGAACTTGTTTAATTACGTGAATTACCCTACAGGTCTATGTATGAAACTGTTAGTATTTATTTGGGTGGATGTCATGTTTAAATATATTGTGTTGTTAATTATATTGTGTTCTGTAGTAGATATTAATGTAAATGTTGTATTGCAGCGCATACCGCCAATGCGCATCGACGACTTGATATACGACCTGCGCGATGGTACCAAGCTGCTGGCGCTGCTCGAGGTGCTGTCCGGGGAGAAGCTGGTATGTCTACTTCATTTTATTGTATAATCTTTTGTTGATCTGTTTCAATTCTTTCTGAAGTCTTATTATATCTGTACTGAAGTGATACCTCCAAGAAGAAAGATACTTGAATTATTGGTGCAATTAATGTCTAGCAGGGTCATTAATAATGAAGATAGTTCGGGATAGTTCTATCATTGAAGGCTTATTTCCAATAATCAAGGAGGCCCACTTGGAGCGTAAAGATTTTTATTTATACACACAATAGACGGCTCTTTGTTTATCGCATGTAGGCACATTTGGATGCAGGAAAAGTTCCAATGCAAACCAATCCATCAGCCAAAGGAAGTCCACTGCAGAACATAGGGCTCTCCCAATGATTTCCACAGTGACCTGTTGGAGGCAGCCTGCATCCAGCGACGTCCCGCGACTTTACCAGATCGTCTGACCACCTAGTGGGTGGACGTCACACGCTGCCCTTTCCGCTTCGTTCGGGAAAGTTCCAGTTCTTTAAAATTGTGCCAGTTCCCCATTCGTACTGCGTGCTTTTCCACAGGCGAAAAGATACTTTAATACTATCTTAACCAGCCCTTCGTTTCTTTATATCTGTAATGACACTAATAAGATGTTCTCTTGTAGCCGATGGAGCGCGGGCGCGTGCTCCGCCGCCCACACTTCCTGTCGAACGCGAACACCGCGCTGCGCTTCCTGGCCGGCAAGCGCATCAAGCTGGTGAACATCAACGCCGCCGACCTGGTGGACGGCCGGCCCGCCGTCGTACTCGGCCTCATATGGACCATCATCCTTTACTTCCAGGTATGGAGTATACTTGAAAGATGTATCAACATGAATCTGAATAGATGACTGATATAGAAACCGCGCCTTAGATTTTTGCTATGTAGGTACTGTGGAATTTCAACAATGGTTTTGTGATGAGTTTTTTTGGTTGCGCGAAACCGATTTAAATGTATGTCTGTTTTGAATAACCTAGTGCGTGGTGACCTGTTGGTAACAGACCAGACGTGGCTGCCTACATGTTCACCGTGGTCGCGGGTTCAAATCCCAGGGCACACCTCTGACATTTCGGAGTCATGTGTGTATTGATAGCTAGTAAATCACCAGGCACTATTACGGTGAAGGAAAACATCGTGAGGAAACCTGCATACCATAGCGATTTGTTTAAATTTATATGGCATGTAAAAGTCCGCCAACCCGCACTAGGCCAGCGTGGTGAACTATATGGCCTAACCACTCTCAATCGTACTCTCGATTGCAGAGGAGGCCCGTGCCCTGCAGAGGGACGTATATGGGCTGATACAGTTACAGTACACAGCACAGAAGAGCCTGATAGCATCGCAAAAGAGTAAAATTACGGCGAAAAACTAAATCAAACATCGTTGAAATTTATAACCTCTAATATTCGTCGTATATTTAGATTCATGATTCAAAACGCCCAAATTTTATTTATGCACAGTAACACGCAAATGTTTATGTCGGACAAATTGGTACGCGTTGATTGTAGAATGGATCCTAATGTAGTCACAGGTACAAAATTTAGTTTATGAAGTAATAGCATTAACATACTTCATTTGAGTTTTACACACGATTGTTGCTTATTTTACATTTTAGTTTAAATTTCTTATTCAAAAGGAGTTATTAGCAAAGTGTGTTATCAAATCATTATTAAACACACATAATAAACAAAACAAGAATTAGAAAAAAAAATGTTTAAAATGGTAAAAACTGTCCATGTTAAATCTCAGCCAATAGCAGATAACCATGTCAATTCTGATGTTACTACGTTTTGTTTTTCATTTTATTAAAAAGAAATCCCTCTTCACACGTTTTATGCTTAACCTTTTTCACGTCTTTTAAACTTCAACATTCATATTTTTCCTTCAATATTTTATTGTTTTAAATTATTTTACCGCCGGTTCAAAGTTAATTTTAATTTAAGATCATGGCCCCGCGTCAGTCTCTGTGGGAAATCTTCATTGAACCGAAAAACTGTTGAGTTTTAGGTTGCTATGTCAATAAATCGTTATAATTTTGTCGGTGTTGTAGCAAACTAGCGATATCTTATTACGGTGTATCCTCATTTTAATCGGCTTGAACATATTTCGTTTGCGCAAGCTTCGCTCAATGTATTGGGCCCGCAGGACAAAGGATCAAAGGTGGGTATTCGCTGCTTTTACTGTAGATTTTTGTTCGTATAGATAGATACTTTAACCCTTAAGATTTGAGATACAGGATATGCGGGTTCGATCCCCGCTCGGCACATATATGAAATAACACATGCCTGATTAATATTGTAGATTTGTGCCTGTGAAATTAATTCTTTTTAAATGCAAAATGTTATGCTAAGAATTGCTTTTGGTTCTAGTGGAGCCATTATTTTTTTGAAGCTGCTATATTCGATAATACTTAATAGTAGCTTTTCCAAACCTTGCAAGTACTTAATTATAACGCCGTACTAATGACATAAAAAAATAATTAGATTTCTTTTTTTATTTTTATTAATTGGTCACCCCAAAGTTTCCTTTCATTTATTTTGCGCTTTAATGATTTGCAGTAATCATTGTTCACATCCGTCATAAGATATTGTTACTGCTACATAAGAGATTAGATATCTTACTATACAGGGAATATTTTAATATAAGTCAAATGTGTAGAATACAGCACGTATTGTATGTTTAGTTGTAAACACAAAGTCTCACATTGAAGTTGGTTTAGATACACGTTCTTTATTTAGAAATTTGATTTGGAATTGGACACGTGTAAAATTAAGCACTGCTATTGGTTGACTTGCAATTGCATTGGTTGACTTATATGGCCTAACCACTCTCAATCGATTCTCTCGATTGTAGAGTAGGCCCGTGCCCAGCTGTGGGACGTATATGGGCTGAAAAAAAAATTGGTTGACTTATTATGTATGATAAAGCAAATATATAGGAAATTTTGTAATGATATTTACATCACTGCGTATTAGTAGCTATATAAAATATTATGTAATCTTACGTATTTTTCGTTCCTGGGTTGAAAAATCTTTGGAAGTCGAGGAAGGTACAGGGTACAATCAACTGTGTGATTTCTGCCGTAAATCAACGTAATAGTATAACTTGGTAGGAGTAGGTATAATGAAATATTTTTATTAGACGTACGTGGTTTGGGGTTTCTTTAAGCCGATCGTCCACCAACTAAACTAACATAGTTTATTATTTATAGTATTTTACGTAGTATAGCTCGCATAGCTTATGACGCACATGTATGAAAAACGGACATAACTATGCGAGCTAAGCTAAATTTGGTTAAGTTGGCAGTGGATGATCGGCTTTATGGTAAATGGCTATCGCAGCATGAAAACTAGGGTCATTTTGAAGATTGACATTAAATTCATTATATTGTAAGTCACTGACATGACAGGCACCGTTTAGTTAAGTCTATAACTGTGTTAGGTTTTTCTAATGTTGTCTTGGGTTTACGCGAATGTTACACATTGAAATAAAACAAATTCTTACGGATTTTATCGCGAATTTAATTTAGTTTTTAAATTTTTTTGATTTCCCGACGTTTCGAAAAAAATTAAAAACTAAATTAAATTCGCGATAAATTCCGTAAGAATTCGTTTTATTTCAATGTGTTAGGTTTTGTAAAATTTAAATATCTAAAGTCCGCCATGAGACAATATCAGCTGTAGCACTAAGAAGTAATTCAGCAGACGTGTCGAATGGCCACAGCCGCCTGTCAGGATTCGATACTCAATAACATTATACTTACTACCAGGTGGAAAACTCCGTCTGTTGTTCCAAGTTTCGCCATACAAAGCACGAGATAAGGTGTACTCAGAAAGTAGTGTCCAACCGAAACTAGTTTTTCAGCCGAAACCGAAACTTATTAAAATTATTTAAAATTACGATTATTTACTAAAATTCTTTGATTTTTTTACATTTACTAAATAAATTTATTAAATAAATGTAAAAAAATAGTGAATTTTAGTAAATAATCGTAATTTTAAATAATTTTAATAAATTTCGGTTTCGGTTTCGGCTGAAAAACTAGTTTCGGTCGGACACTATCAAAAAGTATAAAGCTCTGATAAAAACACTTATAGTGGGATAGGTCAACTCAAAAGCAGTGTCAGATTGTGGTGACAGTACAAAAGAGTTTGTTTTTAATACTGGCACGACGAAGTGAATACAATGCGCCTGATGGTAAGAGCGCCGTAATCGAGATAGAGTATAGACCGACGTGAGATGTTCACTTCTCGCCGGTCGATAAAATTATGCCGGCCTGTTTGTTTCCGAGCCACTTACGTGGGTCACAATGACAGGCTTTCATTACTAAGTAAGTTGGTATTCTGCGGGTACGAATATCGTACAACTAGAAACTTGGGCCTCTGGCAATCTCACTTACCAAATGAAACACAATAAAGGCAGTTTTTTGTGAGTTAGGGATACTACCCCATTCGAACCGGCCAATTCGTAGTTTATTTCGGGCTTCAGCGGGGCTCTACCACTTGAATTGTCATATCATCATGTCATGTCATCATACCAATACAAACCAACACTTAAACCACTAAAGAGAAAAAAATATATATAAAGAAACATTATTTGAACAATTATTTAAATAATAGAGTATCGATACTAGTTTACATCTTAATGTCGTCGGAAAATACTTTTTTTTATACAGTAAGGACTAAGGATCTAATGAATGTTTTTTAAAATTATATTGTTCAGAGTTTGACAAGTGTATATTGTGTACAGATCGAGGAGAACAGCCGAGCGCTGGAATACCTGGGCGGGTCGCGGTGTGCGTCCGCGATGTCGCACGAGTCCGGCGCGGCCACGCCCACGCAGCGCGCTGAGGACAAGTGGAAGCAGGGCGCCAGGAAGACGCTGCTGCAGTGGGTCGCCAACGCGCTGCCCAAGTAAGTTATAGATGGTACTTGAAAGAAAGGAAATAATGTATGCCATAGCCCATAGTAGTACATGGAATATTGTGTACATCATTTTGTGCTCACTACACTCCTTATTTGGTGCTCTAATAATATCTGATATTTTTCTAATCAGTTTAGTACTGAAATTGTTAAAACAATACTTTTTAGATTCTGGGCAATGCAGGTTGCATCCAATAATATTGATGAAAAATTATTTCTAAAGGTTAAGCTATTGACAAGTTTGATTTTTATCTCCTTTCGTGGAATACTTACATTATGACCAATATAACAATAAAGTCATATCAGCATTCACGTGGACTATCAAAAAGATAATAATAGAAGCATAAAGCGATAAAGAAAATCTCTTTGTGAATGGATATACGCTCAAAATAACTTTTAATTTGTTTGGTATCTATGATGCAAAACTATAAAATATTTAATTCCAAACAGGGAGTCAAACATCCTGGTGACAGACTTCGGTCCGTCGTGGCGCGACGGCGTGGCGTTCCTGGCCATCATCGACGCCATCAAGGCCAACCTGATCAACTTGGCCGAGATGAAGCGCAAGACCAACCGGCAGCGGCTGGAGCACGCGTTCGACGTGGCCGAGACCGAGCTGGGCATCGCGCGCCTGCTGGATGCCGAGGATGTGGACGTAGACAAGCCTGACGAGAGGTCCATCATGACTTATGTCGCGCAGTTCCTGCACAAGTACCCTGAGCCTAAGGTAAGCTTGGCATTGAGGTAAATTTTTGCAAAGGTCATGTGAGTAAACTGGAATGGCAAGTGATTACCGTAAAAAATAGAGGATAAAGGGACAAATCACACGACCGTGTCTAGTACTAACATGTTAAATAATTGAGTGCGATAAGTATAAAAATGTAATTTGTTGTTAACAGACGACTGGACCGGACGCTGTAGCGGCAGTACAAGAGGAGTACGAATCTCTGCGAATGTGGTTGACGGAACGCGTCACCACTATTCAAAGGCAATACGAAACGCGAACTCTGTCGCGAAACTACGAAGACTACGTGCGCGCCGAAAACGATAGACTCGCTCGCGAGCCCATCTACTTGAAACTAGAGAAACTCATGTACACGCAGAGCCTGGTCGCCATCGCGCCTAAGTCGTGGCGAGAGCTCGTCGCGCTGTGGATAGAGCTAGAGCGACTCCACAGAAAGTGGCTCTGGCTGTTGGACTCGGAGCTGCCGGGAGACTTCAGAACCGTCGGCGAGTGGTTAGCGAAGGCAGAGTATCTTTTATACTTCGACGAAATACCAACTAGCTTAGACGAAAGAACAGCTGCAATCATCAGCGAAAAATTAGAAGAACACAGCGCGTTCTTCGCCGGACTTCCGGAGATAGTAGACAGATTCGAAGCGGCCCTGCGTTCACCCGACGCACAGAGGATACCTGGCGAGAGGCTGCAGCACCTGCGGGACCGACTGGAGGCGGTCAGCCGCAGGGCGCCACAGAGGAAGGCCAGGTTAAAGTACATGGAGCACAAGTGCTGCATCGTCGCATTCACAGAACTGACTAAAGCTAAGCTGGCCGCCTGGACCGGCAAGTACGGTCGCATCGACCATGTTCGTGCCTTATTAGATGATTACGATAATTTTGTCACTAAGAATAAGATTTTCCAAGAATTTGATAGAGCATACGTTGATATTAAACAAGTAGCAGAAGAGTACAAGCGCGTTTGCGAAGTAGATAGGACTGAAGCTAGAGAAATAGATACCTTCTTGAAAGAGGTCTCGGAGACGTGGAGGAGAGTTGCATCTGACGTGAGATGCGCCAGAAGTGTGCTGGAGGAAGTGATAGCGCACTGGGAGAGATGGAGTGTGCTGGTGGAAGAGTTCACGACGTGGCTGGACAAAGCCCAACATATGCTCAGAGTGTCTGAGGACGAACGATTGGAGTTCTTCCACGACTTGACAGTATGGAAAGAGAAGCACCAGAGATTGGGAGACGCCGCCGGGTTCCTCGCGGCGACGTGTTCCGAAGAGATCAGTTCGGAAATCAAGAGGAAATACGTTGAAATCACAGAGCGGTGGGAACGCGT
Source organism: Theretra japonica (assembly GCA_033459515.1). Classification (NCBI taxonomy): domain Eukaryota; kingdom Metazoa; phylum Arthropoda; class Insecta; order Lepidoptera; family Sphingidae; genus Theretra; species Theretra japonica. The sequence continues at coordinate 1,431,071 of CM065938.1, read as the reverse complement.
TTGGGAAGAAGCCGAACGGTAAGTAATAAGCACGTTTTATCGAAGCATTGAGGATATAAATAATCGCAACAATTCGAAGAATTTACGGCGCAGAGGATTACTTGAACTGCACTCGTGTCGATAAGATTGTGGTGGCGGACACAGAGGCAGTAATCGCTCACGTTCGTTGCTTTTTCAAACTATTAGAGGTCGAGTAAATACTCGAAAGCGATAAAGTTGTTAGTCACGCATTCCACACAATCTCCTTTAAAGTAATTAGTTGCACACACACAGGATAATTGCTTACGTTAGAGATAAACAGGAGTGTAATAATAGAAGGATGATTTTAAAATGACTTTGATTTTGTTGTAAAATTTTATAATTCGATATTAGATTTGATTTCTGGTAAAACTGATGTAGGACAAAGATATATTACTTTTCTGGAACCTTATACACCACGTTCTTATTATCCATTTTTATAACTTTCATAGTGCATTATTCTCCGTCTAGGGCATAGCTGGTTATTATTGCCCCTGGAATGTTAAAAATAAGGAATAATCTTTTTTATATCTGTTACGGTCTAAATTTACAAGCGATCTTACTTTATTTGTAAGTATTTCTCCAGCAATAATCAACATGAGCTAAACATGGGCGTGTCAATAAATCTGATCCGATCCCACTATTTTTGGGATCCGTCCTAAGATAGATATATAAATTGTAATTAGGCTGGTATGTGATTATATTCGTGTGTGCAGGTACGTGCGCGGTGGCGATGCTCTACGTCACCGCCGTGCCCTGGCCCAAGGTGTACGCCAACTAGACGCGTGGCTTACCGCCGCAGACAACCTGCTGGCCCGCCAGCCGCGCGCCAACACCGCCGACATTCAGGCCTACATCGATCAGCTGCTGCACCTCAACCAGGAGATCGAGCAGCACGAGGAGCTCTTCAAGACTATCAGCAGGTGAGTCTCAGGACATGTCCTAGTTGTACTGCACCGTGGCTCACTGCCGCAGACAACCTGCTGGCTCCGTCTGGCTGTTTGTTAAACAGTTAGTCATCACATGAAAAGGCTAAAGTGGAAAATAATATGGTTTGATTACCTTTGTATTCCTAATTATCTAAACATAACAATGTTCATTCAATCACCTCCTGTATATTTTCACCCAGGACGTTCCAAAGTGCAATAGCGGAGATGCCGCGCGACGAGGTGGAGGCCAACATGTCGAAGCTGAAGCAGCAGAAGGAGTCGCTGGTGCGCGTGCGCGCCACCGTGCCCGTCAAGCTGCACCAGTACCGCCAGCTGCTCGTGCAGCACGAGTCGCTCGAGAGCGGACAGAAGGAGATCGGCACCTGGCTCGACAAGGCCGAGGACACGCTGCGGACCAGCGGGGAGACTAGGCGGTTAGTTGGCCATTGCTTACGGAACTGGAGGAGTTGGTGACCTGCCTGATGGCAAGGTTACCACCGCTCAAAGAGCTTTGTAATACCAGCGAAGAAATCTAGTTCATTCAGGTCGCTGGCTATCGTGAGGAGAATATATTAAATTAGTAATCTTATTCGGAATATAGTAGAAAATAATCAAGTTCTGCAATTTTGTTTTAAGAGCGAATGACTTGGGGATCAGGTCGCTATGATGATAAATGGCAGACACTTCCACAAACTGCAGTAACACCACTTATAATTTAAATTACTAAGCACTGCATAATTGTGTGCGCTCGTCACAAAATAACAATTTCGAAAAAGGCAGTAAATACTTTATTTGGACCACGTTTACCATCAAGTGCTACTCATTTACTTTGTCATATACAAATTGTTTCATGTACTTAACCCTTTTTCCCCTCCAGTGAAGTAATTGAGGAGCGCTATGAGATCCACCGCTCGTTCTTCTCGCGCACCACCTACTACCGCTCCATGCTGGAGAGCAAGAACAAGGTGTTCCAGAACATCGTGCAGGCCGCCGACGCCGACAAGAGCGCCGACGTCACCGACCAGCTGCGACTCATGCGGGAACTTAACGAGAGGTACGGCTCGTACTATGAATATATCAGGTTTTGAATCATTGTTGGTGGTAGTATACATAGACTGTATTCATTTTGTTGTTTTACAAGGAATAAAAAAGTGATCCATCACTAACGAGATTACTATGAAAGTCAAGTTTAATGTAACGAAGGTCACATTCAAATTAGACTCACCTAAGATTGAAATAATCTCCAGAGATTTTTGTACGATATATTCGCATGTATTTGCCCGCATACGCAAACGCGTACGTACATTACCACGCTTTTTTGACTTTTTTGACACACTATTTGACTTAAATATTTGCGTAAAACCCTCTTTAATCTGCTTTTAGAACCGTTAAATTTATGTGTAAACAGTTTAGGGAATATTACGGAATACATGTTTGTTTGTGGATTTAAAAATCTTTAAAATGTAGTTTGTTTTTCTATGGGGTTTATTACAATAGATTTTCTAACCATGGGGAACATGAACAGTCCTTTACCCCAACTTTACCCCAAAATAAGTAAACATGTACCGGCAGGTTCGCGCACGTGTCGTCCGAGGCCACGCGGCGCGAGGCTGAGCTGCAGCGCCTGGTCCGCGCGTGGGAGGAGTTCTCCTCGGCGCGCCGCAACGTGCAGGACTGGACGGCGCGCGCCGAGGCGCTGCTGGCCGACACCAGGCTCGACACCAAGCAGGCTGTGGACTACCACAAGAGGTTCTTCCAGGGCGCCGACGAACGAGCCGTGTCCGAGCTCGTGCACTCGGGCAGGGAGCTTATTGAGGTGGGTACAAACTACTACTCTAGCACACTTGAATCGCGCCTTTAAAATATTTTTTTCCAACAACTTATTCTAATAAGCGGGAGGGGAAAAGGATGGGAAGAGGGGTATTGGGCATCCGGAAATTTCATTCACCGAACGTAATGCGACAGCTGAGCTGTCACTTCACGTCGATTTCCTTAGAGACAGTGGTCATGACAGACAACAACTGCCACTTTCAATATCTAAGTTGGTCCAATTTTAATAAAATCCTTACTTATCTCCCATAGTTGGTGAACGAAGAAGACCGGCCCGGCATAGTACAGACAGTAGAAGACTTACAACGCAGATGGAGGGAGTTGTTGGACCGCGCGCCGCCACATCTCATGCGCCTCGAGTTCAGGCTGGATGAGACCGTGTTCCACCACTGCATCAAGGACATTGAGAAGGAGATCGTCTATGAGGAACAGGTGAGTTTCCACGGATTGAGCTGGGTTCGAAATTGTTTTTTGTTTTGTAGAGTATAAAATAATTAAAATCAGCTATTTTAACCGACTTCAAACAAGGTCCTCCTTGTTCGAAGTCGGTCAATTAAAATACATCGGATTTTTTTGTCACAGTGTTATGAAATATACTTAACTGTGGTTAATTAAAACATAGTGACCACGACCCATTCTACCAAGAGTGTAACGACGGAAAAGAAGAATTCTGGCTTATTTTTTTTTGTTATACTGTAAATACAATAACATCATAAATTAGAGTCCTTAAAAATATATTTTTCTAATTGTAACTAACCTCAACAGGCATACAACCAGAGCGACGACGCTGACGGCATCCTGATCAGGAACGAGGAGTACTTCCGCAACCAGGGCAAGGTGATGCAGGTGGAGCACTGTCTGCAGAACCTCAAGAAGATCTCCAGTAGCTACACGCAGCAGACCGGAGACACCTCGCTCGACGACGCCGTCAAGAAGTGCGAGCAGGAGTGGGAGAGCACGGTAACTTGAATATATCACATTTAGAGATATTACAAATGAAGAGTCTCATCTAATTGTCTAATCTTCGAAGTTAGAAAGGTGGAAATATGAAATTTAGAGTAATGATGCGTTAGGAACAGCAAAGAAAGTAAAAATAAGTTAAAACAGTCTCAAACGAAACACATGTAGTCGTAAATTGTATTCCTATTGTTTTTTTTTGTTGTTTTCAACAACCATTGGTCACGTAGTTAGACATTTTTGAGTTCCTCATACAAAAATTTCCAATGTCCGTTATAATAACTGCAACAATCTTCCACTTCTAACTTGCAACTGTAACACTTTAATTTTAAATATTTCTTAGTCTCATCAAGTTTCAATTTCCGTGATGAACATGTTGATTACTTGATAGAAGGTTCTATGTCCTATGGTTCACTCCGTAGGTGCAAAGAGTGGAGCAGTTCAGGCAGCAGCTGCAGCGCATCCCGGCCAAGTGGGACGCGTACCGCGACCGCTTCCGAGACATGGAGCGCTGGATGCAGCACGTGGACGCCACCATGGACACCATCGTGCGCGAGGTCGACTCCGCAGAGGCCTTCGAGCGAGAGAAGACTATCTTCCAGGTATGCCCTTTATACTAACCACTTTATTTATAGACAATTTTAAAACATATTTTAGCTGCCGAATTTATTGTCTCTTTCGAACAACTTTTGAATTCAGTTGGAGCGAAGAAGACAAAAGATTCGATAACTAAAATAGGTTTTAAAACTGTCTATCAATAAGACCGTAAGTGATATCTAACCGACTTATATGAGTATATTTGACTTGTGATCTAAAGATATTTACAAGTGTAATGATTTGAATTGGTTATATGGGTATTTAGTTATAGTGTGCTTAACAACGAACTACAGAAATTGGAATAAAGTATTTCAATAGACAAATGCGAATAAAATGTATATTAATTCATTCCTCGTCTTGAAATTGAAATGGCTAATTAAATGTTTATTCTATTGTTTAATCAAAATTTATATTTTTATTTGCTTACTTGGATGCAGCTACGGGAGTTGATGGTAAACTCTTAAGAATTCCATAACATGTATATGAAACACTTATGTAGTTAAGGTTAACTAATAATTATTGGTGTTTTAAATAATGCCCCTCATACCTTATATTGTTATAACAAGCAGATTCTGTCAACTGATTACTATTTTATTTGCCGTTAGCTTATTTGTTTTAATCAATTAATATTTCAGGTACTATGTAATAACATTATTGTCGTTTACAGAATATTTGCCGCGAAGCAGACAAAAAGCGTGAGGACATGAAATGGCTCGTACAGACACTGGACATGCTCACAAACCACTGCTCAGAGTCTGAAGCGCAAGAAGAACAGATCAAACTTGAAAACCTCATCGCACGATACAAGAACCTCATACCGACCATTGAGATCACAATGATAAAGACTGAGACGTACACTCGTTGCTACACGTACCGCAGAGAAGTGCACGAAGTCATTTGCGTACTCGAGAGCGCTAAAGAACAAGCTATGGTGGAACCAGAACCGCAGTCTTTACAACACGTCGAACAACTCGTGGTGGAACAGCAGGCAGCGGTACAGAAACTAGACCGCCACAGGCCCTCAGTTATGTCCATGCTGCAGAGAGGCAAGGAGCTCATCAAGGACGCCAACGCGCCAGCCTTCGTCAGAGAGGATGTTAAGACACTCGAAACCGGATGGAATACAGCTTACGAAACCTCCACCGACCGCCTCCACAAGCTTCGTGACACGCAAAAGGTCTGGTCTAACTACGAATACCAGAAGGAGGAGTTGCTGTCAGATATAGATAAGATTGAAAGCTATGTCACACACCCGGGCTTGGAACTCGGTGTTACCAATATCGGTCGTGAACTCCAAGAAACGAAAACACTCAGTGTTGACATTGAAAAGGCTAAGAAGGAAAGACTGCCCCAACTACAAAAAGCGTACACCGATCTTCGCTCCCTTACCGCTAACAAACCCAAGCCGGTTATTGAAAAGGATTTGGAGACTATTGAACGCAAAATTGGTAAAGTTGAAGAAGAAGTCCAGACTAAAGTGGTGCACTTACAGAAAGTCAATGAAGAATGGGTCAAAATTGAACACAGACTGGAGCACGTCCGAGAATGGATCAAGAAGGAAAGCCCAGCTCTGGTATCAGAAATCCGTTCCGAAAACATCACACCTGAAGAGAGAGTTGAAAAGTCTCAAGCCCTGCAAAAGGTTATCGGTGAGAAACTGGAAATTATTAGGACTGTTGCTGACCAAGGCAATAAGTTGGCAGCGGAACATCGCGTCCAAGATGCCACAAGACTTAAAGGAGATATTGTGATGTTAGAGAAAATGATGGCAGATCTGCAGCGTTCAACTGAACATCAAACCAAGGTAGTTGAACACGATTTGGCTAGCTGGCAGAAGTATCAGAAAGGCGTTGCAGAAATTAAGCCTTGGATTGAAGAGGCTGAAATTAAACTGGGTAACGTTCCTAAGCCTACAACATTGCCTGAAGCGCAACAATTACAACAGCAGTCCAGGGCTTTGATTACAGACTGTGATAAGCAACTGACGAATTTGCAAATCCTGTCTAGTGTCAGCCATCAATTATCTGGCAAGACCAGCGCCCCTGATGAAGTTGATGCCATCCATTCTCGTTGGGCAATAGTCCATGACTTGGCCGATCAATGGAACAGCAAACTGGATAAACTCGTTACTAACTGGGAAAACTTTGAACGTGAAGCTGAAAAATTGGAGTCATGGATTGAAAACGGTGAGAAGTTACTGAGCAGTCGCAGCGTCTCGATCGACACTCCACAAGTCGAAAAACTAGACAGGGAATTAAATAGACTGAAGTCATTCGGCAATGAAATATCACAGCAACAAGCGAAAATCATCAGCTTATCACAGATCTGCGATAATATCTGCCACAATATCCAACCCGAAGGTGCAACTTTGCTCAAAAATAAAGTATCTGATATTAAACAGCGCACAAATGATCTTGCTGAAACAGTAAGGTCAAAAGTTAATGAACTTTCTGATAAGATTATTGTAAGACAAGAATTCATGACCAAATTGCACGCTTTTGATAACTGGATCACCGACTTCAGAAGAAAGACCGAAAGCTACGATCAAATAAGTGGTGACAAAGTTGAGCCAACGTTACAATCTATGCATGTGCTTTTACAAGAGCATGCTGCTAAGGCACCAGAATTTACCGAGATTTACAATGAAATCAAGAATATGACGCTCGCTTCACACCCAGATGAATCAAGATCATTAAGCGAAACGTACTCGAATATAGCGCATCACTACCAGATCATTGAAAGCAACATACAGCAGAACAAAGGTGTTCTGCAAAAGTGGTCTGACTTGCTTAATTGGTATGATGACACTAAACAGCAATTAGGTCATATTCAATACCAGATTGAAGGTCCAAAACTGACACCAGAAAGGTATGAAGTACTCAGACAAGAACTTGTAAATATCATTACAAAGATCCCAGAATGGAAAACTAATGTTGCCTTATTAGACGGCCCTTCAAGAATAAAGGTCAGCGATCAGAACACTGGTAGAATCATGTCACCAGTCAGTCTTGTAAGAGAAATCGAAATGAAGGCTGATAATTTGTTAAACCAAGTCACGTCAAAGAAGAATTTGGTACAAAAGGTTGGCGCCAGATGGGACAAATTCAACCAACAACACAATGCACTTAATGAAGTTTTACACAACGTTCAAACTATGCTTAACGAAATGGCTCAAAAACCCGTGCCATTAACAGAAGCTACAATCCAAGATATGACTGAACAACTGGACAAACTTGACGCAGAGCTGAAAGATAAACAGTCTATTAGGAAGGAACTGAGGGAAGAAGGCTTGCATTTAATGAGAGAAGATCAGCCTAATATGGGAACCATACAGAACACCATGTCTGCTGCTGACAATAGCTGGGACCAAGTAGTGAACTCTATGAGGGATACCAAGAATAAGTACATTTTCTTATCTTCCACTCTTCAAGAATTGAAAAACTTTACTGTTGCATTTGACAGAGAGATGAGCAGAGCCGAGCAGTTATATAATGATTGCAAAGAATCGCCTAATGATTATATCCACACCGCTCAAGCTTTAGATAAAGCAAAGAAGTCCTACGAACTCTTGAAGAGGTCTAAAGGCCTGCTCGACCAAATGGAAGTCATCAAGCAATCAGTACTGAAACAAGCTTCAACTCTTGGAGGTTTCGACACCACTCCGCTAGAAGAAGCATTCTTGAACTCACAGACAAAATGGGAAAAAGTAAATGATGCTGTTATCAAGAGGATACAAGATTTAGAGTCACAGTTGTTAGTTTGGAGACAAATTGATGACACGAAGGACCAAGTCGTTGCTTGGTTGAGTGAAACTGGACAAAACTTGTCAAACGCCTGTGAAAACTTAGAAATTAGATTTGCTCATAGTCATCTTACAAAATACAAGGAAGAGTTACCGATATATCAGGGCCTGAAGAATAGCATCAAGAGCAAATATGAACAAATTAGCAACTTAAATAAGAGTATACCAAGCGGACAGGTTACTTCGATCATCGATTATTTAGACCATGAGTTCGAGGCTTTGCAGTCTCTTGCTGACAACTTAGAGAGTGCCGTTTCTTCTTTGGAATCTAAAGAGAACAAACTCAAAGATACCATTAAACGTCTTTCAGACAGCGTTAGCAAAATTCGTGAGGACATTATTAAATGTGACGATATGACTGGTGATAACGCAAAGATTTTAGATCGTCTTAAGAAATGCCAGGCTTGTAAAGCGGAACTGCAAACACTCAATGATGAAATTGACAATCTTACTCAAAATGTATCTGAAATGAATGACAACTACCCAGGATTCTATGAGTCATTGGTTCCAAAAGAATTGAGTACCTTGCAGAAACGATTTGAGAGCGTACTTGTTCACGCAAATAAAACGGAAATTACATTACTGACGTTCTTACAAAAACTGTTCACGGATAAACTTGCAATGTTCAATAGAAATCTGAAGATCTTAGACGACAAAACGAGATGGTGCATGCCTGATGTTAGCAGTGATAAATATAACTTAGAAGTAAAAAGTGCTGCTTTGAGTGACGTAGAAAGCGGCATTGCCGATTGTGTTGCTAAAGTAAAAGAACTTCAGGAAGCTAGTGATATATTAAAACTGGTTGCTGAACCTGCTTGTGCTCAAGAAGCTGCACAACAAACTGAGAAAGCCAAGAAAAATCTTGATGTTTTAATGGCCAACTGTGACGAAATTAAAACTAGACTGAAAGACAACATTGACGCATGGCAAGAATACGAGTCCTTAATGGAAAATGTATCTGAATGGTTAAAAGATAAAGAAAACAGAGTTAGGCTCGAAGCTACAAATCTGTTAGACGTAAAAGATATTGATGGCAAAATTAATGAAATTAACAAGCTTAATGAAGAAGTTAAAAACTATGGAAATGAAGTTGCTAAACTTACAGAGACTGGCGAGAAAATCTTGGCTCGTAATCCTGATTCTCGCGTCTTACAGTACATCAATCATTTGGTAGCCAGATATCAAGCAGTTGGCAAGTTCACAGAAGGACACCTTGCAAGACTTAAGGATTTGAAAAATAACAAAGGCATATACAATAAATCTATTGCGGATTTCAAAAACTGGCTGCAAGACACGAACGCTAAAATTAAGGACTTAGCTGTAATGAGCAAACACGCTAAACCATCAGCGGCTGATTTAGAACAAATAAAGAAGTTGAATGAAAACAAAGAAATTGGTCAGCGGTTGCTCAATACCGCTATCGAATCTGGTGAAGCATTGTTCAGCGGCATAACACCTGAGGGCCGCGAGGAGATTAGAAACGAGTTAAGAGCTCTTCGTGACAACTTTGAAGAATCTGTAGATGCTTTGAACAATGTCGTTAAAGATATCGAAACTACCATCAATAAGAGGTCTTCGTTTGACGATACATTCAACCAGGTTCAAAAATGGATCAGTGATAAAGAAAATGAGTTAGGAGAATTTAAACTATGTCCTACATTACCCGAGAAGAAAGCTCAGCTTCATGCTAACAAGATCGCTCACCAGGAAGTGGAGATTCATCAGTCGATGCTAACACAACTGACCGAGAAAATCAAGCTAATGCCTGATGAAGAAGCCGAAAAAAGTTTATCTAAAACTATCGAGAGGTACAAAAATATGGCTAAAGAGCTTGAAAAAAGAACGGCATTGTGTGAATCTCATGTCGCTGAACATGAAAAGTATGTCCAAATGTTTGAAGATGGACGCGATAGGCTGAATCATATCGTGGCAGAAAACAGTATGTTGAACTACGGTGTTGTCACGCAAACGGATGACGTAGATGCTAAGATTGCAGCCATTGAAAAAGTAACATCTAAGGGTAAAGATATTGACAACTTGCTCAAGGGTTTGAAGTCACAACTTGACACGGTATTAGAAACCACAAGCGTTAATGGCCATCCTGTCCTTATCAACGAATATGAACAACTAAAATCAACTTGGACTCAGTTTGCTACTCAGTGCAAGGAGCAAGACAAGAAATTAAAAGAAACATTGAAACAATGGACCGAAAGTCAGAAAACATTAGACGAACTAGAGGAATGGCTTAAAATTAAAGAAAACCAAGTGAGAGATCAGAGTCTAAAGAGCACTCTTGAAGCCAAAATTGCTCATTTGCATAAAGTCAAGGAGATCCAAAGCGAACTTGCGTCTAGGAGCGCTGACTTTGCTGCTTTAACTGATACAAAACAAACTGTAGCCAGTGAGTCTGAACTCACAAATAAGACATCGAAACTTGTCACGAGGTACCACACATTAAATAACCTTGTTAATGAAATCATCTCTAAATACGAAGTATTCGTGTCAGAACACCAAACATTTGAGAATGAGTATACTAATATGGAAACATGGCTCAATGGCATGCTTGGCGAGCTCCAAGACTTAAACGAAATTGTCGGCGATTATGCAGTCCTTCAAGAAAAACAGAACAAGGCTAAGGAGCTTTATGAAACGAGAAACAAGAAAACGCCTGTCTTCGAAGAGTTCTTGAGCTTGGGTGAGAAACTTTATACCCACACTAGTCCAGACGGCAGAGAAGTTATACGTCAGAAAATCCGTAAGATCAGAACTTTGTGGGACAGTTTTGGCGATAGCTTCCAAGAAACTGTTAATAAACTGGACCAATGCCTGCTTCAATTCTCTGACTTCTCTCTTGCACAAGAACAACTTACTAAGTGGCTGAAGGATGTTGAGAGAGCAATGCAAAGACACACAGAGCTAAAGGCGTCATTGGAAGAAAAGAAGGCGCAACTGCAAAACCACAAAATAATGCACCAAGAAATTATGACTCATCAACAACTCGTCGAGTCAGTTTGCGACAAGGCGCAACAGTTGGTTGATCAAACCCATGACGCATCTTTGAATGTTTACCTTCAATCTATCAAACAATTATTCCAAAATATTGTGACTAAATCTCAAAATTTGCAAGATAACTTGGAGGACTGTGTTAAGAGGCACGAAGATTTGGTACGCCTTATTCAACAGTACAAAGAATGGCTCGGATCACAATCTGAAAAGCTCTTGGACATCGAAAATGCTACTGGAGAAAAGCCAGAAATCATAAGAAAATTGCAATCGGCTGTCGCCTTGAAGGATATAGAAAAAGTAGGTTCTAGTAAGTTGGACGAAATAAGATCAGTATTTGCTGCAGTGAGTAAAAGTACTTCAGAAACTGGCAACACGGCTATCCGAACAGAAATCGACAACTTGCATGAACAACTACGCAATGCTGTGGAGAGCATTAGTGCCTCAGAACAGAAACTTAAACACACACTCGAAATCTGGAATAAATTTGATGCCTCAATCGAATCTATCACGGAATGGCTTAAGGACATGGAATCCAAATGTCGTGACCAAAGCCTCTGTTCCACATTGCAAGAGAAGGAGGCACAGTTGAAGAGGTGTGTTGATCTTCGAAATGCGATCAACGGTAAAGAGAAGGAAATTGATGCTTTCGTTGACGAATCTCACAGCCTTATCCAACTCAGTGGAGTTGAACGTCTAAAACCCTTGGTTACACAAGTCAGCAGTCGTTACCAACAATTGCACTTGATTTCCAAGGAAATTGTCAACCACTGGTCTGAACTAGTCGCAGATCACAAGAAATACGTTCAATTACGCAATGAATTTGATACTTGGCTTAAGCCTTTGGAGGAGCAACTATCCCAAATGGTATCTAAAGAAGATAAGCTTAGCATAGAAAGCAAAGGCAATAAGTTGCAAGTATTCTTACTTGAAAGAGACAATGGTGAACACAAGATTGGTATTTTGTCAACCTCAGGTGATAAAGTTTTGCCTGAAACAGCGGCGAACGGCAGGGAGAATATTCGCGCTGAAATTAGAGCACTTAGAGAAAGATGGGATAAATTCAACGATGCCATTCTTCAACAACAGAAGGAGTATGAGTCTCAGGCTCTGCAATGGTCCAGCTACCAGGATGTATTACAGCAGACTCTGTCTTGGCTGGATGAAAAAGAAAAAATCGTTGATACGGAAGAGAAAGCTGTACTTAATTCTGCTCAAGAAATTAAATCTAAGTTATTGAAGAACAAGACACTGCTTCAAGAAATTTGTTCCCATAAGAGAGTAATTGAGACGGTCACTGAAAAAGCTAAGAGTGTGGCTGCAACTCTCCATTCGGGTAAAGGAGGTAGCGATGAAATGACTTCCATTATTCAGTCCGTTTGGGATAGGTATAATGCCCTAACAGCCAGATTGACGGCTATCATAGACAAGCATGAGAGCACCTTTGAAATCTACCAACAGTTCGTGGACCAACAGAAGTCTTTGCAAGATTACCAAAAGCATTTGTGGGATCGTTTGCATTTACTATCCGATTTCACCGGTAATAAGGCCGCTTTGCAAAGCAAATTGGCGAAAATCCAAGAGTTATTGGACGCTATACCTAATGGCAACAACAAATTGAAGATCTTGTCAGATCTAATAGACAATAACGGTGCCAAACTGTCTCCTAGAGGCAAAGATGGAATGTCCAGAGAACTTGGTCTCCTTAGAGCCGATCTTGAAAAGTTCACAGCCACAGTACATGACGTAAAGCGTGGTATTGAAGATAAGATTCAGCAATGGATCGAATTCGACAGCGCCAACGACCGCTTGCAGCATTGGTTGAGTGACACGGAAATGAGCCTCAAAACTTACACTCCTAAAGCCACTCTTGACGAGAAGGTGGATCAGCTTAATAAATACCAGGTATGTGTTTAATGTATCTTGTAGTAGTAACCCTATATAATTGGATTTTTATAAATCAAATTAATTTTAAACAGGATTTATGTAAAGCGATTGATAATCACGAAAATGAATTGAGCGCTGTCATTACTTTGGGCGAAGCGTTGGATCAAGTAAGATTTAAAAAGGAAATGTCCCTAATCAGCATTGAGCACTGTAGGATATAGTCTAATTTTCAGTAGATATTCTAATTTCACAATATATGAAACTCTAACATGAACGCGATGGTATATTTTTATAGATTTTACTACAAAGTTTATCTATTTTATATACTAATAGAGGCGTCGGTGATTGGTACTTCTGATTTTGTCGAGCCTATTTTTAAATATATTTCTAACTATCTAAAATTATATACTAATTGTAGCTGTCGTAGACCAGTTTAAACGTAATGATTTTCTGTTATAATCGTAGGTGAATTTAACTGGTTGCTAAAATTCTTCAGACGTGTGGACAAGAGCTCTTCAATATTATTATATTGTAGGTCTTGCCAAAGGTTTGTTTCTTCACTAACACGTAATTATTTGCAGGCTATTTTGGCTAACTTGAAGAAGACTGAAAATGACGTAGATAAACTGACAGATGAGTTCAGTGACCTGATTGAAAACTGTAACGACACAAGAATCACAATGAACTTACAGCAGATGACGTCACGATTCCAATCTGTTCAGTCTACTGCCAAGGAGCTGGTAAAGAAATGCGAGCAAGCAGTTAACGATCACAGAGCTTACCAGGAGAAGTATAACCAATGTACTGACTGGCTTAAAGCAGCACAACATAAGTTTGAAGAATGTAAAGAGAACTTGTCGAATACTCCGGAAGGCATCAGCGCTAAGAGAGAAAGCCTTAACGATTTGCTTAGCCAGAGGCGTAATGCTACTCTCTTAGTCAACAACACATTTGAACTGGGAGAAAAGCTTTACCCTTCTACTTCTCCCGAAGGCAAAGAAATTATTGAACAACAACTGCATGACATCCAACAAGCTATTGACACATTGTACGATAATATCACAAAGGCTGAAAGAGATTTGGATTCAGAACTGAATAAATGGTCATCGTTTGAAGATAATTTGAAGAGCGTCCAACAATGGCTCACGATGGCTGAAAAGACACTTCCCAAGGAAATTGAATTGAAGGCGACTTTGGACGAGAAACGTAATCAGTTGAACGTTTACAGAACTTTCTTGCAAGAAGCTATTGCACACCAGCAAGATATATCTGATTTAGAAACTCGTTCTCAAAGTTTGCCTGATGTTACCAAAGACATCACTAAGGTAATTAATCAATTGAAACAACGCCACCAGACAATTCTAAAGAGAGCGAAATCTTTTGTAGAACAATATGAAGCTATCGTTAACAACCATCAACAATACACGAAAGCAGTCAAAGACCTGGAAGAATGGGTGGAAGCTACCCACAACACTGCTCAACTCTGGGGTGACGTTAATTTGGAGCGTGTAGCTTTGAGCAGCAATTGTGAGAAGTTGAAGTCTCTCCAAGTTAACCTGCCTGAAGAAAAGAATCGTATTGATAAGATTCGTACGCTTGGAGAAAAGGTATTACCAGGTACCGTGAGCAATGGGCAAGCTAACATCAGGAACCAAATCGATGCCTCGCATCAAGAATGGGAGGGTCTTGTATCGTTCATCAATAAAACTATAGAGTCTCTAGAAAACAAGATTCAACAATGGAATGAGTATGAAAACATGAAAGATCAATGTCTTACATGGATCAGAAATACTGACAACCAAATTCATGCTGTTGACTTGAAGGCAACATTGCCGGAGAAACAAGAACAATTCAACAAATTCCAAGAATTACAGGGTGAAGTGAGAGCAAAGGAACTTGAAATCGACAACATTACAGAGAAAGCTCAGAACCTCTACACTGGTGTCTTAGGCCCACGTGGTTCGCAAATTTCCGACTTATCTGTAAAATACCAAACTCTTTCACAAAAGGTTAAAGATTTGACCAACAGGTGGCAACAGTATGTAAAGACGCATCAAGAATTCGCTAGTAATGTCACCGAATGCTCACAATGGATTGAAGAACTGAGAGACAAATTAGATTTCTGCGCGGACTTAAGTGCCTGTTCGCAAGATGACTTAGAAACCAAGTTAGTTTTGATACAGAACCTCTTATTGACCAAGGATGAAGGCTTCACAAAAGTTCAGTCGTTAGTAGAATTAGCTCAAAATGTCTTGGCTAACACTGCACCAGCTGGACATGATGCTATCAACAACTCCTTGGTAGCATTACAAGAGCAATGGTCTGCGCTGCTATCACGAATGATCGAGACCAAGAACATGCTAGATGACTCAGTAACAAAATGGGCCGGATTTTTGGAGCAGATACAGTTAATCGAAAAGAGCAACAATTGGCTTGAAAACATGCTTGCCGAGCTGACTCCATTCGAGGCATCAATGACCGATAAAAGAGCACAGCTTGAAAAACTTAAAGAAGTCGAAGAAAAAGCTCGTTGTGACCGACTCGATGTCGATACTTTGAAAGCTAAGGCAGCTGAAATGATTGCCAGCGGCCAGCAAAACCAAGCTGCTTCTAAAGCTCAAGAAACATTGAATAAATTCGACAATTTATATGATAAAATCAAAAAGTTACTGGCTGATCGCGAAGAACAATACAAAGACCACAGGTTATATAAGGAAGCTCATGATGAACTCATACAATGGCTGAGCAGGGCTAGAGAAAAGGTTCCGTCTTTAAAATCGAAGCCATTAAGCGATAAACTAGCTATCGAAAACTCTGTAGCACCTCTAGATGCGCTTATTAACAAGCAGGCGCAAGGAGAATTGCTGCTTGAACATCTGCAGCATACCGGAGAAGTTGTATTAGCTAGTACATCGCCTGAAGGCCAAACTGTCATCAAAAATGAAATGAAGGCGTTGAAGGAGAGCTTCAACGACCTATTCAATGAAATCAAGCAACAGAAGAGCCAACTTGAAGATACCGTTAACCAGTGGCGTGAGTACAAAGACGAGTATGAACGTCTGTCCGATTGGTTAGCTCAAAAGGAAATTCTTATCAAGAACCACAAACTGGCGTTGCTCGGTACAGCAAAAGAAAAGGGTGCTCAAGTTAATGAAGTCAAAGAAATCGTAGATCAATTGAACAAAGGCAAAGATGATATTGATAATTTCAACGCATCTGCTGCCGGCCTATTGTCTTCACACCTCGATACTTATGTCAATAACCAACTAAGACATTTGAACTCTAGGTACCAAGTCCTTGTGAACATGGCGAATGATGTTCTGAAGAAGGTCGAAACCAATTACGAACAACATCAAACCTATGATGATAACTATGCTAAAACCAAAAAGTGGATTGATGATGCTTGGGACATCACTCGCAGTGGAAGCGACACTGGTAGCAACAGCAGCAAGGAAGCTTTACAGAAACGTCTTGATCAAATCGAGGACTTGTTAAAACGAAGAGAAGAAGGACAAAACTTAGTCCACGCTACTGTAAATAGTGGTGAGAAGGTCCTCAGAAACACAAGATCGGACGGTAAAGATAGAATCAACACAGAACTCAAAGAACTTCAGAACGAATGGGATCGTCTGGTCAAAAAGATGACGACTGCTAAAGTCCATCTGGAGACAGCTCTGCTCCAGTGGGCCGATTACAGTTCCAGTTATTCTCAACTACAACAATGGATCTCTGACAGAGAAGCAAAACTGCAAGAAGTATGTGAACAAAAAGTCGCCAAATCTAAAAAGGGTCAGGACCGTCTCGCCGGTCTGACGACAGGCCTCAGCCTAGGTGAGAGGAAGGCGACCCTCCGTCAAACAAACAATATTGTACAAGATATCGTTTCGTTTGAGCCCATGATTCAGTCTGTAACTTCTAAGGCTTCAGAACTTATGCAACAAGCTCCCGCGTCTGAAATCACCAGCAAATACGAGACATTGTCTAAACAGGCTAAAGATTTGTATGAGAAACAGAAGGAAACTGTGGAACAACACCAAGTGTTCATCGATGCTGGTTCAGACTTCGTCCAATGGATTAGAGCTGCTAAGGAACGACTAGGCAAGTGCTCCGACGCGACCGGAGATAAGGAATCACTCAGCAGTAAGATCTCGCAGCTTAAAGTGCTGGAAAGCGAACTGCCCGAGGGTCAAGCGAAACTGCAGAAGGCCCTAGAACAGGGCGAGATATCTTGCGGACTAGCTGATGATGATGACAGAGAAGAAATCGAAGAGGAAGTAGCTCTTATGCAGGAGGAGTACGATACTTATGTGTGAGTAAAATTTGTTTATTTTTTAATGAAATAGGAATAATAGAAGCATAAATAATATTTTATTGAAATCGTTAAAAAAATCAATTCCTTCCTTCCTTCCACTTGGTGTTATTCCGGCCAGTGCCAGGTTCCGCCTTCTGGAGTCTCCTCCATTTCACCCGGTCTTCGGCATCCTCAATACATCAATTATTCTATTTATTTACTGTTCATACATTTTATGTGAAATTCTTGAATGTTTACATTTGTTCATACAGTGAGCAGCTAAACAACACGAAGGCGATAATCGAGGGAGGTATCGTGAAGTGGACGGAATACGAAGAGCAGTACAAGGAAGCCTTAGATTGGTTGTCCAAGACTGAGAAATTAGTTCAATCGTTTAACAAGTTGCAGAATAATTTGGAACAAAAGAAAGTCGTACTGGAAGAGTTCCAGGTAAATTATAATTTGTATTATCATATTGATGGTTAAAATTAACGGCTTTTAAACACAAAAACGGTCATTACATTAATCAAATAATCTGATGATCTTTAACAGGGCCACCTACAAACCCTGTTCGACTGGCAAGCGGAGCTGGACAAACTGAACGTGCGCGCGCAGACGCTGCTGGAGACGTGCGCCGACACGCGCGTCTCCAATGGCATCACGCAGCTCACCACCAAGTACAACGCGCTACTGTCGCTCGCCAAGGAGGTCATGAAGCGCCTCGAACTGCACTACCAGGTATGAACACATGACAGCACAGAACATACGGAAACTGTAAATAATAGTGGGTAATATCTTGCGGACAACCAAGAGATGGATCTTAGAGACCCATGAGAGTTATCGCGTTCTAGCGCGACCGGTGCAGTATGCATGCGTGCGGATTTGTGCGTGCTAGTATATATTGCGAATTGGACAAATATATTTTTGTCCTCACGACCCGCACGCACGTGATCGCCAGCGATATACTCGTTTTATATATCGTCGTATCTTTGCTTGTGGCCTCTTAGTGCCGCGATTTAATCCGATCAATATTACGAAACGCTTTAAGATGTTACTGGATGCTGGCCACCTCTAATGGATCCTTGTAGAAAACTATACCTATAACTATATTCAACATGTGACTAATGATGATATTTTTTCCGTACTTAGGAACACCAACAACACAACGCCCTCTACGGCGAGTGCCAAGACTGGCTCGACAGGACCCGCGACAAGCTCAACCAATGCGCAGAGATACCCAACACGTTACAAGAGGTTAACAGCAAGCTGAACACTGTAAAACTGTTGAGGCAGTCATTAGAACAGGGTCAGAATAAACTGAGATATCTTCTGGAGTTGAAGGAGAAGGTTATTATGAACACGGAACAGGCCGGAGCTGCCAAGATCCAGGAGGATACTGATAACTTGAAGCAGGAGTTCGATAAATTGATCGCGGACTTACAAGACGTACGCAACAAGCTTACCACCAGGGCGGCGCAGTTTGATGATATTTCTAAGGTAACATTTATACTTTAGGAGTTTATTGTTTAGTTTTGATCATCCACAATAAGGAATCTTTATTATTATTTCTGTTCTATTTTTTGCTGTATTTTCTGTAAAATGGAGAATAGTTCACGTGACACGGGGAACACATGTTAATAATTGTAGATGGCACAAGAAGAATTTTTTACCTAAAATCATTCCTATTATTTTAGATCCATAAACTGCTAGTCGAATGGTTGGACGACATTGACCAGAAGATACAATCAGACGATTCCCTCCTCAATGACCTATCTGAGAAGAAGGCCAAGCTGGAGAAGTTCAAGACATTCAGCAGAGACATCGACTCTCACAGCGACCTCGTCAAGAAGCTGAATGAGAAGCTGCAGGAGGACTCGTCCCTTAAGTCCAAGGATATTGAAGACACGCTCCAGCGTTATGAGGATATTAAGAAGACTGTCAATGAGATGATTGCTGTAAGTGATAATAATTACATGTTATAATTTTGACATTTAACTTGCAGCAGCAGTATGATAGAAACTAGGAACCCTATGTTGCGTTTATACTTCTATTAATTTTATCAATTATTTTTATATAGTTAAACAAGCCCTGTTTATTTTTAGAAACTGGAAGACTACGTCAACTCCCACATTCAATACAAAGAGTCCTACGACAACTTCTACGACTGGATCCGCAACTGCAAGATTGAGATCCAACAGTGTTCCGATTCTCACGGCGAGAAAGACTCTGTGCAGAAGAAACTCAAGAAAGTCAACAAGATCATTGAGTCCCTACCCAAAGGTGAGGTGCTTTTACAAAAAGCCGTGAAGTTAAGTGAAGCGGTCCTCGAAACTACTGGTAATGAAGGCAAGGACAATATTAATCAAGAAATCAAGCAGTTGAAGATCGAATGGGAGAACCTGCAGCAGATCTGCAAGGACACTAAGAAGTTGCTGGAGAAATGCCTGTCCGCGTGGTCGGATTACCTGGAGACGTCAGAGAAGATGGGCAAGTGGGTGAAAGAATTCGACGGCAAGCTGAAGACCGTGCAGAAAGTAGATAAGATCACGCCAGAGCATCTCGACAAATGTCGGGTGAGTTTGAGAACTTTTTTTATTCATGAAAATATTATTTTATTCCAAACATATTTATTTGTTGTGTATGATTGATATAACTTTGTTTATTTTCTTCTTTTTTTTATAGGAGTTACTAGCGGAAGCTTTAGGACACAAGCACATCTTGGAAGAACTAAACGACAGATGTGAGAACCTCATGGAACAGAGCGCTTGCGCCTGGGTTCGCGACAAGACCGTAAACTTGCAAACTGAGTACACTACCCTACTTACCAAGATACAGGGACTCGTATCCAACGGCGAGAAGAACCTATCCGACCATACAGAGTTTATCAAAGCCAAGGAAGACTTGCAGAACTGGCTGGAAACAGCTCACGGCACCGTTCAAGACTCGATCGGCGTCGGTGATATTGACACTACCAAGGACAAATTAGAAACAGTCAAACTCGTCAACAACAGGATGACTGAAGGACATCATTTGCTCGTCGTCTTGCAAGAAGCATTCAAGAAAGCCATGAACAACACTCCTCCTGAGGAGCAGGACAGCTTGCGTAACGATGTCAGAATCCTGCAAGAGAGCTGGGACCAACTGAAGATCGACCTCAACTCCATCACCGCTCAACTTAAAGCGGCTATTGGTAAATGGGAAGACTTCGAAGACAGCAAGAACAAGATGAACCAATGGATAAAGGATACCGAGCAAAACCTAGACAAAGTGCCTCCGACCGGCGGCGAGCTAGGAGAAATGAAGACCTTGCTCGAAAAATACAAGCACATCGAAGAGGAAATTGACAACAAGAAGCCTGAGTTGGAGCGGTTAAAGAGCGAGGCCGCTGAACTTAGCAGCTGGGCCAGGAAGCCCGCTGTCAAGGACGCTGTCACTGAAATCGAGAAGAAGATCAAAGTGCTGCGCAACAAGTGTGCGGCGAAGAAAGCAGATCTCGAAAAGGAGATCAAAGATTACAACCAGTATCACCAATCATTACAAGACACTGAGAAATGGCTGCTGCAGATCTCCTTCCAGCTCATGGCGCACAATTCACTATACATCGCCAATAGAGAGCAGACAGAGGAGCAACTAGCCCAGCATGCTATACTACTCGACGATATCCAGAAGTACAGGTCTACTCTCGATGAGCTGGAAGGTAAAGGCCGGGCACAGATCGAGCGCTATGAGGCTACCACTCCCAACATCCGCGAGACTGTCGGCAAGCAGCTGAAGAACGTTAACGACAGCCACAAGTCTCTGCTGGCCACTGCTCTGCAGATCGAGAGGCGTCTCCGCGAGGGACTGGCTAAGTTCAAAGAGTACGAGGACACGCTGGAGAGCATCCTGAACAATCTCGACGAGTGCGAGCCTGCGATTACTGAGCTGGATGTTCCAGTAGATGGACTGTCTCATGGACGTGAACTGCTGGACAAGGCTAGGGTGAGTTTCAAATTACTTCTTTTTTATGTATAGCGTAGTATCAACAAAAAGAGCATTAGGATCCGCTTACTCTAAATAGATAATTTATTGAATGAATTAGTTTGAATTAGAACATGTAGCGGATATATCACCATAAACGATGAAAGGGGTATTAAGAATTCTCACTCATGAAATGAAAAAAAATATATGAAAAGTAAATCGTCGTTCCATACTGTTTTTTGTCATTCAGGTACCATTTAATAACTCAAATCGAGCCGACCTATTCATACTTTTATCCAAGACAACTACAGTACGGCATTGTAATGTTAAGGTCCAGTTGTATTAAGTAACTTTGATATTCGAGATTCTATATTAATGGGCTTGACGTCGTCAATTCTTTCTGGTATGTACTTGATGGAGCTCACTTACACGTATTACCTCCCGCAGGCGCTCCACAACCGGCTGCAGACGGAGAAGAGTCGCCTGTGCGCGGCCGTGGCGGCGTGCTCGGCGGCCGCGGCGTCGGTGTCGCGGCCCTCGTCGCCTGCGGACTCGGCGCCGCTGCCCGTGCCGCCGCGCGAGCTGCACGTGCGCGCGCGCCTCGAGGACCTCATCGACCAGGTCAGTGGCCTGCCGCGCACCTGAACACACCACTACACCACATACACATGAGAGGGTACACAAATACTAGGGAATAATAAATTTATGGACGGGAAGAGTAAAGATAGAGTTTTAGTAAGAAAAAAAATGAAACAGTGACGTGCAATTAATAAAGACAAATAAATAGATAGGTACTTTCTTTCTAAAAATTACCAAATATTTCCCTCTGTTTCTTTTCATCTATTAAAACCACGTTAACATGGGATCAGAATTCTGCAGATAATTATTCTACGAATTTGATGAAAATTTTGTCTACTATATTAATAATACTTGTGCACGTCACTGAATAAATCCTAAAACAAACTAGTGAGCTTATCTTCTAAACTATTTTTTCTAGTAAAATGATAAAAATAAATAAAATAAGTCCACTAAAACATTAGGACTACAAAAAATCTTGTACATAAAGTTCCTTATAATATTTTACAAGCAATACCAGTAGATATAACGTTTGCTATTAGTTTTTAAAAGTCATAGTCAAGTGTTTCCTGCGATTTGAGTAGATAACTTTAAAATTCATAGATATAACAAGAAGTAAAATTAAAAACCACAAAGATACTGACAAGACATTTTGGTGTGTATTTACATTTATTTACAATTTCCTTCAACCATTTGTTTGTTTTCTTTTTAACACCAAAACATTATTTTCATTCTCCAATCAAAACAGATGTTTTCTTCTATAAGCTAATTATATGTGTTGTATATTTAATATGCTATGTTATAAGTTAATGTTGCTTGAGTTTGCCAGGTCGACAAAATGAACAGAACCAACGAATTTAATTTAATATCGAGTAAGATGGTTTAATTTAGTTTCACATATTAACGGATCAGTAGATTAGTGTAGTTAGCGAGGTAATTGTAAATAGTTAGACGAGATACAAAGGCTTTAACGTTGGCTATGTCATTTTTTTGCACCTGGTGAATGTGTGTGAGTCGAGAAATTTCTTAATCGATCATTTATTATAATTTCTACCAGAAATGTAACAAATACACAATAGAAAAGGTGTGATAGGGCACTTGTAGTGTCCTGTACAAGAAATTAATAAAAAACATGTCATATGCGAGTACAAAAAATAGACGGCATAATTAACCTTTTCACGTATTTTAATTATCTCATATCCAAGCGATCTAATGTATTTATTTGTATATTTATCGTGTGGTTGCAGAAAATAAAATTAGTAAGCAATTTGTATCACATCGATATCGCGAATTCATTTGTATGCAAACAATTTACCAAGAAAATTATTATTTCCGCACCTCATATTGTAAACAGTTAGTAATGCTGAAAATATTCCCAAAATAATGAATAAGAAGGATCTTGACTCACATATTATTTCACTGTGTGTTTGCACAAGACTGGTAATATTGGCACATGCAGTGTGATTCATATGTGTGACTATCGCACAAGCACACTAATTTACTTGGAATACATGTGTTCAAATCAGTAACAAAATTATATAAATTCATCAATCACAGATAACTTGTGGATAAGACAAATATAAAAGTAATTTCTAAGCATTCGTAAATATTTGAATGTGACCGTCCATGCTAAATTTAAGTGTAAATTAAGTGTAGCTTTATCTAAGTGTATATTTGTCATATCCATAAATTAAAATCAGTTTTTCCACTAAAATCCTATTTGATCACATATAGGTAAATTCAAATTTTCAAACGTTTGTTCTCAAAATTATTGAATTTAATTTGGCATAGTTTGGGTCTTATTTCAAGTCACATAAATATTAAATATTATTAATGAATAACTATACAAATACAAAAACTATCCGAAGTGCGTGGTGGCCTGTTGGTAACGGACCAGACTCGGCTGCCTACATGTTCACGGTGATCGCGGGTTCAAATCCCAGGGCACACCTCTGACTTTTCGGAGTTATGTATGTATTGATAGTCAATCATCACGCACTTTAACGGTGAAGGAAAACATCGTGAGGAAACCTGCATACCGGAACGATTTTAAAGAATTTCTACGGTATGTAAGTCCGCCAACCCGCACTAGGCCAGCGTGGTGGACTGTATGGCCTAACCACTCTCAATCGATTCTCTCGATTGTAGAGTAGGCCCGTGCCCAGCAGTGAGACGTATATGGGCTGATAAAAAGTAGACTTCATCCTCTTTGTTTCCGATTTGGATGTTGTGAAACCGTAAAGTCCCTAATAGTTTTTGAAACCCACGCTACTAGATTTTTATCTAGGGCTGAGTGGGTGTGTGTAACAGGACAAGTAATTAATTAGTCGATACTACTATCAAATTAATTTCTCAATTAATCAAGGTGTATATATTTGCCCTTGACACACCTCTTTAGGTATATCCTAGGATATTTGAGAAGAAGAGCAGTTAACAGTTTCGCTCCAATTTTTTTTGGTAAATTAATTTCCTAATTAATTTAACTGTGATCAGACAGGCTGCACCTGACTAATAAGCACGCGTGTATGTGTTGTGTGATGCATGGTTTGTTGTAGACACACGTCAGCGATGTAGGCGAGACGCGAGTGCGCGTTATATTAAAAACTATAGAGGCGCCAGAGTTCACCGACAAAGTTAGCGCGCTCGAACAGAAGGTAAGGCACCTGTGCGCTGTCTAACAAGCTTTACTTATCGGCGATGTGTAATGTGTATATAATATTAATAAAAGAAATAAGAAATATTTTGACCTGTAAAATCTGAATCTCAAAGTAAAGTCTAGTTTGATAAATAAAATCTTAAGGTAAACCCTAATTCTCAAAGTAGTGGTAATGGAATAGAAATTGAAAGGGTTATTAAATGATAGTCTGAATAAAAAAACAAAGATTCCGACGAATTAAGAACCTCCTCCCTTTTTTGAAGTCGGTTAAAAACAAACTAGCTTGAACATGACTAAAAATATTTGAGATTACAAGACAGCGCTATTGCTTAGTAAACAAAGCAAAAATCGCATTGATTTTAAAGGCACACTTCATATCCATAACAGCACATAAATATCTGGTGATTATGTGATGGTGAAAAACTCTTGAATATGCAAAGCACTATCTAAATACTAAATGTAATCGTCTAGGTTCAAAGCCACTTAGAGACCCTGGGCGACGCCGTCCACGGCATGGAGGAGGCGATGAAGCAAGTCCTGGAGATCCAGGAATGGATCAACGTCCACAACGCCTTGGCTCGGGACTGGCTCGCCAACCCGTCCAAGCTAAGGCCTGAGGCTGCTAAACAAGACATGGCAGCGATGAGCGACGCGCTGGTATCGCTTGGTGAGAAGAGGAACAGACTGCTCACGGAGATACCTACCGAAGGTAAAGACAGTATTTTTGCAGTAGGTAATTATTAAAAATTATTGTTTAACTAGCTTCCAAGAATCGATCAGCTTAATTAACAGATGTTTTGGTTAAAATTGTTATTTCAGTTGGATGAGGCATAACAAGAATTAAAAGTGTGGCTTAAATTGAGCTTATGTCTTTATCTTAACGTTATTTGCAGGTCTTGAAGATGAAATTAACCTTGAAGAGGAACTTGACAGTCTCGAAGAAGCCATTATGACAGCCATCGAACGTGAGAAGGGTAACCAGGCTATCATCGACGATTTCCGCCACAAATGCCAGGAGATCCACGATTGGTTCGACGCTGTACTCAAGAAAATGTGCTTGGCCGACAAGGGGTCTGGTCTACCCTGCCCGCAGAAGCTTAGCGCACTGAAGGAGCTGTCGTCTGAATTCGGACAAGCTGGTAAAGACAAAGTGGACAACATCAAGGCTGTTGGATCGCAAGTTATTAACATTGTCAGTAATTTGGAGTCGCAGCAAGTTGAAGAACAGGTTAGTTCTCCAGTTTTACTAGAGTGACTTAAAACTTAATTTGTGATATTTTTGTAAAAAAATATTAACATTAAGCTTTGGCTTTACCTAATGTTATTTTTCCTTGCAGATGAAATCTGTCGAAAGAAGATACAACGACATCGCTAAACGCATCCAACGTAAACTTCAAATGCTCGAAATTACTTACAAGGCTATTGATGGCACAAAGAGCGAGGTGGCTGCTCAAAATGAATGGCTGCAGAAGGAAATCGATGACCTCCTTCACCCAGAACCTTTGGGCTACGAGAGCAAATCTGTCAAGGACAGGCAAAAGAAGATTGCCAATCTGCTGAAGGAGACAGATGGTAAGAAGACAGTCATTGATTCCCTTGAGAAGAAGGTAAGCAACATTCAAGCAGAGCTGGAGCCTTCAGAGCAAATGCAATTAGAATCTGAACTGTCGGAGCTTTCAACCAAACAGAAACAACTCGTAACACTTATAAAACAAGAGATTGAGAGACTCGCGTCATGCACTGAGGATAGAAAGAAACTCGAAAATGACATTGAAAAGGCCAAGAACTGGCTCAAGACTAAACTTGCGGAAATCAAAAAGTTGGGTGGACCAGTACCTTTGGAAGCGGCAAAGGTAGAGAAAGAAATTGCTGTTCACAAGAAACATCAAGCTGAGCTTTCTGACTTCCACAATGATACTTTAACTGAAGTGATGCGACAGGGCAACGCTGTCTCCAAAGACTGTTCCCCTGAAGATCGTGCTAAGCTACAAGCCATCTTGGAGGACCTTAACAAATCTTACACATCTGCTAAAGTGGATATTGATGACAAACTTGGAGCATTGAACAAACTCTTGCAAGGCCGAAACGATTTTGAGTCGGAAGTGGCCAAATGCCAGAGCTGGCTAAATGAAGCTGAAGTGGCTGCCACTCCTGAGTTGAGAACAACAAGCCTACAGCTACTGGAAGAACAACTGGCCAAGTTTGAAAAGCTTAGCAAAGAGGCGGAGGATGTCGAAAAGAACATTAGCAAGATCAAAGACAAATCAAAAGATATCATGGACTCGTTGTCTGATTCCAACAAGCTACAACTTAAAGAACAAGTGAATATCCTCTCCGATAGATTTGCTAGGATCAATGCAATTATCAACGACAAGAAGAATATCCTATTGAAACATATCAAGGAATACAAAGACGCCGCTGCCAAGATAGCAGCTGCGCTCGAATTCCTCAACGAAATCCAGAACAAACTCAAAGCTCTTAACAAACCTATTGGAAGCAAGGTTGAGGACGTACAGCCAATCATTCAAGCCTACGAAACTATTTTGGCTGATTTGAAGAAAAACAAATCTATGCTGAATGAACTGCAAGGAGGAAACCTCCACGACTTGCAAGATATCATGACTAAACAAGACGAATTGATGAGCACTATTGAAGACCAAATATCGAAGCTCAAACAACTCCTGTTACTGCGTGAACAATTCTTTGCTCTCGTTAAAGAAATTGAGGAATTCATTGCTAAATACACCGCCGTTACATCCGATATTGAGAAGTCTAATGACTCTCTCGATGAGAAGATCAAACGCTACGATGATATCATCGTTAAAATCCAAGGCTGCGAAGCTCTTCTTGCTACAGCAACCGACAAAGGTCAACAGATAGCGGCTGAAGGTACTGTTATGGATAGGAACAACATTACAGAGCTCCTGCAGTCTTTAAAACAACAACTACTCACCCTGAGAAGACTAGTAGAGTCTAAACGACAGGAGCATGAGAGAGCTGCGGCAGAGCACAAGAAACTCGCTTCAGACTTGTCTGAAATTCTGCAATGGCTACATGAAAACGAAGCCGCGGTGCATTCAAGACCTCTACTCAACAGAGATGTGACCAGTGTTGATAAGAAACTGATAGAACACGCTACACTTGCCAAGAATATCCAAGCCAACCTAGACAAATTCACAAAGATCACCGACTCAATCAAGAATGATGACAGCATTCCTGGAACCTTACTGGAAATGGTGTCAGAAGGCAACTCTTTGAAGACTTCACTTCCCGCTGAGCTGGCTAACAGGGAGAAATACCTGCAAGATAACAAGAAATACAGACAACAGTACTTGCAATTAGTAGAAAAACTGAACATCTGGGTTAACGAAGCGAACGTGCGCCTCGACATGGGCAAAAACGGAACGGATTTCGAAAACATCGAAGCTGATTTGGAAGAGCACAAGTCCTTCTTCAACGCTTCCGAACCTGAAATGAAAGATCTGGTTGGAAAGCGGATGCAAGACATTGTTGATAAGATATGGGCGTCACTCGCCGCGTCTGAGCAAGAGGAACTATCCAAAGACCATCAGAAGCACAACCAAATGCTGAAGAATACTCTGAACTCTGCCAAGTCTCGCCAAGCACAGCTGGAGCAAGACCTGGAGATCTGGAAGGACTTCTGCCAGCTGGTGGAGAAGATCAAGGCGATCCTGGACAAGAACGACATACAAGACGAGCCCATCACCTCGGTGGACGCGCTCAGGCTGCACTTGGAGAAACTGAAGCACGCCAGAAACGATTTAGAGGTAAGTCTTTTAATTTTGTTATTGATGTTATAAATATATGAATTCGTGTATTAAGTTTCGAGAGCAATTTTTAAAAGAATATTGATATAGGACATGTTTCATCGAAAGGGATAGACGTTAGGTTGTAAAAGCAATAGTTCAATTTTGCCATTGTGATAGGGGGCGACTCTATACGAACGCCAGGCAGAGACACTACTTCTGTTATATACGATATTTATAATTGGAGAACTACAGTTATATTAAAACTATTTAAAAGTTGCGTTTTGCTCTGACTCTGAGTCATAAATTGTAATAGATATGCACATCACTCACATTGGTTTTGCAAGAGCTATTATGTATTGAAGTACCAATTACATTGTAATTTCAAGGGCATCATATGTATATTGGGCATATGTACATATATTGGTATCTACGCGATGGTAGGGGAAGTCCCTTGTAGTATAATCGAGTAACTGTCTATGATACTAGACGTTTTCAAGACACCTTATTCAATTGAAAGATTAGGTGTTACGATTACGATAAGGAAGAATCATTGTAAATATTTTTTCATAATATTCGCGCATGTTTAATATTTTGCATAGATCTAAACCTTGATTCTTGAGTACCAGAAGTTATTGCCATAAGTCTAACTTCGACATTTCCGGATCACGCAAACTTACTTACCAAATGTATGATAGATATAGACTTAGTAATATGTTAAATGACCTTGAACTTTTTTTTTCTTTATATCGGCCCACGTCAACCCACTGCTGGGTATACGCCTCCTCATTTGCACGCTATATTTTTCGGTCCTGTGCCAAGCGAATCCACTGTTTTACTGCGATTTTCACGATGTCCTCCGACCATCTGGTAGGTCTGCCTCCTAGTTGCCGTGCCTCTCTCCTCTCTCTTTTAATGTATCAGAATTCTCTTTACTCTCTATCTCTCCCAAAAGTCGCGTTTTGTGTGCAGGCCTTATACTTAAGTCTCTTTTATTTTGCCTCAGTTAGTTCTTGTCGAATTAAAATTGACAGCAAAAGTATACTTATATTCACCTTAGAACTCTCCATAAGAATTTCAAAGACATCTGCAACTCGCGAAAGGTCATATTTAAAATATGTCTAAATCCTCCTAATACGATAGGAGACTCGTGCCCTGCAGTGGAACGCATACATCAATCTAAGATTCTAAACCATGTGCAGATACCTTATCAATCTCAATTTAAGATCGAGTCAATTTAGATTTGAAATGAGATCCGTCGCTCAACTGATTGTTTGGGGTCAACGGTCGGCAGGATCGTTAGATGATGCGTCAAGATGCGTGGGATGGATGCTGTTACATCATCTGTTATCAGACGCGTCTGAGGATCGCCTGTCTGGTGTTGCGGCGCGTGCTGGAAATTTAGATAAATTCATTCAGGGAATGTTATGGCTACTACACATATTGTTATTTTAAGGGGAGACAAAAGTCCAAGCTATTTACCAGATGGTGCATGGTACCCTTGTGTACGCTTACAAATCCAAATACATTTTAGTAAATTTATGAATATAACTACCACTGGACATATCGGTAAAAATCTGTCATAGTGATTATATGTTAAAGGTGTCAATGTTAGATCCATCTTGCGAATATCCTAATACAATAAGCCAGGTTACGTCAGCAGACACTATCTAGAGTCTAGGCTGTTCTTACTGTCAGTTGTATTGCGTTTTGTCGTCCCAGTAAAAACATGTCTCACTCGCCTTCAAGAAACCCTGACTCCAATATCACAGGCCAATAAATCTTAATCTACATACAATAAGGAAAATCCTGTGGAACGTCATAACAATGTACAGAATGAATTTGACGTACACGAAGCGATGTAAGTGCCTAATCAGATGTATCCAGTTGAGCGCCAACCGAGCGAGTGACAGAATATTTGCGTCCGCACCGCTGGGTGGCGCCAAGAGTCTGCTAACGTGCTCGCGTGTATGCTAATTGCTAATTATTATATATGCATACTCATTAATCGGAATACTGTTATATTGTGTACCTAGTAATTTTGTATAGGTGTGAATTGGTAGACTACAGTCAGACAATACGCTTAAGTAAGGTGATTACTGATTATATTAGATTCCTAATTTGCTATCAATGTCCATTTTGCAGAGCGATCTTAATAAGTCGGTTGGAACTTTCCTGCAGCTTCGGTTTGCAATCTCCTCCCAATTTATCTTAAAAGGAGAGTATTCATATTAAAATTAGAAGAAAATTTACGTACAAGACATTCCAATATTAGCTACTTAATGCCAATAAAGGTGTTTGGATGCTAATGACGATTTTAATTTTTTTTTTCATCCAATAAACATGCAAGCTTTTCTACCATTTCTCGACTGAAAAAGGCTTGGTTTAATCATCTACATCACCGGAAATGAGCAATTACACTTGAACATCAAAATCCTCTCTTTCATCACTCTGCAACTATTTAAGTGAAATAAGAGATGAATTGCAACAACGAACCTCTTTAAAATCCTAGGATACTACTCAGTAGTTCCACAATTGAATACCAAAAAAACCCATAATAGAAATGTAATTCATACGTTATTGCAACGTCCTGTTTTTCTGCGCAAGTTCATGTCTCGCCTTGTAATAGAGTGATTGTAATTTCAAATGTGCCGGTAAACGCAGTGGACACACTGCAAAGATATAAAACCCACTTTGTAATCTTATTGTGATGCTATTCGATATTGAATCGGTATTGTTTGGCTGTTCATAGCTTTGTCACACAATGTTATTAGTTCTTACCATAATAGAGTATATAGACATTTGTTCGGATGTAGGTACTGGGTAGGTTATTCATGTACGGCCGCATATCGGCTTTTTTTTACACTGGCACGGCATAATGACTGCACTGCACCTGATGGTAAGCGCAATTGCCGCCCAGACAGAGCATCGAATGGCGTCAGACGGCGGTCCCATGCCATTCGACACAATTATGCCGGCCTGCTGAGATGCTTCTTCACACTACGGCGGAAGGACCCAGGATTATAGGAAGGAGGGAATACGTGTGAAGGCAAACAATTTCAAAGCTTGACGGTGCGGCAAAAAAACAGAATTTGCCAACTTGTTGCTTCGCACCGAGGTGGTTTGGACCATCAAGCTATGGCTTCGCAAGCCAGCACGCGTGGTTCTGTTAAGGAAAGGAGAGGAGGGGATCAAATTCCTCAGAGCATTCACCGTGATACAGACGGTAGAACACGCTTAGAGAGTCAATATCCCTCCGCATTGTGTTTACGAGGTAAAAACCGCTATAGTGGTCTAGTTGGTGTCGCATTTCGTCCGGGATCAACCGGTGTACATCCGGCTTCGATCAGGCCACCGTCATTGTGTTTGCCGGCCAAAGACTGTCTTTTGATGCCATAATAGTATTCTTACATCATATTAATTAACTTTTGTTAAGTTTGACCGTGAACGTCTGCTTAGCAGGCTTACGGCTGCGAACATTTTTAAGTTTTCTGTATGGTTTCTCACTTAAAACTTGGACGAATTATTTTTCTATTTATTAGTATGAGTAAAATTGGCAAGGCATAATAGATACATACACATCTACTCTTGTATATCCAATAAATCGTCTTTAGGTTGTGAATTTAAAAGACAGTTTCGATCTTAATTGGGGCGTGTACATTTTGTGAATATTTTAATTTAAACTAGCATTTATGCTCAGTATATCGATAGGCGCGCCCCCTATCACATGAAAAGATATACGATAAATATATTTTTCAACCCAATGCGTCAAAAACCCCAGCTGACTGGCCTATAATTACTTATCACTGACACTATTATCAATGACATAATATTATCATTCATATACACTATACGTATGCCGCTTATCTCTACACCGAGTATTGATAATTGTGTTCGAAAATATCATGCGATAAACATTTTACGATACATATAAAGGGTTAGAACTTAGGGTTAGAACGGTGTAATTTTCTGTATGCAGCGAGGGCGATTGTGGTCTGTTTGACCATAGTTTAGTTATTTTTAGTAGAAACGCTTACGGGTTAATGCACCTGCTTCAAGGTCCGCCGGCGCGTCCCTTAAGGCCACATTGCTTGTGATATAACAAATTGTTTTGCAAAATACATAATTACATTCTATAAAGGAACTCTGCTTGAAATAATTGCTTAGGCGATTTTTCCTTGTGACTTTATCGTCATATTTTTGTTTGTTGTTTTTTGTTACTTGATGATTATAGAGACTACAATTGATCTATTAGGAAATGCAATGCAATTAAAAGTGAGTATCCATCTCCAAGGTTTGGTTTTCTCTCACCAGTTGACAGAATTACGTCGGCTATATCGAAACTGGATATGCAGGTTGAACCTAAAACCCGAAATATTTGCGTGCCTTATATGACTGGTTTTTCACTATATGGGGCATTAAACCTTCCGAACGGATACGAATGTATCACCATCCTACCTACCTATCGAAAGTAGTTGAACATGTAATTTACAAAGTACTTTCGCTTTTATTTACCGTTTTCTGCACTGATATAAAATATTTTTATTCCACGATTGAAGTTGTACAAAATAACATTTATAAGTTGAGAAACTAGTGCATAATTCTGTGAGATATTTTCCATTTTAGTAATAACTTATCAAGTTCCGTGCATCCGTTTTCAAGCGATTGTGATCCAAACATTGATGCGTGCGACACATGTCGTCGAGTCTTCGTCAAATTATTGTCTGATTGTACAATAATTTTAGAAAGTCATATTTGAATATTTAAAATATATATTATAGTGCTCACTAACTAGTTAAACAAATGGAAAAAAAACTTCAGAAAGGACTTATATTTTGTTTACTTTTACCTTATATTATAACTGGTAGTGTTATAGATTAAACGTTTAATAAAAACATCTAAGAATATCATCGTATTATTACAGTAGGTATTCCTCGCACGGAGTATGTTTGTCAGGGCACCAAATAAAACAGATTTAAGGCGACTCTACGTGTTCGACATTTTATTTGACGGCGCATTTCAATGTCATGGCATGTGTTTTAGACATCGCCGTTAAGGCGCCATCTTTGATTTCACTTTGAAAATATAACCTCAAATACATTTATTAATATATTGGATAGTTTGTATTGTCTTTTAGCATATAAATAATCATAGTATTATACATGCAGATTAAAAGCATATCATATTATAATTTATGTATCACTAGTCAATATAAAAGTTTATAGCACGTACACAAAACTGCTAAAGTACTTAAAAAAACATATTAAAAATACTATATGACTCACTCTTAAGTGATTGCGAGTATTCATTATAATCTTATGCGCATTTATTCACAAGATCTTTGGGGTCGTGGTGTACCCTTTTGTTTATACGTATTTTAATAAAAGGAAACGCATTTTAATTCAGTATTAATTGAAGCAATTGTTTATGTCGGAATGAAGAAATATCGCTCG
The DNA here is from genome assembly GCA_033459515.1 of Theretra japonica. Taxonomy (NCBI): domain Eukaryota; kingdom Metazoa; phylum Arthropoda; class Insecta; order Lepidoptera; family Sphingidae; genus Theretra; species Theretra japonica. The sequence goes on along the minus strand of CM065938.1, from coordinate 1,397,345 downwards.
TGTCTTCACGCAACTTGAAGATGAATCAAGTTTTAATATTGCACACAGATTTGTCATAATTTTGTTAAGTGGTCTAAATATTACGTAACAAGAAAACTTTTAGAGGTTAAACACGAACTAAAATTTATCATAAAATACCATTCATCAGTTTTTGGTAGTTATTCGTTCATTAGGAAATAACTGAGACTTGTAAAAATATTTGACTCACGAATCATTGTTAATGGAGGAGAACCTTGGCGGTTTCTAAAACAAAATCTTATAATTAATTAAATGACTAATTTTGAAGAGAGCTGTAATCATTTATAATTGGTTCAATACATATAAGAGTGAATTTCGTAAAGTTTGATAGAATATACCTTAATTTGATTATCATGCAATGCTATTTTCTCCAAAATGACTCTTTTTAGTTGGTTCCCATTTACCAATGAATTCACCGATAACCAAAACAATGGGGCTCTATTGCACAATAATTTTCCGTTTAATATCGTAGTTATTCGCCTTAACTCAGTGATGTCATGCGACGGCGCTCAAGGACTGCGCGGTCGACGCCGGCTCAGTCTCGCATCGAATAGCATCGCAATGAGAACTGTACACAACGCAAACATTTCTAATTGCATTGCTTTCAAAACGTGCAAGTGTTGCATCCACGTGCCCACTTAATTTACCAGGATTATAAGCAGTTTTTAACCCATAAGGATAATTTATTTTTATCATAGCAGATAAGTATCAAAAATTCCACGAAAAAGGAAGGTGAGTTCGCTTCCTGTGTTTGTGTTTTTGTTATGTTTACGTTTTTCGGTTTCGTTTTAGAATAGTTTTATACGTTTTTTGTGTATTTTTTTCGAATTATTTAATGAAATTTTGGTGTATTTCATTAAATTACGTAGCATTTTTTACGAATTGAAAATGAAAAATATTATAATCAAGTAACGACTATTATGGACATGTTGCAATGTTTATTTACAAAGCGTTTACAAACAGTTGTATATAAATAGACTGCACAGTGCAGACTGTATGCTCTTACAATATACATTATGTTAACTTGCACATGCATTGAATTCTCAATGCTGCAATAAAAGCGTTAAGAACTCGCTTTATTGGTCAATTTCGATCGGCATTCTGTATTGGTAACCAACGGAAGTCATTCAATTCAATCTAATAATGGACTTTAGACGTGCAGAAACAAATTCAAATAGAGTTTTAGAGGTCAATTATAGCATCACTAATGGGCTATTATGAGCCGTAATCATAGTTTTATTACGTAAACACGACGGTATTTTAACACTTCAGGTTTACTTGCAGTTTCGATAAACAGATGACGCTCTTGCAGATTCGTTTGGGCAGAAGATTGATTGAAATTATCACTACCCTTATTTCTTTAGTAACTACAAACAATACGTTTTATAATTATCTTTATAAAATATAGTGTGGAATCTTGGTACTTACTTTATTTTAGTAACAATACTCGCTCCCACTCGCTACTTTTGGTAGATAAATCCTTTCACTGCTAAATGTTGCAGATAATTTTACATTTATTTAGTAGGCCAGTGATGTTAACATACGAGATCAAGATAGAACATTCTCACTGAGTCATTTGGAAGCTATCTTGGTGAATTGAAGGATTACCTCGAATATTCTTAAAGTGCGGTTTAAATTTTATTCGTCTCAACTTATCTGGCGAGTCAAGGGTATGTTGCCGTAATTGGCATGACCAGTTGACTCATTGTGTAGGTTCGCGCCGTTTGCCGGTGGATTGTGGCCAATCGTTGTTGTTAACTTCATTTTTCGCAACCGAAATTTAACCGTTTTTTGCTGTTGCTGTAGCTCGTTATCTGATACGGAAGTTGATTGTTTATCAGATAATGCGTAAATATACATAAATGGATTATATGATGACATACTACAATATGCCTTCGTCCATCAAGCTATCTAGAGTTTGTGTCGTGGTTTAAAGAATTAGATCTATGCACGTGTGAAGGTTTATGGGAAAATTACACACATTGCAATAATCGAATCGAAAATTAGCAGTACAATATGCGTATTTTTCTTTTTTTAAGATACCAGCATACTATAAATACATATAAAAATAGTCTCGTAGGTAATGTTTATTAAATGCTAATAAAAATCATCATCTGATTAACAGAATCATATAAATGTCCAAAATTGAGTGATTTTGAGTATCATGTACATCTCAAAATATGTTCTAGAAGGAACACAAGCTTATGAATGGTTAGGATATGAGATTGATTCAAGTCAAATACAAATACTATATTCGATCTGCCAACTTGATCTATATACAAAAAGTAGTCTAGAAAGCGAAGGTTTTAAACAGTCATTAGTGTAAGCAAGTCATCGCTAAGTGAAATTCGATTTGTTAGTTGAAATCCAATTTGTAACATGACTGCGGCTTAACGCAAACGAGAAGCACATAATCTGATCATTGTGCCTCGGTCAGCTTTCACCTCTTATGGTTACTTTCGTATCGCAACATGCTGTATAGTATAGTGAATACTTTACAGTGCACCCGATGCAACTTTCTTTCAACTGCTCTTTACAATCACCCACTTATGTCGCTGTGTAAGTATACCCAGCTATTTCTTTATAGGCGCGTACTTGAAATTGACACTCAAATTATGGTAGTTAATTTTGTAATGTACAGACTTTTTTGTAATGAATGAAAAGATTTTGGTATAAAGTGTTCTTTTATCGTTTTGAAAGGTATGTTAAAATATAAACAGACAATTTTTTTAACTCTTACTCAATGATAAAGATAGCCTTGTATTTATTTAATGGAAGCTTAAGTGAGGTTCTTAGTTTACCCTCTTCTCTTAGTATACATCTTCCTTGATTTTTTCCTGGTAGGTATATCAACATTAAGTCTCGGGTGTAATTGTACAACTCACTCCATTCTACATTCTACCTGGACAATAATAAAATAAGCATTTATGTTTTTATGCACTCTCTCATTCACTCTCTCTCACTCACTCTACCATTGCAATCCAAACAAACAATTTTAAATTCATGCATTACTACAAACAAAAAATATTTCACGCATAAAACTTATTAGAAAATATTACGAAACATTCAGTGATGCCATTGGAAAGATAAAAATCATAATTATGATAATATTGAGGTTATGACAACAAACATGAGGCAGGGTTAAGGCCACACCATTGATAAAATAACAAGTAATAACAACGCTATTCCGAGCCGAGTGCGTGTTCATGAGACACACCTGCCCTAATTTTATTACATTTTATTTATATCCCGCTGCGCAATGTAATGTGAGGTTGTTGACATTGGTGTATATTGCAATTATTATTTAAATTAATACGCTATGTAGTAGTGCAAAACACGTAATGTATACGTAATGAAATGTAGTTACTGCCAATCATACAGTCTAGACAGTGAGATGCGTGTGTTGTGTCTGCGAATAACACAAACTACGATTGACTTTTCAGTATTATAACATTGGATAAAACGTTTGCTATCCACACAAACATTTGTCTTGGACTATCGCAATATCTTTTCAATTAGCTTTTCGTTCAATTAACATCGGATCCTGTGTAATATCGTAGTTATTCAAAAATACTTGATCATAAATATCAAGTTATACTAGTAATGATATTTTCTCACGTGTTAGTTTTTCACGTAGTCACCGGCTATTATTAGCGAGTGACTCAAGGCCTGCCTGCTTCATTGATACCACAATAGCGTTAGTGTCTAATTGCACTTGTACTAGGGTCGCCAGGTCAATACTTTTATAGGAAAAGCTTGGTAAATATTTTTCTTTTCATCCCTGTTTTACCCTAGGTTCGATTGGTAGATAATGCCTCAGGCTAAGTTCACCAATTCACAATTTAATTTTTATTACACGGGCTTGCCTACTTTAGGAACCACATATTTGATAAACAAATTACTGTAAAATGTGAATGTGTACATTGTATTTTCTTGGAGATTTTTCACAATAAATTTATTATTATTTATTTATTTTATAAATATTTTGAGGATGTATGGTCATGATCATTAAACCATAGTATGCTATGACCGTGGTATGAATGTATCATATAAATGAAACATCTTGTATGAAATACAATAGAATGTTGCCTGTTAGTCTTTTCTGTCGCCAGCTAGTAACGTATCATAGTATCTAATTGAAATAAAATCAAATAACATTTGTCTAATACGTACATTGAACGGTCATGATACGCTTTATTCTAGTGGAAGAAACACTTGTTAGTGTATGACTCAATTTTTCATCCCAGTAAATGTGTAGTAATTTTGTAATATAAGATGAGAATGAGAGGTCTCTAGTTTTCCGAGATAGTGTTACATTATATTTAAACAACCACGTTGTTATATACATACATACACCAAGTTTGTGCACTCATACAACATGTATTTACCATGGGTAAACCACCCATTACTTAAGATTTCATTAAAGGAAAAAAGCAAAAAGGAAGTTGTTGCCATAGGGGAAAACTAGCAATCTCAGGATAGCTACGTTTATATAACTGAATTTAGTATGTTACCTAGCCTACGTGTGATTCAGAAACTTAGGACTTACAGCCTATATTACACGAAGCGATTAATCATAATACCATTCATGATTGTTTAAAACGTTGGGAATCTATACAATTAATAACATTTCAAAATAACTCGCGTGACAATATCTTTATACGTAACAAAAGCCATGTTTTAATCATAAATAACTTTAAAATGAGACGAATTGTTTTTAATAACAAGTAAAATATTCATTATATCCTAAAAACAAAGAGTTAGATAAAACCATATTTTTGGCTAAAAATAAATGTCTTTAATTATCATAAATATTATAAATGACTATATTTTCCTTTTAACCAAAATCACTGTTTCGCACATTAAGCTAAAATGCGTTTGCAAAAGTTAATTTCACACGCAAAAACGCCCATAAAGGAATCTAGGGTATATAAAATATTTATTTTACAAAACGAGTAAATTAGCAGCTAAAAAATGTGAAACATCAAAGACGCACTCCAAAGCATATTGTGCTCAGTAATGAGTACTGACCTATAATAATGTGCGGTACATTCTACATTCAGTCATAAATTTGTAATGCAAGTTTTCTCCATTATCATAAGAAATGCTTATCAGTTTATCGTTATCAGGCTCGCGATAACACTGTAAACACATTGCGATTGTGCCGTGCAAAGTTGCTTTACCTTTGCTCTCGTTGCATACCAAACCAACTGTTGCAAATAAATGTGCTAGATGTAGTCTTTTGTTAAAAAAAACAGTCTTTTTTCGATTTTGACAGAATATGAAGGGCATATTATATCGATCTAGCAAAAGATACTCAATAATTTTCGTCTTATATGTTGTGTAGTTGATTTTCGGCAATAATTTTATTTATATGAAAATGGAAGCACGAATTTTGTTATAATTGATTTTCGCTTATAGACTAAGGGGTTAAGGATCAAATTTTTGCCTAGATATCTGTTTTTCCCTCTCCTCGTGGCTTTGACGTTAGCATTTGCGCTAAAACAAAGGCTTCTATTTTAAGAATATTTTTTAGCAGTAGTAAAACGTCGTAGGTTTAATTTCCCAATATTATAAAAGTTGTAATGATAATCCCCTCTCAATCGTACTCTCGATTGTAGAGGAAGAAGTATACGGGCTGATACAGTACAGTATAACGTTAGAAATCATGACTTACCCATCAAGGAAAAAATTACCACATTGATTACACTTTCGTTCACGTTATAGTACGTTCTTATCAATAATCATGACGAATTACATTTCCAAAACAATTATATGAATAATCCGGCTTTCACTTTGTCACTATCAGTTCTTAGAATCGACATTCTACTATTTTTATGTGCTATGAAATATTAAGTCATTTCTATTATTATAGTAACTCCATATTAATATATTATGGCGCTATGTGTTAGCAAAGTTTACAAACTGTACCAATATTAGTAATTCATTTTAGTATAATTGAATCATTTTTGGAAATTAAAATATTTCTTATAGTAAAAATATGAAATGTGTATTCTAATAACGAAAGATAAATTGTATTCAAATACATACATCTTAATTTACTATGGGGCAAAGAAAAACTGCATTCAATATGAATTAATCCTGGTTACATAAACTAAGTTTTCTTAAAACAAGCTGATTAAATACCCGACCTCATATCCGCTGGTTGAAACAATGATATTATTGTACGAGGTAATTGCAACATTCAATGTGGACATGGTCATGACAAACGATTACGAACCACACAAGTTTCGATTGTACTTACATTTTTGCAATCTATATCGCGTTTCACGAAATTTTCTTAGAATGTAAACAAATGTAAAGTTTGTTGTGTAATTCAAAGTGTTGTTTCAACATTATCGGTGAGATTAATTATGAATGGCTTTTTATATAATTTATTAATGTTCTCTTGAGTCAGAAGAGAATTATAACTTTGTAAAGTGTTTCAGGAAATTGCCTCAGTTACTATGTTTAAGATTTATTTTGTATCATCATTTTAATCGTGAGCTTATAAATGTTTAACGTTGCGCATTCACTGCATTTTCAGCAGGCACCGACAACATCCAGTTTTCGTTTTAACGCCGGTAATTAAGCGGTAGAGCACCTCGCAAGCATCACTTATTCACACTTTCCTACGTTAATTAAACCCGAAATGCGAAGACGATATTCAGACGCCATTTATACATTTTTAATCTATTTTTGAGCTTACCAATTTAACACTATAGGTCTTATTTATTAATAAAATAAACAGCAGAAATAAACTTCTCTCTTTCTATATTTCAAGTTTATTTTTGTTGTGGTCCATACATTATTTTCTCATTTAATAATTTTTATTCCCTAGTACAAGAAAAATGATTGTGCTATATAGTGTTCATACGAACAAAAATTCTAAACGCGTTAAAAATAAATTGTTTCTTTATCAGTCATATCAGCGATAGCCTCTTCAATAATCCAGTTCGGAATTAAATATATTATCACAGTAAGGATTTGGTAAACAAATGGCCCTCGATACGATACACGTTTCATATATTTATGCAATAATGTTACGCACGATTTATGTCATAAAAAGCATGCATCCCAATTGGCTAAATAAACCTTACGAACCCCTTTGAAATTGTTATAGAAACATCTTAAAAATGATATTTCTTTTACTATAATATTATTATTTTGCACTTGAGTTCTTTGCCTATTAACGTAGCATACCATAAATATATGAACTTTACCGACTGATGACGACACGGCCTATAAGGCACCATTTTAGAGTAAATCGTATAAATATGAATATTGTTGTCGACATGGGACTTAATCTTGTCATTAATAGTCTCAAGATCTTCAGATGTTGTGTCTTTAGATATTATGTTACAAACTGCAATAATAACAAATGTTTTAATCCCACAATTCCCGAATCCCCAGAACCAGCAGCCGCTCTTGGACGTGGTCCGGGAGCGGGCGCGAGAGCTGTGCTCGGGAGCTGATGCCGCCAGCGGAGAGCGGGTCGAGCAGAGGACCAGGGAGCTGGCTGACCGATGGAACATCGCTTGTGAAGGTATGTTACCTTACTCTGTGTAAATAGGTGCTGTAAGTAAGGATGATAGGAAGTGTAGGAATTGCCAGATCTACAAGTGGTGACGAAATCGAATATAGCAAATCGACACTCTGTGGCGCAGTTGGTTAGACGCCGGCTGTGGAACGAGAAGCCGCGGGTTCGCAACCCGCACCGAGACAAATGTTTGTGTGATCTACAGACATTTGTTTCGCGTCTTGGTGTTTGTTATACCGAAAAGTATCTCGTAGTTTTAATACTGACGAGTGAAGATACAAGACTTAATTGATCTTAATGTTGGCTCATGACTATGTATGTGACTGTTGGGTGTATTTATTTATTAGCAAATTGATGCTGTGGAGTGTACGTAACTTAATTTCAGGTGCATTATCAGTATAATAATTTACATGGATCCGGTAAACATTGACCGCTGGAAAATAACCCTCGTTTTTAAACAAGCATAAACTTGGCTTTTCATGAAAGGTTGGGAACTCCCATTAAGTACAGAAATACTTTGCAAAATGGCAAGTAATTTTGCGTAGCCTTTTAAGTAAAAGCGACAATCTTGTATGCACAATTTTCTCTTAAAAGTCTGTTATATAATATCTGTAACTGACGGATATTGGAAACGTCAATTTCAAGGAAAGCAGGTTCACTTTCATCGGTCACTTCCTTTGACGGAAATATTTATAGATTCACGTTTAAAATAACTGTGTCGACATTTCAGTTATACAAAAGATGAAAAATGTATTGTAGTTCGTTTTTACTGATGATTAATGATGTTTTCTTTTATTTTGTAAGCTTACATAATAATTTATGGTAATATTCTTAGTAAATTACGGGGTGCTTGCCGTTCCCGACAGGTCTGTTCTATTCTGCAGAGGCCTATGTCCTATAATATTCTTTTGTACCGAAACATGACAGTCAATAAATTAATTCACCCAATATTTATACATACACTCCTGATTCCTATTAAGAAGTCCTTGGCGTCTTAACCAACTGCTTCCCCAGACTATACTTACAGTGTACTATACTAATGAAATCCTTTGTCGCAGGTCTAGCCAAGCGCGCAGCAGTGGCCGACCAGCAGCTGCAGCGCTGGAACCAGCTGCAAGACGTGCAGAGGAGCCTGGGCGCCGCCATCACCGCGGCCTCAGACAGACTCAAACAGCTGGACACCAGTCCGAGCACCAGGAGACGCGCGCTCGACACCAGGCATGCGCTGCAGGTAGGTTTATGAATGTTATTTCTATACACGGCTTTTACGATCCCAGGTCAATTTGATCGTGAAGTTTAGCAATTGTCACCACGATATAAAATGACCAGATCCTCTTTAACTTTATTTAACAGAAGCGGCCCAGCCCGGCTCCTCACTAATGCAGAATGCAGATACACTGTTTTAAAAATATTATATCGCCTATGTTCATCAGGGATAATGTAGGATTCTAATGGCGAAAGATTTTTTCAAATCGATCCAATAGTTCCAGAGCCTATTCAATGCATACAAACAATCAAACCTTTTCTCTTTATAATATACGTTTAGACGAAACTAATGCCCCAAAATAAAACCACATTTTGACATGTGAGACTTGGAACCTACAGTATATTTTTTCCGGTTAAAAGGAAGTGCATTCAGCCGTCTTGGCGCGGTGCCATTTGCTACAAAAATATTGTTTTTCCGAGAAAAGTAGCGCCTCGACACGATTTATATTTTAAATTGCAACACCTTTCACAACTATTGAACAGATAGCAGTCCTTGCCTACATCCATAATAGCGTTTTTGTAAAGATTTCTATCAAAGAGATGATTTTTTGCCGACCTTTTTCTACTTGGTAAAAAAACTACTGTACAATTAATCTCGATAGAGCGTTTTGTCATTCACAGCGTAAAATAATAATTTTTTACCGTGATTGTTTCTGTGAAACATCAGTAAAAAACATCATCACCGTAATAATTAAACGTTATTTGTTTTTCCTAACTGTCCCCTCTTTTTTACACTTTCTAACTCGCTTACTGTTTTCAAGTTAGAAAATTAAACGGCCTACTTGTGTTTTCTAGATGCATTGTATCAATTAATTTCTTTTTGCAAAGATGTACTTTTCTGTTGTCCAGGAACTGCAAAGCGAAGTCGCAGGCCTCGAAGACAGCAGGGATGAGCTTCTAGAACACTCAGACTTCGTCGTGAACCTCCTGCGGGCTCACTCCAAGGACGCCGCTGAAGAAACTGAGAAGAACGTCAAAGACCTAGTTGAAGCTTATGAGAAGTAAGTGATCCTTTACTCTCTTCTAAATCTATTGAAATCTTACTTTCAGCATTGATTGATACTTGTATGCTTGCAAATAGAACGGACTTTAATGGTGTAAAAACTTTGCAGACAATATTTGCGTTTAATGTGTTAATATTCTTTTTGCAATAGTACAAACACTCATTGTTTTTCTACTGTATGTCAACAATGTTACGTAATCGAAGTCAAACGGTGATGCAATTGCTAAATTTGTCTCTGCCGAGTAAACGAGACAATATTAAGTAAGCAAAGCCATTCGTATCAAAACAAGATCAGTATTAATTAATCAAATAATCTCGTGTTCATCTTCGATTCTAAACATATAACGGTTTTAAACGTTAATTATCTCTAAATTGTTAACGATTCTCTTAATTATTTAGTTGCATTGCTGTTAAAACTTTTTGTCGACTCATCGTCGCGTGGCAAAATATTTTTACCGATACGTTAATCTATCGTAGTAACAACACGAAGATCGTATGTTTAACGTTTGTTATGTTTATATGTTTAAGCGTTGGAGATAAGGAATCCGGTTTGACGTGAATTTTGCTAGTTTTTGTAACATTGCGACGAGGAGCATCGTGTGTGACTCCGACTAAACAGTATAATTTATTAACTCTTGTTTAGTGTCCTTGCAATTATTTCCCGTGATGTTGTTTACCGACAACTAACTTAAGGCTATAAAAAGTATGTTCGTTGTAATATTTATTTCAACTTTTACCTATCTTCCTTAGCATTAGCTCACGCCTATATTCCTGAAGGGACAGGTAGAGGAGCCTCTGATGACACTAAAACCATCTACAATTTGCCGAACTCCTTTCCTTTCCATAGTGTTTTAGGGGTCGAACATTTCTCCATGTGGGGCATAAATTCCAAGCGCCTTATTTGAGATTATTGATAACCACACGGAAATCATTTTATCATATCAGTTTGAGGAAAGACTAAAAAATACTCAGCATGACAATACAGATAATCCGTGACGAAGTTTCCAGACTAATTCAAAACGTTTAACCACAATCTTCGCACACGTGACTCTGACATGTCAAATGTGCACAATATAGCTGATTAGTATTCAAAGTTGCCACCGGCTGAGCCGAGGCGCCTCGGTGACATCATCAGGGAGTGTGACGTCACCGCACATGTCGTAGGAAGGTTGACAAGTCTCTTGGTATCTACTCAGTTCCGCAGTAGTCAGATGCTTAAATTTATGGACGACCTGTGAGGTCATCTTGATGATTAATCGGTACGTACCAATGGCAGTTTGAAGGCTTTAGGCTTGTTGTAGAATTTTATAAATATATTCTTACCATAATGAGGTCTTAAAATGCGAAAGATCTTTAATAAATATAATTGGAATTTTTCAAAATCTTCCGATTTACAAACCAAAATAGTTTAGTATAGATTGCTGCAGCTTCACGCTCAAAGGAAATATTAAAATTCACTACATGTTGTTCATTTATTATATTTGCGTCCGGCATGACCATGAATATGTCATTACTCGTAGGTTAGAAATAGTTTAGAAAAACCACTATAATAAATGATGAGCTTTCTATGATGTGCATAAATAGAAAACCCATTTAAAATCAAAAGATCCTTGGCCCAAATCGAGCTTTTGGAACGAATGTAAAAACAGCTAATGGCAAATTATGTAATGTTTATGTTTTTTGTTATGTCGGCTTACAATCGTGTAGGAGAGTCCCCAACTGCCAACCGTTTCCGGAGCCACACGATCTGGCGTGCCAACTGCCGTCACCTGGCTGACAGCTTGGCGTCCGCGCGTTCTCTCCTTAAACATTCGGATATCTTCTGGCATCCACAAATCATAATCGATTTTCAACTCTATTACAATGAATTTACAATTTGAAATCATTTGGTGATGGTTAAATTTGTAAAAGCAAATCCGTTTATTCGTTGTTATTAAAGTTTGAACTGTGTGTCGTAACTATTAAAGTTGAAAACGAGTTGTCTCGGTTCCTGATTAGGTATATTTTCACGGTTGCCTCGGAGGCGTCTAATGCGTCTCCAATTTTCACACTAATTACTCCGGCACTTTCGGTTTCATGTTTTTTGTTTAGAATGTTCGCGGCTCGCGTGGTGATCGAGTTTTGATTATCTTTATGTAATGTTTCTGCGCGTTAGTTTAATTTGCCGTGAATTGTTGGTGCTCGTTGTATGTAGCACAATGAATGTAAAACGAATGCGACAATCATGATTTTGTACATTTTAAATGCTTTGTTTTGCTTGTAATATGGAGATTTATAATGTAAGCACATATTATGTTCTCCTTTTGGACACGGGCCTGTAATGCTTGAGTGTATTTGTAGAAAATAGAAATTATCAATATATTATTTATTAATTAGATAACGTATCTCTTCCGTATAAACAAACATTAATTGTGTAATCAGATTGATGAAATCAATAGATTTTTATCGTAATCGAAATCGGCTTTTCTGTTTTCCACCGTACAACGTTGTATGTGGGAATATTATTCAAAAAGTTATACTTTGTTTATTTTCAGAAATAAAAATTATACGACGCAAATACACCACTCTTAGCAACAAAATATTATGAACTACTTAACATACTAAATTGCAGCTTAAAACTCATATGAGAATATAACTTAAAAGCAAAGCGGAAACCATAAAAATTCTCGCAGAGCTGTGACCGAAATAAATTCACCGTTGCTGAATGACAATTACAAAATTTCATACTTTTTATTCCCCTCCGAATGCTGGGTAACAAGTGGAAAAAGCGCCGTGTTACCTTTACCGGTGGCGGAATATGGAACTAAAATTTATTATAGCAAGTTGCTAAGGAAGTGCAATAGTGGCGCCACTCGTGACTGCAACTTTAATTTTGCAGCCTTATATGGGACATCCAAGGGCGGTCGGACTCGCCCGTTCTTAATTGGCAACCGGTATTCTTTTTTTGTAAAAATGGTCGAGCTACGGGCATGGAATAGCTGTAAAGTGCATACGTTGAGACGTGTTTTGTTATATGACACAGAAAAAGAGATAAAAATCTAAATCACGTGCCATCTGTGGAGAGATGTTGAAGCACTTTTGTTTTCTGGTTGATATATCGTACCTTCATGCTAAAAATAAGACTTCTACGTATTCTCTATATACTACTCTTGTGATTTTAAGTCAAATTGATCTACTGCTGTTTGGGCAAATAATTTCAGTCTACTCTAAAAGTATCTAAGCGATTGCTTGTAATGCTCAATACATACAATACTTGTGACAGAACGTGCTCGCTTTACATCCGGGGTTTGAATACATTACAGTACATAATTGATGACCAACGAGGTTACCTAAGCATTAAGTACGATCACAACTATAAAACCATTAATTTGATGTGCGAATGTTTGATAACTTTATGAGTCGCTTAGAAAGAATCTGCGAAACATAATAAAATTCAACACGGCTACGATTTCCCTCGTGAAACTTAAATAGAACTTTATTTTCAATACAATAAAGTATTAAGTACTTTACCATTTATCTCCGTCTAAACTCTAAATCATCACATGACATCACGTCAATTAAATTACATCATCATCATCTTTAAATCCTCCTGTAAGACACTAAGAAAGAACGAAAATAGACTAGAAATTCAGGAGTGAAAGAGAAAGACATACATTACGCATCCCAAATATCCTTGGAGAGGAGGAAGCCGAAATTAAGCTATGACGTAATATAGTAATGCTGCACGCGGGCCCACCGCGCAATGAATTTAGCAAAAATATTCTCTTGGAAATAGCGCTGAGTCAACAGCTTGTAGCAACAAAGCTATACTTAACAAGTGACGTCATGGGAATAAATTTACCTAACAAATTTAAATTGTATAGGATAATGGTTTCTTAGATTTACGCGAATGTTACAAGATTTCGTGGTCACGGGGTGGACGCCGCGCCGCCCCGTGACCACGAAAACTGTAAAGTGATCGAAACTTCGGGAAGCTAAAAAAATTAAAAATAAATCAAGTTCACGATAGAATCCGTTTGAATTAAGAAAGTTATTTCAATTCAATAGGATACTTTTGACTTTGAATTAATCTTTTTAAATTATATCCCTCGATGTTTGTGTTCTAACTTAGCGGATAAAAATAAAGGAGCCGAAATAAATTGATATCAGATTATTTTAGTGCCTTTACAACACCTGTCTCTTCTGAAAACTATACATTCTTTTAAGCTCCTAAATGTAGTTCAAAGAGCAACAGAAGAACTCAAAAAGAGATGTAGTGAAATGTAGATGCTAAGCCTCATTCATTTTTAAATTGATAAACAATGATCTTTGTTACCACCTCGAGAAAAATGTAATATGGTATAGGCAATTTATGTTATTTAAAAATGTCTTTCCTAAGCCTATAAGTAGAACTCATACCCTAATCATAATTGAAAATGCAAAAATCGTCAAAGGACATTTTATTCAGGGTGCGTCATTATAAGTAACTATGTTTTTAATTTACGTCCATATATGGCAGAGAATGATAAACGTCACCAGAAGGTTTAAATTAAGAACAATTTGTATCTAAAGTATGAAAATCGGTTCTGAAATCATTCAATACCCGAAAATATTCCGAGCACTCACGACATAAGCTATTCATGAACTTGTAAAAATCCAAGTTTTATGATGATGTCACTGGCGTGGACTCTGCATCCTTGGAGCCACACTCTATTTTAAAACGTGAGACGAGGCCCCATCATCCATGAATTCTTTCGCTTATTATTCTCTTGTTACGTCACAAGCGGGAATATATTTAGTGTATGTCACAATCACATCGGCATTTTAATATCAAATTTTTATTCTCGTGTAGTTTGATGGTAATTTTATTTATATTAATTTATTTAAGAATGGCAGCTGTTGTTTTAGTTTTTTGTGTTCAATATTAATGACGTCACTAACTTTATGAGCCTATTTTGCATTGCATAAAACGGGAAACAAAGCCACCAGCTACCTAGAAAATTTGGATGTAAGGTTATAGGTATATTGCCGACATATTTAAATAGGAGAGAAACGGGAAAGGAAAAGCATAAGATGAGTTAAGAGGTATAGGGCCTCTGCCAAAACAGAAATGTAGGTATTACATATTGACAAATCAAAATGTGTTACCAACACACAGGTGACAAATATCATTGATAGAAGTCGCATAATCTCATGATACTAATTCACACCAGTACGTTAGCCATAGACAGCGGTAAAATTTCACAAATTTCACCACACATAGTTGCCAATTTACAGTCTGCTATAGAAGAGAGAGTTGTTGCTGCTCTTATAATTATGTTAAGTACTCCATAATTTATGGTGAAAATATCATGCCATAAATAAAACAGGGTATTATTACGATTATAAGCAGTAGAATGAAAATTGCAAAGTTCTAATTTCATTTAATACTATCGTCATGTCTATGAATTTGCATTTTACTCTTCATTCTAGTAAAATACTATTAAATTATTCCTACTTGAATGGGTAATGCATATTTGCAATGAATCATGTCCGACGGTCTCCAGACTGTTTATAGGCGCAATAAATTCTTATGAATGTGTAGGGACAAATGTGAAGCATGGAATAGCCGTTTTAATGGCAAAAAGTCCTGTAGTTTCATCTGGCATTAGAACACATTGGTTGAACTACAACCAAGTGGAACCTAACATATGACGGCAATAAATGTCCGGACTAAGATTTAGGAACCATAAATTGTTAATGAAAATACAAAAAAGTTAGTCTAACCTTGGAACAATGGGGTATAATCATAAACTGGCGTGAATTACAGACAAATGTACGTAATAAGTAAATAATACGTTTACTTTGGCTATGATTTCATTTGTAGATCGGTAGTTATTACAATTGTTAGTCAGTTTTAGTCGTCAATATTTTATTTGTAACACGTGTTACCTTTGAAGATGACTGCATGGTTATCAAGTTTCTTTTATAGTTTTCATTTTATAAACGAGTGATAAAGCAATTGCCTGTTTCTTGGCTGACTTTGAGTGGACTTCTAGGCTACGTTTTCACTTCCTACAATTAGTTGTCTGGCATTTTCTAGACGCTGGATTGCATTATGTATTCCCCTTATTGATAAATATATAGTACTACTAGCGGCCCGGCCCAGCTTCGCCTGGGTGCTAAGATGTTTAGACTCCACTCCACACCAGAAATATCTTATTCCCGTTCAAACTTTTGTACTCCTGAACTCAACCTAAGTACCTACTATCCCTTTTCCTATCGTATCCCATCCCATCTCATCTGGCTCCTTTTCTTTCTGTTACATCCCGTCCCATTATTTCCCATCGAATGCAATCCGGATCCGACCGGTTTCATCGCGTTCGTCCCACTTTATCCCATTTCATCCCTTAATGCCTAAATAGGCAAGTTGTAAATTTTTTGTAATTGCTTTTATTTTGTAGATAGGCCTTATATAAACACGAAAATACGACGAATATCATTTAAAAAATACGCAAACACAAATACTTTGCAAAATTCCTGCTAAAACTTTCCGCTCAGCCAAAATTCTGACTACGAAATTGATTTTTTAAAGTATAATGAACTACTTATTTTAAATTTAATTAATTTTATAGCGTCAACAACACGTGGTAATTATACTGTTAAAATGTAGCTTATATGACACGTTCGTAGATTTACCATAGCAGCGCCATCTATTGATTACTTACTCAACCCAGTCAAAAGGTATCGACATCTGTTAGAATCATTTGGAGTTAACAGATGATTGTGACTGTCAAATAATAACAGACAAATAATTAGCAATAAATTAAAATTGCGACTATAATTTGAGATTTAAACTATCCTATCTCTCAAGTTGGATCGAACTGCACATGGTGTGCAAATTTTATTATAATCGGTTAAGTAGTTTAGGAGTCCATTGAGGACAAACATTGTGACACGAGATTTATATATATTAAGATTATAGCAGGCTTACATCAATTCAGTTCTAAAAATGTTAACAGTTCGGATTTCTAATAAAGAGAGCCTTTTGGCATCAGATTTTTTAATTTTCCCAATAGAAAATCCTAAACGCGACTGTATGTTGTTGTTATGTTAAATACGGGGTTCATAAATGAATTGAAAAATATACTAGAAATTCCTATGTCTATAACTGTAATTATGACGTCATATTAGTTTTACGTCCGACTTTAAAAAAGTAGCAGCGGATAAATCGGAACGCATTGACTTGTACGTAAACAAACAAGAAAATGAAACGCAGTTATCTGTATAATAGTTTTGTGTAAACATTAACCAATGCGCATTCAAATGTTTACTTACAGAAACAGAAACCAATGCAATCTTACAAATATATCTGAAGAATCAATCAATTTCAATTTGGGTTAGAATTATTTATATTTCATTATGAATAAACACCCAGTGATCACTAAAAGATTAATTTCAGTTATAGGGGGCTCTTTAAATGAAATAAATAGTTATTGATCAAATAGAATTTCTCAATTCAAGAGTCGAATTGGAGGTGTCTCGATTGAAAGTTTTGCAACTATTGTACTGTATGGTATGGACAGTCAAAGCTAATAATATATAAAAAGCATATTATATGCTGAAATGTTATGTTGAACAATTATGTTGTGACTCATAGCTAATTATGTTCTCCTAGTTATTTCTTATGTAAATACTTATAAATAGATTTAATGAGCTTTATAGTTATAATTTTTATCTTCAAGGTGACACTGTATCTAATGTTAATATTTTATTTTATTTTTGTAAAATTTTAACATGTCCGTATATCAACGCTTCAGAAATACCTTCGAGAAAAGTGACCAAGATTGTTAGCCATACATTTCTTGCGACCTGTAAATAATACAAATCATCTATTATTATAAGATTAGTGATAACGACAAATTGTGTTAGTCATTCTTTTACAACACACCTATTAACTTTTATTTAACAAACATTACCATACATTAAAATTAGAAAGTAAATATTGTACATTAGCTCTTTTTAAAAAATAAATTAAATAACTGCACCTGCAACCTGTTGAAGGCAATTCTAACCAGATTGACTTGCAAGAAGTAATTGTGTTTTTGTTAGCTAGTTAGTAACATACACTGGTATATTCCGGCAAGCACCATGCTACCACTGTGCATTTTATACCTTGGTATCTTAGCTGCTACAGCTATCTGAAGATTCTACAAATTGCAACGCAGAATTAACACATCTTTATAATTATAAGCTCGGCGAAGGTACACAATATTGCCACCTACTTTGAGCGGGTAACAAGTTAAGCTTATGTATAATACTAGTGGTTTTTCCAAGTGGTAGAGCCACGCTGTTGTCAGCCACGACTCGGCATGAATGGGCAGACTCGTCCGGGGTAGCACCACTGTCTCACAGGAGATCGACGTTCTTCTTCTCATCCTTTTTACTTCCCGCTCCCCTCCCGATCTGATGGGCCGGCAACACATCCATGATCCAAGCGTTGTGGATGTTCGTGGGCAGCAGTGATTACTTACCATCAGGAGACCTGCCTGCTCGTTTGTCGAACCTATGCTATAAAAAAATCCATAAATGAATATTGTATATGCAGTCTTGACAATGCACCGGCCGATTCCCACCCGGTACATTGCGGCGGCGCAGACCACAATGTAAATCGACTACAGAGCACTGCCAGGCTGAACGCTCGCTAATCGTTGCATAATATAATACGATCTTTCAATATAATCTGTTTAGCATTGACGCATCGTCACACACGAGCAGGCTCATGGGCCGGATCAGTGACGTGTGAACGCCAAGCTGCCATATAAACGGAACTCGACAGGTGTAATCATTAATAAACATACCTTTTCCTGCGTCAACGCTCGCTTAGACACTTAATACGGACCCATCGGTGAATATATTTAGGGTAAATATTGTTATTGGCCATGTTAAGAAAAATCCCTTGTGACTGTTTTGTTGCATCAAAATCCTAAATTATTTCAAGACGTTTTTTTTAAAATAACGAATAATTATAATTGTTCTATGCATGGCCAATGAATACATCGTTTACCCTGTATAAGTTAACTAAAGATTAGTTTAGCCGTGGCATGATAATGGCTTGTTAAATAAATAATATAAACAACATGACAATGTTATGTTGTTTTGATATCAGCTGATTTCACACGTGCTAAGTGCCTTATTCACAAAATATAGTAACTAGTAACTCACATTCCGTATATAGAATTGTTTATTTTAATATCAGAATTTAAACATATTGAAAAATACACGCTAAGATAGCACAACTAGAAATACCTAATTTCCATAATAAATTAATAGCGTTCATTGAGAATTTATTTGAAAAAATAATTTCGCTATAAATATAATTCTGTACTATACTGTATGAGCCCATACACGACCCACTGCAGGGAACGAGCCTCCTCTACAATCGAGAGTACGATTGAGAGTGGTAATTAAATATAATTCACTTCAATTCAATTAATTTATAATATGCGATTAATCTTTACGTATGTGTAACAGTGCAAAAATGTCACAGCATTTATCAACGTAGATTAGTAACTAAAATATAATTTGCCTACACGTTATCAGCGATGTTTATCGTAGATTTAGCAGTTGCGAGAACCGCGAGATATTCGCATATTTTGTCAACAGACGCGCGTGTGCGTGTACTTATGTCATCGCTATTTCCCGAGCAGGAAACTGATTTAACCGCACGCCTAAACAACAGCATTTTGCAATTCGTTGTTTTTCCTTTAGCAGCCCATATTTGATACTGGTGATTCAAGTGTTAATGAATTCTTTATCTGGACCGTGCTTACCATCAGATGAATTGTGGTCAGTTTGCGCTGCTAAATCCTCCAAAATAATGAGTCCGATTGAGCAGGCTTAGGCCATACACGACTAATCACCATGCTGCCCTATTGCGGGCTAGCGGACATGTACAGAAAAAATCTCATAAATGATATGGAGGCCTCACAAAGTTTTTCTACATAATTAAAGTTCATTCATTCATAGTTCATTAAACAGTATTTGGCGGATATTACGCGAATGTATTTGTTTTTCTCCGTGCTGGAAATAAACATGGCTACAAGTTCAGGGTGACTGAGGCCTCACGCCAGGGTCAGTGCAGTAAAATTTGCAGGCTATTGTTGTGTTTATAATAAGTAATAGTAATCCACTTTGTTTGGGTGTTCGTGGAGCTGAAAAATATGATGTCATATTTTACTTGTTTTGTAATTGTCGTTTATTATATTATTTTTATTGTATTGTATTGTATCAGCCCATACACGACCCACTGCAGGACACGGGCCTCCTCTACAATCGAGAGTACGATTGAGAGTGGTTAGGCCATATAGTCCACCACGCTGGCCTAGTGCGGGTTGGCGGACTTACACACCGTAGAATTTTTTTAAAATCGCTACGGTATGCAGGTTTCCTCACGATGTTTTCCTTCACCGTTAAAGTAATAATAAATAAGTAAGTTATTTTAAGTTAAGTTAATATTATATTATTACCCACATTTAATTATAAACATAACATTGGCAATTATTTTTACAAATCGTTGCAAATAGGGCTATGTTATCGCGTGTCCGACATTTTTATAAATAAATTTTATTGATTTAACGGGAAATACTGAAGCGGAAAGTTGCCTCAAAACTTAATTAACGATGCACGTTGCTTTATCGAACGGTGGAGCTAAAAATACGTTTACGGAAAACGCAGGTATGTTTTTACGTATCGATGTAATTGAACGCTTCGGGTTCGACCGTTGATTTATAAATTGTACTATTTATCTAGGTATATGTACGTATTAATAATGCGGCTTATATTATTTATTCTTTTCTATAAGTACTTATATCTTTTTGTACCTTCTTTGACTATAAATGCGTGTGGTGGGTTATATTACCATACATTTAATTAAGGTTGAAGAATTGCGCACAGGGGCGTGGTTTTAAGTCATGGATAAATGAAACGTAATTTTCACTAGATGAAAATGTTTCGCATGTGCACCCTAGAATAGAATCAATCGGTGAAACGTTGCGAAAGGACTGGAAAGTTGTATGCCTTTATTGCTCGTCAAACGAAACTACACCCACAGTGGAGGCTTTAAGTCGGAGAATGGCGCGCCCCAAACTCCAGACGATCGACAGGGTACGGGGGAGACATGTAATCGTTATTCAAACTGGCAGACTACTATTTCTGAGCTTACTGCGCATGCGAGCGATCGCAGCGCTTTATAGGTCAGGGCCCCTCAGTCTGCGCTGGAAACCGACCGCACGGTTATACTTGGAGTACACGCCATATTTTTTCCATTTAAATCTTTAGTAATTTATGCCAGTATAATTATAATTGATAATACAACGCGATGAAATTAAAGCTCGATGTGATAGTGGTGCGAAACGATGTGAACATTTACTTTCCGTGTCCACGAGGCGAGCCGGCCGCTCCGAAAATAAGTGTCGTCGCGAAATAAATCGGGCCGGCTCCCCGGCCCCAGTTCTTATAGAATTTTGTATATCGAAGAGACTGCAACGCTGTTGTGGCCTCTCTTACGTATTATTAGTGGACGAAGTGGAAAATATGTGATACCGAAGCGCTGGTGCCTACGTGTCGATCGTAGCCGCGGTGAGTCACGCCGCCCCACGTATTTCCGCGATCGCCGCGACACACACTAGTCCAGATATCACGGGACTCCGTGTGAATGTATGTATTTAACGTAGTTAACCGCTGCCCCAACGCATTTACTTCATCGACTCGAATAACCGGAGCGCGCCGGCCGGCCGCCGCGCCGCCGCACCGCACCACGCGCTCACCGGCGCGTGTCATTAACGTCGCACACCGGTCGCGCCGGCATCGCGCCGCCCTCCTCGCGACCTCCGCACCACGGCAGCCTCATGGTGCTTATGCGAACTCGTGTGTCGCCCCACGGATCGAGCTAACGCGCCGCGCATACAGCGGCGAAGGTCGCGGGCGTCACGTCACCTCATCATAAGGTAAACGAGGTCGGGCGCGTGTGTGCACAACGTAAACACTCACGGGCGAATGCACCGAAAAAACTCGCGCGCTATGATGTCACCATGCAAACATTAGAACGTGGAATTTAAAATTAGACGCGTCCAGCGAATCTATCGAGATCGGTTCATTGAGCGACGGGAGGGCGACGCGAGCGGAGCGCCGCGAGCGAACGAGCACGAACGACGAGGTAGGACCGCGGCGCCGGGCGGCGGCGGCGGCGGCGCGACCTTGCACCGTCACGGGCGCAGCGTGACGCCGCGCGCCGCACGCTGCGCCGTGCCGTCGGGATTATTTTCGTCGCGTTTTGGCAGCTTCGCGTCGCTCGCGCGCTCCGAACTTCACACGCCGGCGTTGCACGGACGGAACTAAACGTTTTGACCGATCGTTTTCTTTTGCAGATTGCGACAGACTCTAGCGGCGCGGCTCGCGGAGATCGACGAAATAGTGTCTGATTTCGATCGCGTGTCGGAGAGAATCGACGAACTCCGACAGCTGATCGAGGTTTCCATTGCCAAAGTCAGGACTTTCTACGTGTTCGGCGAGGACGAGGAGGACAACGTGCGCGCGCTCACCGCCGAAGTTTCGGACTTGGTCGAGCGCACCAAGAACTTTACCGAAGAGAGCAGGAAACGTTACGGAGGGTCCGCGCCCGCGGACGTGGCGCAGGAATTGTCCGCCTTGGAACTGTCGTCCGAAGCGTTGGCAGCCGCGATGGAAGAGAAGGAGAGGGAATACAAACGAGCACGCACGGCTCGCTCCGAATACGCGACGGACGTAGAAGACGTTCAAGCGTGGATCCGTGCGGCAGAGCTCACGGCCAGAGACCGCACCCTGCCGCCGGAACCGTACAGAGAGCGCCTCGTGGCGACCAGATCTGAAGTGCCAAATATTGCAGACCGCGTGGAGCGGTTGACGCGCAACGCTCGCGCCATCGTGGAGGGAAGCCGCGACGCAAGCGAGAGGCAGCTGGTGCAGTCGACGGTGACTGCGCTGTCGGAGCAATTCGCCGCCGTGTGCAGCGAGCTGGAGGCGCGGCAAGCGGCCGTGGAGGACGCCTGCGACGCCGTCGCCAGGTTCCTTGCGCTCTTAGAGAAAGTCCTACTCTGGGTGGAAACCCAACGTGCATTCCTAGCGCGGCCACTCCCATTGGCCGACTTGCAGGAGGCGCAACAGAAACAGACTGAATATGGGGTATGTGGTTAGAGTCTGCGACTACACGCGAACGAATACCAAATTCTTACTAATTTATATTACCTTTGCAGAATGCGCTCAAGAGCTGTAAGCAGCAAGCCAAAAACTTAGCGGATATGGCCAAAGAGATTGAGGCGATCGAGCGCGTCACGAGTCCCGGGGACTTGCCGTCGAGGCTCGAGGCCGCCGAGAACGCGACTGTCGACGTAGAGAAAAAATTAGCAAAGACGGTCCGTCACTCACTGATCGGATTACTGTTGATCACAGATTGACTACAATATTATCTAAACATTTCACGAATTTGTTTATTTTCACAGAACGGTCTACTACAAGAATTAGCGGAGGAATGGGAGCGTTGTGAGAAGAAACTCAAGGACGTCGGGCATTGGCTCGAGGCAACGTCTCGAACGTTAGAAGCGCCACAAAACGCCAAAAAGCCTCTCAGGGACAGACTCGCCCTCAGGGAGAAAATCATCAACGACATTTCCACTCAGAAAACGAAAATATCATACGCAGTGGAGAAACTCAACGTGAGTGGAACCGGCGACGAAGCGTTCGCGTGACGGTAGGTGGCATGCGAGCGGAGTGTGACGTGTGCGCTTGTGCAGGTGCACTTCGAGCCGGACGGCGTGGCGGCGCAGTCGGCGGGCGCGGCGGGCGTGCAGGAGGGAGCGCGCGCGCTGTGCGGCGCACTGGACGCGCTGGGCGGCGGCGCGGCGGGCCAGGCGCGCCAGCTGGCCGCGGCGCTGGCGCAGGTGGAGGCGTACTGCGCCGACGTGGCGGGGCTGCGCGCGCAGCTGCTGCAGGCGGAGCAGCGCCTGCGCCACGCCGCGCAGCCCAACTACAGCCCGCGCGACCCTGAGCGCGCGCATCGCCATCAACAGGTAGGTCCCCCGCTTGCCGGCGCCGACCCCGCGAGTAGGTGGCTAGCGTGTTCCGTAGCGACCGTTCTAGTTTTGTTTATCTCGATCCCGGGAGGCTCTCGGTTGGGCGACTCGGGTGGCGGGCACCGCTTCGCTTCACCTCACGGCACCGTCGGGGACGGTGTGGTAGTGTGCGTTTTCACCGGCGTTCCGTTACTCATCTTTGGTTTTCTTTCTGTTGCCTTCCCTTCACCCTCCCCGCTACTAACACGTCGAACCGATATCCTCCGCTAGGAGTGCCGCGAGCGAGTCAAGTCGCTCCAGAGCAAGATTCAGGCGCGCAACGAGCGAGTCAAGTTAATAGTGCAGCGCGGCAGTCCGGACGCTGACCCGCTGCGAGACGCGTAGGCCGCGGCCACCGCGGCCCGCTTCGTCTAGCTTTAAGTCAATACGTCTCGTTCCTTGTAATATTTTAAGTATCACGTAAAGAACGCTATAAAATACACATGAAACATCGCAGCCACCGTCGTTTTCTTTCATCCCGCTCTCGAAAGCGACACCCTTGTAAATCGTTTTTGTCCGTACTTGCGTATCAGGAGGTCTACCGGCGAATCGAAGAGCTGACCGGTGCCATCTACGCGCTGGACCCGTACTTCGCAATGCCGCCCGTGCTGAGCGAGCGCGACGAGCACGACGAAGAGCTGTCCGAGCGCGCCAGCACTCTGAGCATGCTCGCCACCAGCGGCGCCTCGGCCCGCGCCCGCCGCGCGCGCTCGCCCGACCGCCGAGACCGCTCGCTCGCCGTGCCCGCCCGCCCGGCGCCCGCCGCGCGCGCCCGCAGCCCCGTCTGGGTGCCCGGCGCCATCAGCTACGCCGAGATAGTGCGCGGTTCCGGCTCCCGCTCCAGCTCCACGGGCTCACGTCAGCCCAGCATGCACAGAGTGCGATACGAGCCCGCCGAACTGGATGACCGACAGAGATACTCGCCCTCCCCGCCAGAACAGATGCAACCGGAGAGTCAACTTGGTGTAGTGGTCGATGTGTGTGTGCCCAGTGATAGAAATGAGGGCGATCGTCCTGTTGTGTGCGAAACGATCAGTGCCAGTGATACTTACGGAGACGTTACCGAAGTTTACCATGAGGAGGAATACACTCCCCAGGAAACCAGAGATTTGCGCGAGTGCTACTCAGAACCAGTCGAGGAATGTTATGAAAAGACTGTTGTCGTACGTGAATCTGTCGAGCCGATATATAAGCAGGAATTCATTCCTGAGACGGTTCACGAAGTTATTGAACCTGAGACAGAACTCAAGCCATTGGAATCCGAGCGCAGAGCTCCGAGTCCTATTGCTAAGCATCGATCTGACTTATCATATGCGGAAATACTTGCTCTTGGCTTGCCAAGACAGGTCCGAACACAAAGCATCACAATGTTGCCAAAACCACAGGTGGCCCATGTTGAGCTTGTAAAAGAGATAATAGTAGAATGTGTGGAAAAACCTCCAGTACTTCAACAATTTGAGACGAAACCAGAACGTATAGAGACAAAATTGAGGTCGGAAAGGTCTGAAAGACCTGAGAGGCCTGAAAGACCGGAGCGGCCGGCGCCACGAAGCCGCTCCAGAGATATGCCGCGTCAAAGACGCGCGCCTGAAAAACGGCCAACAAAAGCGCATGACGTGCAAGCAATGAAAAAGAAAAAGACAATGAGAAAAGTAATTGAAGTTCAAGAATTCGAAGAGATATCGGAACCCGCTCAAGTTGAATTGACAACGGTCCATGCTTCGACAGATAAAGAAGTTCATATTGAGCAAACGTCAATGGAAGATAAACCAACTAAAGAAATTGTTAATATTATCCCGACGCCTGTGATACCGGAGACTGTTATTGAAACGGCCCCTGCAGAGGAGTCCCAGCCGGAGGATATCTCAGAAGAGGCAGAAAATAAGAAATCTAAAAGGAAACATAAATCTAAAAAACCAAAACATCCAGAAGACGAAATACAAAAAGCTCTTAAAGAGATTGAAGAATATGATAAAAAGAAAAAGAAACCCAAAGAAGTTCGAGACAAAAGCAAAGACAACCTTGAGATTTCCACGGTGGATAGTAGCCTTCAGGTGGTACAAGAACCGCTTGTAGTTCATGATACCCTAACGCAACTAGATGATAAAGATTCAGAAGTGCCAATAAAGCACAAGAAAAAGAAGGGACAAAAAGAGGCTCAGGCGAAAGCAAAAGAGGATGTCTTTGTAATCGTTGAGACAACTACTCAAAGTGCTGTGGAACCCACAGAAGAAAAGAAAAAAGATAAAAAGAAAAAGAAAGGACACAAAGAAATCACTGAAAATAATGATACAACAGAACCGCAATTAAAGGAGCAGACGCCTGAAGACACTACAGTTCAACTTCAACCTACTAACAAAGTCATTGCTTCAAATGTGGTAGAAACTTTTAAACCGGAAACAACAAATTTAGAGTCTTGGGATACAATGTCAGAAACAGAAATTTCTCAAATGATTAACACGAGTAACAAAAAGGAGTCTGTTACAGTTGACATTTTAGAACAAGATAATAAAATAGAAAAAAACGTTGTTAAGGGCTCCAAAAAGCAAAAGAAACACAAGAGCCATAAAACTCAACAAGAAAAAAGTTGCAAGGACGAAACGGCAGACTTTATTTCTTTGGAATCTCGAAAGATAGATGAAAGTATTACTACTACGTGTTTTGATACTAATATGGATATACGGAATGATATAACCGTTCAGTCACAAAAAGAAGCTGATATTGAGACAATTGAACAAGTTCAAACACCTTTACTTGAAGAGGTGGATGTGACAAACTCAGGACCTATTTCACCAAAAATATCAGAAGAAGCGAAAACCAGTTCACCTGATATTGGCATTGAAACTACAATACAGGATATTGAAATAAAGACTCAGATTCCAGAAATCATTGAAGACAAGGTGCTCCTTGACCAATCAAAGAATGACAATTATAAAATAAGTACGAAGGAAACTAAACAAATATGGTCAAGCAAAAGTACTACTGTTATTGAAACAACTTCGGAGTTTATTGTGAAGGAGTCTGAGCAGGCTTTTAAAGAAAATACCCAAGAAAGTATTTTAGCCGAAGAAGAAAAAACGACAGTTGAAGATGAGGTTACAACTAAACGCAAAAAGAACAAAAAACAAAAGAAACGTGATAAAACACCTGAGAGTGTAGCCGAGATTATTGATACTGTCGAAGTTGAGACTAATGTTGATCAACAAGCAAATGATCAAAAACAACCTAAAAAGAAAAAGTCCAAGAAAGCGAAATCTATGAATGATGGAGTAGAGGAATCTGTGGAACATAATGTTACCGAGGAAAAATTAGAAAGTATAGTTGTCAGAGAAATAGAGCAAGAAACCGCTGAGAGCAATGATTCTTTGACCGACAAAAAACAGAAATCTAAAAAGAAGTCAAAGACTAAGCAGTTCAAAACAACGGAAGAACTGGAAAAATCTGAATCTCCTGAAGGCGACGGAGAAACTAAAACACTTGTTGTATCAAAAGACACCGAAAATGTCGAGGTACATGAACCTGTGGAAGAAATTAAAAGTAATAAAAAGAAATCTAAGTCGAAAAAGACTAAACCAGAAGGTGACGACATTGAAAAGGCTTTGAAAGAAATAGAGCGTGACGAGGTTACCAAAAAGAAACCAAAGGATAAGGCTGCCAAGTCAAAGGACCGGCAGAAAATCGTGGTACTTGAGGAGGTTACTGACAAAGATACACAAATTGAAAAAATTGAAAGTAAAGTTGTCACAGTAAAACAAGAGAGAATTTCTGCGGATAATGACGAAGATGATAGCAGTAGCGAACATGTTACTAAACTTGAACATGTTGATTGGAATGCGCTGATAGCAGAAGAAGAAGAAATTTCGGAAACAACTCTTGAACCAATCAGTCAGCCGGAGTCAGATATGGTTTCCATTGAGACTAAACAAGTTGCAACTGAAGTTACCATCTTGCAGGACAACAGCAACGTTCAGAAAGAAATAACTAAAGACACTAAAGTGGTTAAGCCTTCAGTTGTGAGAGAAACTGTAGCAGAAAAGTCTAAAGACGGAATATTCATTAAAGAAATCAAGGAAAGTAACGTGATACCAGCTTCAGCAAGCCCTGCTAATGAACAAAACAATAATGATAAATTCTTCTCCCCTGATGCCATGAAAGAAGGTTCTATAAACATAGTCGAGGAGATAACGTGCTATAAGCCAATAGAACAAGACGTAGAAACTAGGACGATTTATTTGATAACTCATGAAGAAAAGAAATTGCCTCCAATAAGGACTGTGAAAGTATTTAGTAGTAAGAGTAATTCTTTAGAGGAGCCACAGCCGCTCGATGAACAATTATCGATTGAGAAAACTATTACAGATAACAAAATCACTGATGAAATGTCTTCCAGTAGTGTAATTGATTTAGCTGATTCAGTTAAAGATTTTGTTGTATCAACGTCAACCGATGAAAAGTACGAAAGCAAAACCGAAAGCACTGAAAGGGTTGAAATATGTGAAGAAGAATACACAGAGCAGCCAATAAATGAACAAAAAGAACTAGAAATGTTAATCACAGAAACGGTTCAGACTTCAGTCGTTACGGATATTGAACCTTTGAAGTTGGACAAGGATGAGCAGGAAAAAGTCCTTGAATCTCAGGTGCCTGTGAGTACAAGCAAAGAACTTGAACAGTTATCAGAGACTAATCCTCTCATTGAAGGAGATTTTTCAGACATCATGGAGGAAGCAATATTCGGATCTGTTCAAGATCGTCATAAAACACCTGTGGAGAAAAAATACGAAATACGAACAAATATACCGTATCAAGAGCTTGTAAACGACGTTAAAACTTATTCGTTAGATATAGATATAAACAAATTAGATTATGACTATTCACGTGTTATGCAAAGGAAGAATGAGCAAACTTTGTCTGATGAATTTGGTGTAAACGTCATAGAACAAGATACTAATATGGTCATTTCTAGAAATACAATGCCAGAAAATAAACAGACAGAAGAAACTGTGATTATACCTGAACCAGAAAATCAACAACCCCTTATTCAAGAAGAACCACCTAAGATCAATTACCAAAATATCACAGATGCCGAATATATCTTCGCATCTGATGTTTCTAAGGAACAACCAATAGAGCCAGAAGAGCTTAAACCTATTGAAACTAGTGAAGATAAACTGCTTCAGTCTCTTACTACGTCTACAGAAATAAAAGAAAAAAATGTTGTTGAAAAAACACGTGAATTGATTAGCAACGAAAGTTATGCACATAAACCATTAGATGAGGTTGATTCTGTTCCTACTATGATACAAGATGTGACTCCTGCAGTATTACCGGCAATTATCGATAAAGCAGAAGAGTCTACGACAACCATGATTTATGACGAAAAATCTACTGTCTCTAAAATTGATGTCATAACTAAAACCTTGGAGAGAACATCATCGGAGCGTTTCTCCATAGATTTTGATATACTACGCCTGGAAACTCCAAGGCACAGCTACTATGAATTGGCTGACGCTGAAACTCGTCTTGGTCTGAGAAATGTAGCAGTGATGTCAACAGAGAAACTTACTGATACCGAACAAACTCCTCAATTTGAAGAATCGGAAACACCTACTGCCACAGAACTGACTGCACAAAATTCTCTTCGAATTGAAACAGCGAATGAATTAACAATAAGCACGACAACAGATTTGTCTGACAAGGACAGGAAATGCGTACATGTTGCCGTAAAAGATTTACAAGAAACGATGAAAACTGCTTCTAGTAATTTGGAAGATAATTTATTAACTGAAGTGCCAAAACAAAATTATCAAGAAATATTAGATGCTGAAATTCGTCTTGTTGATACTCAAAAAGTGAACGCAACTGTTGAACCCGTAATTGAGGCTAGTATCACAGAAGCAGCGGAAACACTTATCAATATCGATAATAAACGTTTGACATTTGAGGCACCTAGGGAGAATTACCAAGTTCTATCAGACGCGGAATCACTTCTTGCTGCGTCTAAGACGACGTCATTACAGATGGTTGAAGTTCAATCTGAAAGTAATATTGTTGTTTTAGAAATGAAAATTGTGGATGTTCCATCTGATAAACATGAGACAAGTGAGCTACCACAACTAATTTCTGCTCCAACATTAACATCAACTGATTTGGACCTTCCTAAAGATGTAGTTAGAGACGTCGAAGAAAACAAGCAGAAACCAACTTCTGAAAAGAGTGAACTTATATACGAAATACCAAGAACAAGCTATTATGAAATTAGAGAAGCTGAGCATTTACATGCGACTATGATTACCAGGTCAAAAGAAGCAAGTAAAGAATCATCACCTGTTAAAGAATTAGACGTTCAACCATCCATAGAACAAAAGACCGAAGATATTACGTCGCCGGTTACAAGAGATATAATAGTCGCTACAGAGGAAACACGACATAATGATTCCAGTAAATGTAATGACGTTGCTCTTACGAACGGGGATTTGCAACCGCAACTTCGTATTGAAATCGTGGAGCATGAAATAGAACAACCCAGACAAAGCATTTACGAAGTGCCGAGGTTCAATTACCATGAGTTGAGTGACGCGGAGACTTTACTGGCTACTTTGAGACCTGTAGCTCAAGAGCAAAATAGCGAAAGTCTTCCTGACGTTATTGCAGAAAACATTGCACCTACATCCTCACATATTGTCGAAAGTATTGTAGATGTAACTTCTAGTGGTTCAGAAGAAACAAAAGTTACAGAAGTGGATGATAAACGATCTTCGGAAATAGAAATAACAGAAAACATATCAACACCTATATCTGTACCAAAAATTAATATACCTATTTACGAGCCATTACGCCATAGTTATCATGAATTAAAAGATGCTGAATTAATATTAGCATCTAAAACAACAGTCCAAGAATATCTCATCGAAAACGAGAGTTCTGTTCTAAAACCAGAAGATCAAAATAAATTAGTAACCGACACTGAAAAAGCTATGGATACTATTGAAAAGCCATCGTCGTCAGTACCTGATACTGCATCAAGCGCTAAATCTGAGAAAATTGAATTTTCGTTTGAGGTTGACGACCTTACTAACACGCCTGTATCAGTTGTGTATGGTAAAGACAAAGAAGTCTCTACACCTAAGCCAATTGGGCATAATGAGCCCATTAATGAATCTAAGGAAACTATTATGGTAGAATCTTCCGGTAGCATACAACTCGAGGAAATCACAGATGCAGTCTTGAAAAATGTTGAAGAATCGTTCGAAATTGTCGACACAGAAGAGATAGTACGATCGATGGTTGAAAGCGATATCAAAGAAATAGACGAACAGCCTCTTACGATTGAACAAACTCATGAGCCGGAATTGGTAAAAGAGGAAGTTATGGAACCGGAGCAGATTGAAGATGATGGATCGTTTGAAATAGTTGACATCAAAGATACAAATGACGTTCACTTTGTTGAAGTACCTCAGCCGGAAGAAAAGACATTAGAAACCTGTGAATTAAAACAGACTCAGATTCATGAAGCTGTCTCAAGCACCGTCGAAGAAAAACTTGTTACACAGTCTAATATTGCAATGGAAGAAAATAACCAAGAAAAAACACCTACATTCGTTTCATCGGATGTAACTACTAACATCGATAAAGATACAAAACAAATCGATAAATTTATTATTGAAGATGCTTATGATTCCTTAGTGCCCGTGGTTTTCGGAGATATAAAAGAAGTGCAAAAGTCAATTGAAAAACGACAACATATTGTCCAATTTGAAGAACCCGAACTTGATCTCGAGGAACCAAGTTCAAGTCCTGAAAGTCTTACACACATCGATGTAGAAGGAGACGATTCACAACATGAATCACAACCGACAGAAGTACAGTCGGTCGATCGACTCATGCACACAACAGACAACACATCTGGAGACGTGGTTGCTAAATCCGAAACTATCTCGGCGGAGCTTATAAAATCTGAAATAATTCATTCGGAGTCATCGCGGCAGCATGAACCGGTGTCCAGTGAAGTCGATGCGCCTAAACCCCAAAACAATGATACGCTAGATAACATTATTCAAAGTACGGACCAAAATATACCTTTAGATATATCTAGTACTGAGCTAGTCAGCGATATACCAAAATCTGATGATGTCACTGATCAGTCAAAATCTGAGTCCAATTCTCGTGTAGAAAAATCTCCTATACATAGCTTGCATGATCTCCTTCCCGAAATAGATTCCATTCCTGAATTTAAACCTTCTTATTCCAACACTGTAATTTATTCTAATTTGTCAGCTGATGCACCCGAATTCACACCTTCCTACATGTATCAGAACGTTACCCCTTCAGAAGGTAATTTAGCGGAAACTAAAAAAGAAATAGTCAAACGTGAAGAAAAAATACCGGCGAATAGACCAGAACCTCAAATAATTGAAGAAATCATGCAAATAATTCCTGGAACTACTGAGTCAACTACAACTTTGACTCAAATCTCGTACTCTTCTGTATTGCAATCCAAAAAAGATAAACCTGAGCCTAAGGTTGAAGAAAAAGTAGAACCAGAAGCTAAATTTGTAGCTGACCAACCTCAGGAAGAATATGTTGAACCAAAGTCGAAGAAAAATAAGAAGAAGAAGAAGAAGGAAGATAAAAAAGATAATGTCACTGCCCCTGAACCAAAGTCAATCGCTGAGCATGAAGAAGCTTCAAATGCGGCGCCAGAACCAATAAATGTATGGGCTAAAGCAGCCGAAGAAGGTAAATCTTATGCAGAAGTTGTGGCTGAAGGCCTAGCTCTAATAGAAGCTAAAGAACGAATAATAAAAGAAAAAGAAACAGCCCAGAAACCAATTGAGAAAAAAATACAAGAGATTGTGCAAGAACAACCAGATCATTCTAGGGCTATTGAAGAAGTTGCCACGTATTTTAAAGAGCCTACGGTAAAACAAGTTGCCGAGGAAACTGTCCAAGAAATTGAAAATACATTAGGTTCTTGGGCTAAGATTGTTGCTTCAAAACGGCCATCCCCCGAGAGAATACAAACAGCTGAAGTGGGTCACGTTGAATCTCCGACCACACCTACGAAACCACCAATGATTTTAGTCGATGAGTCTGTTATAGAACATCATAAACTAGAGGTAGAAGTTGACGCCGAGGGTTTTATTACTGTAGACAGAAGTAGAAGATCCAGATCCAGGTCAAGAGATAACCGTTCACGTTCACCGTCTAACATATCTCCGAAACGTGATAATCGTGACAAATCAGAAAACAGATTTGAGCCACTAATTACTACACTGAAACCTGATGATGAATCATTGCCAAGCAGTCCCTCGGAAGAAGATAAAAAGCCAGTAAAGAAAGGAAGAAAGAGTCGTTCATCAAAATCTAGAGAGAAGGAAATCAAACCCAAGGAAACTGAGGTAGCACCCAGCACATCTGACGAGGATAAGCAACCACCAAAGAAGGACAAAAAGAAGCGTTCATCTAAATCGAAGGATACAGTTATGAAACCGGTTGAAGAAGTATCAACAGAGGAAAACAAAAGACCACAGAAAGTAACCGAAACAGAAACTGTAATCCAACCTGAACCTGAAGTTAAGAAGAAGAACAAAAAGAAAAAGAAGGATAAAAAGCCTGAACCCCAACCCGTTGCAAATGATA
Organism: Theretra japonica; assembly: GCA_033459515.1. NCBI lineage: Eukaryota > Metazoa > Arthropoda > Insecta > Lepidoptera > Sphingidae > Theretra > Theretra japonica. The sequence goes on along the minus strand of CM065938.1, from coordinate 1,363,771 downwards.
CAACTTCCTCTGTTGAAGTCACGTCATCGGAACAGGAAGCTAATACAAAGTCAGTAAACGTGGTAGAAACACCCATTTCCAGTTCCCCGGAAACGTCAGAGATACCTGAACTAAAACCAATTGAGATACCAGAAACTGCTGACGAAACACCTGTATCAATTCCAGAGACCATTGAATTGCCTGAAATAAAGCCAAGAGAAGAGTTGGAAACAAGGATAGAAGAAAAAGCAATTTCAACACCGGAATCTGTTGAAACACCAATCAAAGATAGATTGTTTTCAGAAGCTCAATATTGGAGAATAGATCCAAGTGAATTAGCTGCTTTGGAAAATTTGTCGGAAGTAATTAGCGTCGAAGTGCAACAACCAGTCAAAGAAGAAACAACAATTACACAAGAGTTTGAAACGCCAGAACGTATTGTAGAAGCGCCAATGGAAGAACCAAACCCTACCGTAGTCAAGTCTATTACTGAAGAGATTAAGGCTACCGAATATCAACGAGAAACACCAGTTCGAGAAGAAACTGTATCCGAAGAACAGTCACTTGAGAATAAAATGGCCGACTTACAACGCGAAATTGAGGAAATGTTACTACCTGAAAATGATTCTTCAGGCATTAGCGATGATTCACCAAAGGAATTGACTGACACTCAAAATTCTATCGAATACCAATATGACGAGTTGTTGGATGATATGTCTCCATCTTTAGCTACACCTGAACCAGATGAGCTGTTAGCTGAAACAATGATTAGGAAAGTTGAAAAATTAAAACAAGAAGAAGGAATTGACGAGAAGCACATCAGTTTGAGCATGATTGACTCTGTTCTTGACGACACTGAGCCCATGTCTATGACTGAAACGCATTCTCTAGATCAGACAATGTCTATAACGCAAGAAGAGGATATTATAACACCAAGAGACTCTGATGAAATATTAAAAACTATAGTACCCGTTACAAAGGAATCTGATATTAATTTAGAGGTTCCTACACAGGAGAAACCATTAGATACGAAGGAAGCTAAGTTAGAATCAATAAAAGATGCCAAAGTTGAGGATAAACACACAGTAGTACTCACTCAAACAGATAAATCTGAAGAACCTCATACACCACCAAACTCATTGACAGGAACACCCACTGAACAGAAGAAAGAGATTTTAGCACATGAAGAGACCTCACCATCAACATTCTTAGATGAAACCGAAACACAAGTCACACAAATAATACAGACCACTGAAGTCACTGACACAAAAACAACAACAGAACAAATGTTAGCGTCTGATACATTACCTACTAACATTGATTCAATAGTTACTAACAACCTAAGTAATCTCAAAGCGGAGAATTTCTGGACTGATAAACACTTAGTTGATGACGCGGAGTCGAGACTTGTCGAACATATACGAGACACCACTCCCATTAAAACTGTTGAACAACCTCAATCTGAATCTCTCGAGCTCACACGCGCTCACGATGAGGGTATCAGTATGGAGGAAAACATTATAAACGACAATTCATTCTGGCCTGATAAACATCTGTATCATGATGCGGAGTGTCGCTACTTCCTCATGATGGCCAACAAACATAAACAAGCATCCACAGTAGGCATTGAAGTGGATGTCATTGATCGCCACGATAAGGACAAGGACCCTGGCGGTAGTTCGGGCCACTCTTCCGAAGGTGAAGAGCCGAAAGACCCTTGCGGTTCGCCACCGGATTCTAGCTATATATCCATGGACCTGCCCGGCGGGATATGTAGCTGGAAGGACAAGAGCTCGTACCTGAGTGCGGAGGCGCCTGCTGCCTCTAGCGAGGATATACTAACCACCTCACCTCCGGAACCAGTTGCCCCATCCTCACCCCCACAGGAGCCGGCGGACGCTGACGCATCCCGGAGGACTACCAAGGTGACTGACGTCCAGTCGTATTGTACAATTTTACATATTATATTTTATGTTTGGCATGATATTATTACTAAATTTTTAATTTCACAAATTACAAAGCTGTGTATCGTGAATTGTATAGCAAACAGAGAGCCGTTCGTCTTGTAGTGCCAAGTATTGGCATGCACTGTATGATGTATCGTATCGTATATAGATAGTAGTACGCAGACAGTACGCAGTAGTTTTGCATCGATATATTCTCGCAGTAGATGACATTTTTTTACTTATTGTGTGATTTCTAGTCGTGTCTAGTCAACGAAACTTTTCTAGTCGTTTGTCAAAGATCTTTTTTGAATAAAATAAATCAAGTGTTTGTGTATGTATGTATTGTTTTATTTTTATATTACATCGAAACATTTGAGATCTAGCCCCAGTGTTTGTCAAAATTTGGCAGCTACGAGACGATCGACGTTAATGTCGCTTTTCTAAAACTATTTCTAGATTTCAATTTTTGGGCTTTTAAGAACATTGCGCGACCAATATACCAAAATAAGGCGCGCTGAATTTAAAATCAATCAATTTCGGATGTATTTAAAAAGCTTACATTCAGGTCAGTCATTTTGCTTTAAAATTTTGTAGATTCCCTAGAGAATGAAGTTTTATTTTCCATTTTTTACCCATAGAAGCATCCGTTATTTGTTTTAAACATATTTTTATCTATTTTTTATTACATATTGTTTTATAATGGAAGTGTTACGTACCTTCAATTATTTCGCCTGCGTCGTGTCTTCCACACGCTTTCATTCACGCAATTTACAAAAACTAACATGTGTTGATTTGAGGGACGTAAATATGATTATTGTGACTTCGAATTCTTTGTCCGGCTGAGTACCAAAAACATATTGTTAAAAGTTATTTTAATCGTAATTTCTATCTATTCGGTTATTTATTATTTCATTTCGCATGGCAATTATGTCTCTCAAAGCATTCACTTACATTTCAATATATTTCCTGAACTTGACCGGCATATTTGATTCTCGAAATGGTCGTTTTCAAGGTACGAAACACACGTTTTACCCGACTGACTGCATCTGTTGAAGCCCAAAAAAGTTTGAATGAAATCCCAGATTTTATGAATTTTTAAATTTCGCATGTCATGCCAAATGTTATGAACTAATGTTTGTTTTGATGTTGTATTCCGTGGTTCTAACTTAGTCCATAGTGAATGCCCATGGACTGTTGTTTTTACCTGTTTCATCATCGACGTGATACCAATAGATCTGTTCCGAATACCGACTTTGCTTACGAGTAAAATATTTGAAGAATTTGACATACATTAACTAGTATCATTAATATTGTCTTGTAATCAGTCGTTCCGTTTGATAAATTGTTTCGAATCTCAGGCCAAACTACATTCATAAAGTTAATATCGTCGCGCGAAATTATTTATGAACACTTTTAAAACACATTGAATGTAACGAGAATTAAACAAATACCGTTTGACTGGCCGCATCCTTGAGCCGAGAAACCGTAGTTTCACGTTTTGGATCCGATCCAAAACAGCTCCAGATTACGTAGGTATTTATACTTGATTTATACATCCGCGAATAGAATACAGGGAATGCATACTATGTATGATTGAAAGTGATTTTACGTCGGGAGATTTAGCAGATCTGTTGGTAGCGCGTCAGTAATGTGTGATTTTGATTTTAATCATAGTGTGTGTCCTCAGGATGAGTTGTCTAAAAATCTAGAGACGCTCCTGGTGGAAATAAGGGACGTACAGACACGCCTGTCGGACCTGCCCGACGAGAGCCTGGAGGCGATGGAGCAGGGGCTGCAGGTGAGTCGCATTGTACATATCATACAGTAACAGTCCCAATGCCCGGCGATGCGGTAGTCGCGCCGAGATGGGTTCAATTCGTGGTGCTGATTGTAAGTCGCTGGTGGAGTTTTGATGCCATGAAATAGAATTGTGTCAGTAGCGAAAACTAAGTACATAATATGTTAGTCCATATTTAGAACATGAACAATTAAATATATATTTTTTAAAAGTGGTCTATCGGCAGCTGTAAATATAAAAGCTTTGATATAGTCGTTGGATTGTTGTTTGTCAAATAATAGTTACAACGATTGCTTGTAAACTAGAGCATTAATTAACACCATCTCATACCACTATTGGTAAGATATAAAAAGTCTATTAGGACTGGGACATCCACAGAATATAAGAAATCCAGTCCCTCAGTACCTATTCAAGCATCAAAACTGTTTTGGACGTGGACTTAATCGAAAATGATGCAGTTGCTCGAAATATTTCCGACGTAATGTTAATTGACGATGATGAAACTATCATAGACACACGTCATTAATATAAATACACAATATAAACTCCACCAATGGCTATATTCACGTATGACGAGACGGCCTCTGTAAACAAAACTAGAATTGACATAAATGACGTCATGGCGTCTGCAATCGCTCCGATGGTCCATAGCCTTGGCATTGTATACATACAGGGTGATGTCACCAAGGTGCGATCGGTTAATAATATCGTTTTTGGCTGCAAGCACTAGGGCACAGTGAGCCGACCGCATCATACGGTACGAACGGATTGTGAAACGCTCTTAGTGCAAGTGGAATGTCGTGCGTTTACTCGGCAGAATTTGTTTGTGTATTGTTTATTGTTTATCAGTAAGTTTTTTTTTTTATTTCTAGTAGTAAAGGGTGTTTTCGTGTTTGCAATTTTTTTTATAATAATGGTATAAAGATTTAATTTAGCAATGTACAAATTTAGAAGGATAAATGAAGGGCTCCAAAAGGATGTTTACCGCTTTTAAAGAAATAATTTGCTACGTTTTCCTTTTATGTGTCCCCTTGTTAAATTCATATTGTTTCCAATTAGAAATAAAAGGAATACTTATTTGGGTACATACTATATTAGGACTTTTTTTGTGAATATTATTCTAATATGGAATTATTTAAAAATTGTTTTAGTACTTTGTCAAAAGTTACAATTATTTTAACTTCATATATGAATATATTTTTGCTGATTGATATAAAAATACCGATAAACTATACTACCTAAAATGGATTATTAAAAACAATTTCAAATATTAATCGTTGCATGTTTAGATTCGGTTGAAAAAACCATCACAAGTTATTAATCTGAAACTGTCACGATAATTAAAAATATAATAATAATAAATATTCCCCACTAGTGTTAAAATACGTTTAGTTATTGCTAATTTAATTGTTATTAAACGCGTTTTGTTCGCGATAGTTACGTGATTTGAGAAAATAGGTCGCCGTTAGCTTCTTAATACCTAGCAGTATGTTTTTAAGCTTGCTATAAAGTGTGTGTGCCAACACAAACTATTAAATATTAGCACCACTTTAAATTATGTTTAGTAGCGTTATATAATTACATAACTCGTCCTTGGGTCTCTAAAAACATTTAGACATATTTAGTAAATTAATTTCGACATCTAGCAGTAGGTACTTAGAAAAGTACAAGAAAATATCTTTTACATAATACACATGTTTTTTTCTTATTTTGCCTCCCAGGATCTATAAAGTTAGTTGCCCCATGAATTAAAAGGAAATTGACTTTTAAAAACTGCAGGAAACTCACTTATTTATTATTTATTAAACGATGTATCATAAGGTAATTTAGTAATAAACCTCAATTAATTAATCCATATTACAGAGCGTTACAAAATATCCTTAGAACAATTACAATATTAAGGGAAAATATAAATAACAATTTAGGTATTAAAGCCTTTAGTCTTTGGCGTATATTAACTGTTGTATGTTGGTACATCCTTCATAAAGTAATTCGTAAATAAGCTTTTGTCTAAATTAATTTTTCTTTCGTATATTGACAAAGCTAAAGTTATTTAGGCCATAGAGGCCAATGGCAGAATAAACATAGAGATGGCTTAGAAACACTCACCGGGTGCGAACCACGCTTGAAACAAAAGTTTATTTGATCTTCAAAAAATGTCATAGCATATTATTGATTACCCCAAGCACATCAAATTTTCTGTCTGTTATGCGACCGAAGAGATTGATCATGTGAGCGGTCATTAAGTTTAAAATAATATATTATCACTTCAAATCCCGGGTGGCAATATATATATACATACATAAACTCACGCCTTTTTCCCGGAAGGGGTAGGCAGAGGTTCTCCTGGTCACCCGCGTTTCGTTTCGTTTAGGGGTGAGCCTATCGCCATATCGGGCGCAAATTTCTTGCTGCGGACTGATAATGAATAGAAAAATCCAATATCACGTTTCCCGACCCGGGATTCGAACCCGAGACCAAAGCATTGTAATCTTACCGAAGTACAACTAGGCCACCGAGGCAGTCGAGGCAATACATATATTTTGTAATTTATTTGCTTCCCAGAATAATTTTGACGTGACATAATTTAGTACTTTACATATACGTGCAATAAAACACGCTAATGTAAATCGGTTATTATTTATCTTGAATGGCATAAACGAAAATTTACGTGTCGCCCACGATGTTATACTCGTACACACGACGTTAAACGTACGAGTATTTATAAATTCCCGCCAAGTGATTGAGTCAATTTAATTTGTTCCAGCATTCTTTGCTTAAAAGACAAATGATTTACATAAATATATACGAATAAACACACCCAAAAGTCACATTCATAGTCCTGACCGCACATTAGGATGACTTGTGTCGAGTATAAGTAACTAAGAGAGCCTTATACATACCTGTGAATCGCACAAACATTTGTCTCGGTGCGGGATCGAACCTGCGGCCTCTCGTTTCACAGCGGACGTCTAAGCAACTGCGCCACGGAGGCTGTCATATAAGCATGAAATAGACACAATGTAGCGATAGACTCGCATCTTACAACGGAGTAAGGGTCGACGAATTTTGAATGATGTTAGTGTCACCTCTGCCTACCCCGTCGGAGATAAAAGGGTGACATAATACATATAATATGTTTAATATAAGATTACACAGAGAAATAAGAAACACAATAGGCAAAATTACATAATGTAGGTAAATGAATCATGATTTGTCACCCGCAAAAATTCCGCTTAAACACCAATGACCTATGCAAAGGTTGTATTATCACGCTATCTCGCGGTGACGCCGACTGAGAGTAATGCACTGTGCATGCAGTCACCTTTATATTTAGCCTTACCAAGAATCACTGACACCATGTTTATTCTTGTTTTATCATTATGCCGGCGGCGTAATTGTCGACTGATAACGCAATTGCTTAGTGTATGAGTTTTTTATATGTTTGTGAAAAGTTATTTTTTATTGCGATAATTGTAATTACTTGTGTTAATGTTACAATTTATGAAATCCTGTGATTCTTTTTTGAGTTAAAATGTATTATGACAAACGCTAGTGTATTGTCATCCAGAGCACAATTATAAAAGCTTTTTTAAATAGGCACACACAAAGTAGATTTCGAACCCAGGAATTGAATCTGGGATCTTGCGGTTCACAACACCTGTATGCTGCCAGTAGACCAAATCAGTCGACTTCTTACACAACTAAATATGTAATCCGTATATGTTATGCCTTTAATATTCATCCTTTTGGAACATCATTTACAAGAGAATTCTATAAAATCGAATCGTATTACTTCGTTCTTACACAAACAAATTTCCACAACACGAAACTGGGAGTTAAATGTATTCTTGAAAGCCGTGTACCACGCCCGTCAGTGCCAAGGCTGCGAGATCTCGAGCTGAAGTCTATTTTAAATGATGAAGTGCTGCAGTAATCTGCAATGTTATGCAAACACTGCAACAGTGGTCCTTACGCTGACTCACTCATATTTTATTCATATTTGAACCTGAAAATAAATTATACATGGATATTTTACACATTCGTTTAAAAGTGTAAATATTTCTACAATTGATTTTTGAATACTTCATCGTTAAAAACTTTTATCTGCTTTAATAAGCGCCACAAGAAGTTCAAGTTAAGGGAAAAATGCTTAAAGATATGTTAAATAATCAACTAATTAGTGCGAAACAAAACCAAACCAATGATTCATTTTATATTCCAATGATGTAATTTACTGATAATAAAGATGAGTCAAAATTGGTTCTTTTACATATTAAGTCACATCTCAAGATAAAATGTTATTCTTAGGTAGGAGAATTAATAGTGTTTTATAATTTTAATTTCTAGGAGGGAATAGAAATTCTAGTCAAGTGCGAGGAGGCGACGTTGCTCCTCGAAGAGAAGTTCATGGAGCACCGCCATGAAGCGGAGGTCCAGGCCTTGATGAAAGACCTCATGGCCATGAAAGCACGAATCTCAAAGCTGCTAACGCAGGCGCGACAGGGTCTGAACATCATCCAGGTAAGAAAGGTAATCTGATTAACTGTATGGCAGACATATATTTATCCTCGCCTACAAATCTAAGTAAAACATTTAAAGGTTCGATATAAGACATATTTGTTTGGAACTTTGACTAACTACTACCATAAACATATCGCACTGTATGGTTAGAATAGTTGCAATTTACTGAAACTGCAAGGAATCTAATATAATGTTAAGCAATGTATACCTAAATTAATATCACGCAAATTTCAACAAATGCCTGCTTTTCATAACCACTGTGTTTTAAAGTGCTTTAAGGACTGAATGGTATGACAATGCCGGTTTTAAACGTTGCATTTATAAACAAACACTTATTGGTTTTTCAGGAAGCCAAAGTCTTAGTGGCAAGACAGGCGAAGGAAATTGAAGAACAAAAAGAGAAGATCGCTCGACTCGACCATTGGCTGGAGACTATCAATAACGGTCTCAAAGAGTCCGCGCAACACTCTGATGTCCTCGTCGAAGAAGATATTATTAGATATATTGAAATATACGAGCGGTATTTGAGAGAGTATGAAGAGTACGAGATTATTCTCAGGTCAATAACTGTGATAAGTCACGAGGAATCTAGTCAGTCGTTGAGAGTGAAATTGAATGCTATGCAATATGCTTTAGAGGAGACAAAGCATCTAGTCATTGTTGAAATAGAAAGGTTGAGGTACGTGCTTCTGCAAATGAAGTCAGCGCCCGAAGTGGCAGAAGATGATATATCGCAAACGGATAGGACTATTGATTCAACTTCGATGCCTGAGGAAGTTGTTTCACCACGAAATATTGATGTCATTAAGGAGATCGAAGTTCAAAAGACAGTTCCTGAGAAGGTGCCAACCCCTGTTCAGGAGAAAGTACCCACAGTCCAAGAAAGTGTCGAAGTTCTTACAGTTCAAGAAAGCAAACCAAGTCCTAAAATTGACGAAACTCCTAAAGTTGAAGCTAAACCGCAAGTGGAAGAAAAGCCTCAACTCGTTGAGGAACCTAAACATGAAGAGAAACCTAGATTTGAAGAGATTAAAATAGCGGAGGAAAAACCTACTGCTACTATAGAAACTCAGACAGGAAAGAGTCTTATGTCCGAACCTCCATCATTAACTGACAAGTCTGTCATATGCAAACCTGACGTTATTTCTACTCATGACGTGTCTATTACTTGTGCGCCACCACAAGAGGTTGAAGTGCAGACAAGTGAACCGCATTCAGAAGAAAAAGAAGTATTAGAAAGCATTCAAGTCAAACAGACTATCTCCGACGGCCATGAAACTATTGAGATTGCCAGCCGCCCTGTGATGAGAGAACAACGGATGGATGACCAAACATTGTTAGTTGACGCCCACTACAAAGACGGTGACTTGAGAAAAGATTCTCAACTGAATATTACTCACAGTCTACCGCAGTCGTTCGAGACCGTGATGGTTGAACCAGATGAAACCACCACTGAAGTAGTTGTGGACGCCGATGGCACCAAACGTATTATCGTGAAAAAGACCAGAAAGACATTAGTTACCAGACAACAAACATTCCAGACCCAAGAACAAAGATCTCAAATATTGTCTAGAGAAGGTGTCCAGGATTCGTTTTCCCAAATTACTTTACACCAGGATCAAGGAGCGACGTCTACCACCCTTGAAGACGGAGGCACTAAACATATACAATACCAAACTTATGCTGGCAAGGTGATATCTGGCGTGCCTGGAGGTGAAGTTACTGTTCAGGAGTACACATCTAACCCTGATATGATTATTACGATGCAGGAGGGCATGAAACCTGAAGAGATTCTCCAGCTAGCTGAAGGTGAAATTCCAGCACAGATTCAATCATCTTCTGCCAGCGTGACTGCTGTAGTACAACAAGTTACCAAGCGCATCGTTAAGACGAGAAGACGTATAATTCGCAAAGTTGTTATCATTGACGGCAAAGAACATGTTACTGAAGAAGTAATCGAAGAACCTGACAATGTTGAAGTGTTTGAAGAACAAATTCCCCGAGTATCCATTAGTGTGAAAGAGCACGGTGGTGTTCAGTTCGAGGAGGTTGGAGATTCAGATGACAAAGATGACCACCCTCCTGGTCCAGCTCCTAGTTTACGTAAGGAACCCGAGCCTCAAGACGAGAAACCTTCAAGAGGTGATGTACCTGAAGACAAACCGGACGATGATAAACCGAATGATGGACAGAAATTTGTAATAACGCCCGAAGATAAGGCTCATCAAGAACAAGATCTAAATAGAGTAATGAAAGAATTTGTAATGAGGGAAGGCGAAGGGCTGCGATCACAGGTAATAAGGTCTGAAACTTTAGTCCGTAGCTCCCAAGACAGAGAAGTAACGCCTGTTCGCACCGTAAATGTTACCGAATCTTTTGAAATTGTATCATCTGAACCCAGTATTCCAGGTGAGCAACTATATCATGTAGAAGAACCTCAGGATGGTCAATCTACATTGGTTACTCACGGCGTTTCAACAGTAGAGTCAGCCTCCGCAAATATTGCGACTGTAGTACAAAAAGTGACCAGAAAGATTACGAGGATTAGAAAACGTATCATTAAACACATCCAGATTATTGATGGAAAAGAACACGTGACTGAAGAAGTCATTGAGGAGCCTGAAGATGTTGAAGTGATTGAAGAAGAACCAAGAATCTCGCACAGTATTCAAACAGAAGGCGTAAAAACTAAACGTATCAGAATAATTAAACAAATCCAAATCATCGATGGTAAAGAGCATGTTACTGAACAGGTTATTGAGGAACCTGATGATGAATACGTCCCCGAATCGACAATCACGGCTGATATAAATCTCCAACTAAACAAGCAGGACCTCGAAAGACAAGAAATTCCTAGTATGCCTACAACTCAAATAGTGACACAAACGGTGCAAAAATCACCCCAAGATAGTTCTATTCTTGAAATCACGAAGAACCTGATCGGTAGTGAAATGGAGCAATCGAATATTTCACATACATTACTTAAAAAGCCAACCGATGTGATAGACACTGGAGATTTTGAATATGTCACTGTAGAAGACAGCCAAGCTACCCCAGAAGATATTTCACATTGCAAAATAGAAACTAAAGAAACACCTGAAGGAACTATAACAATTATAAAGAAGACTATTCGAATGGGTGAACCAACAACAACAGTTGTTACTACAACAACTAAGGAACAAATATTAGGCGGACATGAAACAAAACAAGTTAAACAAACTGTTACAACATCCGAATTTACTTCTTCATTTGGCACAGTAGAATCTCAAAAAGACACAATTCCAACTGGCATTAAGGATGTTATATCTAGTAAACCATCGGAAGTTATGATGAAAACAGATAAGGATCAAATAGACATTACTGAGCCTGAAATAGTAACATCTACTGAAACGTATGTGGAACCAGCAGAATCCGAGGTTCCCGTTATTACGCAAAAGATTGATGTAATTGAACCATCCATAACGCAGCTGAAAGAAACTACTAAGATAACAGCTGTCCTCCCTTCTGAAACAGTTAAGAATAACATTGTTGACATTACTAAGAGTTTATTATGTAGTGAAGCAGAGCAATATCATACTGTACCGGATAACAAACAAAAAGAAATAAAGCAATTAGAATCTGTTTTAATACCTAAACAAAAGTCAAGCGATGATATGGAAGAACCGGATAAAGTTATGCACGTAATCCAGGAGACGATACAATCTACGGAGCCAGTGATAACTGTGACCACTATTACCACCACAACCGATTTACCTGCATCAGAAACCATGGCAGAAAAACCAGAAGCTGTAAAAGATACTGTTACTTCAACAACGCCTCTGCCGGCGGATGAGTCAAAAGATAGCAGTCTTTTTGATTTAACTAAAGCCTTGATTGAAAGTGAAATCGATCATTCAGGGGCTTCGAAATTACCACACGTGAAATCTAAAGTTGACGAACAGCCAAAAGTAGAAGCAATTGATAAACATCTAGTGAATATTCCTGTAAAACTAGAATCAGCAGAACACCCTGAAGCGACCGTATCAGAACTTATTCATCCTCAACCAGAACATATTAGGATTGAGGAAACTACATCTTCTGATATCAAATCTCCAAAAGAATCCGAGACTGTCACTCAGATTACAGAATCTAACGAACCTATAAATAATTCTGTTGTCCCTAAGGAAGACAAACCAAGTATTACTGAAAAAATATCCAAAGAATCTACAGAAACCTATACATGTGTGGTGGAAGAACAAGGTACTGTCTCAGAAAAACCTAAAGATACATCTCTTATTGATATATCAAAATTGTTAATTACCAGTGAATCTGACCATTCTGCTGTATCTAAAATTCCTGCAGAGCCAGTTGAGAAAAAGATCAAAGAATTAATTCAAGAGGCTGAGACGGTTTCAGTGGTCAAAGAAACTAACATTCCTACTTCGACTATGGTTTTACCAGTCCCAGAGTCTACAGATACACTAGAAGAAGTAAAACAAAAGAAACCTGTTGAATTAGTCCATAAAACTCTTGAAGATACTCCTCGAGAGCTAGAAGGCTCAAGAATTTCAGAACAAATTCAACCAGAGGAAATGAAACCTCATGAAGAAACCACAATTGTAGAAGATTTAACCTCGACTGTTACTACTAACGAAGTAACAATAGCAGATGAAGCCAAAGAAATTACTCCTAGTGTTGGTAAACAGGAAGAACCGACTACGAAAGAAACTGCAACAGAGGAGCGTAAACAAACAACATACGAAACAGAACAATCTAAGGCTCAGACTCTTATTGATATCAATAAACTTATGATAGCTAGTGAGTCAGACCACTCAGCTGTATCTAAAATTCCAGCAAAGGTTGTTGAGAAGGTAGACGATGTAGAAGTTGCGGTTGAAGCTGTTGAAATATCAAGTAAAGACGACAAACATGAGATTCCTGGAACAGTTGATATAAAAGAACAAGTTAGCGAGGATGTCAGACAGCCTACAGAAGTTAAGACGCATACAGAAAAAGTCATGATTCAAACCGCAGAAGATATATTGACTAAACTACCTACTAAGAAATTAGACGATCAGCCAGAAGAGCTTCCTGAAAAACTAACTGACGAGAGTTCAAAAATTACAACAGCACCGAAAGAGTCTGAAAAATTTGCAGAATCGGAAGAGACAACAGAAAAGACTTTCGAATTGGTTGCGCCAATAACGGAGCTAAAAGAAAAAGAAAAGCCGTTAAAGCCTAAAGAGATAGATGAAACTGCATTATTAGAAACTTATACTTTAGATACAAAAACGATTGTAACTGAAACTCAAAAGGATGCTTCCTTAGTTGACGTTACTAAGAGCTTAATTGAAAATGAGAAGTTCACATCTAGTAAACCACAAGACGAAAGTAAACCACAAGAACCTATTATAGTCAGCCAGGTGATTCAAAGGGCTTCCCAAGATGAAGAGCCAACCATTGAAGTTCCCAAAGAAGGATTCGTACCTGTACCATCTTCAGTAGAAACAATTGAAGTACTTGACAAACAAACGCCTAAAGACGATATTTTGAAAGCTACGGCAAGTAAAGACGAAGACGTCTCTGTCGTCTCAAACATAGTCACAGAAGATGTCGATAGTTATAAGCCAGAAGATCATGAAATAGTTAGTGAGGCTCCAAAAGACACATCACTTATTGATATCACGAGGACAATGTTGGATAGCGAAATGGGCCACACAATTGTCTCTAAAGTACCTGTTAAACCCGTACAACGAGACGCCGTACAAATCCAACCTGAATCGGCTATTGCAAGTAAAGAACCGGTTGTGACCCCAGAATCCAAGATGCCCGCTACAAAGGAAAATGTGACTATTACAAAAGAAACTGTTATAAAGACGACTGACCTTGATTCAATTACCGAAAATAATGTAGACAAACCAAAAACACCAACTGAAGAGAAGCTCGAGAAAATAGACGTTGTCGTTCCTGTTGAAGATAAGAAAGTGCCATTGGAACATAAGCCTGAAATTACCGAGGTCTTAATTGAAAGTTTGCCATCACAGGAGATACCGCATGATAAAATTTCACCGATTAAGGACGCAACTCCTGATGAAGTCACAAAACCTGCAAGCATTAAAGTTGAAGTCATAACAAAAGAAGAAAAAGTAAAACCGCAACCTAATATTCTGGATATAACTAAAGGACTTCTTGAAACAGAGAGTAGTCATACTAGCATTCTACATGTTTCATCAAAACCTGTTTCTGAACCAAAGAAGATGGAGGATATTAGGCCAACTGATGAACCTCAATCCACATCTGAAGACAAAGTGCCTGTTTTGGATATAACAAGTACCACTAAACATGTGCCACAACAAATAACAGAAGTAACAATAGTAACAGATAAACAGGTAGCAGAACCTTCTACAATTATCTTAGACGAAGTGTCGCAAATACCTTCACTAGAAGAGATTAAACCGGAGCTGAAGCAGACCATTAAACACGTCGTTACAGAACAAGTTACAGATTTAGATGAACCAGAAGACAAAGAGCCAACCTTCACATCTGTAGTTAGGGAAACAATTGTTACCGGTGTTGTTAAAGACACTGTCACAGATAGAATTCCACACACTGAACCAAATCTTTTAGAAGTTACTGAATCTGTTCCACTTGAAGAAAGCATCGAAACTGTAACAACAGAACAAACACCAAAATTGATTGCTGCTGGTTCCTCTAATCTAGCAATTGACAAACCAGTAGTAGATACAGAGAGAGATGTTTTCGAATTCACAGGTGATGTTTCGATCCAGGATGCTGTTGGAAGGTTTGTAACTGAGAAACAGACATCCACCAAAATAATTAGGGACACAGATATTCAGAAGGACTTTGAGGCGGTTCCCGATGTAACTGAACAAGTTCCAGAAACCGTTGACAATATCCCAGTAAAATCTGAAGAGGAAAATGTTATAGACGAGACTCCCAAAATGCTTGTTAGTCACATTGCCACCGAAGTAGCGCCAACGCAAACGAAAGTAGAAATTGAACAACTCAATATTGGAACTGTTTTGTCTGAATCGGATATCACTGCCGTCCCAGAGTCGCCAGAAGTGTCCTATATCCGGCAGTTTGAACCTAAAGTTCAGGGCTCTTCAGAAAGTGTGAACAAATTGTTGGCAACGTTTGACCAGCCTGAACAGGCAGAAATACCAACACAGACGTCTCCGATCGGAACATCTGAAGCTGTGTCAAGTAAACCTGATACTAAATATAATATCAATTTGCTGTTAGAATCTGAACGACATGACACTCATTTACGTGGTTTTAAATCCGGCGACAAGCCGGTCCAGACACAACCAAAGAAACCAGAACAAACACTTGATATCAGTATGTCTTTGTCTAAAACTGATGTTACTATACCTACGGAACCTAAAGTGAAACTTGATATGACTATAGATCAATTCGAATCTCAAGAACCAACCGTAATCAAAAAAGATATTGATGTTACTTTGCCCAGTGAAGTCAAAATCATTACGGAACACGTTAAAACAGAAATAGCTGATATTAAAGATCAGCCAAAGTCCAAAACGCCAGAAGATTCGATCAAGGATCATAAACGAAGTAAAAAGAGAAAGAAACATAAAAAAGACTCCGAGAGCAGTGAATCTATAGACATTCCGAAAGAGACGCCTGTAGAAACGGAAAAGAGTGTAGCGGACACTGACAGTTCTTCTCTTAGTCACTATGTAGAGTTGCCAACATCGCCGCCTGTAGAGTCACCGAAACCCACAGAGGATGTTTTGAAACCTGATTTTGATAAACAGGAATCGGAACATGAGTCATCTGTTGTGGAATCTGAACCAGTTACGGAAGAAAGAGGTTATGAACCTGAAGATTTATCTTTAGGTCCAGTGCCGACGCCAGACAAAAAGAAAAAACAAAAGAAACGTAAGACTCTAGCCAGTGAGGAGACAACATACCCGAAGCTTAGCACAACAGACGTTGAAGAAACAACAGTATCTACTCCAATTGAACTTGCGGAGCCTATCTGCGTAAAGAAAACAAAGGAAAAGAAACGAAAGAAGAAGACTCCTTCTGAATCTTCTGAACCGAAAGAAGATACTCCAGATATTCCCGTACAGCCAGAACCTGAAATTAAGCCTGATACTCTTAAGGTTGGCAGTGAAGCAGTTATGTCTTCACCTCGCGATGAAACTTATCGTACCATGAGCGAGACATCTGATATCAGCACAGTTAAAATCGTCGAGGAATGCGTGCAAAGTAGTCCAGAGACCGTGCAAAAAGAAGTCACCACCACTGTCACTTTCCCAGTGCCGGTTGTTGAAGAAGTAGCATTCCAAGAGTACTCTATTCAAACATCACCCGAACAAACAGAGTCCGTTGAAGAACACACGCGGCCAGAGACTTTGGATAGTGAACTACAAACTTCGCCAACACCAGTGAGTGAAGTCGTAACTCAGACAACACCAGTGGAAGACAAAGAAGTTCACACACAGACTATTGAAGAAGTTGCAACAGTTGTTGAGAAAGTTGAAATGTCTGATACGGAAATACAAACAAGCAGGACAGAAACACCAGAACAAGTAGAACTGTCTGAGGCCACTACTCAAGTTATTCCACATGACATCATTGCACCTGAAGAGAAATTCTCGCAGACATCCCCAATAAAAGAAGAAGCTATCGTTATTAAAGAACATGTATCACCAAAACCGGAACCTGAAACTGAAACACGAGAAATGCAAACATCTCCATTACCAGAAGTACAAAAAGATGAGAAGAGTACTGAAGTAGTTGTTGAAACAACTGAAACCGATATACAGACTATCAAACAAGAAATTGTTGATCAAGAGACCTCAACTACACCGATCAAAGAAAAGGAAGTAACGGAGATGAGCATTCAAACACCTGAAGTGGCGTTAGTCAGTTCATACACACAATCAGATGAACCTGAGCCTGCCAAGATTGTAGAAGTTGTCGAGAAACCTGGCGTATCTCATGTACCTGAAGTGGACATTCACAGGCGTGAAGTTATAACTGTTGATAGTACGCAACAAACTTCACCGCGAGTGGAATACGAGGAATCCAAATTGCCCAAGTTAGACTTGACAAAGACTGAAGTAACCATGGTAGAAACTAGTCAGCAAACTACACCACGGGTTCCTGAAGAACCAAGTATGGTCCTTGAGCCTGAGCCTGAGCCGAAGAAAGAGGTTGTTACTGTTGATAGCACTCAGCAAACTTCCCCTCGGGTACAGTTCGCAGAATCCCCTGCAATTTCTGAAGATTCTACTCCGATCCCAGTTCTCGAACTTGAGCGTAAAGAAATTACCACAACGGATAGTACCCAACAAACAACACCTAGAGGCTACTCTGAAGATTCGATTTCCACCTCCACTGATGAGCCTTACGAAGTTCATTTAAGGGCTCAAATCTCCATTCCCCAAGTCACAAACGACTTTTTAGTAAGTGAACGTCAATTCGAAGAACCCCCACAATCTATTATCGCGGAGAAACATAGACAAAAGAAGAGAAAGCACAAAAAGAAGGCTGAGTCACCGCTACTACAGTCTCCTGGCAGTTTGTCGGACCCGATTAACACAGAATTGTCTCTGTCAATAACACCAACTAGCGATGATTTATCTAGTCGAGATACTTCTTCAATCGATGAGGGTATTTCTCAACTGACAAGTCCTGATCTACAGAGGCAAGTTGTTACGCAACCTAAATTGTCATACTCTGACGTTGTACAGAGATCTAAGTCCAAGTCTCCATCGCCAAGCAAGACTGTTATCCTTCCGCACAAAACTGAGAAAGCGAGATTGCTGGACGCCCTTGAAAAGCGAACGCAATTCGTCTCTGAACCTCAAAGAAACGTTCCTGATGATTCCATGGCTGTAGCTTTGTTAGAACCTTCAGTTGAAAAATCGTATGATTTAGTCATCAATAAAGAATTGGATGAAGTTAAGAATGCCATTCACAGTAATGATCCTTTAAGAACGGAAAAGAGTGTCATAATTGTAATTGAAACAATATCAATTTGGCTAGAAGAGATTCAATATAAAATTCAAAGAGAGACAGTAACAAGTGTCAGACCTGTGGAGGAAACTGAGCGTCTCAAATCACTACAAAGCTATATACATCACCTGAAGGAAATCATTGAGGTGACTGAAGTCAATGAAGAGATCATCACTTTAATCGAAACATTAACGCGTCAAGTGGACGCAGTTAATACTTTGAACAAACAAAGCTCGGTCAAAGTGAAGGAAGTAGAAAAGGAGTGGCAGAAATTCTTGGACGATGCTGAGAGACTTAGCCAGTCAGTTGAACTAGTTAAAAATAATCTGGACGAAGTTATTCTTTCAGAAACACCGATACAGAAAAGGCTTGATCAATTAGATAAAATCGAATCCGATAATGTTGATAACTTCGATACTCTTATTAAGATGTTCAAACGCTATCGTGTATTTTTGGAAACTAACCCAAAGAGGGAATGTCCTGACAAACTCTATAGTTGCGAAGACGATACCAAGCAGGTGGAAAATATTATTAACACAGAAAGAGATAAACTCCTTCAACTAGCCTCATTAGCTGAGGAGTATGAACAAACACTACAAGACTTTGGACAGATTACTGATGTTGCAGAAGCACTTCTGGATGGAAAAATCATCGTGTCTGATCTGGATCACCTCCACGAAGAAATCCAAAAACACAGAAAATTCTTCGTCAATTTAAGTCACTGTAGAGCTATCCTTGAATCTCTGGAAGACAATCTTGATAGTGAAACTCGGGCGAAATATTCATCCCTGCACAATTCGCTGCACGACAGAGCTACTTTGATCATAGACAGAGCGGCAGGTCGTGCTCAACAGATGACGCAAGCTGCTTCAAGATGGACAATGCTCATACAAGGTATGAAGGAAGAACAACAATGGCTTATAGTAGCTCAACAGAGAGTTCCAGAACTGACCAATGTGACTTCGATGGATCACGAACAATACATCAACCTTTACCAGTCTATAAGTTTGGATGTATCTCATCACTACGCGAAGATGTTACGCCTCCTATCCATCACAGAGAGTTTGCAAAACTTGATCGTATGTTCCGGACTAGAGACCCAGTGTGCTACTGCGCTTGATACCTTATTGAAACTACAGGAAGACATTGACACCAGGCTGACGCGGCTTACAGCATTCCGAGAAAACTGGATGACATACGACCACCTCATTGACCGCATCGAGGGATGGATGAAAATTGCTAACAGAGAACTAGAGTTCATCACACCTGAGAATATTACAACTACCGGAAACCTTCGCAGATTCTGGGAGCTAAAAGCCCAACATGAAGTACACAATAACTTGAAGAACGAATCCGGAGTTCAATTTGAAAAGGCGTTAGAAATTCTACCTATATCCGACGAAATGGTTCAACGTCAGTTCTTCTCAAAGGTAGAAGACAGATGGCACGACCTAGCTTCTAGGATCGACAACATCCACTCCACCGCCATTCAGAATATCTCGGACCGCGACGTTTCTTCCGGAGAGAAGCTCAACATCCTCGAAGAAGAGTTGAGGGAGCTTCGCGCGGCTGTAGATGGACTGAAAGGCGTGGTCAAGAGCGAAGACGAGCTCAACCTCTACATTGAGAGACTGCAAGTCATGACTGGACGCATTGACAGAATCCAAAACGAACTCGGAAGGTTAAGCCTCCTCCCAACAGCGGAATCCGAACGGCTTGGAGCGCTGCTGACACAGTCTGGTATTCTGGACGATCAGATAGCCGAGGAGTTAGAGCGAAGCATGCTGCTGAAAGAGAAGATCGTGCAAGTCCAGGCTGGTATCGCGAGGTGCCAGAAGAGTCAGCGCCGCGCGAGGCTGACGCTTGAGGAGTGCGAGGCTGCGGAGAGACTCGGCAGCGACGTAGTAGAGAGAGCTTCTCAGACATGCGACAAGCTCGTGGAGGATCTGGCGTCGCAGTGGAGGGATATTCTGGCACTCAGACAGGCCCTACACACGCTGCCGACTAGCTTGCGAGTTGTCGTGTCACCTACCAGTGTGGAGAGAGACATCTCGGCGTTGCAGGTGAGAATTATCAAATTTATTTTAAATTAAAACTTAGAAACAACTGTTGTAGGTTTATTTTTTAATGTGTTACACATTGATGGTAGAATCTCGCTGTAGTTAGCTTAGATTACAGTACGAATGCTAGCAGTTTGAACTGGGTGGTGTAGTTGTCTTAATTTCGATGGATGAGTGACATTGTGGGCCCTAAAAGTAGAGAGTAATGGAATGGTCCGCGGCGTGTGCAGGAGACGCACGCGGAGCTGGAGGCGGCGTGCGGGTCGCTGAGCGGGCGGCTGCGCGCTCGCCTGCAGCTGTGGCGGCGCTTCGAGCGGCAGCTGGAGCTGGTGCAGGGCGCCGTGCGCGAGGCCGACTACATGGTGGAGCTGCTCACCGTGCAAGGCCAGGTGGACTACGACCGCCTGCTCAAGGCTACGGAGAAGCTCGAGGTCAGTGTTACTTATAGCTGCTTTTGAACAATTCATGTTATTTTGTTGTAGCTAAAAAAATATAATATTATTTTTAGTTGATATTACGAGGATGCAAGATTTTGATGTTTTTAATATGCAATTTTAATGTGTGATTTTAGAAGATACTGTAAAGGTTTTAATAATTGTAAATTATAAAAAAACATCCCGGTATCAATAATTTAAAAATTGTCGCTTTAGAAGTTATTTATTGTCTACGGAAAATAAAAGCTAAAATTAGGTATATTATTTGTCAATTCCATAACTATTTTAATAAAAATACTTTTTAATAATTAATCTATGCACTGAAATACAATTAGAAAGAAAGAAAGAAACATTTATTTATTACAAGCAATAAATTACAGCTATGTTTACATAACAGTGCTTGTAACAAAACGGTTCATGCTCAGCATGAGTTGGCAATAAAACTAACGCTGGTCTTTTGCAAGGCTGGTAAGTGAAAGCACAGGCGCCAAAAACATAAATTAAATTTATTAATATCATTTTCTATAACTGTTGTACAGTATCAACCAAGTAACACTATAGGAATGCTCTAACTCGTTGACATGTCCACAGAACTTGAGCGAGTCACTCTCCCGGCGCAGCGGCGAGCTAGTGGGCGAGCTGAAGGAAGCGGCGGCCCCGCTGGAGGCCAGCACCGAGCCCGCCGTGGCCGCGCAGCTGCGCAGGGAACTCGACGACGCCGCCGCCGCCTACCATCACACCTGCGCTAACTTGACGCAGCTCTGTGACAAGTGAGTACGACTTTCATATTAGTTTCGAGTTGGGGGTTTTGTTTTATAATATTGTGAAATGCTAAAGTCATACACATGCAAGAGACTTATGGCCTTATTTACATCTCAAACTGAATTCTAAAGTCGTTTGAAAGAGACAAAACATTCGATAATTAAAACAGATTTTAAATCTGTCTATGAATAAGGCCGTTAATATACAAAGTGAAATTTTCCAGTCGGCGTGGATTTCCAAATTCAAAACAAGGAAATCACTCAAACAAGCTATGAGCCCGATTTTGATGAAAAGTAAACGGGATATCAATCTCAGATTTTGAAAAAATAAAACAATCATGCTGTATTATTACACCTTTCGCCATTGTAGGCAATAAGGATCTAATTCTGAAAAGTAATAACACACTGCAAACAAAACAATAGCGATAGTTTTAGGCAAAATATATTTTTTCTTTCGTTGCCTCAACTCGTGGGCTCCCTGCGTTGTGACTTCTTGGTACCGTCTGTTGTTCCATACAAGTGCCACAAAGAGTAGGCCTGCCTACAGTACATGCTGCGTTATGTATACACATGTGTATGTGTGTATGTGTGTACGAGTGCATGTAACAGCGCATGTTTGTGGCAGGTACCACAAGGCGGTGGAGCTGTGGAAGCGGTACCGCGCGGCGGCGGCGGCGGTGCGCGAATTCGCCGACCAGCAGGAGGGCCGCCTGCACGCGCTGCGACCCGACGACGCGCCCGCCACCGCGCAGGTACTGTGCACTCACTTCTCACTCGCACATACTGTGACATTCCTTTCAGGAGGCTTGCTTCATTGTTTCAATGCAATTAATGGCGACACGAGCATGCCATTCGCCTGATGGTAAGCGATACGACCGCTCATGGACAGTAGCAAAACCAAACACGTTGAATTTCAAAGCAATGTTTGCCATTCCACTGCTCTCGCTGAGGCATAAGATGTTAAGTCTCATTATGTACAGTAGTAACTCTGGATAAAATTTCCTTCAAACTGGAAGATAACAGTGCATTTACCCTGCTAATCGAGGGGAGAAATAAACACTGCAGTGGTATCTACCCAGGTGACTTCTCACATATGAAAGACCTACCACCAGTTATTATAAAATCGATTTCCAAATTGATGATCACTAACGTCACGGGTAAACGACTGTCTCGTTCTGTATGGTAAGCGTACATACGTTGCCTTTGATTTATGCCGTTTCTTTGTATCGAACTCCCTACTAGATAATAATAGCAATGACTTCCTACAGCAATTACGAGTATAATTTAACTTTTCTTCTTGATTATAACTCAAATAACTATTAAGTTTTTGTTAGATACCGCCAAAAAATTAAAGACCCATATGGGTGTATTACCAACCTTATAACACAATTTAATTCAACCAAATGAAGGCCAAAAGTCCTTCAAACTCGTTTGACCCCGTCCAAAAACAGTCGTACGTGTAAATAAACCACGATACGTCAGGTACCGTGCCACACCGCTGTACTCGCTGCCCGGTGGTCATGTAATAACGGGACATACACTGAATCATTTGCATTTCACTTTGTAAACTGACCGAGTGAGAATTAACTAGAAATTATTTAGGTATTGATGTAGTATTGTATCAGCCCATATAGTCCCACTGCAGGGCACGGGCCTCCTCTACAATCGAGAGTACGATTGAGAGTGGTTAGGCCATATAGTCCACCGCGCTGGCCTAGTGCGGGTTGGCGGACTTTCACATACCATAGAAATTTATACAAATCGCTATGGTATGCAGGTTTCCTCACGATGTTTTCCTTCACCGTTATAGTGTGTATTGATTGACTATCAATACACACATGACTCCGAAAAGTCAGAGGTGTGCCCTGGGATTTGAACCCGCGACCACCGTAAACATGTAGGCAGCCGCGTCTGGTCCGTTACCAACAGGCCACCACGCACTTATGATTGATGTAGTATATAAATCTAATGCAAAAAAAACATTGAAGAACGGTGAAGGAAAACATCGTGAGGAAACCTGCATACCGTAGCGATTTTAAAGAATTTCTACGGTATGGAAGTCCGCCAACCCGCACTAGGCCAGCGTGGTGTACTATATGGCCTAACCACTCTCAATCGATTCTCTCGATTGTAGAGTAGGCCCGTGCCCAGCAGTGGGACGTATATGGGCTGATAAAAAAAATCGAAACATTGGGATCCTACTCAATTTTGAGGAGTTTTACTCTCCAGGTGCGAAGATTTTCGTCAGATCTTGACCGTTTTTCTACTGGAACACCTGTACGCTTTGGAACAAAAAAAATATTTCGACGAATTGAGAACATCTTCCGTTTTTTGAAGCCGGTTAAAAAGATTTGTCCAAATCGGTTCAGGCGTTTTTGAGTAATCACTGAACATACATAAAAAAAAGATTCCGACGAATTCAAAACTTCCTTCTTTTTTTCAAGGCGGTTAAAAATAGGGCTAAACGTTCTACTTTATGGATGAAACCGCTTGTTTTTGTCAGTTCCGAGGACTCCATATTTACCTTTCATGAACAGGTCTTGTATTTCTTAATATTTTTCTTAATAATAAAGAAATATACGTACTCTAGTCTTATTAAAGATGTAGAATATTTTTTTAAATATCCAGTGCTATTCACACTTGCTTATTCCAATCACGACTCGCTATAATAACCTTAGCGTTCAACTTAGTACATACGTAACATTATTTACAATGTTAATCAGTTCTGTCACGGCGGGAATTCTATGACGAATTAGCTTGCAGTTTAATTTCGCTAATGTAATTTAAAGGACACGCAGAAAGAGCAATGTACGTTTAACTACAGTCAGTACTACGAAGCGAGTGAAAAGGTGTTAGAGGAAATATTTATATTGCACTCATGCTTTTTTTTTTTGGATGCCAGTAGCTAAAATTTTTTTTGCGAACGACCTAAAAGTATAGCATTTATTCTCAGGTTATTTCTTACCCTCAGAGTACTTGTATTATAGAGGGAGGGCTGGTACTTCAAAAACGTACATAAAAATGGTGGTGCCGGGCCACGTTTTTCTGCCCTCCTATTGGCTGACATTTGACAGGTTGTCCAACATATGCATTATTTGGAAAAGAAAAAAGAAATGTCTAGGGTTGTTGAATTCATCTCCTTTTTTTCGCCCCTTTTACGACATTCAAAATCAAAAACCGTCAATGACTTTTTAAGTATTTTTAATATCGTCTCTACTTACGACGTTTCTGTACAAGAAGTCTCTTTCTTAAGTACCTAATATAATACCAGTAGCCACAATACAAATACAATACTTGCACATCAATTTTATCATATAGCCCAAAATAATTAAGTTAAAACCCTTTCTGGTCAACTGAGTCACGCGAGGCCGCGCCCACAGCACGCAGCGGAGTGGCGGTCGATGCTCTTCTCGTATCGCCGTATTGTTTAGTACTAGCAATGATACTTATTTGCACTTTAAACTATTTTGTGATGAAAATTGATGTTTTATTGATATTTAAAGACTTGAAAGATTAGTTTTTGAAGGTTAATAAAGGTTTGCGAAGTTTTGTACAGTATGCGCAATTCTATGCTTTTCATCGCATTATCTAATCGTTTATACACGCATCCCTAGGTAATAGAAAAGATGATTTCTGTTTTGGCCGTCTGTCTGACTTTTATATCGAAAAACTAGTAAGGCATCAGTCATTAGATTATTAATCAGTCTACTCATGATGTTGTCTGACGGACGAAAATAACCGAATAAAAAAAGCATGGAGATCCATAATGTAGAGTGAATCAGATGCGAAAATTTGGCGCCGCATCCGGTATAATATTTAATACCACCTTAATATCACTTGCAAACGTTTGTTTATGTCTTATGTAGTTAGTAAATTAAGTTTACACTAAAATAGCTCATTGCTTTCTCAAAGAAAATAAATAAATGAATAACGATTTTACGTCATTTCACGGTCCATTTACGTTAAATTATCTATGTTGTCGAGTCGTGATTTTAGATTCGGTGTCTATTGACGGCAAATGTTTGCCAAATAAGGTTATTGTGCTCCGCGCTACATAGAATTAGATGGCAGGTTGGTGTTTGTAAACGCACCTTACGTATAACAGAAATTTTAATGTATCAATAATTTTGCGTTGAATCTGTTAAAAATAAAAATAAGTAGTGTCTAAAAGCATTGTTGTTCTATTCTAAAAAGTCCATATTCTATTTTATCTTTTATCCCAGTAGTGTATTTTTTCAAGGAATTACGTTAATCTTTTTCTCTGTTTCTGCGTGAAACAGCAAACTACACCCCCCCCCCCACTTTCCCTCTCTCTCTCTCTCTCTATCTCTCTCTCTCTCTACAACCACGAATCCAATTCTGAACATAGGCCTCCCCCTGTATTCCCATAGCGACCTATCAAAATGGCTATTTATAATAATAGTCGAGAATTAATTTGCAAATACCTATTCTCAATCAACAATTCATTGTCAACATAGCTATTAATAATATAGTGTTCTATTATCTCGACAAACGGACCAAGAGTATTGACCCGAAGTGTACAATGTTTGAATAGCTGGTCACTAACGATCTCGGATGTTTTATATATATGTAATTAGTTAATTTGTGTGATTTACTAATGATGTGCAGGCATCCTGTGGAAATATAATTGTTAGTATTAGTTTCCTTGTATGTTGTAATCTAATTTTTAAAAACCCTTAGGAGTTATAGAGAACTTTCGGGTATGCAATATCTGTTATATTTTTTGTAGCTAAAATAAATGGTAAATAGATACGTCCAACAGTCATGTATACATACCTACCCTATATAACATCGTGAATCAGAAACTACGAGAGACTTTTCGGCCTCACAAATACCTAGAAAGTGCTTGTCACACAAAAATGTGTCGGTGCGGGGATCGAACCCGCATCCTATCGTTTCACAGGCGGCGTCTAACAAAATGCCCCACGGAGGCTGGCAACATGAGCGATAATAATTGTCTAAGAAATAATGTTTATTAGTAAAACGTTTGCGATATGGAATTGGATTTAACGACCGACTTGGCAGTGACCTCCCCTCCTAAACTATAACCCACTTAAAATATTAGTATAAGTTTATTTATAATTCTAGACTAAAATTCTTCTATCGAACGTAGTTAGTGATCCAAATTGGCGTTCATGATATTATGAATCTAGCATTACAGCTGCTAAATCTAACTGGCACAAGGGTAGTTGCTATCTTATCGCCTTATAGGCTTAGTAATCGTGTGTTTAGGTTCTAAACGGCAAGACTCTGGTTTCATATCCCAAAGTAGTAAGTACCATCGATTTTTCGAAATGGTGGTTTTAGGCATTTATAGGAATGTATATGCTCTCTATTTGTGTATTGTTGGTTATTAATTGATTACCCCGTTAGTCGTAATTATTCTGGTTGGTACAGGAAATGTTCATAGGTAGTATGTACGGATCTATCAGGAATTTGTTATAGTTAATTGGAGTAATAATAAACATTGGCTAAGTCTTGTGTCGGAATATTTCCACTGCATTCATAATATCCTGCTGTGTCACGTGGTTGGACCCGTGGGAAGGAAATGTTGCGGAATAACGGGTGGCCAATGTTTTATGCAGAGCCGGCTTTGGACCTGTAGATGTGGGCACAATAATTCTAACTGGGGCGGTTTAATCCATACACAAATACACATCTGTATTCATGAGAAGGTAGGTAACGTTGTACTAGTGGCACCTACAGGCCGCTGAAATTTTTTTTCGTCCCAAGATGTGATAAGAAGCCTATCTTTTAAGGATTAAAAAAGTAACATGTTAATTAATGCTAATTTTTTCCAACCCAATGATATTTATCGTGAGTCAAATGTATAGCTTAATCCCGAAAATTCCAGCGAAAACTGTTTAATGTCTTAAAGAACCTTCCTAAATACTCGATAATTAATCGTAAAATGTCGTTTCCTGGGGTATTGTGGGCGCTGACCCACGTAGTCCATACTCCGTGTGACGCTACAACTGTAAGACAGCCGATGTTTCATATCTGCATTGTCAGCTTTTCCCAGGCCACTGCGGGAAAATTCTCTCTCGTGACTAGACGCTTGATATATCTTTAGAGGGTAATTGTGTAGCATTAGGCGGTCTAGATCTCTGCCTTTTGTTATGGAGTATTAAAATAATAAACGTCTTCGTGGAAACTGTATTATTCTTGTTTAAAATATATAATCTGTATGGTAGATCGTACAAGTATCTGTCATACTTGTATGAATGTGATTCGAACCCGCAAACACTGTTGCAGATTGCCAACTTCGACGCAGCTCGCATTGTATCGCGTTTTGCGAATTTTGCTCCGTTAGTTGTCATTATTGAGTCAGTTACGGTCGTAAGCAGTGTGACAATTTCTCGGTCATCTCTTTATGTGTTCTACAAGGTTATTTACTTTTACATTTTGTAAACATCGCCGCTTAAAGTTTGGTTAGAGTCAATATAAAAATAAGTGATACTGTTCATTTTGTTACTGTATGCTTTAAACATAATTAATAATATTGTGGTATTGCCAAGTCCGGTTAGATAGTGACAATGTTGTTTAGTTAATACTTATTATACATTGTTTTAAAAATACGCAAGTGTCGTTTGTAACTAAAATTTTGATAAAAAACCTAATTAACGCAAACTTGGTGAATAATAAATGGAATCGCGCGAAATAATGAACCTTGTGATAACACGTTGATAACACGCGTGCAGCCAATACGCGTCAGTCACTCGGCGGGCGTCCGGCCGCGAGGACGTCACCGCGCCCATTGACCCGCGACTAAACGAACAACGAAACCAAACTCGAATAATCAAACCAAAAATTTCGAAAAAGAACGCAAAATTATTTTTTATAAAAAATATTTAAGGCGCTTGAAATCCAAAGCCACGTCGCATGTGTACCTGAAACGCGCGGTATGCAAGTGAACTTCTCAGCTGTATGCATAATTCCATTTGATCATTATGCGATAAATGTAGCAGTGCATAGTGCATACAATGCGACCTTGGAACGCGGCCGTGACTCGAGTAAGCAAACGGGGTGTTCCGAATTTGAAATTTTGAACTCCGCATTCAATTCAGAGTGAATTCGGAAGCTCGGCTGACCAGCGACCGACACCGGCCTGGATAAACGAATTATTTATTACTTTAAATCGTTTTTAGCAATTATGTGAATATTTTTTAAAAAAGGAATCATTGAAGATCGCCCAAGTGCTGTGTCCTTGCGAAAACTGTGATATGATTTTGTTTTTATTGAACTGAGATGATAAGGAATGTGTGTCACTGGTTTAATGTGTGATTTATCAAAATGTCACTACAAGAGGTGAGTGATTTAAGATTATAAAGATTATAAATCTGCGTTGAGAAGGTAGTTGTGAAAGAATAATGAAATCTTGTGATTTTTATCTTTTTTTGTGTTATCTCAAAAAGGCGACGGAAGTGATGCGTTCAGCCTACGTGTAAATGCATGTTTAGTTAACAAAATTGTTGTAAAATATAAAACGGCCCCCGCGAAGTCTGTAAAGGCGAAGTTAGGTATAACGTGTGTAAATACTGTGTGGTGAGATCATCGGCGTTTCGTTAGGTCATGCCTACAGTCGAACAGTCCAAGTTAGAAATCTAGACGCGGCGCGGTTTCAAGTTATAGGTACACTTAACTTTGTTGTGCGCGAAATATTATGCTGTTTTGTATAGATATCGCTGTTTTAACATAGTAAGAGTCGTTTATGGAGTATTCATGTATCGTAGTTACTTCAGTAGATAAATTAACTAGTAAATATTACAACTTTGGAGATAATTAATGCGCATTTGTCTGCTAGATATTTCTTCACACTCTAAGCAATTACAATGACCCCAAACTTAGCACAAAGACTCTTCTCATGATCTGGACAGATGTAAACACAAAAAGTACGCAAAAGAAGAAGCATGTCTAGCAATTAGGATATCGACGCGTTTGATTATGACCTTCTTTGTGCAGTTGGTTAATACGCCAGCTGTGAAATAAGAGGCTGGTTCTATTCCAAACCGAGGCAAATATTTGTGTGATCTACAGATACCTATTTAATGCCAATATTTGTACCTCAATGTGGCGTCAGGACCACTAGTGTAACCACTTGGGTGTAAAATATTACGTAATTTTCAGTAGAATAGACATTTTTCTAATTTTTTTTGCTCCTCGCCATGTTTTTGGCGGCGACGGCAGGCGGAGTTCCGCTAAGCTCGTCGGAGGCCGGGTTCAAGAACCGCTCGTTAAAACAAAGTTAGCACACCGTTGTTTTTAAATGTGCCAACATGCAAACCGATTCGCGTCACAGTGCCGTTGTCAATTGCGTATTGAGAGTTCACCGCGGATTTGGATCAGACAAAAAAAGAAAATGATCCAAATGAAGAGATAAAGGAATGTATTAAGTGATAGCTCAGGAGACAACTCGCCTGAGAAACTGGAGTACACAGGTTCATGCCCAAAGTACACAACACAGTTTTTTTTTAAGTTGCGTGTGTATTCACAGTTACCTATCGTAAAAGGTCATCAGTGACGTAATGTGGTTTAACAAATTTTTAGTAAAGTAATATTTACTGAAAATTATTTATTTTTAAAAATATCAAACACGCACGATCATAAACCATAAACTCTAATCATAAAGATCGTCTAGTTCCTTATTTAAATGTAGGTTAAGGCCATATAAATTAATTTTTATCGACCCGTTATGCCCAAATTACAATATAGAAAACAAAACGTCGTTTATGTGACGCCGTATAGTAAACAAACGAGAAGACACTGCGACCTTGCTCGGTGACAAGTGTTTTGCACGCGAAACTGTTGGCAAAGGTAGGTAGGTTGAAAGACGTAGTATCTGCGCGGTGGGTTGCTAAACAATTTGTAAAGGCTGATGCTGGTATGTGACGTTGCAGGCCAGTTACCAGTAGTGCCATCTACAGGAATTATTTTAATCTTAAGACTAATAAGCATGAGAATGATTGACAGTCCAGACTCCAGGCTAATCGTGTGCGATTTTTCAATCGGTGCAATTTTTGTAAAACTAAGCCTCGCGATGTACATCAGAGATGTTCCCACTAGAATAAGGAGACCTTAATAATAATTTATTTTCATCAAATTGATAGAAAATAAACAGTTAATCTATAAATGTCATGTTTGCAATGTTTAGTTTCACATCCTTAGAGGTTATGGTAGGGAATTTTTGGGCCTATGTGAGCCAACAAACGAATTTTACTAACTAAATTTATTTTCAATATTATGGCTTTATTTTTAAAAATAAAACTAAACAATCAAATATCAAACACCATCTGCAAACAACGGTTTAAAAGCTGAAATCATAACACACACCTACCCAGCCAGTCACCTACCACAATATACATGAACAGTGATTACGAACAAACAAACAGAACAGATATACAGGCGCAATTAGCAAGTTCGGAACTCTCAAGGGCACACTCTCCTACTTTTGCCATTCGACGCAGACTAAGCAATGTTTAGACAGGCCGCGTGAATGTTCTACATTATTTACCTTACGTCGCATTTATTATTATGTTTAAATTATTTGTTTTCAAGATAAACTGTGTGTTTTTAAGTAATTAATTATTTTGTCATAACTAAATGTACTGGTGGTTCATCAGAATCGGTTCTTCCGCTTTTAATTAAATGTCTATTAGTGCTCCAAATGATTCATATTTTTGTAATTGTTTTTTTTTTTATTATTTTCTATTTATGATGATCTGTTATAGTTTTAAGTAGATATAATTTGACTAGCCAGAGATCATTAAAAAGATTCCTTGCAACAATTGCAATGCCACCTTATTTCAAGCATACCTTTTTTATTTGTTTTTTTTTTTTGCTTTTAATTTCGCGCGCAATGAGTGCCCAAAATAAAGTTTCAGTCAGACTAGCTTTTTTGCTCGTATCAAATGTGATTTGAGCTAAAGTATGTAATTAAAAAAACAAAAGCGTTAGTTAGTCATCAACCGTCTGGATGTGGAGTGGACCGACGCATCGTGAATAAGAAATTGTTGTTTAAAAATAAAACATGCCAAATAATAATTACTCACTGCACTGAGGCGGCAATGCGAATTAAAATTAAACAATACGTTTTAGTCGTCTCGGATTTTTCTGAAAATGGGCGATGTTTGGGTTAGTTCCGCAAGAGTACTGCAGTCTCATATGAATTAGGTTGCAATTCTTTACATTTTAAAGAATCTGTTTAATTAACTGATTGCGATATATATTTTTCACTTCTTGCTAGTTGGTATATTCTATTACCTTTGCTATTAAGAATATTTAAAGTCTAGATAAAATGTTTAAAAAAAAATTCGATGACAAGGTCCAACAAAGCACTTGCGCATGCACAATATTTACAATTACAATGTTTCCTTATAATTTACAACTTTCACCCGGTGACACCCTAAAGCTTCCATACAAGTGTCCAATCGAAACGAGTTCAGCGTTCAGTTGAAGCCAATTACAGCGTTGACGTAACAAGTAACAAATGACGTGCGATGCGACGGTTATTGCCAGTCTATTACATATCAATTCGATGGCCGCCCACGCAGCATGTATGATGGCATGTAGCCCACGAATAACAATCATTGTTTCCAACTGTTATAGTAAGTTTGTATTGAATCATTCGCTTTATTACCAAGGGCAGTGACGATGAATTGTTATGGGGCTTAAAACTTTTTCAGGACAATCTAAACTTAATAGACTTAAATAGTTCCAATCTAGGCCTTTATTATTTTTATTTTCTTCCTATAATGTGTCTATCGATCTGCAGATCATGCACAAGGCTTCGTTGTTTACAACCAGTGTAAATAGCCACTAATTCGACTAGGCATGATTCCATGTCAGATGGTAAAATATTATGTTGTAACATATGTATCCTCATATATTTGAATCTGTAACGTTAATGTTTAGTTGATGCATACTGTCCCTTCTGTCCACTTCTCTCTCTCTTACAATTTCTTTTCCCAATCTTTGATGAACTGTCTTTCCAATGTAGGCCATAGGTCTCATAGTTTTATGGTGTTCTGCGGAGTCCAATCCTTATTGGTTTAATCTTACAACTTATTCGATATACAGGGACTGACAATAATTATTTATCTCGTCATAGCCAATAGCCAAACAAAGTGGAATTCTTTATTGATATAAGTAAACATTACATAACGTTTGCGAAACGCAACAGTTTAGACCGTCGATGCAACACTGCATTTTACGTTTGAGTAAGACGTGAACAAATCGCGTTTTTGTGAAGTCGCTAGTAATTTGCAACCACCTGTTTATTTTCGATGAGATAAACCTGCGTTAGAAACGTATTTTGAATTCCATGTATCAATCGTACTGAAATGTAAAAATATTTTTTAAGAATTATCAATCACTTCGTTAGTTTTATTTGTCCCTAGAAAAGATTACATTAACTTACATAACCATATAGGCTAAGGAATATTCCTTAGATACAAAGTATATTATTCTAACCAATATCATAAAAGGGCATGAAGAGTAGTTGGCCGTTTGTGTATACAATGCACATATAATTTTTAATATACCGTACTGCGAGTATAACAAAAATACCCATAACAATAGCGCCATCTATAAAATAGCGGATGTGTCTACTAATTTACGTATTTGTTTCAGTTGACATGACAAATTACTTATCGTGTTGATGTTTAATTTAAATTCAAATTATTCATTCGCGCATCGAAACCGGTTTATGTGTCGCGCTCCTTTTGCGCTGTTGTATTTCAGTCGTTTGCTGTCGAAGGACAAACTTTAATACTGTTAAAATAAACACGTTTATTTCCTTTTTACAACGGGCAATTGAACGCAAGATTTCAAAAAGTAATTAACAACATTCCTTGAATCAGCTGACTTCTGCTTGACACTGATTTCATTTGAGTATTCGGATCGAAAACTTGGCATCTTGGTGCTAAAGCTGGTAGCGCATAATTACTCGACTGGGAAAGAAGCAGGGTTGTTTTATACTATAACTTGATCCCGTAGGCATATTTTAACAAACTAAATGAACATTGAAAACCAAAGTACGACATATTTCTTGTATATTTACAGTTCACTATAATGACACCTAGCGGCATTTGTAAGAACTAGTCTTTCTGCTACATGAAGCCTGTTCGTTCAGAGATTACCGCGTGGTGTGCTAACAGCTGATTATTTTTGACAACCACCAGGCTTAGTACTTTGAGAAGGAAATTGTCGCATAACTCATTGCTTACTTAAGGTCGGATTAATTAATTTACGGTTTTTCGGACGACCTATGTTCATTTTAATATATTCAGTCAAGGTTAAACTGCAATGTACCTACTTAATATGCAAAGTCAACTGTGTTTAGTAAATATGTTAGTAAAAGTATAAAAACACATATTAAATTCCGTCATAAATTATTCTTACCAATATCTTATATATCAAAATAGACTACAATTTATTTTATTGTTTGCTTAATAGTTTATATATTTTAATGTTAACCAAGTTTTAAACAGAGTCTATTCGTAATTTTTATCCTGTTTAAAATATGATCTACGTTTTAATTTTTAGGGCCACGTCTAAAATCGTAGTAGTCTATGGTATTTAGTGTTAATTGCGGCGTGGGGCGGAAAGCGGCGCCCTTGCTTTTCACTAACACAACTAAATTTCGACAACCTTCGAACCAACTGTGAGAATCAATAAACAATATCAAGACCGTTCTGCCACATGATAAGTTACAACTACTTATTACTCAATAAAGATTGGGAGGAACTGGGTGAATTAGTAACGAAATAAATAAAATTATGGGTGTTCCAATTCATTCTAATATTTTGGTTTGTCTTACCTTAACCAAGGACCTCTTCTTTTAATTTTTTTTTCTTTTCATTTTTATAAATACCTAATTGGATCTTTAGCCATCTCAAATTTGGTTGAATGAAAAATGTATAAAACGCTGAAGACCATTTAATAAAATCACAATTGATTAGTATCCCAAAACAACAACTTTAACTATGACTTTCTTAAGCTATCCAGATTGCTCGAAAACATCCGATGGTATTCTGTAATATGTATAACAGCGGATCAATTCTCACATGCAATATTAATGCGTGGGTGGTGCAACATCATAGCTGGCATTTTACAAATGTTTACATTAAACATACCACGGAATAAAGTTAAATTAAACAGCAATGTGTTCTCTCCAGCGTCGATATGCGAAACGGTTGGAGAGTTTCCCTCGCTTTTACATAGTTGTTCATGTATTCCATTGATGTGGTCAGTCAGCCGTGAATCTGTATCATCACGGTTACGTTTCTGTTGATAGGGAAGATGAATGCATCTTTGTTGTTGGAAAACAACTCAATTTTAAGAGTAATGTTGGTTTTGGAACTGCTTTTTGTGGCAACGAAAAAATATTTCTATTTTCAGATAGCAACGACGCAAAAATGTATGTTTGAAGTGTAACTGTTGGGTGCAATTTACTAATTTAAATTATTATATCTATATGTTTGAATAGGAATTAGACGCAAAACCGAACTCCTCTGAATATTATCCAAAAGCACATGTATATCATAATTACCCAAGTATTCAGAATTGAAATATGTCTTTGTATCGAAAACAATAAATTTTGTATTTGATCGTCATATTTGATTGAACAAAAAAAAGATTTCGACGTATTGAGAACCTCCTCCTTTTTTTGAAGTCGGTTAATAAACAGTTACAATCACCGGTCAATAAATCGATTTGTAAATATTATGAATAGGATCGAAAGTGAATTTTGAGCGCATTGACTCACGTATTACATATTGTTGTGGTGAAATTGTGAAAGTTTCATTATTTGTATACATATACAGTGTAGCGATGACCTGCACTCTCCAGCTCTTTATGATCGTGTTATTTATAAATTTTAGTCATGATAAAATATTTCAGAACTGCTGACGAAAGGCTTGGGAATATTTTGGTCAGTTTTAATTGTATTTCTATAATTGATAGTGATGATTTTACATACTTGAATTATTTTTAGATAATATTAACTTTTAACCTATAATTCAGATGAAACACTATCGTGCTACAACATTTTCTGGCGTACAATTTTAATCTAAATATCCTGCACAGAACGATTTTTCAAACGCTTAATTTTATTTATTTTTATTCACGTAAATTTTTAGTTTGAACATACCGGTTTGTTGTTACAACATTTACAGCTTAGCAATAAGACTTCATTTCAATGTTGTTGAGATTACATCCAGTGACGTCAATGGCCCAGCTTATATCTGGATCGACCTGCTCAAATCGCGCGTCTGGCTTACGTCAACCGGGATGCCAAGTTACCAAGCGGACTGTGCAGGAAATTAGATGCCAATAATACTAAAATAGTTACTAATAAAATGATAGTTTTAGCACGTGTTTATCCCCACATAAATACAGGATTAGTTCATAGTTTAAACTTGAAGGTTGCGGAATGTTACAGCGGACAGAAAGATGCGGTATTTCCGACCTTATGACATACGAAAATTATGTGATCACATTCTGGATATTTTCTTGGCAGCATTTTAGAAGGCTGCGGCTCGTATTGAGGGCAATGCTGGCATTTCATAAGTTGGCAATGGACTTTATTCCCATTATTAATTTATGTTTAATGACAATTTAGAATATGATTTAAAAAATTCGAGTCTTGGTATAATCGAGCCCAAAATACTTGCAATTTCTGATACCTATAAATACAGGTACGATAAGCAAGTTTTTCTTTTGGTTGTTAAATACTTTGATAAGACCAACAACTAGGTATAGACCGCGAGACATTAGTTTGATGATTACATAAAATGTTTTTAAATCATTAAAGATGTTATTAAACAAACCAATTAATGAATAAACATGGGTTAATTAAATACAAATGATAAAATTTATTATAAGTGAATATTTCCTGCCACATTATATCCTGCTGTAGGAAATCCTCTAACAATGTCATGTTCAAGGTTAGTAGAACTGAATGTGATGATAAACGGAGATTATCTAATACATGCCATAATACGCGACTGCATTCATTATCGGTCTTGGTAAAAATTATAATAATCGGCGTCGTGTGTACATTAGTATCTATTTTTAATCTAATCTAGCTTATATATTACTTAAAGGGTTATAGGCGCCACTGAACCAACAAATTGAGCGTTAGTTGACTAATTTTATAACGCTGGTGTTCAGATCTGTCCACATTATCTGTGTTAATGTTTTGTTAACGATAAAACACTACGGCCTTTAACATAGACAGTTTTGAAACCCATTTTAGTTATTTAATGTTTTGTTTTCTTCGCTCAACTGAATTCAAAGGTCGTTCGAAATGGACAAAACATTCGATAACTAAAATAGGTTTTAAAAGTGTCTATGAACACGGCCAATAGAAAATAGTTTTTTGAATAAATCTTAACTCAAATTAGGCAAGAACAAATATACTAAACTTCGATGTAATAAATGGTCTTTTCCAGACATTACACGATAACGAATATAATACTTTTTAGTTCAAGTTGTAGCTTTAAAAATACAAACGCTTTGTTATAATAAACAATGAATTTGCCCTGTAACCTGTCGGTTCGCGAAACCCCACAACTCGGGCACTCCTGTAAAGAGGAGTGGCGATCGATACCGCCGGCCGCCACTCCCAAGCTGGCGCTCATTTGTACACTGTGACAGCTCACTGCTTTCTTTTATCTTGGAATTAATGGGTATTGGGGAGTCATATCATTTATTGTAGGCTGTGGTTATTTAGAGGAACTGTTGATAGTTGTGATAAATAATTATCAGTTAGTACGTATTTATTACATCTGAGGATGTTTGTTTTGAATAAGCAGGGGTAAAATTATGTCTTAATAAAATTGTTAATCCTTTTTGCATAAACTCTACATGGCACTACCTACTTGTTATTTTGTTTCAAAACCAGGGACTTGCGTGTGACTAAGAAATTTTAGAGACAATGCTTCATCATTCTGAAACATTATATTATATTTAAAATAAGATAACTTTTAATCTTTGAAATTCAAAACAAACCGCCTAGAGCGATAAGACCGCTATTTGTAATATTACTATATGCTATTTCTGTATATTGTTATGTCCTTTTCTGTGTGTGCAATAAAGTATAAATAAATAAATAACTTAACATTTCAGTTCCCTCCTTAAAGGAGTTACTGCGGCATAACCGAGAATGACTAATACTCCAATCAGGTCAATATTTCCGTAATTAAACCTCAATTTTCATCAATAAATATGTTACAGTTCATTGTTTACAACGTGAAACAAAACAATTAGGTTGAGCAGGAACCGGTAGGTGCGCCAGTATTAATGGGTCTGCACGAGGAAGCCGCAATCGTTTCCCGACGATTACTCTGCCCCATATTCTAACTATTTGAGGGTTTAGCTATAGGTACTTGGGAAGTGCGGGTACAAAATACAAATAGAATGAGTGAAGGTTATTTCTATAAAGAAAAGATGGGGGGAAATTGCTAGGTATTCTAAAGTATAAGGATGAAAATCTTAAGAATTTGTTGGAATATTGATTAGGTCATTTGTGGTACTAAGTTATTCTAAAAAGATTGTGGCTTCGGAAATTACGATTAGGATAGGTTATGTGATTTGAACAAATATTTTGGCTTTCAATATAAACTGTTTATAACCGATTGGTTGAATCACTACCGCAAATTTCCTCGAAATTAACTGGAATGTAGTACTTCGTTATTTGGCAGACGATACAGCATTGTAACGTTGTCCCCGTTAGCAAAAGCTTATGTATAAACTTGTCGTGTTATCAACGCTCGAATATTAACAGCTTCCTGCGTGGTACAAATGTGTTAATTATGTGATATACCATTATATGAACAAGTAAAACGTGTTTTATATAGGTTTTAATAAACTACAAGGATACGTTATCATAATATTTTCGGTGGAAGGTTAATGTATGTCATAAGTCAATGTACAAATACATGGATATTAATGGGTTTTTAGTAAATTTAACGGAAGACTAGTTTGAAATGATATAGAAGGTTTGCTACAAACATAATATAGTGTTAAATTTAAAGATTCGTGCTTCTGATTTGTGTTGAATATTATTTTTTGAAAGTAACTCAACGAAGAATACACTAATACGTTATACACATTGTTCGAAAAGTATAACTTACGTACTCTAACCTAAATGTACCGCATTTTTATGAACCTATCATATTTACGAGCCTGATATCATTGCGTTATAAATTATAATAAACCTACTCGAATTCAAAAATCTGCCGAAAATAAACATCTTGTTGATATTTGTATTTGTTGTAACATAGCCTTCATTATTATATTTAGTCATAATCCCCTTTCCATTGTCCCAGGCATGCTTGGAACAAGAAGCCAGGGTGGCAGAACTGAGGTCCCTGGCAGCTCGCGTGGCCGCGGAGACAGGGTCCCGAGCCCTGCAAGCCGACGCGGACGCGCTGGCTCGGCGCCTGCAGCTGGTGGCCGGCGCCGTGCAGGCCCTGGCTGACCTCGGTGAGGCCAGGCAGCTGGCTCGAGCCAAGGCGCACCACGCCAAGGAAATGTTCTGCGACATGAGACAGGTTTGTTAATTCAGCTTTATTTGTTTTAATTTAATTGCGTGGTTTGCTTGGAAATGGTCAAATTCTGGATCCGATTCAACAAGGCATTACATTTGTTATAAGATTTGAATTTGACAATTCCGATGGTCATCATTAACAATATCGTTAGCCATAGGAAGTTTGTTGCTGATTTTAAAGCAATAATGATGTAGTTAGTTATAGGAAATATGTTTTTACATAAACTATTATTAGCGTTTAGGTAAATGGAAAGCTCATAAGCTGCAGGTGAATAATGCTAATCTCATGATCGGTGCCCTATATCACTGCTACTGTTCTAACTAGGACTAATGAAGCTGGTGGGCGTTCGCTAAATTGGATCCTGCTTAACTTTACACTATTTATGTCAAGTTTCGTGTTACCGGTTTTAGTAATTCAAATTGTGACGTGTGTACTATACATATTTTACTCTTGCGAAAATCCATAAGAATTCGTTTTATTTCAATGTGTAACAATCTTGTAAATCTTAGAAACCACTATACAAAGTAAGGCATTGAAAAGCTGCGCATCTCAATTTTATTTAAATGATTTTAAAATTGCAATTTGTAAAATATGTTTGGCATACAACACATTAAGGAAATAAATTGGATCTGAACACATAGGATATTAATGATAAGTACATCGATTAAATGAACGCAGCTGCAACTGATTTAGAAGCTGATGCTGACGTAAACGTTTCTGTAATTACCCCTCTTAGACCTTGGCCTGATACATACCTAATAGCCCCAGTAATTATCGTAATCCGCATTATTATATAAAAGAAGTTACATCAAACTGTCGATTCCCATGTGAGAATAGAAAGAAAGAAAAATAGCTTTTATTTATGCCAAGCAGAGTTAAATGGAGAATATAAAAAAACTTAATAAAAAGAAATGCTCGTGACAAAAATAATGACTGATAATGTTAACTGTAGTATCACACTAATACGCATTTTAATATAAAAGTAATGACATCATAAACCGTCAATTCCCATGTGAAGCTTTTAATAATGTATTTAAAGCAATTGATTCGCCTTCAAGTGTCCGATGATATTGCATAACGGACAATCGACGGCCTCCACGGGTCCTACCATGCATTATTTATACATAAAGTCAACGGTACCTATGATGGCTTATTGATTGTCTTCCGTTTATGTCACAAACACATCGGAACAAATAAACTTGTTAAATGTACCGTTAACAAGTTTATAATGCTCCGAAACAGGCCTATGCTGTATGGCCAGCAGTGGATTGCCTATGGCTGAAGAGAGACAGATATGTACCGTTACCTATTTAAATTGTAGGAATTGCTTAAATTATTTGGTTTGTAAAATCTAGAATAGTATTATGAAAATATAGAATATTTGCAATTACTTTGGCACGGTAAATACTGAAAACTAAAATAGTGTGCGTGTTCAATGTGATAGAAGTTTTTGGCAAATGCAATTTTAATGATACAAAGTTTTAATCGTCTTCTGTATAATAGAAAGTGATACAGGGAAAGAAATTTTAAGTAACAATTATAGTGAACAAATAGATTTTGGGCAATTAGTCGGAATAAGTATATGAATGTGTTTTAAACCTAAACATGCGGCATGCATTATTATCCCTAGTCATAATCTACAATGAAAACTTATATTCGTTGTTTTTTCACAGGATCTGACACCACTCCATGAAGACGGTGAAATTGTTGAAGAGAAACTCATAGCTTTACGCGACAACCTGATCGCTCTCGGTAAAGGAGAAGCTGATATTGCCCCGGCCAAAGCTGAGCTACCCGACATCGACAGGGACGTTTCCGACGAACACTCAATAGTCAGGATCTTAGAACTATGGCAGGCGATGTTCAGGGACACATTCCTCCACTACCACAGGTTGTCAACGGCTCTAGTCAGGTCAGGAGACGCCGCGACAGCATTGAGGCTATGGCACGAGTACCTAATAGACTTGCAATCATTCCTCTCCGGCTCCGTACC
Source organism: Theretra japonica (assembly GCA_033459515.1). NCBI lineage: Eukaryota > Metazoa > Arthropoda > Insecta > Lepidoptera > Sphingidae > Theretra > Theretra japonica. Next base: position 1,322,713 of record CM065938.1, on the reverse strand, counting down.
TGCAGATTACGAAAACTTGACTGAACACAGGAGATTATGCAGGGTGCACAAAAACCTCCTCACATCACAGAGGTCTGTGCTCATGAACGAGAACAGGGAAACAAAGAACAGAGACCTAGCGGATAAATTTGATACTCTAACTAATCTGCACAATGAAACACTGGCGAGAATTGTCGAGAGACACGACGAGGTCTGCACGCGCATCGCCGCTTGGGACGACTACAGGGAAATATACACCGAGCTACTTCGCTGGCTCAAGGAAATGGAACGTGAGAAGGAAAAACTTCAGCTCAGATACGTTCACATCAAGAGGATACACAAGATATTATCGAAAATACAGAATCTCTCAGACAAAGTGCCAGAAGGTAGGAAACAAGTGGACAAATTACTAGTAGATCTTAAGAAGGTTCTTGAATTCACGGAAGAAGCATACGCTGCCTCGGTGAGGATGGAGTATGCGGGCATCGTGAAGAGAGTCGATAACCTACAAGCTAGTCTCGACACCTGGAGAGACTTCTTAACTCGAATACTTGGTCTCGTCGGAGAATACGAGAAACTCACCAATGACCTGCACAAACTGTTCTCAAAGACCCAGGACGAAATTATTTCGTATTCCGATGAAGAAAGACTATCTCGACCACAACTTAAGAAGGCCATAGAAAAGTACACTAACTTAAGGACAAAGATTGAAAAGACTGAAACCCAAATTGAAGCCCTTAGCGTTATCCAAGAACAACTTAAGGAATGTCTGAGCCCTCAAGATATAAGGATAGTTAACCAAAGGATATGGCAGTTACGACAACAGCGAGCCGACTTAGAACACCAACTTTCGATCATCATCCACCGATTGCAAGAAAGGTTGGAAATCTACACGATATTCGACTCACGGTTCGAGAGATTCTCTGAATGGATGACGACTGTTGAATCCCGTCTCGAAACCTCAAGCCAAAGCAGTGAGATCACCGCGCTTGACCCACAAGATCTGATTAGAAGGATAAACGCCGACATACAAGCGGAAACTGCATTAAAAGAACGGGAATTTGAGTGGCTTGCTGAAACTGGAAATACCTTGATTGAACTCTCTAAAAAGGATGAAAAATCCTTCAGCAAAAATACATCGAAACATCTGAAAGATGTACAGGAACGCTGGCAAAAACTCCAAGAGACTGGTAGATCAAGAATCGCTAAGATCACTGAACTCTTGGAAACAATAACACAGCTCGAAGAACGACTAACTGAAATCCGGCTTAAATTACATGTAATTGAAACTAAATTGACCACCACAGTTGTGCTAGAACACCTAACTAGTAAAGCCGTTGATGAGAAATTCAGAGATCGTGATGAAATACATAAAGACATAGAACAAGAGAGCGGAGAAGTGGGTGAAACCCTTAATCTCTGCGAACTTGTGTTCAACGATCCCGATGTCCTAAAGGGCAACTTTGACTTGAGAAATTTACGTACTGGCGTAGACATCGTCGAAAAGAAATGGAAGAACATTTGTGAAATTTCTGAACAACGCAAGACTGCTCTTAAAGAAATTCGTAAATCTGCTGAGTTAGCCGCTTCACTCTTACCGAAGGTAGAAAAGAAATTAGACTCAATAGAACGAAGAGTCGAGAAAATTGAAACTAGGAAGCAGCGTGGAGAGCCGGAAGACGAAACTGTTTCTAAAGCCGTTATTAAGGACTTAGAAGCACTTGAAGGTGACATCAAACGGCTCGAAGACTCTTACAGTCGAGTAGCTTCAGCGAGAGGAGTGGAGCTTCGTGGTGCAGGTGCAGATGATGCTGCGAGGTTGCGCGCCGCAGTTCGTAGATGGCAGCAGTTGCGCGGCAGAGTGGACGCGGCCGGTGCCGACGCGCACCGACAGTTCGTGGCTGCACACGGCAAGGCTGTGGTCGCGCTGGCAGAGGCTGATGTCCGACTTACGAGAGCTCTGCATCTAGCACCCACGCCACTCGACAAAGTTGCCACCCTCAAAGAACTTGACGTAAGCATTAACAATAATTTATACTTAAATTTTTGATATAATATTTTTATTGCATTTTGAACAATTGTTCTCTTCTTTCAGGGTGTTGAAAAGGAACTGACCGAATGCCAGGCGTTAGTAGAAGACGCTGATCGTCTCGCGTCAGCGGTGTCGACGGTATCCGGCGTGTCCGACATGGTAGCCGAGTACCGCGCGCTATACGCTGACGTTAGGATGAGGCTAGACCTCGCGAGAGCTGAGGTCGTCGGCGACGTTGATAGTGCTGTTCAGGTAAGGATATACAAGAGTATTTTACTAATGGAGCAACTCTTTGAGTTTCCATGAATTCGGGGTGTAACTATATTATTTAATTCTCAGGTGGACACCTTAAGATGGGAAACAGACGCCGCCCTCCAGGTAGATACGTTGACGTCTAAGGAGACCTACCGCTCAGAACTAGCAACAGCAGTTAAGGAAACCTCAGAATCTCTAGAAGCGCTCAGAATAGCGCTACAACAACAAGTCAAGGAGAACGCTAATAGTGAAGAACTGGCCACAGCCGCTAAAGAAATAGCCAAGGCCGGAGCCAAACCCGGTCAAACACTAGAATTGGCCAAGCATTTATCGGAACTGCTGCTTACGGAATGGGACGCGACGGAGGACGAAGCGATGTTGAAGGAAGTCGAGTCCCTGTCGCTCAGATACGAAGATTTACTGGCGCAGGCTAAGAAACGAGAGCTGCAGATAAACAACTTGAGGTTAGTCACCTTTGTGTTGATTATACGAATCAAGATGTTGATGTGTGATTGACGGGATAGTACGGTAGAGCTCGGCCGCTAGTTTCAAATGTTTGAGGTAAACTACAGAATTTAAAAACCAGTAGGTAGACTTGAAATTGAAACCCTATTCACATATTACATAAAGTTAATTTTTGTACAGCAATCACATACATGTATATAGCACTGGCTAGAACACAAACGGGTTCCTTTTAAAAAAAAGAGCTGAACACGCCTCAACAGCTGTCAATCACTCACGATGTCGACGTTTGACAATTTTCGATGTTGTTTTTCTTTGATGGTAGCACATAGCACTGATTGGCATTGGTGACGGGGCTTGTTACTGCCGTAACCGCGGCGGCGTCGTCCGCTGTAATATTGGATATTGCTCGAATCTGTCAATAATTACATAGACGGGATTAAAAGACACAGTGAGGAAAATGCTATGAGTCAGTACAAATATCAATGAAAATGAATCGTTACTTTGAAATGTCGATTATTATGACTGGATATAGTAATATTGATAACGCTTATCTGAGTTGGTTTGACGTAATATTTAGTCATAGCGTAACTATGGAGATGAATAATTTTTGTATTTTCTGGGCTTTTTCCACGTTGATAATACGAATATAAATACTAATGAGATATAAGTTATCAGTACACAAAATGTACATCAGTTTATAGAGTTCAAGCATTTACCTCAATGTGGTTTAAAAATGATTATTCAAAGAACTATTCTTGTATTGGTGTAAATATAATTGTTTAAAAAAGTAAATAAAAAACCTCAGATATGTTCAAATTGTGACGTGATTTTTGTAGACTAAATAATAAAACGATATGCCGTGTATCGCTGATTAAAAAAATAAGATGATTTGAAATTAAATTAGTATTTTTTTTTTACATTCCGCGGTATAAAAAAAAAACTGTAAAAAAATGTGTTCAGTGTTGTAATATTATTTCTTTAATGCTAGTTAAATCAATGGCCAGTATTTTAGTAATCGTATTTTTTATCAATAAAAATCCAAAGATTTTTGTTCTACATGGCATATCAGTACCCGGCGTTGTTTAGTCTACGACGTGTGTAACAGCTTCCTAACCCGGCATGCTCTAAACACTGCGTTTTCTGGTTCCTATAGGTTGCCCCACTCCGCATCATACGCGCTCACGTGCGAACAGTGAGTACTCGCTTTTCTAATTATATTTACTACTTTTCTGCTACACAATAACTTATGCTATTCTCACTTAATAAGTTTTTAAACATGGTTCGGTTTAACGCCCTCTGTTGTCGGTGTTTAACAATTATTGTGGTACTTAGTAACGCCATCTGTGTTTCGTAATTGTTATTAAATCTTTTTGTGTAGCAGAGAATAGATTGCATGCTGTATGTATTTAGTGCACCTTATGTTGTTGGAGCACTTATATTTGTTTTAAACAACACAGTAGTAGCACTGGATTAGAGCTTTGTATTTTTGTGTCGGTAGTGTTTGTTTTTGTATGACTGGTATGTCCTGTTCAAATATAATATATTATTAAATTAATAATTAATTAGAAATTAATTTACCGTATCTTAAATATTTATTTAATCTTAAGTGCGTCCATATGATTAAATAATTATTGACATTTTAGAAACCACACAGGATTTATTGTACAATAATCCATTTAACCGTTTTACACTACCCAAACTCAAGTATAAAAAGACATTAAATTGCACAGTAAATTATGAATTCAATAAACAAATAAATTACCACAACAAACACAACTAATATCCTTTACAATATGGACGCATTTCCATGAGTAGCCATAGCCTAGTGACCTAGCGCCATCTATGAGCCGTGTGGAGTGGGTTTCTCAATGTGTGTCCCCGCGCAGCGAGTCGGGACGGCTGACGTGTCCGCTGTGCTCGGAGCGCAACTGGAAGCAGCTGGACAACGACCTGTGGCGCCTGGAACAGTGGCTGCATTTCGCCGAGGCCACTGAGGAGTCCCGCACCGACCCGCCCGAGGAGTATGACGCGCTTGAAGACGCTATACAGGTAGGAATTAATTATATTATCGTAGCCCTTGTTATTTTTAATGTTTAAAGGGCTTTAAAAAAAAGAGGTTCTAAGTTTAATTTTATGATTGTGAGTTTGATTGTTATGTATGTTCACTGATGTCTCTATCACTTTTGTAACGATTTTTACGGTTATTTTTCGGTTTGACTCATTTACTAAGTTAATGTTAATAGTGTTATACGAATTTCATTGTATATTTTCAAACATTGCTATCTGCTTTAGTTTTCATAATCCTATTAGTTGTCCTAAAAAAATATTTAAAATTAACGTGATATTTTTTTCTTCCGTGGAAATGTATAACCTGCACTTCAGTATATGATGATAGTATTATCGACATCAATAATTTGTAAAGTATTGTCTCAAACATGTATGTATGTTATCTCGCAGGACCACCGTGAGTTCCTGTTGGACCTGGACTCGCACAAGTCGATCGTAGTGTCGCTGAACGTGGTGGGCGCGCACGTGGCGGCGCACGCGGGCAACGCTGCGGACGCGGAGCGCGTGCGCGCGCGCCTCGCCGCCGCCAACGCGCGCTGGGACGCCGCCTGCGAGCGCGCCGCCGCGCGCCAGCGCACGCTGCAGAGCGCGCTCGTGCACAACCAGCAGTTCCACGATATCGGTGAGTTGGGGCTTGCTCATTTAATAGCATTCTACGTTGCTGATCGTGCCTGTCTTGAAGATTTGAGAAAATTGATGCAGATAACAGCATAGTGTTTACTATCACGAATCACTACATTTACTTACGTCCTTTGTGCTAATAACAATAATGTAACCTAACATAATATATGTCCACAGTGGTGGAGCTAGTATCCCGGCTAGCGACGGCCGAGCGCGGTGTGCGAGCGCGGGAGCCGCTGCGGTTGTCCCGACCGGCCGCTGAGCTGCAGCGCGACTTCCGTCGGTTCAGCGAGCTGCGCGACGAGCTGCAGCGCGCCGAGCCGCGCGTGCTGGCGCTGCACGACGCCGCGCAGCTGCTGCGGGCTGGTGACGCGCCGCCGCACGCTGACGACATCTGCAGGAGGTACGTACACATGACATATGTACAGCGCCACCTCCGTCGGTTCAGCGAGCTGCGCGACGAGCTGCAGCGCGCCGAGCGAATATTAAAAACTTAATAGTCTACCAAAACAACCAATCAAACAACTTTTTAACTAGATCCAAAATATTATTGACTACTTTGGTGTAACTATTATATCCTAAGCCGATACTTTAACTCTATAAAATTGTATGACCTATCAAAAACTGTAAATTTGGATCTGGCTCGAAGGATCAAACATTTGTGTATTTAATTTAATCGTAACTGACTAAATTGAAGCAATGAATGGTCGAACGTATCCTGACTGCTGTATGTCTTGTCGTACAGGCTGGGCGAGCTGCGCCTGCGCCTGCAGTCTCTGCGCAAGTTGTCGGGCGTGTACGCGCTGAAGCTGGGCGCGGCGCTGGCCCGCAGCCCCGCGCGCGCCGCCTCCGCGCTCGCCGCCGCCGCCGCCGCCGCCGCGCCCGCCGCGCCACAGGTACTCCACACTACACGCTCTAGTATATACCATACGAGTAATACCAGTTAACTACTTGACTAATTTAGATAGAGATTATCCCATAACGTATACAAATGTTCCACTATAAAATCAATCTAATACTATTTGAAATCTGGAAATCCTTAATTTAAAAAAATATTGGAAATTTATATAAGAATTTAGAAAAAACAATAACATTTGAAAAACATTTTCATAATTTTTTGCTAAATTTTGTTTATATTCGAATCAAAATTTTGGTATAAGTGGAGTTTAGTTTTGCGTTTGTACCCCACGCTTGGACCTGCCACAGAGCACCGTTGTTCGGCAGAGAATTCACGAAGCAAGCTTTACCTTTGTTTAGCAGACATAGACATAACTTGACAGTACTCTGCCCCCACTTGAATCGAGACAATTAGAAATAATTCATAGATACGAACAATTACTATAGATGTATATTGTGTGGCGAATTGCAAACAAGTTTTAAAAAACTGCATTTTTTTTATGATTTCAATAAATTCTTTCAATTTAATTATTTCATCGTCATATTGGCCCAAACGAAAGACGCATTGGTTCTGTTCCAATTCAATCAAAAAAGATTTTTTCTAATGGAAAATTACCATATTTGATGTGTTTCCAAATTGTTTGAAATCTGACAAAAAAAAACAGAAAAGAATTATCGATAACACAGATACAAAATCAAAAATCTGTCGATACGTAAACCATCCTACTAAACCTCAAGCTGCGTAGACATTTATATATATAACAAGGTTTGCAATCCGCCCGCTGTCCCGTAACAGCACCGTAGTCGCTTAGCACCGTATGTTGACGTATTCTTGTTCTTTAGCTAATGGAGGAGGATGACGAACAGATCGCCGGCCTTAGCCTGCCGCCGCTCGACGAGAACGAGTAAGTACCGCCGCTTACACTAACTACATATTGTGTCTCAAGCACGACAGGTCATGAATTCCTAGCGTCATCGACAATTAGGGGTGTTTTTACGATATATACTCGATATATATTAACGATAGTTACACGTTTTTGTTGATCCATACGAGTATACTGTAGTGATACGTCTACAAAATGATTTGAGAAACAGGTGTAAAAAGCATCAAGTTGTTCTAATAAGAATATTGATCCTTTAGAAGTTATGTTTGATCGATTAGTTTGATGTATGTTTCCTTTGCTATTCGTGTATTAGCCTGTATAAATCAAGCTTTTGGAAAGGACTTACTAGATAATTAAGAGGATACTGATTCTTAGAACCACTTTTTTGACCAGCCACTCCTGTCTATATATTTATAGATTTAGAGAATATTGATCCTTGCAACTCTGCCTTTCACGGGCTAGTTATGTTTCTACTTGTATTGATTCACTTACGTAATGTTGATAAGAAATTAATCTCTAAGGTAATGGGCCACAACGCAGTCCTAGTGGAGGAGATGAATTTCCTTATATAAATAAAACATCACTAGATATTAGGAATGGTTGAGTGTGACCGTCACTTTTTTATTAAGAGATCCTCAATGGTTGACAACGTATCTTTAATTTTCTAAATGTTTTGGTTATTCATTTTCATTAGGTGAATTGTATTGTGTACAAAAACTTTATGATGACTCTATGAATACATTTGGATGAAAGTTTCTGCTTGAGGCACTGTTTTCAATTACGTGTGAACTGTACATTTTAGTAAGCGTGTTATATCATACCACCGTCTACTGCTGTGGTAGACTGTAGTTCCAAGGAAATTTAAGTGAATTCATTGTTTGACATTACAGACAGGATGAATAATATGGGAATATTGTAGTTGTGGTAAAAGTGTTTAATTTTATTATAAGATTTTTTAAAGCAGATATACAAAAATGATTATTTCGTAAATCTTGTACCCATATTGTTCGGCAGTGTGTTGTAGTTAGAGAAGCCTTACACGTGTTGTATTCATTCGGTTATTGTTTTCAAGTTGATAACCGAATCATGTTGAGTTATGATGACCGTGTGTGCAGCGCGCTGGCGAGTGAGGAGTCGGAGGAGCAGCAGCTGGGGCGGCTGCAGCGCGGGCTGCGCTTCGTGTGCCGCGTGGCGCGCGCGTCGCTGCCGTTCCAGGCGCTGCTGCTGCTGCTGCTGGGCGCGGCCGCGCTGGCGCCGCCGCCCGCCGACTGCCGCTCGGCGCTGGCGCCGCTGGCGCTGGAGCCCGTGCTGCGCTACCCCAACGGGCCGCCGCCGCTGTGAGGACTCAGTGTCGCAGCCCCGCCCGACCACTCTCACATTCCACTCAGGTGCTAGCCACGCGACGGCGCCAATATTACCCTTTTGTATATTTGTTACCTAGCCGATGTAGGAGGAACGCACGCGAACGAAATATATTTATCTAAACTGTATTTATTGTATTTATGTGACGATGGCAAACCGTGTATCGATGGCGCCGCACAAATACATACGAGATGGCTTACGATTCGCATTCACGCATTGTTACTTAATTATTAGATAGTAAGGACTGTTTATAAAGTCAAATAAAGCCTTTGCATTGATTAACGAGCTCGTTTTATTTACACAACACTTAACTATAGCATCGTCCGTAACACTACGTCGACTGCAGAGCTGCTCGTCGCTGAAACAAATAAAATACACAGGTAAAGTATACAATTTAGGTACAGATGGTCATGACAATGACAACAACTGTATAATTCATAATATGAAGTAGTTATACCTTACGTGAAAAATATGAACGGCCTTATCCATATACAGTTTTGAAACCTAGTTAACAAATGATTTTTCGCTGTCGAACGACTTTAGAATTCAGTTTGAGCGATAAAGACAAAGCATGAAATAGATAAAATAGGTTTTAAAACTGCCTATGAATAAAGCTTTTAATATACACCGAAATTCTTAAAGCTGCTTTATTGGTTTAAAACCCAAAAATAAGACAGTCACAAATGTGTTGATATTACGTGAACAGGCAAAAATTAAAGTTATTACGCTTTGTAAATCACCCTATCAGAGTATGGCAATACATTTTCTTGTTGTTCAGGCTTTTTGTCATTTTACATGTGGGTAGGTTACAAAACTTCTTTACTATTAAGCGATCGGAAATATTTCAGTGTCGTTATTTTGATAAACAAAGACTTTATTCCGAAGTTCTGTTCTGGTGTGACATTGTAAATGGGTGTGCCACTACATTATTCAGCATTTCACAGTTGTTCAGGTTAGTAGCCTTATAGAATAAAAGTCCGATGGTCGCCACCTTGTTAGTATTTATTATAGTGTTTGCAGACTTCTATAATTTAAAAACCCCTTCCTACATGCCTTAAGGACTCGTAAGCAATAACATTAAAAACTTTAGACGCCAGCTGTTAAACGAAAGGCCGCGAATACAATCCCTACGAGTAAAATATTTGACATCCACAAGTAATTTTGATTCTACGTGTTTGTTAGTCCGATAAATATCGTAGTTCTATAGAAATAATTCTATTAGTGTACGGTCAGTACAATGTAGGCGACCGTTGTGTGTTTACGCACCTGTCACGACAAGTACGGGTAGGTGTTCCTGCGGCGCGCGGGTCGCGGGCGGCGGCGGCGCGGCACCGAGGCGCACCTCGCCACCTCGTACGCCGTGTGCTCCGCGCCGCTCGAGCTCGCCCGCACCTGCACACAGCATGCCGACATTCAACACTTTCCTCTGCTTATTTATATGACTACCGCGGTGGCATAGTGGTACTACGGTATGATTGCAAAGCTGAGGTCTCGGGTTCGAATCCCGGGTCGGGCAAAGTGATATTGGATTTTTCTATTCATTATCAGCCCGGAGTCACGAATTTGTGCCCGATATGGCGATAGGCTCGCCACCTATCACATCGTGGGACGGAATATATAAGGCGAAACGTGGGTGTTCTGGTAGCACCTCTGCCTACCCCTTCTGGGAAAAAGGCGTGTGTTTATGTTTGTTTATCTATGTATTTATATATAAAAGGAAATGGCTTTAAAAAAGACCACAAGACCACTGGTGACCACCACGGTCCCACCGGTCCCACCACGGCCTGCCCTAAAACTATTCACAGCGCATGTATACGCAAAGGTTAAATAAAATTACAACTTACTCGTGGTAGGATATTCATAACCGACAGAATAGTATGTCAGAAAACCTTCATAACGCCTCATGCTAGTGTATCGCGTTTCGGGTCCAGCTTGTCCATTTGTGATAGCATTATAATCAAATTTCGTGCATTCCGGTATCAGTGTATTTTGGATTGCACTGCATTACCACTAAATCTATTGTAGTGTAGTGTACTCACCCTAGTTATCCTGTCCAAAGGCGGCAGTTTCCCGAAGAGGCATCCCCTCCCCGCGCCCTCGCAGTCCCCCTGCAGCACGGCGTCGCGCGCGCTCGTGCGCACCAGCTGCGTCAGAACCAGTATCACCATCTACAAACAAACACACAGATCTTACTCGTGTTATAGCACTGCAAAACACTCGTCGCCTCGTGACATGAGGTGTTAAATCTCATAATACCTAAAAAAATCACTGGCTTCTATGCCCTTTTAACTGGAACATAGTAGTTCTTACGCATTATGTCTTGGCGGCAGTACATTCCCCGAAGATTATTTGCATACGAAAGTTCTGTTACTTATATAAATGTGCAATAATACGTATACCATTGTATTTATCAACTATATCCACCCGAATATTTAACTCACTTGTGTTTTGTCGTTATTCAAGGGGTAGAGGAGTAATTCTGCCCCAATTATTTAATTGAAAACGTCAGCAGTGTATACACAGCCTAGAAGTATTGTGGTGGCGAGACTAGCGACAGCGGGCAGTCTACATGACTCCTAGTGAATTGTAGACCCTACTCATCTGAACAAATTACAAAATCAATAGCATGGTACTTGAAAGAGGAAGACGAGCAGGTTGAAGCACTGCAGCGCGAGCAGCGCGGTGGTGAGCGGCGCGCGCACCGCCTCCACGCAGCCGCGCGTGTGCACCGACGCAGACACCAGCGGCGACCCGCCCGACCACGCCGCCCGCCACGACCACTGGACCATCGCGTATACATTACACCCAACAGTCACGTGCATATTCCTAAGACTAAAATTACTCTTTAAATTAATTAATTAAAATTACAAGTCAAGGGCATCAGTAACCTATTTTCGGCCTCATTACACCTCCAAGTAGAATAACTAATTTAAATGAAGACACAAGTATCATAAATTAAAGCATGCTGGCAATAATTTATCTTACTATCAAGTGCAGTGCAATCACTTTGCCGTGCCATGTCATGTCAACATACCTGCTGCAATGGATCATGGTAACACGGCGCCAACACTCGCGGCGTGCAACAGGAATAAGGGGAGACTGGGGGAAGGATCTTTCCGTCAGCACCGGCTAATCTGTAAATAAGTATTAAAAGTTTACTGTCTATAACATAAAAGAGACCTGAAAACCTGATGAAAACATTTCAATAAAAGCTAATACTGACTTCATGACGACTTTGGAGTCTTCGTTGAGGAAGTCCATGTTAATCCAGGGTATCTCGTGCCAGTCGCTCGGCTTCTCCACGCCGCAGCAACTTAGTTCCACCTGTCAAGATACCAAAATGCGTCTTCAATAGATATAGACAGATGTACCACTAAGTAAACAAATTCTGCGCCAGGATACCGACTAAACCCCTTATGTCACGTAAATTATCGACGGCGTTTAATATCCCAGGGCGAGGTGCGTCTCGATGTCTTTCCTCGTAATCCTAATGTAAATATCAAATAATCGAATATCCCAGTGTGGCTCGAGTACCAGAAATAACAAAACTATCACAAGTATTTTACAACACGTAGACCCAAATATTTGCTGACTAGTACATCAAAACAATTTGTTTTGGTGCGGGTATAGATCAGTGTCCGACCGAAACTAGTTTTTCAGCCGAAACCTAAACCGAAATTTATTTAAAATTACGATTACCTATTTAATAAAATTCACTATTTTTTTTACATTTATTTAATAAATTAATTTAGTAAATGTAAAAAAAAAACAGTGAATTTTAGTAAATAATCGTAATTTTAAATAATTTTAATAAGATTCGGTTTCGGTTTCGGCTGAAAAACTAGTTTCGGTCGGACACTAGTATAGATACAGATTCCCATTTGTCCCAGCGATTTGCTCACCCAACGCATAAGTCATCATTTTTTTGTCGTAAAGAGCCTACCTGCATGGTGTCCATGAGCTGTTTCCAAGAAGGTTCAGTGAGATATTGAGATATGCCAATGCGCAGAGAACTGGATAGCTCCTTCATCAGAGCCTAAAAATAAATGAATTATTTAAAAAAACAAACGATATTATTGAAGGTAGAACATGTCTTTTAACGTACCTATGTCGCTTTAAGATATGGCCAAAGATTGTACAAATAGTTTTAGCCTAACTTATTAAGAAAATTGTATTTTTTGCTTAGGGATAAAAATATCGTAACAAATTGGTGACATCGGCGCGCATAATAATGACCGGTACCATTGAATTATGGCGCAATTTGGGAAATACCAAATGTATTGAAATAAATCAAACAGCAGACAGATGTAATCTACATATTCCCTCACCTTCAAAGTAGTCCTACAAGCAGTATACACCAGCATCCCATTGGCAGCTACCAAGGTGCCGCTGACCATCCACACCCTGGTCACATTGGTAGCGCGTGGCCAGTAAGGATACTTGAGCAAAATGCTTATCAGCCGCAGACCGCTAGTGTAGTGCAGCTTCATGGAATACGCCTGCAGGAGGATCAGGCCGCAGAGAGTGTACACTGTCACCTGAAGACAGAGATATTTAAAAAAAACTGAAACTTGTCGAACAGAATTGATAGATGATATGAAATTCGTTATTGTATTTGCATTGTTGACTATGCTTAAGGCTTCCTTTTGCTTTGCTTCGATCTTTTTCGGTTTACAGCATTACTACGGAGTATCCAATATATTGTTACTGATAATAAAGTAGATAACCATGGAAACTAAATGTACTTTAATCCTAGCCTTACACCGAGATCCTACTTTTGTAAACGAGTCATTTTTAACACCCATATTTTAAAAACCAAAACGAATCACATAAAAAATAAAACAGAAAGAGTGATAAGATTCCTGCAGTAAATAGGTACAAAATATGTGTCTGTTGCATGCCTTGTGTATCTGTTTGAGCAGCTGCATGACGCGCATGGAGGTGTTGTAGCAGAAGATGACCATGCACAGCGACACCACGAGCTGCGCGATCAGCAGCGCGCGCAGCACCGCCGCCAGCCGCGCGCGCCCCGCCCTACTGAACGTGAACACCGCCCACGCCATGCATCGTGCCGCTGCATGCTAGCTGCCTCTGGATAACAACACTTATAGATGTACTCGGCAGCGACTGGATGGATAAAGCAACAGACAGGGCTCTGTGGCGTACCTTCCTATATCCAGCAGTGGACTTCATGATGATAGATGTACTCTTCAGTCTACTTGTGGACATGGTTCTACCACGAAAATCTAATAATGTAGCATATACCAGTGAATATGGATCTTCCATAAATACTTCTGTCACAATTTAATGTAAGAAATGCTACTCTGCTGAAAATAGCTCTATTCATAAAGATTTCTAAGACCTCATCATATTTGAGTTTTGTTCAAATATTCATTGAAATTGTAGCCAGAGCAACTACTGGACATGCTTTGTAATTCATAGTAATGTTTGTCTTTGCTACTGTCCATGAGCGGTCGTATCGCTTACCATCAGGGGAATGGCATACTCCTCTCGCAATTTGCTGCAAAAAAAAATCAATGGCGACTTGTTGAAATTGAGCTAGCTTTGTCCAATCGTCGTTTATTGAATTTATCGCAAACTTCTTTGGCTCTACACAAAATAAATGAAAAGACAATTTTTCCTTTAAGTGCGCTTTTCTTCAGACCACGAATACCTACACAAGTACCGATAGAAACGGTAATATTTCAGACAACTTTCAATTACAATTACATATGTATATTGTTTAAGAAGTCTTACACAAAGTACTCAAGTTACACTAAAGCCAAGCTTTAAAGCCCGCCCAAGATTTTTAAGCTTGATCTCATCACGACAGCAGTCTGGTACTACATAAATTAACTAAATCCTCGAAGATCAAATGTTTCATTACCTATGTTTAATTAAAATTCACGCTCCTTTATTTCAGAAATGTATTGTATGTCACAGACCAATAAACTTGTCAGTGACAATTCTATGGTATCACTCTGACAGGTAATGACACAATTAAAGTTTATTGCCTCATAACTTACATGTAAACTTTTTGATGTGAACTTTTATACTTCATTGTCGTGCTGTTTCCGTAGCACAATATTTGACGCGGAAAAAAAAGTAGTCCAAGCAAAGAGTAAAAGTTTAAGTTACACTTTAATTGGTGGTAGGTCTCTCTTATGTACGCCGCCTGGGTAGGTACCACCGCAATGTCTATTTCTCCCGCCAGACAGCAGTGTAAATGCATTGTTATGTTTCGGTTTAAATGACATTGTAGCTGGAGTAACTACTGGACATAATGAGACTTAACATCTTATGTCTTAGCATGGCGAGCGCAGTAGAATGACAAGCATTACTTTGTAATTCATGGTGTTTGGTTTTTGTACTGTCCATGAGCGTTCGTATCGCTTGCAGGCGAATGGCATGCTCGTCTCGTGTTTAAACCTACTGCAGTACGAATACATTAAAGGACTACATGACTATTTCCGAATAGTTTGAATGCACACGAGCCACGAGCTTAGCATACTTATTGTTAAAATACAAGAAAATCAATAACTCATTACGCATTCTGTGTATTGGCTGCTTAGCAACATACAAATAAATTAAAGTGGTATTTTCATCATCATAGACATTAACACCTTATTTCATAACTGGCAGTACAAAAAGTATAAATTAAAAAGAAAACTAAATTGGCGGTACTTCGAATGCATTTTAAAAATAGAACGTATGCGCGCTGTTTGCATGACAGCCGCAAAAACGTTAGTCTCTGTAGTTAAAATTAAAATAATTGTTAATTGTTTGATTAATTAGTGGAGTTACTGATAGTGATTAGCTGTGACGTGAGCATGGAGCTTGTGAAACGCACCAAAGTCACGTGGAGCGACGACTTGAGCCATGACTCGGAGGAAGAGAGAGGTAAAATTGTATTGAATACCTATTTACGTAAATATTTACAAAGCTGCAGTATACTCGTAATATAAAATAAGTAAAAATGTGACAGAGAAGTAATTAGGTTTTTGTTTAGTCCGCTCTTGATCTAAAAAAAATGAAAATAATGCCACCTTATTGGCTTAGCCGCAAATAGCAGCATATTGTTACTTGCTAAGCGTATGGTCCTAGGTTTGAATTGTGAGTCAGCACTTGAGATTGTGAGTTTTTGCTTAGAAAAATCTCATACGAGTTGACTTTGACTAAACTTCGTGCTGAACACTTTCCAGAGCGAGAACGCATCGCCCAGCTCGAAAAAGAGTTAGCAGAGACCCCGGTCAAGCCAACTTACGAACCCGAGGAGTTGGAGAAACTCATCTCTTTCATCATGAAGATGACCACCCTCTACGACCTTCGCGACGAGGACTGGAACGACGACGTCAAACAGGGCATTGAAGAGTGGCTGATGGAACCCAAGTCACCCATCCTCTGCGTTTATTTCAAAGGAGATAAACTGAAGGCAGCTAGCGATATTCCTCTATCTCCTGTCTACGATTTGACATACTTCCTACGGGAACCTGATTTTGTATTCAAAGCTGATACCTTTCATGATGAAATTATCTTTGGCACTTTTGTCGATTCCATTGAAGCGAACATGATTCAGTTGTTGGAGAATGTTTACGCGCCTTACTTTTTCGGGATTACGACTTGGCCTGATAGTAAGTACAAAGTAACTATGAGATATTTATAAAACTTCTTTAATTTAGGTGTAGATTTTTATTAAATCAAATATGACTTACCTACCGAAGACTGAAAATTTTGCTTAATATAGGCTCGCCCTTTTGCGATGCTAATAAGCTCAACAAACTTTTAACTACTACGGTTTGCATGTCCCTTTCGGGATATGGGCGTGAGCTTGTACATTCAAACATAACATTTCTTACCCTGCATCCAGGTGTGAAAAGCGAGTTCTGCTCGAACATCCACACATTCCTGGCGAAGCTCACAGATATGTACTACAAGATGCTGGGCCTCACAGTGCTCTACATACCTAGGGAGGGCCAGCAGCTGACCTTCGAGCAGGCCAGCGATGACCGCGAGCTAGTCAAAAGGCTTGAGGGAGTGGTGGTCTACTGGACCCATCAAATCAAATCCTGCTTGGAGGACACGGCTTTTGTAGCCTCGCAGAAAGAACTACTGTGTCCCAGTGATGAGTACGACTTTTGGATTTATAGACGTAAGTTATTTTGTAATCAAACGCAATTTATTTACGATTATTTATGTTGAATGAGGAATTCATCAAACGGCTGATGAATAAAATATTGAATCATAAAATCGCTTGTCTATACATTTACAGACGAGAATTTAAACGCTCTCCTATACCAGCTGAAGAATCCAGCCGTAAGACACATCAAGAAAATATTAGTGACAACACATTCGACATTCATTCACCAGTTCCAATCACTCTGCGAGGAGATAGTCCAAAAGATTGCAGAAGCCACATCCAACATTGAATTCTTGCAAGTGATCAAGCAACCCTGCGCAATCTTAGAATGCGTAGTCGACCCCAGTGAAATCTCAAAGTACATTCCTCAAATAATAAATCTCTTTAGATTTATCTGGATGGAGTCGCCGTACTACAACTCCGAAACTCGCATCACGAATTTATTCAAAGCTCTCAGCAATCAGATTATTATTCTGTGCCGAAATTACATCAAGCTTGAAGAATTATTCGATGGCGAGACCAAGAAGGCCCTAGGGGAGTTTAGCAAATTCATTGACTGTTGCAAGAAGTATAGGGAGATTTACGACACGATGGCCGAGGCTCATAATGAAATTAAGCCTGGCAGTTGGGAGCTGGATACGGGCAGCATTTTCAATTATATCGACTCATTCGTGCAACGCTGTTTCGATATGCTGGATGTGTGCAATTGCATGATCATTTTTGGAAGGTAAGATTTAATGTTCATTGAAAATGTATCGTTTTTACATTATAGCATTCGGTTTGAGCCATTTTATCTACTTATTTGTGGCCTATTCCTCCACCTCCGTTCCAATATGTGACAAAATAATGTTAACTAAATAGTTAATAATCTACATAATTCTAGCCCTATTCAAAGATAATGTACTGGCTAAAGTAGGCCAGCTCCGTTGTTTCGTCTTCATATCCTTCCTGCCTATAGAATTGACGAGTTAGAAACGATAAACAAGCCGATGTTTGGCGGCGCGCGCGGCGAGCAGTTCGAGGCCAAGTGCGAGCAGATCGAGCACATGTTCCACGACGCGCTGGACGGCGTGAGACACGTGGCAGGCTCCATCCTGGACGTGCAAGCGCCAGCCTGGTACGACGATATACTGCAGTTCCGCGCTGTTATTAAGGATATTGAGGTTAGTGGGTTTCTGATTTTGTAGGCGTGAGATGACATAGGTCGTGGGACGTGGCTGGATACAGGCTGCCTCCAACAGGTCACTGTGGAAATAATTAGGAGAGGCCTATGTTCAGCAATGGACTTCCTTTGGCTGATGGATGGATGGAGATGACATAGTAGTGGAGAGGATACTTACCTAACAGATAATTTTATGGTGATGATAGTTGCTCATGAAAGCCCGCAGGCTCTGAAGAATTGTAAGTATATTACCGGTTACTCAGAACTCATTAATCTCGTGTTAAAAAGCTAAATTGTATGATTTGTTAAAAATCTATGTGTGTCTTAGATACCATCAGTTTCGACAAATTTAATTGGCAAGTAAAAAAATAACATAACGATTATGTCGACCAATTATAACTCTGTAGTAAGATAAAAACGATGTTTTGTTGTAGACAATAATAGAAAACCTGGTGGAGTCAGTGTTCGAAGGTGTGAACCACGTAGAGGAAGCAGTTGTGGCGTTGTTCTCTCTCAATAACTACTCAAAGAGGAAGAACTTAAGGCGCATATTCAAACGGAAGACGGCCGAGGTACAAATATCTTTTACTCCATACAAATGTGTTTTATTTCCAAGTAATTACGAGTATTTTATTGCTGCTCTATTAACTATTACATAAAAAAAACTGTCCATTTAAAGAAAAACATATATAAAACCGATGTTTTATTGGTGTGGAAACTTCGATGCGCGTCTTCAACATTCACTATTAACAGTATTTTTTTTCTGATGACTTATTATTGTGAGTTGAAGACAAGGTATTAATGCCAAACACTTATCACACCTCCGTACTTAATGCTATTGACACTGCATACAACTGTCGATCCTGGCTTATAGAAGTCTGTATTGGTAGCTGGTGGATATTTCCTATAGCGATTGTAATGTACATCTTTAGGTATGGGCGATGTTTAGCGATGAGGTTCAAGATGCGAAGAAGGATATGGTATCTAATCGTAGTCAGTACCCTGCTGACTTGCCATCGTTCGCCGGCAGAGCTACTGTGCTTAGAATGAGGAAGAATAGACTTGTGTATTTGAAGAAGGTACTTGGAGAAGCTAACGTTTTAGATATGTTTATCACCTCTGCATGACTTTGTTTGTATTACCTTTAGTGCTTATAATATTTCTTAATGAGTTGTCTCTAGCATTGGATGTACCTGGATTTGTTAAACATACTTGTGAAACCATATACTATAGTTTATTGTTCGCTTTAACGGAAGAGAAAAACATTTATGGGGTAAACTATACATCCGGGCTTTCAAAAAAAAGTCGATGGCTTCTGGATTTGCTAAAATGTCATAGATCTAAGGATTTCGAGCTCAGCGTACGACATTTTAGTGTTAAAATAGGCGAGAGTTGCACGTAATAAATATATGTAGAAAAAATATATACCTTATAAATGTCATACGTGCGCCAGGTGATGACAGACGCGTCGGTGTGGCTGATGCCGTGCAGCAACTCCGAAGACGTGATCATGCACGTGAATAGACTCATGAACGCCATCGAACTCGCCATCAGGGAGCTCTGGATCTCTTGGACGGTAACCATCGTTGTACCATCAGTATCTCGTACCACCACTAGCTTCAACACAGCAAGAAACATGTCCATCCATTGGAACAACACAATCCATTGGAAAATATATCCCACATCCTAATATTCACTTTGGGTTAGAGGTTGTTATAAAGGATATTCGTTCACTGGTATGAGGCCAGAGAACAATGAGCAATTTATTAGGATTTCTACAGCTCATGAACACGATATCTCCAGAATACTATGTTCCTTAATAAATAATAAAAGATGTAGACGAAACGGCAGATTTTAAAACGGTGGATGTATACTGACAGCACAACTTGGATGAGAAATGCGGAGCCGGCCTGAACAGAACTCTGATGCGTAAGAGCACTGAGAATCCAGGACTGATGGAATGCAACATTGACGTGTAAGCTAAACTTCAATACTCATTAAATTTATTCAAAAAATCTCCTCACAATTAGATCGCGCGAGTCGAAATTTAAACCCAAGAATATTTTTTTTATTGAAAATAATTTATGAATAAATTAAAGTTAAACTAAATAAAACCGTTTTATAAAAGAACTTACATTTAAGATATTTCGCGGTACTTATTATGATTATTCTATTCGGAAGTACCTATACCTTGACGAGAAACTACGACATTTCTTCCTTCAGGAACATTTTGGATCTTTGCAAAGAAGCTGCTCATTGGGAGAACCTAAAACAAGACATACCTATGCACGCTTACCAGGTAATAACTTTTTCTTATATTTTATTGTTTCATCGCCTCTGCCTACCCCTTCTGGGAAAAAGGCGTGTGTTTATGTATGTATGTATGTATTGTTTCATAATATATCAAAAAACAATTGCTTATTATTCATATTCATTCTGAATGCTTAAAAAAAGGTAAAATGATATTATTAAATGCGTCTTAACACCATCGTTCTCCAGGAGCGACGCACGCTAGAATTTTATTGTATGTAGTCGTAATAGTAGTTCTGCTTTATGATGGCTGAAGTCTTAAATTACTAGGTGTATGCAAAAAGTAAGACCGTGTACTACGTGTACGAAAGCGTGCTGGCTGTTGTGAAGGGATACAACAAGATTCTAGACTCGCTTTCTGATGAGGAGAGAATGCTGTTCAAACCTTTGATCTCTGTAAGTATCTGTTGTTTGTGTATTGCTGTAGCTAGTCTCGGAAACTCTCACTGGTCAACATGACTATGTAAGCTGGCTTAAAATATCGACACATTTGATATGTAAAATATACTTAACCTAAACTGTTAGACTTGGGAATTGAATTCAAGACTGTCGGCTGTCGAAACTGTGCCAGACAAACCATAAATAACTAACGCGTATTATGCCGTATCTTGTACCAATTCCGGTTTATAAAAAAAATGCCTTAAATGCATCACATTTATTCTAATATCACATCAAAATTAAAAAACATTCATTAAAATCTAACATAATTTACATAGACAGTCTTAAAAATGAAAATATCTTTGACATTCATTATTACATCTAAGAATAAGTTAATTATATTTACTGTAAACAAGTGTCTAAATGGTCGTTCATATTGTGTTGTTCAACCATGACTAGACAACACGGACATGGCGTCTTAGTACCCGTAGCGTTCAACGTCATTGATTCATCGAAAATGTCGACATCATCGTCAATGATTATGGCATCGTTTGCTGTGCTGGTCGAAGCTCCTGCTTCAGGTGTAGTGTTATCATTATTGAAGAACTGCAAACACTCTTCTAGATGCTCTATAAGCGGCTTATCAGTCATTCTGTTGCAACACAGACACAGTTTCATAGGCCTAGTATGATAATGTGCCACATCTTTTTTCACCTTAATTTCTTTGTATTCAACGTCAGATTTGCCTGCGACCCCACCATCTACATGATTCACGATTGGCGTTGTTTGTGGTCCCTTGTCTATATTTTTACTCTTGTCTGTTTTATCGTTTATCAGCTCATCCATGAAAGACAAATTTATTGAATCTGGGATTTCGAGTTTGATCTGATCATTGTTTATGTTAAATTTACTAACATCCTCAATCTCTTTGTATTTGGGAATTTGTGCTATTTGAATGTTGCTTCTTTCATTTGTTGGAGCAGTTTGCACTGCATCCACTGGCTGTGCGTTGTCTTGGCTTAGTATGTCTATCATATCTTTATTAAGACATTCATCTAAATGCCTATTTATAATATCATCTGGCACCTTAACATTACATACTGGACAGTTTACAAATTTTTTTACAGTTACCGCAACTAATTTGTTGCTATTTTGCGGTTGAGTGATTTGGAAATCTTGACCATAAACATCTTTCAAAATAGACGAGGCTTTAGTCTTGAAATAATCGTCGATTTTCTTCATTTTGGCAGGTGGCGATTCTACATGTGCCGGTTCTGTTTTGTGGTAATCCGGGTTTGCAACAATAACGGACGGTCGTTTAAGACCAGTGGTGGGTGGTGTGGTAGGCAGCTGTTTCTTGGACCATATGTTTCTAACCGTCTCTGCTGCACTGGCTGAATTGGTTCTACTTCGAGCACCAACTGGGTATCCTGACCCTGTAAATGGTGCAGTAACAGCAGGCTTTGGGTTAAAGACAATATTATCCTTCTTTGTGGCCACCACAGTAGGAGCATTTGATTTAGGTTTTGTGTTAACTTGAACCAGAATTTTGTTTGAGTCTTTTAATACTTTCCTTATCACGATTGGATTTTCATTTGGTATGTTTTTGTTTAAAATATTATTATTGTTATTGTTTATGTATTTAGTAATGGGTGGGTTAGATTTGGTGATGTGCACTACAGTTTTATTTTTTGTGTTCTCTGGTTCCTTGATTTTGATGAATGTCCCGCCGCATCTTACTTTGTGTTCTGCCCACCAGTAATCACTTTTTCCCGGCGGTCGGTTGTTGGAACGACGAACAATGCCAAAGTGGGGTCGTCTCGTTTGACAAGGCCCATCGCAGCGCCACCAGTGTGTCTGATATAATTTTACCTGGAAATAAAAAACATGATTAATTAAGAAATAAAAAAAAAATGTTAGAACTCGACCTACGAGTCTAGACTCTAGGTAAAAATGTCACCTGCACTATGACAGCGGCATATGCATTTGGTACAAAAAGGTTAATGTTTTTGTATGTTTTTTTGTGTTTGAGTCACAGTTATGCATTTACAAACAAGTATATTTATCTAGAAATAAGTAAAAGAAGATGGGCAGAACTGTTAATAGATGGATGGATAAAACCATAGAGTTTCAGGAAAGCAAGTGATAAAAATGAGGTCTATGTCCAGCAGTAGTGAAATGTGAGGTGAAATGCAGATAATGGTGATTCCTTTACATAAAATGGTATTATTTCAATGTGCTTTAATAGCTGTGGCCTCAATGCCCATGCACGAAGGACTTCATTTATAAGTAACATACATACATACATAACCACAAGCCTTTTTCCCAGAAGGGGTAGGCAGAGGTGCTACTAGAACACCCACGTTTCGCCTTATATATTCCGTCCCATGATGTGATAGGGGGCGAGCCTATCGCCATATCGGGCACAAATTCCTGACTCCGGGCTGATAATGAATAGAAAAATCCAATATCACTTTGCCCGCCCCGGGATTCGAACCCGAGACCTCAGCTTTGCAATCATACCGTAGTACCACTACGCCACAGAGGCAGTCATTTATAAGTAAAATATAGTTTAAGCATAAAATTTATCTCACCTCATCATGAAAGTCGTGGTAAATGCTTATATTGAGTCCAGCAAACTTGTTGATTCTGAACATGTGTGCTTGAAAGTTTGGGCCATGTCCATCTCTGTCTTGGTCTCGGCATGTCACAAACAGGTAGGCATGGATCATCTCGTGGAGTAGTGTCTCCACCAGGTCCTTGCGGGGCCTCAGCTTCAGTAGGGGCTCGCTGAGAGCTATGTCACAGAGGCCACCTCTGCCTTCATATCTGTAGATAGAAATGTAAAAAAGCCATTTTTAAATTATCTAGTTAGATATTATAGTCTAAGAAAGCCTCAGTGGGGCTGTTGGTAATGAAGCCAAGAATGAAAGACTGCAGGTTTGTTTCCCACCACAAAAGAAATGTTTGTGTAATTAATAATATTAAGTGTGTGATAGCCAGCTGGTAATGGACCAGATGCAACTGCCGACATGTTCACTTGGGTTGCGGGTTCAAATCCCAGGAACCAACTCTGACTTTGGAGTTATATGTATATTGTTGTCAATCACCAAATACTACAACAGTGAAGGCAAACATAATGAAGAAACTGCATACTGTAACACTTGCAAGAATTTCTATGGTATATAAAGTCGGTCAAGCTGCACTAGGTCAGTGTGGTGGACTTTATGGCCTAACCCCTTTCAATCATACTCCCCATTGTAGAGAAGGTCTGTACCATGCAGTGGGATGTAAATGTGCAGATACAGATTCAATAATTATTTAAATTGAATTCTGGGTGTTTGTGATACTAAAAAGTTGCTTATTTTCTAATACACACAATACTTATATTTTAGTATGAGGTGAAGACCATGTGTGTGGTGTTATTGGGCATATTTATGTACAGATATTTATTTACATTTTCATTATATTATTTTTAGAACAATTCAATAGCTTCTTTAATATGGTAGAGATGATTATTGTTACCAATGTGAACTGCGACCAAACGTGTCATAAAATGTATTCCACTTCAATAAAAAATCAATATTCAGAAACTTCTTTGATCTCTGAACTTTGGTTCTAATTCATATAATCAATAAATATACACTTACGAGCATACTCCCGCACATGAGTACATTCGTTTGCTCCATCTGACCACGGCCCGGTTCCCCAGAATCCCCCAGAAAAACAAATTGTCGAAGTGTATAAACAAAGCATGTACGTTTGGAGTAGGGTCTATTAATTCAAGTTCTGGGTCTCCTAAATTCATTGTGGTTAATTGTACTAAAGAGTGGAATGTCACAAAGGGTAATGCATGTCGAAAAAAAATCAACTACCAACAAAAAATATTTTAAAACTAAACAAAGCTGCAAATGCGGACTGCGATTGAGTCGTTTTCTGTTAACTGTCAAATCTCCCACAGAAAATTGACAGATAAAAAAAAAAATTGTTGTGTTGCGTTCGGTTGCGTTCCATAGGAGTTAAAAGTCTGTATTTGCAACTTAATATTTTTCTTTTGTTGTGATCTAGGCTTGCGAGAAAAAGGTGCAGCCAGGTATTACAAAGCTAACATGGACTTCGACTATGTCTGATGCGTATATAGCAGACTGTGTGACTCAAATTGGAGAAGTAAGATTCAATACATCTAATAGAATTTAATCAGCTTTAATTATTGATTAATAATTTAATTGATTTAACAGCTTCAAGACTTTTTAACAACTTATAAAAATTGCAATGTTAATTTGGTCAAAATCATGGAGAAAGTATGCGCTACTCCGCTAGTAGAGTTCGACATATACAATGTATTTGAGATAAGGGATCTCAGAGAAAAAATACGAAACATGGAGGCAGCGGCCGCAGAAAAGATATTAGACATGTATAAAGAAATTGTTACTTATATTATCATTGTTTATGAAGGTTTCGAAGCTTATATAGCGCAGGTACGTAACATTGATAATATAATATTTGGTATTTTAAACATTCTTGTACGAGTATAAGCTTGTAGTCTTTAAATCAAAAAAGTAGTTAGATTTTATATAATTTTATGCTACTATGTAAGTAGGTAAATATTATTTTTCTATTGATTCATGTTATATAGATAAGCTTATTAAAACTAATGATAATATAATACCGCTACAGATGGCTGAATACTGGATAAAATATGTGCGAAGGTTTGATTGTCTGCTAGAAGATGCTTTTCGGCTTGCTATAAAAGCAACTATGCAAAACTTATACAAATGTGTACACGGCGACGGTGAGAATCTCTATCTGTTAAATTAAACACTTATATTAGTCATTAGGTACTCTAAGCTCGGTTCGTGATTGTTCCCATTTTTTGATTCAACACTTAATTTTTTAACAAAATTTCAGGAACGATGGCACCATCTCCTCTCATCAAAATGAATTTATATTTATCTGGAAAGGATATTGTTTATGTACCTAACCGGCACGAGGTGATGGATACATTCACTACAGTATTGGAAGAGATTGTTCATATATTGAGCACTGTACCACGGATGTATGAGAAATTCGGATTACCGTCAGCAGGGCTGAAGAAGTTCTATGAAGTGATACAGGTTGACGCTGATTCTAATAAGCTGCAAGCTCTTATTGACGCTGGTAAATAATATTTACAATAACACAGTGTATTGCTGTTAGGATTCTCTACCCGATTATACCGTTGTCTGGACAGCATTGCGCTTATCATCAGATGCATTGGAGTCACATTGCCGTGCCAGTGTAAAAAAAACTTGTTTACGATTCTTTCAGCTTTTGAACTTGCCCCAAATACCTACACATTATTTTATATTCTAATATTTTATTTTTATTTATCATTGAGAAATTATATTTATCATTGAAATACTTCCGCTTTAGAGATCGACTTTAACGTATCCCTGGTCAACGAGCACATCCACATGTGGGACCCGTACATGCATATCTGGAAGGTGAACAAGAATGAATTCATGCAAAAGTACCGCGAGGAGAATCACTCCGCCGCTGAATTCGACGATCTCATCATAAATTATAGTGAACTCGCCAACGCCGTGCAGATACAAGAGACTGTCACTCAGGTTCTCTTAATTTACCTGTATATTACTTAATACACTTTAATTATTTGTTCATAGGTTAATTACTCGATAAATAATTAACTGACAAAAACATTTGAACAGATTCACTTCATAACATTGAACTCGAGCGAACTGAAGAAGGCGATCATAGCACACTGTTTGGTGTGGCAAACAAAACTAGGCGAACTGTTAAGGAAAATAACTGAGTCTGATATTGATAAAATTTACACTTACGTCGAGAAGAGCAGCGAAGAAGCAATGAAGGTCCGATTTCTTACTATTTTTTAAGAACTCAAATATCTAGCAACCCTTATGGATTTCTATTAATTTTATTGATTACCCAGAGGTCGATTTTTAATATTATAGAAGTTTAAAATGCTGAACGAGTTATGACCGACTCTAAGTAATTATTGTTACTTTGCAGATGCCAGCTGATTTGAAAGACCTTGCGTTTGCAATAGCCACATACGAGCGGCTCATTTCAGATATACCAATAATCGAACAAACTTTCCCTCCCATTACAGATAAAATGGTTACTTTAGGTAAATGTTAAAAATCGTAATAATTTTTTAATAGTTAATAGCTTAGATACTTCTGATGATCCATGACTTAATTTTCAGCCAAATTCGAGGTTGAAATAAGTTCTGACATGTCGACTCGTCATGAGAACATACCAATTCTTTGGTCAGAATATTTAGTGCTGTTGGAAGAAGCTAAGAAAAATCTAGAAGGAAACAAAGACAAATTTAAAGCTGAACTGTTAGAACAAGCCGAAGTAAGGATTTGTTGTCTATATAGGGCTTGGTTTTTTTGTTACGTATTAGTACGACAAAATGACTTCAAATGGACCTGATAGTAATTAGTAAGTTCGGTACAGCCCCGATAAAGTATTCATCGAAGGCAGACAGAAGACGACTACTAAGAAGGGCGCGAAGATCCCACCATCACCATCGTTCACGAATATAATAATTTAAATAATTTATTATCTCAAAAGTAGGTACTTTAAGTACTATAGTGCCATATTCTGTTAATGATTAGGTGTTCAAAGAAGCCGCAAAGGATTTCTGCGAGGACTTTTACAAAAAGTCTCCGTGCAGTTCCGACATAAGCGGTAAAGACGCTATGTCACAGCTGAAGGCTTTCAGAGAACAACTGAACGCGCTCAGAGCTCAGGAACAACAGATACGTGACGGACTGGCTGTATTCAATTTAACGTAATTTGCTACTGTATTTACTTCTAGGTTGCGTGTAGAGTTTCTTTCATCATTGGTGTAGAGTAGGTACATAATGTAATGTAAATCCTTTAATAGAAGACTGGTCGACCAACACATTGACCTTCTTGATTGTTCATAATTCGTGGATAGAAATAGAATTGTGCGCATTTAGATTTAAATATGTATTGTACCATATGTTATTACCATGATATTACTTTTTACTTTCTACGTAGTTGTTATAGTTATTGTTATATAGTTGATGTTTATTTTGGCCAAAGCTGTGTACACCTATCATGGGCATTTACATTTAAATACAGTCATAATATCTATTATAAAAATAAGCGATCTAATGTATTATGCTGTTGGTGTCCCATATTTTAAAAAATAAAATAAATAAGTACTGTATAAGGATAAAAATGAGGATACTATTCTCTTACCTGAATTAGGTGATCATTGTATTTAGTTTCGACTGCCTCGGTGGCGTAGTGGTACTACGATATGATTGCAAAGCTGAGGTCTCGGGTTCGAATCCCGGGTCGGGCAAAGTGATATTGGATATTTCTATTCATTATTAGCTCGGAGTCAGGAATTTGTGCCCGATATGGCGATAGGCTCGCCCCCTATCACATCGTAGGACGGAATATACAAGGCGAAACGTAGGTGTTCTAGTAGCACCTCTGCCTACCCCTTCTGGGAAAAAGGCGTGTGGTTATGTATGTATGTATTTAGTTTTAATGAATTCATTATCGACGTATACAATTTTTGATAGTTATAATATCGCAAAAAAATACTCTTGTAGGACACCAGTGAATCTGGATCTGCAGAAAATGGAGAAAGAGCTGGAGAAATTAGAGGAAGTTTGGGGGTTGGTGTTCCAGTGGGAAGAGTCGTGGGAGAAATATAAGACTCAAACCTTCTGGGAAATGGAAACCGATGAGATGGAGGAGAACGTAATGTTTTTGTTTAGGTAAAAATATAACCTACGCTCATACAAGTATTGTATTGTATTGTATTGTATGTAAAATATATACATTGTATTTAATTCTAGCTGTAAATCCCCAATTTATCAATTTTCAGGAATTTCAATCGCCTCTCCCGGCAACTCAAAGACAAAGGTTGGGATATTATAGATACGACAAGAGTGAAGGTAGACGCATTTAGACGAACCTTGCCGTTAATCGGAGACTTAAAGAACCCTTGTATGAGGGAGAGGCATTGGGATAGAATCAAAGCGCTTATGGGAGTGTTAGTATACTAAATGAATATTTGGTTTAAATTGGACAGTATTTTACACTGAATATAGACTTCACAAGCAAATATATTTTGTATTTCTCACCTTTCTGACCCAATTCCTTCTAAACAACCTATACAGGGACTTCGACCAATATTCTGAAGATTTCAAATTGGAACTGATTATGCGGTTGAATTTCCAAGCGTACGCCGAAGATATAGCCGAGATATCCAATGCTGCTACTATGGAACTCAACATTGAAAATGGCCTCAAGACTATAAGAGAAGTTTGGAAAAATACAACGTATGAGATGCAGCACCATAAAGGTGAAATGTACAGGATTAAGAACGTGGAAGAAGTTATGCAGGTATTATTTATTGTATGATAGCGAATGGATGGAATGACTAAGAATTGGACTTTCTTCACTAAAATTAACTTCTGCATGAACCAATGTCTGTGTCCCAGTCTACATAAAAATATCTTTTGGTGTCTATTTAAAAAAAGCAACGTCAGCTACTGAGTATCAAAACTTGTAACTACCAACTACACGCCAAGATATTGCAAAAAATCATCTCGAGGTTCAGTGCATTTTCTATATGTGTAACGTAACATTATATTTCCTTCATAGTTCTTGGAAGACCATCAAGTGCAATTGTCCTCAATGAAATCGACAAAATACGTTGAACCGTTTATTAAAGAAGTTGATTATTGGGAGAAATCTTTAGGTTACGTTGCCGAATGCATTGAGGTAAATATGAAAATCTAGCCCAGACATTACTAAAATTTACGTTTCATAAATGGTTGCCTTTCATCAGATTGCTTTACAAGTCCAACGTCGTTATTTATATCTTGAGACTATATTCAGTGGAGAGGACATAAGAAGGCAATTACCGAATGAAGTCAAAATATTCGACGCGCTCACTGCCGACTGGACGGAAATTACTAGCAAGTAAGTTTCTTTAAAAAGCTCGGTTCCTTACTTTGAAGATCTCTATACTGCAAGCAACAACTTATCGACGTTAGGGATCACTCAGAAAATATTTAACTACTGGCTATGAGACAGTCAGACCAATTACCTAAATATGCGGTGGTGGTGAATTATATCTATCCCCGAAAGTTTATCGAATTCTGAGATTAAACGTGTACCTTGTTTGAGTAAACTTATTTTATTGTGTCAACCAGCGAGAAGTGTACATTTCCATCTCGCAGATGCACTTTCCCCTTTCAGTATAAAAATGGATTTATACTATTTATACAATTGCATGCCTTTCCTTCATAAAATTTGTATTTTATTGTATAGTATGTACGCTGGAACGAATGCAGTACAAGCTTGCTTATACAAACCAGCCCCATACGTCTTCAATAAACTGAATCAAATGGTGGACAACCTCGACGGCATTCTCCGAGCTTTGGAGAAGTATTTAGAAACCAAGCGTCAGCTGTTTCCGAGGTTTTATTTTATATCCAACGACGATTTGCTCGAAATCCTTGGCAACTCGAAGAAGCCGCAATTGATACAGGTTCATTTGAAGAAGTTGTTCGATAATGTTAACAAGATTCGAATTGATAAGGTAAGTCATTGCTGCTATTAGGTTTTACGATTCCTTGGTACTTAGTAAAATACATGTACAATTATATATGCTTAGGATTTGTCTCCAAGACAAGAGCAACGCATTACGCATACCATTGATGCTTCAAAATGAATATTACATCGGAATTGTAATGTATTTATATTTTCAACAGTTTATAATGTATAGCTAAATTGGGCAAATGTGACCAAAATTATTACGTGAGGACTGGGTATATGCGCGAACCGTGCGAAGCCATTACAGAAAAAAAATCCTCCAACTGCCGTTTGACGTTAGTGAAATTGACACTGACAAGTGACAATTGACAATTGTATTGAAAATATTCGAGATTCCCGCTTTTTCATAACGAAATTGTAAAATTATAATTTGCTTTAAAATACGTTAAAACCGCAAATAAAGTCAATTTATAGTAATTTTCGAGTGTGTGCTTTCCAAAAGAGAGTTGTAAATTATTTTTAGCTGTAATTATTCGAAATTTGAAACCGCACAATGTTAAGTCCGGAAGAATTAGAAAAATGCCATTTCGTTCCTATGGATATTATGGTAAGTATTAGACAATTGTTTATTACTGTTTAGTGTCAGTTAAATTATGTAAAGGAATATCGTAACATGTTTATTATTGTTTAGTATTGTAAATAAACATATAACCTAAAAAAGTACATGTGTTATTGTTGCGCATGTTTGAATTATTGTTTTTTATAGTCACAATACATAATAAAATCTAATACTGAACATTGGACTATGCAAATGTAGTTTTGTCTAAAAACAAATAGGCATAACTAATAGCAAACATTTATTTATTTCAGCGCAAAGTTATAGAGATAGCAGAGTCCACAGAGCCAATTACATACCCCAGCAACATATGTAAACGTAACCTAGCTACGGTACAAGCACTTAGGAATTCTAAGAAAGTGTGTGATGTACCTTTAGAGATGGGATGTTGGAAGATGACACATCAGCTCGCAGTATGCAAGGCTATATACTCCCACGACTGGGACAAACTGCTGTATTTACTGAAGAAGTGCCCACCCTGGGACTATAATTATTCAAGGATTTTTATATCTTCTATTTATTACAGGGTAAGTTGGCTTTATATGGTTATGTCAGAGACTAGGTTTTTGTAACTATACAGTGGGACAAGCTATGTGGGCAAGCAACATAAAGTAGTATGAAATCAATGATAAGGTGATGTATTAAGTGCATGAAGTGAAGTCATATAGAGGAATACACTAGCATGCTAATGCTGTGCATGTAAATAAATGTTTATTTTATTCAAGTATATTTATCTCCATTTTCAGGCATTGACAATACTGCTGATGTACCACCCGACATCACAGGCTAAAGGCTTGCTGAATGACTTCTTACACATGGTGTGGTCCTGTCGATCAGATGAAGACAAGAAGGCAATACTCAAAGTCATCCTCAGTTTGCCAGATAGAATCTATGGAAAGACAGAAAAGCAGTCTGATTAATATTATAATATTATAGTTAAAGATATTTAGTTAAACAAGGATCGTCCCGCTGTATGAGGTGTTAAAATTCTTTGTAAACAGAATAAGTGGCAGTTTCTCTAGCATATTATCAAGTACTGATTTTAATTATGCTAATATTTATTTTTGTTATTAATTTGACCATGGGATTGCTTATTATGTATAATTGTAAATGACGTCATTAAATATTGTTTTGACAGTAGAACTATATGATGGAAGTATGACGTAAATAACATTTAGTTTTAAAATAAAACAATTTTTTATAGATTTTATCACAGATTTGGTTTAATTCTTCATGATTAATTTCCAAATCTCATGATAAAATCCAAAAAAAAAAAATAGTTTTATTTTAATATGTAACATTTAGGAGACTGTCCCGCCCTCACACACACCACTGCTACTCTCGTAAGCCAGGATCAACAGTGGCACCCATTGTAAAGACACCAAGCTCAGGGAGTGTCTGGGAATGTCTAACTTGTCCAACCTACATTGGGTTAAACAGTACCTCTAAAACAATATGCTAATTAAAATAAGCTCACGTTTCTGAGGCTTATTAAATGTTTACTACGACTGGATTTTGACAAGTGCTTAGTAAAATTGTTTATTGAGTGTGATATTAAATATAAGTTTAGCTATAAATAAACTTGTTTATGTTGTTGTAAGTTAATGTTTTGATTAAGTTTTTAAATGAAATGTAACTATGTAT
Source organism: Theretra japonica (assembly GCA_033459515.1). NCBI lineage: Eukaryota > Metazoa > Arthropoda > Insecta > Lepidoptera > Sphingidae > Theretra > Theretra japonica. Next base: position 1,290,328 of record CM065938.1, on the reverse strand, counting down.
ATGGTTATCTTGAAAGTGTAGCCATTGCCTACATTGTTAATAGATTTTGAATGTATTACTGTCCCACTGCTGGGCTTGAGCCTCATCTACAATAGAGTGTACGATTGAGATTAAATTTATTGTTAACTTGGAAATATAGAACATTGGGTGTATTAAATATTTTATTCCATTTCATATTATTATGAACCCGTAATGTCCCACTGCAGGGCTAAGGCCTCTCTTCCCGTTTTCCATTCTCTGTTAAGGCCTTTATAGGACCAATCTTTTAAATAGGAGTTCAATTTGTCTCGCCACTTGCGTCTGGGCCTTCCACGTAGTCGACATCCTGTCGGGACCCATTCTGTGGTGGTCTTCGCCCAAAGTTCATGTGGCATACGACACTCATTGTCCAGCCCAGCCCCACGTGTGCTTGGCGACTTTTTGGCTAACATCTGCTACTTTTTAGGCTTATAGTTTAGGTTTTTAGATGATATCATAAAATGGAGGAGGCTACTAATTTTGCTCACTTATTTTACTCTTTTTTGTGCTTTACTTCTTTGTTTATGGGCAGATTTTGATTTTCTTTTTATAATAAAAATACCAGCATACAAAATAAGACAGTGAAACAAAATGAAAATAATAATAAGCGGAGTTAAAACATTATTTTATTCTTGAAATCCTCCTATATTTTAATCGCCTTTTTCGAGGTTGTCTGTTTGTTTTAAAAAGTCGATATTTTTTAGAATGCCATGGGGCTCCCTGTAGCCAAAGCCATGATGTCTGATGATGGCGAGTGCATAGAATGGAAATATAACTTGATTCTAGACGGACCAGCGGAAGTTTGGCTTCTTGGTCTAGAACATACTATGAGAGTGGTGCTTAGAGATGTGAGTTGCACATCGTTTTGTACTCTAGCTATACCATATCCAATAACAAAATGCTACCAAACAATACCTTCGTTTCAAATCTAGAGATAACAATATTTTGTGCTCTGTCAATTACTCCAAATAGAAGTTAACCAATTCAAATATGGGTAGTTTTGTTTATAATTTGTTATTTCGTGTGTTAGTTTTGATACAATGTAAATTGTAGACCATAGAGTTGGATATATGTTCATACATTTGCAATGAGAAAATGATATGCTATTTACTCATATTATGTTAAAAGTGAAATGCATAGTAGGGCATCATAAATATCTAATGAGACCTATATCATTTGATTGGTACATATAATCACTTTAAGGTCCAAAATATTTGTTTCTGGTAGTTACGTATAGATTAGCAAACTTTTAAAATATCCTAAGTGTCTGTTTTTGTAAATTGTAGCAATTGATTTTAACACGCGCGGCGTTAAGAAAATGTCGGTATCAAAGGGAAGCATGGATCAACGACTGGCCTGGACAGTTGGGCATCACTTGCAGCAAGGTAAATACATATTTATGATATATGTAGAGATCGTACAAGTGGTTAGTTTATTAAATTTGGACAAATACATTCATCGTACGAACATATACTGAGAGAATTAACAGCATGAACTGATGCTGGTTCAATCCGCAATTTAAGTACTCCAATTTGTGTGCGATTTTCGATTTGGAAAATCCTTAGTTGCTCGGCGTTAGGATTTGTCCTTAGCAGTCCATACCAGGCAATAGGTTCGCCTATCACCTATTGGGACGAAAATAAATTACAGGAACGTTAGTGTTAAAGGCATCTATAACTACAAACTCGAGGAAACAGCTACCAGCTTATGTATATACTCCAGATACAATGGACATCAGACTGCACACGCACGCTCTGTCGATGCGATATGATGAAGGAGAAGAAGCCAATGAAGAAACTGCGCAAGAAGCAGAACCAGATCCTGGGAACACTGCAGATGATGTCGCGCAAGGACATCAGCAAGATACTGCGGTGCAAAGTGAACGCGCTGTGCGTCATCGAGATTCACTCGAGGGACATGGTCGATAAGATGTATAAGTTAGGTGGGAGAAAATATACAAATGGTCTTGATTAACTAATTTTAATCAGTATGTCATTGTTATTGTTTTCGTGTATTTCTCTGAAGAATCAGCTTTCTTCAATGGTATTTTGAAATATCTACGATATGAGGCCCTTAGGTAAAAGAGCTCTCTTTTAATAAAGGTTTGAGGGCATTGTATCCAAAGAAATTACTGGGTTTTAAGTCATAACATAAAAACAGTCATGAGTATTTTAACTAAGCTTTAACGAGTAGGTGTCTCGCTTCCATCAGCCGTGGTCGTACGTCGGGTCATTGTTGCTAATAAAAAGTTTGTCCTAATTAATTATGTTTACTCGTGGTGTTACATAGAATTGTGTTAATGGTGCAGGTTGCATGTCCGTGTCAGCGTTCGAATGGTTCTCCCAGTTGAAGTTCTACTGGGACCGCGAGCGCGAAGACTGTTACATCAGGCAGACCAATACCAACTCTATATACACGTATGAGTACATCGGTAACTCTGGACGGCTTGTCATCACGCCACTTACTGATAGGTAAGGAAATAACACTGTCAAGAGTCTTGTGCGCTCTAATTGTAGAAAATTGCTTGGGAGATCTTGATCGCTGTTGGTTTTTCCGCTTGGGATACGTTTTTCTCTGAAGCTGTTTTTGTGCTTGTTGTAAGCAGTACATATAAAGTATCAGCGAATTCCCAAAGTATATTAAACATTAAAAATAATATGCTAGCATTCACTTGAATGACGACATAGTTATCTAGTGCCAATAACGTCATCCCACTATATGTGATCCTATTCATTCTTGCGAAGCCTCTTCGTCTTCCCATTTCTCTTCAATCAAAGGAAGTCTACTTTTAAAGCCTTCGCCAAGTATTTCCAGTCTTTTAGCAAAATGGTTCCAACAAAATACTCGCTTCTTGCAGATGCTACATCACCCTCACGACTGCCCTGCACCTGTTCCGCGGAGGCAGTCCGCAGGGCCCCGCCGGGACGGGCAAGACAGAGACCACCAAGGATTTGGGCAGAGCGTTGGCGCGCTGGGTGGTGGTCACTAACTGTTCAGATGGACTCGACTATAAGTCTATGGCCAAGTGTTTTGCAGGTTCGTATCATAAACTAAATAGTGGTAATTTTACGTTTTCATGGTCTTTTCAACCATGAAGAATGATCTTGTATTGGTATATCTAAATGGCAATTTATCGTAAAAAAAACCTACGAGGTAGGCTTTCAGTGTAAATTACCCATAACTATTGAGGTATCATACTTGAGCGGCCATCGTAAACAATATATGCACCTAAATATTGTACCTACCAGGCACGAGGGAAACCAGCGATGCGTAAGATAAGGTAGTGTGACGGAGATAGGAAAAGACATTGTGCCCCTGTACTGCTCTTTTTTGTCACATTTTCTTCGAAATATCCCCTCTAATTTGTATTAGAGATATTGTTATCTAATGAGGATCTGGAAACACCTTGAAACCCAGGCATAGCGCAGAGCGGGTGCTGGGGTTGTTTCGACGAGTTCAACCGCATCAACATTGAGGTGCTGTCGGTGGTGGCGCAGCAGATCCTGGCGCTGCTGCTGGCGCTGTCGCTCAACATGAAGCGGTTCTTCTTCGAGGGGTTCGACATCAAGCTGGACGGCAACTGCGGCGTCTTTATTACTATGAATCCCGGGTGAGTTTATGACGCTAATTAGGCTGGCATAATTGTGTTCACTGGTGGTTTCACCATGCAGTTACCATCCAGTCAATTCAGGGTCACTTTATCCTCCTGTTATAAAAATAAAAATGTAATTAGATCCTTTTTTTTTTCTTTATTTAAATAAAATTGTGATATTTTTTTTGGTTTAGAAAATTTAGTTGGAATTGTGATTGTCATGGTGATGCGTAATTATAAGCTATGCTAACATTGAATGTCATAAGTGGCAGATAAATATACCACCGCAAGGAGATAGAATTAAAATTATGGGATATTCGTTTTCTTAGATAAGCAATTTATATTCGACTGAAACTGACTTATTTGAGGACATGGACTAGAAGTTATTGGAGGATCTGTATTATGTTTAGTTGCAATTTTAATTTAACAGGGTTCACAAAGCGCTGAGGAGTAGAAATAATTAAACGTGCTTATTGTTAATTTCGTGTTCTAACTAAGAACAATTTTTACTTCGTTAATAATTTATTTATAACTAGTACTTACAAATTGCTCATTATTTTAATATGTTGTGTCTAGTTACGCTGGAAGAACAGAGTTGCCTGACAACCTGAAGTCGATGTTCCGCCCCATAGCGATGTGTGTGCCAGATTGTCTGATCATCGCTGAGAATACGCTGTTCTCCGACGGATTCACTGCTTACAAACTTAGTGCTAAGAAGGTTCTGAGCTATAATCGAATTAGTAATTGTAGTGGTGGGTTTTTCAATATTGTATACTGTCCCTGGCAATCTGACTCTTCACACGAAACAGAGCAGCCAAGCAATTATTTCATTGCGGGTTTCGATGATATTAATATGTAAACCATTAAGGATTTATCGAACCTTTGGTACTTACTGTGCCTTTAACGGGCTACAGGTACGGTACCTACCGCTTTTAAAAGAAAGAGCATGGTGGAAAATCAGTTATTTGTGATTTCTTGTTCTTTGTTTTCTTTTACTATCTGTTTTCGAAGAGAAATGGTTCATAAAAGTGGTTCATAAGGGTTCAAAAAGTTCATAGGTAGGTCTTTACCCAAAACGAATTTCCATTAAGTATTATGTGACTGCAAGCCGAGGTGAGTGACAATCGACAAGCCGTTAGTTCCATCTTTGAAAAGAAAAAGTTTCAGTAGAAATGAGATTAATGGTTTCTAAGATTTACGCGAATGTTACACATTGAAATAAAACGAAAACGGACATCCGCCTCGTGACCACGAAAACTGTAAAGTGATCGAAATTAAAAAAATGTAAAAATTAAATCAAATTCGCGATAAAATCCGTAAGAATTCGCTTTATTTCAAAGAAATGAGATTGTTTCCATCCACCATAGTAATAGGCGATATGTTCGTTGAAGGTGTTCACGCTGTACCAGCTGGCCATGCAGCAGCTGTCCAAGCAGGACCACTACGACTTCGGCCTCAGGTCCATGGTGGCGCTGTTGCGATACGCGGGAGTCAAGCGACGAGCTTACCCACACCTGCCGGAGCAAGAGGTAATGTAGCCAATAGTTCAGTATTCTTTAGTAAATTAAACAGATTTGATACAAATATTGTAGTATTTGAAATAAAAAATGGTTGGAATTCATATTTTGTCGTGTGACATATAATAAATAGTACTTACATGCTTTCGGGAGGTCTTGAAAATTAAAAGATTCTTATATATTGTTGCTTAGAGTTTCTGTATTTTCTTTACCATAACTCTAATATGAAAAATACTTCGATTGAGACTTTAGCGACACGGGACAGCAACGACTTAATAAAACGAATCTTAGAGCGGTACTAAAAAAATACAATTTTTTAGGGTTGCATGGGTACGTAGTTACGTTTTCACACATTCCTCAAGTATAATTGAATACATTCGTGGTTTGTCATTACAAGGCATATTTTAAATTAATCATTTCATATTTCAACCCTGATCAGTACACTGTGTAGCTATTTTATCCATAAAATTACATGCTTTTCAACTTACCTTCATTCATGGAGAATATGCACCAGACCTCTAGTTCTGTAGAGCGTACAGTATTATTACGAAAACACACACACACACACTTACACACTTCTCAACACATAATCCGACATCACCAAATTCTACTGCTCCAGATTGTGATCCTGGCCATGCGAGACATGAACGTGGCTCGTCTCACTGCTAAAGACGTGCCCCTATTCGACGGCATCATGCAGGACATATTCCCCGAGGTGACAGTTCCCACCCTGGACTACGACATGCTGGAGACGGCCATCTCTGCTGAGATGAGGCTGTCAGGACTACAGCCCACTAAAGCCGCCCTGCATAAGGTCATACAGACTTATGAAACCAAGGTATTGGCATTATTTATAATTAATTTCTTTACATCGCGTTACTGTGCCCGTGTAGGCAATTTTTATAATTGTCGTTCGGGTACCAGATGTTATCAGCATCAGAATTTGTAGTGACTAATAAAAACATTCATTCAGTATTGCTGATATCAAAAGCGTTGGTCTATAACGAAATATGTTCAATTTTAGAAAATATTATAGATCACTACACAAACAATTTTTTACCTGATTTCCTTGCCGCAGAATTCTCGTCACTCCAGCATCCTCCTAGGCGACACGAACACAGCCAAGTCAGTCTCCTGGAAGATGCTGGCTGCCACCATCAGTCGCCTGTACCGCGAGAAGATGGCCGGCTTCGAAAACGTGCAGACCTTCCCCATGAACCCCAAGGCTCTTACCTTGGGCGAGCTGTATGGGGAGTACAACCTCGGCACTGGAGAGTGGAAGGACGGAGTCCTGTCTTCGATTATGAGGAATACTTGTCAAGGTAAGTTTGCATTTTTGTGTAGTAGGTTTTTAAAGCAAGCAGCTGCAAGGAACTTGTGTGATGATAAGTGGCACTGAAGGGATTCTGCGGTTATTGATATTTAAAGATACAGCTGTGACTGGAGAGTGGAAGTAGAAGGGATCAGAATAGTCAGTGTTCCAAGAATTTGATTAAGTTAGGGCTAGCGCAGATCAGGACGGCATCGCAAGGGATTTCTAGATGCCGCGACATCAATTTAAAACATTGGAATTTATGTCGTATTCCTACCAGATAAGTTTGAATATATTTTGGTAAAAAAATTAAATCCCTTGCCATGCCGTCCCGGTCTGCGCTGGCCATTAATCGAGTTTGTTATAGACCCTCCACTTACATATGCATGTTATGTAAATTATTCACACCACGGTAGTTACTACCGCATTAGTACTTGTATTTACGGTCTCTATGGTTAGCAAGGAGATTTACCAATCAAAGGCGAAATATTTTTGCATCGTGTATAAAAATATTGTTGCCCTATCTTATAGTAGTGTCTGGTGAAGATAAATCATAGGACACAACATACTTTCCACAGATGAGTCGCCAGATCAGAAATGGATTATATTCGACGGCCCTGTAGACGCCATTTGGATTGAGAATCTGAACTCCGTGATGGATGACAATAAACTGCTGACGTTGGTCAACAGCGAGAGGATATCGATGCCGCGGCAGGTACGTCGATAATGTTAAAGAATATGTATGTGTGTTTTTTATTAGCATTGAACATTAAGTACTTGGTTTTTGATGGTAAATTTAGGGCTGGTGTTGTGTCTTGGCAGTGCGTTGGCAGACCCAAAAAATCTTATCGTTTTTTATATCGGCGTAAGAAATATTTTGTCCTCAGATGCGGTCAAGATTATGTCATAGTAGGAAAAAGTAAGGATGTTCCGAAACGTTGTTTTTTCTCGAAGATAGAACATTCCTGGCTAATTGATAATGATTTTCGGTTTAAAGTTCAATGACACATCCTGATACCAGGCGATTTATTAGGCAAATAACATTAGGACATTAAGCTATTTTAGCATGGTAGAATAAGATGAAATCACCTTTGTGATAGTGCTAACTTCGTCCTACTCAGTCGTGATATTTTCTCAAATGATATCAAACGACAAAAAGTTGTCAAGTCAGACTGGTTTTTATAGGTTTCCATACTCATCGAGACGCTGGACCTGGCGGTGGCGTCTCCCGCCACGGTGTCGCGCAACGGCATGGTGTACAACGACTACAAGGACTGGGGCTGGTGGCCCTACGTCAACTCCTGGCTAGAGACCGTCGACGACCTGGAGTATCGGGAGATGGTTAGTGCGCTCTTGGTTTATAGTCACGCTGGACCTGGCGGTGCCACGGGATGGTGTGCTTTCATGAATTAGCATTGTAATGTTGGGCCAAGAAGTGTTTTGGCTGTGGTGTTCGCTCGCAGCTGCGGCGCCACTTCCTGAACATCCTGACGCCGGTGCTGGAGCTGAAGCGCGTGCAGCTGGCGGAGGGCGCGTCGGTGCGCGGGCAGGAGCTGACGGGCGTGCGCGCCATGTGCCGCCTGCTGGCGCTGCTGCCCGCGCCCGCGCCGCCGCTGCCCGACGAGGAGGACAACGACAACTTCTCCAAGATGCGCTTCCTCTTCGCGTGAGTCACCCCTGTCCCCCACTTAACTAGGCAACTGAAGATATACCGTCAAACCACTTTGTTTTTGTCTCTTTATAGAAATTTGAGTTAATATTATCGACAAAATTCGTAAGTAATATAAGGTAAACATAACATAATCTTTTGCCCTAAAAATGGTAAATACACGGATGAAAAGAAAATCACAAAGACACAGTTGAAAATACAATTATCGTTGGAATTATCTTGTAAACTTTTCAAATTATGGAAAGTATGTCTAAACCATTGGGATCTGCTAAATTAAGCTACACTCCATATTTTCATCCACCATTTTTTCCCTACAGTATGATCTGGTCGGTATGCGCTACCCTAGAGGAGGAGCCTCGTCGGAAGCTGGACAACTGGGTCCGCGAGCACGAGGGCATATTCCCCCTGAAGGACACCGTGTACGACTACTTTGTTGATGAGAGGCTGAGGCAGTTCAAACCCTGGGAGGACAAGCTGCCTGACAACTGGAGGTTTAATCCCAAGTGAGTCAATACAGTCATCTTACTCTGAAGATTGGATTTTGCTGCGCTATCTGGAGCTTCGAATTGAAAAATTTTCGGTTTTACAACATCTAGTTATGAAAAACATATTTTCTTGGTCACACCTTTGGGGCTTAAGAGAAAAAAAAAAACCAGTTGTCTGTTGTCTTAAAAAATACCCCAGATTTCATCAATCCATTCCAGGAACGATCCCATTGCGGACAAATTATAATAATTATATTTAATGGGAACTAAACTTGGATATGAAATTAAAAACATCACAATTAAGGGTGGCGTAACATTTCTAAATGGACTACATTATGTGTATCTATCTGGCACCCAGCCTGGGCTTCCACAATATCCTGGTGCCGACGGTGGAGTTCGTGCGCGTGCAGACGGTGGCGCTGGACATGCTGAAGGCGGGCTACCCCGTCATGGTGGGGGGAGCCACGGGCACGGGCAAGACCTTCCTCGTGCAGGGCACGCTCGCCAGCCTCGACCCTGTCCGGTACTGTACACGCAAACACCCACGCACGCACGCACGTACGCACACGTAACGGTCAATCCTGTATACCTTAGGAGAAGGCAGAGACTACCAATACACACGACATATATTTTTTTTTTTTAATTTAAATTTTTCTCTCTTTGTATTACAATTTTTTTGCCTTGTTTGCTATGTATAATTTTATTATTGATGTTTTAATTGTGTTTGGATATATTTTTTATTTTTTTTTTGTATTTTAATAGTGTTATGGTGTTTAAATATTTGTTGTATTGTTTTACCACAAACAGTGCAAGTTGTGACCGCCTTCAAAGGGTGTTACTCTTAATTTATTTATTGTGTATTTTATTAGTCTAAGTACTATTGTAACAACCACTGGCTGTCCTAAATAAATAAATAAATGACTCCGATAAGTCAGAGGTGTGCCCTCACCTCCCCTCACCCTCCTCACCCTCACTAATTTTTTTACTTTAAAAACATATTTCCTCGGTCTGTATAAAGTCGCCTGATGTTCAAACACAATGTAATTACTACACATACAGAAAAAGACTAAAAAAGCTAACTTAAAGTCATTCTTCTTTACAACAAATAGACAGGGTGGACTAAAATACGTCGTCAAGTGATAGCATAGCTAAAAATCGTTTTTTTTTTGGTGAACAGGTACAGTACTCAAGTGATAAATATGTCGGCTCAGACGACGGCAGCCAACGTCCAAGATATTATCGAGGCTCGGCTGGAGAAGAGGACGAAAGGAAACTACGTGCCAGCTGGAGGTGAGAAAATTTATATTATTTATATATTTATGTGCCCCGCCCATAAATATATAAATAATAGCACACATAGCACGGAGAACTGATGGCCGATGGGGCCAAAAAGTTCTCGAATGGAGGCCACGAAGCGGAAAGCGCAGCGTGGGACGTCCACCCACTAGGTGGTCAGACGACCTGGTGAAGGTCGCGGGACGTCGCTGGATGCAGGCTGCCTCCAACAGGTCACTATGGAAATCATTGGGAGAGGCCTATGTTCAGCAGTGGACTTCCTTTGGCTGATGGATGGATGATGATGGATGATATATTTATGTAGAATCTGGTGGCCTGTTAGTAACGAATTAGATGCGACTGCCAGCATGTTTGCGGTGGTCGCGGGTTCAAATCTCACGGCACACCTCTGGCTTTTCGGAGTTATCTTTGTGTTGATAGTCAATAACAGGACACCACCAAGTATGACGTACCAACAGATAATTTGCTAACTTCTTTGCCATTTTAATAATAATGTATGAATTGGCAGGCAAGAAGATGATAGCGTTCATGGACGACATCAACATGCCAGTTCGAGATGAGTACGGCTCGCAGCCACCACTGGAGCTGATTCGCTTGTGGCAGGATTATGGATACTGGTTCGACAGGCAGAAACAATGGAGGAAGAACGTCAAGGTTGGTTATTGATAAATATCTTTACTAATATTATAAATGCGAAAGCTATTTCGTCCGTTTGCCTGTCTGATATGTTTTTACGCCTAAACCACTGAATCGATTTTAATGAAATTTGATACAGAGATAGATAAGGATATTTGTGTGATAAATCAAAACCTTGCCATGCCGTCCCGGTCTGCGCTGCCCCTTAGTCTTCTGGAGACAGTGGTACCGTCCTAGACGAGCCTGTCCACAGAGGTTTAGTGCCGAGTCAGCACGCTGTCCCCGTGCTGGTGAGTAGTGCGTGGTTGCTGGCAGGACATGGTGATGTGCGCGGCGGCAGGCCCGCCGGGCGGCGCGCGGTCTCCGCTGCCGACGCGGCTGCTGTCGTGTTTCCACGCGTTCTTCCTGCCGCCGCCCGCGCAGGCGCAGCTGGTGCGCATCTTCGGCACCATGCTGGCGCAGCACCTGCACGACTTCGACGAGGAGACCAAGACCGTCGGTGCGCACCACACACGCCTACTCTACTCCGTCTACATTATTCATACAGCCCATGTACGACCAACTGCAGAAGACGGGCCTCTGCTACTGATTAGATTTCTATTATTTTTTTTTCCATAATTCCACCGTGTTGGCCTTATGAAGTGGTTAGCCGAATTGAGTTGAATAAGTTTGAATTTATCCAACTCAATTCGGCCATCAAAAACAAAAAAAAAATATTTGGCGATACGTAAGTTTCTGTGTCTGTTATTCTACCACAAATTAGCGTACAACCGAGATTTCCCGCCTATGATTTTCTTAAAGTTCAGTTAAAAAAAAAATTTATTTTAATCACTATTGTTCAATACTAAAGTAGTATTGTCATTTTCAGGCAAAGTAGTGCTCTCAGCAACCATAGACATGTTCAACAACATCGTCGCCAAGTTGTTGCCGACGCCGAGCAAGATGCACTACCTATTCAACCTCAGAGACATCTCCAAAATATTCCAGGTAATATACTTACAATCTTTACTTATGAATTATACATACATAAACATCACACCTACTTCCCAGAAGGGGTAGGCAAAGGTGCACAAAACACCCACGTTTCGCCTTATGTGTTCCGTCTAACGATGTGACAGGGGACGAGCCTATCGCCATATCGGGCACAAATTCTTGACTCCGGGCTAATAATGAACAGAAAAACACAATATCACTTTGCCCGACCCGGGTTTCAACCCGAGATCTCAAATTTGCATTGGTACCGTAGTATAACTACGCCACCGAGGCAATAATTTGACTTATTTTTATGAATTATAAGTATAAGGTTATGAGAAACTCTTGGGGGATGAACTGGATACTTCGAATTTTGTTTATGCTTATTACAAATATACAATAATAGATAGTACGGAGCCTCAGCAGTGATCAAATAATCTAGCAACTAGAATCAGTTCAGCGTTTACCACTTACCGCTGTTGGCCATAGTCTCATACCCAGCAACGCATAGTATAATTACAAAACTATTATTATTTTACTTTACAGGGACTCCTGCGCAGCAACAAAGACTACACGAACACGAAGCCGCGTTTCCTGCGGCTCTGGATACACGAATGCTTTAGGGTGTTCTGCGATCGACTCACCGAGGAGAAGTTAGTTTCATTCACTACCTGCTCGTCTGAACGTTACATTACTAAAACCTGAAACATTACGTGGGCCAATATGACCAACAATAAGTATAACAATACCTCTAATTGATGACCTATAAACACATGACTCCACAATGACTTCATATGGTTGAAGAGAAGAACGGAGTAACTTCGGCTTTGGCATCTGAACCTGTTACTTGATGTTGGTGTGATGTTCGGTGCAGGGATCGCGACTGGTTCATGAACCTGGTGAGCGACATGTTGGGCAAGCACTTCGAGCTGACGTTCCACGCGCTGTGCCCCTCCAAGAGCCCTCCCATCTTCGGACACTTCCTCAACCCCTTCGAGGTGTACGACGACCTCATCGACCCCGCCGCGCTCAGGAGGTAACTATCCTTGTATAGTCAGTAAGTCACTTTCCACAGGTGATCGACGAGAAGTGACGGCTTTGCTGTCGCGTTTCGTTCTGTGAGTGAGATTACGGGATGCCTAATACCTCTATCATCTTCCCATTCTTTTTCCGCCCTACTCCCCTCCCGATTTGATGGGCCAGCAACACATCCATAATCCAGCGTTGTGGATGTTCATGGGCGACAGTGATCACCCGCCATCAAGTGACATGTTTTCTCGTTTGCCGGTCAAATTCAGTAAAAGAAGCACGTCGAGCTGACCTTCCGTTGATTTTGTTCTTTATGAAGTGATAGATTTGGTGGCTACGCAGGTACATCGCGAACCAGATGGAGGAGTACAACAGCTGCCCGGGCGTGGTGAAGATGGAGCTGGTGCTGTTCCGCGAGGCCATCGAGCACGTGTGCCGCATCGTGCGCGTGGTCTCGCAGCCGCGCGGGAACCTGCTGTGCGTCGGCATCGGTATGAGCAGGCCACATGACACGATACACTGCACACAAAGTAGACAGCACAGATCATATGCGTCGTTCTAGATGGCAAGACGGTACACGCGACAAAACATACCACTAGGGAAAATGACGTCATTCAAGATCCAAATTATAATTGTCAGATATTGCAGTCACATTGTCGTTGTGCCAATTTAAAAAAGATACCGACGAATTCAGATCCTACTCCTTTTTTAAAGTCGGTTAATAAAAATAATTTAAGAAAATTAAACCGACCTCAATTTTTTTTGTATATTTAGTTATTATAGATTTATTAAATGATTAGTTTTATTTCCCTCTTTTTATAACACTTTTGAAGACGGTGTAATTTTTTAAAATAAATTTTGAGTTATGCGTGGACAAACATACAAACATACATACATTTATGAAATTTCGCACACGTGTTCAGATGCTGGTATAGGCCAACATATCCAAAAATCGTGTAATTGTGACAAAATTACATACATACACATCGAATTGATAGTCTCTTTTTTTTTGAGTTCGGTTAAAAACACCAGTAATTTGATCATCAGGTGGTTCCGGCCGACAGAGCTTGACTCGTATCGCTTCGTACATATGCGAGTGTAATTCATTCCAAATAGTCGTCACCAAGACTTATGGTGTAAAAGATTTCCGGGAAGACCTGAAGGTATAAATTTTTCTACATTAATCTTTTATAGTTTTACAGCCACACTAAAATTAGGGATTACAAAAATAATGGATCGACTCGACTGAATTTGTACCACTGAGTCACGGATACGACGTGATGCGTGCACTGTTCGGTGCCTCAGGTTGCAGGAGGTCATTAGGCCTGTGTAATTGACTCCTCTTCCTCCATATATTTTTTCCCTTTTCCCTCATAGAAACGTAGGCAATGCACCTTTGATACAAGTAATAGATGTTCACGGACAGCGGTAATCATTTATCAGTCGAGCCGTTTGCTCGTTTTCCAGACCCTTTTGTTCTTTATTTCTACCCAGCGTTAATGTCGGATGTCAGAATTCGCTGTTCGAGCGCACCCTCATCATTTCGCTCGTTTTTTAGCATCATCGATTGTGATACCATTGGCTCTCATATCTTCCTCGTCTGCAAGACCTATGCAATAAAACGAACTAATTCAAGTTATTGCAACTCCCAGACGTTGTACACGAGCTGCGGCGTGGACTCGAAGAAGACGACGTTCATATTCTGCGACACGCAGATCGTGGAGGAGACGTTCACCGAGATCATCAACAACCTGCTCAGCAGCGGGGAGGTCACCAACCTGTTCAAACCTGATGAGTTTGAAGACGTTAGTAGTGGTTATTCTTCTTACATCTATCCTTCTAAGATCGTACGTATGTGACGTAATTTTATTGATTCCAGTGGTAGCACAGAAATAGCCACAACTATCAAGCAAATCATATTATAGAAAAACACCGAAACAGGTTTTTTGCTTTGAAAAGTGACTGCACTGAAACCTGATGGTTAGTATATTGTGCTTCAAGTATCGACGGGCCAGAAACTATTTCTTTTCCTCACTAGTCAACACAATCATCTCTACCTCTTCGAGACCAGATTTACACAGGTTTGTCCCGGAAAGCGACCCACTCGGCTGGTTTTTTTTCCATTAAAGTTTTGTCTTTACGCGGTGATTTCCTAAATTCCAATATTAAATTTCGAGTAGTAAAGTTATAAACTAACGTTTTAGATAAAATCAGCGCTGGAGAAGCCGATGAAGGCTGCGAATTTGATGCAGACGGCGGAGGCGGTGTATCTGTTCCTCGTGGACCGCGTCAGACAAAACATGCACATCGTCTTGTGCTTCAGTCCTATTGGAGATGAGTTTAGGTAGCTATGCATACTTGGTGGAGTAGTTTAGACGGAGTTTTGATTCTTTGGTAGGTAAGTATTCATAATCAAGGTTGTTTTTATTGTAAAGTAGTTTCCTTTTCAAATCATTCAAAACGATGCTCTTGGACTTTAGAAGAAAAAATCGCACTGCAGGTCCAATGAATTAAACTATAATGTTACGGTACGTGTTACAGCTCTAACGAAGAAACCGGGTAACAAACTCCTTCAGTCAGAATAACTATCTTTTATACCTTTCTTAAATTCATTTGTTTTTTTT
Organism: Theretra japonica; assembly: GCA_033459515.1. Lineage (NCBI taxonomy): Eukaryota > Metazoa > Arthropoda > Insecta > Lepidoptera > Sphingidae > Theretra > Theretra japonica. The sequence continues at coordinate 1,275,178 of CM065938.1, read as the reverse complement.
CCACAGGAACAGGATCCGTCAGTACCCAGCGCTCATCAACGCCACAACAACCAATTGGTTTCTGGAGTGGCCGCGAGAGGCGCTGCTGGAGGTGGCCTATAAGTTCCTCGACGGAGTGGAGCTGCTGGCTTCCATCACGGGACCCAGGGTAGGTGCTAGTGAGGCTGATGATACTATAGTTGGACACCTCGAACAACATGTGGCAAAAATGGAATGTATTTCTAGATCTGTCTCTGTCACTCCTGAGTAGTAACACATTTTCCCTTTCGCTCTGCTAGTTTCTGTGTGGTCCTGTTTGGTTTATGCGTGCGCACAGGTTTTGTTCGGGTTATCCGCTCGAATATACCTCAATGAATATTCCTATTATTAGAGTTTTATATAGAAATTGGATAAAGGAAACAGATTAGACTGAAAGTACAGTTTTGTACTTGTCAAATAAGATAATCAACAATTGTATAACATCAAAGCTTTTGACACGATGCTTGCCACCTTCTGAAAGCGTATGCAACAGAGGTCTATTTAAACTACAGATAATATACTAAACATCAGATAGAATGCCTCTGGTATTAAATTCGCCTTTATGGGCTTTGGTATAGCTATAAAATAAAATGAAGGTACGATAATCCCGTAGGTGAGGCGTAAAGAGTCCCTAGTAGAGAGCCGAGAGGACGTGCTCCGTGCCTCCGTGGCCTCTATCATGTCACTGATCCACTCTTCAGTGGGAAAATACTCCGTCAGGATGTGGAACGAGATGAGGCGCACCAACTACGTGACACCCACCAACTACCTGGAGCTAGTGTCGGGGTATAAAGAGTAAGTGTTTATGAGAGGGTAGATGTGTGGAATATGGTGGACACGTGGTAGTACTAGTAGCGCCATCTAGTTTAAAATATCTAAAATAAATTGTACTGTATAAGCCCATCATCGGCCACTGTTCAGCAAGGGACTTCTCTAAAAACTAGAATAAATATATAAATAAATAAATGATCCTTAATGTAATATTTATGTGTGGTGGTGGTTTATTCGTGTGACAATTAGCAAGAAATAAAATTTTAATTCCCAAGTGATACATAATTAATTAATGCAATATATGTACTTTGTCAATATATGTGGTAATAAGATGCCAGTTAACTTAATGTTGTGTGCAGTATATTTAACTTATATTAAAAAAATACTTGCCATTAATTTTAGAATGTTGAAAATGAAACGCTTCGAGGTTGCGCTCCAAGCGAACAAGTTGAGAAACGGTTTGGGTAAAGTGGAAGAGACCACCAAGTTGGTCGGACAGATGTCTGAGGAACTCGCTGTGTCGCAGGTAAAACGTCACGGAACACTAGTGTTTGGGACAAATTAAAAATAGCAGAATGCTACACTAATACCTTGGACTCTGTAGACATTTTTCTTTTTTAAATCGGCGCGACCTTTGATCATAATGCACGTGTTAAGTTCGGCGAAGTCCTGATAGTTGGTTACCCACCGATGTGAAATGGTTATGTTTCACCATTTAACACTTTGTTGGCCGTCTAATTGTCTCCAGATATACGCAGGATAAACGAGAAACGCGACATATAGCGAGTCATTGTAATGGTCTCTTATGCTTTTGTGTACAGGGATCTTCTAGTAGAAATAAGAATATACTTCCACGAGCAGTAAATCAGCATTATGGTTCCGCAGGTGCAAGTGGCGGAGTACACGGAGCAGTGCATCGAGTACATGGGCGTGATCAACGTGCAGCAACGTAACGCTGATGAGCAGCAGCGCAGCGTCGCCGCCCGCAGCAAGAAGACCATGGAGGAGGAGGTGCAGTGCAAGAAGCTGGCCGACGCCGCCATGCGGGACCTGGCCAGTGCCATGCCCGCGCTCGACGAGGCGGTCAAGGTAATACTGATGACGTGGCAGCAAGTAGACCATGGAGGAGGAGGTGCAGTGCAAGAAGCTGGCCGACGCCGCCATGCGGGACCTGGCCAGTGCCATGCCCGCGCTCGACGAGGCGGTCAAGGTAATACTGATGACGTGGCAGCAAGTAGACCATGGAGGAGGAGGTGCAGTGCAAGAAGCTGGCCGACGCCGCCATGCGGGACCTGGCCAGTGCCATGCCCGCGCTCGACGAGGCGGTCAAGGTAATACTGATGACGTGGCAGCAAGTAGACCATGGAGGAGGAGGTGCAGTGCAAGAAGCTGGCCGACGCCGCCATGCGGGACCTGGCCAGTGCCATGCCCGCGCTCGACGAGGCGGTCAAGGTAATACTGATGACGTGGCAGCAAGTAGACCATGGAGGAGGAGGTGCAGTGCAAGAAGCTGGCCGACGCCGCCATGCGGGACCTGGCCAGTGCCATGCCCGCGCTCGACGAGGCGGTCAAGGTAATACTGATGACGTGGCAGCAAGTAGACCATGGAGGAGGAGGTGCAGTGCAAGAAGCTGGCCGACGCCGCCATGCGGGACCTGGCCAGTGCCATGCCCGCGCTCGACGAGGCGGTCAAGGTAATACTGATGACGTGGCAGCAAGTAGACCATGGAGGAGGAGGTGCAGTGCAAGAAGCTGGCCGACGCCGCCATGCGGGACCTGGCCAGTGCCATGCCCGCGCTCGACGAGGCGGTCAAGGTAATACTGATGACGTGGCAGCAAGTAGACCATGGAGGAGGAGGTGCAGTGCAAGAAGCTGGCCGACGCCGCCATGCGGGACCTGGCCAGTGCCATGCCCGCGCTCGACGAGGCGGTCAAGGTAATACTGATGACGTGGCAGCAAGTAGACCATGGAGGAGGAGGTGCAGTGCAAGAAGCTGGCCGACGCCGCCATGCGGGACCTGGCCAGTGCCATGCCCGCGCTCGACGAGGCGGTCAAGGTAATACTGATGACGTGGCAGCAAGTAGACCATGGAGGAGGAGGTGCAGTGCAAGAAGCTGGCCGACGCCGCCATGCGGGACCTGGCCAGTGCCATGCCCGCGCTCGACGAGGCGGTCAAGGTAATACTGATGACGTGGCAGCAAGTAGACCATGGAGGAGGAGGTGCAGTGCAAGAAGCTGGCCGACGCCGCCATGCGGGACCTGGCCAGTGCCATGCCCGCGCTCGACGAGGCGGTCAAGGTAATACTGATGACGTGGCAGCAAGTAGACCATGGAGGAGGAGGTGCAGTGCAAGAAGCTGGCCGACGCCGCCATGCGGGACCTGGCCAGTGCCATGCCCGCGCTCGACGAGGCGGTCAAGGTAATACTGATGACGTGGCAGCAAGTAGACCATGGAGGAGGAGGTGCAGTGCAAGAAGCTGGCCGACGCCGCCATGCGGGACCTGGCCAGTGCCATGCCCGCGCTCGACGAGGCGGTCAAGGTAATACTGATGACGTGGCAGCAAGTAGACCATGGAGGAGGAGGTGCAGTGCAAGAAGCTGGCCGACGCCGCCATGCGGGACCTGGCCAGTGCCATGCCCGCGCTCGACGAGGCGGTCAAGGTAATACTGATGACGTGGCAGCAAGTAGACCATGGAGGAGGAGGTGCAGTGCAAGAAGCTGGCCGACGCCGCCATGCGGGACCTGGCCAGTGCCATGCCCGCGCTCGACGAGGCGGTCAAGGTAATACTGATGACGTGGCAGCAAGTAGACCATGGAGGAGGAGGTGCAGTGCAAGAAGCTGGCCGACGCCGCCATGCGGGACCTGGCCAGTGCCATGCCCGCGCTCGACGAGGCGGTCAAGGTAATACTGATGACGTGGCAGCAAGTAGACCATGGAGGAGGAGGTGCAGTGCAAGAAGCTGGCCGACGCCGCCATGCGGGACCTGGCCAGTGCCATGCCCGCGCTCGACGAGGCGGTCAAGGTAATACTAATAAGGTGGCAGCAACAATATACTACCTTCTTTTTTTCTTTCTTTATACTGTACTGTCTGTCCATAGTCGCCAAGCACTAAGAACTCTTCTACAACCAAGACTTAGACTGAGAGAACCTAACCATAGCCCACCACGCTGGCCTCGTCGATGTTAGTTCGACTTCCCATAGCTATTTTAATAGCGATGAGAGTCAATTATTTTTCTGGTATTACCCAGAAGAATTATTCTGCCATACAACATAATAGTCACAATACGGTTCATATTTATGTTTCAAGGCCTTGGACGCTCTGAACAAGAAGGACATCACTGAAGTGAAATCTTACGCGAAACCGCCACAGAAGGTGGAGATGGTAATGGAAGCTGTGCTGATATTACTGCAGGTAATTGGTGACATATTCTTTTACAATAATAATTTAACTTGTTACATCTGTAGTCAGTATTGCAGTATTGCAAACCTCGACAGACGTGTGTCACTGTGACGGGTTTTCACCTCATAGTGCTGTAATCTCTCTTAGTACATACCAATACCCTACCACCGGCAAAATATACGATTCCATTGTCCATTCCCCCAGAAAGAGCCAACCTGGGCGGAGGCCAAGCGGCAGCTCGGCGACCAGTACTTCCTGGACCGCCTGCGCGAGTTCGACAAGGACAACATCTCCGACAAGACGCTCAAGAAGATCGGCACCTACACCGCCAAGGCCGACTTCGACCCGGACATCGTGGGCACCGTGTCCGCCGCGGCCAAGTCGCTGTGTCTGTGGGTGCGCGCCATCGAGAAGTACGGGAAGGTGTTCAAGTGAGTACCATTTTGAAAGCCAGCGGTGTAGCCTTTGTCCTTACATTCGAACTCTCGTTTATAGAGGTGATCCATGGTAGGGAGATATTAGTACATAAGTAGAAGAGTATTATGTTTGAAAATTGTTCTGATGATGATCAATATTTTGGAGTAAATTGGCCCCGTTTTAAATATGACATAAAAAATCACTGTCTTAAACTAGAGCTACTTCAATCGACTTTCCGTCTCAACAGAATAGTGAAACCCAAAAAGGAGCGTCTGGAAGAAGCCCTGGAATCCCTGCGCATGAAGCAGCAGATCCTGGCGGAGGCGCGCGCCAAGCTGCGCGAGCTGAGCGAGATGATCGCGCGCCTACAGAAGGAGTACGACGAGAAGTTGGCACAGAAGGACGAGCTGGAGAGGAAGTCCAAGCTGCTGCAGCTCAAGCTGGAGCGAGCCGAGGCGCTTATCACCGGGCTTGCTGGTATGCAGCTTCTCAACTCATTTTATAATGATGAAATGAGGAGAGGGAGAGGGGGGCTATGTATAACCATGGAAGTTCTTCAGCTGACTGAGATGATGAAGAGCGCATGGATAGTATAATGAACTCTTGCAACGAGAGTTACACAAGCAGTCATTGTTTATTAGGAATTAAATTATCCTTGCCTATATTATTTGCAGTAATTGAGAGAGAATCGTGCGTATTGGTAATTGTCTAATTCCTTAATTACAATTTTAGTATACACTGTTATGCCAAAGGAATAGGAAGTAGGTGTAAAATGGCCGTCATATCATACAGGGTGATATTGATATGTGGTATTTAATTTAACTCACATGTTTCTAATCACCCCAGGTGCCTTTTTTACAAATTTGTACTAATCTCGAAATTATTTTTTGTCAAAAATTGTGATTTTATTTTTCACTTTTTTTTACTCGTATGGATACGACTATTTTTACCGCTTAGCTTCAGTTTTCTTCGGTAACTTACCTGATCCGTAAAAAAGGTTAATCAAAAGCCTTGAAAACGAAATTGGCCATTTTTGACAAAACTACCAAACAGTTTTTTTCAAACTTGGTACAATGTGACCAGGGTAGCTAAAAACATGTGGTTTAAATTAAATACCGTATATTAATATCACCATATTCATATATGCTGTTGTGGCCAGGTGAGCGAGAACGCTGGGAGCAGACAGTGGAGCGCCTGGACAAGGAGTTCGACAACCTGCCCGGTGACTGCCTCATCGCCACCGGCTTCGTAGCCTACCTCGGGCCCTTTGTCTCTGAGTACCGGGAGGCGCTAATGGCAGACTGGTTTGATGAGGTACTTAACTACTTAGATACTTAATACATACGTATATAAACTCACGCTTTATTTTCCCAGAAGGGATAGGCGAACACCAAATTAGGTAAAGAGTTGAAACTTGCAGAATTAATTAACCTAATCAGTACCCACATACTCTCAAAAGATCATCCACATATCGTACTGGGGCCATTTTTGTACCCTTATCGGCTTATGGCTGATTATGAATAGAAAAATCTAGACTTAATACTATTAGAGATAAATGAGTTAGTAAATTACCTGGTGGTAAATGATCACTGCCGCTTGTCACTCAATAGTCCTGAGATGTAATTGACGTGTGATCGTTCATTTCTACAACCGATCGAATGGAAATACAATCGACAAATCGATATCGTTGCAAAACTTTGTTCATTTAGCTGCTGAGAGACATTTTATGTATTTTTATATCGTCAGTCTGAACCGATCATTCGGTGGTGGTTCCTTGGTATCTTTTATATTCTAAATTGTATTTATATTATTGAAATGAAACGAATTCTTACGAAATTTATCGCGAAATTGATTAAATTTTTACATTTTTTAATTTCCCGACGTTTCGATCCGCCCCGTGAACACGAAAACTGTAAAGTGATCGAAATGTCGTTAAATTAAAACATTTTTAGTTTTATTTCAATGTGTAACATTCGCGTAAACCCAAGACACCATTAAGTATTTATATAAACTGTGGAGGTGTTCAACGAAGCGGTGCCAGTGACGATGGAGCTGAGTATGAAGAACTTCCTGCTGGACGACGCCACGCTCAGGGATTGGAACTACATGGGCTTGCCTGGTAAGACTTTCACTTCATCATCATAATTTTCAGAAACAGCGAGACTGCTGCTAAACATAACATAAAAGATAAAATGATACACTCTTCTCACATCGTGTGATGGAATTTTGGAGAATGTTATATTTTTGGCAAGCCATTGTCTCTTTCGAGTTGGTGTGATGGAAAGTATGAGAAGAAATTTGAAACGAGGTGAATGCTACAAATTTGATAATTTCTCTACTAGATGACAACTTTAGCGCGGAGAACGGCATAATAGTGGTGCGTGCTACAAGGTGGCCGCTTGCTGTGGATCCGCAGGGACAAGCACTCATCTGGATCGCTAGACTCGAAGAGAAAAATGAAATACAGGTACATCTCACAGGCCAGCTAAAATCACAGTCAGTCGTCAATAGGCTAACTAGAACGGTGTTATAGGGTATCTCATTAAAATAAATGTTCAGTTAGTCATATTATGAGAAGTTCAAAAAGGGTGCAAAATTATAATGTTGAATTTAAAAGCATGGTTTTGGTTTTAATCAAAGGATAGATTCACACTAAAGAACGAGCTGGGCTTTTATGCCTGAATGCATCTTTAACTAATGCTAAAAATGTTGAACTCCTTAGATAGTCGACTTAGGCCAGCTTAATTGCCTAAAAAAGTGAATCCATCCATCCATCCATCAGCCAAAGGAAGTCCACTGCTGAACATAGGCCTTCTCCAATGATTTCCACAGTGACCTGTTGGGAGCAGCCGGCATCCAGCGACGTTCGCGACCGTTACCAGGCCATCTGACCACCACCGATTTCTAAAAAAGTGAATGCATCAACAATGTGTTCTAAAAAATATATCTTTAACTCATCAGATAGTGGACTTCGGCCAGCCCAACTGCCTGAAGGTGCTGGAGGGGTGCTTGACCGACGGCAAGCCGGTGATAATCCAGAACGTGGGGGAGATCATAGACCCGTCCATCGCTCCCATACTGGACAAGGCGATCGTCAGAATCGGCAGCGCATTAGTGATCAAGTTCAACGACAAGATGGTTCCGTACAATGAGAACTTCAAGATGTATTTGACTACTAAGTTGGGTGAGTTATCTTTATTAATAAAAATATTATGTTGGTTTGTTCCTAATCGGATAATTCAAAAATAATCGATGGATTTTAGATATCTATAAGTATAGCAATTTACAATTCTATCTTTTATTTTCTGAATGTGGGTTTGTGGCTTGGTATTTTATACTAGGAGAAGATGAACAGGGTTCTTGCAGTTTTCGTGCCGTGGTTAGTTGAGAGCCATTTGTGTATCGAGAACCTGATAATTTGATTCTCCCACTGAGAGAAATATTTGTGCTATTCATTTTATTACAAACAAATATTGCTTTGAGATTGGATGTTTTTAGGCTAACATTTTCTAATACCCACGAAAAAAGACTTAATATCTTACTGTTTTAACAGCCTCCGTGGCGCAGTTGGTTAGACGCTGCCTGTGAAACGAGAGGCTGCGGGTTCGATCCCCGCACCGAGACAATGTTTGTGAGGCCCACAAGTATTTGTCTCGGGTCTGGGTGTTTGTGAGACCGAAAAGTCTCTCGTAGCTTCTGATACCCACGACACAAGACTTAATTGATTTTAATGTGGGGTCAGGACTATGTATGTGACTGTTGGGTGTATTAAATAAATTAAATTAAATTAAATAAAACTGTGTAGTTAGGAACTTCGGACTACGTGTGTGACTACTGAGGTTTTTATGGCCTGGTGCTTAATAGCTAACGAGGTATCAGCAAATAGCCTTAAAGTTACATTCACCAGTAGTAAAACTGCAAGTGTGTTTTGCAGGCAACCCAGTATACACCCCAGAGACCCTAACGAAGACGACGATGGTGAACTTCGCGGTGAAGGAGCAGGGCCTGACGTCGCAGCTGCTGGGCATCGTGGTGCGCAAGGAGCGGCCGCAGCTCGAACAGATGAAGGACAACCTCGTCATGACCATCGCCAACAACAAGAAAGTGCTGGTGCGTACATACATACATACATACATACACACAGTAGGTATGGCATAACAAATTGTTGACAATACGTTCACTCCATTTAACCCACATTTAAAGACAATATTTGTCTTACAACTCTACAAGATTGTGCCATGATTGTGTTCCCTATTGAATAGAGTAGTAAATTCTCCTATATATTCATCCAGCTGGACCTGGAGAACGACCTGCTGCGCATAATGTACGAGTCGCAGGTGCCTCTGCTGGAGAACGAGGAGTTGTTCGTGACGCTGCAGACGTCGCAGCGTACGTCGCTCGAGGTCAAGGACGCGCTCATCGTGTCGCAGGTCACGGAGAAGGAGATCGACACTGCTAGACAGGTCTGTGACTATGTCCATTTCATTCACTTATAAGCTGCAGCCTGTGTTTGAAAATAATAAACGATAAACGAAATAATAAACGATTTTGATCTGTATCTGAGGAACAATTTCTAAAATTGATCAACCGCGATTGTGTCAAATATCAATCGACACGTCTACATTCAATTTGACTTAATTATTAATGTTATGGGAGACCTAAAACAGATGTCACCACACTGGCCTTATTCTCGTTGGTAGACACTCACATATTTTATAAACTCTTGAGGAAAACTTGGTAGATAGAAATATTGAAGGGCATGACAATACATTTTAGAATGTCTGGTTTAGGGGTACGTCCCCGTGGCGTGCCGCGCCTCCGTGCTGTTCTTCGCGCTCAACGACCTGTCCCGCATCGACCCCATGTACCAGTTCTCCCTGGACGCCTACACCGACCTCTTCACCTACTCCATCGACCGCAGCCCCAAGGGCGGCGAGCTCGAGGACCGCATCAACAACCTCAACGAGTTCCACACCTACGCTGTTTACAAGTACACATTTATATTAATATTATTGGTCATTTTGGCAAGTAGATTACACATTACAGCAGCAGAGCTTATTGACTTTTCTTGATAGAAAAATGTGGAAGCCGAAGAGATTACGATGTATTGGTCGACACAATTATAATATCTCGGTAGAATAGGATGCAGTCTGAATTCGATTATTATACATATTATGTATGTTTTCTGTCCTCGAGCCTTAAAAAATTGCTGCCTTTGCTGCTAGAACTTGCTAGAAAAGATGAATAGCGTGTTCTTCTGGGCACGAAAAAAAGTGATGTTTCCGTTACAAAATGTGGCCAGTTGTACTTTTGGATGGCCTCACAGTAAAAACCCCGATGGCCTCTCAATCTAACTTCGGAGGAATTCGCGTGTAAAGGAAAGGGTTTAGCCATGAGGGTACACGAGCTGACATGATGTTTGTCGTGCAGGAACACGTGCCGCGCGCTGTTCGAGCGCCACAAGCTGCTGCTGTCCTTCCACATCGTGTCGCGCATCCTCTTCCAGATGGGCAAGATGAGCGTCAACGAGTACATGTTCCTGCTCAAAGGAGGCATCGTGCTCGACAGATCTGAACAGCCTGATAACCCTACCAGTAAGTACTACCAAAAAAAATGTGGTACTAACGCAAGCAGAGGGATTGCAGTTTAATCCGATGACAATTTCTACTGCCATAATTAACCCATAAATTTACGCAATGCCAGGGAAACATACTTAATGCAAAATAATACAACGATATGTAACTTATATCGTTGTATACATTTGCATATTGCATAAAGGATAAAACGTGAAAACACTGAAATTTAGAGTTATTACATCACATTTTCGATAAATCTAATTAAACCGCCAAATCGTTAACCAAGAAGACATTGTTAGGTACTGTTGAATTAGCAAAATGTTTGTGTTAGAAGTATAATATTGAAGAGCAATGTTGTCAGGCTGGATGCCGGACGAGTGCTGGGACAACGTGACGGAGCTGGACAAGCTGCCCGGCTTCCACGGAGTCATCGACGCCTTCGAGGTGTTCACCAAGGAGTGGCGCGACTGGTACCTGCACCCCGAGCCCGAGTCGCAGCCGCTAGTGGGTGAGGATCCACTGGGCCTAGTGTAGGACCATGTCCGTGGGATAAGAGGATGGGATCAACTTTAACTTCAACCAACAGGATGTGTCGTTTGCTACACACTTCTGTTCTGCGCTGCTTGTCTGCTCTTTAGTGGAAACACATACATACATAAACTCACGCCTTTGCCCCAAAAGGGGTAGGCCGAGGTTCTCCTGGTAGGCACCTACGCTTCGCCTTGACTGATTCGTCCCAGGATGTGATAGGGGGCGAGCCTATCGTCATATAGAGTAACAAATTCCTGACTCCGGGCTGAGAGTGAATAGAAAAATCAATATTAGTGGAAACATAATCTAATTAAATGATAAATAAATAAATGATGGTAAGGAAACAGAAACTGGACAGATACAAGCCACGAGTCGGTATACTGTCAGAACAACCGCTTCGCTTCCATTAAATCATTTAAGTATTTCATTATCATTTAATCATTTCACAACACCGCGATGCTAATCTTCGCCCTGCGCTTTTGTAAAAACGTAGCCAAAGTTTAGGACAAGGACAGTAAAAGTATGTACATTATTGCAGGCGAGTGGAACGACATCTGCAACGACTTCCAGCGCATCCTGTTCGTTCGCTCGCTGCGCGTGGACCGCGTGTCCGCCTGCATCACCACCTTCATCATCAACGTGCTGGGCCCGCGGTACGTGGAGCCGCCCGTGCTGGACATCAAGGTACTGCACTACACTATACTACTGTATACATCACCACCTTCATCATCAACGTGCTGGGCCCGCGGTACGTGGAGCCGCCCGTGCTGGACATCAAGGTACTGCACTACACTATACTACTGTATACATCACCACCTTCATCATCAACGTGCTGGGCCCGCGGTACGTGGAGCCGCCCGTGCTGGACATCAAGGTACTGCACTACACTATACTACTGTATACATCACCACCTTCATCATCAACGTGCTGGGCCCGCGGTACGTGGAGCCGCCCGTGCTGGACATCAAGGTACTGCACTACACTATACTACTGTATACATCACCACCTTCATCATCAACGTGCTGGGCCCGCGGTACGTGGAGCCGCCCGTGCTGGACATCAAGGTACTGCACTACACTATACTACTGTATACATCACCACCTTCATCATCAACGTGCTGGGCCCGCGGTACGTGGAGCCGCCCGTGCTGGACATCAAGGTACTGCACTACACTATACTACTGTATACATCACCACCTTCATCATCAACGTGCTGGGCCCGCGGTACGTGGAGCCGCCCGTGCTGGACATCAAGGTACTGCACTACACTATACTACTGTATACATCACCACCTTCATCATCAACGTGCTGGGCCCGCGGTACGTGGAGCCGCCCGTGCTGGACATCAAGGTACTGCACTACACTATACTACTGTATACATCACCACCTTCATCATCAACGTGCTGGGCCCGCGGTACGTGGAGCCGCCCGTGCTGGACATCAAGGTACTGCACTACACTATACTACTGTATACATCACCACCTTCATCATCAACGTGCTGGGCCCGCGGTACGTGGAGCCGCCCGTGCTGGACATCAAGGTACTGCACTACACTATACTACTGTATACATCACCACCTTCATCATCAACGTGCTGGGCCCGCGGTACGTGGAGCCGCCCGTGCTGGACATCAAGGTACTGCACTACACTATACTACTGTATACATCACCACCTTCATCATCAACGTGCTGGGCCCGCGGTACGTGGAGCCGCCCGTGCTGGACATCAAGGTACTGCACTACACTATACTACTGTATACATCACCACCTTCATCATCAACGTGCTGGGCCCGCGGTACGTGGAGCCGCCCGTGCTGGACATCAAGGTACTGCACTACACTATACTACTGTATACATCACCACCTTCATCATCAACTTGCTGGGCCCGCGGTACGTGGAGCCGCCCGTGCTGGACATCAAGGTACTGCACTACACTATACTACTGTATACATCACCACCTTCATCATCAACGTGCTGGGCCCGCGGTACGTGGAGCCGCCCGTGCTGGACATCAAGGTACTGCACTACACTATACTACTGTATACATCACCACCTTCATCATCAACGTGCTGGGCCCGCGGTACGTGGAGCCGCCCGTGCTGGACATCAAGGTACTGCACTACACTATACTACTGTATACATCACCACCTTCATCATCAACGTGCTGGGCCCGCGGTACGTGGAGCCGCCCGTGCTGGACATCAAGGTACTGCACTACACTATACTACTGTATACATCACCACCTTCATCATCAACGTGCTGGGCCCGCGGTACGTGGAGCCGCCCGTGCTGGACATCAAGGTACTGCACTACACTATACTACTGTATACATCACCACCTTCATCATCAACGTGCTGGGCCCGCGGTACGTGGAGCCGCCCGTGCTGGACATCAAGGTACTGCACTACACTATACTACTGTATACATCACCACCTTCATCATCAACGTGCTGGGCCCGCGGTACGTGGAGCCGCCCGTGCTGGACATCAAGGTACTGCACTACACTATACTACTGTATACATCACCACCTTCATCATCAACGTGCTGGGCCCGCGGTACGTGGAGCCGCCCGTGCTGGACATCAAGGTACTGCACTACACTATACTACTGTATACATCACCACCTTCATCATCAACGTGCTGGGCCCGCGGTACGTGGAGCCGCCCGTGCTGGACATCAAGGTACTGCACTACACTATACTACTGTATACATCACCACCTTCATCATCAACGTGCTGGGCCCGCGGTACGTGGAGCCGCCCGTGCTGGACATCAAGGTACTGCACTACACTATACTACTGTATACATCACCACCTTCATCATCAACGTGCTGGGCCCGCGGTACGTGGAGCCGCCCGTGCTGGACATCAAGGTACTGCACTACACTATACTACTGTATACATCACCACCTTCATCATCAACGTGCTGGGCCCGCGGTACGTGGAGCCGCCCGTGCTGGACATCAAGGTACTGCACTACACTATACTACTGTATACATCACCACCTTCATCATCAACGTGCTGGGCCCGCGGTACGTGGAGCCGCCCGTGCTGGACATCAAGGTACTGCACTACACTATACTACTGTATACATCACCACCTTCATCATCAACTTGCTGGGCCCGCGGTACGTGGAGCCGCCCGTGCTGGACATCAAGGTACTGCACTACACTATACTACTGTATACATCACCACCTTCATCATCAACTTGCTGGGCCCGCGGTACGTGGAGCCGCCCGTGCTGGACATCAAGGTACTGCACTACACTATACTACTGTATACATCACCACCTTCATCATCAACGTGCTGGGCCCGCGGTACGTGGAGCCGCCCGTGCTGGACATCAAGGTACTGCACTACACTATACTACTGTATACATCACCACCTTCATCATCAACGTGCTGGGCCCGCGGTACGTGGAGCCGCCCGTGCTGGACATCAAGGTACTGCACTACACTATACTACTGTATACATCACCACCTTCATCATCAACGTGCTGGGCCCGCGGTACGTGGAGCCGCCCGTGCTGGACATCAAGGTACTGCACTACACTATACTACTGTATACATCACCACCTTCATCATCAACGTGCTGGGCCCGCGGTACGTGGAGCCGCCCGTGCTGGACATCAAGGTACTGACTACTGATGTAGTAGACACTACTAGTGTATTAGACTACAATACTATTGTATACATCCCCTTCATCATCAACTTTCCTCTTCCCATCTTTCTTCATTCCCGCTCCCCTTCCGATTTGATGGTTGCGCAACACACATGTATATGATTCAAGCGGTAAGCATGATCACGGGCGGCAGCGATCACTTACTGTCAGGTGATCTGTTTGCTCGTTTGCCGGAACTATAGTATTTTTATACATTATGTACTTTTTTTTTATCAGCCCATACACGTCCCACTGCTGGGCACGGGCCTATTCTACAATCGAGAGAATCGATTGAGAGTGGTTAGGCCATATAGTCCACCACGCTGGCCTAGTGTGGGTTGGCGGACTTACATACCGTAGAAATTCTTTAAAATCGCTACAGTATGGTTTCCTCACGATGTTTTCCTTCACCGTTAAAGTGCGTGGTGTTTGACTATCAATACACACATAACTCCGAAAAGTCAGAGGTTTGTCCTGGGATTTGAACCCGCGACCACCGTGAACATGTAGGCAGCCGAGTCTGGTCCGTTACCAACAGGCCAACACGCTCTTATGTACTTTTTTACATTATAATTTTTATTAACTATTTTATTCAGTTGTAATTTAAAAAATACCGGTATTTCTCTTGGTGGCTTCACACGTTAGTGTAATGTGAGTGCAGGCGGCGTGGGAGGAGTCGTCGTGGAAGACGTCGCTGTTGTTCGTGCTGTCGCCGGGCGTGGACCCCACGGCCTCGCTCATCCAGCTGGCCGTCGACGTCAAGATGTTCGACAAGTTCCAGTCGCTCAGCCTGGGCCAGGGCCAGGCGCCCACTGCGGAGAAGTAACAACCTCCATACTCATTGTATCTCTAAAAGGGTAGCCAGAGCAAACATTAGTTTCACAATTGGCGCAGCTCTATTTTACGTATTTCTTTATTATATTTTATAGGGGCAAACGAGCATACGGTTCACCTGATGGTAAATAGATATTAATGTAGACTTGACCTTTTCCATGTATTATATTATTATTTAGTTGTATTGTGTGTGTGGAAGAAATAAATGGTTTAAATGGTTTAAATGATCGCCGCGTCCCATGAACACCTGCAACAGAGATACAAATGCGTTAGTTTTATTGAGGACGAAACTATGGCCATATGCTGTACTTCCCATTTCTTTCATGCCTGACATGTGATTGGTCATATCACAGATTGTGGCAGAAATGAATATACCGATTAATATGTTACATTTGTAGCACCTTTGCTTACCCATTCTGAGATACTGGTAGATACTAAAAAAATTAGTAATTTGTATTCGAGTTAATTCCATGCCCACGCTAATTCAGTGGGCTAACAAGCCTTTAATATCTATTTAACACTCAAATTAAATTCACTTTTACGCGGTTCCCCTTTTTCTTACTGTCTCAAAGGCAAATACAATAAAGGCCACCATGCATCCCTGGGAAATATCACTCCAAAAATACTGACCTTGAGTTGTAACTGGTTGTAACTGGTTCCAGGATGCTAGCGCACGGTATGAAGGAGGGCGGCTGGGTGTTCCTGGCCAACTGCCACCTGGCGTGCGAGTGGCTCGGCTCCCTGCGAGGGTTGGACAACCCCAAGATCCACCCGCGCTTCCGTCTGTGGCTCACATCTATGCCCGACGACAAGTTCCCACTCAACATCCTCCAGAGGAGCATCAAGATGACTACTGAGCCGCCGCAGGTACACACAAAAACATAAAAATACATAATATCCATATTGCATAATAATCCAGACCATATACGTCCCACTGCTGGGCACTGGCTTCTTCTACAATCGAGAGTTGGATTGAGAGAGGCTGGGCTAGAGTCATGGTGGTCTGATGTCGGTTAGCGGAGACTTTACATACCATGGAAGTTCTTGTAAATTCCGTGGTATATGCCAAAAAAATGTTATATATTTTGATTGGATATTGTTTTATTCTGATCTGTCTGCACTTGAACAATAGTAGGCAACCCTGGGTTTTCAACGGTTTCAACGTTTTTTTACGTTACTAATCCATTTACCACCTTTCGAATCTGTAGCATCATTAACACTTGTAATCTTTGAATATTTCCCGCCCGCAGGGTCTAAAAGGCAACATGGTGCGCATATTCGCGAACATCAACGAGGACAAGTTCGACGAGGCCACGCCCAAGTACCGGCGCCTGTTGTTCTGCGTGTCGTTCTTCCACTGCACGCTCATCGCAAGGAAGCGGTTCCGCATGCTGGGCTACAACGCTGTCTACAGCTTCAATGATGCCGACTTTGATGTGACTAAATATTACTAAATTTTCTTTTCATAGAAATTTTAGTCGAGGAGTTAGATCACATGGTGCGTAGTGAATATATCCTCAAAAACATGTACAAAGTCTAAAGAATAATTTAATGTTGTAGAGCCACACTTTCATCATTGTGAATGTAGGAATGGCCGAGCATCACCGGATACGATTGAAAATCAGTGCTTTACCTCTCATATAACCGACAAAATACGACAATATTTCATCCATTTGTTTATTTGTGTCCATTTTCTCCTTTCAAAAATCCACCTTGAAAAGCATTGAGCTGACTAAATTGACTTCAGGTGTCGGACAACCTGCTAGCCAACTACCTGGAGGAGTACGAGGAGGTCCCGTGGGACGCGCTGCGCTACCTCTTCGCCATCATCAACTACGGCGGCCACATCACCGACGACTGGGACAAGCGCGTGCTCATCGCTTACATCAACCAGTTCTTCTGCGAGGAGGCGCTCGACACGCCCTTCTACAGGTTATTGTAACCAGCAATATGTTCGCCGTTATGTTGTATAGGGTTATTTCAATTGACTAGATGTGATAATGGTAATTTTGCGTATTTTTCCGGATAGCGATTACTTTACCTCAATGGTGGAAAACTTGTTAAAGTCACTCACGTGAATGTGACACGTTTCACCCTATTTACAATAGAGATATAACCGCTAATGGATACTTTCTTTGGCCCGCATTAGACTGATCTGTGGTATTGTTGTAACGTTGTGGTTGCAGACTGTCGTCCCTGCCCGCGTACCACATCCCGCGCGACGGCAGCCTGGAGTCGTACCGCGACTTCCTGGACGTACTGCCCGCCGCAGAGCGCGCCGAGTCCGTCGGACAACACGCCTCCGCTGACGTCGCCACGCTCGCGCAGGTACACACACACGCAGGCACGTGCGCATCCATATACGCACGCAGTACGCACACACGCATATACATACGCACTGCTGCCCGCCGCAGAGTCCGTCGGACAACACGCCTCCGCTGACGTCGCCACGCTCGCGCAGGTACACACACACGCAGGCACGTGCGCATCCATATACGCACGCAGTACGCACACACGCATATACATACGCACTGCTGCCCGCCGCAGAGTCCGTCGGACAACACGCCTCCGCTGACGTCGCCACGCTCGCGCAGGTACACACACACGCAGGCACGTGCGCATCCATATACGCACGCAGTACGCACACACGCATATACATACGCACTGCTGCCCGCCGCAGAGCGCGCCGAGTCCGTCGGACAACACGCCTCCGCTGACGTCGCCACGCTCGCGCAGGTACACACACACGCAGGCACGTGCGCATCCATATACGCACGCAGTACGCACACACGCATATACATACGCACTGCTGCCCGCCGCAGAGTCCGTCGGACAACACGCCTCCGCTGACGTCGCCACGCTCGCGCAGGTACACACACACGCAGGCACGTGCGCATCCATATACGCACGCAGTACGCACACACGCATATACATACGCACTGCTGCCCGCCGCAGAGCGCGCCGAGTCCGTCGGACAACACGCCTCCGCTGACGTCGCCACGCTCGCGCAGGTACACACACACGCAGGCACGTGCGCATCCATATACGCACGCAGTACGCACACACGCATATACATACGCACTGCTGCCCGCCGCAGAGCGCGCCGAGTCCGTCGGACAACACGCCTCCGCTGACGTCGCCACGCTCGCGCAGGTACACACACACGCAGGCACGTGCGCATCCATATACGCACGCAGTACGCACACACGCATATACATACGCACTGCTGCCCGCCGCAGAGTCCGTCGGACAACACGCCTCCGCTGACGTCGCCACGCTCGCGCAGGTACACACACACGCAGGCACGTGCGCATCCATATACGCACGCAGTACGCACACACGCATATACATACGCACTGCTGCCCGCCGCAGAGTCCGTCGGACAACACGCCTCCGCTGACGTCGCCACGCTCGCGCAGGTACACACACACGCAGGCACGTGCGCATCCATATACGCACGCAGTACGCACACACGCATATACATACGCACTGCTGCCCGCCGCAGAGTCCGTCGGACAACACGCCTCCGCTGACGTCGCCACGCTCGCGCAGGTACACACACACGCAGGCACGTGCGCATCCATATACGCACGCAGTACGCACACACGCATATACATACGCACTGCTGCCCGCCGCAGAGCGCGCCGAGTCCGTCGGACAACACGCCTCCGCTGACGTCGCCACGCTCGCGCAGGTACACACACACGCAGGCACGTGCGCATCCATATACGCACGCAGTACGCACACACGCATATACATACGCACTGCTGCCCGCCGCAGAGCGCGCCGAGTCCGTCGGACAACACGCCTCCGCTGACGTCGCCACGCTCGCGCAGGTACACACACACGCAGGCACGTGCGCATCCATATACGCACGCAGTACGCACACACGCATATACATACGCACTGCTGCCCGCCGCAGAGTCCGTCGGACAACACGCCTCCGCTGACGTCGCCACGCTCGCGCAGGTACACACACACGCAGGCACGTGCGCATCCATATACGCACGCAGTACGCACACACGCATATACATACGCACTGCTGCCCGCCGCAGAGTCCGTCGGACAACACGCCTCCGCTGACGTCGCCACGCTCGCGCAGGTACACACACACGCAGGCACGTGCGCATCCATATACGCACGCAGTACGCACACACGCATATACATACGCACTGCTGCCCGCCGCAGAGTCCGTCGGACAACACGCCTCCGCTGACGTCGCCACGCTCGCGCAGGTACACACACACGCAGGCACGTGCGCATCCATATACGCACGCAGTACGCACACACGCATATACATACGCACTGCTGCCCGCCGCAGAGTCCGTCGGACAACACGCCTCCGCTGACGTCGCCACGCTCGCGCAGGTACACACACACGCAGGCACGTGCGCATCCATATACGCACGCAGTACGCACACACGCATATACATACGCACTGCTGCCCGCCGCAGAGTCCGTCGGACAACACGCCTCCGCTGACGTCGCCACGCTCGCGCAGGTACACACACACGCAGGCACGTGCGCATCCATATACGCACGCAGTACGCACACACGCATATACATACGCACTGCTGCCCGCCGCAGAGTCCGTCGGACAACACGCCTCCGCTGACGTCGCCACGCTCGCGCAGGTACACACACACGCAGGCACGTGCGCATCCATATACGCACGCAGTACGCACACACGCATATACATACGCACTGCTGCCCGCCGCAGAGCGCGCCGAGTCCGTCGGACAACACGCCTCCGCTGACGTCGCCACGCTCGCGCAGGTACACACACACGCAGGCACGTGCGCATCCATATACGCACGCAGTACGCACACACGCATATACATACGCACTGCTGCCCGCCGCAGAGTCCGTCGGACAACACGCCTCCGCTGACGTCGCCACGCTCGCGCAGGTACACACACACGCAGGCACGTGCGCATCCATATACGCACGCAGTACGCACACACGCATATACATACGCACTGCTGCCCGCCGCAGAGCGCGCCGAGTCCGTCGGACAACACGCCTCCGCTGACGTCGCCACGCTCGCGCAGGTACACACACACGCAGGCACGTGCGCATCCATATACGCACGCAGTACGCACACACGCATATACATACGCACTGCTGCCCGCCGCAGAGCGCGCCGAGTCCGTCGGACAACACGCCTCCGCTGACGTCGCCACGCTCGCGCAGGTACACACACACGCAGGCACGTGCGCATCCATATACGCACGCAGTACGCACACACGCATATACATACGCACTGCTGCCCGCCGCAGAGTCCGTCGGACAACACGCCTCCGCTGACGTCGCCACGCTCGCGCAGGTACACACACACGCAGGCACGTGCGCATCCATATACGCACGCAGTACGCACACACGCATATACATACGCACTGCTGCCCGCCGCAGAGTCCGTCGGACAACACGCCTCCGCTGACGTCGCCACGCTCGCGCAGGTACACACACACGCAGGCACGTGCGCATCCATATACGCACGCAGTACGCACACACGCATATACATACGCACTGCTGCCCGCCGCAGAGTCCGTCGGACAACACGCCTCCGCTGACGTCGCCACGCTCGCGCAGGTACACACACACGCAGGCACGTGCGCATCCATATACGCACGCAGTACGCACACACGCATATACATACGCACTGCTGCCCGCCGCAGAGTCCGTCGGACAACACGCCTCCGCTGACGTCGCCACGCTCGCGCAGGTACACACACACGCAGGCACGTGCGCATCCATATACGCACGCAGTACGCACACACGCATATACATACGCACTGCTGCCCGCCGCAGAGTCCGTCGGACAACACGCCTCCGCTGACGTCGCCACGCTCGCGCAGGTACACACACACGCAGGCACGTGCGCATCCATATACGCACGCAGTACGCACACACGCATATACATACGCACTGCTGCCCGCCGCAGAGTCCGTCGGACAACACGCCTCCGCTGACGTCGCCACGCTCGCGCAGGTACACACACACGCAGGCACGTGCGCATCCATATACGCACGCAGTACGCACACACGCATATACATACGCACTGCTGCCCGCCGCAGAGTCCGTCGGACAACACGCCTCCGCTGACGTCGCCACGCTCGCGCAGGTACACACACACGCAGGCACGTGCGCATCCATATACGCACGCAGTACGCACACACGCATATACATACGCACTGCTGCCCGCCGCAGAGTCCGTCGGACAACACGCCTCCGCTGACGTCGCCACGCTCGCGCAGGTACACACACACGCAGGCACGTGCGCATCCATATACGCACGCAGTACGCACACACGCATATACATACGCACTGCTGCCCGCCGCAGAGTCCGTCGGACAACACGCCTCCGCTGACGTCGCCACGCTCGCGCAGGTACACACACACGCAGGCACGTGCGCATCCATATACGCACGCAGTACGCACACACGCATATACATACGCACTGCTGCCCGCCGCAGAGTCCGTCGGACAACACGCCTCCGCTGACGTCGCCACGCTCGCGCAGGTACACACACACGCAGGCACGTGCGCATCCATATACGCACGCAGTACGCACACACGCATATACATACGCACTGCTGCCCGCCGCAGAGTCCGTCGGACAACACGCCTCCGCTGACGTCGCCACGCTCGCGCAGGTACACACACACGCAGGCACGTGCGCATCCATATACGCACGCAGTACGCACACACGCATATACATACGCACTGCTGCCCGCCGCAGAGTCCGTCGGACAACACGCCTCCGCTGACGTCGCCACGCTCGCGCAGGTACACACACACGCAGGCACGTGCGCATCCATATACGCACGCAGTACGCACACACGCATATACATACGCACTGCTGCCCGCCGCAGAGTCCGTCGGACAACACGCCTCCGCTGACGTCGCCACGCTCGCGCAGGTACACACACACGCAGGCACGTGCGCATCCATATACGCACGCAGTACGCACACACGCATATACATACGCACTGCTGCCCGCCGCAGAGTCCGTCGGACAACACGCCTCCGCTGACGTCGCCACGCTCGCGCAGGTACACACACACGCAGGCACGTGCGCATCCATATACGCACGCAGTACGCACACACGCATATACATACGCACTGCTGCCCGCCGCAGAGTCCGTCGGACAACACGCCTCCGCTGACGTCGCCACGCTCGCGCAGGTACACACACACGCAGGCACGTGCGCATCCATATACGCACGCAGTACGCACACACGCATATACATACGCACTGCTGCCCGCCGCAGAGTCCGTCGGACAACACGCCTCCGCTGACGTCGCCACGCTCGCGCAGGTACACACACACGCAGGCACGTGCGCATCCATATACGCACGCAGTACGCACACACGCATATACATACGCACTGCTGCCCGCCGCAGAGTCCGTCGGACAACACGCCTCCGCTGACGTCGCCACGCTCGCGCAGGTACACACACACGCAGGCACGTGCGCATCCATATACGCACGCAGTACGCACACACGCATATACATACGCACTGCTGCCCGCCGCAGAGTCCGTCGGACAACACGCCTCCGCTGACGTCGCCACGCTCGCGCAGGTACACACACACGCAGGCACGTGCGCATCCATATACGCACGCAGTACGCACACACGCATATACATACGCACTGCTGCCCGCCGCAGAGTCCGTCGGACAACACGCCTCCGCTGACGTCGCCACGCTCGCGCAGGTACACACACACGCAGGCACGTGCGCATCCATATACGCACGCAGTACGCACACACGCATATACATACGCACTGCTGCCCGCCGCAGAGTCCGTCGGACAACACGCCTCCGCTGACGTCGCCACGCTCGCGCAGGTACACACACACGCAGGCACGTGCGCATCCATATACGCACGCAGTACGCACACACGCATATACATACGCACTGCTGCCCGCCGCAGAGTCCGTCGGACAACACGCCTCCGCTGACGTCGCCACGCTCGCGCAGGTACACACACACGCAGGCACGTGCGCATCCATATACGCACGCAGTACGCACACACGCATATACATACGCACTGCTGCCCGCCGCAGAGTCCGTCGGACAACACGCCTCCGCTGACGTCGCCACGCTCGCGCAGGTACACACACACGCAGGCACGTGCGCATCCATATACGCACGCAGTACGCACACACGCATATACATACGCACTGCTGCCCGCCGCAGAGTCCGTCGGACAACACGCCTCCGCTGACGTCGCCACGCTCGCGCAGGTACACACACACGCAGGCACGTGCGCATCCATATACGCACGCAGTACGCACACACGCATATACATACGCACTGCTGCCCGCCGCAGAGTCCGTCGGACAACACGCCTCCGCTGACGTCGCCACGCTCGCGCAGGTACACACACACGCAGGCACGTGCGCATCCATATACGCACGCAGTACGCACACACGCATATACATACGCACTGCTGCCCGCCGCAGAGTCCGTCGGACAACACGCCTCCGCTGACGTCGCCACGCTCGCGCAGGTACACACACACGCAGGCACGTGCGCATCCATATACGCACGCAGTACGCACACACGCATATACATACGCACTGCTGCCCGCCGCAGAGTCCGTCGGACAACACGCCTCCGCTGACGTCGCCACGCTCGCGCAGGTACACACACACGCAGGCACGTGCGCATCCATATACGCACGCAGTACGCACACACGCATATACATACGCACTGCTGCCCGCCGCAGAGTCCGTCGGACAACACGCCTCCGCTGACGTCGCCACGCTCGCGCAGGTACACACACACGCAGGCACGTGCGCATCCATATACGCACGCAGTACGCACACACGCATATACATACGCACTGCTGCCCGCCGCAGAGTCCGTCGGACAACACGCCTCCGCTGACGTCGCCACGCTCGCGCAGGTACACACACACGCAGGCACGTGCGCATCCATATACGCACGCAGTACGCACACACGCATATACATACGCACTGCTGCCCGCCGCAGAGTCCGTCGGACAACACGCCTCCGCTGACGTCGCCACGCTCGCGCAGGTACACACACACGCAGGCACGTGCGCATCCATATACGCACGCAGTACGCACACACGCATATACATACGCACTGCTGCCCGCCGCAGAGCGCGAGTCCGTCGGACAACACGCCTCCGCTGACGTCGCCACGCTCGCGCAGGTACACACACACGCAGGCACGTGCGCATCCATATACGCACGCAGTACGCACACACGCATATACATACGCACTGCTGCCCGCCGCAGAGTCCGTCGGACAACACGCCTCCGCTGACGTCGCCACGCTCGCGCAGGTACACACACACGCAGGCACGTGCGCATCCATATACGCACGCAGTACGCACACACGCATATACATACGCACTGCTGCCCGCCGCAGAGTCCGTCGGACAACACGCCTCCGCTGACGTCGCCACGCTCGCGCAGGTACACACACACGCAGGCACGTGCGCATCCATATACGCACGCAGTACGCACACACGCATATACATACGCACTGCTGCCCGCCGCAGAGCGGCCGAGTCCGTCGGACAACACGCCTCCGCTGACGTCGCCACGCTCGCGCAGGTACACACACACGCAGGCACGTGCGCATCCATATACGCACGCAGTACGCACACACGCATATACATACGCACTGCTGCCCGCCGCAGAGCGCGCCGAGTCCGTCGGACAACACGCCTCCGCTGACGTCGCCACGCTCGCGCAGGTACACACACACGCAGGCACGTGCGCATCCATATACGCACGCAGTACGCACACACGCATATACATACGCACTGCTGCCCGCCGCAGAGCGCGCCGAGTCCGTCGGACAACACGCCTCCGCTGACGTCGCCACGCTCGCGCAGGTACACACACACGCAGGCACGTGCGCATCCATATACGCACGCAGTACGCACACACGCATATACATACGCACTGCTGCCCGCCGCAGAGTCCGTCGGACAACACGCCTCCGCTGACGTCGCCACGCTCGCGCAGGTACACACACACGCAGGCACGTGCGCATCCATATACGCACGCAGTACGCACACACGCATATACATACGCACTGCTGCCCGCCGCAGAGTCCGTCGGACAACACGCCTCCGCTGACGTCGCCACGCTCGCGCAGGTACACACACACGCAGGCACGTGCGCATCCATATACGCACGCAGTACGCACACACGCATATACATACGCACTGCTGCCCGCCGCAGAGCGCGCCGAGTCCGTCGGACAACACGCCTCCGCTGACGTCGCCACGCTCGCGCAGGTACACACACACGCAGGCACGTGCGCATCCATATACGCACGCAGTACGCACACACGCATATACATACGCACTGCTGCCCGCCGCAGAGTCCGTCGGACAACACGCCTCCGCTGACGTCGCCACGCTCGCGCAGGTACACACACACGCAGGCACGTGCGCATCCATATACGCACGCAGTACGCACACACGCATATACATACGCACTGCTGCCCGCCGCAGAGTCCGTCGGACAACACGCCTCCGCTGACGTCGCCACGCTCGCGCAGGTACACACACACGCAGGCACGTGCGCATCCATATACGCACGCAGTACGCACACACGCATATACATACGCACTGCTGCCCGCCGCAGAGTCCGTCGGACAACACGCCTCCGCTGACGTCGCCACGCTCGCGCAGGTACACACACACGCAGGCACGTGCGCATCCATATACGCACGCAGTACGCACACACGCATATACATACGCACTGCTGCCCGCCGCAGAGCGCGCCGAGTCCGTCGGACAACACGCCTCCGCTGACGTCGCCACGCTCGCGCAGGTACACACACACGCAGGCACGTGCGCATCCATATACGCACGCAGTACGCACACACGCATATACATACGCACTGCTGCCCGCCGCAGAGTCCGTCGGACAACACGCCTCCGCTGACGTCGCCACGCTCGCGCAGGTACACACACACGCAGGCACGTGCGCATCCATATACGCACGCAGTACGCACACACGCATATACATACGCACTGCTGCCCGCCGCAGAGTCCGTCGGACAACACGCCTCCGCTGACGTCGCCACGCTCGCGCAGGTACACACACACGCAGGCACGTGCGCATCCATATACGCACGCAGTACGCACACACGCATATACATACGCACTGCTGCCCGCCGCAGAGTCCGTCGGACAACACGCCTCCGCTGACGTCGCCACGCTCGCGCAGGTACACACACACGCAGGCACGTGCGCATCCATATACGCACGCAGTACGCACACACGCATATACATACGCACTGCTGCCCGCCGCAGAGTCCGTCGGACAACACGCCTCCGCTGACGTCGCCACGCTCGCGCAGGTACACACACACGCAGGCACGTGCGCATCCATATACGCACGCAGTACGCACACACGCATATACATACGCACGCTGCCCGCCGCAGAGTCCGTCGGACAACACGCCTCCGCTGACGTCGCCACGCTCGCGCAGGTACACACACACGCAGGCACGTGCGCATCCATATACGCACGCAGTACGCACACACGCATATACATACGCACTGCTGCCCGCCGCAGAGCGCCGAGTCCGTCGGACAACACGCCTCCGCTGACGTCGCCACGCTCGCGCAGGTACACACACACGCAGGCACGTGCGCATCCATATACGCACGCAGTACGCACACACGCATATACATACGCACTGCTGCCCGCCGCAGAGTCCGTCGGACAACACGCCTCCGCTGACGTCGCCACGCTCGCGCAGGTACACACACACGCAGGCACGTGCGCATCCATATACGCACGCAGTACGCACACACGCATATACATACGCACTGCTGCCCGCCGCAGAGTCCGTCGGACAACACGCCTCCGCTGACGTCGCCACGCTCGCGCAGGTACACACACACGCAGGCACGTGCGCATCCATATACGCACGCAGTACGCACACACGCATATACATACGCACTGCTGCCCGCCGCAGAGTCCGTCGGACAACACGCCTCCGCTGACGTCGCCACGCTCGCGCAGGTACACACACACGCAGGCACGTGCGCATCCATATACGCACGCAGTACGCACACACGCATATACATACGCACTGCTGCCCGCCGCAGAGTCCGTCGGACAACACGCCTCCGCTGACGTCGCCACGCTCGCGCAGGTACACACACACGCAGGCACGTGCGCATCCATATACGCACGCAGTACGCACACACGCATATACATACGCACTGCTGCCCGCCGCAGAGTCCGTCGGACAACACGCCTCCGCTGACGTCGCCACGCTCGCGCAGGTACACACACACGCAGGCACGTGCGCATCCATATACGCACGCAGTACGCACACACGCATATACATACGCACTGCTGCCCGCCGCAGAGTCCGTCGGACAACACGCCTCCGCTGACGTCGCCACGCTCGCGCAGGTACACACACACGCAGGCACGTGCGCATCCATATACGCACGCAGTACGCACACACGCATATACATACGCACTGCTGCCCGCCGCAGAGTCCGTCGGACAACACGCCTCCGCTGACGTCGCCACGCTCGCGCAGGTACACACACACGCAGGCACGTGCGCATCCATATACGCACGCAGTACGCACACACGCATATACATACGCACTGCTGCCCGCCGCAGAGCGCGCCGAGTCCGTCGGACAACACGCCTCCGCTGACGTCGCCACGCTCGCGCAGGTACACACACACGCAGGCACGTGCGCATCCATATACGCACGCAGTACGCACACACGCATATACATACGCACTGCTGCCCGCCGCAGAGTCCGTCGGACAACACGCCTCCGCTGACGTCGCCACGCTCGCGCAGGTACACACACACGCAGGCACGTGCGCATCCATATACGCACGCAGTACGCACACACGCATATACATACGCACTGCTGCCCGCCGCAGAGTCCGTCGGACAACACGCCTCCGCTGACGTCGCCACGCTCGCGCAGGTACACACACACGCAGGCACGTGCGCATCCATATACGCACGCAGTACGCACACACGCATATACATACGCACTGCTGCCCGCCGCAGAGTCCGTCGGACAACACGCCTCCGCTGACGTCGCCACGCTCGCGCAGGTACACACACACGCAGGCACGTGCGCATCCATATACGCACGCAGTACGCACACACGCATATACATACGCACTGCTGCCCGCCGCAGAGTCCGTCGGACAACACGCCTCCGCTGACGTCGCCACGCTCGCGCAGGTACACACACACGCAGGCACGTGCGCATCCATATACGCACGCAGTACGCACACACGCATATACATACGCACTGCTGCCCGCCGCAGAGTCCGTCGGACAACACGCCTCCGCTGACGTCGCCACGCTCGCGCAGGTACACACACACGCAGGCACGTGCGCATCCATATACGCACGCAGTACGCACACACGCATATACATACGCACTGCTGCCCGCCGCAGAGTCCGTCGGACAACACGCCTCCGCTGACGTCGCCACGCTCGCGCAGGTACACACACACGCAGGCACGTGCGCATCCATATACGCACGCAGTACGCACACACGCATATACATACGCACTGCTGCCCGCCGCAGAGTCCGTCGGACAACACGCCTCCGCTGACGTCGCCACGCTCGCGCAGGTACACACACACGCAGGCACGTGCGCATCCATATACGCACGCAGTACGCACACACGCATATACATACGCACTGCTGCCCGCCGCAGAGCGCGCCGAGTCCGTCGGACAACACGCCTCCGCTGACGTCGCCACGCTCGCGCAGGTACACACACACGCAGGCACGTGCGCATCCATATACGCACGCAGTACGCACACACGCATATACATACGCACTGCTGCCCGCCGCAGAGTCCGTCGGACAACACGCCTCCGCTGACGTCGCCACGCTCGCGCAGGTACACACACACGCAGGCACGTGCGCATCCATATACGCACGCAGTACGCACACACGCATATACATACGCACTGCTGCCCGCCGCAGAGTCCGTCGGACAACACGCCTCCGCTGACGTCGCCACGCTCGCGCAGGTACACACACACGCAGGCACGTGCGCATCCATATACGCACGCAGTACGCACACACGCATATACATACGCACTGCTGCCCGCCGCAGAGTCCGTCGGACAACACGCCTCCGCTGACGTCGCCACGCTCGCGCAGGTACACACACACGCAGGCACGTGCGCATCCATATACGCACGCAGTACGCACACACGCATATACATACGCACTGCTGCCCGCCGCAGAGTCCGTCGGACAACACGCCTCCGCTGACGTCGCCACGCTCGCGCAGGTACACACACACGCAGGCACGTGCGCATCCATATACGCACGCAGTACGCACACACGCATATACATACGCACTGCTGCCCGCCGCAGAGTCCGTCGGACAACACGCCTCCGCTGACGTCGCCACGCTCGCGCAGGTACACACACACGCAGGCACGTGCGCATCCATATACGCACGCAGTACGCACACACGCATATACATACGCACTGCTGCCCGCCGCAGAGTCCGTCGGACAACACGCCTCCGCTGACGTCGCCACGCTCGCGCAGGTACACACACACGCAGGCACGTGCGCATCCATATACGCACGCAGTACGCACACACGCATATACATACGCACTGCTGCCCGCCGCAGAGCGCGCCGAGTCCGTCGGACAACACGCCTCCGCTGACGTCGCCACGCTCGCGCAGGTACACACACACGCAGGCACGTGCGCATCCATATACGCACGCAGTACGCACACACGCATATACATACGCACTGCTGCCCGCCGCAGAGTCCGTCGGACAACACGCCTCCGCTGACGTCGCCACGCTCGCGCAGGTACACACACACGCAGGCACGTGCGCATCCATATACGCACGCAGTACGCACACACGCATATACATACGCACTGCTGCCCGCCGCAGAGCGCGCCGAGTCCGTCGGACAACACGCCTCCGCTGACGTCGCCACGCTCGCGCAGGTACACACACACGCAGGCACGTGCGCATCCATATACGCACGCAGTACGCACACACGCATATACATACGCACTGCTGCCCGCCGCAGAGTCCGTCGGACAACACGCCTCCGCTGACGTCGCCACGCTCGCGCAGGTACACACACACGCAGGCACGTGCGCATCCATATACGCACGCAGTACGCACACACGCATATACATACGCACTGCTGCCCGCCGCAGAGTCCGTCGGACAACACGCCTCCGCTGACGTCGCCACGCTCGCGCAGGTACACACACACGCAGGCACGTGCGCATCCATATACGCACGCAGTACGCACACACGCATATACATACGCACTGCTGCCCGCCGCAGAGCGCGCCGAGTCCGTCGGACAACACGCCTCCGCTGACGTCGCCACGCTCGCGCAGGTACACACACACGCAGGCACGTGCGCATCCATATACGCACGCAGTACGCACACACGCATATACATACGCACTGCTGCCCGCCGCAGAGCGCGCCGAGTCCGTCGGACAACACGCCTCCGCTGACGTCGCCACGCTCGCGCAGGTACACACACACGCAGGCACGTGCGCATCCATATACGCACGCAGTACGCACACACGCATATACATACGCACTGCTGCCCGCCGCAGAGTCCGTCGGACAACACGCCTCCGCTGACGTCGCCACGCTCGCGCAGGTACACACACACGCAGGCACGTGCGCATCCATATACGCACGCAGTACGCACACACGCATATACATACGCACTGCTGCCCGCCGCAGAGCGCGCCGAGTCCGTCGGACAACACGCCTCCGCTGACGTCGCCACGCTCGCGCAGGTACACACACACGCAGGCACGTGCGCATCCATATACGCACGCAGTACGCACACACGCATATACATACGCACTGCTGCCCGCCGCAGAGTCCGTCGGACAACACGCCTCCGCTGACGTCGCCACGCTCGCGCAGGTACACACACACGCAGGCACGTGCGCATCCATATACGCACGCAGTACGCACACACGCATATACATACGCACTGCTGCCCGCCGCAGAGTCCGTCGGACAACACGCCTCCGCTGACGTCGCCACGCTCGCGCAGGTACACACACACGCAGGCACGTGCGCATCCATATACGCACGCAGTACGCACACACGCATATACATACGCACTGCTGCCCGCCGCAGAGTCCGTCGGACAACACGCCTCCGCTGACGTCGCCACGCTCGCGCAGGTACACACACACGCAGGCACGTGCGCATCCATATACGCACGCAGTACGCACACACGCATATACATACGCACTGCTGCCCGCCGCAGAGTCCGTCGGACAACACGCCTCCGCTGACGTCGCCACGCTCGCGCAGGTACACACACACGCAGGCACGTGCGCATCCATATACGCACGCAGTACGCACACACGCATATACATACGCACTGCTGCCCGCCGCAGAGTCCGTCGGACAACACGCCTCCGCTGACGTCGCCACGCTCGCGCAGGTACACGCACATACACACATGTGCACGCATACACATGTACTCACACACTAAAACACGCGCAGGCACGTGTGCATCCATATACGCACTATCACGTTCTTGTTTGATTTTAGGATGCTATCATCATGTGCTCAACTCTCTTCGCGCTGGCGTCAACGGGCGGAGGAGGCGGAGGTGGCGGCGAAGACCAAAAGGTAATTTCAAAAATGCACAAAGCGATTTATAGAATAGAAGACAGCATAGAGAGCTCCATGTTTGTTCAATGTTCTATAATAAATCATCTATCCATTAGTATCCGTCCGCTCTCTGGTCCTCTACTTTTCTCTAACAGCTTCTAATTCATACTGCACAATCAAAATAAAAAAATCTGTTTTAGCAAGCAAGTACTGAATACTTATTAGAAATAGCAAAAATGATTTGTAATTTAATATTTTGTTCTTTAATAATAATACAAGAATAAAGTTTGATAATGTACCCGCAGGTGGACGAGCTCGCTGCGGAGATGCTGGTGAAGCTGCCCAACAAGATCGACGTGGAGACCACGGAGCGCATGATGGGCCCCGAGATCGTCATGCCCATGTGCGTGTCGCTGCTGCAGGAGATCGGCTACTACAACGTGCTCATATCCAGCATCACTTCTGGACTTAGGGTAATCATAAAATATACACACCCTACACACACGCGAAGTCTCACAGTAAATTGCGTCATGTGTCGAAACGAAAGTCTTACGACCCCAGCGTCATACTCGAAAACAAATTCTTGTGGACGATGGAGCACCGCTGACACAATCTTATTCACAACCTGTCAATATGCGTTGAACTCACATTGGGCAAGTTGTTTAGC
Source organism: Theretra japonica (assembly GCA_033459515.1). Classification (NCBI taxonomy): domain Eukaryota; kingdom Metazoa; phylum Arthropoda; class Insecta; order Lepidoptera; family Sphingidae; genus Theretra; species Theretra japonica. Next base: position 1,242,648 of record CM065938.1, on the reverse strand, counting down.
CTTGACTGTACATTTACTCAGAATTCACTCAGAGATAACGAATCCAATCTCCGAATCAGGACCATGTAGCCACAAGTGCAACATTTTACGTCCATTAATAAGAAGTACATAATATGATGTGATAAAAACCATTAATTATGCCAATTAATACAAATTAGAGATTACATAGTGTTTTTGTTGACTTGGCAGGAGCTACGGCGCGCCATCGAAGGTTTGGTGGTGATGTCGGAAATGCTGGAAATAATGTACACGTGCATCTTCGAGGGGAAAGTTCCTTCTTTCTGGCAAAAAGGTATTTTATACTTACTTTACTTTTCTGTCTCACCCCACGACGGCCTACTGCTGAGGATAGGACTATACTATGATTTTTTTAAGTGGGCGTGGAAGGCCAAATCCGAAACTGTGAGGAATATCGAAAAGTGCTGAAAGAAGTTACGAGCCTAATTGGAAGTAGTCTTTGAAGGACAAAATTCGGAACAAAGTGATCCGTTAGAGAACCAAGTTGACCGACATAGTTCTGAGAGTTAGTAGGTGTAAGTGGCAATGGGCTGGCCATATATATCGCAGGACGGTTGACAGCTGGAGTAGGCATGTCCTGGAGTGGAGACCGCGTCTTGGCAACCGTAGCGTGGGAGGCTCTCCGGCCAGATGGCGGTCACAAAAAGGCCGGCAACGACTGGATGCATAAAGCAGCAGACCAGGCTCTGTGGCTTACTTTGGGAGAGGCCTACGTCCATCAGTGTAATGCAGCGGGCTGATGATGATGATGATGATATGATGTGGTGCAGCTCGTCCGTCCATGAAGCCGCTGGGCTCGTGGTGCCGCGAGCTGTTCCTCCGCGGCGCGCACCTGGGCGGCTGGGCCAACGCGCCGCGCGCGCCGCCCACGCTGTGCTGGCTGCCCGCCTTCGTCGCTCCTACTGGGTTCCTTACTGCCGTCATGCAGGTCAACTGTACTCACTCTTTTCCTCTCTACAGGTACAGAAACGCAGGAGATGCCTAGCTTTCAACAGAAAGCTTAGGATCCAGCGATTACCTGCAACCTTAATCAGGTCGTCCGTCATTCTTGTAGACGGGCGTCCGGGCGAGCACGCACAAAACTGCTGATGCTATACAGGACAAATTCTCTAATGGGCGTGAATTTGGTCATCTAAAAGTATGAGGAGTTACGAGTCCGATTTTGATGAAAACTAAAACAGCATATTTGGATTTTTTAATAAGCAATATTCCTATCGAAGAATCGAACCCGATGGTTCCTGCTTCTGCCTAGCATTGGGATTTATACAGAGTGATACATAAAATGTTTTTCTACAGACGACAGCTCGCGGCGAGGGCTGGCCCATCGACACTCTGATCTGGGAGTTCAACGTGATGCCGCTGGATGAAGGCTCCTTCGTGCGACCGCCGCGGGACGGCGGCGTCTATATACGGTAACCACCCATCATATGTACACATCATAGAAAGAACAAAAAGTTTTTAGGGGTATCTCATTTTATGTACTGAAAACCCATCCCATCGCTCTTTAAAAATATTTCGAAAAAAAAAGAAAAAATTAAACTTCAACGTAAATCTCTGGGGATCCCAATATAATTTCACCAAATATCCAAATAAACACGAATATAGGTAATAATGGATGCTTCTATTTGCCCATTAGTGGACAGTACCTGGAGGGCGCGAGCTGGTTCAAGAAGGAGGGCTACCTGCAGGAACCCCTGCCCATGCAGCTGGTGTTCCCGCTCACGCCCATACACTTCAAGCCCATCAGAGCCACTGGCAAGCGACTCAGGAGTTAGTACTTGTGTTCTACTATATCCTACGGGGTTTTATAGTGGCGTAAGACAAAGTGTTCGGAGTAAACCGAATGTCAAGTATGGTGCATTTAAGATATAGGTCCTTCAACGCTGAGCATGGTGGTAGCTACATCGCGTACGCGACCGCCGTCTTAGCAGTTCACAGTATTCCACAAAGTGTGACCCGAAATGGGTCTTGGGTTTCGAAACGAGAGTTCAACGATACCCGAGCCGACATCGATCCTCGACCAACGACCGGTTACGGTTCCCAGTTGTCTACTGGCACATACTTCGTAATTTTTTAAATAAAGGTTAGTTAAAACTCTCGACAAAGTGACTAAAACTAAACGTCCCACTGTAGGACACGGGCCACCTCTACAATCCACAGCTATCCAGAGTACTATTGAGGGGGGTTGGGCCGTATAGTCCACCACGTTGACCTAGTGCGGGTTGGCGGACTTTACATACCGTAGAAATTGTTATGATTAGTATAATGAACAGTACATATATTTGCACAGACCGGTACATCTGTCCGTGCTACTACTACCCGATGCGGCGCGGCGCGTTCGTGGTGGCCGTGGACCTGCCCTCCGGCAAGGAGACCTCCGACTTCTGGGTCAAGCGAGGCACCGCGCTGCTCTGCACGCTCGCCACTTAGATATACATACTAGTTCACTCTCGTGTGCGTTTTATTTACTCACCTTGTACGACACTAACGGCCTTATTCATAGACAATTTTAAAACTTATTTTAGTTATGGAATGTTTTGTCTTCTTCGCTCAAACATAATTCAAACGTCGTTCGAAAGGGACAAAACGTTTAATAAATAAAATAGGTTTTAAATTTGTCTATGAATAAGGCCGTAAATAATTGTTGCAAATACAGCTAACGGTTACATCTAATCCTGATCACCAGACTAATGGCCGCCACACGCGTAACGATATAACTGCAATATACAAGTCTCGAATCGAAAATTTATATGAAGTTTGCGCAGTTATTTGCCCACACACGTTCCAGTATATGAAAACTCAGACTACGTACGCAGTTAAATCGTTCCGCGTGTGGCTGCCATAAGATAAAAATGGTATGCCATTTATCAGAAATCGCGAGATTTCGGTCTCGACAACACCTAAACCCAAAACAAATACCCGTGGTTCACACATTTGTTTTTTTTATTGCCGTTGTAGATAGACGAGCTAGCGGTCCGCCTGATGGAAAGCAGCTACCGCTGCCCATAGAACTATGACTGAGATCTTTAAGGCCATTTACAATCTTATTATGAGATGGCGGACATTATTATGCCTCGGTGGCGTAGTGGTACTATGGTATGATTGCAAAGCTGAGGTCTCGGGTTCGAATCCCGGGTCGGGCAAAGTGATATTGGATTTTTCTATTCATTATTAGCCCGGAGTCATCATGTATGTATGTATGGACATTATGCAAAAACACCATAAACACGTAATATCTCATTAGTATATAGGTTTCATAGACATAACAGACTGACGTGCATTACAAGAGGTCTACACAGGATTAGGTGTATATCCAATCCAATCCATCAGCCAAAGGAAGTGAACATAGGCCTCTCCCAATGTTTTCAACAGTGACCAGTTGGCAGCCTGCATCCAGTGACAAGGTGGTTATAGGCATTCATCATAATATTTTAATTCGCCGTTAAATGCATTTTAAATTACTAACAATTCACAAGAAAGAATGCACTGGGATTTGAACCTGCGGCAGCCTACTTATTATTAAAGGCAAACATTTTATTACTAGTGTCCGACCGAAACTAGTTTTCCAGCCGAAACAGAAACTTATTAAAATTATTTAAAATTACGATTATTTACTAAAATTCACTGTTTTTTAACATTCATTTAATAAATTTATTTACTACAAAAAGTAAACTTTAGTAAATAATCATAATTTTAATAAGTTTCCGTTTCGGTTTCGGCTGAAAAACTAGTTTCGGTCGGACACTATTTATTACTAAACCGATTACGTATAACGGGTTTTCGGACTAAATATTTAATGAAAAAGAGGGTAGTTTGCCTTCGTCCGCCATTTTACAAGTGATGGTTCAGTGCAGTCGACTCGTAGTCTCGTGTACACTTTCGAGCGCTCAGCACGAATTCCGCAGCGCATTTTTATCGTGGACTATTTAGTATAAATAGTGTTTAGTGCTAAAGTAAGACAAGGACCTTTGGAAACGACGAAAGTGTTGTGTGTTCGAGATAATACATTGGAAGGAGTACCAGGAACATTTTGATTTGTAGGTACGCGTCGACAAGCCGTCTTCGAGTGGTGAAATAAGGTAGGTGGGCTGAACTTTATGTAAATGATTCAAATACCAAGTTTGCTATACATTGTAGAACAATAAGTACAAGATGAAATTAAATATTGGAAGTCATAGTCGCGAGTACATACTGGTAGGTAGGTATTTGTCCGTATGCTGAAATATTTCAATTTCCAACGCAATAGTTACATGCATTAATACCTGAGTACTTTATACCTTTTATTTTGCATTCAGGACATAATATTTTTATTCTACATTTTGATTCTAACGCACGCTTGAATTTTTTTCGTAATCATCGCCAAAATGTTGGTCAAAGTTAACATGTTTATCAAGGTGAAGTTCGTGAACTACCAACATTTGGACATTGTTAAATATCATTACTTACCGTAGTTCTGAGATGGTGGTCGCTCTTAATCTATAAAAACGACTTCTCTAATTTTCGTTCGTAATTACCATCGGGCTGTGAGTGCTATTTTATAATTTCGAGTGAAAATATTATGTTTAAAACAATTGACATATTGAAGGTAGTTCTGTATCCGTGTAATTTCAAAAAATGGTTCCATAGGTTGGCCACCTCGGATATTTGATTTATTGCCGTTAAATTTATGGATTAATATCGAATAATATCGGCTGATAGGAAGAAAAAGTTGTGGACATTTGGTATTAAAGAATCGATCGCTGCAAACACGCGGTCACATGTACGAGTTCGTATTCCACAGTTAAATATAAAAAGTGATCACTTAACATCCGGTGCCCTGTTCGCTTGTTTGCCGGACCTATACCAAAAAAAAAATTAAACATATAGTGGAAATTGAGATCCCCCTCCTTTTTGAAGTCGGTTAAAAATTCGTATCACACGTGACAGTTGAATAAATTTCAGCTTAAAATCTCAATTATTGGCTTTTATTTTTTTTTAATACTTTTGAAAAGCCCTATTTATTTCTCTACATACACAGTACACACACAAACATCACGCCTTTTTCCCAGAACTTAGGCAATGGTGGTACCGGAACACCCACGTTTCGTCTTGTTTGCTCCGTCACACGATTTGATACACGTCATATCGACGGTGAAATAGTAATAATCAATGCCTCATTACTTTTTTGAGAAACTCACTTTTTTATCGTTTTGAATTTAAAGGTGTTATAGGCGCATGTTTTAGTGTAATCTATTAAGAATAACACATGAAACAATAAAAATATAAACTATTTTTTAACTTAGGTAGGTATCAAAAAATGTTATCTTTATTTTTAAGTTTGTGTAAATTTATGACCTTGTCAGTTAGGTGTTATTAGCACTTCGCCGTCGATATACATATTTAAATTAGTGTCCGACCGAAACTGGTTTTTCGGCCGAAACCGAAACCGAAATTTATTTAAAATTGCGATTATTTGCTGGAATTCGCTGTTTTTTTTAAATTTATTTAATATAATTTATTTAGTAAATGTAGAAAAGAACAGTGAATTTTGGTGGGTGGTCGTAATTTTAAATAATTCTAATAAGTTTCGGTTTCGGTTTCGGCTGAAAAACTAGTTTCGGTCGAACACTAATTTAAATTATTCAAGTTTTAAAGAGAAATTCATGTATTGTATAGTCATACAATGATAAAAAATACTTGGTGGGCATCAGAATCAAATATTGGGTATGAATATGGATAAGTTTTCTATACTTTGAGATCAATACTTGGATTGTGGGTTTGATTAATTCTGTGCTGTACCTACCGTCAACTTGTTCGAGTATGATTACCAGCAGAGACGCTTGCTCTTTTTAATACATATCAGTTAAATAAATAACAATAAATACACCCAACAGTCACAAACATAGTCCTAATCCCACACTAAGATCGAGTCTTGTGTCGTGGGTATCAGAAACTACGAGAGACTTTTCGGTCTCACAAACACCAAGACTCGAAACATGCTTGTGGTTCACACAAACTTTTGTTTCTATGCGGGGATCGAACCCGCGTACCTTTCGTTTCACAGCCGGCGTCCAACCAACTGCGCCACGCTGGCTGTCATTGAGTTCAACTTGTTCGAGTATGCAATATTTAACACGTTGAACGCCATGACGGACGCCATGTGTCCGACAGCATACTTTCCTCAGGGGCCGCACTAAAAATCGAAACTGTTGCAAAAAATTTTGAAGTATTTTTTTGCGAATACTGTAATTAAATCATTTATAAATAGTAAGCAACTTACAAAAATAGTGATATTTACATTACTTTTTGAGATATCGAATAGCAGACACCAGTGTCCGTCGCAGCCCGCCATTACGTCCACGCGGCTTTACTTACGCGGGCGCCGTGCGGGTCACGCTGTCGCCCCCCCCCCCCCCCCGCTAATAAACTAATTACGAACATGTTATGACTTTTTATTTTTTCAGTTACTGTATTAGTAGAAACCTATTTTAACAAAACAGGTAGCGTTTTTAGGTAATTATAAACAAAGAGTAGCTTCTTACGTAAGAAATTACTTTGAAAATTAATTTACTGAAATCAATTATAATTCTCACGACTTCAAAATGTATTGTAAAGATGAAAAATTAATGCCCACTTAACTATAAAATCTCTCAAATTAATAAATAAGATTACCTCCTTTGTTTACCTGCGACACGTTTGGCAAAAATTTGCGAAAACGACCACTATTTCTAAGTCTACTTGAATTTATTTGTGCCAAGAGGTTAGGTTGGACTATGGGGCCGCGCGGGTCACCTGCCTACGTAAAAATAGTAAAAACGGTGTCCGTCGGCCATCTAGAGGCTTCTGAAGTGATCGAGGGCGTGCGGACACACGGTGTCCGACGCGGCGCCTTGGACCCGACATACTAGCGGGCACATGGTGTCCGCCGCGGCTCACTTGTCTATACATGGTTTTTCAATAAAAACCACACAAAAACGCCACAATTGGCGTTCAACGTGTTAAAAATAGTTTAGTTTATTAGCAGAGACGCTTGCCCTTGTTAAATGTTAGCCCAGCCGAATCATTCATATCAGTTTTAACTTAAAACAGTTTTATTATATTAAGTGACGGGAAATCGGATTGTTATAAAGGTACAGTAAATAAAATTAATGCAATATTTTAAAACTCGTATAATCAACAGTATAATATAAAATTACAAAATTGTGATCAACATGCATTTTTTTTTTACACTGGCACGGCATAACAGAGTATCGAATGGCATCAGGCGGCGGTCCCATGCCATTCGACACAATTATGCCGGCCTGCTGAGATGCTTCTTCACACTACGGCGGAAGGACCTAGGATTATAGGAAGTAGGGAACACCTGTGATGGCAAACAATTCCACAGCTTCACAGTGCGGCACAAAAAAGAGCTTGCGAACTTTTTAGTTCGCGCCGAGATAGTTTGGACCGTCAAGTTGTGGCTTCGCAAGCCAGCACGCGTGGTTCTGTTCAGGGAAATGGTGTAAAGGTAGTTTGTAAATGGTCTAAGAGGCGGTGACGATCGAACTTCACCCATGTGAGAATCAGATGAGACATATCTTTGAAATATTATTGATAATCAGACTGCCTCGGTGGCGTAGTGGTACTACGGTACGATTGCAAAGCTGAGGTCTCGGGTTCGAATCCCAGGTCGGGCAAAGTGATATTGGATTTTTCTATTCATTATCAGCCCGGAGTCAGGAATTTGTGCCCTATATGGCGATAGGGTTGTCTATCACATCGTGCAACGGAAAATACAAGGTGAAACGTAGGTGTTCTGGTAGCACCTCTGCCTACCCCTTCTGGGAAAAAGGCGTGTCTTTATGTATGTATGTTTGTATGTATGGATGTATGTATGTATGTATGTATGTATGTATGTATGTTTGTATGTATGTATCAAACGTGCCTATGATAACTTGTCTATCGTGAATTGTTACTACTAGATATTCCTTTATTTTTCGCCTTCTCTTTATCATGAGACAATGTCTCTGAAAAAGTTGGAGATTAAGAAGAAAAATGTTACATTTATTCTTATAAATATTAGTATTCTTATACTTGTTTAAAAATGAGGTCTTTCGCAACTAAAAACTTCAAAAATAGAAAATCAGTAGAAAAAATATCAAGTGTACCTAGTAGCATTTTAGTATTTTGATAAAATGCGCCAATTTTTGATAAAACATGCTATACGAGTAGTACATATTTTGTTCAGTACGCCGTGTCAAAGTTGATCAATAAATAATTGAAATTTATTCTTTGAGGAATTCGATCATATTTCTTGAAATATAGACTTGTTTTGATTTAATTTAGCATGCAGTTCTAAAGATTATCTATTAAACATTGCAAAACGTCATTCAAAATATTAAATTAAGGAAATCACTCTCTTATAACGCTACAAAGTGTTGGTCAAAGTAGATTTTTTAAATGACTATTTTTTTTTGTTGCTGTACCGCCATCGTTTGGTCTATCTCCCGTTACTGGTTTATCATCTAGTTCTGGGACACCCTGTCTAATATATTCTATGAGATACTGACTTGTCTCCGGCCTTCAAAAATGTATAGGCTAAATTTACTAATATCTATTATAAAAACTATAAATTAGTAACTTAGAGTACTTTATACTTAAATAAAAGACATTACGTCTAATATTATATCACATTTGATGGTTTGCACTGTACACGATTATTTGAAAGTTTAGTAAAAAAAAGATGTTAATTTAATATTTATTTTAGCATTTTATTTCCACGTAGTTATTAAAAAATCTACTAGATGGCGCGATTTTCACACTCGTCTTATTGATAATCCCAGTCTTCTGAAGGGCGTATCCTTAATTTTTAAATTAATGCATTAGTCGTATTTTCTTTGTGTATAAGTTATTTTGCGCGATGTTTTCCTGTCACTATATATAGGCCTTAACACAATTATCCTTTAAGTTCAAAATTCAATAATATTCTCCTAGGGTTTTCCTTGTACTCCTCCATCATCCATCTCATCCCGTTCTGCATTATAGTCTGGTTATTGCGTATGTTTCATAGATTCTATACCTTGAAGGTCTCCTTCCCTCCATCCAATCAGCACCGGTATGGACACTTTGACGTTGCACAGAGGCCAAGGAAGCACCACACTCACCAAAATCTTATACTCATGACTCACAACCTTGCTGTACTGGACTGTACAGAGATCTGGCTTCGTCGGCACGCTGGCCACCATACTAGCTTTCTCATAGGGCGGTATTTCTTTGGTCTCGAACTTACACCCGTCTATTCTTTTAATGGAGGTCGACTTCTTGCCACCTTTAGCCGTGAAGACTGTCGTACTGACCAGTTCCGCCCTGATACATTTAATCCTCATAATTGAGTTGTTGTTTATCTCGAATTTGAGGTGCGCTGTGTCCCCCGGCTTTAAGTACGAGTTGGCGATCTCTGCTTTTAAATGTATCTTCTGCTTTCCAAACGTGAAAGGCTGCAGAACGGCTTTGTCCACGCCGAACGTGATGGCAGTACCAGGCAGGACAGGATCCAAGAAATTTTGCACCGGTATCTTAGCGTGGATTTTTTTGTTGAAACTGAAGATACCTTTCTTCTTAAATTCCAATAATAATTGGTAGGTTACGTGGCCTTTAGGTCGCTTAAACGTGGGTGGAATGTTTTTCGGCAACGTGAATAGGAATTTATGTTCGTATGTTCCTGCTGGAAGGGTTTCATTCTTTAATGTCCCGCGTAAACTCCCCGTTTGCGAGACATGTACTTGCCGCCCCTTGTAAGTTGTGGACCTATTATCGGTTTTCCGTTCAGTCCAGGAACAGAATGACTCGCCTTTGAAGGACAACACCACGTCTTTTAACTTAATAGGGTGATCTATGGCGAACTTCACTACCCCGGACACAGTTCCGCTGGCGTAGTGGATGCCATTAACCGGCCTGTTTATTAATATTTGACACTGCAATCCCATGTTGAAACACACTCGCGGAACGCTGTTCGCGTAAACACTAAAACACTGTTCATATTGTAAACGCGATCCTCTACGACTCTACCGTATAGATAATTATTCTATGGTGTAGGATTCGGGTGCGAAAGGGACGCAAGATATAATATTGTGTTGGGTGCAAGCTGTAATATACTTTGCTTGCGTCCTTATTTAATAATTCTATAAATTATATATTACTAAAATACTGTCTTGTAAATAATTCATCTAGTTATAGAAGGGAAACAGGAAAAAGATACATACATGAATACATACATAAACAACATACATACATGTATGAACTTACGCCTTTATCCCAGAAGGGATAGACAGAGGTGTTACCAGGACATCCACCTTACCCCTTTTATTTTCCGTCCCACGATGTGATAACAAGCTTATCGCCATATCGAGCACAAATTTCTGACTTCGGGCTGTCAATGAATAAAAAACTATTACTTAAAATACATAAAATAAAACTGTTTTTATATGAAAAAAAAGTATAATCATCGGTAAAATATAAAAATACATTTGTGATTATTTAACATCATTGTACTACGTACTTTGTAGATAAATGCTGCCATACATGCATAGTCTAGGTAACTGAATTCATAGAAATTACATACAGTAGGTATCTAGTATCTACAGTATCATTACAGATACAATTATTTACAACTATTGAGTAATTACATTTTTATATTTTTTCCACAATATCAATACTTAGTGGCTGGAAAATCGTATCCGTCTGGATGTTAACCACCCAAAATAAGATGCTGCACACATAGCAAGGCGTTGGTTACCCGGTTATAAGGCTGCGCCCACGAAGGTAGCGCGGCGGCAACGGCGAGCGTGGCAGCAGCGGCAGTGCGGGTAGGGGGGCTCCGTAATCAGGTGGCAGGCTTTAACCCCAACCCACTCTGCCACTACCGCCCCGCTGACAACCCTAAACCTTAAATCATCATCAAAGGGCGCAACCTTAAAGCATCACGAGCGGTGCCCAACAGTGGGCCATTGTGGACGGATACGATGAATTAGCACTTCGCAATAATATCGAATTGTTTTAGTTTTATCATTGTTTTCTGTCATCCACGAAAATTCAAAGATTAATCAGTGCACATGCGGTTGCGAACAGGCCGACATCATTGTTTCCACCTGTGAGATTCTAATTTCATGTTAGTCTCTACTCTATTAGGAAGTAAGAACGCACTAACCTTTTGCCATATGTAATCGATATAAAAGGTCTGTTAATTTCTTTTTTACATTTTTTTCCTAGCCTATACTGTACCACTGCAGAGCAAAGGCCTGCCTTTCCTTCTTCCACCCTTCTCTATCCTATCTTCTCCATCTCAATCTGTATTTTCAATCAATCAATCAATCCATCAGCCAAAGGAAGTCCACTGCTGAACATAGGCCTCTTCCCAATGATTTCTACTGTATTTCTGTATTTTACTCGTAATTAATTCATGAATAATTGGTCCGTTGTGTCTCTTGGTATCGACATGCTTTATTATAAAAATATAAAAATAAGATCGTCAGTTTGCTTCTTTTTTTTGTAATAAATATATGAGAAACTGACCACTCTCTGGCCATCAAAATGTATACGCCAAATTTACTAATATTTTTAATAATAACTATAGACAAGAACCTAAAGCTACATTAATTTAGAGACAATACAGTCTAATATTGTATCACGTTTGATGATTTACACTTCACACGATTATTGGTTGTTATTTTGACTTTAGTTGCACTAAATAAGACTCGTTTTGCTTTGTAGCGTCAGACCACTTCAATACTACTCAAGTACTGTATAGTATGCATTCCTCGCCATACACAAACACTTGTAGATTTCTTATTTTCAATACACGCAATACTTTTTGTTATGTTTATAACATCTATTTACATCTTATTTACAACAAAACTATTTTTTCATTACGCCACTGAAACATTTTGCCATTTAGTTTATTAATGTTTTATCCCGGAAACTTCAATGATCAGACGGAGTTCCTGTGAACTAAGACCGCCCACATTAATCTTATCTTTGTGTATTTACTCCTTGCAAATTATTTTACGCGATGTTTTTCATTTCTGATTCGATCTCGTAGGGAAACCCCGAGCATAGCCCTCTCCATAGCTCGTTGAGTGACTTTGAGCCTCCTAATAAGGCCCATAGTAAGAGGCCACGTCTCGGTGCCGTATGTCATCACTGGTAACACACAACTATCGAAGACTTTCGATTTGAGGCACTGGGGTATTTTGGACGAGAAGACGTCGCGTGGTTTCCCGAACGCTGCCCAACCGAGAACTAAAGTAACCGACATAGCCCAGAGGATTAGCAAGTTGAAGTGGCAATGGGCGGGGCACATAGCACGGAGAACTGATGGCCGATGGGGCCAAAAAGTTCTCGAATGGAGGCCACGAAGCGGAAAGCGCAAAGGTCGCGGGACGTCGCTGGATGCAGGCTGCCTCCAACAGGTCACTGTGGAAATCATTAGGAGAGGCCTATGTTCAGCAGTGGACTTCCTTTGGCTGATGGATGGATGATGATGGATGATGTTTTTCAGTCTCTGTATATTCCTTAACACTAATGTCTTTAAGTTCAAAATGTTATTTTTTCCTTGGCTTTTCCTTGTACTCCTCCATGTCTTCCCATTCTGCATTATACTCTGGTGGTTGTGTGGCCTCCTTCGTAGATTCTATACCTTCGAGCTCACCTTCCCTCCATCCGATCAAAACAGGCATGGTCACCCTGGCGTTGCAGTGAGGCCAAGGCAGCACTACGGTCACCAGAATCTTGTACTCATGGCTCACAACCTTGCTGTACTGGACTGTACAGAGATGTAGCTTCGTCGGCACGCTGGCCACCATACTAGCTTTCTGATAGGGCGGTATTTCTTTGGTCTCGACCCTACACCCATCAATTCGTTCTGTGGAGATCGACTTCCGGCCGCCTTGGGCTGTGAAGACAGTCCTACTAACCAATTCCACCCTGATACATTGAATTCTCAGATTTGAGTTGTTGTTTATCTTGAATTTGAGGTGCGCTGTGTCCCCCGGCTTTAAGTACGAGTTGGCGATCTCTGCTTTTAAATGTATTTTATGTTTTCCAAACGTGAAAGGCTTCAGTACGGCTTTGTCCAAACCGAACATGATGGCAGTACCAGGCAGGACAGGATCCAAGAAATTTTGTACCGGTATCTTGGCGTCGAATTTTTTGTTGAAACTGAAGATCCCTTCCTTCTTAAACTCCAAGAGTATTTGGTAGGTTACATGGCCCGTGGTTCGCTTAAACGTGGGTGGAATGTGTTTTGGCAACGTAAATAGGAATTTGTAGTCGTATTCTCCTGGTGGAAGGGTTCCATTGATTAATGTCCCACTTAGGCTCACCACTTGTGAGACATGTTCTTCTCGTCCCGTGTAAGTTGTGGAGGTATCATCGGATTCAGACCAGGAACAGTATGACTCGCCTTTGAAGGACAATACCACGTCCTTTACCTCAGTAGGGTGATCTACCGCATACTTCACTACCCCGGAAACTGTTCCGCCGGCGTAGTGGATGCCATTAACCGGCCTGTTTATTAATATTTGACACACCAATCCCATGTTGAAACACACGCGCGGAACGCCGTTCGCGTAAACACTAAACACAATTCATAATAGTAAATCGCGGGTGTCTACCGTATTGATGACTAATGTGTGACGTAGGATTCGGGTGCGATAGAGATGCAAAATACGATATCGTTGGGTACGAGCGAGAAGGGCTGCTTGACTGTTTGCTGGACGCGCGCGTCAGAAAAAATGTTATTAGATGCTCGGGGATTTTGTGTTGGTCATTTGATTGAGGTAAATTACAGGTTTTATCGCATGGGAAACTTAGGAATTGCACATCGCGTTATTGAGATTGTCATCAATGTGATCTACTGACTACTACCTACATGTCTCTTGTTCCTATTATTATTAGCTAGCAGCAGATGATATTAATTAATATTAATATTAATATTAATTCATTCACTAATGTGAACAACTTGGAGGACAGCCCAGAAATGAGTTTTAAACTTATGTATGAGCCTCTAACATCGTTTTTATCGTTGCCCAAATACCCCCCGATAATACGTTCAGAATAACCTACTTACTGAATTGATCCTAACACTTTTTTCATAATTTTTCTTACAAAAAAGAAATTGATCCTGCTAAAATAATGCTTTAAACCTTCCGAATAATGCTTTAAAATTTTAATTTAAACATAAATTAAGGCGATCAGAATATTATATTAACAGAACCAAAGAAAATAATAAAAAAGTGCACATTTTGTATGACCATAAAGGCGTTTTGAATTCGTAACGAAAATATTGAAAAAATTGTTAGTTTTATCCAATTACTGATTTTGGACGTAGTTACAGTAGGTACCTACTACTATCCAATATAAATGTTAAAAGGTTGTTTTTTTTATGATAACGAACATGACCGGAAGATTAGGTCCTTCTCGCTATAGTAAACGTCATGTCAGCCCAAAAACAGCAGGAACATTATGCAGAAAAATAAGACTAAAAAAGGTATAGTTTTACTTTATCATAAAATGTATAACGCCTTGCCGAATATAAATAGCAATACTTCTTAAGGAAGTTTAAATATTTAGATGCCGTAGGCGCCAAAAAAGTATAACAGAAAATGAGTATACTATTTGAAATGAAAGATGACTCACATAACATATTTCGTGTTTTTGTTGAATGTCCTCGAACATACTGATACTGAGACGCCAATTAAATGAATAAATAAAACCATCAGTCACCCACATCCTGACCCCGACACACTAAGATACAGGCCTCGTCTCTTCGAAATCGGAAACCACGAGAAACCTTTCGGTCTCAACACCTAAACTCGATAGAAATATTTGTGCTTCATGCGGGAATCGAACCCGCAGCCTATCGTTTCTTGACATAATAGAAGTATATAGCTTTTACCATTTAACGAGATAAATTGCCTGAGTTTTACCTATATTTCAACAAGTCATTGGTTTGGCCTTTGTCCTACTTGGCGCTGTTTTGACTTGCGCCAGAGGCCGCATTATTTGTTAATTTCACAGTCTACTTTATTCGATATCCTTCGTCTGATATATCAGGGATGGCGAACCAATGGCACGCGTGTCATTGATCACGCTATAGATTACAAAAGTCAATAATCACTAAGAAAATAAATCTACTTATTTAGAAATTTTTCTCATAAGATATGTTCGGCGCTCATTTGTTATTGTAGTTTAGGTCATTTCTCCCAATAATAATTACATCAAAGTTATTTGACGGCATCTCTATAGCCTTAAAAAACATTTCTTTATAAAAATGGCACGTTGATAGCTAAAGGTTCGCCATCAACGTGCCACCCCTGCTATAGTTTATAAGTAGGTAATAAGGGTGTCCCCAGAAACTCCAGACGCTTCTGGTGTAACGAGAAGAAGCAATACTGCAGGTTGACATAAATGTGTCGAATAGCGCAAGATCACACTACTCTTTCGCCAATCGATTGTTTTTCTGAACCGTGGGGCATATTTTGGTATTTACGATCAGGGCATTGCAGACTGTTTCTCCAACCAGGATAGAAATTAAATGCATTGTAAAAATAATTATCACCGTCAGAATCGACCAGTTACTTACATATTATGTAATCAATGTTGTTTCAGGAATTCTATTACCCTCCTAATTTGATCTTTTTTTCATATATACTTACCGAGCGAATAAAAATGAGAGCATAATACCTAAATATATTTGCTTATAAGAAATGCTTAACCAAAGGTACCGTGAAATAATTAAAAATTAAACTGCTTGAAAGTGAAGTTCCCATGGCCTTATTTATAAACAGATTTAAAACCTATTTTAGTTGTTGAATGTTTTGTCTCTTTCGATCGACTTTAGAATTCAGTTTGAGCGAAGAAAACAATACATTCGTTAACTAAAATAGGTTTTAAATCTGTCAATGAATAAAGCCGCTAGTCGTTAAGAGGCTTATTATTCGTAAACATAGTTTTCGAGAAGATGTTATCGCATGTAGGTATATTTCAAGGGCTGATGTTTATGTGCAACGGTGAACCCTTACCACCAGGCGACCCGTTCGCTTATTTGCCGGACCTAAGCAAAAAAAAAATCATCCAAGGTCTTGGAGTGAAGAGCGCAGTGCAGCTATTCAATGCTTCATCAATTTTGGCAGCCTCCGTTGCGCAGTTGCTTAGACGCCGGCTGTGAAACGAGAGGGCGCGGGTTCGATCCCCGCATCGAAACAAATGTTCGTGTTAACAAGTATTTGTTTCGTGTCTGGGTGTTTGTGAGACCGAAAAGTCTCTCATAGCACCTGATACGACACAAGACTCAATCTTAGTGTGGGGTCAGGACTGTGTAAGTGACTGTTGAGTGTATTTATTTATTATTTAAACATAACAATTATGAAAGAATGTAGGAACATACATGTTTGTATAAAAAAGATACCAGAGCCGTGAGTCGATGTAAATATGCATTGCTGACACATTCATCTCAGGATGACGTCAATTAGCAGCTAGTTGTTAATGCTATTTATTTTTCTGATTATGTTGCATGTTACAAAATATTTGAACTATTTTTTATACTTATACGACAGAGACAATGCAGTTTATAGTAACGTCAGTACAATCTAGATATTATTCACTGCGTTGGTGAAACAGGGCATACTGATTCTTCGTTCTGGGCTACTTCGCTTCACTCAGCCATATTAAACGGAATGTAAACATATTTGTATTAAAAATATATGTCACTTGCAAATTATAACAAATTATCAATGAACTGCTTTTATTTAGACCAACTTGTAACTCTTGTAATAAACACGATATTGTAAACTGGTTTTGAAAAGAGCAACACTAGTTTTTTGCCCATTCTTCTGACTTCCGACTGAATCTAAATAATGTTGAACATTTTAATGGATTCAATAAATTATTTTTATTTTCATAAAGTATAATCTAATGTGTGGATTTTTCTCCCGTCGACAATAATATGCCGGTCTGATTCTTTCTGGGTATCCACAGGTGATCCAGAAACTTGACATTTACGCGAGTCACTATGACGGGTACATTGCCACTGTATGATGGTCGGTATGCGAGCAGATATGGGTATCCTACCAGCAAATATGTATGGTCGAGATTAATTTAGCGAGGCCCCTTTTTAGATGTACCGGACATTTATAGACTCCCAATTAGTGTCACGGTTTTAATTAATACTAATACAATCCAAGGTTCAGCGTGAGGCCCCTTATAGCGAAATTGTGGGCAGACGTCAATGTTAATAAAAATCACTCTCTATAAATTCTGCGAATTTGAGTATTCAATGTCAATTCTGTCAGTTCGTTGCAGAGTTATGGCATGTTTTATAGCTAGTCGTAAAGACTTAGCTATATAAATATGCAACATGCATGAAATCACGTCTCTAACATGTGTAAGCGATAAGGACAGCTAAAACGAGTTATTGTGTAGTCTAGTTAGTTACTTATTAGAAAAACAGTACGGGGATATTTTTTATACTGGCTTGACAGCACGTCCGCAGTTGGTTAGACGCCGGCTGTGAAACGCGAGGCCGCGGGTTCGATCCCCGCACCGAGACAGATGTTTGTGTGAACCACAAGTATTTGTCTCGGGTCTGGGTGTTTGTGAGACCGAAAAGTCTCTCGTAGTGTCTGATACCCACGACACCAGACTTAATTGATCTTTATGTGGGGTCTGGACTGTGTGACTGTTATGTGTATTTATTTGTTTACTAGGTGACGGCTGGTGAAGTGACCATACTGAGGCCTGATGATGTATGCGATGCGGTCCAAAGAGAGTATAGACTATTTCTCCCAGGTCGACACAATTATGCCGGTCTTTCGGGAACCAGGGGGGTTACACCATGATACGAAACGAAGTTCGAATGTTCGACCATCGTAAGTAAAACTGTACGAATGAGCCTAGGCACTCTGCAAAATGCTCGAATCCTCAATCGTACGTACCATAGACTAAGTTCCGAGTAATTGATAGGTATCATAGATTAATTTTGAGTAGTCAAAAAGTTATAAGTAACTTACTTCGGACGTCGAATTTCGAACTTCGTTTCGGAACGTACAAAGATATAAGTACATAATATGTTGACGTAGGAACGCGAAAACCTTGTTTCTGCAAATATTTTTTTTCGGGTGTTGAGACTGAAGAGTGTAGTAGTTTTTGATACCCACACGATTTATATCTTAGTGTGGGATTAGGACTGCGTGTGATTGTTGCGTGTATCTAATTATTTATTCGAATGTACTATATACGACATAAAGGATATTTTAAATGAATATATAATTTTATATTTATAAATTTTATTGTTAATTTTTTTTCGCGTAACTTTTACTGCAATATACTTTCCTCTTAGCAATAAAATTAGGCTTTAGTACACTACAAATTAAATTATATAATTGGCTAGAAGTCCGGCTTACTTAAAATAATATAAAAACAATAATTCGATGATAGATAAAATTTCGTTGTGAAATCGTTTATCATCAGTAAGTACATGATACTTGGAATATCATTTCGATATAGACATACGAGTATTCAATTATACCTACACATATAATAAATCCGTTTCTCTTTATATATCTTAAAATTACTACAAATATTCTAGCCTCTGTTTGACATTTCCTCGTTTCTCTCACAATTGGTTGTTTAAAAACCTTAGCATAATTAACACGAGAATTGATTAATAGCTTACATTCAACTCGCATGTTATTCTCAAAGCGATGTATATAAATACCTAGTGAGTTCGTAATCACATTACTTCATTTGGTCATGTTCGTGGTTTTCCCGATTGTCCTGTTTTCGTTAATTTTGCTCATAACTTCTAAATAACTGGGTGGTGGATCGTTTATTCTTGCTAAGATCGTTGATGCATCGTCCATTTCTGTTAAGATCCCTTTGTAGGTTGTTATTATTTCGTCCATTTTTGTTTTGGCGTCTTCCTTCTCTCGCTCGCCTATCAATATCGGCAACATGGTCTTCAAGTTCCTCAGCGGTATTGGCAAGTTCACTGTCACTAGGACATAATAATCGTTCCTTATAGTCCTGCTGTGTTGTACTGTGCGGTGTTCAGCTAATGTTGGCACACTGATGCTTAATTTGGTAATACAAGTGGATGGCACTTTTGTAATGTCAGTACTACACTCTTTTATCCTTTCCGTGCACGTCGTTGTAGCTCCGGAATTGGACGTGAAGACGGAGATGCTGACCAGTTCGGCTCTTACACTCCTGATCCTCACAAAAGACTCGTTCGTTATGACGCATTTGATTTCTGCTTTGTCTCCAGGCTTTACCATTGGGTTGTCGATCTCCGCTTTCAAGTTTATCTTCTGCTTCCCCGAGAACGGCTTAAACAGAACCTTTTCCACGTCAAATACGGGGACATAGTTTGGAAATGTGGGATCTAAGTAACTCTCCACAGGTAGAAACACTTCAAATATCCTGGTCGCACTGTACAAGCCTTCTCTCTTGAACTCTAGCGTTATTTTGTACGTCACCTGTCCAGTGTCCTGGGTGAAGGAGGGTGGGATGAATTTCGGCAGCGTGAACAAGAAGTGCTGCTGGTAGGCTCCCGGCGGGTAGGTGTGCGTCTTGCTGGATGTGTTCAGTAGACTTACTACTTGAGAGATGTGCTCGTCGATTCCCAAGTGTGTGGTGGAGTTAGACCCGGCTTCAGAAGGCCACGAACACCAAGATTCGCCCTTAAACGAGAGGGTTATGTCCTTAAAGGTCGTGGCGTTGATGATCGCATATTTTATAACACCAGAGACGATGTCCCCGGCTCTGTGTACACTGTCACTCGGTTTGTCCACTATTATTTGACACAGCACTCCCATTTCACGAATTGGTTCGGACGAATAATAACACACGGTCGAAGCGAATCACCAATATGCTTATATAGTACATGCGATACAGAAAGGCCGTTCACATTCCGACGCGACGCGACGTGCGGCGCCTCAAACGTGTTGAGTATTTATAAATGTGTAGGAATATAAACATCAGCGAGAACGAGTTGGCAATGCGCCTTTATCAGCTGCTTGTACATGCGATAGCAGATTTCACAGTAAATACGATTTAGCACAAACACTGTTATCTATGATTATATGACAACACTCAATGTACAAAGAAGGTACTTAAAATACCGCATCTGATTATAATTGACGATCAAAATTATAAGTAGTCAAATGTAATAAATAAATTAAACATTGCCATGCAAAAGTCATTAAATGGGCAAATTATAAAATTTTAATATTAACTACTGACCTAGCTGGGACTTGCTTGCAAATGTTTTTTTTAACTCCAATCAAATCCACTTAAATTTTTAATAAGTAATTAACACATATCCGACCGTAGTCCGTAAATCAATATTTTTCCGAACTTTGATTGTTTCCAAACGCTCTTAATTAAAAAAGAAGAAACAATCCGACCGTTACTTTCGCATATGTTACGTTGTTTTTAATGCAAAATATTTAAATATCCTATGTTTATTCGCGAAATAATGTTTATGTATGTATATGAATAATATCTGTAAAAACAAATTATATTTATGAGGTTAAACACAGGTAGGTAATCGTTTTTTTTTAATGTTTTTTAAGAGTTCATTGCTCCACTTTTGTTTCCAGTTACGAATACAAGTTCCAAAACGATAGCAGTAAACTTTACGATTCAAAAGACTACTCAAACAAAGAATAATTTGAATTCAATTTTACGACGACGGTTTGTCTGTCCGGTGTCGTTACGTCAACGTGCGAGCCGCAACCGTTCATTAAAATGCGAACAGACCTTTATGGGAATGCGTAGTTGCTTATTTCATATAAACACACGCGATAGACGTATCGTTTTTGTATTTGTGCGAGCGAGATAGAGCTACAAACTAGTATGTCTGGGGAATTTTGCATTAATTCAACACTAGGTATAGCTAGCGATTGTACAAGGCAAAACTCGATAGAATTGTATGCGATAGCGCCACTGCTTACGTATTTTCATTTTAATTGGATGCCATTATGTTATATTTCAAATGATAATTGCATAATACTTTAGCGGAGAGGAAAAAAGTGAGTCAATTTATACATCTATATTCATCTTTACAAGGATTTATATTATGGTATATGTAGTCCAGCAACTCGCAATATACTAGCATTGTGGACTATGGCCTAAGCCCTCTCAATTGAACTCTTGATTAAAGGGGAGTATCGTGTTTATTGGACGTATACGGGTTAAGATTATGACACGATAAAACTTGTAGGTAGGTAATTATAGGAATTACTGTTTAGTGTTAATTTTCGCTTTAATCGCTATTTAAATAGTTTTATACTTACTAATAAATATAATTATTACCGTTAATTTAAATAAAAAATGCCTTTGTAGTTAGTACACAAATGACAAACAGGAAGAACTCTAAGCTACTCAGAGATTAGATAATTATTAAGGTCAAACTCTAAACAAACAATGTAATTTTAATATGTATATTGCAGAAAAACATGTTTTATTAAGTCTGTAGATCAATACATAAGTCTTAATTATCAGAATATAGCTATAACAAAGGAAATTTTTAAATAGAAAATTATCATTAAATTAAATTTCAAAGATTATTGATACTTTAGTTTGATAAATGATAAAAATATCGCTGTTACTAAATTCAATATTTTTGACACAAAAAATTATCATAATTTAATTCATTGTTTAAGATTTTAAAAACTTAAAATCTTAATAACTATAAGATTAAAATTATTAATAACTATAAGATTTTAAAAACTTAAAAACTTATAGTTATTAATAATTCATCGTTTTATAATGGGTCTTCTGAATGTAAGGGTAACGTCAAGCCCCTAAGTGTGTCCAAGCTGATGAAGACTGGCTTGCTGTTGATGTCGCAGGAGCAGTAGCATCTCCCGGTCTTCGTCCCGTCCTCCACTACCAGCGTCTTGTAGTTGACTTCCGTCTCGATTGCTTGATGAACATCTGTAGATAGATGAAACTTTAAATAAATAAATACACTCAACTGTCACATACATACAGTCCTAACGCCACACTAAGGTCTACTAACACTAAGGACTAAAGTCGAGTCTTTCCATGGGTAGACTTCGCTCTCAAACACCCAGTCCCGAAACATGGATCACTCAAATATTGGTCTCGGTGCGGGGATCGAACCCGCGGCCTTTCGTTTCAGTCGGCATATTACCAATTGCGCCTCGGAGGCTTTAAATTTTACAATGTAAAATTCTACCAATTTTTCAAATTTTACACAATGTAATAAAGCATCGAAGTGCGTGGTGGCCTCGTGGTATCGGACCAGACTCGGCTGCCTACATATTCACGGTGGTCGCGGGTTCAAATCCCAGGGCACACCTCTGACTTTTCGGAGTTATGTGTGTATTGATAATCAATCACCACGCACTTTAACGGTGAAGGAAAACATCGTGAGGAAACCTGCATACCGTAGCGATTTTAAAGAATTTCTACGGTATGTAAGTCCGCCAACCCGCACTAGGCCAGCGTGGTGGACTATATGGCCTAACCACTCTCAATCGTACTCTTGATTGTAGAGGAGGCCCGTGCCCTGCAGTGGGTCATATATGGGCTGATACAATAAAATAAAGCATCTAGGTGTTTTAGAGATATACTTGGTGAAGTTGTTATTATTTTTTGTTATTATCGACTTTTTATTAACTACAACGGCGAGCCGAGGAAGTCGTTCTCCTAATTGTAACTGTCAGGCATGGTTATACAGAAGCAAAACCGTTCAGAACTTATTATAATGCATTCCACTCGTCAATTGAAGACAATAGGTGTTAACTCTCTTAATAGGCAGTTATTATTGGCAGCAATGTCCTTCAAACCGGGACAAAACAGTGCTCGAGCATTTGCGGTGAACAAACATGCTTTGCGATGATAAATAACAAAGCAGTGAAAAAACCTACTGGCTAGAATTAAGAAGAAATAATGTATAGTATGACTGCCTCAATGGCATATAATAACGCTAAGGTCTCGGGTTCAAATCTCGGCATCGAGCAAAGTGATATTGGATTTTTCTGTCATTATCAGCTCGGAATCAGGAATTTGTGCCTGATATAGCGATAGGCTCACCCCTATCACTTTGTGAGGCACAAGGCGAAACGTGGTTGTCGAGATAGGACTTCTGCCTTCTGGGAAAAAGGCGTAAGCTTATGTATGTATGTATTTATAAAACTGACTTCCATTTAGCTGTCTTAACTAGTTTATCACGTGTTATTCTCACCTTGTCTACTATTCCTCCGCGACAAGTCATACCGTCCTCTCCTTTCGTAACTGCTATCGGTTTCACTAGATTTGCGAGATCTTGTTTCTTCAAAGTCTTCTTGTCTGTATTCATCATGAGCAGGCTTTCTGTTATCAGGTATAGCGTAACTGGGTCTGTCATAATCAGGATTGTTACGACCATGACTAGGTTTATCATGATCGGGCTTGTCTCTGCCTGGTTTATCATGACCGGGCTTGTCTCTGCCTGGTTTGTCGTGGTCGGGTTTATCATGATCGGGCTTGTCTCTGCCGGGTTTGTCGTGGTCGGGCTTGTCTCTGCCTGGTTTCTCGTGGTCGGGTTTATCATGATCGGGCTTGTCTCTGCCGGGTTTGTCGTGGTCGGGTTTATCATGATCGGGCTTGTCTCTGCCGGGTTTGTCGTGGTCGGGTTTATCATGATCGGGCTTGTCTCTGCCGGGTTTGTCGTGGTCGGGCTTGTCTCTGCCTGGTTTGTCGTGGTCGGGTTTATCATGATCGGGCTTGTCGCTGCCTGGTTTGTAGTGGCCGGGCTTGTCTCTGCCTGGTTTGTCGTGGTCGGGCTTGTCTCTGGCTGGTTTGTCGTGGTCATGTTTATCATGATCAGGCTTGTCGCTGCCAGGTTTGTCGTGGTCGGGCTTGTCTCTGCCTGGTTTGTCGTGGTCGGGCTTGTCTCTGCCTGGTTTGTCGTGGTCGGGCTTGTCTCTGGCTGGTTTGTCGTGGTCATGTTTATCATGATCAGGCTTGTCGCTGCCAGGTTTGTCGTGGTCGGGCTTATCTCTGCCTGGTTTGTCGTGGTCGGGCTTGTCTCTGGCTGGTTTGTCGTGGTCATGTTTATCATGATCAGGCTTGTCGCTGCCTTGTTTGTCGTGGTCGGGCTTGTCTCTGCCTGGTTTGTCGTGGTCGGGCTTGTCTCTGGCTGGTTTGTCGTGGTCATGTTTATCATGATCAGGCTTGTCGCTGCCAGGTTTGTCGTGGTCGGGCTTGTCTCTGCCTGGTTTGTCGTGATCGTGTTTATTATGATCGGGCTTGTCTCTGCCTGGTTTATCATGATCGGGCTTGTCTTTGCCTGGTTTATCATGTTCGGGCTTGTCTCTGCCTGGTTTGTCGTGGTCGGGTTTATTATGATCGGGCTTGTCTCTGCCTGGTTTATCATGATCGGGCTTGTCTTTGCCTGGTTTATCATGTTCGGGCTTGTCTCTGCCTGGTTTATCATGATCGGGCTTGTCTCTGCCTGGTTTCTCGTGGTCGGGTTTATCATGATCGGGCTTGTCTCTGCCTGGTTTATCATGATCGGGCTTGTCTCTGCCGGGTTTGTCGTGGTCGGGTTTATCATGATCGGGCTTGTCTCTGCCGGGTTTGTCGTGGTCGGGTTTATCATGATCGGGCTTGTCTCTGCCGGGTTTGTCGTGGTCGGGCTTGTCTCTGCCTGGTTTGTCGTGGTCGGGTTTATCATGATCGGGCTTGTCGCTGCCTGGTTTGTAGTGGCCGGGCTTGTCTCTGCCTGGTTTGTCGTGGTCGGGCTTGTCTCTGGCTGGTTTGTCGTGGTCATGTTTATCATGATCAGGCTTGTCGCTGCCAGGTTTGTCGTGGTCGGGCTTGTCTCTGCCTGGTTTGTCGTGGTCGGGCTTGTCTCTGCCTGGTTTGTCGTGGTCGGGCTTGTCTCTGGCTGGTTTGTCGTGGTCATGTTTATCATGATCAGGCTTGTCGCTGCCTTGTTTGTCGTGGTCGGGCTTGTCTCTGCCTGGTTTTTCGTGGTCGGGTTTATCATCATGGGGCTTGTCGCTGCCTGGTTTGTCATGGTCGGGCTTGTCTCTGCCTGGTTTGTCGTGATCGGGCTTGTCTCTGGCTGGTTTGTCGTGGTCATGTTTATCATGATCAGGCTTGTCGCTGCCAGGTTTGTCGTGGTCGGGCTTATCTCTGCCTGGTTTGTCGTGGTCGGGCTTGTCTCTGGCTGGTTTGTCGTGGTCATGTTTATCATGATCAGGCTTGTCGCTGCCTTGTTTGTCGTGGTCGGGCTTGTCTCTGCCTGGTTTGTCGTGGTCGGGCTTGTCTCTGGCTGGTTTGTCGTGGTCATGTTTATCATGATCAGGCTTGTCGCTGCCAGGTTTGTCGTGGTCAGGCTTGTCTCTGCCTGGTTTGTCGTGATCGTGTTTATTATGATCAGGCTTGTCTCTGCCTGGTTTATCATGATCGGGCTTGTCTTTGCCTGGTTTATCATGTTCGGGCTTGTCTCTGCCTGGTTTGTCGTGGTCGGGTTTATTATGATCGGGCTTGTCTCTGCCTGGTTTATCATGATCGGGCTTGTCTTTGCCTGGTTTATCATGTTCGGGCTTGTCTCTGCCTGGTTTATCATGATCGGGCTTGTCTCTGCCTGGTTTCTCGTGGTCGGGTTTATCATGATCGGGCTTGTCTCTGCCTGGTTTATCATGACCGGGCTTGTCTCTGCCTGGTTTGTCGTGGTCGGGTTTATCATGATCGGGCTTGTCTCTGCCTGTTTTATCATGACCGGGCTTGTCTCTGCCTGGTTTCTCGTGGTCGGGTTTATCATGATCGGGCTTGTCTCTGCCTGGTTTATCATGACCGGGCTTGTCTCTGCCGGGCTTGTCGTGGTCGGGCTTGTCTCTGCCTGGTTTGTCGTGGTCGGGTTTATCATGATCAGGCTTATCGCTGCCAGGTTTGTCGTGGTCGGGCTTGTCTCTGCCTAGTTTGTCGTGATCGTGTTTATTATGATCTGGCTTGTCTCTGCCTGGTTTGTCGTGGTCGTGTTTATTATGATCGGGCTTGTCTCTGCCTGGTTTGTCGTGGTCGTGTTTATCATGATTAGGCTTGTCTCTGCCTGGTTTATCATGACCGGGCTTGTCTCTGCCGGGTTTGTCGTGGTTGGGCTTGTCTCTGCCTGGTTTCTCGTGGTTGGGTTTATCATGATCGGGTTTGTCTCTGCCTGGTTTGTCGTGATCAGGCTTGTCTCTGCCTGGTTTATCATGATCGGGCTTGTCGCTGCCTGGTTTATCATGACCGGGCTTGTCGCTGCCTGGTTTCTCGTGGTCGGGTTTGTCTCTGCCTGGTTTGTCGTGATCAAGCTTGTCTCTGCCTGGTTTATCATGATCAGGCTTGTCGCTGCCAGGTTTATCATGATCGGGCTTGTCGCTGTCTGGTTTCTCGTGGTCGGGCTTATCTCTGCCTGGTTTGTCGTGGTCGGGTTTATCATGATCGGGCTTGTCGCTGCCTGGTTTGTCGTGGTCGTGTTTATCATGATCGGGCTTGTCTCTGCCTGGTTTATCATGATCTGGCTTGTCTCTGCCTGGTTTGTCGTGGTCCTGTTTATCATGATCGGGCTTGTCTCTGCCTGGTTTATCATGATCTGGCTTGTCGCTGCCTAGTTTGTCGTGGTCGTGTTTATCATGATCGGGCTTATCTTTTCCTGGTTTGTCGTGGTCGGGTTTATCATGATCAGGCTTGTCTCTGCCTTGTTTGTCATGATCGGGCTTATCTTTGCCTGGTTTGTCGTGGTAAGGTTTATCATGATCGGGCTTGTCTCTGCCTGGTTTGTCATGGTCGGGCTTATCATGATCGGGCTTGTCTCTGCCTGGTTTATCATGATCTGGCTTGTCTCTGCCTGGTTTGTCGTGGTCCTGTTTATCATGATCGGGCTTGTCTCTGCCTGGTTTATCATGATCTGGCTTGTCGCTGCCTGGTTTGTCGTGGTCGTGTTTATCATGATCGGGCTTATCTTTTCCTGGTTTGTCGTGGTCGGGTTTATCATGATCAGGCTTGTCTCTGCCTTGTTTGTCATGATCGGGCTTATCTTTGCCTGGTTTGTCGTGGTAAGGTTTATCATGATCGGGCTTGTCTCTGCCTGGTTTGTCATGGTCGGGCTTATCATGATCGGGCTTGTCTCTGCCTGGTTTATCATGATCGGGCTTGTCGCTGCCTGGTTTCTCGTGGTCGGGTTTATCATGATTAGGTTTGTCTCTGCCTGGTTTGTCGTGATCAGGCTTGTCGCTGCCTGGTTTCTCGTGGTCGGGTTTATCATGATCGGGTTTGTCTCTGCCTGGTTTGTCGTGATCAGGCTTGTCTCTGCCTGGTTTATCATGATCGGGCTTGTCTCTGCCTGGTTTGTCATGGTCGGGCTTATCATGATCGGGCTTGTCTCTGCCTGGTTTATCATGATCGGGCTTGTCTCTGCCTGGTTTGTCGTGGTCGGGTTTATCATGATCGGGCTTGTCTCTTCCTGGTTTATCATGATCAGGCTTGTCTCTGCCTGGTTTGTCATGGTCAGACTTGTCTCTGCCTGGTTTGTTGTGGTCGGGTTTATCATGATCGGGCTTGTGTCTTCCTGGTTTATCATGATCGGGCTTGTCTCTGCCTGGTTTATCATGATCTGGCTTGTCTCTGCCTGGTTTGTCGTGGTCGTGTTTATCATGATCGGGCTTGTCTCTGCCTGGTTTATCATGATCTGGCTTGTCTCTGCCTGGTTTGTCGTGGTCCTGTTTATCATGATCGGGCTTGTCTCTGCCTGGTTTATCATGATCTGGCTTGTCGCTGCCTGGTTTGTCGTGGTCGTGTTTATCATGATCGGGCTTATCTTTTCCTGGTTTGTCGTGGTCGGGTTTATCATGATCAGGCTTGTCTCTGCCTTGTTTGTCATGATCGGGCTTATCTTTGCCTGGTTTGTCGTGGTAAGGTTTATCATGATCGGGCTTGTCTCTGCCTGGTTTGTCATGGTCGGGCTTATCATGATCGGGCTTGTCTCTGCCTGGTTTATCATGATCGGGCTTGTCGCTGCCTGGTTTCTCGTGGTCGGGTTTATCATGATTAGGTTTGTCTCTGCCTGGTTTGTCGTGATCAGGCTTGTCGCTGCCTGGTTTCTCGTGGTCGGGTTTATCATGATCGGGTTTGTCTCTGCCTGGTTTGTCGTGATCAGGCTTGTCTCTGCCTGGTTTATCATGATCGGGCTTGTCTCTGCCTGGTTTGTCATGATCGGGCTTATCATGATCGGGCTTGTCTCTGCCTGGTTTATCATGATCGGGCTTGTCGCTGCCTGGTTTCTCGTGGTCGGGTTTATCATGATCGGGTTTGTCTCTGCCTGGTTTGTCGTGATCAGGCTTGTCTCTGCCTGGTTTATCATGACCGGGCTTGTCTCTGTCTGGTTTGTCGTGGTCCTGTTTATCATGATCGGGCTTGTCTCTGCCTGGTTTATCATGATCTGGCTTGTCGCTGCCTGGTTTGTCGTAGTCGTGTTTATCATGATCGGGCTTATCTTTTCCTGGTTTGTCGTGGTCGGGTATATCATGATCAGGCTTGTCTCTGCCTTGTTTGTCATGATCGGGCTTATCTTTGCCTGGTTTGTCGTGGTAAGGTTTATCATGATCGGGCTTGTCTCTGCCTGGTTTGTCATGGTCGGGCTTATCATGATCGGGCTTGTCTCTGCCTGGTTTCTCGTGGTCGGGTTTATCATGATTAGGTTTGTCTCTGCCTGGTTTGTCGTGATCAGGCTTGTCGCTGCCTGGTTTCTCGTGGTCGGGTTTATCATGATCGGGTTTGTCTCTGCCTGGTTTGTCGTGATCAGGCTTATCATGATCGGGCTTGTCTCTGCCTGGTTTATCATGATCGGGCTTGTCGCTGCCTGGTTTCTCGTGGTCGGGTTTATCATGATCAGGTTTGTCTCTGCCTGGTTTGTCGTGATCAGGCTTGTCTCTGCCTGGTTTATCATGACCGGGCTTGTCTCTGCCTGGTTTGTCATGATCGGGCTTATCATGATCGGGCTTGTCTCTGCCTGGTTTCTCATGGTCAGGCTTGTCTCTGCCTGGTTTATCATGATCGGGCTTGTCCGTGTCTGGTTTCTCGTGGTCGAGTTTATCATAATCGGGCTTGTCGCTGCCTGGTTTCTCATGGCCAGGTTTGCTATGGTCAGGGATGTTTATTGGTTTGCCCTGGTGAGGTTTTATAACCGTTTTGTCAAATTTCTCAGTGTGTTTTTCTTGATGACTATGAGAAGATTGTCTTTCTTGATAAGTACTTGATGGCACATTTGATGTGTCGTTAGATTCCTTCTTTTGTCGTGAAGTTATTGTACGTGGAGGTGTTGTTGAGGTTAGCTGTTGTGGTTTATTTTGGTTTATTTCTGGTACTGATCTTTTACGATCAAGTTCAATCAAGACATCTTCGTAAGGATTGTCTTTTTTTAAGTTATCAGGTTGTGGAAACTGATACTTATCAGGCAATATATTGGCTCTATTTTGATCTGATGGTTGGTTGTCTTGATGGACTTGGGACGAAGGGTTATCCAATTCAGATACATCTGTTGGTTTATTCGATGGTATTGGTCGGTCTTTTTTAATGTCTATTTGAGTTTGATCTGCCTGTGATGGTTGTTTATTATTTTTCTTATGATTCCTTTGCGTACGACTCGATGATGATTGGGTCTTCTGTTTAATTGTTGATGATTTTTTCACTATTACACTCGATTCTTTATGTTTAGAATGAGTTTTTGCAGTAATTATTTTTTCATTCTGTTCAGCGAAATTTGGACCTTTACCCGGTTGTTCATGTAAATCCGGTTCAATATCATCTTCACTTGGGATAGTAGGCTGATCTTGATCAGGTTGCAAAGGTTCGTCTGGACTTGATAGTTCAGGGAGTTGTCGATCCCTACCAGGTGGAATCATTGCCTTACCTACGCCTGGCTGAACTGGAGACTCTTTATTTTGGTCTGGTTTTTCAGGTTGCGGAGACTGCTGATTTTGAACTGGTTCTTTTGACAATATATCATGCATTGGTTGTAAAATAGGTTGTTGATCTTGGTTCGGTTGTGAAATTAGTTGGTCTGATACAGGTTGTAAAGGTGATTGATCTTGAGATAGTATTTCTGGCGAACTATCTTGCGTTGGTTGTAGGTATTGGATGGGTTGCACAGGGAGTGTTATTTGTACAGGGTTCAAAGGAGTATTATCTTCGTCTGATGGTTCTGATAGCTTGTCTTGTTCTGGTAGAACAGATTGCTGATCTTGGTTTGGTTGTGAAGGCAATATTTCTTGTTCAGGTTGTATAGTTGTATGATCTTGAAGTGGCTGCTCTGTTATTCCATCTTGTCCTGGTTGGGAAATAGGTTGTGAAGGAAGCTCTTCTTCCACCTGTTGCAAAGATTTATCTTTTGATGGTTGTGCTAGCAGTTTATCAGACAATGCTTGTAGAAGAGGTTGTACATTTTGACTCGACTGCGGCAATTGTTCTACTGGTTGCAGAGGTGCTTGATTTATATTTAATTTTTCTGGCGGATGATCTTGTCCTTGTTGTAAAGGAGGTATTTGATTTGGACCTGGTTGTGAAACGTGTTGTTCGAGTACAAGTTGAAGAGGTAATTGATCTTGAGGTGCATTTTCTAGCAGTTTATCTTGCTGTAGTGGCAAAAGCAGGATTGGATTTTGACCCAGTTGTGGTATTGGTTGGTCGGGTGCAGGTTGAAGCAATGATTTGTCCTGATTGGGTTGTTCTGGCTGTTGATTTTGACCTGATTGTGCAGGGAGTAGATCGGGTACAGTTTCCAGAGGTGAATTATTGTGATCCACTGGAGTTGGCCGTTTATCTTGTTTCATTGGTTGTGTATCTAGACCTGATAATACAATTTGTTCTTGGTCCGGCTGTATCAAAGTTTGCGGATTATCCAGTGTAATGGGAGTTTGAACTACCTTTTGTACTGAGGGTAAGTCTTGAAGGGGACGTAATGGGGATTGTTGACCCTGATCGGGTTTATTTTGGTTATATAGTTGATCGAACATAGGAATTGGGCTTGTTAGAGTTGAATCATCTTCCTCAGTTGTATAATCTCCGTCGTCGTATACTGCTTCTGTGCTCCAGTATTCTGTGTCATCAGCATCGTAGGAACAATCCGATAATGCTTCCTGAGAAGAATCGACTTCACATTTAATTTGTTTGTCTTTCTGATTATTTACTGTATTTAGAGTATTGTTACTCGAAGATTGGTTGGCTTTATCTTCAATATAATCTTTATCATTTATGACTTGATTAGATACTTTGTTATTTTCGTTCAATTGACTATTTTTAGTCCACTCTTGATATGATTCTGACTGTTGCTGACTCATTGAAGATTGTTGTTCAGTTTGCATTGATGAATGGGAGTTTCGATTTTGTGAAAATTCCTGGTGTTCTGAAAATGATTGGAATGATTCCTGATTTGACGAAGGCTGTTCGTTAACCGTTTCTTGAACGGAATTTGGAGCATTTTCAATAGACGGCATTCTATTAACTATTTTGATTTTAGATACTTGATTTGCTGAACTCTCTTCGAACTGCGATTTAAATTCATCATTAGTAAATCCGTTTTGGGTTTGTTCTGAAAACTTTTGACTGGATGAAGCGTCGCTTTTTTTATGGTTTCCAGAAAACGTTGCGTCTAGCTCGACACCACCCACATTAAGCTGAATTTCTTTATTTGTCTTCGAGCTTTCTTGATGGCTTTCATAGTTATGCTCAAATTGTTTTGACAATATTTCGGCTTCATTGTTGGTTCCATCTTCGTGGTAAGATGAAGGAATGTGACTATTTCTGCTATTGCTCTGTCCTTCATTACCTCTCTCTATGATTATGGGGTCGCTTAGTGGCACGGTACTAGGCGAGTAGTTCTGGAAAGTTCTCTTAATAGCAGAGTCGCGAAAGAATAGGTCAGGGCTGACGAATGGGTGTTGATTCACTGGGGTTCGTAGGCGATTGTTGTGTTCACCATGACCTGTACAACAAAAGGAATACCTTCAAATCAATGTATGTCAATTTTATAACCAAGAGTATATTAAATATTTTTATAAATTGTGGTAATTTAAAGAAAATGTTTCGTATGTGGTCGATTTCTCGTATGCGTGAGACCGTCTAGTCCCGTCCTACATTCAAAAAAATGGTGTATAGCTGCTGTTGTGTTTCGGCTGGAAAGAGCTTATGACCAGTAAATCACTGAGCATTAAGAAACTTAACACCTTATCTCGGGTTGTCGGGCGCAATGCTTTATAATGCTTAGTCATTATAAGTGTTGAGTTGTTTTGCTAATATTAATGGGCAGGCGTGACGCCATACACCAGGAAACCGACCAGCTCGTCTCGTCATTATTGCTTATAAAAATAAAATGAAATAATCGAATAAAGAATAATAATATCTACCAATATTTTTGATAGTTGCCTTTAAAATCAAATTAAGCGTATTCTTAATATATGTTAAAGTTCCCGTTGGGTTATTTTTAATACTCTGTAATTAAGTTATGGGTCATAATATGAAACTAAGGAAGATGAGGAAAATTAATAAACTAAATGTAAACTGTAAATAAGTGTGTTCTTCGAATTTAGTTATAAGTTATATTAGGTATAAATCCTAATAGATAAATCAAATACATATATAATACTAGCGGCCCGGCCCAGCTTCGCCTGGGTGCTAAGATGTTTAGACTCCAGTCCACACCAGAAATATCTTATTCCCGTTCAAACTTTTGTACTCCTGAACTCAACCTAAGTACCTACTATCCCTTTTCCTATCGTATCCCATCCCATCTCATCTGGCTCCTTTTCTTTCTGTTACATCCCGTCCCATTATTTCCCATCGAATGCAATCCGGATCCGACCGGTTTCATCGCGTTCGTCCCACTTTATCCCATTTCATCCCTTAATGCCTAAATAGGCAAGTTGTAAATTTTTTGTAATTGCTTTTATTTTGTAGATAGGCCTTATATAAACACGAAAATACGACGAATATCATTTAAAAAATACGCAAACACAAATACTTTGCAAAGTTCCTGCTAAAACTTTCCGCTCAGCCAAAATTCTGACTACGAAATTGATTTTTTAAATTATAATGAACTACTTATTTTAAATTTAATTAATTTTATAGCGTCAACAACACGTGGTAATTATACTGTTAAAATGTAGCTTATATGACACGTTCGTAGATTTACCATAGCAGCGCCATCTATTGATTACTTACTCAACCCAGTCGAAAGGTATCGACATCTGTTAGAATCATTTGGAGTTAACAGATGATTGTGACTGTCAAATAATAAAAGACAAATAATTAGCAATAAATTAAAATTGCGACTATAATTTGAGATTTAAACTATCCTATCTCTCAAGTTGGATCGAACTGCATATGGTGTGCAAATTTTATTATAATCGGTTAAGTAGTTTAGGAGTCCATTGAGGACAAACATTGTGACACGAGATTTATATATATTAAGATAATCATTTATTACATTATTATTGTAGTATACCTCTCGACGGACTGCCTCGATGGCGTAGTGGTAATACGGTATGATTGCAAAGCTGATGTCTTGGGTTCGAATCCCGGGTCGGGCAAAGTGAAATTGGATTTTTCTATTCATTATCAGCCCGGAGTCAGGAATTTGTGCCCGATATGGCGATAGGCTCGCCCCCTATCACATCGTGGGACGGAATATACAAGGCGAAACGCGGGTGTTCTAGTATCACCTCTGCCTACCCCTTCTGGGAAAAGGCGTGTGTTTATGTATGTTTATGTATTATTGTAGTATATTGACACAGCTGTTAACTTCAAGGAGTTCAAACATAATTAATCATTACTTTATATTGGGCAGGCAGTGGTTTTGATGCGACGGGTTTTCCAAAGTAAAGTTACATGCCTATGAATTCAACAATATATATAATAAATGTTGCAGTGCGTGGTGACCTGTTAATAACAAAACAGAGGTATTTTTAAGTATTTTACTAAACATTTTTTTTTTTTTATTAGCCCATATACGACCCACTGCTGGGCACGGGCCTACTCTACAATCGAAAGAATCGATACTATATGGCCTAACCACTCTCAATCGATTCTTTCGATTGTAGAGTAGGCCCGTGGCCAGCAGTGGGACGTATATGGGCTAAAAAAAAAACATTTATTATTGAATTTTATTCTAAAACCAATATATTAAAATTATAAATAATATCTATACATATATACACCCAATAATACAACACACATGGTCTTTACCTCGTACTAAAATATAAGTATTGTGTATATTAGAAATTAAGAGACTTTTTAGTATCACAAACACCCAGAATTCAATTTAAATAATTATTGATTGTGTATCAGCCCATATACGTCCCACTGCAGGGGACGAGCCTCCACTACAATCGATAGTGCGATTGGGAGGGGTTAGGCCATATATTCCACCACGCTGGCTTAGTACGGGTTGGCGGAATTTACATACCATAGAAATTCGTACAAATCGCTATGGTATGCAAGTTTCCTCACGATGTTTTCCCTCACCGTCATAGTGCGTGGTGGTTGACTATCAATACACACATGACTGCTAAAAGTCCGAGGTGTGCCCTGGGATTTGAACCCCCGACCACCGTGAGCATGTTGACAGCCGCGTCTGGTCCGTTCACCAACAGACCCCACGCACTGCTTACATCATACAAGTGTTATTATCAATTCGCGTAATTCACTATGAAAAATTAAGAGTCTGCCGAATTCAGAACCCTCTCCTTTTTTTTGAAATCGGTTAATTATTTTGATTAAAAAGTAGAAAGGGAGAAACCTGGGACTAGAATTTTGTACCTAGCATAGTAATAGTACTATCAATGTAACAATACTACAATCAATATAATTAACCGACTTCAAAAAAAGGAGGAGGTCCTCAATAGGTCCTAATGACGATCTGAATGGGTATGCCATGTGTAGTTGTCTACCCTCTGAAGAGACAAGCGTAATGCTATGTATGGCGTCAAAATAGCGGCGGGTGTTTGTGAGACCGAAAAGTCTCGTAGCTCCTGATACCCACGACACAACACTCGATCTTAGTGTGGGGTCAGGACTATGCATGTGCCTGTTGGGTGTATTTATTTATTATTTAAGATTCACTTACGTGTCTCAAAGCTTGGAGATCTGGCATGTAGTAATTGCACCTGGAAACAATAATT
This sequence comes from Theretra japonica, assembly GCA_033459515.1. Taxonomy (NCBI): domain Eukaryota; kingdom Metazoa; phylum Arthropoda; class Insecta; order Lepidoptera; family Sphingidae; genus Theretra; species Theretra japonica. The sequence continues at coordinate 1,207,438 of CM065938.1, read as the reverse complement.
GTTTTTGATTAATTTTCGACCTTTCCTCTTAAAATCGCGGCTGCAAACAATGGAAAATTATTATTCCTTGTTTCAACGCTAAAAAAAGAAACATTGTGAAGGAAAAAATCTAAATAAATTTAAAAGATACAGATTGGCAAAAAAGTGTAAAAACGGAACCAACCCCTTATTTCACCTGGCAGCACTGTCACATCTTTCACATTTGTGTATTTTAATTAAATTTCGCATCGAAATTTACGTTTTTATTGAAGTATTTTCAGTGAGAAAGTTTAATAATTACTTTTGCCATTTAATTATCATTAAATAAATAATAATAAGAATCAAAATTAAAATTCCAGTTTTAAAGTGATGCCATATAAATGGCTCAGTGGCGCCTCCATTTATTTGTACATTTTTTTGCCAAGCTATATGTGATTTCTACCTACCCACAACAGACGGCCTTAATGGATAAAAAGCCTTTACCAGAACGGTTGACAACAATAAATTTTGGCGATAAAATTATATTGGTAATTTTCTTGTCACACCTTTTTATTTTGAAATCAAAGTAAACTATACGAGTATGCATAACATTATACTGGGTCAAAATTGCACAGTGGCTTACAAAGCCGAGTTTATTGAACAAACAATAAATATTTAATTTTCCAGGTCTTTGACGTATGTACGACAATGTAAATAACTTGAAACGGCAATAAATTTGAAATATTCATCGATTGTCTGTTTTGGATCGTCGTTGTACAAAACAATAGCGTGTTGTTACAATTGTAAGTTAATATTTGCTCACGAACAATGGAATGTACATTCGATACCTGTGAATCTGATCTTAATACTTATTTACGGCGTAATTTTAAATTTGAAGACTGCCTCGGTGGCGTAGTGGTACTACGGTATGATTGCAAAGCTGAGGTCTCGGGTTCGAATCCCGGGTCGGGCAAAGTGATATTGGATTTTTCTACTCATTATTAGCCCGGAGTCAGGAATTTGTGCCCATATGGGCGATAGGCTCGCCCCCTATCACATCGTAGGACGGAATATACAAGGCGAAACGTGGGTGTTCTGGTAGCACCTCTGCCTACCCCTTCCGGGAAAAAGGCGTGTGTTTATGTATGTATGTATGTAATTTTTAATTTACATTTACGGCCATATTCATAGTCAGTTTTAAAACCCATTTTAGTTACCTATCGATTGAGATGTCTCTTTCGAACGACTTTTGAATTCATAATGGTGTCTTGGGTTTACGCGAATGTTACACATTGAAATGAAACGAATTCTTACGGATTTTATCGCGAATTCGATTTAAATTTTACATGTTTTAATTTCCCAACGTTTCGTTCACTTTACAGTTTTCGTGGTCACGGGGCGGACTGAGGTATTAGTCATCCGCTTAGTGACTGTTACAATTCAACTACCCTTAATTTACAATATTTCATTATCAAATTTTGAATACAGTTTGAGCGAGGCAGACAAAACACTCGATAACTAAAATAAGTTTTAAATTTGTTTATGAATAAGGCCTTTCATGTGTACACGATGACGGGTTTAATTAAACAGCACACGAAATTTAATTTCTGAATTCACGTCTAGAATATTTCGTTTGAATTAAGAATTCACTATAGTCTTTGTTATGCTTGGTAACCTTTATGAAGCTGGGCATCCAGTTCGGTCTGCTTTAGGTAATTGCGGACGAGCTGGGTCCCAGATAAATCATTGCTAAGTCGGTATACCATCTAAAACCGGTCGGTGACCGTCATGCGCATTTTGGATGGTACCTGGTCCTAGGACGAGAATCGCCTTCATTTTCTACGTGACCGTGCCACTCAAAACAATTACTGGTCTATATTCTATATCCCAAGTTGTATTTACTGTTTATAGACGCCATATTAAAGCTTGATTGATGTTTACTTTTGCCAAGTGCCTGAAACACCGACAACTCCTTTGATAACCTCTTAAGATGGGTGTACCGTGGTGGAATTGTAACGTTCCCTAGCCATAGGGCGGGTAATGCTATTTCCTGAATCCTTACCACCTCTTCACAAGAATCTTGCCATTAACACTACAAATAACTTGTAACTGAAAACCTGTTAATTCAAATCGTAAACGGTAGCCGGTATACATGGATATTTTTCAGTCTTTTACATTTTTATTTTTATTTTACCATTTTTTGGAAAGCTTACAGACTAATTATAATAGAAATAGATATTTAACATTAAGTATGTTACAAATTTGCTGATAACAAGCTTCCACATGTTTAAAAATATGTGGAAGCTACCATAACATACCATACCATAGAAACATACCATAACATACCATAGAAATTCTTCCAAATCGCTATTATATGCAGGGTTTCTCAAAATGTTTTCCTTCACAGTTACAGTTCGTGGTGATTGGCTATCAATACACACATGATTACAAAAAGTCAGAGGTTGGTCTTGGGATTGGAAACCGCGACCACCGTAAACATATTGGCAGCTTCGTCTGGTCCGTTACCAAGAGCCCACCACGCACTCTGGTGACCGACTGCAACATCAAAATCACAGTTGGTAATACTATTATCTTGCTGGTGGTATGATATTCCTATCCACAATGCTGGTGACCACTCCGCCATACCTAATAAGCAATAACCCACGCAATTACCTATATCGCGTTCCAGATTCATCCTAATAGGTTTCGAGTAGTCCACAGTCCAGGATAGCTATTGTAATTTGATATCTCTGCTGTGGACATTCTATGTTAACCGCCCTGAACCATTCTGCCTGGTAAACACATATCAGTAAAATAATACAAAAAATACTCACATGAGCAAGAACGCAAATCGCAAGGAAGTTCTTCATGGCTGGGCCCAGACAGTGTCTGTATCGCCCTACCAACATCACGCTTGTTGCCGCTGACTACTGCTTATATACAATGCAAAACAGTTGTGACAATACTTCTATGTTACAACCGATCAGCTGCGCAAACAGCTGCGTAACCCAAATCAGGGGCCGTTGGTGATCTTTGCTCATTGATTTGGGCTAACTAATATTAACTTTTCGATTTGGATAAGTTCACGCATGGCTTCACGAAGGGGTGGATTGAAAACCACTAGAGCAACTATTTTCTCCCCAACATGTGGTAGTGGCTGGCTCCTTGATAAGATTTTGTAATCGATATACTCGCTTAAAACTTTTTACAATATTGGGATTTAAACCAAAGATTATGATTAAGCTATACATGCTTCGACTAGAATCTAGATCAATAAAACAAGTTTTATTAATCTAGTACTAAAAGGCTGTGGTTGGATTAATATCTAATGATCTCGACAGCCGCCGTGGCGCAGTTGGTTGGATGCTGGCTGGTAAACGGGAGGCCGCGGGTTCGAACCCCGCATCGAAACAAATGTTTGTGTAAACCACAATTATTTGTTTCGAGTCTGGGCGTTTGCGGGATCTAAAAGTCTCTCGTAGTTCCTGATACCCACGACACAAGACTCGGTCTTAGTGTGGGGTCAGGACTAAGTATATGACTGTTAGGTGTATTTATGTATTAGGTATTGAAAAAAAAATAACGACTATTCTCATCATTTAATATCAGCCGTATAGTTTCACTGGCCCCGCGTTAGGTATAGGTCCCCTCTACTGTTGAGAAAGGTTAAAAATGTCATCCACAACAATGATCTATCGCGGTGTGTTCTTCTCATATATGCAAAATTATTGTCTAATCGTAATGTTTAGAGAACCTCCGACATACACATAGTTTTAATCACAAACTAAAAGTCTCGTATCATAAAATATGAGAGTATTCGCACCTACTAATACCCAAACCACCAACATTCATAAGACGCACATTAACACGCAACCAAAATAATTGTTTAATTTGGATAAACAAAATATTCCTGCGTCAGACACCACGCGCTGTTTACCGCTCCAGATTCAGAACCTTTGATACAACTGTACAAATTTTGTTAATTTAATATTTGCCTAATTATTGCGTACTTTGTTTTGCAAGCAGAACGTCGATGTAGACAATACACTGTTCAACTCAACGTGTTCTATGTACTTGTATACCCCAGGGGCCTTATAACAAACTCGGATAAGCGAAGGATTAACTTTAGTCCAAGGCTTTAGAATTGGTTCGATTATTTGACAGCCGCCGTGGCGTAGTTGGTTAGACTCCGACTGTGAAACGAGAGGCCGCGGGTTCGATCCCCGCACCAACACAAATGTTTGTGTGGCCCACAAATATTTGTGTTGGGTCTGGTTGTTTGTGAGACCGAAAAGTCTCTCGTAGTTTCTGATACCCACGACACAAGACTTAATTGATCTTAATGTGGGGTCAGAACTATGTATGTGACTGTTGGGTGTATTTATTTATTTATTTTGAATAGCGTGGTTTTCACTTTATTAATAAACACGAAATCGCATAGAAGGCTAGGCAACCATCGTATTGTAGTTACATTATTGAATATTATAGTCAAATTAATAGTTAAAATAATCAAGTAAATTTTAAAGCCTTGGACTAAAGTTAATCCTTCGATCATCCGAGTTTATTAATAAGGCCCATAAGTCTGAGAACTACAAGGATTATTATCAAAAATAAGGAACATTCTATAATCTTGGAACCTATTTAACCACTTGTGGCTTCCTGTTTTATATTGCTTCGTTCAATCTTCCAAGGTAGATGCATTTGGTCATGCATTCCAGCTGGTCTGGGGTATCTATTAAAACGTGAAAGACTATAGTAATCTCTTCATTAAATAGTTTAAAATAGAGTAGGTACAGCAGAAAGGAAATGTGCAAGGAAAGTGCTTAATCATCCATCCATCTATCCATCAGCCAAAGGAAGTCCACTGCTGAACATAGACCTCCCCCAATGATTTCTAGTGATCTGTTGGTGTTTAATGCTTTAGCAATATTGTGACACGAGAACAGCGATGAAACGAGTGTTCGAGCAATACTTATGAATAATATATTTGTTTTCTTCATTTATACATGCCTCGGTGGCGTAGTGGTACTACGGTATGATTACAAAGCTGAGGTCTCGGGTTCGAATCCCGGGTCGGGCAAAGTGATATTGGATTTTTCTATTCATTATCAGCCCGGAGTCAGGAATTTGTGCCTGATATGGCCATAGGCTCGCCCCCTATCACATCGTGGGACGTAATATACAAGGCGAAACGTGGGTGTTCTGGTAGCACCTCTGCCTACCCCTTCTGGGAAAAGGCGTGTGTTTATGTATGTATGTATGCATTTATACATTCAGGGTGCGTGTTAGTATATTCGAGTACTTAATGTAAGGGTTGCGTGTCTGCGTGATTACGATCACACATTCCTCAGGTGTAAGTGCCTTGTATTCCTTTGACAGCCTCCGTGGCGCAGTTGGTTAGACGCCGGCTGTGAAACGAGAGGGCGCGGGTTCGATCCCCGCACCGAGACAAATGTTTGTGAGGCCCACAAGTATTTGTCCCGGGTCTGGGTGTTTGTGAGACCGAAAAGTCTCTCGTAGTGTCTGATACCCACGACACAAGACTTAATTGATCTTAATATGGGGTCAGGAAAATGTATGTGACTGTTGGGTATATTATTTATTTATTCCTGATGCTTCTTGTGTAAAATAATGTATGTGAGCTGAGACGCCACAGCAAGAATTCGAATGATTTAGTGTTCATTCTACAAATCGGTCTTGATATAGATCGATCCTAAAATAGTTTTGTGACGTCTGCTCGTTTGGTGACTACTTCCATCGAGGCACATAAACGCCCACGATATCAAAGCTTCGTCCTTGCCTTGCCTTGAAAGTGTAGGCTCATTTCCTCAGTCCGTAGGTCGTATCGATCTAGTAATAAGTGGAATAGTTCGTTCTACAGTAATGTAGTGCGGGGAATGAAATTCCGCATAAATCTCAAAGAACGCCCACGTTTTGTTTATGTTAATTGGTTTATTTTCGGCTTTGATCTTTAGATACCGATTCGCGTATTGATTTTAGCTGTAAGTAAATTTCTAACGGCAAACTATTACAATAAATACACCCAACAGTCACGGAAATAGGCCTGATCCGAGAGTATAAGAACTTATAAGATTTTTTTGTTTGTCACACTCGAAGCCGAAAAAAGTACTTGTGGGTCACGAAACTATGTCTCGGTGCGGGAATCGAAGCCACGGCCTTTGGTTTCATAGGCGGCAACATACTGCGCCACGGAGGCTGTCATATGTTAAAATAATAGTAAAGTCCTTACTTCTTTTATATTGATGAACTAGCCTTTAGGTAATATTTTGGTCTTTAATCAAAATATTTTTTTAGTTCTAACGGCACCTGAAAGGGGATAGTTTAATACGTGGAAGTAAAATTGCAATGAACACAAAATACATAATACGAAGACTTTATTCGTCAATTTATTTACAAACTTAGAAAATACCTTAAACGTACTTATACATAGTTAGTCTCGACACGACGTAGAAAATATTATGCCATTTACATTAAAATGTATAATCTTATAAAAATAATGATTAAGTAATCACGAGGAGCGTTCAGAAAGTAACAAGAACGTTGTTATAACCACGATGCTTATGACTTCATAATTTATAAATATGAATATTATGTAGGAATTTCATAAAAGGAAAAAAAAATCGAACATTATATTTCAAATTAATTAAAAAATATATTGTAGTAAAAGACGAAATATAAACTAATAAACACAAAGAATTTTAATAGCCATTAAACTGTACAAAAATAAAATCAAGGAATAAAATATTTACGGCCATAATTATCGACAGACTTAGCATATTTAAGTTCTCGAATGGTTTGTACCTTTCGAGCAACTGTTGAATTCAGTTTGAGCGAAGAAGACAAAACATTGATAACTAAAATAGGTTTTAAATCTGTCAATGAATAAGGATGGTTGTATAAGTCCTTTCCCAATTTAAGATATGCGTGAATTTTTGTACGTAATTTGTATGTATAATCGTATTAATATATAATTCCGATTAATTTCCGAACGCCCCTCGTGAATGTAAGTACATAATAAGTTACATTGCAACGATCTTGTGCGAATTGCGCTCTTTGTTTCTGATCGTACGAAATAATGACTTATGGCACCACCGCGTTACTACTGCAAATCCAGAATTATGTTTGGTACAATTTCCCGATCAGAATCAATCCAATCCAATCCATCAGCCAAAGGAAGTCCACTGCTGAACATAGGCCTCCCCCAATGATTTCCACAGTGACCTGTTGGAGGCAGCCTGCATCCAGCGACGTCCCGCGACCTTCACCAGGTCGTCTGACCAGCTAGTGGGTGGACGTCCCGCGCTGCGCTTTCCGCTTCGTGGCCTCCGATCAGAATAAGTCAGTATTATTTTAAAATTTCTTAGCAGGATCGATAGAAAAACGAGTCAAATTAATATTAAATTTTTCGGATGGCACAGCAAAGTGATTACATTGTAGGCTATAGGCAATTGTATATGTTAATAAACATATTTTATTTATTTATTTATACTCTTTATTGTACTCTCAAGTTACGTAATAATTAAATTAATTAACATATATAGGCAGCCGAATTATGATACACTTCCGTAAGTAAATAAGAGAGATATGTACGGTGGTTAAATATCTTAGCAAAAGCCAAATAATATAATATACTTATTTCCGGATTTGCAGTGAATACTTAAATATCTTAAAATTAAACGGGTGCGTTATGCAGTCTCATTTAAGTTATATGGCATTCATTGTGTCATGTCAATATATTTCCAATATAAACATGCTTTACATCGACTACAATTTGTAGTATTTTCTTAAAAGGCCACTAGTGAATAAAAATTCATGTACTTTTTCATTTAGTAGAGTATGCCTGTGTTTGTAAAGTGTTTGAAAATTACTAGTCTATTCAAAGTAAATTACCCAACCCGGCAATAGAATCTAAGACCTCATGTGTATATTGTAACTCATGTAATGAAGACAATATGACGGTACAATTTCATTTCAAGCACAATAATTGGCTTCTAGTAGTTTCCATTTTGGGTAACTTAACAAAATATTAAATACTCGAGCACTTAAAATGCCAACTGAGTGAGCAGCGAAACAAAACATTTATGAATACATTCTATTTAATGCAGAACTTGTAAGATTTTACTTGTAATTGATGTTAAGTACAAGAAATTAAACTAGTTTTCATTGAAATCATATGTATGGTTATTATTGCAGCCACTTATAATACAACAGACTGGTTATAATGTTACTAAAATGCCCATTAAATTGACATTGCCTCGATAACTAAAGGCTATTTGAACTATGCAGCGGCCGAAATCTTACGTCTATCGTAAAGTTAACACACCAATAATACGCGAAGCTTATAAGACATGTCCACTGCTTATTTTGGCTCAAAATTAATTCTATTTATTTAATATTTCAGGGAAAAGAAGGGGGTTAATGAAAATGAGAAGCAGATGAGACAAAACTAGTGAAAAAAGCATAAAAGGTATGTACTGATTTACCTAATGCCTGTCTAAATGCAATTGCTAATTTAATGCTGTTATCAAATTATCGAAATGAGATGGGCGATGTGAATTTGTATCATAAAATACGTAATAGAGTGATGATGGAATTGTATGGAGTGAAAGAGCATGTAGTGATGACAATTGAGTTAGTTTGAGATAGTTTAAAGATGCAGGATGTAGTTTAACAGAACTTTCAAGTAAAGAGCCATAATCCATCAGTGGTCAAATCCAACAGCCAAAAATACCCAACAATCATACAACAATGGTCTTCTCCGGCTGGTACCTCGATCGCGAGTGGTATCTTAACCTCCGATACCTTCTAAGGGGGCACTTCCCAATACTCCTGTCATACGCCCCATACTCACAAGATGGAGGATTGCAATCCCCGTTAGCCACACATACTCTGTCCCGCAATCCGAAGTGCTCTTTTCCTCGTGCGAGAGAGAGACAGTCGCGTCTGCGGATGGACTCTGGCCAGTCACAAACGCAGGAGCATGATCCGTTCTCAGGCATGTTTGCCAGGAATAAACCTGGGCAGGTGCACCTGGAACGATTGCTGTTTTTAAGGTTATTTGCATTCTAAGATTAGAGTTTAGTGCATTAAAGCTTCTTATTAAATACAGGCCCGTACCCAGTGGTGAATGTTTCTCTCTCTCACTCTCTTCAGCCACAGGAAGTCCACTGCTGAACATAGGCCTCCCCCATGGATCACCATATAGACCTGTTGGAAGCGGCCTGCATCCAGCGACTTCCTGCAACCTTAACCAGGTCGTCCGTCCACCATGTGGGTGGGCGTCCGACACTTCACTTGCTTGTACGTGGCCTCCCCTTTAGAACCTTTCGGCCCCAGCGGCCATCAGTTCTACGAGCTATGTGCCCAGCCTACTGCCTCTTAAACTTGCTAATCTTAAGGGCTATGTCGGTAGCCTTTGCTCTCCTCCTCATTTCTGATTCGATCTCATAGGGAGACACCGAGCACAGCCCTCTCCATAGCGCGTTGAGGACCCTGAGCCGTCTCATAAGGCCCATAGTGAGAGGGCCACAGAGAGTGGTGAATCGTTGATGTAATTATGCTTTTTCGAGGTATAATTTAAAAAATACTTTTTGTGAATCTCTCAAAATATTTTCATGTAGCTTCATTATGCGAGATTATTAATTCATTGATTGTATCATCATACCTTAGAACTAGGAAATAAAAACAAGTTAATTATAGTGCAATTAATTTAATGATACAGGTTTAATGATATGGTCCAAAGCAGTCGTTTTATGGAAAGATTTTTCTAATCTCTTATCTAATCAGTTTTTACGACCAAATGTCGTAAAGTTTACAAATATCAAATTAGCTTCTCAGAAAAGGCCAACGATTTCTATTTAGATTATCGTTTTACTTTTCCAGGTGATCATAGAGTCATCGTACCTCAGATAGACCGCAAAGACAAAACACCTTGCGCCACACAATACTCAGGTAAGATATAACAATTCTATACATTTATTTATAATTATAGTATTTTATGATTATGCAAGCATCCTCACTTCGGCAAATAATGCCGGAACCATCGAGGTCGGGCAGTAGGCTTGATAATGCGCCTGATGCCCGAACCAGCTCCGGCTTCAGCTGGGTAAAGAGTGCGCGGAAGTTGCATCGGCTGTCCAGCACGACTCCTAGGTATTTAGTCGTCCTCGTGGAGCCGATGGAAATTGTCGCGCCCCTATTGCCAATTGGGCCCTTACCGGTGGCCCTTCCCGGGGCCCGTGAAAACAGATGGCCTCGGACTTATGAAAGGCCACATCGAGGCCTAGCCGCCGCATCCTCCTCACAGCGTAGCGTGTTGCCAACGCCGCAAGGGAGGCAGCCTCCTCGATGGTACCGCCATACGCTGTAACCTGCGTATCGTCGGCGTAACTGATGACGCCGACGCACCGATGAATGGCAGCACAGAGCACCCAGTCCTAGGCGATGTTCTACAGGAGGGGACAGAGGACCGATTCCCTATGGGAAACCGCACGACATGGGTCTACGGTACCACTAGTCACCGCCTAGTTTCACCAGACGCCGAAATTCGTGGGCACCACGCGGTACCTCAGTGCCTCTTCGATGCAATCAACACCTTGCCCTGGCCGTGCATCAAAGAGGCACTGCTATACCGTATAGTTTTACCTACATTCGGCATCTGGTGCACTTGTACTTATCCAAAAAATGGGTAATCTACCCGGGAGCGGACAGGTGGTACCGGAGAGCCAAGTTGTGCGGTGTTCCGCAGGGGTCAGCTCTCGTTCCCCTGCTGTAGAACATCGGCTACGACTGGGTGCTCCGTGGTCTCATCTCCGGGGTGTCGGCGTCATCAATTATGCCGACGACACGGTAGTAACAATGTGTGGCGGAACCTTCGAGAGAGCTGCCTCCCTTGCCGCGATGGAAACAAGCATCTTGGTGAGGAGGTTAATGCGGCTGGTATTCGCTGTAGCCCTAAGTCCGAGGCCGTCTGCTTCCACTGGTCTCGGACAGGGCCATCGGCAGGGGCACAACTCCCGATTGAGAGCGTGATAATTAACATCGACTCCACGATTAAGTACTCGGGACTGGACAGCCGGTATCGGGGCCCACTTTGCCCAACTGGAGCCGCGAAGTTTCAGGCTGCAGGCGCGTCATCTAGCCTGCTGCCCAAACTCAAGGGGCCCCTCGGCCCTTGCCGAAGGTACGCGAGGAGCTAAGCTTGTCCCGTTTGATGTTGCTCTCCTGCGTCAACCGCAGCGAGAGGTAGCGCAGCGAAGGCGGCCTACGTATTTATTGGCCAGTTCCTATCCCTGGAACATCGTCGTCGCAGCCCTCGCGTTAGCCTACCACTGGTTCAACGGCGTTCCGTTGCGGGGAACTATTGGCCCCTGGAGAGTTCGAGGCCGTACGAGCCTCCCAACTCACGACCGCTGTGGCGGAGTGGCACACGGGGCTGGACAATCCCAGTGCTGGTACTTTGGCCATTGCGGCAGTGAGGCATGTCCTGCACCAGTGACTGGGCTGGCGTCACGGCGTGATGACGTCTCACCTGACGCAGGTACTGTTAGGACATGGCTGCTTCGGCAGATACCTGTGGTGGATAGCGTTAAGGGAAGAATTGATCGTGTATCACCACTGTGACAACTATACATAAAATACAGCTCAGCATACTCTTTCAGTGTCCAATTTGGGAAGAAGAGCGCGCAGACATTTGAGCAGCCGTCGGAGGAGACCTTTCGCTCTCGGCCGTGTTCCGAGTCGGATATCGTGGCAGGCAATGGTCTGATTCTGTGAGAATGTCATCTCGCAGAAGAATAGCGTGGAGCAGGATTACGAGCAGAACAATCCCTCTCTTCACCGCCAACCGAGACTAATCTTCCGAGTGGGCGGCGAGTGGGACCATTCCACTCACGATCCTGGCTCGCGCTTACCTTCTGCGGGATTACAGTCGCGTAGAATGAGACCATTGCTTGCCAAGACCTCCAGTAATCTCCAAAGGCTGCTCGAATTTCCGCGCGCTCTTCTACCCGAATTGAACACTCTGGTAGAGTATGCCGAGCTGTGTCCTATGTATTATTGTCACAGGGGTAACACACGATAAATTTCTCCCTTATCGCGATCCGCCACAGGTATGTGACGAAGCCGCCGTGCCCCGATAGCACCTGAGTCAGGTGGAACGTCGACCCACCGTGGCGCCTGCCTAGCCTAGTCTAGGACACGATGGTAAAAGTACCAGCTCTGGATTTTTTCAGCTTCGTGCACCACGCTACCACGGCGGCCGTTCGGTGGAAGATCCGTAGTGCCTCGACCTCTCCAAAGGCAAGCCCACGACGGGCCGCCGCCTCCTGGGCTAACGACAAGAGCTGGCCTGTCCTGGGCCCAGGGAAGGGAACAGGCTAATGCGCAAGTATGTTGGCCCCTGATCATTCGCTGTGCTACTTGCCGCTGCGGTCAATGCAGGAGAGCAACACAGCGTTTGTCAAAATGGCACTGACCGTAAGGCCGCGCCCACGATGGCAGCGGGACACGAGCGTCGAGCCAGCGGCAGCGCGGGTCGGGGGCGCTGTCTTCAGGCGTCAACCGTGCCCCCTTACATGGGATAAGGGGCTGCTGCCGTGCTGCCGCTGCCGTCCCGCTTCCATCGTGGACGTTGCCTAAGGAGCCATCTATCGTCGATCGTACGACTCCCGCGTCCAGCCCTCGACATTCGACAGTGAAATGAGCGCGGAAGTTCCTGTCTGTCCAGCACGACTCCCAGATACTTAATCGTGGAGTCGGTACAAATTACCACGCCCTTAATCGGCAATGGAGCTCCTGCCTGTGGCCTTCTCCGAGGCAGGCCCATGTAAGCAGCTGGCTTCGGAGTTATACGAGGTCCACAGCGAGGCCCAGCCGCCGTATTCTCTTCATCATGTTGCTTGTTTCCAACGCTGCTAGGGAGGCAGCCTGTTCAAAGGACTTGTCACACGCTGTAAACCCGCCTATCGTCGGCGTAACTGATGATGCCGACGCACCGATGATTTGCAGCAGGGAGCGTCCAGTCCTAGCCAATGTTCTACAGGAGGGGACAGAGGGCCGACCCCTTTGGGACAACAAGATGACTCTACGGTACCACTAGTTACTGCCTAGTAACACCAAACGCCGAACATACATGGACATCATGTGGTACTGCAGTGTCTTTTCAATACAATCAACACCTTGCCCTGTCCGTGCATCGAAGAGGCACTGCTATACCACGTAGTGCCCTCTACCTTCGGCGTTTGGTGCACTTGTACTTATCCAAAAAGCGGATAATGTACCCGAGCGCGGACAGGTGGTACCGAAGAGTCACTTCTTGCACATCCCGCAGGGTTCAGTCCTTGGTCCCCTGTTGTAGAACATCGGCTACGACTGAGTGCCCCGTGCTCACCTCCGGGGCGTCGGCGTCATCAATTATGCCGACGACACGCTAGTCACAACGTGCGGCGGGACTTTCGAGGAGGCTGCATCCCTCGTCGCGTTGGAAATAAGCAACGTGGTTCCGAGGATACGGCGGTTGGACCTCGCAGTGTCACCTTCCATAAGTCCGAGGTTATGTGTTTCCACGGGCCTCTAGAGGGTCGGCAGGGCCCCAATTTGTGATTGAGAGCGCGGCAATTTGCATCGGCGCCGCGAATAAATATTCGGGGCTCTTATAGGACTAACGTTGGAATTTCCGCGTACACTTCACGCAGCTAAATCCGAAGCTGGGTTGAGCAGCAAACATTCTAGCCTGCTGCTAACTTCGAGGGTGACGGAAGCCATAGACTAAACGCGGGAATCGTGCGAATAATGGCCCTTTACGGCAGAATCTCTGGTCAGACCCTGCGTTACTCTCCTGCGTCAATTCCAGCGAGCGGTAGCGGAGTGAGTAGCGAGGCGGCCTGCGCATTGGCCGATTGCCTTCCCTGGGACCTTTATTTATTATTTATACCAAATTATAAGACATACCTGCGCATCTGCGTAGGCTCTTCCTCCTTCATAACCTTGGGCTCCTCAGTCGGCATTCTCCAGTCGTTCTGGCCCTCGCTGGACAGGTCCCTCCTAGCTTCCAGACTCTCGTACTGCTTGCTGTCGATTCTGGTGCGGACAGTGCTCTGCAGCGTCTCTCGAGACACGCAGGCGCACTGGGTGTGGTTGAAGAACAGCATCCGAGCCACGTTCATGCTGCCGTCGGCTTTGTGCAGCTGAAATGTAATAAATAATTATTCTTCTTCTATCTGACGTTATCCCGGCCGGTACCACGGTCCGCCTTCCGGCTAATTCTCTCCTCCATTTAGCCCGATCTTCGGCATCCTCAATAGTAAGGACATTGACCCTCATATCTTCCATGATGACATCCGCCCAGATAATATAATAATTACCAAATTTATATACGACTTACTACAAGGCACTGGCTTCCTCTGCACTCGGGAAGAGTTGGGCCATCAGTCCAACAGGCTAACCAGCCCATACACACCCACTGTTAAACTAACATGTCCTCTCTACAATCGAGAGTTCGATTGAGGAGTCATAGACATTATTTCCACCACGCTGCCCGAGTGCGCGTTGGCAAACTTCACATACCATAGAAAATCTCGTTTAAGTTTCTAGTTTCTACAGTATCCTTTCTAATCGAACTCACGATTGTAGAGGAGACCAGTACTCAGAGAATATAGACTTACGTAGTAAGGGAGGGCGACGTATTTGCCGTCGATGGGCGCGCACACTTCGGCCTCGTTGCTACAGCACCCCGCATCTGGCGCGCATCGATGCAGTTGCACGCATGGAGGCATGTACCTGCAAACAGACACACCTTCTATCAATTTTCTTCTGATCTGAACCTTGTTTAGTGTCCAATTTAGTTATCTGTTTTGTTAATTACAATACATTTCTAATTATAATTTTTCTTTTTCAAGGAAAAGCTGTTCATTGCCGCCTGTTCCCAAGGGAGTGCCAATGATGTCAATGTCGGATTTCAATCAGCATCTACACTCAGACGTTACAACACGAGGTAATGCCCTGAACAGTGATATGAAAAGCCTAAACCGACGTGCAAGAATGGCGAATCAGGCTCGAAAACAGAAATGCTGGTACCATATTGGACGTAGCAGTACGTCCCACCGACCAGTGGATGGGCAGTTATAGTAGAATGACGTATCGTCTGATTTAGTACGATAAAGGCGTGGATGCTTCGGCTGATGCCTGTATCAGATGTTGTAGAAAGAGCCGAGTGTTACCAATATCGCATTTGCCCGAATGAAAAAAGCCAGGCATTAGTTAAATTCCTAACCGTCAAAGATCTAAGTCGGAGGGCTTATGGGTTTCTTTATTCTTTAACCCACATCGTTACTTTAACACTCCAAGTGTGGAATAAATATAGAGGATATAGAATAAAAGGCAGATGGAGATTTATAGGCTGACGACAGAGAATAAAAGACAGAAGCACAAGATTAAAACGCAGAAGAAGAAGAATAAGGCATACTCACACAGTATCAGCGGCGGGCGCCAGTTGCCGTACGCTGAGCCACCTCGGCTGCGGAATAAGGCACTTGCTGGACTTCACCACGCGCACCACGTTGGTGACAGCATCGCGCCGCAGCTGACTCCGACCTATCGCTGTTAGTGCCGCTGAAATACCAAACATTACGATGAGTGGTCACCTGCATGTTACAGCAATGCGACGTGCAAACTTTTTCTTTTTGTATAAACTATATTATGCGAGTGTGTATTGTATGTTGTGTTATGACAAATAAATGTTTTTATTTCGTTCTTTCCTTCTTTCTTTCTTCATCACGATTGAGACAGTTGAGAAACCTGTGTAATAAAGATGTGGACGTAAGAAAACTGTACTTCAAATATTAATTAACACAGCCACATACGTAATGTTCACCCCTTATTATGGTCCAAGTCTTGTTAGATTTTGGTATTAATATTTTCAGACGCGAAACCAAAACTAAAGCGCCATTTACACGGAGTTTCTCGCGGCGTGAATCGTATGTGATTATCGCATGACATTACGGCCATAGATTATCGTGTTCTGACAAACGTTTACACGATGCAACTTTATTATATCCTAACGATACTCGTATCTTCGATGCGAGAAACTCTCCGTGTAAATGGAGCTTAAGTTAGAAAAATAAATGTCTTGGTGCGGGAATCTAACTTGAAACCTCTCCTTCTACAACCAGCGTCTTAATTAACTACAGCAGGCTGTTAAAGACTGCAAACTGTTACTTGGCGTCGGTTTTCAGCCAATGACTTTTAAAAAGCACACACAAATGTAATGACTGGCTCATTACAAACTAGCACACAATCAACATCAAACCACACATCATCATCTTCGGCTATGGACACTACAGCTGAACGAAGGCGCGTAAGGATTTACACAGCAAACTGTTGGAAGCGGGCGGCAAAAATATTTCTATTGTTTTATATCGGCACACAAACTGACTGTGTTCCTGATTGGTAAGTACAGAGCAAATATAATAAATCATCCACTGATGAGGGATTATTATTTCTCGTCTGTTTACCGTATGCCGATCTAATTGAAATTTCTTTAATTTTAGGTCAACATATATGACAGTCCCAAAGTATCTATACAAAATAAACTGCGTTAAAAAGAATCTGTATCAGTCCAAATATCTGCCACTGCAGGGTACGGGCCTCCTTTATAATCGCGAGTACGATTGAGAGTGGTTAGGCCAAATAGTCCACCACGTCGGCTTACTGAGTGTTGGCGAACTTTTACATACCATAGAAATTATTTAGAATCGGTATGGTATGCAGGTTTCCTCACGATGTTTTCTATTGATTATTAATACACACATGACTCCGAAAAGTCATATATGTGCCCCGAGTTTTGAACTCGCGACCACCGTAAAAACGTTAGTTGTCGCGTCTAATCCGTTACCAACAGGCCACCACGCACTCACAGTAAAGCGAATAGAAAAGCTATAATTCCCAAAAACCAATAAAATTAATATCAAACAAAAATAGTATGAAAAGGCAAAATACGGAGTCTTTCATCCGACGGGCGTTATATGAGGAAATTAACGACAGTATCTGCCTATGCCAAACGAACATAGGCATGAGTTTATGTATCGAAGAACCGAAAGATCGAAATTTAAAACTTACAGTCATCCAAAATCCTGGGCCTCTCATTGGTAGCAGCGATAGGATCAACGGCAGACACCACGATATCCTTGTAGGCGTTGTCCTGCCTGGTGAAGGCATATGGAGTGATGCCCAAGACTGGCTTGGAGGTAGACCCGGTGTCCAGGTCATCGTCGGTGTCCCAGTCCTTATCGTTGGGGTAGTCGCCTTCTGTGTTCTCTGGGACATCCTGGAACTGAAAGGGAGGGGGGTGAATGTTTGGTGAAGTTTTGAAGTTATATTGAAATTAATCGATGAAAGATTAATACTTCGTTTTGAAAATATATCGTAATTTAGTGTCCGAAATTCCAATGATTAACTGTGGACTTCCTACGCTGGTGACGATGACATCCAAAATTCTAACATCAGACATGGATAAGCAATTTTTTAAAGCAAAGCTACGGCACAATAACCAAGGCTAAATGGATCTAATTTAACAATAGCCCTTTAATATGACTCACGCTTTTTATGTCTCGTAAATCTAAACTGAAAATTAAATAAAGCAACAAACGGTGACCGCAGAGTCAACAACACTTTCAGGGTTACCGTTCTAATTCCGAGTCCCAGCCCTCGTAATGAGAGCTAATTTGTTACTCTCAAAACCCTTGTTTCGATTTACAACAATTCCTAATATAGACACGCTCGTGCAGGGCAGGATGGTGACGAAAATTAGATTTTTAAAGCATCGGTCTGACAAACAAGCAAATTAGTTTCGTAGTGATTGCCGTCAACATCTAATTTTTGTTTTGTGAAGACGCCGGCATTTCATAATGGTAGGAAAGGGGGGCGTGTAACGGAAAGACACAGTGGACCTCTAGCAATCTTAACTCACTGTATGAAACACGATCAAAGCCTACTAAATATTACCACTATCTCAAAAAAAAAAAAACGACAAATGACAGCTTTACTGTGGTATTTCATTAGTTAAATGAATATGCCAAAGACCACCTAGCTAGGATACTCGTATCCTTCCAATATTCCTACGAACACAAGCACAAAACAACATGAATCATTCACGACATAGATTTTCTTAGTGCTGACAAATTATTTTAATCACGTAAACTTTAACCTAGGCAAATAATAAAGGGGGTCGTGTCCCCTCCCAGTCCGTCCCATCCCGTCCCTAAGTACGAACGGCGGCAGGTTCGAGAGCCCCGGCCCAGAATAGCCGGTTTATTTAAAGCGCGGCCGGCGCATCTGTTTCGTCTCAACGCATACGATTTTTTTATGATACAATCGATCAGATACATAAGAATGTTGATTGCCAATGTTTATTTTAAACGCGCTATTAACTAATGCATTTATTGCCAAACCGCATTAAATCTTGATTCAGTGCTTTTAAGTCCTTTTATAGTTCGATTTTTATACTGAAATATCAAAGTATCTTCAATAAACGTGATGAGAGATAATAATCTCTTGCAGGTAGATACGATTCGTAGGACCAGTATAAGGATGCCATAAGATCGACGAGGTCGACTCCTACCGGATCTTACTCAGCCCAGACACGTCTCACTGCAGGGAACGAGCCTTCTCTACAATCGGGAGTAAGACTGAGAAGGAGTTAGGCCATATAGTCCACCACGCTGGCCTAGTGCGGGTTGGCGGACTTTACATACCATAGAAATACTTGCAAATCGCTATGGTATGCAGGTTTCCTCACGATGTTTTCCTTCACCGTTAAAGTGCGTAGTGATTGACTATCAATACCCACATAACTCCGAAAAGTCAGAGGTGTGCCCTGGGATTTGAACCCGCGATCACCGTGAACATCTAGGCAGCCGAGTCTGGTCCGTTACCAACAGGCCACCACGCACTTAATTTATTATATACGTCCAACTTACGGAAATAATAACTGTTGGTAATTACTACTATTCATTATAAGGACTGACTTCTTGTTTCTTAAATGCACACACACAACCCTCAATATCTGTCACTGTTTTAATTCGCTTATAACTAGGTAATAATAATCCAATGGGTACTAGAAAAAAAGATATAGGCATATATACGAAATCACGCAAGCCCCGGGCCTCATCTACAGTCGATAATTCGAATTGATACTGTTCAAATCTAATTGACTATTTGGTACAATACTCTGGATTATTGCAAGTAGGCAGACTTCAAATACAGAAAAATATCTTGCAAAATAATAAATAGGCTATGGATATTCATTAAATATACAACTTAAAAACAGTTACAGAAATACAGAGCTCTCCAAGTTCATTGTCAATAATAATTTCCGTTGCAGGGTGTAATTTCGCGAGACAGCTACAAGTGAGTAATGTCTGCGAAGATTTGCATCATCCAAGGCACGATATTACTCCGTCGAAACGATTGCACACGTTTTCTCTTGCTGTTTACAAACACTTGTATTTATATTATCTACATAGATTGTCTGGGACTTGGTTTCAAGAACTGTAACTGTAAATAGGTACCCAATTTCCTTACCTAGGCAATCCTAGGTTAGGAAATTCGGATGTTAAGAAAGCGAGTGTTTACAAAATCGAAGTACACACGTGTGTTGTTACGCATTAAACTAATTCCATAAACTAATTTCTGTAATTGAGTATAAATACTATCAGTTACAACGTCATATTTTTTTTCAATTCACCTGTAAAATGAAAAGGATTAATTCGATCTTTGAACTTCGCACCTTTATCGAAAGATGGATAATTAGTAATTCTCAGTGCTAACAAACTCCCGACTACATATAAATCCAAGATTCATAAAAAAAGACAATATAACATTGATGTCGAGAGCCCATCACTCATAAAGCAGAAATGTGCGGTGTTCGCGGATAATTCAGTTCCTCGCAGATCGGTTGCTAATTGTAAACATCCGGCGCACCTGCGTGGCTCGCCTCTCACGAAAAATTATAACACCGGTTGCTAAAGTACGAAGATATCTCGACAAAAGTGGGGAATAAATACTGAAAGGAATTAAAATAGGAAAATATATGTACATAATTACGTAGCCAAGTTCTCATTGAAAGTCGAATTTGTGGAGTTTACAATTTAGGAAACTTAAACTTTTTGCACTACGTCAATCAGTCGTGAATCATGGTAATGTTATTTTTTGGTGGATGTTTTGTAATTTTACCTTAAAGTATAAGAGTTATTAATATCAAAATTAAGATTATTTCATTCAAAGTTTAGCACGTGCGTATGTAAATAAAACTGTATTTAGAACCGTCATATTTAAAAACGGCTGAATAGATTTCAATCATTTTTCGTTTACGAGTTACTGTTATCTAAAAATAAACAGTTTAAGTTTTTAAGCTCTTCAAACACGTGCATGCCAATCATAACTAAAAATATCTCATTTTTGTTCTTACACACGTGAATTGGGCGCAACATGATTTCTGCTCCACAATATGATTGCGCTAGGCATTGCAATGGAGGTATGTACATATATTACTGCGAATTGTCTAATAAATACACACAAATTCATGTAAATAACCCGCCTAATTGTATAAAAATTGCCTAGGTGGCGTAGTTGTACTACGGTATGATTACAGCTGAGGTTTCGAGTTTGAATCCCAGATCGGGCAAAGTGATATTGGATTTTGCTATTAATTATCAGCACGGAATCAGGAATTTGTGCCCGATATGGCGATAGGCTCGTCCCGTATCACATCATGGGACGGAACACATGAGGCGCAACGTACCCAAGTTCCTCGTACCAATGTATCCACTAGGAAACCCGTCCTGGTTGCACCACTGCCTACCTCTTCTGGGAAAAATGCGTGATGTTTTGTATGCATGTAATTGTATAAAAGTGTTTTTGTACTTCAGGATTAATTCATACTAATTTTGATTGAAACTCATTCCTTTATTACGCATAAATTATAACAAAGAAGCATTTGAGTATACAAAAGTATTTTTATGAAGGAACAATAAAACTCATCTTTTCCGTCATCGGGAACATCAATCCAAAATATTTCGAATCTCAACAAAAAGCTTTTAACGATGTTTCAAGAAATGGCTCGGCTCATAAACGGGATTATTATGTTGTCATTTTAAATTTCACGAAAGCCACTGCGTTTAAAAGCACATCAACGGGTTTTAAGAAGATTTCTTTGAGGAAACGTGTATTTTATTTATTTAACGCGCGCATATTTATTGCGATAGGCTAGCCCCCTATCACATTGTGAGACGGAACACAAAAGGCGAAAAACTCAATATGACTATAATTTGTATCAATATAGGACTATAATTTTTTTTTGCGAAAAAAGCAATTTTTTTATCATAATAATACAATATTTAAAAAGAATAAGAAATTAATACGACGTGAGACGATACTCAGCGTCTAGTAACATTTCGATCATAATAATATATAATAACAGCTCTATTAACAGTTGGAAACACTTGAAAAGGAAACTATTACACATTTCCTCTTATTAAATTGTTTACTTTCACTTTATTTCTAAAGGTTCTGTTAGTTTAAAGATATTAAAACAGCGTACAATTTAAGATCATGATAAAGAAGAACTAAAATCAGACACTTAGTACGTCATAATCGCGCTTTGAAACAACAAAAAAGAAAAAAATACTAATACGTACCTAGTAATCTGAAGGTGGTCTGCAAAGTACCAAACACAATGAAAATTATTTAAATCTTACACAGATTAATATTACGTGTAAATCCTACGTTTAATTATTAATAATTTATGTTCACAAGAATGTTACTTATTGAAATAAAGAAAAAATGTTTTTTTACTCATTTTGATCTTAACTGCACGACGCGAGGCGACGCGACGTTTCGTAATAATTTTGCAATCCGCAGTGAATGTTACAATTTACTTACTACCTTCATTTTATGATTATAAACATTAAAACATACTCGGCGTGTATGTGTATTCGATATTTAATAATACAGAACATGTTTTGTTTAAAATAAAATAAGATTGTAATTCATTGTATTTAAAATCTTTTGATAAAGATGTAGCTGCAAGGGCACGCATGTTGCGACAAAATCAGTCTTAGCTAACGTTTTATTTAAATAGACGGGTAGTAATTAGCAACCCATAAATTATAATTTATCCATCAAATAAACCCAAATGAAAACCACAAGCAGGTTGCTATGTAGACAAATATCATTGTTTCGAAAGATGTAGGAGGCGATATAGTGGGCCCTCGGTTATCGGACAAACCCTTTGCGGCCTGCAAAGGTGTCTATCGAATTACTCAGATTATCCAGACCCCCTATAGTCCGAACAATATATAGATAAAGCACCTTTTAATCCGACAAACTACCTGTCAAATTTGTAAGATTTTATGCGAAATATAAATAACGGCGAAACATAATGTATAATTTCGAGAGGCGTTATGGGCTATAGGCATGTCGAATTCGAGGGGCTTCGGATTAGATAGGGGCCGGATAACTTAGAGTATTTAAATCGTTAAAACAAAATAATCTGCCAAATGTGTCATAATCAAAGTAAATAAAAATATTACAAATTGAAATAAAACTAATTATTACGGACTTTATCGCGAATTTTGTTTAATTGCAAGCTGCAAAGTGATCGAAACGTCGGGAAGTTAAATTATGTATAAATTAAACAAAATTTCACGATATAATCCCAAAAAAGAAAAAAATATTTCAACGTGTAACATTCGCGTACATCTAAACAACGATTTTGCAAAAATGTTACAATTGGAAAACTCTATTAAAATACCTGCTTGTTGTAGATGCTAACTAATGCGGGCACCAACACAACGAAGCACAATTATAAAATAGTTACGAGCAACACTTCCACAACTTTAAGAACTAGTTCGACTTAACAAGATCCTCCTCAAACCATTACTGCTGCATAAATACAGTGCCAGGACCCCACTCTGGACAAAATCCCCAGCTCTGATTGGATAACATAAAATGACTCATTATGGTGACTTAAAATTATTTTTTTCAAGATTACCTTCAATATTCAAGATTCATTCAGTGCGTGGTATTCGGCCTAACGTTCTGTCCGTTGTAGGACCCGTGCCCTGCAGTGGGACGTATATGGGCTGATACAAATACAAATACAAATAATACAAAAAAATTAACAATTAAAGTATATTTTACAATTAGAAATAGTGAAAAGTACAAAAAAATCAAGTTCCAACTTCTTCTGACAAGGCCATCCTGAAACTTCACACGTCCTCGTGTGATCTTTAAGGAGAGAGTCATCTGTTTACTTCGACATGCTATTTTTATTATAAAATAAAAAAATACAATCTACACACGTCCTACCACTGCAGGTCACAGGCATCCTTAACAGTTGAAGGTTCTATTGGAATAAGCAATAACCGTAGCCATTTTCAATTTGTTCCTGTTTTTTTTAAATTTATTTTTAACTGACGAATAGATTATTTGACGATTGAAAAACCGCACCTAGTGTTAGTATTCTGTGCCTAGTGCCTCTGTTCTAGTGAATAAATAAATCTTTATCTTTTCTTCTATAGATATAATACGTCTG
The DNA here is from genome assembly GCA_033459515.1 of Theretra japonica. NCBI lineage: Eukaryota > Metazoa > Arthropoda > Insecta > Lepidoptera > Sphingidae > Theretra > Theretra japonica. The sequence goes on along the minus strand of CM065938.1, from coordinate 1,183,869 downwards.
TACATGAAAGATAAATGAAAATAACTACTCGTAAATACGGGGTCTGTATTAACGTAATGCAACCAAAACAATGATCTTTAGAATTTATGTCTGTTTTCTGTGTGATTGTGCGCGATAAACACAGAAACGGCTTAACGAATTTCGATGTTGGTATGGAGGTAGCGGACACCCTGGATTAACACTTAGGCTACTTTTTATCCCGAAAAATGTAGTGTTCCCGTGGGATGTGGAAGGAATTCCGATATATTTGTTGCTTTTTGATACTCAAAGGGATTGAACCGGACTGGAATACATGCCTTGAGTGGGAATGAGACGGGACAGGGCGGGATGTTACGGGACGAGACGGGATGGGAAATTTCAAATAAAGTTAATCACGCAAACGAACTTTGCGGGCAGAAGCTAGTAACTAATAAATACACTCAAAAGTCCCATACATGTAATCCTGACCTCACACTAAGATCGAGCCTTGTGTCGTGGATATCAGAACTACGTGACACTTCAGTCTTATAAAAAATCACTGGATCACAAACATTTGTCTCGGCATGGGGATAGAACCGCGGCCTCACGTTTCACAGCCGGCGCCTAACCAACAGCGCCACGGAGGCTGTCAAGTGAAGCTAGATGAACGCCACAAGCAGGTTGCTGTTTGGTTCATTTACCGTACAAACGAGGTGTAGCAACAAGTGTGGCGTGATCGCCCACTCCCCTCGCCACGCATACATTACACCGGAATGCGTATTCCAGTTTATGTAGCACGTCCTTAAACACAGCACTAATAAACAAATAAATACACCCAACAGTCATGTGTAGTGATGTGACTTTTCGGAGTTATGTGTGTATTAATAGTCAATCACCACGCACTTTAACGGTGAAGGAAAACATCGTGAGGAAACCTGCGTACCGTAGCGATTTTAAAGAATTTCTACGGTATGTAAGTCCGCCAACCCGCACTGGGCCAGCGTGGTGGACTATATGGCCTAACCACTCTCAATCGATTCTCTCGATTGTAGAGTAGTGCGCAGCAGTGGGACGTATATGGGCTGATAAAAAAAAAAACAGTCACATACGTAGTTCTGACTCCACATTAAGATCAATTAAGTCTTGTGTCGTGGGTATCAGAAACTACGAGAGAGGTTTCGGTCTCACCACCCAGACCCGACACAAATATTTGTGGGCCACACAAACATTTGTGTTGGTTCGGGGATCGAACCCGCAGCCTCTTGTTTCACAGTCGGCATCTAGCCACCACGGTGGCTGTCAGGTATTTCTACTAATGTTCAGGTATTTCGCATGCTGTATATCGATTGAGTTCTTGATCAATGTTATTGAGACATGAAAGTAACATATAACAACAAAGTTTGACAGCCTCCGTGGCGCATCGGTTAGACGCCGGCTGTGAAACAAGTAGTCGCGGGTTCGATCCCCGCACCGAGACAAATAGTTGTGTGGCCCAAAAGTATTTGTCTCAGGTCTGGGTGTTTGTGAAACCGGAAAGTGTCTCGTAGTTTCTGATACACGACACAAGACTTAATTGATCTTAATGTGGGGTCAGGACTATGTATGCGACTGTTGTGTGTATTTATTTATGTTTTTTACACTGAAACTAAACAGTACCATCTGCCCAAAGTCGCGTTACTACTAATACATATTTTTCTCAAAATAGGAAATTTTTACAATTATTTAAGAATTGCTCGGTTGCCTCGGTGGCGTAGTTGTTCTACGGTATGATTATAAAATTTATGTCTCGGGTTCGAATCCCGGGTCGGGCAAAGTAATATTGGTTTTTTCTATTCATTATCAGCCCGGAGTCCGGAATTTGTGCCCGAAATGGGGATAGGCTCGCCCGCTATCACATCCTGGGGCGGACCAGACAAGGCGAAACGTGGGTGTCCTGGCTACTACCAGGAGAACCTCTGCGCCTACCCCTTATGGGAAAACGGCGTGAGTTTATGTACATATGTATGTAAGAATTGCTCTATAATGTATAAGTAAAATAGAAAAATATGACGTCAAACACAATAAAATAAATATGTTTATTAAAACGAATCTTAAACTCTAATGTTTTTGGTTTGTATATCTAGATTCTAGATTCCCAGCACTGGCGATAACTTGATTGGATACTTCAAGACGAACCACACGATTACGCGAGTGTTACACCATATGCATAAGTTGAATCATAACTTAACCCTAAATCACATGCATTAAGGAAAAACACGTTGCGTCGTTATTTGGATAATGCTCATTTATTTAACAAATTATCATAGTTATTCAATATACAATTACAGTGAGTAATGACAAAATGAATCGTATGGAACATAAAACATTCAATATTATAATGATATAAAGAAATCTTATTGCGAAATAAAAAATACCTAGTTTATCATTATCATATGAACATCGATATGAGCATTCGACGCATAGATCATAAATACTCGTATTTTTATTTTCTCGAGGATTCGACGGGAATTCTTCATTCGGACTGTTATTAATGACTTATGACACCTATCAGTTAACAAAAGGTATTTACAGAGCCACCAACTTATCTGTTCAGGTGGCCATAATTGGAACTAAACCAGTGTTATCAGATATACGGTAATTACTGCAGATGCACATTATTTTTTTTACCAAAACACTGCCAACGGTAATGTTATATTATAAGAGTATATAGTATATAGTATAAGTATTTTATAAGATATATAACTGTGTATATAATTCTCTAATTTACTCTAATCTAATTCAAGATTGTTTTAAAAGTGGCAATACTCAATTCCTCACTAGCGACGATTCCGAACTTCCGACTGAACAGATAACTTGGTGGCTCTATATGTAGAAATTATTATAAATTGTCGACGGACTTTTGGCGTCCGAACGCGTTGTTGTCATGCTGTTGTCAAAATATTAGAAACAGTTTTTCTTTCTTCACATTTTATTATATTAGACATGTTAATACTAACTGACTGCCTCGGTGGCGTAGTGGTACTACGGTATGATTGCAAAGCTGAGGTCTCGGGTTCGAATCCCGGGTCGGGCAAAGTGATATTGGATTTTTCTATTCATTATTAGCCCGGAGTCAGGAATTTGTGCCCGATATGGCGATAGGCTCGCCCCCTATCACATCGTGGGACGGAATATACAAGGCGAAACGTGGGTGTTCTAGTAGCACCTCTGCCTACCCCTTCTGTGAAAAAGGCGTGTGGTTATGTATGTATGTTAATACTATTAGATTTCGAGTATAAATGCTTGTTGTGCGTGAAATAGATCTGTATCAGTCCAGATACGTCCAACTGCAGGGCACATGCCTCCTCTACAATCGAGAGTACGATTGAGAGTGGTTAAGCCATATAGTCCACCGCGCTGGCCTAGTGCGGGTTGGCGGACTTTACATACCATAGAAATTCTAAATAGATATGTTAAATGGATATGTTTTAAATTTTATACATACATAAACACACGCCTTTTTCAAAGAAGGGGTAGGCAGAGGTGCTACCAGAACACCCACGTTTCGCCTTGTATATTCCGTCCCACGATGTGATAGGGGGCGAGCCTATCGCCATATCGAGCACAAATTCCTGACTCCGGACTGATAATGAATAGAAAAATCCAATATCACTTTGCCCGACCCGGGATTCGAACCCGAGACCTCAGCTTTGCAATCATACCGTAGTACCACTACGCCACCGAGGCAGTCGGTGCAATTTTAATTGTACTTACGAATATCGCCACACGGGAATAGAACATAGAATTTACATGTATTGTAGTAAGGATCTGCCACAATCCCGACACAGCTGAGCCAACGTCCCGACATCTACCAAAACGCATATCATAATGGAGGATGTTACAGTCAGTACTGTTACAATTAAATAATAAATAATACTCCCAACAGTCACATGCATAGTCCTGACCCTACACTAAGATCGAGTCTTGTGTCGTGGGAATCAGAAGCTACGAGAGACTTTTCGGTCTCACATACACCCAGAACCAACACAAATATTTGTAGGCCACACCAGTGGCGAAGGGTGATTTTTTTAAAAAGGGAAGCCGAAGCTCAATACGCTAAATAAGTGTGTTTATTTTTTTTATACCTACTGGCCCTACATAGGGAAGACAATGCGACTGATACTTGATAGTAAACATAGTGTAGTCCGGATTGAGTAGATCAAATTATCGTGAGATGCTTCACAGAATTAGCCCGAAACGCGACACATTTGCATAATATGTACGTGTATCCTTATATCCGGACGTTTGCGAATATCCAACCGCCAGCAAATTATTCCTCCGACAATCTCACTCACCAAACGAAACGATTGCGTTTCGTATGATGGCATCTACGTACTGCGGTCGTCAATTATATTTTAATATTTCCAATATACAAAAGTTGCAATGTCATCATGAGAAAAGTAAAAAAGTATATTTTTAAATCGCACGTGAATATAAGATTAATAAAGAAAAAAATATAATCTAGATACAATGTTAACAAGTACGTTAGCCGCGCTTTTATTAGTTGTATTATTAGTAGTCGAGCACTTCCTAAAATCTAAACAGTAACGTTATTTCCGAAATTGACAATCTAAACATGTACGTTCCTCACGATTATTAATTTCCATTACAACATAATAATACTACATACATACATACATAACCACACGCCTTTTTCCCAGAAGGGGTAGGCAGAGGTGCTACTAGAACACCCACGTTTCGCCTTGTATATTCCGTCCCACGATGTGATAGGGGGCGAGCCTATCGCCATATCGGGCACAAATCCCTGACTCCGGGTTAATATTGAATAGAAAAATCCAATATCACTTTGCCCGACCCGGGATTCGAACCCGAGACCTCAGCTTTGCAATCATACCGTAGTACCACTACGCCACCGAGGCAGTCCATAATAATAATGTACATAAAAAATGTACATAAATATTAATAGCATAATAATACTATTAATATTTATGTACATTTTTTAAATTAAAACATTAAAAACTAAATGCGTGAACCAGCTAATACTCGTATACTGTCAAAATGTTAATACAACACTTACAAATGCAGTGATATCTACACAAATACACACATAAACACACAAATGCTGAAGAACCACAACATGCCTTCTGCTTTTTTAACGGAAATTGAACCTTAAATCCATATAAGTTTAAGGTACAATTTTGCGTGATTTGTTGCAAAATACACAACCATGTCACACCAATGCGTAACATGCAGCCGACGCGGGCGGTCGGCGCACGGGCCGCGCCATTGTTTTTCAATAAGCCGAACAATTTTGGCAGTAATTCGCCAGAGGTCGCAACGCGGCGCAATCTAATTACGTGTTTGCTATGCGCCTCCGCAGTAATATTTACCTAGGTGGCCGACAGATGTCGTTGAATAAAATGAGTTTAGATATTACATAAATAATTTTGAAAAATTTGCTTGTTTATAGTGTAATGATAAATTACAAAAGGTAAGCCGCAGGGAATCGAGTTATATGGAGCCTTCGCCACTGGGCCACACAAATATTTGTTGGTGCGGGGATCGAATGGGCGGCCTCTCGTTTCACAGTCAGCGTCTAACCGACTACGCCACGGAGGCTTGTACTAATTGATGTTAAAATCGGGTGAAATGAAGAAAATTTAACAGAATCGTTGATACTGACATCGCAATCGGTAGGAAAACCGCCTAGTAGAAAGGCGTGAAGGTGTTAATCCATACTTCATACCGATAGCACATTAAACAGTAACGGTAAAATTTTAATCGCGTGAAATCTATTTGTATTAAGATTGGAGGAAGCTGCTGGATGCAGGCAGCTTCCAACAGGTCAATATGGAGATCCTTGGGGGAGGCCTATGTTCAGCAGAGGACTTCCTATGGCTGAAGAGAGAAAGAGAAATCTATCAACGAGATTCTATAGAATGTATTGCTTGATGTCGTTGTTGTAATTCCTAGCCCATTAGTGCCGCTTAGTCGAGTCTAGCAATCCGGAAGATCTATTTTAATGCGTTTGTCGTCTGCGGATCCCGTGACGTGTACTCCAAAGGTTTTTATTGTGTGAAATAGTTGACCAAAATACACGCGGAATCTTGACAACTTCATTTATCTCTCATATAGTAAGTACGTCATACTGTTGGACATGGGCGGTACCGATTTCCGATTGAGAAAGTAGACTTGATTCTATCATATTGTAAAAGTTAACCTAAAATTTTTGTACAAACTTGAATAGTTTGCAGGTTTTTTCGGAATGTTTGCCTTCGCAGTTACACTGGCTGTAAATCAACCAGGAACGTACCTACGTGTAAATTCGAAAAGAAAAAAGTAAGTCGTATGTAAAGTGCGTGGTGGCCTGTTGGTAACGGACCAGACTCGGCTGCCTACATAATCACGGTGGTCGCGGGTTCAAATCCCAGGACACACCTCTGACTTTTCGGAGTTATGTGTGTATTGATAGTCAATCACCACGCACTTTAACGATGAAGGAAAATATCGTGAGGAAACCTGCATACCGCAGCGATTTTAAAGAATTTCTACGGTATGTAAGTTCGCCAACCCGCACTAGGCCAGCGTGATGGACTATATGGCCTTACCACTCTCAATCGATCCTCTCGATTGTAGAGTAGGCCCGTGCCCAGCAGTGGGACGTATATGGGCTGATAAAAAAAATGTGCCTTGAAATTTAAGCTTCATTTACACGCAGGGTTTCTCACCTCGAAAATACGATTATCGTAAGGATATAAAAAAGATGCATCGTGTAAACCTTTGTCAGAACATGAAAATCTATGGCGTTTATGTCATGCGATAATGACATACGATTCTCGCCGCGAGAAACTCCGTGTAAATTAGGCTTAAAACAGTGATAGAAGATAAGTGATATTTTTTTTATTTTGAGACCCATCCATTTATCATTGTCGAGATCGAACACACGGCCATTCCTTTCACAAACATTCACTCCTGTCCATACAAGTTATTGGAAATAATTTTCGTATTATTTTATTTTTTATTTAATTAAGCTTCATATACAAACATTGTATACAAGGCGGACTTAATGCCGGAAGTATTATCTACCAGTCTCTATCTACCTACCTGTGGGTGATGCAGAGATGAGCTGAAGCGGGTGATAAAAACAAAAAAATATTTAAGTAAGTATAGGTAATTACACACTATAATATTGTGGATATATATGATACATATATAAAATTATTACATATATATATATACAATATGTTAAAACAAATATATGCATATATTTAATTTTACAAGTCAGCTGTAAGCGTACTAATATAGTTTATAGTTACGACTACTAATTACTTCGGAGAAAGCTACAAGTACGAGGAAAACGTATAAGACTCCGCGCATTTTCTAAATACGTAACAAAAGATTGTATGCCCATAATTAATTGCTAGTTTCTAGTAAAATTATTTATTTTCTCTTATCCCACGTATGGATGTTATGGTGGCAGGATATTCGCGTTCTTCCAGGTAGCTACCACCGTGAATGGTGGGAAAGCACTCATAGTGAGACGTCAGGTAAAAATTGACGTTAGACATGTTGAAATAAAACGAATTCTTACGGATTTTATCGTGAAATTGGAGCGAGTGACAGTCCGCCCCGTGACCACGAAAACTGTAAAGCGATCGAAACGTCGGTAAATAAAAAAATTTAAAAATTAAATCAAATTCGCAATAAAATCCGTAAGAATTCGTTTTACATCAATGTGTAACATTCGCGTAAATCCAAGACACCATTATATTAGACATATTTCCAAATAATTTTATTTATTTATCTGCAACATTCAAAAAATCTTCTAGTACCAAATCTATGTTTTTTAATACTATAATGACAAAGTGCCTACAGTGCATGGGGGTAATTAATGCAGCGCAATCCCAATAGAACATTCACCAGCAAGAGATTAACAACGACCGCGAGTTGACACAATTACGCCGGCGTACTCGAAATCGATGGTTGAGTCGGTTTAATATCAATAGGTACAGCTGACCCCAAATGAGACCTACGAGCGGTGGCTATGACAGGTGTGCCACCACCGTATGGTCGCTATGCGGCCAATTAAAAATATCACAAAAAAAGAAACCATTTATTGACACAATATGGAATGCACATAAAGAACAAATAAAGTATTGACACATGCCATTCAAAGAAAAAGAAAAAAAAAACAATAACAAATAAAAAAAGAAGAAAAGACATTTAAATAAAACTTAGCACGCTCACATTGTGCTAATTAAGCCATCTCAGCAAAAAGCAGTGCAGCACGAGTCACTACACAGCGCTGGTTTTCAGTGGCCACCTATGGTGACGTCAGAACGCCAAACCAGCCTATCTATACAGAGTGCGTAAAAAAACGGCGCACTTGCTAATATACATTTTAGTAAATCGTGATTGCGTCTAGATTAAAATGCATTTTCGTTGCGTAGTCTGATAATAACAAAGATGCCGGGAAATTAACAATTACCAACACACGTGCTTCCCCTTAACGTATTACGCCAAATAGATAGAAGTCTATGAGAGTTTTGTTGTTGTTCAAAATGATTTTCACTGTTTATTTCGTTAACTATTTAATAAACGACGAAACGAAAAAATACTTATATGTTAAAATCTTGTGCTTTATCCATCCCATCTGGTTTTATTCGAAAAGGTGGTGGTAATTCTTAAAACTTTATAAGGTCAACAAATAAAAAAAAAACTCCAAAACGGATAGGTATTTTCCAAATATTATTTCTTTATTATCATATTCATATCATGCCCTTGTATCCAACAGAGCAAGTGCGCCATTTTCCTGCGTTTCGTGTATACTATTTAAATGCTACATTATGAACTAAAGAAAAATAATAAAACCTACCGCCAATAAATGAATAGGAATTCACTGACCACGGATTTTCCACACGATTATAAAATACGCTAGCCACACTACTAGGGTAAGCCCCAGCTCATAGCTCGTTTAACATCCGATAACCCCTGACATTATGAATGGAGCAATCTGAGCACGAATCGTGTATGATAACAATATTGTCGCTTAAATGTACGCCGGAACGAGCAAATGGACCACCTGACGACAAATAATCTTAGCACCAATACAAACTGCATTAAAAAGTTTTTGTATCACACGCAATAATGACACTTATGACTAGTCAAAACAAGATCAAATGTAGATTGTTGATTGATTGAACTGTAGGTGTAAAACAATTGGTAGCGCCGTGTCTTCAAACTCATACATATTTTAACTTTATGTCTTCATCGCTGCAGGGGTAAGCAGAGATGAAACTCAATTCACCCACAAGTCATCGAGCTTAATTCTCAAGATAGAGACCGAAGTGCAAACGTACTACCAATCCACACAAATTTACCTCCTTGGCAACTCATCTGATATTTTTCGAAACGGAAACTCAGGGATTATGTTGACCTGATTCGAATCCTGTACAACACAGTTCCATCCATACAAGCTGGTAGCCCAACGAAGCGACATTTCTAAAGTTACTGAAAATACCAGTTTCTTCAAAGCGTCAAACACTAAAATCTCAATATTAATGACTGAACCGTACCTTTCCCTTCACTGCAATTACAACAGCTACCGCTAACCTATGATCTTTGAAGAGTATGCAATCTCCCCGGGCATGTGTGGCCTCAAAACACTTAGCGTTTGTTTTGCAATTACTGCTGGCTTTGTACATGACTCACTGCTTTTAGACGCGTTTTAGGCAGTGAAATTGCTGCTATTTTCGGAGTGATTGTTCATACGCTTGTGAAGGGTTATATTTAGATAAGATACTACTATAAAGTAATGTTATAATAATGCTTATAATATTATTAAGTATTTAATATATTTTTGTGTAATTTATTTTCACGGGACAATTAATTTAAAACAGCTAAAGCGATAGCGATGTAAATTGATGTCAAAGTCATGAGTTACATTTTCCTAAGACAACGGTTTTGCGAACACAAACTTTTGTAATACCTCTTTTAGCGGAAATTAGACAAAAGCTTATATATATAGCAAAGGACAAGGATGAATTAAAAGCGAAAGATCGTATATTAAAGTTCAGTGCCAATAGATTTTAGTTTAAAAATGCTGAATGCAGCAGACCACGCTCTGTGGCGTATCGTGGGAGAGGCGTATGTCCAGCAATGGACTGCAACGGGCTGATGATGATGATGAATGCTGAATAAAGCACCTTAACGATCAAAGTGATAAAGTTTACTACACCAGTTGTTATAACATTGCTAGAGCTTGGATTTTTAGACGAATCCTAAGAGTTTCGCAAAAAATTGTTCCAAAATGCCACAGACGATGAAATACTGATCATAGTGACCTTTTGGGTCGTATTTTGAATATGATAACAAAAAAAAAAAATATTTGTTGTAAGACCAGTGGCAGCGATTTCTGGATTCATTCTAAAAATAGACCAATTAGGTAAAATACTTGTTAACGCGAACACAACTTATTTTGAATGGTTTATTCTCAAGATCGATATTTCGGTAGCGATCGTATGCGATTATCCTATGACATAACCGCCATAGACTATCGTGTTCTGACAAATGTTTACACGATGCTACTTTTATTTATCCTTACGATAATCGTTTGTTCGAGGCGAGAAACTCTCCCCGTGTAAATGGGGCTTTAAGATTTCCGACCCGAATTAGATTGGTGGTAAGCATCACTCAGAAAATTGGACCCTCAATCTTAGACAGCAGACCAAGGATAGGTTTGGTTATTGACATCCAACGTGAAATTACAGATTTCGGCCGCACCATTCATATATCGATAAAAATGCGCATCGCGAATACATCCATTTCTGAAATACGCCAGCGGGTGTAAATACAAAAACCAGTTTATTCCTTTCCGATTGACTGGGGTCTTGGAATACCGCGCGATCCGTCAGTACAGACTTTTTGCCAGCATTATCAATGACCAGTTTAATTTCATACCATATGCTCATTTCGCTTACAGAGTTGTCTTTGTTACTGTACGGGTATGAGTTGTGTCTTTGGATCTGGTTTTTGTGGTTTATTGAATGTTGTAGATAGCAGTATGTAAATTGTAAATAAATACAATAATAGCCGTAGTCCTGACTTTACAGTACTACACAAGGGCTGCGAGTTTCAGAAACTGCGAGTAACTATTTGGTCTAACGTTGAAACCATAAATAAATGTTAGTGGTTGATCGGCAATATGAGATCGAGCCGCCGCTTCGCTTTCTTCACCAAATTCGCAACAGACGTGACAAACTATAATAATGAGTAAACTATTATGTTTGAAAGTAAGAACCGCTTTATCAGTAGTTGATAATTTAGTAAACTCTTTATAATTTCGATTTCAAATTATGGCAAGTTAATTAAAAAGGTATTTTTACGCCATTATTAAACTAATCAACCAAATATCACATCTCACAACAAGCTATTATGCTGTCGTCCTTCCAAAGGTCATATCTAACCTAAAAAGATGCTATCAGAATACTATGCTGTAATTCAACAAAACACGACCATTTTCGGGCGTGCCAATGGCGAGATTCATGAGTTATGACGTCACCCGGCCTCGCAAGTGCAGTTAAGGTCTCGATGGGCCGACACCTGACCTTACATCCTGTGATATTGCATTTGAATACAATTTATAAATAGCCAAAGCGTTTATTACTGACCGATTAATAACAATAGTGAGCAAGTGAAAATGTTATTGCTTTTTTATTTGGATATAATAACATTAATGGAAACCACTGATCAAGAATCGTGGCAGCAGTATGTATATGAAAAAAAAATACATTAAAGGGTATGATGGCATTAGACACTTTTAATTAGTTATAATTTAATCTGTGATTGGGACGCATTTCCTTATTTCGTATCTACATTTCTGAATTTGGATATAAAATTTTTATTGTCTCGACACAGTTATTCCGAGCTGATTGCATACAGATACACACGGTTGAATCATTATGACGGCTACCTGTACGTATGTTATAGAAAAAAATCTTTACAATAATAAATAAACAAACTTGAAGAGTAATACGCAATACAGGGAAGCTACGTGTTCAGTTCTTCAAACAACTTCAAAGTGTAAAAGGCGGTCATGCGACGTGGTAGGGTAAGAGCCTGCGTGTCCCCGACTTACGTTATTTAAAGAGCTGAAAATTTGTCTGCGCATGCCCACGACATGTATCAATCCAATCCAATCCATCAGCCAAAGAAAGTTCACTGCTGAACATAGGTCTCTTCCAATGATTTCCACATTTATGCATCTTTGCATTGCATTGCATCCAACGACGTCCCGTGACCTTTACCAGGTCGTCTGACCACCTAGTGGCTGGACGTCACACGCTGCGCAAAAACCTCTCATGAATAACATGTATGACACGAGTAAAATAACTTTAATAAAAACTAATTTTACTTATAATGGAAGCTGAATTTTAAAATACTCGGGTAACCATTAAAAGGTTCCTTGGCAGGCACTCATCTTGCCAAATATTTTAACGTGATATTTGCCATAACCAACAAGATTCAAACTTCATAGTTACTGATCGTCGACTGTATTAGAGGCATGTGCAGACAAACTTTCAGCTTACGTAAAATGAGGTAAGTCTACGGCTACCGGGCTCTTAGACTATAAGCATTTTTTATGCTATACTCATCGCCTGGCATAGAAAGTGAAGGGCACTTCAGACTAGTGCCGTGACGGTAGCGTGGTTTTATATTTATTTTTGTTCCAGACTTGGTGTCTCGAACGTGGGGAACGATTCGCTTTGAATTTACGAGCATGAAGTTTATTACGTGACGGTTTGGGGGTAAAGAGAAACATAATAAAAAAAATCAGAGTATTTTTCATGAGTTTTTGAGGGCATTTGAAGTCTACCAACGCGACTTTCCGCAACCTTTCTTGGGTTTTGGTTTTAGATTAAAAACGGAAAAATATCCGCCTTGAAAACAAGTCTTATCAGCTTACGGTTCGCAACCCAGGAGGATACTTGTATTGTTTATGAAATTCAAAAATAAAAATACAAATTACATAACATATAATGTACATGCAATAGGTTCGCAAAACTGATTTTTCAAACTAAACGAATCTTACATAAACAAACTATGTTAATTTATGCCACTAACATGACATATTTTTGAAAATTCATGTTCGTTGGATTATTTCCAATTAACAGAGTAGAAAGGTGTTGAACCTTGAATATGATGATACAGCAAACGTTATTGTTCATTCATGTGCGAGTATTTATCAGGAATTCCCAGACGTTATTCGCATTCCCTGGGCGTCCCTTGTCGTTCTTTCCCCATTCATTGACAGAACCAACGCATGAATGATTCTCAAGTATTTTGGGTGTTATATCGTATGATGAGTCATTTTAAATTACAGAAGTCTGCTGAACAATGACCGCATGCAAGGAACACTTTTGATTCCGTATGTATTGAATCAACGTTAAAATTTGAGTGTCACTGGATCTGTAACTGACTGTAATATGTTTAAAACATAACATACATAAAAAAAAAATTCTACGGTGTGTAAGTCCGCCAACCCGCACTAGGCCAGCGTGGTGGACTATATGGCCTAACCACTCTCAATCGTACTCTCGATTGTAGAGGAGGCCCGTGCTCTGCAGTGGGTCGTATATGGGCTGATACAATACAATAACACACATATAGGGTATATCAAGACTGCTACCAAAAACGAAGCCATGTGGTAGTTTTAGTGATTACAGACACGATGTAACTAAAAATTTTGCAAAAAAAACATGACGATTTTTTTTGTAATGTTTTAAATATTTATTTATTTTATTTATACTTTTTACACAGAGTATAAAGGCGGACTTAATGCCTGAGGCATTCTCTGCCAATGATTGTGTTTGGGTGGTAAATCCATAGCTTTTGCTAAAATTATAATTTAAAGCCTTGCGTACTATAGCGTCTTTAAAAATAAAAGGGTTTACATTATTTTTTATGAAAATGTATGTATTTACCACCCAAATACGATGATAGGGAAAAGGTTACAAAAGAAATTGACGCTTTTTATGCAAAAAATTTAGATAGATTGGGTCTAAAGTCACTAAAACGACCACCTGGCTTCGTTTTCGGTAGCAGTCTTGATACACCCTGTATATTAGAAAGATTTATATTACAAACAGCTAAATTTATCCATAGATTTCCAGCTGATATAAGAAAAAAAAACTAAATTGACAGCCTCCGTGGCGCAGTTAATTGGACGCCGGCTGTGAAACGAGAGGCCGCGGGTTCGATCCCCGCACTGAAACACGTTTGTGTTAACCACAAGTATTTGTTTCGGGTCTGAGTCTTTGTGAGAGCGAAAAGTCTCTTGCTAGTTCCTGATACCCATGTTACGCAGTAAGCGACAACTTGATTATATAAAAAAAAAACTTTATTAAAATATTTTACAATATAACATAGAAATAGAATTACACGAGATTTAGAATTAGAATGTGATCAGAGTTAGGACGTGAATTAGTATTGGAATTAGAATTGTCTTGTGATGCTTATACACTACTCTTATATACTAAACAATGTGGGATATGTAAACACTATTAGGGACTATTAGGGTGGGGGCAAGGCGACACCCTAATGAGTCAAATACAATAATGTGTTTATGAGAATTTTGAATACAATGTAAATAGTGATTAGAAACGTTGATAATGTGAGAACTTTAAATAGTAATGTACATAAACAACTTAAGGACTAATGAATTAGTAAGATGTAACAATGTAAATAATATTGAGGAGAGTGCGTACATAACACCCACGACACAAGACTCGATCTTAGTGTGGGGTCAGAACTATGTGACTGTTGAGTTTATTTATTTATTTATTTGAATACTTCCAATAGCGATAGCGATACTTGGCGATAAGCTCGCCTATCACATTCTGGGACGAAACAAAGAAGGCGAAACGTGGATGAACCTGGTGGTAACCAGGAGAACCTCTGTCTACCCCTTCTGAGAAAAAAGGCGTGAGTTTATGTATGTATATATACATAGTATGTATATATAGTAGTTTATGTATGTATAAATACTTCCAATAATCACACACTCCCGACAGAATTGTAAGAAATGTGTTACGCAATAAGTATCATCTACTAAATAAGCTTTCTAGCATTACAACACCCGACCCGACTAATGTTTATCGATCACACAAATATTTGTCGCAGTGCCAATCAAACCTCTACCGCTTCTGTTTTAAAATATTTAGCAACACAGCGTTCTGAGAAACGTGTCCGTCGATCTAACAGCTGTATATGGACAAGAATACCGGCTCGGGGATTGCCCTCTATCTTACACCTGGATAGTGTGGTGACGTCATAACTTACGGTGACTAAAGATTATGATTTAAGGAGAATGCCCATTTTACTATGAAACTTGGTATCGGTGCGAAAATTTTTGTACCTCGATGAAACCTACTTTATTGTGTAGGGAAAATATATATTTTCAATAAAAGTAAGCATAATTGCGATCCAGGGCCGGAGTTCTTGAAGAAATGAACTTTAAATCCAATAAAAATTAACTTTTAATATTTACTTTATTTATATAAATCTGTAGCCCAGGATAAAACAGAAAAACGTTTAAGGACAAACCATAAAATTGCTATAATGAATTTTAAGCAGTATCGGTATCGGGGTCAATAATATTTTTTACCGATACCATCAATGGGCATTCTCCATTACCAGTACGAATTAAATTACAAACGGTAGCGATTGTGAGCTCCTCGTTATTCAATAGAATTAACATAACATACATAAACACACGCCTTTTTCCTAGAAGGGGTAGGCAGAGGTGCTACCAGAACACCCACGTTTCGCTTTGTATATTCCGTCCCACGATGTGATAGGGGGCGAGCCTATCGCCTTATCGGGCTCAAATTCCTGACTCCTGATGATGAATAGAAAAATCCAATATCACTTTGCCCGACCCGGGATTCGAACCCGAGACCTCAGCTTGCAATCATACCGTAGTACCACTACGCCACCGAGGCAGGCAATAGAATTAAGATCCAGTTTAATTGTTTTTTCACAGCGCGCTTAGCGGATCCGAATTTATACGAAAGAGGGAACACGTTGGACTAACTCTGAGGCAGTTGCTTAGACGACAGTTATGAAATGAAAGACCGCAGGTTCGATCCTGGCACCTAGATAAATGTTTGTAGACTATAATGTTTGTTTAGTCTGGTTGTCTGCGAGAACGAAAAGTCTCTCGTTGTTTCTGATATCCATATACACAAGGTTTGTATTTGTGTGTGATCCAGGACTATGTATAGGACTGTTGGGTGTAGGCATTTATTTACTTCTCTGATCCGGAAAAACCTCAAAATATTTTTGTGTTTACCTGTTGGATGTATATTTAGGTATAATTAAGTTAGACTGCCTCGGTGGCGTAGTGGTACTACGGTATGATTGCAAAGCTGAGGTCTCGGGTTCGAATCCCAGGTCGGGTAAAGTGATATTGGATTTTTCTATTCATTATCAGCCCGGAGTCAGGAATATGTGCCCGATATGGCGATAGGCTCGCCCCCTATCACATCGTGGGACACAGGAATATACAGGCGAAACGTGGGTGTTCTGGTAGCACCTCTGCCTACCCTTTCTGGGGAAAAAGGCGTCTGTTTATGTATGTATGTAATTAAGTTAGACTACTTAATAAGTCAGGCGACTGTTTGACACTGTCTCCTGGAAGTAACTGTAATCTGTCTGGGAGCAACATCTTTGTTGGCGTTAAAATCGAGACAATCACTTAGGCTCAGTTGCATAAATGATAAACTAAGTATGACGATAGCTTTAATTTTGAAAATTTCATGGCCATACATTAGTGATGCATTTGACATTGATATTTTCAAAGTCAAAGTTATGGGCCCATATAGTTTTGTGCGATTGGGCCCTATTCTAGCCAAATTGGACTTACGGGCGGTTTAAACCAGGTAATACCACTGATTTCTAGAAGTGATATTAATTTAGGACTGAAAACATTGTTTCTTAGTTACTTTGTTGTTAGTGTGATTGACGTATCTAGTTTATCATACACTGGACAATCCTCTGTTTAACTTAAATTTAAGTATGAGAATAAATGTATAGCCTGCCCCTTTTCTTACCCTTACAGAAACAAAGTAACAAAGATTTGATTCATGTTGCTGAATAAATTAGCCTGCAATGTTACGACCAACTGCCTGCCTTGTATTAAGCCATGTAAATATTTGGATACGGGCTTAAATAATTGCTCATGTATAAAATGAATTATCAACTTACTCACGCCGCCAATTGAGTTGTCAACTCACAAACATTTACTTTGTACTTGTCAATATATTCAGGGCAGGGCATTCAGTCCACTACGCTGACCTAATGCGGTCTGTAGACTTCATAATAAATGTACAAATATACTCAACTGTCACAAATAGTCCTGTCGCATTAAGATTGATAAGTCTCGTGTCGCGTTTATTAGAAACTTTAAGACTTTTGAATCTCACAAACACTCAGACCCAAAACAAAGATTTGTGACAAACTAAATTCTCAGTGCAAGGATCGAACCTGCAGCTTCTCATTTCACAGCCGACTCATTCAGTACACAACGGACGCTAAATATTAATACTAAAATTACCTATAAAACCCAATTTAAATTTCCAATAATCTGACTCATTAAGTCGGACAGGAAACGAACCCGGAACGAATGGTCCAGATGCGCGCCGGCGCGAGCCAAGTGGGCCACACTCGAGCCAGTATTGATCGGACGTGTCGTCACATTAAATACTGGACAAACAAAACTAACACGCAGCTGTTTATATAGATTTATAAAACTAGTCTCAAGCCAACAGACTGAGTTATTGAGTCGTTTTGTCTTCATCTATCAATGCCTTTAGACGGTATCTCTATCGTAAAGTTATTTCAAATAGTTACGTGTACCTGATATCAGAGAACGTAAGATTAATAATAGCTTTGTAATTCAACAGTTCTTTTGCCAAGCAAGGAACACATTTACAACTGAAAGATTAAGCCGTATTGTACTCCAGCTACGTATTGCGGGTTAAGACAAAACGTCATGTTTCTTAAATTGTTTTGTGATCATAGTTAATGATAATGAAATGAATAAACTAACCATTGATTCTGGCAATGTCAGATACGTTTGTCTAATAAATAAATAGTAGCAATATGTACTTAAAAAAGGGGCAAGTCGTTAAAAGACCAATTATTTACTCTAGTATTAGTAGTATTTTAAGTATTTGTTCTTCACATGAATGCAAAAATATAAAAGATTTAATCATCAATCTTTCTGCTTTCGTTGTAAGTTTACGCTGGAGTCAAAATGATTTAACGAAATTACGTAATAAGGTCAAGAATCATCCATCTGTGTCAATGCACATTTTATAAAACTTTTGTAAACCCATAATCAGTTCTACTATATTTATGTAACTGCAATTATAATTATGCTATTCAGGGCAAATCTACACGTTGTAAGTTAAATACAACGATCACTGAATGGCTATTTGGACGAAGATAAAATAAGTTGAAGAGGAGTATATGTACCTATGGAATTCTATGTCATGATATGAATTAACTTTGTGCAAGCACATAATTATGTATAAATATTAGTTATTTAAGTTCATTGTGGTAGAGTTATTAACAAAAGGATACCAAAATAGGTATTTAGACCGAACAGAGGATTCATATCCAAATATGAGTGAAATATGCACATCTGAAGGTGCGCGTGTGTAACTGTTGACATAGTGCGTAATTGGGAGCGCGACTCTCGAGTCTCGGCTAATCTCAACGCAATTATACGAAGGTCAACAAACCGCAGCGTGCGTGGTTTAATGAAAACTCACTTGTTTAGTCACTTGCCTATTTTTCAATCAATTCTATTCGGCGAATAATGTTGCAGTATTGATGCATTCTATAGTGTCGAAATGTTACAGCCTCCGTGGCTCAGTTGGTTGGACGCCGGCTGTGAAACGAGAGGCCGCGGGTTCGATTCCCGCATCGAAACAAATGTTTGTGTGAACCACAAGTATTTGTTTCGAGTCGGGGTGTTTTGTGAGAGCGGAAAGTCTCTTGTAGCTCCTGATACCCACGAAACAAGACTCGATCTTAGTGTGGGTCAGGACTATGTATATGACTGTTGGGTGTATTTGTTATTGGCTTTCGACTGCCTCGGTGGCGTAGTGGTACTACGGTATGATTGCAAAGCTGAGGTCTCGGGTTCGAATCCCGGGTCGGGCAAAGTGATATTGGATTTTTCTATGCATTATCAGCCCGGAGTCAGGAATTTGTGCCCGATATGGCGATAGGCTCGCCCCCTATCACATCGTGGGACGGAATATACAAGGCGAAACGTGGGTGTTTTGGTAGCACCTCTGCCTACCCCTTCAGGGAAAAAGGCGTGTGTTTATGTATGTATGTATGTATGTATTTGTTAACAATTATTTGGTTAACACATCAGCTTAGAAAAGAAATAACGTAATCAGATACTAATAAACTTGAAACGAGTGAACCGCTTAGCATAAAAATACAAATAAAGCACCATTTACACGGAGAGAGTTTGTCGCAGCGGGAATCGTATGCAATTATCTCATGACATAACCGCCATAGATTATCGTGTTCTGTCAAATGTTTACACGATGCAACTTTTTTACGAGTATATCCTTACGATAATCGTGTCTTCGAGGCGAGAAAATCCCGTGTAAATGGGGCTTAACATAAACTTAAAAACTTATTCGTCGATCTAAAAATAAGGACGAGGTTATTTCGTCTATTTTTTTTGCAAGTTCTCGGAACTTCCTCGTTTATGGTCCGTTTTTGATTATTGGTTTTTGGTATGGTTCAGAACTGCTTCAAAATCAGTAAACATTAAAATAAATCAGTATAACTTCAAAATAACTTAATCTCCGGTCAATATAATTTACTAATACGAAACGAAATATAAATTTTTAAGCGATAGTGGTAGAGCCAGGTCACTGCTGCAATGCAGTCCTTTTACCATGGCAGTACTCAAAATCTTTTGCACAAAGGTACAAACATTACACCAATCGATTAATTTGAAATATGCTGACATTATAAAGGCTATCCTGCACATATAACACGTTCTGCAGTGTCAATGTACATAATAAATTTCTTGTAATTTAAGGCCAAAAGCTTTATATCTTTTGGATGTATCTCGCACATCTCATTGCTAAGCGATTAATAATATTAATTATGATTTGTGAGTACCCAGTCTCGGAATACATGACATACACGCGAGGCATACGAATGTTCTTTGTATGCCAGGAATTATGCAATCATTTTATAGGCCGGAGATTCCATTCGTTTCAAACAACGGGTTACAACGCGTCGGGTTCATGCATTACTGTATGTTTCAACTCATTGTACAGATGGAGTCAACTGGGGTAACTTTGACCGGTAATGAATATTTGTTATTTTTATAGCATAGGTCCGGCAAACGAACAATCAGGTCACCTGATGGTATGTGATCACTGCCGCCCATGAACATTAACAACACTTGGCTCATGGATGTGATGCCCGCGCATCAGATCGGGAGGAAGGATAAAAGAATTTAGTAGTACATGTGGTCTATGAACCATGACGTCCTAGGTTCGATCATCAATGCAATTGGCTGAGCATTCAGTTAAGTAATCAGAACTTGGGGTTGTCCGAGAATGTAATATTGTAATTTTGTCTTGTTTCATATTAAAAATTGGAAAACATTTTTGGCGAACTGGGGGGTGACGGTGTGACCACCGCTGTCTACCCCTCGTTACAGATGTGAACAAATGTAAGACAAATTAAAACACCCAAAACCATTATGTCAGTTACGAATAAACAAGCAATACGCACAGTTATTAGCTAATTTAACATCTATAATTTAACAGAACCAGGTCGGCGGGTTCTTTTAACAATTTACGAGGTTACGTCGGAAGACAGTTAACGAAACATCAAACGAAACAACAGATAAATCTTACAATTCCCTGTTTAATGTATTCACTAATTCTGTTTATTTATGTCTACAGTTTTAATTGTCTTTGCATTGTGTAGTATTCTTTTTGAGTTGAAAGAATGATTCGATTTTTAAACTGTTGTACAAAGGTACGAAAGACAATTTATTTAATTATTTTTTTCACTGTAGCACAAAGGCGCAGTTTCGTAAAAGCTTTTATTGCGACATGATTTAGCTGCCTGGAGATTTATCGTGTCGTGACCCTACCTTCTCGATGCCATATTTTTTGCGGGATATGCAATTTCGTAGCTTTGAAAATACAATCGAATTAAATTTAAAAAATATTTTCAACTATTAATTGTTTAAATATTCTTGTAAAACGTTATTATATTATTGTTAAGGAAGTTTCGTGAGGTGTCTTTACAACAGTCTCAGATTCTTTGCATCTCATAAATAGTCGATTCTTAAGAGTTACACAAACTCACGCTCGTTTCCTAGAAGGGATAGGCAGGGCCATCATTAGTGGCACTCTTAATTACTAGGCTATTACTGACCCGAATTAAATACCCGCAAAATGGAACAAGCAACTCGATTAATATTTTTCTAAGTTAAGAAACTAGCAGAATGTTTACAAGTACAAAGAATATTTTGATTTGGTTTTGTTAATATCCTCTACGCACATTTATGAGAATGTTCCTATTACACAGTGAAGATATTTGGCATATACTTTTACGAGCGCCTGTCTGAGGTTAGCTCTTCTGGGAAACACTCGATATTCTAATATCAAAGACTCAGACATCGTGTGTTTTACCGCAAAATATAAAATACGTTTACCTGACCTGGAACTTAAAGCCAAAATTTCACGCACTAATTGTAAGTCGTGCGTGTTATTTATAAATAATAAAACAGAATCCCGTCTCGTTCTGTATTTATTATGTTAAGTAGACTTAAATACACCCAACAGTCACATACATAGTCCTGGCCCCACATTAAGATCAATTAAGTCTTGTGTCGTAGGTATAGGAAGCTACGAGACTTTTCGATCCTTACAAATTATGTTATATATTAGAATAAACGAAAAATAATTTTATATACATACATCATACTTGACTATAGTTATCCTACACGAATGACGGATTAATGGTTTAAACCACTACGCTGGCCTGCCGCCTGGTGCATATCAGAATCAACATAATATACTGGTTTCCTCACGACGTTTACCGTTAAAGTAAGTAATTGAGTATCAAAACACATGACTCCGAACAGAGGAGTGCCCTGGAATTCGAACCCGCGATTCCTTGGCAGATCACGTCCGGTACCTAGGCTAGAGTAAACGTTACTTTAATGGTCACAACTCTGAACTCTAAGGTCTGTGAAATATTAAAGTTGAATATAATTAATAACATTTGAGGTCGTTTCTATACAACACGTCACCGCCATAAACATACAGAATTAGGCAGAAGGGACATAGTAAGCCCAAAAAGGAATGCTGCACTCATCATAATATATGATAACTTTTATTTTATTATGGAACATCACTGGTGGTAGGTCTCTCATATGCGAGAAGACGCCTGGGTAGGTACCACTGCAATGTTTATTTCTACCGAGAAATATAAGTGTTAATGCACTGTTGTGTTTCGGTTTGAAGGACTTTGTAGCCAAAGTAAATAATGAACATAACGAGCCTTAACATCTTATGTCTCAGGATGGCGAGCGCAGTGGAATAGCAACCATTGCTTTGTAATTCATGGTGTTCTTTGATTTTGCTACTGTTCATGAACGGTCGTATTGCTTACCATCAGGCAAACAGGATGTTCGTCTCGCTATTTATCCTAATAAAAAAAATACCCACACTTAATTCGTAAAAAAAACAGCGGTTCCATACAATAATAAAATTTTGACATTGCAAAATGTATAATAGAACATAATCGTCAATATAGTATTCCGCTTTTGTCTTCCCTTTCTGCCTATCTTTGTATATTCGTTCTTATTCACCCCCAGTCTGCGTTGTGTATAGTTAAAGAGTACTGATGCAAAGAGTTTGAATGGCTACATACTAGTTACTAAGCGTGGATTATTTAATTTGCAGTACTGGCCATATGGCGTAAATATTTGTTGGAGGCCTTCGTGCATCTAGGCTGGTGATATTTCATATGACTGATAAATACTAGTTGCTATAATTATGCGCGGTCGGCCGTGAACCGCTTCTGATTCCTGGGTTGACAAATCTGAGTTATTTCATATAAAAATATTATCTCACCTTATTTACGCTACCGTGGAAGAACATAAGATTATAGAAAGGCTGGAACATGTGAGCCAATAAAGTTGGATTATATAATTTATAGATTACTTTCTTCATAGCCGATGTTTATCATCTATTTTACGGGCCTGCGTAAGTGTGGGATTTTTTAGGATCAGTGTTATATCCCACAATAGTAAAGGTCTTGTGAAAGTCGTTATTATTAATAATATTTAACAATGGAACATAAATGTTTTTGTTTTTCATAATAAATTTTCCTGCATTGTAGTTTTTAAATCGGTAATCTCTGTTTTAGGTAAACAAGTTTTAGAAAGCATTAAATATCTGTTTTAACAATAAATCGCACTTATCTACTTAAATATGTAACAAGAATGCGTTCGGCCGTAACTCGTACCTTCATAATGAGTTGGATTCCTTTACAAATCTCTGTTTGCAATCAAAAGTACAGCTGGAATGTGTATTGAATTGTGAAAGAACCTCCGGCGAATGTAGAATTAAGCACGTTTTTCTCAATGTAATATCAAAACTTACGAAAGTTTTTAATAATAAAAATGGACCAAGATAACTCACTCAAACAGCCAGGGCTTTTATCGATGGCAAATCGATATTTCAGAAAAATCGTGTAAAATTAACCAAAAATAAGACCGACGAAAATATAAGAAAGCAAAGCATTGTTAAAAAAAATTGCGTAACAATTTATTTGAAACATCTGTTTTATGTTAAGCTTAGAGCATTTATAATTTAGGAGGGCTGGCACTTCAAAAACGTTAATAATTATGGTGCTGCCAGGCCATCTTTTTTTGCCCTCCTATTCGCTAACATTTGACAGGTTGGTTGACGAATTATTTAAAAAAGAAAAATAAAAAAATAGTTTAGGGCTATCGAATTCCACTCAAACTCATTTTGATAGATAATAATTAAATATACTTTCGATTACCAACGGAATTCATAAACATTTGTTGTTAGATAATAAGTTTAATTTTCAATTTGCAGCGCTACCAATATTACGAACAAGAAAATATCAACTTACGTTTTTGAAAACGCAAATGTATATGACAGCGCTCCCTCTCTATTGTATACTCGTATACTCGTACTCTAAGATGTTAAGCAAGTTTTTGTTATAAGATTGTGTGTATATGTTTAAGAATAGAAGTCATAAACTCAAAGAAAAGGAATTAGTAAAAATTAGTAAAAATCGCATCGGGTTGTGTTTTGAGGCTTTTCTAGTTTTAATATTTTAATGTTTTAATTTCCATAGTTTTAAGGCTATTATGTTATTATACTATTGTGCTACTATTTTGTGAGGAGAAAAAAAAATAAAACAATTTTTTTTAGACTTTCGCGGACAAACACACAGAGATCTGGAACCAAGATCTTTATTTAATCTGTTAAATTACCTATAACGTAAATAACCGATAAAGTAACCACATTTCATTACTAAGATAAAGTGAATGAATAGTAAATATCTTGCAGTCATTCGCAGAAAATATAAAACGCGGTTTACGATTCGATTAATGACATAATGATTTATACTGGCATTATAAAACAGCTTTAATGTTAGTTAATATACTAATAACAATTATAAAACAGTATGTAGGTAAACTTGCATCACTAGTGTTTATATTGTATCTATGAGTAAAGTAGTCACGTATAGTTGTTTAAAACTGCCTATTTTCCTACTATGTAACACCACACAGATTATTTAAAGAAACTAGACGAAGCTTCTACAATCTTTAGCTAAAGTTTTGTAGTAAAACTCACATATCTTCACAAAAAATGTTTGTAAACACCATTTTAAACACACCCGCTTTATGAAACATCACAGAACCGTTTAACGTAAATATTATGACTAAAATCTAAAACTGCACTTACCTCGTCGTTCCAGTCGCCGTCTCCGTACTCCTGGTCGGCTAGCCGTTCACTTTTCTCTTCATCCCGTTCGTCCCGCATTTTCTGGAGGTCCTTCACAACAGCATCCAATTGGTCGGCACTCAGCCTGCCCCACACCTGCATCGCAGACAACAGTTCCTCTTCATCGTCACTAAGCTCGAATTTGTCCGGCGACAGCGAGTTCAAACGTTCTAACTTTGCATACAACTTTTCTTCGGGTGTCTGCGGTTTGTCTCGACTTTTTGGCGACACAGTGAATTTTTCTAGTTTCTCGTATAGTTTGTCTAGACGGTCCGCGAACGAGGGCGCGTCGGTGACATAGGTTCTGATCGGGTTGGTTAACAGGACGAGTAAGAGTGAGAGACGCAACATGGTTGCACCGCGATTGGGGAGCGACTGGCGCGGACCGCGGCTCGCAGCGCCCGGCACTCGGCACATGGCACGCTGGGAACCGCCGACGCCGCGCCGGGGGAACACGCTTCGGAAAGATACATCAAAATATTCTCGACTTTTATCATTTACCTACGTTCGGCAGTGGGAATGTCGCGAATTGTTAATTACAATTTATTATTGAATACCTACGTTTTTATTTGTACATAATTAAAAATAGTTTTTTTTAATTTAATACCAATGTACCCTACCTACTTGACCAGCGAATACTTATTTAAAATTTGAAATGGATTAATTTTATTGTAGGTATCTAATGATATTGATTGCTATATTTCAAGCAAGGATGTAACATGCAAATCATTTTCAAAATCATCCTTTGACGTGTCTTTAGTTGAGTTATATAGTATAGTTAATGGTGATAATGAAAAAAAATTAAATAAATATTCCATTTTTAATTAAACTTAATGAAGTCACTACCTACCTCATTTGGTCTATCTCCCGTTACTGGTTCTTCATCTAGTTCTGGGACACCTGTATAAAATAAGAGTTGTACAATTTCCATATTTCTCAGTTTTTCCAAAACATTCTATGTATGTAATTAGCATTTTGTATGTCCATATCAAATTAAGCATAGACATTAAATAAGTACCTAGTGGCTCTAGAGCTGTTTAAATTTAATCACTTTTTTACGCACCAAAACAAAATTTACAAAGTCACTACAATACAATACTGGCTATACACACCTAATTTAAAATGTTAAAATATTTATCAAATTACGCAAACCCGTCACACGTCCACATTTCGATTTCAAATTTCGAATCAAAATCTTTGAACAGATAATTAATTTAAAAGTCGTACAATTGTGTTTGGAAGCTTATTATAACGTTTGAATTACGCAAGTCACTGAGAGCCAGATTTCTCCTGCAGTTGATTATGCTGACGGCTGCGTACGAGGCTATAAATACATTCCTGTCTCGGACCACTCATTCATACCGCAATGTCTGGAGTATTTAGGGGTCCGTGGCATCGCTATCGGGAACGTGAAGCCATGGCAATGGTTTATAAAGTAGACCTAGGAAAGTAAAATTAAATATGGCAATTAGGCATTAATTTTTTGCAATTAGACAAATGATTTTTTTTAAGGAAGCGAAAATTTATATTGTACAAAATTGTGAACATGTTATCTTTGGCATAGTCCGACAAAACTTCAATTGTCACCCGTGAATATCAACAACATATGAATCGTAAGTGGGTTAGGGCCTCTTTAAAACCAAGGAGACAGAGAAATAATAAAGAGTTTAATGATTAAAGATTTTATACCTGATTTAGGTATTAAGTCTTTCCGACTTCAATACGAAAAACGATAGCAAAGCCATCGTTTCACACCGGCTATTGCAGTTATTATTTTTGAGTCGGTGTTACCACCCTAGTCGAGCCAGCCCGTTCGTACAGTAGAACAAGCTACCACTGGCTCTAACACTTCTTGACAAACTCCCGGGAATTATAAGGCAGATAAAAGAAGAAAACTATTAATAGATCTTGGAAGCCCTTCTATTTCTTTTACATTTTCACCCTTCGCAACAAAGTACAAACATTAACCGCATTTAAACTGGTCCAAACTACCACACGAGTGATATGATATTTTTACAATTATTGCGTATTTTATTACAAAGAATCATGTCCTTGATCTTGCATTATTAAACTTTCATTAAAATATATTTATTAAAATGTACCTTTCGCCCATAACCTCACTCGGGTGAGTGTGGATTTCGTCAATGAATTCGAAACAGGAAGTATACAAAATGAGATGCAAAGTATTTCACATTTTACGACAACAGTACTTTATTATGGATAGAAGGAACTATAAGTCCTTTTCTGTATTCTAGACAATATTTATGCAAAATTTCATAACAAATGATCGAGTGACGATAAAGCGTAACAAACAAACAAATCACCTCATTTTTTCATTTAAACATAATATTAGCATACGAGAGAAATAAAATATGGGCGTAAATAGCGTCGCTGGAGGAAGAACGGACTGTTGATAGTCGAGACAGAACTCTTAGGGCACAGGCTTATGTTAATTTTACACAAAGTTACAACAATTACTACGTGGTAGAACATATGCAAGAAGCTTAAGGTATGTACCGCTTTATGTATTTCAACTGTCACACAGCAGTGTGTAAGAGGTAATAGAGTATATTTTGATTATGATCGATTTTTTTATGATTTTGCGTACAAAGACGAATACTATTATAATAAAACATTTATGTCAAAATATTATTGAGCTAGCTTGTAACATGAGGCCAATATTAGTTAAAAAAAATATTGGAGGCATACTTGGGTCATCTTACCGTCTCTTTCATACACGCACACAATAATGCATATTAAGAGTGGTGACGTCACTACATTTGTTTTGCGTCTCTTTTCTTTTACTCCCACTACAAGATTTAAAACGTTTCTAACTTGTTAAATTTTAAATAGATTCGCAAAATTCTTTGTTTGCTAGATTTTGAATATGGATAAATTTTGATAAATACAACCAAAAATGGAGTCAAATACCCTATTGGGCATGAAGAGATTTAACTCCAAAGATGTGACGAATATAGCACAATGCCATGCAGTATGTAGTGGTAATTTATGAATGGTTTGCTTCTGTTTATGAGCAGGCATGAAGTTTAATACAAAAATAATATAATGCCGTTCGATTCACAAAGGAAACACATTAGTGTATGCTAGTCTCGTGATCGTGCAAGCGAAATCTTTCTAATTTAATAACTTTACGTGTCCCGACAATGACAAATTATAATCAACATCGCATTATAAAAGTTTTCCCTCGTGAAAGTAGGCACGATGCACCACCGCGTGATCTCTAATGGGTGGGCAGGGACGTTATTACTAAACCGTCAACCGCGAGCCATTAATCTTTTCGCAAATTTAAATAGCTCATCATGCATTCGCGCAAAAACCACTCAATTTCGAGCACGAAAATTAGATGGTTTCGCAAAATTTTGTTTAAACAGATGGTAGATTAGTGTGGATCGAAAACGTATAGGAGAAATTTATGACAAAATTCAGGAATAAGGCAAATTTCTAGTATGAAACATAGTCATTAATCAGTCAATAGAAACAGCTAATGGGGGTACGCGCGCCTTCCTATCTCACGTTTTTACATTTATTTTATTTAGCAATTATTCTTTTTTTCTTTGAACATGAGCATTAGATACTCCCTAACACTTTCGTGACTTTAAACCTATTTTAATGTTATAGCCACAGTTTAAATTATTTCTTGCACTCTGCATTTTGGCATCTTCGTATAAATTTATTGACAAGTGATTCACTGTTCAGCGAACTTCTCAAACTTACCCTATTTTAGAACAATGTTTAACCAGTGGACTAACGCCCGAATACAGAAACGCTACTTAACCAGCGGACTCATTTGAGAAGCTGTTATTTTAAGTTTCCGTAAAATTTCGAGACGGTATACACAAACGCCATTTAGCTCAAAAACGGCTCTACTTAGCTAAGATCCAGTTAAATTTCCACAGATTAACAAAAAGTTTGTTTTCAGTTGCAATTTTTATTGTATAAATATAAACGTTTCATTTAACACAATATTTTTCATACATGATTTCTTAAAATGTATATGTGAATCCTTTACATTAATTCAATAAATTACTGAGTACTGACTCATTTATATTTTTTGAAAGTATATGTTGAAAACTGTGATGAATACTCCCATATTATTTTTTTAATTGTTGATAAAATTATATGGACGAAAAAACTTATGTTCCTCTTTCCAAAGCTAGTGTAATGTGAAATAATTATAAGATTTTATTGATGTTTACATTTTTTTATTTGCACTCGGTAATCGGTATACATATACACGGATTTCTGAAAAATGTTTTGGAATTCAACAATATTTCATTGAATTGGTTGATTTTTCATTACATAAAATACCACATGATGACTACAGATACCAAACAAAAATACAATTTATTTAAACACCTTACGAAAAAGAAACTCAGCTGGAGAATAAAAACAGGTAAGTTTATAAGTTTTCTATCAAGCTTTAATGTATTTATAGGTAATGTGATACATAATCTAAATCGAATAGTTGCATATTTTTACGATTGCAACGAGCGGCCCTCGGACGTGGGCTCAACGACGTCACTTGTATGAGAACATGAAGCAATGTACTATAAAGAATCGTTGCTACTGAAAATGTTAGTATTGGAACATCTGCAGTTTTGCAACTAATTTATTATATTCATAGCAAATGACAAGGTTAACATTTTATTTGACTGTACATTCATGACTTAATATTTGGTAAGCTATGTTGATGGCAGGACATGAAATAGCTATGGAATGCAATGTATGGTACAATGTATATAATATTATCTTTTGTTTTAGGATATGGAGTGGAGTACAGTACATACATGTTCTATGTGTGCCTCATAGTATAGACCTCCAAGAACTAATCATGTATATCAGCTACAGGCCAAATAAGTAGGTAAGCTCAACAAATATATGATAAAATGAAAAGACATAATATAAACTATAATGTACATGCTTTGACTTAAATACATTTTTTTTTGCAGATAGTGATGCACAAAATACCCAAACAACAAAATTGATTATACATACACCATTAAGATGAATGAAACAAAATAGTGTCAACAGAAGAAAAAATTTGATCAAGAAATAATATTTTAAACTAAAAGTGAAGAATGTAGATAATTTTAGTTAATATGTAATAAATTAATAATACATATATTAAATATTCATTGTTAATATATAGAAGTGTATTGAAATATGGAGAAATATAAAATAATATTTACTAGTAATGTTAATAAAATAAATATACTACAATAAAACATAACTAATTTTTATTTGCATTAATTAATCGTAATTTAATAAAATTGCACTGTAAGGTGTAAAATTTGTATTTATTATGTTATTTCTTGTTATAAAATTCTCATTTGTTACATTATATGAAACTGGTGGTAATGTTAAAGGTGAATCAATCTCCAATATATCATCTTCCATTGCATCATTTTGCAAACATGCTATATTATGTTACACAGTACATGCCACTATAATGGTAGGCACATTTTCTAGTTATACTTGCAGCCCAACTTGCAGACAAGGAAATCTTCTTTTAAAATACCAAAAACCCTCTCCACAATGTTTCTAGTTTTTGTATGGGCCCAATTGTAAGCTTCTTCAGCCGGTGTACAAGGATTTATTAATGGTGTCAATAGGTATCTCCTACAGGGATAACCACTGTCTCCTAACAGACACATATGCCTATAGTCTCCCCTTTCTAGACTTGCACATAAAGGAGAATCATTAAGTATTGTGCTGTCATGCACCGAGCCTGGCCATCGGGCTATGATGTTCCTTATCCTCAACTTTGGGTCACAGACTACTTGAACATTTAAAGAAAAATAGCCTTTTCTATTTCTAAATGTTTCTGCCTGTGGTCCTCCTGAAAACAAGCAAATACTAGAGCTCTAGAAATTATTATTGTTATTCTAAAAAAAGATTCTTGAATGTGAAATAAATTAAATTAGAAATTGGATTCTATATAGGAAAAAATAATTATACTTGAAGAATGTTCCAGTATAAACTGAGTTTCAAAGTAGGTTCAGTTTTACAAAAACAAGATAACAATTTATAACTGATATTTAAAGTATATTCTAGGCATTATAGAACCACATGTAGTTAAAATGAGAAATCATATATTTGTGTATGTGTAAATACAAAATAAATAAATAAACTTAAGTAAAAATTACCTGGGGATTTGATCCTTATACGTGTGCAATCTACAGCTCCAATCACTCTCCAAAATCCTCCGATCGCATAAAAATCATTAGTTATTTGGCGTTGTTCTTCATCGTTGGGCATTTTTATATATGTATTTTTTAATTTAGCCAGCTCTACTGCTACCTTGTGGACTATACGATACAGTCGGCTGTTCCACACGGAATACGTCTCCAATAACCTTCTGGTAACTGCCTGTCGCGAAATGTCTTAATGCAATTAACAGTTGATCACAGGTTTTTAATGATCGGTTTCTATTAGTACTGGGTTCTATCTTGTCTCCAAGCAAAGAACACAGGTGCAGAACAGTTACTTTCTTCAGACGGAACCTCGATTGAAATTATTCTTCGTTGTATTTATCGAAGGCATTCAATCTCTCTTGTATAACTCGCCTTGGCGAAGCCATTTCTTCATCAGACAGCGATGATAATGACGAAAGAGACATTTTTATCAAAATTTAATCGGCACAGAAAAAGTTAAGAGTGGTCACAGGCGCACTTAAAACGACGGATGCTTAAATCTTAAAATTAGACTGTTTGACAGCTGTCAATCTTTTAAGTGGCTTTTGAGTATACGAATCGCATGAATAGGATCGCGTTAAATATTCATTGCTTAAGATCTTTTGGTCGTGATTAAATTTGAGTGTAGTTAATTTAAGAGCGAATTCGAGCTAGTTAAGTCAAATTAAAAGTTAATTGGCGTTTCTGTATTCGGGCGTTAATAGTTTAAAATTGTATGACGAAGAATGAAATTAAATAGGAAAAGGACCTAAATATGACGACGTCAGAGTAATTCAGAGTAATTAAGTGCGTGGTGGCCTGTTGGTAACGGACCAGACGCGGCTGCCTACATGCTCACGGTGGTCGCGGGTTCAAATCCCAGGGCACACCTCTGACTTTTCGGAGTCATGTGTG
Source organism: Theretra japonica (assembly GCA_033459515.1). NCBI lineage: Eukaryota > Metazoa > Arthropoda > Insecta > Lepidoptera > Sphingidae > Theretra > Theretra japonica. The sequence goes on along the minus strand of CM065938.1, from coordinate 1,151,690 downwards.
TATTGATAGTCAATCACCACGCACTATAACGGTGAAGGAAAACATCGTGAGGAAACCTGCATACCATAGCGATTTGTATAAATTTCTATGGTATGTAAAAGTCCGCCAACCCGCATTAGGCCAGCGTGGTGGACTATATGGCCTAATCACTCTCAATCGTACTCTCGATTGTAGAGGAGGCCCGTGCCCTGCAGTGGGTCGTATATGGGCTGATACAAGAGAGTAATTCAGCCTAATAATTTGTATATCGTTTAAATTGGCTGTATTTGAAATGGATCTCAATATGTCACCTACGTCATAGCCAGAGAATCAATGTACGTAGGTAACACAATAGTATTTTGCAAATAAATATTCATTCATTAAGGTCAGTCATGTTAAGCCGTGACCCATTTTAGCTCCCGACTTAATTAGTCATGAATATATTGCGACTACAAATTAAGCGTTAATGACTGCTATTTATTAACACATTCCTTGGTAATTTACCTTAATAATAAGTTTTATAGCATGGATAAATATATTAGAGGCTTTGTGGTATATAATAATTGTCTTCGTCCTGCCCTTATTATAAGTCTTACGCCCGAATACAGAAACGCCAATTAACTTTTAATTTGACTTAACTAGCTCGAATTCGCTCTTAAATTAACTACACTCAAATTTAATCACGACCAAAAGATCTTAAGCAATGAATATTTAACGCGGTCCTATTCATGCGATTCGTATACTCAAAAGCCACTTATAAGATTGACAGCTGTCAAACAGTCTAATTTTAAGATTTAAGCATCCGTCGTTTTAAGTGCGCCTGTGACCACTCTTAACTTTTTCTGTGCCGATTAAATTTTGATAAAAATGTCTCTTTCGTCATTATCATCTCTGTCTGATGAAGAAATGGCTTCGCCAAGGCGACTTATACAAGAGATGCCTTCGATAAATACAACGAAGAATAATTTCAATCGAGGTTCCGCCTGAAGAACGTAACTGTTCTGCACCTGTGTTCTTTGCTTGGAGACAAGATAGAACCCAGTACTAATAGAAACCGATCATTAAAAACCTGTGATCAACTGTTAATTGCATTAAGACATTTCGCGACAGGCAGTTACCAGAAGGTTATTGGAGACGTATTCCGTGTGGTGTTCCACATCGTATAGTCCACAAGGTAGCAGTAGAGCTGGCTAAATTAAAAAATACTTATATAAAAATGCCCAACGATGAAGAACAACGCCAAATAACTAATGATTTTTATGCGATCGGAGGATTTCGGAGAGTGATTGGAGCTGTAGATTGCACACGTATAAGGATCAAATCCCCAGGTAATTTTTACTTAAGTTTATTTATTTATTTTGTATTTACACATACACAAATATATGATTCCTCATTTTAACTACATGTGGTTCTATAATGCCTAGAATATACTTTAAATATCAGTTATAAATTGTTATCTTGTTTTTGTAACACTGAACCTACTTTGAAACTCAGTTTATACTGGAACAGTCTTCAAGTATAATTATTTTTTCCTATATAGAATACAATTTCTAATTTAATTTATTTTACATTCAAGAATCTTTTTTTAGAATCACAATAATAATTTCTAGAGCTCTAGTATTTGCTTGTTTTCAGGAGGACCACAGGCAGAAACATTTAGAAATAGAAAAGGCTATTTTTTTTTAAATGTTCAAGTAGTCTGTGACCCAAAGTTGAGGATAAGGAACATCATAGCCCGATGGCCAGGCTCGGTGCATGACAGCACGATACTTAATGATTCTCCTTTATGTGCAAGTCTAGAAAGGGGAGACTATGGGCATATGTGTCTGTTAGGAGACAGTGGTTATCCCTGTAGGAGATACCTATTGACACCATTAATAAATCCTTGTACACCGGCTGAAGAAGCTTACAATTGGGCCCATACAAAAACTAGAAACATTGTGGAGAGGGTTTTTGGTATTTTAAAAGAAGATTTCCTTGTCTTCAAGTTGGGCTGCAAGTATAACTAGAAAATGTGCCTACCATTATAGTGGCATGTACTGTGTAACATAATATAGCATGTTTGCAAAATGATGCAATGGAAGATGATATATTGGAGATTGATTCACCTTTAACATTACCACCAGTTTCATATAATGTAACAAATGATAATTTTATAACAAGAAATAACATAATAAATACAAATTTTACACCTTACAGTGCAATTTTATTAAATTACGATTAATTAATGCAAATAAAAATTAGTTATGTTTTATTGTAGTATATTTATTTTATTAACATTACTAGTAAATATTATTTTATATTTCTCCATATTTCAATATACTTCTATATATTAACAATGAATATTTAATATATGTATTATTAATTTATTACATATTAACTAAAATTATCTACATTCTTCACTGTTAGTTTAAAATATTATTTCTTGATCAATTTTTTTCTTCTGTTGACACTATTTTGTTTCATTCATCTTAATGGTGTATGTATAATCAATTTTGTTGTTTGGGTATTTTGTGCATCACTATCTGCAAAAAAAAATGTATTTAAGTTAAAGCATTTACATTATAGTTTATATTATGTCTTTTCATTTTATCATATATTTGTTGAGCTTACCTACTTATTTGGCCTGTAGCTGATATACATGATTAGTTCTTGGAGGTCTATACTATGAGGCACACATAGAACATGTATGTACTGTACTCCACTCCATATCCTAAAACAAAAGATAATATTATATACATTGTACCATACATTGCATTCCATAGCTATTTCATGTCCTACCATCAACATAGCTTACCAAATATTAAGTCATGAATGTACAGTCAAATAAAATGTTAACCTTGTCATTTGCTATAAATATAATAAATTAGTTGCAAAACTGCAGATGTTCCAATTCTAACATTTTCAGTAGCAACGATTCTTTATAGTACGTTGCTTCATGTTCTCATACAAGTGACGTCGTTGAGCCCACGTCCGAGGGCCGCTCGTTGCAATCGTAAAAATATGCAACTATTCGATTTAGATTATGTATCACATTACCTATAAATACATTAAAGCTTGATAGAAAACTTATAAACTTACCTGTTTTTATTCTCCAGCTGAGTTTCTTTTTCGTAAGGTGTTTAAATAAATTGTATTTTTGTTTGGTATCTGTAGTCATCATGTGGTATTTTATGTAATGAAAAATCAACCAATTCAATGAAATATTGTTGAATTCCAAAACATTTCTCAGAAATCCGTGTATATGTATACCGATTACCGAGTGCAAATAAAAAAATGTAAACATCAATAAAATCTTATAATTATTTCACATTACACTAGCTTCGGAAAGAGGAACATAAGTTTTTTCGTCCATATAATTTTATCAACAATTAAAAAAATAATAATATGGGAGTATTCATCACAGTTTTCAACATATACTTTCGAAATATATAAATGAGTCAGTAATTTATTGAATTAATGTAAAGGATTCAAATATACATTTTAAGAAATCATGTATGAAAAATATTGTGTTAAATGAAACGTTCATATTTATACAATAAAAATTGCAACTGAAAACTAACTTTTCGTTAATCTGTGGAAATTTAACTGGATCTTAGCTAAGTAGAGCCGTTTTTGAGCTAAATGGCGTTTGTGTATACCGTCTCGAAATTTTACGGAAACTTAAAATAACTGCTTCTTAAATGAGTCCGCTGGTTAAGTAGCGTTTCTGTATTCGGGCGTTAGACGTTTACTTCAATTGATATACAGAGTATTATAATAATGGAGATAACTAATAAATAAATAATTAATATTAATATTGTGTGTTTACCTGTTTCTGTTTTTTTACTATATAGTAATAAATAAATAATAAATATACTCAACCGTCACATACATAGTTCTAACCCCACATTAAGATCAATTAAGTCTTGTGTCGTGGGTATCAGAAACTACGAGACACTTTTCGGTCTCACAAACAACCAAACCCTAGCCAAATATTTGTGGGCCACACGAACATTTGTGTTGGTGCGGGGATCGAACCCGCGGCCTCTCGTTTCACAGTCGCGTCTAACCTACTACGCCACGGAGGCTGTCAAATGTCAACAGTGTACTAGACTTGGCTAAAATATGAAATGTAATCACTCACCTTACTTCACCGCCAGGCGCCATATGACAATTTTGCCGGCAGACCAATATCCCTTTTTCTCCATGTTTTTTCGCCTCCCATTTTGTGAGACCGGCAGCGTATTTGCAGGACATAGAATTCATATTATAACAGGTGAGGATTCTGCCGGACCTGCGCAATAAACATAATGCTATTTCGAAATAATCGACTGTTTTTAACCGACTTCAAAAAAGGAAGTTTGAACGGGAATTATATGTTTCTGGTGTGGAGTGGGGTCTAAACACCTGAGCACCCAGGCGAAGCTGGGCCGGGCCGCTAGTATATCTATATTTATAATCTGTAATACTGTAATATTCGGATAATTACTAAAGTATATGCCAATCACTACTCATATTATACTCGTAAATGCAAAAGTGTGTATGTACATGTGTATGTTTTCACGCCAAAACGGCTCAACCGATTATGATGAAATTTAGCATAGAGATATTATGGACCCTGAAGACGGATATAGGCTACTTTTTATCCCGAAAAAATGCAGTATTCCTGTGTGATGAGTCAGGAATTAAATTCAAATATAGGTACATATTTGTTACTCTTTTCGTCATGGGACAGAACGGGATATAACGGGACCGGAAACCAATGTAGTCAACGGCGATCACTTTGAGTTTAATATAAAACAGTTAGAACGCGAAATAAGATGTTGTTGATGTGCTGGACTTAAAAACTTTCTGCACCCGGGCGAAGCCGGGCACGACCGCTAGTAATCTGTTAAACTAAAATAATTAAATTTGCATAATTACTAAATGCTGTAATTAACATGGCAGTTAATTTTATGATAGTAATTAGCTTAGATTTTTTATAAATGCAACATAAATAGATCTTCAACTTTGTATTTCTAGCAATGATGTCCTTATAGACTGGGTGGATATGATTGACGATACATTATAATAGTTTCCACCGACCATTAATTAGCCCACGATAGTAAACTGAAAAAAAAAATCTTATAATCAAATATTATTCGAAGTAATTATTCATTACACATGCGAGAAAATAATATATTTTTTTAGCGAATACATTAATTAAAGTTATTTAATTATTTTGCGCCATTACGTCCGCCAACCCGCACTAGGCCAGCGTGGTGGACTACATGGCCTCACCCTCTCAATCGAGAAATATTAAAATAGATAAATAAATCGGATTCCCAGTTAAAGTGAGAGGTTAAAGCCATTAAAGGTTGCAATAAGTCGGTACTCTCGGTCACAGGTCGGCAACCTTGGGCCCGCGTGATAGAATTTACAACCGTTTATTACCCCATTATTAAGGTCTACAGGTATTTACTGTTGGCTAGTTAATGTTTGGTGTGCCGTGGTCTTGACTTGCTGTTTCTAAGCTTTGGTGGTGTCTAAAATGGATACATGTTAGGAGACATGGTCATTTAAAGTTGCTAATTCTAAATCCGCCACGTTGACTTAATTCGCGTTGGTATATTTCATATTGTAAAAAATATTATGAAAGTACCTTCATTTTTTTAAAAAGTAGGTAAGAGGTAGTTTTGGCTTATGTTCTAACTTGCAACTTCCTTATTGGAATTCGAAAGGGCTTTACTTTGCCAAGTTTACTATCGCTCTCTGTAACCGTATGATAACCAAATTAAGGTATTAATTACATAATACTTTTTTTTTACTTTTTATCTCTCTTTTTATTTCTGATTCTGATTCTGATTTTATTTTTTATTTATTCTGATTTATACCTTGAAATAATTTTCAGGCATTGTATCACAAATTTCATGTACATAATCGCTTATTGTAAAGTCCAAAACGTCCTCTTGTAAAATTGGAAACATGTAGGTAGACTCGTTTAGCCGGCTTTTGAACTCATTATTCTACTAAATAAAATGTTGACAAACCCATCCGCCGAACGCGAGTTTATACTAAAGTATTTACTACATTCGACCCACATCTCAAACGACTTCCCATGGCTGTAATATCGCCGTAAATCACCCGCTCGCCCGAAACGCGAGGCAAATGCGCGATAAATTTCACATTTCACACCGCGAGCCTAGCTTCTGTCGGCTTTTGTTTATTATATTGCTGTTAGCTCACAACTTCACAGTAAAGGCCTGATACTGTTGAAATGAGAACTAATAGATAGCTTCCGTAATGTAGATGGAGGGTGTTTGAATGAAATCCTAGTTTTTGATACCTACGACACAAGACTTAGCATCAAAGTGTGGTGTCAGGAATTTGTGTGTAATTGTTGAATTTACCAATTGTTAGTGTCTGCCCGCAAACTTTGCGTGATTAACTTTATTTGAAATTTCCCGTCCCGTCTAGTTATATCCCGCCGTGTCCGGTTTTATTCTCACTCAAGGGATGAGGCTGAATATGTAATTGAGTATAACATATACATACATAAACACACGCCTTTTTCCCAGAAGGGGTAGGCAGAGGGGCTACCAGAACACCCACGTTTCGCCTTGTATACTCCGTCCCACGATGTGATAGTGGGCGAGCCTATCGCCATATCGGGCACAAATTCCTGACTCCGGGCTGATAATGAATAGAAAAATCCAATATAACTTTGCCCGACCTGGGATTGGAACCCGAGACCTCAGCTTTGCAATCATACCGTAGTACCACTACGCCACCGAGGCAGTCTAATTGAGTATAAAAAAGTATCAAATATAACGAATTTCCTTCCTCATCCCAAGGGAACTCGAAATTTGTCGGTATAAAAAGTAGCATAAATGTTAATCCAAGGTGTCAGCTACCCCCATAAGAAATTTTATCGAAATAGTTTAGCCAGAATTTCTCTATAGCAGAAGACGTAATGAGGACAATGGAAACATGGGGTAGCATGTTGGGCACAGGGCACAGGGACTGTTACATTCAGGACAGAAAAAGGCTCGGGTAACCTGGATGGCAGTAGTGTCACCTCTGCCTACCACCTGACAAATATATGCTTGAACTTATGCATATACTATCAACGCGACACAAGTCCGATGTACACTTTAGACACGTATTGGTGTGCTATGTTACCGGGCATCCTTACACCTACGTGTCGACCTCAGGATTTATTGCTCAGCTATTATACCACTATATACTACATGGATATGCATATATTAAATAAACAATAGCAGTATTACGAAGTTATAAGTAATTAAAGTACAATTAGAACAATATAAAACCCGCATGCATGCCGTAAACATGCAATAAACATCCTTCGCTGGCGCCAGCTCAAGAAAAACCATAAAATATTGCCGCATTATTTTTTATTGCTACTATATCATAAATAATTACTGCTAACTTGACATCAAGGTCTTTAACTTATAAGGACTAGAATATTAATCAGTCCCACTTATTTCTTAATTCTACAGCAAAATGTTTCAAAAATTTATGGATTCGTGTTCCTACCTTAAAGTATTATAGTTAGCAAAAAATAATTTTAAAACATTAAACCGACTACAAAAGTGTAATAAAAATAGAGAAATAAAACTAATCTTTTAATAAATCTAAAATAGCTATACATGGCCCAACCCTCTCAATCGTACTCTCGATTGTAGAAAAGATCCGTGCTCTGTAGTGGGACATATATGGCTGATACAGACGTATGAGAGTACTAACCTGGATATCCGCTGCTGGAAGATACACCCGCACACCAGTCACGAACACCAAAACCGAACCTTGGAGTATAGCCCTCAAATAAACATGTGAAAAATATCACACGCCGAGGTGTTTCTTGTAGCTCACTCAATGCCGAAATGGCGGTCGACACGAGGCCCGAGTGGAAATTTAGAAGACTACCCCCACATATAAAATGATAAAAAATGCCCGAATATTACTTGTCTTTGAAATAAAAGATAATTCCATTAAGCTGACGTGGTGCATTAAAAATACTATATTCGCAAGTGTTGATGTCAGGCAGAAGAAAATACTATTATTTAAGCGATATTTATAGATTTTTGAGAGATGAGAAAATAAACAAAATTCATGAACGAGACACAGTCATCCGTTAACGATTAAACGGACAAACAAAATTGTAATAAATAACCGGAAATTTCATACTTATTGCTTTTTCAGTCATTTTACCTTTCATTTGTCCTCCAATTTGAAAGGCCGGCAATACACCTACGATCCAATTGATATAATTTCCACGAACGGCGTCCACCATTAGGTGAACCATTTATAAAATGAAATATAAAAGAAGTCAGCAGTACCCACTAGTATTGGAAGTCAGTTGGGGTCATTCCGTACGAGTTTAAGCTGTTTATCATACGTGACCTCGGGGTCGCGTCTGTCTAGAAACTAGACGGCCGCAGTTCCTGTGATACATCATAACACGTAACATTTGACTTTTTGTTATTTGCTTCTTTTGAAAATCAACTGACAGAGGATCGTCAGTTATGAACGTGGTAGGTGGGATCATTTCAAACTAAGGTAACATTACGATCTTAATCGATCATTTTGGGAATTAATTGTCTTTTAATAAATGATAAGAGACATTGAGAGACTGAGATTTATCTAGTTTTAATTGTGAGTAGATCAGAGACCCAAAACGAAGCATGCGGTCTTGATATCCGAGCAAAAAGTACTCAATTTTAAGTGTTCATTGCTCGTTCTATATTGAGTATTCCTCGCTTTAATGTTGAAGAAAAAAGTCAAGAGACAACTGGTGTATCTGAGGGATTCCACAAGAATGAATGTAGATTCAGCAAGCGTTACTTCTGAATGACCTGAATGAATAATGAAATGACCGCTATCACTGTGTTTTATTGGACAATTGTACAAGAAAGCAATGTAATTATTTTTTTGTATTGTATTGTATCAGCCCATATACGACCCACTGCAGGGCACGGGCCTCCTCTACAATCGAGAGTACGATTGAGAGTGGTTAGGCCATATAGTCCACCACGCTGGCCTAGTGCGGGTTGGCGGACTTACACACCGTAGATTTTTTTTTTTAAATCGCTACTGTATGCAGGTTTCCTCACGATGTTTTCCTTCACCGTTAAAGTGCGTGGTGATTGACTATCAATACACACATAACTCCGAAAAGTCAGAGGTGTGCCCTGGGATTTGAACCCGCGACCACCGTGAACATGTAGGCAGCCGAGTCTGGTCCGATACCACGAGGCCACCACGCACGTAATTATAGTAAATTAAATTTCATACAAAAATTATTCGGAATTGTTCAATTCAATGAAATGTAACAACCTTCGGAGTTAAACTAAATATATAATCAACATATGAAGAGTATTTATTGGTAATATACTTTTCTTGGCCGTGAACTGTTAAGTTCTTTAAATGACATTCATAGTTAAGATAAGTAGTATCTACATTATCATAAAATATGAAGAGTATTGGTAATATATTTTTCTTTTGCTGTATAACAGTTGCAGCACACAGCAGGTATTGTATTAAAAGTTATTCCTCGAAGCGCATGCATTGAGAGCTCTCACTCAAACCTACAATGTGATGTTCTAAGAACTTCCTCTCCTCAGAAGTAAACGGCACACTTACATCAATATACCGTGATAAAGATATTACAATGAAATGCTTTTGCAACACTTAGTGCTCATTCTAGTTTGAATTCCGGGCTTTTATATGTAAATACTGTGTTAAAGGGAATACGTTTTAGTTATAATAAATTAATTAGAAGACCTATTTAAAAAAGGAAAATATGGAGTCCTTTTAACTGAGGAGCGCGTATGAAGAGATTGATGACAGTTGATGAAGCAAAAGAAGTACATATGTATGGCACTCTATAGTCTCTGCCTACCCTATTGGGACATAGGCGTGAGTTTATGTACGTATGAATGTAGGTTGAGTACTATGTCCGGCATAAAAATAAAATATAATGAAATGTTAATTAAAATTTGATCGCCTCATTTATTTAGTAGTAACATCTGTAGATTTTAAAGACTAGTTTGAAGATATCAGATTTAAATATAACTTAGTTGATAAGCATTGGAATTCAAGCCCGACATAGCATTTGAGACTCCGTTCATACCGTTATGAAAGAATAAGCAACATTTAACTGCCACAAATTGGCTGTCCTATCACTAAATGCAATCTAATGACAATATTCCTAGAATTTAGCCAATTACAAGATGTATTTTGGTAGGAATGATGAAATATGGAGTGCGAGTGAGCTGGCGCCGTCGTTCAATGGCATGAAATTGCGATTTGGCTTCACTTAACCGTGTCGGTTACGGGAATTTTGACTCATGCGTTAGCGCCGCCATGCTAAATCTTTATTTAGACTTCTGCAGAATTCTTAATCTTGTTAGATATATGCACATATTCATGTATTTTGCTATATTCAATGTACTGCTTCCTCTCCATAAAATCTCTGATACCTGCATGCTGGCACGCAGAGTCCTAGCTTCGTAGTTACTCATCTCGGCCTAAAAAGCTGCTCTAATTTATACTGCTATTAAGCAGTGGAACAGTTTGCCGATCTGTCTATTTCCACCTTCTATAATCCTGGGTCCTTCTATAATGTAGGTAAATAATTAAGCGCCATTTACATGAGGAGAATTGACCGCGGCGAGAATCGTATGCCATTTTCGCATGACATAACCGCCACAAGATTATCGCATTCTGAAAAATGTTTACACGATGCATCTTTTTATTACTCACAATAATTTTATCTTCGAGGCGAGAAACCCTCCCCGTGTTAATGGGACTTTAATTAAGAAGGCCGCCATAATTATAGCCAATGACACAGACGACATTGCACTTACTGTAGGGTGCAGTGCAAGCAATTAGCCGAACCACGAAAAAATCTCTTAAATTAGTAATTCCTGTATTGATAATTATAGTATCCAATATTTTGCCGATCTTTACGTACACATATGTATACGTGTTAGTTGGTATAGTCTGAATACTTCGAGCATCTCATACGGAACCTGGGTTTCCCACCACTATTCTATGAATCTACAAGCATCCAGGCCCCAACTTCTATCAATCACAGTACTTTAGTATCCTTAAGCTTTTAGAATAATCATTGGTCATTGTTATTCCGACCCCGTATATTATGAATCATCTAATTAACATTTGGATCCATCACTAAGGACTGCAGCGTGTCTAAGTTGTCGCTTGCGTTGGCACTAGATGCAGTTCTTAGTCATCAGCTGATTGGCTTGTGACGTCATGCGCGTCTGGCTTGTCAGGCTGGCAATTGTAGACAATTTGACTTCTCTAATGGAGAGTGGAATGTTGTTAATTTCTTTTTAAATCTTTAACTTTAAAAACTTTAAGAAGCAAACCTTCTTTTAAATTGACGATAGCGGCCCGTCCCAGCTTCGCCTGGATGCAGATATTTTTTAAATCTATGTTGATTGGAGATAATATAGGATTCTAACGGTGAAAGAATTTTTCAAATCAGTCCAGCTGTAGTTTCAATGTAAACAAACACTCAAATCTTTTTCTTTATAAGTGTGGACAACTGTTTTTGGATCTAGGACTGCTGCTTTTTCAAGTGAATTGTCAAATTTAGGTCTTTTCACTGCATAGGATGTATAAACAATCCTTTAATATTACACACTGACGATTGACCAGCTTATAAAGAACAAGGACAACCCATGGCAGTTTTAAGAATCCTCAAGAAGCTAAAAGCATCCATAGCTTTAGTTCTTTAATATATCTAAGCCTACGAATAATCAAGAGCTTTTGTTATTCTGAATCATCAGCTGATTCGCTTGTGACATCATACGCGTCTGGCTTGCCAGTTTTACAATTGTAGACAATGTGTCTTCAGTAATATATGGTGGAATGTTAAAGTTGATAGGTAGGGTGCTTTCGTTGGTAATATTTTCAAGATTTATAGTCAGTCAATGTTTCTTCCATAAGCACATCTGATTTTAGATCTATAATGACTACTATTACTGCTTCTAAATGTGAAAAGTAGGATTCAAATTTTATAGCTTGATAGGGTATATTGTATGTATCTGTATCAGCCTATATACATCCCACTGCAGGGCACGGGCGTCCTCTACAATCGAGAGTACGATTGATTATTGACATGGAGTATTGACAATTGTTGGTAATTCCCATTCCATAGTTTGCTTTACATTACGGTAGGTACCTAGACTCTCTAAAGCATTAAGAACATTTACAAATACTTCGCATTGCTAAGTAAGTGTATCTTTATTTATTCATACTCGAGTTGCTCAATAAATCTATTAGTTAAATGATGCTTTTTCCATCGTCGGCGAGATACGTGCTCAAGGAAGATAGACATCATTCATAAGTTTGCCGCAGTGAATATTTAGCAGTAAGACCACTATATATCATTGACTTCCGGGATTTAGCTGAGATTTGCTGATACGATAGCTAATACTTCTAATAAGATATTGAAATAACTAATATTTAAAGCATGTAATAATTTAAAACAAAGATTTAACTCCTCATTTCCCCACCATCAAAGCCATCTTAAAACTTATTTACTTAATTGAACTGTAAATCAGACGACTAGGTTTCCTGATGTACAAATCTTCTTCCCAAAACCTTTATTTTAACATTTCGTTCTTAGCTGTTGAACAGTAGCGAAAGTTCTCAAAAAACTGGTATATTATGCACAATACTCGCATGGCTACGAACGTGTGTAAACTAATTCAAAGGGTATCAACATTGATTGGACCATTTACTTACAATGTAAACCAGCTTTCTACACACATTTCAAATTGTGGTATTAAATTGGCAGTTGTAAATTACACAAGATATGTGTGTACAATATCATTATTAACCACAAGGAGTACTTTCACGTCTATGTGGCGATTTATAGGGGAGGCCTATGTTCAGCAGTGGACTTACTGTAGCTGAGGACAGAGAGAGAGGAAAACTGAGATGTACTTTCTAAACGTATAATAAAATTCTATACCCCACAAACACAATTGGACACGTTATTGTACTTTAAAATATCCCATTTCATTTTACACCATTTACAATAGACCTGACCTACTGCAACATCAATTTAACCGTGTCTATGGTGTGGGGCCTTAAGGCAATCACGTGGTCACCACATGTCTTAGGTCGACACCCTTTACACAACCCTCTATTTGCACCCTCAACCGCCCTTATATCCAGCACATAAAGACTAAATTACTTTGGCAAAGTAAATTACTATCTTGGGACGTAACTGCAGACAGGATGGCATGTTGGGACCTACAATGGGAATTTTAATGATAATACATCACCGTTTTCGGTTTAATTATTTGTTAGGCTAAACAGTATCCAGGGAATTCTCTGTTTGAACATGTTTGAGGTGTTATAATACGAGGAAGTATGAGCGAAGAGCTTCGCATGTTATTTAGTGAAGGTCCGCCTGGAGTACGAATGAATTGGAATTCAACTGTGATGTGGTTGCTAATTACATCCTTCTTGTTACAATAATTGATACCACACTTATACTTGTAGATTCGACGCGACATGATTTTAGGCATGTTGTGAAATTATACATTCAAAAAATTAATAGTATTTACAAAAAAAAAACCCTTATGTAATAAAATAGGACCGAAGGGGTGGGTAGGGTTATCACTTGTGCAATCAATGACTTGCCGAGGGTATTTACGTCCCAAGAAGTGTATGGGGCGAGTCGAACATAAACCGGCTCCAGAGAACTCGGTAAAAATCTTGTGTTATGTGTATGAAAAAGCTATGATATTTTTTCAGTGTCACAGCAAATGGACTTAAAACAAATAAAACAAACATTTGTCTCAAAGTGGCGATACCTGTGACCTCTCACAGACAGCTTAATAACATAGTTAAGCAATAACACAATGCGCTAACCACTAACGGCCCTATTCACAGTCTGTTTAAAACCAATTTTAGTTTTCCAACATTTGTCCTCTTCGCTCAAACTGAATTCAAAAGTCGTTAGAAAAGGACAAAACATTCGATAACTAGCAGGTTTTAAAACTGTCTATGAATAAGGCCGTAACTCATTCAAATTACTAAAGTAACAATATCTTCACCGTGACGCAAATTCTTCTAAAGCCTCATGCAAATCGGTTCAGTGCTGGTTTGTATGTACAGTAGGTCAGTGTTTATGTGTTGGGAAACCGCCAGGTAATAACAGTTATACTAATGTTCGCCCGTGACTTTACTCGCACGGAGAACACGACATGGTTTTGTATGTCTCATTGGGTTTTGAACTTGATATTGTGGTATGGTATGTTGATGAAAAGGTAGATTCTTCAGCAAATTGTGTCTTCAGTGGATTGAAAATGATATTGGGAATCCGTAAAAATATTGATTTACAAAATTATCCAAAATTCACATTTAGACTCGTCAAATCTCTATAAACCCTTATTATACAAGTTCAAATCAATTTTAAATAACATTTCTAAGATTTTATTGTACATACATAATAATTTATAACTCCAACAAACTTGCACACATCAGTTCTATAATTAGGATGCACCAGTTATCTATTCAGTGGAACAATAAACCAAATAGCGTGAAATAATAAATTTTGTTTGCGTTAGACGTCGCGTCGCCAAACAGATCTGTTCTCGGTAGTTTCATAACGATTACCAACATTGTTCCATAAAACGGGGTTAATAGGAACGAGGGGTAAATAGGAACAAATGGTCGAGCGCTTAGGTAACTCACCGAACAGTTGAATATGATAATACCCATATGACATAGTTCTCTGCAATTTATATAATAATCATAATCATTATATATAATAATCATTATATTTTTCAAAACTTCAAAGAGACCTTATTTAAACTGGTCTGACAAAGTGAACCAATGGGACGGTAAGTGCAATGCAGACCAGATTGAGTATCCAACGACACAATTATGCCGGCCCGAATGTATCCGGATAAACGCAGCCTACAAATAAACCCGAAATGCGGTACACGTAGGTCACAACGACAAGTCCGTCGTGTAAGGGCGCTGTCGCAGTGGATACGAATATTGTCAATCACAGTGGACGATATTGTACTTACCTTAAAACACAGTACACTCTTGCCAGTCTGAAAAAAAAGTCAAGAAATCATCAAGGATCATGACATCATCAACCAAGTTCACGACCAATCAATCTGGAGAAAGCAGATGCGACGCTAACGAAGCCGGCGCAATTGAAATTGATCGAGTTACGCGGAAGACACGCAACGCGCCATATGGTGGAATTTACTGTGCACCTCGTTCACACCGGGGCAGCTTTGGTGATTTGAAATGAAGTACATAATACCAAATGTTAAGTAAGTCACAACATCATCTACTTGCCCTTAGTACTTGCTCAAAGGAGGATTTTTTTATAAGAATATAAATCACCTAAGCCGCATTTACACTCGGGGCGAGAATCGTATGCGATTATCGCATGACATAACCGCCATAGGGATCGTGTTCTGGCAAATGTTTATACTATACGACTTTTTATATCCTTACGATAATCGTATCTCCGAAGCGAGAAACTCTCGTGTAAATGAGGCTTAAGCGTAAACGGTTTTACATCGACGAATGTTTTTTCTCTTGTGGGTAGCGAGATTGCACTTAGATAATCTTGTCAAATAGTTTTATTTTATGATTTTATTTTAAATGAATGAAGGCACAATTATGTGCAGTAAAATCGAAAGGAAATGAATACATTTAGCTTCTAATAGGTCACTAACTAACACCTTGAGAGTGGCGTATTTTCAGCCGTGTCTGAATAGAGAGAGATAAAATAAAAAACTCAGATGTTAGATGTCTACAGAAAATCATGCCTTATTGTGGATACAAAACAATAACAGAAACTTATATTTGAATCATATATTAATTTCATAATAATACAAATAAGAATTATGAGTAAACAGTAGGATAGATAACTGGTGTTTTTTCATAAGGTTGACGTAATGCCAGCGGTTAATAAAATATACAACACAATATTTCGCAATGTTATGAGATCAGTCATAATAAAATATAACTCTTCTTGAACCTATGCCTTGGTTGGTATAAAAATGGTATGATGGTTTTACTATATCACCCCCATCGCTCAGAAACTCCCGTAGATTAAAAATATAATAAGTTATTAAGCTACTGTCTACAGGTCTTTAATTCTGTCACGCAATATTTACATGAAATGGGGTCGAGGTCCAGGAAATCCTACCCCTCTGGAAGATCCCCCTACGCGCACTACTGCTGCTTACTAGCCGGCCACGGATGGGATATTTGTATCAAATAGCAGGCCCCTTAGCCGTCCTCACCCCTCAATAACACACACATCACACTTATTAGAAACACAAACAATCAACTAGGAAAAAAACAAAAGGTCATGCTTTGTTATCAATATTTACGGAATTTCACAACATTATAACAGCAACATGAAATTCATTAGCAATATGCATATTAATTATTAAGCTTCGGCGACTCACTTCAGTATCGGAAACAGATAATGAAAAAAAGAAACTTAAAGTATTATTTATATGCAAAATAAAAACTACTGTGGCCAAGTCCTATTGCTTAGAAGGCGCGACCGTTGTTCTGAATGAATCTGCCGATGAAGACATTTCTTCTAATTACATCCAATTACAAACAATTAACTTGGCATGCAGACGGCAGCAACCACACCCGACAAGTACGTGACTAGCGGGGCGTAACACCATAGCTTTTACTAATGCATGTGATTGGGACATCATCGCTCTATGACCTTTAGCAAAATGTGTGAAAGAGGAGAAGGTAGTAAGATAATTAACCAAAAACAAGTGTCTCTACTTCAATGATTTTTTTTTAATTAGGTAGATCTGCTACCAAGAAATTCCCAAGTATAGGTTTCGCCCGTGGGTGTCACTGTATGCAAGTCGAACCCAACAAGTTTCAGTTTTAATCTATGGGACAGACAAGGGGAGTGGTGGACTCCCCGAAGGTTACGTCCATATTGACGATCAAGACTATTTAAAATCATTTATTGCAAGACGACTGCCAACATGTTCAAGGTGGTCGCGGGTTAAAACCCAGGGCCCACCTCTAACTTCTCTGAATTATGTGTGTATTAATAGTCAATCACCATGCTTTATAACGATGAAAGAAAACATCGTGACGAAACCTGCATACTGTAGCGATTTTGAAGAATTTCTACAGTATGTAAAGTCCGCCAACCCGCACTAGGTCAGCGTGGTGAACTATGGCGTAATCCCCTTCAATCATACTCTCGATTGTAGAGAAGACTCGTGCCCTGCAGTGGGACATATATAGGCTGATACAGACATTCAGACAATGCAAGACGCCACGACGATCGTAAAAACCCCACGAGTAGAAAATAAAGAAACATTTGATTCATAGTCGGCAACAGGATGAAATCGCCATAAGATTCGCGTAAAAGAAAGCTGATTAATGAAACCTAATTAAACTCGAGACGCTATTACGTATTTATGACATCCGCAGAATTGAACTCCGCGCTTTAATTAAAAACACTGATAAACTAGATAATTCTTTAAAAAACTTAACACAGGTGTAACGTTTTCTAAAATTGAATTTTTATCCATGTTATCTTCATTTTTATATTGTATCATATTTCACCAATTTAATTTTTAGTACTACATGTGGTGTGCCTACTAATTTACTAATTATGTATCAAGTTTATTGTATTTATGTTTTGTCAAACTTTAAAAATAAAAAATAGTCGTATTTTGAATGATTTTAGAAGAATTCGTTTAGAAAAGCACAATACCTAGAACAATTCAATCAACATTCTGTACTCAAAACCAGTCCTTTAACAGAGTTGTTTAGTGAGACGGTGGCATATGTGAACCATTAAGCTAAGCATCCACTAAGGTTTTCTGACGCATCAATACACAAGACAAGTTGTATAATTTTCATTTCTAGCAGAATGACAGGCTATCAATGTGCTGAACAGTAAAACACGTAAAGTAGTTTCCATTCAATACAGCTTATAAAGTAAACAGCGCAACGAGAGGGCTCAGAATGGATTCCCGCACCGAGACAATGATTAGGGGACCTACAAGTATTTGTTTCGAGTCTAGCTGTTGTAAGACTAAAAACTTTCTCGTCGTTTCTGATAAACATGGAGTCAGGACTATGTATGGTTCTATTTCCATCCATCCATTAGCCAAAGGAAGTGCACTGGTGAACATAGGCCTCTCCCAATGATTTCCAAAGTGACCTGTTGGAGGCAGCCTGCATCCAGCTACGTCCCGCGACCCTTACCATGTCGTCTGACCACCTAGTGGGTGGACGTCCCACGCTACGCTTTCCGCTTCGTGGCCTCCATTCGAGAACTTTTTGTCCCCATCGGCCATCAGTTCTCCGTGCACTGCACACATCTCACTTCAACTTGCTAATCCGCTGGGCTATGTCGGTCACTTTAGTTCTCCTACGGCTCTCCTCATTCCTGATTCGATCTCGTAGGGAAACCCCGAGCATAGCCCTCTCCATAGCTCGTTGAGTAACTTTGGTTCCATTTATTTTATTTTATTCCGGTTCTTCCACAGTGGATGCTTACCTTAAGCCTCAGTAATACTCGCGCCTAAATCTGTCAGCAGTCTCAATTGTAACAAACGGCTCGGAGTCAGGGCGCGGTGGCAACCAACAATGGACTGCAACTAGATACACCTCTATTGAGATGAAAATCATTTTGTTTATGTCCTAAGATGGTGGTGTAAGGAAAATATTGTGAAGATTTTTTTGACAATACTGGACAAAACTAATGATTTTAGGCCACGAAAAGTTATCCACGCCAATAACAGAATATAGAAGTACGTAAATACTAAATACTATACAGTGTTAGTCATAAAGGGTATATGAAGCTGAAAGGGGGATGCTATACTCATCATAATGAACAACTTTTACTACGGGGCCAACCCTAAAATACCTAAAAAAAATCAGCTGTTCCATACATTTTGAAAATTGAAACGATTATATTTGTATAAAACAGAAGTTTTTTTTTTATTTTATGTTTGGCCCCAAAGTAAAAGTTGTTCATTATGATGAGTATAGCATCACCCTTTTAACTTTAAATACCCTTTATGACTAACCTTGTATATCTATGCTCACACACGTATCCTCGAAGGGGTAGGCGAAAGAATTACGTATGCCATTCACAGTTGATCGAGCTTATGTACCAATTTGGATAAATGGCTAACTCATCGCTTTACTAGGCGCAAACTTTAGTACCAGGAAACCAAAAGTCTATTTTCTAATAATGAAGAATACTCACTCGTTTCAGTATGCTAGCCTGGCCACCGAACATGGCGCCCTTAGACTAATGAGGTGCCAACGGCTTGACAATAAAATCTTGTATACTATATCAATGATAATACTTAATTAGGAATCAATAATACAACATCACGTTGAAACTGCATTCCGTTTCACAAATTGATTAGAAGTATTTATGGAATACTATGGCTCCAGCACGACTTTGTCCGAGTTCAACTTGTTTACTGTATTCTCTTTTCGCTCCTCAACAAACTTAAATTAAATCAGATCGAAAACATATAATTTCCCTACATAAAGATTTCCAAGACCTTTCACTGCTTAGAGGAGAATTTTAATCATAAGAAGTAACATATATCTTTCTTTAAGTTCAAGGTTATTATTGTCTTAAATATGGAAGTGCGTGGTGGCCTGTTGGTAACGGACCAGACTCGGCTGCCTACATGTTCACGGTGGTCGCGGGTTCAAATCCCAGGGCACACCTCTGACTTTTCGGAGTTATGTGTGTATTGATAGTCAATCACCACGCACTTTAACGGCGAAGGAAAACATCGTGAGGAAACCTGCATACCGTAGCGATTTTAAAGAATTTCTACGGTATGTAAGTCCGCCAACCCGCACTAGGCCAGCGTGGTGGACTATATGGCCTAACCACTCTCAATCGATCCTCTCGATTGTAGAGTAGGCCCGTGCCCAGCAGTGGGACGTATATGGGCTGATAAAAAAAAATTGTCTTTAATTATAATCGATTAAAAATAAGTCGCCGATTGATAACAAACAGAGGTATTTTCGCATTTATATTTAGTATACATACCGTAATTATTTTGTATGAGAACTGGTCTAGTTTATTGACCTTAGCATACCTTACGTTTACAACCGGGTTGGGACACGGAATGTTTCCTAATTATATTATCAAACATAGATTAATTTCGCATACCGTTGGCTATGCCTTGTCACCGCATTGGCCGAGGGCGTAATTCTATAGTTTTTGTTAGATCGCGATTTTAATAAATAAATAATAAATACACTCAACAACACATACATAGTCCTGAGCCCACACTAAGACCGAGTCTTGTGTCGTGGGTATCAGGAGCTACGAGAGACTTTTCGGTCTCACAAACACCCAGACTCAAACAAATACTTGTGGTTGACACAAACATTTGTTCCGATGCGGGAAACGCGAGGTCGCGGGTACTATCTCCTCACTGAGGCAAATGTGTGAACCACTAGCATTCGTTTCGACTCTGGGTGTTTGTGGCACCGAAAAGTCTCTCGTAGTTTCTGACACCCACACACAAGACTCGATGCTAGTGTGGGGACAGGACTTTGTATGTGACTGTTGGGTGTATTTATTTGACTTACTACATTGAATAATTTCCCGAAAGTGACTGACCGATTGGATAGTTAAGGAAACATAATACATAATTGTTTATATAGGTCTACGCATTTAATAAGTGAAAAAAGGGAATATAGGAGAGATGGTTAAATTGTTTCAAGTATGTACAAACAATATATGCCTCAAATTTTACGACGAGCAATGTTGCGAATTGTGTTTTGAAGGACACCGCGAAAAGAAATCAGGACAGAACAATCTATTTACGTCGGTAAAATATGAGAATATGTTTTCCCGTAGTCGGTTAGAACCATTCCTACATTAGCCCAAATCTATAGTATGACTTCGTCACTTTAGTCATAGATAAAATGTAGCCCATCAACTAACAAGTGTTTTTAATAAAACGCCACCTCTTAAGCCTTCGGCCACATCGCGTCTAATCCTGCAATAGGCACGTTTTAACAGCCCATTATCTTTGCAACCAGCTACTGCGACTATCCTTGTCCGGCACAACGAGAGCGACCGAGACAGACGATTGTTGACACACCATTCCCCAGCTGCAACCGTTTCTGGGTAACGACGAATTGTTAGATTTGCGCCAGACTGCAGTTTTGTTTTGGTAACAACTAACAATAAACATGAATGGATGGAAAAGCATTGTTTTAGTAATACAATTAGTAACGCCAGCGATAAATTCCGGAAAGCGTGTGTAAACTTGTAAATATATTGTATTTGTATTGAAATATTAATTTTGAATTAAAATTTATACGTTACTTACTTTGCTGTTTGTGTTCCGGCCGATGGCAATTACCGCCTTACCGCTCACTCTCCTTCACTTGGCCTCATCTTTAGGAATTTTAATCGTACTAACTTTCATATGTACCCGCTTCATTCTCAATAATTTAATTAAATAAAAAAAATACATATATTATATCCGTTGGTAATTTTGCGACTTAATTCCTGGCAACACTCACAACAGATAATTTTTTTGTCAAATGTATTTTTTTTTATTCTAACAACATAAAAACGGAATGTCATAATAAATTTGATATTTTTCAAAAGAATCACATTTTTCTTACACAAAGGCAATATATTCCGATAAAAAAGCCACAAAATATCAAAATTGGCGGAAAAGAATGATGGCTGTCAATCTAGACGCACGGAAATCGTTTGAAGTAGGAAACCGCGCACTTTGATGGCGCGAATTTGATACGCCGTTTATGACTTTGATGTGAAAACATATGTCTGCGGTCCCTTCAAGCTTTATGGCATACGATAAATTCCATTGTAATAGGAATATAATATTAGAAAATTTGAACCAGATATCATTGTTATGTAGAATGCAAAGTTTTGAAACAGTTGTGAAATATAAGTAGAAAACAGGTAAATTTAATTTAGAGATTGGGAAAAGCCAGGTATAGCTATTTCTTTTTGTCAAGCGTGTGTGTCATCATCATATATCTAGTTTATTCTACTTTTTTACTATACGAAACTGTATAATCTTTATACTCGTAATAGAGATAAGTCGTGGCATTATCTTTACTCTTGACTATATAAATCATTTTAGTATAAGCAATGCGCGGCCCCTACTTAGATATAAGCCTCTTGCGGTTTAACGTTTTTTTAATATCAAACATTCAGCTAATTTGAATTGCATATAATTACACTGCCATTTCAATCGCTTGTTTTCTCAGATGTAAAAGATCACCGAACGAAATCTATATCAATCGAATTACCGACAAGTCACAGCTTTAGCAGTTATTTCTTACAATTTTATCGTGTTTCATAATTTCCCGTGTCTTTGGTCCATAAACAGTGTCGCAATATGACATGGCCGTAACCAGGACAAAGTCTAGAATGCGATTGGGCAAAAGAAAGCTCTGGTCAAAAAGGTATTTACTATTTGAATTTCGGTTTATTTTTAGTTAAAATCTATGTAAAAATATTATTATGTTTATAAACGAATGGCTATACGGTTATATCTTTGGAATCTTTTCATTAACACCTACAAAATGGTTGAAAATCGGCGTCACTTAATAATTCATATAATCACCTGCCTTCCAGCATTCATAGAGTCACCATTTTCAGGTCACTGCCCATCTTGTGAACAG
The DNA here is from genome assembly GCA_033459515.1 of Theretra japonica. Taxonomy (NCBI): domain Eukaryota; kingdom Metazoa; phylum Arthropoda; class Insecta; order Lepidoptera; family Sphingidae; genus Theretra; species Theretra japonica. The sequence continues at coordinate 1,129,001 of CM065938.1, read as the reverse complement.
AACTATAATATTAATTTGCAAATTATCTGAATATTACAAATAGGGCCGAAGGTCACCTCCTTTGTGGAGAGGACTCAAGAGCTTCAGGTTGATCCACGCAACACGCAAGATGGTGCCGTTCCTCGGTTTCAATCTGCGATTTACGAATTGCGATTGGTTATTGTTGGTCGTGATTTAATTCTGAATCCTGAATCGTACAGTAATTTATGGGGGACTGACCCACCCTGGTGCTCTGGTTACGCCCATCGAATGCATGACATCAGCCGGATGAGCGCACAGCTGATTCACTCTGTTTATTTAATCTGTGGCATCGTACTCGAATTGGGTTATCTTGGGAAAACGCGGCTTAACTTTTACATGATGCTTTCTTTAACTAATGCTAAAGTAACGTGGATTAACTGATTACAAGATTGACTTGTGCACATGGTAAATTTTTTTACACAATAATGGGAGAGGCCTATGTTCAGCAGTGAATTTCCTGTGGATGAAGAAGAAGAATAATGTAAGACGGAACTGCCTATTTTTGGCTCACGTTTATTTTTTCACTATGAAAAAAAAATCTATATTTTGTGTCAAAAAAACATAAGAAAATTCTCACAATTTCAAAAAAATAAAAACAAAATCAAGTTCTATGGAGTATGTATGGAGTCCTTACCCAGAGGAATACGAATATTCTAGTAGCAGCTACGAGGTTTCCGACGTTTATTCATTATTTGTCACCTCTAGGTATAGTAATGCACTATTCTATGGTAATATAGAATTATACGAATAAAACTACAATAATTTTCATAAAGAATTGTCTTATCAAATAATTTAATTATCTTTATCGATTAAATGGAAATTACTTATTATACTCGTATCCACAAACGAAACACATAATCCTGACTCAATGGAAACTAATCTAATTACCTTCATTGACTACAGACAATCAAAAGTAACCCCATAATAAGGTTGGGGGATATAATTCTAATCAATACAATTTAAAGTCTTATTTCAAGTATTAACTAATTGATTTTTTTTTTCGGTAAAATAACTAACTAGCTGTTTTTCGATTATATATTTTTTTAAAGTATTATTGAGTGCCAACATTCCATAGTACCTTATGTATTTTAATCCTTCTCCAAAACTTCAAATCACAACCCATAAAATAAGATATTCTAATAAAACACACAATCAACGACATTCAAACTAGATTTACTCCTCAGTTCTTAACATGTTCAGCTGGAGGCAGTTGCAGCTTGGCCGCCAGGTCGTGGGGAACGTCCAGGTAGGTCCTCTCCAGCCCTACGGTGAGGATCAAGGCCTTCAATCGGTCCACCTCCACGGCGTCTCCCTCGCTGGACCATACCGTCATCGAGGAGTTGAGGGAAGCTGTCTCTCGTAGCAAGTCCAGGAGAACGGGTTGACTGTTTGAAGCAAGGCCGGCGCGGACCTGGTTGAAAGAATGGTGGATTGATACTACAGACTGCTCAATTTTGTATTCTCTGAGTATGCAAAATTATAGTCATTCACTTATCAGAGTAAGTTTGTTAACTAAAATAAACATAGACGTTAATTTGAGGAATATCCTACATCATTTTCAGCCTTCTCAGCAATCAGCATCATCAACACATAGGATTTCCACTGATAGACATAAGATACCTTGGCCTAAAATTTCAACTAGGTCTTATACCATAGCTCAAATATCATCCTCAATTCTTGTTTCCAAATGAACCGGGCTGTTCGTGTGACTTGAGTACTACATATAATAATTTATAATCCATATTTATGATAAAAGCTAACAAATCTTACAGGAAAAGTGACAGTTTGGTCAATCTTCTGTTCATTAACGAGCCTGAGCATGGCCCCGATCTGATCTCTGGAGTATTCCCCTTCGGTGATGTTCCCGCCATAGTTGGTGGTCCAGCCGATGGAGAGGACGACGCGAGGATGCTTGGCACCGAGCTGGACGAACTTGATCGGGTCCACTGGCTTGGTGGTGGCTTCTACCGGCCCGGGGAGGATGTCAGCGTTGAGCCATAGAGGGAACGTCACCTGGATATGATAACATCTTGTTAAGTACAAAACCCCCTCATTATAAGTACGGACCGCTACCTCATCTGCCTACTATGCTATATTATATCAGCTCATATACGTCCCACTGCAGGGCACGGGCCTTCTCTACAATTGTGAGTACGATTGAGAATGGTTAGACCATATAGTCCTATGTAGGTAATAAAAAGTCTCAAACTTTCCTTTTAAAACATCTCAACTATTTTAAAACTGAACTCTCTAAAATTATACGTATAAGAATACAGTATACTCAGTTAAACCGACACAATTTTCCAAAATAACTGCATCACAAATATCTCATGCCCTTTATTTAAACTCGCCGCGCCCGCACAAGAGCGAACAAAATCCTTAGTATAATTCACACGCCGAGTAATTTATCAATTTACCGATGAATATCAAAACTACCATTTAGAATACAACTTTATTTATGTGGTAACACTGGTTATAATCCTTTGAAATATGGTTGTAATTGGCTATAGTAGTGTTGAAGCTAAAATCAACTCTTTTTTAAAAACTTAGGGTTGTTTTTTGTCTGGTAAGATGAGGTAATAGGTTAACTGGCAGCTAATTTTAACTGCCCAAATGTTTATTCATGTTAATTATTGTTAACCGAAAGAAAACAAGATAATTACGGCTGTTAAGCTTTGTTTTCTCTCGGAACAATGGGTGGGTTGGAAATTGTAGAATTTTATGATAAAGCTTTTACAGTAATTTAGCTGAACTGTATTTGAAGATTACGCATGCCGACTGCCGGCATAATATAATCGCGAAATTAGTAACTTAAAAGATGTGTCGCTTTTTTCGAATTATTATTATTGTTATGGATTTACATTATGCAATGACGCAATTTACCATTTGGTTTTTTCCAATTACTACAATGCGTTTTAAATTATTCAAGTTTCTATTTACCTTGCAACTCTGTTAAGAAAGCTTTCGAGGTTTGTTATATATACGATACATAAACTAGACCTTACTCCTTAATAAAGAGACCTCGGTATACAATTTCTATTTATTTCTTGCCTATACACACCATAAATAAGTAAATAAATTTTAAAAAATACACCCAAAAATCACATACATAGTCCTGACTCCATACTAAGATCGAGTATTGTGTTGTGGGTATCAGGAACTACGAGAGACTTTTCGGTGTCACAAACACCCAGACCCGAAACAAATACCTGTGGTTCATATAAACGTTTTCTCGATGCGGGGATCGAACCTGCGGCTTCACGTTTTACAACCGGCGTTCAACCAACCGCGCCAAGGAGGCCAATTAACTTCAATAGTCCCTTTACAAATGAACAATAAGCTACCTACCATGATCTCTTAACACTCATGAATTCCCATTCTTGACCTACCTCAGGCTTGCTATAAGGAGCGATGAGGTCCTGACTCTTCTCATAAGCCTCTATGCTCTTGAAATCTAACTTAACTCCCTTCTGTTTCGAGTTGACGTTGTTATATTGCGCCACCGTAGACAGAAACTCAGCAAGGGATAAGTCGGATGACGTAGCTGGAGGGTGGGCCATTATCGGAATCGGGGGCCCGTCTTGACCAACTAGATTGCCGAGGACTATGTCTGCTTCTAGCATTGATGTTTCGCCTGGAATGTTATACAAACCGTAAATTTTCTTTGTACGTTATTGGCATAAACTATAATTTAAATCGAAGATCTTTTGATTTTACTGTTTGATTTAATTTAATATAAAGATGAAGGTAACTTATATATCCATAAACATTTACCAAATTCAGCTTAGTGTCACTAAATTGATTTTCGCTGTCGATCCCGGCTTTTTTTTTTATTGCATAGCTCCGGCAAACGAGCAAACAATTCACCTGTTGGTAAGTGGTCACTACCGCCCATGAACGTCCACAAAGCTGGATCATGGATGTGTTGTCGGACCAATTGGCAGGGGAGCGGGAATGGAAAAGGATGGGAAGAGGAAAGGGGCATTGGGCATCCGGCAATCTCACTCACCGAACGAAACGAGACAGCTGAGCTGTCCATTCACGTCAATTTCCTGTGAGACAGTGGTACCGCCTCGGATGAGCCTGCCCATTCATACTGAGTCATGACTGACAACAGCGTGGCTCTACCTCTTATAACAGTTCTAGTAGCGAGTGGGAGCGACATGCAACACTTTCTATTTTTCCACATCTTACTTACTACATACTTATCCTTCATCCCTTATAGTTGTATATAGATTAGTAGGTGGTAACATCGGGTGTGGAAATTTACGTCTAGTAATATTAGTGCCACTTACTTGCCAAAGCCGCTGTAAGGTATGTTTTATTGTTGACGGCGTGTGCCCACGTGATTTTAGTAAGGTTTTTCATAGTTTCTTCGTCACTCTGCACCAGGGTGGCTAAAAAACAATTTATAGTATTTATCATCCCTCGAACAAACCTTAGAACAGAAATCGAATCTTAAGCCTCTCAGATTAGAGCGGCTTTGCGGATATATTGCCGCAGGGGCTTTTAATAATTTAAACTCTAAACTTAAAACATCTACTTGCATCCTTCCGTGAGTTTTTTTTTTTGTTTAGATAAAGCGAATGATCAGTCATTACTGATCATTCTCACAATATATTTAATTAGGACATATGCATATTTGGCATATTTATGAATCAAATTAAATATTAAGGTTGTTAGAGAAATGACCTTAGTAACTCTCGATTTGTTGTATTAAAGCCCATGTTGCTCATTCGTTATTTCCAAGGAAACCAATAGATGTCGCTACTCGCTAGTCTACATGTTTCAGCTTTAAAAAAGGAAAAGAACTTTACATTGTAATAAAGTAGAATATGTCTTAAATATTTTTGTATGCTGACCGCTTTGTTCAATCTAAATATTTTACAATTTACAATATGACATAACGCGCGTTAAAAATCTACCATATCAAATCAACCACTTTTCTGGCAACATCGAAAAAATCTGTCAAAATAAATTGTGATTTGTCAAAGAAAAGTAAAGGTGATATGCAATTTTGCGAAAATTTAATTTTACAATCATAAAATAAGCATAAATATGATAAATAGCAACTTACAATATATTGTAGTGACCGTGTGTAATCCTTTTTATATATTTATCAGTGTATTTTATTTTATTTAAATGATAAATAACCAAACAAAACAACTCCAGTGTTGACAAGCCGACAATGACCTTGTGGCGTTGTAGCAAAAAGTGGCGCTAGTTGTAATACATTCGCATAAAAATTTGTAATTCCAATTGTTGCCACGCGCATGCGCCACTTTCACATTGTTGAACATTGTGTTTTGGCAAAGACTTGAGCTCTTTACAGTCTATAATTACGCAATTTAATTTGAAAATTAAATATATGATTATTCTATTTAATAAAAAAAAGTATGTTTGCTGTATAGTTATTAGTTATGCATTGGGAAAATACTATTATAAGTGCTTCGACGTGAAATGGAAAAGCGCCTTTTAAAAATAGCACAGCAATTACGCATAACCTACACATGTGATATAAATAAAATAGTACCTATGCAGAGCGTTTTTTAAATTCTCTATATAGATTACTAATAGGTTACTGTCAAATTTACTCCTACTTCCATTGGCGATAAAGGGTGTTAATGCTTTTAAAGGGCGAAACTCCAGCACAATGTTCCATTAATTACATTATCAGTTTTTTTATACCGGCGCAGGGAATCCACTAGCGAGCACTCGCCAGCAAGTGCAGTATGTTCCAAACTTAGAGTATTTAAAATATAGAAGGAGCGTTGGTACTTCAAAAACGTAGATAAAAATGTTGGTGCCGGGCCACCTTCTTCTGCCCTCCTATTGGCTGACATTTGACAGGTTGTCCAACATGCACGAATTATTTGAAAAAGAAAAATGTTAAAAAAAAGTTAAGTGCTATTAAATTCCACTCAACCTCGCTATAGACTGATAATAATTAAAATTAAATTTGGATTACCAACGGAATTTGTAGAAATTTGTTGTTGAATAATTAGTTAAATTTTCACCATTATAGCAGTTTTTGAAGACGCAAATGTATGACAGGGCTCCCTATATATTATACGTACTCTTAGATTCCAAACAGCATCAACCGGTGACAAAAGTTTAGTCAGTCTTGTCGGTCGACACAGTTTTGTCGGCCCGGCAGACATTGAAAATCCCCAGACTAAACCCGATAGACACATCTGCGATCACTTTCTGGTTTTTCGGTATCCGGGCGGATACGAAATATCGTACCATCCGTTAACAAAGATATCCGGCATACCCATACCATTATCCAGCTATATCCGCCGGCTACTCTAGTCAGACATCTTAATAGGTGGTCAACGTGACTACTGACGCAAGCGTTCAAGGTCGCTCCATTGTTAATTCGAAAATAGACTCTCTTGAATCTTGACATTAATTAACGGACAGACACATCAATAACCGTTTCTATATTTATATCCTCTGTTGCATACAATAAGTAGAAATAAAAGTAATAATTAAGATGATTTGTGCCAATGAGAATGAACTTGTAACCGTAGCTTAAATTAATGTTTTAGGAATGTCTTTTTTGCTTTATTTTTGACAAATTATTACATTTTGAAGCGCCTAATGAATTAGGGAAATTACGCCAATTCTTAGAATCAAATTCGAATATGTAAAAAAATTGCATAATATATTTGTTTATTGGACGTGCAGAATCAAATTACAATAAAATAACGATACAAGATGGTTATCACCAAAACCAAAAATATTTAAATAATCAAACACACTTAAAATTGTCAAAGTCGATAGGTCAGACAAATTAAATAATGGATTTACGATATTTTCCAAAATATAGTTTTATCTTTAAATATCGAATTCTCAGCTCAAAGTTTAAACCATAAATCCGTAATAAACGAACACTTAATAAGAAAAAATGCACAAACAATTCATAACCTCTATCAATTTCCCGCCAAAATAAAGAAAGACTTACCCACAACAGCCAGTAAGAGTAGTGCAAGCATTTTTTAATTATTTTTTCAGGCTATTTTTTTTTTACTTTTTTTTTAAAGCGACTGAGGCACCGGTTGAGCAGACGGTGGGCTGATTCGAATCTCCTTGCGGGACGGTGTTCACCTGCAGATTGGTAAATTGACCAATCTAGCTGTCAGATCGCTTTTTGCACTGTGTCGACGACGGTATTTTATCTATAGCTAGCGCGGTGGCGCGGCTTCACTCGACTTATTTTATGATTTTAAAATATTCGAGATAGCGGTATTCCGAACGGTGATGCCGAAAGGCTTTGCAATTTGCATCTGTTTTTATTGACTTTTAAATTTTATAAGATTTATGGCTGGTCGCTCGAGTAAACGGAATTTTTATTTGCTTAGAAATTGGATGTAAAATGCAGAAGTCGAAATTAATTTAAAGTCAGCATTTCATCGCGTATTTATCTTTATCTTCACTAATATTTTATTTTTAACGACGGTAGTATTTGTCACTTAATTGAAAAATGCTTTCAGTATTTGCATAAATATTACACTGGATGGACATAGGATATATAAAACGCAAATGATCTAAACTAACAATAATAGTGATATACAACAGAGTCCGAAAAATGTTTCCATTCGGTGACTTCATAGTGTGCATATTGAAATATGCGCATATTTTATTAAAGTTTTCCAAAGATTATGTAAACCAGATTTACTTCTCTTAAACAGCAAAGGCCTAGGTGCAGTTCTGCCACTTAAAAAATATTTCAGTCCAATTTGTCCGTCACTATTTCCATATAGATAAGTTGTCGGGTCGGGGTCACATATCTATAGTACTTATAACTTTATCAATCCTTTTATCTGGAGATATGCGGAAAATTGTATGAGAAGAAGCTGTACAGATGTCTTGGGAATGATATCTGCGTGTTTGGAACAAGAATAAATTGCCTACGTCATAACACTTTGAGCAGCTCAGTGGACTTGAAAAAAATAACGGAAAAAATCCTCCAAACTAGTGACACTCTGTCTAGATTGCGTTGCTGTATTTTGCTGTGTCAGTATACATAAATCTTTTACAAACATTGGATGTTATGTTGGCTGAAATCTGCCTGTCCAATTATCTGTTCCCGATAGATACAGTTATGCCGGCCTGCCCGAAACCGGATATACACGGGCTGAACCCGAAGTGCGATATATTTGAACGAGGCGCTATGTCGGCCCCTAAGTGGTAGAGCCTCACTATCTACTTGCTCAAGATTTTAGAATACTGTCTAAATGGGATGGCTGGAGTCGCTTGCTAACATCTACTGTTTGTGAGTGACATTTCCGCAGAACCAATACCAGTTTCCCTCGTCCTGTTGCTTTTCTTCTTTCCATTTAAATTAAAATCTAATTAAATGTCGTAAGTGTTTATGGCGGTTTAAAAAAAAATAAAAATATAATTGCAAGCATTGTGTCGGTACGACAGTTGCCAAGCCTTTCTTTCTTCGCGAATTAGTTTGTCTTAAGTCAACAACGACATACAATTTTAATGTTACTCTCTATTTACTCTCTACTCTCTATTTAATATGTACTTTTCTATCACATAATCGTGAAAACCTGTAAGTGTCCACCTATTTCATACTTTTCTGGTTATATATCGTGTTGTATGTAAGCTGTTAGTTTTCCAATAAATATAAATAAATAAATAAATAATACTATAAACTGCTTTAAAAGCATGAAGTGAGACTTGTGCCCTAAATAGCTTACACGTGTTCTAAGAGCACAAAGAAACTCAATAAGTCTTTATTAAATCACAAAAACGGCTATCTCGTCATGTCGTTCGATATACAGAATGGTGGCGTCGCGTCGCGTCACGTCGCGTCGCTTCAAATGGTCAAAGCGCTTAAAATCCTTGCATCGCGTTTACACTCCTTGCATTCACCAATATTGAAGTATTCTTTAGATTTCAGTGAAGAAAAGGCCAGATGGATGAGGACGGGGCTGCAAAACCAGAAGAGGTCGCGAGTATAAACCTTACGATCACGATATTGTAAACTGGTTTTGAAAAGAGCAACACTAGAGTTTCTTGCCCGTTCTTCTCTAGTGAAAACCGCTTTCCGAACCCGGTGGTAGAAAAAAATATATGACTGAATCTAAATAATGTTGAGCATTTTAATGGATTCAATAAATTATTTTCATTTTTTAATTTTCTTTTTTTCATTTCATTTCAATTTAAACGTACCTTTGATTTTCGAGGTTATTTTTATTAGAAAACTATTTTGAAGCGACAGTTTTCCTGCGTGTTTAATCCAATGCGGAGATTGCCGGAAGTCCAATACTCTTTTCCTCCTACTTTCCTTCTACCCCTCCCATTTTTAAAGTTTCTGAGTTAGGTAAGCCGTTTACTCCTTTGCCGCATCAATGCATTAAAAAGGAAAACTATGAACAAATCAATAAGGATAAGAAAATGCAAATAACTATAAATAAAATGTAACTATTTCTTTGTATCTCTGATTACCCTCGAGGAATCACGTGTGATTAGCGAGGTCGTCCCTCTTCCTCACAAGCACTCTATAATGTACTTTATGTTGGTTTATTAAAGTTTGTTTTCGAATGCGTGTAGCGTGATCCCTAGACGCACGACACAGGATGAGATGAAACGTGTTTTGACCATTTATCTGAATATGACGTCTGTGAATGCACGTAATACGTACGAGTGTGTATGAAGGTTACTTTGTTCGTCTGTGTAACTAAGCAGCATTTTTTCTGAGACAGAATAGCCTATATCGAATTTTTAACAATATTTACTTAGACTGCCTCGGTGGCGTAGTGGTACTACGGTATGATTGCAAAGCTGAGGTCTCGGGTTCGAATCCCGGGTCGGGCAAAGTGATATTGGATTTTTCTATTCATTATTAGCCCGGAGTCAGGAATTTGTGCCCGATATGGCGATAGGCTCGCCCCCTATCACTTCGTGGGACGGAATATACAAGGCGAAACGTGGGTGTTCTAGTAGCACCTCTGCCTACCCCTTCTGGGAAAAAGGCGTGTGGTTATGTATGTATGTATTTACTTAGTTTATAACGGATTTCTGTTTAGAATATGTCAGATATTACAGCTAAAGGTTCATTTACACCATTCGGTCGAAAAAATGCGAACACTTCCTTGATTTGCGACTTAAAATTGATATATTCTTAACCAATGTATTATTGAGATTTCCTACCATTATTAATTACTTACCTCTACCCGCAACTTAGTCTGCGTCGTTATCTTTATTAAGAAAATCCCATCCCATGCCGTCCCGTTATATCCCGCCTTGTCCCGTCTCATTCTAACTCAAGATATGTAATCCAGTCCCATGCCATCCATTTGAGTACAAAAAAGTAACTAACATATCGGAATTTCTCCCTCGTCCCACAGGAACACTACATTTTTCGAAACAAAAAGTAGCCTAAGTGTTAATCCAGGGTGTCAGCTACCTCCAAACCAAATTTCATCGAAATCCGTTAAGCTGTTTCTGAGTTCATCGCGCACAACCGCACAAACAGACAAAAATTCTAAAAATCATTGTTTTGGGTGCTATAACGTTAACATAGTCCCCCATAATATCAGTTTTTTTCATTAATTTACATTAAATGGCTACACATTTATTATGTAAAGATTAGCTATGTTTGAGTACTTACTGTTGGTCCGTACGGAGGCAGCTTGATGCTTGATATTAATTCAAAGAATAAATGTATTAGTATCAAAATAAAACAAATCTTTAGCACCTTTTTCCAAATGATATACGCACACTGTAGGCCAAAACAACTATACAACCAACGAATTAACAAGGGCGTCCTAGTATTACCTCTGCATTACAGAAAAACCGACTGAAAATTACCATTTCACCTTCGTATTTCGTTTGCTGAGAATGCTAAAAGCCCTATTTTTTCCTCCTACCTCGCTTTTTCTTCTCTTTCTGCCCTCTTATTAAGAGGCCAACGTAACTACCGTCGAACCGTTATAAATGTTAATCAAGTCGGGGTGCCGTTTGCTAGTTTGCCCGATTTCTGCAATCAAAAGGTGGTAGAGTTAATGCAGTATATGGTAGAGTCAATGCCACACGAAATTGTGGAAGTTTTACTGGTGGTAGGTCTCTCATATGTGAGCAGCCGCCAGGCTAGGTACCACTGCAATGTCTATTTCTTCCGGCAAACAGCAGTGTAAACCCATTGTTGCGTTCCGGTTTGAAGGACATTTTAGCCAAGGTAACTACTGGACGTGTTGAGACTTAACACTTTATGTCACAGAATGGCAAGCGCAGTGTAATGCCAAGCATTGCTTTGTAATGCATGGTGTTTTTTGGTTTTACTACTGTCCATGGGCGGTCGTATCACTTACCATCAGGCGAATGGTATGCTCGTTTCGCCATTCATTGCAATAAAAAAATTCCCACCACCTTACCCGTAAAGCCTTCGGACTTATCCAGGGAAGGATAAAATACAGTATTTAGGGCAGTCTCCGTGGCGCAGTTGGTTAAACGCCGCGCCGGCTGTGAAACAAGAGGCCATGGGTTCGATCCCCGAGCTGAGACAAATGTTTTTTTATCTGCCCATATACGTCCCACTGCTGGGCACGGGCCTACTCTACAATCGAGAGAATCGATTTAGAGAGGTTAGGCCATATAGTCCACCACGCTGGCCTAGTGCGGGTTGGCGGATTACATACCGTAGAAATTCTTTAAAATCGCTACGGTATGCAGGTTTCCTCACGATGTTTTCCTTCACCGTTAAAGTGCGTGGTGATTGACTATCAATACACACAAATGTCAAATGTTTGTGCATTCAACAAATAGTCTATGTATTGTGATACTGTCAAGTCTCATAGTTTGATACCCACGACACAAGACTTGCATCTAAATCTTGGGTCAGGACTATTGTGTAAATAAGTGGAAATAATACAAGTTAAAGGAAAATAAAAGTCTCCTTACCGTTTGTGAAACAATTTTATTAATTTCTCGGGCATTTCAGACATTTTTCATTTTATTATTATTCTGTACTGTAGAAACGTTCGACGTTCGACGTGCTCGTATCTGAGGACATAACTACGGCAGTCTTCAACTCGAAATCAATTCACTTTGTAACTAAGTTTTTAATTAAACTTTCATAGCAATAAAAGTTACTACCGATACGTGAAGACTTAAAAATTTGGCATCCGAGTTGAGTTTACTCGTTCCATGCCTGTTAGTTTTGGAGGTAAAAGTTTAAAAGCACCCACCTCTAACCACAAGATATTTTAAAAGTATTCAAAAATGTATTTGTTCATCGCATAAATAAAAAAAATGTTTTGCATATTTTTCTTAGTAACATTAACAATAATTCTCTAATAATTCAAATTTCGATTTACAAAAACAATGTATTTAGTCACACGGTAAAACATCGACGATTCATTTCGTATTAAAAAAATAATTAACAATAAACTTTTTATCTAATATGCAATTCCAGTATATTTAATGTCATTCCTCAATCAATTTGCAATTCCTTAAAAATGTCATGAATTCCGAAAAATATCTGTAATATACTTAAAATACATATAGTAGACACGTCGATCCTTGATTCAGACTTTATAGTGTATATAAAATAATAATCTGTCAGTATATAAACAAAAACACAATCTCTTTGGTTTATACACAACATATATATTTCAAATGAATAAATACATCTAACAGTCACATACATAGTCCTGACCCTACACTAAGATCGAGTCTTGTGTCATGGGTATCATGCACTATAAGAGACTTTTCGGTCCCCAAACACCCAGACCCGAAACAAATACATGTGGTTCACACAGACTTTTGACTCGGTGCGGGGATCGAACCCGCGGCCTTTCGTTTCACAGCCGGCGTCTAACCAATTGCGCCACGAAGGCTGTCAATGCTTTATTATTTACTACTCGTATTGTGCAATAGATCAATGACCTATCGCCAACTTTAATGTATACAAATATTTTTTACAAACACATAAATGTCGAGTTTGTCATTACAATAAAATCGTTGAATTTCTTATGCTAATAAAAATAAATATAAAAGTTTGTTCACTTCAAATAATGTCTACGGAAGCATAAAAGCACTGACATGACAATTATATATTTTTTTGCGGAAATCTTAATACGAAATATAAAATAATTATTTCATATTATTCAATGCATATATACAATAGTCTGACGAATGTCTCATATTGAAATTATTGGGATATGAATTAAATAAAAATTAAGACGCGGCTTTGCAATTTATTTCTAAAAACATGGCGTTTGGTTTCATTCAGAAACTCTTTAACAGTAAAACATTTATTTACAAAGAACATTAACAATTTAACATTACGAACATTAAAACATTAATTTAATTTAATTTAATTGTTACAAACGACTTTTAATAATAAATATACGAATAACACGATACAATATCATAATGATTTATTCAGGATATATAATTTTTCGACAAACAAAACATTTTTCACAAAATAATTTCGGTCCAACGAGCAATATACAACAGTTTACATACAACAGACATTAAAAATGATTTGTCATGTAATAAATCACTAATTATGTTTTTTTTTTATAAAATAGGCTCAGATAAATATATTTTCTAGATGCTTTGTTGACCGACCCTTAATAGGATGAAAAAGCCCCTAGCAACTTCTAACAAGGCTGTCTTCATCACGTAATATTGTTTACAAAATATTGTCGTAAAAATAAATGTTCTTTTTTAAAAATATATTTACATGGACTACTTTCCCAGATGTAGCCAAGTCAGTGACCCTACCAAGTTTAACAAATTCCTTCACCTGTTTATATTAAAATTATTCTCTAAATCACGCTATAACTGGATAGGCAGAGAGCGTATCATCTCTCTATAATTACCAACTAAACACATTCGTTCTCATTCACTCCCTCACATTCACAGTTCATTCTTTCGTACATTTATCTTACATTTTAGAATTAAATAATAATCACACAGTGGAGTCAACAATGTTCCGTGATTATGGAGAATATTCTGAGGACTCTCCAGACAAAAATCTAGACTAGATGATGACAAATGACAATGCCGATAGAGCTGTTGATAAATAATCCAGTATCACAGAATAGATTTAGAAAAAAAAAACTTAACATACAACAGAAATCTTATCTAAAAAATTGTCCTGAATAGCTTTAAACAATGGGTTAAGCAAAAAGTTCATATTAGCTCTCGTACTACATTGCAATATCATTATCCATATTTATATTTATTATATTTGCTTTGGATTCGTGATCATATACCCTGTACAATTTAAACAAAAAATAGTCCCCAGAACCTTAACATTTCCCTACATCCTAACCCGAACAAACTCCTAGGCAGAAGTAAACCTAACGTGATATAATACAATGAGTATTCGTTTTGCATTCCCACTACCATCATGTGGGGTTCAGTTTGATTTCCGCCTCGTCTTTGGTGTTGTCGTGAGCAGTGAGCAAGTCTCTCTTGGTATATTCTGATTTGTTGGTGTAGCACGTGATGAAGGTGACAATGATGGCGAAGAACACGGCGGAGCACGCGCAGACGGTCGAGCCCCAGTCCAGAATAGCCCGCACTGTTCGCAACTCTGAGACTATGTTCTCGTCGATTTTGGCTTTCTGCTCCACCCAGAATATTGGGAACAGCATTCGAGGCATGTTTTCGTATAATCTGTGAAGGAAATGTTTTTGTTCAGTAAATTTGATCAGTGAATGGCGAATAAAGCTGAGTTGTCTGATTTTTGCAGGCTTAAACAATGTTGGCAGGTTACCTACTGTAGGAAAAGGTGAGTGACGCTGGTCATTAACACAGCGTGAATATATTAACCCAACATATAAAAGCACAAATGATAAGAAAATAAAACACTTACGTTATGTGCTCGCTTGGTTCCACGTACACATTGAACTGGAACCTGCCAGCAACGTCTATAGGCACTCCGAGTTTCTGAAAATATATTAAAACTTTAGATTACAATTTTATTAATTTTTAGTTTTAGGAAAGTTTTTGAACATAATATGTATGGTGAAACATTGTTTTAATTGAGCTCTAAGTACATTAAAAAACCAGTTATTATTATGGACTTTTCGTATGGTCTACAGAATATCAGAATCCAAAAAATTCCGTAATTCCGTATTTAACATAAAAAAGACTAAATCCCTATTTATACGTGGAGAGTGTTTCGCCTCGAAAACACGATTATCGTAAGGATATAAAAAAGTTGCATTGTATAAACATTTGTCAAAACACGATAATACTCGTATATGGCGGTTATGTCATACCATAATCGCATATGATTCTCGCCGCGAGAAACACCGTGTAAATGAGGCTTTATCCTTACAGCGAAATACTGTCACACTTTAACTTTTTTTAACATTCTTCGCTGATACTCACAGGCTCAACAGCAAAATAAAATGAGTGCTTGTCCGGGTCTGGCCTCATCCCAGTAACGTAATCCTGCAGGGCCGGGTCTCCGTGCAGGAAGTGAGGCAGGGTGATGAAGGCAGGGGACCCGAAGCGACAGGCTGAGACGTTCATGACGCCGCCCCATGCACAGGCTCCGTTGCAGTAACACGTGTTCTCTGGCGATGTGGAGGCTGGAAGAAGATTGTATTTAGATCTGGGACTAGATGCATGAAGAAGAGAAAGAAATTCTTTTATTGTTGGACAGTAATTAAAATAAATAATAAAGTTGTAAAATATAATAAACACATTTTTTAGTAATGATTACTCGCCAACAATCAACCTCACA
Organism: Theretra japonica; assembly: GCA_033459515.1. Taxonomy (NCBI): domain Eukaryota; kingdom Metazoa; phylum Arthropoda; class Insecta; order Lepidoptera; family Sphingidae; genus Theretra; species Theretra japonica. The sequence continues at coordinate 1,113,253 of CM065938.1, read as the reverse complement.
TTCAACTACTCCATGTTAATACGGTTTCATGCGAACGCTGGTCACGCTAAGGCTTTGGATTTGATTCCATTACGATCGATTAATGGAGATTGATGAATGGTTGAATTTTAATATTTTGTAATAATAACTTCTAATGATGTGTATTATTGTGTAAATTTAAATTCAAGAGCGTGGTGGCCTGTTGGTAACGGACCAGACACAAATCCCAGGGCACACCTCTGACTTTTCGAAGTTATGTGTGTTGATCGTGAATCACCACGCACTTTAACGGTGAAGGAAAACATCGTGAGGAAACCTGCATACCGTAGCGATTTTAAAGAATTTCTACGGTATGTAAGTCCGCCAACCCGCACTAGGCCAGCGTGGAGGACTATATGGCTTAACCACTCTCAACCAATTCTCTCGATTGTAGAGTAGGCCCGTGCCCAGCAGTGGGGCTTATATGGGCTGATAATAAAATCCTTACAATTATCAAACGTCCTCTCATTGACGTGGTACTTGTGGTACTCCAGGCCGCTCATGAGCCCACTCTCGACGTACTCCATGTTGACGGTGCGGCACAGATCGGGGATGAACATCGTCAGCTTCGAGTCCTCGGTCAGGTTGCGCGGCAGGAACTCTCCGGCGCTGCCTGATAGCTGGAAACGAAAAAAGGATTTCTTTTACGCTTTCTCTTAAATCTTTTTAGCTTGGCAATGGGCAGTTTCAACTTGGGTAATCTTAGACGAGTAGCAATTATCATTACGTCTGATATAGGAGGTTCTCCTAATGATTGGGAGAGGCCTATATTCAGCAGTGGACTTCCTTTGGCTGATAGATGGATGGATGGATGGATGGAATAGGAGGTTCAATTATTTGGCATTCTTTTGTTCTGTGTGTAGGCAGTCGAGCAAGAAAATTGCTTGTATCAATCTCTTTCGGCCTTCCTCGAGATACTGAAAGGGGAGCGGAGTCACTTTACAGTGGCACTATAAAAACACTATGACTGTTCACCCTATGGATTTAAAAACGACATAATTAAAGTATATACTAGCTGCCTACAACAGATCACTGTGGAAATCATTGGGGAGGCCTATGTTCAGCAGTGGACTTCCTTTGGCTGATGGATGGATGCTGTGAAGCTCCTGGTTACGATTTTTAATTTGTTCAATTCCCTTTAAGAAAGGTTTTCTATTTAAAGCCAAGCACAGAATTAGTTGTAAAACATAAAATCTTTCTAAAAAACACGCTGTAAACTCATGTTGCCCCGCTTAAGTAAAGAATAAAAATACATAGAAATACTCTTCGTACCTTAGCGCACTCTCCTTTGTAGAAAGAGATGTGGTCCTCGTGGTTCCACTTGAGGATCTGGCCGGGCAGCCCGTCAGCTGTGCCTGACGACACCTCCATGTAGCCGTCTGTATCTGTATTGTTCCTCTGGAAAGTAAGAAAAATACTTATGAGAAGATGTCCATTTAAAGAAGAAAATAAGATAATCTTGCTGAGATTTATTTACATTGGTTTCTTGTAAACTCACGCCTTTCCCCAGAAGGGGTAGGTAGAGGTTAACCAGGACACCCCCGTTTCGCCTTATATTTTTCCAGCTCCCGATGTGATAAGGAACGAGCCTATCGCCATATCAGGCACAAATTCCTGACGTCAGGCTGATAATGAACAGAAAAATCCAATGTCATTTTACCCGACCCAGAATTCGAACCCGAGACCTTAGCTTTCAAATCATACCGTAGTACAACTGCGCCACAGAGGCAGACTGTTTTTCATGTATACGCGATAAAATCTGTAGGATGTAGTTTAACTGGTATGGTCAAACCAAACTAGCCTACTATAATTATTGTGAAGAACAATTCTTGTAGCTTAATGTGAGCAAGACTTTTTTGTCCTTTCATTTTTGCGTAATTACATAATTAATTCGATTTACTTCATACTTTATTCAGAGGCGGATTATCCCTAAGGCAAACTAGGCACGTGCCTAGGGGCGGGAGGTTGCGAAGGGGCGCGCAACACTCGGATATCTTCGTTTTATGCAAAACCATCGAAGTATCATAATTAACCAAGTGCGTGATGGCCTGTTGGTAACGGACCAGACGCGGCTGCCTACATGTTCACGGTGGTCGCGGGTTCAAATCCCAGGGCACACCTCTGACTTTTCGGAGTCATGTGTGTATTGATAGTCAATCACCACGCACTATAACGGTGAAGGAAAACATCGTGAGGAAACCTGCATACCATAGTGATTTGTATAAATTTCTATGGTATGTAAAAGTTCGCCAACTCGCACTAGGCCAGCGAGGTGGACTATATGGCCTAACCACTCTCAATCGTATCCTCGATTGTAGAGGAGGCCTGTGCCCTGCAGTGGGTCGTATATGGGCTGATACAATACAATACAAATCATAATTATAGCATTATGATACTTATGAGAAACATCATCTGCGTCTGACCATTTGCGTTATAACATGGTATATTTCACTCATTCAGAACATAGTACAATCAGCAAATATGCAATAAGACAATCCCTCGTTCTACCGAAGTTAGTATTTTATTAAGTATGGCTGCTAGATGGGCGCTTTGAGGAGCTTGCCTATGGCGCTCTCAACATTTATCCGCCTCTGACTTTATTACAACCAGCATTCTACAACACTCAGCGAGAGTGCGATGGCCTGGTCGGGTTTGTTTAAACTATAAAACATTCACATTACATCAGCGAATTAATTTCATCATTGAGTTTTAATATTCCGTTTTGTACAGGTTATTCCACCCAGGCGAATTCGTACCAAGTGGATTTTTATTTTCCATACCGGACATACCTGCGTGAAATTTTAAAATGTCACCATTTAAAATAAAATTCCCATAATTTATGACGATAAAAAAAAACTTTAAATGTCACGGGAAAAGTATACGCAGCATAGACAAATGCATAAATATGTGCATATTTAATTTTGGTATGTAGCGGAATGGAGATCTGATAACGATATCGGCAGCATAAATCAAATATCTCGCGGACACTACTCATCCAATATTTATTAGTTTTTATCATTTTCTTAGTTACTTTACGCGAAATTTGTACAATCATTGATCCGTGGCGCAGCTGATTAGACGCCAGCTGTGAAACGAAAGACCGCGGTTCGATACCCGCTCGAGACAAACATTGTGAGGCCCACAAATATTTTTCTCTGGATTATTGGATTTTTCTATTCATTCAGTCCGGAGTCAGGAATTTGTGCCCGATCTGGCGATAGGCTTGCCCCCTATCACATCGTGGGGCAGAACATACAAGGCGAAATGTGGGTGTCATAGTAGCACCTCTTTCTACCCCTTCTGGCAAAAAGACTTGCTAAACCAGTTCATTTATGTAGTAAGTTGTAGTGAGATAATCCAAACACTATAATTTAAAAGGCTGGTTAAAAACACTACCTTTCTCCTTTAACAGATATTAGTCTTATCTATTTGAATTAATTGGGTATATTTTGTAGTATAAGTATTTATATATGGATTTGTATATTTATTTATTTATGTGTAAATGTGTCATTTGCATATGTTATGTTTGTGTATTTATATGTTTAATTAATTTTAATTATATTGTAATCTTTATTTTCTACACTGCCCTCTCTTTCTCCTTGTCTTAAATCCATCCCATGGTTGTCTGTAAGACATTGCCTAGAGCGATAAGACCGCCACTTGTACTTTTTTTATTTCTGTACTTATATTGTGTTTCATTCTTGTGTACAATAATAAATAATCATAAATAAACACACCCAACAGTCACATACATAGTCCTGACCCCACACTAAGATCGAGTCTGTGCCGTGGGAATCAGAAGCTACGAGAGACTTTTCGGTCTCACAACACCCAGACCCAACACAAATATTTGTCGGCCACACAAACACTCTCGTTTCACAGTCGGCGTCTAACCAACTACAAAACAACAATAAAGACTAAATAAATAAAGACGTGAGTTTATATATATTTTTTTTATTATTATTTTTATCTGGGCCTACACGAACATCCTACCACTAGCTTTTAAAAAAAATCAACGGTAAACTGAAAAAACTATACAATGGCGTAATTACAGAAATACCACAAGTATACAATTATGTAGAATAAATACCACTGACTGGTAATATAATTATAACTATTATGTTTTATGTATTATCAAGACTATAATTTTATTTAGTAAGTTGAATATTATTAATTATTAAAGTCATAACATATAATAACATATTTAACGTATGTAAAGTGGGTTATTATAATACTAGTTTCTATTTTCATAGAATAAATGTTCAAAAGGTGATATGACCCAGACTCAAATTAAGCCTGTTGTTAACCATAAAAAAACGTTGAGGCTGTTATGGCTTGGCAAAAGGTTTATAGTTTTAAAGCCCCATTTACACGGAAAGTTTCTCGCCTACAAGATACGAATATCGTAAGATATAAAAAATTTGCATCGTGTAAACATTTTTTAGAACACAATAATCTATGGCGATCATGTCACGCGATAATCGCATGCGATTCTCGACGCGAGAAACTCTCTCCGTGTAAATGGGGCTTAAGTGTACGCTAATCCAATTTCCAAACAGTACTCCATAGAATATGAAACATGCAATATATCTGCATATTCACCCACTGTTTAACTCGGAACTCCTTTGCAACCGAAACTACGATCTTACGTTGTTCAGAAGCGTAGGCTAAAGACTGGCATAGGCGAATTTCACAACATATAAAGCGAAATGCATTGATTTGAAAACTAAGGACAGACCCTTCAGTACATTTGGAGTTTTAAAACTATGACCGTGAAATTCGTGCTAAAATAAATATTAATTTAACTTCATCTAATAGATTTCGTCTTAACGGTAATGAGAGTTATTATCTTTGTTTTTATTTAACTTTCTGTCATACAAGCAAGCATTTTCATAATCGTTGCGAGCGACGACTAATTTCAGTAACGCGCCATTGGAGATACACGAGAGCGCCGCACCACTTACGTCGGAACACTACGCGCTTTCCGCTCTGTGCTTACATTTATGTCAAAGGCTTAAGTGTCATTTACAAGGGGAGAGTTTCTCGCGGCGAGAATCGTATGCGATTATCGCATGACATAACCGCCATATATTATCGTGTTCTGACAAACGTTTACACGATGCAACTTTTTTATATCCTTACGATAATCTTAACTACGAGGTGCGAAACTCTCCCCGTGTAAATGGCGCGTAATTGAGTTTTCTTGTTGTTGGCACAATTACAAAGATAAAATATGCTTACAAAAGCTATTACGTATTGTTATTGTCTTATATTATAATTTTTCTTTTTTCATTTGTGCTTTTCGTACCAACAAGAAATAAATATTTCTTTCTAACATAGAAATCTAAAGAATTTTCCTTTAGGTAGCCACTAATATCGCGACATTTTCCTTATTTTTATAATTAAATTAAATTTAAAAGATCATTGGCTCTTTACACAAATCACACCTTATTTATTACAAACGAGACACAAAAATGTTATAAGAAAATGTGTAAATTAAAATGACATGCCAACATATTATTGTTACGTGTGTATCACAAAACGATGACGTCGGAAAACGTATACGATTTCCAAGGTGTTGTGATCCTGACACATATTGCATTTCTTATTAACTAATGAGTTATATCATTATCCCGATTACGTTAAAACATCTAGAATTTTTCATTACGCCTTTTGCTTAGAAGGGGTAGGCGGAGGTGCTACCAGGACACCTCCGTTTCACTTTATGTGTTCCGTCCCATGATGTGATAGGGGGCGAGCCTATCGCCATAACGGGCGTAAATTCCTGACTCCGAGCTAATAATGAATAGAAAATCCATTATCACTGCCCGACCCGGGATTCGAAGCCGAAGCCTCAGTTTTGTAATCATACCGTAGTACAATTACCGAAGCAGTGGAATTTTAAATTACTTTTTTACATTAACACGTTGTCTGTCAGTACTTTTTTGGATAGCGAAGTCGGGAAGTCCCACACGTTTCTTTTATTTAAACATAACTAATTATGTGAGATAAATAAAGCTAGAAACCTGTATTTATTTACTTACAATATGATTATAACGCTTATTATCTATTTTTAGTGTATTTTTAACATAATATTTATTTATTATAACATTTATTGCTGTTGAGATAAACATGGTTACCACACTAAGCTTGTTCCGTGGGTAACCATTGCTGATACACCCGGGCTCCAAAATACATATAATAAATATACATAGAATAAATTTGTAACCGATTGATGTCTGTACGTGGAAGATAAATGAGAAAAAGTGGTATGGGGGGACTATATTAACGTAATAGAACCCCAAGACAATGATTTTTAGAATTTTTGTCTGTTTGTCTGCGTTTGTGCGCGATGTGCTTAGAAATGGCTTAATGGATTTCGATGACATTTGGTATGGTGGTAGCTGACACCCTGGAATAACACTTAGGCTACTTTTTACCCCGAATTCCGATATACTTGTTACTTTTTTGTACTCAAATGGATGTGATGGGATTCGATTACATATTGAGCGAGAATGGGTCGGGAATATAACGGGACGGGATGGAGTGGGATTTTATAAGCATAATCACGCAAACGCAGTTGCGGACAGAAGCTAGTATATCATATAATAACACTGGTCAACAAAAAAAATAAAATCGTTTGTTTCCTTTAATTTTTTTTTTTGTTTCTATCTCAAACTAACGCGTATTTTTTAAATATGGTAACAATTTTTCTCTCACAGCTTTTGTTTTTGAGTTACAGCTAACTACCCTCCATCACTATTTTTACTTATAGTTGCGTTTTTTATTGGACTTTGAAATATATTTTGTTGTTGTTTTCGATATGGCTTCGTCAAGAAGGTGTTGTGTACTTAATCCTGATTCTTTTTGCTACATTTGTGGTGAATATGTATTTGCAAAATATCGAAAACCTATATCGGACTTTGTAAAAACTGCGTATCATCAATACTTTAAAATAAAATTGTGTAGTCAGGACAAGCCATGGGTTCCTCATATTGTATGCCAGAAATGTGTCAAATCAATGACTGAAGTCGAATCCAAAGCTTGGAAGTCATTCATTTTGGTTATAAGTAATTTCCTAGGCAAAAAGAAATCTGACGACCCCGTCGAGCTTGTTGAGTCCATGCTATCGAACTTGCAAGAGTTAGGGAGCAACATGAGCTTAAAAATCCACTTCCTGCACTCACATTTAGACCGATTTCCACAAAATCTAGGTGATTTTAGTGAGGAGCAGGGTGAAAGATTCCATCAGGATCTTAAAACAATGGAAGAGCGGTATCAGGGGCGGTGGGACTCACATATGATGGCAGACTACTGCTGGAGTTTGCAACGTGATCTACCTAAAGTCGTTCATTCAAGAAAATCGTATAAAAGATCATTTGATAGTGTTCAATAGAAATTTTGTTAACATCATTTATTAATTTTCTGTACATTTTTATCAAAATAATAAAACTCTATATTTCAAAAACTGAAGCTGTTAGCAATCTTCCAGTATTTTTATCATACTCAGGGCCATATAAATACCCAATAACAGAAAAAAAAAATAAAGGAAACAAGACTTGTGTTGACCAGTGTAATGATTCTCAACCCACTGTCAATTATTTACGAGATTATTAATTGTATGTTTTGTCTGTGTCTATATAGATGAGTAATGTGAGTGTACTGGTCAGTCTATAGTCTAGATTTTTTACGTTTTTTGAGGGGCATTGACATTTACCACGTGCCTGAAAGGTTTCTATATGATCCGAAACGAAACTCGAATGCGTGGACGATTGACGTCTGCAGTATGTTTTTAATTTTCCACTTCTAAAAATGAACACTATTCTCTATGATACTTATCTTTCACTCCGAACTCAGTTTATAGTTAGGACGTACGATAGAGGATTCGAACATTTTGTGGAGTACCCAGGCAAATTCGTACAATTTTACGGGCGACATCCGAAGTTTCGAGTTTCGTTTCGGATCATAGAGTAACCCCCTGGAACTGGTGAATTGCGCAATATATTCTAAGTTTGGTCTAGAAAAAAAATTACTACTTTTACAAGGTTTTGGTTTATGTTTATTGCGGTGTTTTGGTGAGTGTCATTGCCTCAATACTCTGGTAGAACACTCGTATCTGTCCTGAGAGCGACCGTGAGCGTCGCATTTCGATATGAGCCCGTGTATATCCAACTCTGGGGTCTACTCTATTCTCCGACATAAAGTTCGCATGTTCGGACGTTCGACGTCCACGGATAAAAGTTTTTCACTTCTAAAATCAATACGATATTCTATGAAACTTATCATTCACTCCGAACTTGATCTATAGTTACGACCTACGAAGGAGGATTCGAATATTTTGTAGAATATTTACGCACATTCGTACAGTTTTACGTACGACCTGCGAACATTCCTCGTTGTGTCGGAGAATGGGGTAACAAGAATTGGCCGCCGGCATAATAGTGCCAATTGTTCCTCGCAAATCGATGTTCTACGCAATCTACACTGTGCCTACAATCGAGAGCGCATTGATGTTTGTCGTGCTAGTACGAAGAATATGGAACTCAAGTTTGTAAAGCAATACCTATATTTAAAAGTATGGAAATTAAGCTCTATAGATTCTTTATTATCTCTGGTATCCATACCAAGATATCTGGAAAAAGTCGCCTAGAGCGATAAGACCGCCGTTTGTACGATTATTTTATATTTCCGTTTATTATTTTTATTTAATATTTCAATTCAGTATCTAATATTTATCTTCCTATTATTTGTGCATTCGTGTTCATTACATTTTATTTTGTATTATGTTTCGAAATGTTTGTTTGCATGTTTGTCACTTCTTGTACTGTTTTTATTGTTTTTTGTAATTTTGCTCTTATTACGGATGTGTTATTTCATATTTTTATATTAATTACGTAACAATTTAATGCAAGTCGTGTTTCCATCGAGTAGAATGTCCACGCGTTTGTTATTTTTAAAAACAATATTTCATTTGATGTTGCTTTTTGTGTTTGTCCAGTTTTGAGGACCAAAACAAAAAAATAAAAATAAAAAATTTGTTATGTCTTTTTTTCCGTATGTACAATAAAGAGTAAAAAAATAAATATATTTCAAGATAAACTTACCGAATAGAACCATCCAAATCTGTCAACAAGCGGCGCGCCCCCCGTGGTGCTGGCCGGCAAAGTTTTCGCTATATCCAGCAGTCCGTCCTCGTAACCTTCGAAGAGAAACTCGCCGGCCCTCTTAGATACCGAGATGTGTTGGTTGAACACCGACATCGCCATTGAAACAGTCTTCTGCTGGAAGAAGCCCCAGTGCCTGGCTCGGTAGATCGCTGACTGGAAGGAGAAATGCTTTTGTAAATAAATCAACAATCATGATCATCATCCTTTTGTAGTTCACTGCTGGACTAAGGCCACAAATTGCGCCATTTCACCAACATATTTTTCAATGAAAAATGAAATTAACAATTTACATGTATAAAAATAAGAAATAAATAAATACAACAACAGTCACATAACCCCACACTAAGATCGAGTCTTGCGTCGTAGATACCAGAAACTAGAAGACTTGTCGGTCTCACAAACTCTAAACCCGAAACATATTATAAAGTTTGTGTAACAACTTGGCAACAATGAACCAAGCAATATGAGACTAACTATAAAACAAAGTACTGTGTAGACTGACAATTTATCAGAATTTTGCAACCACCCGCAATACTGTTTTATACAAAATTGTTCCAGATACACCTACCACAACTCACGTGTCGTGAGTATCAGCAGTTGCCGATTCGTAGTTACAAACGACTGTTGTTTTATTAAATCAAGGTCCAAAACAATGAAATGTGACTCAAACGATCATTTTTGTGTTTATACATGTGTATACATAAAAAAAAAGGTTTGAATACTGTAATATGTATTACAGTATTCAAACCTTTTTTTTACATACATACATAAATAAACTCACGCCTTTATCGCAGAAGGGGTAGGCAGAAGTGCAACCAGGACACCCACGTTTCGCCTTGTATAATCCGTCCCACGATGTGATAGGGGGCGAGCCTATCGCCATATCGGGCACAAATTCCTGACTGAGCAGATAATGAATAGAAATATCCAATATCACTTTGCCCGCCTCTGGATTCGAACCCGAGCCCTCAGCTTGGCAATCATACCGTACAACTGCGCCACCGAGGCACCTTTTTTTACCTATACATGAATAGTATATATGACCTATACAACAAAGAACATGACGTGTCCATTTGAGTGATGCTCGTGTATCGTATGGCGGGTTACGTATAAAGCTGCGCCCGTGACTGCGTGATATAGTTGCAAGTTCGCTGCAAATCCCAGGATTAGCCAAGTTATAACGAACTCGGGCGGGATCACACTCCACTGACAAAAGAGTTATATTTAAATTGGCTTCGTCAAATGACCGCAATGTTGTGCAATAGGTAGCCATATTTGAGCTTATGGTATGACATTTGCATGCGCCTGGATGAGTGATCTGTGGCCTGGACAGGTATGAGATGGTGGTAAACCTGCCGTAGGTATTTATATTGGTGGTAGGTCTCTCATATGTGTGAGGCTGCCTGGGTTGGTACCACCGCAATATCTATTTCTCCCCCCAGACAGCTGTGTAAATGCACTGTTGAGTTCCGGTTTGAAGGACATTGTAGCCAAAGTAACTACTGGACATATAGACTTAACATCTATCGCTTACCATCAGGCGAATGGCATGCTCGTCTCGCCATTTATTGCAATAAAAAGATTATGTCACTTTTAGAATTTAGCCTGGGTGTATTCGGTTTCGAACATGGGACTATGATAATGTCCGGCAAGGAAGAGCCATTTCTAAAATATAGATATAATATTTAGATTGTATTGTTTTTTTTGAAGCGGTGCGTTGAAGTTATTCTGTAGTCAGAATTCAAAAAAAAACTTTAAGGAACTTTATCTACCTATCTTACAATTCCCATTGCCTAGCACCGAACTCTACAATTGATATACAAAACCCTCATCTAGGTTTGTTTTTTATTGCGATGAATGGCGAGCATGCCATTTCCTTCATGGTAAGTCATACGAGGGGTCATGGACAGTAGCAAAACCATGAATTACAAGGTAATGCTTGGCATTCCACTGCGCTCGCCATCCTGACACACACGATGTTAAGCCTCATTACGTCCAGTAGGTACAATGTCCTTCAAACCACCACCGGAACACAACAGTGCATTACCGATTTAAAATTCATAATCTAGATACCATTTCATGATGTTGCCCCTAACACAACTGGTAGAACATTGCGCCATATTTCGCCACTCTAAAAAACGTCCACACGTTAACACTAACCTGCCCGACCAGTTCCTAAACTATTACATTATTCAACAACATAAAAAAATAATATTCGCTCATAATAATTTAAATAATGTTACAATATAAAAAAAGCGAAACTTGTTGTTTGTATGTCAAACGGCTTTAATCAAAATAAATAATTATCATATATCATACTAGCGGCTCGGCCCGACTTGGCGTGAAATATTTTTTACATTAATAAATTATATAATTTGAATATTTTTTCGGAGATGTGTGCCTATTGATAAATAAATCGCTTTGTTTAACGATTAAGGCGAATATCGTGAGCAAAATTAGCATACCTGAAAGTTTGCCAAATTAATTTCAAGGGTAAGTGAATCCTATCACTGAGTACATTGGGTCGGTATGTTAAATTGTGAGATATTACTAGACTATTAGAAGACTAGGGTTTGGTTTCAGCCAGACCAGTCGTGAAATGATAAGCCAAATCCTTTTGCAACATATTTAAAAATTCACGTTGCTCTTACTCCGTGGGTTAAGAATAGAAAAGAAGATGTATTCTCTTTTTCAGGGTATGGGCATATTTTCTTAACATCATATATGTACATTCACGAAATTTCAAGCCTTGAAACTCTGTGACGAGAAACTTAATATTCTAACACGGAAATGATTTAATAAATCTTTGAGTGACACCAGTGGAATCTCCGCTTATTTCTTCAAGTTTGTAAGAATAAGCGTAGTGTTAGAATTAAATCCTAAAATAGAGGCATAAGAACCCTAATTTACCATAAAGCGTAAATTTGGACTTCTAATACATTAATAAACGAATAAACAAGCAATAACCTGTATTTGTCACAAAGAAATATTTTTCACCAAGAATAATTAATAAACGGTCTGAATATTTCTTCTATATGAATGCAAGGTACACGCGTACAAACGTACAAGATTTATTTCTATCTTATGGGTGTGTTAGGGATCCCTAATCGGACTTTAGATCGTGTTATTTTGTTCTTAAAGTTCAGTTGGGTATAATCCGTGATCCAAAAAAAATTATATTTTTTTATTTTCAGATGAGGTAAGATCTTTGATATTAGAGACGACGAGTAATGACTTAAAGATGCAAGCCCTGTGTAATGAGTTTTTTATACTTGTGTAATATAAGAACAATGAGACTAAAAGTAAGTATAGAGCAAGCTAAATTGAGTAGGTTTGCAACTGTGAAAAATGTTTATTTCTTGCATATTCTGGCCCAAAATATTGATCATCGACGTTTTAATAATACCTACTACGCTTCTTGTTTTATTGCAATGAACAGCGAGATGAGCATGCCATTCACCTGATAGTAAGCGATACGACCGCTCGTGGACAGTAGTAAAACCAAACAACACCATGAATTACAAAGTAATGCTTGGCATTCGCCACAAATGGCGCTGTGTACAGAATCCTCTTGTTTTGAAATTATTTTTTATCATAACACGTTACTAATATTCTAGTTTACATCACGCAAAATTTTAAAAACTTGACTCGAGTCACGTGTCTTGTAAGCACATGGACGTGTGAAAATTACAATAATTATTTTGTCAATGTTAAGTTCTACAGAAACGGCCTCCAAAAATGTTGTAAACGCAAAACCGATCCAATTAAGACTTTTGAATCATTGTTATTAATTTGAAATTATAATTAGTTGGGTACTTTACGATTAAATTTTATGTTATTCAAATATATTAACAGCCTCCATGTGGCTCTTGTTGGATAAACCAGCTGCGAAACCAAAAGCCGCGGATTAGATCCGCGCATCAAGATATTTTTATTGTGTAATACATAAATATTTGTTTGGTTCATGATTTTTCCCAGAAGGGGTAGGCAGAGGTGCCACCATGACACCCAAATTTCACCTTGTATATTCCGTTCCATGACGTGATAGGGGGCCAGCCTATCGCCATTATCGGACACAAATTCCTGACTCCGTGCTGATAAGAAATTGAAAAATTTATTATATTATAATCCTGGATGCTTTCGCCGAAAAGAAAAGCTGGTTTATGAGCCGGCATAATTGAATCAAATGGCATGGGTCCGCCGGCTGATGCCATTCGATGCTCTAGCCGTCATTGCGTTTACCACCAGGTGCAATGCAGTTACTTTACCGTGCCAGATACAAAAGGACACTAATCAAGGAGGTATCCTCTCAGAGCTAGAAAAAAGACTATGAAAGATAAACTTAGCTGTGTTTTTCGATACTATATATTCATAAGGTGGCCTGTTGGTAACGGACCAGACGCGGCTGCCAATATGTTAACGATGGTCGCGGTTTCAAATCCCAGGGCACACCTCTGAATTTTCAGAGCCATGTGTGTATTGATAGTTAATCACCACGCACTATAACGGTGAAGGAAAACATCATGAGGAAGCCTGCATACCATAGCGATTTGCAAGAATTTGTATGGTCATTTATTTGTATTTATTTTTTATTTATTTGTATTTGTAATGTTTTTATATTTGTCCGCCAACCAGCACTAGACCAGCGTGGTATATCCCTTCGATCGTAGTCTCGATTGTAGAGGAGGCCCGTGCGTTGCAGTAGGTCGTATATGGTCTGATACAGTACTGTACAGTACAATATCATATTTTATAATCATATTTTTGTATTTGTGAATATAGATTAAATAACTACACCCAGCTGTAGCATACATAGTCCTGACCCCACCCTAAGACACCCCTCTAGTGCCGTATGTGTCAGAAACTCCGAGGGACATTTCGGTCTCACCTACAACCAAATCGGAATGGTTTGAAGGTACTCACAGCGGCTATAACGTTGAGGGTGGTGATGTTGTCGTCCAGGGATCCGTTCCCGGAGCCCTCCCACACCCAGCTCCTGACGGTCCTGTAGCCTATGGTGCCGTTGTTAGGGTGCCACGTAATGTTCACGTGCTTCCGCCGCTCCAGGTATCTGTAGGGACCTGGAAGGGAATCCTTCTATAGAATACGTCTTACAAATAGTGTAAGGGATTTGAAATACGTTCCTTCATAGAATAGACCAAACAAATTGAGCTTTGAGCTTTGAAGCACACAGCGGATCTTAAATTAATATATTGATTCTAGAGGAAGGTTTGTATATCAGAATAATTTTTATTGTATAGCTTTTTGGTGTGGCGTGGAGTGGACAATATCTGTACTCAGACGAAGGTGTGCCGAGTCGCTATGTATACATATATATAATATATAGCATGGTATGATAAATATAGAGTGCTGGCAAAAACCCGTCTGGCAGTAAGTGTTTAAATGGATATAAAAAATAAAGAAAGGAAGGTACAAATGTCTGGGTCAATAGCAATCAATGACGCGCGTTTTTGTTATCGAAACTTAATCAATATTGTAAGACTTGATTTATTAAGCCCTAGGTCATTGGTAGCAAGGCGGGTGTGTTGAGTTCTGAAAGTGACCCTGGTTAGGGCCAAAAATAAAAACATTACCCTCTTTTGGTAATTAGGTAAAACCCAAGCGGGAAAATGTTGTCCACCTTGTGTGTTGACGTCAGAGGCTTTCAATACTCAGAATATGATGCCTAAAAGGAGGCTGCCACAATTAGTTAATAAGATGAGTTGTTTGTTAAAGTGATAAAATCATTTTTTTTAATAGTTTCCGTATTTAAATGTGTAATAAAAAAGTAAAATTAATCTCTCCATGTATTTTCCGAAAAAGTGTCTTTCTAACGTAGTTTTAAAAAAGCTTCCTTATAAGTTATAACCTTTCCCTGCTAAAGGCTTTCTATAACTTAATACACCCAAGAGTCATCCACTTAGTCCTGACACCACGCTAAGATGCAAGTCATGTGTCGCGGGTATCAGGAGGAAAAACTTTTCGGTCTCACAACACACAGAATTGAAACAAATCCCCGTGGATCACATAAATATATGTATGTCTTTTTGCGAGGTTTGAACCCGTGACCTCTCGTTTCACAGCCAGCATCTGACCAACTGCGCCACGGAGGCTGCAAAAACAATCTATGAATATAATAAATTTGTAACCGATCGATATCTGTACATGGAAGATAAATGAGAAAAACTGATATGATATACTTATACTATATTAACGTAATAGAACCCAAAACAAAGATTTTTTGAATTTTTGTCTGTGCTGTTGTGCGCGATGATCTCAGAAACGGGATGGGTTTGGACTGGATTACATGCCGTGAGTGACAATGAGAAGGAATAGAGCGGGATATAACGGGACCGGACATGAAATGTTATATAAAGTTAACCACTAAGGCGAAGTTTGCGGGCAGAAGCTATTGTTACTATATTTCAACCATAGAAAATTGTTATTTGCGTATGCATGTTTGTATGAGATTCGGGCCTTAAACTAACTTTATATTATGATTTTATAACTAGTATTGAAACCTTACCTATCTCCTCAAAGTTGGGCTTCTCCGCCGGGAATTTGTCAGCATTGGTCCAGTTGAACATGTAGATGTCGAAGAATATAGGCACTGTGGGCGCCAGCCATCGGTTGTACGAACGAGAGTTCGGTGTCAGCGCCAATTGCTAGAACAAACCAAGATATTGTTACAAAAGCGCCTTCTCTTTCTCTCTAATAGTCACAGGAATTTTAACTATAGCACCTTCTATGTCTTTCTCCCTCTCCTCAGCCACAGGAAATCTACTGCTGCACACA
The DNA here is from genome assembly GCA_033459515.1 of Theretra japonica. Classification (NCBI taxonomy): domain Eukaryota; kingdom Metazoa; phylum Arthropoda; class Insecta; order Lepidoptera; family Sphingidae; genus Theretra; species Theretra japonica. Next base: position 1,097,273 of record CM065938.1, on the reverse strand, counting down.
TGCCTCCCAAGGATTCGTAGTAATTTCTGCCCTTTATTATCAGGCGTCACGCTTATCGCAACTCGTGTAGGTCAGGTTCGACAGCACGATTTTTAATCACAGTGAGAACTGATGCTCAGCGTGTAAGATCGTTGAAGTTGTCTTTAACCCGCAAAGTAGTAATAAAATTCATAGAAAGATTTGAAAAATACCCACATAATCTTATTCCATAATTACCTGATTAAGTTAGTAAATTTAATTGTTTTAAATTAATAAATAGCGACGGCTCAAACATGACCTTTTTAATTTAGTAAATTTCAATAAATAAAAGTTGTCGCCCACTATTTGTATTAAAATTGTTAGTTCTCCGAAAAATAAATAGATGCTTAATATTAATTTTGCCGCCAGACAAACTAAGCTAATTAGAAGTATATGAAATCTGAGGTTTGGAAATGCATATGCAACGTCTCATTTCATCAATAAAACTTTATACATAATTTCTAGTCAGAAATAGCCTTGCTTTCCAACGCGAGGCTATTTATTTTTATGGCCAGCTATGTTGTAAATTCAGAAATAATTATACAGGTGAATTTTTCAAGTGGGCGTGGACGGTCAAATCCGAAAGCATGATGATAGCGAAAAACAATAAAAGGAGTTAGGAGCCCGACTTTGAAAAACTAAACCTGCGTTATTGTCAGGAATTAGGTGTCTAGTAGCATAATATTATTTATCAACAATATTAGCCTTATCACTTCCGCAAATCTCACTATTTTTTCGTCAGACATTTATATCCCCGCGGAGATCGAACCTGCCCCACATTTCAAAAACCGATGTCTCACCCACTACGGTACAAAACATGTCGATAAGACGCGTGTTTTAAAATATTCAATTGGCCTAAAATCTCTTATTATTCTATATATTTGTATAATCGTCAATTATCACCAAAAAAATTCAGATTTGAATCAAAATGAAAATAGGTCAATCAGGTTCTAAAACATTTTGACATGCCTCATAAATATATTAAAACATTTTTTATTTTTATGCAAGTAGTCAGTTCATGTCAACAATTTTGAATAAATCATTAAATTAAAAAAACTAGTTTTATAGTATGTATTATATGTACGAAATATTTTAAATCGTTATTTTTATTTCCAATGAAGGCAGAGGGTTTGGCAAGCTGTTGACTCTGAAATCAGGTTTATGTAATTTAATAGATACCTACAACTGGTGGTAAGTCTCTCATATGTGAGAGAGGCCATCTAGGTATGTACCACCGCAATGTCTATTTCTCCCGCCAAACAGCAGTGTAAATGCACTGTTGTGGTCCTGTTTAAAGGACATTCTAGACAGTGTAACTACTGGATATAATGAGACTTAACATCTTACGTCTCAGAATGACGAGCGCAGTGGAATAGAAAGCGTTGCTCTGTAATTCATAGTTTTGCTTGGTTTTGCTACTGTCTATGAGCGGTCGTATCACCTACCATCAGGCGAATGGCACGCTCGTCTCGGCAGTAAACGCAATAAAAAATACAAAGGTCAGTAATCTGTCATAACTACATACTCTTGGCCACAATATGCTACAAGTCTTACGTCATGAGTTCACAAACTACAAGAGACTTTTGCAGTCTGAAAAACAAAACTCAGACCCCAGAAAAAATACCTCAAGTTTATATCCTCTTTAGACAACAGCAGGCAATCAGGCTACGACTCCGTTTCTATACTGTAATATGTAACGCTGAAGATAGTTTGTTTGAACACACTAATCTCAAGAAGTTCGAATTGAAAAGTTTTTTTTTTCATCGCAAAAGTCCTTCAAACGAGCATACAGGTCATCTGATGGTAAGTGATCAGTGCCGCCCATGAAGATCCACAACGCTGAATCATGCATGTGTTGCCGGCCCAATTGGGAGAGGAGCGGGAAAGAAAAAGGATGGGAAGAGGAAATGTCTGTATGTCTATGTCTGTAGTCACTAAAACTACCACCTGGCTTCGGTTTCACTTACACACCCCGTGTAATTCTATTACATTATCGTCATCATCATCAGCCCGTTGCAGTCCACTGCTGGACATAGGCCTCTCCCAAGATACGCCACAGAGCCCCGTCTGCTGCTTTATGCATCAAGTCGCTGCCGGCCCTCTTGTCGTCCCGCCACCTGGCCAGAGGACGTCCCACGCTACGCGATACATAATATTCCGATAGTCTATCATCTATGTCGACTGAAAGATATAAATACAAGGAATGTAAATATTTACATAAATTACGACGAGTACTCATTGGACTTTTTTTATTGGTTTATGCATGGCAATGATTTTGGCAATGAACACGTTGACCTTACATAAGTCAAAAATTTCGCAAACAATATAACATGGAACAAGATTTTTGTTTGAAATTTCACAATCATTTTTTTTCTATAGGATATTTCGCATAAACGACATCGGAAAAATAGATCTTATTGCAGTTTTTTTTTTTTAATTTTTTTACAACGTCACCAACCCGCACTAGGCCAGCGTGGTGGATTATATGGCCTAACCACTCTCAATCGTACTCTCGATTGTAGAGGAGGCCCGTGCCCTGCAGTGGGTCGTATATGGGCTGATACAATACCTGGAGTGATGAGAAACATACATACATAAACCAGGAGACCCACATTCCGCCTTATGTGATCCGTCCCACAATGTGATAGGGGGCGAGCCTATCGCCAAAAAAAGTGAAACATGACAAACATGTTGACCTAAATTAAGTACCTTATTCCAATATCACCCAGTATAAGACAATTCCAATAACCTTTAAAACATCCGGAAGGCAACAAAAACTAGTCTATAAATATTTGTTTTAAATTAATATGAATATTTTTTTCGTCCACATTTGAGGTCTATCTAGACAAACCTGTTGTATGCCTGAATAATTAATTATAACTACACTATTAAGATTAATAAATATTTTATGATATATGCCTGATGAAAATCAAATTGCTTATTATACTTAGAATACACATCATATGTGTATGTTGCCGTACCAGGCGAAAAGTCTAGGTAGCTACATCACAGGCCTAATTGGGAGGGGAGCGGGGAGGAAAAAGGATGGGAACAGAAAAAGGGGTATTGGGCATCTGGCAATTTCACTCATCGAACGAAACGCGACAGCGAAGATGTCGCTTCACGTCGATTTCCTGTGGGACAGGGGTACCGCTCCGGATGAGCCTGCCCATTCATGCTGCGTCATGACTGACAACAGCGAGACTCTACCACTTGTGGTATAGGCTTTCTGAGAAAAAAGCGTGCGTTTATGTAGACAGTGTGTACCTGGAAAATCTTAGTATAGCACCGATCTAGGAATCGTGGATCGGAAATGTGGTTTTCATAAAGAAAGTATGACCATTATATAATCATCTTCTTCGGAAATACTCATAGTAACAAGTCCTTATTGCTATCCGCATGATTATTAATAATTATGACGAAGATATTATATTTCAAATAGTGTTTACTTATATACCTAGATATTAATAAATAACTAGAATTTCAATTCTTATACTATGGAATATTTGTGTTGTAGAGAATACCGACATATTACGCAACAATAAGCAAATTCAAATATACATGTAACTAGCTTCTGCCCGCAACTCCATTTGCGTGGTGATCTTAATAAAGAAATCCCATCCTGTCCCGTGCCGTTATATCCCGCCTTGTCCCGTCTCATTCTCACTCAAGATATGTAATCCAGTCCCATCCCATCCGTGTGAAAAAGTACCAAATATATGGGAATTCCTCCCTTATCCTACGGGAACACTACATTTTTCGGGATAAAAAGTAGCTTAAGTGTTAAACAGCTACCTCTAAACCAAATTTCATCGAAATCCATTACGCCGTTTCTTAGTTCATTACGCACAACCGCACAGACTAACAGACAAACAGACACACATTCTAAAAATTATTGTTTTGGGTTCTATTACATTATAATCCCCCATATCAGTTTTTCTCATTTATCTTCCATGTACAAACATCGATCGGTTACTTTATTGCATAAGTATATAGATAATACGTAATAAATATATGTGAATATTTACGAATGCGGCGAAAATATTTATACAATTTTTTTTGTCGCTTTGAAAACTCGTTTTAAATTTATTTGCAACGAATTTATAACACGTGGCAGCTACGTTTATAAGAATAATAATTCTATTTAATATAATTTGATAATATTGATTACATTTTTATTGCCATGCAAAGATACTTTTTGTGTTTCATAAAATCGAAATGGCCCATATAGATTTTATCATTTTAATGAGTTGTTCAAATAAAAAATATATTTGTTTTTGATATAGGTTGTTACTTAAAAAACATATTCAGTAGGTTTTTATGTTTTTTTTTATTGCAATGAATGGCGAGACGAGCATGCCATTCGCCTGATGGTAAGCGATACGACCGCTCATGGACAGAAGCAAAACCAAACAACACAATTATATTCATAGCAATGTTTGGCATTCCACTGCGCTCGCCATCCTGAGACTTAAGATGTTAAGTCTCATCAAGTCCAGTAGTTATTTTGGCTACAATGTCCTTCAAACCGGAACACAACAGTGCACTTACTGTACTGTACTCTACCAGCCCATATACTTACGTCCCACTGCAGGGCACGAGCCTCCTCTGCAATCAAGAGTACGATTGACAGGGGTTAGGCAATATAGTCCACCACGCTGGCCTAGTACGGGTTAGCGGATTTTACATACCATAGAAATAATTACAAATCGCTATGGTATGCAAGGTTTCTTCACGATGTTTTCCTTCACCGTTATAGTGCGTGGTGATTGACTATCTAATACACATGACTCAGAAGTCAGAGGTGTGCCCTGGGATTTGAACCGGCGACCACCGTGAACATATTGGCTGTGGCGTCTGGTCCGTTTACTAACGCATTTTTGTATAGAGTAAGTACTGCAAACTAGAGAGAAGAATTATACAGTATTGACTCAACAGAGCGGGTTCATCGATCATATTAGCTAAGCTTCGTCGAAAAAATCATTAAAATCAGGCACTGGTTGAGTCACTAATTAGTTTTCTAGTTTTGGCATATTATATACATTATGCACTTCTCTTATGCTAATTACGTGTCTACATGAAAGTTCTTTACTTAATCGACGTATGTTAACCTCATAAATGTTTGGTATTTCGCATTAACATTTTATGTTAATGAGCAAGGTATTTAATTGGTTTGACAGGCTGTTTTTTTAAATATATTTTTACTGTTGTTAATTTATCTAGAGTATGGATTTTTTAGGGACTTATCTGCCCACACGCCCACTACTGCAACTACTTTCAGCCAGGATCTCCAGCACGTAAAAAATTAGCAGCCAACTCCGAAGCTCGGCGAGTCTCTTAGAGACACTAGCTTGTCTTTAACCCGCATCGAAATTAATCAGAAAGAAAAAACAAATAGGAGGAGTTGGAAACAAACAATTTGTCCACTTTCCTCCGGAGCAAAGCGGGCGACAAAATTTTGAGTATTGTCCTCGGATATAAGGATAAACAACTGCTGAAGCCAGATTTTAAGCACCACGGGATAGCACGCCGGGAAAGAATGATAGACCATGGACATTAACCGTCGCCTAATTTAATGCCCCTATGTTGGATTGACCCTGTTCGGCCTCCATACACAACACAACAATTCCACTGCTGATTTATATTTCCCCTAAATCTACATTCAGGATACATGCAAGTAGCTGACGTCTGTATGTCACCCTGGGTGGCCACTGAAAACCAGCGTTGAACTGTGGTTCCTCAGTACAACATAATACATGCATGTTTATAATACCCATCCATCCATCAGCCAAAGGAAGTCCACTGCTGAACATAGGCCTCTCCCAATGATTTCCACAGTGACCTGTTGGAGGCAAGCTGCATCCAGCGACGTCCCGCGACCTTTACCAGGTCGTCTACTACCTTTGCCTTTACTTGTTTATTATATAGACATGCATATTTGCTTTTTACAAAATCTAGCTTTAAGATATTTGGCAGTACCTACCAAATATGTACGTCATATGTTGTGGCAACTAAATAAGTTTTACCTTTCTTTCTTTCACTTGTGGAAATTCCGGTCCCCCCACAAAATTTATCAGAAAGAGTGATTTAAAAACATGTAATAAAGCTAAATAATTTCTAACATGCACAGAACTCGTGTTATATCACAAAACATTTAAATAAAATTAACTATTTTTAGCCCGCTTACTTTTAAATTGACGTTATTATAAAAGGATATAAAACACGTATTGCTTGCTAATAGAAACAAATAAACATGAATAAATTGCATTTTATTTGCAACGAGGTTGTTAACATCCAATTAATGTTATATCTGTTTGACGGTAAAGGTCTTATATACCAGTTTCCGATTTAAATTGTAATACTATCTGAGGTCATTGAGGATTTTTAAGGGGCTTTATATACCTGATATATAGTTTGAGTAAGATTGCCGGATACCTAAAAATAAATAATAAAAAATGCACCCAACAGTCAGATACATAGTCGTGACCCCATACTAAGATCGAGTCTTGTGTCGTGGTTATCAATTATATGAGACTTTTCGGTCTCACAAACACCCAGACCCGAAACAAATAGCTGTGATTCTCAGAAATATTTGTTTCGTTGCGGGGATCGAACCCGCGGCGTCTCGTTTCACAGCCGGCGTTTAACCAACGGCGCCACGGAGGCTGTCGAGGAAGAGGCTGTAAAAGATGGTAGAATAAACTTCTCCATACGGATAACAACCGGATACGATAGCAAAAACTAAAAAGCCGACCATAGTGGTCCACGCAAGTTTGTCGCGTCTCAAATTCAATCTGTGTATACCCGGTTTTCACCTGGCAACATACATATTTCGACCGGACATGTTTTTTTGTGTTTTTTTGGTAGGATGAAGTGGCAATGGGCTGGCCACATATGTCGCTGAACTGATAACCGCTGGAGTTAGCGTGTTCTGAAGTGGAGATGGCGTCTTGGCAAACGTAGCGTGGGACGTCTTCTGGCCAGAATCAGATGGAGGGCCGGCAGAGACTGGATGCATAAAGCAACAGACCGGGCTTTGTGGCTTACCTTGGGAGAGGCCTATGTCCAGCAGTGGACTGCAACAGTCTGATGATGATGATAATGATTTATCATGTCTCTCAGGTAGATAATCTATTGTGTTTGCATTGCACCAAAGTACATGTATGTATGGTAGCACTTAGCTATAGTCTCGGCCTACACAAATAGGACATAGTGCGCAATCCGGGAACGGTAACCTAGACCTCACAGTTCATACACAATCAGGCTGTTACAAAGACGCCGAAACCAAAAATAATAAGCTAGATGTCTACGTTTATTGAAATAATTCAACGCATGTTGCATAAGCACATACATTAATTTAATAATAAAAGCACCAAACATATTATATATTCACGAATAACATATAATTCTTAGTGCTTATTTTAGGCTATTTTTACACGTGTCACATTGTATCCTTGAATTCATTGGACTGAAAATAAACAGCAAAAATATTGTGTCCCATTAACGCATAGCATTTTATTATTATTTGATGACCTTATAGTTCTAAAACAGACAAACACAAACATTATGCCTTTTTTAAAAGGGATGGGTAGAGGTGCTACCAGCACACGTTTCGCCTTGTGTAGTCCATCCAACAATGTGATAAGGGGCGAGCCTATCGTCATATCGGGCACAAATTCCTGACTCCAGAACTGACTGAATAGTAAAATTCAATAACACTTTCTCTGACTCGGGATTCGAACCTAAGACCTGAGCATTGTAGTCGTACACACTGAGGCAGTCTGAGGAAAGTTATAAATATTAAATAAAAATTTACTTATTTGAAGGAGGCCATATTCTGCAATAGACTTCCTACGGCTGAAGATAAATAAATACATACATATATAATCTTCACGCCTGTCTCTTATGAAGGTAGGCAGGGACTATGAATCACCACTTTAACAAAGTCCAAAAGGTGTTTCCTTGGCGGCCGAACATTTTTGATGGTTCTTTCATCTTACCAGACACATTAAAGCTGATTACTCCTAAAGCGACCACGATCGGAACTTCATAATACACCCAACAGTCATATACATGCTAAGACCGACCCATGTCATGGGTATTAGGAACTACAAGAGACTAAGGTATCAAAAACACCCAGACCCGAAACAAATACTTGTCATAATAGCTGATCGTGTGATGTCGATGTCAGAAGCATGCGCAGACAAACTTTCAGCTTTTATGAAATGAAAGTCTGGCGGCCACGAGCTCTGTCTGTTATAAAAGTGATTTATTGTAATCGGAATTCACAAACAGGTTATTTATTTTTATAGTCAAATTAACTTGTCTACGTCAAATTGCAGCGTGCACAATGTTGTGCAATATTAAACCAGTTATGCAGTAATAAAGTGAAAACACTAACGGCCTTATTCATTCAGTTTTAAAACCTATTTTAATTATCGAATGTTTTGTCCCTTTCGCACGACTTTTGAATTCCGTTTGAGCGAAGAAGACAAAACATCCGATAACTAAAATAGGTTTTAAAAGTGTTTATGAATAAGGTCGTGAATAGTAGACTTGTCTTCGCGAAATTAAGTCATTAGGACAATTTTAATAATTTAAACATCGAAGTGATAAAGCCTTGCTTTAGGTAGTAAATTAAGCCTACAATATTAACTTGCTCGGTCGATTTTTTATGCACACACACCTCATCACGCCTTTTTTCCCACAAGGGGTTGGCAGAAACGCTACCAGAATATCCACATCGCCTCGCGGCATATAGTCCTGACTCCGGGCGTATAATGACTAGTAATCAGTTGGAGACTGCCCTGCCCTCACACCCGCCACTGCAACTCCTGTAAGCCAGGATCAACAGTGGCACGCATTGTAATGACACTGAGCATTGAAGCTCAGCGAGTCTCCAGTAATGTCTAACTTGTCTTAATCCGCAACGAAATCAATCATAAAGTTAAATTAATAGGAGGATTTGCAAATAAATTTAATTAGTTGATACACGCAGGCCGCTTCTAGCAGATCGTTGTGATAATCGTAAGCTATACGGGAGTCCTAAATGTAGCAATTGACTTTTTGTGGCCAAATATGATGTCTCAAAACATGTTTTTCTTTACATTTTATATGTTGATAGATAATAATAATTACAAAGTGCACTTTGAATATATTGAAATTTTTATTTAATGCAAAATTTCCGAGTTAGATAAGCTAATTCCTGCATAGAATGATAACACTAATTGGCCGGATTCACTTATATTGGATCCAATAAAATATTCCTATACTTAGTCACGTTGAAATGTGTAGTATATACCTACCTATATTCAACTTCGAGAGAGAGGTCAATCGTCGAATCCAACTCGGTTGGGCAGCGTTTGGGAAACTACGCGAGGTCTTCTCGTCCAAAATACCTCAGTGCCTCAAATCGAAAGTCTTCGATAGTTGTGTGTTACCAGTGATGACATACGGCACCGAGACGTGGCCTCTTACTATGGGCCTTATTAGGAGGCTCAAAGTCACTCAACGAGCTATGGAGAGGGCTATGCTCGGAGTTTCCCTACGAGATCGAATCAGAAATGAGGAGATCCGTAAGAGAACTAAAGTAACCGACATAGCCCAGCGGATTAGCAAGTTGAAGTGGCAATGGGCGGGGCACATAGCACGGAGAACTGAAGGCCGATGGGGCCAAAAAGTTCTCGAATGGAGGCCACGAAGCGGAAAGCGCAGCGTGGGACGTCCACCCACTAGGTGGTCAGACGACCTGGTAAAGGTCGCGGGACGTCGCTGGATGCAGGCTGCCTCCAGCAGGTCACTGTGGAAATCATTGGGAGAGGCCTATATTCAGCAATGGACTTCCTTTGGCTGATGGATGGATATATTCAAATACTATGATTTTTTAAATTGCATAGTTGAAAACGAAATAGTTGATTGCTAGTTGATACTTTTGAAATCGTCTGCGCTCTTCCGTCTCCCGAAAGCGCTGTTGTGCTAACTAATATGAATAGTTACTTTTCTTCATGTTATTACATTACACAGGTAAACTTTTAGATTATGAGTATAAATGCTCATTATTCATATTATGAAAGCATATACAGGGTATATGAAGACTGCTATCGAAAACGAAGCAAGATGGTAGTTTTAGTGACTTTAGACACAATATAACTAAAATCTTTGCAAAAAACAGCGACGATTTTCTTTTGTTATTTTTTTCCAATCGTCGTATTTGGTTGGTAAATATATACATTTTTCTTTAAAAAATAATGTACACCCTTTTGTTTATAAGGACGCTATAGAACGCAAGGCTTTAAATTATAATTTTAGCATAAATTATGGATTTACCACCCAAAAACATGAAAAAAATATTTAGAATATTAACAAAAAAAATAATTATATTTAAAACATTAACAAAAAAATCGCCCCTTTTTTTGTAAAATTTTGAGTTGCATCGTGTCTGTAATCTCTAAAACTATCACCTGGCTTCGTTTTCAGTAGCAGTCTTGATATACCCTGTACATGTATGTCAACAATGCGTTAAACATATTTTTTCTTAGGTACTTTAATTTGTAATTTCACCACACACCAAAGTTTAAACAATCAATGTTTCGGCTTCTATTTAGTTTATTGGAGTTCTCCTATAGTGGGATTTCTTATAAGTCTTTCATGTAATGATCGCTGATCAGTTACATATAAATATGTTTAAAATGACAGCCTCCGTTAGACGCCAGCTGTGAAACGAGAGGTCGCGGGTTCGATCCCCGCACCAAAACAAATATTTGTGTGACCCAAAAATGTCTCGTAGGTCCTGGAACTCACGACACAAGACTTAATCTTAGTGTGCGTTGTGACTGTTTGGTGTATTTATTTATTTGTCTGATTTTGATACTCAGGTGTCAAAATTAGAATTTTTTATCATGGTCGAAACGAGGCCACAAACAGCTCAGGAAGTACTTGTAGCATTAGACAAGTTAAACCTGATCCACGAATGAGATAATCTGAACAAACTAATCAATATTGTTCATTGACAATTTTTTCATTATGGGGTAACATTATCATATACCTACCTCATTAAATATTATATGTAGGTATATTACATATTTACAATGATCCGCTCAGTGATTGTTACAATTTAACTACCCTTAATTTAGAATTATAGCTTTTTAATTTATTATCGAACCCGCAGCCTCTAGTTTCACAGTCAGAGTCTAACCAACTACGCCGCGAAGGCTGTCAAATTGCATGTGTAACACAATGTACAGAGCTATAGATCAGTCTACGATCTTTTGGCGTCCGAATGCGTTGCCATGCTATTGCTAAAGTATTAGGAACAGTTTTTCTCTCTTCTCATATTATATTGGACATGTTAACACTATTAGATTACCAGTATAATTGCTTGTTGATCTTATGAACACATATTTCAAACAATGCGTTAATTCTTTTTTCATTTTATTTGAAGTTCCAAATTTTGCCACACGCCAGTAGAAGATGGACGACTTATGTATAAAAATTATTTACCGGCATATACGCAGCAAGTCTACTACAGTCCTTAATAGTCGAGTAAATACAGGAATTTCTATATTCAGTTTAATTTCTATATTATACACTATTGGTTATACAAGTTTTTTAAATTGCGTAGGATTAAACATCTTTAAAAATCAACACGTGATTAAACAAAAACAATGTAGGCTCGAACATTAGGCTGTAGATTAGCTTTTAATAAGGTATAAATTAACATTTTGTATGCGAATTGGTGTATTATCCTCTTATCAGGATACAAACTAGCTAACATAAATATAAACGACTATAATATATTTGTATATAAATAACTAGCGGACTATTCCGCCTTTTGTCGGTTTTTCTGACACAGTGCCCCTCTAAATCAGAAACAACATTTTTATTTTATTGCATTTTATAGCATCTGTATGTCAATATACGTCACACTGCAGGGTATGTGCCTCGTCTACAACCGAGAGTACGATTGAGAATGGTTAGGATATAGTCCATACACAGGCCTAGTGTGAGTTAGCGGACTTTACATACTGTAGACATTGCATATTATTGAATGATTTGTTGCAAATGTAAACAAACAATAAATGTACGTTTATGATTAGACAGTGACATTGACAATGGTCTATGGTTTTTTTTTTGTATTGTATCAGCCCATATGCGACCCACTGCAGGGCACGGGCCTCCTCTACAATCGAGAGTACGATTGAGAGTGGTTAGGCCATATAGTCCACACGCTGGCCTAGTGCGGGTTGGCCGACTTACACACCGTAGATTTTTTTTTAAATCGCTACGGTGTGCAGGTTTCCTCACGATGTTTTCCTTCACCGTTAATATGGAATATATTTTTAATAATTACTTCGCAACTCTTTGGCGCTCTCTTCCTCTGTAACTGTGCTAGCTCTTTTTTTTTTCTCCTTAAAATAAATCTATTTATTTCCATGTGCATCTGGTGTTTTTGTCCATAACCCATCATGATTATCATTGCCTATGAACATCTGCACTTCGATCATATATGTCAGACAAGCTGTCGCTTCACGTCACGTTATTTATCTATTACTACAGTCCAAGGCAACTAGTGTATATATTTTTTTATTGCATAGGTCCGGCAAACGAGCAAACAGGTCACCTGATGGTAAGAGATCACCTGACCATCTACAACGCGTGAATCATAGATGAGTTGCCGGCTCTTGAAGGAGGAGCGGAAAGTAAAAACGTTGAGAAGAGATAAGGGGTCATCCGAGTGACACTGAGACCGACGTAGAACGATCAGGTGCCCACCACAACAGATCAATTGAATCGTTTGACCGGTCAAAAGTACGAATCAATAATTAAATCGCGCTTCAATTGTACACGTCTTGCGCTTATTCACAACGAATCGATAAGCATTTAATACGGCTAATGGACTTGTTAATCCCAATTTGTATATTATTACTGGTGATAGGCCTCTCATATGTGAGAAGCCGCTTGGGTAGGTATTCCGCAAAACACCAGTGTAATTGCATTGTTGTGCTCCGGTTTGAAGGAGATTGTAGCCAGAGTAACTACTGGACATAATGAGACTTAACATCTTATGTTTCATGACGGCGAGCGCAGTGCAATGCCAAGCTTTGTCATTTATGGTGTTGTTTGGTTTTGCTATTGTCAATGAGCTGTCAAATCGCTTACCATGCGAATGGCATGCTCGTCTCGCCATTCATTGCAATAAAAAAATCTTCAACTTAAAACGATGCCCAGCAATGAGTGGATATCGACTAAAACCATGAGGATATTAGGTGTCTTTATGGTACTAAATTTTGCAAGAAGTCGCGTATTATGAGCTGCTTCCAAGGTCGCTGTAGTGATCTTTATGGGACCTATTTTGAGTTGAGGACCTTATGTGGCTTCTTCATATTCCAGTACCTCTCCAACTAGTGAAGGTTGGCAGTCAGCTCCGCATATTTCACTCTGTCTTTTGCCAGGTGGAAGAGCTCCGAGGCACTCGCGAACCTCGTCCATTCACGGCTGAAGCAGGAATTGGATCGTAAAGCCACTGTGTATACGACATAGGCTGTCAATGTGTATTTTCCTGGTACGTATGCCGGATATTAGCAATATTTATCGTGTATACCGATAAGCTGATCAAATATTGGCAATATTATTAAAGTATTTGTTTATTCACCTTTCAGGAATTTTGTGCTTATAGATAATGTGATGTATGATTATTTTGACAGAGTGACGAATAAAAATAGAAAGATCTGTAAGAAAGATACGGCATAATTTATGTATGATGAAATATGTATTTAGGTTAAATAATATGTCATATCTTTGATCTTTCGTACCATTGGGCTATCGACAGCGTCTTGGGACTGTGAATCGTGACGTTCTAGGTTAGAATTCCAGGTTGGGCACTATATTTAGTGTGAGTGGTTTGGTTTCACAGCAGATTTCTTAATAAAACTGCGCCTCGGATACTGTGAATCATCGGAATCAACAAATATTTTTACCTAGACTGGGTGTCGTGACACCGACGAGTCTCGTAGTTTCTGATACCCACGACACAAGACTTGGAACATAAGTTAACTTAAACTTTATATGCTCTACAGTATGGGCATGTTTTTTATTGTTTTTATATTGTTTCAGCCCATATACGACCCACTGCAGGGCACGCGCCTCCTCTACAATCGAGAGTACTATTGAGAGTGGTTAGGTCATATAGTTCACCACGCTGGCCTAATGCGGATTGGCGGACTTTTACATACCATAGAAATTTATACAAATCGCTATGGTATGCAGGTTTCCTCACGATGTTTTCCTTCACTGTTATAGTGCGTGGTGATTGACTATCTATACACACATGACTCCGAAAAGTCAGAGGTGTGCCCTGGGATCTGAATCTGCGACCACCGTGAACATGTAGGCAGCCGCGTCTGGTCCGTTACCAACAGGCCACCACGCACTTATGTGCGCGTATGGGCATAAGTACTGATATATTCTGATTTCTTTATATTGCCAAATAAGCAGGATCTTTACCAGATGGCAACAATATTTAACCTTCTATAACAAAACTTTAGCCTATTCTTAGCACTCAATATCATTCGGTTCCATAAAATGGGTTCACGATAAAGTTAAGTAGAATAAAATTGTACTACTCGCAAAATAACAAAATTACAATACTAAACGAATTAAATCTAGTGAGCCAGCTGATGTTTCTTATCAAGATTGATGAGTCTTAATCCATCTATCATGGAACTAATCTAAGCATCACAATATAAGATAAGTTTTATGATACCAACCACGTTTTAGAAGAAATTTGTGAGACAATGATCGTGATCGATAGTATTAACCACTTTTCGGCTCGCTAAACCGATTAGTAAAATCCGCGCGGTGCCGAAGCCGTACTAGCAAATCTAATTTAACTGCCTCTAGTAATTAACTGACTGCATTACGAAGGACTAATGTACTGTATTGTATTATATCAGCCCATATACGTCCCATTGCTGGGCACGGGCCTACTCTACAATAGAGAGAATCGATTGAGAGTGGTTAGGCCATGTAGTCCACCACGCTGGCCTAGTGCGGGTTGGTGGACTTACATACGTAGAAATTATTTAAAATCGCCACGGTATGCAGGTTTTCTCACGATGTTTTCTTCCACCGTTAGAGTACGTGGTGATTGACTATCAATACACACATAACTCCGAAAAGTCAGAGATGTGCCCTGGGATTTGAACCCGCGACCACCGTGAACATGTCAGGGCAGGCAGCCCCGGCTGGTCCGTTACCAACATGCCACCACGCACTAATGTACTACACGGGACAAATAAACTGTTACAAATGTTCCTTAGTAATCAGGTGGAAAGGTAACTCGGTGGTCGCAAATTCGAATTCTAAGACATTGACATTTTGGACTTCCTCGTTGGCGCAGTCGTACTACGGTATGATTTCAAAGCTGAGGTCTCGGGTTCGAATCCCGGGTCGGGCAACGTAATATTGGATATTTCTATTCATTACCAGCCCGGAGTCAGAAATTTGTGCCCGATATGGCGATACAGCACCAAAAGATTGTTTATCTCCAGAAGCTTTAAAACTAGTGGAAAACTTTGCTCATAAATCTATAATTATTACACTCGGATTATAATTAACTATATTCTAAACTATTTAAACAATTATAAATATATAAAAAATATAGAATCGGCGGCTGTGTAAGCCAAACAACCTTATAACTATTATTACTTAATTGCTATATTTATAAATACCACCTGTTAGAGAAAAACGCTTACAACAACCAACCGCAAGGGCAACCTAAGAACAATAATTTTTAGAAACGTGTTTTTATGTTTGTAATATTTCGTTTTTTTGTATTAGTCATAGCCTCTGTGTGACTAACATTGTGCTTTTTACTGATTTATTACTGATGATAAGAACGGGTTTTTTAAAAGCGAGATTGCAGTCGTTCCTAGGAACGTGGGAATAATAAATAAATACACCCAACAGTCACATACATAGTCCTGACCCCACACTAAGATCGAGTCTTGTGTCGTGGGTATCAGAAACTACGAGAGACTTTTCGGCCTCATAAACACCCAGACCTGAATCGAATAGCAATGGATCGCACAAATATTTGTCTCAGTGCGGGGATCGAACCCGCGTCCTCTCGTTTCACAGCTGGTGTCTAACCAAATGCGCCACGGAGGCTGCCATTTATAGGAATATGTGTCGCATAAAGCCGATGGGGCCAAAAAGTCCCGAATGGAGGCCACGAAACGGAAAGCGCAGCGTGGGACGTCCACCCACTAGGTGGCCAGACGACCTGGTAAAGGTCGCGGGACGTCGCTGGATGCAGGCTGCCTCCAACAGGTCGCTGTGGAAATCATTAGGAGAGGCCTATGTTCAGCAGTGGACTTCCTTTGGCTGATGGATGGATGGATGGATGGAAAGCCTATGCGATGGAAAAAGGGAAATTATACAAAATCATGACACCAAACACATCGCTACACTTCAGTGTCTTGCGAGACAGTGTTACCATTCTGACGGAACCCATCCATACCTACAATGTCAGTACTTAACGACCTAATTCATAGACAGATTTAAAACCTATTTTAGTAATCGAATGTTTTGTCCCTTTCGAACGACTTTTAAATTCAGTTTGAGCGAAGAAGACAAAACATTCGATTGCAAAAATAGGTTTTGAAACTGTCTTGGAATAAGGCTTGAAATGTACAGAATAGTACACTTAAGCCGTGAAACAGTTTGCCGGCTCACGTATTCCAATATTCCTACAATTCCTACATTTGCCTTATCTTGAAGAAGCAATTCAGTATTCCAGCGTAATTGTCTCAATTAGCAAAAAATCGTGTTTAGATCTCTTGTCAAACACCACCCTTTATTAACTTCTTGCTCTTCTTGCAGTGCCTCCCCAACTAGTAAAAGTTGGCTGTCAACTGAGCATACTGCACCTTGTCTCCTGCTGGGCTCGCATACTTAACTGTACCCCACGTATCAAGTGCAATACTTCCAGGTTAAAGGAAAAACAAACTTACCAATGACAGCACAGAGTCGAATATCGAAGTCCAGGCTAGGGAAGTGGCCAGGGCAGAGAGGGCGAACAGCGCCCCCCCACAGATGCCGATCCAGCGCCACCGTATTGTCCGGCCGCGCATCTTACTGCCAACACTCGCGCACTGCAACAAACATGCAATCTATAAACTTCACATACTTGTAGATGTATCGTGGGAGCGGTTAAATGGCGCGAAACATATTAATTCAGGATTTAAGGTATAATTGTATTTTGTTAGCCTGTGTGGCGCAGTTGGTTAGACGCCTTATGTGAAACGAGAGGTCGGGTTTTCGATCACCGCACCAAGACACGTGTTTGTGTGATCCACGGGTATTCGTTTCGGGTATGGGTATTTGTGATCCCGAAAAGTGTCTCGTAGTTCCTGGTACCTAAGACACAAAAATTTTATTTTAGTGTATGGTTCATACAAACATTTGTTTCAGTTGAACCCGCGGCCTCTCGTTTCACAACCGGCGTCAAACCAACTGCGCCACGGAGGCTGTCAGATACCAATAAATAATTTTTATATGAATATCTTCTTTTTTGCAACATATATGTAAAAATTATAAAACAGGTGGAAAATAAAATAAAGATAATAATAAATAGTAATATACCTGTATCAAAAAACAGTCCGATCGATACAGGTGTTATCAGGCATTATTATGTGTTATATTTAAAAGATCATTTTCACGTAATATACTATTAATATTATATATAACTTTAATATTATTGAAGTATTATAATATTATACAGGGTTTATTTCAGGGGGCAGAAAACGCAGCAGACGCAACGCAACTAAAAATTTCACAAAAAAATAACGCAACAATTTTTTTGTTGTAATGTTTTACTTCTCGTCGTATTTGGGTAGTAAATACATCGTTTTCGCAAATGTACACCTTTTATTTTTAAAAACACAATCGTACGCAAGGGTTTAAATTATAATTTTAGCAAAAACTAGGGATTTACCATCCAAACACGATGATATTTAACAATTTGTAAAAAAATCCTGTCGCTTTTTTGAGAAATTTTTAGTTGCATTGTGTCTGTAATCACGAAAACTACTACCTGGTTCCGATTTCGGTAGCAGTCTTGATATACATAATACCCTGTACATAATTTGACATAAAATAATGAAATGCGTGTCTTGGATCAGGCAGGGCTTTTTGTCAACTGTACAATGCCGATCTGATTGAGGTTTTCATGACAATACGGTGAAAGGAATCAAAATCATTGACGTATTATTGTTTGCGTAAAGATGCTTCGTGAAAACTAAAAAACTAACTATTGTCTAAGGCCCTTTATTACTTAATTTTTGTTCTGAAAATTAAATAAATTAATAAATACGCCCAATAGTTACATACATAGTCCTGACCCCACACTAAGATCAAATTTTGTATCGTGGGTATAAGGTACGACACACGTCTTACAAACACCCAGACACGAGACAAATACTTGTCGTTCACACAAACATTTGTCTCGGTGCGGGGATCGAACCCGCGGCCACTCGTTTCACAGCCGGCGTCTAACCAACTGCGCCACGGAGGCTGTCAAATTAAGATTCTTTTCAATTAAGATTCTAGAGACGCAGATACGGATATGCAGTTTGCTCGTGTGCTCAGTCAGGTGTAGAACATTCATTATTGTGATAATGATCTAATTTATTTAATTTTCGTGATAGCGAGCAACTCAAATCAAGATATCAGCTAACGATAAAGGTCAACGACCTGCGCGCTGCTAAGATTTTTTACTCCATATGCTGTTTTATCACATATCAATCTACAAATTGATAAGGAAGAAAATTAATATTTATAATTAAAACCATCAGTCACAATCTTATCGCAAATGCTTCAAAAGAAGTAACAAAGATAATTTTGTGGATGGTGCAGGTCCTAAGTTCAGGTCGGGTCAAATCTTTTAATTTATGTTTATTTGTCAATTTTAAAAATTCCTATGACATTACCATTTCTATATGTAGCCCGGACTGAAATTTGGGCCTGTTAAGATGATAGCTATATGGCCTAATCCCTCTCAATCGTACTCGCCATTGTAGAGGAGACCCGTGCCCTGCATTGGGACGTATATAATAAATACACCCAACAGTCACATATATAGTCCTGACCCCACACTAAGATTGAGTCTTGTGTCGTGGGTATCAGGTACTACGAGAGACTTTTCGCAAACACCCAGACCCGAAACGAATACCTGTGGTTCACACAAATATTTGTTTCGGTGCGGGGATCGAACTCGCGGCCTCTCGTTAAACAGCCGGCGACTAAGCAACAGCGCCACGGAGGCGATCTAATGACTGTATATATGGGCTAATACAGAAGGTGATACACTCGCTCCCATCACATTTTGAGGCGGAAATGAAATCAGCGAACTAAAGATAAAAGCAACTCTACCAACCCTTTTTAGCATACAGGCGTGAACTTATAGGTACATAAAAGTAATAATTCCGAAAACATTCTGCTAAATACAAAAGTCTTAATATCCTTGTTTACAAGAAAACAAATGACTATTCGTATACTCGTAATATAAAAAGATTAATATCACAAATGTTAACTTAATTACCCAAAACTACTAATA
This sequence comes from Theretra japonica, assembly GCA_033459515.1. Lineage (NCBI taxonomy): Eukaryota > Metazoa > Arthropoda > Insecta > Lepidoptera > Sphingidae > Theretra > Theretra japonica. The sequence continues at coordinate 1,077,640 of CM065938.1, read as the reverse complement.
ATTACCATCATTCTGACTTTAGAGAAATAAAAACAAAATCAGTTTTTCCTTTTATTTTCATATAGTATTTTTTCTGCATTTTATCTAACATAGTGGATGGTGAGCGATGACTGCCGCCCATGAGCATTCACAACGCTTGGTTCATAGATGTGGTGGTGCCCTTAAAATCAGGAGGGGAGCGGGAAGGAAAAACGGATGAGAAGAGGAAAGGGGTTAATGGGCATTCGGACTCTCGGTTGTAGAGGAGGCTCGTGCCCCAATATGGCGATAGGCTTGTCCCCTATCACATCGTGGGATGGCAAATACAATCCGAAACGTAGGTGTCCTAGTTGCACCTCTACCTACCCCTTCTGAGAAAAAAGGCGTGAGTTTATGTACGTACGTATCTATGTATTATGTATCTTACAACCATTATACGAAAACCAAAAATACTTATCACTGACAAATCAGGTAATTATTATTAATGAAAGCCATAACAGTTATGTTGTTAATTACCTGCTCAAATGTACGAATAATTACTAATTTGTAGAAAAATATTGTTGATCGTCTAATCGCGGGTTATCATCATTTTAAAAGCTTGTAATCTGCGCATAATAATTTTATTTCCTTCGTTATGCTGTTTATAAGCCACCACGTTAAGCCCCATTTACACAGAGAGAGTTTCTCACCTTCGAAATACGATTATCGTAAGGATATAAAAAAGTCGCATCGTGTAAACATTTGTCAGAACACGATTCTCTATGGCGGTTATGTCATGCGATAATCGCATACGATTCTCGCCGCGAGAATCTCTCTCCGTGTAAATGGGGCTTTAGTCTAGTCTACGTTTGAGTTGTGAACCGTTAGAATCTGTGTCCGATTTTCGTTTTGAAAAATATCATAAAAGTTGCCTAAAATTTGTAGAGCGATCCACAAGCATGCTTTTATTGTCTGAGTGTTTGAGAGACAGAAATCCTCTCGTAGTTTCTGATACCCACGACACAAAACGTGTTTCTAAGTGTAGAGTCAGGAGTCAGGCAGTCTAAAGTCTTACGCACTTTTTTAAATAGCCAGGACACATGATATGCGTCAAATTTGAAATATTAATGCCTAGGCAATGATTAATAGCAATAGTAGACGAAACACGCCGGCTCAAAATTTTGTTTGTGTATATCAAGTTTCGTAATCTGATTATACAAAATAAAATACAAAAAGCTTATATTTTAAAGCAATAACGAAGCCTTGGCAATCAATTATTTATTAAATACAAAAAGAGTGGACAACCTGTGATACTAACGTGATCTGCCAGAAAGGTCGTTGTAATTTCGAAATCATGAGCTTATTTTTCTTTTTTACTTTTATAATAATTCAAATCAGGAAGAGCGTGGTGGCCTGTTGGTAACAGACCAGACGCGGCTGTCCGCATATTCACGATGGTCGCGGGTTCAAAACCCAGGGCACTTATCTGACTTTTCGGAGTCATGTATTTTGATAGTCAATCACCAAACACTATAATGGCGAAGGAAAACACCGTAAGGATACTTGCATACCGTAGCGATTTTAAAGAATTTCTACGGTATGTAAGTCCGCCAACCCGCACTAGGTCAGCGTGGTGGACTACATGGCCTAACCCGTCTCAATCGTACTCTCGATTGTAAAGGAACTCCGTTCCCAATAGTGGGGCTTATATTATGTACTAATACAGAATAATAAAATTCGGGTATTCATTGTAACACAACTTTGTGTAACAATGATACAGTCCGCGCAGGAACCACGAAAGCTGTAAAATATTCCATACGTCGGAAAGTGAAGAATAACCAATAAAATGACTCCCTCTGTGGCGCAGTACATACGTAATACAACGACGGGACCTCGGGTTGGAATCCCGGATCGGGCAAAGTGATATTCGATTTTTTATTAATTTTCAGTCCGGTATCAGCAATTTGCATCCGATGTCTTAATAGGTTCGCCCCCTTATACATCGTTGGACGGAACACACAAGGCGAAACCTGGGTGTCCTAGTTGCACCTCTGACTACTCCTTCTGGCAAAAAGACGTGAGTTGATATTGGTTTGTAGCCGTGTTCAGTTCGTTGCTGATTAATTTGGATAGTATTGTTGGTATTATCATCGATAAACAGATTTAAATGGTTTGTTATCTACAATTTCTTCCTTAATGCTTTGCTATTACGTGTTTTTTATACTTCGTTATCGTACTATTGCGTGTCGGCTGTCACCGGTCAATACACTTTTATCTGTCTCAACTTGTGTGCTTCGCTAGTTCAGTAATGTTTCACTAAAAATGCATTACTGCGGTTATAAATATGTGGTAAAGTCTATAGCTACTAAGAGCCGTGTTTCTCAAACATTCTGCCATGGCCCGATAATTTTCACACTACTCCTTCGTGATTCACGTAATGCTTTAAAATCCAAGCTGGTTTCATTATGTAAAACAGTACACATTTATTAATAGTTTAAAAAGATTTTATTAGTACAACATACTTCCGTATCGCTTTAGTCGCTGAATTTGTATCCGAAGTAGGGGGCTGCTGCTTATTTTTTACTAGAGAATCGAAGATTCGCGGAAAATGACGAGAGTTTTATCCTAAGGGAATTGCGACCCGGTATATCATTTTGATGGCCCGGTACCGGGTAGCGACCCGGCAAATGAGAAACGCTGAGTTATATCAATTGGTCGGCTAGATCGGGATGGTACAATTGTCTCACCGAAACCTGATGATAATAGCTTTGGCGTCGCATTTCCGCGCGCCTTGACAGCCTCCGTGGTGCAGTCGGTAAGACGCCGGCTGTGAAACAAGAAGCTGCGGGTTGGATCCCCGAGCCGAGTCAAATATTTGTGTGATCTACAGGCATTTGTTTAGGGTCTGTGTGTTTGTGAGGCCGAAAAGTCTCTCGTAGTTCCTGATACCCACGACGCAAGACTGTTGGGTGTATTTATTTATTTCATTCATGACTGAGATTGCTAAAGACCATAGATCGTTAGTGATAAAATGTTAATAAAAATACTGAAATATCTGACCATTGTGCTTGATGTTAGGTCGTTCATAAAAGATGCAATTTGTGAAGATATCACCGATTTGCTTATTTATGCCGGAAACTGTTGTACACTACTTGTAGTTTAAAGAACATTGTAGCCACTAGCCAGTTATTACTGGGTTTATGGAATTTAAATCCTAATGTCTCGAGGTCATGGGCGCAGTGAAACGCAGTGCACACAATTGTCTACGATCTCCTGTTGCCGAAAGCGCTGTTGTCGAAATAATTTAGTTTTTCCCTTTTCACATTTTACTACATTGGACATGATAATATTATTAGATCAACGGCCTTATTCATAGACCTTTTTTAAAACCTATTTTAGTTATCGAATGTTTTGTCTTCTCCGCCCAATCTGAATTCAAAAGTCGTTAGTGGTAAAACATGCTATAACTAAAATAGGTTTCAAAATTGTCTATGAATAAGGCCGTAAGAGTATAAATGCTCGTTGTTTATATTAAAAAAACATATCTCAAACAACGCGTTAAATTAATAATTTTTTTTAAATTTTATTTATAGTTCCAAATTTCGCCACACGCCAATACATATTAGATAAGTTTTGAATATTGTTATGCCTGCTTTTAGTAGGCATAATGGTTACATATAAAGGGTTACTAATCTCATATTTTTGGTTGATACCCAGGCCATGAACCGAGGAGTAACCTCAGAACTTTCTCCATTAACTAATCATGTCGTGAATTGTGTTCTCGATGACAGGATCACTTAATACTAAGTAATGTTTCCTTATTACGTGCCCTACGCATGACGGATAGTGGGCGTGCGATCTTGATACTTGATGCTTCTTTAATGCATATTTTATTTATAAAAAAACAATCTTGAGTAATGACTTTAAAAGAAAGAAGATATTGAATAATATAAATAAATTTACTTTTTTCTTTTGCGCTACTTTTATATACAAGTAAAATATCAATTATGGGTAATAGCTTTTAGTGTAAGATATATTAAACATCAAAAAGAAATTTATTTTAATTAGCATATCGTGTGATACTTGATTTTACTATATTTTTATATTTTCTCTATAAATGGAACATGTTGGTAATGACTTTAAAAGTGAGACGATGTGGGATGACAAAAAATAATGATATTTTGCTTTATTTTCCATATAAAATATAAATTATGGGCAATAGATTTAACCGTTGATATCCTCGTACTAAACGTAAAACAATAACATATGAAGAAATAAATTATCTTTTGATTGCCTCATTACTGTGTTCTCTGAATAGAAAATCTTGGGTAATAACATTAAAAATAAGAAAATATATAGGATAAAATGGTGAAGTAGGTTAAAATTTTCATTCGAACATACTGGAATAAATGTTAACTAATTATTATACCGGGCTCTGTGGCGTACTTTGGAACAGGCTTATATCCAACAGTGGTCAGTGGACTGAAACGGGCTGATGATGATAATGATGACGATGAATCATATTATAATTATTACATAATTATTTCTTCTTAATTAATCGTAAATAAGAGTTGATACTCACATATAGTCCCGAACCCAAAACAAACTTACTCAAAGCGTATTTTTAAACACCACGGGCCTTTTGAGTCTCATCTCACATAAACAGGAATTGGGCACAAAAATATTCTATTAAGAATGTTTTGATCACAAAAACGTGTACAAAATTAAGCAAATATCAAAAACACAAACAAAATTATTTTACAAAATCCAACAAAATTAAGGTCCACTTCAAAATTATTTTGACAAACTTTTTTCTCAACTGTCGATTTGTTTCACACTGCATATATATGTGTATATATGTGCTAACTACATGCATATATCACATAATACTGAGCGTACTCTATTATGATACAATAGTAAATGTCACTACGTATTTATTTTTGACACGTGTGGAATCTATGAGGAAATCGTAAACAGCGCGTGCTGTGAATCAGAACCGCAGATATTATGCTTAAATGTTACTTAACAGTGAACGGTGAAGTGTTGTAGGTTCGAATTCACGAGATACTAGGGCAGTAAGTAAACAAAAATATTATATTTATGAAATAGAACTTTGATAAAAAATTATATCCATCCATCCATCCATCAGCCAAAGGAAGTCCACTGCTGAACATAGGCCTCTCCCAATGATTTCCACAGTAACCTGTCGGAGGCAGCCTGCATCCAGCGACGTCCCGCGACCTTTACCAGTAAAGTATACCTTAAAAAGTACATACAACATTGTATATTAAAATTTTAAGTAAACAAAAAAATTAATCATTTATTGTAAATATATCCATATATGGAAAACTATACAGAGCTTAGTTGATGTCAATCTCAAATTATATTAACTGGTGTATCAAGACACCAGTAACATTTTACTGCGTCTTAAAAAACATTAACAATAATTGCGTTTTAGTATTCTGCGTATAACGTAGGCAAAATAAGTCGCAGTTTTGAAGTCAAATACTATTGAATGATTCATGCCACTAATTAGCAAACAGAACGCTCCTATATCGACACACAGATAATACAATAATCTCTGTCTATCTGCACATATTGTATGTACGTCCCACTGCAGGGCACGAGCCTCCTCTACAATTGAAGATTGAGAGAGGTTAGGCCGTATAGTCCATCATGCTAGCTTAATGCGGTTTAGCGGACTTTACAAATCGCTACAGTATGCAGGGTTCCTCACGATGATTTCCTTCAGCGTTATAGTACGTGGTGATTGACCATTAATACACACTTGACTCCGAAAAGTCATAGGTGTGCCCTGGGATTTGAACCAACTATCGCCAAGCGCATGTTAACCGCAACATCGGTCGCCAACTGGCCACCAAATAAATCTAATAAAATAAAAAAAGTCCTGATCTGTAAGATACTAGTCTGTCGTGAGTATCAGAAACTACGAGAGACTTTTCAGTCTCACAAACATTTGTCACGGTGCGGGGATCGAACCCGCAACCGCCTGTTTTATACCCGGCGTATCACCAACTGGTTATGGAGGTTGTCAACAATTCAAGCAATATAAAAAGTTAAGTGTATTAATTTAGTGCTCAAATTGTGTCAGTAGGTAGCCTTCAACATTACCTGCTCATATTATGACGTGCGTCCTTCACCGACCGCAAAATTACGCCTAGACCAATCCACATTGACTTTTCTAGACTTTAAAAGGAGAGGGATGGTGTCTGGCCGTTTTTAAAGACAGGCAATTTTGAATCTACTTACGTATCTTGTAGTTACTTCATAAGGCAGCTAAAATCCACGAAATCATCTTGTAATCGTAATTAAGGGGTGACGTGATAGAATATAATAAAAAATAATGTAATTTTTATGCGTTCTTTTTTTACTAAAGAATTCCAAAAACATTCAAACAGAAAACATATGAATAACGGTCGGATTTCGAACACGGCATATATTAAAAATGGAGCTATTTCTTCGTTTACAAATTATTTGTAGTATGCCTTAATAATTTGACTGATTATTAAATATGTTTTTATTCAACATAAAATAATTACGAAGCCTATCAAATGTCAGTAATGATTCATCAGTCAAATTTTCTCATCAAATAAATAATGTTTATTTAATGTTCTGACAGCCGTTTATATTATCTTAATTGTATTTCCTTATTTAAAATGAGGAAGAAAATTTGCCATCATGAAGTGTTAGGTTTGATTCCACGGCTCACAAATTTGACTTCTATAAAAATAATGTTTTAAGGTTCAAATTTAATATAAAAAGTACATTATCGCTGGTTTTAAAAGTACAGAAAAACATCGCGCGTATTGATAGTCAAACACCACGCACTTTAACGGTGAAGGAAAACATCGTGAGGAAACCTGCACACCGTAGCGATTTTAAAGAATTTTCTACCGTATGCAAGTCCGCCAACCCGCACTAGGCCAGCGTGGTGGACTATATGGCATAACCACTCTCAATCGATTCTCTCCATTGTAGAGTAGGCCCGTGCCTAGCAGTGGGACGTATATGGGCTGATAAAAAAAAATAGACAAAACGACAAGTAACAGCTGTTTCTACCGGGAATAACTGAAATGCCTCTTGGATAGTTAGGAATTTGGACAGTTTGACATATTTAAAAAATAAAGACCAGAAATCATAGACTATAATTTTACAATCAAGGTCGCACATAAATAATGAAAAATATTATATTTTGTGGACACAAGAACCCGGATTCAGTGCGACATAATATGAATATAATTTAGTCGTAAACGTAATAAATGCATTTAATTAGCATAAACACGTCACAGATTTGAACTAAATCACGTTCTTCAAAATATATTTCATAATATTTTTCAACTATACTTCTAAAACTCGAAAAATATTTATACACACTTATGTTCACACTAGTATTCCAGAAGGGTAAGCAGATATGACAAGTACTATCCATCTTTCAACCAAATCTTTTCATTCCAAAATATATATATAGGAAAAGCCTATAGAGCGAACCTACAGAGCAAAGCTTTTCTTGCCAGTTCTTCTCTAGTGAAAACAGCCTTGTGAATCGGATGGCAGAGAAAAAAAGTGAATGAAACTAAATAATTTTATGAATTCAATAAAGTATCTTCACTTTCATATTGGAATGGCAATTATATGTCCTAAACAAGTCAGCACATTTAACCAAGCAGAAAATTTTGCTAAAAGTGAATTTCCCCACCCCGCAATCGAAACTACGATATCATAGTTTATAATCCATACAAGTCAAGCGCAGAACCATTACTGGTCCTTCTGGTCAATAAGTAACACTCAAATTAAAATACACCAATATTCACAAACATATTTCTAAAGCTACATGTCGTGTCAGAAACTACGAGAGACTTCTCACAAAAACCACCTTCCAATATCTTTGGACGCCCTTTTGACCCGTTTAATTCAATTTTGTCATCATAGTAATTTGAAAAAATACCAAATTTACCTTATGTATAATAAAATTCATAGTCCAATCGATTAGCCAAGTCAATTTCCCTGGAGGTTTAGCCACGAGTAGATTTGACCTTGTTTCAGTCTCAGCGCGGCTGCGTGACGCAAAACTCAGGGGATCAGTCACGTAGAGCCTTGTATGTCGGGAATATATTAATGTGGTAGCTTCTACCCGCGACGTTGCTTGTATAGTTATTGAATAGGGTTTGTATTGATTTTCTAGACTGGATCAATACTTAAAAGATGATTATCTTCTGCCCCTCGACACAGTTATGTCGGCATAGTTAGCTACTTCTGCGCTCGCCATACTGAGACATAAGGTGTTAAGTCTCAATATGTCCAGTAGTTACGCTGGCTACAATGTCCTTCAAACCGGAATACTACAGTGCGTTTACACTGCTGTTTGACGGAAGAAAGAGGCATAGTGGTGGTACCAGGCGGATTCTCGCATATGAGAGACCTACAACCAGTTCTTGCTACGAAGGAAGCATTCAGGATTATAGGATGGAGGGCACAAGTGAGAAGGCAAACCATATCTAAATCTATCCGGAATTCCTGTATACCTCTATGGTATTCTGGTTTCCTCACAGTATTTTAAAGTTAGTGTTAGGCAATTAACTTACAATATATCCTAAACTATTAGCACCTTGTACTAGGTACATATAAGCTGTACAAGACACAAGTAACACAATATCCTTAGCGACCACAGTGCGGTCAGACTCGTCTCGACTGCACTAACCAGAATGATTCACAAGAACACTAAATACCTACACTAATTACTTTCGGCAATTTATTAAAATCTGTATGAACCCATATACGTCCCACTTCAGGGCACGGGCCTCCTCTACAATCGAAATTAGGATTGCGAGTGGTTAGGTCATATAATATAGTACGCTGGCCTAATGCGTGTTGGCAGAGTTTTATATAGTATTGTATTGTATCAGCCCATATACGACCCACTGCAGGGCACGGGCCTCCTCTACAATCGCGAGTACGATTGAGAGTGGTTAGGCCATATAGTCCACCACGCTGGCCTAATGCGGGTTGGCGGACTTTTACATACCATAGAAATTTATACAAATCGCTGTGGTATGCAGGTTTCCTCACGATGTTTTCCTTCACCGTTATAGTGCGTGGTGATTGACTATCAATACACACATGACTCAGAAAAGTCAGAGGTGTGCCCTGGGATTTGAACCCGCAACCACCGTGAACATGTAGGCAGCCGCGTCTGGTCCGTTTACCAACAGGCCACCACGCAGAGTTTTATATACCATTTACATAAATTATTTCGAATCACTACGGTGTGCAGGTTTCCTCACGATATTTTCCTTCAGCGTTATAGTGCTTGGTGATAGTCAGCCAGGATCACAGCGCGCAGAGATTTCTTCGGCGAGTCTCTTAGGGACATTCGCTTGTCTTAGGCAGACGTCAATCACCACGTACTATAACCGTGAAGGAAAACTGCATAGCATAGAGATCTTGAAGAAACTTTCGATTTATACAATCCGCTAACCCGCATGATACCAATGTGGTGGTTTGTAGCCAAAAACCTTTCAGTTGAAATATCAGTTGTAGAGAGGACCCGTGGAATATTACAGGCCAGTGGTATCCAATGTTAACCTTGGCTCCGACCTACCTAACAAAATCTATCGAATTCGGGACTCACCTTTTGCCCGTAAAGGACGTAAAGCGATTGTACATTGTACTGTACCTTTGAGAATTAGTTTTATTACTTTAAGTAATACGGGAAAACGTGGCGGAGTGTACACTAACTTAATCTTACGATTTTTTTCTTGAAACCTATCTGTACACTTGTTTGTTTTCCTAATAAATAAAAAAAAAATAATAAAGGGGGAATAAAAGTAATAGGAAAAAACATTTAATTTACATTAACATTGTTTAATAGGCACTTAAATACCCACAAGAACTGTAATTTTAGTGAGGAGGGTGTATTTGTTCCCTATTTCTTGACATTACAGCTACAGCATCGTGAATTTTACTTTTAGTCGCAGTGATTTTGATGAGTCCAATTTATTTTAGTATTTAGTTTTAATGCTGATCGTTGCCGATAATCCAGAGGGAAGGACCCTTATCTATATCCATTCAGGTCCACCCTAATATTCGCGACCCATAGTTTGGGGACTACTGTTATATGCTAATAAAAATACAGCTCTTTGCCTAATTTCTTATGAAGGAATAAAAGAGCTGTTTTATCTAATTGCATAGGTCCGGCAAACGAGCAAACAGGTCACCTGATGGTAAGTGATCATTGCCGGTCATGAAAATTCTGAAATCTGGATCATGGATGTGTTGGCGGCCCAATTGGAAGGGGAGCGGGAAAGAAAAAGGATGGGAAGAGAAAAGGGGTATTGGACATTTTGATGTCATAAATCGCCATTATGGTGTAGTGCGTGTTGACGGACAAACCATAGAATGAATTGTAAAGAATTTTCTAGAATACAAATTTCCTCATAATCATTTTTTAAATGTTAAAGCGAAGTCGTCACTTAGGTCCGTTTAAATATTTAAGAAATTAATAATAAATTAGTCTGCAAAGTATTTTCCAGTCACGTTTGCACACATTCAGCATCAATGTAAATGGGAAGTTAACACAAAAGTCTAGTTTGGAAGGGTCGCGACACCGACCAGCTAAAAACCAGTTTGTCTACAATTTCCTATTTTTACATAATCACGGTCGAGGTTAACGTTATTTTTTATTTACTAGATATCTCCCACCAGATTTTAATACATACATACATAAACTCACGTCTTTTGTCCAGAAGGGGTTGGTAGAGGAGCTACAAGGACACCCACATTTCGCTTTGTGTGTTCCGCCACGTCATGTGATAGAGAGCGCGTCTATCGCCTTATAGAGCAGAAATTCCTGAATTACAAAGCAATGCTTGGCATTCTACTGCGCTCGCCATCCTGAGAGGTCTCTTATATGTTTGAGGCCGCCTGGGTAGGTACCACCGCTATATTTCCACCGCAATTTCTTCCGCCAAGCAGCGGCGTAAATGCACTGTTGTGTTCCAGATTGAAGGAAATTGTAGCCAGAGTAACTACTGGATGTAATGAGACTTAATATCTTATCTCTAAAGATGGCGAGCACAGTGGAATGTCTAGCATTGCTTTGTAATTCATAAAGTTTAGTTTTGCTACTATCCATGAGCGGTCGTATCACTAACCGTCTGGTGAATGGCGCGCTCGTCTCGCCATTTATTGCAATAAAAAAAGACGGACACTTGTGGACGATGGTCGTTGTCCGAGCGAATACCAATAGCCTTCCACTAGCGCAAATTTATAAGTGAAATAAACTAACAAACACACAACCTAGATCACAATGTTAATGTAAACATTTCGGTTTCCAAACGAAATGTTTCTTTACATTTTCCTACTTAGAAATTCTTTTTATGTAAGTTTGGCTAAGTGAATTTGTTCCAAGTCCCTGAACCTTTGAAAAATATCCAAATACAGCATCTATTTCACAGTCTCCGTGGCGCAGTTGGTTAGACGCCGGCTGTGAAACGAGAGGCTGCGGGTTCGATCCCTGCACCGAGACAAATATTTGCGTGAACTATAAGTATTTGTTTCGGGTCTGGGTGTTTGTGAGACCGCAAAGTCTGTCGATTTTTCTGATACCCACGGCACAAGACTGGATCTTAGTGTATGTGACTGGTTGGGTGTTTTTATTAATTATTTATTCCCAGAATTTTAAAAATACACCGAATAAACACACGTAATAAATTATCAAGTACTAAACCCACACTAAGGTCTAACATAGTCTTGTGTCGTGGGTATCAGAAACCACGAGAGACTTTTCGGTCTCACAAACACCCGGACCCGAGACAAACTTGAGGACCACCCAAACAATTATCTCAATCCGGGAGCCAAACAATCTGGCTCTCGAACTTCTTATATGTTTAATAACCATGTTATTATGAAAACGATTTGTTTTCGCATGCGCTATCAAAAATAGCAATTAAACCAACAATTATATTATCATACAGTAATGAAATTTAATGTGTTTATTTTTCTTCTAAAGTATTAATAATATCAATCAACAGTGTTGCATTAATTGTAGTATGTGTTATTGAATTTTTAATATCTGTGAGAAGTATATTGATTAAGTACATTAAATGCAATTATTTGTGTTTAACTACTTATTATCTATTTTTATACACAGGGTGTAAAAATTACGCAAGAATTTAAACAGGCCGTGACAATTGCGTTGTTTTAACCGCGTCTTGAAAATCTTAATAAATAATAAATACACCAACAGTCACATACATAGTCCTGACCCCACACTAAGATCTAGTCTTGTGTCGTGGGTATCAGGAACTACGAGAGACTTTTCGGTCTCACAAACACCCACAACCGAAACAAATACCTGTGATTCACACAAATATTTGTCTCGGAGCGGAAATCGCTTACATATATAATTATGTTCTGCACTCTACCATTACAATCAAATGAATTGAAAAGATTGAATAAAAAAAACTTTTTTTTTACAACCTACCAATGAATAGTACCGCCATCTTTTATATAACAAAGCAGTCACCCTAGTCGCCATCTCGAAAAGGAAAAATCAAAGTTGCTACCAACAATTAGAAACCATAAAAATACGAAATGACGCTCATAAACAACTTATTTTCAAACAACGCTCCTTTTATTGCACAATATAAATTTTTTGCTCGTGTCGAATTTGAGGCACATTTTTAAAACGGTACGACAATACAGTTCCTTGATACGACGGTGGAAATCTCGTAATCGCGATCTACGCAAGAGTGTCACGTTTCAAATTCACCTATGTGCATTTATTTTCTAGGTTTTTTATAGCATACGTCCGGCAAACGAGCAAGCAGGTCACCTGATGGTATGTGATCATTGCCGCCCATGAACATCCACAACACTTGGATCATGGATGTTATGCCAGCCCACCAGATCGGGACGGGAGCAAGAAGGAAAAAGGATGGGAAGAGGAAAGGGGTATTAGGTCCGGCAGAAGGGCCACAGCTAAGCTTATGGTGTAAGGGTTACCATCGCCCATGAACATGAGATTCTTTGTGTAGCCGAGCTCTCAGTGTGAGAGACGGGAGGGAAGGAAAACAGGCGAGATAAAAAGAGCCTCATAATATGAGAGGATAACGAAGAAAATATAAATGTGGAAGAAATCGCATTTTGTCGCTGACAAATCTCTTTGATAGAACGAAACATGGCAACAAAGCCTTCGCTTCACATCGATTGTCGAAACCTAAGTATCAATCCGGCCACGCATGCCATTCTTATGATAGTCCAAGTAAACAGTGTTATCAACTTTGTAGCGGACATTTGTCGCCAACACAATTATAATATAAAAAAGTATATATAATAGTGTATATTATAATATATAACTATTAAAGTGATTGTAGTTGTAAAGCATGATAGCAACTTGTTGACACATCAGGTGATCAGGTCAAGATATCGCCGGACAGTCGTTATGCACAATGTAACGCGTTATTAATTTATATTGTTTTCGAAGTGAAACTTGTTTACGCACGATTGACTTGGGGAGTAAGGTGGACAATGCGTGACATTACGAAAAAAATGTGATCGGCGGAGCGAACGGAAGTTGGACAGATATAATTTAGTGAAGATAGAAAGAGGGAGAGTTACGTTTCGTATATTACTGTAGGGGCAAGAGAGAGAGAGATGCGAGCACAGATTTTCCTTCTCTCTTTCCCTCATAGCCAGTCACGTTTCATATGTATAAGACACAGTGCAGGTCTATCGTCTTTATCACAATAAAAAATCTATTCAAAAATGTATCAATGTAATGTAATGTATCAATGAAACAAATTATTGAAATATTTGTAGATAATAATATATGTATATACATGCATATTTTATGCACATACATATAAACATACCAACTAAAGAGTTTTTTGGAATGTTCTAAATATCATTGTTTGGGTGGTAAATCCAGTTTTGATAAAATTTTAGTTTAAAACCTTGCGTACTATAGCGTCTTTAAATATAAAAGGGTGTACATTATTTTTTTAGGAAAATATATGTATTTACCACCCACACACGTTGTATTGTATCAGCCCATATACGACCCACTGCAGGGCACGGGCCTCCTCTACAATCGAGAGTACGATTGAGAGTGGTTAGGCCATATAGTCCACCACGCTGGCCTCGTGCGGGTTGGCGGACTTTTACATACCATAGAAATTTGACCACACACGTTGACAGGAAAAAAAATACAAAAAAAATCGTCCCTTTTTTGCAAAAAAAATTGTTGTATTGTGTCTAGTCACTAACACTACCACCTATCTTCGTTTTCGGTAGCAGTCTTGATAAATACATATATATGGAGTTAAAGAAGTTTAACTTCAGTCGTATGGTCTAAATCACACTTGTGATTTTTGTTTAATACTAGGAATATGCTCTGGCTTTGTCTCTGCACCAAGGAGCTGTATCGGTCACCAGCAATTATGACAAGTTACAAGGATATTTTATATGAAGGATAAATTACATGTCAGAAAAGCACTAGTTGGTACGCCAAGATGAAGGATGTAATTTTATCAATTCGTGACTTTTATTTATTGAAGAATTGTTTAGTTTGATCCCCTCCTCTCCTTTCCTTAACAGAACCACGCGTGCTGGCTTGCGAAGCCACAGCTTGGCGGTCCAAACCATCTCGGCGCGAATAAATAAGTTCGCAAATTCTTTTTTGTGCCGCACTGTGAAGCTGTGGAATTGTTTGCCGCCACACGTGTTCCCTCCTTTCTATAATCCTGGGTCCTTCCGCCGTAGTGTGAAGAAGCATCTCAGCAGGCCGGCATAATTGTGTCGAATGGCATGGGACCGCCGTCTGATGCCATTCGATACTCTGTCTGGACGGCATTTGCGCTTACCATCAGGTGCAGTGCAGTCATTATGCCGAGCCAGTGTAAAATAAAAAACTAGTGTTCGAAACGTGGGTAAGTTAAAATTTTCCATTACCCGTGATAAAACCCGCAAAATTTGTTTTATTTTATATTAACAAGTTTTTGCCTCGATGGCGCCTTTGTACTACGGTATGATTGCAAAGCTGGGGTCTTGGGTTCGAATCCCGGGTTGGGCAAAGTGATATTGGATGTTTCAATTCACTATCAGCCCGGAGCCGAAATTTGTGCCCGATATGGTGATAGGCTCGCCCCCATCACATCGTGGGACGGGGAATACAAGGCGAAACGTGGGTGCCCTGGTTACACTTCTGCCTACCCCTTATGGGAAAAAGGCGTGTGTTTATGTATGTAACAAGTTTTTTTCATACAGATATAAAAAAGACAATATTACGTAAGGACAAAACACAGGTTTATTTCCGTCAACAAATGAAAATTATACCTAAATAACAAACGTAATAATATTTTATTAACCGAATAATAAACAGATAATTAGGTCACGATCGCCATTGCCATGGCCAAGTTAATAATAATATTTTAAAGGTCAAAATGTACATCGAAATGGGTAACATAACAACGTATAATCAAAGCCTATTAAGAGACGAAATGTCTGTAATGTTCACACGCCTGCATCTTAAGTATTTTTATTATGGAAAATTAGAGATACAATGTACTTATTCTTTACTTTTTTGCCCTATTGGTTTTGTAGCAATAATCGTGCTAAAGATTTTGTTTGCGATTCCTGGGTCGTTTATAATACTCTGTGCGATTATTCTGGGTTGAAATCGTTGACGTGGGTTCCAGAGAATGGAGATGGTGCGTGTAGGGATAGGCTTGCCATCTGCCAATTACATACATACACAAACATCACGCCTTTTTCCCAGAAGGGGTAGGAAGAGGTGCAACCAGGACACCCACGTTACGCCTTGTGTGTTCCGTCCCATGATGTGATAGGGGGTGCGCCTATCGCCATATCGGGCACAAATTTCTGACTCCGGTCTGATAATGAATAGAAAAATCCAATATCACTTTGTTCGACCCGGGATTCGAACCCGAGAACTCAGCTTTGTAAACATACTGTAGTAAAACTCCGCTACTGATGCAGTCAGTCCATCTGTCAATTATTGGGACAAAGTATCTATTTTTTTAATCATAAAGAAATCCTTATCTAGCATCCTTAAACTCTCTTAAAAGTCGCTTTATCAAACCGGGCAATTTAATACGACATATATTTAAAAAACATGCACTAGCCTACATAGGCACCTACACTGAAGTCTACTTTTGAAAACATAACTCACCTTTACGGCAGCCGGTTAAAAGTACCGAACACGTGTCATCGCGACGACCTTGCAGTGACACGAGCGGTAATGATTCAGAGATAATGTTTACTAAACCATAGGTCTTATTATCTCACTGATCAATGAACTACGCTCTATGATAATGTGTACTTAATGTACTCAATACTTACTCATCAATGAAACGAGTTTTCTTTGTAAACTCCTTCAACACATTTAAAGTGAAACTTATTCAATATGTTTTAGAAAAATACTGATATTTATTAGTAAATGTTTACCAATATATTTGAATGTGTTGGAAGTGATTATCTGTGCAAAAAACGTTGAATATTGTGTCTATTTTAAGCTAACTGTATTCTCATGTTAGTGAATGTAATTCGAATCCCGTGTCGAGCTAAGTGGTAACGAATTTTTAAATTGATTATCAGCCCTGGAATTTTGTGCCCGATATGGCGATAGGCTCGCCCCCTGTCACTTCGTGGGACGGGACATACAAGGCGAAATGTAGGTGTCATGTTGGCTCCTCTGCCTACCCCTTCTGGGAAAAAGGCGTGAGTTTATGTATGTATGTATGTAAAACCTTTTAATGTAATTAAAAACATATGCTTGGATATCACCGTAAAACGGATTCCCCTTTGTATTAATCGCAACTCGTAATAAAAATACAGGGAGAAAGCTATAGATATGACTCTGCCTTCTGGGAATCCCAACTTCAAATGTAACTGACAGTAAAAGATAAAGAATCTACATCCGCTTAGATAAGGAACTCGTAATATTTTCACAATATCAAACACAAAACACTCGAACTACATCCTAATCGGTCGAGCATATTTCGTAAACATTCAATGACCTTGCCAATGACTTTGTGGAGTGCATCGATAAAAACACGTTGTTTATTCGTTACACAAGTTAGACAAATATTTCTTTATTTTTATGGATTATAATATGTCGTCTTATTGGTAATATATGGTCTGCAAAACGCTAGACCCCGGATTCAAAGCCCAGGATTGACCATCGATTTTGTGACTTGTACGGTTTTCACTGGATAATATATTTAAGTCACTCCCCGTGGGGTTGTTTAGACGCCGGGTGTGATACAAGAAGCATCGGTTTGAACCCCTTATGCGCTTTACACACCAAACCCGCCGGCCCGACGACATAACCCACCAGCCTATAAAAAAAGCATTATGTCGGCGGCAAGCTACCGCACGTGTTGCTCGCCGACACGACATTTCTACAACGCAAGCGCACTGCTCGTCAACGTCATAAAATGTTCCGTATTATATCGAGCCGCTGCCATGTCGCCGTCAAGGTGTTCCTACTTGTAATGACTGAAGCCGTGGGCCACCCGACGACAAAATGTCGCCGACATATGTCGGCGGCTCGGCGGCTTTGGTGTCTAGTACGTTTTACAAAGACAAATGTTTGTGTCATCCATAACCAATAGTTTCAAATCTGGACATTTGTGAGACCGAAAAGTCTCCTAGTATCTAACATCCATGCCGAAAGACTTGCATCATACTTTGATCGGCACTATATTTATTTATACTATTTATTGTACTCTCACGTTACATAATAATTAAATATAAGAAAATACTTAAAGTAGTATACTGGGCGGCCATATTGCATTGAGTGATTTCGTCCTGGCAACTTTTGGATGAACAGCAATTGTTGGATTCATGAATAGGGCTTGACGTGCAACAAGAGTACATTAACAAAAGAACACAAAAATAAGAAATATATACAGTATACATACATACACAGTAGTAACAAGTGCGTGGTGGCCTGTTGGTAACGGACCAGACGTGGCTGTTCTACATGCTACATGTTCACCGTGGTCGCGGGTTCAAATCCCAGGGCACACCTCTGACTTTTCGGAGTCATGTGTGTATTGATAGTCAATCACCACGCACTATAACGGTGAAGGAAAACATGGTGATGAAACCTGCATACCATAGCGATTTGTATAAATTTCTATGGTATGTAAAAGTCTGCCAACCCGCACTGGGCCAGCGTGGTGGACTATATGGCCTAACCACTCTAAATCGTACTCTCGATTGTAGAGGAGGCTCGTGCCCTGCAGTGGGTCGTGTATGGGCTGATACAGTACAGTACAGTACATACACATATTCATACATATATATATATATACACATTGACAAATATACAACTGCACATTTGCACCTACCTATTTATACTATACTTCAATGTATTTATTATCTACGATAAAGTACATAATAAGATAGTGAAGAAAGTGCGAGGCGCCTACGCTACTCGACCGGATGGTCCAATTCAGACGAGCTAACAGACGCAGCTCGTCGCTCATTGGAAAATAGCCCCATTACAGACCCGCGGGGAATTCTCACGGAACGGTTAACACGTCATGTGTTTGTCTGTGTACATGTGTGGTAGAATATATCGGCGGTATATGAACAGGTGGAACAGTGCGTGGTGGCCTGTTGGTAACGGACCAGACTCGGCTGTCCACACGATCACGGTGGTCGCGGGTTCAAGTCCCAGGGCACACCTCTGACTTTTCGGAGTTATGTGTGTATTGATAGTCAATCACCACGCACTTTAACGGTGAAGGAAAACATCGTGAGGAAACCTGCATACCGTAGCGATTTTAAAGAATTTCTACGGTATGTGAGTCCGCCAACCCGCACTAGGCCAGCGTGGTGGACTATATGGCCTAATCAGTCTCAATCGATTCTCTCGGTTGTACAGTAGGCCCGTGCCCGGCAGTGGGACGTATATGGGCTGATAAAAAAAATATATAAACAGGGGATAGCTATAGAGTTGAGAGTTCTAGAGGGTCTGTATCAGCGCGTGTATGTCCCGCTGCAGGTCTCTGGTCTCTATAATCAAGAATACGCAATACCCTATGGATTTACTGATGAGAAGTTATTTTACCGCTTGAAATCGTTTCCAATAATAAGTAACAAAAACAAAACTTACACTCACGTCTTTTTTCTATTTATTGAAAGAAAAAAACAAATTTACATAATATTTTCATTGCGGTTTGTGTAAATTTATTTAATACCAACACTAATGTCAACAAAACAAATATAATACTTTTGAACTCACACTAAAATACTTATGTTGTGTGTATCCGAAACTACAAGGAAATGATGTATTCCAGACACCTTGATCCATTTCAATCATAAACCTTTAGTATGACCTTCAGTATCTAGAAAACTAGAGTCAATGGGTACTCAATCTGGACTCCTCAGCACTCACCCTCAGATTCAATGTAGTCACGTGGCGCCAGTATTTTTTTTAAGCTGGCACGGCATGGTGACTGCCTTGCGCCTGGTGCTGAAGGTAAACGCAATGCCGACCAGACAAAGTGTCGAATGGTATCAGGCAGCTGGTCCCATGCTATTCGAAACAATAATGCCGGCCTGCGAAGATGCTTCTCCACGCTACGGCGGAAGGACCCAGGATTTTAAGAAGGAGGAAACACGTGTGACGGCAAACCATTCTACTGCTGACGGTGCGGCTCAAACGAGAATTTGCGAATATTTTGGCTTGCGCTGAGATGGTTTTGGCCATCAAGCTATGGCTTGGCTTGCCAGTACGCGTGGTTCTGCTGGGGAAAGGAGAGGAAGGGATCAAATTGAACAATTCAAAATCCTACATACAAATATTTTTGTGTCACAAAACCATTTATCCCTTACCCACAATATCTTGTCACACAGGCCTTCTCGTCCATTTCAACACGTAATAATCATTGCCCAGCAGTGGGAAACACGTACACGATGGTAGGCGAGTGGACAATTGCTTTGATTAACCAGTTATTGTTGATTTGTTCAAGTGTTGCAGCTCGTCGACACTTCAGTCCTTTAATATTGGGGTCAAAGATTATTGCGTGCCTATATTTAAACATGAGGTAACGGGTTCTGTTCCTGGGATAAACATTTCAATGGCTTATAGATATCTGGCCATTGTAAAACTTAAATTTGAAATCATAAATTGATTGATTTGTTATTGATGGAAGTTTATGGATGGATAGAAAACTGTCATTGTCAGGGCAACTTAGGCATAGGATTATACTGGGTACATCAAGACTGCTACCGAAAACGAAGCCAGGTGTCAGTATTAGTAAAGAAATATATTTTTCACGAAAAGAGACAAATAAATAATCATACACAATATACAAATATAAGTTAGCCTACAAGTGGATATGTTGAGCAAATTAAAACAATAAGAAATCAATGTAGTCATGTTGCGCGTAGGTATCATTGGCTCCAAGTCGAAAAGTCTAACTGTAACAGACCATTTTCCCATGCCCGTAACTATATAACCACTGCTGACCACAGGACTTGTCTACAACTGAGTTAGATTGAAACAGAATGGTCAATGGAATCCCAATTTCATACTTTCCAAGACAAAGATCGTAACTCAAACTTCATAACCTCTACGCCTGCATGTCTCCGTTCAATTTATCTTGATTTTTATTACAAATGACGCGACAGACGCACGTCTGAAGCCCTCAATTCACATCAATAAGACCTTTAGTCCTAAGGCCAACGCTCCAAATGGTCAAATAACCTATAAACGTTCAATTGTTTGGCCTCTAAGCGAACGGGTCGTGTGTTCGCCGCGGACTCAAGTACGTAATGGGCTCATCCGCTGCAGACATCTTGAAAGGCCACACGCGAGCGGATTTAGAGATAAATAAACTGTTCTTTTTTTTAATTTTCTACAGTTTGTGAAGTACGCCAATCCCCACTTGGACTACTTGATGGACTATGATCTAAGCACTCTTGATTGAGCTCTCGTTGTAGAGGAGTCCTGAGATCCTTAAGGAGGTCTGTGTCCAGAAGTGGGCTTCTAGTGGCTGAAGAGAGAGAGCGGGAGAGAGGCAGACGAGTATCCTAGACGGTCCAGGGTTCCTCGTATGCAAAGACCGTTTGGATAGCTACTACAATTTTGTTTGTTTCTGCCGCCAAGTAACAGTGTGGTGTCCTGGTTTGAAGGACATTGTATCCAGTGATAACTAGGCATTAAAAGACACTGAATGTATCAGGGTGACCAGCAGTACAATGCAGGGGTTGATAAATTCTAACCAGTGTAGCTCTTTTTAATGGACAGGTTCTGGCAGGACCTGCTCGTATAGTAACTTTCACTAATAAAGCCCCCCTGATGGTAAGCATTCACCGTCGCTCATAGACCCTTGCAATTGCAGTTGTTTTTCCTCTTGTACATAGAAAAGCTAAACTTTAAACGCGATACTAGTATAGTATGAACTGCTATGAAGGGTTTTCCATCATCATGCGCGGTGGTGACTATTTGGTATCTAAATAATATTAATAAAATGAGCAATATATATATATTTTTTATCAGCCCATATATGTCCCACTGCTGGGCACGGGCCTACTCTACAATCGAGAGAATCGATTGAGAGTGGTTAGGCCATATAGTCCACCACGCTGGCCTAGTGGGGGTTGCCGGACTTACTACATACCATAGATATTCTTTAAAATCGCTACGGTATGCAGGTTTCCTCACGATGTTTTCCTTCACCGTTAAAGTGCGTGGTGATTGACTCTCAATACACACATCACTCCGAAAAGTCAGAGGTGTGCCCTGGGATTTGAACCCGCGACCACCGTGAACATGTAGGCAGCCGCGTCTGGTCCGTTACCTACAGGTCACCACGCACTTATAATATTAAACAGTTAATTTTATATGAGATCAACGATGTATCTTTTCTTGCCTATAACGAGTTGTAAACATAATGTATTATATTTTAACTCATTAAAAAGTCATGAGCCTCAATTATCTACACCTATAAAAATAATGTTCCTTTAAAGGCAATTATATATTAATTTTGCAAAGTAACACGTGTTTCCAATATTTTAGTACAACCATATTAATTCTAATAGATTTATATGCAGGATTAAACTTTCGTGCAAATGATGGCCGAAAAATTATGTTTTAAAATTATTATTGCATGTATGTTATTAGTAAACATGTATTTACATGCTAATACTGAACCGTAAGATTTGATTTCTATATTAATATCTATATATCATTCATAAAAATAAACATCGTGCGGAAACCTGCATACCGTAGCGATTTTAAAAAAAATCTACGGTGTGTAAGTCCGCCAACCCGCACTAGGCCAGCGTGGTGGACTATATGGCCTAACCACTCTCAATCGTACTCTCGATTGTAGAGGAGGCCCGTGCCCTGCAGTGGGTCGTATATGGGCTGATACAATTACAATTCATAAAATATGCACGTACGTATAGATAAGTTAAATTCACACGTTCCTTACAATAGTACTTAATTTGCGAATAGTTCTGAAATCGATAAGATACTTAGATAAATATTCAATTTTTGCGCAATAAACTACATCATATCCATGTAACGTCATGTACAAAACAATTTAAATAAAATTCATTTTACCCATTGTATCACGGGTTTCTAACTTGATTTTAATTTTCCGAAATTTTGAAGATTTTACAGCTTTTTTCACGAGTATAAAATATCCGCGAAAAAATCCGTAGAATTAATCTATTTTTATTTCAATGTTTAACATTCACGTTAACATAAGGAACTGTAATTAGCCAAAACTATAAGAAAGACCTTTCAGTCATAATGAGGCCAAAACGAACGACTTTCAAGCACATAGGCTTAATTAATTATATGAAACTGGTTTAACCACTAAACACATATAAAATGGAATATACGTTAATAACAAAAACATTCAGATGAAACGAGATATTACAATCAAGGTAAATAAACTTCTGGTCCTTTCAATATAGGTTAAAAATAATATTTACTTAAAATTACGTTGCAATGCCAATAAGAAAAACCGAGGCTATTAAATTCAATGCAATACCAGTTCAATGAGTAATATACAGGGCATATCCAGACTGCGACCGAAAACAAAGCCTGGTGGTAGTTTTAGTGATTATAGACACTATGCAACTAAAAATTTACCAACAGGCGACCTATTTTATATCTACCGACTTATTTTATATTTAACTATAATGCATCTATCTAATAATCCCTTAAAAATTAGTTTAAGCGTCCACGTGGTCCATTTACAGTCTAAAATCGAGCCATGCCGGCAAAATTGTTTATCCGGAGCGCATGCCTCGCGAGGTTTATAAACACATCGTACAGATAACATATCTTATCACGGACTGAAATTTAATAATCTGTAAACTTAAGTCTGTCAATGACCTAGCGTAGTTTTGTTATGCAAATTACTTTCCGATAGCATCGTTGCGGAAATCGTAAGCGATAAATAAATACAAATAAATACACCCAACAGTCACATACGAAGCACTGACCATATTAAGATCAATTAAGTCTTGTGTCGTGGGTATCAGATACTACGAGACTTTTCGGTTTCACAAACACCCACACCTGAGACAAATATTTCTGGGCCTCACAAACATTTGTCTCGTTGCGGGGATCGAACTCGCCTCTCGTTTCACGGCCGGAGTCTAGCCAACTGCGCCACGGAGGCTGTCAAAGCAGTAAATGGTGGATTGCTATTTATTTATTTTTTATTATACACACAAAAAAAATACAAGACAGAAAGAAAGAAAAATAAAAGTACAAATGGCGGTCTTATCGCTCTTTGGAAACTCTTACAGACTACCATCGGGAATATAAGGGAAGGTGAAGAGAGGTCAGTGTAAAAGACATTTTACAAGTGAACATTTGGCGGAGAATCAAATTTCAATACTCTGTTACGTAAATGGTATTGGTAAACGTCTTCTTGCAGGGCTTCAAAAATGTTCCAATGCAGTTTTCAGCGACACAGTCATCTAATTCCAGACAAAGAGTACCAAAAAATATGATACTGGTAGCGTGTAGAAAACTAAACGATGTTTTTTCGCCTTTAGAACTTAATTCTTATAATAAGTAGCTTAACACGAAGGTACAAATCGGTGGTCAAAAGGCCTATTTTATGATAAAGATCCGACAACTGAGCAAAGGGCTTGAATGATCGAAAGTGAATACCAGCGCCATCGGACATCAACACTCGATCTTATACCTGCCTTGATAGACACAAGCGGAAGCGAATCGTATGCCATTATCGCATGACATAACCGCCATGAGATTTTCACGTTCTGACAATGTGCACACGATGCAACTTTTTTATATCCTTACGGTAATCTTATCTTTGAAGCGAGAAACTCAACTCGTGTAAATGGCGCTTATTTCTATTAAAATGTATAGATTTTGTAGGGCGAAATAATAAATTTATCGCCATGTTGAGAATTAAAGATAAATTTAAAGACAGATTAAAAGATAAATGCATTCGAAAAACAACAAACAAACAACAAACAAAACAAAAAACAAACACGAGGGATCAGATACATACTCGTATAATCACAGCTAGTGATCAGATACATATAATCTCAGCTCAAAGCACATTTACGAAGGTTAAAAAATATAAGTAAAAATCGGCGATTAAAAATATTCACAGTAACTGCATCCCTCCCAGTTTTCCGACAACAAATAACATGCAATGACCTCCGATCATAATGATTTATTCGTACTCATAATGTACTGTACTGTACTGTATCAGCCCATATACGTCTCACTGCAGGGCACGTGCCTCCTCTACAATTGAGGCCATATAGTCCACTACGCTGGCCTAGTGCGGTTTGGCGGACTTTTACATACCGTAGATTTTTTTTACTAATCGCTATGGCATGCAGGTTTCCTCACGATGTTTTTCTGCACCTTTATAGTGACTGGTTATTGACCATAAATACATACATGACTCAGAAATGTCAAATGTGTGCCCTGGGATTTGAAACCGCAACCGCCGTGAACATCTTGACAGTCGCGTCTGGTTCTTTACCGACAGGCCACTGCACACCCAGATAAGTGACCCAGACTGCGATCAGCGTAAACGATAGTGGTAAGCTTATAGCGACGTATGTCGATTCTGGTCCAACCTGCGTTCATCCAGTTTCGGGCAGATAACGTTCTGTCGGCTGACGAGAAATAATCGCTGCATTTGCTCCATCGTTGTCTGACAGAAATTGCTTTAAGCAATAAGACCGCCACTTGTGCATTTTTTTTTCTTTTCTAATGTAAAGCCAGCATTACTTTTATGTATGTGGTGTACAATAAAGTGTTAAATAAATAAATACTATCATCAGCTAGTATACTATTTTTTTTATTAGAAAGAAAGGTGGGACAAGCATGCCATTCGCCTGATGGTAAGCGCTACGACCGCTCATAGACAGTAACGAAGCCAAACGACACCATGAATTACAAAGTAATGTTTGGCATGCCACTGCGGTCGCCATCCCATTATATCAAGTAGTTACTCTAGCTACAATGCCCTTCAAACCGGCACACAACAGTGCATTTACACTGTTTGGCGGAAGAAAAAGACATTGGGGTGGTACCTACCCAGACGACCTCTCACATATGGGACCTACCACCAGTAAATTATCATCATAATCAGTTTATTGTAACAGATCAAGAAAATGTGTAATATTTGTGACATACATACAAACGTTTGATTACGACACGTCGGTATATCATAGAGGTAGGTAGAGACTGTTTATTTCAATTTTACTCGATCCTGACATATTTCCACTCACTTTTACATACATACGAGTACATAAATAAACGTTACGCTTTATCCCAGACGGGGCTAGCAGAGGTGCAACCAGGACACCCACGTTTCGCCTTGTATTATCCGTCCCACGATGTGATAGGGGGCGAGCCTATCATATGGTGCCCTTATTCCTGACTCCGGGCTGATAATGAATAGAAAAATCCAATATGCCCGACTCAGGATTCGAACCCGATCCCTCGGCTTTGTAATCGTACCGTAGTACAACTATGCCACCGAGGCAGTGATCCACTTTTATAAATCTCATTATTCTTATAAACCTATATGTACTGTTTAAATGTTTTTTTATACCAATTATATTATATAAAACCTTTTGAGAAGTACTCATGTTATGCGAAACCTACTAATCTATATAGCAAAGTCTTTGTCACACATTTGTCCCGCTTTATGTAAAAATAAATATTATTTAATTTAAATATGGCTAAAACAACTCCGATACATGTGGTGTCTGCTGATTATATACTATGAGTTATTTAAACACGCCACACTTGTGTGACTAAGGAAGATAAAATGCAACTGATAAGAATTAATATTAAACAACTGCCTACTTAAACCAGAAGGATTTGTAACACGTGGTGTGTATTATTAGCAAGGTACTTGAAATGAAACGGTGAAGGAAAACATCGTGAGGAAACCTGCATACCATAGCGATTTGTATAAATTTCTATGATATGTAAAAGTCTGCCAACCCGCATTAGGCCAGCGTGGTGGACTATATGGCCTAACCGCTCTCAATCGTACTCTCGATTGTAGAGGAGGCCCGTGCCCTGCAGTGGGTCGTATATGTGCTGATACAATACAATACAATACTTGAAATGCAATGAATATATATTTAGTTATTTAATCACCTATACATATAACAAATTTGTAACCGATCGATGTCTGTACATGGAAGATAAATGAGAAAAACTAATATGGCGGGACTATAATAACGTAATAGAACCCAAAATAATGATTTTTAGATTTTTTTCTGTTTGTTTGTTTGTGCGGTTGTTTGCGATGAACTCAGAAACGGCTTAATGGATATCGATGAAATTTGGTATGCAGGTAGCTGGTACCCTGGATTAGTACTTAGGTACTTTTTTATCCCGGAAAATGTATTTGTTACTTTTTTGTACTCAAATGGATGGGATGGGCTCTAGGATTACATATGTTGGGTGAGAATGAGACGAGTCAAGGTGGGATATAACGGGACGGGATGTGATGGCATTTTTTTAATAAAGATAACCACGCAAACGGCATTGCGAGCAGAAGCTACATAATATATGTATTTAGGAAGAACTAGGTGGTCAGACGACCTGGTAAAGGTCGCTGGACGTCGCTGGATGCAGGCTGCCTCCAACAGGTCACTGTGGAAATCATTAGGAGAGGCCTATGTTCAGCAGTGGACTTCCTTTGGCTGATGGATGGATGGATGGATTTAGGAAGAATGCCTATTGGTTGCCTTTGCCATAGGTCATAGGACCGCTATCAAAACTATACTTTATACCATAGATAAATTATAATTACAGTTGCAAATAAATAAAAATAGATTACAAATTCAAATGTTTGTGGTGAAAAGGCACGTTGATAACGGGAAGAATGCTAGTTTTTATTAAATAGGTTTTTTTTTATTGCATTGGTCCGGCAAACGAGCAAACAGGTCACCTGATGGCAAGTGATCACTGCCGCCCATGACCATCCATAACGCTGGATTATGAATGTGTTGCCGGCCCAATTGGGAGGGGAGCGGGAAGGAAAAAGGATGGGAAGAGAAATAGGGCATTGGGCATCCAGCAATCTTTTCGGTTCGACTTTAAGTCCCTCGTATAAATGGACATAACACAACTGTCAAATAGGTACGTGTCATAATAATATTTGAGCTCAATAATGTTCGGAAATTGACCATTTGAATTCGTTTAAAATCCAAAAGTACTAGATGTACGAACACTTACGGCCGTATACATAGACAGGTTTAAAACCTATTTTAGTTATCGAATGTTTTGTCCCTTTCTCACGACTTTTGAATTCAGTTGAGCGAAGGAGACAAAACATTCAATAGTTAAAATAGGTTTGGAAACTGTCTATGAATAAGGCCGTTAGTGTCTGTACAGCATCGGATAGTAAGTACGATACAGTCCAGATAGATTGCCGAACAGTGAAAAATATTGTCTCTCAATATGAAATCAAACACAGTTAAGGCGGGTATTCGAACCTGGGATCTCAAGATTTACAAATATATGTAGCCAATAGCCATTAAACCAACAAGGCGTTACACAAGTTACTCGATGTAAATAACTTTATCTGAGTGACACATATCGGCTCTTACAATGTATTAATAAAATTATAAATAGGTCTATCGGGGCTCGTTACGCAAAAACTACTTGATTTACTTCAATATATTATGCTTAAGACATGTTTTTGTTTAAAAAAATGGGCATTAGCTAGTTGCGCTCTAATGTTATTAAACCATAAACAGAGTATTTGACTATGGACGATTTTTAAAGTATTTTGCGTACAAGCACAAATTCTATTAAAATAAAACGTTTCTGTGAAAACAGCATTAAAGTATCTTGTAACATAATGCAAATATAAGTATTTAAAAAATGGGAGTGTATTGCGGACATCTTACCATCTCTTTCACACGCGCACACTGTAATGGATAATTAAGACTGACGTCACTAGTTTTGTTTTGCGTCCCTTTTCCTTTACTCCCACTACACGATTTAAAACGTTTCTATCTTGTTTAATTCGAAATGGATTTGCAAAATTCATTGTTCGCTAGATTTTTGATATGGATACCTTTCGAAATATACAATAAAAAATGGGTGGTAGTTTTAGTGATTACAGACATCATGCAACTAAAAATTTGTCATAAAAAGTGATAGGTTTTTTTTTTCAATAATCATTTAAACCCTTGCGTACCCATTGTCCCTTTAAAAATAAAAAGGTGTACATGATTATTTTAGTAAAACTGATGATTATTTTGATTTTAGGAACATTTTAGGAAACGATGTATTTTTTACCCAAATACGACGATAAGTGAAAAATTAGTACAAAAAAAATATCGCTTTTTTTTTGCGGAAGTTTTATTTGCAGTCTGTAGTCACTAATACCACCACCTGGCTTCGTTTTCGGTCGCAGTCTTGATATGATCTGTATGATAACAAAGGTTACGACTTATTACAAAATGATCAAGAGGTCAAAGAGAAGATGGTTAGTAAACGACGGGAAGTAGTGGTTTATAGATAACTGTATCTGTATTAGCCCATACACTTCCCAGTGCTGGGCACGATCCTCTACAATAGAGAGTACGATTGAGAGGTTAATGCAGGTTTCCTCCCGATGTTTTCCCTCACCATTATAGCACGTGGCAATTGATTATCGATACACACATGACTCCGAAAATTCAGAAGTGTGCCCTGGGATTTGAACCGTACCTAACACAATGCAGAAAAACCCTGTGCCTTCTATTACTAAGTTAGGAGATTTTTCCCATCCCGTGACATTGCAAGACCAAGTCCGACACTATGAATATGCCATACGAGGTCACTCCTATATTAAATAATTTCCTTATACGCAATTATCATCAATATTTAAAGGCAAACCTTCTGAGTACATAATTAAAGAATTTGAAATTCTAATATACGTAAATCTGTGCGTTTTGTTCCGTATTTAATTATAAGTAAATACGCAACATTAATAACAAATTTAGACGAGTTGGATGTATTTGAGTGAAAATGGCAAGAGCTCGCTGAGGACAGGGTCGAGTGAAGGAAAAAAGGGGAGGCCTTTGCCCAGCAGTGGGACACATATATGCTACAAAAAAAAAAATAGTATCAATCTGTTGTAGCTGTGTTTCTACACATAAGGCATTAAAAGCTATTTTTCATTGGCTTTTACAACCTTACGTTGAAAATCGTGGTGAGAATAAAGAAAGTACTACTACTACTAGTACTACTACACGCGGCAGCCAAGATAATCATGGTGGTCGCGGGTTCAAATCCCAGAGCACAACTCTGACTTTTCGAAGTCATGTGTGTATTGATAGTTAATAACTACGCGCTATAACGATGAAGGGAAACAGCCTTAAGAAACCTGCATACTATAGCGTCTTGTAAGAATTTCTATGACATGTAAAGTCCGCCAACCTGCACAAGGCACTCGTGTTCGACTACATAGCTGAACCCCTCTCAATCGTACTCTCGATTATAGAGGAGGTCTGTGCCCTGCAGTGGGATGTATATGGGCTGATACGAACAGAAAGTAATCTAACAAATAATAAAATTCACCCAATAATCACACACGTACTGCTGACCCCGCACGAAAGGTCAAGTCTTGCGTCGTGGGTATCAGAAACTACGAGAGAATGCTCGACCCAGAAGGGTTACTCCATTCTCCAAGACGACGTTGTTCGAACGTCGTACGTAAAACTGTACGAATTTGTCTAAATACACTACAATTTTTCGAATCCTCAATCGTACGTTGTAACCATAGACTTAGTATATTATATTATAGTAGTATTGATTTTAGAAGTCAATAACTTTTACATTATACAGACATTCGAACTTCGTGTCGGAGAATAGACTAATCCCCCAGACCCGAAATATGTCGATATTTGTGAGTCACACAAATATTATGTAGGAGTTTGGCTGGAAAATCGTACAAATGACATATATCTCTCGTTTTATTTTCATTAATTTGCTGCATTTTAGAGTTTATTGCATAAAGTAGGAGGCGTTTTATTCAATATAGTTCTGTAAAGATGCACAAGTGAAGTGGAGGTCAAGCAAGAGTGTTTTATGTGATTAATCCGATTATTTCGCTGAGCTCTATCAAGTTTTGGTAAGGTTGTCTTCGCCTTACATGACTATGGACCAACTGACAGACAATGACAGACGATGGGCTATATTTGACCACTTTCGCCGAGATTGAGCAAATTCGAAAAAAAAATTACTTGAGGTCTGCAGGGCCATAACAGAAAAAAATAATTAAGTAAGCCATGATATAAATTGTATAAAGGACAACGACATTTGACTTCTCAACCTTGACTTTGACTGTCGCGTAGAGGAAATCCTTAACATTGAGGTGAACGGGTTTCCGAAGGGCCAGCTGCCATTGAAAAGGCTAAAATAATTTCAATATTTGAATAATTATACCATTAAATGACTATAAATTTCTGCCTACTTATATGCTTTTAGCGTCATTGATTTAGTAGGAACATGTATGCTGTAAAGTTTGAACTGAGAAATCTTGGGTTCCCTTCTCCGGCCAGGAAATAATATTTTTGCGAGTTTTCATTTCGAAAACCCTAAAAAAGTTTCCTGGGCTGAAATTTGTTTCGGTATTGCGATAGGCTGAACACCCATACTAATTTGGGACGGAAATAAATTTAACTGTACAACGAAACCACAGGTTCGATTACTTAGTGATCAAAATATTTTGTATCACGATTGTATGTTGTGTAACCAAAAAATCCACCTAGACTTCTGATCCCAAACAAACAAGTTGCATCCAGCAGAATAATTATAAAGTTTCCACAACAACAATATCATTAAACATTCAACTTTAAAACGAGTTCCGTAATCTTATTTGCATCACATAATTTGTCATTCAAAAGTAAATAAAAATAACAATATGCTCAAATGTCGGGAGTCAGTCCGGATTGAAAATGTGTCAGGCACCGCTCAAAATGCATCATTGAAACTGTCTTGAATGTCGTGTTCAAAAATGTTATCAAAATCATTTGGAAAAACCCAGAAAAATAAAATATTTTTAGATTTTTTTAATTAGGGTAATACCTATGCCATTACGTGTACAAACGGTTTTAGTTCTTTTTATTCCGGTCCAACAAAGCGATTATACTATAAGTACGCTTAGTGGTGACTGCAGAGCCGTACACAGAGATACGCAGAGATGTTGCCTCTCTAAGCGAGTTCTGCATCACGGTATCACGGTGAATACTTTGAGGAATTGTTCAATTTGATCCCTACCTCTCCTTTTCTTAACAGAACCACGCGTGTTGGCTTGCGGAGCCATAGCTTGACTGTTCAATCCATCTCGGCGCGAACCAAAAGGTTCTCCAATTCTAAGTAAAACTATGATAGTTGAGGGAGCATCTTGTTTTCTATTTCGCACGCTCGCACTGTGATGCAAAATAAAATAATTCACGCCACAATACTCATACTACTACACTACACTATACTTGCTATGCATTCTTTTAACCTCAAATAACAAAAGATTTAGTAAATTGATTAATTCTAAATGAATTTTTAAAATTGCTTTATAAAACAATTAAAAATAATCTAGAAACCTATTGTGCACGAAGCTCTCACCGTGCGGATTTGATATACTAGCAATAAAACCACAAATAAAGGCAAAAAGTGTATTACACAGCTTATAATAAATAAGTTCCAACGTCTCAATGACAAGCCCAGACACGCACCACAACACGATTCATATCTCAGCTTACCTGTTTCCGGCAACGGCGTGTACATATGACTTCAAATTAACCCGAATATATCGATAAACGAACAACTGATAACAGATAAATACATCGTAATTGATAACATTCTAATGAAGGAGTTTTCAATATCGTTACATATTCATTTATGGCCGCAATAAATACTTTAATTTGCGAGGATCAAGGTACGTGATTACCGAAGTAAATGTAACAATAATAATTCAATTGTTAAGTAATATTTTCATTATTGAAGCGAACGCTTCACCATTTACACCTACTAAAGCCCCTATTTACACGGGGAAAGTTTCTCGCGGCGAGAATCGTATGCGATTATCGCATGACATAAACGCCATAGATTATCGTGTTCTAATAAATGCTTATACGATACATATTTTTTATATCCTTCCGATAATTGTACCTTCGAGGCGAAAAACTCTCCCCGTGTAAATGGGGCTTTACTGACGTCTACAATACTTGGATCAAAAATGCGTTATTGGCTTTTCGAAGTGAGAGGACATACATACTTAAACTCATACCTTTTCCCAGAAGGGGTATGCAGAGGTGCAACCGGGACACTCACGTTTCGCCGTGTATTTTCCGTCCCACGATGTGATAGGGGGCGAGCCTATCGCCATATCGGGCACAAATTCCTAACTCCAGGCGGATAATGATTAGAAATCAAATATCACTTTGCCCTTTCGAACACGAGATCTCAGCTTTGCAATCATACCATAGTACAACTGCGCCACCGAGGCAGTTAGGCACAGTAAAAAAAGGACGCCTTGATTCCCTATAAAAAAATCCTTCATTTATCTCGAAAATCATAAATGCATTTCTTCATGCCCGATTTATATCGAGAGAGAGAGAAAATTGTATCGCGACATATGACCAAAATAATTATGAGAGATCAATGCACTCGCTGCACTGCTATTTACCAGTTTAATGTTTTCAAAAGGAAGGTGTTTAATTTATATAATGTAAAACTACAAATACCTAAATAATTTTATCAATCCACAGTTTCTATATCTACAAGGTCGGTGCTCTATATTTTGTACGAGTATAGATTTTCGGAGTTATGTGTGTATTGATAATCAATCACCACGCACTTTAACGGTGAAGAAAAACATCGTGAGGAAACCTGCATACAGTAGCGATTTTAAAGAATTTCTACGGTATGTAAGTCCGCCAACCCGCACTAGGCCAGCGTGGTGGACTATATGGCCTAACCACTCTCAATCGTACTCTCGATTGTAGAGGAGGCCCGTGCCCTGCAGTGGGTCGTATATGGGCTGATACAATACAATACAATACAATAGATTTTGGGCCACGGTCCTTCACGATAAACAAAATTAAACTAGTAGATATTAATCTACTCTCAAAATCTCCAAACTGCGTCAATTTTGGCGCCGAACAGCGACCGCCATTTTTTCAGATAAAACCTAAGTTATAATTACAACTAGCGATCGGGTCCAGCTTCGCTCGGGTGCAGATACTTTTTGAAGCCAGTCCACAGACATTCAGACACATATTTCGCGTACTAAATTTTTTTACATTTAAACTCAACGTGACTGCTGTCCGTTATACTGTTTCCACATCACGTGCCGTTATGCAATTCAGTTCTCTTATATTCCATTTCATCTGCCCTATATTATCCTGTATCCCATTCTATTACTTTGTGTTTGAATGTGTAGCAAATATACACATGTCAATTCCATGAGAATACTACATTTTTCGTAACAAAAAGTAGCCTATGCGTTAATCCAGGGAATTAGCTGCCTACATACCAAATTTCATCATAATTGGTTCAGCCGTTTGAGGCGGAAAGATTCCTCACTTATCCCCCGGGAAAACTTAATTTTCCGGGATAAAAATAACCTATGTATTGATCTAAGGTATCAGCTACCTCCATGCCAAATTTCATCAATAATGGTCCAGCCGTTTGAGCGTGATGAAGTAACAAACACATAAACTTTCGTCTTTATAATATTAGGATAATAATTATAATAAGATTTAATTTTAAATCCATTCGCTAAATTCAATTAGATAAAATGAACATAACAAATTAAAGAAACAAGTACTTTAAATAAATTAAGTATAAAACAAGGAATATTAACAATGATACAAAAAAGTGGCGAGTGAGCTTCCTGAAGCGCCAAAAATTTCACACAAGTAATAATAACGTTTAATAATTGCAAATTATATTTGCTGATTTTTTATTATGTATGTTAAGTTGAATTACTTGATTTGCAATTGAACGAAACAAAACTAATTTAAAGTATATCTATTGTAAATATGACGCAAAATGTTTAATGCAGTATGACACCATGTCGATATTATTAGTACCTATTAAGATAAAAATTAAAATTCTTCTCCCAAATATAAATTACAATTTATAACATAGTATGAAACAAACAACAATCCTAATGTTAAAGGTGTTTTTATTTTAAAATTAATATCAATCAAAAAACAACGTTTCGATAATGCATACTTATATAAGACCAAAGAAGGTTAAATGCAGAGCGCTTTAATCCAGGCTATAACAATAAAAATAAAGGGATAATGATCGGTATCCAGACAACCCTTCAACAACATCCCTCTGGATAATGGGGCGGTTTTATATAACCTGAGTTACGAAGCGTATTGTGTAACCATTTGCAGCTGTCCGAACAATTAAAGCAATTATACCGTAGATGCCAAGTAGGATACATAAAATATTTGCCAAGTAATAAATGCAAAGGAATTTTGGCTATAAAAACTATTGTTTATCAATAAATAATAATGGTACCTCGGTGGCGTAGTGTTACTACGGTATGATTGCAAAGCTGAGGTCTCGGGTTCGAATCCCGGGTCGGGCAAAGTGATATTAGATTTTTCTATTCATTATTAGCCCGGAATCAGGAATTTGTGCCCGATATGGCGATAGGCTCGCTCCCTATCACATCGTGGGACGGAATATACAAGGCGAAACGTGGATGTTCTGGTAGCACCTCTGCCCACCCCTTCTGGGAAAAGGCGTGTTTTTATGTATGTATGTAAGTTTAGAAAAATACGTTTTTGTTTCGCCAATTTATGTAATGGTAGATTGTTGACAGCGTCCGTGGCGCAGTTGGTTTGACGCCGGCTGTGAAACGAGAGGCCGCGGGTTCGATCCCCGCACAGAGACAAATGCGTGTATGAACCACAATTACTTGTTTCGAGTCTGGGTGTTTGTGAGAAAAGTCTCTCGTAGTTTCTGATAATCACGACACAAAACTCGATGTTAGTGTGGGGCAGGACTATGTACACATTTGACTGTTGGGTGTATTATTACTATCATTATATTTATTTAACAAATCTTTTATTAATCGTTACAGTCAAAGATGTTAAAATCGAGTTAGCAACGCGTTATCAGCTTGTCAAAAATGATTGACATAGTGAGATGAAGAATTGAGTAACAAAGCTAAATATACATAGGATAAGATACTACTATGAAATAAACAAGGAAAACTTGTTTTTTTGGTTTGATAATCATCTTAATATCATTCCGTACTGGGGCACGAGCCTCCCTACAATCGAGAGTACGATTAAGGGGAGTTAGGCCATATAGTCCACCACGCCACCAAAAAATATATGTCACTTGCAAATTATAACAAATTATCAATCAACTGCTTTGATTTAGACCAACTTTTAACTTTTGTAATAATCACGTTATTGTAAACTAGTTTTGAAAAGCGCAACACTAGAGTTTCTTGCCCGTTCTTCTCTAGTCAAAACCGCTTTCTGAACCGGGTGGTAGAAAAAATAATGACTGAATCTAAATAATGTTGAACATTTTAATGGATTCAATAAATTATTTTCATTTTCATTTCCACGCTGGCCTAGTGCGGGTTGGCGGACATATTCAGTAGTGGTAGGATATTAGTATCCGCCCGGACAACGATTGTTGGATAGACGCCGGCTGTGAAACAAGAAGCCGTGGGTTCGATCCCTGCACCGAGACAACTTTTTTATGTCATCCACAGGTATTTGTTTCGTGGATGCTGGTGAGAACAAAAAGTATCTCGTATGCGACCCTAGGGTGAATTTATTTAACAATTAAACGAACTTTTGACAACGCGTTTCATCAATAATTACTCCCTGCACTATTTATAGTTTTTCGTATGGCTTGTCCACGCACTATTTTTTTTCGCGAAATTCGCGTAGTATTTCAGTATTCTTTAGGCAACATGATTCTTCCATTAATATAGATAATCGGAGTTGGTTTTTATGTCTGTTTTTCCTTATTTTCCAAGCGAAAGATAGTGTAGTTAACAAATATGTTAGTAACAAATATGACTTGCGATAGAGAGGTAATAGATTAGATCTAAAGACATAACTTTACAAGATTACTTTTACTTTCCGTTCCGTCGATCTCAGCTACATAGATTCTACCGCGGTCACAAAATCCATACTAAATATATTTTTCTGTAACTGTTAAACATTTAGGTAACATTATCATTTTTTTTTTTTCAATTTGCCTTAAGTATCTTCTTTACGCACGCTTGTATTGGGGAGTAAGCTGGTGAATATGTGATGAGAGCGTTACGAAAAGATGTGTGATCTGGCGACCGAACGGAAGTTGAAAAGGAGATATAAGTTAGTGAAGATAAAAATATATTTAGAAGATAGATATATATTTAGTTCGATGGAACTGCTCCTAAACGGCTGGATCGATTTTGATGACATTTTTTGTGTGTGTTCAAGGGGATTCGAGAATGGTTTAGATTCACAATTTGGTCCACTGAAAAATGTATTTTATTTTATTTTCATCAAAACGGTCCAAATTCTTACAGCTTATTATAAAAAGTATGATTTTTTTAAATTAAAGACGCGTGTACAGAAGAACGTCTGTCGGGTCCGCTAGTACGTACATATAGATGCAGCTAAAGAAGTTTTATTTCAGTTGTGTGGTTTAAAGCACACTCGTGTTTTTTGTCCGATTTTGAATAGTGATTAACATTGTCTTTTAAAATCGTTAAGAAACG
The DNA here is from genome assembly GCA_033459515.1 of Theretra japonica. NCBI lineage: Eukaryota > Metazoa > Arthropoda > Insecta > Lepidoptera > Sphingidae > Theretra > Theretra japonica. The sequence continues at coordinate 1,040,402 of CM065938.1, read as the reverse complement.
AATCAACTAATTTATTATTAATGTATTTTTTACTCACCATCAAGTCCATTACAGTTAATTTATATACTGCAGCTTCTAATCACAATCACACACTGATAAAACCGTCTTTAAGAATACTCATTCGTTTTTAACTCACAATTAAAAAACAAAAAGATAATAGAAGCAATTTTACCCACACTTTATATCAATACTATTCGAGCAACTCAGGAACACTAGTTTTAAAAAAGCTACGAAGTCACTTAGCAACTAAGAAAATTAAATTCAATGATAAATGCAATCCCGTCAAATTCGCAGATATCGCTCCCAAACATACGCCTTACATACGACACGCAGTCTTTATCAAGTTAAAAGTCATATTTCACACTTTTCAAAACCACTGCACTATTTTCCATTTACTAATAACTTGTTTTTGTAGATTAAACAAAATATTTCACGCATTGTTTAGTCGAAAAATGTGTATCTGTGCAAAAATCACGTTTGTACCGAGTCCATTTGGCTGTTCAATACAAATAAGGCACTCGTAAGGCGTCGAAACGATTAGATAACTCGCACTTGGACAATCATGTCACGAAGATAAGGAGCATAACAAAATGTAACGTAGGATGTAACACAGGTGTTCCGGCTTTATCAACAGATTAGCTATTTCCATTTACGACTAAATATATTCTTGGCAATATTTTTAAACGAATAGTTTTGACGAATTCAAAACTATGTGTTTTGTAATTAAGTTATCAGTGCATTTAAAAGTGAATAGTCAAGCACCACGCACTATAAAGAAGGAAAACATCGTGACGAAACCTGCATACCATAACGATTTGTATAAATTTCTATGGTATGTAAAAGTCTGCCAACCCGCACGAGGCCAGCGTGGTGGACTATATGGCCTTACCACACTCAATTGTAGAGGAGGCCCGTGCCCTGCAGTGAGTATCCCCGTGGGTATTCTCGAGGGTATCCCAGATTTCAATGGTGTAGGTTCGGATCCCTACCGACGTTTCCATTCACCTTCGCCTTGTATATTTGCTTGGTTAGTCTAATTTCATCCATCCTCTCTACATGACCAAACCACAAAAATATATTCTTTATTCTTCTTTATTCGGAATAGTGCTACGGTGCATGAGATCGAAAGTCCAATGCCGTTCAGATACAGGAAAGAGTGGCGACAGATTGTATCTCACTATTTGACACATTTACAACGGTCTGTCGGCTGATCAATTGCTTGTTTACGCACATGTACGAGTATAATACAATAATTTATCGCTCTTAGATATTAAAATAACTCATGCATACTTAAGGGCAGAAACGTATATAAAGCTTACTGTTTATAAGTTTATTGTTGTCTGTTGGTTTGTTAAAATAAAGGCCAGCCTATCGCTAGGTAGCCGAGAATTCTAGTACCAGAAAAACATAAGATTTTTAATGCCAAAAGTTCATACCAATTTGATTGCCTGGCTTAGGAATTGAGCTCAGAACCTCACAGTTTCCAACACACCCTACCGCTTCACCAATAAGGCAAATAACAATAGTAATCAAATAAATATACCTTTTCCTTACTTCGTTTCTCCATAGTTCGCAGACATGTCGGCGCCAAATGATGTAACAAACTCAGTACAGTGTGATAATGAATCTTTTTTTGTTTTCTTTCGGTACGTCTTGAGTTCAAGGTTATGCTCAAATGCTGAGTTAATAAAAACTGATATAATTGGTAGAGACTTGCTGTAGGTCGTTAAATCTATAGTACAAGTTGTTAGACTGGATAGGAGTGGTACTAGTTTTATAGAAAACCGACGTGAAGTAATAGATTTGGTGTTGCGTTTTGTTTGATTAACGAGACTGGAGATAACTCATGTGAGCCAGGATCGACAGTTGCAAGGCTTTTGATGGCACCGAGCAATGAAACTCAGCGAGTCTCCTGGCATATCTTACTCGTCTTTCACCCGCAACGAATTCAATCAATGAGGATGAGAAATGTTTTTGTCCACCTCCAAAAACCAAGCTTACAAAAAGAAAAGCAATCACGGAAAGTCCTTCTAATGTCTACAATGTCCATGAAGTACAAATATTCAATTCCAGATGATATTTGCATACTATCCAACATGATTTCATGCTCATTTTGCCTCATTTTGGTTAGTGAGACTGTCGGAGACTTTAAGGCTGGTGGAATTCCAAATAGCAATGGTAGACAGTGGTGGAAAAATGTTCATAGTAACTAATGCAAGTCGCATTTCGGGCTCAATCTGGCTTTTAGCTAGCTAGCATAAACGGCGAGAAATAGCGATCTCTTTATGATGGATATTGTATTAACATTGCATTTAATTGCGTATTCTTGTCATTTTACCGTACCAATACGAGTATAAAAAAACCTACTCTGTAAAAGTTTGACATAGGGAATATATCATATTTTAAAATATGAACACGAAGAGAATATGTGTTGGTATAAGATTGCGTCCTTTAAGATAAACGTTACAAAACAATTGAGCAGAGCTGTGGAATTATATCGATAATTAATTGAGAGATTACCTCCTCTCCCCAAGTGATACTTTATCTAAACAGCTTTGTACTTATCCGTAAGTGCAATAAGTTCACTTCGTGATCATCTCCAGCCACATAAAATGCACTACTAAATGGCAAAGAATCGAACCAGGAATTGAAAGTTGAAAAGGGGCTTGTGTACAACCATTATTGCGTCGTTGTAAAGACACTTTTATTAATCCGTATGTAAATAAGTAAGTGATTAAAACAACTTGTCTACTAGCTAACACTGTTGGTTCTACTAACAGCCTTATTCATAGACAGTTTTAAAACCTATTTTAGTTAGCGAATATTTTATCTTCTTCGGTCAAACTGAATTCAAAAGTCGTTCGAAAGGGACAAAACATTCGTTAACTAAAGTAGGTTTTAAATCTGTCTATGAATAAGGCCATACAAGATTAATAGAAAGTAACAATTGCACCACCACCACGAGGTGGTAGGGTCGTAACCGCCCCGATAGCGACCGTCATACACCATGAAGATCGTCAAAATTATCCAGGAAAGAGTGTGAGGTCTTATCCTGGCTGTATAGGATGAAAAGATAGTTTTGAAAACAACTATGATTGTAGTGCTTATAAACTCAACACTAGTCAGTAGGTACCCACAGGAAACCAATTTATACGATGCATAATAAATTAATAATAAAGAACGATAGAATACATATTTGTGTCAAAAATTACAACTTATTAAACGTTACAAAACCCGTTCAGCATAAAATATTACGATAATTAGGAATACATTAGAAGCACCTCACGTTTCTGCATTAATAAAGGTCGCTTTTGAATACTAATATGGATATTTAAAGAAAACTTTTATTAGGCCTTTTTATTATGAAACAATCAATACTAAACACCTTTTTTTAATTAGCATAACTAACGGCGATATTAAAAAAAAAAACAGACAGACAATTAAAAAAAACTAAAACCTATTTTAGTTGTCGAATGTTGTCTTCTTCGCTCAAACGGAATTCAAAAGTTGTTCGAAAGGGACAAAACATTCGATACCTACATAGGCTTTAAACTGCCTATGAATAAGGCGGTTGTGTCCAAATAGAGTATCCAGTATCAACTGACAAGAAATGATCTCTCGTCGCTCGTCAAAATTGTGTCGGCCTGGTATACACACACACACACACAGGCTGTGTTCACAGGCTGTGTACATTTAAGCAGAAGCGGATTATCCCTAAGGCAAACTAGGCACGTGCCTAAAGGCGCGAGGTTATGAAAGGTCGCGCACGATTTCGGATATCTTCGTTTTATGCAAAACCATCGAAGGCTTTAAGTATGATACTTATGAGGCATCATCTGCGTCTGATCATTTGCGTTATAACATGGTGTATTTTACTCATTCACAACATAGTTCAAAGCAAATATGCAATAAGATAATTCCTCGTTCTATCGAAGTTAGTATTTTTTTAAGTATGGCTGCTAGAGGGGTGCTTTGAGGTGCTTGCCTAGGGAGCTCTCAACATTTAATCCACCTCTACATATCTGTGGTTCACGACGGCGGGTTTTCCACCAGTCTTTACGGAGGTCACCCGAGTAGATCGAATATTCTACCTAAGTGCGTGGTTGCCTGTTGGTAACACAGACGCGGCTGTGAACATGTTCACGGTGGTCGCGGGTTTAAATCCCAGGGCACACCTCTGATTTTTCTGAGTCATGTGTGTATTTATAGTAAATAACCACGCACTAAAACGATGAAGGAAAACATCGTGAGGAAACCTGCATACCTTAGCAATTTGTATGAATTTCTATGGTTAGAAAGTCTGCCAACCCGCACTAACCCAGCGTGATGGACTACAGGGCCTATACCCTCTGTGTCCTGCAGTGGGACGTATATGAGCTGATACAGTATATTACAGTAATTTAAACGTCGGATTTTGACTATGAAAAGTCACCATTCTTACAACCAATTTGAACTACTAGCTAAATGTGATTCTTACAACCAATTTGAACTACTAACTGAATGTGAAAAAAGAATTTTCCAAATCGGTTCAGACGTCTTTGACTAATCGGTGAACATACATAAACAAAGAAGAAAAAAAATTGAGAATCACCTCCTGTTTTTGAAGACGATTAAAATTGAAAAGTTTTGCACAACTATTGTGAAATCTCGTCTAATATTAGTAGTATAATCAACAGCACTCCGGTTCTATAATCATGATGCAACAATCTAATTTGTTTTAAAACTGTACACGGAATGATCCTCCATTCTCGTAGCAATGTGAAGTGACGTCATGTGTCATTGACTGTGACTGCCTCGATGGCGTAGATGTACTACGGTACCATTACAAAGCTGAGGTCTCGGGTTCGATTTCCGGGTCGCGTAAAGTGTTATTGGATTTTTCTATTCATTATGAGCCAGGAATTTGTGCCCGATATGACGATAGGCTCGCCCTTTATCACATCGTGGGACGTAAGACAAGGCGAAACATCCTGGAAGCACCTCTGCCTACTCCTTGTAGGAAAGAGACGTGAGTTTATATATATAAAATGTATTTCATTTAATACTGCTGTCTCGACTATTCCAAACAATCGTCTGATCGAGAACTAATCTACATGCGATTAGGATTATTATAAATAAACTCTACACGTATTGATAATGTATCTGTGACGAGAAGAGATTAAAACCACATTATATAAATATTTTATAGCCATAAATATTTGAGATAATTATTAAATAATAATAGTTTTGATAAAGTATATCGAATTAGAGATAATAAGAGTAAAAAGAGGTGCGTGGTGGCCTGTTGGTAACGTACCAGACGCGGCTGCCTACATATTCACGGCGATCGCGAGTTGAAATCCCAGGGCACACCTATGACTTTTCGAAGTCACGTGTTTATTTATCGTCAATCACCACGCACTATAACGGTGACGGAAAACATCGTGAGGAAACCTGTACGCCATAGGTTTTTAAAGCTTCTATGAATAAGGCCGTAAATGTACAACTACAGCATGCAGTAGCCACTGACAAGAAGAGACCTCTCGTCTGTCCTTTATAATAAAGTATCAAAATTGTGCGACATAAAAAGAGCAACAGTTAACGAAGCCAAAATGAAGATTACAATGTGGTTAAACAGCCTTGACTATGATGAGACAGTCACTTTTCATATTCATAGCTCCGATTTCTTTTATTCATGTAATATATATTTTATCTTTTTCTATAAGTATGTTTTTCTTATATATTATTTTCAGTGCAACATCTTTTGTTCCTTTTCTTTACTTTTTATTTTATTCCCAAATCACAATTCACATAACCATTTATATTGTAATTACTATTTCGTCTATAAAAAATATAATTAGGTTATTATAATTACTACACAGTTTCCCAAGAATACAGGCTAAGCCTAGTTTGGGAGCCCCTGGTAATGTTAGTAGCTTAAAAAATATTTTATTTAATAGTTATAAGAAATTGTAATTAGTTACAAGAAATGGTAACAATAACAAAAAATATCAATTTGTTAAAAAATCTATAGTATGTAGTCTGCCAACCCGCACTAGGCCAGCGTGGACTATATAGCCTAACCACTCTCAATCGCACTCCCGACTGTAGACGAGGCTCGTGCCCTGCAGTGGGACGTATATGGGCTGATACAGAAGAGTCTTGCTGAATATCCCTAAACAGTCTGACTTATTTTATATGTGGCCTAGTTACTAATATTAATTTTTGGTCAGGGTGTTAGACCGAAAATTCCCAGTTAATGTCTATCGGCATCACAAGAATTAATATTTCACCCTAGACTGGACTATGTGTGTGATGTGTGCCTGCTTTGTGTATTATTTGCTATACGCGTAATAGTGGAGGATAACACCAAAAGGTTTGACAGCCTCTGTGGCGCAGTTGGTTAGACGCCAGCTGTGAAACGAGAGGCCGCAGGTTCGATCCCCGCACCGGGACCCGCACCACAAGTATTTGTATTGGATCTAAGTGTTTGTGAGACCGCAAAGTCTCTCGTAGTTTCTGATACCCACGACACTAGACTCGATCTTAGTGTGGGGTCAGGACTATGTATGTGACTGTTCGGTGTATTTACGTATTTATTATTGAAAGTAATCCTATGCCATAGACGTCTTTACAAGAATTCTCACAGTATTTGAACTCCACCAATCAGCAACAGGCCAGCGTGAATTCCAACCTAAGTCTTCTCAATCGAAATCTCCATAACAAACTCCATTGCTTGCTGACATATTTATTATGCAACTAGTGAAGCACCAATGAACCACTTGAGCGAAATAGGTATCAGAATGTCAAGTGCAACTTATCAATTTCAAATATATCCTATCAAAGTGCTTTCTTAATCGAATTGTCAGTATATCAAGTGACTGACACGGTCATGCAATAAGGATTTGCGAGTAGATAACAAATGCATAAGACTTGTAGTTTTTTTTTTCAACAATTGTTTTACCTAACAACATAATATACGTGTTAAGTATGATATAACAGCCTTCGTAGATAGGTAAGCTGGTTCTGAAACGGGAGGTTGGGGTTCAAGGCAAATCTTTGTGTGAGAACGAAAAGTCAGTTCTAAATCGGTTTAGTAATAAGCAAGTTACAAATATAAAAGTTGGTGGTACGAGTAATAGAAAAGCATGCAAGATCATCATACATTCGTTCTAAGCAATATAATTTCCAAAGTGGTTTTTATTGATGTAGTTTGTGTAATCTAATTGACAAACGTTAATTTATACGGGCCTAGTGATAATAATATGATATTGGTTTATTCCAATAGTGACAAAGGAGAAATCTTCCAAAATGTCAACGAAACTATGGGTGGTTCTAAGACGACGCGACACTGAGCCTAACTGTGTTCTAATAGGAAACGCTCGGATTCTGTGTCGCCACTCTGTGGTGATCTGCAGATATCACTTCAACATACCATGGAGGACGAAGAAGATCTTAAAAAGAACTTGGACTGCATGAGCAAATGGGCTGATGCATCAGAAAACGTTAACTCCATAATCAGTACACTGGAGTCGAAAATAGATTTCCTTGAGCAGCAAGCTCGTCAGAGTAACCTCGAATTATGAGCCTGAAATACGAGGTGAAAACCTAATGTCAATTTTGGAGAAAATCTGCACTCAAATACAAATTTCTATGTGCCTGAAGGATATACTCAGTATATACCGCGTTCCTCACGCTCATAAAGAAAACCCAAAAACATAATTGTAAAATGTGATGTTCCTAGAACTGTAATGGCTCGTGATGTGCGCATAAGGCCATTATTTGCTGTCTCCTCGTGCCGTACCAATGCAGGAGTGCGCGCAGCTTTGCACCGTTTAATGAATAACTATAATATGCTTTTTCACAACATAGATATATTTACATTATCACTCAGTAAATTCAAACTTTCTTTAATTAAAGCCATTCAAACTTTGGTGAAGGAAAACATCGTGAGGAAACCTGCATACCATAGCGATTTGTATAAATTTGGAAATTGAGTGACATGTTTATGTACCAATTCAATGTTTACCATGATGTCACAAATATTATGTTACTAGTGTTAATTAGTATGTAGATAATTGTAATAATGGATAAAATATAAATATACCTAACGCTAGATTTAATCATCTTTGGATAACGTAGTTAGTTGCGCATTTAATTGTATCTAGAATTAAGTACCCTTAATTTATTAAAAATGTGTAAATGTTTGTTTTCCCAAACAAAAAAAAAAGGATGCACGACGTGACGTCATCCTCCATAAGGTGCATGCGTGCGACAAAGAAAGCGAGTGTCATCACCGCACTATTAAAAATACTAATATCTCAGTCATTTAACATCCAACTGACTGCCTCGCTGGCGTAGTTGTACTACAGTATGATTACAAAGCTGAGGTCTCAGGTTCGAATCCCGTGTCGGGCAAAGTGATATTGGATTTTTCTACTCGTTATCAGCCCGGAGTCAGGAATTTGTGCCCAATATGACGATAGGCTCGCCCCCTATCACATCGTGGGACGGAACACTCAAGGCGAAAAGTGGGTGTACTTGTTGCACCTCTGCCTACTTGGGAGAAAGGGGAAAAAGGCTACTCTTCTGGGAAAAAGGCGTGATGTTAATGTATGTATGTATGTATTCAACATCCAATTTCGATACTGATTTCAAATTCATGTTTTTTATAAGCGATATTTTGAGGAACCATTAAATACTGTTCAAAATCAAACCTTGGACATAACCTATTATGGTTGACCCCATAATAGGTTGTGTCCAAGGTATGATTTTACTACGTGTACGAGTATGATTGTTGGGTGTATTACAAACATAATAATATTAGTCCTGCACTAAAAGATTTATTCCCAAAAGTGTTAATGTCAGAGAGACAGTCGGTTGTGAAATTATTATCCAAATCATTCTGAGAAATGGAATAAAATTATTTTGCGCTGAAGCCAAGTAAATATTGGATAAGGATTGGTAGAAGCATGAAAATATTAACATGGTAAATAGGTAACTTCAAGAATTAAAGTATCAATGCATAGTAATTTTAACTAGTAATAAATCGACAGAGTGTTATATAAATACAGGGTATATCAAGACCGCTACCGAAAACGAAGCCAGGTGGTAGTTTTAGTGACTGCAGACACGATGCAACTAAACATTTTGCAACAAAATGCGACATTTTTTCGTAGTGATTAAAGTATCATCGTGTTTGAATGGTAAATTCATAGGTTTTGCTAAAATTATAATTTAAAGCCTTGCGTACTATAGCGTCTTTAAAAATAAAAGGGTGTAGATTATTCTTTTAGGAAAATGTATGTATTTACCACTACCAGTAGTAACTATACACACTTACAAATATAATAGGAAAATATTACAAAAAAATCGCTTATGTTTGCAAAAAAATTAATTGCATTGTGTGTAAAGTTACTAAAACTACCACCTGGCTTTATTTTCGGTAGCAGTCTTGAAATACCCTGTATATGTTAGATATATATCTTGTTGTAAGCGAATTAGTCGTAATTATGTCGTATTAATCCTATTAATATGTAAATATCTGTATAAGTATGGAAATATAATCGCATGTGTTACTCCTGTATGATTATGTTTATTTTAATAATGTTTTTTTTCCTTAATTGAATAATTGTGAACAGGCGAGAGACCTATGTTCAGCAGTGGACTTCCTTTGGCTGATGGATTGGATTGGATTGGGACAGATATTGCTGTAAATGTGTATTCATGAACAAATAAGCGCTATAAGATTGTCTTTACATGTGTATGGGCGATATCCTAGTCGACAGCGGATGGAACTCACAAACCAAAAGTTCAAGATTCGAACCCATGGCAAATATCTGACTTTTCAAAGTTACGCGTGAGTTCGTATTTAATTCTATGTCGCTATAAGGTAGAAGGAAAATATCGGGAGGAATCGTGCATATCGTGCTCATAAAGATTCTATTGAAATATGAAACCTGCAATTATTTTTTTTTTGTATTTTATTGAATGAGCCCATATACGTCCTACTGCAGGGCACGGGCCATCTCTACAATCGAGAGTACGATTGAGAGTGGTTAGGCCATATAGTCCACCACGTTGGCCTAGTGCGGATTGGCGGACTTTTACATACCATAGAAATTTATACAAATCGCTATGGTATGCAGGTTTCCTCACGATGTTTTCCTTCACCGTTATAGTGCGTGGTGATTGACTATCAATACACACATGAATCCGAAAAGTCAGAGGTGTGCCCTGGGATTTGAACCCGCAACCACCGTGAACATGTAGGCAGCCGCGTCTGGTCCGTTACCAACAGGCCACGCACTTCTTAGCTTAGCTCATACTATGCTAAAAAAGTATTATCGAATAAAAACAGATCACCACTTATTCGTCGAGGAGATCAGTGCTCAACAATGGCCAAGGGACTTCTGTATTATGTATTTATTTATGTGTATCAAACAGTACTTGAGTCTCACGTCAAATATAATGGTCTCGATGCTAACTACACTATAACACTAACAGCCCTATTCATAAACAGTTTTAAAACCCATTTTAGTTATCGAACGTTTAGTCTCTTACCATCGATTTTTGTATTCAGTTTGAGCGAAGAAGACATAACTCGATAACTGAAATAGGTATTAAAACTGTTTATGAATAAAGCTTTAAACTCACTTTTAAACTTTAAGTTATTTTATTTTATTTGTATTTTGTTTTATTTAACCGGTTAGCCAACAATGCTAACTTTATTCTTACATCAATATCGTGTTATGATTTAATAATTATTCATATGATATTCATGAATATAGTCTGACCAATTAGAATTACAATATAAAATCAATGCAAATAACAGCAGCATAGCAATTTGAAGACGATAAAAAAATGCAATAAAAAAAAAAGTTGTTTTTTTGCATCAACCCATATACGTCCCACCGCAGGGCACGGGCCTCCTGTACAATCGACAGTACGATAAGTTGTTTACTAAACATAAATTAACAATTTATTGCCCTTTTTATTTTGTCTCGGCACAGCACTGCACCCAGTAAGTTCAATACCGCACAGATAGAGCATCGATTGGCAACAGATTTATCGCTCGCCATTCGACACAATAATGCCGGCCTACATATTAACTTCTACACGCTACGGCGTAGTTGTCGCGTGGACAACGTACACAGATGTACCTGATTAAATAACATCGATTCTTCGATTCACTATGCGCAATTGAAAAATAAGATTTGAATTATCCGAAACCATCATCAAAATCCCAATATTATATTACAAGTAATCTTCAATCTTCTTCTCAAGTAATCTATTTTGAATCGTTAATTAAGTTGTGGAACGTGAAAAGATTAATATTAGCAGGCGTATATAAACGTCATCTTTATGTTATGTCCTTGAAAATAATAAATAATAATATAGTGCCGACCACACAAAGGCTTTTTTATATAGGGTGCAAACGAGCTTACGGTTCACCTGATGGTCAGTGATCACCGCCGCCCATGAACATCTGCAACACCATAGGACATGGAGACGCGTTGCCGGCCTACCGTTTTACTGGCAGTTTTACAAAAATCCTGCCGGGTATTTAATATTTACTAATGACTTAGTTGTGTATACAAAATCATGCATTCAAAGACTTATCAATAACTACAAAACGTAGAGATAACACAATTCAAAACACAACAGTAGGTACATACGATTACCCGAGATTATTTCATAAGTCCTTAGAGAATTACCTAACGAAACGTGTTTCTATTATTAATTATTATTATATCGACGCTTTGTTTAAAAAAATCGTGTTAATTACACATCCAATAATCCAAAAAGATTAGAAACAAATTAGATCATAGACATAAACCGGGAAAGACAATTGCGAAGTACCGTAAAGGTTATAAAAACACTGAAAATCACAGGATTGTAACTTACCTTTACAAACACTACGAATATAAGTTAAACTTCACTTTTCGATGTATTTATGAACCCGGGAAGCGCGACGGTCGCGACAGTGCGTGTCTGTAGTCGCGACGAGACTGAGCTGAGTTGATAAGTCGCTCCTTGCTCCGATATTAAATTATTATCAGTTGGCCTTGTCGGAGATACTTTGATGTAGATTTCGTGCATTTTCATTAATAAATACCGTGTGTTTTGACTGATGTTTAATTGATTAGTTCTTCGGTTTGTTAGATCGGGTGAAATGTTTGGAAGTAATGCTTAAAATTGCGTACAGTCGCCTTATTGGTCAGTGGTCTAATAGCGTATGTGGGTTGTAAATTGGAGTCTTGAGTGCAATCTGGGTACATATTCAGTGCTGGGTACAAAGGTCGAGAAATACGACTGGTGTTAGTTTTTGAGTGCCTCGGGGGCGTAGTTGTACTACATACAGTATGATTACAACACCGAGATCTCGGGTTCGAATCCCGGGTCGGGTAAAGTGATATTGGTTTTTTCTATATATTATCAGCCCGGAGTCAGGAATGTGTACCCGATATGGCGATAAGTTCGCCCCATATCACATCATGGGACGGAACACACAAGGCGAAACGCTGGTGTTCTGGTTGCGCCTTTGTCTACCCCTTCTGGGAAAAAAGGCGTGATGTTTATGTATGTATGTATGCATACTGGTTTCCTCACCGTTAAAGTACATCGTAATTGATTGTCAATACACGCTTGACGCCGAAATTAAAAAGTGTGCCCACTGCCCTGGGATACAAACCCGAGACCACTGTCTCGGTAGCCGCATATGACTCGAAACTAACGGGTCACCACGCAGTATTTTTTTAGATTGACCTTATCAAACCTTGTGAAATTCATGACACCCTGAACAAGACTAGAGAGCCTTAATGACTAATGTCCATGTGCGAATAAGCATTTGCATTATGGAGATGGTTTTAAACCTTGCCGATTAAGCAACGAGTTTTAAAGTGAGCCACAATATGACTAGGATGAGAATTTAACTAGAACTTGTAGAATCTCTTTACCAGGTCGTCTGACCAGTTAGTGGGTGGACGTCCCACGCTGCGCTTTCCGCTTCGTGGCCTCCATTCGAGAACTTTTTGGCCCCATCGGCCATCAGTTCTCCGTGCTATGTGCCCCGCCCATTGCCACTTCAACTTGCTAATCCGCTGGGCTATGTCGGGACGTCGCTGGATGCAAGCTGCCTCCAGCAGGTCACTGTGGAAATCATTGGGAGAGGCCTATGTTCAGCAGTGGACTTCCTTTGGCTGATGGATGGATGGATGGATGGATGTAGAATCTCACACAAAATCTTAAGTTATAGCTTTTTTCTTACTGATTTCGTAGCGTCATAAGTGGCGTACGGGTCGCGCTCGATTTAAATTGTTTTCAATTAGATTGTTTTGATCTTTTTGGGTTGTGCGCTGACTGCTGAGGACTACGACTGAAGCGCTGTTATTTTACTGTTATTATACATATGAAGTGCGTGGTGGCCTGTTGGTAACGGACCAGACGCGGCTGCCTACATGTTCACGGTGGTCGCTGGTTCAAATCCCAGGGTACACCTCTGACTTTTCGGAGTTATGTGTGTATTGATAACCAATCACCACGCACTTTAACGGTGAAGGAAAACATCATAAGGAAACCTGCATACCGTAGCGATTTGAAAGAATTTCTACGGTATGTAAGTCCGCCAACCCGCACTAGGCCAGCGTGGAGGACTATATGGCCTAACTACTCTCAATTGATTCTCTCGATTGTAGGGTAGGCCCGTGCCCAGCAGTGGGACGTATATGGGCTGATACAGATACATATGAATACGGTAAAGATAAAGGAATACAACGTGTTTTACTATTAAACAACATAGTTACAGCTGAAATGATTGGGTACGTAACTAAGTATTATATTAACTTTGTATTTACAATGTGTCATCGCCAAATATGGGCCAAAAATGTCCGGAAATCAGGTATTACAATTTCCTAATCTGTAATTACATTATAGAGTACTTAGTATAGTAGTACTTTCCTTAAGGTAGGCAGCGACTTTGTTGTGCTGGACCCCTGGCACTGCGGAGGTCTATGGGCAGCGGTAGCCGCTTTCCATCAGGCATGCCGCTAGCTCGTCTGCCTATAAAGGCTTAAAAAAAATTACATTATAGTTATCAACGTCTAAATAGTTTATCTTTACATTTTGTTTACAAAAGATAACAAGCTTTTTCTCGGAATTCATGACTATGGAGGTGACTAATTCATGACTATGTGAATCTAGCACATGGATAAATACCCGAACCGGAAATCAAACCCCATCTTATTACAACTAATGCTTAGTGAGTTGTAAGTAGAACTTTCCTGTATGTTTTTAATTATCTCTCGGCTCGACCTAGGCAGCGCCACTGTCTCACCTAAACCTACCGAAGTTATTTATTTAAATACGTATTAAATATCTACCTATTCAATAAATCGCGAAAATAATAAATAAAGCACGAATTTGTAATTCCTTGCTAGTAAATTACCTCCAAGCTTTATTTCAATGTAAGTATGTTACATTTAATTTATGACGAGGAATTTTTATTTTTTGAATAGGTCAATTAAATATAGACAGTAAAAATATTCAAACACATATACCTCGACTATGTTTTAAATACTAATAAAATACATTAAACATTGTATGCTACGACATTTATGATTTTCAATATAAAAATGCATAGGTTACGATATAATTAATATAATTATTTAAAGATGTAGTGCCTCGGTGGCGTAGTTGTACTAAGGTATGACTACAAAACTAAGGTCTCGGGTTCGAATCCCGGGTCGGGCAAAGTGATAATGGATTTTGTATTCATTAACAGCCCGGAGTCAGGAATTTGTACCCGACACAGCGATAGGCTCGCCCCCTACCACATCCTATGACGAAACAGACAAGGCGAAACGTGGGTGCCTGGTTACTACCAGGAGAACCTCTGCCTACCCCTTCTGGGAAAAACGTGACTATGTATGTATGTATGTACATTTATGTTTTATAATATAAAAAGGCATAGGTTACGATATAGGTAATAAAATTATTTAAAGGTGGAATATTGGAGACATTTTTCTAGTTTGTAATGTACCAATTTTTTCCCGTTACTTATTTATTAAATCAAAATCAAAAATTCGCCGTTGACTTTCCATAACATTATGTATAACCAAAGAAAATAATAGTCGTGTTAAAATAACTCCTCAATAACTCATAAAATAACGTCGCTCAGCTATTTGGAGTATTTTGTTTAAAAATTAATACATTCTTCTTAAAATTTTACAATATAATTAAGTTGGATTGTTCCTAACGACATCTCTTGGTCATGTTAGTAAACGAACTTTAAGAGGCAGAAATTACAGGAACAATCTATCATCTATCCATCCATCCATCAGCCAAAGGAAGTCCACTGCTGAACATAGGCCTCCCCCAATGACTTCCACAGTAACCTGTTGGAGGCAGCCTGCGGCCAACGACGTCCCCCGACCTTTAGCAGTTCGTCTGACCACCTAGTGGGTGGACGTCCCACGCTGTACAATAAATAAATAAATATACAATCTATACATACAATACTATATGGCCTAACCACTCTCAATCGATTCTCTCGATTGTAGAGTAGGCCCGTGCCCAGCAGTGGGACGTATATGGGCTGATAAAAAAAAATACATACAATAAATAAATATAATATTAAGCAATAAGAATATAAGTTGCGTATACTAAATTAGCAAATATCTTTCCGTTTAAATATGAAAGTATAACAATCAACATAATAATATATACCAAAGCTTCACATTACTCTTTTGCATTAAGAGCATTGCATTGAGCATGCAGATTTGCAATTTTATATAAAAGTAACATTTTTGAAAACATTTCAATGCAATAAATAACATTACTATCCCAATAAACGGTGACTTTCATCACCAAATATTAATATGCAAAATAACCAATTAATAACCAGTTATATAACCAATTAATTATTATGCAAAAATAAACAGACGCAGTAAATAATGCATTAGAAGTATTATTTTGCTTGATAGTTTCTTTGATTTACGCGAATCTTACACATTGGAATAAAACGAATTCTTACGGATTTTATCGTGAATTTACGGATTTTATTTCAATATTATTTTATTTATATTGTTTGCATTATGAGATGGATTTTTTTATAGCTTATGGCATTGGAATGAGAACATTATAATGAGATTAATTGTACTTTACATTTTATTAAAATAACTTGATAATACACTTACATCACATAGCATGAAAATACATGCACTAGCTCATTTACTATTTAGACTCATTCATGTAGATTTAAAAATAAAATAATCGTTATAAAATTATATAATTGGTAATGAACTAGACGCGGCTGCCGACACGCTGGTAATGGGTTCAAATACCAGGGCACACTTCTGTCTATTCAGACTCATGTGTTTATTGATAATTAATCAATCACCAGCCATTGTGTTAAAAAAAAGTAATAAAAAAAAAGTTAATGCACTTTCATGTCAGTAAATAAATAGATACCGTCAAATTGTTTAACGAAATAAACATCGGAAAATAAAAATAAATACACTCAACAGTCACATACATACCCCTCACCCCACATTAAGATCGAGTCTTGTGTGGGTATCAGGTACCACGAGAGACTCTTCGGTCGTAAAAATATTTGTTTCGGTGCTGAATTGAACCCGTAGCCTCACGTTTCACAGCCGGCGTCTGACCAACTGCGCCATGGAGGCTGTCAAATATTCTTAGTTTATGATCTTAAGCCGCAGAAAGTCCACTGCTGAACATGCCCCCCGTCTAAAAAATACCACACTGTAGGTAACTTGCAACGGCTTTTTGAAACCGCTATGAATCCGACATGCTACTTTAGAAGTCGATATAACATCCTTTTATATATCTATGTAGTATGTACATAAAAAGAAAACAGTTTTATTCGTCACAAACCTAAAATACAATGTATATGAACAATTAATGTGTATTGATAGTCAACCACCACGCACTTTAACGGTGAAGGAAAACATCGTGAGGAAACCTGCATACCGTAGCGATTTTAAAGAATTTCTTCGGTATGTAAGTCCGCCAACCCGCACTAGGCCAGCGTGGTGGACTATATGGCCTAACCACTCTCAATCGTACTCTCGATTGTAGAGGAGTCTCGTGCCTTGCAGTGGGTCGTGTATGGGCTGATACAGTACATGAATTTATGTGTTTAATTATTATAAAAACAATAATTTGTAAATGGAAAATATGTGTAACATTAACTTATTTCTGACATAATGCATGCAATATTCAAATATACATAATTTGTGGTAAATATCACACATAATAGAACGCAAAAGGAAATGATATTATGTCAAAATCATCATTTAAATTGAAATGTTTTGAAATTAAAAGAATAACTCAGAATCTATTAAAAATTATGTATTTTTAATCGAGGTTTTCGATATACGAGTATTAATATTTGTGGTTCATTTTTGGTAAATGTTAAGTTTCTTGTTTTGTAATATTTATTTTGTACATACATACATTACTGGTGTGTGGTGGCATGTTGGTAACGGACATGTTCACTGTGATCGCGGGTTTAAATCTCAGGGCACACCTCTAACTTTACAGAGTCATGTGTGTATTGACTATCAATCACCACGCTCTATAACGGTGAAGGAAAACATCGTAAGGAAACCAGCATACCATAGCGATTTGTAAGTATTTCTATGTGAAGTATGCCAACCCGCAATTGGCCAGCGTGGTCGACTATGACCTTCGGTCTCGCAAATACCTAGACCCGAAACAAATACCTGTGGTTCACACAAATATTTGTTTCGAATCGGGGATCGAACTAAATATTATAAAATATTTAGCAATCTTCTAACCTGCACGCTACTAAGATTACATCTGAGCACAAGATTTATACTTACAAAACTACTTAAAAGGCACGCGGTAATCGTTTCTACTCTACCATGTATCCACACAAAAAACAGGCGAACTTATTAACCTAGCTTAATTGAAGTCTGCCTGGCGATGCCGACACAGTTTTTGCATTTAGTTTTTAGGCCTGTGTGTGTAAAGAAATCTATAAAAAGTATAATATTACATCCGTCAGGAGTTGAAGACTATCCCGCTCTCTCAGATATCACTGCTACTCATGTAAGCCCGGGCTTAAACTTAATCTCTAAGCACCAATTTTAATGACGTCAAGCATTGAAGTTCATGGAGGCTCTAGGAATATATAACTAGCATATAACCCGCAAAAATACTGTACTGTTAGCCATATACGTCCCACTGCAGGGCACCAGCCTCCTCTGCAACCGAGAGTTCGATTTAGAGGGCTTAGGCTATATAGTCCACCACGCTGGCCTAGTGTGGGTTAGCGGACTTTATATACCATAGGAATTCTTACAAATCGCAATGGTATGCAGGTTTCTTCAGAATGTTTTTCTTTACCGTTATAGTGTGTGATGATTAACAATCAATATACACATGACTCCGAAAAGTCAAAGATGCGCTCTGGGATTTTAACCCGCGACCACCTTGAACATGCAGGCAGTCACGACTGCAAAGCTTTAACAAACTTACCCGAACCTTTTCTCGACTCCACCTCTAATTCTTGTAAAACTTCCATGATGCGCGGGCTACCCTACGGCCCACGATATTTTCAGTCATCCTAGTGTTTGGTGACTGAATATCAATATACCCACGAATCCGAAAACTGACTCATCGGAGTCGTGTGTTGACATGACATTGCACACCTTTGGATATGCCCTAAAGGCCCATTTACACCGGGAGAGTTTCTCGCGGCGAAAACGTGTGCGATTATCGCATGACAGTTTCGCCATAGATTCTCGCGTTCTGACAAATGTTTACACGATGCCACTTTTTTATATCCTTACGATAATCTTATCATCGAGGCGAGAAAATCTCCCCGTGTAAATGGGGTTTTAGATTCGTACCCGTGACCATCTCGGCAGATCGCATCCGATACTTTACCAAACGACTATAAAGCAGTTACTCCTCACATACCTCAATGACTCAGCAATCATTTAGAACATTTTAATTTGCACCGATGCATGACGCGTCACAATGAGTTTTTATACACTACATGAATCATCGTCGATAGAAATGGGTGCTATAAGTATGATGAAATAAATAAATAAATACACCCTCATCAAGTTACATACCCTTACCTTACCCCACACTAAGAGCGAGTCTTGTGTTGTGTGTATAAGAAACTACGAAAGAATTTTCGGTCTCACAACACCCTGAAACAAATACCTGTCGAACCCGAAATAATCGAACCCGCGGCCTCTTATTTCACAGAGACACCGAGATAAATGTTTGTGAGGCACACAAGTGTTTGTCTCGGGTCTGGGTGTTTGTGAGACCGAAAAGTCTTTCGTAGCGTTTGATACCCACGACACAAGACTTAATTGATCTTAATGTGGGTTCGGGACTATGTATGTGACTGATGGATGTGTATTTATTTTTTTATTTATATAAGTGCACCCGGTCGTAGCTGGTTTGAGTATAAATATTGCTTTATAGTTTCATATCGTTTAAATCAATTCTAAAATAATACACTGCACAATAATCAATGACTGCCTCGGTGGCGTAGTGGTACTACGGTATGATTGCAAAGCTGAGGTCTCGGGTTCGAATCCCAGGTCGGGCAAAGTGATATTGGATTTTTCTATTCATTATTAGCCCGGAGTCAGGAATTTGTGCCCGATATGGCGATAGGCTCGCCCCCTATCACATCGTGGGACGGAATATACAAGGCGAAACGTGGGTGTTCTAGTAGCACCTCTGCCTACCCCTTCTGGGAAAAAGGCGTGTGGTTATGTATGTATGTAAAATAATACAAATAAATGGTATTTATCTATTTAACGACCAAGTGACGCTGACATTCAATTCGTCCCTCCGACTCACGTTCTGTCTGCTTATATACGCGTTTTTGAGGTCAATGATTTTTTAATAGCTCAACAACAAGTAACCGTTCGATAAGTCATATCTTTTCACCTACATACATAAACTCACGCCTTTATACACCGAAGGGGTAGGCAGAGGTACAACCAGGACATCCACGTTTCCGTGGGACGGAACACACAAGTCGAAATATGGGTGTGGTAGCACCTCTGCCCACCTTATGGGAATAAGGCGTGAGTTTATGTATGTAATAAAATATTAACAGCGCTTCGGCGACAGAAGAACGTAGACGACTTATACAAAGTATTTCAAGACTGCGATCGAAAACGAAGCTAGATCGTAGTTTCGTGATTACAGACACAATGCAACTAAAAAATTCTCAATAAAAGCGACAGGTTTTTATTTGCAATTTTTAAATATCATCGTATTTGGATGGTACATTCATAGTTTTTGATTAAATTATAATTAAAACGCTTGCGTACCATTGTGTCTTTATAAATAAAAAGGTGTACATTATTATTTTGGGAAAACGGTGTATTTACTAGTGTCCGACCGAAACTAGTTTTTAAGTCGAAACCGGAACCGAAATTTATTTGAAATTACGATTGTATACTAAAATTTACTGTTTTTTTTTTACTATTATTTAATAAATTTATTTAGTAAATGTAAAAAAAAACAGTGATAATAATTTGATTTATTTACTACCTAAAAATGATGATAAGTAAAAAATTACAACAAAATAATTGTCGCTTTTTTTTGAGAAATTTTTATTTGCATCGTATCTGAAGTCACTGTTACTACCACCTGGCTTCGTTTTCGGTCGCAGTCTGAATATACCCTATACATCAACACACGCATCATTGCTTCCAAGTCTTATTCGAAGACTGAATATTATTATTTTGATCTACCCTTGACACTATATTTAAAATATTTTAATGTATATTCATGATCTCTTTCCGTGACAGCACGAATTAAATGGGCGTAAATCAATGATTTTGAATACATTTAAATATTAAAACTAGACGTTTTCTCACGTGATACATATAGAAATATATTTTTAGTATACCAGAAATCAGAGAGAAGATTGTTTATCAGATAAATAAATAAATAGCAACTTGTTATATCTAAACATATAATATATTTAAATATAATTATATATATCCAGGGCAGTGGCGAAGGCTCCATATAACTCGATTCCCTGCGGCTTACCTTTTGTAATTTATCATTACACTATAAACAAGCATATTTTTCAAAATTATTTATGTAATATCTAAACTCATTTTATTCAACGACATCTGTCGGCCACATAGGTAAATATTACTGCAAAGGCGCATAGCAAACATGTAATTAGATTGCGCCGCGTTGCGACCTCTGGCGAATTACTGCCAAAATTGTTCGGCTTATTGAATAAAAATGGCGCGGCCCGTGCGCCGACCGCCCGCGTCGGCTGCATGTTACGCATTGGTGTGACATGGTTGTGTAGTTTGCAAGAAATCAAGCAAAATTGTACCTTAAACTTATAATTATTTAAGGTTCAATTTCCGTTAAAAAAGCAGGAGGCATGCTGCGGCTCTTCAGCATTTTGTATGTTTATGTGTGTATTTGTGTAGATATCACTGCATTTGTAAGTGTTGTATTAACATTTTGACAGTATACGAGTATTAGCTGGTTCACGCATTTAGTTTATAATGTTTTAAATTACAAAATGTACATAAATATTAAGAGTATTATTATGTTGTAATGGAAATTAATAATCGTGAGGGAAGTACATGTTTAGATTGTCAATTTCGGAAATAACGATACTGTTTAGATTTTAGGAAGTGCTCGACTACTAATAATACAACTAATAAAAGCGCGGCTAACGTACTTGTTAACATTGTATCTAGATCATTAATTTTTCTTTATTAATCTTATATTCACGTGCGGTTTAAAAATATACTTTTTTAATTTTCTCATGATGACATTGCAACTTTTGTATATTGGAAATATTAAAATATAATTGACGACCGCAGTACGTAGATGCCATCATACGAAACGCAATCGTTTCGTTTGGTGAGTGAGATTGTCGGAGGAATAATTTGCTGGCGGTTGGATATTCGCAAACGTCCGGATATAAGGATACACGTACATATTATGTAAATGTGTCGCGTTTCGGGCTAATTCTCTGAAGCATCTCACGATAAGTTGATCTACTCAATCCGGACTGCACTATGTTTACTATCAAGTATCAGTCGCATTGTCTTCCCTATGTAGGACCAGTAGGTATAAACACACTTATTTCGCGTATTGAGCTTCGGCTTCCCTTTTTAAAAAAATCACCCTTCGCCACTGATCCAGGGTATATCCAGACTGCGACCGAAAACGAAGCCAGTCACACCTTAAGCTATTTTGGAAATAAAATACGGAATTTATGAGACTGAACAGTTTTTAATGCTCGATTCAGTCTTAGAACTCAATAGTATTAGATAGACATTCAAGATAATTAACTTAAAAAAATAACTTTGGTAAACGTTTTTCGAAATCTGCAATAATAGTGAAAATGTATTTATGGCATTGCCATATTGGCCACAAATGGAGTGAGTCATATTGCCCTCCATAAGGCATAACAATTTGAAGTAAACAATGAAAGCCTATCTAGATTTTCGTCAGAACTGTCGTAATACAAAGGTAAAAGGTTCAATTTCTTCTCAGGGCTAAACATCTGTATCAAATCCCTTAGACCTAGTGAATGAAGTTCTTGTTGGATGGCGGAAAGAAACTTCTGGGAAATACTTAGCCAATCTTTACCAGCGCTTTCATCTTTTGCCCAAAAATTGTGAGTGATAGTGTTTTTCACTGCCAGCTGATGGTCTAAGGTCATGGCATGTTTTCATACTAAACCGAACAGCTTCGCTTCCATTGCTAACACATACTGGACTAAGTGTGTTGACTGTTTTTCTTGAGGAATTTTTTTCGAAATTTTTTTTGTTGTATCATTTTACTTTTCGTCGTATTTAGGTAGTAAGTATGTACATCGTTTTCGCAAAACAATAACTTGCACCTTTCTATTTTTAAAGACACAATGGTGTGCAAGGGTTTAAATTATAATTTTAACATAAACAAGGAATTTACTATCGAAACAGGATTAAAATTTAAAAAATTAAAAAAAAAGTGTATTGCTTTTTTTTAGAATTTTTTGTATCTGTATCTGTAATCACTAAAACTACCACCCGGCTTCGTTTTCGGTCGCAGTCTTGATATACCCTGTATATTCATAAGTAATAAACAAAGAGATACATAAAACACAGTAAAAATAATTAAATTATCGAAAGCATAATTTGCTTCTTTTTTGGGCAAATGTGTAAAATAAATGTATTATAAGTTGTTTAAATATTAAAAATTACGGGATACAGGAAGAGGTAAAATTAAGAAATATAATATTGAGAGACCTTTGTTACTCACCACCTAGCTTCTAAATGAAAAACAGACGAGATATAAAGCCGGTACACAATATAATAACGTTAGAATTAAATCTCAGGTTCTACAAAGCGAATAAAGTAGACGAGAAGACTTTTGAAGACGAAAGACAGATATAATTTGTTATCTTCAAAGCGCTCTTTCATGACCAATTAATAAATGGGTTAAACAATTGCCCAACCGGCCTTCATTTTTTTCCCTCAACCAGAAACGTGTTAAGTAAGGCCCACAGACGCGACAGCCCACTCGAATCTGTATTATTATATTTACCGAGACCTCTATCGTTAATCACGATCTAAGACAAGGCTAGACGAGTTTTTATCATAGTCTACCGGTTTTTAGTGAATCTGGTGGTACCTATATTGCTTGCCTGGATAGCGGCTACCGTTACCCAAAAGTATAAAAGCAACCATATTGGATTGCATTATTTCACACTTGCATAGAACAAGTATGTAGCGTTCTGGGAACATACATTTTTGTGTCTGGAGGAAAGCTGTCAAGCTCCTCTTTCAGTACCAGAAAAGAGGCTGTAAAGGGTATGCTAGTGTCACTGGCCCTCCAGTCCGGTACGCTGCGGATAATGCGGTCGAGCCTGGTCCCTAACAAATCCTACGCCACCATACCAACTAAAACCCCTCGGTGGTCGTCGCGCGCATTTCAGACGGCACTCAGGGTGAGAAGCGCCCCGATTCCTTCCCTGTGATCGCCCGGCGCCGAACCAGGTCGGGTCTCTTTCATTAGGGAACAAAGTGATCAGCCTAGTACTTTTTTTGTATTGTATCAGCCCATATACAACCCACTGCAGGGCACGGGCCTCCTCTACAATCGAGAGTACTATTGAGAGTGGTTAGGCCATATAGTCCACCACGCTGGCCTAGTGCGGGTTGGCGGACTTACATACCGTAGAAATTCTTTAAAATCGCTACGGTATGCAGGTTTCCTCACGATGTTTTCCCTCACCGTTAAAGTGCGTGGTGATTGAATATCAATACACACATAACTTCGAAAAGTCAGAGGTGTGCCCTGGGATTTGAACCCGCAACCACCGTGAACATGTAGGCAGCCGAGCCTGGTCCGTTACTAACAGGCCACCACGCACTTCAAAGTAAAATCAAAATTCCTAAAAAAGTCTAAGTATTAAATCTATGATAATACAAAGTCTCTATAACTCTTTAATTCTAATAACATAACGTGATTACTTTACGCCTGATATTAAGTGGAGAGCAAAATTTTATAATTTCATGTTGTGCTCGCCTACTTCATAATTTATGTTGGTATTTCATGATATAGCCCAATACTGACTGTCCAACGACCTTATTATGACAGACTGAAAACAGAAAATTCAGTGTATGAAAATATTAAGAGAAATGTAAAAATACTTCTGCAAACATTAGCAATCATATTGTAAAGGTGTAGAAGGTGACAAGTCGGCATGCCAATGTTCTAGTGATGTAGTATATATCGATATTTTTATGCAACGAAACGAAATAACATTAAAAATAATCAAGTAATTATATCATAAATAATATGAAAAAAATAAATTTAAAGAATTAAACCGACTTTAAAACTGTAATAAAAAGAGAGAAATAAAACAAATCTTTAATAAAATCTGTAATTTCTAAATATACAAACATTTTTATTTTTTAGTTCGGTGCCTATATTTATGTGTATATCATTGCAAAGAACAACGTGAGCGGGATCAAAATCGATAAACGGTGTCAATGCTCACATCATACCCCGATTGTCATGCCGAATTGTCGCCTACAGTAGTTATATGATCCACAGGTAGAGGCGCTGTTGTCTCTCTCTATGCCATACAATTCGTAATTACAGTGCTTTAATTTAGAATTTAGACTACCGTTTTTAAAGATTTATCATTTCTCAAGCATCTATATACACGCACAACGTGTAAGATGCTTTGCAAAAATTTACTTCGTGATAAGTGATAACCTTTAAAATAGATTGAAATCTATAATCCAAACTGAATATCGTATGTATTATATACTTTGAAAGTGAACCAAACCATACCGCGATTCAATTCGATCGTGGCGCCATCTCTTAACACAGTTCCAAGGTAAACGATAGCTTAATAATCGTCAGTCATAAATGTATTGCGTGCGTTTCCAATAATTTACTGGGCACAAATATATATTTTGTTTTCATAATTATGTGTAGATTTAAAATTCCTAAAGAATTATGATTCTTGCAATTTGATGCAATTCGAATGTATGGTGGGTAGCTCAACACTTCTAACACAAGACTTTTGTTTTATTGCAATGAATGGCGAGACGAGCGTGCCATTCGCCTGATATCGCCAGCGATACAACCGGCTGTTACAATTATGGTGTAGATTTATATAAAATATATAAATTATAATTATACCAATGTTTTATGTAACAAATAACAGCCAGTGAATAATAATATTTCATTAGTATTTCAAGCTCGATTTACAACATTTATTCTAGGAAGCTACACAGAGTATGATATATTAAAGTATATTTATATACTGTCATAAACAAACAATAGTCAATTACAAAAATACAAAAATAAAATTCAAAAATTCTGAACAAATAAGCAACAAATTTAAAATTTAAGACTTAACTGGCCAACCCTGGTACCACTCAACCCTCAGGTTCACAGCGTATGTCCAGGTCCTGCTCACGCCGCTCTCAGCAGCTCTGCTCAGCGAGACCACTCTCGATGAAGTCCCTTCCCCCGCCCAGAGGCCGTTATTTATACAATCCGAATGTCAAACAACTTAATATTACCGTCACTTCCGGGAACCGTTTATTATATATCCTAACAAATGTATTTTTTTTATAAATTATTAACAATATACAATTAATTTTTACAAATTTACTGGAGATATTACTATCAATTGTAGAAAGTATGTATAGTCTATGATAACACGCTCGTGAACAGTAGCAAAACCAAACGACACCATCAATTACAATGCAATGTTTGCCGTTCCACTGCGATCGCCATCCTGAGACATAAGATGTTAAGCCTCATTATCCAGTAGTTACTATGGCCATAATGTCCTTCAAACCAGAACTCAACAGTGCATTTACACTACTGTTTGGCGGGAGGAATGGACATTGCGCTGGTACCCACCCAGACCTCTCACATTTGAGACCTACCACCAGTAAGACATGATTAGTCTTATAACAACTGTTATGTTCAGGTGTTTAGGTATTGATAGTTTAAATAAATCACCGTGGTCGTCTTCCAGGGTCTGAGACACGTCCACTCTGTCTGTCGTCTGACAGAGTAGTAGTGGTGAGGGTGGCTCGCACACTTATCTCTAATTAACATATTTCATCTACAACTAGTAACTACCTACAATTTTATTAGTCTGTACACCACAAAAACCTATACTCCATCCACTCAACTCACATCGGAAGGTATAAATACATACATAAATTCACGCCTTTTGCCCAGAATGGGTAGGCGGAGGTTGTCCTAGTTACTACCAAGATCACCCACGGTGCGCCGTGTCTGTCCCGTCCCAGGATATGATAGGGGCGAGCCTATCGCCATATCGGGCACAAATTCCTGACTGCGGGTTGATAATTAATAGAAAAATCCAATATCACTTTGCCCGACCCATGATTCGAAAAATATGAACAGGAATGTAAAAATACTTCATCAAACATTAGTGATCATATTGTAAATTAGTTACATAGTCCGCCGGTAGACTCTGGAGGCGCTGGTGTCTCTCTCTATGCGGTGAATTTAGTAATTACCGTTTTAACCATTTATAAAGCATCTAAATACACGCAAATCGTGTAAGATGCATTTCAAAAATACGCAAAGGCGATATAGTTCGCCGAACCAAGGTGTAAAAAGTAACTCTTAATACACAAGAGTCAAGACCGCATTATATACTTTGAACGTGAACCAAACCATACCGCGATTCAATTCGATCGTGGCGCCATCTCTTAACACATTTACAAGGTAAACGATAGCTTATTAACCTTCAGTCATAAAGGTATTGCGTGCGTTTCCAATAATTTACTACAAATAAATATTGTTACGGGTAATTTTTATAAGTGATAAGTAAAGTTACCTATTTTAGCATGACGATTTTGGCAGCAGTTATATTTAGAAGAATAGAATAAGGGTTTGAATACGCAACGGGGTCGTCAACGGCTGAGGTGAAGGATGGCCGAGTCGTAAAATTATCACGCGTGGTTATTCAAGTTGTAACGTTTTACACAGTTAATATGCGAGCTGCATGTGAGGAGCCCTGGACTAAATGTACACGATGTTCGAAAAGAATAGAGGAATTTATCTTCACACAATCGTCATATTATTTGGAGTATTAATAATTTATTATCTTAATAATTGTCTATATTTAATATTCCTAAAGAATGATTATTCTGGTTTGATGAAATTGCAATAGGTGGTGGGTAGCTCAACACTTCTAATGCAAGACTTTTTTATTGCAATGATGAATCGCGAGACGAGCATGCCATTCGCCTGATGGTAAGCGATACAACCGCTCATGCACCAAAAATCATGAACTATAGACATCTAGCGTCAAACCTGTGAACAGTGCAGTTTTAATAGTCTACATCTACACTACAATGTCATCTTAATCTGAAATCTGTAGTCACAATTAAAACACGTTTACCTAGTTCTCAAATGTATATTTTAATTAAATAATCACATTAGAAACAGTAGCAAAACCAAACACCATCAATTACAATGCAATGCTTGGCGTTCCACTGCGCTTACCATCCTGAGACATAAGATAGTTACTATGGCCACAATGTCCTTCAAACCGGAACACAATAGCGCATTTACACTACTGTATGACGGGAGAAATAGACATTGTGGTGGTACCCAGTACCCACCCAGGCGGCCTCTCACATTTGACACCAGCAAGACATGACTAGTCTTAGGAAAACCTTTAGTCCACCCACTCACATCGGAAGGAATAAATGATTAGTAGTAAAAATTAAACATTATTGTGAAGTATTTGATTTAATATTTAAAAATGAAAACATATATATTGTACGCCTTTATCCCATGGGGTAGGCAGACACGCCAATAGATGTAAAAAAACTAATTTTATTTCAGTCTGTTGTGACCATGGAGGTATTGTACCAGAGCGGACATTAGGAACAAAATATCTGCGCATTGTGCTAGAACAGGATTCCCGTGTGAGTGCACGCGGGAACCCAGTGAAGCAAGAGCGAAGATGTTACTGCGTAGGCGTGACAGAGACAGAAACAGAAAGAGTGGTACGGTACCGTTTATTTTTTTACGAACATATTTTAGTGTCCCCTCTAGTATAATATCTCAATGGTTGTGGCAAAGTTTGATCGTCAGTTGGAATTGTTTCGTCGGCTCACACTTTAATTCCCACTGATTAATCATAAAAGCAGTTTGATAGGAAATATATATTTTTAATCGCATTTTATAGTCAAAATAAATTTCTTACTTTTAAATGATCAAGTATATAATGGAAGATTAATGTATAAGTTAACGGAAATGTATGTAATCTGTCATTGTATACAATTCCTAGGAAATCCATACATTTCCTAAACAGCGATTGGAAATGTATTGCATTCGTAATATCAATGAGTACAGCGGGTATGTGGAACATTGCTTTCCATTTTTAATTACTCTAACGAATACAGAGGTCTAGACAAAGGGATGGTTGGTTAGGTTAGGTTAGGATTCAGATAAATTATACAAGAAAAAAGTAGAAAACATTTTGAAAATAAAAGAAACGTTTATTTCAGTGTGTAACATTCTCGTAAATATAAGAAAAAAATATACAAAAAGTTTACTGTCAGTTTACTAGCGCGTTTTGTTTACTTTATACACAGAAGTTTTATTTTTTTCAACTAAAACTTCTTTACGCACGCTTGGCTTGTGGAGTAAAAAAAACTTGTTGGTGAATGCGTGATGAGAGCGTGACGGAAATACGTGTGACACGATGAGGCCAACGGAAGTTGAAAATAGTCAAAGGATTTCCATGATTTATCATTTCAGAGATCAATAGATTTGGTCCAAGTACGGACAAGAAATTCATGAAGATTAAAAATTCGTGCGTATTTTTAAAGGTTTATTTCTCATTTTATCATCGGAATATGACTTATAATAAAAATAAGGATATTTATAATATTTCTTCCGTTTTTTATTTGACACCCGTCAAGTCATTAGTATGAAGTATTTGTCAAACTTCGTTGCTTTTTTTTTATCCTAGCATCATCTCGGAATTGTTTACAATTCCTAGGAAATGTTTGTATTACAGGATCTTGTAAATCATTTTCTAAACACACTTGGAATTGTATACATTTTCTAGGAATTATATACAATTCCTAAATTTCGTACATTTCCGGTAACATACACAAAATAAGGATAGCAAAAAAGAACTATTTACAACAATAAATAATTTCTCGAAGCATAACATTTGATATAAACATTTCTAAGTACTATTTTATGATACAAAACAAGTTCACAGACAATTTGATGGGTGATCCTACTCAGAAGTATTAGACGTTGGAAGAGAAAGGGAAGTAACATGTAATTTTTAAGTAAAATTTATATTTTCCGTCTTTTGTTGCATGATAGGGTTACACACCAAATTGTCAGTCTATAATTTAACAGATTTCCATAACATCAAAACGAGACATTGTCAGTATTATTCACAAGACACAGAGGGGGATCAAATATTGGGAGCAACCTAGGCAAGCACTTCAGAGCCCCTCGAGTAATTTAAAAAATTAAACTTCGATAGAACGACGAATTGTCCTATAGCATAGTTGGTGATTGCACTATGAAGTGAACGAGTGAAGGATATCACTTCACAGTTTGCAGTAGGGACAATTAGGTACAACAGAACAGTTACACGTATATCCCAGGATAAAGTATACCACTTATTGTAAAGCAAACTATTAGACGCAGATGTTTCTCGTAAGTAACATACTTAAAGCCTTCGATGGTTTTTCACAGAAGCGAAGATTTCCAAAATCGTGCGCGCCTTTTCGTAACGTCGTGCCCCTAGACACGTGCCTAGTTTGCCTTAGGAATAACCCGCCTCTGCAAAGACACACTATTTTCATCATTCTACACAAGTTGTCTAACAACATTAACTAGCACTCAATCTCAATCATTGTCCGGGCCAATGGACAATCAACATACCAATTTTGCCCAATAATAAGTCTCTTAATTTGTGATGAAAATGCGTTATAACAGCTAACTTATGTAACTAGAAATAACAATAACATCCCACGAACTGAAAAGCTTGTTGAAACACTTCATACCACAGTTAGGCTGCTTGTCCTGATTGTATGATATCTTCGTGTCCAGTCTTCAGTTTCGTGGGTCATACCGAATGGTGGAGACATAAAGATATACTGTTAACTTACAAGTTAAATTGTAACAGTCACTAAGCGGATGATTAATACCCCAGTCCGCGCCGTGACCACGAGAACTGTAAAGTGATCGAAACGTCGGGAAATTAAAAAATGTAAAGAACTAAATTAAATTCGCGATAAAATCCCTAAGAATTAGTTTTATTTCAACGTATACAGTGTCGAACCAACAGTCCGTACACCAAAGCTGATTAAATTGCAACAGTACAGCCACTGTCAATTTATTTTTCTAGATACAATAATAAAAGCTAATTTAATCATTCAATTTGAAAAAAAACACTTTTAATATTGATGTGACGCAGTGGCAAAGGTGTTTTTTTTTCATAATAGACGCCAATGTCTCAAATGAAAGTATATATAAATATGTTCAATCTATGCACAAAAGGGTTTCTTATTAATATATCAGCCCATATATCCCACTGCAGGGCGCGTGCCTCCTCTACAATAGTCCGCCACCCTGGACTAGTGCGGGTAGGCGGACTTTACCACAGAAATTCTTGTAAATCTCTGTGGTATGCAGGTTTCTTCACGATGTTCTCCTTCACCGTTATTGGAAAGGTACTCACATACCTTCAGAAAAGGGAAGCCCGAGGGAATTGTGTTATAAGGACACTGCGCCAGTGATGTGATGCCTGATGGTTTTAACGATTTTAATTGACTCGTAGTGATATTGTTTGAGTTTCATATCGCTACATCTCCACCATCTTTATATATTAACTAGCGGCCCGGCCCAGCTTCGCCTGAGTGCTTAGATTTTTAGACTCCACTCCACACCAGAAATATCTTATTCCCGTTCAAACTTTTGTACTCCTGAATTCAACCTAAGTACCTACTATCCCTTTTCCTATCGTATCCCA
This sequence comes from Theretra japonica, assembly GCA_033459515.1. Taxonomy (NCBI): domain Eukaryota; kingdom Metazoa; phylum Arthropoda; class Insecta; order Lepidoptera; family Sphingidae; genus Theretra; species Theretra japonica. Next base: position 1,008,847 of record CM065938.1, on the reverse strand, counting down.
TCCCATCTTATCTGGCTCCTTTTCTTTCTGTTACATCCCGTCCCATTATTTCCCATCTACCGATCTCATCGCGTTCGTCCCACTTTATCCCATTTCATCCCTTAATGCCTAAATAGGCATGTTGACAATTTTTTGGAATTGCTTTTATTTTGTAGATAGGCCTTATATAAACACGAAAATACGACGAATATCATTAAAAAAATACGCAAACACAAATACTTTGCAAAATTCCTGCCAAAACTTTTCACTCAGCCAAAATTCTGACTATGAAATTGATTTTTTGAAGTATAGTAAACTACTTATTTCTCAAATGTAAACAATGCAATAATCATAACGTTTTTCCCTTCTTGGTGATTTCTGTTGTTTAATTCCTACCTGAAACAGCGCTAAGAATGTTCGTCAAAACAAACCCCTTTTCGTCGCTTTAGGCTAATAAAGAAGACTATGCATTACCTATTGACTGCCTCGGTGGCGTAGTGGTACTACGGTACGATTGCAAAGCTGAGGTCTCGGGTTCGAATCCCGGGTCGGGCAAAGTGATATTGGATTTTTCTATTCATTATCAGCCCGGAGTCAGGAATTTGTGCCCGATATGGCGTTAGGCTCGCCCCCTATCACATCGTGGGACGGAATATACACATATAAGGCGAAACGCGGGTGTTCTGGTAGCACCTCTGCCTGCCCCTTCTGGGAAAAAGGCGTGTGTTTATGTATGCATTACCTAATATGTTTTTATAGTGCACATTATTTTTCGTTACTGGTGTCAAATTATAACTTTTTATATCAATAGCTTTAGCGGTTTTGATTTTCCGTACAATATTTCTACCCTTATTTTACCCCCGTAATGATGTTTTTCCAAAATTATTGTAAGCCATTATTTTTTGTTTGTAATAAGGAGCTGAAATATATATTTTTATAGAAATAGCTATAGTTTGCATATAAAATTCCAACCCTTATTTTAACCCCTTTAGGGTTAATTTCTATATTTTTATTTTTAAATGAGTAACTAAAGTGCCAAGTTTAACATCTTAACTTTAACAGTTTAGATTTTTCCATACATACTTTCATCCCTTATTTCAACCCCTTCAAGCCTTTTCTTCACAAAAACGTAGCCTACGTCCGTCTCCTGGCTCTAAGCTACCTCCTCACCAATTTTCAGCCATATCGGTAAAGCCGTTCTTGAGTTATAAATAGTGTAACTAACACGACTTTCTTTTATATATATATAGATTAATATTTACTAACAAGGCACAAGTAATACGAATAACATTGTTGCAACTAACTAACTTCAAGGAATTATTTGTATTACATACTACAATATATTTCAGTATATTTTCAATTTCTATATTAAATATCTATATAATATATATAATTTTGGCTCCGCAGAGTGACTGTATTGCAGATGATACCGAGGACAATGCCGTCAAAATGTCTGCTGACCATCCTACAGTATTTATCTGGTACATTATAAGAAATCTTTAACCGAAGTTAATTTTCTTTGGTGACCACTTATACATAGCAAATATTGTCACGATATTAAAACTCGAACACGTATATACCTAGTCAGATCATAAATTCTGTCACATGTTTAATATAAAATAATTGAAACAAGTTTATTCATTATGTAACCATTTATATACCAAAATGAACTTAACAAAACATAGATTCTTATGACACTAAAGTTTATTCAAAATGACCTCCGTGATTTTGAATACAGGCCTTCAATCTGCGCGCCCAGTCGTCTAATGCAGCACGAACGAGGTCCATGTCAATATCGGCGGCTGCCTTAGTCAAGGATGTCTTGAGTGACTCCAAATTGGGATGAGGCTTTGAGCACGCCTTTTCCTCCAAATGTTGCCATATCTTGTAATCTAACGGATTCAAATCTGGACTGGAGGAGAGCCAGTCTTCGTGCCGGATGAAGTCGATTTCACGCGCCGCCAGCCAGTCTTGTGAGCCCTTCGCTCTATGAGCTCGCGCCGAATCTTGTTGGAATACCCAGTGCCTGTTATTGAATATGATATGAGAAACAGGTTCCACAAGGTTCGTCAGGACTGTATTTTGATACACAACTGCATTCGTTTTTACACCTTTCTCACAAAAATATACCTCTGTTAAGCCCCAATAAGAAACTCCCAACCATACCATGAGCGAGAATGGAAAATGACCTCTTTGGTTACGCGGAATACGTTTGCTCGCTTCTTCACTACTGTGTGCGTACACCTTATCATTTTGTTTGTTGTAGCTCTCTTCTACGGTAAAAATTTTTTCATTCGAAAAAAGAATTTCCTGATATTTTTTTCCCGCGTACCGCTTCAACAAAGCGCGGCATCTCTTCAGTCTCAGGTCCATTTGACGAGCATTGAAACGATGTCCTGTTTTTCTTCGATATGCCCGAAGCCCTAAGTCTTCATTTAACACCCTTTTCACCGTGGTTCTGCTTAACCCCATCTGAAGGGCCAACCGTTTCTGCTTACGTTCGGGATTTCTTTGAATTCGCGCCTTCACAGCTTTTATCACTGCTGGAGTCCTAACAGACCGAGGGCGACCACTTCTTGACCTGTCATCTACACTAGAGTCTTCATTGTATCGTTTGATGGTACGATAAACGAATCTTTTGGTTATATTCAAATTTTTCAGTATGTCAAAAATTTTAATTGGCGCGTAACCGCAACGATGCAACGCAATAACTGCAACACGGTCTTCTTTAAGCGTCCACTCCATATTTAAAAATGAGTAAAATTCTAAAAAGTATACGTTTTTATTTTTATTTTCATCAACAATTCGAAATTCGAATTCAATACACTTTTTTGTGGCCAGCATTCTAAAAGAAAAGTTTTTACTGTGTGACAATACTTATGACCTTATGATATTTAAATAACAATTAAATATAAAATTATGGACAAAACATACAATATCAAATGCCAAACAATGTTTAATAATTTTACTAATTTTCTAAAAATTGTTGTTCCAAATTATAAAAATACACACTTTTACAGGAATCATTGAATATATATATACATAATTTTATAACCAATAATACATTAAACTTAATTGACTGACGTTTAAATAATCGAATAAAAAATGGGTAATATTGAAAAGAAATAAACATGATTAACAGATGTCGCTAGTAACGAGATCAGTAAGATCTATGGAATCCATAATATCACATGAAAGTACATGAATTCGTTAAGTTATGATATTAATGTCTTTCGTGGGTGCATTCGGCTATGAACTATGACTATTCAGTATTATCTATGACTATGACTATTAAGTAAGTGCGTGGTGGCCTCGTGGTATCGGACCAGACTCGGCTGCCTACATGTTCACGGTGGTCGCGGGTTCAAATCCCAGGGCACACCTCTGACTTTTCGGAGTTATGTGTGTATTGATAATCAATCACCACGCACTTTAACGGTGAAGGAAAACATCGTGAGGAAACCTGCATACCGTAGCGATTTAAAAAAAAAAAAAAAAAAAAGAATTTCTACGGTATGTAAGTCCGCCAACCCGCACTAGGCCAGCGTGGTGGACTATATGGCCTAACCACTCTCAATCGTACTCTCGATTGTAGAGGAGGCCCGTGCCCTGCAGTGGGTCGTATATGGGCTGATACAATACAATACAAAAAAATGACTATTAAAAGTGCGTAAGAGCGTGGCGCGGCGTCGGTCGGAAGGAACGGAAGAAGGAAGAGGTGAAGTGAGGTGCGGGAGCGGGGACGGAAGCGCACACGGCTGCGTTCATTATATAGCGTATCGCCGTGGTAGCCGTCCTCGGGTAATGCGAACGCGGTTTGCTACATGTCTAAATTAAGTCGAGAGGTAATTATATCAGTAAAATCTAGCTTTATTAATATATTTCTAATTTATATAAAAAAGATTCAGTTTTATGACTGCCAATTTCCAAATAGCGATTGTCAATTTTTCTAAAATCTACATACCCCATTTTTGTGGGCATCTCAATTATAAGACAATATACTAATAAAGTATCGGAGTCTTTTAAAGTCAAATTTCTATTACCTAAAACTTCCAAAATAATTGAAAGCTCTTACATAATAACCGATTTTAATACAATTTAAAATTTCCTAAGTCTAAGCGCCCACTAGGCAATTCCATCTCTCACTCCACGAAACTATCATAAATGAATACTGTGCTATACAAGAATTGACAACAGTTCTCTAGTGGACTCTTAGCTTTGCCTCCGGCTTCAAAGCCAGGCTAATTGAGTTGCATTAAGGAGAATTAGCTAAGTATCACTGACTTTCTTGAGATGTAGACTCTTCGAGGATCGGAGCGGTTTCTGGAGAGTTCAGTAACCTCCTGATAAGTACTATCACCCCCACCATAAGTTAACCCTACGCCAATTACCTGAAATAATACAGTATAACATATATATTCAGTTACATAGTATAATGGTCATATAAAAAGTATAACGTGATTACTTTACGCCTGATATTAAGTACAGAGCAAAATTATATCGTAGAATTATCATTTCATATTGTGCTCGCCTACTTCATAATTTATGTTGGTATTTCATGATATAGCACAACACTGACTGTCCCAAGACCTTACTATGCCAGACTGAAAACAGAAAAGTCAGTGTTTGAAAATATGAAGAGAAATGTAAAAATACTTCAGCAAACATTAGCAATCATATTGTAAAGGTGTACAAGGCGACAAGTCGGCATGTCAATTTTCTAGTGATGTAGTATATATCGATATTTTTTTGCAACGAAACGAAATAACATTAAAAATAATTAAGTAATTATATCATAAATAATATGAAAAAAATAAATTTAAAGAATTAAACCGACTTTAAAACTGTAATAAAAAGAGAGAAATAAAACAAATCTTTAATAAAATCTGTAATTTCTAAATATACAAACATTTTTTTTTGAGGTCGCTGCCTATATATATTTGTATATCATTGCAAAGAACAACGTGAGCGGGATCAAAATCGATAAACGGTGTCAATGCTCACATCATACCCCGATTGCCATGCCGAATTGTCGCCTACAGTAGTTACATGATCCACAGGTAGAGGCGCTGTTGTCTCTCTCTATGCCATACAATTCGTAATAACAGTGCTTTAATTTAGAAATTTAGACTACCGTTTTTAAAGATTTATCATTTCTCAAGCATCTATATACACGCAATACGTGTAAGATGCTTTGCAAAAATTTACTTCGTGATAAGTGATAACCTCTAAAATAGATTGAAATCTATAATTCAAACTGAATATCGTATGTATTATATACTTTGAAAGTGAACCAAACCATACCGCGATTCAATTCGATCGTGGCGCCATCTCTTAACACAGTTCCAAGGTAAACGATAGCTTAATAATCGTCAGTCATAAATGTATTGCGTGCGTTTCCAATAATTTACTGGGCACAAATATATATTTTGTTTTCATAATTATGTGTAGATTTAAAATTCCTAAAGAATTATGATTCTTGCAATTTGATGCAATTCGAATGTATGGTGGGTAGCTCAACACTTCTAACACAAGACTTTTGTTTTATTGCAATGAATGGCGAGACGAGCGTGCCATTCGCCTGATATCGCCAGCGATACAACCGGTTGTTACAATTATGGTGTAGATTTATATAAAATATATAAATTATAATTATACAAATGTTTTATGTAACAAATAACAGCCAGTGAATAATAATATTTTATTTGTATTTCAAGCTCGATTTATAACATTTATTCTAGGAAGCTACACAGAGTATGATATATCAAAGTATATTTATATACTTACATAAACAAACAATAGTCAATTCCAATAGTACAAAAATAAAATTCAAAAGTTCTGAACAAATAAGCAACAAATTTAAAATTTAAGACTTAACTGGTCAATCCTGGTACCACTCAACCCTCAGGTTCACAGCGTATGTCCAGGTCCTGCTCACGCCGCTCTCAGCAGCTCTGCTCAGCGAGACCACTCTCGATGAAGTCCCTTCCCCCGCCCAGAGGCCGTTATTTATACAATCCGAATGTCAAACAACTTAATATTACCGTCACTTCCGGGAACCGTTTATTATATATCCTAACAAATGTATTTTTTTTATAAATTATTAACAATATACAATTAATTTTTACAAATTTACTGGAGATATTACTATCAATTGTAGAAAGTATGTATAGTCTATGATAACACGCTCGTGAACAGTAGCAAAACCAAACGACACCATCAATTACAATGCAATGCTTAGCGTTCCACTGCGATTGCCATCCTGAGACATAAGATGTTAAGCCTCATTGTCCAGTAGTTACTATGGCCACAATGTCCTTTTTCAAACCAGAACTCAACAGTGCACTTACACTACTGTTTGGCGGGAGGAATGGACATTGCGCTGGTACCCAACCAGACCTCTCACATTTGAGACCTACCACCAGTGAGACATGATTAGTCTTATAACAACTGTTATGTTCAGGTGTTTAGGTATTGATAGTTTAAATAAATCACCGTGGTCGTCTTCCAGGGTCTGAGACACGTCCACTCTGTCTGTCGTCTGACAGAGTAGTAGTGGTGAGGGTGGCTCGCACACTTATCTCTAATTAACATATTTCATCTACAACTAGTAACTACCTACAATTTTATTAGTCTGTACACCACAAAAACCTATACTCCATCCACTCAACTCACATCGGAAGGTATAAATACATACATAAATTCACGCCTTTTGCCCAGAATGGGTAGGCGGAGATTCTCCTAGTTACTACCAAGATCACCCGCGGTGCGCCGTGTCTGTCCCGTCCCAGGATGTGATAGGGGCGAGCCTATCGCCATATCGGGCACAAATTCCTGACTCCGGGTTGATAATTAATTAATAGAAAAATCCAATATCACTTTGCCCGACCCATGATTCGAAAAATATGAACAGGAATGTAAAAATACTTCATCAAACATTAGTGATCATATTGTAAATTAGTTACATAGTCCGACGGTAGACTCTGGAGGCGCTGGTGTCTCTCTCAATGCGATGCATTTAGTAATTACCGTTTTAACCATTTATAAAGCATCTAAATACACGCAAAACGTGTAAGATGCATTTCAAAAATACGCAAAGGCGATATAGTAATTCGCCGAACCAAGGTATAAAAAAAGAGTTCTGTAATATCCAAGATTCAAGACCGCATTATATACTTTGAACGTGAACCAAACCATACCGCGATTCAATTCGATCGTGGCGCCATCTCTTAACACATTTACAAGGTAAACGACAGCTTATTAACCTTCAGTCATAAAGGTATTGCGTGCGTTTCCAATAATTTACTACAAATAAATATTGTTACGGGTAATTTTTATAAGTGATGAGTAAAGTTACCTATTTTAGCATGACGATTTTGGTGGCAGTTATATTTAGAAGAATAGAATAAGGGTTTGAATACAGAACGGGGTCGTCAACGGCTGAGGTGAAGGATGGCCGAGTCGTAAAATTATCACGCGTGGTTATTCAAGTTGTAATGTTTTACACAGTTAATATGCGAGCTGCATGTGAGGAGCCCTGGACTAAATGTACACTATGTTCGAAAAGAATAGAGGAATTTATCTTCACACAATCGTCATATTATTTGGAGTATTAATAATTTATTATCTTAATAATTGTCTATATTTAATATTCCTAAAGAATGATTATTCTGGTTTGATGAAATTGCAATAGGTGGTGGGTAGCTCAACACTTATAATGCAAGACTTTTTTATTGCAATGATGAATCGCGAGACGAGCATGCCATTCGCCTGACGGTAAGCGATACAACCGCTCATGCACCAAAGATCATGAACTATAGACATCTAGCGTCAAACCTGTGAACAGTGCAGTTTTAATAGTCTACATCTACACTACAATGTCATCTTAATCTGAAATCTGTGGTCACAATTAAAACACGTTTACCTATTTCTCAAATGTATATTTTAATTAAATAATCACATTAGAAACAGTAGCAAAACCAAACGCCATCAATTACAATGCAATGCTTGGCGTTCCACTGCGCTTACCATCCTGGGACATAAGATGTTAAACGTCATTGTCCAGTAGTTACTATTGCCACAATGTCCTTCAAACCGGAACACAATAGCGCATTTACACTACTGTATGACGGGAGAAATAGACATTGTGGTGGTACCCAGTACCCACCCAGGCGGCCTCTCACATTTGACACCAGCAAGACATGACTAGTCTTAGGAAAACCTTTAGTCCACCCACTCACATCGGAAGGAATAAATGATTAGTAGTAAAAATTAAACATTATTGTGAAGTATTTGATTTAATATTTAAAAATGAAAGCATATATATTGTTCGCCTTTATCCCATGGGGTAGGCAGACACGCCAATAGATGTAAAAAAACTAATTTTATTTCAGTCAGTTGTAGCCATGGAGGTATTATACTGGAGCGGACATCGGGAACAAAATCTCTGCGCATTGTGCTGGAACAGGATTCCCGTGTGAGTGCACGCGGGAACCCAGTGAAGCAAGAGCAAAGATGTTACTGCGTAGGCGTGACAGAGACAGAAACAGAAAGAGTGGTACGGTACCGTTCATTTTTTTACGAACATATTTTAGTGTCCCCTCTAGTATAATATCTCAATGGTTGCGGCAAAGTTTGATCGTCAGTTGGAATTGTAGTGTCGGCTCACACTTTAATTCCCACTGATTAATCATAAAAGCAGTTTAATAGGAAATATATATTTTTAATCGCATTTTATAGTAAAAATAAACTTTCTTACTTTTAAATGATCAAGTATATAATGGAAGATTAATGTATAAGTTAACGGAAATGTATGTAATCTGTCATTGTATACAATTCCTAGGAAATCCATACATTTCCTAAACAGCGATTGGAAATGTATTGCATTCGTAATATCAATGAGTACAGCGGGTATGTGGAACATTGCTTTCCATTTTTAATTACTCTAACGAATACAGAGGTCTAGACAAAGGGATGGTTGGTTAGGTTAGGTTAGGATTGGGATAAATTATACAAGAAAAAAGTAGAGAACATTTTGAAAATAAAAGAAACGTTTATTTCAGTGTGTAACATTCTCGTAAATATAAGAAAAAAATATACAAAAAGTTTATTGTCAGTTTACTAGCACGTTTTGTTTACTTTATACACAGAAGTATTATTTTTTTCAACTAAAACTTCTTTACGCACGCTTGGCTTGAGGAGTAAAAAAAACTTGTTGGTGAATGCGTGATGAGAGCGTGACGGAAATACGTGTGACACGATGAGGCCAACGGAAGTTGATAATTGTCAAAGGAGATCCATGATTTATCATTTCGGAGATCAATAGATTTGGTCCAAGTACGGACAAGAAATTCATGAAGATTAAAAATTCGTGCGTATTTTTAAAGGTTTATTTCTCATTTTATCATCGGAATATGACTTATAATAAAAATAAGGATATTTATAATATTTCGTCCGTTTTTTATTTGACACCTGTCAAGTCATTAGTATGAAGTATTTGTCAAACTTCGTTGCTTTTTTATATCCTAGCATCATCTCGAAATTTTATACAATTCCTAGGAAATGTTTGTATTACAGGATTTTGTAAATCATTTTCTAAACACACTTGGAATTGTATACATTTTCTAGGAATTATATACAATTCCTAAATTTCATACATTTCCGGTAACATACACAAAATAAAGATAGCAAAAAAAACTATTTACAACAATAAATAATTTCTCGAAGCATAACATTTGATATAAACATTTATAAGTACTATTTTATGATACAAAAAAACAAGTTCACAGACAATTTGATGAGTGATCCTACTCAGAAGTATTAGACGTTGGAAGAGAAAGGGAAGTAACATGTAATTTTTAAGTAAAATTTATATTTTCCGTCTTTTGTTGCATGATAGGGTTACACACCAAATTGTCAGTCCATAATTTAACAGATTTCCATAACATCAAAACGAGACATTGTCAGTATTATTCACAAAGACACAGAGGCGGATTAAATGTTGAGAGCACCCTAGGCAAGCACTTCAGAGCCCCTCGAGTAATTTAAAAAATTAAACTTCGATAGAACGACGAATTGTCCTATAGCATAGTTGGTGATGAAGTAAAGAATATCACTTCACAGTTTGTAATAGGGACAATTAGATAGAACAGAACAGTAACACTTATACCCCAGCATGAAGTATACATATTGTTACGCAAATTATTAGACGCAGATGTTTCTCATAAGTAACATACTTAAAGCCTTCGATGGTTTTGCATAGACACGAAGATATCCAAAATCGTGCGCGCCTCGCCCCTTCGTAACCTCGCGCCCCTAGGCACGTGCCTAGTTTGCCTTAGGAATAACCCGCCTCTGCAAAGACATACTATTTTCATCATTCTACACAAGTTGTCTAACAACATTAACTAGCACTCAATCTCAATCATTGTCCGGGCCAATGGACAATCAACATACCAATTTTGCCCAATAATAAGTCTCTTAATTTGTGATGAAAATGCGTTATAACAGCTAACTTATGTAACTAGAAATAACAATAACATCCCACGAACTGAAAAACGTGTTGGAACACTTCATACCACATTTAGGCTGCTTGTCCTGAATGTATGATATCTTCGTGTCCAGTCTTCAGTTTCGTGGGTCATACCGAATGGTGGAGACATAAGGATATACTGTTAACTTACAAGTTAAATTGTAACAGTCACTGAGCGGATGACTAATACCCCAGTCCGCGCCGTGACCACGAGAACTGTAAAGTGATCGAAACGTCGGGCAATTAAAAAATGTAAAGAACTAAATTAAATTCGCGATAAAATCCCTAAGAATTCATTTTATTTCAACATATACAGTGTCGAACCAACAGTCCGTACACCAAAGCTGATTAAATTGCAACAGTACAGCCACTGTCAATTTATTTTTGAAATACAATAATAACAGCTTATTGAATGATTTCAATACAAGTCGCTGGATGCAGGCTGCCTCCAACAGGTCACTGTGGAAATCATTAGGAGAGGCCTATGTTCAGCAGTGGACTTCCTTTGGCTGATGGATGGATGATGGATGGAATGATTTCGTTTGAAAAAAATCACTTTTAATATTGATGTGACGCAGTGGCAAAGGTGTTTTTTTTTTCATAATAGACGCCAATGTCTCAAATGAAAGTATATATAAATATGTTCAATCTATGCACAAAAGGGTTTCTTATTAATATATCAGCCCATATATCCCACTGCAGGGCGCGTGCCTCCTCTACAATAGTCCGCCACCCTGGACTAGTGCGGGTAGGCGGACTTTACCACAGAAATTCTTGTAAATCTCTATGGTATGCAGGTTCCTTCACGATGTTCTCCTTCACCGTCATAGGAACGGTACTCACATACCTTCACAAAAGGGAAGCCCGAGGGAATAGTGTTATAAGGACACTGCGCCAGTGATGTGATGCCTGATGGTTTCAACAATTTTAATTGACTCGTAGTGATATTGTTTGAGTTTCATATCGCTACATCTCCACCATCTTTATATATTAATTAATATTTACTAACAAGGCACAAGTAATACGAATAACATTGTTGCAATGAGCTTCAAGGAATTAGTTGTATTACATACTACAATATATTTCAGTATATTTTCAATTTCTATAATATATATCTATATATATTATTTTCGCTTGGCAAAGTGACGGCACTGCATGATACCTAGTACAATGCCGTCAAAATGTCTGGTGACCATTCTACAGAATTTATCTGGTACATTATATGAAATCTTTAACCAAATTTAATATAAGATAATTTTCTTTGGTGACCACTTATATATAGCAAATATTGTCACGATATTAAAACTCGTACACGTATATATATTTAAATAACAATTAAATATAAAATTATGGACAAAACATACAATGTCAAATACCAAACAATGTTTAATAATTTTACTAATTTTCTAAAAATTATTGTTCTAAATTGTAAACAATATACACATAAATACAGTATACACACCTTTACATACATAATTGAAAAAATATATAATTTTATAACCAATAGTACATGAAACTTAATTGGCTGACGTTTAAATAATCGAAAAAGAAATAAACATGATTAACAGATGTCGCTAGTAACGAGATCAGTAAGATCTATGGAATCCACAATATCACATAAAAGTACATGAATTCGTTAAGTTATGATATTAATGTCAAAATTAAGTCGAGAGGTAATTATATCAGTAAAATCTAGCTTTATTAATATATTTCTAATTTATATAAAAAAGTCAGTTTAGTGACTGTCAATTACCCATAAGCGATTGTCAATTTTTCTAAAATCCTCATACCTCATTTTTGTGGGGATCTCGAGTATAAGACAATATACTAAAGTATCGGAATCTTTTAAGGTCATTTTACTATTACCTAAAACTTCCAAAATAATTGAAATCTCTTACATAATAACCGATTTTTAATACAATTTAAAATTTCCTAAGTCTAAGCGCCCACTAGGCAATTCCACCTCTCACTCCACGAAACTATCATAAATGGATACTATATACAAAAATTTTTCTTTGAGGTCGCTGCCTATATATATGTGTATATCATTGCAAAGAACAACGTGAGCGGGATCAAAATCGATAAACGGTGTCATTGCTCACATCATACTCCGATTGTCATGCCGAATTGTCGCCTACAGTAGTTACATGATCCACAGGTAGAGGCGCTGTTGTCTCTCTCTATGCCATGCAATTCGTAATTACAGTGCTTTAATTTAGAATTTAGACGACCGTTTTCAAAGATTTATCATTTCTCAAGCATCTATATACACTCAAAACGTGTAAGATGCTTTGCAAAAATTTACTTCGTGATAAGTGATAACCTTTAAAATAGATTGAAATCTATAATTCAAACTGAATATCGTATGTATTATATACTTTGAAAGTGAACCAAACCATACCGCGATTCAATTCGATCGTGGCGCCATCTCTTAACACAGTTCCAAGGTAAACGATAGCTTAATAATCGTCAGTCATAAATGTATTGCGTGCGTTTCCAATAATTTACTGGGCACAAATATATATTTTGTTTTCATAATTATGTGTAGATTTAAAATTCCTAAAGAATTATGATTCTTGCAATTTGATGCAATTCGAATGTATGGTGGGTAGCTCAACACTTCTAACACAAGACTTTTGTTTTATTGCAATGAATGGCGAGACGAGCGTGCCATTCGCCTGATATCGCCAGCGATACAACCGGTTGTTACAATTATGGTGTAGATTTATATAAAATATATAAATTATAATTACACCAATGTTTTATGTAACAAATAACAGCCAGTGAATAATAATATTTCATTAGTATTTCAAGCTCGATTTACAACATTTATTCTAGGAAGCTACACAGAGTATGATATATTAAAGTATATTTATATACTGTCATAAACAAACAATAGTCGAAGGTGAGTGATATACTCGCCGTTGATGTTGATGCCGAATCCTTTCCACTGCAAGAGCTTGAAGGCGTTTTCCAGCGCGGCAGTAAACAGTTTCGGAGATATGACATCTCCCTGTCTTACGCCTCTCTGTAGTGGAATAGCCTTCGTGCTCTGATCTTGTACTCGGACCGACATGGTGGCGTTGTTGTATATACACTTCAACACTTCGATGTACCGATAGTCAATGTGGCACCGCTGAAGAGACTGTAGCACAGCCCAGGTCTCGATCGAATCAAAGGCTTTCTCATAGTCCACAAACGCTAAACAAAGCGGCAAGTTATATTCCTCGGTTTTTTGTATAACTTGCCGAAGCGTATGAATGTGGTCTATGGTACTAAAGCCTTTTCGGAAACCGGCTTGTTCGGGAGGCTGGAAGTCATCAAACCTGCGTTCGAGACGATTTGTGATGACCCTCGAAAACAGCTTATAGACATGGCTCAGGAGCGAGATGGGCCTGTAGTTCTTCAGCAAAGTGTTATCACCTTTTTTGAAGAACAGTACCACCACGCTCCTGCTCCATGCCTCTGGCGTTGAGTCAATAGTCAATTACAAAAATACAAAAATAAAATTCAAAAATTCTGAACAAATAAGCAACAAATTTAAAATTTAAGACTTAACTGGCCAATCCTGGTACCACTCAACCCTCAGGTTCACAGCGTATGTCCTGGTCCTGCTCACGCCGCTCTCAGCAGCTCTGCTCAGCGAGACCACTCTCGATGAAGTCCCTTCCCCCGCCCAGAGGCCGTTATTTATACAATCCGAATGTCAAACAACTTAATATTACCGTCACTTCCGGGAACCGTTTATTATATATCCTAACAAATGTATTTTTTTCATAAATTATTAACAATATACAGTCAGGTCATAAGTATTGTCACACTAAAACTTTTATTTTAGAATGCTGGCCACAAAAAAGTTTATTGAATTCGAATTTCGAATTGATCATGAAAATAAAAACGTATACTTTTTAGAAGTTTACTCATTTTTAAATATGGAGTGGACGCTTAAAGAAGACCGTGTTGGAGTTATTGCGTTGCATCCTTGCGGTTACGCGCCAATTTAAATTTTTGACATACTGAAAAACTTTAATATAACCAAAAGATTCGTTTATCGTACCATCAAACGATACAATGAAGACTCTAGTGTAGATGACAGGTCAAGAAGTGGTCGCCCTCGGTCTGTTAGGACTCCAGCAGTGATAAAAGCTGTGAAGGCGCGAATTCAAAGAAATCCCGAACGTAAGCAGAAACTGTTGGCTCTTCAGATGGGGTTAAGCAGAACCACGGTGAAAAGGGTGTTAAATGAAGACTTAGGGCTTCGGGCATATCGAAGAAAAACAGGACATCGTTTGAATGCTCGTCTAATGGACCTGAGACTGAAGAGATGCCGCGCTTTGTTGAAGCGGTACGCGGGAAAAAATATCGGGAAATTATTTTTTCGGATGAAAAATTTTTTACCGTAGAAGATAGCTACAACAAACAAAATGATAAGGTGTACGCACACAGTAGTGAAGAAGCGAGCAACCCTATTCCGCGTGTCCAACGAGGTCATTTTCCATCCTCGCTAATGGTATGGTTGGGAGTTTCTTATTGGGGCTTAACAGAGGTACATTTTTGTGAGAAAGGTGTAAAAACTAATGCAGTTGTGTATCAAAATACAGTCCTGACGAACCTTGTGGAACCTGTTTCTCATACCATGTTCAATAACAGGCACTGGGTATTCCAACAAGATTTGGCGCCAGCTCATAGAGCGAAGGGCACACAAGACTGGCTGGCGGCGCGTGAAATCGACTTCATCCAGCACGAAGACTGGCCCTCCCCCAGTCCAGATTTGAATCCCTTAGATTACAAGATATGGCAACATTTGGAGGAAAAGGCGTGCTCAAAGCCTCATCCCAATTTGGAGGCACTCAAGACATCCTTGATTAAGGCAGCCGCCGATATTGACATGGACCTCGTTCGTGCTGCGATAGACGACTGGCCGCGCAGATTGAAGGCCTGTATTCAAAATCACGGAGGTCATTTTGAATAAACTTTAGTGTCATAAGAATCTATGTTTTGTTAAGTTCATTTTGGTATATAAATGGTTACATATAGAATAAACTTGTTTCAATTATTTTATATTAAACATGTGACAGAACCAAACGACACCATCAATTACAATGCAATGCTTGCCGTTCCACTGCGATCGCCATCCTGAGACATAAGATGTTAAGCCTCATTAACCAGTAGTTACTATGGCCACAATGTCCTTCAAACCAGAACTCAACAGTGCATTTACACTACTGTTTGACGGGAGGAACGGACATTGCGCTGGTACCCACCCAGACCTCTCACATTTGAGACCTACCACCAGTAAGACATGATTAGTCTTATAAAAACTGTTATGTTCAGGTGTTTAGGTATTGATAGTTTAAATAAATCACCGTGGTCGTCTTCCAGGGTCTGAGACACGTCCACTCTGTCTGTCGTCTGACAGAGCAGTAGTGGTGAGGGTGGCTCGCACACTTATCTCTAATTAACATATTTCATCTACAACTAGTAACTACCTACAATTTTATTAGTCTGTACACCACAAAAACCTATACTCCATCCACTCAACTCACTTCGGAAGGTATAAATACATACATAAATTCACGCCTTTTGCCCAGAATGGGTAGGCGGAGATTCTCCTAGTTACTACCAAGATCACCCGCGGTGCGCCGTGTCTGTCCCGTCCCAGGATGTGATAGGGGCGAGCCTATCGCCATATCGGGCACAAATTACTGACTCCGGGTTGATAATTAATTAATAGAAAAATCCCATATCACTTTGCCCGACCCATGATTCGAAAAATATGAACAGGAATGTAAAACTACTTCATCAAACATTAGTGATCATATTGTAAATTAGTTACATAGTCCGCCGGTAGACTCTGGAGGCGCTGGTGTCTCTCTCTATGCGATGCATTTAGTAATTACCGTTTTAACCATTTCTAAAGCATCTAAATACACGCAAATCGTGTAAGATGCATTTCAAAAATACGCAAAGGCGATATAGTTCGCCGAACCAAGGTATAAAAAGTAGTTCTTAATATCAAAGAGTCAAGACCGCATTATATACTTTGAACGTGAACCAAACCATACCGCGATTCAATTCGATCGTGGCGCCATCTCTTAACACATTTACAAGGTAAACGACAGCTTATTAACCTTCAGTCATAAAGGTATTGTGTGCGTTTCCAATAATTTACTACAAATAAATATTGTTACGGGTAATTTTTATAAGTGATGAGTAAAGTTACCTATTTTAGCATGACGATTTTGGTGGCAGTTATATTTAGAAGAATAGAATAAGGGTTTGAATACGGAACGGGGTCGTCAACGGATGTGGTGAAGGATGGCCGAGTCGTAAAATTATCACGCGTGGTTATTCAAGTTGTAACGTTTTACACAGTTAATATGCGAGCTGCATGTGTGGAGCCCTGGACTAAATGTACACGATGTTCGAAAAGAATAGAGGAATTTATCTTCACACAATCGTCATATTATTTGGAGTATTAATAATTTATTATCTTAATAATTGTCTATATTTCATATTCCTAAAGAATGATTATTCTGGTTTGATGAAATTGCAATAGGTGGTGGGTAGCTCAACACTTCTAATGCAAGACTTTTTTATTGCAATGATGAATGGCGAAACGAGCATGCCATTCGCCTGACGGTAAGCTATACAACCGCTTATGCACCAAAGATCATGAACTATAGACATCTAGCGTCAAACCTGTGAACAGTGCAGTTTTAATAGTCTACATCTACACTAAAATGTCATCTTAATCTGAAATCTGTGGTCACAATTAAAACACGTTTACCTAGTTCTCAAATGTATATTTTAATTAAATAATCACATTAGAAACAGTAGCAAAACCAAACACCATCAATTACAATGCAATGCTTGGCGTTCCACTGCGCTTACCATCCTGAGACATAAGATAGTTACTATGGCCACAATGTCCTTCAAACCGGAACACAATAGCGCATTTACACTACTGTATGACGGGAGAAATAGACATTGTGGTGGTACCCAGTCACCACCCACCCAGGCTAAAAATGAAAACATTTATATTGTACGCCTTTATCCCATGGGGTAGGCAGACACGCCAATAGATGTAAAAAAACTAATTTTATTTCAGTCAGTTGTAGCCATGGAGGTATTATACTGGAGCGGACATCGGGAACAAAATCTCTGCGCATTGTGCTGGAACAGGATTCCCGTGTGAGTGCACGCGGGAACCCAGTGAAGCAAGAGCAAAGATGTTACTGCGTAGGCGTGACAGAGACAGAAACAGAAAGAGTGGTACGGTACCGTTCATTTTTTTACGAACATATTTTAGTGTCCCCTCTAGTATAATATCTCAATGGTTGCGGCAAAGTTTGATCGTCAGTTGGAATTGTAGTGTCGGCTCACACTTTAATTCCCACTGATTAATCATAAAAGCAGTTTAATAGGAAATATATATTTTTAATCGCATTTTATAGTAAAAATAAACTTTCTTACTTTTAAATGATCAAGTATATAATGGAAGATTAATGTATAAGTTAACGGAAATGTATGTAATCTGTCATTGTATACAATTCCTAGGAAATCCATACATTTCCTAAACAGCGATTGGAAATGTATTGCATTCGTAATATCAATGAGTACAGCGGGTATGTGGAACATTGCTTTCCATTTTTAATTACTCTAACGAATACAGAGGTCTAGACAAAGGGATGGTTGGTTAGGTTAGGTTAGGATTCAGATAAATTATACAAGAAAAATGTAGATAAATTTTTAAAACAATAAATAGTTTATTTATATGTGTAACATTCGCGTAAATATAAGAAAAAATAATGCAAAACGTGTATTATAAAATGGATAACCTAAAGATTGTATCGTTACGGTCAAGTATTTTAATTGTCAGTTTACTAGCGCGTTTTATTTGCTTTATAAACAGAAGTATTAATTTTTTCAACTAAAACTTCTTTACGCACGCTTGACTGCGTGACGAGAGCGTGACGGAAATACGTGTGACACGATGAGGCCAACGGAAGTTGATAATTGTCAAAGGAGATCCATGATTTATCATTTCGGAGATCAATAGATTCGGTCCAAGTACGGACAAGAAATTCATGAAGATTGATTAAAAATTCGTGCGTATTTTTAAAGGTTTATTTGTCATTTTATCATCGGAATAAGACTTATAATAAAAATAAGGATATTTATAATATTTCTTCCGTTTTTTATTTGACACCTGTCAAGTTATTAGCATGAAGTATTTGTCAAACTTCGTTGCTTTTTTTATATCCTAGCATCATCTCGGAATTGTTTACAATTCCTAGGAAATGTTTGTATTACAGGATCTTGTAAATCATTTTCTAAACACACTTGGAATTGTATACATTTTCTAGGAATTATATACAATTCCTAAATTTCGTACATTTCCGGTAACATACACAAAATAAGGATAGCAAAAAAAAAACTATTTACAACAATAAATAATTTCTCGAAGCATAACATTTGATATAAACATTTATAAGTACTATTTTATGATACAAAACAAGTTCACAGACAATTTGATGGGTGATCCTACTCAGAAGTATTAGACGTTGGAAGAGAAAGGGAAGTAACATGTAATTTTTAAGTAAAATTTATATTTTCCGTCTTTTGTTGCATGATAGGGTTACACACCAAATTGTCAGTCCATAATTTAACAGATTTCCATAACATCAAAACGAGACATTGTCAGTATTATTCACAAGACACAGAGGCGGATTAAATGTTGAGAGCACCCTAGGCAAGCACTTCAGAGCCCCTCGAGTAATTTAAAAAATTAAACTTCGATAGAACGACGAATTGTCCTATAGCATAGTAGGTGATGAAGTAAAGAATATCACTTCACAGTTTGCAGTAGGGACAATTAGGTAGAAAAGAACAGTAACACTTATACCCCAGGATGAGGTATACATATTGTAACGCAAATTAATAGACGCAGATGTTTCTCATAAGTAACATACTTAAAGCCTTCGATGGTTTTGCATAGACACCAAGATATCCAAAATCGTGCGCGCCTCGCCCCTTCGTAACCTCGCGCCCCTAGGCACGTGCCTAGTTTGCCTTAGGAATAACCCGCCTCTGCAAAGACATACTATTTTCATCATTCTACACAAGTTGTCTAACAACATTAACTAGCACTCAATCTCAATCATTGTCCGGGCCAATGGACAATCAACATACCAATTTTGCCCAATAATAAGTCTCTTAATTTGTGATGAAAATGCGTTACAACAGCTAACTTATGTAACTAGAAATAACAATAACATCCCACGAACTGAAAAACGTGTTGGAACACTTCATACCACAGTTAGGCTGCTTGTCCTGAATGTATGATATCTTCGTGTCCAGTCTTCAGTTTCGTGGGTCATACCGAATGGTGGAGACATAAGGATATACTGTTAACTTACAAGTTAAATTGTAACAGTCACTGAGCGGATGACTAATACCTCAGTCCGCTCCGTGACCACGAGAACTGTAAAGTGATCGAAACGTCGGGCAATTAAAAAATATAAAAACTAAATTGAATTCGCGATAAAATCCCTAAGAATTCGTTTTATTACAACATATACAGTGTCGAACCAACAGTCCGCACACCAAAGCTGATTAAATTGCAACAGTACAGCCACTGTCAATTTATTTTACTACATACAATTTGAAGTTTGAAACAAATCACTTTTAATTTTGATGTGACGCAGTGGCAATGGTGTTTTTTTTTCATAATAGACGCCAATGTCTCAAATGAAAGTATGACGGAAATAAAAATATGTTCAATCTACGCCCAAAAGGGAATTATTATTATATCAACACATGTACGTCCCACTGCAGGGCGCGTGCCTCCTCTACAATAGTCCGCCACCCTTGACTAGTGCGGGTTGGCGGACTTTACCACAGAAACTCTTGTAAATTTCTGTGGTATGCAGGTTTCTTCACGATGTTCTCCTTCACCGTCATAGGAACGGTACTCACATACCTTCACAAAAGGGAAGCCCGAGGGAATAGTGTTATAAGGACACTGCGCCAGTGATGTGATGCCTGATGGTTTTAACGATTTTAATTGACTCGTAGTGATATTGTTTGAGTTTCATATCGCTACATCTCCACCATCTTTATATATTAATTAATATTTACTAACAAGGCACAAGTAATACGAATAACATTGTTGCAACTAACTAACTTCAAGGAATTAGTTGTATTACATACTACAATATATTTCAGTATATTTTCAATTTCTATATTATATATCTATATATATATTATTTTGGCTCCGCAGAGTGACTGTATTGTCTGGTGACCATCCTACAGTATTTATCTGGTGCATTATAAGAAATCTTTAACCAAAGTTAATTTTCTTTGGTGACCACTTATACATAGCAAATATTGTCACGATATTAAAACTCGAACACGTATATATATTTAAATAACAATTAAATATAAAATTATGGACAAAACATACAATGTCAAATACCAAACAATGTTTAATAATTTTACTAATTTTCTAAAAATTATTGTTCTAAATTGTAAACAATATAAATACAATATACACACCTTTACATACATAATTGAAAAAAAATATAATTTTATAACCAATAGTACATGAAACTTAATTTACTGACGTTTAAATAATCGAATAAAAAATGGGTAATATTAAAAAGAAATAAACATGATTAACAGATGTCGCTAGTAACGAGATCAGTAAGATCTATGGAATCCATAATATCACATGAAAGTACATGAATTCGTTAAGTTATGATATTTATGTCTAAATTAAGTCGAGAGGTAATTATATCAGTAAAATCTAGCTTTGTTAATATATTTTTAATTTATATAAAAAAAGTCAGTTTAGTGACTGATTATCTGATTATCCATAAGCAATTGTCAATTTTCCTAAAATCCTCATACCCCATTTTTGTGGGGATCTCAATTATAAGACAATATACTAAAAATCGGAGTCTTTAAGGTCAAATTCCTATTACCTAAAACTTCCAAAATAATTGAAAGCTCTTACATAATAACCGATTTTTAATACAATTTAAAATTTCCTAAGTCTAAGCGCCCACTAGGCAATTCCACCTCTCACTCCACGAAACTATCATGAATGGATTCTGTGCTATACAAGAATTGACAACAGTTCTCTAGTGGACTCTTAGCTTTGCCTTTGGCTTCAAAGCCAGACCAAATGAGTTGCATTAAGGAGAATTTGCTAAGTATCACTGACTTTCTTGCGATGTAGACTCTTCGAGGATCGGAGCGGTTTCTGGAGAGTTCAGTAACCTCCTGATAAGTACTATCACCCCCACCATAAGTAACCCTACGCCAATTACCTGAAATAATACAATATAACAATTATATTCAGTTACATATAATGGCCATATAAAAAGTATAACTTGTACAAATAAAGGATGGGATTGAAAATGGCGTCATTTATATCGATGTTTCGTTCACACACTGTAACGTGCGAACGAGAGGTCGATATGAATGCCGCGATATTATTCGTATTTTTGTGTACGAAAACAAAAGTTAAACGCCGTTAAATAACTGTATATATTCTAGAAAATATTGAATATATTTTATTTTAATTTATTTGAGCTGACATAGACCCTTTGGTCGTGGTCGACGCTGGACATTCGATATAGGCCTCTTAGGTCACGAAGTCTGTGGTCCGTGAACATGTTGGCTGTCGCGTCTGGTCCTTTATCAACAGGCCTTTATAACATAGCTTAGCACTAGCGCAGTAGCTTCCTATGCCAAAAGAAATCAATAGTATATGCATTTAGTACTTACAGTGAAAGCGTATAGCGCGTAAGGTACCCAGTACCTCAGCCGCAGCGCGAACCGCGCCATGTTGGCGTACTCCTCCGTGGTCTGCAGCTCCTGCCGGAACCAGAACATCGGCACCAGCGTGTCCGGATCCGGGAGTTGGTTGTTCAGCCTGGGGACATAGATTAATATGTATAGAGCCGATGTCCCTTATAGGATTTGCACGCACTGCGCATGTACCAACCAGGACCGCGAGAACCCAGTGGAATGAGAGAAAAGATAGTTACTGTGTAAGAGTAACTGAGACGGCTGGAGACGAACAGCGTTGCGTGTACCGCTGTTTTTGTTATAAACATTTTGTTCGCGGTGCTACCTGTAATATTCCGAAAAAAACGAAGAAGACTTACCTCATCACCATGTGGGATTAATAGCTTGGAAGAGAGAGAGAGAGAGAGAGAGAGAGAGAGAGAGAGAGAGAGAGAGCGAGAGAGAGAGAGTGAGAGAGAGAGAGAGAGTTACCTATAATATCCCACTTTATCTATATCGATTTCTTAGGATGAAGAACGCAGTGCAGTGGCATGTAAACTCTAGTAATATTTTGTGTGGTAAACACCACTCTTAGTTATGAGCAGGCGTGATGTTTACCACCAGGCGAGCAGTCTCGTCATTCACAACACTAAACATACGTAGATTTTTCAACCTCACAAGCACACCGATTTCTAAAATGTACCCTGTGGAAAAATAAGTGACGATAGGTACAAAAGCACTTACGTCATAGCGGTGACGTGTCTGACGAGGATGTTGATCTGCAGCTGCGCGGAGACAGCGAGCGGCATGCCCGTGAACATCTCCAGCGCCAGGCTGAACTTGTAATCCCTGCGAATTTCACATGGTACTTGTTATACAGGGTCGAAATATAAATTTATTGGAGAGATATACAGGATGTGGACTCGCGGTTACGTTGACGTATATTGGGGCGCTTTCACGCCTTGGGATGTCCAGCGCCGTCCATAATACGTGTGAAGGTCACCGAGGGGCTTTAGTCGGTATGCTGGCGTAGGTTTTGCTAGGGTACCAGACCGTCCACAATACGCAATGTGCCGGGCTGGAAGGCCAGAGACACAGACATACCCCTTTCGGCCTCCTCTTGGACACAAAACAAGGGTGTGGACTCGATGGTTTGTGTATTTTTAAACTACCCGCAAAATGTATCAGCGTGTCTAATATCTATGAACACTTTTTTACTCATAGCGTCATTTGTCTAAACGAATACTATAAATAGGAATTATTTGATTGTTTTTTTGCATTGAATAGGCTCTGAAACTACTGGACCGATTTGATAAATTCTTACACCATTAGAATCCAACATTGTACCTGATGAACATAGGCGATAGAAATTTCCAAAACAGTATATCTGCACTCGGGCGGAGAAGGGCCGCTAGTCATTAATAAAACTAGTAATAACACTGAAACATACTAAAATGGCAGGTTTAATAAATTTCCTTGTAAAAATATTGCATACGTATACTATGCAAAATTTGAAAAACTTTGCATACGTATACCATATAAACAACATACTTGACGATTGAAAAGTCGAACTTAAAATATAACTTCGCATATAAAAAAACATCAATGCAAAAAATGTAACATATTAAAACAGGACTACAGTAAAACCAATAACTTTTTGCTGAGAATGACCTTGAAAGTCTGCATTAGTTGATTAGATAATAATCTAATTATTTTACATTATTATAAGTATATTTGTAGCACGAATAAAACTGACAGCATAATTACTGAATATCTTGTCGGTTCTCTGCGATAGTGATCCGCGTTCCAGCATCAGGTTAGAAAAAAAATAACGCCTTAGTCTGGTATCACGATGTTTTCCTTCCTAGTTATAATTCGTATTGATTGACTATCAATACACACATGACTCCGAAAACTCAGAGGTGTGGCCAGGGATTTGAACCCGCGACCACCGTGAACATGTAGGCAGCCGCTTCTGGTCTGTTACCAACATACCACCACGCACTTTCAACAGGCCACCACCCATTCATATGGCCCTGGCATTTTAAACGCCTTTTTGTGGATTAACCAACTGCATAAAATATTCTAGCTATGAGAATAATTGATGACGTAACGTTGCAAAGAAAAACTCGATAAATGTATTTGCAAGAACCTTTATATTTCTTTGATGTAAAGTTACTTCGCGGTGTTTTCTTGTTGTAAACTGTCAGCTATAACTTGCTCTTTATGTCTCATATGAAATTACCTTACGTTGTTTTTTTGACGTAAAAGTCAACTATATTTAGCTGTACGTTAATACACAAGTTCAATTAAAGTCAGAGGAGTATGCCTTGAGCTCGAATCTCCGACCTTACTTTCGTTAATCTGTGTTGTTGCTGACTGCCTATCACTCGCTGTTATTTTTAAGAAAATAGGGCATACCAATCTCATCATTGTTTTCTGTCTCGGCAAAATAACCGCACTCCACCTTATGGTAAACGCAAGACTATACAGAGTATCAATTCGGAGTTGTCTCCTATTTTTCGTTAACACAGGGAAAACAAATTACCGCTACCGTCTCAGCCCGGGGGAGAAGCGGTGCGGTTGTGTTGGGTTCACCAGTCTTACAACTCAACGTTAAACCGCTCAGAAATGTTATCCAGGCGACCGTTGCGACGATTCCCTAACCAAAATCCTACACCTGCATACCAACCAAACCCCGCGTGGCCTTCTTCGGCGCATTTGAAACGGACCGGGCACACGAAGCACTTTAGCTTGTGCCGGCATCGAGACAGTTACAGTTTTCTTCCGCCAAACAGCAGTGTAAACGCATTGTTGTGTTCCGGTTTGAAGGACATTGTAGCCAGCATAACTACTGGATATAATGAGACTTAACATCTTTGGTCTCAGGATAGCGAGCGCAGTGGAGTACCACGCATTGCTTTGTAATTCATGGTGTTTGGTTTTACTCCTGTCTTTGAGCGGTTTTTTCTTTACCATCAGGCGAATGGCATGCTCGTCTTATCATTCATTGCAATTAAAAAAAGTTAGTTTTTTGCAACAGTAGCTGTATTTTAAGCTAATACATTAATGATCTACTCACTCCTTAGGATCAAGGCCGTCGATCTTGCTGGGGTAGTAAGGGTCGGAGTGCAAGAAGTGCGGCAGACTGACGAAGGCCGGGGCCCCGAACCTGCACGTGGACACGTTGAGCGCGCCGGGCGGCAAGCAGTCCTCGTTGCGGACCTCGTCGCAGTAGCACGCCTGCGGGAATGAGACAGGGAGATGTATTGGTGGCATTACACAGCGTGAGGAATGAGATAGAAATAGATAACTGTAGCACGTCACAGTGACGGGGTGAGACAAATATAGTCACTCCACAGAAACAGCTCGGGGACTATTGTGGATTTGTCTGGGAGAAAGAGACATGTTGATAGTAATGAATGGTACTCCATGGATAGATGGTATGGTTTTTTGCACAGACCTGGTAACCAAGCAAACGGCTTAGGTGACGTGACTGCTAAAATTCATGAAAATCTACAATACTCCCATTGTAGATACGTAATTGGTGTGTCAAGATGGGAATAGAAAAGCATCAAAAAAAGGATGGGAGGAGGAAAGAGGTACGGAGATATCGCAAAGTTTTCGAAATGAAAATATTAAAACGACCATGACTGAATTTACTAAAATGAATGCTTACCATGTGGGGATATCTGTACCCGTTGTCGAACACGGAGTCATTAGCAGCATATTGTACGCCTTCAATACCCTGGATCGTCACGTCTTTGTCCTTGGACAAAATCATGTACCTGGAACATCAAGGGAATTGATTTCAGCTTCTCCGTAGTCCCAATCTTATAGAATATTCTTTCAGGTGGTCCTAAATGAACAATTTTTTATTAATGAAACTGGAATTACTGGAACAGCATGCATTGGATAGATTGCAAGTTGCAACAGCGAGCCATCCGCATTGTAAACGATTCACATGTCAAAGACATGTCATCTCACGAACCTTGTTTTACTATACGTATCACGGCGAATGTTATAAATTCATATTTAACCTTGGCATATCCAGTCCTTTCCTGAATCAAGCTACGCATGCTTACAAAGCCACGTCAGATAGAGGTCACGACCACACCGTTCCGAAGTCATAGTTTCTTTAGTTTTTAAATTAGAGAAACCATTAAGCTGTGTAACACGCTATGGGTCTTATCCATTGCCACTCCAACTTTCTAATCCGCAGAGCTATACAGATTTGTAAAATACTTACGTGCAAATATCAGGAGCAAAGATGTACAGCTCAGGTTGACCCAGTTCCGGGGCCCACAGCTCGCCAGTGGAGCCCTTAACCACTCCGCACCCATCCCGGTAGTGAGTCCTAGAAGACCACTGCCACTTCTCCACGTTGCCCAGCTGGGAGAAGTCAGCAGCCCCTGTGTTCATTATGAACGAGCCGTCGAACAGCCTGGAACCGTTGCGCTGCGGAAGAACACTTATGTTAAATTTTATTTTAGTTAGTAGGAAGGTAAAGATCTTTGAGGGTATTAGATAATGATTTGGTTTGACTCCTCTATTTTTCTGATAATTTTGGTTGCGAGTTAAGAAACGCTGGTTTCCGCAAGAGATTCTTCGAAATTCGGCGCTCAGTGTAATTTTTTTTGGTGCCTCCGTTGTGGTTGATTCTTCGCTAAAAGGAGTACAATGTAGGGGCAAAAAGGTCTCTAAATGTCTTAAAGGCTTGTTGTCTGTGAGTTTCCGAGATGCAGTTGATTAATACTGCGGGTATGAATGGATAGTCTGTGCATTCTGAACCCGCAACAAAACGTATGTATTTGAGATCCATTTTTTTTTTTCGAGATTTAATGACGTCGCGCCGAAAAGTCTCACGTTACTTATATTGTAGCTTATTGAAGGTTCGGGGGTATGTGTGTGACTATGTATTGCATACGACGCATTATATCACGCCAGTATAAAAATATAAGGATGTTACTAAATTTTTCGATATAATCGTCGATATGCGTAAGAAATTAGCACAAATCACTTCAAATTATCTGGCGCAGTACAAGGCCTAATATTATTTATCTAATTGATGATAAGCGACTGTTTTAACAAAAATAAAGTAGGACGGTACAATAATTCAGTATGATTAAAACCAAACAAAAGATAAAAATTGCACAGGTTCAAGCATCGTTCCAATGATTGGGCCTAGTAAAATAACCGACTCTTAAATAAATAATATAAATAAATACACCCAACAGTCATATGCTTAGTCCTGACCCCACACTAAGATCAATTAAGTCTTGTGTCGTGGGTATCAGAAACTGCGAGAGATTTTTCGGTCTCACAAACACCCAGACCCGATACAAATATTTGTGGGCCACACAAACATTTGTGTTGGTGCGGGGATCGAACCCGCGGCTTTGTTTCACAGTCGGCGTCTAACCAACTACGCCACGGAGGCTGTCAATTAACTCTTGAATGGAAGTGATTCCCAATATATTTATACTAGGTAATCAATCTGACATTAACCCATTATTTAACATATATATAGACATTAACATATATATAGGGTTAATCACATATATATAGACGGTATTGCGTTAACGATTCGTACCAAATAAATGAATTTAAATAGATTGTTTATTACCGTGAAAGGGATTATATATCATATAATCTGTACGAAAATATTGTTTGTTTATTTTCATGAAACGATTGTGTATTGACTTGTAACGTTTGTGTTGTATGATCGAGAAGAATTTTGTATAATTGATTTTATTCTTCCTGTTATGTATGGTTCAGTTAAAATAGTGGTCAAAATTATCTTAATTTTATTTTATTATTAATTGACGATTTACTTCAAAGTTACTCCACTCTTACTAGCAAGAAACTCCTAAAAATTTAATTTAACTTAATTCTTTTCGCTTTTGGTTAATATAGCTGCATTTAGCATAATCTAGTCTCATATTAAAATATTGGTAATTGGACCTTGAGCTGACTGTTACTTCATGGTGAGCCGAAACAAATTTTCAGCGAACGAAACAAATTGCCTAACCTTCACGCCCATCTATGTTAGTTTAATTTTGAACTTTATTACATTTCGCATTAGATTCAATATGTTATGTACAATACATAATAATATGTTGTAGTGACATTATCAGCTTTAATTCTTTCACGGCCTATGACGTGACTAGATAAGGGGGATCCTAGATAACGAAATTAGGGAACCTCGTTCCAGTTGCTAGGACACAATTTGTGATATAATTACACCAAAATGTTGAGGAAATATTGTGTCAATTTTTCGACAAAGACAGAGTTTAAAAAAAAGAAAAAATAAAAATGATAGATGGCATTACTGAGGGAGTTTTTCACGCCGTCTCCTCTCTACAGCTACGTATTTCGAAAGGTTTGCAGTATGTAATAACGGATTCGAAATGCCTTGTAAAAAACTATTTGAATAAAGCAACAGCAAAGCAATGTAGTTGGTTTATACGCCGACTGTGAAATGAAACCGACCGAACCGCGAGTTCGATCCTGGATCGAGGCAAATTCTTATGACTCTGACATCATAGTTTCAGTGTGTTATGACGCTACACTTGTGTCTTAATCTGGGATCAAGACTGCATTGCATTTATTTAGGTACCTACTTATCGATATTTTGATTTTGATGTTGAAAATTGAAAGAGTCGAAACCATATCCCATAGACCTGATTAAGGCGCGTCAATTGCGTATACTTATTTATTTGAAGAATACTGGAAAATACTGTTAATGTTACTCACTAGTAAACATCGCAGAAGTAATATTGATTATACAATAGAGAAAGTGGCACGTATGATGAAACATTACGCGCGCATGCAATCAATTGCACACCCCGCTGGCTTAGCGCCGGACTGTATTGCCACTTACACTGTCTGGGGTTCAAGGATACTTTACTGTATCAGCCGATATACGTCCCACTGCAGAGCACGGACCTCCTCTACAATCTAAAGAATGATTGGGCGGTGTTAGGCCATAGTCAACAATGTTAACCTGGTGCGGGTTAGCGGACTTTACATACCGTGGAAATTCTTACAAATTGCTATGGTATGCAGGTTTCCTCACGTTGATTATAGGACAAAAATATAGCTCTGGAGTCAGTTGAAAATCTGAAGTGATTTCTATAAACATAAGTCAGTTTTATTGTTATTTTGTTGTTTTGTGTGTGTGTTGAATAAACAGTAGGTATCAATGGAAAACGGTAAAAATTTGCTAGGCTTCGCGAAAGGTCGCTTGTAGAAACTGGATGCCAACAGCCGATTAATGTAAAATAGCACAAATAAAATTTAATTATTTCTACGTAATTCAACATTGTATATTGTTCTTTTGTAGTCAGTTTTAAAAAGCTCTGTTTTTTTATTATTATAACAAAATAATAAAGGAAAGCTTAACTTAGCAACTGAATGGGGTTGGCGTATCTGTATGGATAAAAACCCCTTATCAATAAAAAGAAAAAGAAATTGCAACTGAATAACAAAGTTAATTATTTCTTAAGATAACATTGCGACATTCCCAAAATTAATCCTTTACGTGCGTTTCTCTTCTAAGTAATAAGTACCCATACTCTTTGATAAGATTAATATAATTAACATTAACAATTGCCTCATTGATTTAATGGCAGCCTGAATGAGTAATGCGTCGTGAGGTCCTAAATTCATTTCTCGGGACGGATATCACACACTTGAAGTTTTTAGTTTCTAAATCACCCATGTCTAGAATTTGTGTCGGGCGTGTCGATAGACTTACGCTTATCATAATAACATATAAGAGTTTCTCCAAAGTGCCGAAAGAGTAACACAGTGTTTAAACGCTATGAATTTGACATGCATGAAACGGGAATGGAAGAATATTTTACCCATGGAAATAAAGTTGATACAAGTTATAAAAAGTACGTCTGCAATTTATTCACAGTGCAGACGGTAAAAATCCGGCTTACTCTGCTTAACGCGGGAAACTAAAATTTTCGATGGAAAATAAAGTTGATACAAGTCAAGTGGGATTCACATGATACATGCTTCTACTAGGGCAATGAGCCCGTTATTCAATGTACGCACACACTTATCAGGCTATTGAACGTACATAATTCTAATTAAATTGCATTAATTTATATTTTCATTTGATCTTACATCATTTCATAGTTGATTTAAATCCTGAATTATGTAAATTAATACTTGTACCTATAGAATTTGTGGTATCGTATCATATCAGCCCATATACGTCCAACTGCAAGGCACGGGCCTACTCTACAATCGAGGGTACGATTGAGAGGGGTTAAGTCTAAGTCGACCACGCTGGCCTAGTGCGGGTTGGCGGACTTTACATACCATAGAAATTCTTAGAAATTAATGTGGTTTGCAGGTTTCCTCGCAATGTTTTCTTTTACCGTTATAGAGCGTGGTGATTGACTATCAATACACTCCGAAAAGTCAGACGTGTGCCCTGGGATTTGAACCGGCGACCACCGTGAACATGTAGGCAGCCGCGTCTGGTCCGTTACCAACAGGCCACCTAACACATATTGCAATCCAAAATATGTCACTAATAATTATTTATGGAACTTTGCGGAGGAACACTGTCGTCCAAAATACAGGGTAAGCCTAGTTTGGGTGCCAGGGGACCAAAACCTTTATTTTTGTACAAATTATTTTGGGAATTAAATAAAATAATTAATTTTCTTTTTGTTTCACGAAGAATTCTTTAATCTCCGTTTAAGTAGCGTGTTGCTTTACTCGTATG
This sequence comes from Theretra japonica, assembly GCA_033459515.1. NCBI lineage: Eukaryota > Metazoa > Arthropoda > Insecta > Lepidoptera > Sphingidae > Theretra > Theretra japonica. The sequence goes on along the minus strand of CM065938.1, from coordinate 977,789 downwards.
TAAGTAGCTTATTTTCGTCAAATCTAGTCATCGGAATTCATAGGACAACATCACAATGTGTTATCATTAGTGTCACTGTCAAATTCATTACACAGTACCAACTGTTATCATAACAAAATGCTGTTTGAAGATAAATTCAGAGGGGCTCGCTCTCTCCCTTTCTCTCTACAGCCGTAGAAAAGAGAGAGGCTACGTTGGTAAAATGAAAGCAAACCTTGTCAACACTGAATGTTATTATTTACAAACGACAGCATTTTTAAGATGCCTTAAAACGGAACAAGCAGTGGTTTACTAATTCTGATACTAAACAATAATGTACCAGCGCATATACGCCATCTGTTGATCAAGGAACTTTATAATCGATTGTTTTATTGAGAAGGCTAAGACTGTAATCCACAACACTATCTTGTTGCGAGTTGGCGGGCTTAAGTTACCACAGAAGTTCTTGTAAAAAACCGGCAGTCTCATGTGTTAAAAGAGGATCTATATACATTCATAGACTCACGCCTTTTTCCCAGAAGGGGTAGGCAGAGGTGCTACCAGGACACCCACATTGCGCCTTGTATGTTCCGTCCCACGATGTGATAGGGGGCGAGCCTATCGCCATATCGGGCACAAATTCCTGACTCCGGGCTGATAATGAATAGAAAAATCCAATATCACTTTGCCCAACCCGGGATTCAAACCCGAGACCTCAGCTTTGCAATCATACCGTAGTACAACTACGCCGCTGAGGCAGTCAATATAAATATATTATTTTACTTTTGTGTTGGTAGGAGTTATTGTTTAAGTTTTAATTATGTGTAAAGGTTGGTAGCGCTGCTAGTTCGGTTTTCGATGTTCGTTTTGATATTACGTTGTTCTGTTGCTCTTGAAAATACATGTCTTGGTTTTTACACAGTCTTCTTATTTAAATTGACATTATCATGATTCCAGCTCTTGTATCGCGGGTATTAGAAACACTAGTAATATCACTTTTATAAAAAAAGTTATCCTTAAAATAAATCCATGATAAAGCATTAATATGTCAAAATAGGTGAACACGTCCCAACATGAATGCATTAATTGAATAAAATCGAAATGTTCCACCGACTCATAATAACCTTGGCAAATGCAAATATAATAATGTACAAATTTATCCTCAACCGTAATCTTATAATATAATACGTTGTTTTTTTTACATCAATCCTACCAATATTATAAAGGCGAAAGTTTGTGTGTATGTTACTTCTTAACGCTCAAACGGCTGGATCAATTTTCATGAAATTTGGTATGGAAGTAGCTGATACTCTGAATTAACACAAAGGCTACATTTTATCCCGCAAAAATGTAGTGTTCCCGTGGGACGATCAAATACTCTTCCCGCTGTAAGAGAGTTGGACTAATTGTAATGAAATTCAGTATGAAGGTAGCTATTTTCTATCCCGAAAAATGTAGTTTTCCCATAGAATGAGCAAGGAATTGAAATATGTATTTAAAATAGGTTTTAAATCTGTCGTTGAATAAAGCCGATAGAATATTCTTCGCGAGATGGCTATCTCTAGCTGGTTGACAGAACTATGCCGGCCTTATCAGAATGTATCTATGTGGGTAGTAATCACTTGCATATGATGCAGTCTGTATCTATGTAAACATCCTATTCAAACAGGATGGTTCGTATCTATGCGCATTTCCACATTTGATAAAATTGTTTGGAATAGCAATTGATAATTACAGCTAGGTCATTCACTTGGCAGAATTTTTAATAAGCAAGATCGTTATGTAATCTAACTATCGCCACGGGAAAATATAGCGTGGCTTTACCACTTCGGCAGGGGAAGCTGCAGCCTAGTCCTACCAATTATGTCAAAAGTCATAAAACTAAATATGGCGTGCTCTCTCTAGCACTTATGTCAAAACACTGGTTACTTGCTACACCGTGGCTTGATCACTTGTCTCCGTAGCGCAGTTGGTTAGACGCTGCCTGTGAAACAAGACGGTGAGGGTTCGATCTCCGCACAGAGACAAATGCATGTGCAATTTTTTGCTTCGGGTCTGGGTGAATGTGCGACCGAGAAGTCTCCTAACTTCTAAAACCCACCTCACAAGTCTTATATCCTAGCGTGGGGTCAGGACTATGTATGTGACTGTTGAATGTGTTGTATTAGCGTATAATTATGTGTTGTAGTAATGTTTATTAGATTCAATTTATTTGTCATTACTGTTGCGAATGGCGTGATACCGCGCGGGGACAGTGAAAGTCCTCACGAGATCCCGAGGCGAAAGCATACGCCGATTTACGCAGAACGTTCGCGTGCGGTAATTTAGAGATTTTGCAAACAGCATTAGATTATAGAAATCAATCTATATACTATGTAGTAATTACAACTAATTCATCCGCGACACATATTGTAGTCTAATAATCAGGAAATCACTTACACAGTGCTGATCCCACGGTATTATTGAGATATTTTGTCAAAGATAGTGCGTGGTGGCCTGGTGGTAACGGACCAGACGCGGGTGCTTACATGTTCATCGTAGTCGCGGGTTCAAATCCCAGGGCACACCTCTGACTTCTCGGAGTCATGTGTGTATTGATAGTCAATCACCACGCACTATAACGGTGAAGGAAAACATCGTGAGGACACCTGCATGCCAAGCGATTTGTATAAATTTATATGGTATGTAAAAAGTCCGCCAACCCGCACTAGGCCAGCGTGGTGGACTATATGGCCTAACCACTCTCACAATCGTACTCTTAATTGTGGAGGAGGCCCGTACCCTGCAGTGGGACGTATATGGGCTGATACAGTACAGTTTGTCAAAGATATCAAAATCTACGAGAGATTTAACACTAGAGACGCGACATCAAATTACCCGGTAGTTAGCGCGGGTTGGCGAACTACCTCCTTGAACCTGCCTAATCATACTGTAGTCTAAAATACAAACTGAGCTAAACTACATGTGAAGTCTTAAAAAGCCGACCTCTACGCCTAATAACAGAAAACTGATATACTTCCTCTATGATTCATGACCTAACCGCACGTAAGAATGAATCATTGTATCATACGTCATAAATTACTTATTCATCAATTTAGTAAATAAATATGATACACACAATCACATATAATAGGTATGTATTTTGAGACGTAGCTATTAGGTATCGACAAAGATGATCTTCTACATTCCACAGCATCTAGACCCCAAACAATTTTTTTGTGGAACGCACATACATATTTTGTCTCCATGCAAAAATCGACACCAGAGGTAGCTCTTTCCACAGCCAGCTTTAATAGTCACAAGCAATGGAGGCTGTCTTTAAAATAAAATTCATCTTATTCCTCCGAAAGTTTGTTCTTGAGACCCTACCATTTGTCTCACTATAATTCTTAGTTCATAAAATCGCTGACTGCTAATAAAATTACAATTAACGTTTCTTACAAAACTGTTTCTCAATAATTCATCAGTTCTGGTAGAAAAAGGCTTTCCCTTAACTTTATTTTATCACTTAAAAACACTAAATATTTCTTATGAATCAAAATCAATCTCAACGTTACCTTACTATGGGTATGAATCGCAATATTCATTATTTCTTTCCTGGTCGCGTACAAATAGCAAGATAAGTTATCTGAAACATTATCAAAATAGTACAATGTCGGTGCGTTCACCCAAACCTTTATTCGTTATCTTGATAATTGCTCATTCAGTTTCTATTATCCTACACATGTAAAACAGTATATGCTGCTGAACAATCTGGTCTCAATATCAAGACCTCTCTTGCAGTCACTAAAATTGCATTTTTCGAAAGTGACGGCATGACAAAGTAACTATAGCCAAGTGGTTACAGATACTTTATTCGTATTTGCCCTTACCATCAGGTGATGGTTTCCTACGAGAAAGATCTTGATTACAATGATACCCGTTTGAAGCCGGATTTACACGGGTTGTGTCCGAAACACGACACATTTGCCTGGGTCACCGTGGCGGGAATTTTACCATCGCTTACAATAATCACTATTCTGGATCTACTCTGTTTAGTGCCAAATTTAGACAACGAGTTTTACGTATAATTAAACTAAATTAATGAAACTTGATCATTAATTTTGCCGAGAAACCACGTTTAATGTGGCGTAAGTTATTTAATACCTCAGTAGATATGAACAAAATCTTCAACAGTGGGCTTGATATATACAATGACAATTTTGATTCTAACACTACATTAACATGTGAAATTATTGACGATGTGAAATTGTTTCAAGCTACAATTTCTACTTAGACCAAAATAATTCATAATCCACTCACATCATAAAACCAGCCGAACCTATCAAAAGGTATGAGGAACGGCAAGTCGGGGAACTGGGTGGCGATGTCCAGCACCGGGTCCCGGATGCCGTCGAACAGCCAGGAGGACACGTTGGCCTTCAGGAACAGGTTGTCGTGGTACAGGCGAAGGAAGACGTCCACTGGAAGCTTGATGATGGTGCGCTGGTATCGCAGGGTGTAGGCTACGGTCTAGGAGAAACATATTGTTAATTAAGCTAAATCTTCTTGGTTCTTTTATTCTTTAATAAATATCGAAAATAGATGTAAGTTTGGTTGGTTTCACGACTAAACTGATTAATGTTGCCTGTATATGTGAAAAAATCGAAAATGACGAAGCCATTTGTACTTAGATTGTCATGAATGCAATTGTGTATTTGTTCGTTTTAATGCTTTAACTACTAAACTGATCGTTATGAATACGTTGCAATACGTTGGCAAGAGTACCGAAAGGACATAGATAGAAAAAATAATTCGTTGTATTTTAAAGCTTCCTGTGTCCACCGACAATTTGAATTTAGAAAAATTTCGATTATAACGTGGATAAAACGACTGTTGGATATATAATAAAAATACTTCGTTCTATACAAATGCTCCGAATGCCGACTGACGATTTGAACCTGACAAAGTCAACATACATGCGAGCGCAGCCTTTGCCAAAAACTGGTACTTGATTATCAGTTTTATTAGAATGGCAGTGATAACACTAACAAAGTACAAAAAACTAATCGCAGCCCACGTAGTGCATAATTCGATTCTCAGAAACCTTTATTTCAGGTATACAGGGTATATCAAGACTACGACCTAAAACGCATCCAAGGTGGCAGTTTTAGTGATTACAGATACAATGCAACAAAAAAATCTCAAAAAAGCGACAGGTTTTTTTTTGCAATTTTGTAAATATCATCGTGTTTGGGTGGTAAATTCCTAGTTTTTGCTAAAATTATACTTAAACCCCTTGCGTATCATTGTCTTTAAAAATAAAAAGGTGTACATTGTTATTTTGGGAAAACGACGTATTGACTACCCAATACGACGATAAGTAAAAAAATCCCTTTTTTTGCGAAGTTTTTAGTTGCATTGTATCTGAAGCCACTAATACTACCACCTGGCTTCGTTTTCGGTCGCAGTCTGGATGCCTGTGTGAAGCCTGTATCATGTATGAAGATTCTACTTACCGCTATAATGGGATTGATGCTGGTAATTTCGTCGGAAAGGCTACCGTTGGACTTCTCAGCGTCGTAGTACCAGTACCTCTCGTTGAAGAACGTTATCGTCGAGTTGTGGTCGTTCCATGATAGATTCACCTGTTGAAGAACGTGGAATATTAATTTCCTTGTTCTTGTCGATCAATCAGATGCTGCCCTTTGGTCATTTCTTTATCCATTCTATTTAACAGCTTCTACGCATATGTATGTGTCAGCCCATATATGTCCCAATGCAGGGTACGGACCTCCTTCACAATCGAGAGGATGATTGAGAATGGTTAGGCCATATAGCCCACCACGCTTGCCTAATGCGGGTTGGCGGACTTTTTTTACCATAGAAATTTATACAACACATACAATGCCTAAAAACCGTGTTGGTGCTGGAAAACAGTATCGACTTACCATGAGGTAAGTGTCATTGTCAAATTAGTATACCAAAAATGTTCCAAAACGTCATATTTTTGTCTGCCACTGCGCCCTTACAAGAGTGCCTTTTTAACTATATTCCAAAATAATATTCCAACTGATCAACCCTTTCGAGAATAGACCACCACCACCAGCTTCACCAGCTTCAAACATAGGCATACTTTACACATATTTAACAGATCAATGGCGAACACTATATCTTAAAAAGTAAATTATTGACAACCATAAAATTCATTTGTTTACACATAACAAAGATCGTAATGTACGCAATTACAATCTTGTTATGAAATAATCCCATTGTAATTAAACAAAGAATTGATCTGTTATGATGACACATTAATAAGAATACATTAGTCAAGCAGGGTTTAAAGGTCATTGCGATTGTATTATCATGCAGTCGCACTCGGCGTGAAATAATAGACACAATTGTAACAGGGCGTTTAAAAAGAAATCTGATGTCGATATAGGCCGGAATCAAAAGATTCTTCAACCATTGTAACACCATTTTCGTATGTTGGTACAATATCTTATTGTGGTCAATAAGATATTTTAAATTTGAATTTCTTCATTGAGCACCATTAATCTTTGGCAGTATGATGTTTTACACCCTATAATGTATTCCAAGTCCTTTCTCTGTAGTGTATATCAATTTAGCCGTGAACGATTGTTTCAACTGGCGATAGATATTTTGTTGCCAATCAGTGCTCATTATGAACAGCATTGCATTTACCACCAGATAGAGTGTAACTACATTACCGGGCCAGAATTAGAAACGGGAGTAAATATTTATATGAATTACTTGAAACCGCCCACGGATGAGAATATAATCTAGTAGCTAGAGTCCTCATAGGAAGGCTCAGTGTCACTCAACGCGCTTTGGAGAGGACTATGCTCGGTATTTCCATACGAGATTGAATGAGGAACGAGGAGATCCGTAGGACAACAAAGGTTACCGACGTAGCCCAAAGGATTAGCATGTTGAAGTAGCAGCGGGGCGGGCACATAGCACTTAGAACTGATGATCGTTGGGGCCGAAAGGTTTTGGAGTGGGCACGTACAGGCAAGCTCAGTTTCGGACGTCCGCCTACAAAGTGTAAGAACGAGCTGGTTAAGGTTGCAGGAAGTCGCTGGATGCAAGCCGCTTCCAACAGGTCAATGTGGAGGCCTATGTTCAGTAGTGGACTTCCTGTGGCTGAAGAGAGAGAGAAATAGAGAGAAAGAGAGAGAGAGATCCAGAGTCCCACAAAGATTATTTTTTGCCTGACACGTTCACAATACGGTCATGATATGATTTATTGTAGTGGTAGTCCCTTACAATAATATGCGAAATATGAAGTCTTCAAATATTGTAGCGATTTATGGTCAGAAATTTGCACATTCAGAGGATACCAACTTTATGAGATATGGATAGTGTATAAGGAAATCAATTTCCGCTAATTTGTAATAATCCTATGTATCATTTCGATAATATTAATCCGAGATCAACATTTTTGCTTTATTTTATCTCAATTATTTGAAAGTATACTTAGATAACTAAGACTGCCTCGGTAGTGTAGTTGTATTATCGCCCCCTATCACATCGTGGGACGGAACATACAAGGCGAAATGTGGGTGTCATGGTGGCGCCTGTGCCCACCCCTTCTGGGAAGAAGGCGTGAGTTTATGTATGTATACATATTTAGATATGAACAGTACATACACATGAAATATTGCCTAATGTCTATAGATTAGGCTTATTAAAAAATGGATCATACTGTATATTATATAATCTATCAGACCTAATCAGGTCTGATAGATAGTGCACAGCAGTAGACAATTGTCTACTGGTGTGCACGAGGGGTCTCTACAACCGAGAATTACATTGAAGGCTTACTGCTTTTACTCCATCACGATAGCCTTGAGCGAGTTGGCAGACTACTGCTGAACATAGACCTCCCCATAGGTCGTCACATAGACCTGTTGGAAGCGGCCTGCATCTTCCTCACATCTTGAAAATATAAATAGTGATTTTTTTTTTATCAATGTTGAAATGATAATTCACCGAATGGCATACTGATACATACGGGCTGAACACGGAACGTAAAACTTGCACGAGTCACTATAATGAGTTTACACCTTTGTGCGGTCGTCGATATCCGGGCGGATGCGCATATCCTATCACTAACAAACAACTCCATATTTGTACATGTGTCATGTATCCCCAGAAGAATTTTAAATGTGACAAAACCATTTCGTGCATATTATTATAAACCTCTAATAATTAATGTATAAGAATATTAAAACAATTTATATATAAGTTAGAGTTAATAATATTCTAAGGATATTATTCAAATCAAATGTTATTCATGTCCAGCCTGTTTTTGTTGTGACATTAAAAAATACAGGCAAACAAATTTGCAAATAATCGTATGCAAAATCAACGACATTATGTAGATTAAAATAGACATAACCTTGTCTAGACAGAAATACAACTAAGAAATGGTAACTACCTGTTTAGTAAATAAAAACGCGTTTAGTCCTGAAAATACGAGTATCAGCAGAAGTGCCACCAATGATATCAACAATTTGCTGAGACACGGCCAGCATATTGTAACAACAGGCGAACATATTACAATATTTTGAGAAAAAAAACATTATACATAATTTTAATAGTCCATAAGTGCGTGGTGAAGGAAAACATCGTGAGGAAACCTGCATACCGATTTAAAAAAAAAAGAATTTCTACGGTATGTAAGTCCGCCAACCCGCACTAGGCCAGCGTGGTGGACTATATGGCCTAACCACTCTCAATCGATTCTCTCGATTGTAGAGTAGGCCCGTGGCCAGCAGTGGGACGTATATGGGCTGGTAAAAAAAAAAAGTGCGTGGTGACCTGTTGGTAACGGACCAGACGCGGCTGCCTAGATGCTCACGGTGGTCGCGGGTTCAAATCTAGGGCACACCTCAACCCGCACTAGGCCAGCGTGGTGGACTATATGGCCTAACCACTCTTAATCGTACCCTCGATTGCAGAGGAGACCTGTGCCCTGAAGTGGGACATATATGGGCTGACACAGCAGCAACACAGCAGAATAGTCCACTTTGAGAATAGAATCTGGGACTCACGAGTCATAGTCCATGCACATTATCACAAGACCACAGATATAAGTGTATTATAATATAAAATACAATATAATCTATTTATAGCATTTAATACCATGACACATAGCAGGAAAACATTTTCATTATATCTAACGAATAAACATAATTATGTATTTGTTTATGATAAGCCATAATTACAGATTAGCACTGCAACTTCTGATTTCTTTAAGTATTGTCAAATAAAATGTTACAAACATAGCTAATAGGGGTAGCTGGAGGCTATGGGTTTATATTTTGCTTACTGTACTGTACTGTATCAGCCCAATACGTAGTGTACGCCCCACTGCAGGGCACGAGCCTCCTCTACAATCAAGAGTACGATTAAGAGTGTTTAGGCCATATAGTCCACCACGCTGGCCTAGTGCGGGGTGGCCTATTTTGCTTGATCCTCACAAATCATTTTCTCTTATCCACTTTCATCAATGTTTTCATGTACGCGGTCGGTTCAGGATACTTCTGTCTTGACTCTTGTTGAGATACGACTTGGAATTGTTATATTCCTTATGATCGACAACCGCCTCTTACATCTCAACTCACCGCCTACCTTTTATATATTTTTTGAAAGTCCTTTCTCCATTCTTTCTACATAATCAAACAATCTTACAATGCATATCTCAACTCTTACTAAACTACATCGTTTAATAATCCTCCAACAAGTTTGGATTATTATTTGAACTTTGATTCGCGGCAATTTATTTTATCATTATGATGTAGATACTATACAATAATCATAAAGTGCTTATGTTATTAAAATAAGCGCAATCGCGTGTAGTATGCAAATTGTATTAGCAGAAAATACGACAATTTACTCAACGATGCATGAATCTAGAAAACTCTATGGCTATCCTTTTATATTTCAAGGATGAACCTTCGCTAATCCTGCTCTTTAAGTCTACGGGTTGTAGGACCTCAATGGTCTTCCCGGGAATCTCACGCACCGAACTAAACGTAACAGCTAAGTCTCTACCTTGGATGATAGATGTGATGATAGTGACAGCACTCCGATTGAGCCGATCTATTTGCACTGAAGTTTCTGAACGTTAGCAAGACTCTACTCTCTATATGATACTGTTACAATTAAAACTTACCTTAGAGTGTGTTTCTCGGAAGACGTAGGGACCCATTTGGTTGACCCTTAGTGTGACATTCCTCCCAGCTAATATATCATCCACATTCGATATATTAAACATATAACACTCCAGGTACATGGGTATAGGAGTCTCCCGCCAGATGTTAAATGACATTGACGTTGGTGACAGCACCATCATCTGAAAGAAAAACCTATTTATCACATTGCTTGGAGTTTCGGAAGCTTTGTTAGGTTGGGTTTTAAAAATAAACCTTTCATAGAAAGTACCATCAACCTAAATGTACAATAAGATATCACGCTATAATTTGAAATCAGTAACTTCAGAATTTCACAAAAACCCAGAGGTTCCTAAATTTATCAGGGCTATTTATTATATTTTCACCAGTACGTGGCTTTTGAAATTCAGTATACAACGGTGATGTTATGAGAGGTGGAAGCTAACTTAGAAAATAATAGACCACTCCAAAAGGCAATGCTAGATGGGAACCAGCACAATGAATATTTTTTTGGGAAATCGCATTTTTAAGATTCCCGTATTATGAATGATGAGGGAAATTTAATAGCTATTTGCCAATTTGGACAGTCGTTAGTACTAGATAAAATGATATAACGATTTTCTAAAGGCAATTGGTTTTTGCTAATAGCCATAACACATTAATAAAGCCTGCTTGAGAAGTCATAACCTTTGACATTATATATATTAAATTATCTTATCGCTCTTTCGTCATCACTATTAAATATATCAGCACTTCCCACCATATGCATACACCAAAAACACCAAGCATACCTTATCATGCCATTCATAATATTTCAGCAAGCACCCTAAACTTCAAATAATGATATATCGTATCTCCAATATCCATAAAATCCTAAAGCTTTGAAAAATTTTCTGGCCTCCACCAATCTCCTAAGCCTATTACAGTTTGCACAAGCAGTTAAGCAAATCTGAATAGCCACAGCGACCTTCGATCCATTCTCGCGTGTGGTTAGTTTTTTTTTCTATTGCACTTTACTCACCATCCTGTGGATTGAGGTCATTAAGCCGTGCTAGAATAAAAAAAGAGGTGCACTTAGATCTATACTAACAACACCAACCACCATGTATAATAAAATTGCCTCGTCATTTTCTTATATTTATCATATATTTTGTACGTCCACAATTTATTCGGTGTCATAGGTTCTTACATTAGTTTCAAAAAATAACATTCATTCAAAATTATCCACACTTCGCTTTCTGGTCTCGTTTCCTTTGACATAAAGATTCATAAATCAAAACACTAAAAGAACTTCACCACTGACAATATTTCAAACATCTTTTACACTAACAATTTTGACATCATATCAATATCTATCTTTCTGCTGAACACCCCAACGTTAAAGAATTTTGAAGGACAAAAGTAAAAACGCTACATGTACATTGTTAATGACATCACAAACAGTTTAGCCAAACATCAACACAACAAAGCAGTGAAACTATGAATTCTAAACCAATACATTAAAACGTACCCTTTGCAACTGTGTGAGGAATATAGGTGGCCAGTAAACCACCATAACAGCTCCGACTACGACCAGGCCAGCTCCGAAGCCCATGAACAGACCACTCTTCATCCCTGACGACACCATTTTGTCTTATATTACCTGAAACAAACGAGCCTTGTTAATGACGTCATTGTATCTGGTATCACATTAACGCTACATATTGTTGCCTGGTGAAGGTCGCGGGACGTCGCTGGGTACGCTGGGTACGCAGACCTAGCTAGGTCTGCGAACTATGATAGAGATAAAATTGTGACTGTCATGCATCTGAAGTTAACTGTTAGAAGATAAGTCAGTATCGAGAGATGCCAGTATAATTGTATCCGGAAGCACAGATAACCCTAAACGTGAAACTTAGGTAACCATGATGATTTAACCGTTTTGTATGGTGATCGCTATCCAGGTGAATACAAATATCCACCAGCCAAATTGTAGTTAAGGTCTATGTTTAGCAACGGACTTCCTGCGACTTAAGATGATGAGACGACAGTTCATCGACACATTGTCTGTTCTTACCCCTCTCAATCATACTCCCGATTGTAGAGGAGGTCCGTGCCCTGCAGTGGGACGTATATGAGCTAATACAGGTTATCTTATTTGTCCTTATTTGTCCTCTACCAAAATGCAACTCTACCTACAATCTGCGCATGCAGTTGTTTGTCAATTGAAAATCAGCTTATTATTATATGCATCGACACAAAAGAATTCGATTTTATCGCGTAAGGATAAGAAAACATACGATGCGTTAAAACAAAATATTTTTACTGGATATCTTAGATAAGGGCAGGTAAATATAATTAGTCTACGTCAAGATGTTGGTGACAGATTTAATAAATAATGTTTTTGGCCTGTTAATGACTTAAAAGTAGAAAGAACTTAGTGTTTTTATACTCTGGCAGGACAAAGTTACGTCACAGGACCTGATGGTAAATGCGATACCGTCCAGAAAATGCCGATTGGCAACAGACCGTCATCTCTTGCCACTCGACATAATTATGCCGGTACACTTAACTGCTTCATGCTTTGGCCGAAGGACCCGGAATCGTACGATTGAGAGAATGCACTAGCCTGCAAAATGGCCATAAACGTGTTCGAGATTCATCAAATACATTTACAGAGATTGGATGGACGAGGACGTAAAACCATAAACTATTGCACCACGATTGAACAATCTTGCAACGATTTACTCTATGGTTAATTAACTACAGGTATTGCATATTTTATTAGTAGCATAATAAAAAAAACGACATGAAATGTAATTTCACATTTGCATTATTCCTCATTTTACATTTACATTGTACATAAAATTATTAATTTACCCTGAAAGACCAGAGTACTAGGTAAAGGGAAATAAAATATCCTAAATAATATATACTTAAATTCGTAGTAATGAGTTCAACGATATAAGGAAATTGCGCATGACAAATAAATGTCTGTTGAAACGAAATCTTGGTAAAAAGATACCTAACCATTTCATAAAATAAAAATTAATAGCAATAATTTGTTTCATCGCATACGTCGACATTTAGCTTAAAATCGTACACAAGTCTATTACATAACCAAAAAAACGAAGTCAGAGAATTCAAATGGTAGGGGGCTAACACAAAAAAACTAGATTTTAAAAAACAAGACATACAAGTCCGATATACTCGAATGCTGTCTGATGTAACATATTAGCTATCTGGTTCACGGCTGAATGCGAAATTAGGCGCATGTGATTATGCCAATATTTATACATAATAAATACCTAGGAAAAAAAACTTGAAATGTTTAATCAAATATTAAAAAGTTTATAAATAGATTTTGTTACTGCGGTTATTAATTTACATTCGTATTATTGACAGTTTCCGTGGCGCAGTTGATTAGACACCGGCTGTGAAACGAGAAGCCACGGATTCGATCACCGCAACGATACAAATATTTGTGTGGACAACATGTATTTGTTTCGGATCTGGGTGTTTGTGAGAGCGAAAAGTCTCTTATAGTTTCTGATACCCACGACACAAGACTAGATCTAAGAGTGGGGACTATATGACTATTGGGTGTATTTGATTATTTATTATTAACTCAAGGATCAGCAATTACGTTTGCTAATCCTTGATCTCCGTTCTAAAATACGTCACGTAACTAAAAACGTTAAGACTGTTTGGAGCGTTGCTAAATCTTGCCAGAATTCATATTGAGGAGTGAGGAGAGAAGTTAAAACTTATGCCAATGGTACAATAAAGGGTGTAAAATGCACCACAAGGTAATTGCAGTGTAAATAGAACTGTCCAAACAGAATAACGATCGAAGATTTGAATAACTAGGGGAGATAGAATTATTCCGACCTTCTAAAATCTGGATATCACAATCTTAACCCTAATTGCGATACATGCGTGGGTCACTGCGACAAGATCAATACACTTTTTCCAATAGTGGGCTGATGAAAACCGACGATGGTTATGAATTATGGTAGATATTCTTAGAGACTTGCATAGCTCTTGAGCTGTGAATCTTTGAAAGGCTATTGTCGTATCTTACAAGAGTTGCAAGGACAGGTGGTGAGGACAAAAGAATATCTACCAATGTCCAGATAAATATCTCTTTATTCTGTTACGTTCCCCGCTTTGATAAAATGCTGATCATACTGACATTGTTGCTTATCAAATAATAATCAATAATGAAATATTAATCCTTTAAGTCGAAAACAATCGCACATTCATTTAAAGTGACGTCACAATGTTGACTACTTTCGATCGTTGGTTGTTGGTAGGACAATTGTGTCCTCTCGAATATTATCTACCGTATCCTCGTCATCCTCGCGTCGATCTCCTCAGTTCTGAAGGTCGTGAACTGATTTAATAATATATACGTCATTTAACTTGAGTATCCTCAAAGGAACGCAACAATGATGCTGCTATCCCCACCAAGAATTCCTATTCTAATTTCATTCATAAATAATACCTTGTCCATACTTCTCCATAATCACAAGAAGTTTATCAAAATTCAACGCTTATAAAACATATCACTTCAAGCCTAAACCATTGTAACATTAAAATGGGGACCAGGATCAGTCTTTCAACTAAACATGCGATTTTAGAGAAATTCAGTAGTCAGTGAGCGTATATGGATTATGGACCAATTATTATTATTTATCATAAATTGCATTCCTTCCACGTGATATAACGAAGGTGAAGAATACATAGATATAAAATGCAATTAATCAGCCAATAAATTAAAGGATTTACGTTATCTCTCGCACACTATCACGTATAAATATTTTTTTTTAGATAACCTATCGACATTCGGAAATGAGAATATTCTAGCGCCTATGTTATGCCCGTAATATAATTCTATAAATCCACATTAGCCAGGGGATAGCCATTATTTCAATTTGCATGCTTATTGCGGATTAACAATGATAATTTCAAGTTCTTGTGGAGAAATCTCAGGATACGTCACCATATTTTCTTTGACGTTAAAGTGGATGATAATACACACACCTTTTTTCGTTTTGACATGCTTCTATTTAAATAACAATGTTTATGTTAGATTCAGATTCTCTCTCTCTCTCTTCACCCACAGGAAGTCCACAGCTGAACATAGACCTCCCACAAAGTTCTCCACATTGACCTGTTGGAAGTGGCCTGCATCCAGCGGCTTCCTGCAACCTTAACTAGGTTGTCCGTCATCGTCAGATTGAGATTAAATGTACCGAAAACCGAGATGAAGAATCACTCAACCTTAAACACATTTCCCCATTCCAAATATCATGACTTTGATTGACATTTGACATTTGATTTTACTTCCGAAATATCTTGCTATCAGCATAAAGAGTACCATCATGAAAAAATCCAGTCATCAAGACAGTAAAAATCCACAGAATATTCCAGTATAGTTGAACACTATCTAAAACATTAGCAACAGTGACAGATAAGAGGATTTACCTCGCAAATTATGTAATTTATGAATAATTTCGCCAAAATCGATAAGGCACCTTATCTTCGAAAATAAATAAATCAATACTAATCCATGTATAATTCATTCAAAAATATTTATATTGCGTCGTAAAGCTGTTTTTAACAATTGCAAAGATTTTATCTGGGTATACGTGCCGTATCTAAATAGGTGATTTTTCCTCTTTATTTCTAATTAAATAGACACCTATTGACACTTATGATAAAATTTATCTAAAACATCACTTCTAAATGTGGTAGATCGTGACAATCTCAGAGAAAGAACCGATCATTATCATAAAAATGTTTATGGTAAAAATATTTGCTCTTTTAGTAAATATTATTGCTTTTTATTTCGCTTCATGATAATTATCTATTTGTAATTTTGTAGCTCCATGTTATCTGACAATGCAGATACTTCAGTTTACGACAATCATGCTGAAAGGACCTTAAGACAATACCGATAAGCATACGAGTTTAACCGTTATCGATGTGGAGTTAAGCTTAATTTAATAAAATATAACACGTATGTAGAGCAAGGAATTTAATTACGTATTTCTAGAACCATTGAACTGATGATGAAGATTCAAATACAAGCGGATGTTTCATTATTCATCACCGAAAGCCACAAGAAGTCTAAGGTTTATCTTAGTTTATACCTCATCCCCATGGAATTTTTACAGCTACCTGTTAGCTGTTAGAATCCCGCATGCTGGCCTGGCCAGCGGCCTGCATCCAGCGACTTCCTATATCCTAGTGCAGAGGACCTATCCTCTATCCACCTTGGAGGTCTTTTATCACTTTTTTTTTACAAGCCTCAAATTTTCTACGAGCCTAGGATGTAACTATAAGGAATACAATAAACATTATATCGGCTATCATTAATCCGTATCAACAATCCTATTATCGCTTACGTATTGTTATTAACTAGATATCAAGAAAATACGTATTGATATAGTGGTACTACTTGTATGAGTGGTCACGCAAAAATCCCAATTCCGTCACGGTATACCAAATTCGGTTCGTAATTACGTATTGAAGTCATATTTTTTTACTTATTTGTACTGTTTACTTACTTATTTACACCTTACTTTATTGACTTTTACGTTTTGCACGCAAAAGAAAACTAAAAAATTAATGAGAAATCACAATTTACACACATTGCAAGGTACTAATGGCACTCTTACCACCCTACGAAAGCATTTCCCATTTGCCGGGTCGCGACCCGGTACCGGGCCATCTACATAAAATACTGGGTATCAACATTCCCTTAGAAAAAAAACTTTTGTCATTTTCCGTGAAAATAGATTCTTTAGGAAAAAAATAAGCAAAACGAGTTTGAGTGGAATTTAACAGGCCTAAACTATTTCTTTTTATTGATTTTATACAAATAATTCGTGCATGTTGGACAACCTGTCTATTCTGTCTGTCTCTCTGTCATTAGGAGGGCAGAAAAAGGTAGCCCGGTACCATCATTTTTATCTACGTTTTTGAAATACCAGTGCTCGCTCTATATTATAAATACTCAAAGTTGAATTCATTTCAAGTTTTCTTGCTTCATATTTTTGTGAAAACAAGATTGTAAGTGAGTTAATGCCATTGTTAATGGGGATGGTTATATGACTTTAGTATAACCAAAACAAAATTATGACAAAAGAATTTTTACAGTATTCCAAAATAAGACGAATGTTATTTAATGACAAGAGTCATGTTTTCTAAATACATTCCACAGTACCAATTGTTATGTAAATATACAGAATAATTTACTTTTATGAGTTACAAGTCGATACTTTACAGACTTACGTAAATTGTATGGTAAACTTTTAATATTGGCGATTTGTTTAGAATTGTGTAAGGTCACCTTACGGACTACACAATCACAAAGTCCGCCGAAACTATAACATATATTTTCAGGTTTGAGCATTGAGACTGAAAGAATATGTGAGGTTTCTGGTACCTACAACACAATTCTTGTGTCTTTATGTGGAGTTAGGGCTATATTGATGACTCTTAGATTGATGTATTTATTTATGACTATTTATTTAATTATAGGGAGTAATTTAATATACTATAATAAGTTACTAATGTTTATGTTTTGTAATAACTCACTAATGTTTACTTTATAATCACAACGCCATTAAATTTCATTAGCCCAGATTAAATCTTTAGCATTAAATCTTACTCATTACAAAATTACGATTGTGTTCAGAACTTACATATTTTAATTTTAAATTATGACACATTATGGAAATCTTACTATATTTAAAGTAAATACAATGACCTCTTCTTTTATGCTAAATCTGGCACAAAATTTACAATGAACAATTGAGCAAACAGACATTATGATGTGAAATATTCACAATAATCTTCTAGTATTAAGAAATTTGAATACTCAAGAAATTATTTAAATCGATTTTCACATACTAAACTATGCCTAATATGAAGAATTTCTTCTTTAGTAATTTTTTTCGTTTGTCGTCTACATGAAGATGATACCCATCTCAATCATACTTTGGATTGTTGAGGAGGCTCATGGTCTGCAGTGGGTTGATACAGATACAACAACACTTGAATCAAGTTTTAAAATGTTCAAAGTTCTTGGATAAATCGGGACTTTGTCTAGTAAAAAATAACAATGGAATTATAATGAGACATCATAACATTTCTTAATAAGTCACATTATCTACTCAAAATGTAGATAAAATAATGTATTACCTAGAAGACACTAATTAGTTTAACTTTGTTATCATACTCAATTTTAAGTAAAGTTAATTTTATAAACAATTGTTTAACGGTTTGTAATGGTAATAAAGATTAAAGAAGACAATATATTGTCTATTTATATCCTATTATTTACAAATTAAAATAATAATTATGAATAAACTTAAGATATTTATAAGTATTTTTACTTCAAATATAAAAAATTACAATGTTACATTCGCTTTCAAATTATTTTATCATACTTTATAAATACCTAAAAAAATCATGTACTATAGGAAAAAAAAACTTGTATGAAAACTGTATATAAGTAGTAAATTAAGCATAAAAAGACAAAATTCCGAACACAAAATACAAATCATTTTGTCCACCTTTCTATAAATAGAGCCTCATGATGCACGTAATAGAAACCATTTGCAAAACAATAATACAACTGGCGCAATTTATTGTTGATATAACTTGCACTTACCAGTTCTTGCGACAAAAATTAGACATAAAATTGATTTTACAATTATATCTTCAAAATGAACTTCAATATACTTCTGTTCACATTAAATAATCACAGTGACACCTCTGACACTATATAATTAAATTAAACACATCACATAATTAAATTATAAAATAAACGTACAAAATAAATAAAAATGTTCGTGCGCATCCCACACAACAACGCTGAGGAAACAAAGTCAACTGATTCTAATCAACGATGTCATATGGTTTTGTTTTGACAAGCGTTAACTTTTTTAGTTTTACAGTAATGCATATTATTCTTTTAAGCTATTATTGTATAGTCCTTATCTTTTAAGTATATTTATGTTAAATTTTTTTCAAGCGTTATACTGTACAATTCATATTTTAGTACTATATAGTATAGAACGGTAAAATCGCACTATCAGGGACCACACGGTGCGTTGCGACAGCGTTGCGCCGTTGGGTTTTACATACAAATAACCAAAGTGTGTAGATAGAACTCGCGTCAAAGCAACGCACTTCCGACGGGCGGCATCCAAAGAGTATAATAATATATAGGTCGGCATCCCACGAGATTAAGCGGGAAAGGGATTGCGTTGCCGGAACGACAGCGCTCAGTAGTTTTGTGCGTTAAAAATTGCATTTCGTCGTCGTTGAAACGTAATTACTGTTTTTTTTTTGTTATTCATTTCTTGTAAAATGTGGTAGACCGTAGAGCCACGCTGTTGGCAGTCATGACTCTGTATGTATCGGCAGGCTCGTCCGGAGTGGTACCACAATCTCATAGGAGATCGACGTGAAGCGATAGCTTAGCTGTCGCGTTTCGTTCGGTTAGTAAGTTTTCCGAATGCCCAATACCCCTTTCCTCTTCCCATCCTTTTTACTTCACGCTCTCCTCCCGATTTGATGAGCCGGCAGCTTAACTATGATCCAAGGGTTGTGGATGTTCATGGGCGGCAGTGATCACTTACCATGACGTGACCTGTTGCTCATTTACCGGACCTATTGTATAAAAATACAAAACCGCACCAGCGCACCGTATGTACCCAGCCTAATATAAAAAAAAGTATGGACTAGTTTCATTAGGGTGGAATCACTGTCTCACAGAAAACCGTCGATTTTGCTGTCGTATTTCGCTCGGTGCAATGATATTACCCGAAACCCAAGATCCCCTTCTTCACACGTCCTTTCTTCCTTTCGTTTCTCTTTTAATTTATATACTTTCCATCTTACTGATGTATTATGAAGATAGCACATTCCTACGTCATTGTTTTAATGGTCATATTCTTCTTGGGACAGGATAGAAATTATAATCTCGACAGGCTCTGTAGTGCAGGTATTCACAACGCCGGCTGTGAAACGAGAGGCCGCGGGATCGATCCACGCACCGAGACAAATGTTAGTGTGACCCACAAATAATAATATTTGTTTAGATTCTAGGTGTTTGTGAGACCCAAGTCACTCGTAGTTTCTAATACCCGGGGCATTTCACGTGAAGCGGACAACCAAAAAAAATGAGATCATGAATTTTGTTTATACTCTGGTCAGTTATACTTCTAGTCGACGTGGATGTGTACACACATTTTTTTTTTTTTTAGTATGAAGCTTTATTGCATAGTTATGAGCTTTTGAAAGTTTACAAAGAATGAAGTCACGAATTTTTGGATGCTTATTATCTGTATGAATTAATATGTAAAAATACTAAAAACGATTGTTTCTTAAAGTTAAAAAGTTGAAGTTTTTATTTTTTTTGTCGAATTCTAAATTTTAATTTTTTTATGTATAGTAAACCGGAAGTGAACATTTCAAATCGATATTTGAGTAACTTCAACACTTTTTTTTATATTTTACCCTTGAATGAAAGCTTTAAATGTACTAATGCTTCACAAAAAAAATTAAAACGTGATCTCCAATGGTTTAAGACTTAAAGCATATGGAGTATATACACATAGTTATGTGCACTTTCTAAGCAATCGGGTTTATGCGCTAACATGCTAAAATACTACGCTATTAATATTTTATTCCTTCATTCTAACATGCAAAAAATATAAAAATAAACGGATTTTTTTAAATAAAATATAATTAACAATATAAATATGCGCATTTGTTATAACAATAACAAGTTCATACAAAATAGTATTTTCAAAAACTATGATAAGACGGTGAAATACGCCAGTAACGCCATCTCGTAGCTATTAAAAGTGCCACTAACAAATACAATAGTAATTGTCGTTACTTGCTAGAAAGAGAGTCCGTTATTTTCAGTTGAAACTTTTATTGAGTTCTTTAATACGCCAATTCGAATATATTATCACAATTTAGTACAAACAACTTAAAATCATTTGTATTAAATCGCTTCCCAATCACTTAGCTGATAAAAAACTCAAAACTTCAACATCAACACTCAACTCGGCAATGACAACAATACTGACAGTAGACCTAGCTACGGTGGCGCCATCTATAATCCGGCCGCTCACAGAATGCGTTCCTGACACATGTCAGTTGAACGGACGACGTAACTTTGAAGTGCGTTGCAAATGCAACGACAGCAAATGTAAATACATTATCGAACAATTTTATTTATTTACCCTACTTACGAAATAAAACATCATAAAAAATTAAATAATATGTAAATTTAGGTTAAATTTTATCACTTTGGACTAAATTTGACAGTTAATAAAAATAAAAATATTTTATTTATAAGTTCATACCACGCCGTTACAAGGTTATGTCAACTGTTCATTTCTGGAGTGATGTGGCCAAAAAATAGCAGATTATTATAACGTTATTTTCCGTTATAATATAAAATAATACATTTGTGTTTTTAATAATGTATAACGTAATAATTAAACGGATCTAACTCTTTATTTCACCTGGCAGCAATATAATATCTTTCACATTTGTGAATTTTATTTAAAATTGGCATTGAAGTTTACGTTTTTATTAAAATATTTTAAATAAGAACATTTAATATTAACTTATATTATTTACTTATAATTGATTTAATAATAATAAGAATCAAAATTAAAATCCGATCTATAATGTAATACTATTTAAGCGGCTCAGTGGCGCCTCCTTTTCTTATTGTTTTTTAATGTAATTATCACCTTGTTGTTTTGTTTATTATTTTAACGACAGGAAAATGTAGAATGCAGACAATTGGATATTTGACGGTTGTGGCAATAAAATATAAAATGTGTTGCATTATTATGATAAGTTAGTAAAAGAAGTTAGTAATATTTGGTATTTTTATTTACATTTATATAAATTGTAAATATTATAATGATCTGAAAGAAGTTTGTGAGTTTTTATTTATTGATTAAATGTAACAAGGCTCGGCTGTCCTTGTGCAGCGTGTGACGTCACAATGTACAATTTTATTAATTTCTGCCACTAAGATCATTCACCAATTGTAAAGTGTGACGTAAATTTTAAAAAGTCACGTGACCAACCGTTTTGGTGACAATATTTTTAGTAATAAAGAAAAACATGTTTATTCGTTATAAAGATCTCTTTAAAAATATGTTAACGGTTGGAAGTTTTAAAGAATGATTATACCTGTAATGTATGCAATGAAACACAGACTATCGCGAACTGTCATTTATTGACCAAGTAGGAAACATGTACAATAGGCGGGTACTTATAAATAATTTATTATTTATGTACCCTATACATATCATTTTTCCCTCCTTATAAATAACAAAAACATCATCTTATATTTAATATAAACTAAATATCAGTGAGCTCATTGTTACATAATCAACTATTTAGGTGGAATGGTCTTATCTTTACGTGGTCGCAATGTCATTGAATGAGGAGCATGGAAAATATGGCGACGTTGTTTACGAATTTGTATCGGCTGATTTGTAACTTCGTCGCCCGGTCGCTCACTATCGCCCGAATGTTCTACCGATGTGGGCATGTTGTGACTCGGTGACATAGACCGTAAGGGTGACCTACTCTCACCCTCCCCACCTGACGACTCTTCGGTCTCGCTGGCGTTGCCCTCGTCCTCGGGACTCGTGCCTAGCTCAATCCTCGATAGAGAATGACGTGATCTAGATGTCGGTGTAGTGATTAATTGGTCTATGTGTCGCCTTTGCATATTACGATCATCGTCTGGCTTAATGATGTAAGACACAGGACCCGTCCGCTTGGTCACTACTCCCCCTGTCCACTTATTATTATTCCCTAATCTATAGTCGCGTATATACACTTGGTCCCCGACATTTGCCTCACGGGGCGTCCCTCCGTATCGCGACGTTTGTTTATCTTGCGCTTCTTTTACTATAAGGCTAGTTTGCGGCCGTATAAGATCCAAACGTCCCCGTAACCTGCGACCTATCATAGCAACCGCCGGCTCCTTCCGTGTAGTACAATGTTCGGTATTACGGTAAGAAAATAAAAATCTACAAAGTGCTATTTCGAGATCGTCGTTGTCAGTAGTCGCCTTTTTCAGCACTTGTTTGACACTCCGAACTGCGTTTTCTGCCGCACCATTACTCGATGGATGATACGGGGACACTAAAATTTGCTTAATGCCATTCCTACTCAGATATTCTCTAATATCTATTGAGGAAAAAGGTGGGCCATTATCACTTACTATACATTTTGGAAAGCCAAAACGAGCAAATATCTTTCTGAAAAAGGAAATAACCACAGCCGCTGAGGTGCTCGGTATAGCCTCAGCTTCTAGCCACTTTGAATGTGCGTCAACTAATACAATATAATATTTATTACGATACGGACCTAAAAAATCTACATTAAGTCGAGACCACGGCTCCTCCGGCCAGGCCCACGTGTGCAGCGGCGCGTGCGGCGGGCTCGGCCGGTGCGCGGCGCATGCGCTACACTCGCGGCACACCTGTTCGATGTCCGCGTCGAGGTGATCCCACCATACGTAATTTCGTGCTAACTGTTTCATTTTAACAACGCCTATGTGTCCACTGTGCAATTCGTCTAACATTTTGACACGTAATGATTCCGGTATAATAACTCGATATCCCCAAACTAGACACCCGTGTTCTGAAAAAAGATTATCCTTTTTTAAAAATAAGGACTTCTCATTGTCATTCGCACACTGCTGAGGCCAACCGAACTTTATGTAACCTAATACTTTATTTAATAACGGATCTTTTTGAGTCTCGGCTTTAATCTCTCGAAACGTTATAGGTAATTTATCTTCTATGTAATTAAGATAGCTTTTCTCACAAATGGATAATTTATGCAACGACTTTGTTGGTAATCGAGATAAGAAATCTGCGAAACAGTTTCTTGTGGAAGGGACGAATTCAATATCAAAATTATAACCGGCAAGTTTAATAGCATAACGCTGAATACGACTAGCCGCGGTTTGCGGAATACCTTTATTTTTGCCGAATATATAACTTAAAGCCTTGTGATCACTACGTAATACAAATTTTCTGCCATATAGGTACTGATGGTGTTTAGTCACCCCGAAAACAATGGCAAGCGCTTCTTTATCTAATTGTGAATAATTTTGTTCGGCATCGTTTAAAGTTCGGGAAGCGCTGCTGATCAACCGTTCCGTTCCGTCCGGGTACCGGTGCGACAACACCGCGCCGAGTCCGTACGCGCTGCTGTCTACAGACAATACCAACGGCAACGTCGGGTCATAGTGAGCTAGCATCGGCGCGCGCGTTAATTTACGTTTAATATTTTTAAATGCCGCATCACACTCCTCACTCCAATGCCATTTTACATTATTTTTAAGCAAATTATACAACGGTTTTAAAATTTCAGATATGTTAACACAAAACTTAGCATAAAAGTTGACTAGTCCTAAAAAACTTTTTAATTGACTAACATCTGTTGGAGTGGGGGCAGCAACAATAGCCTCCACTTTCTTATCGTCCGTATGCAGACCGTTTTTATCGATACGGTATCCTAGGTATGTCACACTATTTTTAAAAAAATCACATTTTTTCCAATTAACTCGTAGTCCTACTTCATTGAGTCTTGACAATACTAATTTTAAATTTCTCAAGTGTGTGGCTTTGTCTTTTCCCGTGACACAGATGTCGTCGATCCACACAACCGTTGAAGGCAATCCACTAAGTGTTTCCTCGATTATTTTTTGGAAATGTTCGGGAATACATTTTATACCAAAGGGAACACGTTTATAAACATATGTACCGACGTGGGTCGTGATTGCTGTCATCGGCTGCGAATCCTGAGTTAGTAAGAGTTGCTGATAAGCATGAGACAAATCGAGCTTCGAGAATTGTTGACCCCCTGACAGCGTTGCAAATATGTCTTCAATACGCGGTAAAGGGTAATGAAAGTCTTTAATACGCGGATTAATGGTGATCTTGTAATCACCGCAAATGCGGATTTCGCCATTTTTTTTTATCACCGGGACTATAGGAGTCCCATAGTCTGAACTATCTACTTTATAAATTACATCATCACGCTGCAATCTTTCTAACTCGCGCTCAACTGGCTCGCGTAAGGCGAGTGGCAACGGACGCGCTTTGACATAAACAGGCGTCGGGTCCGCCAAATGTAACCGTAACGGCGTTTTAAAAGTCCCAAGCCCATCAGCAAACACTTCCGGGAATTCTTTTCTTAAAGTGACTATTTCATCATCGAAACCTTTAGCTATATTGTGACAATTCGAGACATCTAACCGTAAACATCGTATCCACGTTCGGCCCATTAATGGTGGGCCTCCTTTTTCGACTACATATAACTCGAGCATCTTGGTTAAAGATTTGTATACGACATTTACAATAATACAACCCAAAGGTTCTATGATAGTACCCGTGTAAGACTTTAAGCGTAAACATTTCTTTTGAATAGGAATATGAGATAACAATTTATCATAAAAATTCTTAGAAATAACAGATATTTTACTGCCGGTATCCAATTCAAAAGTAATGTACCGATTTTCCACTTTCAACTGAATATAATACGGGGCATCACCGTCACCGCACACGATATTATAAAAGTTTAAGTCACCGTCACTAGAATCATCCAAGAAAAACTGACCTCTAGGATTCTTGGGTCCGCCGGACGTTCCACTGACACTTTCACTACATACCACTTTGAGGTGCCCTTTCTTGCCGCACCGGTCGCACGAGTAATTTTTGAATCGGCACCTGGCTGCTGCGTGGCCCTCCTTCCCGCACCGCGTGCACCCGCGTCGCGCCCCGGAGCTGCCACTGAAGTCCTGCGACACGGCCCACGGCTCAGCCCGTGACAAGGGTGCGCGGCGAGCTCCGCGCGATGACGCCACGCGGTGAAGGGGCTCGGCCGCCTCCGCCGAGGCGCCGCCGCCGCTGTTGCCGCTGCTGCTCGACGACGCGATCATCGCGTGTCTAGTTGCCGCCTCCAGCGCGAGTGCCAACTCCACTGCTCGGTTGTAGTCCAAATTCTTTTCAGCAAAAAGCCGAGATCGCATATCTTCGTTGTGAAGGCCGGAGACGAATTGGTCCCTCAAGTTAATCTCCAATGGATTGGACGTTACGTTGGTAAAATTGCAAGTCTTGCCCAGATGTTTCAGACTTTGCAAATGTTCGCTCACGGTCTCCCCCTGCGTCTGCTTTCTTTGCCGAAATATATGCCGTTCCGCGATCTCCGATCGTTGAGGTTCGAGATGTACTTTGATGATTTGTTCTAACTGATTGAACGTTTTACTTTCCGGTAAGTCGGGCGCGCACAGGTCACACATAAGATCATAACATTTTTCACCCACGTGTGTCACTAAGGTAGCCACGTGCAAATTGTCTGGTATTTGATTAAGTGAAATAAACTGTTTCACCCGGCGGCAATACGCCGTCCAATTATTAGAACCGATATCAAACGTCTCGATCTTTCCAATAGGCATGGCGAGCAAAACAAATCACCGAAACTGAATAAATAACCGACTGCGCCAATGTAATGTATGCAATGAAACACAGACTATCGCGAACTGTCATTTATTGACCAAGTAGGAAACATGTACAATAGGCGGGTACTTATAAATAATTTATTATTTATGTACCCTATACATATCAATACCTAGATTTTAAAACACTTTTTAGAAAATAGTCAAGTATCCAATTATTCTAACTTGCTACTTTTACTGGGAATAATTCAAAAGTTTAGCAAAATGATAATTATTTCCCATCACTACTCATGATCAACTGACATGTGTCAGGAACGCATTCTCTGAGCGGTCGGATTATAATATTAGCTTCGACCGGCCAACCCCATTGGACGCGTTACTATATCCTAAATGTTTAAATATGTCTTTCTATGGTGATCGGTGTTTTAATCCGTTCCTCTTGACTCGTCATAAAAAACGTATGAAAATTAGAAAAATATCTAAAACATTAAGTGAAAAGTGGACAATGTCGCCCGATGTTTATGTGTGTGAGTCGTGCAGGAAACGGTTGTTATGTGAATCCCCTTCAGAGACAAATATTATCCAGTCACAATCAAGTCAGACAAGTGATTATTCACAAATTACCCAAGATGAAGCTTTAATTCCGGAAGACAAGTATCAACACATTGCAACGCAGACAGACGCATCAATGGAAAATGAAGAAATTTTGAATCAGCTCAAAGAAAAGTTCAATAATCCCTCAACTTCCACATCCATCAAGACTATGATACTCACTATTGCACCGAAGTCCTGGAGTGAGAATAAACTGGCTCAAGAATTTGGAACATCCCGACGCCAAGCAAAAAAAGCCAAGCAACTGGTAGAACAGTTTGGCATCTTGACTTCACCGAATCCTCGCGATGGTCGTAAGTTATCTGCGGAAACTGAAAGCTTGGTAAGAAATTACTATCTTCGCGAAGATGTCAGTCGAGTGATGCCAGGCAAAAAAGATTTTGTATCAATTAAATTAGAAGATGGAAAAAGAACGCATGTACAAAAACAACGTCTGATGTGCAATATAGGTGAACTGTATCAAAAATTCAAAATCGAACATCCGAACGTAAAAGTTGGCTTAACAAAGTTTTTTACTTTAAGACCCAAACAATGCGTCCTCGCTAGAGACTCTGGAACACATATGGTATGTGTATGTATGTGTCACTAGAATGTTAAATTAATGTTGAGAGGAGGAGACGTGGCCAATCTAACATCTGGAACTAATATGTGTCTTTCATCCTATAAAGTGTGCCTACAAATGATGATGTGTGCCAATCCAACACCGAAATGTCATTTTATGTCTACAAAGACAGCAAAATCTGCAAATGACCATTGCTCTTCGTGTCCTGGTTTTAGCGGAATACATGATCATTTAAAAATGGTATTTGATGAAAATCAAGTTATAAATATTCAGTTTGAAAAATGGGAAGGTACAGACCGCTTTACGATAGCCACCCAAGTGCTTTCTGCTGATGATTTGGTCGATTGTTTGTGCCACGCTTTGGACATTTTGAAGCCGCATGCTTATATCGCTGAACAACAAGCACTTTATTTTAGAACACTGAAGGAAACCATCTCTGAAGGCGAAATTCTTGCACAATGTGATTTTGCCGAAAATTATAGTTTTGTCGTACAAGATGCTGCCCAATTATTTAATTGGAATAATGATCGAGCCACACTTATGACATCTGTTTATTATTATAAAGATGGAAATAACATTAAACATGGAAGCATCATCATGATTTCAGATGATTTAAAGCATGACACTGCCACATTCTATGCTTTTCAAAAAATACTGCACCAGCACCTTAATGAGCAAAAAATTGCGGTTTCTGTCATGAAATACATTACAGACGGAGCTCCCCAACATTTTAAGAATAGGTTCAATTTTGTGAACCTATTTCACTACAAACAAGATTTTAAGAAAGAATTACAATCACACTTCCATGCCACCGCTCATGGAAAATGTGATGGTCTTGGCGGAAACCTTAAACGTTTGGCAACCCGTGCAAGCTTACAGACCACGAATAACGCTATCACTACACCTATAAGATTGTATGAATGGGCTAAGTCATCATTGACTGACACTTCTATTTACTACTGCTCGAAGGAAACTATTCAACAAGAGCAAGATTTTCTACGAGTCCGTTTTGCTTCCGCTATCACCGTTCCAGGAACTAAACAACTGCATTCTTTTCTTCCAACCAATGAAGGCTTATGTGTAAAGAGAACTATTACAAGTGCGAAAAGTAAAAATTTAAAAATTACAACTTAAATCTCTTTATTTTAATTAAAACTGTTTCAATCCCAATTTAAAAAACCACTCTAAGTCTTATTGGCGATCTTTTTTTTTTAATACTTTATACCCACATGTTGCATTTACCAGTTTTTCTATAAATAAGGGTAGTTAGTAGAACCATAAAGGCAGTCATTGCCGGATTTCGTGAGATTAGAAATGTCATTTTCAAATACAAATAAAACAAAACATGGCCTACATATTTCTTTAATGAATTAGTTACAAAAATTGCTATTGTTTAATTCCATCATTTAGGCGTATATCCAATTGAATAATAAGATCAATTTGTATATAAGGCATAGATGTTTCTAGCAATCCATGTTATCGACAAAGCACACTTTGGAATGGTTCAAAAGCCTACAAGCAATACATTTGAACACCGAAATAAATCACAGTAAAACAGTATTAATGTAATACTCGAAATATAAAATAAAAATTTTGTAGGCGTATTTAAACAAATTTAAGAACGTCTCCATATCAGTATTGGTGGTCGGGATAATTTGTACCGTGAGGTTGGCAAATCATAATTCTTAATTTGAATTTCTCCCACCAATGTTGCCAGTAAAACTGCTACTGTAAGGTAATGACCGATCGAACGCAATACGTCTGGTGCACCTACACGAGAAGCATTGGTAAGCTAATGTATGGCGATGAGGCCAGACTCCAAGAGTTTTTGTATCTTGGCTGCAATGTCGGGGTTCTTGAGATGGTCTTGCAGCGCGTGGGGGTCTTGTTGCATCTGTTCGAGGATGCAGCGCATGGCAGGATCGCGGAGGATCGACTGCACCTCGGGGTCAGCCATCGCACGTTTGCGAACCTGGAAATATGTATACGTGAAATTAAGTCTGATTGTTGAGTTTCGCTTGGGAAGTAAGAATGCCAGAAGCACAATAATCCTTATTCCATTTCTTCCAACTTCGAGAATCCTATGTTTTCGTTTAAGTTAATGGGCTTCCAGCTCCACTCTCGATCTGCTGGGCCAGCAACACGTTCATGATCCAAGTGTTATGGATGTTCATGGGCGGCAGTGATCATTTACCATCAATGACCTACTTGCTCGTTTGCCGGAACAATGCTATTACAAAAATGAGCAATTAAAATCGCTTACCATTAGACAGCTGTTTGATCTTTTACTGAACCTATACAAAAAATACAGGCACTATTTGTGATTTCTGGAAACGCTCTCAAAGCTGTATATAACTTCGACTTGAGAACTTCTCTCTCTCTCTCTTTCTCTCTCTTCATCAACTTTCTGCAACCTTAACCAGGTTGTCCGTCCACCTTGTAGACGGGCGTCCGACACTGCGCTTGTCTTGCGAACTTATCAATGCTATATAAGATATGAGAAGTACATTACCTCCTCAGGATTGGAGTTAAGCTGCGTGGAGCATGCGCGGTATCCCTCCAACGCTTCAGCATTGCTCGGGTCAAGTTCCAGGGCCTTCTGGTACGCCGTGAGGGCTTTAGAAGGCTGTTGCATACCCTGCGACCACACAAGAAAAATAAAGATGTCAGTCAGTTTTTGAGTTCATGGGTACTGAAAGGGAAGTTTAACAGCTTTCTTCTCGCGAAAATGTGCAGTCTTGTTTCTAATCATACTTTGAGATGGAAATAACGACGGTTGGAAACTATGTTTTGCACTAGCGCCACTATTTGCCAGAAGTGAGTTTATAGATGTATGTGTAGGATTAGGGGTGCTACTAAGAAAAATCGATATTCGGTATATCGTGCGAATCAGCGTGTCGAAACTTACTTCTAGTGCCTTCGGTTTCACTCATATCGACTGCTGAACGATTCATCTGTGTCGGCAAGTCTCATATAGCATATTCATCGAGATCATAGAAGACGTTACTAAGAGTACTCGTAGAATACATTGCGAAGATAATATACCGAATAT
The DNA here is from genome assembly GCA_033459515.1 of Theretra japonica. Classification (NCBI taxonomy): domain Eukaryota; kingdom Metazoa; phylum Arthropoda; class Insecta; order Lepidoptera; family Sphingidae; genus Theretra; species Theretra japonica. The sequence goes on along the minus strand of CM065938.1, from coordinate 946,887 downwards.
CGTTTTCGCAGTGGCCCCTTGAACCCTGCGCCCTGACCTGTAACGGCTCTGAGGCGAACGACAGTGCCTCGTCTCTGTCATGGACACCCGTAAGACCTAAAAGGGCGTCCAAAATAGTCGAAAGTGGGGTTCATCCGGGCCCCACATCAAAGAAGGACCAGAAATGGTTATGCGCGGGGCGGTTACGCGGACGTAAATCGGGGTGCCTTTCACCCTGGGATGTCCGGTACCGCCCACAATGCGTGTGACGGTTTTCAAGAGGTTTTTAGTCAGTATGCTGGAGTAGGCTTGGTAGGGACCCAGCTTGGCCACAAATCCGCATTGTGCCAGGCTGGAAGGCCAGAGACACTGACATACCCCTTTCCACCTCCCCAGGGGCAATGAAAGGGGAGCTTAATAGCTTTTCCTCTTGAACAAAAAAAAAATAAAAAGAAGTGGCCCCTTGAACCCACTCTTTTATTAAATTATGTAATGCAGAATAATATAGACTTGGTATATATCATAGAACTTTTTGTAGATGTAAACATGTAGGTATGTATTACTTGTCATTTTTAAAATAAATGTTTAGCTCATAATTTCCGGCAAAATATTTATCGGGACCTATTATGATTTTTAAGAAAGCTGTTAAAGCCAAAAGCATTAAACAAACCTAAAGAACAAATAAATTAAATGTTGATACATAATATGTAAATTAAAATGTTCTTTGTCCACATATTATATTCTTTGCATACAATTAATCTCTAAAGCTTTTCATACCTGCAAAATCTTGCCCTTTCTGATCCACCCCTTGATGAACTTGGGGTCGAGCTTGCAGCACTGGTCGCAGTCCTTGAGGCCCAGGTCGAAGGCGGCCAGCTTGGTGTAGCAGGCCGCGCGGTTCGAGTACAGCTTGGGGTCGTCCGGGTTGCGCCTTATAGCCGCCGTGTAGTGCTTCACTGCGGTGCTGTAGTCACCTGGAGAAAGGGTTTAGATTTAGCAACATTTTTAAAACATCTAATTGATTTTTTTTGTGCGCAAAACGTGCGGCAAACACGTCTAGCGCGTTATTTATCTACGTAATTCGGTTCCTTGTTTTCGCGCCGCAATCAAAGTTTTTGGACTGAATTTCTATTGAGTAGTAAATGTATATGTATGGTAAATGAAATCTACTCCCAAGAGCCTCGTATATGTCAAACAGCAGAGTCCATGCTATTACATTACAAGAATTCTAACGAAAGTACACCAGCTACTTGTCCAACTAGGCTTCAACCTGTAGGATCCCACAAAACCCAAAGCTGAATGACATGTTTGGAAACCAAATTGGTAGCCCCTCGTTTTTTACTCTTCATGCTGAATGTCAGGATAAAGTTTTAGATTCAAATAAATAATATTAGTGCATAATACCTTTCTTAAAGTAGTCATTTCCTAATTCCTTCTCCTGCTCGGCCTTCACGGGGTCGATGTAGGCTTTCCTCTCCTCCTCCACTATTCTACGTTCCACCTCGCTGAGCAGAGACTTGATCTCCGGAGTGCGGTGCTCAGACATCGACTTCTCGTAGTATGTCTTAGCCAGTTTCCATTGCTCCATCTTTTTGTATGCATTACCTGAATGAAAAATGTATAAGAGATAGTAAATAAATAAATAATAATATATACACCCAACAGCCACACGCATAGTCCTGAACCCACACTACGATCGAGTACATAAATACAGAAGTGTATAAGAAATGAAAAGTTTTACATTATTTTCATTTTAAAATGCTAAAGCCACACTGCAGTTAAATTGTATTACAGTAGGAATAATTCAAATCAATCGGAATTGACACAGCCTTCGTTGTCACGTTTCACTAGATCAACAGGATTGCAAGCGACCCAATACTTTTTTCTTCTCCCTTCCTTTCCTTTTCCATTTCGAGAGGCCATAGACACATGCAATCCCAATGTAAATGTTAATTAGCCACAGTAATAGCTTATTATCAGGTGAAACGGTTTTTCATACTCTAGACTTATACATTAAAAAGGTAAGTAACAGTAAACTCACCAATCCTAGTAAACGCCTTAGCTATTAATTTAAAATCAGCTCTATTCTCCCTTCCAATATCAATAGCTTTCTCACACTCTTTAATACATTTCTCATATTCTTTCTGTTCGAAGTATACAGCCGCCATGTTGGTGTAGAAAGTGATGTCTGTGGAGTCATGTTCAATAGCTTTCTGATAATGCAAAATGGCGTTATCAAATTCTCGCTTTTTGTAACATTCGTTTCCATTATCCTTTTCTATGAGTGCTAATCTACGATTTTCAGGGACATCTTCGTATTTGGCTTTTGGGGGCTCCTCTTTTTTTGGTGGAGGTGTTTCGTTCCTGTCCTGTGCTGGAGGATCGACCTCCATGGGGGTGAAATCAAGACCCAAGCCAAGTAGAACTGATGTTGTAGGGAGAACACGTTTGTCGTTCAATTTTAAGTTGTCACCATCAAACGGATTCTGAGCTATTTTCTGTGAACAACATGATTATATTTTTAAAAATAGTATTTAAAATATGTACAGGTTTGGCTTTTGGTTAATTAAATAACCAAATTTTTTATGTCTTCTCAGGTTCAAATTATGTCAAATATAAATAATGCCCAACAGTCACATACATGACCTAACACTAAGATTGAGTCTTGTGTCAAGGGTATCAGGAACGAAGAGAGACTTTTCGGTCTCATAATTACCTAGAGCCAAAACAAATACCTGTGGTTCACAACTATATGGCAAATACAAATATGGTAATATATAATAATTTATAGCTCATTATTTTTATTTTCTTACAATTCCTCCCATATCATTGTGGATGTGACATAGCATAGGGTTCTGCCAATCTTGGCTTACCAGAGTAAAAATGATAAAACTATTTGGAGGCTATGAAATCCACATGACTATCAGTCACTTATGACTAATGTGCAAATTCGATTTTGAATGTGGCATCATTGAGTGGACCAACAAGTTAGTCTTTTATACCAATAGATACTTTACTGAACCACACTACACTACACATTCACCATCGGGTGTCAGTAAGGCCATTTGGCCAAGTAATGAAAAAATGAAGTGGTACGTAATAAGTACATAATCTATATATACGTATAAATATATGTAAATATAAATATGTATACAAATAAACAAAATTGAAGTGTCTGTAAAATCAAATTGCTTTTTTCGAGAATTTCGAGAAATTCTTTTTTAATATCGTTATTAATACAATACACATACTGAAAATCCACTTTATTTATTTTTGTCTGTCTTTTGGTCTGTTTGTTGCCGCTAATCTCGAGAACGGCTGGACCGATTTTGACAGTACTTTCACTGACAGAATGTAGAAATTTTTTTAGGGAGTAACTTAGGGTACTTAAATTTTGGAAAACAAATTAGGGTTCCGTCCAAAAAATAAAAACCCTTAAAATTTGAGGTTATTTTTAATCGACTTCTTATAAAGATTAGATTAGGTATTATAACAGGCGGATGGCTGAGTTCATTAGGTTTTTGTGGTTTATTTTAGTGTAATAAAATAATAGTGTGTGGGTTCCACACAACAAATCCCTTGAAAATTGAGCCTGACCATATGACTAGTCTCGATCAGGACAGTGAAAGCAATATTTAAATCATAACTGGTTTCGTCAGTTGTTCATTGGTTTTACACTGGATTCCACATTTACAGTGGTTTCAGGGACAGCAGGGGTGAAATTATTTTTAGTAATATCAGGTTTTTAAAGTATAAACTTCAAAAATGAAATTGTATATAGGTTTTTGGATATCCACATTTTAGAGGGAGGAGACAGGCATGATATATATTATGTAATAATAACTTTAATATTTGATTTAATAGCTAAATGTGCGTAGAGTAATATACATAAGCAACTGTCATTTAAAAATACATAAGGTTTCACGCAAATAATACTCATAAATACATATTATATGTGGTTCTGAATTTTAAACTTGTATATTTGGGGAAACAGGGAATACTCCCGTATTTAAATTTTGTTCGGGTATGCCGAGTTTGTCGTATCTACTTATCTTATAAAAATAAAGACTAATTATTTTGGATTTTTGTTTCAAATGGGGATTAGAGAAAATTTTTTGATAAAGTAATAAGTTATATAATGTAACCAAGAGAGAATCACAAATAATTCATGACATGATTCGCAGTTTTACGTTTTTCCCATTTTGCAGAGTGAAATAAGGTGGTATCTACCGATTTTTAAGTATATGAAACACACTGTAAATACAGTTAATCACACAGACAAAGTTGCAGGAAGTCTAGTTATACACATATAGCTGTAATACATTGTTAAATAAATAATTTGGCCAAAGACAATACTATATCAATATTAGTAGAAGGGAAAGATATAAAGATAAGTTTATGGTTAAAATGTTGCAGTACTTTATGTGGGTTTCACATATAACTTTGTTATTTCAGTTATATTATGACAGGGTATATAAATTTCTTCCTCATAACATACATATATAGTTATAAAGTTTCAAATAATTTGTTACATTTGTATTTGTGAGACCGAAAAGTCTCTGGTAGTTCCTGATACCCACAAGACTCAATCTTAGTGTGAGGCAGGACTATGTATGTGACTGTTGGGTGTATTTATTTATTTTATTTTTTAAAATAAATGAATTCATCTCCAGCATGCATTAAATCGTTACTGTCTTTAAAATCTTTTAATATTCCTTTATGATTTTAGTGATAATGAAACCATTTTTTGTATATTGACTACACTACATTGTAATTAATTTTTACAATCTACCTTTTACAAATGGATTATTAAAATATATTGAGAATCTAATCCTATGTAAGAATCAGATATAAAACTTTAAATTCTTGAATAAAAATATACTTAATATATTCTTTTCAATATGGAAATGTGAGCTCATTCAAATAAAATAAAGGTTGTTGACCTTCTTTGTGTAAAAATGTAGCACATCATTGTCTGTATCAATTTGCAGTTTAATTACCACATGCTATATATAATATATTGATTTTCTTATAATCCTGCCAATATAACCAAGATTAAGCTTTAGTTTTAGCATCACTACTGTATTTGACATGGCTTCTTTATCTAGGTCAAACATCCATGTTTTATTTAGTTCATAATGTATTGTATAAGAAGGGTATCATTAAAATTCATAATTTTGTAAAATAATGTTTTAACTTGGTATTTTAGATTCATATATAGACCACATTTTCTTAACATAATTGCTGTTTTAATTTCACTGATTTTCATATATGTAGTATTAATGTAGATGGTTATGTTTTAACAAAGATTACATTTTTATTACTATATCTAGTAAACAATACCTGAACAAACTCACCATTGCCAATTTAACATATTCAGGGTCTTTCAGCCATTCCCTTGTTGTTGGGTGGGCTTCGAGCTTCTTCAGCATATCATCCTGTGACATGAACCCATCCCATGGCTGTCTCTTAGCCTCTTCCAGGCCCGCAGCCAGCTGCTGGTTGCCAGGCTCCAATTCTAGACCTTTCTCGTACGCCGCTATAGCTTCCTCTCGTCTACCTAAGAAAGCTAAAGCGCTACCCTTCCGCGAGTACCCCTTACTCCACGTGGGATTAATTGCTACTGTCTGCTCGGCGTCCTCGAGGGCCGCCATGTAGTTACCCGACTTCGCATAAGCCGCTGAACGATTACTAAACAAAACGTGGTTTTTAGGGTCCAAGTTTATCGCCTCCGTATAAAACTTTACCGCTTCGTCATAATTCCCTGAAGCTAGCGCGGCGTTACCCTTCTCCTTTAACTGATTCACCTAAAACGAGAACCAAATTCACAACTCTACATTTAATTTACACCACTATTTCTAAGCAAAGAAATAACCTCTCACCTGTTCCATATTTATTTTTGTATGATTTTAATTAATAACGCACTTATGAACAACTGTCACGTATTGACTCCGAGAGATTCTTTCTTTCCGATTATTCTCTTTAGAATTATACAGTATGAAATCCAGAAATGACACTTCAAATTCGAGAAAATTCTCGCTAAAGTGCGATAAAGCCGGTGTTCCAAACCTCAACTTAATGAAATACATGAATTACTCATATTTAGCATGAAAAGTATGTTATCCTTCTCTTGCCTGCGTCAGTTTACATTAGGTTCTTTGCATCAATGCTATAAATCCGATGCATCTAAATCTAAGTTTGTTTCATGTCAAATTAAACCACAGGTTTAAATATTTTTTTATATCGGCTGCATCTTCTGTCGCCGAAAGCGCTGTAGTCCAAATATTCAAATAGTTTTTCTCTCTTCACATGTTATTACATTGGACATGTTACTATTAGATTGCGAATATAAATGCGTGCTATTTATATTATTATAAAAACATATCTCAAACAATGTATTAAAAATATATTTTCCATTATATTTGCAGTTCCAACTTTCGCCACACGCCTATAGATTTTAGATGATATCTAATTCATGTTTGGCAAATGAAGACATTTGCATTGAATTTAACATAAATGAAATATTCAAGTTATCATTTGATAAACGTATATTTTATTGTATACATGATACCTATTGTAAAATAAAGCATACATAATATTTAATAATAGGTACAAATTACAACTAATACAATTATTCAGTCAATACAACGGTCAACATTTATGAAATAAGGTTAATTATATAAAATGCTATCATATAATTTATAAGTTATATAAATGTATTTATAATATTATAATAATATATTATAAATCAATAATATATTATCAAAATAACTTAGAAAATTAATGTTTGAGACATACATATATTACATATTACGTCCATGGTGACTGCCTCGGTGGCGCAGTTGTACTACGGTATGATTGCAAAGCTAAGGTTTCGAGTTCGAATCCCGGGTTGGGCAAAGTGATATTGGATTTTCCTATTCATTATCAGCCCAGAGTCAAAAATTTGTGCCCAATATGGCGAAAGGCTCGCCCTCATCGCATCGTGGGACGAAAAATACAAGGTTAAAGGTGGGTTACACCTCTGCCTTCTCCTTCTGGGAAAAAGGCGTGAGTGTATGTATGTACACCATGGACGTACCATGGTGTTTTGCCCATAAATCATAATCCAATGAATATTACATCAATTTCACTGTTAGGAGAAACTGAAAACATGAAGTAATTTTGGTAGAAAACTCACTTAAATGGCAACATCGACCTTTCATTATCTGTGGTCCCAAAAAAGAAAAATCTTGCGCTGGTCTTTTTGACTCCGCCAGTTTTTTATTTAATTTCAATATATCTGCGTTTTTTAACAACAAATCGAGTATACAATGCATGTGTGAAAAATGTTATCGCGTCCGTGACGAACGTGGTGAATTTTATTAAGTACTGTGCAGTCGTAAATCATTGAGACGGACGCTTGTCAGTTGTCAGCATTCGTTATTTTGTGGTTCGTAATTGGTTCTAAGACGTCGTGGGGAATACCAAATTGCCGTGATCGATGGTGTGGCGTTTTCATCGGTAATTGTTGGCGGGAAACGGTGTGTTGGTGCTGGTGACTCATAGAGTAGGGGACGTTACTATGGACACGGACGATGGGGAATCCTCAAGCAGCGGGCCTATGTCGAGCCTGAACAGCCTGTTTTCATTCACAAGTCCCGCTGTGAAGAAGCTGCTGGGGTGGAAGCAGGTATGGTCTAGTATTGGATAAGTTATTCCTAAATACTACCGTATATTTGGCGCCACTAGCCCTGCTTGCTTTTTCATTGAAAACCCATTATCTATATTTGCCTGTGAACCTCTCCGTAATAGAAAATGTTATAATTTCAATGTGTCATATTAATAAGTATTTAGTAATGTAAAGATTTTGTTAGATTTATCTATGAAATTATATGAATAAATGTTTGTATTTTGAACTTGGATATTACCAGTAAAGTAACTTACAGTATAGAATATTTATACAGAATTAAAACAAACAATTCTGTACATACATACATACAAACAATTCTGTACTTAGGCTTAATTTTGATTAAAAGTTTGTAAACTCAAACTTGAATAAGACTAATCACTAACTTTTATGTAAGCATCATAGTTTTATAAATCCAACGTACAAAAAGTACTATTAATTACTCAAAAATGATTGGTCATCAGTGATTTTCAAAATATTTTTTAGCGAACTAAGTATAATAATGTATAATACATGTTTCTGGCTAGTTAGTAAACAATAAGTATAAAGAAAATTTTACGTCAATGAAAGATTACTTATTGTGATAAAATGGTAAAGATAAGATTTTGCAATTATTACATGCTAGTGACTTATTCAGATTTGAATCACCTTTATCTAGTATATTATGATAATTTAAATCTCCGAGAAACTTGATATTATCCAGGCCAAAACTATTATTTCGTAAATTAATGTGTTCTTATTGCAAGCGTATACTGTCTTCATTGTTTTAACTTCTTGTTAAATTCATTTTATTCCTATTTTGAAATGGTTCAATGGTCAAAATTGTTGTTGTACCATCTGCATGGTCTGTTGAGACCGTTATGTAGTGATTTTAGGCCAAACACATGGAACAACAATATTATTTTACTGTTGTATCAGTTTGTTTTTTTTATATAAGCAAAAATGCAAGAATAGTATCATGCACCCAATGTAAGAACAGTACCATCCAAATGGAGTAACTACTGATGAGAGACAATTATATCAGATACATATGCCAACATGCTCAATGCCAGCTACTTTCCGAACCCGAAACAACTCATGTGGGTATTTATGGGAATTTCCATTTTCCAGGATTGTGTGGTGGTCACTCTGGGAATATATGAATATAATATCTTTTGCAGTCTTTAAATAACCACTCACTATAAGATCTCAAAAAAAAAAAAAAAAAAATTCTACGGTATGTAAGTCCGCCAACCCGCACTAGGCCAGCGTGGTGGACTATATGGCCTAACCACTCTCAATCGTACTCTCGATTGTAGAGGAGGCCCGTGCCCTGCAGTGGGTCGTATATGGGCTGATACAATACAATACAATAAGATCTCAGATTTAACTGAACACCATAAGAAAGCTGTCATTTTATGTTTAATTTGTATGAGATAGAGATATCAACACATGTCAACTAATCCCTTGGTTTAATAAGCTACAGTCAGTATATTGTGATAATTTTATATGATATTATTCTCCTTAAAGTACAAAACACCTTTTTATAATGTATTTTTCAGTAATAGAATTGTGATATTCCAATAATAGCTGAAAAGACATAGATTTTTACATTGGAATATCTGCATTATACATTTCAAATATGAGTCAGTGAGAATGTAAAAAAATACAGTATTATTTTAGTCTCACAACAGCCAGATACATAACTAAAGATTGTCAGAGACTCAAAAACTGGTGATAGGATATTTATAACAATAATGGCCGCACCACTATACAAAATAATGTTAAGCCATTGTTCTTGTAGGGAACAGAAGCATATTTAACACTAAAACAGTGTACAGCTACACCAAACATAGGATTCTTGGTTTATCCTAGCATACTCAGAATATATTAAAATACTTAATAATAAACAAGCCAAAAATATCTATCTGTTTATGTATCAAACCTGTATACACACCATACAAGATAAACTTCTTAACCGGTGCATGAATTAATCATCAGATTATTTCACTCTGCGCTTATAATTTAAGAAATTGGCAATTAATTTATTGTTAGCATAGTTTCCACAGCTATGCATTGTTTGCTTGAAGTAAACTTCATTAGTTTATTTAATTTTTCTCTGTGTTAATCTGTGGACAATGGTGTGGGTTGTATGTTTATATAATTCAAGTTATGTTCAAATCTTAAATTAAACTGTAACATACAACTGTTTTTTATCCCCAATAAATAAAAAACAAAAAAAAAACTTATAAAGACAAATATATCTGTATCAGCCCATATACATCCTAATACAGAGCATGGGCCTCCTCTACAATCGAGAATATGATTGAGAAGGGGTAGACCATATAATTCATCATACTGGCTTAGTTATGGGTTTGGTGGACTTTACATACTGTAGAAATTCATACAAATCACTATGGTATGTGGGTTTCCTCACAATGTTTTTTTGTACCGGTATAGGGCATGGTGAAAGACTATCATTACAAAGGTGACTCCAAAAGTCAGTGGGGTTACTCTATAATACGATACGACTTTCGAAAGTTCGAACTTCGAAGTTCACATACAATTTTTAAGTTATCCACTTCCAAAAATCGATACTATTCTCTTTGACATTTATCAGTCACTCCGTAATATAGTTACGACGTACGATTGAGAATTCGAACATTTTGTGGATGTAAGTATATGCGTGTTGTCATGGACGTCGAACGTTCGAACATTCGAATGTCGTGTCGGAGCATAGAGTTTGGAATTTGAACCCGCGACCACCATGAACATATTGGCAGCCGCGACTGGAGGTTATTCTATGATTCGAAACGAAACTCGAATGTTCGGATGTTTAACGTCCATCAACCCGAGGAGTCCATCGAGAAGAGTACCGTGCACAGTAGGGTTCTTTTGGACCGACACAGTTCAAAGCCGAAAAAAAATTTTCAAAAATAATAAAATCGAAAGTATTTCGTTACCCCAATATTAGTATGTCATAACACCTGGCATAACCAGGAACTACATCCGGTGCGTAACCCACTGACTACACGTTCCCTGAACCAAGTATTATTGATTTATGACTAAACCATTCTTGTATTTGCACATGTCGTTACCGAGAAATGTGATTCATTGCGCTGTTTATTTATTTACCTTGGTAAAAACACTACGTGGCGTTCTATTTTTATACACTTGCTACGAGTTCTAACTTTCGCATGTACTCGTGTGCTTATTTATTTACTAGTCGACACTCGCGATTATTTTGTGATGTACTATTATTTAATGTTTAAGATCATATAACTGTTCAGAATGTATAATGCGGTAGCTTGATACGGAATACAGATATCAATTTTTTTTATTAAATAGATACATATATACCTATATTTTAGATATAGATCCAATGGTTAACTTTGCATCTATTTTCAAGTTGCCTTCATACTACACTTATATCGACATTCATGTCGATTTTTTAAACGAGTTGCAGAAAGATTTGGTTTATAATTTTATGATAGCCTGCTCACACACCATTGGCTCCGCCAAGCTGGCCTAATGCGGTTAATACCTTCAAATATAATGCTCATGGGCGAGAGATGATTGCCTGTCGCCACTCGCCAGTGGACACAATTGTGCCGGCCTCCTTAAAGCAAGTGCCTTTGATTGCATCTGTTGTAACAGGAAAATGTGATATCAACATGTTATTGATTTGACATCAATGTATTTCGATTTATATTTTATTTCTCCATATTGGTTTCTTAGAATAAATAATTATTCTTATAAACGCAGTTTTTATCCTATTGAACGTCCTTAAGAACTAGTTTGTATTAACATTATGATATATTTCAAATAAATAAGCTCTAATGTTTACTCAGAAATTGTACATAAATAATGTCAACATAAATATATTTATTGAACTAATCTTTTCCGCGATCTTTTGATCCTCGAATAAATTCTACGTCACAATATTAGTCTAAAGCTGTGAAGAAAAGACGGCCCCATAATTTCACTTATATTATTTTGTAGTATAGGACGCCTTCATAATTGTGCGTACCAGTGAAGGTTAGCCATCTTTCATGAATTAATACTCAATTAGTACACTTATCATAAAATACATTGTAGTAACATTGTCATGCCCTACTATACATAAGCCCATGATCTCTTTCAGGGCGATGAAGAAGAGAAATGGGCAGAGAAGGCGGTTGACAGCTTGGTGAAGAAGTTGAAGAAGCGGAAAGGAGCCATCGAAGAGTTGGAGCGGGCGCTGTCGTGTCCAGGGACGCCGTCGAAATGCGTCACAATTCCGAGGTCACTTGATGGAAGATTACAGGTTGGTAGATCATAATATATCTGCAACTGCTAGGTGCAATATTGAACGTACAGATTGGGTAAGAACTCACATTCTGAAGTAAAATCCTACCGTCAAAATGGACAAGGGGAAAAGTGAATATGCAGTACGTACTGGTCTTGTTAAGAATTTGACTGAACCACAACAAGAAGTTGCAGAAGCAGATTAAAACTTAAAAACAAAAGGAATTCTTTTCTTGGTTAAGAGCGTCATAGTTTTTTCGTTTATAAGGACTCGACCATCTATTATTATTTCTCGTTCCAGGTTTCACATCGCAAAGGTCTGCCTCACGTTATATACTGTCGTGTCTGGCGGTGGCCCGACCTGCAGAGCCACCACGAGCTCAAACCACTGGAGATCTGCCAGTACCCCTTCAGCGCCAAACAGAAAGAGGTCTGCATAAACCCCTATCACTACAAACGCGTGGAAAGCCCAGTCTTACCTCCCGTCTTAGTCCCGCGGCACTCGGAGTTCGCCCCAGGTCATTCGCTTCTCCCGTTCCAAAGAACAGCAGAGCCGTCTATGCCCCACAATGTGTCCTACTCAGGGTCAGGGTTTCCACCTTCAGCCAGCTCTGAGCTTCCTGATACTCCCCCACCAGCATATTCCCCGCCTTCAGAAGACACGGAGCCTCCAGGAGAGGTGGCACCTGTCTCCTACCAGGAACCACTATACTGGGCGTCAGTCGCGTATTACGAACTAAACTGCAGGGTGGGCGAAGTGTTCCACTGCAACTCGCATTCGGTAGTGGTTGATGGCTTCACCGATCCTTCCAACAACAGCGATAGGTTCTGTCTAGGCCAGCTGAGCAACGTGAACAGAAACTCCACTATCGAGAACACAAGGCGTCATATAGGCAAGGGCGTGCATCTGTACTATGTTGGAGGGGAGGTGTACGCAGAGTGCTTATCAGACGCGGCGATATTCGTGCAAAGTCGCAATTGTAACCACCATCACGGTTTCCACCCGTCTACTGTGTGTAAGATCCCGCCTGGCTGTTCCCTGAAGATCTTCAACAACCGCGAGTTCGCGCAGCTGTTGTCGCAGAGCGTGAACCATGGGTTCGAGGCGGTGTACGAGCTCACCAAGATGTGCACCATCCGCATGTCGTTTGTGAAGGGCTGGGGCGCGGAGTACCACCGGCAGGACGTGACGTCAACCCCCTGCTGGATCGAGATCCACCTGCACGGCCCTCTCCAGTGGCTGGACAAAGTGCTCACGCAGATGGGCTCGCCTCACAACGCCATCTCGTCGGTGTCTTAGCCGCGCGCCGCCACAACCGTCACCCACCGCGTCTCGGTATTCGTTTTAATCAATCTCATCGGAAAAATGCATTTTTATAAATTAACGGAATGTATAGGTGTACAGTATCTGGTGCGTGGTACGGCCGTTTGTCCTGCGCGCAAATACACCACTACTGACAACGTTTGTTTTATCCAATGTTAAGCGTTAGACATACATTTTAATGCAGCTCAAAGTGAGTGTCCAATTTATAAAACGTAAGTGTATATTAGATTAAATATAAAGACATAATTAAGAACTAATTATACTCGTGAATGTTGGACAAGGTAATGAAGATATTATTCATGTAAATAATGCTTTTACGATTGGTGTACATGAGTTAGGATTACGTCGTGTAGATGTCGCCCGTGTGGCTGTTTCATGTTTCGCTCCATCGGTATGCATGTTAATCGACAGTTGATGAGGAAATTATACGTAATGAGGACGAAAATCGCACGACAGAAATATAAAATATGTGGTTTCATAACGAAATGTGCTAAGCGATGCGATGTTAAGCTATATTTTGGCAACAAATTTAAGTAATATACATAAGTGTATTTTCAGACAGTGTATCTAGACCGAATAAATGTATTGTGACGTGATTTATACTCTAAACTGAATTCACTTACAACTAATATAATGCGCGGCAACTTTAAATTGACAACATCCTTTTCACCAATAAGCTCCAGTAATAAAGACAGTCTACTGCTTCTACTTTGTGCCACTAATACATTCAATTTCATTCTTAATATATTTCAACATAATCTAGACAAAATAACTAGATAATTATTGCCGTTTTACAATAATTCACTACTCTACGTAAATTTTTCAATTCCGCGCCATATATGGCAATCCTCGACTTCTTTCACAAAAATTAATACTTCACATTTTTTTTCCTCTTTGCGTAAAAATGATTATTGTTCTCCACGACGTAACCGTCGACGGCGACACCTGACTATACTCTGGAGTGCGCCCGAATGTGACAATATTTATAATATAATAATTATAGCACCGACATAGCATCGCTTAGCACAGTTGAAATTGCCCTTACATTTTTTTATAACAAAAAATCATGGATTGAGCTGATATTATATTCTTGTTATTTCGCGTAGGTATAAACTAAGTTTTGGTTATAGATTTATATTTGAGCTTAATTATAGTGAAAGCGCAATTTTAATTTTTAACATTTAATGTTATAAGTGTCAGATTGTGTGGTTCGTTTCAGAATTCAAGTACCTATTTAAAGGCAAAAAATATGATATTCATTTTATAAATGACATTTACTTAGAAAAGGCTATTCCTTAAAGAGTTGATATCAGGTAGGCAGCCGGGTGGAAAAACATGAGCTAAATAATTTTGCTACATGGATAAATATGTTGCGCCGTCTTCATGTAAGAGCGGGGTAGGTACCAGAAGACTTAAAGATTAGTTAGTGAACTTATTCGTAAAGAAATATAAATATATATGCGCCTGGCTGAATAAAAAAAAGGACAAGACAAGCTCCGAGCCTTCGAGCTACATTGACAATGATTAAAAACGTGTTTATTGAAATGCATTTTGTGCAAGTTGCGCAATTTTGACCCAGTTGATCGTTCATATCTTATTTTAAAATCAACGTTTAATCTTATGATTTTTTAAATACAATTAAACCCACTACTTAGTGATGATCTCAGTTGATTTTAACTTATACGAAAAAATATGAATTATCTCAGACGAACCACATGATCAATTTGTATTAGCTTTATAATTATGTGTTTTTTTATTATAAATAAAAATTGTACCCTAGTATAAATGCTTATTTGCCAAATAACTTCTTGATGAGCTGAAAAAAAAATGAAATTAATAAAATATACAACAATTTAAAAGTAAAAACCATCCATATATGTTAAAAAAAAATTCCTATGTCGAAAAAGTTTGTATGCAAGCTGTCAGTAGTACTATAATCACTTAAATAATTCTATATCATGTAAGGAAAAATTTAGAACAAGTAAAGGTAACAAAACAAACGCAAAAAAGGACGTTCAATAAGTTATTTGGCAAAATAAATACAAACAATATTTTTTGTAAGTGCCATCATGCAAGTTATTTTACAATGATTATATTAGTCGTTTGTAAAATGTTTGGAAATCAATAATTCAATTTGTCCATTTCCAAATCGCCAATTTGACCTTAAGTCTTTATATCACTCAACATCAACCCTTTACTTATAAAAAGTTTCACACGCACAAACTCAAACATAGGAACAGATATCTCTGTCCCTCTCTTTTATGTTTTTTGATGCTGGGAATGCAAATACAACCTTAGTGTAGGAAATCAACTGCTGAGCGGTTTGCATCAAATCTAATAACTGCACTATTATCTTAAACCTGTTTATTTCACGTTATTGGTTTTCATTTGCCAATGTAAAGGTATTGGCGGATGATTGAACACAGTATAATTGTTAGACTATTCGCCTGACATACAAATATCGATTTGTGGATTACACATGGTAAAAGTAAAAGCCGATTTTCCAATAAAGTGTTCTGGTAAATTATCTACAGATCTCTCTAATAATGTATATTTAATTAGCTTTGGAACTCCTAGGGCTGAATTACATTTGCAGAAATTACTACTTTTTTGTTCCAAACGGTTGTTTTAAAACAATAATAATGCTGTAAAAGTGGAACTATCACCACTCTTTATTTTCTGTCGGCCAATGTTGGTGTATTTGGAATTGGCGTGAAACATTTGGACGAACTTGTTTTATTTTGTAAATTTTGTTCTTAAATTGTTAATGTTTAACAAAATTGTGTACCGAAGAATATTGGCTCGTTAGTTCGAGTTGTAAATAAGATGTGTGACGTCACAGGGTGTAGGCTGAGTTATAGAGGTGTGTAGGTTTATCGAGGTCGATGAATTATCGATGTGTCGATAAATTTAAAGACAGTTCAAAATATTAAATGTTTCTTCTATTTAACGATAGATGGGGTTGTAAGGAATATTGTTGCACGTTTTTAACGTGTGAAATATTAATTCACATTTGTCTTGTATTTGAAGTGTGCAAAGTTATGAACTCATATAAACACTGCAGTGTTTTGTACGTACAATTTGTCGACCTCAATAAACGTTTGAAATGTTATTTTTGATCTACATTTTTAAACTAATCCGGGACACCGTATGCTGTAAACCGAGGCCGCCTTTGAGGTGCATAATTAACAAATGTCGACAACATGCCTTTTAGACTCAAAGGTCGGACTCAATAGTTGATCTCAAAATATTAAGTTCCTTATGAAGAACGCCTGTGTTGTGTCCCGAAGCCTTAATGTAGTGCAATTGATGACAAAAAATATATAAAATGTACATTTATATAATATATGTGTACGACATTATAAACTTCACTGTGAAGCTGGGTAAACGCCTTAAATGTCATACTTTTGTATGGTATTTTTTGTATGTATTGATAAATGTATGTAATTTTTGAATGGGCCTCAAATGTGCCTGCTTATAGTCGGTACCGTCCAGGAACTACTGTGAATCTGTTGTATTGAGGTCTGGTGAAAGAAGTTATTGAAGATATATATTAAAATATATATAAAATGCTGAAAATTTAATAATAACGTACAAAATTGTGATAAATGTTGTAAAGTTTGTGATTGTTACGTGTCATTAATTACTATAATATTTGGGAAAATTTAGATAAATTGGTATATGGCCTAAAGATTATTATTTTGAATAGAATAAAGACTTCACCAGACCCGATACAATTTCATAAATATATATTATACAAACATAAATATGTATACATTGTTATGAACGAACAACCGAGATCTCTGTTTGTCTTAGCATTTTTGCACTTGACCATAAAATTAAAATTGTGTGTTGCTTAGATTGACTATTTCATGGCTGACATTAGGTTAAAAAAATAGTATCGTTTTTGTTACATAACTTTTGTCGATCACCAGATTGGATAAAATATATGTTGATGTACCATTTAAATAAGTTTTCATATCAATAATATTATACGCGTTAAGATGAGCAACCTAATCACTAAAACGATTATAAAAGTCAATGAAATATGTACCTTATCTTAAGTTTAGATTTGAAATACTTCAGTAAGATATTTATGATATCTCGATAGTAGGTACCTAATAACTACAATGTTATATTCAATTTAAGTCTGTCCAATTGATGACAAGCAGCGGTCCCCACGGCGACATATACAAAATAATTAATTGCAGATAATTAATCGAGAAGTTAGCACGTAAATGATGCGCGTGATGAGCAGAACCTTATTTAAATGGTACTAAAATAATTTCCTTTTGAGTATATCTGTCAACAGCGGGTTTAAACGTTCATAATTTAAGCTTTGCAAAACAGATCATCGTTATGGTGTATTATTTAATTTTTATTACAACAATGTGCCTTTTACAAATTGACTTTTGATAAATGCCTTATATTTATATTATTTTTACATTAAACAGAGGAAATAGTATTCATATTATAACTGCATTTCGTTTATATATAATTTGACTATATTGTAGTGCCTAATTGTACATTAGATTTAATACCGACATTATGCCTTATTTCTATCAATATGGATTTGTATGAAATAATAATAGAAATTATTTTAAATTTGATAATGATTTAAATCTATGTTTTTCATGTTCAGACATTTTAGACCTTTTTATGTTGAATTACAACTAATGTAACTATTTATTTCCGAGATTATCGATCATTGCAAGGGTTAAAATGTCTAGACTGAAAATACATTTATGGAAAAAAAAGAATGCAATTTTAAGAAAGATGATTACTTATAATCTCATCTATTATTTACAAAGGTAAATGACAATTAATAGAAAATATGATGGCGAAATAGTAAAAGATAAATGATATTTCAAATACTTCTAAAAAACATTATTATCAATTTTTTATTGTTTGAAGTTGGTGTAATAACTTTACGACATAGATGCCCACAATCACTTAGTCTTCGGATACTTTTTGAGCTAAACAACATTTATAAAGTAGAAGATTGTCTTCTATAAATGCACAATCAAACTATCCTAAATATGATCACGTGTTGGTGTTAGAAATGTATTGTTTTTTCATACAAATCTGTATAAAATTTCTTCATCTGTATTAAAATAGAGTATGCTTGATGTTTTACATCTGACTATATACATAGATAACATATATATTTTATAATGCAAATTGATTGTATCCATTCATAATGTATCTAAAATTATTATAATACGACTTCAGTAGAAAATTGATAGTTTGGGTAAACGTTTATTGATTGGCGGTTTTTATTTTTAAGGGCCGTGATCTCATACATTGATATTTTGGCCTTAATGTATTGTTCTAGAACAAAAAGCATGGAGTGTTGATACAATTAATTTGTTATAGTTAATAATGTATCTAGGGAAGCCAATTTTGGAAGGCACTATCTCTTAAGCGTAATAACGCGTTTAAATTATCTCTTTTGTAGCAACATTTATTTGTCAGCTTCATATTTTAGTGCCTTCAACATTGGCTTCGTGTAATATGAGCGTATGGAGCATGTTCGGCGGAGAGTTGAGAAAAAATTAAATTTTAAAAATTTGTAAATAAATTTTGTATTGTGTTCGTTACGCGAATTTATTTAATTAGATATTTTAAGTGACATCGCCTGTATTATTGTGAGGTTTTGGTCCCCATTGGGTCCATAATCGCCGGTGTACTAAAGTGTTCATATAATTTACGTGTCATCTTGGTCCTTCGAGGCGGATCGGTACAATGTCGGCGAATACATGTGATGAGAGCTAAAAAGTATTCAAATTAATATATTCGTTACATCGGTGTGTCAGTACGTTTGTTATTATATTTTTAATTGGATTGTTTTGACACGTTTTGGACTTGATACATCGTTCTATTGAAATATAAAATTATTTTCTACCAAAACAACAGACTTGTGTATTGAAACAACATTTGAAGAAGACAAATTGTCAATTTGTAACCTAAATTGTTATATTTACGTTCCTGACGAGTCCAGAAGCTGTGAGTTGTGTCTGTATGTTTCGGCATGTCGATATCTTATTGGTCTGGTTTGTAATTGTACAAAAGTGTTTGTTCGCTCCGTGTACCGTAAGTTAGATGTAAGTGCATAGATGCCATCGTATGTGTAATTTTTATTTTTCCCTGTTTAGCGATTAATAAAGTTTCATTTATTGATATATTTTGGTGTTTTCATGTTTGCACCATTTTTTTATGTTTGCCTTTTATGGGCTGTATGCAAGTAAGTCTTGGTCCATTAATGACCCAGCTTGACTAGTATTGGAAGACGTCCCAATTACTAGAATTCACCCTTTTTTCTCCATTAAATATTATAAGGTTACAAATTCACCACAAACTAGAACGCGACAAATTTGCATGAGTCACTGTGTGGGGTTTTCCACCCTTCGTGTGAGAGGGTCGCTACAGGGACTAATAATATATTAAACTATCATTTGATACGGAAACTTCCTACTTTAAAGGAAGCATATGTTAGGTACTAAAATAGCGTATACTGCGGCCTTCTCACAGTGCAGCCCTTCACGAGCCATTTCCTTGAAAATATACGTTGGTCGTATGCTCTTATTGTCAAGTAGGACAGCAATGTGACTTGTGAGAGAAAATTAAAAATACTTCTGATAATATTTTTAAATAAGTCAGGTACCTACTGTTTTTTAAAGCAATAGTCTAAAACCTTCGAATATGTATGATTTGCAGACCTTTGTCAAAGAAACTATACCATTCATGTTTATCAAATTATTGAGTTCTTTATTTCCCACGAAAAGATAAGTAATTTTTCAGCATAGTTCAGCATGTATTATACAGCTTCTGTAAGCATTGTTATATTCTAATTATTTTACAATAAATTCAACAAAAAGAAAACAACCAAATTAGCAATTTTTACCGCCAATATCTGCCTCATTCTCCTCACGTATACAAATTAGCTCAACCATCTACTTCGGTATTACCAACCGTAAATCAAACGACGTAACTCGGACTCATAAAATATGAACAGAATTGTCGCAACAAGCACCTAATACAGGCATGGGGCAGACGACATGTAACAATAGGTGAAATAATATGCAATTATCGGTTAGCGTACCGCCTCCCTTGTGAATACAAATGGTAGGTGTCATGGCCGCCAACGGACGCGCGTGGCAACGCAATGCGGTGAAAATTGGGGTGCTTCATCATCGATTGCGCGTTTTGGGGTTAAGTCGGGCTATTATGTAATTGGGCTATTGTTTTGCTTGTGTTTTACATATTCACCTTTTTGGTTTAATAGTAGTTCGTATGGGTTGTGAACAGCGATGTTCAATTCCTAAACGAAAACTGATTTGAGCGCTTTTGAATGGGGAAAAGTCAAAACTATGAACCATTTATTTATTTATAGACTTTCTATACGTTTACAATAATTCATCGTTAATTGTCCCTAGTTTATAAAACATTATTTTATAAAATAATTTAAGTACCTATTGCAATAAATTATGTCATTATCAAATTAAACTTTGTAAATGCCTTATTTGGGTTTTGACATATCCGTAATATTTTTTTAGTTAATAAAATAATGTTAACATTTATAAAAACTGGTTCGTCTATGAATAATGTTGTAAAGGAAGATATCACGACGGAATCGAAAAACATCTGAGCAATATCCGAAAATCGTTAATTTAATAAGGTTAGGAATATTAGTTTTGTCATCATCCGTTTGTTGCAGGAAATAGGCCTTTACAATTCTGTCATAGCATCAAAAATATTACAGCAATCATTAGTGTCACCAGTCCGAGTTGTAGAACATAAGTGATTGCACATCGAAAGTGTGATGTTGAAAGTTACATTTTAATCAAACGTTTCCTTCATCTCTCCCTATGAAGTATACCCTCACCGAAAACCCGGAGAAAAAGCTAAAAGTTCATTTAAGTACATAATAAACTTTTTGTATCACTTATACCTAAGTGACTATTCATCGGGAAACTTACATTCAAGTAATCACTGATCCTTTAATGCGGATAAAAATAATTGGTACTATGAAGTCATAAACGCATTACGATTAAGCCTAAACTTTAAGTCCGTAACTGCATATTATCATAGTCTACTTTGTGTTTGTAGCACAGTAGTATAATCAGCAGAAATATTATAGCGTCACCTTGTAATTATACACCAGATTTTTTATTTTGATCCTTCAAGCCGGATCAAATTCAGTTGAATCTTTTCAAATTCTTATTTTTTTGGGGTTTAACATAATTTTCTATTGTAAAACTCTTGCACTGTAAATATCTCGAGCAGTGACATTGTTTTGATCTCCGTTTAAGGTCGGTGGTCGACACGCATACCAAACTGCGCTGACATTGCGCACAGAATCTGATTTTCAGCGAAAACAGTTCAATGCTACCACAAATTGAATAGTTAGTAAATCACGACCTTTACGCGTATTTACCAAAGAAAATGTTTAGTTATTTGTATTTTTTGTTCGTAAAGACTTGACTGAAGCAGATAATGAATACCTGACTTATATTACCTTAAGTGACTAAGATATGAGAAGTAACTATTGCTTACTTTCAGTTTAGCTCTGATTAATCAACCAAATTCACCCGAGAAAAAAAGAATTATTCACGTAATTAGAATCTAATAATTTTACCTTTACGTCCGTAGAAATAAGAGTGCCTTATCCATCCTCTACATGCAAATCTATAGAAAATATTGAAGATCCTAGCCAAATATTTCACTTACGGAAAGACACTACTATCAAGCCGGAACAAGGACAATAGCAGACGTGAATAAAATCTAGTATTACAGATGCGGTATCGTGGCGTTGTGTGACTCAGTGATGTGGTTACGCGGAGAAAATGCGGAAGCACTCTCACTGCCCTTGCACGCGGCAGCTGTGACAATCTTTTATTACATCTTCCATTAAAGGATTTATGGACACCATGGGCTTCGCTAATTCAGTCGCTTAGCCTATGTAAAATGCTGTGCTGGCCGCTGGGTATTTCTCTGAGGAATCACATTGAAAAGAATTAATTCGACAGCACGAATATTTTCGCCGCAGTATTTTGTATTAGCAAGCTGAGGTGATTGTATTTATAATAAATAATAATAATAAATACATCCAATAGTCACACAAATAGTCCTGACCTCACATTACGATCAATTAAGTCTTGTGTCGTGGGTATCAGTTACTACGGGAGACTTTTTGGTCTTACAAACACCCAGACCCGAGACATACTTGTGGGCCTCACAAACATTTGTCTCGTTGCGGGGATCAAACCCGCGGCCCCTTGTTTCACAGCCGGCGTCTAACCAACTGCGCCACGGAGGCTGTCATCAGTTGGGCATCAAAAGCCACAATTTGAGCAGATGAATTCTGAAGTAAAAACAGCGGCTTGGCAGTCATAGTAAAGGACGTCTTCAGGCCTGGTAGTTGTATGATGCTTTGGGTTATGATGAATCCAATAAATACACAACTTGACAATGACTATTATTTTAATAAGACTTAAGAGGTTTTACAAGACGACATGTTTGACGATTGACATAATGACGAAAAGGGCCCAGTGTGGCTAGTGTTGTGACTAATATAAAGATGACAGTGTTGCCATAGACTATACATATAACATCTCCCTTTTTCAACATTAATGACAATAGGCAATAACAAGACACTTCTTATAAACTGACATGACATGACTTACAACAATTATTTGAGACATCTATATTTAAAATAAACAATCAACTTTGACAATTATAAACTTTAAATTCTGAACTATATTTGTATCTAATTAAGCGACATGACACTAAGACATTTCTTATTTAAATTTTTTCACATATATTTGCCAGCAATCAACTAAATAGTTAACTAACTAAGACATTTTTATTTTTCCAAATATATTTTTTTAATAATCAACTTAATACTAGACATTTTCTTAATTTTCAAATATAGTTTGTTGATAATCAACTTAGTACCTGACAATCTTATAATTAAATGTATGTAGACAAATAGTTTTATAAATCATCTTGGAACCTAACTGGAGGTTTGACTTGTCTACCACTTTTAGTTCTAATTATTCCTTCTGACTTACTTTCCTTACATTTTTCCATAATCATTTCTTTCTTTAGACTGTTGTACTTATTATTATCTGGACTTTCTCCTTCCTTTTCTGATATATTCTTCATAGCTGGACTTGACAAATGAGGTCTAAACAAATGTTGGCGGTTTCTTCTATATGTTGACCCATCTGGTGCTTCAACAATAAATGATCTAGGTTCTTCACATTCCTTTATTATTTCTCCAGGTTGCCACTTATCCTCTAGTGACTTCTTAAACATGACCTTATCTCCTTTCTTCACTTGAGACAAATTCTTTGCCTTTCTATCATAATAAAATTTTTGCTTATTATTATTATGTTGTTTTATTCTTTTATAGGACTTATGACTAATCATTTTAGGTTGCAGGTGTTTTACAACAGTAGGTATTAATGTTCTAAGACGACGTGACATCAACAACTCTGCTGGAGACGGTAAGTTATTTCTAGGTGTAGTTCTATATTCCAATAGAGCTAGATGTGGATCATCACCAGATTCTGCACATTTTGTAAGTATGTTTTTGACTATTTTTACTCCAGACTCTACTAATCCATTTGAACGAGACAAATATGGACTAGACGTTGTATGTGACATACTCCATGACTCTATAAATTGCTTGAATTCTTGTGAGTTAAATGGTGGACCATTATCTGACATTATTCTTACAGGTATTCCATGTCGACTAAATATTGGTTTCAATGCATTTATCAATGCTTTTGCACCTGTTGAACTGACATTGGCTATTTCTATGTAATTTGAATAATAATCTTCTACAACCAGTATGGTTTGATCCTTAAATTTCAAATAATCTATTCCAACTTTTTCCCATGGAAAAGAACAAATTTCATGTGACATTAAAGTTTCTGGTGGATTTGCATTCCTATGTGACAGACAGATTTCACAATTTTCTACAGTTTCCTGTATATCATGTGACATTAGAGGCCAGTATACAACTCCTCTTGCAAAATTTTTTGACTTTTCTATGCCTTGGTGACCACTGTGTATCATTTTAAGGATTTCTTTCCTTAGTTTCTTCGGTATAATAAGACTATTACCTTTTAATAATACATTATTGATGGAATGTATTTCATGACGACAGTTCCAATATGGTAAGACTAACTTATTGACTTCAGACTTTCGATCAGGCCATCCATCCTGATAATACTTTTTTAGAAGTTTCAGGCATTCATCATTTTCGGTAGCTTCAGTGAGCCACTGAAGACGTTCTGCTGTGATAGGTAAGTTTTTCACTAGCAAATTGACATGTATCATAACATCTTCATCCAGCTCATCTTCACTGGACTCTTCTGGAATCACTCACTCACTGGAATCTGCTATATACATTTTAGTACCAGGTTTGTATTCAACCTTTAAGTCATATGCCTGTATCCTTAGCATTAGCCTCTGTAGACGTGTTGGAACTTCTGCTAACGGTTTTTTAAACAAGGTAATAAGTGGACGATGATCTGTTTCGACTGTGACTATTTTACCATAGATATATTGATGAAATCGAATACATCCAAAGACAATTGCATATAACTCCTTTTCAATTTGTGCCATACGTTTCTGACATTCAGTTAAAGTTTTAGAAGCATAACAAATAGGATGACTATCTTGAAGTAAGACTGCACCTACTGCTGACTGACTTGCATCTACTGACAAGACAACTGACTTATTAACATTATAATGTGATAAAACTGGAGTTTGACAAATAATATCCTTAAGACGTGTAAATATAGCTTCATGACTATCATTCCATGACCATACGCTTGACTTTTTTAATAATAGACGTAATGGTTCAGTTTCTTCTGATAAATTTTTAATAAATCCACCCAAATAATTTAAAATTCCTAAAAACCTTTGTAAATCCTTTAGACAGACAGGAGATGGCATATCTTTGATAGCTCTAATTTTATCTGGATCAGGTGATACTCCCTCATGTGAAAATATATGACCTAAGTATTTTACTTGGGTATGACCAAATATACATTTACTCTTGTTAAATTTCAAATTAATTTCTTGAGCTTTTATAAATACCCTTTGCAAATTTTCATCATGTTCAAGTCGATCCCTGCCATAGACTAAAATATCATCTGCATAAACTATCACTCCTGGTAGAATACCAAATGTTTCCATCATAATTCTATGAAATATTTCAGGGGCACAATTGATACCAAAAGGTAGTCTTTTAAATCTATATCGACCAAATGGTGTATTAAATGTACACAACATTGAACTTTCTAGATCAAGACGAATAATCCAGAATCCACTACTTGCATCTAAAGTAGAAAAATATGATGCTCCATGTAGCTTTGACCTTACCATATCAATTGTAGGTATTGGATAGTGTGATCGACATATGGCTTCATTTAAGTTTCTCGGGTCAAGACAGACTCTTAGTCTACCATCTTTTTTCTCGACTAATAAAAGTGAACTCACCCATGAAGTTGGTTCAGTCACCTTTGTGATTACATCCAAACTTTCCATGTAGTCCAATTCCTTCTTCAGTCTATCATGCAATGAGAATGGAATTTTTCTTGGAGGATCAATTTTAGGACGAACATCCTTATTGACAGTGATATGACATTCACCTGGTAGACAACCCAAACCCTCAAACACAGACTTAAACTTAAATAAAAGACTTTGTAAAGTATTTTCTTTTTTGACATAATATGACTGACTTTTAGAATCCTTTTCATTTAACTGTGACTGACAATTATTTTGACTAACAATATTATTTTTTAATATTGAGTTATACTGACTGACATTTGACTTATGGTTACTAGGACTTCTAAAATCATTTGATTTTTCAATATTATATACCCTCTTAATAAGACCTAATTCTGAACATGTATTTTTACCAATGACAGTTGGAGATGACACATTTGCAATAATAAAATTAATATTTTTTGCCTCGACTTGATTATTAACATAAAAATGACAGTTAAGCATTTGTTGACCTAATATTGGTATACTATTTCCACAGTATGATGTTACTTTAGCTTGACAAGGTAGAAATTTCTTTTTGACTTTTAATGACTGAAAGACATTATATGACATAACATTAGCATCGCTTCCTGTGTCCAAAATACAGTTAATATTTATTTTATTAATACTTAAATTTACAGTCCATTCTGAGTTAGATCTGTTTAAAAATAAGTGTCTAACAACAAAGTTATTAAAATCATTACCTTCAGCATTTTCCTTATTTTTATCCAATTGTACAAGTTTTATAGATTTTGACTTACACATAGCTTCATAATGTCCTATATTATGACATCTTCGGCACTTAGCATTTCTAGCAGGACATTTAAATCTATGGATTTGACCACATCTTGTACACTTGTTCCTGTCTTTTGACTGCGAACTAGCTCTTGGCTTTGAATTCACTCTTGACTGTGAGAATGAATGACGTTGATAAAAAATATTTCCTGAGTTTTTAAATTCTGACGCTTGTTCTTTTGCCGACACAATACTTTTAGACATATTTTTCGCTTTTTCTAATGTTAATTCATCTTCCAACAACAGTTTTTCTCTGACAAATTGGTAATTTTCATGCATATTTGTTATGTAAATATCTTTAACCATTCTTTCTTCTAACTCGCCAAACTCACAACATTTGCTTTTATTTATTAAAGTAGTCAGATATTCATCTAGACTTTCATCTGCCTTTTGTTTAGTATTGAAAAACTTGTAACATTCGTATGTTATATTCGTTTTAATTGCAAAATGTTGGTCAAATTTTGAAACGAGTTGATCGAACGTAATTTCATCTATATTTAATTTGAAAGAGTTAAAGATGTCTAGGCATGGAGAGCCTATGAAATGCAGCAATACCGCGACCTTGCGTTCGTCGGATTCATCATTAATTCCACTTGCCTTCAAGAATATAATAAATGATTGGTACCATTTTTTCCAATTGCTCGCCAGATTACCTTCCAGGCTCATAGGCCTTATGTTTCCACCAATGTTGAGCCTTTTTGACGACATAACCTCTTCATGACCATGTGCACGTGTTGTGACTTGTTCAGACTTCGACATAATAAACAGTGCAATGTAATGTTTAAGTTTCGACTAACTTCTGACACCATGTATGATGCTTTGGGTTATGATGAATCCAATAAATACACAACTTGACAATGACTATTATTTTAATAAGACTTAAGAGGTTTTACAAGACGACATGTTTGACGATTGACATAATGACGAAAAGGGCCCAGTGTGGCTAGTGTTGTGACTAATATAAAGATGACAGTGTTGCCATAGACTATACATATAACAGTAGTGACGATCTTCGCAGTGTGACTGTGCTAGAATGTATAGAAGCTGATGAATGATGATCGAATTCGTCTGCATGCAATTGCGGAAGCCTATCCAGCAGTGGACGTTGGTGATTATTAAAGGATGATGCCTTTGTGTAACTGGTGATATCATAATCGAATTACGATAAACGTTGCGGAAAGTTTAATTTAATCTCAGCACGGGGAAATTCAAGCAACTAAATGTAATCGTTTGCTTCCTAGTTCCTACATTCAAATTATCGTCATTCAACAAAAGTAGGTGTATAAATCGATTTATATACATAGCTATGGCTATAGTAGAGCTATATATATATATATATGGCTATAGTATAGTAGTAAATAAAAATAAAAAAACTATAAATTTTACAAACACAAACAATAAGGTAGCTGATACTCGGTTCTACCAGAAAACCGATTTAAATTTACTTTATTATAAGGTTTTAAGATACTGAGATTTCAGCAGACTAAATTACCAATATTTACCACCTCCATATCTTCTAAGTTAGTGTTTACGAGCATTGGTGAACGTTCCAGCAAATAGTTCTTAAGCTACATTTACACAGATACCTTAGAGGTTTATTCAAAAGAATGCCAAAGAAACAACAGCTGTTTCCAACAAAGTTCTGATGTCGTTAGTACCTAGTATATTACCTGCTATCTCAGTGAGTACACCGTCATGTTGCGAGCGCAGGCCCGCACACGAAGTAACAAGTGCACGAAGAGGGAGACATGCGTGAGATAAAACGTGCACAGACACGTAGCAGTATTGGGGGGTCACGAGATATTTACAAAATTTTATTTTTTTGACAGCCTCCGTTGCGCAGTTCGTTAGACGTCGGCAGTGGAATAACAGGTTGCGGGTTCGATCCCCGCACCGAGACAAATGTTTGTGTGATCCACAGATATTTGTTTCGGGTCTGGGTGTTTGTGAAAGCGAAAAGTCTCTCGTAGTTTCTGATACCCACGACACACGACTCGATCTTAGAGTGGGGTCAGGACTATGTATGTGACTGTTGGGTGTATTTATTTATTTATTTAGATCAAAGGGAAGGCCTGTGGGTAGCATGGAATCCTATATGAGTTGACACAATTATTTATAAGATTTATTGACTGGTTTATGGTATGTTGTTGATAACAATGCGTATTCAAACTGGTTAGCATATTTGAATAAAGCAACTCAGCTTAGGCCTTGTCTGTTACCAAGGGGAAATATTTGCAGAATTTGCAACACACTTCATGATATTTGGATGATCTATGATGAACTTTAAGCGCATGATATTTTGAATTATAATAATCGTTATCTTTTTAATATGATTTTAAAAAATATTGTGCAATTTGTGAATTAACAAGTTACGTCTCGGGGCGTCAAATGCGAATTACGAGTATAATACTCACTAATGCTAAGTCATTCTGAGTGGTTACTTTTGCACCAAGCGAATGGCTTGCTCGTCTTGTCATTTTGAGTAATAAAAATAGTAAATATGTTTTGATTGATTGGCAAGCGCCGGGTGGTCCTGCCCCCACAGACCTCTCCACACCAGCTCTGGCTCGTACCGCCCGTTGTAGCGTGTCAAGCCATCTCACGGTCTGATTAATAATATAGTGTGCAAGCTTGGTGCTATTTAACTTTGTATATTTAAAACCACAATTTTCTTACAATAATAGCAAATTCAATAAGGGTCAGGTCAAAAGTACCCTGAACCCACGAGCACGCATGAAGAGATTGATGAAAGTGGATGAAGCGAAAGTAGTATGTCAGGATCGAGCAAAGTGGCGATCCATAGTCTCTGCATACCCCTATGAAATACAGGCGGGACGATTATGTATGCATGTATGTAATAGCAAATTCTATAATCTCACGATTCTAATGTGGTCCAAGTGTGTGCTGTTTATATACCCAGTGTCAAACTGCTAGAATTACAACCAGGAGGAGATAGTTATTTCTTCCCAGTCAATACTCTATTTGGACAATATTATTGATTTACCGTTTATAGGAAGGTAATAGGGTACTTACTATTAAGCAATACTTGAAGGTATGCGATGAGGGAATTCAGAATTACTGTTGGTTTGACTCTGTGCAATTTTGCAGATTCTTAAAACATTTCTGGAGAGCATATGACATAGCTACAAAACCATCCTGTAGTTCATTTCAATTTACCATTCTCGTATATCTAGTCTACTAAAAATAACATATTCTGGCATAGTTTAAGTCAGTTTCGTGATGTTATGCTAAACAGAGTCGTGACGTGAAAAAATCCTAGCTCTTCGACAACGGACCGGTCGTCCTGCTCGATACATCTGTAACGTAGGCGAGGTGTATTTTATTCCTCGTCGTATCGATGGCGAATTTCTTTGTTTACGGAAGAATTTAATGTTTTTATAGGAGCTTGCAACGTCTGAGTATAAATAAAGATTATTGTGAATTATGCAGAACTTATTGTATAGTATGAAATGATTGCTGTGAAAATGTGTATGTATTTTATATCTTGTATGGTTGTCAGATTTTCCGGTGGGTTTTTAGTCTAGGGCTTAGGCCATTTAATACTTTGTACAAATAGTCTGGGAAAATATTATTTTTCCAGCATTACAGGAAACGATAAAAAAAACTAATTTAATAAATCATATACGCGCTCGCTAGGTTTTGGATTTGAATTACAGGTGGGGCATTACAGTTTGTGTGAGTTCTTCCCTTAAAAAAGTTGATATAAGTTTCTTAGAACTAGAACTTGTGCCCGCTAAAACAATAAGCTAATCTCCTATCACATCTTAGAACGGAAATAAACTTGATGAAATTTGTGTGTCACTAGTTATAGATATCTCTGCCTACCCCCTAAGAGAGTTAGCTTTCGCATGTAGCTATAAAATAGGTGGGTACCGAAATACTGCGTCGAATCGATTTAATCTAGCCACCGTAGGTGTTAAAAATAAAAGAGAACACATGTCTTTAAGACCAAGCGCAATAAATCTTACATCCTTTTTAAACCTTATTTACATGAATTGACGCAAGTACAATGTCCTTCTATATGCTCTATATGCTAAAATAGGTGGTAATCTTAAGCACAGTGGGTAAAAAGTCAGCTACGAAATAAGTGGCTGCGGATTCGATCACCGCACAAAGATATAAATAAATGAATACACCCAACAGTCACACACAAAGTCCTGACTCCACGTTAAGATCAATTAAGTCTTTTGTCGTGGGTATCAGAAACTACGAGAGACTTTTCGGTCTCAAAAACACCCAGACTCGGAGCTGGGTTGGAACCCGTGGACTCTGGTTTTACAGCCGGCGTCTAACCAACTGCCCTACGGAGGCTGTCAAAAATTGTTTGTGTAACCCTCAAATAATAGTTTAGGCTTTAGGGTGTGAGTATTGTGAGACAGAAAAATTGTGTCGTAGATTTTTACATTCACTACAGGGTACAAGACTTGGTATTTAACTGTGGAGTTAGGACTATGACACATAATTGGACGTCTATTCATTTTATTTGTTTTAATCATAATATCCTACATTAAAAAGGGATAATTTTGTGCGTGACCATGGGATATATTTAGTTAGTTACGCACATAAAAATATAATAGTTGAAAGCAATTAAACAATGTTTTAATTCGACATTCAATAACAATTGCACGTTTATGAAGTTATCATAAAACATTTAAAAGATTGATATTGATTTTAAACACGTCACAGAGTTCACGACTTGGGAATAATTTCAACGTAATTTTAATTTAATTTTTTGGCATAGTTTTGTATTTTTTGCATATTGCACCGACTGTATGATATATATTTTTATTTCTTAATTGCTTAATAATACATTATTTCGTATAATTAGTATTAAAGAATCTTAATGCCCACATGAAGGGTGTATGAAATCATAGCTGCACTTTTTAAGATATCCGGCTAGTAGGTCCTTGTAACAGGAAAGTAAGTACTTGTGTAACTATCAGTAGTACTATTATAGTTCTGTAACTATTAGAATCCCTGGTGGAGTAAATAATACTAATATCCTCATAAGGGCAAAAAGTAAAAGAATGCGGACTGCCAGTCCACACAGCGGCGGGGGTGTAAAGTTACAAAACCTCGCTAGGGCTCCGAACAGCATGATAATATTAAACAAACCTCTGTTGTAATTTAAATGACGACGTTATAAATACAAGTGGCGGGCCGGCGGCACGCAGACGTGTTGTGAGCGGCCATAGTTGCAGTGCGCGGGAAATTTTGACACAAGACAAGGAAAGCGCGCGTTTTTGCCAACAGCCATGATTGCTTTTAAGGTTAGTTTTTATTGTTGATTGAGTTTTAATTGTTTGTAAACAGAACAGAGAAAGGTACGAATTTCAGGCGTAATTTTTTTTTTATTTTAATTCTGAAATAATTTAAAATCAACTGGGAAAAAATGCCATTAGGCATTAAGTCCGCCTGTACTATTCAAATTGTACTTAGTGTAAATAAATAAATAAAAGTAATTGGATTAATAGTGGATTAATTGTCAATCAAATTATTTGGTAAATGGAGATTATTTTTTTTAAGTATGTTAAATATAGATATTTTAATTAGGTACTAAAAATAATCGATACTAATTAAAGAATGGTAATTTTCCTTTCCGTTAACCACGATACAAAACCAACGTAGTAAAATAAGACGTAAAAAAGAAATGGAACGGACTGCCTTGGCCTTCAATTTTTTTTCTTCATTCATTACGCATATGATACTCAAGCTTTCATTTATACTAGGCCTTTAAATTAACTACATTCCTTCAATCAACGTGTAAATGTTTTTACGTACTAATGGCAACATTCAAATTAGTGACAAATATGTTAAATCGAGTCCGTTCTAACGAGTATGTAATATGACAAGCATAAAACAAGTTTCTTGTAAACAAAGGAATATAAGCGTCGATTTATCCATAAATTTACCGGTCGGTGTTAACATCAGCCTATAACACCCTACTAGTTTCATGTTTATAAATAGGTATTTGTCGCAGATTTGCCCGGTTAATAAAGTATTGATGCTGGTTTTAACATAAATATTATGGTATTTTCATACAAGCTAAATAAGCGGATATCACAGATGAAGCATAACTACGCGTAGAAAACTTTTAGAGAATTATAATATGCCTGAAAATGGATTAAAATTTTGCAACTAACAAAGATTTTGGTACCTGTAAACCTAGCATGTTTAAATAGTTTCAGTTTAGACAGTACCTGTCTTTATAAAAAGATATGCAAAATATAAATTATGTAGGCTTTATAGTTACTTTGTATATAACCAACGAGTTAATAGTATTGCGTTGGTAAACGCAGCGCTATAATTTATTATTAATTAATCTATTTCCGATATCTTAACAACCAAACCGATCAACTCAGTTTTCATTACTACTAATGCAGTATTTCTTTAGCACGTTTATTTGCGTAATAATGTGAGACATGTTGATTAGCATGCACAATATATTAATGCTCAATCTGACTAATAAGACTTGTATTTCCATAAATGCATATAAGTTCATCATAATATTAAAGTAGTCAAATTTTATAAGTATTTTATGCAAGAATTTCAAATAGATAAAATTTATTATTAGAAAAATTCCCAACTCCACATACAATTTGAGGACAGGCTTCTCATAACAATAAGAGATGGACACTAGAATATTAGTCAGATTTATTTAATATGTATTAATTACGGATAATTAAGTAGAAGAAAAGTTCAATTACATTTATTTAATAAACTGAATAGGTATTAGAAAAAGTAGTAAAAATTGATAGAACTGATCATCATACAGGTAAGTACTTGGTTTTACAACATTCTAACAGTCTTCATAAATTACACGAGAATTAATGCTTTTTTGTTTAAATTTTCGTTCTGTTTTGAGTCTCATTGAGTATGTGTTAATATAATTACGTGAACATGTATTGATTACAAAATGACTTTCCATACTGGCTGAATGTTTCGATCGGCGCGTTAGATAGTTCTCGGGTTAAATTATTTATTTATTTATTTATTTATACTTCATATACATTGTATATAAGGTGGACTTAATGCCAGAGGCATTATCTACCAGCCGACCTTTGGGTGATGCAGAGATGAGCTGAAGTGGGCGTATAAATAATTATTTGAAAGTTAAAACAAAACGAAAAAAAAAGAAGACAATAATATATACATTATATAATACATATAACATATAGATAAGATAGATACATATATACACATACATATACTATATAAATTATCACTCATTAATCATGTAAACTTGTTATCTAGGGTCTACTATATTACCTTTAAAATGGCTAGAAAATTAGGCTTAAATTTGCAAATCGAGCAACTATTGTTTAAGGTTATTGAGGTATAGATGGAAGGACCAGTTACAAAACTTGAAATGTCTTAAGAAATGAAACGGGAACATTAAATTAGATATAGTCCTAAGGATAATGCTGTAAGTTTATTCCTCTATCCCAGTTTTCAAAAGATAATACAGGGTATATCAAGACTGCTACCGAAAACGAAGCGAGGTTGTAGTTTTAGTGGCTTTCGACACAATGCAATAAATAAAAAAAAAAGCGACGATTTTATTTGTAATTTTTTTCCTTTCATACTATTTGTGTGGTAAATACATACATTTTCCTAAAAAAATAATGTACACCCTTTTATTTTAAAGACGTTATGGTACGCAAGGCTTTTAATTATAATTTTAGCAAAAACTTTGGATTTATCACCCAAATTAATTTAAAACATTACAAATCGTCGCGTTTTTTTGCAAAATTTTTGTTGCATCGTATCTGTAGTCACTCAAACTACCACAGGCTTTGTTTTCGGTAGCACTCTTGATATACCCTGTATATAAAAGATAACTTTTACATTCTTTTAATAATAATCTGTTCCATTACGAGCGTTATCTATCTTATATTCTAATTTCCGGCCCCAATGTTGTGTGGTAGAGTTTGCATCAATGTAATACAACATTTGTAATATACTAATCATTATCTTTAATGGCACCAGAAATTTCAATCTATCATAGTCTTCCCCCAAGTACTTCCATAGTGACATGTCGGAAGTAGTCTGCATCCAGCGACTTCCTGTATCTTGCTCATCTGTTTCTACCATGGACGTCGGACGCTACATACCACACCTCAAAAAAAAAATCCCAGTGACTATATCTTCAATTTTCAGTGTTTCTCTGTTTACCATATAAGAAACTATTAGGAAATTTAGGACTATAAATTGGAACGATTATAATATATTGTTTGCACAGTCTTCAGAATGGTCATGATCTTCTAGATAATTCTTCAGAATATTGCTAGCCGAAGCAATATTTCAAAGTTTATCGTCTAGGTCTTGCTTGAGCTTACTTTAAATGACTGTTATTTTAATTTAGGTCTTATTTGAATATTCTTGAAATATCATTATGTGTTAGTTTTATTTATATTTCGATGGCCCGTGTAAGCTAAACCTGACTTGGCTGCACATCTACCTACCCCATCTGGACAAAAGGTGTGATGTTTATATATGTGTGTGCTATGTAAGGTGATGAGCTAGCGAATCGCTTAATGATAAGCTTGCTGATGATATTCGTTGCCGCTCGAATAACTACCACCGTATATAGGGGGAGGTCGTAGTACCTCATTAAGTGTGTCACGTTTAGGATTCGTCCTAGGCATATCTAAATAATAATAAGAATAAATACACTCAACAGCCACATACATAGTCCTGACCTCACACTAAGAAATAGTCTTGTGTCGTCGGCATCGCAAACAAACAAATACCTGTGCATCACACAAATATTTGTCTCGGTGCCAGCAATGATTCTACAGCCTCACAATTTACACCCAGCGTCTAACCAACTGCGCCACGGAGGCTGTCAATACAATCAGCTACCTCGCATCGCTGGAAGTTTTATCTGGACTGTATTTACCATTAAATAGTAGTCACTTATAGTGACTACCAGGGTAAGAAAGAGATCACCGCTGCATATGGTCTCTGCACTATCAAGGGCACAGTCAAGCCGCTGCTTACAGAATTGTAAATAATTTTAAGTCCATTGTGCATGTGTACACCCCTGAGTGGGTCACATATCAGAGACCACATCTTATTGTTTCAGCGAGCTTACAAAGTGCTAATATGTATTATGTAAGGCCATTGGTTTAGCTTAATTAAATAGATCTTATCTATTCTATACGTGACTCAAGCTGTTCATAACATCATCGTGAGATTAACATCAATTTTAGGCAACAAACCTACAAAATTTGCGTAGATTTTATTTGCAAATGACATGGTTCATGATTCGTGATGGACAAAACTAAGAATTTTTGTGTGGATGCTGACCCAAAATTAAAAGATGTCGGATAGCATAATGTTCCCTATAACTTATTTCTTCGTGTTTTTTTGACTGCCAAGTGCAATCCACATCCTTCGGCCTTCGGCGAGTGGTGGCTTTCTTCCGTCGCGTCAGTAGACGCAATTATGCCGGGTTAGTCGAAATTGAATATGCACAGGCTGATCCCGAACCGCGACATACTTAAATATGGGTCAGTACAGCGAGCTTTACACCCTGTATATACCTTGCTATTATGATTTAATCGTATGGGGTATATAACATTACACGGTCAAAGGTTCTTTGAATCTATTACACAAATACCAAAGTTCCCACGAGTTTATACGCGTAACACGCGTAACACTGGCTTATGATTGCAACTCCTACAATTACGTTATTCAGAACTTAATGTATTATTATGATCACTGCGTTATTAGGCAATAGCACTACAATAGCTTAAAGCAATCGCTAATCAATTCTTGCTAGAATGAATTAATAATTTGTTTCTTTTTTGTCTTTAATATCAGCCTGTGTATTTAAAGATTTCGTCTTATAAAATTTGTTGCTCTGAGCGTAGATTGTTTGGTGTCTCATAAATTAATTAAATAAACAAAAAATATATTAGGGACCTTTAATATAATCTTGGCGTAAATAGGTCTTAATAATTCCTTTAATTAGCATTGGCCACCTTTTTTGGTGAGAGAGATAGGAAGAGACCAATAATCATGCTTAAGCCGCATTTACACGGCGAGTGTTTCTCGCCTCAAAGATATGGTTATCGTAAACATATAAAAAGTAGCATCGTGTAAATATTGTCAGAACGCGATCATCTTATCTCGAGAAACTCTCTCCATGTAAATGGCGCTTTAGTGAAGTTTGCTAGAGCATTTCCTTTGAAATTGATGGAGATTTTTTTTCTTTTCAGTGTGTTGACAAAGTTAGCGAAAATGTAATGATTACACAAAATTGTTTTTACTTCGATAAAATCCAATAGCAAATATACTTGCGTGCATTGTTCCGTATCATAAACATAATTATTATCTAAAAGTTAAATCATGTTCCGATTTATTCATAGATATGCCACACTATAAATCATTGTTATTTCCAAGCATTTTAATTACGTTTAAATGAATTATTCCGGAAATTACATCACTTACGGATATCACGATTAATACAATGTTTATTCGTAATATTGGTATCGTACTGACAGGTTGGGTTACTTAATTTTGTCGTTTTTATTCGACTGCCTCGGTGGCGTTGTTATACTACGGTATGGTAACAACGCCGAGGTAT
This sequence comes from Theretra japonica, assembly GCA_033459515.1. Taxonomy (NCBI): domain Eukaryota; kingdom Metazoa; phylum Arthropoda; class Insecta; order Lepidoptera; family Sphingidae; genus Theretra; species Theretra japonica. Next base: position 909,675 of record CM065938.1, on the reverse strand, counting down.
CGGGTTCGAATCCCAGCTCGGGCAAACCGATACTGGATTTTTCTATTAATTATCAGCTCGGAATCGGTAATGTGTGCCCGATATGGCAATAGGGTATAGCGATAGGCCCCTTACCATATCGTTGAACGGAACACACAAGGCAAATTGTGGGTGTCCTGGTAGCACCTCTGTATACCTCTTCTGGGAAAAAGGCGTGAGTTTATGTATGTATGTACATATGTATGTCGTTTTTATTGCTGGATTTCTGCAATAGTTCTTTGAGAATGATCTAGATTTGACATGTTATGACTTATGCAGAGTGTATTGTGTAAACTGTACGCTGTGATCTTACTTATGTACTGCTGTTAATGTAATAAACAAATCACAGATACGCAACAATAATAAACATGAAATGGGTTGTGTGTTTGATCCTTATCTCGGGACATGTATAGGTGTGTAATCAAATATTTGATCAAACATTGGGTGTTGTGATACCAAATGCGTTGTGAAGTGCGTGGAGGCCTGTTGGTAACGGACCAGACTCGGCTGCCTACATGTTCACGGTGGTCGCGGGTTCAAATCCCAGGGCACACCTCTGACTTTTCGGAGTTATGTGTGTATTGATAGTCAATCACCACGCACTTTAACGGTGAAGGAAAACATCGTGAGGAAACCTGCATACCGTAGCGATTTTAAAGAATTTCTACGGTATGTAAGTCCGCCAACCCGCACTAGGCCAGCGTGGTGGACTATATGGCCTAACCACTATCAATCGATTCTCTCGATTGTAGAGTAGGCCCGTGCCCAGCAGTGGGACGTATATGGGCTGATAAAAAAAAATATACCAAATGTCCTTCGTAGTACTTATTTATTTATTTATACTCTCTATTTTACATCTCAAGTTCCATGGTGATTCCAATCCAATCCATCAGCCAAAGGAAGTCCACTGCTGAACATAGGCCTCTCCCAATGATTTCCACAATGACCTGTTGGAGGCAGTCAGCTTCCATCCATGGTGATTAAATATAACAAATTAAAATAACATAGTAAAATGGGTGACCATATCGCAATAAGCGATTTCTTCCTGGCAACCTTTGGATGAACATGAATTGTTGGATATGTATTTTTATATGTTTCAAAGTAATTATAACGCTACTGATGATATGTGCAGTGTAAGATGTTTGTCTGTTGTTGTTGATACAATTGTATCCGCGTGTTCAGAATGGGATATATGCGACAAACTTGCGAGTTCCAATATGACGGGTTTTACGCTCCCGCCATTAAATTTACGAAATTACCAACAATACCTTCAGGTTTCAAACATATCGAATCACAAATTCCTAGTAACAAGTGACTAATGTGTGAATGGTTCATTCACGTTACACTTGTCAAGCGACACGGCGCATGCGCGGTAATGACCCAATCTCGCTGAAACCTGCCTTTCTGCATGCATGACTAAGGTTACTCGTACGAAACACGTACTATGCTCGCTAGTTTTAATTGGCTGGTCGTATGGGTATGTTATTAGGTAGAGAACACTTACAAACGCGTTGGAAACATACATACATACACAAACTCGCACGTTTTCCCCGAAATGGGTAGGCAGAGGATGCCAGAGATGGGCGAGCCTATCGCCATATCGGGCACATATTTCTGACTCCAAGCTGATAATGAATAGAAAAATCACAGCAGGTGAGGATGTGTTGTGGTGTCTCAGGTTAATAAATAACATGTTAGTGTCAAATTGTTCCACTACCGAACATGGTTCTTCCTTATGGTTGAACGAAGATTTAGATAGATTTAGATTACAGTCCACCATACCAGTGGAGTGTGGTTGGATGGAATACACATTTTTTTATTGTACTAGAAAGGTCGGGATCTTTCTGCTGGGCAAAGGCCTCACATAAGTTCTTCCATGTATCTTTATTGAGCAATACTAAACTACACATACCTTCAAAAATTCTTGTGTAGATTTTTTCTTTTTGTTTCGTGCATTTTGATATTTGAACATTACAATTGTAGGTACTTTATACTGGGCATCGTAATAACAGTTCACCAATAGTATTTCTCCTCTTAAATACCATAAGGGTAAACTTAAAACACTATGGCCAAGCCACTCAATCGTACTCTCGATTGTAGAGGAAACCTGTGCCCTCCAGTGGGACGTACTCGTATATGGGCTGATACAGTACAGTACAAACTTAAAACAAACCTCAGTTTAGATGGTTATTTTTTTGAAACTATTTACATCACCCCACGTCACTTGAAATCAACAATCCAATCTACATTTATAATTAAAGCAATCTGTTTATCAGTACAAATAGGCAAGTGTTTTGGCAAGCGCGTTGTGTAATGGAACTAGGTCAAGCGCTCGGCGTTACCTCAACTTATCAATAGTTACTGTACGCATACTAAACGTTTCATTGTTACGTACCTACGAGTGAATTTCTTACTGTTTGGGTTCATTGTTCATGTGAATTTTGTTGGGGATTTCTTTTTTTTTATATTGTGTTGAATTGCGAGATGAGCATGCCATTCGCCTGACGGTAAGCGATACGACCGCTCATGGATAGTAGCAAAGCTCAACAACACCATGAATTACAAAGCTATGCTTGGCATCCCACTAACTCGCCATCATGAGACATAAAATGCTAAGTCTCATTAAATCCAGAAGTTACTTTGTAACAGTATCCGTATCAGTATTTGCAACAGTATTATAAGATAATTAATAAGACAAAAGGCCGGTAGGTACATCAAATTATACACTCAACTGTCACCTACTAACATACAAGGTACGTGTGATTATCAGACACTTTTCGGACTTGACCCAGACCAGAAACAAGTACGTGAGGATACAAATATATAACTCGGCGCGAGCATCGAACCTGCAACTTCTCGTTTCACAGTCGTCGTCTAATATACTGCGCCACGGAGGGTTTCTGTATTAGCTCGACAGAGTATCAATTTATAAAAAATTGACACTTGCATTGGTCTCTATCGGTAAGGCATATTTTACACATATAAGTTGTGTACAGTGGTTCATATGCAAGCTATTTAAAAGAAAAAATATAGAAAATGCTTTTATTTGGTATTACTCGTAGATTGACCTGTACGTTTCTAACATTTATTTCTAAAATTGGTCTAGTTTATTCAGAAGGCGTACTATTTCGGAATCTCTAAATCGATTCAAAAAGACGAATTACATCGTAAGGATTTGTTAAATGCATTTCATTGATTATTTTCCAGTGCATACGAAATTAGTGGGTCGGCTTAGCAGTGGTTGCGTTGTCACAAGATGTCTTCAGGGTCGTATAGTACGACAGTGAAATACTTAAGTGAATATTGTTAAACGACGCAGGTTTTAGAACAATGACCGCTTGAGACAGAGTAAAAGTAATGAACAATTAATGCCAAGTTTACGAAAATTTCATAATAATGTGCATATATACATACGTGAACATCACGCGTTTTTCCCAGAAAGGGGAGGCAGAGGTGCAACCAGGACACCCGCGTTTCGCCTTGTGTCACTGTCCCATGGTGTTACAAAATTGAGGTCTCGGGTTCGTATCGCCGAGTCGGGCAATATTGGATTTTTCTAGTGATTATAGACTGGAGTCAGGAATTTACGCGCGAAATGACGACAGACTCGCCCCCTATAACATCGTGGAACGGAACTCACAAGGCGAATGTGGGTGTCCTGGTTGCACTTCTGCCTAGCTCTTCTGGGATAAGGGCGTGATGTTCATGTATGTATATATGATAATTTTTGAGATGTACGGTATGTGGTTGTTGAACAATGTTGCTAAATACTTGTATTTGCGGTCGGATGAATGCCGATAGAATTGATATATTTGAGACAAATAGATTTTGTGGTCGCATTCGTGTGTCTGCTTGCGCCTTCAGAATTATGCGGTTGTTATTTGTGATTCCTTTTAAAAACTTTATAGTCTTAGTTTATAATAAATAATAGTTTAATTTAGTAGTCGCCTGATATCTTGATATCATAAGAAAGCCTCCAATCGTGAGTCATTCGCATAAATCAGAAATTACTCAGGACTTTTATGTCTTACTAACCCTAGATCAGAAACAATTATTTGTTATTACTCAAGCTTTTATCTCGGCGCAAGAATTGATCGGCTATTGGTTATTCAGCTTACCGCCCACTTTTGCACGTTGGTTTTCGAATATGATTTACTGTTATTCTTGTGTCAGTAGTGATCTATGACCTAGTTGGTGACGAATCGAACTGACAAACCAGATATCGGAGGATCGAGCCCTAAACACACATCTCTGAGTGCTGAAGTTATGTGTGCTATTCGAAGTGAATAATTAACTATCGCTCAACTTAACGGCCAAGAAAACATAACCAAAAACCTTCGTACCTAAGATATTTGTATAAGAATTTAAAACTTGAAGTTCAACATCCCGCACTAGATCATCGTCTAAACTAAACTGCCTAAACTGCTTCAGTCTCTACGGTACAGGAGTTGCCTGAACAATGGGCTGACACGGCTGTCATGGGTTTTGTTCTATTTCTACCTTTTAAAGATGATAACTGTAAGTGCGTGGTGGTCCGATGGTATCGGACCAGACGCGACAACATGTTCACGATTTCAATCGTACTCTCGTTTGTAGAGCAGGCCCATGCCCTGTAGTGGGACGTATATGAACTGATACAGATACAGATTAAATAAGTCAGCAAATATCCCTCCACAGCTGAGCACGACGCTTGTACCAAGAAACTGATTGATCCATTAGAGCATGTTCTCGATACAGTCTACACTCCGCGCGTAATATCGAGTGCTATTAAATTGTATCGGACGTAACTGACAAATAATTGAATATGTTGCAAGCCGCAGACCGCGCCGGTATGCGACGCATGACGGCCGAGGCGTGGTAGTTTCACCACCTCTGTACTGTCAGCTTGGTGATCGACCTACCTGGGGAACAAAGACTATTGCAGTGAGAGGGGGAAGAAATACTATAGACAAGGGTTGAAATTATCTCGAAAATACTCACTATTTTGCAGCTCTTAAGAGAGTAAATATAATATCGACCATACTGAGGTTGAGGATTCATGTATTCAGGAAGGTGGGTATTCAGGACATTCCTGAATACCCACCATTGAAACTATTAAAACATTGAACTTTAGTTCAGCAGAGACACATGTATGTTGAAGCTTTTAACGAAATTAACCAATAATGAAGAAAGGTGAAGAAAAAGTCGTTTCATACATCCAATGCAGACTTAGAAATCAGAGGCCACCAGAGCCGAATATCAAGGCGGGAGAGAAAATACAGTTGTGATTGCGCGTCATTTGTTTAAATTCACGTACTATTCGCCGTTGTCAGTCCTTATTGCACGCTATTTGAGTATCTGGATCAAGGAAGTGTGATAGTGTTTATCTCAGACCCTCAGGGCTAGAATTAGAAATGAACGCAGTGTAAACCACCGACCAGTAATTGCAAGCTGTTGGACAACTGCGTAAGGTTGTTTGGATAAATTGTGTTTGTTCGTTTTGGAAATTCTTCTGGAGAAAGCAATCAAAGTTGAAATAGTGCAACAAGTTTATAAAATACAGAAACAAATAATTATGGGCCACAGAAGTAATTATCTCGGTGCATGGACCGAACCCGCAGGCTATTGTGTCACAGCCGGCTCTTGACCAACTGCGACGCGGAGGCTGTCCAATCAAGCTAGTCTATCATATAAACCAGCATTGATGTGCTGTTTTAAAATATAGCTTCTATGTTCTGAGGGTGAAGGATATTTTCTATTTAGGTCTACATATCTGTATAGAGTCTCAACTAGATCCGACTTAAACAAAAACAAAACTTATTAAGTTTTTCATATTAAAAACGCCCGGAAAATGAACCAGTTTCTAAGACATGTCGTCGCACCTTTTTTGTACTCGTGACATTGCATTCCTCCTTTCCCATGCCAATTGATCTCAGACTCTAGCAGATTAGACTTAAGGTGTATTTTGACTTGTCAGGCTATCTTATGCGTGATTTGCAAGGCCGACTTGTTACATTTCAATGATATGTATTTATCTGGAACATTCCTTATGATTATGCGTTGTTGATAGGCTTTCGCAATGACGTATAACTGATTCTTGCGTCTAGACCTGTTTTTAGGACTAGTTCTAATTATTTATCTAGGCTTTAGGAATTCCCCCCGTTGGTGTTTATCTAGACTGTAGTACACTCAATTATGCAGGCAAATTGTCGTGTAATTATAAAAAAACAGATTCTGCTGATGCAAGCTATGCAAGTCCCATAACTAATTAATATAGAGATCATGATTTTCAACGACTCAACATTAAAATGGCGATTAAAAACATTTAATGGTTATACTTAGAACAAAAGACTTCAACGCATTCAATGATTTTACAAAGGTCTCAAGTTGAGTTGTGCGTAACACTAAACTGAATAGAGAAAAGGTCGTATTTCAGAACAATTTTAGAACAATAAATATTTGTGGTTTTATTTTTGCCTAATACAATTTAATGACTGAGTCTTTATAAAGTTTTATTAAAGCACGAAGTCGATACAAAAGGAATATTTACATAGAAGTTAGTGGCTATTTAACGCAATAATCTGTTTATATAAAGCCAGGTAAGGCTGGTGGGCGAGAAATACTGCACAATGTTACAGATATTGGTAACAAGCAAGTGATTATGGACTAAGGTATTAGCGAACTTAATGTTGTGCAAAAGGTCAATTTTGTCTATAAGAACAGGTATTTTAATGTTTTCCTTCGGTTTAGGCGCATTTTATAGGTTTTAAAGGAAAACAATTATTTGTTGTAACAAATATCAAACTGAGGTTTAATTTTATTTCAAAAGCAATAAGTTTGGATTAAATATTGATGTTATTATACTACAAACTCTGCGCAACAATGTAAAGTAGTTAAACTAGGTAGGACGTACGAAGCCTAAAACTTATACAAAAAACATTTATTTTCATTACTATGCGGGCAATATATTAGCAATTAATTTCATATAACTAGGTTCAAACAACTCCTTTTTTGCAGCTAATAAAGACAGCAATCAATACAAATGTAATGAATGACTTGCTTTTTAATTTTTTATTGTAGCAAAGTACTGACAAATTACAAAAGTGTTCTGAGTAGTTACACAGTGAAATTAAAAATTAATATAAAGTAACTTACTTCTATAGAAATTAGAAGAATGAAACAAGCGTCCAATTGTTCATTGTAAGCATTGTCAATATCCATGAAATAAGAGCCTATTGTTTTCTTTAAGCCTTCAGATTTCGAGTTTTAGTGCATTGTCCTAACTTTTCTGTCTTAGGTAGGTATAAAAAGTTTCTTTGATTTAAATTTCTTGACCATGGTAACTTGAAGTTAATTGTAGAAACACCTCTAGTGTTGGTATTAACTGTTTTTTCCTTATAAATTTAGTAACTTAACTAACTAGATATTCATTTATCTATTATCATATAAGGGAAACCTCGGGCCCAGTACGACGTATACATAAATTAGAAATAATTGCAATTAAAATCACAAATAGTGACGTTGGGCAATTGGTAACCGCTGTTACGAGCGCTAAAACTTACTCAATCTAAATTGGAGCGACTATTAAATCACGAAATATTAATAAACTAATTATGGAATTGAGTCACGTTGTCCTTGTGTGGAACATGACGTATTATTACCTCTACTATCGTACGAAATAAATAAATACACCTATCAGTCATATACATAGTCCCCAACCCACACTAAGACTAACCCACACGATTCTAGTGTGGTGGGTATCAGGAACTACGAGAGACTTTACGGTCTTACACACACCCAGACCCGAACCAAATGCGTAGATCAAACATTAATTACGAGATTTTTTTGTCGGTCTTACACACATCCAGACCCGAAACAAAAACGCGTGGATTAAACATATTTTGTTTCGGTGCGGGGTTCAAACCCGCTGTCTCTCGTTTCGCTGTGGGCGTTTAACCAACTGAACTACGGACGCCGTAAAATATGTATATTCTACCTTTTTCTACCAGCCATCAGCCTTGTTTTGGTACACGGTAAATTTACCGTGTACCAAAACAAGGCTGATGGCTCAATCAAGGGCAATGCAATTGCATTGCCCTTGATTTTGGATGCAGTGCGATTCAAATTTTCCGTAAAGTTGCTAATCTCTCGCCAGTCGATGCAATTATACCGTCTTGGCCGAAGAGTTACACAGGCTGAAGCCACAACGCAGCACACCTGCTTGGGCCACTATGACAGTTTTTCTACATCTATTGTGATGATCGCTATCCGGCGATTAAGAACATATTGATAACCATATTCTCCAATCCATATTATAATCAACTTCCACCCATTATTCCGGATATTTATAGAATCATACAATAAAAATAAAATGAAAACCCCGCGCTCCAGACTTCTTGGTAAGTCAGTTAATAAGTTTGGTATTAGCGGCGATATCGCCAAGGCTACTCGGACATTCACTGCGGCCAACGCCTATTCATTGCTTTCTGGGAACTAAAAACCTATTATTCATTGCGGAAATGGCAGGGTGGACCAAATCCACGCAAATATTGTGCGCTTGGTATGTACTTTACTATATCCATTTGTGTTAAGTCTGTATCATACAAGTGTAAGTAGAGACTACGAATCTCCGTTTTACTTGATCTTGATACATTACTTATGTTTCATCAATTTCCTCATTCTTGTTCAAGGGTTAAGTATACTCTAAATATGTAAAAAGGACTAAAATTGCCAGCTTCAAACAGGTTACTTTGGGAATACTTGAGGGACTGGAAGTACTTGTTTAGAAGGGTCTCTGAAGACGATGATAATTTAGACTAAAGAATAGACTGGCAATGATTTCCATAGTACCACTGCTTCACAGAAAAACAGCTGTGGTCTTGCTTCATCTAGGGTTAGTTACATCATTTTGGTGGCCAAATCTGGAGGCCGTCCAACATCGTAATACACGCTTCTATCAGTTTCACTATATGAGTATCAAACATGCATATAACCGTTTAGAATAAATTCCAAAGAGCTAAAATAAACAAATAATATATTTCATAAAACTATGAATGTCTTCAACAGATATATCATCTCAGTCTAAAATTACAAATACCACAATGCAAGACCACTTCGTGACGGTTCCGTTCCGTTTGGTCGCAAGTTCAAGGCCGCGTTGCGATTTGCTCATTACAGCATCACTGTTTCTTTTGTTCCACGATACTCAAGGACGTTTCATTCATATCTCGTATCTGGGATGCTTCGATACGGTATTTGCGTCTACTATTACTTTTTTAAAGCTGAAGTTTGGATTTTTTATTGTGGATTCGTTTGTCTACAATAATTTCAGTATGCACTAATATAGAGACTTGAAATAAAGAATAAAAAAGAAATACCTGTGTGGGGATGTCAATTACCAAAGTCTTATTAAAGATTATTAGGAAGACATCCTCAATTGCAATGTGTTTACCGATCGTGCTAGATTTAAGTTTCTTACTTATATCTTCTATTTAAAGCTGAGCGTATGAAAGTCCTATAAAAAACTGTATTGATATAACTATATCAAATATAATTTTGTTTAGCGGCAACATTTTAAAACTAACTAGTCTAAGTATTTGAAAATCTGTGTTTGTAGACGCAGCCACCTAATTTAGTCCAGCCCTAATTTAGCTCTATTTAGTTTTATTAATCTATTTTTATATTTTTCAACCAATTTCAACCCCTCTCTCTTTCCAGGCATTCCTCCTAGCGACGGCAGTCATCGCAGTCAAGTCTCAGGGTCACAACGGCCCCACGACCACCCCAGTGCCGATCCTCAAGCAGATCAACAGACAGAACGACGATGGCTCCTACAGCTACGGGTACGAAGCAGCTGATGGGTCCTTCAAGATCGAGACCAAGTACCCCAGTGGAGACGTGGCTGGGAAGTATGGATATGTCGATGAGAACGGCAAGCTGAGGGAGATCTCGTATGGTGCTAGCAGTCAGAGGGGTTTTGAACCTGAAGGTTGGTATCATTATAAGAAACAGTCATAACCCTGAGGTAGATGCTTTGTCTGGTCCAGAGACATCACCATAAAGCATAGCATATCAAGCATATCATAAAGCTTTCAAGTTATATTTGTGGGGTATTAGTCATGGAATACTCCAGATACATCTCACTACAGGGCACGAGCCTCCTCAACAATCGTGAGTACGATTTAGAGGGGTTAGGCCATATAATCCACTATGCTGGCCTAGTGCGGGTTGTTGAACTTTTACTTACCATAAATGTTATGTGGCCACGTCTCGGTGCCGTATGTCATCACTGGTACTATGGCCTCTTACTATGGGCCTTATCAGGAGGCTCAAAGTCACTCAACGAGCTATGGAGAGGGCTATGCTCGGGGTTTCCCTACGAGATCGAATCAGAAATGAGGAGATCCGTAGGAGAACTAAAGTAACCGACATAGCCCAGCGGATTAGCAGGTTGAAGTGGCAATGGGCGGGGCACATAGCACGGAGAACTGATGGCCGATGGGGCCAAAAAGTTCTCGAATGGAGGCCACGAAGCGGAAAGCGCAGCGTGGGACGTCCACCCACTAGGTGGTCAGACGACCTGGTAAAGGTCGCGGGACGTCGCTGGATGCAGGCTGCCTCCAACAGGTCACTGTGGAAATCATTGGGAGAGGCCTATGTTCAGCAGTGGACTTCCTTTGGCTGATGGATGGATGGATGATGGAAATGTTATGTGTAGTCTAGTATATTGTGATTGTTAGTATGAGAGGGTTTTAAGTTGAGAAACCCCAATGACTCTGGAATATAGAGATTATAGGAGAAGTTAAAACCTATGGTAGGACATATGAATCCGCTTTGCTAGTGACCACTGTACACGCTGGCAGAAGATCTCTAAAATTGACTTAATATGTCACGTTGGCTCGCACTGCTCTTAGGTCAGTGTTACGTTCGTCACTGAGTCGTGATAGTATTAAGAATCTTATTCATGCAAACATTTACATTTGTGTCGAAGGAAAAACACTCCTTTTGGAACAATTTTTCAAAATCAGGACATTTACTAACCGCCTAAAATTTAATTTTGTCAGCATAAACCCTGAAGGTTAATTGCTAGTTAACTCGTATACTTTTATGCATACAAAAGATATGACATACATTTTTATGTATATCAGCTGAATTGTGACTAGTTCCATTTGCGCAGAACCCGTCCAATCATAAAATACGCGCGGGTTACTTAACGTTTCATGCCATTTTCCATCATTCTCGCTTGTTTTCCGACGCTCTTGAGAAATGTTTTAATGACGTCCATTTGTTTTATGTTACTCATAAAGTGTGTTACTTTTTTGTACTGGCAAAGTGATTTCTTTGTACCTGATATTAAATGCTTTGCAATGCTGGTAGGAAAATCGTATTCTCCCAAATTGTGACTAGATTAATACGGCGGTGGAAATACGGTCGTCTTGATCATAAATGCATCGAGTTTTGGGTTCGGACTGTGTAAATTTAGGATTATCTAACCCAGCATAATTGTGTCGACTAGCGAGACTTCGATCTGTCGGCAGTGGGCGCTATGTATTGCAATAGGACTTACTATTAAATGTATAATCACTTAGTAAAAAAAGTAGTATCGACGGCTGATACACGATCAGCAATCCGTTGCCGGTCGAAGCAATTATGCCGAAATCTTAAATTGCCTCTTCACGAATTACTATTTATGTTTGAATAAATCGTAAAGTATCGAGGTAATCCATTATGCATGCGTAGTTAGGTGTGACTGAGTGCGAATCGGCACTGGGAGTGTCTGTTCACGAATTAACTTTAGTGAGATTATGATACAGTAACTTGGATATTGATGTTATAAGTACATAAGCATAATAGTTTAAGTTAGGAATAAACTCCTTTGTAGTCAACAGTCCTTTGTAGTACATGTTTAAGAACTTAATTTTGATCTCAAAATACTATTATGACTTTTCAATAGTTGAAATCTATTAATAAAATATAAAGATCAGTTTTTAGTTCTGTAAATGATTAGATTATTAAAATATTTGTACATACATAACGTAAAATTATTGTTTGATTATAAAATGTCACCATTGTATATAAAGGAAATATTACGTTGTAATTAAAGATATTATTGAAAAGGATTAGTGCGAGCAAATAAGTCTAATCAAATAAATATGTTACAGGTCTATAGAATTTCCCAATATAAAAACAAATACATAAGCTAGTAGGTTAACATCAATAACATGATTAAGTCGATATACGAATATTAAAATCCCTATTGAAGCACATTAAAATCGATGTTGCACAAATTGTTTACCAATTACTAACTTTTACAGGCGCAGGCATCCAAGTACCACCGCCAACACTCCACGACCCGTCCAACGCGCTCACCGACGGCCAAGAAGACGACGGACAGTACCGAGAGGACCCCAAGATCTACGAAGACCCCAAGTACAACGGCAGGCAGAGGCAGCCGGCCCAAACTGTCAGACAGTACCACAGGCCAGCTCAGCCCGCGCAGCCAGCAGAACCAGAGTATACCGAGCCTGAATACCAGCAGTACCAGCCTAGCTTCCCATCTAGACAACCACAGTCACAGAGAGCTCAATACCAAACCCAGACTAGCTTCCAGGACTACCAACCGCAGTACCAATCTCAGCCTCAACAGAACTTCCAGCAGTATCAGCCTCAAACTCAAACTCAGTCGCAGTTCAGAGGTGGACCTTTGTTCCAACAGCAGACAAGTCTGTTTAGCCAGGCTCCTCAGCAATTCCCTCAAGAGAACCGACCTCAAAGCCAGGTGTACCACCAGCAACCTCAGTTCTCTTACCAGGCCTTCACGCCTCAGCCGTACACTCAGTCCCAAACACAGAACTACCAGCCCCAGAACTACCAACCCCAGCCTCAACCCCAACCCCAGAACTACCAACAGCAGAGCTATCAACCCCAAAATTACAACCAGTTTGGAGGTCACCCCGCGCAAAACTTCGACCCCAGCACTGGCTCGTACACAATTAACTTCACTGGTTAAGTTTTAGCAATTTGGTACTAAAATTAATTAAATTTAATAATGTCTTGTATTTTCGCGTGTATTTACTTTTTCTAAGAAATTCGTGGTTTTTGTAGTATTCATTAATTAATTTACTAAACGTTTTTTTAGTAATTTAATAAAAATATATAATAAAATTTATAAATACACGTGACAAAATACAAGATTTATTTAATTCAATTAATTTAATTTTTTATACTTTTTTATACCATGTATTTTTGTTTATTACTTTTATTTCTCACAAAACGAAAGTAATAAATAATGTATTTTGTAAATAAATATTTAAAATGTAGAAGAATAATTGTATACGACGTTCAGTACTGTTCACAAGTTAGAAAATATATTTCGTATTCTCATGTACTTTAGAACTAGTCACTATCATTTTCTGTATTGTTTAACCCGAACTTATTAATCGTGGCTTTAATTTTAAATTATTGCAATTTGCTATTTTATACGAAAAATGTGCCAATTTACCAAAATTCTATAATAAGATGTCTATTATATATACGTACGTGTGTAATTATATCTAAAGCTGTATATTTGAACCCTATATATCCAATATAGGACCATATTTATGTATATATATACTTATGTCTTTCATCACAATACATTTATGATACGGTGTATATAATCCAAATATTATTATCTATGAAACATCTTAAAGTAATAGAAATAGTTTAACTACCAGTATTCAAGAAGTATTTGAAAATTGCAAATTGTAAGAATAAATTTTACATAGGCTGGTAACACCGATATATAATATGAATATAAAAACATCACTGCCACAATACATTTTTGTAGTTAATAAACTTATACTAGTAATTATGAGTTTCCATAATCAAAATTCTTGAAAATTGTCTTGATTATTTGAAAAATGTGTCGTCTGCAAGAATTCTACTTTTCAAACCAAATTCTAATTAATTCAGTGAAAAAATAGACTATGAGCTAGTTTTCACCCATTATGATAGATACAAAGCCCTTTCCATCAAAGATTTATTAACATATAATGTGATAGAACTTTATACATTTAATTAAAATGGAAATTAGTGTGATCTTGTATTAGCAACATATAATCTATACTATAAAGAGATTCACATACCACGCTGACCTAATGCTGTTTGGAATAAAATTTAATTAATCATTATCTGCATCGATTAGACGCCCAGTACTTACATATCTGTAGTTTATTTCATTAGACAGTTTGGAAATGTTAATAATTCATTAATTTGTCAGTTTTCAGTGATTTAATCCTTGCTTAACACGTTTCAAATATGTAACAATCAAAAGCAAGTAACGTCATATTGTTACACATTGTGTAATCGGATAAATGATTCAATGTAGCGCGCTCTTGCAACATATGTACGTGCCGCGGTTGTAAATACTCAAATAAACTGTTATATAAATACATATTGTGTTCATTTCCTCGTAGGGAAAGTTTTCTACCACCCACTGTGAATTTATATAGGCTAGGCTAATGTGTAGCAAACTTAATAATTATATCATTTGACAATTTATTATACATACATACATACATAATCGTCACGCCTGTATCCCATAGGGGTAGGCAGAGACTATGGATCGCCACTTTGCTCGGTCCTGACATACTACTAATTTATTATAGTAAGCCTACATGTATCTTCTTTTCCATGCACTGATCCTACACTGCAGTCCCACTGTTACACAAAGTTTTCAGCCATCATAATCATCATCAGTCTGTACTATTGTTCACTGTCAGCCTGTCTTCGGTTTATCGCATCCAGCATCTGCCAGCGACCTGTCGCAAATCTTTACTTTTCAGCATTTATGCAGTATAATTTGGCTTATAATTGTTAATTTAATTTCATTTATACACTTTATTGCACACAAAAAATGAAATAAATACAGTCAGAAATCATTAAAAAAAAGTGCAATTGGCGTTCTTATCGCTCAAAGGCAATGTCTTATAGACAACCATGGGATGGATATTGGAAAAGGATAAACGGAGGATATAATTTTACAAACGGCTGTCTGCCTGATATTTACTTTTTCGGTACGCTTCTTAGTTTTCCCCGGTGACCTTGTGTAGTGCATAGACTTCAATAGACTTCAACTTATAAAGAGAATTCTAATGGAGAACCTCGTGGCGTAGTTACTGAAGTCATTGACTGTGAAACTAGTGACCGTGAGTTCGATCTAAACAGACACAAATGTTAGCGATTTACAACTTTTTTCGTGATCTAAGTATTGAAACAGAAAATTCTCATTTTCTCTATTATTTTTCTATGATACCATCTTATGGGTATGTGTAATTTTTAACTACATTATGGTAAAATACTTCCACATCACTAATGATATAATCTAACTTGCGTGTTGTAAAGCATGGTCAGTCATTAGCGCGTTAGTAGGCACAAGTTGGCCAACACGTGCGCAATGCACTTGCGAAGTGCCATGCTTACTTATCGCGACACCGACTTGTAATTAAAATGTATTTTTATCATTGCGAAAATTTTAGCATACTGAATTTCGAATCCCGGGTCGGGCAAAGTGATATTGGATTTTTCTATTCATTATCAGCCCGGAGTCAGGAATTTGTGCCCGATATGGCCATAGGCTCGCTCCCTATCACATCGTGGGACGGAACGTACAAGGCGAAATGTGGGTGTCCTGGTAGCACCTCTGCCTACCCCTTCTGGGAAAAAGGCGTGAGTTTATGTATGTATGTACGTATTTTGTTAGTTTTAAGTTATTGTAGTAGAGGGAGTTATTAAGGATATTGTTTAAAAATGGTTGGTTTATTTTGATTGGACGCAGCGACTTCCGTATTTTCAAGGGCCCAGGTCCTTATTCTATGAACAATATTCGTTCACGCTTGTACTGCTGAACGATAAGGCAAAGGTGCTACTAGTAAGTGAAGGTTCTAAATATATTTCCGACTTCAGACGTAATAGGATGATCCTATCATCACACAGAGCACTAACTTCAAGGCTGTGCAATTCTTTCCTTTGGTCTGGGGGTGCAAGAATTCCGTCATGGAATCTCCTGTCCATCTTAAGAGGGGTCATCGGAGTTACTGGATACACTGTGGGGGCGGTGGGCCCACACGTATAACGACTCTCAGACGTACGATAGAGCCTCGTCTCTGTTATAGACCCATAACACTTAAAAGGGAGTCCAAAAATAGTCGTAACTGGGGGTCATCCGGACCCCCTATAATGGAAGGACCAGCAATGCTTTTGCGCGGGGCGGTTACGCGGACGTAAATCAGGGCGCTTATCGCCCTGGGATATCCGGCGCTGCCCACATTGCGTGTGACGGATATTGAGGGATTTTTAGTCAGTATGCTAGTGTAGTCCAAAATACCTCAGTGCCTCAAATCGAAAGTCTTCGATAGTTGTGTGTTACCAGTGATGACATACGGCAACGAGACGTCGCCTCTTACTATGGGCCTTATCAGGAGGCTCAAAGTCACTCAACGAGCTATGGAGACGGCTATGCTCGGGGTTTCCCTACGAGATCGAATCAGAAATGAGGAGATCCGTAGGAGAACTAAAGTAACCGACATAGCCCAGCGGATTAGCAAGTTGAAGTGGCAATGGGCGGGGCACATAGCACAGAGAACTGATGGCCGATGGGGCCAAAAAGTTCTCGAATTGAGGCCACGAAGCGGAAAGCGCAGCGTGGGACGTCCACCCACTAGGTGGTCAGACGACCTGGTAAAGGTCGCGGGATGTCGCTGGATGCAGGCTGCCTCCAACAGGTCACTGTGGAAATCATTGGGAGAGGCCTATGTTCAGCAGTGGACTTCCTTTAGCTGATGGATGATGCTAATGTACGTATTGTCAGGGACCCAACATCCGCATTGTGCCGGGCTGATAGACCAGAGACACTGACATACCCCTTTTGGCCTCCCCCGAAGTTCAGAAAAGGGAGCTTAATAGCTTTTCCTCTTGAATAAAATAGAAGGCCTGCGCAACTGATTTAAGGTTTTGGACTCTAAAAACTTAAGTAAGTAAAATTGCTTGGTCTGCAAATCGATCGAGGATTCAGGCTTCACAACCCGCTAACGCTGCAACTAGACAATTGACGCGACATTTTATTTTATAATATTTTTATAGAGCAGATAGGTATTTAAATATATACCCTGAATTACATTAGGATAATCCAATTTAACAGTTTTCTATAATTGGTGTCAAAGCGGAACTCACAGTTTCGATCATCATATCGAAGTCAGTGTTTGTGTGAAATCACAAATACTGATTCTATGATTGATTCATGCATGGTTATTTAATTGTAATATTTTGTCTTTTGGTAATTATAATAAAAATAATGTGGGTCATGTGGGACTGACAAGTTTCCCGTAGTTTCCGATCACGATGACACGAGACTTGCATGACAAGAAATCGGCACTGTGTTTTTGACTGAATGATGATGAATGATGATTTGTGTATTCCTACCGTATGACGATTTTAATTCAAAGCTGATAATATTTGAAAGGTTAAGGTAAACTTACAATTACCATTACTACTGTTAAAAGCCTTAAATGATTTTTTACGAGTTAATCAGATGTTGCAAAAGTTAAGATTTCCGACACAATATTAACTGCCGCGGGCAATTTTACATTTCATATTAATTATACAGGAAGTGAGGCAGTTATGGATCGCCGGCATTAACGTGCGGAAGTGACGTGGGCGGACTACATCTCACCGGTGGGCCTTCACATTAATGGTGTCATTATGAACCAATAACCTAATATTAGCTTTGGAAATTATTGATATATCGACAATGTAGGGTACAGAAACATTTGCATCTTCTATTAATTTTTCAATTTGATTGATTTTGTTGCGGGTGAAAGACAAGTTGGACATTCCCGGAGACTCGCTGAGTTTTATTGCTCGGTGTCTTTAAAATGCGTGCCACTGTTGATCTTGGCTTACATTCTCCAAAAATATAGATAAGAGTAACCTTATTTCAATTTTCGACCAAAATTTGTTGACAACCTTCATTGCGCCGTTGGTTAGACGCCGGTTGTAAAACCAGGGGCCGAGGGTTCGATCCCAGCACCTAGACAAATACGTGAGCCATATTATTTGTTTTGGGTATAGGTTATTGTCCGACCGAAAAGCTGTAACTTAGCGTTAGGTCAGAACTACGTGTAAGTCTGTGTATTTATATTGTTTTATTGGTGAAGATTGAAGCAGCTCATGAAGTTGCGGTCGCGATTTTCTCGCAACTAGTGAGCCAGGACGCTTTATTATTACTACAGAGTAATAGCATACGCAGATAAATATTTATATTCAATGACCATACATTTTTACAGTTAATTTTAACTTAAGCTGTACTCTATTTATAAAAATCGATGTGAATTTATTACTCATCTCCTTTTTTAAATTATTTTGTATTTACATACTGGCGAAACAAAGTAGCTTGATTGCACCTAAAGCAAAATTCTGTGCAATTAAATAGCGTATCCAGATATGATGGTTACGTTTCGCCAGTCAACACAATTCCGCCGACCTGATCGAAACCACATATAGACAGGATGAACAAGGAAACAAACATGCTCGAGCCACCAGGACTATTTAGACAAGTTATTGTAGCCATAACAGCTCTTGAAAACTTTATTCAGCAAAGTTGTAGTCGTAATGATCTGAGCAATGTGATATGCATAGAAAATCAATACACTCGTATGCTAAATATACACTTCACGAAGATTACTTGTGTCTATGTCTGTTAGGTAGTAACGGAGCACTAATTGTTAAAACGCCTTAATTTTTACAATGATAACACTTTTGATTCTTTGCTATTATCCGCTGAGCAGGAACTATTTATAATACATCTTTTAAACAAATTGAAGGCTTAATAACATTGTTCACTGTTTGTTAACAATATGTTATGTGTAGTCTTGCTCCTGTTCGTCAGTCGTGAAGTTAACCATCAGTTTCTTTTTACAGTAGGTGTATATGAAACACTAGTACATTGGTGGTCAAATTGTAAAAGAACCTTCACCTGATGACAAACTAAAATTAGGAAATGGCGTGATTTAAATAAACACCATGGTTTAATGTTAATCAGTATACCTCTGAGTAAAATTACTCTGTATAAAACATTAAATTAAAAAAGGGTGCGCATACTTGACTCTTAAAATGTCACTTCCGTGAATTGAAGGAGACACACACATTCAAACATTCACATACATACATAGCCATGTAATTGGAGTCATACACAGATCCTGATATACGTGGTACATTGCTTTTAGATTTATTTTGGTCATTACAACACGTTTAATTTAATTCAATTTAAGTTTTTTGATTCATTACGAGCGACTCAGTTTGGTCTGATATATTTTATGCTATTTTTAAACACCCAAAATGTCACGAAAATCATGCTCTGCTAGTAGTTGTTGGTGAGAAAAAAATAGGGAGATAGAAAGAGAAGAAGGCATTGAGAGAAAAAGACTGATAGAAATAAGAAAAGATTATTCATGGGGCGTTTACGTGGGTTTGCCAAAAGATTTTTAAGCATGTCAGAGAAGATTTTGACAGCTTACGCAACGCGTTAGGTAAGTCGGTTGCTGTGGAACGAGAAGCTGCAGGTTCGAGTCATGTGTGATCCACTTATATTTTTGAGTTTGTTATTATTGTACTTTGTTCGTTGTAGTAGGTAATTGACTTCCAATGTCTTGTATGCTACATACTTTTATCTTGTGTTTGTGGCTAATAAATCAATTTTCTTTCTTTCTTCTTTCTTTTTTGTAGTTTCTGATACTCACGACATAAGACTTGCACCTTAGAGTGGGGTTGGGACTGTGATCGTGACTGTAAAGTCTATTTATTTCTTATTGATTTGGTTTATAACCTGTCGATGATCAAATCAACTTCGATCCAATCATGTTTTTCAATCACGAATTCAGATAAAGGTGCTTTCTATTTCAGAACACTTTATAATAATTGTGACGAACGCATAGGACCTATTGAGACCTGTACTTATAGTTTAAAGATTTCCTTACTTCTTTTATAAAGTACTAGCGGCCCGTCCCAGCTTCGCCTGGGTGCAGATGTTTATTGATTCCATTCCATACCAGATATATGTTACATGTAAACCTTCCTCTTGAATCTATTTAAAAAACCGCATAAATATCTATTGCGAAGTTTTAAAGATGAAAGCATACATAGAGACAGACAGACAACGGAAAGCGACTTTGTTTTACACTATGTAGTGATGTTGAAAAATAAAAGAAACTTGATGAAGTCGCATGGCTTGTGTACACAGTGGTCTTAGGTTCGAAACCCACAACAGACAATCAGTATTGTGATAGTTTTTCAGAAGAATCTGATATGAGTAGCCCAAGACTGGAACTCACATCCGGCACGGAAACAGGCTCATCTTCTATCATATTTACGGAAATAAGTTCACCGAAATATGCCTAACAATACCCTGCTTTCGGAAACCAATGGATGAGTGTATGTGTTAAGCGAATTAAATATAATTTTACTGGTGGTAAGTCTCTCATATGTGAGAGACCGCCTGGGTAAGTACCAATGTCTATTGCTTCAGCAGTGTAAATGCACTGTTGTGTTCCGGTTTTAAGTATATTGTAGCCAAAGTAATTACTGGACATCATGAGATTTAACATCTTTCGTCTCAGGATGGCGAGCGCAGTGAAATGCCAGGCATTGCTTTGTAATTCATGGTGTTGTTTGGTTTAGCTACTGTTCATTGAAAAAAAATTAGTTCTAATAGCAATCTTTATACTATTGTCCTAATGTTTACTATGAATACTCCTATCTTATGATTCGCGTGTCACCAATATTTGGTTAGCCAACAAGGGAATCTATTGCTTCACGGATTTTGTTAATTGTCGCATGTTTATTTTTATTACCATTGCCAACAACTTTGACAAGCTAAATGTCACTGAATAGTAATATGTTGCGTAATAAGTATTACACGTGATTGAACATTGCATTCGCGGACGAGCGTAGAGGAACAAGTTGGTGTGCGTATTCATTATCGTCATGTTTTGATGTCTTTTTGTTTTATCTGATCTGCGGGGTTACTCTATGATCCGAAACGAAACTCGAAACTCCGAACGTCACCCGTAAAACTGTACGAATGTGCCTAGGTACTCAACAAAATTTTCGGATCCTCTATCGTACGTCTTAGCTACAAACTAAGTTCGGAGTGAATGATAAGTATCATACAGAGTAGTGTTGATTTTTAGAAGTGAAAAATTAAAAACGTACTGCAGACATAGAACATTCGAGTTTAGTTTCGGATTATAGACTAACCCCCCTGATTTGTAAAGACTAGCTAATCTATGGATAGTCCCATAAGATGGAAGGAGGATCTAGTGATGATCGTCGTTAAGCAACAAGTTCGACTCTTGCATCAAGATCAATAACTGTGCTAAGCACAATATTTGTTTTGGGTTTAAATGTTGTGTGACCCAAAAATGACTTGAAATGACTTAAAAGATCCCGAAGTCCCTTATTTGTGCTGAAGGTGGTCATGGGGTTTTCAACCG
Source organism: Theretra japonica (assembly GCA_033459515.1). Classification (NCBI taxonomy): domain Eukaryota; kingdom Metazoa; phylum Arthropoda; class Insecta; order Lepidoptera; family Sphingidae; genus Theretra; species Theretra japonica. The sequence continues at coordinate 888,151 of CM065938.1, read as the reverse complement.
GTAAAAATCCGGCATAATCTGTCTATCAACCGCGCGGTTAACAGGAAACCAATAGGATTTTCACTATGTTAAAAAAATGACTTTGTGTGTGACTTGAGTGTGGTTTGTAATCCTCAAAATGTGCTTTTATCAACACGTTTCGGAGTCCAATTAAAACCTTTATTGCCACGTTTAGACCTTTTAAACACAATCGTAGTGCTACAATGTTTCAATAAGGCATATGAAAGTGGTGGCAAGGCAGGGCGGCTCGGACCTGCTTCCGGGACCCGCGTGTCACTCACGTGTGCTTTGTTTGGTACAGTCGAACTAGACGCAGTCTGTTTAGGTCTAGCGACACTCTAGGATATAGATGCGAAGGTCTGTGACATGTCATGTGTGACTTATTAGTTGCATGACTCAAAATCTGTTTTGTGATGGAAGCAAATGCTTATACAAAAAATGCTGGTGTTGGTTTAACATTCATATCTATCCAGGTAGCTAGCGCCGTACAGGGTGGTCTAAAACCCGTCACAGTGACGCTTTGGAGTTCAAACTGCGCATAACCGGTTTATAATTGATTAAAAATAAATCCATTAGTTACCCTGGCAGTTGCAGCTAGCTAGACTTCACTTGAAAATAAATATAAATATGCCCAACAGTCACATACATAATCCTGACCCCACATTAAGATCAATTAAGTCCTGTGTCGTGGGTATCAAACACTACAAGAAACTTTTCTACCTCACGAACACCCAGACCCGAGATAAATACTTGTGAGCCTCACAAACATTTGTCTCAGTGCGAGGAACGAACCCGCAGCCTCTCGTTTCAAAGCCGGCGTCTAACCAATTACGCCACGGAGGCTGTCACTTGAAAATTAATATTTGTTACTATATTCAAGTCAGCACTACAACAAAAAACCAACTTTCATGATTGGAAACATGTGGAAGCAGTTATATGACATTTTCAGAACCTTCTTTTAACCCTGACAATGCGAGTATCTGCACCAACGGCAGATAATATGTTCAGAGATAGGTGGCCTGAATGTCGACCTTTGTCTAAGAATGTTACCGCGGCGAGGCTGACAGCTTTTGCGGATTTCTAGTCGCGTACAATTTAAAATGCAATTACTTATATTTATATGCCTATAGTGGGTTCGGTTATTTTTAGATTGCGATACGAAATTCGACGGCTCGTTTTGGTAGTGTTAAGACAGTTGTTAGACAAATTTTATCTTTTTTACTTGTCAAAATTTAATATCCATATTATAAAAGGTCAACCCGCATTAGGCCAGCGTGGTGGACCATATGGCCTAACCACTCTCAATCGTACTCTCGGTTGTAGAGGAGGCCAGTGCCCTGCAGTGGGTCGTATATGGGCTGATACAATACAATACAATTATAAAAGATGTAATCCATTAAATAGAGATACATTTAAAATTAAATCAATTGAATAAAATTAACCTCATAATTGCACAGATCATTGTTACTTGTAACATTAGTTTAAAAAATATTGTAATACGATTCAGCCTTTATCTATGAAGCAGTGAAGTGTTATAAACTAATAGAGAGCGTAAAGCCTCATTTACACAGTAGAGTATCTCGCCTCGCAGATACGATTATCGTAAGGATATAAAAAAGTTGCATCGTGTAAACATTGTCAGAACACGATAATCATATGGTGGTTATGTCACGCGATTATGGCATACGATTATCGCTGTGAGAAAAAAACGTTGTCTATAAAGCGCCGTGTAAAAGGGGCTTTATAGACAAGGTTGTTAAGATGTAGACTTAATAAGCCACATCCAAAATAAAACTAAGAAAAGTGTGGCCACGTCGTGGTCTAATCTATCTTCTTGTAAAAGCTTCACTGTTGTGTATGAGCTTCAGTTCATCTTGCAAGGAATAATTGCTTTTCGGGAAATGAAAAGTATACTAAATCAGAAGTTAATCAAGTGACAGTACAAGCCACATTAGGCTTTCGTGGCCCGTCTACCGCTACTACTAAAGCTAAATGTCATCAAACAGAATCAAACTAAGGAAGTCTTTCAGGTGTAAAGACTGATATTAAGTCATATTATTTTATTATGTTTTTTTTGTGCTTTTAATTCGAGCTAACTGTAGGGTTAAATACAAATGAAATTAACCAGGACCGAAATTTTAATGAACTCTTTGAGAAATAAATAAATAAATACACCCAACAGTCACATACATAGTCCTGACCCCACACTAAGATTGAGTCTTGTGTCGTGGGTATCATAAACTACGAGAGACTTCGGTCTCACAAACACCCAGACCCGAAACAAATAGCTATGGTTCACAGAAATATTTGTTTCGATTGGGGATCGAACCCGCGGCCTCTCGTTTCACAGGCGGCGTCTAATCAACTGCGCCAAGGAGGCTGTCAAAATAATTTGACTGTTGCTAACTAACGTTGCTTAAATTGTTTATCAAGCTGCTTTAGTCTTTAGAAAATGTCTTCCGCTACTAATAAAACCAAATAGCATCAACCAAGACCTTACTAAACTCTGCTAAGTCAATTACCAAATCATGTACATTATAATACTTGTACAAAATGTTACAAGTTCATATTCTAAGAACATAAAACGTGTAATGTGTCATTGAATCCGAAATGCGTCGGTATTGAAGGCTCGATGTGATCGTATTTACATTAAATGTAAATAATTCACTCTGATTGGCTGTCCACTTCGCGACTCGACAACGTAACTACTTACTATCCTTCCTTTTATCAATTCAATCGTTTCTTCTTTGATGAATCTTTTAATTTTAGTTTCATTTTACAGGATGTGAGGACAGTTATTTATTCTTGTGGCGTAAATATTGTTCGATTTCATTCTACCTGTGAACAGTGGGGGATTTAGAGTTAATTTAAAGCGTACAAAAATGACGTCCGCTTACAAGGTTTAGTAGAAAGACTTAGTTAAGGTTGCAGAAAGTCGCTAGATGCTGGCCACTTCTAACAGTTCAATGTAGAAAACCTTGGGGAGTTCTATGTTCAGCAGTGGATTTTCTGTGGTTAAAGGTAGAGAGGGAGGGGAGAGATAGATTACAAAAATGTACTTTTATAAAAAAAGGCTAGTTAATCGCGTTAATTACTTTAATATTGAGTGTAATAAATGTTCGTTAAATCAATTGTTCGTTCTTTGTTGGTTATTTTAGTATAATCATTATCAAGTGAAGTTATGTAAAGAATGAGAAGTAACTGCGATGACCTCAAATTTTTGTGTGATTCGTTTTTGGTTCCTTGTGTGCTGTAATACAAAGCAAAATTTTAGGATATAACTTAATTGGTTATAGGAAGATTGACGAAAATTCTTAAGTTAAAATATGTGAATACTCGTCATGCATTTAACTATGTATTTTATGATATATTGTAAATTACCTGATAATTAAATACAATTACTACTGAAAATGATATCACTGAAAACAATATTCTTTATTATTTGTCAGGTTGCTGTGGAAATGCTCGGGGACGTCCTTGTTCAGTGATGGACTTCCTGTGACTGAACTGGCTGGCTTCCGGGCGACTTATATGTGGTTTTTCATTCCAAAAACCTCATGCAATGAGAATTTACGACCTAGGATTTGAACTAAATACTTATTGATTCACATCTACACGTTTCCACGCCACCAATGGTTATAATTTAAAATTCTCATGCTCTAGATAAAAAAGGAAAAATAAATCGTCTGAATATGCCAAAATTACCGTCTTGACCTCCAAAACACTCCCAATATGGTAAATCCTAAATGTAGTTTGTAGTTGGACGTTGCATAAATTATTTAACACGAGTAATACTAGTGTAGTTTCTGCTGAATTTGGATCATTCGCTTGACCTTAAACTAGTATTTAAATACCTTTTAAGTTGAAAGTCGTCAAATATTGAGCATTAACATAGTAATTTATGTTTGTACTTAAAAATGTTACATATTTGCTAATAGCGGCTCTCACATTTTCGTCCCAAAAGTAGGAGGCGACAAAATCGTCATTTTGGACAATAATTCTAGTCCCATTGAAATAAAACGAATTCTATCGCGAATTTAATTTAATTTTTATTTTTTTTTATTTTCCCGACGTTTCGATCACTTTACAGTTTTCGTGGTCACGGGGCGGACTGAGGTATTAGTCATTCGCTTAGTGACTGTTACAATTTAACTACCCTTAATGTATAAATAAAAATAAAATCCGTAAGAATTCGTTTTATTTCAATGTGTAACATTCGCGTAAATTCAAAAAACCATTAATTCTAGTCAGGTTGAAGTCAAGTCAGTCCCGCTGTGAATATTTCCAAAATGAAATACTTTCGGAGGAAGGGTTTTTGACCATTCTTCGAAACCAGAACCCCCTGAAGGTCAATACGACGATATTTAATTAGCATTTGTGAAGGAAGTCTATATCGTCTACAAAATGCTAGGCACTGCGCATGGGCTTGTTACGTCCAGTCTGCCAAGTATACAGTACAATCGAGGCTAATGCTTTTGTAATCAGCAGCAGAAACGCGGGCATTCATCATTCATGCTCGTCAATTGTAGACTTGCAGCCCTGCTGCTGGGAGATATTATTATTATATTTTTATTGCAATGAATAGCGAAACGAGCATGCCATTCGCCTGATAGTAAGTGATACGTCCGCTTATGGACAGTAGCAAAACTAAACAACATAGTGAATTACAATGCAATGCTTGGCGTTCCACTGCTCTCGTCATCCTGGGACATAATAAGTATATAGTGACTCTGGTTACAATGTCCTTCAAACCGGAATAGAACAGTGCATTTACACTGATGTTTTCGGAAGAAATAGATATTGCGGTGGTGCCTACCCAGGTGGCTTCTCACATATGAGAGACCTAGCATCATAAATATGTTATATGTTGTCTATTGATCTACTAAGCTATAATAACTGATGCAATATTCAGTCGTTTTACCCTAAAAACAACTTAAAAACTTGCTTGCATCTCAATAATATTGGCCATCTAAATAGGTACCATTTGGTACCATCTACTTTTACCGCCAAGCAGCAGTGTAGATGCGCTATTGTGTTCCGATTAATGTATACTGTTAGTAACTAAATATAGATTTTTCTTTTCTTCTATTCTGGACGGTGCCCTCCAAGGCCTAATTTTATATAATTTTAAGCAGGGTGGTTATATTTCATGTACCTAGTTTAAAACAACCTCTCAAACTCCTAGACTATGTCTGGGAATCTCAAAAATTGGATATAAGGTGATTGTGACAACTATAACGTAAGTTCTTCTTTTATAAGTAAATCACATTGTGTTAAATCGTATTTTACCCAAAAATGAAATAATCTTTGTACCCAAAAATCTAAATCAATTAAGGGGAGCTCCAGTCTATGTTGTATTCATACTTACTGCTTCCTATAACATAATTTTAACTCCTCTTGTAATTAAAAGTGGAAAGCAGTATTTTAATTTCTCATACATTCACGTTTACATCGGCAACTAGTCGTATAAGATGTCACCATGAGTTTAAGACTACATTCAATGACACTATTGAAATGTAATTCGTTTATTGGTCATGTGGGCAATTAAATAAATCTAATGACAAGTCAATACATTTACCACATAGGGGTTACGAACCCGCCAAAGCGACCAACGCCAGTGTGCCACACTTCGAGTTCATCCTGAGTATATTCTGAAACAATAAAGCAAGAATTGTGTTGTGAAAAAGGTTAACTGCATTCTTTGAATATGCAATAAAAACTATATTAAACAATGAAGCGATCAGATTATGATATACAAGATTATTCACAGTAATAAGCTGAGTATTATGTAGATCGATGAGATTGTACGCTGGGCATCGAACGAGGTCGCGCAGGGCTCCGTGACACGCGCCGAATCTAGATTAGAGAAAACTGTAAGGTTGTGCAAATTACACTGATGTGTTAGGAAATAGTTCGCTCCAGTTTATTACAGTTTTCTCTCCCACCTTCTGTGTATCTGAAGGAGAGCTTAACATATTTTGTCTCGTCAGAAATATAATATGTTTCTCTCACGTGTTTTCACAGAATTTCTCTTGTCAAAAGTAAAGTAAATTTGTCTCATATGTTTCCTCTTTCTAAATAAGATATTATGGCAGTAATATTGTTGATATGTTAGGAGCTACATCATATTCAAATTTAGTCCTTCTTAAGGATTCCCATTTCGATCTGCTGATAACGGCTAATTTGGATGATATATAAACAAGTCATTCCTAATGTATAAGAAGAATGATTTCCCTTGAAAATCGATTAAAAGCCGTGAATGAGTGAAAGTGCTTGTCGTCCTGTGACATTATGCAGGTCGTTTGTCAGCGAGGACCTTGCGGCTAGCGGCCCCGAGCACCGAGTAATCATGCGGTTGAGCAAACGCTGGCATCACATACCATACTGTAATCTATATGCAGGTACTTTTGGAAATTACTCAGTGGTCTTGTTAGTCAACAACACAATATCTCGAAACCCTGGGAATTAATGAAAACCTGCGCAGTTTGTTTTATTTCAACCTGCAAAAGGTTTGCGTGAATAAAAAATGTAATGGGGCTTCACGAATATGGAACTCATGCAGAAGAGCGCATTTAAAGTGGAAGAACATTTTATAATTAAATATAAAGTTAGCAGAGTGGTTTATTCCAAATGAAGAGATGTCCCAAAGGATCTATGAGACAAAAAGTTTGTTGTAGAAGCAGTCGTTTTTATATCGCCACGAAAAACTCATTGCAATCCACTTCATGATACTGACATGATCACTGCAGTACAGAGTACCGATCATCCAATATAACCTCTCGATGTTAGTCACTAACATTTGGCCCGTCTGACCGGATATACACAGGCTAAAACCGGAATGTGACAAACATGCGTGGGTTACAAACGCGGGACTTCTAGCTTAGTGTAAAACGGCTGGTGTCTTACTATTCTGACTTCTGTAAAATTATAATTCGATTTGAGTATTTTTTATTAAATCTATCTATCTGCAGTTAAATCCTCGTAACATTACACTACAGATATATTCATCCTGAACCGTCAATAGATAGCCTGCGTCGCACAGTTGGTTTTACATAGACTGTGAAACGTGGGGTCGTGAATTCGATTCCCGCACCGAGACAAATGTTTGCATGAACCACAAGTATTTGTGTCGGGTCTGGGTATTTATCAGAATGAAAAGTCTCTCGTAGTTCCTGATACTCACGACACAATACTCGATCTTAGTGTAGATTCAGGATTATGTAAATAACTTTTAGGTGTATTTATTTCGTATGATGGTAGAGGTAATATAATACGTCATGTTCTGCACAAGGACAACGTGATGCAAGTCCACAATTAGTTTATTAATAATTCGTAATTTAATACAAAACAGTATATGTGACTATTGAGTATATTTATTTATTAAGATTGATACTTTTAGATTATTACTTTAGAAATATCGAGTCTTTTTTATGTATAAAGTCTATGCAGTAACCACGGTGTTACTAAATGAAGAATTTGGAAAATTCTGGCGCCAACTATTGATTGTGTTCACTTCATTGGCAACAGATTCGTTTATCGACGGCCTTAGAATATCAATCACTTCTCTGTAAAAGAAGGCCGAAAGGGGCTGAAGGCATATATAGAATGAAAAAGGGGCAAATACAAAAAAAGATGTATCTTTGTAAGCATGTAGAATTGTCTTTTACATGCAATTTTTCCCATTGCACCTTATATTGTTATGTGTTAAAATAACCAACGGTGACAGAAGAAAAGTAAAACAAAATTGTGCTGAAAAGTTTTTACGCATTTAGCACTTGTCCTTAAAAATAGGAACATTCGTGTATTATTATAAGTAATTTTCTTCGATTTCAGAAGTAGGAAGTTCTGAATAAAAATGCAGTAAGAAATTACTCCAAATCTTGACTAAAAATAGTCACAATATAAACCAAATAAAAAAATCTTAAATCGCCACGATTTTCAATTCATGCCGATTTGCTTTTTACATTATTTCCTTATTTACCATCTCTCTCCGTATATATATATTTACCTTGATCAGATTATTATTAAGCCTCCACGGCGCAAGTGGTTAGATACCGGCTATGAAACCAGAGGCTGCAGGTTTGATCCCCGCACCGAAACAAATATTTGTGTGACACCGAAAAATCTCTCGTAGTTTCTCATACCCACGACACGAGACTCGATCTTAGTGTGGGGTCAGGACTATGTATGTGACTGTTGGGTGTATTTATTATTATTATTTATTCATATATTCCGAGATCAAACTCCCATGGTGCTTTAAATCTTCCTCGCGTCGTATCACTTTCTTCCATGCAAATTAATTATATGTAAAGCGAGAAACGCGATCCAATTTAAACAGTTTCCGCACTCGTACGCGATTTGAACACACAAGCGCCGAGTTATCTTGCAACATAGTAATATAGGACTAACATACACGTTTTATTACTTATAAATAGGATATATTAGATACTCCTCCTGAATTGTAAGAGCTTCCGCGATTACCGTGGATTCATGAGTACCTAATAATGGGCTCCGATTTCCCTTTTAAATAGAGTGTGTCATTGATTTGGTTTATATGCTCAGAAAATCTATGTTTTGGATTGTTTTATATGAAGTATTTAAAAAAACTAATTATAACTATAAGTATATAGAAACCCATATGAAGGGGTAAGCAGAGGTGTCTCGTATATTACACACGCATTTTCAAGTTTATTTCCGTCCAACAATTTTTAAACCGTACAAAAATTGTAACATGAAATTAGCTGTGAGCTGATACAGTCCCATACGTATACGTATAGGTCCCACTGCAGGGCACGAGCATCCTCTACAGTCGAGAGCACGATTGAGAGTGGTTAGGTCATATAGGTGAGGGAAAACATCGCGAGGAAACCTGCATAACGTAGCGATTTAAAAAAAATGTATGGTATGAAAGTCCGCCAACCCGCACTAGGCCAGCGTGGTGGACTACATGGCCTAAACATTAAATTAGCAATCGACAAAAATTATTCAATTGTAGACTCAATTCAATTTAGACTGTAGTATTGTATGGTAGATATTTGTTAATCAAAATATATCAGTTTCTGTTAATATTGAAAGTCTTGCTAGATATTACTTGTATCCACAAAGACACAGTACGCCCACGTGGTACGCTGCAAATCTGTTTGACCAGATCCGTTGGCCGTGGCGCAGTTATTTATGATGCCCGCTGTGAAACGGAAAGTCATAGGTTCGAACCTCACACTGGAGCAAACATTTGTGTGATCCACAAATACTTACTACAAGCATATTGTTGGACAGAAAAGTCTCATAAAGTCTTATACGCGGCATAAGATTTGTATCTTATTGTGGAATATGAAATTTATTTATTTATTTTTTATTGCAATGAATAGCCAGACGAGCATGCCATTCGCTTGATGCTAAGCGATACGACTGCTTATGGACAGTAGCAAAACCAAACAACACCATGAATTACAAAGCAATGCTCGGAATTTCACTGCGCTCTCCATCCTGAGACATGAGGTGTTAAGTCTCATTATGGCCAGTAGTTTCTCTGGCTACAATGTATTATGAATGTAAGTTCAAAAGGTAGAAGTTTGTTTTGGAGCTGGTTAAGCCACGCTGTTGTCAGCTTGCATGTGCAGGCTCGTCCGGGAACGCACCACTGTCCCACAGGAAATACTTGAAGCGATAGTTTGTTCGGTGAGTGTGATTACCGTATGCTCTATCCCGCTTTCCTCTTCCCATTATTTTTCCTTCCGGGTCCCTTCCTATTTGATGGGACGGCAACACATCCATGATCCAGCTTTGTGGATGTTCATGGGCGGCGGTGATCACTTACCATCAGGAGACCTGTTTGCCGGACCTATGCTATATAAAAGGTACAACCAGGTCTCTACAGTGAGATGTAAAGGGCAGTTGTATCGTGGATAAGGATTGAAGACCATTATGCGTCGTGTTAAAGAATCCAGTAGGCGCGTGAGGAATGTCACGCCGACGGACACTTCGACTGTTAATCGATGTCATAATTAATTAAGCGCTCTTCATATTGCAAAAAATACAACCTAGATATGCTTAAGGACAAATTTTTAATCGTAAAAGTTAAGGTGTACAGTTGCAGGAAGACCCTTAGTGCATGCTTCGTGAAATCGTTGGAAAAGGCGCATCAGCAGTGAACTTCATATTTAACACTAAAAGAGTTTAAAATTAATGAAGTAAGTTAAAACCACGCTGAATATAAAAGCGACGCAATTGAATAATTTCATTTTTAATCGACTTAAAGAAAAGGAGATTATCAATTCGACCTGTATTTATGTGATTTTGTCAGAATTACATGGTTTTGGATATGTTGGTCTATACCAGCTTCTGAACACGTGTGCCTAATTTTATAAATGTCTGTTTGTTTGTATGCTTGTCCAAGCATATCTCAAACAATATAAGTCGGATTTCAAAAATTCTGGATTAGGTATAGTCCAACTTAGGAGCTGTGTAAGTTTCATAGAAATCGGTTTTGAAGTTTTGAGATAGAGCAGGGGTATTCAACCTTTTTTAGTCCGCGACACACATATGCATGTTTACAATTTTATAGCGGCACTCTAATCTATCTCGTTGGTTGAAATGTACAATGATACTAGTTAGGTAAATAGGCGCAAAACTTAAAATCCAGAGAGAAATAATTACTTCGCCTATCAATTTTTGGAGGTGCAGGTTAACCGTTTTTCTATGTAGGGATATTTCCTCTCAAAATAATCTACAGTTGCTAACCAATGAGAAACCAGTAATATAATAAAAATTATCTAATATACTTATTACCCACTTATTATACCCACTTATTTAAAGAATTTCTACGGTATGTAAGTCCGCCAACCCGCACTAGGCCAGCGTGGTGGACTATATGGCCTAACCACTCTCAATCGTACTCTCGATTGTAGAGGAGGCCCGTGCCCTGCAGTGGGTTGTATATGGGCTGATACAATACAAAAATTACCCACTATGAATGCTGCTGGTAACACATCATACTTTTGTCTTACTTTGATGGTCTCGTATACTTTAATCAATATTTTTTTTTGTCCACATGTAAATTTGTACAGCCACATCACTAGAGATTTCCTTCATCCCATATTTAAGCGGGGTCGGTAAAAGGCGCGGTTCACATAATTGTGTTAAACGTGCTTATCCTTAATCAATTCTTTTGTACGGCATTCCGGCTTAATGCGTGAACTCGATTTAGTTATTTAAAAACCTGATATCAAAATCTTGCCTTTATGATTGGTTTGTGTCCTTGCTGGGTCTTTTTATTTCTTCCGAGAAAATTATTTTTTAATTTACAACTATACGATATTCTGTCGCCTTTTTGACTTTTATAACTCTGTCTTAGTTCCTTAAAATAATATAATCATACATATTTTCATCTATTTCCACACACCAACTATTAATTTAACCCTCCATACATCAACATTGAACCTACACGTAAAATCCAATTATGCAGAAATAAAAAAGTAAAAATGATTCCTGCGCGTATTTCCCGCGTTTTCGGCCGCCATCTTTAATTCCTATTTTTGTGTGATCTATTGTAGCATATGGTTGTCACTGTCAAGGCCGTGTATCCTGTGGAGGCTGCACCCCCGGGTTGTTTAATGTCCGAGTGAAAGGCCAGCCCTGCGACGGCTATAAAAGCTGGTAACACAAGCGCCGCGCCTCCGATACTGAAACATGGCGCCACTCGCACGATTGGTACGTTCCAACTATTGTTTATTTATACGGAAATTCGCGGGTTTTAATTTTTTGAATTTAGAATTGTTTTAAATTGCCCTTTTTTAATTTTATTAAATTACATTTTTTTTTTGTGCATTGGCACATATTATAAATGGTATTTGTTTTTTTTTATATATTATTTAAAATATATTAATCTTTGACATATTATTAATTTTCATTACACAAATAAATATTTTTTCAATTAATTTAATTAAATAATAGCTTCAAATTTAATTAAACCAAAGACATTAATTACTCGTATATTTCAGCACAATGTCACAATACAATAATGTGAACTACTTAACAATAACCCAAGCCTTTACTTGCCTAACCATAGTCTATTACATTTTTTGTGTATAAATTGTGCAATTTCAGTGACCGGTGTACAGTGCGTTCCAATAACTGCACAGTGTTTCTTAATTAATATATGAGTGTCATAACTAATGACGTCACACGTCAGTGCAGTGTTCCATTGTTCGGTTTGTCGTGGTTAATTGTTAATTGTCGAGTTTACGTGTGATTGTGTTACACAGTGGTTTCTGGCCGATAATTACTCTCAATTTTTGTGTGCAATTGTTCCGTTATTTGTTGGATATGTGAGAAGTAAATGTTGGACATTGGTTATTGTGTATATCAGAGTTATAAAAATAGGTTCAGGTTTTTGCTGGTGGTTTAAGGACGTTCTTGTCCGCCCGGATAACAACCTAGCGCCTACCCTAAGCAGCGGTTTAAGTTCCGTCAAAATGACTTGCGTGTGTCGCGGGGATTCAACACAATGATGTCTTGGGTTCATTATGTGTTTGTGCCATTACACTTTATGTGTGTGTGCACCATATTTACCGTCAAGCGAAGTGTATTCACGTTGTCGTGCCAATTTTTACGGATATATTTCACACACATGACCTCACATCCCTTTTCTTAGAGAAAGGAGTATATTAAAAGGCAGACTTGTCTATTATTTAATTTCATAAAATTAAAAAATTCGCAAGCATATTGATTCGAATCTGCGACCGCCCGCTACGACCTCAACTAGTTTACCGCTCCAAGAACAGTTTTGTGTTAAACTGTACTTAACAATTAGATTGTGTGCATAGATTAAATAGCTTTTTAACATTGCATGCTTCGCTCGCGCAATTTATCAGTTACGGTAACTTACGTTTTCCAAAATGCTAATTGAACTCGTATTTTGCAATTTAACTGTGTTAATCTATTTCAATATTAGAATTTAACTCGGAAATAGAGTTATGATAAAAAATTGTTATTTTTGAAATGAATAAAATGTAGGCCATTTTACATAAAGTGCGTCGAGGTCAGTTGGTAACAGACCAGACGCGGCTGACGAGACAGTCGCGAGTTCAAATCCTAGGGCATACCTCTAACTTTGTGGAGTCATGTGTGTATTGATAGGCAATTGCCACGCATTTTAACTATAAAGGAAAATATCACGAAGAAACCGGCAGACGACAGGACTGTAGATTAAGCCTCCTCATACTGCCCTCTCGGTTGTATAGATGTCTATTACTTATCAGTAGCTGATTACAAGATGACACAGTTCAATACAAGTTATGTGGAGAGGCCTGTTGGTAACGGACCAGAGTGCGTGGTGGTCTGTTGGTAACGGACCAGACGCGGCTGACTACATGTCCACGGTGGTCGCAGGTTCAAATCCCAAGGCACATCTCTTACTTTTCGGAGTCATGTGTGTATTGATAGTTAATCACCACGCACTATAACGGTTAAGGAAAGCATCGCGAGGAAACCTGCATACCATAGCGATTTGTATAAATTTCTATGGTATGTAAAAGTTCGCCAACCCGCACTAGGTCAGCGTGGTATACTATATGGCCTAAACACTCTCAATCGTACTCTTGATTGTAGAGGAGGCCCACGCCCTGCAGTGGCATGATATACGTATAGGGGCTGATACAGTACAAAAAAAAATATGGAGAGGAAAAATCCGGTCTGAAGAAAATAGCCAATTTTTACTAATAGAGATTCGCACCATGGTACACATCTGTGGCAGTGACTCGCGCAAGAGTCGCGTTTCGAGTTCAATCTATACGTAGATATTTAGTTTCGGACAGGTCATAGCGGTGTCGAAATGTGATAGACCATTTTTACTCAGTAGTCTATTTCAAGTGCACTTACAATCCGCTGTATTGTAGTCACTTTGCGATGGTGCCAATAAAAAGAGCCAAGTGCTAGTAGTGGAGTCGTGTTTGGGTGGCAAATAAAATAACAACATATACCCATTTATTTTTAAAGACGTAAAGATACGCAAGGGCTTAAATTATTATTTTATAAAAACAATGTATTTACCATCCAAATTTGACGATACTTTAAAGAAATTGCAAAAAAATCATCACTTTCTTTTAAATAAATCATAATAAATAAATACACTAAACAGTCACATACATAGTTCTGACCTCACATTAAGATCAATTAAGTCTTATGTCGTGGGTATCAGAAACTACGAGAGACTTTTCGGTCTCACAAACACCCAGACCCAACACAAATATTTGAGGGCCACAAAAACATTTGTGTTGGTGCGGGGATCGAACCCGAGGCCTCTCGTTTCACAGTCAGCGTCTAAGCAACTACGCCACGGGGGCTGTCTTTTGTAAAATATGTATTTAGTTGCATTATGTTTGGTCACTAAAACTACCACCTGGCTTCGTTTTCGGCCGCACTCTGGATATACCCGGAATAGATACAACAAAAGGAATTTTAATTAACATCACATGTAACAATATTTCATGTGTCGTGCGCATTTCGTGACCTCTCTCACGCAGTAAAACTGACAAGGTTTTAGCAGGTTCGATTCTGAGTGACAACTTTTAATTGGGTTTTCGTTACTTCGGTGGTTTAAGGTTATCATGTAAGGGGATTTAAAATGATATTTTAAAATTCTGTTTTTATTTATTAGTGATAAGAATACCAACTATTTACAATATATATGAGAATATATAATATTATATACAAGTTTGCTTAATGAATTAATCATTAATATTATTAACCGACTTAAAAAAAGGAGGAATTTATAATTCGACTAATGATTTTTTAAATGTTTTTTACCTCATAACTTTGTACTGAATGACCCGATTTTGATTATTTTTTCTTCGATTGAAAACTGGAGCTTTTGTGTCATTTGGTTAAATAATAAATGATGAAGATTGGATGAATATCTGCAGACCTGGAGAGTCGAAATCATCAAAATTGAGTAGGATTCCAATTTCCAATGGTTCTTGTTGCTTTAGAGAAGAATATGTGCACTGCTATTGTAGCTTCAAAGAGCGACAGCATAGCTCTACCATCATATTTGTCCCTGTCGTATAACTAAATCTGAGTCAATATTAATATTACACGATAATTAATATCGCAACAATAATTTATTAGTGTGTGTATAGTTTAATTATTAAATAAACAAATAAAATAAATACATCCAACAGTTACAAACGTAGTCCTGACCCCACACTAAGATCGAGTCTTGTATCGTGGGTATCAGAAGCTACGAGACGACTTTTCAGTCCCATAAACACCCAGATCCGAAACAAATACCTGTGGTTCACACAAATGTTTCATTCAGTGCGAGGATCGAACCCGTAGCCTCTCGTTTCACAGTCGGCGTCTAACCAGCAGCGCCACGGTCCACGGAGGCTCTGCTTTCTGATTCTGCAAATACTTATCGTAACTGACCAAAAGAATTTATTGCCAAGAACAGGTTTACGTTTTTTTTTAATCATGCATTTTTAATTTTTTTGAGATTTTGACACTTTTTTTTAAATACCTGAGTAATTGACATTGTCGTTAAACATTACCTGTAAAATAAATTATTTTACATACTCGTAGAAGCGCTGTTACTTGGTCTTATAGGCATTCCCGAAGTCCCCTATTTGTGCCGAAGGTGATCATGGGGTTTTTAGCCGGTAAAAATCCGGCATAATCTGTTTATCATCCCCAAGGTAAATAGGGGTCCAAGAGAATTTACCCCATGTGAAAAAAAATGGTCTTATAGGCATAAAGCGTAAAGGTACATTATATTAATTACTGGTGGTAGGATGTCCGCATCCGTCCGGATAGCAACCGCCGAGCACGATGGTGAAAGACAGTCTTAGTGACACGTGCAAGTGTGAAACGAGAAGCCAAGGTTTGGATTTCCGCGCCGAGACAAATTAGTGCGATCCACAAATTTTTATTTAGGTTCTAAACGTTTGTGAGACCGAAAGGCTTCTTGTGTTTTATATCTACGTTACAATAAATAAAGTATTTGAAAGGTTACCGATGTTTATATGCATACAGAAAAGATTTCCAACTCCTCCTATTACTATTTTAACTTTATGATTAACTTCGTTGCGGGTTAAAGACAAGTTAGACATTCCCGGAGACTCCCTGAGCTTCAATGCTCGGTGTCATTAAAATGCGTGCCACTGTTGATCCTGGCTTACAGGGGTTGCAGTGGCGGGGGTGAGGGCGGGACAGTCTCCATATATGCAAACATGTGTATTGATAGTCAATCATCACGCCCTATAACGGTGAAGGAAAACATCATGAGGAAAGGATTCCTCACGATGTTTTACCATGTTACGATATGCAGGAGCATACCGTAGCGATTTATAAGAATTTCTACGGTATCTAAAGTCCGCCAACACTAGGTCAGCTTGGTGGACTATGTGGCCTAACCACTATTAATCGTACTCTCGATTGTAGAGTATACCCATGCCCTGCAGTAGGACAAATATGGGCTGACACAGATATTCGCAATTATGTAATAATGTCAGATACTCACGTCATTAGACTTGTAAGTTAGTTTGGGGTTAGGACTATGTATGTGATTGTTGAGTGTATTTACTCTCTTCCCAGAGTTATAAATCCTTTATTACAACACGATGTTTTAAGTAATACATAGGTAAACATTCTGGGCCGCACTGATAAGTTTCGGAAACAGCCGATGGCGGGTAGCCTTCACAATGCTGGGCGGGTATCGACATAAACTTTCAAATTAAGAGACATTGTCCGGACGCCGATAATGGCTGAGTTATGTCGCTCGAGGTCGTAGTTTTACGCGGACCGTGACGTTTGGAAATGAATACGATACCACGGGGTTTTCTTGACAAAAATTTTACAATGTTTGCTTTTTTTTACGCGTCGCGGCGAAAATTATGTAGGTGTAGATGTGTTTGTGCCCACACCCCACTGCAGGGCACGAGCTTCCTCTACAATCGAGCGTACGATTGAAAGGAGTTAGGCCATATAGTCCTCCACTCCTCCTTACATACATAGAAACTCCTACAAATCGCTACGCCTTTTCCCAGAAGGGGTAAGCAGAGGTGCAGCAAGGACACCTACATTTCGCCTCATGTGTTCCGCCAATGATGTGATAGGGGGCGAGCCTATCGCCATATCGGGCACTAATTCCTGACTCCGGGCTGATAATGAATAGAAAAATCCAATATCACTTTGCCCGACCCGGAATTCGAGACCTCAGCTTTGTAATCATACCGTAGTACAACCACGCCACCGAGGCACTCAGATAATTAATATTCACTTATAATATCACTGTAATACAAAACATATGTTTGTCGTGATGTAAAGGACACTCAAACAGGCTCGGTACTGCGGCTTATCGCATTACGGCCAATAAACTCGTTAACCAATACTTGTCATATCAGACTACACTGCCGGTAGGGCTGTCGGGTAGTGCGCAAGCCCGAAGCCGAATATTCGGGCTTGTTTTCCCGAAGGTTCAAAATAAAGATTACTAAGTTTATAGCGTATTCATTTTAGGTTCAGGATGTGTTTTGATAAATGTGATGGTGAATGACAATATAACTTAGCAATTGTGCATAACAGTAGGGTGTCTATAGATGTAATAATAATTCATTAATAGTAAGTATTATACGTCCCACTGATGGAAAAAGATCACGTTGCATATGTGCTTAAAATACTCTCCATACATTAGAACTAAAAAAATTAAAACTAGATATCGTTGTTTAAAAAACTATATCCTGTTTGCGTTAAATATTCAGGCTATGTATTCAAGCAAAAAATCGTGGTGTAATTAATAATAAATAAATAAATACCAAACAACAGGGTAATTAGCAATATTTTATTTGAATACCAATTATTTTTATATCATTCTTATTTGCATACACGCATAATTCGCCTAACAGGAAGTAACATATCACGCGAGTTTAAAAATAAACCCGGAACCGAATTCGGGCGGCTGAAAAGCCGAAAGCCGAAGCCGAAAAGTCATCTCTACCGGTGAGAGGCACGGCGTGGCCTCTAACCGCGTTGCTTTCGATCCGGCCCTTTGTGCAAAACGCAGACTAGGAAATAAAAATGGCCGCTGTTCGACCGGTTATGAATTATGCTTATTATACCAATGAGATCAGCTCTGGTATTTCAGACTTTATCTGGCCCTCGAGGTCAAGTGTGATAGCTTTTTGACAACTTTATTGAGAGCTTTTTGCCGTTTTTAGATATTATAAATGTAATGTTAGTGATTTGCACATTTGCTTCCGTGGGTGAGGTCAACTGGTTCTGGTTGCTGAAGTTGGGCTTTTGTTTTTTGATATATAAAACTAAATAAAAATTTTATGGCCATGATCGTTTAGCCTAGTAGCATCCCTTGAATATAATAGAGTGATCGATTTAAATCCATCGGAGTACAGCACAATTGAAGAACGTATGCTGTGTTGTTCGTTTATTCTGATTTAAAATAGTTAAAAAAAAAAACATAATACAAAGGTGTACTGTTTAGAAAAAAAAAAAAAGATTTTAAAAAAGAAAACATACAATTATTATAATAGGAACCCAATTATTATGGAAACATAATATCTACTACTGATATGATACGTTTTCTTTTATTCGTCAAAAAAGTATCGATGGTTTAAAACTTCTATTACACTTAACTTCCATATGACTTAAAAATATTTTTTCTTAAAGGATTTTTTAACCTGCGCCTTCAATCATTGTTCAAAGCGGGATTATTAAACAATTTAAATTGTTCCACGCCCTCATCAATAGCCTTGATCACATCGGCAATGAAGTGATAATACAAACGATCGCAAATTGAACCAATCCTTCAAGTCTCAACTGGCATTTATATGACAATGTAGGCGCAACGTAACAACTCGAGTAATTTAAAATACAGAATGATTTATTGCCCGTGTACAAATATAGAAATCAGCTATAATTTGACACGTAAAGCCATCTGTGCGTGAATTTTCGACGCAATCCGTCGGATTGATATAGTTTTATACGATATGTTGAAGGAGAATGTGGTAATATCTTACTGGTATTTGCTCTAAGGACGAATATCGAGGTACTTTTATCAATGTCATAATATTTTAAAGTTGTGGTATGAAAGGAAGTGGACACTAAAATAAGTACTGAAATTATCATCAATATTTGGGATGTCTCTGTCTGTAAGCTTGTATAGTAAATAAATAAACAACAATATGATGTAATACACTGTATTATTTATTTTGTTGTGGTATTGCAAGTTGGACATGTCCAGAGATTTGCTGAGCTACAATGTTTAGTGTCGTTAAGTGCGTACTACTGACCTTGGCTTACAGGAGTTGCAGTGGAGGGTGTGAGAACGGCACGGTATTGTATTGTATTGTATTGTATCAGCCCATATACGACCCACTGCAGGGCACGGGCCTCCTCTACAATCGAGAGTACGATTGAGAGTGGTTAGGCCATATAGTCCACCACGCTGGCCTAGTGCGGGTTGGCGGACTTACACACCGTAGAATTTTTTTAAAATCGCTTCGGTATGCAGGTTTCCTCACGATGTTTTCCTTCACCGTTAAAGTGCGTGGTGATTGACTATCAATACACACATAACTCCGAAAAGTCAGAGGTGTGCCCTGGGATTTGAACCCGCGACCACCGTGAACATGTAGGCAGCCGAGTCTGGTCCGATACCACGAGGCCACCAACGGCACAAACGGCACGGTATATCTCCTTATTTTTAAGTTCATTAACACTCTATTTGATAGTGAATGAAACCATTGTTAGTAAACCAGTATACCTTAATACTGACTATATATAAATGCATATGAAGTCTACCAACCCACTTCGGTAAGGAGATGAACAAAATCTCAATGTCTCTCATTACAAAAAGAGGTTCGTATTCAGTACTGTAATAATATTGTTACATAAGTGATATAATACTTATTGCGTTCAGCACAGCACGGTCAAGTAAAGCAGCATAGCCTGTTTATTTGGCTTGACAAGTAATTGAATATTTAATCACGATCATTTTAGTGCTACAATTTAAATTGAAGGCCGTTGTAGCTATCAGGAAAAGGCTTGTATGAGCTGCGGGGCGCAAGACTATTTTACATTAGATGGTATATTATGTATCAATAATTTATAAGTCTATAAACGCTTACTGATCATGGGACTCTTTTATGACATTTTTTCTATTCTCACGTTATTGTCAGTCATGACTCAGCATGAATGGGCAGGCTTGTCCTGGGCGGGACCACTGTCTCACAGAATAACGACGTGAAGCGACAGTTTTACTGTCGGTTCGGTGTTCGGTGTTCGGTGAGTGAGATTATTGGATGCCCAGTACCCATTTCATGACCCGCACCCCTCCTGATTTAATAGGCCGGCAAAACATCAATGGTCCAAATAATGTGGATGCTCATGAGCGGCAGTGATCGCTTACCATCAGGTGACCTGTATGCTCCTTTACCGGACCTATGCAATAAAAAAAACTTTTTAGTCCTTTTTTGTGAAATCATCATAATGTCACGTCAAGGGCATTCTACATTTCGACAGTGACCACTGGTCATTC
This sequence comes from Theretra japonica, assembly GCA_033459515.1. Classification (NCBI taxonomy): domain Eukaryota; kingdom Metazoa; phylum Arthropoda; class Insecta; order Lepidoptera; family Sphingidae; genus Theretra; species Theretra japonica. Next base: position 867,603 of record CM065938.1, on the reverse strand, counting down.
AACTAACTAACAATTGAATTTTTTTATAAGTGTAAATTATTACCTCGATTCTTTACAAGGTCACAATAAAATTTAACATTGAGATAAAATATTGTTATGATTCGTGTTTTATTTTTGGTGCGTGCGAACTGGGAGGTAGCGAAAGGATATTAACAAATACTTCTTGTAATATATTCTGATGATATAAAGTATCGTACCATTATTAAATAGGAACCCAATTAATATAAATACATAAGCTTGTGCATGTATCTTCGAGGAACAGGAAAGGTTCACAATTGCGGAAGGTTCAACTCGTTCAAAAACGTAGGGAATGAGCTTAAAGTCCCTTATATTAATTTCCAAACGCCAAAAAAGCTATATACGGTTTAATATTAAAAAAGGGATGAAAAGGGACGCGGCAGAAATAAGTATCTATTACGCCTTTTGCAATCACACGCACCGAACGAACACAGCAATGATTCTCCTTGTGTTAGTGATAGTTTAATTCCACCTCTATCGAATTGGCCCATTCTTCCAGAACTCCAAAGAACTACAGTGCTGCTCTACCGATAAATATGTACTTAAGAGAGTATTAATAATAGAGTAACTACTGGACATAATGTGATTTAACATCTTGTCTTAGGATGGCGTGCGCAGTGGAACGCCAAGCATTGCCTTGTAAACCATGGTGTTGTTTGGTTTAGCTACTATCTATGAGGGGTCGTATCACTTACCATCAGGGAAATCGTATTCTCGTCTCGCTATTTACGGCAATTAAAAAAACCTACACTTAAGACCCACAAAAAAGTCATTTTAGACAGCACATACAGTGTTTGTGTGCATAGGTGGTGTACTACCTCTAGTAACATTATTATTGAACACAAAGTAACAGTATGTGTCGCTAGGTGGTGCTGGCAGCGGCGGCGGCGTGCTGCCTGGCGCAGTACGCGGAGGAGCGCGCGCCGCGGTACATCGCCTCCGAGACCAAGGCCACCACGCCCGTGCCCATCCTCAAACAGATCAACAGGTAACTATATCCATTCCTCAAATTAATCTAGCCTATATACGTCTCTACTGGACACGAGCATCGAATACAACCGAGACTTCGATTGTTAGGAGTTAAACTCCAACAAGCTTTTAAAAGTGGTAGAGCCATGTTGTCAATCATGAGTCACCATGAATGGGCAGGCTCGTCCGAGGCGTTACCACTGTCCCACAGGATATCGATGTGAAGCGATCACTTACCATCAGGTGACCTGATTGCTCGTTTGCCGAACCTATGCAATAAAAAAAGCGAGCAGTACGGGTTGGTGAGTGTCTTAAATTAAACCCAGATTACTTGTCCTTGACAAAAGAAAGATGTTTTTTTTTAGATAACAATTATTAATCTCATAAATTTGTAGAGACTTACGCCCGAATACTCAAACGCTACTTAAATATTATGTTTCACTTAACTACGCAAGTCCCGCTTAAATGTACTGGTTAAGTCGGAAGAGGGTAGTTAACTGGAACTTAATGCTTAGATGGCGTTTGACTTTTCGGGCGTTAGAATAAATTTCATCAAACTATCAGATAAATTCTTGGAAAATTCTTCAGGAACTTCGTTGATATCTTTGAAAAAATCATTTGTCCATTTATTCAGACCTCGGTTTTCCCCCACTGTTCCGGATAATAGACCGCAAATTAATTTTAAATCCATATTGATGTACTAACGTATATTGCAGGCACAACGAGGATGGTTCTTACACGTACGGCTACGAGGCGGCTGACGGCTCCTTCAAAATCGAGACCAAGTCGCCCGCCGGCGATGTCAAGGGCAAATACGGATACAAAGACAACACTGGAAAGGTACGTCAACATCAACATCATCAGCCATTCCACTGCTGGACATAGGCCTCTCCTAACGTCAATAATAAAACTTAATACTTAAGGTCGACAGAAGGGTCAGAGATGAAATGAACTTCCGTATTGGTTTAATGGTACACGTTCAGTTTGTCTGTCCTTTTATAGCGATTTAAAATTGATGTTTTGCACAAGACTAGATATTTTTCTTAAAACTTCAATCTAATAATTTGTTCATAAAAATAGATGTAACATCAACCAGCCCCAGGTACGTGTTACGATTAGATAATAGGTGAGCGAGATATTCCTTGCAATATGTTATTAAAATTAAAAAAAAAATCCGTGACTCTTAATGACTTGACAGCCTCCGTGGCGCAGTTGGTTAGGCGCCGATTGAGATACACGAGGCTGTGGGTTCGATCTCCACACCGAAACAAAGATTTGTGTGAACCACAGGTATTTGTTTCAGGTATGGGTGTTTATGAATCTGAAAAGTGTCTCGTAGTTTCTAATACTCACGACACAAGACTCAATATTAGTGTGGGGTCTGGACTATGTATGTGACTGTTGGGTGTATGTATGTATAAATGATTTACTGGTATATTCCAGCTCCGTGTGATCGAGTATGGCGCCAACAAGTACGGGTTCCAGCCGGCGGGTGAGGGCATCACCGTCGCGCCACCCACGCTGGTCGACGAGTCCACCAGGGAACCCAAAACGGTGAGGACCTGACTTACCTTCTTATTTGATGGTTATAGAGCTTACACTTTGTCAGATGAGAAAGGATTTTAAATTGAGGGCATCTAACATGGCCTCACAGGTGTAGCACAACCTAAAAATATGCCCCTAGGTTTTAAAATTTATTGCCTTAATTTTAGTTTCTAATAAAGAACACTGATCCTCTTCACGAATCGCAACTTGTTTAAAACCAATTTAATAATAAGGTTTGTAAGCAGTACAGTAAGATTCAAGGCATTATGTATCTGCAAATACGAAAATAAACTTGTCTAGCCAGATTATTTAAAATATTTTAAGGAGCACTTTTCAAATATCTCGTAAATAAACAGTTTATGAACGTAGTTTACGGTAATTCCCGCCTCAATTTCCAGCAGCAAGGAGGCCGCTCTCAATACAACTCACCCGACTACGACTACGAAGAGCCCGCCCCTCCCCCGCCGCCGCGCCCACGTCCCGCGCCCCAGCCCAGGCCGCAGCCCCAACCTCAGCAGCAATACAGGGCACAACCTCAACCACAGCAGCAATACAGGCCTCCCCCTCAGCCGCAGCAGCAATACAGGCCAGCGCCACAGCCACAACAACAACAGCAATATAGGCCGCCGCCACCGCAGCCCCAGTACAGGCCGCAGCCTCAACCGCAGCCACGACTCCCGCCTCAGCAATCGGCGCCTGCTCCGCCCAAGGTCAGTTTCTTTTTTAAATTTATTTAGGCCAAAAACACATACTGAAATCCCACCAAACGCTAGATCAGCGTTAGACTATCGCTTAAACAATTGTGACGGACAACAATTATACCAAAAACAAAATAAACTTAATATATCAAAACAACAAAAAACCGTTAAAAGGTAATTAGGTTAGTAAAATAGGTAATTCAATATATATTTTAAATCTTAAATCTTAGTTTAATAGCCGTAATCTTAACACCTATTAGTTCACATATTATAGTGTAATTCTGTTATGGTTTTCTTTCTTTTTTAATTTTAATTCAATTATTATTGTTATATGTTGTGATAGCCTTAAAAGGTGTTACTTTTTTTTGTATTTTCATTGTGAAACTAAATTTGTAACTACGAAAATAAATTAATATCGTTATAACAACATCACATGAAACCATCATATACAAGCTGGTAGGACATCCTTATCTCTTGTCCAATGATCTGTTTGCATAGCAATGTTCTCATCATCGGGGGCATTTTTGTATAAAAAATCGGTTTTAATTTTTTGTAACATAATTGTATAGGTAAGCAACCTCTACAATACAATTGCAGAATTGAAGAATTGAAGAAATCTTTTTGAGCCCATTTCATTATGCTTATAATCTTATGACCTTTGTAATTATATTTATTCATAATTTATTAATTTTTTACCAAAATAGAATTACGATATAGTCTATATATTATAATCTTAGGCATAATGAATACGGTAAAATTAAATTATGAAAAATAAATTTCCAGCCCCAATTCTTCGCTGGAGCCGCGCCGTCCCCCATAGATGACAACTTCTTTAACCCTGAACCAGCACCGAGACAGTACAAGCCCAAACAGGACTTCAGGCCTGCTCCTCAAATCCAGGAGTTTTCTAACGACTTCGACCAAGGACCCCAGCAGCGCTACCAGCCCAGCCAGGTCCCTCAGCAGAGGAACACCCAGACCTACTCCATGCTCGACCAACTCCTCAAAGAGTACTCCCTTCCTCAAGGAGGAGCTGCCCCCCTTCACGACATCAGCTTCGGATCCTATTAGTGTAATAAATTCATTTGTAAATATGTAGAATACGTTTTTTGTAATTAAAAAAAATCAATCGTTTTAGGTATGGCTGTGTTTTTCTATACCTCGTCTGGGTATTTCTTCTGTTCTACATATAAAAAAGAATGCTGAAAATAAAAAATGTCTTAGTTAGCAGGTAAGTTATTAAAATGCTTAAAATTTTAGTATGAATTATTTTTTGGTCTTTATCGTTATGGATTTAGACTATTGAACCCTGATAAACGAAAGAAGGTTGAAAGTTGCTTGATGACAGTCGTTTCTAATAGGGCACTGTGAGAAACTTTGAGTAAGGTCAATGTTCAGCGCTGAACTTTCTGTGACTGAAAATGTTCACAATAACCATGGATTGGATAATCTTATTTTAGGAAATCAAAGAACTGATATTGATAGTTGTGTAGGGACCGGCATAGAAGTCTGATTGACATAATGGTTCCTTAGATTTGCGCGAATTTTACACATTGAAATAAAACATTTTTTACGGATTTTATTGCGATTTGGTTTAATTTTTACATTTTTTAACTTCCCGACGTTTCGATCACTTTACAGCTTTCGTGGTCACGGGGCGGACGAACAAAAAATAAGTTTTATTTCAGTCTCATTGACGTTACCGGTCCAGTAAGATTGAATCTGGATTATATTATAATACAAATCTTTAACAATTATTAATGATGAGAAAAACACAATTTAATTAAAAATAAGAAGCGTTCAGTTATGTGCTTTAGTATAATATTTCTTTAGAAGATGCTTTTTTTAATTTACCTTTCCATACCTAAACATCACGCCTTTTTACCAGAATGTGTAGGCGGAGGTGCTACCCACGTTTCGCCTTATGATGTGATAGGGGGGCCAGCCTATCGCCATATCGGGCACAAATTCATGGCTTCGGGCTGTCAGAGAGTCTTTTAGTAGATTTCCATATTTTTAAAGAATTTTTGGATGGTCACAGACAAAGATGTAGGAGGGATCATTTTATATTGACCCAAACTAACTGACCACATGGTTCGGAACGTTCAATTCATCTATTGTGCCAGATATAGTTTTTGATTTATTTCTTACGGATTTAAAGCCCCATTTACACGTAGAGAGTTTCTCGCGGCGAGAATCATATGCGATCATCGCATGACATAACCGCCATAGAATATCGTGTTCTGAAAAATGTTTACACGATGCGACTTTTTGATATCCCTACGAAAATCGTATCTGCAAGGCGAGAAACTTAAGGTAGGAAGTTAATAATTTATTTAAAGGTTTAACATTTTTTTCTACAAAAAGATGTGTTCTTTATTTGATTCCTATGGGTTCCGAAACAATGATTTTTTTTCACCGTATTCATATTGATATGTCATCATTTATAATCTCGTAACAAGATAATTATGTGATACATACCAATATTAATTTGCTTATTAAGAGCCTCTGCTGCATGTTCAGTTAACTGTGTAAATAGACTGTAGTCAATAATAACTGGGCATCAAGTGATTTAACACCTAACATTCTGGTTCGTAGAAGAACATCCTGGTGTAGGGAGCACAGTACAGACATGCATTGCTTAGTAATTTATGTGTTCTGTTTTACGTGACGTCGCACGTAAAACTGTACCTATCCTCTATCTGTAACTGTACTTAGTTCGGAGTGAATGATAAGTATCATAGTGAATAGTGGTGATTTTTAGAAGTGGAAAACTTGTAACTCACTTTGTCGAACGTCGAACGAATCATAGAGTAACCCCCCAGCTCGACCTTCTTTATAGGTAACTTATAAAAAATCAGAGCGTACCACTTTCTCTCGTCCTCTTTAGCCATGGAAAGTCTGCCGCTGTACATAGGATTTCTCCAAGGATTCCAAATCGACCTGCTGGCAGTGACCTGCTACCAGCGACTTCCTGCAACCTTGTCTAAGTCGTATCTCTACTTTTGAGGAGTATGGCCAGTGTCCATTTAACTTACCACTAGTTCTGTCTCAATTAGCAATAATATTTCACTGGTGATAGGTCTCTCATATGTGAAAGCCGCCTGGGTGGGTACCACCGCAATGTCTATTTCACTCGTCAAACAGCAGCGTAAATGCATTGTTGTGTTCAGGTTCGAAGGACATTGTAGCTAGAGTAACTATTAAGTCTCATTGTCTGAATATCTTATATCTCAAGATGGCGATCGGAGTGGAATACCAAGCATTTGTAATGATGGTGTTGTTTGGTTTTTCTACTATCCATGAGCGGTAGTATCACTTACCATCAGGCGAATGGCATGCCCGTCTCGCCATTCATTGCAATAAAAAAATATTTGACCCCCTAAACATGGGGGGTCAGACACTCCTACACCAACTCCATCACAAAACAAACATGTTAATTACACAACAAGTCAAATAAAGCACTACATTGTTATAAAATAGTTTTTTATCAACCGCGAGGCCGTGTGAGCTCCCACTATTCACAGTATGGGAAACTGCGGCACTACAATGCGTGTGTTTCCACCGCGTTGCATCATTACACTCGCTTTTTATATCTTACTTATGGTTTTGGATGTTGAACATAACCTGATATATGTCGCACTGACAGGCCTCCTCTATTTTTTATAATATAGGATGCAAACGAATGGTCGGGCCACCTGAGTAAATGGTCATCGCCAACTATGAACACAGCACCAGAGACATATTAAGGTCTAGATAATAGCTGGCTTATGTTGGTTGGCTGGTGTTGGCGCGCTCAACATGCCATAGATTTTTGTAAATCTATCGTATAAGTCAATAAATCGAAAATAAAATTAATTAATAAACAAATTATTGTAGTCTTGCTGATTTTTAAACCTCCACTACAACTAGCAGTGTGACGTGTCAGCAACTGGTGTGGCGCTGACAATAATATTTTTTTCTTTAAATACACACATTCTGACTGCCTCGGTGAAGTAATTGTACTATAGTATGATTACAAAGCTGAGGTCTCGGGTTCGAATCCCTGGGCGGGCAAAGTGATATTGGATTTTTCTATTCCTTATCAGGCCGGAGTCAGAAATTTTTGTTTGATATGGCGATAGGCTCGCCCCCTATCACACCATGGGACGGCGAAACATGGGTGTCCTTAGCCATAGAAAAACCATTTCATTTTTTTTAACAACACATCTTTTGAACGTGAAATAATCCAGAAAATTTACAAATCATGAGTTAAATCAAAATAGTTAAAGTAAATAATCCTGGGGATCGAACCCGAGACAACCATTGTACGATATCACACAAATGAGAAGACAAGTTGGTACTAGACCAATGACCCTTATTCAAAGTTCACTACAAAATATGTAAACAGCGGAAAGCATCACTTATCGTGCTCTCTTTAACTCACTAAATATATTGTAGTACTGTTAATACCTGTATCTCGGTTGTGAATTATGGGGAACTCAGTTCGATGTCTAGATCGAGTAATAGAAGATTTTAAAATAATTTGACTGTATCACAGCCGGTGTTTCACTCTCAGAAATTAGAAATTACTCTTTATTGTCATTCAAACTTTAATTCAAACAATTTCATTACCGAAATAATTACAATACACAAAAAAATCATTGTACATTTTTTCCCAACATTAGCAATATCAACATAATTCTGGTAAAACGGCACACTTCAAACAAAACTCAACCTAGATCCCATCAATTAACTTGCAAAAATAAACTGTCCATATTTATCAACACTAATTGTTGTAGTTATACTCGCTGCCCACCCCCTAATTACCTTTTGTGTAACAGTCGCACCCGTGAAGGCTAGCTATTGTTTAAAATTCTGAACAAATATATGAATACACAACGACGTTATATTTGGGAAAGGACCTTGACATGACATGCATATTTTGTAATTATTAAGAAAAGTACACGAAAAAAACACAATCGAATGTCTAACATTATCGATTGCGGCGTGGTCAGGCGATTGTACAATGGATATGAGTACTAAGTATGGAGATTTTGTCCTCAATTAAACATGAAAAACTACACGCAGTTGAAATTAAGAAATTAATCATTGGTTATAAATAGCGAGAGTTTAGAATTTGTACATACGTTTATTGTAATTTTTATTTTTCTTTTGTCAGTAGAATAAGATTTAAGTCTCTGCTTTGAGTATTGACTGGCTATAAAAAGTATTATAGAAGTGTTCTCATTCTAAAATTAGTCAAACACAAAAATGGAATTTAAATGTACTTGAATAAAAAATAAACAGACTTATAAAGCTTTAATGGCCGATGTGTTAAGCCTAAATCTAAAATATGATTTGTTACACTTAAAATAATAATACTTTAATCAAATAATTACAGAAGATTTGCCGTAGCTGATTGGATGGTTAAGATATCAAAAGATTTATACTACAATGTCATGGAGTCTCAATTGTTTCGTATATTTTATATTTACATTTAAACATAGTAAATGAGTATTTTAACTTAATTAATCTAAGCTGTTAGAAATATTCTATTCTGGTAACAAGTAACGGTAACTTAAGAATAATTATACGATATAACTTTACCTTAATGCCTTTGCATGGCTCTCTTGGTATCGTCAGAAGAGCCTTCTTCTCCAAGTATCTGGACGTTTCGTACCTGCTTCCTTGGTGGGGCAGCAGTCGTCAGCTCAGTAGGTGGCGCAGTGGTAGGCACGAAGTCTGGGCTTATTGCCAGTATCAGCATCTTAAGAAGCAATGCTTCCCTAACTTCTGGTGGGAGATATTCCGGCATATCCTCAATATGATTCGTTGCTGATCCGGCCGTATCATACGGCCTTGAATAAAGTCTTCTCCTCGACATATATCGTTGGTTATCGTACTGGTTATCGTAGTTATAATCGTTTCGATACTGAGGGTCGTATCGGTAGTCGTATCCGTCATCCTGATATCGATTCTGATATCGGTAATCGTCCCTAAACATAGGAACGGGGTAAGGAGCAGGCAACATCTGATCCATGAGACTTTGCAAACGGTTCTGTCGTAATATAAGTACGTAGAGAAGCCGTCGCAAGTCTCTTGTGCTTACTGGAGCGGAGATGCTGCTCATCTCATCGCCTTGGTCGTATCGGGGTGGATAGGGCACTGGAGCTCTATAGGGATTGACATATCTAGCTTGATACCCTTGTAACGGTACTCCTCTTTCATCAACTGGTATCGAGATTATTCTCGGCGCAGGTCTTATTTCATAAGGCGTAGTGGCTTCGGTCTTTTGTGTAGGGGGTATTTCCTTGACTAACTGAGGCTCCAGTACTTTGTTCTGAAATTCATATTGGAGAAAGGGCCGCTGGTTGCCAATTGGCACTGGCGCGCCAGGGTTATCCCGCAAATACTCACGGGTTCGGAAGTGGACCGCTGGCGTCGGTCTTCTGTAAATTGGCTGCTGGTATATCCGGTCATCCTGGTCTCGGGGAGCTATATGTACCACCGGCACGGATGTTGTCACCACGTTTTCATTGTCGAAGATTCGTCCAGTACTGGCCTCGACTGTTGTTTCTTGGTCCTGGAGTTGAACGTCTTGATATTGTTGCTGAATTTTCTGTCTTGCTGCTACTATAGAATGTATGGGTACTAGTCTAGGCCGAGGTGTAGTGGTTGTGAATAATGGTCTGATGGTGCCAAGAGATACCGGACTTCCGTACTCATCAGTGGAGTCATCACCAGCAGATTGCTGTAGGCTTATCATGTGTGGGTTGGGACTTGTATTCGCCAGCTGTCTCCTAATAGTATTGGCTTTATTGTGGTCATTTTCAGGCTCCTTTTCCTCCACATCCTCGTAAACTGGTTTAATAGTAGAAGGTAACTTTGTAGTAGTTTGTTTTGTTATTAAATCATCCTTAGGAGACACTGGCGTAGGCTTCAAGATTTGTGTCCTTGTTTTCAAAGTATCTTCAAATTTAAGATTATGTATACTAGCGGTGGTTTCCTCGCGTTTTTGTGCTTCTGTAGTAGATTCTGTGGTGGTTGTTGGTCTGGTACTGGATGCCCTTCTTCTAGGTATGGATTGGATGACAGTACCTCTTGTTGTAGGGCTGCCTCTGGTAGGATAGACGACTGTTGGTAAAGGTCTTCTAGTGGTAGAAGACACCGTTCGATTCACTCTCACAACCATGCTCGGAGTACTTGCAGTAGTACTAGTAGTGACAGGGATAGGCGTACTCTCACTGGAAGACGAGTACGTGACGCGCTTAATCTCGCCATCCTTATCGATGTATCCAAAAGTCCCTTTAACATTTCCGAGCACATCTCTACTCTCAATCTTGAAGGTGCCGTCATCAGCTTCGTAACCTATCGTGTAAGACCCGTCATCATTGAGCCTGCGTATTTGCTTAACGATCTCAACCTTACTAGGATCACTTTCGCTGGCCTTTAGGATTTCTTTGGTGGTGCTTGTCGGTGGAGTGACGTCAGTGCTGTTAGCGGCGGCGGTCGCGACCACGACAAGTATTAAGAGGATCATCTCGCTATAAGCGACTCAGCGGCATGACTGCGGCAGCTACGCGCGCACACCACTCCCCTATATAAAATACCGCCCCACTTGCCTCACCCGTGCGAATGCCTTGCGCAAACGGCGCTATTGTTGTCATTTCATTATCTGAAACGGAAAATCTTTTTTTCTAACCGTCTACCTGTGCCGTAAGATCCCGATTGTTTAATTGTCAGGGCGCAGGTGGGACATGCGTTTAGGGAGATTTAGGCATGGAATGTTCTAGGGTCATTGTTTGCAAATGAACGGGAGTTGGTTCTCACGCCAATCAATGCCAAGTGGTTTAGTTCTTCAATTTCAGTTATTTATAGTCGGATAATTAAAATATATGGTACAAGTTCATGTGTTGTTTTAGATTAGAGTGGTGTTTGACCATGGTTTGAAGTTCTGAATTTAAAAAAATGTGCTTTGTTTTATCTTGCTCTGTTAATTTGGTGTCTATTTGCGTGGTGTCATGAACACATCTTCCAATAGATATTTATTTTATTTATATTTTAGCATAACATTTCGACGCAATTTAGGTTCAATTTCATTCAAATTTATTGCTTTATTAGAAACATAACCTTATATTTTTCAAGTATGGTTAATATTGTAATTTTTAATGTAATCTTACAAACCTACACTTATTTAAATATCTGGTTCAGTAAAATACTAGAAACCTCAAGTTCTAAAAAAAATTTAACGACTACAATTCCAACTTTCAAAATAATTACTAATTATTTAATGTTGCAGACTTTTCTTTACCAAATGGTTTTATAATGATGATTCCAAATTAATTTTAATCCAAATATTACTTGTATAGGGTAATTTAAAAATAATTGCCAAACATCCACCCAAATTCCAAAGTAAACAGTCGATTCAATTACGGTTACATGAAGTCGCTGGACACAGCACGCTTCTAACAAGTTGTGGTAAAATTCCTGAAGAGAATAATAAAACATAATTTCAATGAATTAAAAAAAAAACTATCACTTACCATTAGGTGACCTATTTGCTCGTTTTCCGGACCTGTGCAATAATAATAAAAAAAGAAATTTGGATATTCTAACCAGAGATAATTGCTTCTTCACGCTCCATAAAGAAGTGATTAGGTATGGCATATCGAGAACCTAGTTTTTGCTCGCATATTTAGCCTTATAGGGTACTCTAGTTAAGGTGAATGTCCGATGCAAAATATACACACGTTTCGAAGGATTTTCTCATGATTAGTAGTTGACAGTATTATTTTCAGTTTTGTATACATCAACCTTGTTTTCCTAATTAGTGATGGAAATATGTAACTACATGGAACTAATTTTATGCTGCCAAGAAAAAATACGACAACGCACATGATGATTAGATGGTTATTTCGTCGATTAATACTTTACCAGTCTTTTCAAAGTAGTAGCATTAGTGACTTCAGGTTTTCAATTTAGATTTTTACCATCCCAATACGATAACATACAAAAAAATTGCGAAAAAAAACCTGTCGCTTTGTCGAGAAATTTTTAGTTGCATTGTGTCTGCAGTCACTAACACTAGCACCTGGCTTCGTTTTCGGCCGCAGTCTTGATATGCCCTGTATGGCGTCCAGTTGAATGGGTCATTATTAGGCATTGTCATTGCCTATGATGGTCAAGAATATCCTACAACAAGCTATAGGTCTTGTGGGAATCTTACTAATCGAACGAAATTTAATGACAAAACGGTTACGTAAGTTTTATATAACAGTGGCACTGCTAGGTCAAGCCGTTCCATTGGTAGGCTGTAACTTTAATGAACTGCATCAGGATTCAGGACTACACCTAATCTCTAGCTAGTTATCTCTCTCTCTCTTCAGACACAGGAAGTCCAGTGCCATAAGCCTTCTCGAAGGATCTCCACATCACCCTGTTGGAAGCGGCCTAGAGTTGAGAGAGTGCCCTGGGTTTCGAACCCGTCTCGGCTGAACTATGTGTACTGGGCCATTTTTTGCGCCATCTAGTGGCGTTAGTAAATAACACAACGCAGGCTTTAAAACCATCGTAGGTTTATTTGATACCTTACCTTTCTCAAATTATAGTCGTTGGTCAAAGTGTGGAATAATAAAACGAGATGGCGCTAGAAGTCTTCTTAATTTAAAATATGCGAATAGAAAAAAATGGTGAATGTAATATCGTCCTAATGTTATTAATACGCTTTCCTAACCAAATTCAAACCATTACTATAAATCTGATAAATATATAAAGCTCAAGAATTTGTTTGTTTGAACTAATCTCAGGAACTACTGCTTCGAAATAAATTTCAGTGTTGGATAGCATTTATCGATGAAGGCTATAGACTATAAAACATCACTCCATGACTAAAAGGAGCGGAGCTAAAATGTTTTAAAAAATCAGTCTCTCCGGTATATCTCCGTCATAAAGTATTAGTATCGGGGGAAGCCGCGCCAGGCAGCTAGTATTTTATAAAATAAAACCTTCAGAAAATTTTAAAAACTAAAAACATATTTTGTTTAAACTGATCAGGATCTTTTCGGTAGCCTGTGTGTTTTAATGTTTCGTCTTTGTATATTTTTTACAATTGTTTTAATATATGCAATATATTGAACAAAACAATGCATACGCAATCCTTGAATCGATGCCTTTCCGGAGCAATGTTCCAACAACAATTGAAAAATGCATCGAAAAATAAGCTTTTATTAAACCCTACTAAACGTAGTGTTTTATATTATCTCTGAACCCTATAGGGAGAGTCAACACCTACTATTTTAAAGTCATTAAAATCAATATGCGCAATCATAGAGACCCTTTACAGGTGCGCTCAGAATTAATAGTTTTCATACAAATAAACTGTAGTCACGTACATATATCCATATTTCCGCCTCAACATTGTATCAATGGCGAGCCTATCGCCATGCCATGCCTTGCAGAATTTGCAGTTTGAGCAGTCCATATAAGATTTGTATCAGTAAAGAGGTTGATTCCCCAACCTAGAAATGAAACTTAGGGTCATAGGCTATATATACTGTCATTAGGCGTATGAGGTGACTAGACAATTTAATTCTTGGCAATAATTTGTAGGTATCCTGTCTATTTTACTCAAATGAAAACCAACCGACCTTGCTTGTGTGTACTTGGTAACAATGCGGAACTAGTGTATTAGATTCTGTACTCATATCAACTATCGATAAATAATTAAGAATGACTCAGTCATACATTTGGAATCGTGACTTATTTGGTTCTAATTTTATTGTTAAGAGAAGTGTGATTTAGTTTTATTGGTGCTATTATCTAAGCCGGTATCTGATGTTCTTACTTCTAGGTTTTAAAGTTCTATTATATTGGCTGTCAATATTGTTTTCTTTCTCTACATAATCCTCCATTTTCAAGCTTAAATAGATATTCGATATCTATGAATGATTTTTTCAAATGCTTTCAAAACTTTGAGATTTCGTTTCCACGTACTTCCTAATAAAGGTAAATAAAAACACACACATCTATATTATAAAAAATATAATTTATTATATAAACAAAAAAGTACAAAATACCATTTGTGAGTGTTTTTACAAAATCGCCGCGTGGACTATCACGCACAGGATCGTTTCATTAACTTAATCTATTACTAGAATTACTTTAAGGTACTGATTAGACACAGGTTATGTACACGTGCGGCCTCCAAGCACCGCCACTGTCCCACTGAAACACTTTAGCACTCGAGCTTACCAGGACCGCCTGGTCGATTGCCTAGCTCTATCCTAAACTTAGAACTGGATGCCGTGTCCTCTCAGGAACGCGTCGATCTGTCCTGAGGACACGTTCTCGCCGCCGCGGGGGGCCACGTAGTAGAATTGTGGGGCTTGGGTCGCTCTCTGCGGTGCCGGAGCAGCCTGACCCTGCGCTGCTAGTCTCTGCGCCTGCGCCCTCGCCGCCGCACGGTCCCTCTGCAGCTGGCTCTGCTGCAGTTGTTGCTGCTGTGCGAACAGTTGCTGCGAGTTCTGGAACTGCTGCTCTGCTTGCTGCCTTTGATACACCTCTTGAGGGTTTGCGTGTTGGATCTGGTGTCTGAACAGCGGCACGTTGGACGCAGGCGATGATGGCACGGGAGCGATTTGAGGAGATGGTACAAACGGCCTCTGTGGCTGAGGTTGCTGTTGCGCGACGTATGGCTGCAGCCTCTGGTTGAGGTTCAACTCTCCCTTAGTCTGAGGTAAAGTTTGGAACAGTTGAGTGTTGTATTGTCCGCTGCTTGGGTCGTATACCAACTCAGTGGAGTACAGAGGGTTGCCACTCGGCGCGGGTGGTGCGGCGGCCGCGGTCGTCTTGGTGGGTGGCGCACCAGTCGCTGTCGTGGTCGCTGGAAGTTGATTTTCACGGTGGAACTTCGCGAATTCAGCGGCGAAATCAATCTGCGAAGGCCTGGCTGTAGTCAGGATTGGGGCGGGAGAAGGCGAGTAGTTGGGCTCAGGGCTGTACTGAATCTGAGGTTTAGGCGTCACTTGTACATGCTGAGGCCTGAACGTCGTCGCTGGTGGCAGAGCCCTGGCAGTGGTGATGGGCACAGGTCGGGGAGTGATGGCGATCTGCTGCGCCTGGTAGGCGGGGCGTCTGACCGCGGGGCGCTGGACAACTCTCGGTCTGATTTGCTGCAGAGGTTCTTGTTCCACTTCGTCTTCGTCGGCGTCCCTGAAGTCGTTCTGGAAGAAGGTCGTGGGAGGTCGCGGGGTCGTCGGCCTGGGCGCCGGCCTGGTCGGGTAGTTGGGCACTCCGTCGTCGCGCTCCGCGGAGTCGGGGGCGGGCGCCTCGGGCTCCTCTTCTTCGTTGGGTTTGTTGGGGTCGCAGGGGTTGCCGGACACGTAGGTGAACTCTCTCTTGTTGCCGTCGGGGTCGATGTAGCCATACTTGCCGCGGACCACGCAGTCGGTGCCTCGGGTTTCCTCCTTGAAGGAACCGTCAGCGGCTTCGTAACCGAATGTGAAGCTGCCGTCATCGTTTACCTGGAATTAGGCGAAAGAAAGATATTGAAGTCGTCTATACCGCATCATTTTTGCTACCTATCTACTGTAAAACTGAATCAGCGAGTCTATAAATTATATTAAACTATTTCTTAGATACCTATTTAATTTGTAGATCCTTAATCATTGCCATTTTTCCTTGCCACAAAGAGTTCTCTGCTCAACATAAGCCTCCGAAGGTTTTCCGTAGAAAGGTAGTACTCACTTTATTGTAATTCCGGATGGTCTGCACGGGCGGCTGCTTCGGTCCTTCCTGCGGCTGTTGCTGTAGTTTCTGTCTAGATGGCGCTCGCTGTATTGCGCGCGGCTCGTACTCGTCGTCCAATCGGTCTGTCTGTCTATACAGCGCGTCGTACGCGTCCGCTGATACTAACACCACCTGGAAATTATGAGACATGAGGATCGGTTAGGTGACTTATATTTGTGTTATAGGTTTGACAAACGAAAATGTGCTTTATTCAGGTTAAGTAATCTCCGACATTCAAAACGCTTTTAATATTTGAGAATTACATATTTTAGAACGCAAAAAAATAGATACGGTCGTCAAACGCATAACATAACCTAGACCTAGACCTAGAATCTCCTTATTGCTAGTCATAATTGATAATGTCAATTAAATTACTATTCTGTCGATTGGCCGTGGTAATAACATTGTGACGAGTTGTTTCATCCAGAGTAAAGTGAACTTTATTACGATCTCTAAGATAGAGATTATTATCTGCCTATTCATTGGCGCTTATGACAGCTAGTGGTGAAACTAACTTGGAATCTCATTGGTAAAGAATGTTATGTACCTGGTCGCCATTGCCTCTCTCCTGCGCCTGAGGTTCGTAGTCGTACTGGTCGTCGATGGGCTGCTGCAGCCTGGGTCTGGGTCGAGCGCCGGCTACCAGCCCAGCTGCCAGCAGGAAACATAGCACCTGGAAGAGAAATCAACTCCTTAATACATACATACATTCATAAACTTACGCCTTTTTCCCAGAAGGGGTAGGCAGAAGTGTTAGCAGGACACCTACATTTCGCCTTGTATATTCCGTCCCACAACGAGATAAGGGGCGAGTCTATCGCCATATCGGGCACAAATTCCCGACTCCGAGCTGATAATGAATAGAAAAATCCATTATTACTTTGCCCAACCCGGGATTCGAACCCGAGACCCCAACTTTGTAGTCCTACCGTGGTACAACTACGCCACCATGGCAGTCAACTCCTTAATAACTTGAAGAACCTTAAGAACTTGAATGCTGAGAGTCAGGGACGGTATGGCTTGGCTAACGCTGTGGAAAGAATATGTTGTAGTCAATAAGTTATAAGATTGGTTGACTTATAAGCACATGCGTGTCATTATACTTCTTGAAAAATATAATATGATGTGATCGGAACTGTATTTTATCCCCAGCATGGCAATAATCTCGGGATAGATATTGTATCCCCAACAGTAATCTAAAGGCGGAAATAAAGTTGCTGAAGCACAAAAACTAATTTGTGCTAATTATTTAATGATAGAGATAACTTTTATAGTTGAATGACATTTTCTTTTTTTATATTTTTAATGCACTGCAATACCGTTATTTATTACGTATGTGTCTATGCAAATATTGACAAAAAAACATAAATAATTAAGATTTCGAAATATATAAGGATTTCTATTTTTATTAATCTTTTTCCTTAGGAGCATAATATTATCCCAAACTTTACGTTATGGCAAAATAACTCATACCAGGAATTTTAGTATTTAGTATTGGTTTTAGATTTAGAAACCGTAAGTTTCTATATGATAAACCATAATGTAGCAATCCAAATTATAATTATGAAATTGGACGCGGCCTTCAAAATTATAAACTTTAATGAGATTTCGTAAAGTAATAAATAATCGTGTAAACACATGTTTCGGTGCAATCAGAGCATATAATATTGTGTACCCTTGGACATTGCCATAATCAGATCGTTGATCCGCCCCCGTGCCAATCGATATTAGAATGGCCTAGGTAATTTATAGCGATTTGTGTTTCACTTTAATTATATTGGAAGTATATTAGTTATCGTTTTTAAGATACAGAAATTAGAAAAAATGTTTTGTTGGCAGTTTTGTTGCTAAAAGCTGTTCCTTCTCGAAATGTCTAAGGAATAGGTGGTATTATTTTCTTAATAATCCAGTATAATTCTCTAAAAAAACGAAATATTCATTGACTTCCTAATTAGTTTTTGGCGTGCAAATCAATCATTTAATTTTCGGTTCAACTTAGTTTCGCAAATTAAATTATTCTACACAGACATATAGTTATAAAAATGTATTAAAAAAAAAAACTATGACGCAATTTGCATTGCAATTCATTTATTGACCCCTCGATCTGTGGTGATAGAAGCAAGGCAATTTTTAGGGCCTAGATAATGTAAATTCCCCCATCATTTAACAAAGGAATAAAGTATGCAAAGGTCTGAGCTTTTCATAACCAACATTAAACATGGACTCGACTTTAATCTCAGCATTTGAACGATACTTAACTAGGAGGTAAGTACCGGCCTTTATCAACTATATCGATCACTAAATTACATTTCATTATAACCAGATGGCGTAGATGACCTTTTGAGCTTTATCTTGGTGATAAGAACCGATTGTGGCATTCAATGGACACTTAGTTTTTAAATGAAACATTTAGCTTACAATAGCTAGTACGGATTTGCCTGACAATTTAAATTAATACCTCTTTAGTTCATCGTTTTGTCACCCGCTTTGTTACGGAGGGAAGTGGACAGAAAAAGATTTCCAGCTCCTCCTATTCATTTTAATTTATGATGAACTTCGTTGCGGCTTAAAGACAAGTTAGACATTCCCGGAGACGCGTTGAGCTTCAATGCTCGGTGTCATTAAAATGGGTGCCACTGTTGATCCTGGCTTACAGGAGTTGCAGTGGCAGGTGTGAGGGCGGGACAGTCTCTTATACAATTTAATTAAATATATAGTTTTATGGACTTCCCAGGCAGATGGTAAGCGGTCTTCGCCGCTCATGAACCTTCACAGTGCCAGGGCGGCAGCACAACCAGGTCGCTGCCTACCATAATTGATAATCAGAGTCAGAACGTCCTGACGATTCGTAACATTTGTTGATCATGCAAATAAAATGTTGAACCTACAATAGGTAATATTCTTAGAATCAAATCTAGTTTCACGCTAACATATACGAGTACACGTACTCGCGTGTTGTTATGAAACGTCTAGACAAAAGATACATAGGCAACCTGTCAAGGATAGATAAAAAATTGTAATCATAAAGATTTTGTGCAAGCGTAATTAGTGTTTTTGTTGGGACAGAGTGTTGTAGTGTTGCAAGTGCCACTTTATGAGCCGGAAACTTTATTGATAGACGGCAACTGAAATGTATTACTTTCAAACTACTTTTTAGTAGCTAAGGACTGGTAATAGAAGTGGATCTATCACGAACCCCGCGAATAGTTGGTGCATTTCCGTATATTATGTATGCAGCCAAAAATTAATATAGAGGAAGAAAAAATACAAAGTACTGAAAAACTGTTATGCTCGTCACGCCTTATATCAGTAATAAAAATCTTCGAGAGCTAGACTAATCTTGTAATTTATTGAAGTATAAGAAATCAATTTATTGTGACTAAAATGCACCAAATGATTATTGAACGTGTAAAAAATTAATACAAAATATAATAAAAATATGGTGCTGGGTATCAAACCAGTGCTACTAAACAACTACAGAACATCCTAACTCCTATGTCTTCATAGCATTAACATTATAATTGTAATTATAATGTAAATAAACAAGTTTACATTATGATTATAATACCAGCGACTAATTGCAATTGTAATCGCGCCAAATGCCAGCATAATTGTTGCGAGCGCGTATCATTACGTCACAAGTCACAACAGGGTGACCACGCTACCAACTAGAACGGATAAACGGGTCAAACCCTTTCGAATGCGTAAATTTTTATGTAATGTGTGGTATTCTTTGAAGATTTTTTTTTAATGAAATTAAAAATTTACGGATGAGGTCGTGCGTTAATATAATGTGGATTGAAGATGTCGAAATCTATAAATTGAACCTTTTAAATGACTTAAACTTCTAACTTATAGGAATGATAGTCGGCAATTATAATACAAAAAAAAAATCCTGGGTCCTTCCACCGTAGTGTGAAGAAGCATCTCAGCAGGCCGGCATAATTGTGTCGAATGGCATGGGACCGCCGTCTGATGCCATTCGATACTCTGTCTGGACGGCATGTGCGCTTAACATCAGGTGCAGCGCAGTCATCATGCCGTGCCAGAATAAAAAAAAAAATAAAAAAAAAATCAATCTTTTAATTTGAATCTTTAACTTTAAATCTTCAAAGCTTTCAAAAAAAATGGAAAAATATGATTTTCTATATAATTTTTGTCTAGACTACAATGAAATTAACTTAAAAACGAAATTATTCGTAAATCCTAAGAACACTGGTTTAAATTCACATAACTTACTTCACCGCTTTAGTAGTGACAAGTAGTTCTATCAACTGAACTACGAAACAGCCATTTATAAAATCATTTAAATACACATTTCCATGCAGGAAAGATGCGGTGAATGCTACAATCTCTCATTCGACTTGTGTTCGAAGTAATAAATCTGTAGTAATGACTTTCTTATAAACACAGTCATTGCTTTTCAAAATAAAGTGCTGAAGATGCAAAATACTGATCTATTTCTTTTTTATTTATGTAGATGATGTTCAATTTTATAGGATTCTAAATTCAGATTGTCTTTTGCATTCGTTGATGAAAAGTATTAATTTTGAATTTTAAATTTGAAAATGTATAATATAAATGATGCCTCTTAAGCCTACAGCATATGTAATTTAGGCGATCAAAATAAAGATCATTCAAATTTGAGATAAAATAGACATTAAAACAACAACAACGTTATATAAAAATATCTTAATTTATATAAACATCAATATACATGTTGCATACATATAAATAAATAATTTATATAGACCTCTGTTTAGCAGTGCACTTCTTATGTTTAAAGATGATTAATTTCTATCATAAAAATAACATAACATATGATTGTAAATCGTACAATTAGTAAAATTTCTCTTATATCAATAAACGAAGTTTCATGAAAAATGTTGACGATCTCACGCTAGACGCAAACTGTTCAAACTAGCAATTGACACTTGGAAGATAAATGTCAGAATTTAGCAACAAGTTCTTGTCATTGCATGTATTACACATAATACGAATAAGTGGAAAGATATCATAAGTTTCGTCACAGTCTGCCTATAAATAAGGTTACACAAGCCTACCTAGATATAAAAGCTGGTAATGATTTACTTAGCATACTAACCTATATTTTAAACCTAACCTTTAAAATGACGATAATATTATGTATTTCAAAATGTTATAATATTGCTGTGAAGAGAAGTGGACAATTTATTATAATCAATTATCTCTATTTGGTTTTAATTTTATTAATTTCGGTGCTGGTCATAGCAAGCGAGTGTCCTTACGGACTTGCTAAGTTTTAATCTCAGTATTTTTCTGTTAAAAGGAGCATAACTACAAATCTTTTGCCTATAAACCTTATGAAAGAAAAATGCTTATGCGTTGCTTCATAGTTTTGTGAAAGAGGGGCAAACCAAAAAAATGCTAATTTATGGTACAAGCATGGTTACTGAATCATTAGTACACCGTATAAGTACAACTTCATTTAAACACTACCACAAAATTAATTTCAAGTCACAACACATTTCATAATTCGCAAAAACAGTTACACCAAGTTTAGTACACTAAACAGAGCCAAAATTACACCATTCCATAAAAGGTAGTACTAATGAGTGAGACGGATTCGTCCCAATTTTCCTACCCGAAAACATTGTCGTGAAAGTCATAGTAATTTGTACAATGACGTCATGTGTTTAAACAATCCGCGACTTCTGTCATGGTTGAGAAAGTGTCACTCAAATGTCATTATGCAACTGTTATTCACTTTCCGGGAAAATAAAAAATGTTTGTCACCGTAGCACTTGAAATTAAGTGAATGTTAGATAAGTTAAAATTGTCATATTAACTATTTTGTATGTGTAAGATCAAGAGGCAAAAATATAGAGATTTTCGAAGTTACGAGAACTGGTAAGAAGATTTTCGTATCCCCGGACCAACAAACACTGTACTGTACTGTATCAGCCCAGATACGACCCACTGCAGGGCACGAGCCTCCTCTACAATCGAGAGTACGATTGAGAGTGGTTAGGCCATGTAGTCCACCACGCTGGCCAAGTACGGGTTGGCGGACTTTACATACCATAGATTTTTTGAAAATCGCTATGGTATGCAAAGTTTCCTCACGATGTTTTCCTTCACCGTTATAGTGCGTGGTGATTGACTATCAATACACACATGACAGTGTGCGCGGGGATTTGAACCCGCGACCACCGTGAAAACACTGTACACCTTAATGTAAAATATATCGAAGTGTCCAACGTGTTTCAAGTCTAAATTGTGTAAATAGCTCCAACCAGGTTGGTATAATTCTCTTAATTGGCGCGGAATAATCATCTCTCGCAAATAGATACGGTATCTGGTCAGCACGGGATTTAGATACATTGTAGTCACATGTGTAGCCAGTACACAAATTAGAGTAATTGGATCAAACGTGCGCATTCACAAACATTTGTGTCAAATGTGAGTGTGTGACCAAGGTTGTCTAGTGCACTGCTCGTTGCAGGACGCAGGCGACATTCAAGTTTAATACAGTATATGTACCAAGTGGTATTTCTGTATTTTACAATGATTTGCCATACTGTTATAGACCTTACGGTTTACCTTGAACTTATAAGGTATTTAAAGTCTTATAGATTTAGTGAAATTGACAATTTTAATATAAGATAAATACTTTTTGGTCTCACAACACACAGAGACAAATTTTTGTGAGTCATAATCACATTCATCTTAGAGTAAAAATCAATCTTACTGATTCTTATCTCAAATCTCCTTAACCAACGAGTCCACGGAGGCTTTTAAACTACACAAATATAATGGTTTCTTGGATTTACGCGAATGTTACACATTGAAATAAAACGAATTCTTACGGATTTTATCGCAATTTTAATTAAATTTTCATTCTGACCCGTGACCACGAAAACTGTAAAGTGTTCGAAACGTCGGGAAATTAAATTAAATTCGCGATAAAATCCGTAAGAATTCGTTTTATTTATATTCACAAATATAATACCTAAACATTGCCACATTACCCCAGCATTTACATCAGCCTACATTTACTTGAATCTGTTGACATTTGTAAAAATCCCACGGTGTATTACAGAGGTTATCCTTGTGCGAGGTCGACATTACCAGCTCTAACTCGAATAATAACAGCTCTTGCTAAGAATAAATATAAGACACTAGTTTATTATAATCATTTTTTTTTCACTGAACAAAAATTGATTGTGTATTGATAGTCTATCTCACACAGGCTATATCACTATAACGGTGAAGGAAAACATCGTGAGGAAACCTGCATACTTTAGCGATTTGTATAAATTTCTATGGTATGTAAAAGTCCGCCAGCCCGCACTGGGCCAGCATGGTGGACTATATGGCGTAACCACTCTCAATTGTACTCTCGATTGTAGAGGAGGCTCGTGCCCTGCAGTGGGTCGTGTATGGGCTGATACAGTACAGTACAGTACAGAACAAAAATTAACCCTATTTGGCGTTGTCATTTTTAACATACCACGGTTTGTAAAGCAGAGCTAACGTTACCAATTACTTAATTTAGAATATTGATAACTTAGTCCCAATCGTATTTGAGTAGTCAACATATAAATAATTAACAACTATTCTACTAAGCGCAGATTTGACAATTGTCAGATTACTACTATTCTAAAAATAACGTTGCAACTTTGTCAAAATGTCAAAATAACCTGCCTATTATAGTTATTTGACGATTGAAAAATCAGCCATTAGCGGTACAATTAGAAGAATCTAGAATATCAATATTTATTTATGTGTCTCACGTGTCATCCTTGTGTGAGGTTACCGCTGGCAGGTCCAGCTTAATATTAGCGCTTGCTAAATCCACTAGTTTCAACTGTCTATGTTTTATTCATACGCGGAAACGGTATATTTAAATTGTGGGTTAATTAATTGCGTATAGATTTGTGGTGTGTTGCCTTAATGATCTAGTGGCAACGTCTTTATAAGTAATAACACGTGTAATATAACATATAAATATTTGTTTCATATCTGGATTTTGTGAGAAGAAAAAGTCTTTTGTAGTTTCTAATACCCACGATACCCGGAGTTAATTAGAATGGATTCCGGACTATGTATGTAACTATTTGTATTTCTTTATTTGTAAAGCTGTAAAAACAGCAGTGGAACGTCCTTAAAATTACACCAATATGGATGCAATATTTCAACTAGATTAAATGATATGAATAAAATGTATGAAGGTCAGTACAATTTTATTGTATCTTATTAAATACGCATTTGTATGCCAATTAATACTTTCATGTTAACGTTTTGATTGATATATCACTATTAATATAGGTTTAAATTGGGAAATAAATTGACATTTTTGTTTTTTATTAAGTGGGCTTTATAATTTATTGCAACTGACGAAACACACCTTATTAGTCAGCAAGACTGTATTTTCAATGGCTAGTAAAATATTAGGTTAATAAAACGAAGTTGTTAATTATTTGACAGCCTCCGTGGCGCAGTGGGTTAGACGCCGGATGTGAAAAGTGAGGCCGCGGATTTGATTCCCGCACTAAGACAAATGTTTGTGAGACCCACAAATATTTGGTTCGGATTTGGGTGTTCGTGGGACCGAAAAGTCTCTCGTAGTTTCTGATACCCACGACACAAGACTCGATCTTAGTGCGGGGTCAGAACTATGTAGGTGACTGTTGGGTGCATATTTATTAAACTTATATTTAATACCCAGTAATTATTGCCTACAATGTCCTTCAAACCAGAACACAGTACTTGGACACTGTTGCTTAGCAGCAGAAATAGAACGGTGGTACCTACGCAGACAGCGCCTTGTATACGAGAGTCATAAATATAACATACAATATAGTAGTCCAAATGTTCCCACTATCGAGCTCGGGATTCCTGTAATATCAAGAGTCCTATTAAGAGATATTAAGGCTAGACTTCACAAATCACATAAATTCTCATAAGAATCTCAATCTTACGCACGTTATTTCATGATAATTTACTTCACCTTTATTGTTCGTGTTAATTGACTAATACGCACATAACAATATGAATATACAGGGTATATCAAGACTGCTACCGAAAACGAAGCCAGGTGCCAGTTTTAATAACTTTAGACACAATGCATCTAAAATTTTTGCTAAAAAAAACGACGATTTTATTTCCTATCGTCGTGTTTGAGTGGTAAATACATAATATCCTAAAAAAATATATACACCATTTTATTTTTATAGACGCAAGGCTTTAAATTATTATTTGAGCAAAAACTATGGATTTACCACCGAAACACAATCACATTTAAAAACTTACAAAGAAAAACGTCGCGTTTTTTTGCAAAACTTTTAGTTGCATTGTATCTGTAATCACTAAAACTACCACCTGGCTTCGTTTTCGGTCGCAGTGTTGATACACCCTGTATGTATGATTAGGAGTCTATCAACGCATTGGATCTGCATATTCTATGACCTGTTATGCTTATGTAACATCACAATAGGCTATCGGAATAGTTTTTTCTATCGCACGTGCGTTCATTCATTGTGTTATACATTGCCAGCGCGTTACACACTTTCGCTGTTGGGCAATGAGCGCGTAACGTTTCAAATTAGGAAAACGCGTGATGTCACAATCTGACGAATTCCTTGATAATAGCAGGTCGATGAATAAAGGTTTCAGAGTCGCGTGACGCATGCTTCTAGCTGGTCGCTATTAATGAAGGAGGACTATTTTCAGTGGAATTCCTGTAGCTGAAGAGAGAGAAACAGACAGAAAGAGGGGTTGATTGGGTCCTTATAGATCGATGTCTATATCTGTGTGAAAGTTGACCCGCGTCTTAATTTGTTAGACCTGGTTTTCCACTCATCTGTAGGTTTGAAAACTTCTCAGCCGACACTATCCGGTGAAGACATTTCAGCCAAGATGCTATAGAACTGTATGCCATTAAAAATCAGTCTTCATCCGTGGAGCAATTTGCTCGTTTTCTTGGCCTTGCAAAAAAATGCCTCAGAAAAGTGTGAGTATACAGCACAGCCGGACATACACACCCGGACTATGTTGTATGTCACGGCCACTCCGTCATTACACCAGCACCGTAAAAAACTGATTCCGTCTAATGATCCAATTGGCGGTAATGACGAATTTGTGACATATCCACAGACGCTAACGCGGTATTGTCTGTGACTAATTCGCTAGGGTTTCCACGACGAAATGCTTATTTTAATGAACTATTTGAAGCTTGAAAAAGGATCTTGTTGGCAGGATGTTCGTATCCACCCGGATAGTCACTACCGGATATAGCGGAGAACCCGTCATACTAAAACAAGTGTTTCATACCCGAAGGTTTAGCTTGTGAGTATCTGGTTTTGATCAGTATAAGTGCGTGGACAGGCTACACATTTTTCACCGGTAAATATTCTATGTATACAGTATTTTTAAAAAACAGACCACTTCAAAAATAGGAGGAGGTTCTCAATTCGTCCACATCTTTTTTTTATGTATTTTCACTGATTACTCGAAGACGCCTGAACGGATTTGGAAAAATCTTTCTTTTCTCATCATAAGATGCCTTTTAGTCACTTTATCGTTTTTATATAAAAAGGGCAGATGGAATATCAGTTCTGCAAAGAGATAATTGGATGATAAATGCGCTGTAGTTGATTTTAAATACAAATACCACAAACCAAAAACGATTCTCACAAAAATGCCAATGCGTAGAACCGATTTACACTTAAAATATAATATTATTTTCTTAGCTTCCGTGCATCCTCAATACTATTTTATTGAAATCATGACAAAATTAAGCAATTTACTATAAGCAGTGCCTTTGAAGTGTAAGTTACTCTATAGTAATACAGCCTAATCACCTAGCACAAACAATTTTCGCGTTTACTACAGGATCATAACAATTCTTAAATCCTTTAAGATTGTAATTACGACTCGCAATTATCACTATACAGGGTGAATTTTTCCAAAAGTGTGGATGGCCAAATCCGAAACTATGAGGAATGCCGAAAAATGCTGAAAGGAGTAATGAGCCCGATTTTGATGAAAAATAAATCTGAATACTTAATTTTTTGATAAATTAATATGCCTAGCTAAGGAATCGAACCCGATGATTTTGAAAAAAAAAACACTTGCTGTGTAATCAGACCTTTCGATAATCTTGCCAATAAGAATCAATTTCTGGGAAGTAGTTTCATATGCTGCACTTTCCGCTTCGTGTCCCTTCGAGAACTTTTTGGCCCCATCGGCCATCAGTTCTCCGTGCTATGTGCCCCGCCCATTGCCACTTCAACTTGCTAATGAATGCAGGCTGCCTCCAACAGGTCACTGTGGAAATTATTGGGAGAGGCCTATGTTCAGCAGTGGACTTCCCTTGGCTGATGGATTGGATTGGAATGTCATGTACCAAACTAATACTAACAAATAGTACCTTAAAGTTATGTATTCTTATGAGTACCAACTATTTTTTAACCTATAACAATAAATTCTATGGAAAATATAATTTTATGTTTGCTGTGGGATACACGTTATGCTGGTAAATTCATTGTTTTTATTCTTCGCTTTATTGTCCACGACAACAATATCCTTTCAATTGTTAATAGTGCAGCAAAAAACATGATTACTTCATTTTAACGATATGTTTATTATATCCTTTATTGATACCGTAGGATATTCTCGCTTTAAAGTTCTATTAACGATCGTGGCATATTAAAATCCTAGCAATATTATTAAAAGCGAAAAATATTGTTTTGGCACCTCTGCTTACCCCGTCTGGGAAAAAGGTGTGATGTTTATGTATGTGTGTATGAAGGATATTGTTTTAGACTTCATTATGACGATAATCTAGTCGTAAATAAGCCTAATTTACTTGGTATTACAAAAATTAGAAATACTTGTATTCGCAGTTGAAATAAACATGCAAATACTAATCACAGACACAATTGTGACGTCACAAAATGAAACTTATTTTATATTGAAAATATCATAATCTACTCTGCTGTAGTTCCTCATACTTTTGAGGCCAAAAGTACTCTTACTGACGCTTGCACATCACTCATAACCAATAGTTTTTTATAGATATAAATATATGAGTACAGAGGTAAAAATCACGGATTCTCATACTACCACCGTTTCGCCCAATAACGACAAAAGCTGTTCCACATCAATAGTTTAATAACACCAAAATCGCTCACGTTTAGCGACATATTTTAATACAAGCAGCGCAATCATGAGGGTTGGCAATAACACACGCAACGCGCACGACACAGCCCATGTTCATTAATTTGCTATTAATTTTAGTTCACTTGTCACTCTGCGCAACATCGGCATAAATGTCATATTAAATGAAGATACATGAGGTCTCAGCCAGTCCCAATTTCTAGATCGGAATAAAAATTGATGCAAAATTACGCAAGGGTGGCGGAATTATGATTATCTTGTTGTACAGAAAATGGAGTGTAAACTTTTATTCTGTAATCCAAATTTAAATGTACCAAGCTTCGTTAAATGTTTTAGTGGAGAAACAAATTAATATTTGTCAAATTTGTTGCACCAATTACATATATATGTATAAATAAAATGTGTATTTTGCTGTAGTAATCTACAGCAAACAAAACACAGAACTTTAAATCAATTTCTTCAACATTCCTATCTCAATCGATTCCACTTCTATGAATTTCTAGATGCAATGTAAACATATGTATAAACACAAATTCATAAATCAGTTTTCTATTAATAGCGGTGGCACAGAGGTCGTTAGCCTGTCATTTGGTCGTTTTTGCGCCTCTCTGTACCAGCTACATGCCGATATGAAAGTCTTTTACAACGTAAAAAGTGTAATGAAAGAGTGAATGCAAGCTGATACTGATTTGTAGAATATTGTAGTTATAAAATATAATCATAATCCAGCCCATATACATACTGCTGCCAAACAAGACCTCCTTTACAATTAATAGGCTGTTTGAGAGGGCTTGAGACATAATGACAGTTCTTTTTAAATGAAAGCCATAATCACAGTGTGTTACGTTAAAAATCCTTCCATACACTTAGCAAATGGATATTCCTACACAGTTATCTCAAAGAACATCATAGCTTTCGAACAATAGCCAGATTATCAAATTATCGTGGCATGACTATAACTATAACCACTGGACAAAATGAGACTTAACACCTTATGTATCAGGATGGCGAGCGCAGTGGAATTAACGCAAGTGGAAGTACCAAGCATTGTTTTGTAATTCATGGTGATGTTTGGTTTTGCTCCTGTTCATGAGCGGTCGTATCGCTTACCATCAGACGAATGGCATGCTCGTCTCGCCATTCATTGCAATAAAAAAAAAACAGTTTTATGACAAGCTGAAGACGGGCAGCAGCTTCATTATTAGTCTAGTGTAATCCAGATATAGAGTCCACTAAGGTGTTGCTAATCTGTCACTGGTTGAAATTGTTCCCGAGCACTTTTTATCTTTAACAGCCTGCACCCTTCGATTCCTTACAACCTTTATTAGGGAGTCTTATGGATCAAATAAATCTCCAGAAGTCATACGACATACTAAATAATCCCAACTCCTCCTAATTAAATTTTATAATAGATTTCGTTGCTGGTTCAAGACAAGTTAGACATTACTGTAGACTCGCTGAGCTTCAATGCTCGGTGTCATTAAAATTTGTGCTGTTGATCCTGGTTCACAGGAGTTGCAGTGGCGGCTGTGAGGGCGGGACAGTCTCCAGTCACGTGATATAAGACGTTGTGTTAAAGAGACAGCCCTAAGGGTGTCGCTTAGCGTTTTGCAAGATCAGACAACATTATACCTTTCTAAACGGCTAAAAACACGCCTGTCTAAACGATATGATTTAATATCCTTAATAGCGCTCCGTTGATAAACTCACTATGTACAAAATCTTTATCACATTATCGTGATGCGAAAATAATGTTGATTAGGCATTCTTGTATATGAAAACTTACTCCATACTGGCATGGGATAAGAGCAATTTAATTTAAGTCCAAGTTGCAAAATTATTTGGCTTATAACTATTGTGACAGACCACTTGCCTGGTTTATTCCGAAAGCAGTGTGCAATAGACAAGAACACAGGATCAATTATTAAAAGTTAAAAACTTGTGCACTTGGAGTTAATTAAACTTCACATTACAGGCGAAGGAAATCGTCATTAGAAAATCAGCGAACTGAGATCTCTGTAGTAGTACCAGAAATTAAAAATGAATTCTACCAATTTCCCCTTAGCCAGCGTGATTGGCACAGGTGGAAACCTTTTAATTTGTAGAGAATATCGACAGAAATAATTACAATGCAATTTTATCACAAAAATTTGAATCAACAGTCCATTTTCAAAGACACGCCTTATCCTTTCACATACCGTAGAGATATTATAAAATACTATAATTTAATCTATTTCAAAAAATGTTAAAACAAATGCTCCACATTTAAAGTCACGCCTTACCATTAACAAGAGTATTATAAAGCACCTTGCACCAGTTTCGCCCAGCAACATGTAGCCCGGGGCGAGGCACATACAAGATCGTGCCGCGCTCCGCATATTAACTGCTTAAATACGTAGCATTTACATACACCGGACACCTAAACTGTGACATTATCATTAAAATTTAAAATAAAATAAGCTGATATCTGTGTCCCTGAAGGGTAAACTCTGGCGTGATGTTGTGACCGGTGTATGTCCCAAGGGCCGTACGACTAAGGATGCTAATCGCAATAGATCCAGATAAAGAAGAAAAAACTATACAAGAATCAGGACCTTGACTGCGACCGACATACCGCCAGATAGAACAAATAAACGAACATTTTAATACAATTACCATAAGTACTCCAAAATACCTGCAATCGATGAGCAAACGTGTACCGATCCCGACAAAACTAGTCCGAAATAATTGTTATAATCAGCTTCTCAATAATGCCCATTATGATGTGATGCAAACGATGAAATTGTTCGGTTAATGACGAAATCGATACAGTTGCCAATCGTTCTGGTTTGCCAGACTACGCGCCAATAATGCCCTATACATAATTACTACACAGAAATGTCCTTCAAGCTATAGTCGTGCGAAGAAACTATATTGAATAAGTATAAAATGAAGTAACTATGATATATAACAATGATAGCATGACAACGTTGTAGTCATTGTTAAACAGATTAGGATTTGAACCTATTTTATTTCAGGATCATCCGATATTATCAATAATTATACTCTAGCCTATTTTCGTCGGTTTTGTGTACATTGAAATAAAACGAATTCATACGGATTTCATCGCGAATTTGATTTAATTTTACATTTAACTTCCTGACGTTTCGTTCGCGACAAAACCCGTAAGAATTCGTTTTATTTCAATGTGTAAAATTCGCGTAAATCTAAGAAACCATTATACAAAATACGGCCTTATCACTATAGGATAGCGCAACCACTATCAATCGTACTCGCGATTGTAGGTATGGCCGTGTCCAGCAGTGGGACGTAAACGGGCTGATACAAATATAGGATGGACATAGAAAGAGAATAAGAGATTATTTTCTAAATATTAATATTACAAGTTCAACACATACATAACTCATTTACCGGTTACAAAAATTAATAAAGTTTGCCTTCATCTTTGTAGCCTGAAGCGTTAAACTTTAGCATTATAAGATCGCCCTGACCTCAAAACTACTAGAGCAGATCATAAAGCAATTAAATTGTTTCGGATGATCGTAAACTATGAAGTTAATAGTTATCATTGAGACGTTTTAGCTGTTTATTAATTCATCAACTACTTACTGCGAATAAAATTAAATTTGATAGTGTTTTAAGAAACGATGGCCGAAAATACGCGTGGACTATTCAAAACAATTTTAGTCTAAATATTATTATAATAATTGATGACTATTTTGCTTTTATTACGTTTCGCTAAACACGTTTTGTTATGTTAATTTTATCTCCATTCAAATTTTCACGCATTAGAATAATCTGACTAATGTTAATGTTCTTACTACGTGGATTCATTTAAATAAATTTAGAAACTAAGTTTTATACATTATTTTCCCTGAGCAGCTAACTAGACTAAAATACGACAGTCACAATTAAAATTAAATTACAATATTATTTATTAACATCGTGTTTTGGTACTTATAGTCTTTCAAAATTCATTTACCTCCTCCAAAAACGAAATCTCGATCTAGATCTCTATCATAATCTAATTAGATGCAAAAACCATATTTTTATAAATTTTAAAACAACATACTTATGTAAAGATCACCTCAAGCCTTAACGACTCAACAAATCAAAGACTAATTTCATTCCAAGATCCGACATTGACTTTAAAGGCACACAGTTACTTTTACTTTCGCAAGGATCTAATTCGAGGAATGAGATGTCGCAAGGAGCCCCCTGGCGAGTGCTCAAGGGAAACAGCTCGCAAACGACAAACAAATCGCTCTAATCAAATGACAATTTGTATTCAGCGGCGGCAGAACTTTCGACATGCCACGGCCTGTATCGGATCATATAATTTTTAGTATTAGTCGAAATTTGTAAAGAATAACACACGAATTTATAAAGTAAGGTATCTTTCATTATAATAAATACATTTAACAAATCAAAAAATGCTACACTAAGCGCCAATTGCACAAACTAACTTTGCCCATAACTTGAACTTTGAAAACGTCAATCAAATGCATTAGCAATGTCAACTACGTCTCAAATTTATGGCGATTACGTTGTCAAAGTCAAAGTTATAAGCAAAGTTAGTTTATGCAATTGAGCCTTAGATACGATCCGAATCAATTACTTCTAGACTATACCTAAGTCTCGATGCGGGGATGTAACCCGTAAATCCTCATTTCTCAGGTGTCTAAACGAGGGTCTTTAAGGGTGCAATACATTATCATCTTCTTCGGCTATAGGAAATTCATACCTAAACGAAGGCGGCCCCTAGACCTACAATAATACACAATAATACCTATTGTACAATACATATTATTGTACAATAAGACTGAAAACCACTTTGAATGCAATTCAATCAATCAATCAATTTTATTGCGCAATAATACTGAATAAAACTCTCTTTCCTTAACTTTTGGATTAACTTTTTCTGCCAATGTTGCACGTGCGTGTGTGTATGTGTATACCTCGTTAAGACGAAACACTGACTTAAAATACACAATACTAACCCTACGCGATGCAATATAAAAATATGGTGCAATAAAATTAAACACGCTTAATCGTTGCGCAATATTCTATACGAACCCTATATTATGGTCAATAATATTGCGCAATATAATTGATTGTGTGGTACTCCTGTCTAAGGCTTTCATCAAGGATTTCTGCAGCGATCTGTTAGAAGCGGCCTGCATCGACTAACTTGAAAAAAAACATAATTTCCACGCATTGTATAAAGAAACAAATATATTTAGATTCCCACACAATTGTAAAGCAATAAATTCAAAATAATTTAGATCAGTTCGGAATCCGTGATTAGAGTGCTTTCTCTGCCGGGAAGTATGTGGGGGAAGGGGGGGGGGGGTCTGTGGTATATTACACATGCAAAACGCGACGCCACTTAGAAAGCAACTGGCGATATTTTCACCCGTGATCGATAGATCAACTGAATTAGATTGAATTTATAAAATGCTTCTGTTTCGGTTCTTGTCCTCTTCAAGGTTGTAGATATCAGCAATCCAAGTCTAAAAACAAGATCGGGATATCCACTTTGTATAGGTTTTCAATTCGAGGAATCTTATATGAATTTTCATTGTTAAATTTGCAGCCAACATGGCGATGAAATGGCCTAATATCACATTTTAGATGACATAAACTCGGTCAATTTAGATACAGCAGCTTTGCCAACCTCCTCAGGGACACAGTTGTGATGTATACAGCTTCAAAATGGCTAATTAGGACAACAAAGATTTTATATGGAAATAAAATCCCAAATTAACATTCCAGAAAGATTCCAAAACGAAATTTCTAGATAAGCTAGTTCCTCATTAATCCGTATAGATATTGCATTAACATACAATAATACGCACACTTAAGATCCATATCGCATATATACAACATCGGAATGGACTTAAACGAATTCCTATTTAGGATCCATTACTTGATTTACAATAACAACCTTGTAAATTAAATATATACTGACTTCTTCCATAACAGTTATGGGTTTCCACAGAAGACATCCAATCCACGTCCACCCACTAGGTGGTCAGACGACCTGGTAAAGGTCGCGGGACGTCACTGGATGCAGGCTGCCTCCAACAGGTAAGAAGACATAAGAACAAGCAATTTCGATAGCAGTTTTGATACACCCTGTCATTTCAAATATTTCCAACTTGTCCTTGAATCTCAAAAGATCAGACATATTTTTTTGGAATGTAATTAAAATCATTAACATGACTAAATTGATCATCAAATCAGATTAAGACATGCATTACCAAACTAACAACCATATTGATACACTTAACAAGTATTAGCGAACGGAGCCGCGAGTAAAAGCGTGTTTCACAACAATAGCATCCTCTGTGGGAATATTATACGGACGCGTCTCTCACAAGTGCTGCATCGAACACTTCACTTGCGACACAAAAATATGTATTTATGAACGCTTCGTAATTGCGTAGCCTTTGCTTTGTGTTAAGGTTTTTACTGACGCAAATTGACTAGACGCATCTGAGGTGCAGTCCAGATAGTCCATTCGTCTGTTCATACAATTATGCCGGACAATTATGCAGATGAACTGGAAACGCGACTCTCGAGTTAATCTCTGCGTTGAATTCTTAATCACTGTATATATATATATATATGGTGGTAGCAAATTATGCCCTTCTATTTTAGGAGCGAGAATAATTTTCAGACGAACCGTATTTATTTTTTAACATTCCCATATAAACCATTTGGTCGTTTTGCTGCCTTTAAAAAAGAGGCTTATTTTCCTGTCCATGAAACTAAAAAACACTTTTTTTTATTGCAATGAATGGCGAGACGAGCATGCCATTCACGTGACGGTAAGCGACACGACAGCTCATAGACAGTAGTAAAACCAAACAACACCATGAATTACACAGCTTGGCATTCCACTGCGCTCGCAAACCTAAGATGTAAGATGTTAAGTCTCATCCTGCCCAGTAGTTACTCTGGCTACAATGTCCTTCAAACCGGAACACAACAATGCGTTTAAACTGTTTTTTGGCGGAAGAAATACATTCCGGTGGTACCTACCCAGTCGGCTTCTCACAGAGACCTACCCCCAGTAATACCTTCTACAACTCCAGCTTATATTGCATCATCAGTCAGTTTCCCCGAGTGATTAGTGATCAGCAAATTGTTATTCAGCGGATTCGCGTCACGCTAGCGATGGTGACTGTCAAACTGGTCTAGTTTTACTTTCCACTATTGTGCTGTTAGCATGTTTAATCACAATACAATGCGTTATATAACCATATATAACCGCTATATATACATGTATACAGTTGAGAGTATGGTATGTAAAAATGAGCGATATAAGAGCCAATAATATTGACTACCTCGGTGGTGTAGATGTACTACGGTACGATTACGACGCTGAGGTCTCGGGTTCGAATCATGGGTCAGGCAAAGTGATATTGCCTTTTACTATTCATTATCAGTCCGGAGACAGGAATTTGTGCTCGATGGTTATGGTATGTATCACCTATAAATGTAACAGCATTTAGTGAGCGATATAAGAATTATATAATTTACTTTTATTTATGAATATACGCTACGTTGGTAATCCAAATTCTTCTACCAGGCGTTATCCCGGCCGATGCCAGGGTCCGCCTTCCGGCTAATTCTCCTCCATTTCGCCCAATCTTCGGCATGATTGGTAATCCAAATTTTATAAAATAAATCTTGCGGTCTCTTAATACAAACCCACCTGGGCTTCTTTACTTTGCATCTATTAAATCCTTCCACGAGGAAAACCAACATAAAACCACGCCGCTAACGTTCCAAGAACTTACTTCACTAGAACAAGTTGAAATAATTGTGGGTAATTTCGGTGATATGGTCAAAGCGATTAATTAAAAGGTAGCGAGGCTCAATAGCAATACCATGGTATGTCTTATTAATGACTGAACTTTGCATCAGAAGGCTAGCGTGGACATTCGTGGCTACATGTAATTTAATGCATTAAAAGTCATTGCCATATGAATTGAGTTTAGGAACTGTGAACTGCTTATCAAGTGCGCATTTCTTATTACATTCATTATTACCGCTCACTAACAGGAAAATATCTTTTCTTTTATAGCATAGGTCCGGCAAACGAGCAAGCAGGTCACCTGATGGTAAGTGATCACTGCCGCCCATGAACATCCACAACGCTTGGATCGTGGATGTGTTGTCGGTCCATCAGATCGCGAGGGAGCGGGAAGGAAAAAGGATGGGGAGAGAAAAGGGGTATTGGACATGCCTGCAGAGTTTTGTGTTAATTTCAAAGGTATATACTGTACGTGCTCTAGGCGTTCACAATAGGATAAGGTGTAAAATCGTCTCAATCATAGAGTAGATGTGTTCAAGGTTTCGAAACAAATTGTTAGGTCTATGTATATACTACGCGAATTCGTACTCTCGATTGTAGAGGAGGTCTGTGCCCTGCAGTGGGAAGTATATGGGCTGATACAATACAAAAAAATACTATGCGAATGCTGTATTTTTTTTTAAATAAATAAAGGTTACTGATGTATATATGCATACATGTGTGTTAATAGTCAATCTCCACGCAATATAACGGTTAAGGAAAACATCGTGAAGGAACCTGAATACCATAGTGATTGGTAAGAATTTCCAGGCCAGCGTTGTAGACTATATGGCTTTACCACTCTCAATTTCTGTGCTCTCAATTGTAGTGAAGACCCGTACCCTACAGTAGATATGTACATTGAGGAAATACTTTTAGTTATTGCTTCAAAAGTAATTCGAAATAGATTCTCACTAAGATGAAATTAATATTAAATTCATTTTGACTGCATCACATATTTGTCTAAAGAGCTGGCTCACTGCACAATGGTATGGACAATCCTTATAAGAATCAAATTTAATCTCGCAGAGTAATTCGTAAAATACAAAATCCTATTCAAAGTAAACAAAAACAATTTCTAAAAACCCATATCTCACTTAATAAAAATAACCATTCACAATAAAATGTTACTCCCTGCTCAAACAACTTTCATAAGCAACAAAACATCCTATCAATTAAAATATAGTATTTAATGATTCATAATTGTTATAAATGGATAAAATTTGATAAGTGCACAATGGAATATCAATTCATTTCTTTCGTTGACTTTCACTCTTTGACATTGAACGAAGCCGGTTCTTTTCAGTTCAAGATTAATAAGACGTCGTTTTTTTGACGGATGACCTCTGATACGTGTTTTTGATAGTGTCAATTAGTTGAAAGATTTTACGTGTTTTAACTCGATTACTGACATTAAAATAAGATAATGGGGTAACTACATCGAAATTTAAAGCTTCATTTTTGACACTTTTATCGGTTTCGCACCAGAAATTCAGATCAAAATCATAGGATGGAAAATCAAACACACAGAATTTTGAGTCAGACTTTCTGACAGACTCAAGATTCGTGGAGCAAGAAGCAAATAATCCACTTAGTCAATATTATTAACGAGTATTAAGGACCGAGTTTTGAAATTTATCCTCTATAAGAAGTAAATAGGGTATAAAATTTTGTAAAAAAGTAATTTTAGAAGTTAGATTTATGGAAATGGTTTGGACTGGTGAGACGCTCAGATAACAAATCCTATGGGTCATAAAACAAGTATTTTTTTAATGCCTCATACTTAACCAAAATATTGCCCAAATCAATTCCCATGGTAATAAATTAGAGATGATATGGTAATTACAAAGCAATTGCAATGCTCAAAATAAAACCTTGTTATTTAATTTCTTGGTCGCTAGCACGCACACACCTCTTT
Organism: Theretra japonica; assembly: GCA_033459515.1. Taxonomy (NCBI): domain Eukaryota; kingdom Metazoa; phylum Arthropoda; class Insecta; order Lepidoptera; family Sphingidae; genus Theretra; species Theretra japonica. Next base: position 829,661 of record CM065938.1, on the reverse strand, counting down.
TGACAAGGGCGTATACGCTGTATTTGACACGCAAACAAACGTGAATTCATAGTAATTATTGTTTTTAAATTAAGCTTGAAGGCTGTGAACAATGAAAAGTATTAGGAAATTCAATATAAATAAAAAGACAAATATCCTTTATACGGATTTGTAGATTACTTAATAAAAGTTACACAATAAACTCACGCCTATGTCCCATTGAGGTAGGCAGGGACTATAGAGGACCAAGTGTTACGGTCCATACAAATTGGAGTGTCTGTTTGTAAACTCAAAATTGCTTTTTTTCTTCAAGTACATTTCATTATTTACACGATACCTATACCGAAAACGAACTTTATTTCTTTTGTCTGTCTGTCTGTCGGTCTGCTTGTTGCCGCTAATCTCGAGAACATCTGGACCGATTTTTACGGAACTTTCACTGACAGACAGGTAATTTTATGCGGGAGTTGGGCAAAAAAAACCCTTAAAATTTGAGGTTATTTTTTTAAAGAGGTTATTATAGCACGCGGGTGGCTGAGTTCATTAGGTATCTTCGATTTATTTTGATGTCAAAAAAATGTTGGGTTCCGGAGGTACAAAAAATGCCATCCCATCAGGAAGGCCGAACGGTCCAAGGCGCTGCGTTCAGGTCGCAGTCTACTTCGGTGGGAGTGGGTTCAAATCAAACTCCTGACATCCAACATGACCTGCGGTACTTTGGTTTTGTGTTTAAACTTGATTTTTTTTATCTAACATTATTCGTAATTTTGCATCAACAGTTTCGTGAAATGTCATTCCAACACTAGTTTTATACAATTTTCTTAATACAATTATTTTTTGTTGGTAGCTATAAGTAAAATTCAGTTGATATTAGTGCTCAGTGGTAGTTGGACAGAGAAGAGAGTTGTATTGGGTCTATATCCACTAGTAGGTTATTACAGCCCGATGTTAATCAAGACCTTTGCCTATAGCAATGATTTAAATTACATCTGCTGCTATAACAAAAGTACTAATTACATTTTAGCAGTCAATAATTTCATTCACCTGAAAAAAAATATTGACAAATCCTTATCTACCCTATATTTAAAAAAAGCGACATCTATCGGCAACCGGCCGAAGCGCCACTTGACAGTTGATAAATAAGAAAATGCAAGCGATGCACAAACCAGTAGGGTTTAACGACACCGCATTGTGAAACTGGTTCTGAGGCGGGGGTCAAGTGTAGTGAAAGTATGGCGGTCGTATCGACCCCGTGCATGGCGCATCTTAAGTTACCGTGGTTATTTTTATAGTACGACGCAGCTCGGTAAGTCGTTTTTGAAACAAAACGCTTCAACCCCACACCGAGACAAATGTTTGGTGTACAAATATTTGTGTTGGTTGTTGGTGTTGTGGGACCGGAGAGTCTTTCGTAGTTTCTGATCTTCATGACACAAGATTTGTATGAGTCTGAGGTCAGGTCTATGTGTGATTGTCTAGGGCAGTTATGCTATTACACACACAGACATTAAGCCTTTTTTCCAGGAGGGATAGGCAGAGGTGCTACCAAGACACTCACGTTTCGCCTTTTGTGTTCCATCCCACGATGTGATAAATGGAGACCTTATCGCCATATCGGGCACAAATATCTGACTCCGGGCTGATAATGAATAGAAAAATCCAATATCACTCTGCCCGACCCGGGATTCGAACCCGAGACCTCAGCGTTGTGCTCATACCGTAGTACAACTGCGCCACCGAGGCAGTCATATTTAAGATACTAAATGGAGTATTTAAAGTTACAGTAAATACTAATAAGGCATAGATTATCTCGTGTTTTGTAGCAAAGAAGAAACTTGAGTTCATAAAACAGTGAATTATTGTTTGCAAAATGTCTCAATCCGTTTTGAAATGCGCTCTTTGAATATAAAAAAGAATATTGTGACACGCGGATGTTTTTGCATGGTTTAATAAGACAAATATTCATTACATTGCTGTCTGTAAAACATGCAAGTCAATTCAGCAAATTGCTCCTACAAAAGCACAAAGTTATTGCAATCAATCCGCTTCTTTAACTCAATCAAAATAAATTGATTCGGCAAATATTGCAATATTTATTAAACACTACGCCACCGACCCGGAATTGCCTGAGTATTTTCTACTCTGTCTTTACTTTATGATCATTAATGAAATTTTGTACAAGTGACATGAAATATAAACTCGTATTAACTTTCCTATCTCCCTTCTCCCTTTTAGGGGTTAAATTTAATAATAAAAATAATCTTAATTACCCTCATTTCCTAAGCTATCTCTTCTTTTTCATAGCCAAGAGATAATTAAACACACAGCTCGTCTATTCATAATTGAATACCACATCTAAACCACAAAACACCAAAAATGAATCGTGCGTTTGACCTTTCAATTTCATTAAGATCGCCTCAGAGCTACTTTCCCATTTATTAGTGTAGATTTTCACTTATGATGAATCGATTAGTTGTGATTGCATGGAATCGCGAGCGGATTGCGGAAGATATAGTATGACATGCAAATTGGGCGAAAGTATTGTTTATTACTGCTACAAAAACTGCGATAATCATACTTTATTGTGTTATTTACGACATGCAGATCAAAACATGACTAATTTCTATTACTGCACGTCAGAGTATACTCGTAATATACGGTGCGCTTGACGACAAATTAAGTGCTATGCAAATAGGACATGCTTTCACGTATTATACAATAATGCAAGCTAAATAAAATGTATAGATTTCATTATTATAGCAAATAGGATACATGTTATCAACAAATAATATGTGCAATAGCATAGGTAAAAAATATAGCAAGAAGAATTTGGAAGGCAGACAAAGTCATAGTGTCACGAGCCCCGATGAAAATACCATTAAGTTTAAGTCCAAAGCATACTAAATCTCATTTGACTCAAAGATGAACAGGAAATATAGCGAAAATACTATATTTACATCAACTCAACATCTAGGCACCTGTAAATTCTGCCACGAATACCAGGAACACATGAATGGGTCACAAGCAAATCAAATAAAAATATTCTTAATTTAAATAGTCTTTCACAAGATCTTTTGAATCGTTAATTACTGGTACTACGGCCTCGAAATGTAGCTGTGCAAAAGAAAAACCTAAGCACCTGTTAATTTAGCCGCGAGTACCAGGAACACATGAATGGAGCACAACATCTAAGCACCTGTAAATTTAGCCACGTGTACCAGGAACACATGAATGGATCACAACATCTAAGCATCTGTAAATTTAGCCACGTGTACCAGGAACACATGAATGGATCACAACATCTAAGCACCTGTAAATTTAGCCCCGAGTACCAGGAAGCCATGAATGGGCAGAGCGGCGTCGCGTGTCGCTCGTCACGCGAGCTGCCACACTTGCGTAACTTCACGCTCTGCTTCAAAAGAATCCGACGTTTATTGTCGTCTTGATTTGTTACTCGTTGGGTGGCTTTATTAAGGCCGGTAGTAACATCAAAGGTTCATGCTTCATGAGTATATTTTTCAACGTAGATTAACATCAGGTAAGGTAGGTAGTACTACCGTCCAATTAGACGGGGTTAATAGCAGGTCGAACGTAGATACAAATAGTAAAGGACCGAAAAAGTGGCATACAATGATAGACACGTATGCGGCAGTGGAACTTTATACGTAAGAAAGCTGATGGTGACCATCCAATAACACGATAATAAGCGTTCTTGTCGTTTCAATGAGTCCAAATTAATTTGATTCATTCATAAATTTTATACTTATAAAGCTGATATAACAAGCAACTACAAAACCTCTATGTATTCTATCAATGACTAAGGAAACTATATACCTACCTGCCTCCTATACCTAACGTGATATCGATGCCCTAGGCCCGTCGCATTAGAAAGGGCCGCCGAAGGTCACAGGCCATCGGCGTCGAGATAACGAATAATTGAGACAAGCCAGACGTGCTAACTAGCGCTGTACCGACTAAATTACCGGCTATTTTATAAATAGTCGTATTAGAACCTTGTATGTGTAGGCAAATAACTTAATTTCTGCAAATGAAATACGTGGTGTAGAGCCTGATATTAGATGTAAAATGTATGATGACGTTTTGGCGTTTAGTTATACTGAGAGCATTTTGTAATATTGATAAAAAAAAAATAAAGAATAAGTGACGATAAAAATAATTTGATTATTGCTAAGTTTGTGTCACATAGAAATGCATAAGCCTTCTTTTGTATTGGGTAGAATATCAATTTAACAATTCAAAATTGTTGTCGACAAATTATTTCTAGATCGAACTCTGTTTTCACTTCTCCTCGCATAAAAGAAACCTGCTAACTGTACACACTTTTAAAACCCCTCTTGAACAACAGATTAAGCTTAATATCATTTTAGAATTTAGTCACAATCTTCCTTTGACTCGCCCTTAAAGTACTAACTTTAAATTTTGACAAGAAATACAGATATAAAGTTTCTTCTTACCCTTGACTATTTCATCCAACAGTCGAACTGCTTCAAAAACCAGTTACAAGCCACTTGAATAACACGTATGAATAAGCAAATTACCCCGTATCTTCAATTATACGTTGGATGTTGGGCAACGTTATGATGATTTACGTTTCTTCACGCCTTCACGCTATACTGTTGTACGGTTATTAGAAACGAAGAATTATCCGATTCAAGTGTCAGTTTAAGAACAACATATTGGAATTAGGTTGAATATTAATGAAGTCCTGTGTTAAACATGTCCTGTGTTGGATTTCTTCATACTTATATTTTTAAGTTATTAACTTAAAACACGTTTTATAATTTTGTGAATCTAGAAAACTTACATAAATCGCACTGTCTTAGGACGAAATCTATCATGTGTTTGTTTGGCACTCGTATTCTGCATCAAAGATTCCGCATGACAATATTTGTTGCTAAATTACTAAGACGCAACAGAAAACCTTAAATACTTAATCCTACTTATTTACTTAAAAACAACCTCACTCCACAAAAGTAAACAAAACACAAGGAAGCATAACAACATATTTTTTCCTTCCGTTGAAAACAATTTTTGAATGAAATAAAGGCTGCATGCCACGGGACAAGTCGAGCACCATCTGATGTTAAACAACCGCATTCTTGAATGGGAGATTATAAAGGTCACTGCAATTGCTCGCCTTCGAACACTACATAAAAAGTAAATTGAATTAAAATAACAACAGTGGACGCGAGAACATTTTTCTTTACTCGACTGTAAAGGATTTATATGCCAGTATTGCTTTTTACTCGATGCAAATAAAAGAATATAATAATAACAAAAGAACCAGGGAAAAAAACTGTTGATTTAAATGTTGTAGGCAAAGGAAACCCTTAAAACCCAGGTTTATTTACTAACTTATAACTGTGTAAGCGCGAGATTTCGTAAAAATTGTTATGATTAAAAAAAATTTTTATTGGCGATGTAAAATTTTAGCTTTTATCATGGGAAATTATTCTAGGTAACATGATGAGTAACTTGTTCATAAATTAAGCTTGTTTTTAATATGGCAACTTGTTCATTAATGAAGCTAAGCCCCTGTTAACTTTTTTTCGGTTTCCGTTACAATAAGTAAAAAAAATAACAGCTAGTTTATGTACAAACCGTTCATTAAAAGTTAAATATATTTATACCTCGAAGTTCACCTCTCTATCTTCAAAACCGGCTGAATTTTTCGGCAGATAATAATAGTACTGCATTTACGTTGGTAAATAGTCGGTTTGCCTTGTACAAAGCCTGTTTGTGATATAGGTTACTCACAGAATTGATAAACTGGTGATTCATGCTGCGTTTAATTCATCTCGTACTTACCTGAAAGAGAAATATATAATTAATATCATAGCTTTAGTTCATAAACACTCAAGATAAATTGCTTCATAGTTATACAGGGTATATCAAGACTGCTACCGAAAACGAAGCCAGGTGGTAGTTTTAGTGACTTTAGACACAATGCAACTAATTTTTTTGCAAAAAAGCGGCGTTTTTTTTTTGTAGTTGCACTACGGTACGACTACAAAGCTGAGGTCTTGGGTTCGAATCTCGGGTCGGGCGAAGTGATTTTGGATTTTTCTATTCATTATCAGCCTGGAGTCAGGAATTTGTGCCTGATATGGCCATAGGCTTGCCCCCATCACATTGTGGCATAGAACACACAAGGTGAAATGTGGGTGCCGTGGTAGCACCTCTGCCTACCCCTTCTGGGAAAAGGACGTGAGTTTATGTTTTGTGAGTGTAATGATAACATAAAACAGCTTTCACATACATAAGTATAAACCACAGATTATTTTTACGGTGCATATAAAAAATGCTGCAGAGTTATAGACCATTATGATGTCAATTCATTTAAACAATTTATTGCTTAATAAAGTGAACTTTACTGCACACAATATTTCTGTCAATTATGAAATCGACAGTTGACATTTTTTCCTGGCATTTCGTGATGATAAGGGTGTTTCTTGCGATATCTTTACTCCATCGATATAACATGTTGAGAAGTATGATCTTGTGGAAGACTAATTATAATTAAGTCATTGATTTCCATGGTCGTATACATACATCGACCGAAACGTGTCGGCAGCGATAGTAGATATAAGATAATGGTTCTAATTTAGCAGGTCTTTGCTCCCTAAATCTTTCAAAAGTACATTCATAATATATTAGATACTAGTGGGTAGAGTACCCTAATCCTTTAAACTAATTTCGAAAGGGCACCATAAAGCAGTAACTATTCAGTAAATCATTAAATAACTGTGTAATATTGCAATTATTTTTTATTCAAGTGAGATTTTTTATTTAACATGTATCGTGTTACTGGTGTATAATATGTAATTGGGCGATAATTAAAATCGTTAAAATGCGTGAAATGTGGGTAATTGTTGTTACGCCGGCCGCTTGGTGCTTGAGACACAGAGTTGAGATGCGGTCTGATAAACCGCGATACGCGATGATAAATAAGAGTGAACATTCTTTCAGTGTATATATGTCAATTAAATACAGCTTTTTGTTGCTAATAGTAAGGATGTATTCGTTTAAAATAAATTTTAGAATTGGTTTTATACGTCAGAGATCACTAACAACCAAAGTACAGTTTTTTTTTCTGCTCTTCACAGTACTCTAAGGACCTTATTAACAAACTCGTGCGAGCAAAGGATTAATTTTAGTCCAAGGCTTTAAGGCTCGATTATTTTGTATAGCGATATTTTCTAAACTGTATTAATAAACACGGAATTGCATAGAAAACTAGGCAACCATCGTATTGTAGTTACATTAATAGAAAGAAGAAAGAAAGAAAGAAAAACGATTTATTAGTCACAGACGCAACATGAATCTTAGAATGAAAAAACAATAATAAATTATAACAATAAAAATGATTGGTCGCGGCTGTGACCGATAGGTATCCACTCAGCTAAATGTTGTGAAGTGGTCCAAACCACTCCACAACGCTGATTTTAATCAATATTATAGTCAAATTAATAGTTAAAATAATGAAGTAAATTTTCAAGCCTTGGACTAAAGTCAATCCTTCGCTCATCCGAGTTTATAAATAAGGCCCAAAGATTACAATTAATATGTAGATTCATCGCACGTCTAATTTAAAGACAGGAAAATAGTATTAAAAAAATTGCCATTTAAACTAATAAACGATGCATTCAACTCTAAACTGCACTCATTAATCCTAATTTTAGAGGTCACTTACTCGCGTGAGGTTAATTTATTCATAACATCCATATAATCCGATGTAAGATTAAAAATCAATCTAAAATGCAGATTTGTTTTATTATAATACGACATATTTGAATAAGCAACATTGTTATTTAAATTATATCATTGAAATGTTCTAGATTTTGTATAAATAATTTGTTTGTTATTGTAACAGTTATAATATTTCAAGTGGTGGACACACATCTGTATTATACTACATTATTGTTACCATAAGTCAAGCATAACATTAGACCGGGCGGATTTTTTTGTCCCGCTAGCACACATGTCTCTGCAACTCCTGTAAGCCAGGTTTAAATCTGCACACATTTTAAAGACACAAGCATTGAAGCTCAGCGAGAGTCCAGGTATGTGTAACTTGACTTTAATCCACAATTAAATAAATCATATAATAACAAGGCATGGAATCATTTTAAAAATCATAGCAATATCTTAGATATATTTTAGACTGTCCCGCCCTCATACCTGCCACTGCAACTCCTGTAAGCCAGGATTAACAGCGCCACGCATTTTAATGACACCGAGCACGGAAGCTCAGCGACTCTCCGAGAATGTTTAATGTTTGTAACTTGTCTTTATAAAATATCTTGGGCATATTATGCGTGTGTGCGCGGTGGCCGCAGCCTTAGTATTTGACTAAGGACCGATTACAAAACAACGACCTTCCTCTACCACTCTCCCACTCGGTGAAAAATAATGCCGCTTTGTGTGTACTTGTGCGAAATTATTTCAATACTAATTGCTTTTTGCGTTTTAGTTTTTGTTCAATTGCATGTTTGATATGCAAATTGTAAGCAGTTAATAATTATTTTTTTCATATACAAACATAATATTCATAAATAGTTCTAAAGCGGGTCTATCGCTCTCGGAAATTTCTTAAAGGCACCTACGGGATGGATAAAAAGTCTTCTTTTTCTTTAGCGAGGTTAATCTAAAGTTTACCTGTAGGATAAACCGTGAATAAATAAAAAGGACTACACAATTGTCATCCCTAGCCCATTGGGAATATACAAGCATGCTTATGTACAAGTAATTTATAAAGGATCCTATGAATAAAGTCCTCTTTTTACTACAGTTGAAACCCGCAACGTAAACCCGCCATAAAAATTCTCGAATTGAAAAACCCGCAATTGTTTTTGTAAAAATTGTCGCCAGCGCCTGCAGTCTCGAGTGTTTCAATTAGCGACATTGTCCCGCGGTGTTCACACTTATTACATTATATTGTGTGGTGCGTGTTGCGTAACGTTTGTGCAAGCTGTTGCATGCTATGTTTTCCTTTCCAGGGTTGTTTTAAGGGTTGGTGACACTGATTTGATGGTGGCATTTACATGCCACTTATATCCCTGCCATTTACATGCCATTTATATCCCATGGCAGATAGCGACCAACATAAATGACGGTGGACATCCCGTCATAATAACACGTCTTATATTCAAGGTAAAAAGTTGGGTTTTCGTCAAAAACTGGCCCGTAGTCTGACGAAAAATTTAAAAACAAAGTATTACCGTATACTCCAATTATAGAACTATAGCGTTTTAAGTTAAGTCACACACGCCAGTAACTATCCGGATTCCAACATAATCCAGCATTTCCGTCTCCTGCGATGCCTTTGATTGAAAGGCCACAACCAAGTTATCACTTCACGTCAGTATTCTGTGATACTAAGATACAACCCCCGTCAAGCCGATCCATTTGTTCTGTTGTTAAAACGACCCACATCAAGACTAGACTGAAGACATCCATGTATCAACCGTTTCAGGGAAGTATCTTTTAATCCATTACGCTGCCCTAATACGGAATAACAGACGCATGTGACGTAAAGTCTCATTGAATAATCAGTCCCATAACATCAATTAACAGACGTGAAGACGGTTTAATAGAGTGATCAGCGAGCCATTACTTCCCTTTGATACCGGTCACGAGCGCGCGACCATCGATTATATCTTACACATCAACACGTAACACCACCGGACGTGCCCACGTTACATATATTACAGAGGAAGTCCACACCTGAACATTGGCCTCCAAAGATCCTTCAAAATTGTAACGTTATTAATGAACTGCTCTGATTTAAACCAACTTGTAACTTTTGTAATAATCACTGTATTGCAAGCTGGTAAAAGAGCAACACCAGAGTTTCTCGTCCGTTTTTCTCTAGTGCACCGAACAGGGTGGTAGAACAAGAAAATGACGGAATGTAAATGGTGAAGACCATTTTAAAGAGTTAAATAAATTGTTATCATTTTCATTTTTAATTTTCAACAAGGATTTCCTTAGAGGTCCATGGGAAGCATACATCCTGCTACTCCCTTTGACTTTGCAATGCACCTGTAGATAAGTGGTGTGCAGTCCGTATATTGGTGAAAGATGATTATCGTTGTTAAAAGATTGTGAGTTGCAATACCGAAAAGTGTCTTACAATTTTTTATACCTATGACAGAAAACTAGATATAATTTTATCATTCTCTACCCAAAAATCGTATTTTCCACACTTCACACTCATGTTCTAAACTCTGTTCCTTTGTATATCAACTTCTTTTGCCCATCTATTCCGTCCACAAAAATAAAATCTATTCCACACTTTCCTACACACATTCCACAGACCAAATACATTGAACATTATCATACAGTATTTCGCCAGCGAGTTTTTCAAGTACTTATCGCAAGCAGTGCATTCCTGCCCGGTTCTAGTTGGTTCAGCAACAAAGCGCTTACGTAAACGAGCAGTCGGCGGCCGCGCGGACCGGTCCGAAGGGCACTATGTAGAGCACACTGTAAACTGCGGGCCAGTAGCAACCACCACATATTTTTACTGTGATAGGTAGATAGGTAAAGTTGATGCAAATTGTACACTACTTGCCTTTATAAAAATGCTACAATTTATGATAATCCGCCCGTATGTGAAATCTCCAGCAGTTTCTTTTTTGCCATACATTACATTGCATCGTCCCATGTAAATCTCAGTACTAGTCAAACCTGGTCAAAACTGGCATCTTTTAATATAGATGCTTTTGACCAGCAAAGGGATTAATGATAGCCTAGCGGAGGTGGGCTTTTCATATCCTTGAAATATTTCGATGATTCCAATATGCTATTTAAATCTGTGGACTATTTCGAGGATCTTACTTATAATAAACAAAAAAAAACTATTGAAAAACAATTATTCTGGTAATGGGAAATATTGTAGCTATTTGTCCTTTCACTAAAACCAATGTACTAGGGAAAGTGTCGAAACACACTTCAATGTAGGAAACTGATCCATTTTCTAAGTTAGATAACATAATTACGGTATCTACATCGCGTGGACCCGAGCGCGTTACAAAAGTTTCGCATATTTATACAGGGAAGTTATGAAAAGCGATAAAACTTGGAATTTTCGTAATCGCCCGTGGTACAGCTAGATCGTTTCTCACTTTTCCTGAGCCATAAATATAGTAGATAAGTAAGCAATGGTTAGCAATCAGTAAAGATTGTCAATATCAATAATACTGGGGAAATTGTAAAAGTGGTTAGTAAAAACGATAATTCAAAATTGTATTGTATTAGACTGCCTCGGTGGCGTAGTTGTACTACGGTATGATTGCAAAGCTGAGGTCTTGGGTTCGAATCCCGGGTCGGGCAAAGTGATATTAGATTTTTCTATTCATTATCAGCCCGGAGTCAGGAATGTGTGCCCGATATGGCGATAGTCTCGCCCCCTATCACATCGTGGGACGGAACATACAAGGCGAAATGAGGGTGTCCTGGTAGCTACTCTGCCTACCCCTTCTGGGAAAAAGGCGTGAGTTTATGTATGTATGTATTAGATTATTAAATTGAACTATTGGTCTGTCTTTCCTTTAGAACTTAATTCAGTCAAATATATTTGTGTGAATATGTTTTGAACATAAAAATTCTCATCGTATAACCGAATTCCTTTAGACCGAGGAGTCTGAACGACCGGGATAATGATGATGAGGTGTCTAAACAAACTTTCTTCTAAATAGCATGTCTTATACTAACAGTTTTCAAGTTCAACATAGCAGATGATCCAAATCTCTCTCTTAAATAATCCTTTGCTTTGATGACGATACAGGATGCCATATATTTTTGGCCAGAACTATACAGAGTGCGCAATAAATGCACATACCAGGCTATCGGCTTTACATATATATACAATACATTTGCACTGCAGGCGGCCTTGAAGGAAGCTTCCTTAGTGTTGTTGACAATAATAATATGTTGCTTTGCTCAAATACACTGTGGACGAAAGAGTTCTATTATTTATAAAAATATATTTATTGATCCTAGTCTTATAAGTAGAGCAGTAACAGTAATAGTACTGCATAGACACTGTAAAGGTTTTTAGCTATATCTTAAACGGTTATTTTTCGTGAATTTGACAATAGATGCTGTTGTAGCAGAAACTTGAATATATGTATAAATGCAACCTAAATACTGAATAATTTGTGAAGTTAGAAAAAAATATTGTGATATACTCGTAGGTTACAAAAATAAAACATACTTATATAATTGTAATAATACCAGAAACAAATATTAAAAAAACAAAACGTAGAGCAACAATATTTTTAAAACTTATTAAATTTTAATAAAATCATAAAACTTGATGATAATATGAACACATTATTCAGCAGATGTGAGCCTTACGTAATATGTTTAGACAGTCGTGACTGAACAGTTGACAAGTTTCTAAACAGTGTGTAATTACACCGAGCGGAAATTAATGTCAACGTATCACATCAACTTTCCAGCCGAGCTTAGTAGAGCTTTCAAGGACAGAGAAGCTTCTCGAAGGGTTTGACTCGATGAAATTTAATATGCAACCTTTTAAACTTTTTACTTGTTAATCTTGTTATGTATTTTTTTTAAATTGAATATTAAATATATTCTCAACAAAACTTGATCCAAATTAGTGCAGTGATTTGTGTATGAGAAAAAATTTTTTTTTAATCATAAGTCTTTCTAATAGACTAGTACAATGAGTCAAAAGTCAAAGACGTACGAAGTTTCAGAATATTTGTCTCACATGTAGTGTCGAATTAGGTTTGTTTTACCCACGATGAAATAATCATTACCGTGTGATTACTATATACATTTAATTTAATTAACACCCAACTTATTAGCACCTTCAACTAATTACGTGTCATAATTGCCTCACAATAACAATATAAAGCTTATTTCAAAAGCCCAATAAACAACGGTTAGACGTTCGAAGAAAAGATTTCAACGCGCTCGACGCGTCGTGGGTGTTATAGACACAAGATGATATGATAAGCCAACAATGGGATTAGGCGCGTTTAATGCTCACACGGACAACCTCGACCCATATTATGACAAGTGGTTACGTCACCACCTCAGCTTCATCCAGATATGAGAACCGTTTCACTTTTTATAATAATAAAAAGTGTATAAATTTCAAAATTTTATTTATGAATTATGCAAATTTATTATTTTAAAATGGTTGAAGTTCGCACAGGAATTGATGAGAGAATCTGTTTTATTCTCGCTGGGAATAAGTGCAGTTGGTGCTAAAACGAATATGATAAGAATTTTATAAGTTATAAATATTTTTCCAATTAATAAAAAAAATCCTTGTTTGTAATTATGAATACCTATGGAAAGATAAATATTATACTACGTTATTGCTCTATTTTACAGAAACTATGCACATATACATAAAATCACGCCTATGTCCTATAAGGGTAGGCAGGGACTATAGAGGGCCAAGTGTTACGGTCTATACATACCTCATGCTCGTTGCTTTGCTTTTTTCAGGGTTTTAAATATAAACCACTCTATGATATACTATGTATACCTGACCGAACAATACTAAATAATAATAATACACCCAATAGTCACATACATAGTCCTGACCCCACACTAAGGTCTAGTCTTGTGTCGTGGGAATCAGGAACTACGAGAAACTTTTCGGTCTCACAAACACCCAGACCCGAAACAAATACCTATGTTTCACACAAATATTTGTTTCGATGCGGCGTTCGAACCCGCGAGCTCTCGTTTCACAGCGGGCGTCTAACCAACTGCGCCACGGAGCCTGTCACATACAACAATAACAAAGACAAACAAATAAATTAATCTAAGTATAATTATTCTAGGTTATATTTTATAACTCAACTACATTTTACGACCATCTACTAATGAGTACCGCCGACCTTTCGTAAGTAAAATATCAGGGTCATCCATAATTTCTTAATTATCAGTATAATACAGTAAATTATCGCGTGCTTAACCGGTGAAGGAAAACATCGTGCGGAATCTAGCATACTTGAAAATCTTAACATGAAGTTCAATGTTTGCGAAGACTGCCAGACCAGGCCAGCGTTGGCTAAGGTCCGACCCTCCATAATTTTAGAAATAATAATCTATAACCAAATAATAGAATTGTGCAAACTTTATCATTGCAGCTTTATTGTCAGTGTGTTAATTCTTGCCTTTAAACAAACCAAGAAGATGCAACTAAACTGTCAATGCTGAGTCCAGAGATTTTCCGCCATCAAAAATATATCACTTCGTTACTTTAAAAAATTACGTAATTTAAATGATTTGCGCTTTTCTCGTCTTTGGCATTGTAATGTCAATGACCAAACAAATAAACACATTTCCTAATTTATTTCCCCATAACAAAAAGTCAATACCTAAACATTTCTGAGAACAATACACATTGTTGATTGATCTCAACCGACCCCTTTCGTGTAATGGCATCATAAATAAACATGACGAAATAATACATAACTTTTCATTAAGCATCATTTGGTAATGATTAATGAACGCACACACATCATTGTAATCATTAAACATTGCGATACATTTGATATAATCACGCGATTATATTTAGTGGTTAAGTAGACGTGATTCATTTTACTAGTGCTATGAATTGACTAGAGTGCGCTTAAAGTGCAACGCAGTTTGAATGGAGCTTTATTCTGTTGATAACATTATACTAAGCTCCTGAAATATAATTTTATTATATTTTATAATAATTTTATTGTGAAAAATCTCCAAGAAGATACAATGTATACATTCACATTTTACAGTCATTAGTTTATCAAATATGTGGGTCCCAAAGTAGGCAAGCCCGTGCTTGGGCACCCATCCTGATACAAGTACTGCCAGTGTAAACTATTTCAATAAAACAATCAAAAATAAAAGTGAAACATTTAAACAAAACAACAGAAAAAATAACAAAATAAACTCATATGGATATAAACAGTGGCTCAAATTGGGAATTGTCTACTTAAAGTTTTTGTTAATTTTAATTATTGAAATTAATAATTACTGTAAGGAGTATTATCAAGCTTTTTGACACAAAATTTGACTATACTATACGCAGTCGTATCATGATCTTGATGGTAATCTTGTACCATCAACAATTTCCCATTATTTATTGCCTGTTACATATAACTAGAAAATAATGAGGCGCGTTAGAAAGCCTTATACAAATGTTTATTCAAACAACTAGGTTTCCGTGACAAATAATAATAAGAAACTTTCATAACCTTGGCTTCGACGAAAGCAAACGGTTTATAAAATTCTGTTACTCATTTACATTCGACAAAAATAGATCAGGCTTTCAAACGCGACCTTCGATTTAAATACTGTCTATTTTATGCAAAATATACCTATTTGAAGTACTAGGTCCATTATAGTAGACCTGGGGTATTATTCTGTACAATTTAAATGTTGGATAATGATTCAAATATCACGACACAAGTGACTGTAATGAATGGTGTGATTTTGGTGATTATGCGTTTCCTTTTTATCCCGCCACGACAACTTGGCTACAATGCAATAATTATGCTGTGTTGGACACTTAATAAGCTATAGCTTCTTTCATTAGGTTTGTAGGTTACATTAAAACCTAAATGACGTGATAAACAATTAATGACAGCTAGGCGTCATACCTTAGAATTCGCTTTTGAATGAATCAACACGAATTCCAAAACAATCTTCCCTACCATTAATTTTACTGTTAAAATTATCAACTCCGAGAAACAAAAGACCTTCGTATGATAATATGAAACTGACGAATTCGTTGCGAACGTTAAGTTTATCGTGTTGTCCGTGCGTCGAGGCCGATCGCCGATAGAGCCAACAATGCAATATGCAGAGGTTGTTTGTGACTGCATGCCTTGCATTCGCTATGCCTTCCGAATTGCCGAAACTAACGAGTTTTTACCGACACATAGTGGCTGTAATCTACCTAATGGTAAGTACTGTGCAGTCAAACTAGAGATAGATTTTGTTATCCAAAACTGGATACACAGGACGTCCGGAACCCGAGACTTTTGCGTCGGACACTACGACATATTTTTATCATCGTGTACATTCAGTAGTCACTAACCGGATATTTAAAACCAAATAAACAATTATTCTAAGAGTATTATAATATGATTATTTTTTATATAAATTTTCTATGTACTACATTCTACGTGCCATATACTTTTTGATGCATGTAATTTTCAAATAAGTAAACACGAAATGCAAAAGATTTACACTACGCTTGAGTTAAAAATAAGTAAATATGAACTTAATATTGATATACTGACGTTTGTATATTTGTAATTTGTTATTATTCCAATAGCTCAATGGTAATAGATCAATAACTCTAATCTATAACCTTGAAGTGTCAATACTAGGGCCGCGAGGTTATCACAAAACGTTGCATAATGAAATAAGATCTGAAGGCGTTGCGTAATGTATCGTTTGAAACTTAAACCAAGTGTAACAATAGACTGGATTCTATACGCAATTGTTCACCTACATCTCCAAGTATCTATGTATATAACAAGCCACTAATGTATGTGTTTTTATATAGCTTAGTCAAGGGTGAAGAGTCCCAGGTCGACCAAAAAGGGCAAACTGATTGTTGTCAAAGAAAATATTAGAATGACGGAGTAATGATCTTAAAATCAAGCATACTGACAGACCTACTTGACCGGGTGAAATAGAGTAAATTGGGCTTTAAAATAGGACACTTAGAACAAACTAATAATACCTACAGAAAAGAGGCATAAGTTGCAGAAAAATATCAATATTGTTAAACTGGTGAACACATCACTTGACAATGACGAACTAACTATTCAATGCTGACTTTAAATATATTAACAACCCCAATGTCTATTTCTCCCGCCAAACAGCAATGTAAAGGCAGTGTTGTGTTCCGGATTGCAAAACATTGAAGCCAGAGTAACTACTGGACATCATGAGACTTAACATCTTATGTCTCGGAATGGCGAGCGCAGTGGAATGCCAAGCATTGCTTTGTTTGTTTTACTACTGTCCATGAACGGTCGTATCGCTTACCATGAGGCGAATCGCATGCTCGTCTCGCTATTCAATAAAAAAAATATGATTACTAATTTACTGCTCATAAATAAGGAAAGCGTCGAAACTATCGCTGTATAACTAGTACTTTTCTCAATTGTTATTTAATTATAAAGCACGTTGACATCAATATACCAACTTGAAATTGTCAAGTCACCTAGCCTTTAAAGTTCTACGTTCTATCTAAACATGAACTTTCAAATACAACTTATCCCACACTTAACATACGTTTACTTGTAAATATTATATTTATTAAGTCGCCTATCGAACCACGAGAAACATCGGCTATTTAAGTATCATATTTAGTTTTAAGCTGTAGAACCACTGCATTCAAGTTAGAGCCTTGGTTGTTAAAGCTACACTTATGACCCGCTGCACCGAAGTGATTCCACTGTCTGATAGAAATCCTACGTAAAGGAATAGTTGTGTTGTTACAATTAATAAATAAATATAATAAATACACCTAACAGTCACATACATAGTCCTGACGCCGCAGTAAGATCAATGAAGTCTTGTGTCGTGGGTATCAGAAGCTACGAGAGACTTTTCGGTCTCACAAACACTCAGACCCGAAACAAATACTTGTGAGCCTCATAAACATTTGTCTCGATCGGGGATCGAACCCGCGGCCTCTCGTTTCACAGGCGGTGTCTAACCAACTGCGCCACAGAAGCTATCAAATTAGCTAGGTGAATAAGATTACTGGAGATCCTAAGCCTGGTAGCTATATTCGACAGCCTCCGTGGCGTAGTTGGTTAGACGCTGACTGTAAAACGAGAGGCCGCGGGTTCGATCCCCGCACCAACACAAATGTTTGTGTGGCCCACAAATATTTGTGAATAATCTCTCGTAGTTTCTGATACCCACGACACAAGACTTAATTGATCTTAATGTGGGGTCAGAACTATGTATGTGACTGTTTGGTGTATTTATTTATTATTCTAATGTCGCTAATCGGTACTATACCTAGACAGTACTTTGAATGTTAAGTTCAGTGCAGTCGCTTGATAAAATTTACGTACACGTCGTACCTACAAATCCGGTGTGATGGACACACGATTGTTTTAGTCAACGAATTGCAAATATTTTTCACAAGGCAACACACAATTCCCACATTATTTTTTATTGTTGTGATGTAACCTTTATGTTTCTACTGAATATAACCTAGACTAGTACTAATTTAGTATTTTACATTTGTCTTATCTGTTGTAGATTTATTTGGATGTTTTAACAGATCCATTTTGTTAATGTGTTACATTAATATTTGAATATGTGCATAATTATGATGACTGGCACCAAAATAGAAGTTTTGAGACACGCGTTACAAGTTTATCAATTAATGTCCTAAGTTTTTTTTTAAAGTGACAAGCTACTCGGTAATCACTTAAGATACCTTAGACTACAGTAGTAATGAGCCGATAGATCGAGATGGTACTACTATCTTTTGAAAACAGACGTGAAACTCAAAAACTTAAGTCCCTTTCAGTAAGTCAGATTACTGGAGACGCCATACCTCTTTCCGTCTACAACTCTTTCTGCTTTCTTTCCCCTCTCATATAAACGATTGCAGATATTCATTTACTATTAGATTATATGTTTGTTTGCTAGTCAAATCTATGAAAAATACACGTATAAAAACAAATAAGTTATACTCCATCAAAATTTCACGCAGGTTTCAATTACACATATTTCACACCAATCGAATTACGCGTATATTTAATTAAGTTTTCAAACGAGGTGCGTAGAGGTCGCGGCCGGCGCTTCCCATGCCGACTGACCCCCAACAGCGTGGCTAAAGCCCACACGAACTTCCCTCACGTTCTGTTCCGCCATTTTAAACTTTAAAACAATCGCGCGATTAAACACGCTTGTACTGTTTGTTTTATGGTGTTTCGGTTTAATACTTAGCGTTTTGTTTGTGTGTAGTTAAACTGTTGAAGTTTTCGTATGTGTTCTTTATTGCATTGGACTGACTTATGAGCACATTGCTTACCTGACTGTAAATGATTACGGCCACCCATGATTCATGAACTTACACACCTGAATTGCAAATGCATTGAATGTTTCTCCAAATGCAAAATCAGTTCAAAGAGGACCAGAGAAAGATAGGAGAATTGAGCCATTGTTAATAAGGCGACTAAAGGGGGCCTTTGGGATCACTGGGTGCACTTGGGGCGCGTCCTTACTAAAAGTGATCCCGGGGCGGCCGCCTAAAAGGCAAATAAGGGCGCGTACACGCTCCCTCTCACAGAGACGGGCGAGACCATGAGTCTCTATAAAGCATAAGGTGGCTGCGGAATAATACTGGGCGAGCCTCGCTAGCAGAGACCGCAGTCACCTTGATATGCATGAAGAGGGCCTCATCGAGGGGTTTTGGTCGGTATGCCGGCGTAGGGTGAGCCATTGTTAATGTCACTTACAAATCCGGCAGTTTTCTAGAACACAGTGTACCCAGTACACACCCTGGGTGACGGCTCTTTCCCACTGTTGTCCAAGGTGAATGCGGTCTGACTCTACCTTTTTTATTTAAAACAAAAAATATTACAACAAAAAGTGTTGTTCTTTGATTTCAATAATATAAACATGAGCCTTTGTGTATACAAGGCTTTTCATAAAAAGTAAACAATAAGCTTATGTTCGAATTTTTATTATTTTGTGCAAACTATGTATGTATTTTAATATTTACAACAAATTAAATTATTAACTATTAATCGAAGATTATATTTTGACAATACTTTGCTACTGTAAACTAAACATTTCAAGCGCAGGTGGAAACCAAGCCTTTAACTACATCAATATAGCTAGCACTAGCACTACTATTTTTGAGCTAATGAAGTTCGAAAATACCTAGTTTTCGTAAGAAAACTATTTACAAAGACTTAACGGATTTTCAAATTCAAATATTAAAAACAACACACATAACATGACGTTTAGCTGTCAACATTCACACGTCATTATCTAGTAATTATCCGTCTCTGTCACTCATTACGCTTTAGAGCGGGACAGAAGACATGAAAGCGAAAGCACGCAATTTACCAGACAAATATGGAGCCATTTTACACATTTTCTCACAAGCAAAATGGGAAGTTGTAAAAACTAGCGGAAATCCTATACACTTGACCAGAGACGTGTGATCTAGTTTTGTCAGTCGCTTTCTATAATGACGCCGTCAGATCGGGTTTTCTCTGACGCCGTTGATTAATGTCACACTTGTTTGGTGCATGTATTTTGGTTATATAATTGATTATAACATTTCTGTTAACCGTTTTAATGTGGAAAATGTGTGTCGGCTTTATTTTCTGATGTTTCGTGTTTATCGATGATATATTTCTGTATTACGATAAGTTTCGCGGCGTAATAAGTATACACACCGGCTGTGAAATGAGTGGACGTAGGTTCGATTCTTGCACTGATAATAAAATATTTATATATGATTTATAAATCCACTTATTTTATCAAATATAGTCAACAACTTTAATTAAGAAATATAAGTTGTGTAAATAACTTCAATGTAAATATTTCTTTCTAGAATGTGTTTTTGAATATATAATTAATATTTTGACTCACTGTTGGGTTATGGTTCATATTGGAATATCATTGTGCTTTTACAATGAAAACAACCCACCTACGCTGCCACTAAAGCAATTAGACCTAAGGAAAATGACCTCATCGATTAAATCGTTTAAAAGTTACGCGATCACTACCAAACGGACGCAATACTTTAATGAATTACAATGGGCTACAACTACCTGAAAATCTATAATTAAAGTAATTATAATCGAGTGCAAATCGCTTACAATTCCAAACATTTGCATAACATATTATCTGATAATGAAAGTGCGCAAAGCGTGCGTTTTGTAAGTACCGTTGCACAATCTGCACGATTATCGATCAATTACAATTATACAACTCGATATAATCGAGCGTTACTTCATATCGGTTAATTGATTGTTACCGATTGTAGTTTATTCACAGGCCTAATCTATTTTTAATATACTTGACAGTTGTGAAAATATGCGGATATGAATAGGAATAAGGACAGCGAGCTCTGCTTGCGACACTTCTGCTTACCGCTTCAGGCATGCTGACTAGATTATGCATTTTTTTTGTATAGTAAAATAATGTGAATACAATTTACTAATAGCCAGTAGAGTCCAGATAAAGTAACCATCGGCAAAACACATTCTTCTCTTTCACTAGTGTACAAAATTATGCCGCAGTGCTTGAAACGGTCTGAAATTGGAATTTATTTGGATTGTGATTTTTGAAAAGACTAGATCTTTTTTCTTTATAATATAATGCATTTTATGCTCTCTTCAATCTTGTTAATGACGCCGAACTTTAATTAAGCAATATTTATGATTAACGAAGCAATCTTTGTTAGGTACCAACAAAGAAATAAATCAAAATAAAAAGGAAAACTCAGTAAAGTTCTATCATAAACACAACTTCAAAAAGCTTAATTATCTCTGCACTGCTTAAACCTCTGCCTACCCCCGCAATACTACAGGCATGAGCTTAAAACAAACAACCGTGTTCCATGCAAAACACGTGACGATTCCCGCCAGTTGTTATTGTTTTTGTCAATGTCTCGCGGGCTCCCACGGCGCGGCACAGCGTCGAGATGTCATCTAAAAACTGCTATCTCGTAATTGAGGCCCGTCGCGCTGAGATTTTAACTGAACCATTAATTTTCTTGTTCTCACGTACTTTTGAATTAATGAAATGTCCTAAATTGGAGATGTTAATGGGGTTATTGAAGCTTCAAATGTACCATTATAAACCTAAGTACAATTTGATTTTCGACGCAACTTATTTTGTTGGTGTCTCATGCATCCACACATAACCGTCACGCCTGCATCCTATAGGGGGTAGGCAGAGACTACAAGGTCTCCAATTTCCTCGATCATGATGTATTACTTTAGTTTCGTCCACTTTTGTGATTCACATTTGATACATATTCCGAAATAAAGAGGGACGCAAAATATAAGTTACCAAGCATAATTAATTCCTAAGATTGTTGCCTATACTGTTGTAATTAAAATGAATTATATTAAGACTACGCTTGGAGCTAACGGCGTGATGTAAGCAAATTGTTTTAGACAGAATGTTCATACAATTTTTAATAACGCACGTTAATTTACACTAATAATAAATGATAAAATCTTGTTCATTAATAATTTTAACTCTGTGTTAGTTTTTGTTGTAAAAACTAAAACTAAATCTTTTGAAGATTATTTATCATATCTAACAATCTTTATTTTTTGGTGCTTACTTAATTAATGTTCTCACTTAAGTGACTCTCTTACGGTTACACTGAAAGATATTTATTTTAATTGAATAGTAACTTGGTAGAGATTTTAAGAAGCAAATCTAAAAGATAAAAAAATATTCCTATATTATGTTTTTTCTTCTTAAAATACAATAACTACTCAATAGTACTTTGATATATAATGGCAATTAAATATGTCAGACTGTGGCGAATAGATAAATAATTATGAGGTTCAGTCAACCACAGAAGCTAGTGACAACGAATCATGGCTGCCATTGTCAATGCGTAAAAAGTATTTCTCACCCTGCAATTCAATTAAACATAACCGTCGACGCTATCAAAAGATACTTGTTATTAAGATGTTATCTGTCAAATTTCATAGTTGTCAAAAGCAGCGTTTCATAAGATCGCTGAGCAGATAGTATCAGCGTAACAATAGTTTCTTCACTTCACTGTGGCTCGGTAATGCCTGCGCGATGGCTCAGGTTTACCCAAACAAATTACAAGTTATGCTGATAGTTTAGAGGAAATTGACCTGGATCTCACGGGTATTTGGTGACCTTGGTGAGGAGGTAGGAAATTAATCGCTATAACACTGTTCGCACTTTTGTCTCTTGTGTAAAATTGAAGACATGTGATTGACTTTGTTCATTTTTCTGTTTGTATTTGTAAGTGTTTATTTTTATAATGTGTGCAAGGTTTTGAATAAACGGAATTACATTACGTCCAAAGATAAGATAAATCAAAACGACTTATTGTCATTTCTTTAATGTTATACTAGCGGCCCGGCCCAGCTTCGCCTGGGTGCTTAGATGACTCCACTCCACACCAGAAATATCTTATTCCCGTGCAAACTTTTGTACTCCTGAACTCAACCTAAGTACCTACTATCCCTTTTCCTATCGTATCCCATTCCATCTCATCTGGCTCCTTTTCTTTCTGTTACATCCCATTATTTCCTATCGAATGCAATCCGGATCCGACCGGTCTCATCGCGTTCATCCCACTTTATCCCATTTCATCCCTTAATGCCTAAATAGGCATGTTGACAATTTTTTGGAATTGCTTTTATTTTGTAGATAGGCCTTATATGAACACGAAAATACGACGAATATCATTAAAAAAATACGCAAACACAAATACTTTGCAAAATTCCTGCTAAAACTTTCCGCTCAGCCAAAATTCTGACTACGAAATTGATTTTTTGAAGTATAGTAAACTACTTATTTCTCAAATTTAAGCAATGCAATAGTCATAACGTTTTTCCCTTCTTGGTTATTCCTGTTGTTTAATTTCTACCTGATAGAGTGGTAAGAATGTTCGTCAAAACAAACCCCTTTTCGTCGCTTTAGGCTAATAAAGAAAACTATGCATTACCTATTGACTGCCTCGGTGGCGTAGTGGTACTACGGTACGATTGCAAAGCTGAGGTCTCGGGTTCGAATCCCGGGTCGGGCAAAGTGATATTGGATTTTTCTATTCATTATCAGCCCGGAGTCAGGAATTTGTGCCCGATATGGCGATAGGCTCGCCCCTGTCACATCGAGGGACAAAATATATAAGGCGAAACGTGGGTGTTTTTTTTTTTTTACACTGGCACGGCATAATGACTGCACTGCACCTGATGGTAAGCGCAAATGCCGTCCAGACAGAGTATCGAATGACATCAGACGGCGGTCCCATGCCATTCGACACAATTATGCCGGCCTGCTGAGATGTTTCTTCACACTACGGCGGAAGGACCCAGGATTATAGGAAGGAGGAAACACGTGTGACGGCAAACAATTCCACAGCTTCACAGTGCGGCACAAAAAAGAATTTGCGAACTTTTAATTCGCACCGAGATGGTTTGGACCGTCAAGTTGTGGCTTTGCTAGCCAGCACGCGTGATTCTGTTAAGGAAAGGAGAGGAGGGGATCAAACTAAACAATTCCTCAGAGCATTCACCGTGATACAGACGGTAGAACACGCTTAGAGAGGCAACATCCCTCCGCAACTGTAGCGATTCTAAGTTGCTCGTAACGTCTGCATCATTTACAATGCGAATGGCCCGCCGCTGCAATCCATCCAAGGCATCAAGTAAGTACTGGGCGGATCCATCCCAGAGGTGCGAACAGTATTCCATACCCGGCCGAACCTGCGCTTTGTACAAGCGGTATAGTTGACCGGGCGCGAAAAACCGACGCACCTTGTTCAGGATTCCGACCCTGCGCGATGTAGCAGATATTACGCCCTCGATGTGATTCCTTGGATTTAGATCACAGCGGATATCCACACCAAGGATACTCAGGTCATTCCGCATTGAGAGGGGAATAACCTGAATATGTTCTGATAGCACCTCTGCCTATCCCTTCTGGGAAAAAGGCGTGTGTTTATGTATGCCTTACCTAAGATGTTTTTATAGTGCACATTATTTTTCGTTACTGGTGTCAAATTATAAGTTTTTATATCAATAGCTTTAGCGGTTTTGATTTTCTGTACAATATTTCTACTCTTATTTTACCCCCGTAATGAAGTTTTTCCAAAATTATTGTAAGCCATTATTTTTTGTTTGTAATAAGGAGCTGAAATATATATATTTTTATAGAAATAGCTTCAGCGGTTTCGATTTTGCATATAAAATTCCAACCCTTATTTTAACCCCTTTAGGGTTAATTTATATATTTTTATTTTTAAATGAGTAACTAAAGTGCAAAGTTTAACATCTTAACTTTAACGGTTTAGATTTTTCCATACAAACGTTCATCCCTTATTTCAACCCCTTCAAGCCTTTTCTTCACAAAACAAAGTAACCTATGTCCGTCTCCTGGCTCTAAGCTACCTCCTCACCAATTTTCAGCCATATCAGTAAAGCCGTTCTTGAGTTATAAATAGTCTAACAAACGCGACTTTCTTTTATATATATAGATTACGATTAAACAAATTATTTTAGTTTGATGACATCTTATAACGACGTATCGGTTATTATGAAAACTTAGATATTGTGTTAAACTGCTGCTGCATTACATGCAAAGCGCAAGGCAGCTGAATAAGAGATTAATGTATCAAATTATAAGCGACCTCTAGTATTAAGCAAAAATGTTTTGTGATTTTCTTTTCGTAAATAAATATTCGATTCTCTCGATTGTAGAGTAGGCGCGTGCCCAGCAGTGGCACGTATATGGGCTGATAAAAAAAATATATTATTATTATTTATGTAAAAGCAAGAAGTACAGTTTCTGAAATAAGAGTAGCTGAGTAATAAAATCCAGTTGCTCAATCCGAAATTATTTAGCAACATGGCAATTTTTAACGGTTTCCATAAACCTGACACTTGGACTGGCCCAAGTCTCGATAATACTTCACTATTATTCTGTCACAGTTACGAATCCGCCTTGTTACGATGTTTCATCTTTAAATCGGAATGAATTTACATTTTTACGACATTTCTTTAATACTTAACATACAAAAGAAGAAAGAAATGGAAACATCTCAACCGACCCCATTCCCAAGACAGCGCACCCGGAAACGTTCCAAGGACTTCGGTCGAGAGCACGACTCGCGATAACTTTAATATATTGTGATATTGTCTTGATTCTCGTGACAAAATTGAAATCACGATTGACCCAAGACTATCTTTTGTTTTAGTTAATATGTTATTGTGTCGTCATGATATATCTAGTTATGTAATGACAGAATTGAATATTTATATTGTAATTTTATTTTCATTATAAATTATAACAGAATTATGTTTCATTGCTGGCCAAAAGTTCCCAGAGATCATGAGAAAAGCATTTTGGGTGTCACTCAATCTAGGATGAGACGAACTTAGGTTAATGCTTCATTGAATTTCTCTTATGTAAAAGTATTGAAATCAGAATGAAAAGGTTAATTGAGGATAAATTTGTGCCGAATACCAAAAGACAAAGTAGAAATATTGAAAAATGCGCACTTAATAATAAAATTTTCTCTGTTTGGTGAGACAATAGTTTTTATAGTATAAAGCCACTTCCTTCATAATAAATTATTACATACTTAAAATGGATAGCAAAAACTACTACTTTTAATAACACAGCTAAACCGATCTACATAAAATCAGTATTAATTGATAAATCGCGCTATAAAGGTTATTCACTAAGCTAAGGTCAGTCCACAACGACGCATGGCCGTGTCGCAAGCGCCTGGTGGCCCACGCTGCGACTGTAGATCAACACGATCTTTCATACTGGTAATTATGTGGCTATAACTACATATAACAGAGCTGGGAACAGCTGAATACATTTCTTTATAACTAAGCCTTAATAACTTGAGTCGGTAGATTGTTTATTAAGATAATTGTGAAATAAAATTTATGGCAGTTTTAAATTCACAAGGATATTTTTTTAATAAATTTTTCGTTTGCATCCTTTTTACATTCAGTCAGGTTATAAATGCGACGGATGTTTTTATACAACGAGTGAAAAATAAGCCTGAACAAGGAGATATTTAAAGTATTTGTTTGTTTTTTATATCAATTTAATATATTTAATCTCGTATAAATATAGGGCGTGTTACCTATAATATGTATTTTTCTATAAAACCCACATTATCTCACGCTTATATAGGGAATGGTGAAGGTCCGTTAATACCAGCCACAGTTGTTCGAGCATTTTTCAAACCGAAATACTAACGGAAAATAGTCAACTTGACGGGGAAGTTTACCCCAGGATAACAGGAACTAAAGGTATATAACCAAGACACGTTAAACATGACATGAGGTCGTGAAGAGTCTTGGGGGAGGCCTATGTTTAGCAGTGGACTTCCTGTAGCTGGAGAGAAAGAGAGAGAGAGAGAGAGAGAGAGAGAGAATGAAGACAACCTAACGTAAGTACACCAAATTTTAGCAAACAAAAAAATACCATGCTACTGCTACTAAGTATTTTTAACATAAAATAATAATGACGCATTGCTACACCGCTAACTCAAATAAAACTAATGCTAGTTACTTCCTGCGAACATTTTCACTTTCCATCCAGTGTGTTTTCACTTTCAACCAACGTGTCTGTGCGTACGTCGGCTGAATTCCTTAAGAATATGCGCGGCTCGTTTTACGGTCTAACTATCGATTACATTAACATTATTACATCCTTTTTCGGCTTTCCGCTGCGGTTAAATGAACTTGGCATAATAGACTTTTTATTTTTAAAATGTAATAAATAAAGTTTACAGTAATTATTAAAAGAGATTAATTTTTATAATGAAATATCGAAAAGGAAAATATAAAAAATTACAAAATTATTAAAGAGGGTTATTTTAAAATCATTATTATTAAATTTAAATTAATCTATGATCGCTAATTTAAAAAAAATCTAGAATAAAAATTACATCATATTTATCAGTAATTAGTAACATGATTTAATTAATAAAAAAATATTATTCACATCATATTTTCCAACAATTTGACATAAAAATTAAATCTGATTTCTTTTTTGTACATATTATATCCAAATGTACAGAACATTCCAGAAAGCCTTAGAATAATTAAGAACGTTAATCAATGTTGCAACAGATTAAAATCGCTGGCGCCAATTTCAAATCGATTTATCTGTTCTACCCCGCTCAATACGAAAGTAGGACATTATGTCAGTAGATCTAAAAGCTAAGCAAATCCTATGTAGGGTTAACGACCCGGACGGCAATTGTCCTTTCCAAGTCTAGCAGACCTAGGCATTAAATGTGTTGCCTAACCCTAGATACCTGACAATTTGCGATAAAGTAAAATGTCGGTTTGGAATATCATAAAAATATAAATTATAGTTATTATGGTTTATAGGTAATTTGTCCAGCTTTTGATTTCCCTTGTCATAGACAATGTTTAATTTAAAAAAGCAAAGGTATCCAGTGTCGACTCCAAAACACAATGGCTTAAATCGGCGTCACAGCGATCTAAATAAATTCACATGCAAAATCACGTATGCAGATGTGTGGTTTAGAACCACCATGTATCACTAACATCACTTGTCACTGATCATAAACAATCGTGGTGCGTTCTAAAACCACAGATCTTCATTTTTTTGACACTTACGTAAATATTGGCCGCCATTTTTGGGGTAAACTGTCACTGTCACTCGCGAGGCGGGCGCATGCGCGGAGCTAACGCGCGGCGAATGGCCGCCGACGGTCGGAATCCACTTTATAACCTCCCCCCCAAACTGTTATTATATTAATTACAATGTTTTCACTCCATCGCGCATAGATCTGGATCATACACTTCCCAGTTCGTTTATCCCGAATCTGGAATTTGAATAAAGAAAGTTTAATTGTTGCGATTGTTGATTGCCTGTGGAATCTTTCCTCTGTGATGTATAGGAAACGTTTTAAATGCATTGTATATTTTTATTGAAGATATTTTACTTTTAATTTAATGAGAATATATTAAACGTAACAAGACTTACATAGTTTTTAATAAAGCTGAAGACTTAAATTATGCAATTTTACATGTTAATTGCTTCAATTGCTTTTAATTCCTGTCATACATCATCGCACATATAATGTGTACCAGAAGTAACAATTAGAAACATATTTTTATGATGCATAAAATATTTTATGATACAAATAAAGTAATATTTGATTGCCTAGTCGCTTCCGCCAATATTTTTAATTCCTTTTTAGTATTGCTAAATGTTCTTCGTACCCTTGCCTGCAAATAAATTCTGTTCGCGCAATAGGCCACTATTTACCTCTGAGACTGAAATTGAAAGGTTTATTCAAATTAAACAGGTTTCAACTTAATTACTCAGCAGAAACATGTGAAATTTTACAAGTATGCAACATTTTATAACGCTACAATATTTCATTTGACTCGCTTTGCCGAAAATAATTGGTGTCGATTAGTACAAACAAGGCTGTATTTATCCTGCCCTTTGATTTTTTTTCATAAAATATTGTCCGACCGTGTAATTTTGTAGCTATTGATAATATTGAATTTATGGATCTGTGACTTTCCCAAAGTTAAGCCTATAATACGTATGCATTGATACTACTAACGCTTAGTTACTTATTTTGACCATTAAGGGTCATTACCATTATAAGACAGGTTTCCAACACATATTACAGGGTGGTGACAGTAACTTATTTATTGAGAATGTAGAATTGCTTTCGAATAAACCAATAGCTAGCATATCCAATTGATAAGAACTCTATAATTATAGGCGTGCAGGAAATCAACATTTTCAATTCCCTTTAACTTTCCATGTTATTAAAATGGCTCATAATAATATATCAATAGCCGGGAACCTACATTAAAATACGAATTGATGACGTGAGAGTCAAAAACTGCGTCAATATTTAAATTTCCCAACATCATCAATAAACCAAATCAACAATAGCAGAAACAAATACACGCGTTTCGAATACAAAAGTTTTAACTAAGCAACATCCTGTCTCCAAACGTCGTGCAAACTGCAGAAATAAACTCGAACTAGTATCGCGTGTCCACAAAAACGTTCTTTTAATTACTGTATTACGGTATATTACACATTCTGCGAGCATTACAGAACAGATTTTGTAACGAGGTGTTAGCGTGCAAGCTAAAACTGTAGAAAAACGTCGACAAACGAGTCTCTTCGCACATCACTTGCTCAGTTAGATAAGGAACTTTCGCCGCTTCGGAAAATCATGTCTTCATATTGTAAACTAAATACGAAAATTCTTACATAGAAAATATTAATTTTACAAGTACATAAAACGTAGTGTTCACCCAGAATGAATTATGAGCCTTCTGACGTAGCTATCAGAAATTATGTGAGACATTTCCGTCCCTGCGGCTTCATTGCACAGCTGTTCATTGGACATAATGAGACTTAGCACCTAAGTCTCAGGATGGTGAGCGCAGTGGAATGCCAAGCATTGCTTTGTAATTCATGGTGTTGGTTGGTTTTGGTACTGTCAATGAGCGGTCGTATCGCTTACTATCAAGTGAATGGCATGCTCGTCTCGCCATTCATTGCAATAAAAAAAAACATTCCGGCGTAGAATTTTGTTAAGGTTAAGCATATTACACGCCGTAACATCTGTGCGGTGTAGATGGAAGTCCCCCCTATCAATTTAAGATATATAAAGTGGCCCATATAATATATTGAATTCAAAGTCACTGAGCGTGCTATGGAGCAGGCAAAGCTCAGTGTTTCTCTGAGGGAGCTTTATAGCTTTTCCTCTTAACACTAAAAAGGATAGAATAATAGTGGTTAGACTCTGATTGCATAAGACGGGGATGGTTGTCGCTTAAAACAACACATTGTTAAAACCGAGTATAATCTAAGTGACTTCGGTACGTTTTATACCGTTTTATTGTTTATCTACCCCAATAAAAAGTCCTTACTCGTCACTTACTCAAAGCTCCGCCATGTAAAAATCAGATAATATCTAGGCAGCATACACGGCTACCAAATCCACAATTCCTCGAATCTCGATACAGATCGCGGCGTATTTAAAACACCCACGAACACCCGCAAACAGTTGCCTCATCCGGCATCAGCGCTGCGGTTGAAAAGGACCACTGCACGCGACGTAACCAACCGCAGTTCCTACTTGTAATGTGGTGCATTCAACACGAACTTATGATAACATTTATGGGCATTTCGCACGATATATCGAGATATTTGTATTTTTTACAATAAATTAGAATGAGATTGCCGGATGCCTAATACCGTTCTCCTCTTCCCATCCTTTTTCCTTCCCGTTCTCCTCCTGATTTGAAGGGCCAACAACACATCTATGAACCAAGCGTTGTACTCGTAGATGGTCATGGGCGGCAGTGATTACTTACCATCAGGTGTCCTGTTTGCTCGTTTGCAGGACCTAAGCAATAAAAAAAGATACAGATAAATAGGTCGGTATTACGCATCACGAAGGCCCATAAAATCAGGAGTAACAACGTCCACAACCTATTGTTATTGAGTACTGAACAGCACTCGACATCACGAGACATTAATCGCAAAGTCTCGTGACCAGGAATCACTGGCACAATGTAATTCAAACCAGAACACAACATGCGTACACACTGCTACCTGGCGACAGAAATAAATAAAGCAGTGCCACTTAGTACCTAAATGACCCCTGGAATACGTGTTTTCATATAAACTTTAAAATATACCTACACTAAGAAGCAAGCAAAATACCAAATTATACGACCGACAACAACATTTTCTGAATAATGAAAATGTACGTAAATAAATCTGTTCTTTTTTTCTTTCTTTTTAATATGCCACCATTAACAAAATATTGGTATGGATAGCAAATCTATGTCTTCGTAAAAGCTGTAAAAAGTATCGAAATTAGCTAAGTAGGGCTCTACCACTTACAAGATTGTCTAAAAATAAATCGTGTTTAGCTGACGTGGGTGTGAAAACTGGTATTAATTGCAGGATACAACCAAAGCCCCTTATAAGACTTTGACAGAATATTTATGCGTGCGATATTAATTAGAAATATGTTTACCTTTAATCAACTCATGACTATATTAAGATGAAGAAATATAGTTCACTCAATTAGTCAAATGTACATATTTGTCTGTTTCCGACTTGATTTTTTATAGGTTCGACAAAGGGACTGCAGAATAAAGATAGAGTATCAGCTCTCTCTCTCTCTTCAGCTATAGGAGGTCCACTGCTGAACATAGGCCTCCACCATGGATCGCCACATAGACCTGTTGGAAGCGGCCTGCATCCAGCGACTTCCTGCGACCTTAACCAGGTCGTCCGTCCAACTATGAGCGGAGTATTAACTATGAACAAAGAATTATCGCTCGCTACTTGCGACAATAATACCGGCACACGTAGGTGCTTCTTTACCCTATGACATTATGAGCTAGGATTGTAACAAGGAACGCTCACAAATAGCTGATATCTAACTTAGAAACAGAAGTAAAAGTTTTTACAAAAAGTAACATGTTCCATAAAGTTTAATTAATAATCCTTTAGCGACTGCCTCGTTGGCGTAGTTGTACTACGGTACGATTATGAAAATGAGTTCTAGGGTTGAATTATAGGGTCGGATAAATGATATTGGATCATTCTATTCATTGTCAGCCCGGAGTCAGGAATTTGTGCCCGTTATGGCGATAGACCCACCTCCTATGACATTGTAGGACGGAAGACACAAGGCGAAACATGGGTGTCGTAGTAGCACATCTGCCTACCCGTTCTGGTATAAAGGCGTGATGTTAATTTACATATGTATATGTAAGTATGTTTTTAGCGCCACATTTGTACCAAATTAAAGCCAACAAAAGGCATATTTTCTGACCATGACTATTTCGAAACTTTCGAGCCCACGTCCCAATGTCTAGCAATGAAGAAATCCAAATGTCAACGGAATAATAATTTCTAATGAGGACCTAATTTGTACCCGCAGCGTTAGGTTACCTGTCAGGGCTAAGACTTAGAATAACGGAATTTATTTGCAATCAACATGTACATCACCTAATAACAGTATCTATAAGAATAATGTTATTTTATTGTAAATAAATTTAAAAGGCAAATAACTGACTTATAAGGTTTCAAAGGTCGCGGGACGTCGCTGGATGCAGGCTGCCTCCAACAGGTCACTGTGGAAATCATTGGGAGAGGCCTATGTTCAGCAGTGGACTTCCTTTGGCTGATGGATTGGAAGGTTTCAAAACTACAGAAGGCTTATAATGCTTTTTGTGATCTCACGGTATAGAGTGTATTACGTCGGAAAAAAAAATTGTTATAACAAAGACATTTGCTTCATACAGAAATGGTTCCCTCTATCGAACTTCTTATCCGGTACCGATAGAAAACTTTAAAAGAAAGAGAGCATCGGTGGCGCATTTGGTTAGACGCCGGCTGTGAAATGAGAGGCTGCGGGTTTGATCCCCGGACCGAAACAAATATTTGTGTGAATCACAAGTGTTTGTTTCGAGTCTAGGTGTTTGTGAGACCGAAAAGTCTGACGTAGTTTCTGATACCCACGACACAAGACTCGATCTTAGTGCGGGGTCAGGACTATGTATGTGACTGTTGGGTGTATTCATTTATTATTATTATTATTTTAAATCTGTTCGAACAAAACAAACCATTCCATTTAACGGCTACAAGTGTCAATGTTGTAAGCAATTTATCCTTTTATGACGCTTTTTACCAAAATGCACATGTTTAAGGCATCGAAATGATCATTTTTCACATAATTAATTTATTCTGTAAGCACCAATAAACTATAAAACTATTCGTTCGACCTACTGACATTGCAACGACCGATGAAGGTCAACAGTCATTGCCGATCGAAAAAAGTGTTCTAGTTTCAATAAAATCAATATTTGAAAAACTGCTTTGCACGAACTATTGTGTTCCGGTTTAGAAGGGCATTATAAGCATTGATTTCTGAGAATTATGATACTTAACACCTAATATAAAGTGCTTAATAAGTTTAGGTAAAAATTTTGTTTCGCCAATCTCGCTAATTTAAAATATTGGCTCCTTCATTGGTCTAGCACCAGCATGCTTAGGCTTTAGACCGGGAAGGTTCAATTCTCAAGTTAGACAACAAAAAATTGCACATCTGTCATTCACGCCTACCTCTACAGAGAGGTGGATGCAAACTAAACTCAGTGAGATTTAAGTCAATCGCTAATCTCTGCCTAAACCAAAGAAGATGTACTTAGCGTAGTTTATGTGTGTATATTTACACTAAAGCTCTATGTTTGGTGATCAATTGGCGAGAGCGGTGTAGAAGTTGGCTTCCTGCGCAAAAACTTACAAGTTTACTCCCTGCAAAAATAAAAATTGTATCGCACAGATATTTGTCCCCCTGTATTTATAATGACATTTGTATTTACAAACCGTAACGATAAGTAAGAGGTAAAAATCATGGTCTCACACAGTTAACGTTAATAATTTCACTTCTTGTTTTCTAAATTATATCATCAAGAGAAAACGTGTAAGTTGGCAATGAAGTAAGTTATTTCATTGAATGTTGTTAAACAAACAAATGAATAAAAGTGCGTGGTGGCCTGTTGGTAACGGACCAGACTCCGCTGCCTACATGTTCACGGTAGTCGCGGGTTCAAATCCCAGGGCACACCTCTGACTTTTCGGAGTTATGTGTGTATTGATAGTCAATCACCACGCACTTTAACGGTGAAGGAAAACATCGTGAGGAAACCTGCATACCGTAGCGATTTTAAAGAATTTCTACGGTATGTAAGTCCGCTAACCCGCACTAGGCCAGCGTGGTGGACTATATGGCCTAACCACTGTTAATCGATTCACTATCTCGACTGTAGAGTAAGCCCGTGCCCAGCAGTGGGACGTATGTATATGGGCTGATAAAAAAAAAACAAATAAACATAACATGTCAATAATCTTAAATCCAGTTGTACGCATCCAACCAATCGTCTCTCAGTAATTACAATCAAATGAATTAGTTTGCCAATGTATGTAATAAACAACTTTTTAAAAGACACTTTGTACCACGCTATTGGTAAGAAATTCTGATCTTCCCGGATACAAACCACGGTCCACATAGCTTCACCAAAGCTGTAAAAAGTAATTATATTGACCCACAGAAGTGTGGTGTTACAAAATCAACCTGTACCTATTTATTTATTATAGCATACATAAATTACATCGTACGTAGGATGATATTGAACTTTGCAACAGTTGCAATCAATTTGGAGGTGCAATAAATAAATTTAAAAATATTTTTGCCTAATAATAACAGGGAATAACGCTAACCGCAATAAATAGTCAGTCATGAAATACGTAACTACTTAAAGTACATAAAGGTTTCCTTTCGAAAAATACATACATAAACTCACGCCTTTTTCCCAGAAGGGGTAGGCAGAGGTGCTACCAAGACACCCATATTTCGCCTTGTATATTCCGTCCCACGATGTGATGGCGAGCCTATCGCCATATCGGGCACAAATTCCTGACTCCAATAAAAAATCCAATATCACTTTGCCGGTCCCGGGATTCGAACCCGAGACCTCAGCTTTGCAATCATACCGTAGAACAACTACGCCACCGAGGCAGTCCAAAATACGGAATAAAAATTCTTGTCTCTCCTAAAATATCGTGAATAAGTATTTCTTAAAAAAGACTATCACATCTGTATATTTTTGACAACATTTCTAAAAAAATGCAAATAATAATTGCTTTTCACTCATAAAACCCGGCCCTTTATATATTTTTAGCGACAGTAACCGGATCTTCGTTTGTTCAATGAAACTGCACTACCAGTTACGAATGTAAAAGACACGCGCAAGGCTCTATTTTCGACACTTTCCCACCTGCGGCTGTCAAGGCTGTTCGGAAACTTACCTCAAGTTACAACTAAGTATATGTATATCAAATTAAACCTTTCTGAAAGTAGATTATGATTAAAATGTGTATGATTAATACGTGCATATTTTGTGGAAACGACGGGTGAAGGCTACATGTTTGTATAATGTACTGTACTGAATCAGCCCATATACGTCCCACTGCAGGGCACGGGCCTCCCCTACGATCGAAAGTACGATTGAGAGTTGTTAGGGCATATAGTCCACCACACACACCTAGTGCGGTTTGGCGGAGTTTACATACTATAGAAACTCTTAAAAATCGGTACGGTATGCAGGTTTCCTCACGATGTATACCTTTACTATTATAGTGGTGGTTAACTATCAATACACACATGACTCCGAAAAGTATTGATGGTTAAAGTTTGTATAATGCACAAAGGTTTATTAACGGATTATATTGTTTAAAAGAAGGAAAATTGTGAGATATTTTGGCTCGGAATAAAAAAATCGTCTTTCTAATATTTTTCCTTGCATTTTCTGAATCGTTATATAACAGTACCGCTGTGTTATGAACAAGAAACTGAATGAAATGCAAAAAAATACACATTCTATGATTCATTCGATGCACTTTATTATTTTTGTATTTACCGCTCAAAGCAACTACGATACCCCTAGTATAATCATAAGTTCAGTGCAATAAAGTGCTTATAAAGTATAAGTATGCGTTACGGGAAACTTCCCGGATTGTGATGGCCACTTCAAAACCAGGTACATAATTGCAGTTTACTCTAAAAAGCACGAGTTGTGATATATTTTTCGTTTTGCTATAAAAAGCTTGCAAAACGTGGTTACAAAAACCCACGGACTTCCTACTCAGTTTTTAAGATCCACGATACTATGATTTGCATTATATTGTGACATACAAATGCTTTATTTAGGAGTTAATGTTACAGGATCTAGATAAAGCTTGGGATTAAACTGCTCTAAGTATTTTGTAGCAATTCATTTTATCCAACCTGCACTAAGCCAGAGTGACTGACTATATGGTCTAACCCCTCTCAATCGTATTCTTGATTATACAGGAGGCCCGTGCCCTGCAGTGAGACGTATATAGGCTAATATACACAATTCATTTTAAACGTAATTTTTGAGGGAGGTTCTGGCACTTGAAATGCTTTACAACATAACCACATTCTTAAGTGGTAATTAATTGGACCATTTATAAAATATTTTAACATTACGCAAATATGTATATGCTCTGAAAACAAGGCATTGGAATGAAAGAAGTTTGCTTCCAAATATTATCTACTAAGTCTAATGACAATCATTTAGCATCCCCTGGTGCTCTAACACTTTTTTTTGCTACTTTATGGCATCGGTTGCAAAATTATTCTTATAAAATCACATAATAGATCTACTTCGAAGAATTCGTATTCTCTCGCTGCCTATTACATATTGGTACGGAATTTGGTGAGTATAAACACACTGGTTTATACATATGTACTGTTTCTTATTACAAATACAACAATATTTCTAAATATCGTATAAAACAAAGTTCGTTTTTGCTTTTCCTATAGATGCTTAAATCTTTAAACTACGCAACAGATTTAAATTCAATTTTATTAAAAGAGTGATTCAAGAACAAGGTTTACACGTAGAATTTATACGCTGAGTCGAAGAATATCGGCACCCAGACAAACGTGGGCCGCTGGGTGGTACAATAAAATTATACCTTCGTATAAAGAACAAAATACCTTCCACTCATTAAGTACATTTATTCTTAACATTCGTGAGTTCAAGTTAACGAGGTGGCCGAGGTCGCGCGCACAAAAGCTCGACTACAGCCACACCCTCGTGCTGTACACCAATTTTACACAATTACTTGTCCAATCAAGACTTCAGCTGTATTTGTAAATAGGTTTATATTAATACATTTTGCTCCGTATTCGGTCAAGAACATTGGAATCACGAGTGTCGGAAATGCTTTGTCAACATACATCCATAAATGTCACGCCTTTTTGCCAGAAGGGGTAGGCAGAGATGCAACCAGGACACCCACGCTTCGCCTTATGGGTCACTTCGCCTTATGGGCCAATTCTTGACTTCTGGCTGATAATGAATTGAAAAATCTGGAATGCGAAATCACACATATTAAAGAGTATAAATGTTGGTGGCTCAACGCACTATCTTATAGACACCAGAGATGTAAATAGTTAGATGTGCCCGCCCGTACTTCAGGCGCACCGATTTGTGTCATCGTTGGGAAGAGTGAGCTCACTTTTCACGTAGTAGTCGGTTGTAGAAAGCCGTCAACGGAGCACGTTAACTAAGTTTTTTGTTTTCGGCAAATAATTGTATAAAATATGCCTTCCTGTGCCTTCAGAAAGTGTTCTAATAATTCAAGAAACACAAACAAATCGAAGGGCATAACATTTCATACATAAGTACTGATTTATTATATATTATTTTCAAATTATACAAATTACGTCTAATAAAATGGCGTCCTTCAATTGTCGGTGTGACAGAGAGCGAATAATAACCATAACAATATGCGAGAGCGAGATATCGTTGTCATTCTTTCATCGTCAAAACGCTTATCAGTGACGCGCGAGTGTGTGTGAACTACTCACGTTACACACACAGATATAAATAGTGAACAGTTTCAAGAAGCAAAGGGCACATCTAACTATTTACATCTCTGATAGACACCCATTAAATTACAATAGTTATATGAAAACGAAAGTGAGGATTGTTTAAAGTATAAAGGATAGGATCTATAACCAGGCGAATGAAAAATACAATGAGTATCTCCCTCAATCTACAATGGGACGGTGGTTATCTCTCACCAGTCGACACAATTATTCCTTATTTTTATTGCATCCAGCAAACGAGCAAACAAATCATCGCATGGTAAGTGATTACTGGCGCCCATTAACATCCACAACGCTGGATCATGGATGTATTGCCAGCCAATCAAATCAGGAGGAGAGCGAGAAGGAAAAAAATGGGAAGAGGAAAGGGGGTATTAGGTATCCGGCCATCTTACCCACCAAACGAGACGAGATGTATACGATTTCCTGTGACACAGTGGTACCCCTAACGAGCCTGCCCATTGATGCTGAGTCATGACTGACAATAGAGAGGCTCTACCACTTCCAATAAATGCCTGTCTAGTAGGGACCGGATATATACAGACGGAACACGAAAAGCAACATACTTGCATGGGTCTCACCTTTTTGTACAATGGTCGCTATCCGGGCGGATACGAATATCCTTCCACTTACTCCTGTTTTACCGATGTACCTCATTGACGTAACATCCGCTGTATCCGTGTATCCGCTATAGTGTTAATTCATCAATTCCCAATAGATACAACAAACGGATATTGTATAAATGAAACAATTGACACAAATAAATTGTTATAAAATATATCGAAACAACTTTACTTTTAAGTATAATACTTAAGTAAATTGATACGTAATCATTATCTCAATTGGCTGAAATCTAAATTCGTTCTATTTAGTTTTAAATACACTATTAAGACTTAACTAGGTCCTCAATTATTATATCCTTAAATTGATTTTGCCAGCCGTTAAAAAGTAGAGAATGATTTCCATAAAAATACGATTATTTTTCCAACAGACATTAACGCTTGACATTTAAAATGACACATTATTTGTTCCAGCTCAACTTGTATAACGTAAGTTCATTTTGTATTTTAATTGTTTAAGGTCAATAACGGAATTGTAGGTACATAGGTTTTAAAGGTGCGATATATTAAAATCTGGTTTCATAACTCATAGGTCTAGTAGAACCTTACATAGGTTTTGAACTTTACAACCTTTGTTTCATTCGCAGTTGAGGCATTCGTCTTTATGTAAATATTTGGGTTTAAAATGAAATTTGGGTACACTGGAACGGGTCCCAGCGAACAAAATCTTGATTTTGATCCCGGCCATGGGCTCTCGCCATAGCCTGTTTGTCATCACATCTATTCACATTCTAACCTCATCATCTATCCTGAGAATATAACAAATAACGTCGACCTACCTGTTTTATGGGATACATCTCAAATCTTCAAAATGTCTTCGCCCTCACTAAAATTCATCTATAGGTATCATACTAAAACGTGGTCTAAAATCTAATGGTCAGTAACAATGCCGTTCACAATTCTTTAGAAGGGCGTTCCGACGCGTTGTCGTGTCGGCGTCGCGTCGGGTCCGTGTCGTGCGCTGCCCGCAAGGTCGTCGCCGTCCGGTTACTTACCGCAATACGTCACAATATCCTTTTACGATTGTTATCTAGGTTTTTTGCTTACTTATGTAGCTTTAGAGGATAGAGATCTGTTTTAGTGACACTTTACTCGTAAAGTAATTACCATATTCAACTGCTCTGTCGATATAATGCAGCTGGTGATATGCAGTGTAATTTAAATGGGAGTATTCACTGTTAAAATATGTTTATCTCGCCGGTCGACATAATAATGTCGGCCTAATGGTATCGAATATATACAAGCTAAACCTTATATGTCGCTTTTCAGGGTTACAACAAGTCATCATGAAGAGTATTTCACCATCTTGTACATACGTCGTTATACGGACGGATGCTAATATCCTACTATCACTTATATAATTTCCGGCAATCTCATTCCATCCATCCATCCATCCATCAGCCAAAGGAATACAAGTCCACTGTTGAACATAGGCCTCTCCCAATGTTTTCCACAGTGATCTGTTGGAGGCAGCCTGCATCCAGCGACGTCCCGCGACCTTTACCAGGTCGTCTGACCACCTAGTGGGTGGACGTCCCACGCTGCGCTTTCCGCTTCGTGGCATTCATTCATCGAAACGCAAAGTTAATTCCCGTCGGTCTATGAGACAGTGGTACAGCTTCGGTAAGCCGACCCATTGGTACAGTGGCTATGACTTAAGTTTTAGCAAGGGTCTACCACTTAAGAATATTGGTATTTCTTCATAATGTATATTATTATTGATATATAACAAAATACACGACTCTTTATAATATACTTATGTATACTTGTCTTTTTTAAAACCCAAAGAGCAAGAATATGCATTTACGCAAAATAATATGTTCTTACTGTTTTACACAAACGGAAACTGCGTGTAAATATGTCGCGTTAGGGACTCACCTGTGCAGATCCGGTTTTGATCAAGCCAGCATAATAGTGCCAACTGAGATAACCATTTTCTGCCAGTGGATACTGTTCTTTGATTGCATGTACCATCATTGTATTGCTCTAACTTTATCGTACCAGTATCTATCTATTAAAAATGTCTACGAAAAATAGAAAAATTTGCTGAACTTTTTTAAAACTGGAACTGTTGATTTCAATTGACAAAGAAAAAAAAACATTCAGCCAGAAACCATATTATAGACATGGCTTTATATTTTTTATATTTTACTTTAATGCAAACTATTGCCTCGACTGCCTCGGTGGCGTAGTTGTACTTCGGTACGGTTACAA
Organism: Theretra japonica; assembly: GCA_033459515.1. Classification (NCBI taxonomy): domain Eukaryota; kingdom Metazoa; phylum Arthropoda; class Insecta; order Lepidoptera; family Sphingidae; genus Theretra; species Theretra japonica. Next base: position 788,579 of record CM065938.1, on the reverse strand, counting down.
TACTGAGATCTCGGGTTCGAGTCCCGAGTCGGGCAATGTGATATTGGATTTTTCTATTCATAATCAGTCCGGAGTCAAGAATTTGTGCCCGATATCGCGATAGGCTCGCCTCCTATCACATCAACGAAACAGACAAGGCGAAACGCGGGTGACCTGGTTACTTCCAGGAGAACCTCTGCCTAACCCTTCTGGGAAAATGGCGTGAGTTTATATATGTATGTTAGCTATTGTTTTCCAACTGCATATAAATATCGTACCGCTGTAAGAGCGCGTAAGCTCAACTTCCCACGCCCCGTCACCTTGGTTTTTGCTCATATTTGTTACGTCGTGATCTGTTGAACTAATTCGAGACGGTAGCTATGTATATTACAAACACATTATATGCATTGTTTCCTCCATAAATGTCTGAGCGCACATAAATTTTGTTTATTTATTGGATGAATTGTATTGACAAATATTGAGGCTGGTTTTGTAATGATATAATGCTTCTGAAAATAAATAAATACATCCAACAGTCACATACATGGTCCTGACATTAAGATCAATTAAGTCTTGTGTCATGGGTATCAGACACTACGATAGACTTTTAGGTCTCACAAACACCCAGACCCGAGACAAACACTCGTGGGCCTCACAAATATTTGTCTCGGTGCGGGGTTCGAACCCGCGGCCTCTCGTTTCACAGCCGGCGCCTCACCAAGTGCGCCACGCAGGCTGTCAAATATTAAATTTGTGGATTAAGCGACGCCTGTAGATCACAAGTTCTAGTGCACATATCACCGACCTTTTGGAGCTTCGTGTGTATTCGAAGTTAATTAGCTTCAATGAGGTACGAAAACATTGTAAAGAAACTTCCATCTAATGCTTTCCGCAAGAATTTATTAGGCGATCACCAACTACCAACCAGAATGTTAGCAGTGACCTGCAGAGACGTCTATAGATTAAAGACTGACATAAATACTACATAAGTGAAGACGAAACTAGTTACACCATAAACGTTTTCATCACACATCATGTAGGAATTAACTAAACTCAAATACCACAATACCCCACGGAATTAGCTTAACAAATAAGTTCCCGCCAAATTAGGCCTACATGGCCTATGTGGAACCAAAGGCAAGGGACATTCGGTATTCAGCCAGTTGATTATTACGATAACCTGTGCGTTCCGAAACCGAAACGAATAACTTAGCTGCGGGCCGCATCGCAAGTGAAACGGGACAAACTAACGTTTACCGTTGGCAAAAGATTTTTTGCAAGCATATAGTACGATAACTACACTTTATAAATAGCAAAATAAGTTTGTAAAAACCGGCGTACATGTGCTTGTTGCCACAACGCTCGACCGTTCCACATATGTCAAGGACTGTTGTTTTGCAAAAATACTTTCTTTCAATACAAAATTCTTTGTACTTGTTTGGTAAACAAAGGCGCCAGGCAATTTGCACGCTTATTGTGTCCTCTTAGGATTACTATTGTCTTCGCGTATTGTTTACGGTAACGCGGAAAATGTAAGGGCTGCATACATGTATTACAAAATTAGCGAGATACAACTTTATTTTGGTATTTAGTTCGTTGTGTTATAACAAAGAATACTAAGAAGTGTATTTTTGTTGCATTATTTTATTAGAGTTTTATTAAAGATACAAACCTTGTCTTTTTTCGGCTTTATCCACGAGATCATGGACTTCGCTATCACCATATTGTTATAATTTAAAATCTTATTTGCAATATTAGATTTTACAATTACATTATGATTGTTTAAGTTAGTCAGGCTTCGAAACAAAACTTCTTAAATAATCACAAACTCCACAAAACTTGTCACCACGGAACGTCATAAACAATCTTAATTGTCAAATTAACATGTACACAACAAACACAAAATGAATCATGTAGCTACAGAAATCAAGATGAAAAATGGTTAACCAATCCAAAATCAAAAACAGATTCCAGCAGACTGTACTAGGCGATCAGAACTCTAAATGGTTTGAGGTTGTAAAGAGACATTTCAGGGAGTGGATGCACTTGACTCCAGTTTGTAAGGATGAGGAGTTGCCAGCCACCGAGGTCACCGTCAGCAACCTCCTGGCCTTGACTGGCATGCTGGTGGTCACGGCTATTATACTCAGATCGTTGTACTTGATGTTCATGAGGCCTGAGGGATATTAACTACCATGAAACGTAAGTCCCTTGCATATTTTTATTTCAGAGAAATGTTAACTTTCTCTACGAAGTACCAGAGTTACGTACCTAAGTGGTAGAGCCATGCTGTAGCTCATTTAGACAATGCTCTATTATATCTATGAGCCAGAAAACCTACTTGAAAAAGATAATATCTTAGCTATCGCATTTCGTGATTACCAATATTATTATTTCTTTATTGCTATGAATTCCACTGCGCTCACCATCCTGGGATATAAGATGTTACGTCTCATCATATCCAGTAGTTATTGTGGCTGCACTGTCTTTCAAACCAGAACACAACAGCATTTACACTGCTGTTTGGCGGAAGAAAAGGTCCTATTATCCTTATCTTCTCAACAATCAATCCTTTTTCACTACTCCTTTTCTCGCCAAGGTATTACCGATCCTCTTGTATGTTGTAACTTCGATGATAAGATGAAACGCACGATTCTTGAACTTATATTATTATAAATAAAGTTGTTAATACCACATGAGCTGCAATTGTTTGTAATTGACTATAATTGACTGTAATCAGAATCCACCTGCCTTATGACCAAAAAGATTATTTCCGCAGTCCGCATTCTCCGTGGTTCTCGCAATAAACTCGGTAGTGACAGCTCTCCAAGACCTAGATAAACACCTGCCGCGGGTGATTCTGGCGGACTTCCAAACGTTTTGTAAGTGGGAATTTAGGAAGGCCACCTTAATAATGTAACAGTACAAATAAAGACGTGTATTACGTTTTCGAATTCGATTCGTCTTAACAATTTGTTGAAATTATTGTTGTGGTTTAATGCTAATTGTAAATTATCATTTTTTGTTGCATTTACGACTCGATGGCTCAATTTGTTGAACGCATCTTGATGATACTATTGAACCAGAGGTTATAAGATTTATGATTCAATTATTTTTTAATGCTAAGTCCAACAGTCGAGTTGACCAAGAATATCTTCAGCGCTTAGATCGCTTTACCTGTTTGAATAGGACAAGAGAGTGTAGTTAGCCCCCTTGTAGGCAGGCATCCGACACTGCGCTGTGTAACTCTACCTCTTTAAATTACAACGTCTTATATTTAAAGTAACATCGATGTTTTTATTTTTACAGAATAAAACCATATCACATCCCACAAAATTCAAGAGTTTAAATGTTCAAAATAACGCCAAAGCGGACCACCAGGCTCTACCGTTTCAAGAAAGCCATATATCTGAAAACACATCGCAGATCGACATTGTACGAGTTGTCCGAATGGCAACCCCAATATTTGTATTGGGTTATATGCACAGTAATATTGTGTGTCATCGGTATGTTGGGCTTGAGGACTTTATATAACAGACTGCAGGGCAGCTGCTCATCTTTCGATATGCATTATTATTAAACAAACAAACTCCAATACAACAAAAGGAGTTTATTCAAAGTGTGGAGTACAATTTAAAAACTTTGGCCCATTCTACTATCTGCATAATATAACGATCGATACGACCTTTGAAACCTATTTCCTCCATCAACCAAATAAATTAGTACTTATCGGTTATTTCCAATCTAATTGTGGGATTAAATCATAGACACCTTGAACTTTAAGTTTAATTTCATTTCCCGCATCCTGGGTGGGTAATGTTAATAACAGGCATATTATTAATTAGCTGGCAACATTGTTGCATCCTCAATAAAAACAATTTGATATCTGTTTCCTGCCTTTAATCCTTATAAAAAATATTGCCATTTTAGGCTTAAAATTATGTAAGTTTCTAGAATATTGTGGTTTTTAAAAAAATACTTATTTAAATAATTATTCAAATGTTTATGGTGAAGGAAAACTTAGAGAGGAAATCCGCATGCTGTGATTTTTCATTCGCAGCGTGACTCGTGACCTTCGCGACTACAAGTTCTGTTACTAGCAACTTAATCTGTGGGCATGTTAGTCATCTAAATACGTCCGCAGTAAAGTTTATGATATATGAATCGTAATGCCAGCGATAATTAACAGACATAATCAACGGAATATCTTCATACCCTTGTTAAAACGCTTAATAAAACTTCCGTCTGTGAACAGTGCTTAAAATTACCTGTGTATATCTAAGTAGGTTATTACTGTTGACAGATCATTTCCGCATTATATTTTCTTCTCCTGACTTTCAACCCACACTTAGGTATTCCACAAACAAATGTGTAATGTGTATATGTTGACATCGAACCTTTTAGGAATAGGTCCTTGAATACTTGTTGGCCTAGTGCGTGTTGACGGACTTCATATAGGTACCTTTGAAATTCCTAAGCACAAATCTGTGTTATAGTTTCCTCTAGGAATCGTGAGATCATTACCGACCTTTTAAACAATGACCTCTTAATTAAGGCGCTATAACCGTCGAATTTCCGAGAAAGTGATCCGCACACGCCAATTGTCGACCTCGGTAAAGCCTGCCGGAGCCGACACGATCCTATCACGGCCCGGGTCAAGGTACTACAAGCAATCTTTTGTCCGTCCATATAACCTATCATTCGTCATGTTTTGACAACAAGCTTTGTTCGCAAAGGTTAATAAGAGATACTACGCCTCCGATATTAGCCGCCATACATTGTCTTTTGAATCAACCTTGATATGTTTTATTGAAGTTATGTATGTATGAAATCGAAGACAATTTGACTGTAATTGTCTGGGTTTATCAGCCAAACTCCCATAATGCTTATCGATGAAACTGTACTATATAAGCCATCTAAATTATATTACGATTCACAAATAAAATTTGTAGGAATTGGTTCCGTTTCTCAGTCATTTTATGCAGCGCACCATCCATTAAGGTCTCATTTTGAATCTATGGTCTTTTTATCCTGTTAGAAATATAACAAGAAGGATCAAGCGTTATTACCTATTCATGTACTTAAAAAAAATAAACACCGAATTATGATTATTTTTATACAAAAAAAAACCCTTGAAAGTTAAAACCACGCAATCGTAGACTACGATATATTGAACTTTATTTTCCCGGAAGTAAACCCGAACACCAACGCCAATCACGTAGAAGATTATCATATTGTTATTCAGGATCTTAGTCAGTGTGCCATTAAAGGCTTATAGACGAACCGTGAAGCCTTGGTATTTGACTAGATCCAGTTTGGCGAGGTTAGTCATAACCTAATTATACGGCGCTACATTGTCGCGTTGCCATGACACATACCATAGACAACTCGGCGTCCTTTCACATTGATCTCATTTCTTCCTGTTGAAGCAGCTAATTATGGTAAAATAAACAAGTAAATCGTCCATGTAAAATACATGCTTATAAGTATATAGAGCTCATATAATCTTATTGGTTTAAACAACAATTATACACTTGCCAATTTATGGTCATTTGTCAGATTCCTATTTCAGGCAATATAGATACTTTATGTGCGTCTTAAATTCTAAAAACATCTGTTCGGAACTGTATAATAAAAGAATAAACCTGAAAATAATGCTTTCCTCAAACTTTTGTTGACAAAAGGCAAAAATCACGATTCCTTCTCAATTTCGTATAAATAACTCGTATAATTCGCACTGATTACTGTCAATTATTTGTGATAAATTCGTCGAAATACAGAACAAACAGTTGTGTAACAATGTAGCCGACATTCCGAGTTCCGACCTACATGCAAACTCGCATTCTGTTGCGCGCGACCTTATCAATTCAACGCATGCCGAGCCCCGGATAAGGACATGGCTTTCTTCGTTGCATCAAGCTCCGTTTAGGGATTAGTGATATAATAAATTAAGCAATAGTTATGACTTATGAGTTATGAGCACGTCTATGAAGTTTAAACGAGGCGGGTTATGAAATAATAATATAAGTAGTACATAGGTACCTATGATAGGTACTCACGACTTAAAAGACGATGGTCTTATATGCCAGGGTTCTGAAGATAAGGTACAGCAAAAAGATAGACAACGTAATTAAGCAGCAATAATGATCATCAGCCAGAATTGACGCCACGTTCAAAAAATGTAACTAAAAGTTCGCTGCAAGATTTTCGAAGGCATGTCCACAAAATCGCATCAGACATAAATTCTAGAAAAAGATCTAACGCAAACATGTTGACGTCAAGCAGGTACGTGACGTCTACGTCTAGGTACACATAAAATCCTGGAATCCCTTTACCGGCCTTCCAGCCGGTGACCGCGACATACCCTTCCTGCCCTCTCCCCTGACGCTTGCGGAAAGTAAGCCATAATTAGTTTTCACTACATTAAAAAAGACTTCAATGTTAAATATTGCCTACCAACGGCAGAACCTCAATACAAAATATTGGATAACACCATCTTATCTAATTAAATAACTGATGAGCTAACCACACGTAAACTAGCGCTTGTTAATGAGTTCTGTTAACCAACACGTAACAATTAATGATTGTTTTAAAGAATTATATATTATTAATGACTATGAAGAAGGAGTACATAGTAATGCTTTATTAATTAGTGATTTAGTATAAAATTTTTCCCACGGATTCCAATATAAGTCAATTACGTATATAGACTCGAAATTTATTATTAAAATAAAGGTTAAGGACTTCCAGTTAATCTAGGCAATTAATAATATATCAACTTAAACATTAAAACAACGTTAAATTAGACATTTAATTAAAAAAAATGGTATTAATTTTAAATGATGATATCGACACATACTGCTTCATTTCCTGACAAATAAAAAAATACATAAATTAATGACTCAACATTTTAAGTAAATAATACTTTTTTGTACATAAATATCCAATAAACATCAAACATTAGCATAAATATTAAGAACCGGAGCAAGTATAGCCACATTAAAAGGAAGCATGATAAAGTCTGACGAAAAATATTTACGGCAACAAAATGGCCGATGATGTTGACTAAAAAGTCCTAGACATACCTGTCGTACAAATTATAATCTATATAAAAACATTGAATAAGGTGACAATGTACCACTATAATATCTCTTATCGAAAGATTAATATTATTTCAAAATGTGGAGTAGAAGAATTACGTGACATTTTGAAACTTTCATTGTTGGTACTTGGTACTCCGTAACGCTGCCTAGCCTATAAACTATAACCCAAAGGAGTCATACTGTTAAATGTGTTTGATGAATGTGACAATCATCCAAATTTTCTTTTTTGACACCCAGTAAACACACATACCCATAGTTCTGACTCCACAAATAGGTACAAACTTTATGTCGAGAGCATTACAAAATATTTAAATTAGAGTCTTTGATATACAGTCACATTTATCCTGGTGTGGGAATTGAACCCTCGGCCTCGCGTTTCACAGCTGCGATTTTATTGTCCAGATGAAAGCTGCTCTCCTTTCGATACCTCAGGGGAATCCGAAAGGGATATGTCAGTGTCACTGGCCTTCCAGTCTAGCTCGCTGCGGATGTTTCGGCCAACTCGGGTCCCTAACAAAACCTACGCCAGCATACCGAATAAAACCCCTCGGTGACCGTAACACGCGTTATGGGCGGCACCGGATATCTCAGGGCGAAAAGCGCCCCGATTTATGTCCGCGTAAATGCCGGGCGCAGAACTATTATTGGTACTCTTACCAGAGGAAGCGCCGGATGCCCCCCAGTCAAACAAGAAACTAAGTAAAACTAAAAACTAGTCATACTAAGTAAAACCGCGGATCTCAACAGAGCTACGCTATTGAAGCTGTTAAAAAATATCTTCGTAAAGTCTCTGGAAGTGCATTATGAGGCGATATGTAAACCAATCACCTGGTGCATCGGCAAAGGATATGCAGGAAATAAGTGTATAGGAAACGATTACATGAAACCTGATGAAGCCTAAACAGTACTATTTTTTCATAGCAATGTTACGACTCGCGGCAATATGCCTACTGTTCCTCTAATGGGAACTGACGACAGTCGCTTAAAAACATCTATTTATTTGAAAAGTCGTGAATATAATACAGATTGAGGTGAAATTAGTTATTAGGCTATGAGCAATTTTATCATCCTGCGAAATACAACACAAATATTAGTTTTTTTCGTGGATTCTCTATGACGACAGTGCCACGTGCCTATTCACAGTGCCGCTTTGTTGGAATCATCTCTTGGGTAAAATATGATCCCTAATTGTAGATAGTCGTTAGTTATTTACAATAAGTAATAAATCTCTATTGTATACTATTGTCCAGACTCTAGATCTTAGTTCATATTGCATTGTATATTACTATGGTATAAACCACAATACATATGCCTTATAAATTGTAATATAAGTAACGTATGTCGCATCCATATTGCTAATCAATATTCAACAGGCGTTTTTCTTACTATATAATATTTATGTATAGTAATAATCAGTTGTTCTGAATTATTCTTAGTCCGGTTTCAAATATTTATTTAAATATTAAGAAATAATAATCGATGGTCTTCTAAACAAAAAACAGGTAGTATGTTATTAAAAAAATCAATTCGATGCCTAGAGCAATAAGTGTAATTTTGCCAATGGTTCGTAAAGTTCAAGTAGTAGATGCTACTTAAAAAAATGCAATATTCATTTCGCGTATATCAATACAAAATAAAAATAATTGTGCAATAATTACATATCTATATAGCCTGGCTAACAAAAGCTGAACCTAGCAAAACGCGGTAAATTTAAAAAAACAAGATGAGGTAACACTGGCTGTAGTAGTAAATATTTTATTGGTATTAAGTTGATAAAAAAAACTAAATAAATAGGCTTTAAGTTTAATTGAAATGAAATTTTAAAAAGGCGCCTGTAGTGGAATAATACGAAAACATGAAAATTTTCTTAATAGTTAATAAAAAGTTTATGTTTTTTCACTGATCAAAGAATTTTTAATTGGTAGATTATTGTCATCTTACTTTACTAATATAAAATTATAAATGCGAAAGTTTGTGCACATTTTGAATATTTTGGTGTTTTTAGAAGTAAACACAGAAACTGATAAATAGGTTAGGATTTTTTGTTTTAGGATTAATTCGATGTAGCAAAATTTTGTATCAACAAAAAACAAGGAAGTAGCATAAATATAGTTAATATAAAAAATATGTATTTTTAATAAGAAGGCGTATTCGTATTAATATTGAAATGTTTAAGTAATTAATAAAAATATCTCCTGTAAATCGTTATGATAAAAAAGTATCAAAATTACAACACCCAACTAACCTATAAATTTGGTTATAACTAAAAAGTGTTGCAACTTAACAAAATTGTCGGGTTCAGCTTTTGTTGGCCAGACTATAACAATGCTAACTTTGAAAAAAATATTTCTTATTCAAAAGTAGTTTTCAATGAAAATTAATTGGCAATACCAAAAGAAGTGTCAGTTGGCTTGTGTCAAATATAAAAATAATGCATGTTTTATTTTAGTATGTATTTATTGTGAATGAAATAAATAAATACGGTGTAGTGGGAGATCAATTAAAACTTCAGTTTATTTCACTTCGTTGAAAGTAAGAATACATCCGCAGTTACAGCAAGCGAAAGCAGGTAAATTTTTTGAGGTCCATCTTCTAAGTTGTGATATCGATTTTTCAAAACCATTGGATAGATTCAGTTCTGCTTTATTGTTATTTATGCAGTTTGATGAAGCTTCATAGATGCTGAGTAACAGAAATCTTGGTCAGTAATCATTATCGTTCCGAGTTACAAGCATTACTGTATTTTAAACAAAAAAAGAAGTTTCGTGTCACGATTGAACTTTCCGATTAAGTGTGTAGTGTTCTGTATTAAGAATATTAAGATGGAGGGTTGATATCAGAAGAGGTGCAATTAAAATGCAAATAATTACAAAGTTTTTTTTCTGTTGTTGCAGAAGGTTCAGCCATGTCTATGCCCCATAGCAGCTCAAGTACCACCAGCTCCAGCACCAAACGCAAAGAGATTTACAAGTATGTAGTCCTATACTACTGTTGTGTGGATGTAGCCTATAGTTTTATCTTTGTTCTTAATTTTATCAGTTGTTTGGTAAACAGTATAGTTTCTTTGTATGAAAATATACTTTGTGTATGTGTGTATATGGTCGCGGGACATCGCTGGATGCGGGCTGCCTCTAGCAGGTCACTGTGGAGATCATTGGGAGAGGCCTATGTTCAGCAGTGGACTTCCTTTGGCTGATGGATGTGTGTATATGATTTATGTAACATATACCTTAAATGTTGGTCTGTTGTCTGTTCATTACTTCAGTAACGCTTTTATAAAAAGAAAACTTACCTATTGACATTGTTTAATCCTAAGCCCATGACACTCATTAATACTAATGAAATTTTTGCAAAGACTACTAAGTCTTTTCAGATATGACTTCTGATTAAACGCACTACTTCAAACAAATTACAATGAAGAAATCATAGTTATTGCAGATTACTAGAATTCAAGCAGCTATCACTAATTCAACTGCTTGCCTTATAAAATACAACAATAAATTAATAGTTTAACATTTTTGCATTCTTTTCAAATCTCAGGTACCAAGCCCCATGGCCTCTGTACTCCATGAACTGGTCGGTAAGGCCAGACAAGAGATTCCGCCTCGCGCTCGGTAGTTTTGTTGAAGAATACAACAACAAAGTAAGTTGCACTAAAATTCTTAACTTTAAAATTATAAACTTCAATGAATCCCTTGAATTGACTTATGATGTTAACAGCTGCAATATTTGTGTGCTATTCTGTAGTATTCAGGTAATGTGTGTGAGTAACTGGCTGTGAGATCTTTGTTATATATAAATTTTAGTGTGATCAACACATGATTATTTTATTTAGAGTTTAGGAAACTAAGCCTGTTTTGATGTTGGATGGGAAATCATTCATTAACATTTGTAATAACCAGCAACATAATTTACATGTTATTGTGAAGTCAAAACTGTGAATGAATCGTAAATGTAATATTTTTTGTAGATGTATACTTTCAAATTATTTTTATTTAAGAACAATGTAATGTGTAGTGCTATGTCAAAAATATTTTATGTACATACATTTTTATCAACCACAGTAACATAAGTTGTAAGTAAAATCAGTGATAAGTATAAATTGCTACAAATTGCGCAGGAAAATAGCTAAGGGGTGCATTATACCTGACCATTTGTTTTAGCGATGCAGAAAACCGAAAATGCGTTAATAATTTTTTTTACACTTCATTATTGACTTGGGCTATGTTTGTATACATACAAATACATTCCAGGTGATAAAATCAATATATAATGTTGTTATTGCAGCTTCGGTCGTCGTGCGCATGTCGGCGGGCACGCATGCGCACTATCGCACTTCCCTGATAGATTTATTGATGTACTGGCCCAAAGGGGTTTCCGTATGACGAATCAGAAACTTAACCTATGATTTTCATGTTCTCAACGAAAATAGCGACCTACCAAGTTCTATATTGAAGAGCAATGGTTATCAACAATACACGCTTTTAGGCATAATAGTTATGTCCAAATAGGTGTGACAATATACAACTACGTCAGAAATACACATTTTTTTAAATGTAATTGCTCTAAAATATGAATGAAAGTCATATAATCCCAAACAAAAACTGCATTTCTAATTAAAACATTAATAATTAGCTATTTTAATTAAAACATTTGCTAATTGTACCTAATTAGAAGGAAATACAGAATAAGGAGAAATAACATTAGTTTAAATATCATGGGACAATAATTAATTTCACTGAATTTAGCAAAATATGTTAGTCATACAGAAAATTCTTTTGTTATACTACTTCGGTTTACATTTCGATAAACATGACAATATGCCATCGAAAATTTCGAAACGACTTTCCATTACATGTCTATTTTATACACACTTTTATCCGCTACTTAACTGCTTGAAGCTGTATAAGGAACCCCTGTTTAATATTCTAGAATCTAGGCTGTGCACAGATAGCAGTATTTTATTAAAATTTATTGAGAAATTAGAACTGACATATTGAATGCGCGCCAAAACTGTCGCCTCGTGCGTTTTGCCAGTCGGCACACGCTAGGCTTATTTTTATATCATAAAACGCCTGACATGTGCTAGATGCAAAAAAGTTTTAAACAAACACGGTATGTGTATGTCGCTGCCTAAATATTAACACTAGCTGAAAACTTTCTAAATATTCTAAAAAACCGCAGTATTTTTTTGCTCTTATACATAAACTAACAACCCATAATAGGCCACTCCTGAAGAAGGGACTCCGACACAACCGAGAGCCCTACTAAGAGGTTTCAGTCCACCACGCCAAACCCAGTGGGGTGCAGAAGAAATATAAACATTCCTCAGAAATGTCAATGGCGTATCTGGGATTTTTGAACTCGAGAACCGTGTCGGCAGCCGCGTCCGATTGTTTACCAAATGCACAAATATCACACTTACTTTGTCGACTAGCTGACATCAATCCGTTATGAATTGTCTCTTATGAAACTTGGTATACCCACAGGTGCAGATCATATCTCTGGATGAGGATACCAGCGAGTTCAGCGCCAAGAGTACCTTCGACCATCCCTACCCCACCACCAAGATCATGTGGATTCCCGACAGCAAGGGAGTGTACCCTGACCTTCTTGCTACCAGCGGTGAGCGACACTTCAATACTATTTTCTTCATATAACTGATTGTAATAAAAGTTTTCTTGAACAAAGTGGAGAAAATAGAAACCTTTGTAGTGCTACGAACATCGAAGAGAAGGACGACGCAGGCAACTCTCCATGTTTGTCAAGAGTGCCCCACTAAGAAGAAGAATAAAAATTTTGTTAGCAATTTTGTTTCTTATGTTGGCCAATTGCATTTTGTGTCTTAATAGGACACAAAAAATAATAATCTAATTCTCAGTATTTTAACACCTCAATTTGAACCAAAGCTCTATTATCCAATTTTAGATATACACTAGTAAAAAAAAAATTGCACCTCCAGGCGACTACCTGCGCATATGGCGAGCCGGGGAACCGTACACCCTCTTCGAGTGCGTCCTCAACAACAACAAGAATTCCGACTTCTGCGCCCCGCTCACCTCCTTCGACTGGAACGAGGTGGACCCGAACCTCATCGGCACCAGCAGCATCGATACCACCTGCACCATCTGGGGCCTGGAGACGGGCCAGGTGCTGGGCAGAGTCAATGAGGTATCGGGACATGTGAAGACCCAGCTTATTGCCCATGATAAGGTAGGACTTACACATATTTGAGCTTCAGTTATGAGGAGACGGGCTTTTATCGGTCGATGGGTAGGGTTTTGTAAATTCTAAGTTGTGAATGCCGAGGGTCATCCATGTCCAAAGCTATTCGATGTTGTGTTGCTGTTTTTTATAAAGCCTAAGTGGTAAGTTAGGCTTTATAATGTAATGTATAATAGATTGTACGTTGCAAATGTTTGTTATTATGGTTGTGAATATTTCCAGTTTTAATTATTAAATGTAATATTAGCCTGCGTTGGGCTGTGGGTTAAGATGCCGGCTGTGAAGCGAGAGGCTGCGGGCTCAGCCCCCGCACCGATATGTTATATGTTCGTTTGTACAACAAGTATTCGTTATTGTTACTGGCCGATTGGCAACAAACGATCATCTCCTACCACTTGACATAATTATTAATCAGTTCCGGATCTGAATGATTGTGGGATCGAAAAGTTTCTTGCCATTTCCGATACTCACCCAGACATCTACCATAAAGTTATCACTTAATATACGTAATAGCGTGTGAGTAACGACCTCTAGAACGAGAGAGAAGATAGTGTTACTACGTAGTAGTGACAGAGAGAAATAGCGACATTGTGTTAAATGTGTTGGCGACATCCACTCTATTATAATATCTATCTTACTGGAACGGACATCGCCAACAAAATTATCACGTAACTGCCACCAACCACTGGACTCTTGTGGTCTAATGCCTAAAATGATAGGGAAGATAGTGTTACTATGGAGACAGACAGAGACAGCGACATTTTGTTGGCGATGCCGCCTCTACTACAACATTTGAATGTTTGCTTGTTGGTCAGGAGGTGTACGACATCGCGTTCAGCCGCGCGGGCGGCGGCCGCGACATGTTCGCGTCGGTGGGCGCCGACGGATCCGTGCGCATGTTCGATCTCAGGCATCTGGAACATTCTACTATCATCTACGAGGTATGCTATCAGTAACTACTATCGACATGTTGGAATTGTATCTACTGAAATTTAGATCTCTATGCTGTGGCCCAACGTTTGGCTTTCAATAGAATATACATATAAATAGTTTAATCAAACAATTTAAAGAGGTGGAAAGTATTTCTAGTTCACAGACTGTCCTTTGCACTAAAACTTGTTGTCCAAATGGAATATAGGGTTTCTGTTCTTCATTCAAATATCTGTGAAGCATCATAAAAAATAATGTATTTCAGCGGCAAAATGTTAACTGCGCGTTCACACGCGTTATTTTTGGGAAGCAATGCGAGTGGGGCTATCGCATACCACATGCTAGGCGTCTTATTTGCTTAACCCATGAATGAATTGTTCCATCCATCAGTAAAAGGAAGTCTGGCTGATATATCTGCTGAACATAGGCCTCCCCCAATGATTTCCACAGTGACCTGTTGGAGGCAGCCTGCATCCAGCGACGTCCCGCGACCTTCACCAGGTCGTCTGACCACCTAGTGGGTGGACGTCCCACGCTGCGCTTTCCGCTTCGTGGCTTCCATTCGAGAACTTTTTGGCCCCATCGGCCATCAGTTCTCCGTGCTATGTGCCCCACCCATTGCCACTTGAACTTGCTAATCCGCTGGAATTGAATTGTTCACTATTATGTAATGCAGTCGACGTGTATTTTTTATAGCATAGGTCCGGCAAACGTGCAAACAGATCATCTGGTGGTAAGTGCGCACTGCAGCCCATGAACATCCACGACGCTTGCATCATAGATGTGTTGCCGGCCCATTCAATCAGATGTATATACCAACCCGCATTAGGCCAGCGTGATGGACTATATGGCCTAACCCCTCTCGATTGTAGAGGAGGCTCGTGCCCTGCAGTAGGACCTATCTAGGTTAATACAATACACATACCTACCGTATGCATTTTATATGAAGCTTCGTTTGTTTGATCATACATCTAGTTACTAGTATAATGAATGTATGTGCAGGACCCGGCGCACACGCCCCTGCTCCGCCTGGCGTGGAACAAGCAGGACCCCAACTACCTGGCCACCATCGCCATGGACGCCTGCGAGGTCATCATCCTGGACGTGCGCGTGCCCTGCACCCCGGTGGCGCGGCTCAACAACCACCGCGCCTGCGTCAACGGCATCGCCTGGGCGCCGCACAGGTACATACCATGATCTATTTACTGCTAGAATGTTATTATCTACCGGGATAATAATTTACTTACTTGGTTTTGATTGGCACGAATTTGTGACCTGATGGAACGTGCAATAGTCCCAATAAAGGATAAAATGTAGCCACAACTATGCCTGCTCATATATTTCATATCACACATACCTTTTTATATCTCACGGCTGAGTAAAAACTACTAAATTAAAACGAATCGCTTTAGTCTAGCTTTAGCAAAGTTCTTCACATAACTTCAAATTTCTTGTATAAAAGTCTAATATCATTCATTGCTTTCTTTAACCATTAAAATGACACATATTTAACTATAAATATACAAGTTCCAAGATTGTACCCTAGATTTGAATTCAATTTCGCCTTAACCATTAATTTACTGCCAAGTAACCTCATTTTACTTATACAAAGCTACATAAGTAAATAATTTTGACATTTTGTAACCCCAGCATTTTGTTCCTCCCCCCAGCTCTTGCCACATCTGCACAGCCGGTGACGACCACCAGGCGCTGATCTGGGACATCCAGCAGATGCCGCGCGCCATCGAGGACCCCATCCTGGCCTACACCGCCGCCGAGGGCGAGGTCAACCAGATCCAGTGGGGCGCCACGCAGCCCGACTGGATCGCCATCTGCTACAACCGCCACACCGAGATACTGCGCGTCTAGGTGCCGCCACCTCACGCTGTAGGGCTTGGTGAATGTGCGGGTACATTGCAATGCTATATCATCACCAGCAGTCCACTTTCAATAAAAAAAAACAAAAATGAAACTACACTCATAAAATCAAATAATATCAACCCTTCACTCGAATCACGTTTTGATGACAATAATTTTAAAATCCATTGCGTTGTTTAAAACATATCATTGCAGTATGAGCGGACATAGCGTATTTTGTACGCATTATATCAGTACCGCGAGATATGAATAGAGCAAGATTTAAGATGTGTGAATGCATAAGAATGATAGAGACAGAACTGGGGGTACAGTGCCAGTGTAGTGTGTTGGCGGTGTTCCCTCTTTATCGCAATAGCTATGCTGTTGTTAGTGTATTAACTTTTCTAAGCTGTCAGTCTGCACAAATTATTGAATGTTCTCAGTAATTAAGGTTTTGAGTTCCCAATGTGCAGCTGGCTGCCAAAAAAAATGTTTGGTGTCACACAACCAAATCTTACTGCTGGGTCAGGACTATGTGGTAGATTGTTGGGTTATTCAAACTGTAACAATAATACATATTGAAAGCATAATAATTAATACCCGTACTAATATTTAGCACCAAGCCCTTTATTGGAGTGTCCAACTCAAACATTGGTTCCAAATACAGAGAACTGAGAAAGGCAAGATTATGAGTGTAAAAGTTCTCATATACCGGTCTACTACCTATTAGACAAAATGTCACATTCTAGGACAGTATGTTACCTACAATATGCTACCCTGTAGGCTAAGACGGTCTATTAGCGACGATACTTTTTAATATTTATAAATCTTGACTATACAAGTAGTGTTTTCTAAACTTTTCTTTATATGGAGTGTTGGCTGATATGGGAAAGATGATCACAATAGTTAGGAACAATAGAGAAATCTATTTTCTTTTTATTTAGTTTTTAATTTTCAATGTTGCTTTTTCTACAAATATCCCCCATTGTCAACATGTCGAAAGCTTTATTTATTTGTGTCCATAATGCAATTTCGCAATAGGAATTATTGAGGTATTGTTTTTATTTATGTGATATCTTAAACAATCAGAGTAACATAAAATGAATAATCCAATGATTTTTATAGGTAAATTCCGTTATGGAAACACATGTCCCCATAACATTCAGGATATTAAAAACTGGTATTAATTGTATTAATTTTTACAACACTCTGTATATAAAACGAGCTAAGTTTATTTACAAAAGACTGAAAAAAATATTCCTTAATGGTTTTAGTCTGGTTGTGACCAAGTCGAAAACATGATCTGGATTGTTAAAACATTTGTATTGAATTTTAATTTTTGTTTGTAATCAATTCAAGTTGATTTATGTTTTCGGTGTATTTTATTACTTCAAACTAAATAATAAGGGATGCAAGACAAGTTCGCATTTATAACAGTTTCATCACCATAGTATTATAGGATTTGAAGAACAAAGTCGATTTGAAAACATACATGCTAGTACATAATCTTCAGATACCCACCCAATCATGATTATTTTCTTTATGATAATTTAATAATGATTTTTTATATTTAAAAAATATAATTTAATACAATTATTAGCATTGGTGCTTGAATTAATATCAAATTAAAAAGTATGTAATCAAAGCTAAGCTTTGTCTGTCAAGAAATAATTAAATCGAAATGGATCTAGTGCCAAACTGTATCATATTGATGCCAAAATCATTTACTATGGTTTGGTTAATATTTGTGTGTTCTATACAAATATGGAATATCGTCATTATCAACAGTTATAGGATATTTACTATAGAAGCCTATATAATAGATAGTGGCCTATGTACAGACCAAAGAGCTCACGGCTACTTTTATCAAGTCGATGATTAATAACCAGATTATTTTAATTGGTGTATTTTAAAATAGCAAGCCATTAAATAAACTTCTTGGGTCACATAATAATACACCTAAACCTTTTTTGTCACAAGCACGTAATATTGGCCCGCGATTTATGAACTTCTTAAACTGTAGCCCACGGCTTTCAAACAGTTGCTCACCTGCTTTTGGTATTAAACCATAAATTGACTTTGTTCTGCAAGACAGTTTCATATATTCCCACGTAATGAATGTTCTTTGATTAATTAAACCATACATTTTATACTACATCGCCCCGTAGGCCCCGATTACAAAGATAAACCTAATTAGTGAGTGTTGTGATTTCCTTTAGTGTATTTTTGTGGGTCCAAATATTGACAAACACTAATTTGAGTGTTTGTCTTTGACATTTGTAATTGTCCATCCAAACATCATATAAAACACACAAAAGTGAATGGACCCACATATATGTCAGTTTTACTGACTCATAAACTTTAGTATATAAGGACTAGATTATGTATTAATTTATACAAATCATAGATAAGGTTTCCTACATATTATGGAAATAAATAATAAAATACATGTCACAGTTTTACTTACTTTAGGTTGTACAATTATAAACAAATGGTTTATATAATGAATTAAAATATTTGAGTATCCTGGTGAGATAAATGTTAGTTTTCTGGTTTATAAAGACTTTGATTAGTAAAATATAATTCATAAAAATATAGTCACGCTATAAAATGCTTATCTCAACAGAATATTCATAGAAAAATAAACAATCATCCACATGAATATTACATTCTTGTGTTTCAGAACATGAATCTTCAAACCAGCAATAATTAATTGCCACCTCGTGTTATGCCAGTTCATAAAAAAATAAGCCCAATTTTTTTCACAAATACAGTTTTAGTCAGATTTCATCCAGATCTTTGGCCTAAGGCGAACTCTTCGTAAATCTTCAGCAATGATGCTGGTGTTCGAGGCTTAAAGTCATTAAGCACATGCTCAAAGTGCTCCATAGTGACTGCAGGGCAGTCTAAATTTTTCTCGAGAGCCCTCAAAGCAGCTTCGTGACACATCGCATTTAACTCAGCACCAGAAAATCCATCAGTTTTTGTTGCAAGTATGTGAGAGTTTACATCATCAGTTGTACTCATTTTCTCCAATTTAAGTTCCAAAATTTGCAACCTGGTCTCAAAATCCGGCAAAGGTACATAAATCAACCTGTCTAATCTACCTGGACGTAACAATGCTCGATCCATCTTGTCAGGTCTGTTTGTTGCAGCAAGGATGGTAACAGAATTCAGTGGTACCACACCATCAAGCTCTGTAAGCAGTTGCGCCAATACTCTTTCATGTACCCCTCCCTCCCCCGCACCTCTTTCTCCCCCTATAGCATCCATCTCATCAAAGAATATTACCGAAGGGGCTACTTGTCGTGCTTTCGTAAACAAATCACGAACGGCCCGTTCCGACTCGCCTACCCACTTCGAAAATAATTCAGGACCCTTTATAGATAAGAAGTTCAGTCCACTTTCCGTTGCTAAAGCTTTAGCTATCATAGTTTTAGAGCAACCTGGCGGCCCATACAACAAAACCCCAGCTGGTGGTTGTATGCCAAGACGCTTAAAACTTTCACCATGTTTCAATGGCCATTCAACGGCTTGGCGCAATTTTAATTTAAGGTCATGTTGGCCACCAATATCTGTCCATCTTACGTTTGGTACTTCTATCAACAATTCTCGCATAGCACTTGGTCGAACTATAGTTAATGCGGCCATTAAATCCTCTTTTTCAATACTGTCGCTGGATCTTTTCATACACTTCATTGAAGCTTGAGTACACAGATTGACTATATCAGCTGCCACATAACCATGTGCCAAATCAGATATGGCCTCAATATCTCTCTCTGATATTCTGTGAGGTAGGTTTCTGAGTAAACTGTAGAGTATTTCCCTCCTTCTAACTCTGTCTGGCACAGGAAGTTCTATTTCTTTGTCCAGTCTTCCAAACCTCCTTAACATTGGATCAATAGCATCTGGTTTTCTGGTAGTAGCAAGCACAAACACTCTTCTATTGTCATCATGAAGATTGTCCAAGAATGAAACAAAAGCTGAAGTAACTCTTCTCTCTTGTTCTGTGCTGCCAGATGACCTCTTTGGACATATGGTTTCTATTTCATCAACTAGGATTATACTGGGCTCATTTTCTACAGCTTTGTCAAATAAAATCCTCATAGTTCTTTCAGTTTCACCAAAATACTTGCTAAATATGGCTGGGCCATTGACTTCAACATGGTAACAGTTAAGGTTTTCAATCAAATACTTGCACAATGCTGTCTTTCCTATACCTGAATGTCCATAAATTAGTAAACCTCTTGTTGGTTGAAAATTAGCTGTTAAACCATCTTTGTTGAAAGATATTTGGATGAATGTCTGAACTTCCTCCAAAATATCATTAACACCCCCTAACACAACTTGTTTCTTCTTTACTTTCTGTATTGCATCCTTTTCCATGTTCCAAATAGTATTTTCCTTCAGTACATACCACTTTTTCATTTCATTTTGGTCTTTAGATTTCACATTGATTACATCAATTTCTAATTTCTTCCCAAAATAATAATAAATTAATCTGCTGCCATTTGATACAAAATTATTGTAGAAATGTTGTTTCAGTATATCACTAATATCTGAGTCTGTCTTATGGTTTAGTATTCTGATGGTGATTGAAGAAGCTTCAGGAATATCTTCTTTAATTACTGATACTGTGATTTTCTTTCCGTCATTGCTCCATGATGCAGGTAAATCTGGAAAAAGAAATATTTTTATTAATATTCTACACTAAAATAATTTCATTTTAAGTGGAATTATACAGAGCTAATGCATACCATTGGAATTCTTATCATTTTAATATAAAAAAATGACATTGTCTACACTTACCAGCTGCACACAAAATAACAGCAGCTGGCGCCGATCCCTTGGACGGCCACATCCTCTTCACCATGGTCGATGCACCATCTCGGCTAAGTTCTAAAGCACCTCCAATAACTGCTCCTATCAATACGCCTACAGAAGGGTGAACCAACACGGCATCTTTGGGCGCTCCGTCAGACGGCGCCCCTGTCCTCTCCAGCCAAGTATAGAAACGCCCATGTTCAACATAGGGACATTTTAATTGATCTTTATTGCAGTTCAATTCTGCATGAACGTTCTTGTCGTTTGAGGTTATGCTGCAACCGCATCGATCACAATCGACCCACAGTGTTTTTTTTGCCTGTTTTGGAGGCATGTTATTAATGTACTCAGTATTTCACGATGAATTTTAATTTATTTGTGTTTATAAATAGGTTTAACTAATTTTAGGTTATGATAATTTGTATTTTGTGGTTGTGCGTAAATAAAACGTAACTGTCAATATTATCGTTCAATTCAAATAATTAAGTTTGAAAATGTATATGAATAGGATTTAATGTATTATTTAAAATACGTATATATTTCAAATACTTTTATTTAAAATTAGTAAAAGCTAAGAGTAAAGAAATCATTTACTTGGTTCTATTAAGGCAACAAATGCGAAACGTCACTTTGAAGTTTGACATTGCGGTTTCATGAATCATAATTTTTTACACATAAACATCGTAAAAATAATGTTAAATGTTGGAATATAAGTGTAGTTACTAACAATACACAGCTGCGTAACAGCAGCTAGTTGATAGTAGTTATATTAGTTACATTGTACATATAGTGTTAAATAGTTAGCAAAATGACTCTAGCGGAGTTTTTTAGTTGTTCCCTGCTGGCATTTGGGGCTCCGCTGGCGATGTTTGCGATGACGGTGGCGAACGACCCCGTGCGGATCATTATAATGATAGCAGCAGCGTTTGGGTGGTTATTATCATTCCTACTATCCTCGTTGGTCTGGTACGCGGTATCGCCACTCAGATCTTATTTGGCGTTTGGAATGGTATTTGCCATTATATTCCAGGTCAGTAGATAGTTAATTATCGCTTAAATTATACAAAAATATATTTTAATACCGTCTCTTAACAAAATAAATCTAAAAATATAAATTGTAATCAAATTAATACTAATTCAATTTAAAATACATAAACACCATACATTAAAACCATTTGTTTCCTTTTGGATAAATTTGATAATAATATGGTTTTGCATAATATCCCAACATCAAAGATACAAACAAATATGATAAAAACACTGACATAATAATTACTTATATTCCAGGAAGCATTTCGGTATGGCATCTACCTCCTGCTCCGAAAGACAGAGGCAGGATTGAAAGAGATATCAGAAAACCACGATATAGGGAGCAGCAAGCTTGAGATGGCTTATGTGTCTGGACTCGGGTTTGGGACAATGAGTGGAGCCTTTGCACTTATTAATGTGTTAGCAGACTCTGTAAGTTAATAATAAAAATAAATTTATTTTGTTGCAAGTAGCAAAAATCTGTATAACAGTCCGGATACTTCATTGTCTGGATGAACTTAAACACTGTGACATCAATGAGTTCATACCTAAAGTACATTTATTTCATTATCAAATGCATTTAAAGAAACAAACAATACAACACTTGCTTCCTTATTCATAGACACTGGACAGATTTAAAGCCTATTATTTTTTTCCAAAATATGTTTGCCTTCTTTTGCATTCTAAAGTCTTTGATAAGGGACAAAACATTTGATAACTAAAATAAGTTTTAAATATGAACAAGGCCTTTGTAATATACATATTTTTTAAAAGTCCAACTTTCATCATCATCATCATCAGCCTATACTATTGTCCACTGCTGGACATAGGCCTCCTCCAAATTGCACCATTTCACCCTGTCTAAGGCTTGTAGCATCCTGCATCTGTCAGAAACCTTTTGCAATACTTCACTTCACCTAACTGGAGCGTGTACTACACAACACTTGCCAAGATGTGATTTCCACTCAAGATCACATATACCCCAGTAGTTGACGGTTCTGGAGTAGTTGTGGCCAGCCCACTACCACTTCAGCTTGCTAATCCTATGTGCCATGTAGACAACTTTGGTTCTCTGCCGGATAAGATTGTTACGGATCCTATCCTTCAAAGAGACTCCAAGCATGTTCCATAGCCTGCTGAGCGACTTTAAGCTTGCGGATCTGTCGTACCGTAGGTCATGTCAGGTAGGACGCACTGGTTAATAACTTTTGTTTTCAGGCATTGTGGTAGGGGTGACAAGAAGACACGACGAAGTTTACCAAATGCAAGCCAGTCCAACTGGATCCTCCTCGTAGCCTCCTTCTCAAAGTTGTTTCTTCCTAGGTGAAGGGTTTGCCCTAGGCAAGTATATTCGGAAACAACTTCGAGTTGGTGGCCACGTACAGCGACAGGTCTTGGGGCAAGGTGGTGGTTGATCATAACTTTGGTTTTATCAAAGTTCATTTGAAGACCTATGCAAGAAGAAGGGCTGAAAGGCTGAAGCCATCCAGGCCCTCCAGCATCTGTGGCACCTCCTCCAGCGGTTGCGCCATGAAGACTATATTGTCAGTGAAACGGAGGTGCGAGTTGTGCTCGCCATTAATGTTAATGCCCATACCGTTCCAGTCCAACGTCTTGAACATACGCTCCAGTGCACTTCTGAAGAGTTTCGGGGAAATAACATCCCCCGGTCTCACCTATCTGCGCACAGCGCAGCTAGATGGCCTCAGATTGCTGGTTCTGTAATTGAACATAAACTGTAATAGATTCGTATAGATATCTCTACACCTCGATATAGTAACAGTCTACTTGGCAACGCTGTAAGGATTCCCAAACAGACCAGGCCTCGATGAAGTCAAAGGCCTCCTCATAGTCCACAAATGCTAGGCACAGGGGCCGACGATACTCTTCAGACTTCTGTAAAATCTGCCTCGCTGTGTGGATGTAGTCTATGGTACCATATCCTCTACAAAACCTGGCCTGTTCTGGAGGCTGAAACTCGTCGAGTCGTCTTGCGAGGCGATTCGTGATGACCCTTGAAAACAACTTATAGATGGTGGCTCAGGAGTGAGATGGATATATAATTGTTAAGAAGGATTTATCACCCTTCTTAAAAAAGAGAACCACCAAACTCCTGTTCCACGCCTTTGGATTTCTCCCTCAGTGAAAAGAACGGTGTTACACAGGCTTTGAAGCTCCTGTATAATAGAGGCTACTCCTGCCTTTAGGAGTTCTGAAGTAACTCTGTATTCACCGGGGGCTTTTCCATTTTTAAGTTGTCCTAAAGCCAACACGATTTCGCCTTGGTCGATTTCACTCGTTCGCTCGTCTTCGCTCTCTTTGATCTTATCCAATAATGAAGCATGGATGTTGAAAGCATTTCATTGTCAAACTAAAATCTGGGCCTTTAATGCAATTAATTTACCAACCATCTTAATGCATTCTTAAATTCAATTTCATAATAAAAGTATAAAACGATTCTTTGAAAAAGTATATTCGATATATTCACGCAGTGTTTTGATTAATTTGATACAAAATTCTTTATTTTCAGGTGGGACCAGGCACGCTGGGCTTGCGCGGCGGTTCAGAGTATTTCTTTGTGACCAGCGCAGCCATGACCCTCTGCATGATACTTCTAAATACCTTCTGGAGCGTCATATTCTTCAGTGGCTTCGATGACAAAAATTACCTGAAAGTCGGCTGGGTGGTTTTCTCGCATTTCTTTGTATCAAGCCTTAGTTTATTAAACAGAAAGGAACTCTACGCAGCAACCATTCTACCATCGTACATAGTTCTTGCAATAACGGCGTATATAGCCTTCAGATCAGCCGGAGGGACTTGTAAAAACTTTGTGCAGAGTTTTAGCCGTAGGTCGTAAATATGAAGTGTGGTTTGAGTAACAGTTGAAGCAATTATACCATAGTAGTAACTAAACGGAATTCACTGACGCCCCGTATATTTCGAGATGGCACAGCGTTATAATTTAAAATGTATGAATGATTAACTTAATACTACACCTGTGATATTAATCCGAACGTGTAAATTTCGGCTATATTGTGTCCAATCCTAGACGTCGTAGGTCTCATACTTGAAGGAACCAGTTAGGGCAGCCTTAATATAAGTCTTTACCTAAGTTTAGACTAGTGTAATACCATAGATTGGCTAGTAACACCAAATGACCATCTATGATGAAGGAATGATAATTGAGCAAGGATCAAGAATAATAAAAAAAATTGCCAAGAGTGTGAAACAATGATCAATAACACCATCGCCAATTATATCACTATTAACTAATTCACTAGACGCATAACGTTCAAGTAGATATATTTTGTCTGCCCCATTAACCAGTATGACTGTACCATCTTTGTGCAATGCTGTGCGTCCATCAGGTCAAGCCAATAATACGCAGTAATCAATTTCGTAAATAGGATATTTTCACGCCGCGCTTAGACTTGGACGCTTGTGGACGCTCAGCATAAGAGCTCTCTGATTTACATGCAAATTATCAATCTGTTGAGATTATATTAGTTTAGCGATTTTTATATCGGCACAGTTAGCTGTCGAAGTGCCTTCATGTGCCAGTAGGGTAATCCCATTATGGCCGAGTTTTATCCAGTTTAGTTTAATTACATATGTTTTGAAGTACGTATTTACGTTAAATGAACATTGCTGGACTGAAATTGATGGTGTTTAGATATAGTTTGTGAAGAATGGTTTAGATTGGAACGATAGAGCGTGAATTAGAGATGATTATTGCTGCGAATTAAAGTAATTAATTAATTTAATTCAATTAATTAATAATTATAGTTAATTTAGAATTTGACTTTACTGTAATTTTGTATTTCTTCTGCATTCATCATAACTTATGGTAACTGTTCGACTACCTCCAAAATGTCTTATTTTCCACCATCTTGATTGGAACCGAAAACTACCGATAATTGATCATCATCACTTACATTCTTATTAAATAGTTAAACTTTGATCAGTGTTATAGAAATAGGGTACAATAAAATGAGTAAAAACTAATAAAAAAAATATTTATTTAAGTTATACATTGTTATGCGAGACATTCCTTAATATTAAACTGGACGTACTAATCAATTGGACGGATTTCACCATGTTATAAAAAGAAAAAATAATATAATTAAACAATCATTTACAGATATAACGTTTTTTTACATAATAAATTAATAATTGAAAATCGTGTTTTTTTTAAGCCAAAAATATATTGTATAGTAAATATATGACTGGGTGTATTTATTCTATTTATTTATTTATCAGAGCAAACTTATTACTTGAATGAAACAAAATGATACTGAGCTTTATTCACAGACATATAAAAACCTATTTTAGCTATCAAATGTTTTGTCCCTTACAAACAACTTTTGAATTCAGTTTGAGTGAAGAAGACAAAACATTCAACAACTATAATAGATTTTAAAACTGTCCATGAATAAGGCCGACTATGTATATACCTAATAAAATGCAACCCACCAACTGTACAAATGTTACAGTGGCTCATATGGCTCATGTATTACATCTGCGTGTTTGCGAGTTTTAAGTTTGCTACACAGAAATATTGCATGAGGAAATGTAATTAAAACCAAACAAAACACATATACTGGCTTAGCAATTTCCAATCAATGTCAAAACAATAATGTGATGTATTTCAATTGAAAGATTGATACATGTAAAGATAACTACATTCATATTAATAATGTATTAGTGGACCGTGAGTCCAGTCTGTGAACACAGTTTACAAGCTAGTGGCATCTCATGCAACTAACTATAACATTACATTATAAATGCAGTCACTGCATTTGCATTGCACATTTATGAACAGATATGATATATTTGTACTTCCCTCAATTCTCTGGCAGCCAGTTCTCGTGACTCCACATATGTATAAAGAACATAGTAGTTATATTTGTCTATATGAAAATAATGAAGATTAATCTCATAGAATATGTGCAACAAATATTTGACTACAAACTCGTTGTACATTTACAATTACTAGACTGGGCAACCTACTTCTCAACTGAGTTATTCTAGAATGTTTGCCTAGCTTGGCTATAAACCCATTCCTATCACATTTATACTACCGAAAACTTAAATACATTGTGAGTGATTTCAAATCAACTGAGAAAATAACTTGTCAGTGCTCATTGCTCTTGAGTTAAAAATAAAATACATTAAATTTTCAAACAGGATCCTGGCTTTCATCAGCTAGTTGTGTAAGCAATGAGTCAATAGTCCAGACATTGTCAGCTGTGTCGAGTTCCTCCTCAGGTATGAACTTGTTGAGGACCTCCAGGACTGCATCAACTCCATCTGCAGATCCGGAAAGGCCTTCACCAACTTCAGACAGAGTATTTACTGTCTCTGTGTTCTTCCGGTCAGAGCTGTAGAGGCAGACATGAACACTTATTCATTGTTAGACCTTGTCAAGCTTTGGTTTAAATTTTAAAGTCTAGGAACTTATGTATTTTAGACTAAAAAATATAAACTAAAACCATGGTTTATTTATACTACCATATACCCACAGCACAGAGGCAAAATTTTAAAAATTATTCTACCCATTCCATATAGACTAGTATGGCAGATTGAGGCCCGACTCCACCCAAACATAAAAAAGAGCAAAGTATGATGGGTTAATATAGGACTGTGTGAAATGCTAAAATTTTGCAAAAAAATGCAAATTCAAAAAGCTTATAATAATTAATGGCTCATATATTTTTTTAAAAGATAATTCTTTGGGTTGCATTAAAGTAATAATATTTTATATGCTTAAGATAATCTAATTTCCTTTGTTTAATATTTATTATATAATGACTAAAGAACATACATAGGTGCAATTGTTATTTCTTTCTCCAATATATCTTGTAAGTCGTCCACATCTGGGATGGTTGGGATATCATCACTCGAATCTGGTGACTTTTTTGGCAGTATATATTCTCTGTAATCATTAATGGTTATGGATATGGTTCCTATAAACTAAATATTGCATTACACTTGTCCGTGAGTAAAAGAACTATGACTTCAAGAAAGTCATCGTGATTGTAGATTTCCACATACAACAAAGTAAGTAATTATTATTTACTTCGCCTCGATGTGAGTGCCTTCTGCCCAAACACCTACTTTTCTGGGTTCCACCATCTTATTAGAAAGTGAATCATTCATTATATCGCTAAAACCACGTTTGCAAATTTATCTTTATTATTATGGTAAAAGTCACCAAAAATTTCAGTCACTTCAGAGCTATTTTGTTTACAGCTTGTGAAATGCTGTTGTCACAAGTGTCAGTCACAGACCATTATAGTTTCAATCTTTAGCATTACTTCCCAATAAATTAGCTGCTATAAGGTCTGTCATCTGTGAATTTAGACTACGTCGCAATCGCAAATCTATTAAAAAAACTGTACTTCTTTTATTCCTGAATAGACTGGCCTACTGTTGGCTCATCAAAAATATCCGAAAAATATAACATTTCATTTCGTTCGGTAAACTGGGAAAATTCTTTGAAAATTTTTCCGTTTTGAAATTCGAACGAATCGTAACATGCTGAAAAAAGGGGTGAATAGAATTAGAAACTCGGTGGCAGGTGGAAAAAAATCGTGTCTATTGAACGTTGTTATTTTAAACGCACTTAGGAAGTGATAATCCAGGGTGTCGGCTACCTCCATATCAAATGCCATCGAAAACCATTTAGCCGTTTCTGAGTTCATCGCGCACAACCGCACAGAGATGCAGACAAAATTTCTAAAAATCATTGTTTTGGGTTTTATTATGTTGATTTGTCCCCCCATATTTTTTTTTATGAGCCCATATAGGTCCCACTGCTGGGCACGGGCCTACTCTACAATGGAGAGAATCGATTGAGAGTGGTTAGGCCATATAGTCCACCACGCTGGCCTAGTGCGGGTTGGCAGACTTACATACCGTAGAAATTCTTTACAATCGGTATGGTATGCAGATTTCCTCACGATGTTTTCCTTCACCGTTAAAGTGCGTGGTGATTGACTATCAATACACACATAACTCCGAAAAGTCAGAGGTGTGCCCTGGGATTTGAACCCGCGACCACCGTGAACATGTAGGCAGCCGAGTCTGGTCCGTTACCAACAGGCCTCCACGCACGGCCCCCCATATTAGTTTTTCTTATTTATCTTCTATGTACAGACATCGATCAGTTACAAAATTATTATAGGTATAGATAACTTTATTTTTATGATAAAAATCACTTATTACGTGTTTTTACAATGACCTATCATTCACCACCATATAGGTACCTTTTTAAAATCACATACAATGTATATTTCAAGTCACCAGAAATATCGGCTTTCCATATGAATAAAAGTGTCGCTGGAAGCAGGCCACTTCCAACAGGTCGATGTGGATATCCTTGGGGGGGCTATGTTCACTTGAGGACTTCTTTTTGCTGAGAAGAGAAAGAGACATATAAAAAAAGTTACTCTTCGCCACTGATATTTTTTTAACTGATAAGAAGCCATATGTCAATCCTATTACAGTGTGATTTGGAAACGAGGGTAGTTTAAAACAAAATATCAAACCGGACTAGTTTCTAGAACATTCATATGATTATTGAATAATGTGACGTAACAGTATGGAGACGCTGATTGGTTCTTCGTAGTTTGTGGGCGTGGTTTAAACTGGTAGGAGCACCAGGTGTAGCCAATAGGAAGTTGGCTACTTATTATGAATTAAAATATCTCTTCTAACTCCATGCGTTCCTGGTACTTAAAAGACGAAAACCATTTGATTTATAAATAGATATTTGTCTGACAATGGCAAATTATCTATTTATAAATTGTTGTTGGTTATCGACTAAATTACAATGGAAATTTAGTTTAAAAGTCATAATAAAATTTAACGATTTACAACTTCCAAAGCATTTAACCAATTGATTTCTTTATAAGTTTTTTATGACATTTTTCCGAAATATATATTTTTCGGAAAATTACTCAACACTCTTTCCCTCTGTCTCTCCCTTCAGCCTCAGGAATTCCACTGCTACACAAAGGCCTGCCCTATAATTAGCCACATAGACCTATTGGAAGCGACCTGCATCCAGCAACTCCCTATGACCTTAAAGCTCGTCCGTCCTAAATAAATAAATGTAAATAGTAACATGTTTTTGAAATTATACTTTTATTTGACGGATTTGGAAAAAATATGAGAGTACAACTTTTACGATGCGCGCCCACACCGACAGCCAAAAAGCGACATGATGAAGTTAGCTGTTATTTAAACACCAGGAATGCATGAAGTTGGCGGATATATATTTATGTTCTAAGCACGTAACTTTTTTTTTGCGGATATTAGTCAATTCATTCATCATTTGAAAATTAAACAGCATAGAGAATGTCAGTTTTTCACTTTCAAGTACCAGGAACGCATGAAGTTGATGGAGATATGGTTGTTGATATTAATGGCCTTATTCATAGACAGTTTTTAAACACATTTTTACTGTCGAATGTTTTGTTCCTTTCGAACGATATTTGAATTCAATCTGAGCGAAGAAGACAAAACACTTGACGACTAAAATAGTTTTTTAAACTGTCAAGAATAAGGCCGTAAGAAGCCAACATCTTATTGGCTACCTGATGCTGAACTGCCAGTTTAAGCGACGCCCACTATTACCACGTCGGACCAATCAGCGTCTCTGTCACATCATTGATAATAATGTTCTAGAAACCAGTGCAGTTGTTGTTGTGTTTAAACTACCTTCGGTTTCAAATATCGCTTAAATAAGATGATAAACATTCGGCGTCTTACAGGTTATTAAATACAGAGATGATTTTTTATACCATTTTAGGTAAAAGAAATATTTTTAATTATATGTGGTGGTGAATAATAGGCCATTGTAAAAATTCGTGATAAAAGTGACTTTTATCTGAAAGGAAATGATTTCTTACTTGCGTATTCTATAAAATAAACAAACTAATCGAAATAATTAGGATTATGAAACGCCACAGCCATTAATTGAATTAAAACACAAATTGTCGACTTAATGCGAATTTATTTAAAAATAATTTTGTATAAAATACAGCCATATTTACAGAAGGTGCAACAGTCATTTCTATCCGGTAGAAATGGTGTTGCGTGTGATGTGTTTACAACTAGATCGTACGGACGTCGCGTGGTACACCGGCACTCCGGTGCTTAGAGGCTCGTCCGATAGTACTCCACTCTATACCCTGTGTTTAATTCCCAAATTAAAAGTAACATTATAGTAACAATATTACAGTGGTGATGTTACATATTATGCTTTTTAGTATATAAACATATCACTTATTAAATGCAAGTATACTTCATCTTTTTAATTATTAGCCATTTTCACAATCTTGCTGGTGAGGCTTGTTCAAGACTATATAAATGCCTAGAACATTTATCATTTATTAATTTGCTTTAGAAAATCTATAGAAAAAAAGTTTTATATAAGGATTAAAAACTGATTGTAATTTCTTCATGATTTCAATCGGTTATTAGGTTAGTTACCAGCATTTTTAGGGAGAATTGTACGACAAATAATAATACGACTTGTGAAAACATGCTAACGAAAAACATAGAGTAAAAAGTGTAAAATATACAATTAAATTTAAAATCATATATTTGCATTTATATTATCAAAAATGCAGATAAAGGGCAGTTTCGTAACATCACCATTTGCCTGACATCTTGATTCATCTTGCGAAGAGACTTTGATTGTGACCCTTCACAGAATTAAGTTACACATATGACATAATCAAGTTAAAAGTATTAACATCCCTGAGGTTCTAACCTCACTTGTAAGAGGAGCAGGGGGTTACACTCATGTTGTACACGGATGAACCAATGTGGACAGTTGATACTTTTCAGACATTATATGAAATTATGCTTTTATTAAATTTCTTTTATAAAATTATGTTTCTTTAGTATTTTTATATAGCTTTCCTAATCAACATGATCATTTTCCACAATATGTTTGAGAAATAGGCATATCAGGGTTTATCTAGACTGGATTTGACTTAAACATTGCCAATTTATCATTCTTGTGCAAATTAAATAGGTTTTCTAATGTATCTATCACAATTTATTACACATGCGGGCATATAATATTATATCACATAAAATTATGAAGTTCGATCCTGTCTCTTTCTTTTTTCTTGTTTTATATACATATTGCAATTACTAGCACCAAGTGCTGACCCGAGACTTCATTTTCGACAACTGTATTATTGGTAAGTGGTAAAACCAGTTAATAATCTTAGAATGAAAAATTACAAGAATATGTACACAGTATTTGATGAGAGGATAACAAATCAATTGCATCCTTTCTATAAGAAAACATATTATGCAAAGCTAAAAGCAAAATGCTTTGATAAAATGAAGTAATTCATACATTGGACCATCTGAACACAATGATCATGAGTCGAACATTTGACAAACATTCAATGTAAGTTCAATGACAGTTGTCAAAAATGACATCTAATGGAAGTGCCTTATCATACATTTTCAACGAAACAATAAACTAATAATATAAATTCAATAAAAAAATAACGTGCAGTAAAATGTTTGGAAAGAAAACCTCAGTCCTTTACCAATTAAATATTTTTAAAATGAAACATAGATATGTACAATTTTAATGTATGGAAGACTTAAATCAATTAACCAGTGATATAAATTTTACAGTAAACATTTATTTTCAAAGGCATAAACTGAAATCATAGGACTATGTAGAATTTGTCCTCGCAAGTCCTTTAAGTAGAGCATAAGTCTTTAAACATTGTCTGTTTGTTTTCTCATTGACAATATTTATATATTTCAAAATCTATTCCGAGGGTTTCATTATGATGTATTCTCGTATTCATCCATCATAAGTATCCATTAACCGTTATATAACTACATGGAGTAGCTGTCTCAAAGATTAAACCGAGCTGTCTTAATTACTAAAATCATTGCCACAGTTAGACAATGTACAGGTAATATCATAGAATTAAAAAGTTTTAAGTATAATATATTAAACTACAGTAAAATCTCAATTTAGTGAGAGTACCATCATGCAAAATCAATGGTTATTGTGATGCAATCAATGATTTAATAATCAAGGTCTGCCGTCTCATGTTTTCCTTTGATCAACGATTTTAGATAGACACCACGTATCGGCATTAAAAACAACGAATGCTTTATAAAGATTAGACTTCAATATTCGATATTGCAAGTCGAGTTTCTTTTTGAGGTGATAAATCAAAAGCTTCAAAGCGCGACGGCCTCGTCTGTGCAACACTTTTGATGATTTTTAAGCAGATCGATAGTGGTTGATGACGTGGCGGGTCCGGGTCATCGAGAAGAGGTAGCGTTACCGCTATTTGTCTGCCTCGGTAGCGTAGTTGTACGGTACGGTTACAACGCTAAGGCTTCGAATTCAAATCCCGGGTCGGGCAGTGATATAAAAATGTTGTATTCAGTATTAGCCTGAAGTTAGGAATTTGTGGTCGACATGGCGATAGATTCGTCCCTATGACATGATAGGACGGAAGCCAGCAGGCGATACGTGATGTGTGTGGTGGCGGTGTTCAGAAGAGGATGTTCTCGGTGGAGAGGCGGCTGAGGTCTGCGGAGAGCAGGTCGGGGTTGCGGTCGGCGAGCAGCGCGGAGAGGCCGAGCAGCTCGCCCGACGTCAGCGCCGCGTCGCCGCCGCGCTCCAGCAGCGCCGACAGCGACGCGCCGGCGCCGCCCTCCTGCACACACACGCCCTTCACTATATACAGTATACACACTCGGGACTATCAATTAAATGCCTGTGATGATCACGCCATCTACTTTTTTTCATTATCATCATCATCAACCTTTTATTGTCCACTGCTGGACATAGGCCTCCTCCAAATTGCGCCATTTCACCCTGTCTGTCTTCGGCTTATCGCATCTCATTGTCATTCTTTTTTTTTTTTCATAACTACATGGAAATAAAAAAGCTAAAATAAATATTAAGTTGACTTATTGATATAGTTTTTTTCTTAAGTTTTCTTAAATGTTTTACCAATCATTCGGTCATAATACAAACAAGCATATTTAAAATCGTTGCGAATGACGACTAATTTCAGTAACGCTCCACTGGAGATGCTCCAGAACGCCGCACCATTTACTTGGGAACACTACGAGCACTCCATCATCCATATATTTATCTATCGTATTCTTTTTCTTCTTTGACTTTTGTACTCTGTGTCTGTATCAGTCCATATCCATTTTACTGCAGGGCACGGGCCTCCGACACGATCGACAGTACGATTGCAAGGGGTTAGGCCATATTTGTCCACTATGCTGGCTTAGTGCGGGTTGGCGTACATACCATAAAAAATCTTAGCATAACATATATATGACTAATTTTAAATACATCTACAGGATAATATTGACAAACGATCATAAAATTAACCCACATGTTTCTTATCACCCGAGGAAACACTGTTCAAAATTTGAAAAAAAATCCGTCTAGAATTTTTGTTAAGAAACGCAATTTTACCTGAGTATAGTCAGTCTGCTGCAAGTTGGGTGACGGGGCACCTTGCATGGGCTGGCCCATTGGGGAGGGAGCGCCGTGCATGGAGTGGCCCATAGGCGACGTGGCGCCATGCATGGAGTGACCCATCGGGGAAGTTGCTCCCTGCATGGAGTGGCCCATAGGCGAGGTGGCTCCGTGCATGGGCTGACCCATGGGCGATGGAGTGCCGTGCATGGAGTGCATGGGGGAGCCCACCTCGATAGGCTGGCCCATGGGGGACACGCCCCGGTGCATCGGCGAGTGCGCCATCGGTGATACCTGGGTATCCAGAATAATCTTGTTATGTATTTTTTTTAACGCCTTCCAAATAGGGTATAGAACTAGGATCGATTTTTTTAAATTATTTTGCGTACAAACACAAATACCATTAAAATAAAACATTTAAGAGTAAGATTGAGAATGAATTATTGTTTTTTCTTTAGCTTAAAAAGCTACAGCAGTCATGTCAATACAAAACAATATATTACACAAAGAACAGTGTGAGCAAGATCGATCATCGATATCGATAACCGCCGTAGATGCGGACTCCAGAATTATTACGCAAAAAAATGGGCTACTCGTTCAGCTTATATGCTGCAGTATTACCCGAATAATACTGCAGCGATGGTCTTCAAAGAGAAGCCCAAGTGATATATGTACAGTCGGTACACAGACGAACTGGAGCACAAAAACAAACGGTGTGTATACCTGCATGTTGTTGGGCGACAGCAGCTGGTGGTGCGGCGAGGGCGCGTGCATGCTGGGCTGCAGCGGCTGCAGCGTGTTGGGCGGCAGCGGCTGCAGCGGCTGCAGCGGCTGCAGCGACTGCGCGTAGCCCCACGGCAGCTCCGGGAACGCCTGCTGGTGGCTCGGGCCCGCCACGCCCAGGCCGCCCTGCATGGGATCCACGCTCATGCCCCAGTTCTATTCAAAGTAACGTCTCAATAATGTATATGTCCACGAGCCGGGCTGGAACACTAACACCGGCAAAACCTTTTCAACTTCCAACTAGACGAGGTGGGAAGATGAAACTAGTGCGGAGGGACATGGAAGAATGTCAGATTTCGGAAGACAAAATCAGGGATAGACCGAAGTGGAGAAGGAAAACGAGGATAGTCCACCACGTGGGATTCAAAGCTTAGAAGACAAGAAGAGGAACGGAGTAATGTAGTACATTGTGCGAATACTTACTTGGTCGCCATATGAAGGGAACACGTGTAGAGGCGATGTGCTCAAATGATGCGGCGAGGTTTTATCTAAAAATAAAAAAGGGCTTTATTACAAGAAAAAAAATATATTAGTCGCAAAATGCACCGAGTTAGGATGTCTTGAAATTTTTCAAGTGATAAAATATTAGAAAAGTAAAATACGTAAGTAATAGAAAAAGTATCATTTCTAATTAATGATTTTTGGGTTTATATTGGATGCAAAAAGCTTCATAAATAGATACGAAACATAACTTACCTCTCGGCTCGATTTTGATCGGCTTCTGTTCTTGTTGGAACCCTCCTGAAAAAGTGCAACAAATTAATAAATGTTTTATTAAAATAATCATAAGGAAAAATCACAACACCGAATACACAGCATGCAACAAAAGCGATAACAAGCATCGTTAAATATTTTTATCTATATTGTGATATTTAAATATTTTTTTAAAACTGAATGTGTATATTTATGATATAAAATAAAACATTGCAATGTTAATGTAACTTTAAAATCCTTAAAAATATTTGAGGTCGATAAAAATACTTAATGCGTCGTTTCAATATGAAGCAAATTATGTTACATATACATATAAATTAGTAAACAAAAGAAAATAGAAAGCTTGTCTACGTGTGTTATAAGAGTAAAGTCTAAAATGGTCGTATCAATTAATTCTCTATGATTAACGTTAATAATTTTAAGATTAACGATTTTATACATTTTAATTGAATTTTCAAGTTAAAATAGTATCCAACAGATTTTTTTAAATAAATAAATAATTTTTGTTAATAAATTTAAATATAATAAAAGTTAAATCAGCATAAAATCTAACAAATAAAAATCATGCAACGTCCTTGTCCACAGAAAACACAAAAAACGCTAATATGAATATGTGTGACTATGTCGAAATAATAAAAACAATAAAACACCAAAATACACAACCATGCCACAACACGTATACTCGTACCTCTGTATTTGTCGAGGAATTTAGGATTGGTCATATTCGAAGTAAAACAAAGAATTTTTATTAGCATAATATTAATCAATTTCCGCATCACTCAAGCTACACGACTACCCTTCTCTGTATAAAAATGTAAAAAATCCATAAAAAGCGACAACGTCATTACATAACATTATAATGTTCAAAATTAATTCTAAACAATTTTCCAAGAATACCAAGTATATATGTGTCAGGTTGTTCGCCTTTGTCGACTTCGATAAATAAATTGATCGACATCGACAAAGCGATTCATCGATACGGCTCTGAAAAATCGGTACGTAAATTGTTCAAAAAATTATTTCAGTATTTTTTACTTTGACATAATATAAACCTTTATAACAAAAGCAACAGCGTAGAATAATTATCGTGGCGTTTCAGTTTGTTGTCTTAATAAACAATTTTGAAAAACAATTCCTGAGCAACCCAAGATAAATATTTTGCTTGTGGAAATGTCATTTTAATAATATCTTTTGGTATTATTTGTGTCTGAGGCCCCGTGCCACGCACAGAGTGAAATTTTTTTTTACCGCGCAAAGAGTAAACAAATAAATTTAATCAGGTTGCAAAGAACGTTCCTGAAAAATACAAAAGTGTAAACATAAGCACACTATACCTATACGGTAAATACCAAGGGAAGAATTTAAAATAATTTCCAACCATGTTGTTAATCCGTTACGCGCAACTGAATATAACCACGCATACAATTTAGTTAAAATCTAACATCTTACGTCATAATCTATTTTGTTAACACATATCCATATTAGCCCCTACACTACGCAGCGAGATTTGTACTAGCATTTTGAACTGCAGAATTTGCTATGAGCTTCATAGCGGGATCTCAGTTCGTCAAATAAATACATCGGCGACTCAACAGAACAAAAACATTACACAAATCAACGACATATACCAATCACCAATAACAACTAAATCCATCAGATTTGTTCATCCCATTTCATTGGATCAAGAGCCAATGGGTTTGTTTTAATTGAATTAATTTGTCACGTCCTTTTGGATGAACATTTTATAATTTTCTTTTTATAATTAATTTTAAAATATATTTTCCAACAAATCGATCATAAATTTTGTGGTAATACTAAAACATTTTATGCATAGCAATGACAATATTAAGCCCAATAATGATTTATAAATTTCCAATAGACTTTACTTCTAACATTTTAATTTTTAAACATATTATTTGTGTTAGCTGCCTTGAGACATAGATACTATAAAATATAAATATATATAAAACCTTACCTATAATACATAAATACAAAATATAGTTAGATCAACCACATCCTTAAACTATACAATTATTATTGTAAAAATGTGATCCAAACATGAAAAATATATTATGAAGACTACATTAGGTTTTGTAATATAATTTGGCATGGATGTGTTACTTCATAGGGAAATTGGACAATTTTGTAATTTACTACTTAATTCTCATGTATTGAATAGAAATGATTTATTAATATTTTTTTCATAACACTTGGATCACATTTTTACATTCCTTAAATTATCCTTAAGCCATTTTGCTTGGTGCTCCCACGTCATACAACGCTCCAAAAAGCATTTTTTTGTTATATTCTATTTATATTTCCAAACATACCACCCAGTGTCGATATGTAACGTGCAGCTGTCCAATTAGTATATGAATTTAACACATTTCTAGAAGTTTTAAAAACGAATGTCTAGGAATGTGTTAATAAAACTATTTTGGGCATTATTTTTCAAAAAAAAATATCTACAAATGAAATAAACCTTTAGATTATCCAATTTATATCGACTTATTTCGACACAAACAGATGGCACCCATGTCCGCTTAGAACATTCCATGTATAAATAATGACAATACAATAACTAAACAAAATAAGGATCTACCTCCACCTTAATGACCTAAAGCGATCAGACACTATTTAATTGATACCAATGATGTTACCCGTCACCATGTGAATGTAAGGGGCCTATTCTGATAGCATCAGAGAATGTTCGATAAAATCAAGAAAATACTTAATCGATAGAAATGCAAATTTCAGAATAGAGCCATGAAACGTATGATAGTAAGTATGTTGATAAAAAGCGCACACTTACTCTCTTGTTCGTAAGTAGATTGTATTAATGACGGTATGAGAGTCTTCCTTCTCTTACTGCCTATATAAGTTGAATCTAAAAAAAATGCAATTGGAAAACATTAGCAGGTTCTGAATTATACAGAAAAAAGATATTGTTTATAACCTATGTAACATTTCCGTAACTGAGGTCAACAGGATCTCTGATGTCTATTGCAGGAATCGGGTCTATTTGCCAGATTTCTTTCATTCTTGGGGCATTATAATTTATTCGTACATTGGCACTTATTTAGACCACTTAATATACGTATAAAAACATGAAAGATGGATTTATTATAAAACTCCTTAATTATTATTATACGATTAAACATGTCGATAACGTAACGTGATATAAAATCAAACAAAATAAATAATAACTGAAACAAATAAACAGAAATAAAATTAGACAACAGTTGGACTAGATCTGAAAAAAAAAAAGCGTAAGAACGACTAGATTAATACTACGAGCTTGCAGTTGGCTTCAATACTTATCGAAAATGGCGTTATGTCAAAGATAAAATGTAATCCCGAATTTAGTTTTTTCGTTTTTGTTTGATCTGTCCCGATATTTGACACCTTCGACTTAGAGTCCAAGACCGAGCCCAGCCAGAGACAGATTTAATCCTGAATTTTCAAATTCGCGATAGCTTTTCGGTTCCGTAAATCTCGCCCGTCTCAGATGGCATCCATTAAAGGTAAAGAAGCCCGATAAAAATATAAAAGCATCGGCATCCACCGAGTAAATGAGGAAGGAGAAGATGTCTATTGCGCGTGGAACTTGGAGGCGTCGACGGGCGAGTAGTAGCAGCTGGTTTCGTCGAACTCGGAGACGGTGGCCCGCGGCGCCACGGCCATGTAGAGCGCGTAGTGCTCCGCGTCCGTGAGCTCCAGCTCGTCCTGCAGCTTCTTGAAGGACGTGGCGTCCAGCGCCAGCACGCTCTCGGCCACGAGGATGGTGGCGGCGTCCGTGGGCGGCGCGGGCCCGGCGCGGCGCAGCGACGACGCCGACGCGGAGCGCTCGTCGCCGTCGCCGTGCAGCGAGATGTGCGTCACGCTGTCGGCGTAGCTGAGGCCCGTGGCCGACGCGTTGTCCTTGAGCGAGGCGTGCGACGCGTGGTACTTGCTGGGCCGCTGCGCCGACACGCTGCTGACGGAGCGGCCCACGGGCTTGGCGCGCGACTCCTTGCGGCCCTCCGACTTGACGCTGGGCGCGGGCGACTTGTCCTTGCGGCGGAACAGGCGCGAGAAGAACGAGCGCTTCTTGACGGGCGGCAGCGCGGGCTCGCTCTTGGCGGCGGCCAGGCGGGAGTCGGGCTGCAGTGCGTCGGGGTGGCGCGTGAGGGGCAGCTGGCGGCCCGGTTTCAGGATGCTGTCCACGGACGTCTGGCTCGACTTGAAGGGCTCGGTGGAGGTGGACTTGCGCACGCGCTTGGGGGGGAGAGGGGGGGCGCGGTCATCGTCGCTGTCGCGTTTGAGCGGCGTGAACTCGATGATGGGTCCGCGGAAGGTGTGCACGTGCACGTCCTCGTAGGAGGTGGGCTCGGGCTCGGTAATGGTGACGGGGTTTTTGAATGCCAACTGCAGGCTGGTGTAGGTGCCGGCGTCGTTGAAGTCGTCGGCGTCGGCGTCGGGGTCGGCGACGGCGCCGGCCATGGTCTCGAGGCGCGTGCGGTTCTCGGAGTAGATCTCGTCGAGCTCGGCCACCTGGTCGAGTAGGTCGTTGAGACTCTTCTCGTTGGTGTCGACAATCTCGATGGCGGGCTCGTCGGAGAGCTCGACGTTGCCGTTGACGTCGGTGATGGTGGCGGAGGCGCTCTCGTCGGAGACGGTGACGCTGTCGCTGGTGGAGCTGACGGTCACCTCCTTGTTGTCGGACTTGTTGTTGTTGGTGTCGATGCGTTTCTCGCTGAGCAGCAAGCTGAGGAACGAGAGATCTGGAGGCGGCTTACGTGCCGTACCTTGGTACTCGCAGATGTACTCGAACGGCAGTGAGTTGCTCGTCATCCTGTCGGACTGCCTCCTCAGCTGGAACCGGACCTGGTTATCAAAACGCACCATATTATTTTTTCTTGATCCGTATAACATTATTTTAGGGAGTGAAAAAGCAACACTCACGTTAACGTTGTCAGAAATGTGCGGATTCCTGTAGGGCGGCGTCTCGAATGCTATCGCGTACTGTTTGTGTACGAGGATGATGATCGCGGACTCCTCCCACAGCACTTGGTTGTTCTCCTCTTGGTAGAACACCACCACGGTATCTTCGCGAGTCACCTGTAACATAACAGCAAGGACTTATTGCTAAGGGCTGTTTACTACATTAATTGGTTGATAGAGTAAAAGGTGTGACCATTAAAGGTTTGACACAACCATACATGTGTATTTTACTGGAGTGGATATAGTGAGCAAAATCTGCGCCTACATCTACCAGGTACATGCATACAGATGCAAAAACAGAAGTGGTTATAGTTGTACGGTTGTATTTAGTTAGTAAGTATAGTGCATGGGTTCCAGCTGACCTTCTCGCACAGCAGTATGACCTGCGTGCCGCCGCGCGCGGGCCCCGAGCAGTGGCTGGCGCGCATGATGAGCAGGTCGCTCATGGCCTTCTTGTCGTAGATCACGTCCGACACCACGGGCGCGAGCTGGCGCCGCATCTTGCCGCTGGAGTGCGGCAGGAACACTTGGAACGCCAGCCGCACCGCGTTCAGGTCGATGCCTTGCGGGTGGTTCCGGTGGCTGAACCCAGCTACACACAAGTCAATAAACAAATAAATACACCCATCATTCATATACATAGCCCTGACCCCACAGTTACATCGGGTGTCAAACAACGACAGACTTTTGAGTGTCTCACAAACACCCACCACCACCCAAACCCAAAACAAATACCTGTGTATTTCAATCACACAAACACTTGTTTCAGTGCGGGGTTCGAACCCGCGGCCTTTTGTTTCACAGGCGTACCAACTGCGCCATAGAGGCTGTCATGTTTTTATTACTTCATGTTTATAAACATCGTGGCATAACAAAATCATTATTTATTATTGCAGTTACTAAGTATCTATGTGTTTGGGTATAAACCCAAAGACATTTGAGTCTAGTTGCATCAAGTAACTTTGATAACTTTAACAATGTCAACATCATGCATTTGGTATCTAAAAAGTATGGTATATACAATTTGTTTTTATATCGCGTTTGATATATGAATGTAATTGTTACAACTGGTTAATATCAATTACTAGTTTTTTTGTTTAACACTTAATGATTATTTTCGTAAGGTAAATGTTATCTTAAACTCTAGACGTGAAAATATTTTCATTTTGTACTTTACGCCTAATCTTTAAATTATAAATAGACCTCTGATTGATGAAATGCGGGCAGGTCTTTTACTAAACCCAGTGGTAATTTGTGGTCAGTAAGGACAAACCAGGTCACTGTGGAAATCATTGGGAGGGGCCTATGTTCAGCAGTGGACTTCCTATGGCTGATGGATTTAATTGGATTGGAAGGACAAACCATAAGCATTGATACAGTGATTTGGAACAGAGTAAACAGTAGACACTAGAACGGCTCGTGTTGTGCCGTATGTAAACGAAGTCGAGGCAAGGTCACCGCGCACTCGACGCGTCACCTAACTGTGACTAATTGGCGCCAAAACGAAAAGTTCAACTCAACACCGCAAATATTTGTGAAAAATAAAAAAAAAACAAATGCGCACAACCTGATTTTGTATCAGAATATTTTAAGTAACATTACAACTGTATTTTTGTATGGAAATTTTCTACCCAACAGACGAGTGTATGTAGTTTTATCTAATATTTATGCTTAATGTTTTAATAGTATAATATTTAGATTTTTTTATTTTAATAATATGGAAAATAATAACAGAAAGGTGCACATTGTGTATCTTTAATTAACATGGACACAAATTCATTTTTCGTTTTATTCTAATTAAATATTCGATGTTCAAGTTGAAACAATATTTATGTTTCTTTCAGACAATGGCCAGTAGATGCATGTTTATATCCATTGGCTGGCTCAGCATGAAAAGTCAAATTAGCACTATGCCATACATAAGATACGATTTTTTTAAATGTAAACAAATACAAACATTTGATTAAACTACTATTCCGATGCAAATGACAGATTAGAACAATTGGCTAGTAATTAATTATGAAAGTATTCTTTGTTTACATTTAATTTATTCGTATCTTGGAAAAGTAAAGAAATTATATTTATTTTTCATTTATATTTATTCAGAATTCAAAATAAAGAAAGGAAGATATAATTTTAACAAGATCGTAACTGTAGAAAAGTAATACGAATGTTTTACCTAGCGTATTAATAAGTTAGCCAGCCAAGCGATTAAGCAAACAATAGACCATACCTATAATGATTGTTAATTATGTTACTATGAATGTCTAGTAGTAATAACCTTATAGAGTTGCTAAGCAAATTGATTTTAAAACATAATATTATTGCATATACTTACTAAGTTTGCTTAGTATCTGAGCAATCATGAATTGTGCAAAAATGAGCATATTTTTTAAATGGTATATATTATATACTTTACGTCTTTCAGCCGAACTCTCGGCTCAGTAATAAGCGTATGAACCGATATAATTACTTATTAATTTTGAGCAAAGGTTTTCCAAAATTGTTGTTATAAAAAAATAAACGGTAATGTGTGGTTATTGTTACAAACTAGTGTATGGACGGTGGGCGCGGATCCCGCCAGCGGTTGGAACTGCACCCAGAAATAACTGGGGCCGTTACTAAAATATCCATAAGAGCCGGGCTCTGCTCGCGCCCGATACACGCGCATGCTTACTGGCCAAATACACTGCGGTTCACATTTTACAGCTTCACTATTACTACAAAATATGTTTTATACCTGCTTACATGCTCAATCAAAATAGTCTGAATTTAAAAAATACATAATTAAATATATAATACTTAATAATACACGTACAATTACTCTACATGTCATAAAAATCTTAACAATAATTGTATGCCTCATTGATGGTCTGTAGTAATGTGGATTTAAAATAATTTCATATCTAGACAAACATTTATATGGGTTTTTCGAATTGAGACATATGATTCTTTAAAGTCGGGTTTACCCTGGACGCATTGATATGAAGTTAGCATATTTTCCTGCAATATACATAAAGGAATAACACGCGGGTCTGAGTATAAAGTAGACAGACGACAAATATCTACGAGTACATAAAATTAAATCATCGACAAAACCACACAACAATTGTCTGTAACCTTATGCCCTAAAGACTACCAGGATAGCGTGGTTAGCCAGCTCAGCCAGGCGTTGAAGCGTTCAATAATTCGGCATATAAATACGATAGCTCACAATGTACTCACGACATTGTTAATTGAGGAAAACTGTAAAGCTAAGCGAACGCACGCGATCATACTCGCAAGGAATTCGCGCGAGAAAGTAGGTGCAACAGAGCCATTTTCCTTATACACATGAATTGTAAAAGTCAACACAGCGCTTTTGTATAGCCATCTGCGTGATACTTTGAGCAAACGCGCCCCCCCTTGGTTATTAGTCATATATTTTAGGATCATCCACAGTTGTGTACAAAACATACACTAGGACCCATGTTCGGTGTTCCTCGATTCTACCATATATTGTTTTCGATTCTATTTATCGATATATTTCGATGTCAATATCGATTATAAACCAATTACTCATTCGCTTGTTGTACAAGACAATTTTAGTAATTTTTACTTAATACAACAACCAACTATCTACTGGTAAAACTCGGGAGTTTATTGCAATTGCCCAGCCTTTGATAACCGCAAACGGGTCCCGGATGAAAAAGTACATGTGTGCGCCATAATTAACATATTGA
This sequence comes from Theretra japonica, assembly GCA_033459515.1. NCBI lineage: Eukaryota > Metazoa > Arthropoda > Insecta > Lepidoptera > Sphingidae > Theretra > Theretra japonica. The sequence goes on along the minus strand of CM065938.1, from coordinate 743,928 downwards.
CCATCAAAATTACATCAAAAAGGTATTACTCATTAATTTGCCACAAAGCTTCAAGCCTGCCCTATCGTCCTCGCAGTTTATGCACTAAACTATACCCTTCCGTAACCCAACGTAATCATTCACGTCGAACATCCAAAGTTTGGCGAGCATTCGCGAATGTAAATAGATCATAAAATCGACAATGTGTTTGTCTGTTTTGCGTCTCGATACGGTTTATTGGGATAGTAGTAAACCTTGAGACTGCCTCGGTGGTGCAGTCGTACTACGGTACGATTACAACGCTAAGGGTCTCGGGTTCCAATCCCAAGTTGGGCAGTGTTATTAGTATCTTCTGTTTAAGAATTTTTGCCTGATATGGCGATAAGCTCATCTATCACATCGAGAGTCGAAATCCACAAGGCAAAACGTGGGTGTCTTGGTAGCGCCTTTCATCCATCATCCATCCATCGGCCAAGGAAGTCCACTGCTGAACATAGGCCTCCCCCAATGATTTCCACAGTGATCTTTTTAGAGGCAGCCTGCATCCATTGGTGCACCTTTGCTTAAACGTAATTTAGTTACAACTGGCGACATGTATCATCAGTAAAACTGTTCTTATTTCCGACAAATAAACACATTTATTTATTTGTATAAGGAATTATTGATGAAATAATCTTTTAATATAACATAATAAATCCTTCGTTCTTATCCGTTTGTGTTTACAACTTAAGAATTGCCAAACAGATTGTCGCTATAAATTTTATGTAACCTACCTATAGAATATCTAAGTTTAGTACACTTTGCACACACCTATATGTGTAAAATCATGTCCAAAGAAAAACATTATACTAAAATAAAGTAAAAAAAATATAAGTGATTGCTGGTAATTGCAACGTGTAAGTGTGGTCAGTGGGTGACACAAAAAGTCAAAAATATGAATGAGAAAAATATCCGTATATAACTGGTATAGGCCAACGTGTGGACTGTGGCTTAGGCTCTCTCAATAAAACTCTTCATTGTAAATGAGTCTCGTTCTCAGCAATGGGCGTATTCATATAATCTGACATACCTACTACTTAAGTCGGATTTGCAATACTTAAGAATAACTATTTCAACCCAAATACTTCAGTCACCAGCGACACGAAAGGGAGCACTTAATTTTTTAAACAATCCTAACCACAAATAGCGCGGGTTATTATCCTGGCCGAATTTTGTAAATGGGCCAAATCCACGTATTGGTTCCGTAATGGCAGCGATCCAATTTTTGGAAAGCCGTAAAAGCGATACTTCCCACACAAACCATGGCGCGGTATTTGAGATACATCGTAATTAAATTTTATGTTGTTAAGGAATTAATTAAAATAGGTTAGGCTTCCAACTACAAAATTACGAGTCTTTAGACTCTCAGTCGTGGAAACCTTTTATTCTACTCAACTTCGTTGTGCACAACATGCACTCCAAATTAAATGAGTATGGTAATACTATACATTATTATTTATTAGACACTGTAGTTTTTTTTGGAATACGAGTAAATAAAAAAATATGATAGACGGAATCATGTCATTATTACGGAAGAAGGGAAAGTGTAAGTCGACTAACTGTTCCACAGATTGATTCCAATGATACAGTAAGCCCACTGAGTTTGTTTCGCTGGACCTTCTCAGGCAGTGCCGCGTTGTATACATGAACACATTTCATTTGATACTGAATTGGCAGTATGAATAGACTTACTCTTGAAGGGGTCGACTCGTATCTCTTCTCTGATCCGCAGCGCCTCGCCGATGTCTCGGCGCTTCACGCACTGGATGCCGAGGTTGCGGAACTGGTACTCATTGTTCTCGGCGGTGATCTCTGTGCGCACCGAGAACACGCCGCGGTCGCAATTGTCCCGCCCCACCAGGTTGTGCGGGTGCGGCCTGCAACAACACCATTCAAATTACTATCTGAGTATATCAGGATTAGAAAATAAAAGATGCACCATGCTCAGGTGCTAAAAGCAGACTCACACTACAAAGAACAAAACATAACAATTATGTATACAGATTCTGCTCTACCGCTAACCACTTGCGATTAGATGTTTGCCGGACATGTGCCATAAAAGATGTCGGTGATTACATCAATAAATACTTATTTATGCACAAAATGTTTAAAATTTATTTCCCAATCTCACCTATAAGGCTCATCTTTGGTGACGCAGGAGACCACAATGGTCACGTTGCCAATGTAGTTAAATATTTTGATTGTGGGGAAGGTTCGATTCTCGGGTGTGCTCGACGCGCCCGGAATCGAACCAGCTGATCTGCCTTCGCACTCATATCGGAATCTGCACAAAAACAAAGGGATACGTTTAAAACATGAAAATACTGTCTTGGATGAGCTTCTGAAATAAATATGTTAATGAATACATAAGAACGCTGTGGAGCAACATTATAATAATCTTGGATTATAACTGAAAGCATGATATAAAATAGACGAGTATTTGGGAGAGTAACTACTTAATATACCATTTCCAATAATATGTGAAGTCGTCAAAGGGCTATAAACCTACTAGACACGCACCACACTCATAATGTAGTATACTAACAAATGTTGGTTCTGCTTGGGTTGTGTGTAACTTATTTTTCCGTGATATTTAGCAAAATCTGATGTGGCACATCATCATATTTATTAATTGCTCGGATTTTTAATGCAGTTCACACGACCTCCACAAAATACAATGAAATGAAACAGCCAATGCACCGACACGGCTATAAAATCCAACCACATAGCATAGTAAAAATATTAGAAGAGGTTTACACTCGCGCAAGCACGTACTTTTGACGATCTCGGTGCAAATCTATGGGAAAACTCCGTTGTAAATTAGTGCACGGCTAATATTAACAACGCGTTTTCTATAAGTGTTGTACGGCTAAATATAACGCTTACGCCGACTGGTGTAGGCAGTCGCTCATTCATTCTCTGTTACTAGTTAAAAGGTATAAATATATAATCTAAAATTCTTCAGATGAAGTTTAAACATTGGTTTTATTTAGCAACGACCACCATAATTGAAGAGATAAAAAGACTTAATATTTTATTGCTAAGAGATTGCCTTACTCTTAAATTTGTCATTGCAGCTTCTGTAAAGTAAAATCCACAGTTGCAAGCAATTTTTATCATAATGATAGACTCTGAATTACAATCCAATGTACCATATTGGTGCCATTATACCAAAATTGGTGAAATTATAAGACATTTCCAACTCAACTCTGAAACCTACAAACGCCGAAATTTTATAATCCTTGTAGGAAGTACAACTTTCGAACCATTGACATAAATATATGGACAGGGCGGAAAGCGCGTAAAGTGTTCCGACGTAAGTGGTGCGGCGCTCTCGTGTATCTGCAATGGCGCGTTACTGAAATTATTCGTCGCTCGCAACGATTATGAAAATGGGTGCTTGTATTATGACAGAAAGTTAAATAAAAACAAAGATAATAATTCTTATTACCGTTAAAACTAGATCTATTAGACTAACTTAATTTAATATTTGTTTCAGCACGATTTTCACGGTCATCTTTTTGGAACTCCAAACGTACTGAAGGGCCTATTCTTAGTTGTTAAATATTTTTTTCGAACAATATTTATTAAAACTAAACATTATCATATTAATTACTCGGAAATCACATTCATGATTCGTCCTGTTTAGTATCACAACCTAAGTCATATATGTAATATACACGCTGGTTTTACACAGGTTATTTGATTTTATAATCCATTATCTACTAATGTAATATATTATGACAATAATGCACTTATCCTCGTCCTAATAGTAAATAGAGGATGACTGCCTCGGTGGCGTAGTGGTACTACGGTATGATTGCAAAGTTGAGCTCTCGGGTTCGAATCCCGGGTCAGGCAAAGTGATATTGGATTTTTCTATTCATTATCAGCCCGGAGTTAGGAATTTGTGCCCGATATGGCGATAGGCTCGCCCCCTATCACATCGTGGGACGGAATATACAAGGCGAAACGTGGGTGTTCTGGTAGCACCTCTGCCTACCCCTTCTGGGAAAAAGGCGTGTGTTTATGTATATATGTATGTAATAGAGGATAAATCAAAAAACAATATCCTACAAAACTGCTAACCTAACTATGCGTAAATAACCCGTAAATATCACACTCAGCATACGAAGTAACACTGGTTCAAATAGCTCTGTCGTCGGTTACATTAAAAGGTTAACCGAAAGCTGTTAGCTACCCATTAACCTGAGAATTTTATATATTATATAAAATTATTTAAGTCATATAAAACATGAAGTTTTTTCCAGAAACCGATACGAACTGCTAATACAAATATGTCATTAATGTTGCAGTAGAAAAGTTGTATAATAACACCAGTGCATTGTTTCGTTTTGATCGACAAGGAAAATAATTTAAAGGTTACATGGTTATTTACTGTCATCAATATGTGTAATAAAAACAAGTTTTCTGTAAATATTTGTCACTATGTATGACATCAGTGTGTAACACACTATTGCATATAAACTTTTTTTAATTCGAGTAATTTTATTATAGTTTGTAAGAGGACAATACACCAAGCGGTTCACCTGATGAAAATTGATCATTATCATCATATCTGGAAAATGATCTAATTCCAATTTTAATTAAGGAAAGCAAGATTATGGAAATAGTTAATGGATAAGACTTTTTAACTTCCCGATATTTCCCGTCCAAAAAACATGGATGCGAGTTGTGATTTCACATAAGATTCCTGTGAGATACTAGCCCTACCGCGGCGAATTTACGAGTATAATATAGACTAACTATAGCGTGTTTCATTATAAAATTATATAAACTTATAAATTCAATTTTATAATTACATTCAAAGTTTCCTAAGGCCGTACCTATATAAATACGTATACGTATTTAAATAAATTGAATTATTAATTCAGTTATTTATACAACTACGTCATTGTTATTTCGTATAATCACATAATATTATAAAGCAAATTCCCAATAACGAATTAATATGTAGGAAATTAGTCTTGGTTTGCAACGTTAATATTTAGAAGCCCAATCAGAAGATAAATATTTTTTGTCTAATAATTATAATTATATATTAGACAATGTACATAGTATACACTTCGTCTTTTACTTTAACCATTACACAGGAATGTGCAAGGATATGGATGAAGTCCATAAAATGAATTATTCAATGTATGAATGAAGAGGTTTGTTGTTTACTCAATCACACGGAACACAGAACATTTAGATTCATTACAATCGAAACTACACATGTTCATCATACACATACATGTTCACGGTGGTTGCGGGTTCAAATTCCAGGGCACACCTCTGACTTTTCGGAGTGATGTGTGTATTGATAGTCAATCACCACGCACTTTAACGGTGAAGGAAAACATCGTGAGGAAACCTGCATACCGTAGCGATTTTAAAAGAATTTCTACGGTATGTAAGTCCGCCAACCCGCACTAGGCCAGCGTGGTGGACTATATGGCCTAACCACTCTCAATCGTACTCTCGATTGTAGAGGAGGCCCGTGCCCTGCAGTGGGTCGTATATGGGCTGATACAATATAATACAATGTTTGAATTAATGTGAAGCCTTTACAAGCCGATATAATAATAATATATAATAATAATATATATATAATAATAATATAATATAATAATAATATAATATAAAATTCATATAAGTCGTCTATACAGAAGCAATAACTACACCTGCCCGTGTGCGTTTTTATAAATTCAGTGTGTTTTTTGCAATCATTTCCCGTGAGTTTTCCTGTTATGTGTGCGTGGGCGCATTGAATCTGTATTGTGTTGTATAGCTAATCTAATCGCATTGTAAAACATGTCGTAGGTTATCAATGAAGCTGTGGTTAGTAATATAATTGTCTCTCATATTCGTGTTTCTATACATCAATGTGCTAATTTTATAATACACATTATACGTCTTATTCATAATCAGTTTTTAAACCTATTTTGGAACGAATATTGCATTCAGTTTAGCGAAGAAGACAAAACATTCGATAATTAAAATAGGTTTAAAAACTACTACTATACTACTATGATTAAGACAATATATGTAGGTTGTCTACGATTTTCTGTTGCCGAAACGATGTTATCAAAATAATAAGAATAGTTTTTATCTTCTCAAATTTTATTACTTTGGGCGCAGCGGCGAAGGGTGATTTTTTTTTAAACGACAAGCCGAACGCCTAATTGTGTGTTTTGCTAAATTACGGTAATTAGTGTTTAGTACTTATAATAAAGCATCATGTTTATCCTAAAGTTACCATTATTTCCTAACCGATATCTTCAAATTTCTCCATGGCATTGTAAGGATTAAAAATTTTAAGCCACATATGATATGGAAGGGAAGCCGGTTGGAATCGGGTTGTATGGACGCTTCGCCATTGTTTGGGCGTATTAATTCTATTAGATTACGTGTTCTATTAGATGCTTGTTGCTTATATTAAGAAAACATAAGTAAAACAATATGTTTAAAAGATATTTTTTTAATATAATTTGTAGTTCCAAAATTCGCCACACGCCAATAGATTTTACATGATCTGTATTCAGTACATATAAATGTTCTATGTGAATTTACTACTGCCCAATTTGCTACTTTTGCCATGAATTCTTAAGGGTTGGTAAAGTTTTGCCCGGTGTAAATGCGTTGAAGTGGAGTCAAATAAAAAATTAGAATCGACAACGATCGATATAAATTCGGTGTGCATCGACGCCCCTCGTCATTCAGATCTGATTGTTTATTGCAGCAGTCACGTCAGAATCTTTATCAATAGCTAGAATACCGAATGCAAAAATAATAATTAGCCAACAAATGAATACGCTAGCTTGGTGAGCTGAGATCTACGCTACCCCCAATACAGTAACAACATACATATGGCTTAAATTTAATTCATTAAATTTTATTTATCTGATAAATACAACCAAACTTATCCGATTGCAGATAACATTATGTAAACAATAAAAATACATTTTGCAAGATTAATAGTACAGAAGCGTATAAAACGACGCCCTCTTGATTGATAATATGGAGTGTTTGTCAACGATACCGCCGAGTAGCCTCTCATAACTTCAAGTTTGCTACAACTGCTTTAAGTACATTTAAAACGTATAATAACGTGTTATTATTACGTATTTCCTTGTTACTGATGAGATATAACTGTTCACATAAAGTCGTTTTACACATATTATGTGCTAACGTGACACGATCGTATATGTACATACATCGCTTATGGATTAAGATTTCCACTGCTTATTTGTCGGAATTGAGCAGATGATTCATTTTTTTATTACATTTGTCAGGAGGTTGCGTTATCCAAAATCTAAAAATAGATGGAATTTTACAAACCCATTTTGAAATGATCCAATTAGAAACCTTCCAAATGGGGAAAAGGTGTAACTGTAAAGAAGTTGAAAAGTTTGCAACAAATTGACGTCACCGCTATTAAGACACAGGCGTACGAGAGAAATATCAAAATGTTATTAGGGCGCCCTCGGTCTTCCTTGTACGCGTGTTACAAAATATTTCAATATTGTTTTTACTTAGGTCTTAACGATACTACTGAAATCTACTAAACGAATAGACAATAGAAGCGATTAATCAACGCCACTCACGGCGCAGGTTCCACGTTTCCAGAGAAAACATAAATACATCGCTGGTTTTGAGGAACATTGAGTTTTCTGAAACATTACAATTAATTTAGCACTTCAGCCTATCAGATGTTCGACTGACACAAGCTCAATACATTTCTACGACGGCAACGGAAGTTTTCTTATTAACTTTATAGAACTGTCACTTTTCAACTGTCAGTGAATTTGGAAAAGAGCCAATATATCACCTCCTATACCCTTATTTTATTCTCCATCATAAAATGTAAATAAAAGTTTTAAGAATTATACGTGTTTTTAAGCAATTGATACATTATATAACCCGCTTCCTCTTTTCTTTTATGCCTTAAAAATATATCGACGTAAATAAAAGTGTGGAGTAACCGGTGCGAGCGATTCGCGGCGAAAGTGATGCGCGCCAATTATGAGTAATGTATACAATGGCGGTGCGTCATCATCGCACGGTAAAACTCGCGAGGTTACTACATCACTGGATGAAGCGGCTGATCTGAGGAATGCTTCCTAAAATATTCTTTATTCCATGGGTATTGTATTTTTAAAAGTGGCATAGTAACAATAGCATCGCCTACAGAATGATTGGAAATGATCGAGTTCATAGAAAATAGACGTTGACACAGCATATATATTGTGATTTAATTGATATTCCCTTTATATTCTCCACCTTAATTTTTTTAATTGAAAGAATGGCAAGACGAGTATGTTATTTGCCTAATGGTAAACGATACCACCGCTCATGGACAGTAGCGAAACCAAAGAACACCATGAATTACAAAGCAATGCTTGACATTCCACTGCGCTCGTCATCCTGGCACATAAGATGTTAAATCTCAATATGTCCATTACATACTCTGGCTACAATGTCCTTCAAACCAGAACACAACAGTGCATTTACACTGCTGTTTGGCGGGAGAGAAACGACATTGCGGTGGTCCATATCCAGGTGGCCTCTCACATATAAGAGAGCTTAGGTAATACTCTCCATACTTGCCAAATTACAAATTCGAAAACAATAATATTTTGTTCCAAATAATTTCCTCTTTTTCCTTTTTAAGAAAGTATTTCAAACTTGGCACTCGTTTAGTTCTCAACATAATAACCGGAGACGTTTATTCAAATTTTGATTTTGATGGAATCGTAAGATACTTAATATTTTCAGGCTATAAATAATAGCTTAATGAATTTCTGTATGAGTGTTCTTCTCGGTAAAACCCAAATATTCCAAACCAAATAAAAATACAATAGACTTTTACTAAACATTTATAGCTAGAATATAAATGATTTCACATTTCTGAGAATTTTTATCCTCATGCACATACGCATGTATGTATATTATAATATGGATCCTTATGTGGCGGTGTGAAATATCACTACATAGTACTCGTAAAATGAAGTAGCTTCCCGCTGTCTGTCTGTCCCTATGTACATGCTTAGATATTTAAAACTACCCAACGGAATTTGATGCGGTTTTATTAATAGATAGAGTGATTCAAGTGGAAGGTTTACATATGTATAAGACATATACAGGTGTTCCAGTTTGTACGAAAAATAACATGTATCTGATATGGAGTGGAATCAAAAAACATCTGCACCCAGGCGAAGCAGGGACGGGCCGCTAGTTAAAAAATATTTAAATTCATACTCAAGTCTGCGGTCAGGATCGTGATAACAAAATACATTTATTGTATGAACGTGCATTTATTTGTTTTTATAAGTTTTTAATAAGACATAATTTTTTTTATCCATATAGCTAAATTAAGAACGAGAAAAAATAAAAATGGATTTTTTCAACTCATAGTTTCCGTTTTGCGCATTGCTCACGAATATATAGACAAAAATGAGGTATTTAGGACAAGAATGTGATACATGACTACAGAAAACAAGAAATAGCATTCCCTTTTGATGTCAACGTGTAATGTTTATTGGCTGGGATTCAGACTGCGGCTGGCTTAACTACTTTGTAACTCTACGATATATTCAACGACTCCTGCGTTGTTAAATTGTGCACTAGATTTTCTAGGTGTTGCTTTAATTATTATATCTTTAAATGAGCAATTCTTGTATATATATATATATATGTATATAATTGGAATCTCGGAATCGGCTCCAACGATTTTCATGAAATTTAGTATATAGGGGGTTTCGGGGGCGATAAATCGATCTAGCTAGGAATCATTTTTAGAAAATGTCATTTTATTCGTGTTTTATCGATCGTTTTTAAACTGAAAAATATGACTCTTCCTGACATCTATTGGCGAATAATAATACTATTTTTTGTGAGCAATAAAGTTATTTTAGAAAATGTCATTTTATTCGTGTTTTATCGATCGTTTTTAAAATGAAAAATATGACTCTTCCTGACATCTATTGGCGAATAATAATACTATTTTTTATGAGCAATAAAGTTATTTTAGAAAATGTCATTTTATTCGTGTTTTATCGATCGTTTTTAAACTGAAAAATATGACTCTTCCTGACATCTATTGGCGAATAATAATACTATTTTTTTTCACGAGAGCGTGCGGCGCAACGTGTAGCTAATGAAAGTAACGATAATTTCCAAAAAACACAATTTATATAAAAAAAAAAATACCGAGCAAAACTCGGTCACCCAGGTACTTATTACATTAACTAGGACATGTAGATACATGTTGAGATCAACATGTTTACTTTACACACGTGTATTATATTTTAAGAACTTTGCAAATTCCTTGTAGATGATTAGGAAAGTGACAAAAGACAATATTCCTAGACAAAAGTGCCAATCGCCAGATAATATTAAACACTTTACGTATAACCTCACCTAACCTACACCATCCAAATCGGTGATACCCTCAAGAAGGGTCAGGTCAAAAATACCCTGATGAAAGTGGATGAAGCGAAAGTAGTATGTCAGGATCGAGCAAAGTGGCGATCCATAGTCTCTGCCTACCCCTATGGGATACAGGCGTGAAGATTATGTATCTATGTATGTACGTATAAACCTCACTCATTCAGTTGTTTGTACTAGAATACGTATCAAGGATTACGTCAAAAATATAAATCGTCAAGAATGCCGTAACAAACGGAAAACCCTAGCAACATTGCCAATTTATTAATGAAAGATAAGTAACATTTTAAGATATCAAAACCGCGCTATATTTAGAGGTTAATGCTACAAAACTCAAATTAATTCGTGTGGTATTTCCCAGGTTATCACATTTACGCTTCCGGCAGAGTTGACTTTAATGAGGATATAGTTTAAATGTAAAGTTTTAGACTGACCGAAATGAATAGAGGAAAATAGTTGAATTAGATACTTTATTACAGTGTTGTACTGTATCAGCAAATAATCGCCCACTCTCAAATTCAGATCTCGTCTTCATTCGAGAGGTATTTAAGGAAGTTAGATAAGCAGAAGTAGCGGGAACATAAAGTCCCTATTACACGTCGGCAGAGTCGCTGTCGTCACATACATGTGTTTTGCATATTTTTAAAATCGCGAGTACCTTTGCTACTAAATTTAAACGGTTTCTAGCTTAGTAATTTTTGAAAGGAAGAGCTAAATACTTAGGAAAAAAATATCTTTTGAAATTTCCACAGCTCGTCAAGACTCGAATGTGTTCAATGCTATTTTTAATTGCAAAAATCAATATAAAACAACAAGGGTATCAACCTATATAATTTCTCCTCATTTTATTCCATTTACATCATACATACATAAACACACGCCTTTTTCCCAGAAGGGGTAGGTAGAGGTGCTACCAGAACACCCACGTTTCGCCTTGTATATTCCGTCCCACGATGTGATAGGGGGCGAACCTATCGCCTTATCGGGCACAAATTCCTGACTCCGGGCTGATAATGAATAGAAAAATCCAATATCACTTTGCCCGCCCCGGTATTCGAACCCGAGACCTCAGCTTTGCAATCGTACCGTAGTACCACTACGCCACTGAGGCAGTCATTTCATCAGTCCATTTACATCAGATTTCGAAAGTAAGTGTTTGGAGCGGATGTTCACCTCCTTTTGATCAGCAGTGCACATTGCTAGTCGCACTTAATCGCGAGTTGCAATAATAATGTTGGAACGTACCTAAGCGCCTTGCTGGCGGGCTGCTGTACGACGCGCACGTACGGCGCTTGCGGCGGCTGCGGCTGCTGCAGCGCCATGGCCTCGTCTACGCCCGACACGGCCGCGTCGAACGACGGATCAGCGAGCGATATGGCGTCAACTGCACACACAACACACATTTATTTATTTATTTATTAAGGTTTGCTAACAGTTATAACAATAATACATTTTTGTGAGATCTCATACCACATATACAAATATTGCACTTGGTTTATACACTGTCAAACGGTATCTTCTACAGACACAATAAAGCTATTGATAAATATATAAGACTTATTGTTTAGGCACCTGCATTCAAATAAAAAAGTTAATCGAATCCAAAAATATGGGATGTAAATGTTCAGTAATTCAAGAATCTTTTCAAAAATCTAGTGAACAGAATATGATCATGCGGCCTGTGTCCAAGTTTTAAAGATCTTAAATTGCTTAAAAGACAAGGTTCACAGGACCAGTGACATCACTGCATAGATAAAAAAATATAGTTATAATAATTATTTGTATCGTATGTACTAAAAAAATCACAATTACGTATGTATAGGTATAGGTATACTTTGACCAGGAATATGAATCTGGAATTTCACAGCCAAGGTTGCTCTATGATAATAACTCTAAAAACTATGACATCAGCGGAAAAATTACATAACTGCTATAATTGAACTGAAAAAGTACACCGAAGAAATATTCGTAAATAGTGTCGGAATAACAAGACACGGTGAGCAGATTCACAGAATTGTCAGAAGTCTATTTGACAGGTTGTCTGTTGTATACGTGTCCGTTACGGTGGATTGTTTTGCCAGTAATTGCATTTTTACTGAAAAACACCTTAGACTTTCGACTAGAAGAAACATACTGTACTAAAAACAACTCTATGTGCGTGAATTCTTGTTTTTTATCTTTAATCTTCGATATCTTAAATGGAGCGCCAAACATGTGGTCCACGATATTCGAGTTCATTTTATGTATACCATATTTTGCCCAACAACCAATGAATTAATATTCATTATTCCATCAACATATAATTCGTTTATAATTATAAGACCTACCCGTAAATACTATTAAGTGCGAAATCGTTATATCGTTACACGAATACACGGAATAGACTTTTTAAAATTTCTACCAGATAATGGTCTAAAAATTTACAAAACGAGCCACCGTTAAAGCGTTGGGGTCCTGATTGAAACGCAAATCGCCGCGATATGTGACATGAGATATCGGGCACAGCTTTTTATGTATGACCTCAAGATCCGTGTTTTTTTTTTCGCAATATACGTCGCCTGTGAGAGGAACCTATGACGTTGCGTTGTGCGTTCTGATCATAAGACCAAAGCTTCAAGGACTACATAGACCGGGACCGAATGGCAAGGGATTACATTTTTTACCAAAGTGTATTCAAATGCATAATTGGTAGGAATACGAAATAAAATCCAATGTTTTAAATTGATGCCGTGGCGTCGAATGGCATTTTTTGGCACGGCATCGGTGAGCACGCTGAGGGATCTAGGAATGGTACGCACTGCGGTATGCAACCACACGCCGAAGGACGCCGTAACACGCCGCGGATGAGATACCCCAAGCAGGGGTACCGGCAAGTGCTGCCGATGCATACTCCGGCGTGACGCGGGACGTAGGTCGCGTCGCGGGAGGTCTTGGTAGGACAAGGAAATGCGACAGTACGTAAACGGCCAGTGGCAAAATCCCCTGCCATTTCGTCCCAGGGAGCGTAGGCCTGAAGACCGAACTATCTTAAAGTATAGATTTAATAACTATAAAATAGAATTAAATAATACAAAAATACTCACAAACATCACTAATATTCAAGTTTGAGGGCTGATCACTGTCATTCTGGTCCGTGTTACCTAAGATTACTGCGGCGTCTGCAAACAAAACCAAGCAACTTTATATAAATTGTAAGGGCGTTAGTTGTGCCTAAACCGAGGTTATTGATAGTTAGGCTACAAGCGATAGACAGAGAAGAGAAGCGAAGAAATGTGTTAAGTCGTGCGATGTTCGTGCTTATATCGAGATAAGATATTTATACCAGTATTACAAAAGAATAAAAAAGATGTTGTTGAATTACATATACCTATCATTTATGAATAACACAACAACATACATGTTCCGCTTCTTATATTCGATCATTTTAACTACGCGACGTCGCGTCGCGATAGAAATTTATTTTCTCTTAATACAGATATGTATATTTATTACTTAACCTACTTGTCTCTTTTGGCTGGGTATAGGTATTAGGTGGAAAACCACGTTTAGAAAATCTCATAGATTTTTCCGTTACTGGAATTATGGCCAAAATGGCGATAAGTTGATTCCCTTGCACATCTCAGGACGGTGAAATGTAAACTATCTCCATTTATCGTCGCTATTGCTATATTTGTCAAAATGATTTAATTCAGGATCTGACAAGCGCAAAGTGCAAATAACACAGCGTATCATTATGCATTGAAACTATACGCAATACGCATATCCTTATAGGTCATTAGTGAGGTATAATTTAAAGTGCTAAGTATGTGCTAAAAATGAACTATCATAACTCAATGTCGAACAGAGTCTATCCGGTAACCTCAAAAACTGATTGCAATGAATTTCGATGAGACTTTCACTGTTATGACGGCTGGTCGGTTATTATGCGACTTCGTCGCGCGTACTTATGTAATCGGACCAGCTGTATACTACGATCACATTATGTAGGTTGGATAGCATTACGCTGATCTAAATAAATAGATCAGCAGACATTGACTGAAATATGTGTCTTTTATGTTATAGGAGGCCAACGAGCATACGGTTCACTTGATGGTAAGTGATCACCGCCGCCCATGAACACCTCCAACACCATAGGACATAGAGACGCGTTCTCTTATTAAAAGTTTGGTGAAAGTCGGTTGGGAACGCTGTTGAAGCAAAAGTTATGTCAAAATGAAATACTAAGTGGCGATCCATAGGCTCTGCCTAACCCTAAAGAATACAAGCGTGACGATTATGCGTGATGAGTGTACATTATACTGCCGCCAGCATTAAGGATACAGTCAAACATCAATAGCTATATCGGTTAATGATAACGTTTTAAACGATATCGCCAGCTCATAAAATGCGATCATTTCATAAAATAGTAAAATTATCAATACTACGATCGGGCCACGACTATTATACATTTAATTTAGTGAAAAATTTACTCTTCTCAAAATGTTATATTATTTTAGGAACCGCAATACGTGTTATACAATATACATTTCTCAACATACTAATATTGAATCATATAATCAAAATTAATTACTCCCCAAATCTGCCCCCCGTCACACAGTACGCAGGCAATGGATCACACAGAATAATCACATATCAATAACATTAACCTCTTTATCAACGTCAAGATATTATTATGTGGGAAATTGAATATGAGTCATAGCATTGTTTATATTAAAAGCTGTGAATTCTTAACTGATTATAACTTCAATAATACATTTTAATTAAAAAACTAGATAATTTTCAGTCACTGATGGCCTTTGAACGAATTTCGTATGATTTCAGTTTTGCAATGTCCCTCTCTTGTGAACACTGCCAGTTTATTTACCAATTTTAGTTCCACAAGCTGACACGAGACCTCAAAGTGATTTATAAATTAATTGTGGAAAACATAAAAAACTAGATTTAAAGCGGATTTTTGTTATAAAACATTTTTGAAGCGGATGCAATCCATCGCTTACCAACTCATGACTAACATATTCGATGCGCGTAACCTAAATAAAATTAGCGCACTAAATATAAATTTGTACGAGCAATGTATAAAAATTCACGTGTCGAAAGCACCCGGTCGGGTCGTTCACCTCTACACTTGATGCGATTTTGGTGAAAGTTGCACTTATATACTGTTGACATTGGATATTAGGCACGGGGGAAGCCCCGTTGTGAAACTAGCGGAAGGAGGAAAAAGTAAATTATTTTGTTTCGCATTATGTTATAACCGCTGATCCGACACATAACATTATAAAACATTAACTCAGATGATAATACAGAAAAGAACTGGTGTTAAAAAAGTGGTATCCTAACAATATTTGAATACAACATCAGTTAGCATACCCTGCAGTTGCGACACTCAATTTCATTATTTTTATCTGCTATCCTATACTTTACCTATAATTTAAAACCAAATCACGAGACGAATTACATTGGCGATATTAAAACATTTATGTAAAGTCATCCACGTACGGAACGAAGGTGCATTATGAAGTATATTAAACATAACAGTTTGCACGCATTTGCATTCCCCGCTCGTGCCGGCAAACGCACCACATCAACGAGAACTGTAATGTACATCGACATATATCAGAGGGGACACACCGGACAAAAACCAGCAATACTAATGGTATAAAGAGGTAAACTTTGTTTGTTTGAACGCGCTATTCCCAGAAACTACTGGATCGAAATGAAAAAATCTTTTAGTATTAGATAGTGCTTTTATCGAGGAAAGCTATCGGTGTTTATATCAACCAGGAGCGCGGCAACCAAGTGGGAAGATAAAGTGACTGCGTTTTAAAAATGCTGTAATTCTAATAGAGAGTGAGAAACAAAAATATCGGTACGTGTACCGATCCCCACATTTGATTAATTATGTCCCCTCTAGTATATCAAAGTGAGTTTTCACTATGTCTTCGTTCCTGTCTCTGTCAACTCTACGCAGACACACTATCTTGCCTCTCTCTCTATAGTTTTAGTAAGTGCGCACGGATTTTGTTTACGATGTCCGCTCTAGTATGTGCTTCAATGTTCCTGTACGTATTAGCAAAGTTGAACAGCAGCCAGCCGAGGCTCAATTCTGCTGAATACTTTGCATATAACAATGTTTGTATCCGGGTAACTCAACATTGAATTACATTATTATATTTAACCCTTAATTTTTCTTCGATATAAAACTACCGAAACAACTGCAATAGATTTTATCCGAAAATGTGCAATTACAGACAGTTGTAAGGTAAAAGAATCTTCTACTATTAAAAGAAATAATATTGATAAGACTGAAGTGAATATTTTATCATTTAATAATAATATGCAATCATGATGTAGTCCCAAACATACCATTAAAATATAAAATAACTGGATATATTTGGATAGGTAGTGGTAGGTAGTACATAATTATGTTTCAAATGTATTCGATTTAAAAAGTAACTACTGTTACGCTCAGGCAAAAAATAACAACATTATTGATAACGCTTAAACAGGACTTTAAAAACCATTATGTACTTATGAAACATTAATTCGTATCTCATAACACACATAACGTGTAGATTTACTGAATAGGAGGATGTTAGTTAATTTTACATCGCAAGTATTAAATCGAAACGACAAGGTTTTCAAACAATCCAAATTACATTCATTCTACTTCGCGAGACATTTTATAAATAAAAAGTTATTCAAATTAACCAATTAATCTCGCAACATACGATGCAAAATGAACACACGTTAACAACCCAATACAAGTCCGGTTCAGTTGAGTTTCCCTAACTTTAAGCATATATTTTTGAAAGGTAGCTTTTATAACCTCCAATCCGCACTAGTCCACCGTGATGAGACTATAAGGCGTAACCTCTCGTAATCCTACTCTCGATTGTAGAGGAGGACCGTGCCCTGCAGTGGTACTTATATGGGTTGTTACAGTACGGTGCAGAATTAATAAAAAAAATATGAAATATCAGCTCAACTAATATGAATATTATAAGAAAAATCTATATCATTAGAATGAATATTTCCAACTAATGACATGATGTATTTATTTTTAAATACTAATAGAGCTTTACTATGAGTATTACTACCACCTTGTTTTCGATTGCAGTTTGGTAACACCCATTATATAAATTTAGCATAAGCTAATCATCATCGTCATCATCAGCCTTTTATTGTGTACTGCTGCACATGGGCATGTTCCAAATTGCGTCATTTCACCTTGTCTTGGGCTTGTCGCATCCAGCATCTGCCAGCGACCTTATATAACTGCTGGGTAAAGGTGTTCTTGAATGGAGACCGCGTCTAGGCAAGCCTAGTGTAGGACGCCCTCCAGCCGGGTGGAGTGACGATTTGCGAACGGGCGCATGAGCTAATACGCAGACATGTTATAGCCTTACATCGATACGTTTCTAATTTTGTATCCCTATTCATATAGATGAGAGTGTTCTTGATAGCAAGAACACTTATAAAACAATTATGTTTTTTGTAACGAATTTTAGTGAGTACAGTAAAAACTTACCGTAATAGAAGTAGGAACGAAGGTGCTGATTAATATATTGATAAGGATTACTGTATTGATATTGATTTCTAATCCAAGGTCCACTGAATTGTCCATAAGTAGCTAGATCCATAATCTATATGCTAATTTAACACGTATATTTCTAAACGTAACTTTCAATCCGAACGGACAGAAATCACGACCCGGATTGATATACTATATTATAAATCAATCATACTTTTCAAATATGCAATCAAAATTATTATAATTCTTACAAGTTTGTTTTAACACTACACTTTACCACTTACAAACTTCACTTATTAAAAAAAAAAATTAAATTATCTGATCCAATTAAAATATTAAACAACTTAATAGGCGGAGATCTGACACAAAACTGATTTTGTGTAGAGTATTGCGCTTCAAGTGACGTCGCCTAGATGTGAGGATGTACAAGAAACAGTGATAACAACTGGGCTCTCGCCAGTAATTAATTTTAGGCATAGCAGATAAGCCAAAAATAATTAAATATCTTATTATTAATATCATAATATATCGTAAATATCTTATTCTTAATAATAATCGTTTATACAAATTACAATACTATGATTTAGACTTAATTCGAACACTCAAAGGCTTTCCTTTACGTAAAAAGCAAAAGACTTGATTGATTGTACTGCGTAGGGAGCGCCATAATCAGCCGCGTAGCGAAGGTTACAAAGAAAAGTGTTGTGGGCTACGGTACTCTAAAAACACATGATTTGAACCTCACATATTCTGGCTCTTTTAGTATTTACTAATGTAACTTAAAAAACGAATAAAATTGTGCAGTGCTATAACGCCATCAAAACTAAACACTAAATAAAATTATTTATAATATGAAAATTTGTATAAATAACGATATTTAAATTTGAATTAATAGACTACTATTGTCTAAAACTTGTAGTCTACATATTGGAATAAGATTGTATTTTTTCAAAATGTCAGAACATTAAAATTTTTACCAAAGGCCGCTATAAAATTTCAATAATGTTTATTGTGTTCAGCTGCACATTCTACACATGTTTTTATATGATTAAGAAACCGTATAGCACTCTCCTTAACATGTAGATATGAAAACAATTTTAAATGTTTATTATAATACTAGCGGCCCGGCCCAGCTTCGCCTGGGTGCTAAGATGTTTAGACTCCACTCCACACCAGAAATATCTTATTCCCGTTCAAACTTTTGTACTCCTGAACTCAACCTAAGTACCTACTATCCCTTTTCCTATCGTATCCCATCCCATCTCATCTGGCTCCTTTTCTTTCTGTTACATCCCGTCCCATTATTTCCCATCTACCGGTCTCATCGCGTTCGTCCCACTTTATCCCATTTCATCCCTTAATGCCTAAATAGGCATGTTGACAATTTTCTGGAATTGCTTTTATTTTGTAGATAGGCCTTATATAAACACGAAACTACGACGAATATCATTAAAAAAATACGCAAACACAAATACTTTGCAAAATTCCTGCTAAAACTTTAAAATAAATTTAATTAATTTTATAGCGTCAACAACACGTGGTAATTATACTGTTAAAATGTAGCTTATATGACACGTTCGTAGATTTACCATAGCAGCGCCATCTATTTATTACTTACTCAACCCAGTCAAAAGGTATCGACATCTGTTAGAATCATTTGGAGTTAACAGATGATTGTGACTGTCAAATAACAACAGACAAATAATTAGCAATAAATTAAAATTGCGACTATAATTTGAGATTTAAACTATCCTATCTCTCAAGTTGGATCGAACTGCACATGGTGTGCAAATTTTATTATAATCGGTTAAGTAGTTTAGGAGTCCATTGAGGACAAACATTGTGACACGAGATTTATATATATTAGACTAGCGGCCCGGCCCAGCTTCGCCTGGGTGCTAAGATGTTTAGACTCCACTCCACACCAGAAATATCTTATTCCCGTTCAAACTTTTGTACTCCTGAACTCAACCTAAGTACCTACTATCCCTTTTCCTATCGTATCCCATCCCATCTCATCTGGCCCCTTTTCTTTCTGTTACATCCCGTCCCATTATTTCCCATCGAATGCAATCCGGATCCGACCGGTTTCATCGCGTTCGTCCCACTTCATCCCATTTCATCCCTTAATGCCTAAATAGGCAAGTTGTAAATTTTTTGTAATTGCTTTTATTTTGTAGATAGGCCTTATATAAACACGAAAATACGACGAATATCATTTAAAAAATACGCAAACACAAATACTTTGCAAAATTCCTGCTAAATCCGCTCAGCCAAAATTCTGACTACGAAATTGATTTTTTAAAGTATAATGAACTACTTATTTTAAATTTAATTAATTTTATAGCGTCAACAACACTTGGTAATTATACTGTTAAAATGTAGCTTATATGACACGTTCGTAGATTTACCATAGCAGCGCCATCTATTGATTACTTACTCAACCCAGTCGAAAGGTATCGACATCTGTTAGAATCATTTGGAGTTAACAGATGATTGTGACTGTCAAATAATAACAGACAAATAATTAGCAATAAATTAAAATTGCGACTATAATTTGAGATTTAAACTATCCTATCTCTCAAGTTGGATCGAACTGCACATGGTGTGCAAATTTTATTATAATCGGTTAAGTAGTTTAGGAGTCCATTGAGGACAAACATTGTGACACGAGATTTATATATATTAGATGTAACAGCATTGGTTACCTATGGTCACGCGTTTTATCATGAGTATTTATTATAATAAAAATAGTTGGAAGGTCTCGACGTCTACTGATATAACGTTAAATTAATTATATTTTAACTCTTGGATCTTGTAAACTGTCAAATATATAAATAATTGATGTGATTAAAAATTTTATTTTCGAGTTAATTATCGATGAAATATTTGAAAAACGAATTGCATGAAACAAACAAAATTGAAAATATTATCTGTTTGTCCCGTATTTACTATTTTAATTATGTCACCTACTCACTCTTCTCCACAACAGAACACATAGACGTCAGTATTGCCAGTAATCTTTCTGGCAATATTTACGCCCAACGGGAAAATGATTCTTTAGTATCTTTGGGTGTTGAACTAAAAAAGAAATACCAATGCCCATCCTCCAGGTCCCATGCCACTGTTTTAGCCAAATTGCATCACAATTAGTTCAATAGTGTAATTGTAAAGTCTAACACGAGTTACTTACGCATGTATATTATTGGGTATTGTATGCATTTTGCCGTTTAATTGAATATAACAATAACAAGCTAATATGGAAATATTAAATGTCCGCAGATAAAACACTAGATAACCCTTTAATTGGGGTCTCTTGGAGTTGTTTGAGGGTTCCGACATCTTGCAATATTTTATAATTATCATATTTTATAAACAACAGTTTATCTATGAATAGAAAAAATAACTGGCCATTAAAAACTCATTATTTAAACAAACTATTAGAAACATTAATTCTTCCGCTTAGTATAAGAGTATAATATAGAAAATGTGCTGTAATGTGTTACTGGTTTTTCGTTTTACCGCCATTTTACAATAAAGATATTTGTTTTAGGTAACTCAATACTTCATAGGTAAGTATATTATATTGATGTTGCGAAATTTTGTTTTACAGAAAATGTTCTAACCCTGTACCCATAGGACCAAGAAAATATTGGTAATTATTAATAATGTTTTAAATTAATTCATAAGAAATATAAATATTATGTACATACATATTATCTTATAGGTTATATTCATTGTATAAGCTGATAGTTTACCCGTTTATCTGCCAAGGCAAACACGGGTCAAATGATAAAATAATAATGTGAACAGACGACTCATATCCCGCCCACTTAAACATGCATACACTTTTGGATCTGAATTTACCTTATACTCGTAATGTGTTTGTAGGTTTTATACAAGTTTAAATTAATCAATTGGTGGGGATAGCCCAGGATCGATCTGACAGGATTGACGCTACATCCGTGTCATTGCTTTAAGATAAAATGAGTCATTATCCTTGTAACTGCAACTTAGATATTTAAGTTCAATCACCTTCAAAGATTGCATATTCTATTTTTAAAGTATTTTTATTCGCCTACGTGTACAGCCACAGTTGAGCTTTGGATTTCCCTTCAATCGAGAGTTTGGTTGCCGGACTTCACATACCAAAGAAATTCTTACAAGGTGCTCTATGGCATGTAAAATACCTCACGGTCTTTTCCCGCACTCTTCACCTAACTATCAATACAAACTCCAAAAATTCCTTATTCCAGGTCAAATTAAATCATATAATTTACATTTGTTAAACAATCCCATATATTATGATAGTCCTCAAAAACATAAATGAATTAACGTAGCTTTCTACAATAGTGTCTGCTCTTCACTCTAGTGTAAAAACCCATACCTTTGTCTCTTTCGCACAGTTTCCATAGCTGCACAAGACGTGCGCGATTTGCGGCGTTCAATGCACGCATTTTCCTCATTGACAACAAGATCGAAACTTCCAACAAGTTTGGGATGCACACGGATATGGGCTGGATTATTATAAATTATTATTAAGTAATTGGTATGTGAAAGTCCGCCAACCCACACGAGGCCAGCGTGGTGGACTATATGGCCTAACCACTCTCAATCGTACTCTCGATTGTAGAGGAGGTCTGTGCCCTGCAGTGGGTCGTATATGGGCTGATACAATACAATACAATTATTAAGTCACATTTTGGAATTAATTTCTTCGATGCCAATTAATTCAAAGTCCTTTGTTCTTTTACAATGGAAAACGGATTGAGATAACATTATTCAAAGATGGCCGAGAAATGTCAATTTTTATTATAGTTTTGATACCATGCGGATTCGTGATTATCATGGGATATATTATAAAGTTTAATAATTTACAATCACGGGAACTAAGCAGCTAGTATTTTTATATTCATTCATTTGCATATTTAATATGTATACCATGAAAGATATAATACTAAACTTGTCACGGAAGACGCTCCTATATTTAAGGTAAGATACAAGTTTTGTACGTGTCTTTTTACGTAGAATCTCGTCTACCGCTATGCTCTGTTGCCCTAGGTCATTATGTTAAAATAAAGCCCTAACATAAATAAAATTCTATTTCGATGATAACTCGTATTAATACGATTATCGTAAGGATATAAAAAGATGCATCGTGTAAACATTGTCAGTACGCTATAATCTTATGGCGGTTATCGTTATATCATGCAATAGTGGCATACGATTCTCGCCGCGAGAAAATCTCCCCGTGTAAATGGCGCTTTAGTAAGCTTTACTATTGCCTTTCATTGGACGAGTGAGATTGCCAGACACCCTAACGCTTATGGT
This sequence comes from Theretra japonica, assembly GCA_033459515.1. Taxonomy (NCBI): domain Eukaryota; kingdom Metazoa; phylum Arthropoda; class Insecta; order Lepidoptera; family Sphingidae; genus Theretra; species Theretra japonica. The sequence continues at coordinate 720,593 of CM065938.1, read as the reverse complement.
AGCCGGTAGGTCATTCGTATCAGCCCGTATAGCGACCAGTGACGACCATGCGCGATGGTGGGGAAGACGAATAATGTCGCACACAAGAAGAGTGTGTGTCCATACGTTAAGCCTGTATACATCCGGTTTCGAACAGGCCGGGATAATGATGTCAACGGACAATAGTATAAAACAAAAATATAAGAACCATATTGATATGTCCCCTTGTGATGAAAACTGATACTATAACAATAAATGTTAATGTTTTTCATGTGACTGTCTGATAAGTTATATACGAGTACGAAGATTAATTTTAAAATAAGTATTAGTCTTTAAAGTTTTTGATTTGCGCGCTAATTAATTAAAGAACGCATAACCTTTCTTGACTCTTTTATCTATAAAGTCTATAAACGTCACAAAATTATTGTAATTTCCCAAGATAAAAATATCTGGAATAAATATGTCCCAGCAACCGATTTTTAAAAGAGTTAACAACATGTTCTAGTTAGTAGTTTAGAATTAGACATATACTATGATCGAAGGTCGGCAGCGCACCGGCGATTCGTCTGGTGTTATTGATGTCCACGGGTTTACGCACCTCTGATTCTAAAAGAAAAATCCGATATTTTTTTTTAGAGTTATCGCGTTTTATTAAATATATATTTATGTGGTGCATATTTTAGAGAAATTAATCGTTGATGTGAAATTTAGTTTTAATTTCTACCCCAGGCCAAGCAATTGTTTCGGAGTACGAGTAGTTTAAGTCAATGGAAATTACATGTCTAATATTGGAACTGTATAATATCATGTATTCGTTGTAATCATGGGTTCGGTCAGATTAGGACATTGGTCTGTCTTTAGCAACGTGAGGGTACGGGGATTACGCCTCTTTACATCTTGCTATACAAAGTTAATGTTATTTGTCATACATCATTTTGTTTTATAATATTAAACGGTATAGTCGACTACGTTATCAAATACACAGCATTCTGATATGATTTAGTAGCACTGAAGAAAAATTGGCTCCGTTTGAATTTTACTTTACCTTATAATTAGGGTAAAACGAAATATAATATTTTAGTTATAACTAGAACCCTATACTTTATAATTTAAAAAAATACAAACAATTGAGGTATTATGCATCGTGCCTACTGTGATGTAAAAAGAGTGACGTCACGGAGTATTAATTATCCAAGTTGCATTTCGGCTATACGCAAGACAATTCCGTTACAATGGGCGTCGTATTAAATCCATATATAGGAGCGGCAATTATTTTATAGGTTTTTCTTTTGGCCGCAGTCTGAAGGATGGTAAAACCCATGCATTTTGAAAGTTGTTTTGTCTTTACGAGCCGTAAACGGGCAACACAGGGCACTTTTTAATTCATCGTTAACTTTTAAACTGTATTAAAGAACGATTATAACTCAGCGAATCTTATTACTTCAATTTGGTTTGGTTCTTCTGTATTTTTCGTATTTGTTCTCATTTTGGTACCCATCATAGCTGTGAGTTCGTGCTATTTAGCGTTGTCCTGGCCGATACCAGGGTCTGCTTTTCCGCATAGTCTTCACCAGTTAGCTCGATCTTGGGTGCACTCCGTTACAAGACCATTGACTCTCGTGTTTTCCGTCATAGCAAATTTTGTAGGAAATACAGTATACATATTTATTTGCGTAAATGTTTTGAACACTCAATAGTAATAGGTAAATTGATTTATGTATGTACCCTGTGGTTTTTGCAATGTGTCAGAATCGTTGTGAAATAAATATTATTAAAGAAAGACACAACAAAGAGAAATGTTAGAAAGCGAAGGAGGATGAGTCTATAGTGGGCGGGAAAAACTGTGTAGGTAATTAATTGAAATTTGAATAATTTCATTAATGTACAGCGTCATTTACACGGAGTGTTTCTCGAGGCGAGAATCGTATGCGATTATCGCATGTCATAACCGCCATAGACTAGACATATTCTGGCAAATGTTTACACGATGCAATTTTTTTATATCCTTACGATAATCGTATCTTCGAGGCGAGAAACTCTCCCCGTGTAAATGGGGCTTTAGTGACGAACAGAACAGTTTTGATAATCGTATAACAGGCTTTAGAGAAAACAAATTAGTTATGCAACGCTGTATAGAGGGGATGCTCAAAGATTTAAAAATTATAAAGCCTTATAAATTTCAAGCACCCAAGATAAGATAGTAAGAAAAAAAAAAGATTTTACTGATAATTATTAAGCTATTTCTGGTATTATTAGTCAATGACGTGTATTTGGTTTATTGTTCTTGTTCTTGTCTTAAAATATCTTATTTGATATTTGAATTATGAGACGGTGCGTATAATAGCCATTTATTTGATTTGCGGTATTAGTAAAAAATACAGAAAACACCTGGCCATACGTAGAAGCAACCGTAAAGCAATAAAGCATAAGTGGAAGCTCGTTTTAGGAATATCTCTAAATAATATAATAATATACACGCATTCACACTTTCATACCTTTTGCGGTAAATAAAAGTGTAATCATAATTGTAATTGTACAAGTAATTAAAAACCCGATCTTTGTACGTATCATATAGGAATCGCGTAATACGAGTAGACACCTCAAGAAATAAGCTATTTTCAAACAATCATAGCGAACGCTAATAAAAAACTCACAGATATAATTGTTCAAAATAATATTGAAATCTAAGATCACATCATGCACTATTTATAAAATTATGCAGCATCGTTACAATAAACTGATACTTATAGAAATAAAATTAATATACTTGATTGTATCTATAAAATTTCATTAATTATGTAGATTCAGTCACTTTTTAATAATTAATTGTATAGCTTAGTTATCAGTTATTTTGCACTGCATCATCGGATGAAGCAACAAATAACCTGTCCCGATTATGTTATTAGCCCACTTGAAACAAAGTATAATCTTTGAAACGATAATACAATTAACAAGATTGACTCACTCCGCGGCTTCGATAGAGCGATAATCTTAATCCGCTAATACATCCCTATCACTACGCATATCAGCACTTGATTGTAACACATATTTATGCAACGAACTGTTTTTGTACACAAAGGGTATCTATCAATATTTGCTGGAGGTAGGATGTTTCTATTCCCGATAGCGACCATCGTACACGCGAGCGTGACGCCTTTGGGTTCATGTGTATGAGTACAATAAAGTCATTATATACAAAATACAACCAATAGTCACATACATAGTCCTGACCCCACACTAAGATCGAGTCTTGTGTCGTGGTTATCAGGAGCTACGAGAGACTTTTCGGTCTCACAAACACCCAGACTCGAAACAAATACTTGTGGTTCATACAAACATTTGTTTCGATGCGGGGATCGAACCCGCAGCCTTCCGCTACACAGCCGGCGAAAGAATAGAATTATAATTGTGTTAATCGGGGAAGGACAGCTACATCGCGTAAGTGGAAACTCTACTTGGACTGTACTGCATTCGCCATTAGATGGTTCACTTTCTCATACGAGTATAAAAAAAAAACAATATTGAAATGTAATGAGGAAGTATTTACGTTTGATAACGCTGGGTTTATGACAGCACTGATCAGGTCAGCCGACCAGAAGTGCCGAGTTTTCCAACTCTAAACGTATTGTTTTGGAAAATACGTTAACCAATCGGCCTTGGTTTTAGATGTTGTAAGTCACAACCTCTTGAGAAGTCTGATAATTGATAAGGCGTTACATGAAACAGTTAAAATGCAGTAAGATTTGTTTAGTGTTACTGCTTGAAACAAGTTCAGTAAGGTGGGCCTATATTTGCTATTTTTTTTCTAATAATTACAGTATGTTATTATAACAAATATATATTTACCATTCAGTTAATGTTACTGATATAACGTATACAGATTACAGAGTTGCAACCAACACTTCACGAGCTGAGCCAACTTATTCTGTCTGAATTTCAGCCTGTTAGGCGACATAGCTATGGTGGCCGGTCTATGACGGAAAAACTATTGTATAGATGACGTGTGAAGACAGACTTGAGACGGACAACAGCGTCATCACATCTAACTAAATTGATTGTTGGAAGAAGCCTATGTTCAACTGTAGACTTGTTGTGGCTGAAGGTGATGTTGATGGTTGGCAATCACTACGGACCCCGGTATGCATTCCATCTATTTGTCGAATTACAAGATTGTGTTAATCTAGACGTCCGAGATGTAAATGTTAAAAATAAAAACATGAATCATATGCTAATTGGATAACGTAATAACGCCGATGGTAAATACCAGTACAACTATGTGGTTTGTAGGTTACAAGATTCTTTTTGGACAGTCGTGCAAAAATCAACGGAGCATATCGATGCGTTTTGCATCATCTTCAAACGTAACTCATTAGTGTCATCGATATCACATTTCCGGACCGGTAACAATAGACATGGGTTTTCCACGCGACAAGACTATATCATAGACTTTTTACGGTAATTATTTTTAAAATATCTTCAATACGACGCGACGTGGAAAATCTAGCCGTAGAAACCCATATGGTATTGGCATAATAATTTTAAATGTGCGTATTTTTGTCGTACATGTTCGCTTCATTTCCTGTTATTTCAAGGACGACAAAAAACCAATCGCAGGGTATTCCACTTAACGGGAATTGATTATGAAGTCTCGACAACATTATTAACTGATCCTACTTGGTAAGTTATCGGATATTAAGTAATAAGTACATATTCAATGTTTATTTCACAATGTAAAAATATTTATTGTTAATTCGTTTGGCACATTTAACGGCACTTGTTTATATGGTGGGGATATAGAGGGTGGCTTAAATTTTAAGTGTAGCAAATGATATGACACATAAACAACATAGCATATAACAATATGCCACAATAAGTATGGGGTATAGTCGCACAACAACCGAAGCACTCAAACAAGTTCGCATTGTGTTGAAAACATTGTCGGTAATAAAAAACTGCTCGCGGTAATGCCCCTTAAAACCGCTTCGTCATGCCGGTCTCTCAGGAAACATTTAAAGCTTTCGTTTTCTTCAATTCAACAGCTAATTGTACTAACATGGTGACATATACTGATATGTATGCTGTTCATATTTTACTTATGTCATTTTATGGCTGGCAGGCATTAGCGCCTAAAATGCTATTCTATGGTGTATGGTTTATTACTTATTACTTTTTATTAGATAGTTTTTCGGCAATTAGCCATGTCTTTATTTCCTTTGAACTGTATGGATTATAAACCATCATGTTCTAAGCTTTAAGGCTCACTTTGTGATTTCAGTTTGAAAATGATTTGCCACAGACTGGAAGTAGTGGACTAGTGACAGGTACGGGGGCAATTTTTAACATACAGACTTGACCTATGTTTACATAGTATGCTATAAATGGAGTCTCATCACATCCGGCCAATTACAATTACTCGTAAGTCGTAGTAAAAGTTTTTTTTTACTATATTTAAAATTTGGAACGCTTGAATAATCTTTGATGTATTTGTTCTTCAATATTAGTAATTTATTAAAAAAAAAAAAAAAAAACACAATTCGACTGAAATTTGTTGCTCCATAAGTCCATTCATTCCTTTGCTAAGTTATTTTTTCAAAAATGTCAACCTACTGAAACTTTGTTTTATTTAACTTTAGTCCTAAATTATTCCAATAACCCCATCTCAGATTCATTAATTAAATTATAATATGCTAAACGTTTTCAACATCCATCACTTGCGAAACATTTATCGCAATTAATAATCGCAGAACGAAAGCTCAAAATGTCAACGTGATAAGCAATAAGCGATGGCCCTCATATAATTAATATTTTAAATATAGGCGTTTTTAAACAGTAATAAAGAATTGTGTTGTTTATTTTTATATTAACATTCGGCATTTTTTGATATATGTAAAAAAGAAGATTATAAACACTCGTAAGAAAAGTAATTAATTTGTTTAGCCATCCATCCAAAATTAAAACAAATTTGTGCAATTCAATTGTTCGAAACAAGAACAACGAGTAGAATTCTAGATTATTACTGATTAAAATAACAAGACAGATCATTTATTATTTTTATTTATTTTATAGTTTGTTTCTACTAAACTAAGTCAATGTCTTTCTACACCAACTTTGCCCACGTATGTTGTTGATTTTTTTATTTTACATAACGAAAATCAATTTAGTATAAATCGTTTCCAAGTCAAAGCGATCGTAACTTTGCGCCGGGATTGTATGACAATTTCGTCAATAATTTATATAAAAAAGAATTACGTGTACTACCGATCATACTGGTATAACTGTTGAGTAACAAAATTGTTCCAAGTAAATAAATCTGCTAATATAAACGCGAAATGTTGTATGTATGGATGTTTATTACTTTTTTACGCACAAACTGACTGGCCCGATTGCGATGTTTGGTAAAGGGGTAACTGACACTCTGTATTAACACATGGGCTACTTTTTATCCCGAAAAAAAAATCCAGTGAGACAATATAAGTAGAGCATTTTTTACCAACCGGCTCTCTTAACTAGGACGCATAATAGGAATGTACATTTTGTTTTCTCTTTATTTGTAAATAAAATCATGATAATTTACATTATCGCAAGATTAAATGTTTGACGTAAAAATACACTATCACTTAGTAATCAAGTTTTTATCAAACACTGTACCCAAAACAACGGCTTTAATATGGATCAATCAATATGTATCCAGGTTAAACTAGTTTTGTCGGCCCTACACAAGTTTTTAAACCGAGCATTTTCAAAGCTTTTATCACTTATTTGCTCATTATTACAACCCATTACCAACAGACTTATATACCTTTCAAAATCTTTACTGGTAAGATTAATTAAGAATTACTAGTAATAAAATAATTAGTAATAAATAAAATATATACACCCAACAGCCACATACATAATAGTCCTGACCCCACACTAAGATCGAGTCTTGTATCGTGGGTATCAGAAACTACAAGAGACTTTTCGGTCTCACAAACGCCCAGACCCGAAACAAATACCTGCGGTTCACACAAACATTTGTTTCCATGCGGGGATCAAACCCGCGGCCTCTCCTTTCACTGGCGGCGTCTAACCAACAACGCCACGGAGGCTGTCAAATTATTATGGCTCCCAATGCTAACTTGAATTAAAACAGCGTGATGGTCTATGGCCTAAGTCCTCTCAATCGAAATCTTGGTTGTGAAGGAGTAGTGCTTAGCATTTCGCAATCAAGGGAGAATACAGTTCAGCACAGTATACAAATTAGGCATCTGCCTAAATGTAACGTAACTACATTGCTAAATAATCGAGTATTTCAAAAGTAATAAAGATTGAAAAATATATATATTTCTGTTGCGTATCGCTATTACAATGACACGACCAGTGGAAACGTCATGGCCGGCCGATAGTGCACTGCACTATACTCCGGTCTCCGATATGGCGCGACTCATGCAAATTTATGAACACAGCGCATTTCTTCGCCTGACGAATCGTTTTATGATCTTATCGCCTCAGTGTAAACTGTACTTGTGTGACGAAAAAAATGCCTTTGCGTGAATATTTTCTGTCTTAATAAACAAATGAGAGATCCAGTAATCAATTTATAAAGTCTAACTACCCTCTGAATTTGAATAAAAAATAAACTGTGTTTTGAATTTCCAAATTTAATATTGTTATCAAAATGCTCTAATCTATCAACTCATTCGAAGAAATCGTTCGTAGACTGGTTCTTAGTATTGAACTAATTTACATCGAAAAGATTAATACAGTATGTTAATGGACACAGATAAGCAACTCGAGACGAGTATCCACTTAATAAGCGCAGTCGAATAACTGATAATGTGTACAGAACAACACTACAAAGTATAAAAACGGAAAAGTATTTACTATTTATTGTTCGCCAACAATTTGTTTATTTAGTAAAAAATATAACTGAAACTGTTTTTAGTATTTGTGCTCTGACTTTATACATATATTTGTTGTATATCAAATTCTAGCCTTAAGACTATCCTACCTTGAACATGAAAAATAATAAGTAAAGTAGAGAATGACTTAGCAAAAAATCTGACATTTTACAATACATATATGAGTAAAAGTCAGATACATATTACATATTGTTTACGGTGACTCAGTATATCAGTGATAACCAAATCTGTGATAAGCTCTATAAAAATATTTACATATTATAAGAATGATGCAATTGATAATCCAGACTTCAGTATAATTTTAGATAATCATCAAATACAAAACTGAAAGCTCGAAAGGACTGGAATTAAAATACGCAATAGTTAAATATTATACATATTTGGGTATTGACACCACCTTGATTAAACCACACACCAGATAATATTAATTTTGTGACTTTTTAACATTCACAATGTATCAAATGAAACTTGAGTGAGTGAAGTCCATTCACACCAAGAACAGAGAGCATGATTCAATGTATTGTGTTCAATGACTATGACAATAATTATTACTCATATATATGAAAATACTTGGGCAATTTTATGAAACACTTTATGAGTGAATGCTTTCATTATAGGAAACCTGTGAAATTTGGATTTAAGAAAGCACTAAGTTAAAAAATATATCTTTTTTTCAGGTAATTTTTGATAACAAAAAATACTGATACTGATAGTAAATCAGTCCTAGCTCTTACTTGTTAAAAGCTTAATGCATCAAAGAATAAAATAAAAGCAAAATGTTAAATCGGGCAAATTTTAACAATTTTCCTACAATACAGTATTAAAATATATTGGTAGATACTTTTGTTGATATCAGGTCATATCATACAATATAGTATCGACATATTGGAATGAAACTGTGTTACATAAACATTTTTACAAGACTAGTGACTAACCATATCATCCAAATACTCTATTTTTGACAAGTTGTAATATAGCAAGTTTATAAATAAGGACCCTAAATACTCATACATATTGTTAGACTCTTAAAATGAAGGTGAAAAAATATTTTGACTTACATGAATCCAAACAGTGATAAACATTTGCCACACAAAATTCACACATTTTTAAAATCTAATTAACTCACATAAATTGTCTAAGCAAGTGACACGGAGAGGCAGGAAACTCATAAAATGTACACACAATGTTACATGTTGAAAGCAACGGGAAACTGTGTTCTTTCCTTGTTTTTCCATACAAAAAATGTGCCCCCACTAAGACCTCTATGTTGGAATCATATTAGTCATGTTCAATTACAATTTATATGAGCAATTTGTGGGTAATTCATTTGACGAGTTAGACTTACACCTGAAATTTTATATCCTTTTCTAGGCCTCCTTTTATTTTTACATGGAAATGATTTCAATGTAATCTTTTGTAAAATGCAGTCACATTGAATATTTAAAAATACAACCAGACTCGGATCAATTACATAGATTGATCAAGATAAGCATAATAACAATTGAGAGAAGAAGACTAAAATAATATCTATTTTTAAATAGTGTTTTTAAGAAAAATGCTATCAGTGCATTTATTATTTTTAGAATAAGACTATTTAAATAAATGTTACATTTGCCGACACTGATAAACTCCCATTAGTAATGTAATATGTAAGGAAATATAGCAGACTAAATACTCCCATAATATTTTACATTTTATGCATCCATATGGAAGGGAAAATGACCATATCACAGGACAAATAATATAAACATTTATTGTCTTTGTGAAATCTGCATTATAAGAACATAATATTTTTATTTTATTCCTTAATTAGATTCCTATTTTATTAACAGAGTTCATAATTGGCTAGACTTATCTAAATGAGGGTTAAATAATAACTAATTTTAGTTATGATTTAAATTAAAATGTTACATCAACATATTTTGTTTTATTTTACTGCCAAAAAAGGACTGAGTTACAAGTAGTGCAAAGATTAATAGGCATTACTTCCTATTATTTCTAATAAACTGGAAAGTGTATTGTGCAAAACTTTATTTAAATATATAATAGCAGGAAAAATCTACATAGCCCTCATCTTTGTTGGAATAATACATGTGTTAATTGCATGTTATTTGCATATTGCACACTCTTTGACTGTTGTTGTATAACAGTTAATTTGAAATGTTTAAATTATTTCTGCACCGATCAATATTTTAAAATCATTGATTAATATTTGCTATTCTTTACTTTGATGTTTTTTTGCCTGTGGTGTTAAGATAGTTATACCATATCCAAGATACAACCTAAGAGTATTTATTATATAGAGGGAGCTCTGTCATACATTTGCATCTTCAAACACATAGATATTTTTTTTGTTTGTCATTTTGTTAGCACTGCTATATTAGTGAAAATTGTACTAATTGTTTAAAAAGAGATTGTAATAAATTCCATTGGTAACAGAAAGTATATTTAGTTTCCTCACAATGAGTGTAACTAAATTAATTGATAATATTATAATTAGTTGAGGTAATTTTTACACATTATAAAAGACTATAATTCATGGACAAAATGCCAATTATCCATGTAAAACACAAATCTTAAATCTTATTCACCTCATAACACAGTATGATTTTATGTTAGAAGAAATAAGACAATCACAACTTACTACAAAATACTACAAATTGGGACACCACTCCAAAAATACCAAAGGTAAATATTCTAATTACGATACAGCCATGCTTATTATTCAAAGAATAGATTATAAAATGTTGCTAAGAAGAAGTCTAAAACTCAGATAGAAGAAACAAGGAAAGAAAGTATAAACTCAACTCTAGACATGCTCATCTTACATTGATAGGAAAATACTCCAATACCTGTATTCTACTTAATAAACTAAAATTACAGCAACTATAATTATAAAGAAATATTGTCTGTAGTGAAGTAAATGTCCTCAAGATATTTTTTTATCAATATTTGATTTATAGAACAAGCAAAGTATCAATGTAATAGTTATATACAGAATTATATACAATGTGTATTTTTATGTATTTCCTGGTATGTCAGAAAGTAACCTACACCTTCTACAATGATGACCATTTACAACAGGCCATTAAATGTAGTTATGTAACGTAACTTCAATACTCCCATATTAATAATGTTTTTATTCCATTTAATTAATAAAAGTGGATATAGCAAACATATTGGCAGGTGGCCAATGAGAGTTAGGAATTAATAGTTTTAGTTTAGTAAGGATTAACAAAGTTTTGTTTAATTTCATGGTCTGAATATATCAATAATTCAAAAGGTTTATTTATTGTTTGTTATTCTGACAGAAATTGAGTGTGCCAAAACATGTTATGAAATTAACAATACAACACAGTGGTGTGATGACTTCAACCAATAATTTTTATATGAAATCATACCTACTATAAATCCAAGATAATTAAATATTGTGGTAATAAAACACAATATTTGCAATGAGAACGATATTTTTTCTTTTACGCCGATTTTTATACGCTACGTAATAAAAATATACATATACATGAGTAATAAACTCAAATTAATGATAAAAAATTAATGACAAATTAACATTGTAGCAAAAACCAAACGCAAAATTTAAGCATAAACCAGTATGTACATTGTAGTATGTACTATGTACAGACAGCGTGCGGCCAGCTTCTACAGGATATTTATAGACCGCCACTCAACCACCGAGACATACAGCGCATACAGCAGGAAGCTTTATTTTAAGTGTTGCTCCTACTGCATCGAGCACCAGCCGCGTCGGCGACCCGCTCCTCCGCGGACAATACAATACACTACCAACGAAAATATTATTACGTGCATGTGCTAGGCGAAGGTGTCAGATGGTCATAAACATGCAATTGTCACACAGTTTACCTCCGCCGACGTCCATCGCACTTTATTACGAATACGTCTCGCCGCGAGGCGCAGACACCTCACAGTGGCTCTTCCGCGCACGATAATATCAAAATACACATTTATTTTAACTTCGTCATAACTCTAATAGGGTTTGAACACTTCGCAGTTTCAACAGGTGTCCGCGGCGAACTTCGTATGCACTAAACCTCACTTGAAACTTATCCCGGACGGTTATTCGCAAACACACACGTTCTACTTCACAAACCGTATACTAAAAACGTACCTCCAGCGTAAATGATCCTATTTTATTAAACTGTCTCTTCGCTCTCGCTCGTCCGAGGAACTAGTTATCAAGGTCTCTTCTCGATCGCTGCGTTCAGTTCCAAGAAACACAGGTTATGTAGGTACGTCGCGAACTGTCGCACTATTTATCGCACGAGAAAAACACAACACGCTCAACTTTCTCGTTTTGGTTTAAATAAAATGATTTTGAATGGATTACAGAATGAAATAAAGTTCCACTGACACTCGACCGAGTGAATGTTCAAAAATACGAATGATAAAACATGGCTGTGTGCATGAACACCCGATGTCACACAAGCAACGACTGAACTGCGATTGGTAACGGCGGATCACGTGTACTCGACCTGACGTTTGCTGATATAGCGCATGCGCACAATGAATTTAAAACTTTTTCCCCGAGTGCGAGCAGTATAACAATATACATCTTAACTGCTTTGTATTTTTGCAGCATGTTTCCCGCCAAATGAAACAAAAATTTAAATTGCATTGATCTCCAAAATCATTACTTTGATTTTTCAACAAATAAAAGGATATGTACAGCTGTATCTAGGCCGGTCTTAAAGATTTAATTATTATATTGATTTTGAATTGTATAAATTATTAATACTAGATGAAAATGATTTCAAATAGGTAGCTACTAGGTACCAATGTAGTCGTACAAGTATTAAAGAAACGTAAACGTAAAAAAAGTTATTTATACGCAAATAATGTTTCTATAAAGAGTCACGTTCTTTAAAGGGTCACGTAAATATTTGACCCCGAGCTGAGTCACCAAAGCTTAGAAGGGCTTGCGGACACATTAGGGATAGAGTGTGGGTGGCGCCTTCTGAACATTTCAGTAGATTTGCGTCGATGACTCACTATGTACCTTTACGCACTACAGTTTTAATACGATTTGACTGTTGATCCAATATTACCTACGGACTAATCTGAACACTCTTTGCCAATATAATGTTTTGATCTATTTCTTTAATAAAATATTGGTATATTACATACATACATACATACATATTGGAAGTGTTTTGCCTGATACCTAATGCCCCTTTTCGCTTCCCATCGGTCCTTTTTTTCCACTCCCCTCCCGATTTAATGGTAGCTCCCCACTCAGTAACACATCTATGATGCAAGCGTTTTGGATGTTTATGGGCGGCAGTGATTACTTATCATCAGGTGACTTGTTTGTTAGTTTTCTGGACCTATTGAATACTTATTAATTATCCGCATATTATCTACACATCGTCATGACTGTATCCTCAAATGGGTAGATAGAGGTGTCACCACACCTATGCCATCTACCTTGTCCGAACTAATTCTACGAGTATACTTAAAATAGGGTGCAAGCATATCGCAATACCGGGCATAAATTGCAGCATCAATCAAATCTATGATCAGATCTGTTATATCAAAACAGTTCAGTGTAACTACTGGTCATAATTAAAATCGTTTATAATCAATGCAAAAAAACATTAAAATTATGAATGGCAAAATTTGTCGCAAGTGAGTCACGACAGCTATGGCAAGCGGCGCGTCCCTGGCATTGCGTGCGGCGCCTGTTTGAGGGAGGACTAACTGAATAAATTCACTCATTACCGACCCCTTACGTTGCGTTACATAATTTATCGCATAATACGCAAAGTGTAAGCTATTGTACACCTCGTTCACACTTCCACTAATATAATGTTGTTAAGCACCTACAAAGAGCTAAGATTAGACTTAGCTAAGAAGTTGCAAGGTTGCAAAAAGTCGATACATCCAGGCTACTTCAAGCAGGTCTCTATGGAAATAATTGGAGGCTTCCATTTGGTTGTAGTTTGTAGACTTCCTGTTTAAGAGAGACTTACAGAAGAAGACAAAATGTATTTCCACAATGCGAAAATGATTTCGTATGGAGACATAGTGAAAATATGATGGACATTCTCGCCCTCTCGAACTGCTTAATATGCAGCAAGTGGCAGTGCATATGGTCGTAGGCTCGTGCCCTGCGGTGGGACGTATAATATAGGCTGATACGGATACAAAATATGTTATGCGAAAGGCGCCTTATATGACAGCCAGTTGGTCAGACGCCGGCTGTGAAACGAGAAGCCGCGATTTCGTTTCCCGCACCGAGATAAATGTTTGTGTGATTCAGAGGTATTTGTTTCGGATGTCGGTGTTTGTGAGACCGAAAACTCTGAAGTAGTCTCCGATACCTACTGTACTACACTCGAACTTAGTGTGGGATCAGAACTACGTATGTAATTGTTGGGTGCGTGTATTTTAAGGCGATTTTTTTATTTTATTATTATGATTTTCATGTCCTTGGAAATATTCACCTCGCTAACAACCCACAAACAAAACATTACATTTAGCTTCCTTTTTTAAATATTTTTGTACATTTTATCCCCTAATACATTTTACCCCCGTTAACACCGCATTTCTAATTTGAACCCCTTTACCTAATTATTTTCCGCCTTTAGATATTATCGTAAGAATGTGTTTTTGTGTGTGATTAGGTAAGTACCCAAATGTAGCAACTTTCCCGACTGTTATTTTATATTTTATGTGGCAACTTGATGAGGTAAGAACTTAAATAAATAAATACACCAGTGACCAAACAGTCACACACAAAATGCATTTGTACAATAATACGAGCGACAAATACTTCCTGTTGACAAAAGGGATACAAACGGCGAAAGTAGATGGGAGAATTGTAAAGGGACAACCTATTGAAATATTATTAATAGTGTTTCATTATTACGTTTTGCATAATATGATAGCCGACCTCACCGAACCTGTGCTAGTCAAATCTATGATGACTCATAGCCTATGAGGAGCTAGGACCGGTCAGAACTCAGACGTACTCTAAACCGACGAGAATATGATCGAGCAAAGGGGTCTTATTCTATAGTCTGCCTACCCCTATAGAATTAGGATGTGACTATTATCTGATAAGGGCATACATACATACATAAACTGACGCCCTTTTCCCAGAAGGTGTAGGTACAGGTACTCCTGGTAGTAACCTGGACACCCACATTTCCCCTTGTCTGTTCCGTCTCACGATGTGAAAGGGAGCGAGCCTATCGCCATATCGGGCACAAACTCCTGACTCCGGGCTTATAATGAATAGAAAAATCCATATCGCTTTGCCCGAACCAAGATTCGAACCTCATGGTTGTACTACCGTACCGTAGTACAACTACGCCGCCGAGGCCGTCTGATAAGGACAACTATTCCATATTAAGTTCAACTATGTATTTCATATTACGAGTAGTATAAGTTATCTCACATTATGTCAGGGATTTAATTACGTACTTACCTATTTTCGTTACCATGAACAAATATTAAAAATAAATACATTTATTGCACATCATTTAACAAAAAAGTTTATGATTAATACAAAACTTTTTTTAAATATTGTAATGTTTATTAAACTTCTGGGGCTTTGATATCAACTACTATTTCATGGACATATTCGATCGCCGTTAAATCGGATGTGTCACAATATGAAGTGACCATGACATTAACTTTTGCAAGACTTTCTATAAAACTATAACTAATAATTCTTTGGAACTTTTTTTATAAAATTGTTAATTCGTGGTATAACTTTACAGTTTACAGGTAAGAATATTGTAGGTATTGGTAGTAATAGCATTTTTGCTTACACCTTCGCTTGAGCTTAAGGTTCTTATTTCGCTAATACAAAAATCATTATAATTGTTTAAAGAAAAGTCCCCAAATATTTTGCTAACACACGCCCATACACGCTGCACACACCACTTAAAGAATAATAAAGGCAAACTATTCATCATTTCTGATTGCCTGATTTCCATAGCTTGATTGAATACATTTAGCTGTGACAAGACCCCACTTCTATTCAAGTGAACCCATCATAAATTACTAGAATCGAGTAATAAAGCATGGTAATTGCTTCATTTGACGTGTAAGAATAGATTATTCCGTTATCTAGAATCTGTTTAATGATTAACAGTGTTAAATATAACTCGAACAATCGGAATATGTCGTCTTTGTTTTTGAGCTTTGTTTATGTAGTAATATTGGCTCTAAAGACCTAAACTAAACTCTTCTGTTTTCTCATTATCTGCTCTTGTATCATACATATTCTGGTGATGTCTTGCGTTTCGAGCTCAGGCTTTATACACCAGGTTAAGAACATGTCGGCATTGTGACAGATATTTATGTTACATCCGTGGATACCCTACCCACTACCCAGAGTCTATCTGGACACCATACCACTCGCTATTTTGTGCACTTCTTCATGCCAGCATATAAAGATCAACATTTTTATGTAATCTGCTGACTTCACTAGTTCTATCGCACGAACTGTAACTCGTATCAGTTTTATTGGCCGTCATTTTTTAACACCACTTAGTATGGCTATATTTATTTTTTAATACTAAGAATATATATTTAAGGCATCACAAAAGTTACTTTAGTCACTGCATTACCTAGAAATAATCATTTTAAAAACATTTCGGTATTTTAATGTTTTGTCATGTTACAGATTTAAATAGTGTACCATTTGAGGGTCTTGGATAAAATAAAATTCGTAGAAAAACAAGTGACCTGACGGATTAACAGAAATAAGCTTTTTATAAAAAGACAGATTCTTGTGCCTACTCTACCTACTTAGTTTAGGCCAAATAAGGCAGATATTTTGTGAATCGATTTGCTTGAATATTCATTACCTACTCCCGAGTTGGACGCTCCACCATGTTACATAATCGCTCATAATCGCCTCTTTTCGGACAGGGTCTAAGCGTCAGCCGTTAACTGTGGTGTCAAGTGATCTGTGGTGTCAACTCAACAGACTTATTCTACACAGGGAAGATCTAAAATAATTATGCACTGGCAGATACACAAACCGCACCTTGTTAAGATAAAAGTGGTAGTGGTAGTGGTGGTAGTGGAAGTAGTAGAGCCACGCTGTTGTCAGTCATGACTCAGAATGAATGGGCAGGCTCATCCGGGGCGGTACCACTGTCACACATGAAATCGACGTGAAACAACAGCTCAGCTGTGGCGTTTCGTTCGGTCAATGAGATTGCCGGATGCCTAATACCCGTTTCCTCTTTCCATCCTTTTTCCTTCCCGTTCCCCTCCTAATTGGGCCGGCCACACATCCATGATCGAGCTTCGTGAATGCTCATGTGCGGCAGTGATCACTTACCATCAGGTGACTTGTTTGCTAGTTTGCCGGACCTATGCAATAAAAAAAAACATAGAAAAGAAATAATGAAGATGCAGTCAAGCATGGTCACCTGATCGGATAGCGCGCGGCGCGGAGGGTGCGCACCGGCGGCGTCGCACGGTCGCGCACCGTAGTCGCGGCGGCGCGGCCGGCGGCACCAGCGCCGGGGCGAGTGCGGGCCGCGGCGACGTTCCGCCGGGGCGCCGGCCGTCGCGTCGCCGCGAACCGTTCGCCCGCGCGTCGCCGCACGCGAGGCTGCACGCCCCCAGCGCCTTCCTGCCACACACCACCACAATGCCTTCAATCATCCCTAATTACAATATTACTACTGGATATTTAATACGCGTGTGTCACCTTGCCCAAATTTTCAAGGTTACTTTTTTGTTTTTGTGAAAACGTGGGGTGTTTAGTGATTTCCCAGTGTATGCTTATTCCCCACCCTAAAACACGCACTTTTTGCTGATTTACTTATGTATAGCGAAACATAGGTGGGAACTATCTATAAAATCTAGTAGGTATTTTTGTGTCGAAAATGTGTTCAAATCGGAACCATTTTTTTTCTGTTAAGGCTTTGCACGGTTTGTGCATATAGCCATTCTCAAGTAATATTTATTTTCAAATTTTCCCAATTTCGGCGATAGTGGTCAAATATAGCCCATCGTCTGTCATTGTCCGTCAGTTTGTCCATAGTCATGCTTTAGTAAGGCGAAGCAAAACCACCACAACTTACCAGAACTTTTGGTAGAGTTCAACGAAAAAATCGAATTAATCACATAAAACACTCTTGCTTAACCTCCACTTCACTTGTGCACCTTTATAGAACTATATTAAATAAAATGTCTTCTAATTTATGCGATAAAACTCTAAAACGCAGCAAATTAATGAAATAAAACGAGACCTATATTTGATATTTCATTTCTACGATTTTCCCGCCAAACTCAATAGGAACCTTTTAATACCACCAAGCTAAGGAAATCTGAACAATGTAGTTTTTTCTAATATATGTAATTGTTTATGTATATATTTTGAAGTATTTATTTATGTACATAATTATTTATGTAGCACTTGTATGGATTCGTATAAATATATAAGCTTATTATTATTTATATTTTGTTCTCTTTGTTTTTCCATTTATTTACTCCTAAATTATTAAGCATCTGCTTCCGTCTTTCTGCACTACCTTAAGACTGACTGGGAGAAAATGTCCTTGGCATTAAGTCCACCTGTGCTATTTAATTGTAAGTACAAATTTTTAAATAAAAATAAGTAAATAAACAAACTGACTAGGTAGTTCATCGGTCACAAGAGTTAAAGGTAACAGAAAAAAATATATATTGGGGTGGAAAATGGCAATCGGCAATCGCTGATAAGTAAATGCTATTATTATACTGTGATATGTAATATACACTAAATTATGTTAATTATTATCAAACGTGAGTTGATAGTACAACAACAATGTTATTTTTTACTTCCGCTAACAACGGGCAACAAGTTTTTGGAACAGATTTTTTGTCCAATTACAACCAACTTGGAGTTAAAATATCAAATATGCGAAACGAACCTCAAGGACGAATTGTATTGGTCCAAGAAGTGCCACAGTACGATTTTACAACGACCTTTATCCTTAACAACTTATTATTTTGGATGTCTGTGATAATAAACGAAGACGAGTACAGCCTTAAAGGTGAAGGCCACGTTTTGAGACAAACTGAACAGTATTGTTACACTCCGAGGCGGATAAAATGTTGAGAGCGCCCAAACCTCAAAGCGCCATACTTAAAAAAATAACAACTTCGAAAGAACGAGGATTTTTTTATTGCATAGTTAGTGATTGTACCTACTATGTTCTTGTGTGCAGTTAAGTAAGGATAATTGGGTAGAACAGAACAGTTACATATGCCCCAGCATGAGATACACCATTTTATAACGCCAATGATAAGATGCATAGGATGTTTCTCATAAGTAACATAATTCAATGTTTTTGCATAAAAACGAAGTCATCCGAAATCTTGCGCGCCCCTACGCACGTGTCTAGTTTGCCTTAGGGATAATCCGCCTCTGGTTACACTATCAAACACAAATGTTATAATGAAGTATTTATTTATATATTTTGTGTCTATCACAAATTGTGTTGTGCAATTTTCCTAAAATCTTTCGAAATAGCTACATAGTAACATTTTTTCGGAAAGAATCCAAAATGGAAAAATTCAATTAGTGAACTTCGTGTAAATCCTAAAATGATTTTATTGAAATTAAAATGTGTTTTTTTTTTACATTATTTTGGATTTTTTTCACGACCCAACAGTACTCACAAATATGTCATATAAATAAATAGGTTGCGCCTTAATTTCCAGAAGGATAAGAAATCTTACAACTATAGCAATTAACGAGGTAATTAGGACTAATGAATTTATTTCCCTTGCATAGGGCGTTATAGACGAAACATAAAACACTTTGGTACTTGGATCAATACTTAGGTAGTGGGTACATAATATGTTATACCTTAGGGCTTAGAGTATTTAATATTTATACTAAAGAGGGAGCGTTGGTACTTAAAAAACGTAGATAAAAATTGTGGTGCCGGGACACCTTTTTCTGCCCTCCGATTGGCTGACATTTGACAGTTTTTCCAACATGCAGGAATTATTTAAAAACGAAAAATGTAAAAAAAAAAACAAAAACGCGAGTGTTTTGGACCACACGACTGAAGTAAAACTTCTTTAGCTCCATCTACATCAGTCTTTCCCAAAGTGGGCGATAACGCCCCCTTGTGGGCGCTGCAGGTCTCAAGGGGGGCGGTAAGAGACCCAGAAAGAAAATGGGGGCGTTGTGTAGAGGCCTGGGGGGTGATTTGTAATTTTATTTAGCTAGGAGGCCTCTTAGACAACGACTGCACGAGCTCTCGACTTTCAACAACAACTTGTGAACATTCAATTATAGAATTGACAACAAACGAGGAAATAAAAATCAAGTTCAAAAATGGTTACCAAGAATTTTGGCTACAAAAACCGATCCCGCAATTGTACCCTGGATTGTGGTCAATCGTTCAACGATTCTTGATAGCATTCTCATCGTCATATTTGTGTGAACGTGGATTTAGTGCTGTGACAACACTGCTTACTAAAAAGAGAAATCGTTTGCTTGTTACCGAACGTGGCGACTTGCGACTGTTCTTGAGTAAATTGGAACCTGATATCAACAAACTTATTAAACAGCATCAGATTCATCCTTCACATTAGTTTTTATATAAGGATCGATTATTTTAGTTTTATTTTTAATAAAAGATACTCTGTTTTAATACTATAAAGTTGCGTTTCAATAATCATTCTTATTGACAGGTGGAGCCCGTAAGAGTTAACTTGAGACCTAAGCGCCGTTGTATGTTACCTACTGCGCTCAGGTTTCGAGTTACGGGTTATAGTAAAAGTTTCGTTTAGAATTCTCCGTTAATATATACATATATAGGTCACAATAATTAATTAATTTTATTTGAAGTTATAGTGGTTTTAAATAGGTCAAAAAATGGGGGCGCTAAAAAAATATTTATTCTCAAAGTGGGCAGTAGACAAAATAAGTTTGGGAACCACTGATCTATATGATTGATAAAAGTTACTTTTATCACGAATTTTTACAATGGCCTATCCTTCACCACCATAATTATATTATTTTTAATCACATACACACATGTAAGAATAGGTACCGACAATTAACCTCAAATCTATACATCTATGAACTTTAACTTTATGTTAAAAGTTACTTTTGTCAAGAATTTTTCACTTACACTTAAGTATAGTTATGACTAAATTAACTTTTTTTTCTCCACAGATATAACTGAACACATTTTTTTCCAAACGCGCTCAAAGAGGTAATACATAAATAGACGGAATTATGAAAAACCCAATATTTGGTTTTCTTTTTCAATCGGTGTTATTGTAAACCTAAATCTCGACACTGGCTAGTCGGAACATAAGTAAATGGGAAAATTATAGTGCGATGAAAGACTCAAATATGTACCTAATTGAAAGATGAAAACCCGTTTAATTTAAAGGAGTCTTCTTGAGCTAGGATATAGGATTTTTAAGATTTATCCTCTTAAAGTTTTACAAAATCTACTCAATAACTCATTCACAAAATAAAAACACATTCTTATAAATTTAATTTTAAATACACATACTTTTCGAGACTTGACAGCTGTCAAATATGGATATTTCTAAAAATAATGTAAAAATGGTAGAAATATTTTATATTATATGTCCTTATTTTTCTTATAAATCTTATTGCGATGGTGTAGGATGAAAATAAAATGAGAAATAAACCTAAAAAAATAAGCCTAATTTTTTAGTCATCATAAATTTCTTGCCCGTACTCGGACCAAATCGACTGATCTCTTTCAATGATTATTCATGGATCTGTATTGACAATTTTCAACTTCCATTGTCTTCGTCGTGTTACACGACTTCCGTAACGAAATCGTCATGCATTCACCAGTTTACCCCCCAAGTCAAGCGTGCCTAAATTAGTTTTACTTCAAAAATGCTGAAAGGAGTTAGGAGCCCCATTTTGATGAAAACTAAAACTGCATACCTACTTGGATTTTTGATAAATCAATATGCCTAGTTAGGAATCGAACCATATTTCGTATTTTTCGGTTCGATAAACCCGAAATAAATATTTCTCTTGGTGTTAGAATCAAAACCGGCGTCGAACAAGCTACGCCACAGAGGCTGTCATTTCCGCCACGTTTCCACACTATAAACTTGTTTCAATAGTCTTCTAGTGTACCTACATCCTTTCAATAGTAATATAATAATCTTGGACATAATATCGTTTATTAATTTATTTAAAATCTTTATTGTACACCAATGATAAAGAAAACAATGTAAACAAAATGCCACAAAATAGAAAAGAGTACAATGGCGGACTTATCGCTCGAGGCGACCTCTTCCAGATAACCAACAATTCTTTATATTTATCTAGGACATAATATCGTTACATATAATAATATACATATACGTAATATCTTTGGCTAAGATGTTAAATTAAATACCTAGTATTATTGGTTTTAAGTTTTATTCATTGGGTATGTTTGTCCTTGACTGCGGTTTATGATGATTCACCCAGTATAACGCATAGAATACATAAATATCACTGTTTGTTAGTACCTACATTTGATCAATCCGTGGCAGCCTTGATTTCGGGGATGTGGCGGATAAGCTCCGGGAATGTCGTTTGCGATTATTTGTCTTACAACTGCAGATTTTTTTTTTTTTTTATAGCATAGGTCCGGCAAACGAGCAAGCAGGTCACCTGATGGTAAGTGATCACTGCCGTCCATGAACATCCACAACACTTGGATCATGGATGTGTTGCCGGCTCATCAGATCGGGAGGGGGGCGGTAAGGATAAAGGATAGGAAGAGGAAAGGGGTATTGGGCATCCGGCAGTCTCACTCACCGAACGAAACGCGACAGCATAGCTATCGCTTCACGTCGATCTTCTGTGAGACAGTGGTACCACCCCGGACGAGCCTGCCCATTCATGCTGAGTCATGGCTGACAACAGCGTGGCTCTACCACATTAATTAAGAATAGGTTAGCAACAACATATTATAGCTATGTACTTGATCTAATTTTTCAACGACGTAAAAAAAATAATGACTTGATCTTAGAGTATTTATAATATAGAGGGAGCACTGTCATACATTTGCGTCTTAAAAAACGTAGTTATTTTTTTGTTTCTAATGTTGGTAGGAAGGATATTTAAGTGAAAATTGAATTAATGATTTAAAAACTAACTGCTGTATATTCCGTTGGTAACCGAAAGTATATTTAGTTATTATCCGTCTAAAACTACTTTGAGTTGAATTCATTTTTCTTTTTCAAATATTTTTTGCATGCTGGACAACCCGTTAGTTGTCAGGCAATAGGAGGGCAGAAAAAGGTGGTCCGGCACCACCATGAATACCAGCGCTCCCTCTTAAATATAAATACTGTAAGGACTTGATGTCAAAGTGGTGAGAACCAATGGTTACAATCATTACCTAATGATAACCGGACGATACTATGTCGAATAGTGCGCAAGAAAGCGGATACTGGCGGATACTAGCTGGGAATACAATAAGTGTACTTACACTTATGGTTTTTTAATAAAATCACGTCGTACTTTTCAGGGTACTAACCTAAATAAAGTCGAATGCATTTCTCGTATATGTATAACTTAAGTAGATAAACAGTATGAATATTCCTACTTTTTAATATTACCGATATAAATGTTCTCGTATATAATAGCATAGGTATAGGGTACAGTAATATAAATCAATAAAGTAATATTTAAGATTTATAAATAACAGTAAGGGTTGAAATGATAACAATATAAAGACAATTATAATATTTAAGTATAATATGTTGTAATAAATAGCCAGAAAACTATGAATACTAATGTAATTGTACATTAGTACAAGTATCTAAGTAATATTGCATGACAGTCGCCCTTTCTACGAGTATGATTGTTAAGAATAACCTTAGTTCACTACGTTGACCAAGCGGGTTTTTGCAGAATTCACATTTTTAATTTTTCGCAAATATCTCAGATTTGCAGGAATCCTAATTATATTTCACCTCACCACTAAAGTGATCAATAATAATTAAGAATGCATGCATAACTACAAAAAAAAAAGAGTTGTGTGTTTTACAACTTGCAACTCCGACCTCGGTTTTATCAATTTAGCCTAACCAACTACGCTAATACTTTTAAAATTTCATAAAACTACTTCAAATTTCCATTTACCTACTTTAAGATAAGGATTAACGAATTATATAATTGTATTTAGCTATGAAAGGACATCAAATGCTTGCGGTATATCTGCTTATTTTGCGTATAATGATAACTTAATTTAATTATCTGAACAGTATTATTTACCCCAGTATAATTCGCGCCTCCGAGCCTTCTTGCGACCCACTGCAATCTTCACAACATTATATTTATGGATGCAAGGAACTTGTTCCTCAGCGTATTTCCCAGGTGTCGCTGTACGAAAAAAAATAATCCTGGCCTTTCCCGCCCAATAACTTGCTGACCGCTGTTTTACCCATGCTGCTAAGTTCACCTAACCAGTCTAAGCAACTAGTATAGAACATGTGAAGTTCATAAGTTTGCAAATTCCCTTATTTTTTTTTGTTCTCGTGCGCTATTCATAAATTACAGCCGTGGGCCGATAGGTACCAGGTACATTATATCACGAGACCAATGAAATGACTAAGATGTAATCGGTAAAAAAACCTTGCGTGAAGACACAAATATATAATTGCTATCAAAACTTTTACACACATATATAAAGATCTTTATTATATAATATTTTTTTGCTTAAAAATTAAGAAGGTACGTAAAACTAATGTTTTATACCTAACTATACGTTTTCATTGCTAAAAACAGTTTGTATTTTGCAGTTTATATTTTCAAAATACTCTAAAAAAGATGCGATAAGTTTTTCATTTGATAGGTAATTAATAATAAAATATTAATGTATTATATCCGTGGCGCGGTTGCTTAGACGCCGGCTATGAAACGGGAGGCCGCGGGTTCAATCCCCGCAACGAGACACATTTTTGCGTGAACAGATATTTGTTTCGGGCCTGGGTGTTTGTGAGACCGAAAAGTCTCTCGTAGTTCCTGATACCCACGACACAAGACTCAATGGTAGTCTGGGGTCAGGACAATTGGCTAGAACAATTTATAGGTGCTTATCGCTGTTGATTCGACCAAGTTTGCCATTTCGTACACTTTAGCTTCAATGTGTAAAAGTGTTGCTGTTTTTGCTTTGAATTTATTTTAAACACGCTTTTGAATAAAGTTGAAAATCCAAAGCAGGTTTTAAGAACGTGTAAACTCTAGAGCAGCAGTTCCCAAACTATGGCTCAAGCGAATATTTAGTGGGCCCTAAATGTATATAGATAGATAGAGTGCTCCTCCCTTCACTACCACATATCTATGTGAAGCGCAATCTGTGACAATGAACATTAAAACCAAATATATAAATAAATTGGACATATCAAACTCACTGACTGCCTCGGTGGCGTAGTGGTACTACGGTATGATTGCAAAGCTGAGGTCTCGGGTTCGAATCCCGGGTCGGGCAAAGTGATATTGGATTTTTCTATTCATTATCATTCCGGAGTCAGGAATTTGTGCCCGATATGGCGATAGGCTTGCCCCCTATCACATCGTGGGACGGAATATACCAGGCGAAACGTGGGTGTTCTGGTAGCACTTCTGCCTAGCCCTTCTGGGAAAAAGGCGTGTGTTTGTGTGTGTGTATATCAAACTCACTGTGACTAAAAGTAACAAAAATTGAAGTAAATGTTAAAGCTGTAAGAAAAGATAAACACCCTTCGCATTAAAATTACAGTTCCTGTATGTATTTAAGCATTAAATAATTTTATTATGAGAAAATGTCGTTTTACTAATACAATCATTCCTCCTTTAAGGCCAAAAGGTGAGTCCCGAATTTGGCAGGTTTTGTTAGGTTAGGTTTAATTTTGGGAACCAGTGCTCTAGAGGAAAGGTTTACGAGTTGTCGGTCTGCGGCCATCGAACCGGACATCGGACGGAGATCATTGAAAAATAAACGTAATAAGAGACGTGTATTGTGTATTAATACTCGTGGCAAACTTACCGTTATTTTTAATTTTTAAAAATATAATTTATTTATTTATTTATTTATTTATACTTTTTATACAGAGTATAAAGGCGGACTTAATGCCTGAGGCATTCTCTGCCAGTCGACCTTTGGATAGTGCAGAGAGGAAATTAGTAGGCGCATAAATTATAGAAACTAGAGAGAATTTAGGGTTTATATGTAAATAATACTTAAATATATTATATATACAAACTTACATTCACGTATAGATACAAATACATATATACATTATACATAAGAATATAGATATATAATAAAATAAATATATATAACACATATGAAATCTAGATTGGAAAAATTATTTTAAAGCGACTCTGCCAGTTTGTTAAGTAAGTGTTGGCGAACCTTCACCTTGAATGTCAAACGAGTGCCCGATGCCCTGATATCGAGGGGGAGTGCGTTCCAGAGAAGTATTGATTGGATAGAGAAGGAAGAGTGAATAAAATCTGAGCTATGAATAGGACAATGGAGACTGAGATTATTGTTTGAGCGAAGATTCTTATTATGGTTACTGCCTAAGTATTGAAATTGAGAAGTTAAGTAAGAAGGTGGTGTAGGAGATGTAAGAATAGAAAAAAGTGTAGTGAGTGCATGCATAGAACGACGCTGGCGAATAGGTAACCATTTTAGCTGGGAGCGGAAAGAAGAAACGTGATCATATTTACGAAGATTAAAAATGAATCGAATGCAGTTATTGAGAAGTCGGTCGAGTTTGTTGAGGAGTTCTGCATTCAGGTCAAAATAGCACACATCACCATAGTCGATTAAGGGGAAAATTAAGGCTTGCACAAGCATTGTCTTGGTTTTGATTGGAAGAAAATTCTTCAGGCGATAGAGGACACGTAGGGTACCTGTGACCTTTTGACAAACAGAAGCAACCTGAGCTCGCCAGTTTAAAGCGGAGTCAATATAAATACCTAGATCTTTGACCACAGGGCACCAAGCGATGATAGTCCCATCATAAATAACAGGCGATAAATGTGCGGTATCCAATCTGCAAATCATCCTTGGACTGCCGACAAGAATGGCCTGACATTTATTGGGGTTGACAGACAGACCAAAGCAATCTGACCAGTGTTTAATGTGTGCCAAGTCCCTGTTCACTTTGTCGATCGCTGTAGTCACGCAATCCACACTCGCTTGGGAGTAAATCTGCAAGTCATCGGCATAAAGATGATACGCACACTGAAGATCTTGGGATATTAGATTTATAAAAATAGAGAATAACAGAGGAGAAAGTATACCGCCTTGAGGAACGCCAGAAATAAGGTCACACCAGTTAGATGATGAGTCATCAAGGCGGACTGACTGCTGACGCCCCTGAAGATAGGAAGAAAACCATTCCAGAGCCTCGGACGAGACCATAAAGTGGGAAAGGATGGAGAGAAGGATGTCATGACTGACGGTATTGAAGGCATTTGAGAAGTCCACCAGAGCCAACACGGTGACCCTGGAGTTCTCCATGCCCTGCCTAATATCGTCAGTCACTTTGAGGAGCGCGGAAACAGTGCTGTGTCCAGGTCTGAACCCGGACTGTAAAGGATCTAGCAAGTTGTGACTGTGTACAAACCTGGACAGTTGCTTGTGTGCACAAGCCTCAAGCACCTTGGACAGGAAGGGTAGGATAGATATAGGACGGAAATGGTTTACAAGGGTTGGATTAGGGATTTTGGGAAGAGGAATTACATAAGCTTTCCGCCATAAAGACGGAAATAAGCCAGTTTCGAGGGAAGCATTTACAATATGGGTAATAAATGGGAGGAGCAGGTCAAGGATTGGGATAATCATACGACGGCTGAGATTGTCGCATCCAATGGCATTAGATTTAATGGAAAGGAGAGTCCTTTTGACCTCGTCCGACGTTACTGGAGAAAAGTAAAAAGGGTCTATATTACGACGAGGAAGGCTACCAAGGAAATGCAGGGTACGACACTTGGTTTGACGATCAAGGGAAGTAACATTACTAAAGTGGTGATTGATGTCGTCTAAACCAATCGTACTCGGAATCTCAAAATCTTTCCCCTTACCAATACCTAGTGTTCCTAGAAACTTCCAGATATTAGCAGGAGTAGAAGAGGAGATGTTATCGAGGATATGTCGGCGTTTAGCATTACGTATAATCTGGTTACACCGATTTCTTGCAGACTTAAATGTGAACCAATTATCCTCTGTGCGGGCTCTCTTGAACTTCCGAAAGGCACGGTCCCTACGCCTCATCGCCATCCGAACATCCTCAGTCATCCAAGGAGCTGGAGGACGTTTGAGCTTGATTAGCCTGACGGGCGCGTGAGTGTCATATAGAGCAAGCACGGCATTAGTAAATATGTGCACTTTTTCGTCCACTGTACCCGCGGTTGCCAGACCATCCCAGACCAAATTCCCAGCATCCCTGCGTAACCTGTCCAAATTTAAACGACCAAAACAACGCCTGCGCAAAACCTTGGTAGGAGGTCGGTCAGGTTTAAGGGCGTAAGACAGGAAGAGGAGATAATATGGTTGCTCAAAATAATGTCACATAATATATATTATATTCATGAACTCTAAACCGTTAACACCTTTGTTAGACTCCCGTAAAAATAATAGATCTTAAGGTAATAATAAATATTTAGAAAATAATTCCTCTCTGAACTGGCGTGTTCAAGTTACTGCAGTTTGCCAGAAGGTAACAAGCACTCTACGAGTCCTTTATCGCCTGAAGAACTTCCTCCCTTTGAAAACCAAGACGATGCTTGTGCAAGCCTTAATATTTCCTATAATCGACTATGGTGATGTGTGCTATTTTGATCTGAATGCAGAACATCTCAATAAATTCGACCGGCTTCTTAATAACTGCATTCGATTCATTTTTAACCTTCGAAAATATGATCATATTTCTTCGTTCCGCTCTCAGTTACAATGGTTACCCATACGTCAACGTCGTTCTTTACACGCTCTTACAACACTTTTTCTATTCTTAGGTCTCCTCCTTCTTATCTGATTTCCCAATTTAATTACTTAGGGAGTAACCATAGTAGGAACCTTCGTTCAGTTAATAATCTCCTTCTGCAGTGTCCGGCACACACCTCTAACTTCACTCATTCCTCCTTTTCTATACAATCTATTCTTCTGTGGAACGCACCCCCGCTCGAAATCAGGTCGTCTGGTACTCGTTTGGCATTTAAAGCGAAAGTCCATCAATTCTTCCAAAAAAATCTGGCAGAATAATTATTTTGGTTTTTACTATGTATACGTCTGTATGTATGTATGTATGTATATATAATTATGTATATGTATATATTTATCTATATATTATGAAATCTTTACATATAATATATTATTTTAACATTTATTATTATTATTATTAATTTGTTTTTTTTTTATTAGTTTATGCGCCTACCTTGATTTCTCTTCACCACCCAAAGGTTGACTGGGAGAGAATGCCCCAGGCATTAAGTCCGTCTGTATACTATGTATATAAAGCGTTAATAAATAAAATAAATAAAAATAATAGGTATAGGTATAGGAATGCATTATATAAAATAAACAGAACTAAGTAATAGTAACTAGGTAATTATAATGATCGAATTTTGATCCTATGCCTTGTGCCTATACTTGATATGAATTCTACGTTTTCATATCAAGACTCGTCATAAACATATTATGAATTAAATTATAATACTTTATAAAGACTATTTTCCGCAACATTGCATAATTTTTGTGATATAACGCTTATACATAGATACTTCTTCAACATTTTTTGCAGAATCATAACAAAAACTGTTTTCCTCTGATGAATTAAACAACGTTTGTTATCTACTATCTGAAGTGGGTGGTGGCCTGTTGGTAAACGGACCAGACGCGTCTACAAACATGTCTACGGTGGTCGTGGGTTTAAATCTCAAGGCACAACTGACTTTTAAGAGTGATGTGTGTATTGATAGTCAATTACCACGCACTATGGCAGTGAATGAACACATCGTGGGGAAACCTGCGTACCATAGCGATTTATAAGAATTTCTATGGTATCTAAAGTCCGCCAACCCGCAATAGGCCAGCGTGGTGGACTATATGCCCTAACCCCTCTCAATCGTACTCTCGATTGTAGAGGAGGCCCGTTCCCTGCAGTGGGACGTATATGGGCTGATACATCTACCATATGGCTAGTTAGAGCATACAATGACCGACAGGGGTCACAAAAGTATATTTTTTTATATTGGCCCGACAAAGCGATAACAATGCACGTGACGACAACTGATAAGTACAGTAAGTTGCAAATATCGTTTCCATCGGTGGACATAATTATGCTGGCCTGATTGTATACGGATATACATATTACACAAGTGAACCCAAAACGCGATACAATTACGCGAATTACTAAGAGTGGTTCCTCGACTCTACTCGGCAGTCAGTAATCAGCAGTAGTAAAGTAATCAATGGATAGATACTGTTGTCTGTCATAAGGAAATTTATCCTTATATTAATGCAATAAGATTCATATTCACTCTGTTTATGATTAATATAACATGGAAATAATAATTTATTTTAAATAAGGTTTTTTTAAGATCGCACAAAGCTGCTAGATGCAGGTCATTTCCAAACAGGTCTCTGTGGAGGCCTACGTTCAAGAGTTAAAAACATCCTGGGAGTGAAGAGAGACAGAGAATGAGTGTGTGTGTGTGTGAGAGAGAGAAGGTTGATTTCCCCATAACATAGAAATACTTTACCCGACCATAGCTATCTCAAATAGCATACGGCAAATATTTTGCAATATTGCACGTGTTAATATTGATTATGGAAATTAAGCAAGCATGTAGTATAAAAGCTTACGATACAACTTGAAAAGATGGGTTTTCCATTTGAGTAAACAAAAGTTGAAAAGCTCAAATGGAAGAAAAGTTTAAACCCGACCAGTGCCAGATTAACCAATCGCGGGGTTCACAATGCCGACTAAAAACTCTCGATGACCGTCTCGCAAGTTGTGGCGGCAACGAGTAACCCAGGTCAGAGAAAAAAAAATAACCCAGCAATCATAATCTTGACTTTGAAGACACAAGCCTTGTGTCGTGGGTATCAGAAACTACAAGGGACTTTTCGGTCTTAGAACACCCAGACCCATACGAATAATTTTTGGGTCACACTAACATTTGCCTCGATGCGGGCTTCGAACCCGCAGCGTTCCCTTTACAGCCAGCATTTTAACCCACTTTGACTGCTGTACGTCATACAATAGAAACGACTTTCCTGCCAATATGAATGGGATGTGTCATGTCTACTGACTAATAAACAACTTAATATGTTCGTTAATAGTAAACAACAGTATTTTCCTTATCAAAATAACATCTAATTGTACCACGACTTGTTAATCGAATCAATAACACATGGGTACATATTAACATATGACTAAATATTTCAATCCAATTTCGCATTGATATTTTACTAAACATCACTTTCATCATATTGTGTTTTACTGAATAACGAGACTTATGAATCCCTTGAAACACGTTTCCCTAGCTTGTCATTGGCGTAGCACAGCAACACAGAGCTTGTAGCCAGAAGAAAAAAAAGACTATGAAATGGCCCATAGATAACAATGTGTCATTGTGCAAAATCTTTAAAATGTAAATAATTATTGTACCATAATCACAGAAATACACCTACAAAATGATAACATGTTCGTCCTAAAAACTACAAGCCATAGAATAGAATGATGTGAAATATCCATTTTATATTTTCCCGCCAAAGGTCATAAGATTACTTCATGCATGTCGTGTTGTACTGCTTAACACAAATGCTTTTAGGGATTAATTGCATCTCAAACCTTGCTTGTTCCACGACAAAAAACATCGTAACAACACGAGATGTCTACACAAACATTCACTGTTGTCCAAACCAAAACATTAATGTTTTTTCTGACAAGATCGCGCAAACACATACGAACGCACGTAGCGAGCGATGCGAACATTAAAACTGAGGCTCTCCTCCAACTTGCATTTGTTTATATACTACCAAGAAGGCTTGGGATCTCAAAAAACTCGAATTTGAACTGAGTCACAATTCGAATAAATTGTTCGAAACAAATATAAATCCATGTCACTGCATGTCACTAATATCAAACATACTGAAACATTTTAATTATCTTTTGGAGGAAATATTAAAGTAAAATGCCGGAAAATCTACCGAAAATGCCCCGTAGTGCGTCTCCTATCGCCCGGTCTGGCGCCGGGGACATCTCGGAGAGAGAACTATCCAGGGAAAGATACACTCTGCAGACCACACCACTAGCGTAAGTTTTGAGGTTTCCTACTTATAGCAGTTCTTCACATAATTTGTTATTCATAATGTCAATGCACCAGCCAAGTAGAAAGTGGGTAGCATTTAATACATCCAATATTTTTGAAGTCCGTATTTACCACAGACTACTTATTTAGACCTATATTACGCGAGTTTTGGACCGGGTAATCTGGCGCAAAAGGTGCGTTATGGCCCATAACTTATGGGGTACGCATAATCAAAGGGACAATGAAATAAACTCTTCTTGCGTTTTATTTCAACGTGTAACATTCGCGTAAATCTAAAAAACCCTTAAGCAAAGTGACATTGCTAAAAATATTACAAGAAGGATATAGAGCGTCGTAGGCAATTTTCATAGTTAATTTCATTTTTTTAAATTGTGAAAACCGATTTTTTAAAACTTGGAATTGCAAAAAGCTGTAGTACCTACCTAGCTACATATAATAACAATGGCTACCTTCTAAGGGACGGAAATAATGACTGGATTGCACGTCTTAGTAAGATAGAAAATATAGTTCGCAGTTATAACATTTGAAATCCAAGTTAGACAAGGTCGATGTATAGAAATAACTATATTTCAAAATTCTGCTCTTGCTGATCATATAAGGCGCCTGGTAATTTAGTATAGCAAATACGATGAAAAGAATTTATGGCCTCATATTATTTGCCGAAATGAAACAATTACCACAGGCGCGCACATCTTACCATTTTTTCCCTGCGATGATCATTGGTATTTCTTTATATAAGATGATAACCAGTTTCGCATTATTACTTAACATTATGTTTTTATTGATTGTACAATAGTAAACAGCGCCTGTATCATATTTTGAGTAACCAGTAAAGACTTTTGACGGACGACTTGGTTAAGGTTGCAAGAAGTCGCTGGATGCAGGCCACTTCTCACAGGTCAATGTGGAGAGCGTTGGAACATAGGCTTCCCTATGTTCAGCAGTGGACTCCCTGTGGCTGAAGAGGGAGAGAGATAGAGGGAGAGAGAGAGAGAGAAAGGACTTTGAGCCTGTTGTCGTAGTAGCGACTTTCTCCGCCTGTAACTCCTGTCAGCCAGGATCAACAGTGGTATATCGAAGCTTGGAGTGTCTCATAGAGAAATTCCATTTCATTCATAGCTTTGTCTCAAACTCGCATCGAAATTAGTCTGAGAGACCACACAATTAGGACTTGAAAAAAATATATATCATGATTCTTATAAGTTATAACAGAGCGAGCTTGTTTAGCTATTCTGATTAGTGATTATGATAGTTTATCTCAATTCGCAACTTATTATATTTTGTTTACCGTATTTTTCTTCTGCTGCACGTTCGGTCTGCGTATGCTTTTACCGAAAGCGGCTTGTTTATGTATGTGTGTATGCGTGTAATTTAAAAGCAGTCTCCTATATGAATTCGAAAGATGTTGCAAAATTTTTCATATTATATTTGACATTTGTTATTATTACTCTAATTGCACTTAAAATTTATATTAGCCCCTGTTACAATCTAAATTCGAAAAATAATAATAGAAAAAATTGTGGCCATTTTTATTTATTAATCGACTTTAAAAAAAAGGAGATTGTTAATCTGATCGTTTTTTGAATACGTTAGTATATTTTGGATATATTGGTAATATATCAGCGTTTGAACACGTGTGCCAAATTTCATAAAAGTATGTATGTTTGCATGTCTATTTGTTTGTCCACGCACATCTAAAAAAGTATTAATCGGATCGCAAAAAGTCGCCTTGGATTAGGTATAGTCCAACTTAGAAGCAGTTCAAGTTTCACCAAAATCCGTTCAGTAGTTTTTGAAATAGAGCAGGGGTGTCCAACGTTTTTCAGTCTGACTATTTTGTCTCGAGATCCTGACCTATCTAGCCGGTCAAAATGGAGGAAATTTAATAATAATAGTTGGGTAGTAGATAGGCACAAAAGTTAAAACTCAGATAACGAATTAGTTCACAGCGCTCTCCTGCATTTTCTATGGCAAATCAGGGCGCTCACTCTAGGAAACTCTGAGATAGGTGTGTAAAATTTACTAGGAAAATGTGTACCTCGTGGGCTCAACAAAAAACTCAGTAGAAATTAGTTATAATCACTACAACAGATATTTAAAAAAATATTGAATAAAAAAACCCAATATCACTTTGCCCGACCCGGGATCTGACCACGAGACCTAAATTTTGCAATCGTACCGTAGAACAGCGGCGCCACGGAGACAGTATTTTAAAAACAGTTTATTTATTAATGATATATATATTTATTATTATTATATATATTTAGATATATTTATTTCACATCGTGGGACGGAATATACAAGGCGAAACGTGGGTGTTCTAGTAGCACCTCTGCCTACCCCTTCTGGGAAAAAGGCGTGTGGTTATGTATGTATGTATTATAAATGATCTTAATTTTGTGACTCATCACGCAATGCATTAAATAATTTACTATAATATTTCACAAGGTCAAGAAAACGCCAACGAAGACTGGTACACGTAACATGATACGTGGCTTTTATAAAAAAACAGTCGCTATTAACGTAATTATACAACAGAGCTGCTCACATTTCTTATCTCTTATCACATCTATTTACATCACGTTTACAAATTATGCTATCTTTAATTGAATGGCACTGGGTAAAGTGAGATTGACTATTTCAAAGCGTTAAAAACCTATAGATTTTGAAAAATTCCAAATAACAAATAAATGTCTGAACTCATTTGCCGAAATTTGCATCATCCGTAATTTTATATCACATCACTGAATGCGGGCATCTACCCGCATTCCATCAGCTTTGATTTTTTGCGCCACAGTTTGGAATATTCATATATTTATTTATTTATTTACACTTAATACAAATACATTGTATAGATGGACTTAAAGCCTGAGGCATTCTCTTACAGTCGTGATATTGATCATATAAAAAATACGGGCCTTCACATAAGCTTTTTTTTCGCATGGGGAAATTTCTTATCGGATACCCGACTATCTAGATAAACTAGGTATCAGCACTTTGTACTTCGATACCTACATATAGAGCTATTATGGTAACTACGTACTGTTTATTTTGCTACGTCATCAGTAGTTGTTACTGGTTGTAACTTACATACATAAACTCACGCCTTTTTCCCAGAAGGGGTAGGCAGAGGTGCTACCAGGACACCCACATTCCGCCTTGTATGTTCCGTCCCACGGTGTGATTGGGGGCGAGCCTATCGCCATATCGGGCACAAATTCCTGACTCCGGGCTGATAATGAATAGAAAAATCCAATATCACTTTGCCCGACCCGGGATTCGAATCCGAGACCTTAGCTTTGCAATCATATCATAGTACAACTACGCCACTTGGCAGTCTGGTTGTGACTTATAATAAATAAGCTTTATAAGCTTCTAACTAGCGCATATTATTTTTCGTTTATTACTCATAAACAATAATAAATATACCCAATAGTCCACAGATTGTCCTGATACTACGCTAAATACAAGGCTTGTGTCGTCGGTGTCAGAAACTACGAGACACTTTTCAGTTTCACAAACACCCAGTCCCTAACGCGAGACAAATATAGACACTCGTCGAACAGACATACAATTATTATCTTTCGCATCGGTTTAGCATTAGTTTCGACGTAAACTTTCTAATCCATTATTTCTTATATTCAATCGACTTATAGATTATACTTCGCTTATATAAAATGTTGTTAGGTCCTACAACGATTAAAAATAATTAAAAATAAATCTTCTATGCTTGACGTTAGAATGTATTTATTATATACAATTCGCCCTTGTATGTAAATCACTAATTTTAATCTGCATTAACTTCATTAAAATTGATATCGTTTTATTTTAACGCCAGGTGGAAATAAAAGAGGTGGAACAGAATGAAGAAGCAATTTTCTATATAATATACCTATAGAAATAATTAACTAACCAATTAAAAGAAAAGGTAATTAATTATACTGGTTTCAACTATTCCGATGAATCTTAAACCAGTTATACGTTCATGTGCGAGTTCACAAAATGTAAAATCATTAAACTAACACGTGTTATCCTGTCTGAGTTAAAGAAAAAAGAAACGAAATAATAATAAAAAAAATATTATTCAGTAACTGTTGTGAGGTCGAACGAATGACGCATAATTCTATTTCCCCACATGTAAATTGCTCGAGTCTCTATTATATTATCACACGTAAACATTGCTACAAAATTGTTGTCCATCGGAATGCATAATGGAATTCACAAAATTCGTGACGTAATTCGCACATTTCGTATAACAAAATCCTTCGAAAATTTTGTGTATGCTCAAAACCGGATATATACAAGGCGAATTCGAAATACGACTCAATTGTGTGGGGTATAATGATTGTTTTTGCTTGCAACTGGCATACTCAAACGCCGAACGGAAAGCCACATCAAAGATTTTACTTCGTGGGTTTTCTGTGAGACAGTGGTACCAGTTACCAAATGCCATCTTAGAAAATTGAACTCTTCGATACTGCTTCAGCAAGCACAATGGTTCTATCACTTATAAAATGTAAAAAAAATATACGCATGAAATATAGAAGCGACAGAGCTGCAGAGTTCGTTACTCGTTTCCGAACATTAGAGGTTTTCGCGGAAACGTAGTTGGGACGGCGAAGTGCGCAGTTTTAAAGGAAATTCGTATTCTGTCTGATCAATTACTTTGTGATTCATACAAATGGAATACAATATGTTGGCTGTGGCTATGCGTGCTCGTACAGTGTGTCTCTGCGCAGGAATGCGCTGCTATACTTCGTAGCGCATTCTGTTGTAGTGACTTAACCACGAATGTATGCGCTCGGCTCTTACGTCGGGGGAAAACGATTAGTATAATTTTATGAAACGAAAACTTGTTGTTCACGCTCGACGTAACAGCGCCTGATCATCATTATTCATAAGCGATGTTTTATTTCGTGTTTTTGTTATATTGGGACTAATTAATACGATTTTTGGGTTATTTTAGAATAGTAACTTAGTATTGAAGTTTCACATTTAAGATGGATAAGTATGGTCTGAGCTTGTCTAAGAATTTCAGGAAATTATTTATCAATTGAATTATAGTAGAGTTAGATCATAGATCGTAAATCTACTTTCGTGTTCGGACATCAGGAGTTTCTGATCCGTATAGCCGTGAAATTTTATAATGGTCTGCCGGTAATGAAAACTTTTTTAGATACGACGGCATTCGTGTCTGTGACTTTGAATAAAATATACCCTTTTCACCAAAACAAAACATTATGGGTTATGCTTCTTTTGGCGTGTTTGAAAAATTGAGTATCTATATAAATTTTACGATACGCGCGTACACCAATCGCCAAAAAAGCGACAAAGTTTATTTTTTAATTGATATTTTTATTGGACCACTGAGCCTTAAAATCGATATCTGAGGAGCCTTTGCTCCGAAATTTAAAATCCAGAGGCAGAATTGGAAATAATGATCGCCATATCGAACTTTAGTTTTTTATCCAATTGGTCTCAAAATAATCAATAGGTAACCAAGGAAACCTTTCTTTCGATATTCTAAATAGACGGTCAGAATTCAACATTTTGGCTGCCATTTTGAATTGCCTACACACACACACACACGTTTATTTAAAAATAATCTTCTTTTAGTTTTTTACATGTACTCTGCTTTATCTTGTATTAGGTACCTACTACACATTAGATATATTTTTGAGATCCTCAAAATAGGCGTGTGTTTCAGTGATACTGTCTTATTCGATCCCAATGAAAATCCTGGTATAGCAATGTGTACTTTGTAGCTTCATTTTTGTTGATTGTTTGGCACAGTGATCACACACATGCGCGCCCGTGCATATTGCATTTTCTTCATAGAAATGGACTTTTTCTTCTTTAACTATGTTCACAGTAGCATAATCGTACTAATAGACAGTAGTAACTTTAAGGTTCCGGTTTAAAACTTAAATCGCCTTCGCATATTAGGGATGATTGGAAGTACTTAATAGAATTTCATTTGTTTCTTGTTTATAGGTCACCGTAAATATCGCCAACCAGATTTTAAAATGAACTGTTTTGACTAAATTTCTGCAAGGGAAACGTTAAAGACCACCACTAACCTTGAGGGAGGGCCTGGAGGGATATATCAAGGTCACGGGTTTAACTCAGACTGAAACCAAAACACGAGACAATCACTTGGGTCGCTATGATGGATTTTTGACCATGGGGTTTTCAAATTAAATGTTGACATTGATTATTTCACAACCTAGGTGTTGGAATTACATACCTACATACAGATTGGCAAAAAAGTGTAAAAACGGAACTAACCCTTTATTTCACCTGGCAGCACTGTCACATCTTTCACATTTGTGAATTTTAATTAAAATTCGCATCGAAATTTACGTTTTTATTGAAGTATTTTCAGCTACAACGTTTAATAATTACTTTTGTTATTTAATTATCATTAAATTAGTAATAATAAAAATCAAAATTTAAATCCCAGCTTTAAAGTGATGCCATATAAGTGGCTCAGTGGCGCCTCCATTTATTTTTACATTTTTTTGCCAAGCTATATGTATACGAACTCACGCCTATGTCCTGTGAGGTAGCTGGAGACTATAGAGCGCCAATTCTTACGGTCCATAATGCTATCAACTGTCATTAATCTCTTCATACAGATGCGAGTACGTAATACTTGTTTGATATTTAAATTATTTAATAGGTTTAGTATATGTAAATAATTCAGTAAATACAACATTATTTCAATATTCATTTTCACTACTAAGTAAAGAAAGAAAGAAAAACGATTTATTTGTCACAGTCGCAACATACACAAACATGGTACAAATACTGTACTGTAAGTACTGTAAGTACTGTATATTAACTAAGTATTGATAATAATATTGATAGAGGGTAATCTCTAGCAAGTACCAAATACGGGATGTGGATTTTTTTAAGAGATGCTTATTATAAAACTGTAAAGTAATTGAAACGTCGGGAAGTTTAATGCGATAAAATTAATTTTATTTGAAGATGCCTAATATTATGTTCTGTAGAACACTTGTTTGATTTTAATGACTTTGTCCAGGCGTATGCAACCGGCGCATCCGAAGAAGCAGCTATTCTCGGTGCCAGTGAACAAGTTCACAGCCAAGTCCTGTGGGCCCAGCCCCAACTTGGCCAGAATCCGGAGCTGTTTGGAGGAGATCCGCAGCCGTAGCGCCAGGCCACCCGCCAAGATCGGACCCAAAGCTGTCTCGCTGGAGGACCTCACGCCTACCAAGAGGAGCAGAAAAGATAGGTACGACTTTTATGAGATTGGTGTGATAAGTCCAGGGAGCCTTTTACAATGATACGAAAAAGCGACAACAATTGTCGCTTTTGTAACGCAGTTAGTCAAACGCAAGATGCTTGCTGTGAAACGAATGGTCGCGGATACGAACCGAAATACATTTTTTATTTCACTTTTGTATGAACAACATAGTCTGGGTCTTGTAAGACGGAAAAGTCTTTCCCAATTGTTGAATCATAATTTGGGATCTTGATAAAATGTGTCCGCTATAGATTTCCTTTATCGGCCCTTCCATAGCAATTCATAAAACTGTATTGTTCTTTATCAGCACTGCATCTCCCACTGCTAGGCGCAGGTGCTCCTCCTGGCTCCTTCTCCTACTCTTCAAGTAAATTCGATTGAGTGGGCGCAGACCCTAGTCCACACTTAAACTCCTTTAGACATCAAGTAGGAACTGATGGCCGTTGGGGCGGAAAAGTTTTGGTATGGCCTACAAGGTGGACGGGCGATCTGGTTAAGGTTGCAGGAAGTCAGTGGACTTCTGCGGCTGAAGAGTGCGAGACAGAATATTGTATTGATGCAGGTGTAACAACTCCCTGCCCGTGGTGCGGTCCCCGCTGCATGGCGTGGCGGAGGAGCAGGCGGCGGCCAGGATCGGCCGGTTCATGCTGGTGGCGGCGTGGCGCCGGCGCCGCGACGAGGTGCGATGTCTGCGCCGCACCCTCGAGACGCAGGTCGGTAAGCATTTTAAATATCTTATGTATTTTGTGTTTATGATATTGGAATACATATAATATTATATAGCAAGATACCGACAAACATACGCTCAATCATATCGAAAATGTTAACATTCTGTATTCAAATTAAAACGCAAAGTATTTAGTTCTATATTTTCTTGCAATAATAAAAACACATTTGAAAAGATTAAATGAATGTTTTAAATTATTAGTATAATTATATTATTAGTTAATTATTGGACATGCTAAAATATAAATTGAAGGTAACAGTAACAATAATTAAGTAAAGCATTTTAAACCGGACTAGTTTTTTATGTAATACGATTTTTATAGAATATGCATAAATTTCTTTAAACATAGTTTATACCTACATATTTGTTTAAGGAAATAGATTGATTCCTCATAAATAAGTCAGGTTATTAATGTCACGTTTAATACGTGATGAGATTCATCAAGTGGATAAAGCGAAAGTGATGACAAGATTGAGCAAAGTGGAGATCCCTCATCTCAGCCTACGCGCATGGTATTTTTTTTAACTATAACTCCGGCAAACGAGCGAACAGGTCACCAGTTGGTAAATTATTATTGCCACCCATAAAAATCCACCACGCTTGGATCATAGATGGTTGCCAGCCCATGAAATACGCAAGGGAGCAGGAAGGAAACAGGATGGGTAAAGGAAAGATTGGGCCATCCATCCATCTCAGTCAACTGCGTGGCTCTACCACTTCTAGAATGCAGTCAAGAGTATCTCCTCAGAGTTGGTCAGTTTTATTCATACTTTTCGTCCAGGTGTCGTGCTCCGAGCGACTCCGGATCCAGGTGTGCGCTCTCAAGTCGCTGCTGGACTCCGACAATGCGAAGGTCCGGCTGGCAATGAAAGAGCTGGAGCGATTGAAGCAGCTGTTGCGAGACAAGGACATCGAGAAGGCCTTGCTTGAACGGGTATGTGGTACAGAACTGCCAAAGAACCCAATAATAGGTGACCAGATTTTTTTTTTTTTTTAATTACGGAGGCGCTTGAACGTTGAGTTCGTTCCTAAACAGTACATAAAACTCATGCATTTTTCCCAGAAAGTGTAGGAAGAGGTTCTCCTGGTAGTAACCAGGATACCCACGTTTCGCTTAAACAGAAGTAGTATTTAACTTGTAGTCCAGTCATCTTAGTATTAGTTCACTTAGGTATTTGAGATAACAAGCTATAAAGTCTTATAAACTTGTATTTTGACATCCTAAAAGTTGTCTCAAAACCTACACATGGTAGGGGTCCGCAACTATTAAATCTAAGGTCAAAGTTCTTAAAATTTTGATTTCGTTTCCTATAGGTTTTTCGCCATTTGTGTTCAACACAAATATTGCAGAGAATCATTTAATCCTCTACAATTGGGAATTTTCCCAACAACTTGAAAACAATATTCAAAAATTGTTTATACGTTGAATCATTTTCGAGATAGAAGATAGAGAGCGTGCGGTTAGAGCATTATTTTAAAGAGTTTTGGGTATTTATCCACTAATATATTATTTATGGTGGATAAAAATGTCGCAAAATCCATAGGACTCGAGATATTTGTCAAAAATGTACAAAAATACAATTTTGGCGAACTTTGACTTTAGATTTCAATAGTCGCGACTCGGTGGCGCCCTACCATATGTAGGTTTTGAAAAAACTTTTAGGGTGTCAAAATACAAGTTTATCGAGTTTATAGCTGGGTATCTGAAACTCCAAGATACTTACCTAATTTTGACTAAGGTAACTGGAATATTGTCTATGACATTACATGCCGAGTTAAGTCTTAATGCTCAGTACATAGTAATTACCGCTATATCAATGAATAACAGGAGAAACGTGCTCTAGAAGACGACGTGTGCGCTGCCGAGGACCGCGCTTCCGAAATGAGTATTGGTAAATTACCAACTTTTATGAATTCACTAAAGCCGACACTTGTTTGGAAGAAAATAAATTCTTTGTGCTAAGGCAAGTGGTGGCGCAGATTTCCATCAATAAAAAAATGTGATGGCGCAAAACCCTCTTATCTAATTTAGGTAATTTTCATTTGTCGAGGTTTAACTTGAGATATTTGACACACAATATTAGTTACGGAATATTAATGAAAATAACTAGCTTTTTTATTTTATTACAATAACAAATTAAATTATTTAGTATTTTTACAACTTTAACGCCAACATTTTTTGTATCTTCAATGTTTAAATGTCAATGAGGAAGATAAATATTTAGGTAACTTGTTTTCGGAGCTTTCGTGGCGCAGTTAGTAAGACGCCACGCGACTGTGTAATAAGAGACTTTGGGACCAATTCCCGCATCGATACAAACGATTGTGTGACACTCAAATATTTGACAAGGGTCTGGGTGTTGTGAGACCGAAAATTGTCTCATATTCACTAATGTCCACTACACGAGACTTGACATGTTAATGTGTGTGACTATTGGGTGTGCTTATTGATGTATTGGCATCAGGGTGGCGTAATGCGCGCAACGAGTTGGAAGGGGCGCGTGGTGCGGTGGCGTTGGGCGAGCGCGCGCTGGCGCTGGA
Organism: Theretra japonica; assembly: GCA_033459515.1. Classification (NCBI taxonomy): domain Eukaryota; kingdom Metazoa; phylum Arthropoda; class Insecta; order Lepidoptera; family Sphingidae; genus Theretra; species Theretra japonica. Next base: position 677,841 of record CM065938.1, on the reverse strand, counting down.
GCGAGCCGCGCTAGCGGACGCGCGCGCGCAGCGGGACCACGCATACCACCGGGTAACATACACACACACACACACACATCACACGATGCCATGCTGGACCTACACCTACATTATTGATGATCTGTTGGAAGCGGTCTGCAACCAGCGACTTACTTGTAAACCCTGTAAACATTGGGTTAACACACAGTACGCACGCATGGAGTATATTTAAGTAGCTTTGTATTCTTCTAACAATGTCCAGATCACCTTTAACATTTAATTATTATGTCGTGAGTATCAAAGGACCCAATGCATCCAAAAATTGCATTTTTTAGCTTGAATGAAATGTGTTGGTCGCTTTTCTGATGGTAAGCTTTACGCGTAAAAAACAGGAGCAACATCACGCAGAACTCATTACTATTATTAACTAAATGTTTCAACTTTCAGCACTGTTATCGTTGACTCGTGATATTAGATGCTAATCCACTTTAATGCTTTGTAATCTCACTGGCAACAATTCATCCCCGCAACGAGGCAAATTTTTGTGTGATGCATACATATGTATTTCTTGAGTCTGTATATTATGAGACCAAGAAGTCCATCGTACATTGATAACCACAACACAAGACTCACATGTTAGTGTAAGGTGAGGGCTATGTGTGTATGATGTATGTTGTATCAGCTATCGCTGGTGGAAGAGGAGCTGGCGCAGCACGAGGAGTTGCTGGCGGCGGCCGAGGATGACGCGGCGCGGCTGCGGCGGGAGGCCGACGAGCGACAGAAGGTGCTGGACAACACCAGGCAACTACTCGCCATTGAACAAGAGTGAGTCTCAAAATTCACGGTTCCCAATGCCCTCTTTCTTTGTTCTTTTCTTCCAACGGTAGTCAGTAACAAAACGCCTGAAGCCATGAGACAGTCACTTGTATTTTTAATATTTTTTTTATTATTTTGGTATCCTTCGCGTACGATATAGAATAAAAAATATTGGTTACAATGATGCCCTAGTCCTACTAATTGATTTAAATCTGGCTGTATCCTTGCAGGTATCTAATTTGTACATATTAGATAAAGATTTTTTTTATGTTTATTTAACAGTATGAGGGTACAGTGTGAATGGCGACTTGTACTTAGTACCATATCAATTTGTCACAGTTATTGTACGTACAAACGATGCGATACTCTCCAATTAGAATATGATCAGTGAGACTACTGAAGGCCCAAATATTCCTTACTTTTCCTCTCTTTTCTCTCCCTTTATCTATACATTTAGACCGAGCGAAAATGTATCCAATGACGTTTTACAAAATGTACCTACCAACTTGATGTATTGTGGTTGAGAAGTGATGACGCGTTCGATTCGTTACCAACATGTCACTAGGTACTTAGAAAGAAAAATCCTTTGAAATATGTAAATAAGGATATTCTTCTAGTCAAGGTTGATACTGTGTGTAGGGACCGCGAGCTGTGTTCCCGCGAGTGCTCCGAGCTGAAGCTGCAGATGGCGGTGGGCGCGGCGGAGACGGCCACGCTGAAGGCCGTGGTGGAGGAGCTGCGCGGGCAGCTGGCGCGCCTCGACGCACAGCTGCGGCTCACCAAGGAACAGCTCGACTGGTGGCCGAGACCGCTCACCAGGTACAACATACACACAATAATACACCCAAGACACATATATACATCGAGTCTCAGAATCACAAACTACGAAAGGCTTTTTGATCTTACAAACACACAGACTCTATAGTAATACCTACTTATCGTTCAAACAAACAGGTAGGAGGTTGTCAACCTACTTCTATGCTGATTTACATTACTCGATACCTAGGTCGTTCTACCACAAGCGGGGTATCAATGGAGTCGACTTCAGACTTTAGGTTATTAAGTGATACTGCTATGAACTATCGCAAAAATAGCCGCCGTGAAGTAACAACTTTGTTGTTGCATTACGGTAACTGCAACGTGTGTACCTATATCCAGTTTCGACCAGCCCGGCATAATTGTGCATGTGAATTTACCGATCTGGATTGCTTGGTGAGTGCAGTCGGCTACCGTTAATTTTAATTTTGTTTCAGGATGCTGGGCATGGCAAGATCGTGGTTGAGACACCCCATGTCGATGCCTGAAGCTATCTTCTGGACGCTGATTCCCGCCAGGCAGGGATGCTAACAAACATACAAGTTACATACGTGCTTGTGGCCCTTCAGGATCGACAGTCTAGGGCGCCACGTGTTACGTATCTTTTGCCTCTAACTCTACATAATTTAAACTGTGGTTAAGATAAAATAATAGTCGTCGCACCTTGAAAGAAGTGGCGTTATCCAAACAATAGCGATTTGTCAGTAAGACCCAAGTTTTACTATTTATTGAAGTCGATATCTAAGCAAATAACTAGAATGGTAAATAGGGTGAATTATTCCAACTAAAAAGCGTTATTCTGTTGGAATGACTTTCTTCGATGCAATACAAATGGCGCTTTGAGAGAAACCGGTGTTTTTGGCTTGATGCCACTGTTACTTTCAAGACGCGACATTAGACATACCATGTAACAATAGTCACTTGGATTCTATACAGTCCTGGTAAGTATTTGGTAGGTATTTATATTTGATATTATATTTACTGTTTCTAGGTATTGTTTAAGTTATAGGTTTTCTAAGAAATTGTTCAAGTTAGAAAATATTGTATTAGTGGATATTTTTAGAGTTAATAATAAATGTTAAAGTTGAGAACGAGTTTCATTTATAGATTAATGTAAGCGGACTTTCATTTCACGGATCCCTGTGATCTTACTTGAAATTCACATTGAACTCACCAAATACTATGTACTCGCCAGATACGCACACTGTACTTACTGACTCGGGTCAGTGATGTGGATTAAGGAGACCCGTGTCAGTAATGCCTATTAAGGAACCTTTGGTCAGAGATGGTAAGTTGGAGACGATGGCTGAAGATCGAACCCAGTGGCGTGCCATAGGAGAGGCCTATGTCCAGCAGCGGACGCGTGGAAGGGCTGATGATAATGAGGTCAGTGATGCGGAATAAAGAGACTCGGATCAGTTTGGCAAGTACTAACTTGTCATCATGTAAAACACCCAAGTCCTTAACGTAGGGAACCTTTTTTTAGAAGAATTATAAAAACTATAATCTTATAATGTTCCTGCATCTTGGGAAAGTTATATGAAAGCATTTGTAACGGGTGATTTTAATAAGCGATGTGTAAAGCAACCTATTTTAGCATCACGATGTTGCTGGCAGTTATATTAAGAAGAATAGAATAAGGATTTGAATACAGAACGGGGTTGTCAACAGCTGATGTGAAAGATGGCCGAGTCGGAATATTATCACGCCACGATTATTCAAGTTGTAACGTTTTACACAGTTTTAATATAAGAGTTGTATGTGTAGAGCCCTAGTATAAATGTACAGAGCCACCAACTTATCTGTTCAGGTGGCCATAATTGGAACTAAACCAGTGTTATCAGATATACGGTAATTACTGCAGATGCACATTATTTTTTTTACCAAAACACTGCCAACGGTAATGTTATATTACCGTGTCGTTTCTACCGTATTTTATAAGATACATAACTGTGTATATAATTCTCTAATTTACTCTAATCTAATTCAAGATTTTTTTTTAAGTGGCAATACTCAATTCCTCACTAGCGACGATTCCGAACTTCCGACTGAACAGATAACTTGGTGGCTCTATACATGATGTTGGAAAATAATAGAGGAATTATGATAACATAATCGTCGTATTCGTTTTATTACATTTATAGATGATTAATTGCAGTATATATCGAGTACAGTAATCAGACAACCTATCCAGATCCTCCTGAAGTTGCCTAGTGTCAACTGTGAAGGTTATTACAAACGGGTTTTAAACTCTTCACATCATCGGCGTATAGCACAATAATTGTTGTATTTTGAAAACATGTTTTCATATCTGATATGAAATAAGTTAAATCGGAATGAACCAGGGATAGAAAAGCTAACTCATAAACATTTTTTAGGATGTAAAATGGAGTGTTACGCTTATACGTTTATTAAATGAAAACAAAGAGAATCGATTTGCATCTACGGTAGGGACACAGTGGTGGCGAAAATTCAGCGCTGTTCAGTACCTAGCTGTCAATCAGCACAAGGTTTGTAATTATGTTTATGCAATTTTATGTACTTGCTGCATAGTTACAAATATATTGTAACGGGTGATTTTTATAAGCGATGAGTAAAGCAACCTATTTTAGCATGACGATGTTGCTGGCAGTTATATTAAGAAAAATAGAATATGGATTTAAATACAGAACGGAGTTGTCAATGGCTGATGTGAAGGATGGCCGAGTCGGAGTATTATCACGCCACGAATATTCAAGTTGTAACGTTTTACACAGTTTTAATATGCGAGTTGTATGCGTATAAAGCCCTGCTATAAATGTACATGATGTTGGAAAAGAATAGAGGAAATATGATTACACAATCGTCGTATTATTATTCGTCTTAATAATATCCATTGCACAATGTTATTGCAAGTTAAAATAGTATTTTTTGTTGCTTTGATCCGGCAAACGAGCAGTGAGGTTATCTGATGATAAGTGATCACTGCCACCTATGAATATCCACAACGATTGGATCATAGACGTGTTACCGGACAATCAAATCGGGAAGGGAGTGGGAAGGAAAAAGGATGGGAAGAGGAAATGGGTATTGGGCACCCGCACTCTGACTCCTCGCACGTAGTTCCGCCCCGGACGAAAATATATTTAACGGGTAAAATTTTTTTTTAACATTTTATCATCACATACCGCGTCCGACATCATAATAGATATATTAGGAACAATTAATGAGTATGTAAACAGAATAATGAGTGATTGTTTTTAAAGTTTTGTTTATTGTATACACAACAAAGTGCCTTATGCCTACGCCTTATGATATTTGCACTACACATGCAATCATAACTTTGAACATGATCAAAGCTGTTTTACATGTCTGGTCCGAAACAATAGCTTGTATCATTGCGTATACATGATATAATAAAATAATTCATTCACTTTAGCTTATTTTATTTCACGTGTAGATCTTTATATACTACTAGGTAGTATACGTCTTTATATGGCTGCGTATAATCTCCGTAATTGTTGTGCCGTGCCTGACACGTATATTTTACGGTCATGGAATATTTTACTGTTGAGTGTTGTGGGCAGCCGGCGGACGAATGCATACAAACAAACGCCATAGTGACGCCTAAGAGAGGGTGTAAGCAAAGGCTACAAATTTCACTTTTGCGCATCATTTTCGCCTCATTCAATGTCATCAATTTTATATAAATTACTGTCCTTTAGGGGTTCTATTGAAACAATTCTCGTTTTCTCCCATCTCCTTGTAAATGCTTACCCAAATATAACACAAATAAGTACCTACTACATTGACAGCTTTTCTGTTTGATCTCCATTATTCGCCGCATGCCGAAATCGCGTGTTAGAATTGTATAATTTTTATGTAATTTACTTATAAAGTATAAACATGGTTATGTTCTGAATCATTGAAAATTTATTGCTAAAAACCCGATCCAAGAAAAGTCCTCACAACCTGATTAAAAAAACAGAACTGCTTCAGAAGAATTTAGTATTTACACCAACAATTATTGGGTCCAATATTCGAAAAATTTTTAAAAATCAAAACGTGTTCTAGAGTGAAGATCTCATGATGTAGACACGGTTCGAGGGAATCTCCCTAGCTAGTTATATTATTAAAACCTACAAAAAAATATCACGTGTAACCTTTACGAACGTGCGAAATAAAACTTCTGTCCCGTTGGCCGTATTCATCAATAACTGTTCCTTAGTCAAATTGTATAATAATATTCAATTTAAAAGTTTACATAGGCGGCATAGGTACATAGTTTATATTATACGTATAATTTCCGTTTTAAGAGCTTCCGGAGCTACCGATTATTATTTTTAGAATTAACTAAAAAAATTAAAATTAAGGCCCTAATTTTTAATTTGGACTATTCGGGCAGACATAAATTTTAAGAACAAGCCTATAGCATCTGACTTAAAAGGAAAATAGTGCAGTGCGTGGTGGCCTATTTGTAACGTACATGTTCACGGTGGTTGCGGGTTCAAATCCCAGGGCACACCTCTGACTTTTCGAAGTCATATGTCATATAATCACCACGCACTATAACGGAGAAGGAAAATATCGTAAGGAAACCTGCATACCGTAGCGATTTGTAAGAATTTCTATGGTATATAAAGTCCGCCAACCCACCTCGGCCAGCGTGGTGGACTACATGGCCTAACCACTCTCAAATCTCAATAATACTCTCGAATAAAGAGTCGGGCCATGTCCTGCAGTAGGAAGTATATGGACTGATACAAACACATACAAAAAAGTGAAAATTACAAAAGGGCAAATTCAAAATTATCAGGAAATAGTGACTGATATAGGTGCAAGCAAAATTTCGATCATACTACAAACATTTATTGAAACCCAGTAAGCAATAATGATTTTAATAACAATCAGACCAAAAGCTATTGAGTATGGATAAATTAAGTGTCGCAGATAGTTGGACCGGCTGTGAAACGAGCAGGATCAATCCTCGCACCGAAACGAATAATTATGCAATCCACAGGGTTTCAGATCTGGGTGTTAGTGCGACCCAAAACTGTAGTTTTTGACCCACGACACAAGAGCTGTAATCTTATATACTCTCCTGACTTTCACTGAGGTGCAAGTCGTGTCTCAACCGTACAACATGACAAATCATATATGAACTGCTCTGAGATAAAATAAGCTGCGACTCCCGTATAATCACTAAATTGTAAACTGATTTTGGAAACAGCGACGCTAGAGCTTCTCATCCGTTCTTCTCTGAAAACAGCCTTGTGACCCGGGTGGTAGGGAAAAAAATACAATCTAAATAATGTGTAGTATTTTACCAATTCAATAAAGTATTTTTAATTTAATGCACAATAAAGCTTAATCCCATGATTGAGGCTTAATGACATCAACCGATACCCGGGCTTGCTTTTAGGAAATTTGTGGTAAAGAAACATCCTAAAATAATCCGTTGACCGCGAGTTTGCCTGCGATTATACTAGGGGTCGGCGGTCGACTTGACATCAGCAAAATATCCTGTACTGTTTTATTTATTTTCAAACTCAATGCCGGCCTCTGTATTGCTTTTCAAATATAATTGAACTCCTTGCTCATTCCACGGAAAGACTACATTTTTCGGGATGAAAAGTACCCTATATATTAATCCAGGGTGTCAGCTACCTCCATATCAAATTTTATCGAAATCCGTTAAGCCGTTTCTGAGTTCATCGGGCACAACCGCACAGACAAAAATTCTAAAAAAATGTTGTTTTGGGTTCTATTACGTTCATACAGTCCTCCCATAATAGTTTTTTTTATAAAATCTTCCATGTACAGACATCGATCATTTAAATATTTCTTATATGTACAGATAAAGATGACTATACGCATGCTGCCTGGAGGTAATAAATCATCTGTGTATATTTTTAATAACAAATAGACATATCGTGATTTTATGTTACTAAGGGTTTTTTTATGAACCTATATTGTCCCACTGCTGGGCAAAGGTTTCCCTCAACTCTTTCCATCTATCCCTATTTTCTGAAGTTGCTCGAAATTATTTGTAATAAAAAAATAAATACAACCCATAGAAAACCCCTATAGGAACATAAGTACCAACAAAGTCTCGCCTCAAGGGTGTCAGAAACTAAGAGAAACTGATCGCCTTTAATCCATCAATATTGTTCGCATCTGCATCTCTAAAAATACAGAATCAATCATAACAAAACAAACAAGATTTAAATAAATCCAATAGTCTTTACATAACACGCACATTGAACATATATTTTTTATTTACATTAAAGAAAAAAAACACCATGTTTTAATAATGTGAATTATGTAATTTAATACGGCGCTTTGAGTATATCATATGTAATTAATTCACAAGTAGTCATCGTCGTCGGAGCGAAACTAGTTCTCAAGTAGAGATCGCGCCTCGGCAAACTTAACGCGGGGAAGTCCTCCGGACAGTAAGCCGCACCTACGGCTTATAGGCTATAGTATAATTACACAATATAAAGTTAATATATACATATTATATTATATAATTCATCGTAAGAGCATAGCATATTAACCGATCCCATGCGAAGGGGATATCACTTTGCGATTCAAGAGTGCTCGTGAATTATCATTAAATTATAATCATCTTATCATTAAACTCCATAATGAAAACTATACATATATTTAATTAGCGAGAATGGTTAAACGACGTCGATAGTCTGATGGAATGAGTCCTACGCATAGACAGAAGCAATACATAATACTATCTACTCACTACTTTTTAAATTATTACCTAAAAATTAAATGGCGCTAACTGCGCTCGTCACCCCAAGATTTTAAGTGTCATAAAGCCAAATTATAGTTGTTTCCAATGGCCTTCAAAGTGGAACACAACACTGCAGCTTGGCGCCAAAAATAGATGGTAGTTACTGCCTACCTTGACGGCCCCTTTCAAGAATCTGGAACTACTAATACTCCACATTGCTCTGCAGACAAAGAGATCACACGTTTTTTACTGGAAACATCAAGTATCTAATGATCTTTAAGATTTTACGATTTGCAGACTGTGTGTGTTTTTAAAGTAAACGCTGTACTGAGATTCGCGCCATAGCACAGTGCCCAGTGGTCATTGCATAGACATTTTTCGTCTATGGGTCATTGACTTGTCATAGACAAGACTCGCATATTTCTATCAAAATATTTTATTTAAGTACGCCGTCCGATGTATGCTGCTTGACTTAACTTCCTAGTAATCTAGACTAGAAGGATTCATGATAATATTTCACTTATTGTGTCGGAATTAATGGAAGATATTTTTTATGAGATCGCTTCGCCGACCCGTAATGATAAAACTATATAATATAATACGACATTAATGACTCACTTACATTCATTATTTTTTGTGTTTTTTATATGAACTTTGGTCTGTGGTCGTTAAGAAAGGGATCACAGAAACAAATATTTGTTTCAACTTTGTTCTTGGGAATGAAGTAAAGCTGACGGAATGCGGATGGAATGGTCTATGGTAAACGTTAAATGTCCCAAAGGCATTGTTAATAGAATATTAAAAATGTTATTGACTGAAACGCTGATTAAGTATTTATGTCGATATTTGGTCCACTGGTTTTTAAAGATTATCTGGTCTGAATTAACAAAACAATTGGATTTCTGAAGCCACTTACCTAAAAATTGCTGCCATTACCAAACGCCGACCATTATCACAAGTAGGAGGTCCTCACTTTGACATTGAATAAGACAAGATTTTTCCACGTTCTCGCTCCAAAGATGAAATACAATTCCGTACATAAAAGTCAATAAAATATAATACCACTCTCAATCGTACTCTCGATTGTAGAGGAGGCCCGTGCCCTGCAGTGGGTCGTATATGGGCTGATACAATACAAAAAAAAATACCTAAAAGTCAGTAAATTATTTATTCCTTAATAATTTTTTACCTTATACATAAAATTCTTAATACTATTTACTTCATACATTAACAGCTTTGCTGGACCGGCAAATGTAGATTCGGAACCAGATAAAACATCTTATAAGTTATTTATTGATTACCTACTTGTTCACTTATCGATCCAAATAAAATTAATTGTATCACGGTTTTTGTTAAATTGTAACTTCTCGTCGTCTCGAAGACTCGAAGACCAGCCTTCGTAATTACATCGCGTCTGCAAAGTTAATTTTACAAAGACTACCTTTATTTTATTATAATAAAAATTAAAAAGTCATCTGTTCGTGTTTCGATCTACGCAGAAGCTGTGTGTTGAAGTCTGGCAATTGGTTTTTCGTGTTCTATTTTTATTATATAAAATAATTGGACGCCAACCATCTTGTATATTCAAATTTGGATGGATTTTTTTCTAGCCTCGCGAACCACCCTTATTACCATCTCAAAATCGTTGGGAAGTTAAAATAAACCATGAAACATGCGTGTGATGCAGACGGACCATCGAAAATACATTATAGTCCAACGTATTTTGAAACATGGTTAAAAACTCATGTTGCACAGATACCAGATACGAATTGTAGGATTACGGATAAAGGCTAGAACAAAAAATAATATCAATAAAACAAAATATGAGATCATATGTCTTTTATTTTTTTACAATGACTCTTTAAAATAAACTCCAGAGCGGATTCAAATATTATTACTGACACTTTGGACCTCTAGCTACGTTAACCTAACAACTACAGTTTCAACAGGTCAAAATATACATAATACAATTGTAAATACATCAATATATTGCGTATGCAGGGACGTTATTGTCTAAATATCAAAAGATCAAGAAACAGATATAGACCATCTTAGGCCATTGTCGAAAAAAATACTAAAAAAAATTAAGTACTTAGTTCTACGTGAAAAACAGTAGGCCCTCTACAAAATACCTAATACTAGAACTATAAGACAAAACAACAAACATTAACATAATCACAGAAACTTTACAGATATTATCACTTTTTGATTGATAATTCTATGTCACCAGTAGCGTATTAAGAAATACCTTTCAGGCCCGTGACCTCCCTTTACTTATAAATATCAGTTTTTCACACCTGTCTGTGACACTAATCACTAGAAGATTCAATTTTATTTGTCACGAAGCCTGAGTTTATGTAAAGTAAAATTAAATGCAATTATTGAGCCATAAAAAAATAAGGCGGAAAAAGTGCATTTAGTCATCCCTAGCTAAAACTAAAGCTTGTTTCCTTAACAATTATGAGTCAGATATAATATTGAATAGAAATTATAGCCCCATATTACACAAGATTGAAGGCTTTAACTAGGTTATACACAAAAAGATAATACATTTTCAATTGTGTCAAATTATCGCCAAGAAATATTTATATAAATAATTTTAATCTACAAATAATTGCTACGCAAATAACAATATGGAATTATTCAGTTTAAATTTAGTGAAATGGAGCGAATAAAACATTAATTACCATTGAATTTCCAAACCCACGATCATTTTGGAAGGAAAAAGCCATATCCTTTGTAATAAAGATTAATATGTTAATCATCAATTAATTAATCAATATAGTTGTTATTTTTTCACATGTGTATCTATTCATCCCATTTCACTGATATTTTTATATTATTGTAATAGTCAAAAACTTTTATAACCTGTGGTAACTCGTCTATTTCTACGTGTGACAAAGGTAATGGTGTGCAATTATTTATATACGTTATTATTATTTAAATAGTTTAATCTATATCAGATCTTATAAGAATTAAATTTACAACAAGTTTCGATGAAAACCATCCATTGCGCAGGCACAATGTAACAACGTGAGTAAACATTAAGTACGGCTTAATATAGGGTCAGGTACAGAAGAGCGCTCATACATATAGTTACAACTTTATGTATACATGTATAATTTACATTAATAGATAAATCGGACAGAATATCTAATTTAAATAAATTGGTTGTTGATAAAGGGTTTATACATACAATTTCTACAAGTCTCTGAACATACTAGTTTTCTATAAAGCTTTCTAAAAGCCAAAAAGGTTTCTTATAGCAAATCACATTCTTCAGTATAGATAATTTTAATATATTTATATTTTCTATTACGTTATATTATTTATCGAATACCAAATATTGATTATGGTGTTTGTTAATACTTCTTTTCCTTTTTCCCAATTGTTTTAATGTCATGGCGCCTCCAAACCCGACCCTATCATAGACTTAGTTTAGCAATTAGACTCTTTATTGTCACGCGTTATACAATTCCGACATGATGGACGTCTTTGGCAGGATACCATACATTTTATTATACATACGTGCACATACCACTTTGTGTCCAATCAAGTACGAATTTAGAGGTGGGACTAGTCTTTTTACTTATAAAGTAACTGAGTATTGTTTTAAAAAAGGAACGTATCATGTATTTTAATTATTTTTAACTGCATTGAACACAAACGTTCACTGTTCTTTGATCATTTAGATATAAAAGTGTATTTTGACCCACTCTTACAACCCTGAATTCGCACCTGATACAGTATAAACAACATTGACTTAGGCAATGACTAGTAATGACATATTTGAGAATTTTATAATTGTCTATAATTTTTCATGATCCATATTTTAAATTGATATTTTATGAATATAACTGGGCAATACTTTGCAAGAAAGAATATATTGTTAATTAGGATATTAGTGAGTAATTACTTGACTAGTTTTATAGTGAACAAGTTGCAATTGTCTTTGGTACTATAAATATTTTTTTCATGGTATAATGAGTTTATGTCACATTTTCAAATTTTTGAACCACAATATTATTTAAACCATATTTTACTCATTTAGCTGTGTGAAATATTTTGAATTCAATTTTTTTTCATATGACGTCACATGTTTAGAGAAAGTGTTTTCGTACATTATCTATCCTAGAAGTATAGTTATTTACAAATAAGTAACATTTTAATATTGCACATGTATTGGACGTAGTACTGACCAATAGTTAGATGCCATTGTAGGCAAATTGTTTAGGAGATCTCAGATCGTACAAGACTAAAACAATGTAACTGGGGTCCGTTTGGGATAACATCCACGTTGAAAAACAATATTCCATGATCGGCTTTTGAATATGGCAGATGAAAGTTACGATAATGTCTCGCCAGATGGGGAATTGTAAAAGTACATTTCCAAGACTTCTTTGCCAGATGGGGCCACTGTAATACGACGATCTTAGAAAACCAAGTTAATAAGTGATCTGCTTAGTGAAACAATTATTCGTAACTTGGTTGTGTTTGTGAAGTTTCCAACACACACCTACGCAACCGTTACGAAGATTTTGACTTAATTTTACCGAGTTAGACTGAGGTACGGTGGTCTAAGGTGAAATTCTTCTGGAGAACTGACAATCGTCCAAGTGGCGGGATTGTGGTGGTGTGGTGTGTGCGGTATTTAGATCATGCCGAACCCCTCGCCGCCCTCGTTGATGGCCCACAGCAGCGCGTGCACGAGGTGCTCGTACGAGTCGTAGTCGGGCAGGCACAGCTGGTTGAAGCACGTGTGCGCCGTGGGCAGCGCGCCGAACGACGGCGCCGGCGTGATCTGGAAGCGCGGGTTCAGCTCCTGCAAGCACGCGGCACAGTCACCACGCCAGCCCGCGCTACAGTGGCGCCAGTAGTGTAGAGTACCTGGAAGCCGCCGGGCGGCAGCTGCGAGCAGCCGGTGGTGAACTGCAGCAGGCGCGCGCGCTCGTCGGGCGTGAAGCTGGCCAGCGCGGCCCAGAACCACGCCAGCCCGCGCTACAGTGGCGCCAGTAGTGTAGAGTACCTGGAAGCCGCCGGGCGGCAGCTGCGAGCAGCCGGTGGTGAACTGCAGCAGGCGCGCGCGCTCGTCGGGCGTGAAGCTGGCCAGCGCGGCCCAGAACCACGCCAGCCCGCGCTACAGTGGCGCCAGTAGTGTAGAGTACCTGGAAGCCGCCGGGCGGCAGCTGCGAGCAGCCGGTGGTGAACTGCAGCAGGCGCGCGCGCTCGTCGGGCGTGAAGCTGGCCAGCGCGGCCCAGAACCACGCCAGCCCGCGCTACAGTGGCGCCAGTAGTGTAGAGTACCTGGAAGCCGCCGGGCGGCAGCTGCGAGCAGCCGGTGGTGAACTGCAGCAGGCGCGCGCGCTCGTCGGGCGTGAAGCTGGCCAGCGCGGCCCAGAACCACGCCAGCCCGCGCTACAGTGGCGCCAGTAGTGTAGAGTACCTGGAAGCCGCCGGGCGGCAGCTGCGAGCAGCCGGTGGTGAACTGCAGCAGGCGCGCGCGCTCGTCGGGCGTGAAGCTGGCCAGCGCGGCCCAGAACCACGCCAGCCCGCGCTACAGTGGCGCCAGTAGTGTAGAGTACCTGGAAGCCGCCGGGCGGCAGCTGCGAGCAGCCGGTGGTGAACTGCAGCAGGCGCGCGCGCTCGTCGGGCGTGAAGCTGGCCAGCGCGGCCCAGAACCACGCCAGCCCGCGCTACAGTGGCGCCAGTAGTGTAGAGTACCTGGAAGCCGCCGGGCGGCAGCTGCGAGCAGCCGGTGGTGAACTGCAGCAGGCGCGCGCGCTCGTCGGGCGTGAAGCTGGCCAGCGCGGCCCAGAACCACGCCAGCCCGCGCTACAGTGGCGCCAGTAGTGTAGAGTACCTGGAAGCCGCCGGGCGGCAGCTGCGAGCAGCCGGTGGTGAACTGCAGCAGGCGCGCGCGCTCGTCGGGCGTGAAGCTGGCCAGCGCGGCCCAGAACCACGCCAGCCCGCGCTACAGTGGCGCCAGTAGTGTAGAGTACCTGGAAGCCGCCGGGCGGCAGCTGCGAGCAGCCGGTGGTGAACTGCAGCAGGCGCGCGCGCTCGTCGGGCGTGAAGCTGGCCAGCGCGGCCCAGAACCACGCCAGCCCGCGCTACAGTGGCGCCAGTAGTGTAGAGTACCTGGAAGCCGCCGGGCGGCAGCTGCGAGCAGCCGGTGGTGAACTGCAGCAGGCGCGCGCGCTCGTCGGGCGTGAAGCTGGCCAGCGCGGCCCAGAACCACGCCAGCCCGCGCTACAGTGGCGCCAGTAGTGTAGAGTACCTGGAAGCCGCCGGGCGGCAGCTGCGAGCAGCCGGTGGTGAACTGCAGCAGGCGCGCGCGCTCGTCGGGCGTGAAGCTGGCCAGCGCGGCCCAGAACCACGCCAGCCCGCGCTACAGTGGCGCCAGTAGTGTAGAGTACCTGGAAGCCGCCGGGCGGCAGCTGCGAGCAGCCGGTGGTGAACTGCAGCAGGCGCGCGCGCTCGTCGGGCGTGAAGCTGGCCAGCGCGGCCCAGAACCACGCCAGCCCGCGCTACAGTGGCGCCAGTAGTGTAGAGTACCTGGAAGCCGCCGGGCGGCAGCTGCGAGCAGCCGGTGGTGAACTGCAGCAGGCGCGCGCGCTCGTCGGGCGTGAAGCTGGCCAGCGCGGCCCAGAACCACGCCAGCCCGCGCTACAGTGGCGCCAGTAGTGTAGAGTACCTGGAAGCCGCCGGGCGGCAGCTGCGAGCAGCCGGTGGTGAACTGCAGCAGGCGCGCGCGCTCGTCGGGCGTGAAGCTGGCCAGCGCGGCCCAGAACCACGCCAGCCCGCGCTACAGTGGCGCCAGTAGTGTAGAGTACCTGGAAGCCGCCGGGCGGCAGCTGCGAGCAGCCGGTGGTGAACTGCAGCAGGCGCGCGCGCTCGTCGGGCGTGAAGCTGGCCAGCGCGGCCCAGAACCACGCCAGCCCGCGCTACAGTGGCGCCAGTAGTGTAGAGTACCTGGAAGCCGCCGGGCGGCAGCTGCGAGCAGCCGGTGGTGAACTGCAGCAGGCGCGCGCGCTCGTCGGGCGTGAAGCTGGCCAGCGCGGCCCAGAACCACGCCAGCACGCGCTCCCAGTCGCGGCCCGCGCCCGCCACCAGCGCGTGCGCGCGCCAGTCCGACACGCGCGCCTCGCCGCTGCCGCACACCAGCAGCTGCACGCGCACACAACTCACACTTTATACACCCGGGAAACAGATGGGGCTATCAAACCGCAGACACCCGCTATGGTACACCTCTGTGCCCAACGGCAGAGCATAAAATAATTAAAAAGCAAAATGTTATTTAATTTATCTTAACCTATAATAATTAATCTATGCATGTTCCTAATAAAACTATAACCTTAAAAATGTGATAAATACCAAAACATCCTAAAAATATGTTATATTAAATTAATCTATTTTTTACATCACTGCGCGTGTCAGTGTTCGCAACGCCAATAAAAATATCTTAAGTGAAGAGAGCAACCGTTATTTTGTCGCATCTGTGCTTGTAGTCATAAATATATAATTACATACTTTAATACATAATTTTACTAGGGATTTAATTATTACCCCTGACAGCGATTTGAATAAACCCGCAATGTAAAGCGTACAACATTTCATGGCATTGCATGTCATTGACCGCTAGCGTCAGCTGATTTTTATTTGCGTTACATTGCGTTATAACCACGAAGAGCTAAATTATTATTTTTTAGCATTCTATTTATCTATTTGAACATGGGGTTATATGCAAAATGGATTTAACAAACGTGTGTGTGTAATTATGTATGCACGTAAGAAGGTATACGTGTTCCCTGTGTTGAACTGTGATATGAAACGTGGTGTGTGGCGTGTACCTCGAGCTCGTTCTCGTCGAAGATGGCGAGCAGGTTGTCGGGCACGAGCAGCGTGAGTCCGCGCAGGAAGGCGTCGGTCTCGCGCCGGCAGCGCGCCGCCAGCCGCCACTGCGCCAGCGCGTCCAGGTACTGCAGCTTCGAGCTGTTGCGCACCTGCACACACCACTCACTACTCACCACTACTCATCACTACTCACCACTACTCACCCCGCTCAACTAAATTCACCCAACACGTACCTAGTGTCCTAGAAACCTAGTTCAGTTGTTCCAAAAATAACTGAAAATTGAATCTAGAAAATTCTATTCAACACATCGGCTCAATTGTGTTGCGATAGATTAACATTTTTATAACGCCCAATCTGGATGGCACTACATTTACCATAAAAAACATTAGTCCTGCCTAGCCGGGATAAGAATATAGTCGTCTCACTCTAATAGTAGATCCGTTGGGCACCAGGTCGTGCGTCTCAACGAGGCGTCCGTTGGAGTCGTACACGTCCTCGGCGAAGTACAGCTCTAGCTCCGTCTCGTTCGCGTCCAGATCCGTCTCCAGCACGTACTTGATCTTGGACAGGTACAGCTCGGGGTCGTCCTGCTCGAAGTACTATAACATACAGACAAAAAAATGGAGTAAAAACCTGAGAATTCCTGCTGTATTTAATGACGGTGTAGTTAAAGTTCATATATTATACTGTTTGCCTTTTTCCTATTTTATGCTTTCATTATAGTCGATGCGACAGAACATCTTTGCCTACGGTGCGAAATTATTTGGCTTATTTATTTACCTACCGCAAGATTACCTGATGATATTATCCTTGACAGGGAAGCTAACGACTCATCACCACCTTCAGCGACAGAAAGTCCTTAACTGAACATAGGCCGCCTCTACTAAATCCAGGTAATAATAAAAGTAACTGGTAAAGGTAACTGTTACAAACGGTCGGTATCTAGTAAGTACATGTGACTTTGGACAAATGTTTGTGCAACGTGTTAGACGACGTTTGTGTTAGAGTAACGAGTGCGATACCTTGTAGTGCACGCGCAGGCCGATGATCATGGCGCGGAAGGAGCGCGTGAGGCGCGCGCGCACGAGCTGGCGGTGCGGGCCGCCCAGCGCGCTCTCGTACAGGCACTTGCCCACCAGCTTGCCTGCCAGCTCGAAGTGCTTCAACTGCACAACATACGCTTTTGAACTGAGGCTTCTTTAGCACCGTTATGATTACAAAATTAAATGAAACGAGATAGCGACATCACATAGAGCTTAACTTATTCATAAATAGGATTTAACCTGCGAGAAAATAAGATAGAATACAAATATATAGGTTTCCTATAATCTTCGTCACCGCTTTTTTCCTTTTTTCGGGAAGAGCTACTTAAGCTACCCCTCTGCAAGCTCTCAGTAACGCCATTTCAAGCTGTGATTCTTGTGAAATCACAAAACAACACACAAATAGACACATAAAAACAAGTGTCATTATCAAATGTATCGACAATTAAGCGATGAACGATATACCCCTTAAATACTCAAAAATGTTCTACAAACTTTTCACAATACATCGCTTCATTTTACCTATTTGCTATCGAATAAGATTTAAGCAATTTTCGTTTTAAGACTTACCTTGAGATGCGGCGGTCGGTCAGGGTTAGGGTGTACCAGTCCCGTAGGTGAGTCATTGAAAGGCACGAATAAGCCAAACTTGGCATCAAACAGCTGGCCACACAGCAGCGAGAACCATTCGCGACGCACGCCGCCCCAGTCCACACCTGAAATCAGGTGATCATATTATTCAATCTTGAAGTAAACCTTGCATACAGCTTACATACATATTAAATCACGCCTGTAACTCCGAAGGGATAGGTAGAGGTCTTTTTAACACCTTCATTTATATTTTGAAGGCATTTTGTCCGTCGCAAAATATGTTAATGGGTGAGTTTATCATGAAGTCCGCTACGTATCTCAGTCCCGTGTATGACATTTTCAAATTAAGACCCCGAGGTGGATTAAAATAAAGCCCCAAGATAAGGTTAGGACAGAATGCGATAAACGTTACCCAATTTCCTC
This sequence comes from Theretra japonica, assembly GCA_033459515.1. Lineage (NCBI taxonomy): Eukaryota > Metazoa > Arthropoda > Insecta > Lepidoptera > Sphingidae > Theretra > Theretra japonica. The sequence goes on along the minus strand of CM065938.1, from coordinate 659,588 downwards.
GCCCGCCGACGATTCTTGCCGGTTCCCGACAGTGCGTGCGTGTTTGTAGTGAAGTATGACGTGCCGCGGCCGCCTGCAAGAGGTATGTCGGTACCTTGTTCCCCCTGGAAGGAGACGTCGAAGTTGCGGCACCAGTGCGCCAGCGTGAAGTGCTTGGTGGCGCGCAGCGAGGAGCGCACGAGCTGGTCGCGGCTCACGCGCACGCACACCTTGTCGCGCGCCGCCCGCGCGTGGCACGCGCGCAGCTCGCTGTAGAAGAACTCCTGCTTGTTCTGCGCACAGACATCACACAACTTACTCCTTATTCACCAGAATTGAATGTCATAAAAGATTTCAAAAATAATCGCACAAATACAAACAACTATAAAGACTGTGTGGAAGCTTTAAAACCATGACATTTTATGACTAAAGTTTTACCAAATATAATTGTGACAACAGATAAGCTTGACAGACATTTACAATGCTCCTACTCCTAATGATTTATTACCATTACAACTTTCAAAATGCCCATATAACGTAAAGAAATTATAATAAACCTTGAAAGAGTCTTCTCCACCGCAGTTGGCTATGAGCAGCTGCGTGAATGTGGCGGCGATGAGGTCGCGTTCGGCGGAGACGAGCTCCAACGAGGGTTGCACCCCGTCTTCTAACGAGAACTCACCTCCGGGACCCGAGTCCGGCGGCGTCGGCTTTAGGATTAACTGAAGACAAAAAAAAACGTTGTTTTATATTGCTTCATATTTCAAAATTTGACAAATTTATTTTATGATTCACATATAAAATCATTGAAATACATAATTACATATTCCCTTATATGCAGAACTAAAGTAATTGACTTTGTAGATCGTTTGAATACAAGAATTGGAACGTTACAATAATTTAAACAATAATGCAGGGTATAATCGGAACGGTATTAAAAAGAAAAACCTTCGGGCTACCTAAAGCACTACTATACTAATATAAACGGAAACTAACATTCATGTATTATGTACGTGTACTCTTTAATTAGATTTTTTAATATTTTATAAACTTGCAATGCAAAAGAATATTCTGTAGTTAAACCTACTAAGCTAATATGTCAATACGCGGTAAGTACATGTTGGCGCGCAGCCCTACAAAGTCTTAGGTCGATGACCCGAAACATCAGCTGTTTTTATACGCGTTACATTGCATTATCAAAAAAGAAACCGAGGGATATAATATTAAATTCATTAATAGATTTAAGTTAACTCGACATAATGATAATGAGTTAAAATTATAGTTTTGTATTTTGTTTGTGATTGTATAGTGTTCTTTTATCCTACAAACTTTGAGACTCTTAGAAATCGATAGAGCACTTAAATAAAATTATGCATGTGAAATAATTAAAACAATTCCCTGTACATTATTTGCATTGCATTAATAATAGCTATACGATCACTCTACATCCTTACCTTAGTAGAAGGACACAGCCTGAAGGACGTGATCCGCTTGGGGATGAACTTGAGGATGTAGTCCTTGATGGTGAACTGCTTGGGGCTGATGCAGCACAGCACGCGGCGCGGCTTGCCCGGCGCCAGCAGCCGCGCCTCGTAGCAGATGTTGTGCCGCTTGGACGAGATGTTGCGCTGCACTGTCGCTGTGTCGCTCGCTGCAACACACAACTATTTATTTACTATATTGCCAAGATAAAGTCATTACTTAGCATCTACTACTTGTGCCAGATATAGACAGGCTAAGCCGGAACCGTAAAAAACTTGCATGGAACATTAACAAGGGTCTTACATCATCGTGTAAATATTAAACATGCGAGCAAATAATACACAAGCAGTATTTTGAATGAATATAGCTCTTGCCATCAGCGTATTAACTCTGTCAACACGGATCAAAGTTACTCTGAACATGTACCATATATAAGTTAAATGAATACATACAAATTGCTAATATGTACATTGCGTTAAATCGAAACTCGAAATATTAAAAACCAAAAAATCTCAGTAAGAAAAGAAATTAATACAGCCTTACACATTCACTAACTAATAACTAGGAACTAAGCATGAACACATAAACATAAAAAAACACATACCAGTAAGCACGATGCACTCAAACTGGCCGTTGTGCAGTAACACGCCGTCGTAGTACACGGCGGCCTGGTAGATCCCGGGGCGCGGGAAGCACATGGTGAGCGACACGCGCTGGTTCACGGCGTCGTACTCGAACTGCGCCGACGACGACAACTCCTCGTCCACGTCCTGCCCCGCCGGGCTGATGCGGATCGAGAAGTCTTGCACGCCCGACTGGAGGTATCAGATTATAAGGATGTAAGGTTTTTGTGGCAAAATCGTGCGCAAAGGATTGTTTTCCTGATGACTTAAGACGTTCAATTGGGGAATCGACGCAAGGAGACATTTGAAAAACCGTGACTACAATTATATTGCTGGAACTGTAAAAGTCCATAAAAATATTTACAAATTATATCATCAGTGTGGACTATATTTACGAGTACATAGAAGAATGATGATTTACCTCTCCTAATTTAGGACATATCTTGGTGGCAGCACGGGAGAGTATCCTTGCCCTCTATTCAGGTCTGGTTGTTTATGAAACCGATAAGTCTCTCGTAATGTTTGGTACCCAGGTCATAAGACTTGTATGTTAGTGTGGGATCAGGTCGCTGCTGGTGCTATATTCAACCCTGCGTATGCTGGTATATACCGTGGCGGGCGGCAGCGGCGCGGGGTTGTCGTACTGGTCGCGCGGGTGCACGTGCAGGCGGCGCGCGTGGCCGGCCGCCCACACGAGCGCGTGGTGCTATATTGAACCCTGTGTATGATGGTACATACCGTGGCGGGCGGCAGCGGCGCGGGGTTGTCGTACTGGTCGCGCGGGTGCACGTGCAGGCGGCGCGCGTGGCCGGCCGCCCACACGAGCGCGTGGTGCTATATTGAACCCTGTGTATGATGGTACATACCGTGGCGGGCGGCAGCGGCGCGGGGTTGTCGTACTGGTCGCGCGGGTGCACGTGCAGGCGGCGCGCGTGGCCGGCCGCCCACACGAGCGCGTGGTGCTATATTGAACCCTGTGTATGATGGTACATACCGTGGCGGGCGGCAGCGGCGCGGGGTTGTCGTACTGGTCGCGCGGGTGCACGTGCAGGCGGCGCGCGTGGCCGGCCGCCCACACGAGCGCGTGGTGCTATATTGAACCCTGTGTATGATGGTACATACCGTGGCGGGCGGCAGCGGCGCGGGGTTGTCGTACTGGTCGCGCGGGTGCACGTGCAGGCGGCGCGCGTGGCCGGCCGCCCACACGAGCGCGTGGTGCTATATTGAACCCTGTGTATGATGGTACATACCGTGGCGGGCGGCAGCGGCGCGGGGTTGTCGTACTGGTCGCGCGGGTGCACGTGCAGGCGGCGCGCGTGGCCGGCCGCCCACACGAGCGCGTGGTGCGCGCGCGACACGCGGGAGCGCCGCGCCTCCACGCGCCCCGCCGTGAACCACTTGCGGAATGGACTGCCGCCTACTGCCGCGCCGTCTGGGTGCCCACAAGCCATACTATTTACACTAGGCTCAGTATACCATCAGTACGTACAGTGAAGTCTTGTTGCCAGCAATGGTTTACGGTCTCACTTCCAAAAATAGCTTGAGATTATAAACAAAGACATAAAGGCGAGTATGGGCGTTTGTCATCTAAATAAACATTGTTCTTGCGCCGCCTGTTTATGAATTGATGCAAATGTATATCGGTTTGCACCAACTACATTTGGCGATATTAGGTTCTTATTTGTCTGAATTGTCATTTTTATGAATAAATCAAAATTATTTACACTTGTGGAATTATGGTTTCAAGAGGAAACCAATACTTTTTAAAACACTATTTACTACAACACATATATTCATTTTCATTTTATCGTTAATCCTAATGTCTTACCAATAAGGATAGATATAAGATAAACGCCAGAAGTCCTGACTGTAAATTTAACCCTGGCGGTGTTTGCCTGCGCCGGGTCCCCGGAACCCAGCTCAATCACAGTTGTCACCTGAACAAAGGTGGAAAGAACTCAGATGTAATTTAATTATTACTTATCATTTTCAGCTTCAGAAAGTCTACTGCTAAAATTGCTGTTGAAACGGATCTATAATATAAATTAGCAAATAGAAATGGCACAAAAACTTCTGGATTTTTTCCGGGCCAAGTCACACCTACGTTAAACCTAGCGGTAATGTAACAGCGGTGTTTTAACATCACAAAAATACTATATTACCAACATTATTAAAGGGTAAATTCTGCCTACCGGGACCTACCTTCCTGGTACCGTTAGTGATGGTGACGGTGAGTTCATCAGTGTCGCAGATCGGGTACGGCTGGCCGTTCCTCTGGAAGCAGTAGACGGTGAAGCACATGGTCTCGCCCACCGCTTGCGGCTCCTGCCAACCCCACTCCACCTACCGAGGTAGCGAACACGATATTAAGAATTATTTGAAGTGAGGCAAACGAGCAAACAGATGATAATTAATTATCATCGACAATTAACACCAGAGGAATCGTCAGTGCCTTGTCGGCGTTTAAGCAAAGTATAGGTTTTCTTCTTTTGTTTCAATTACCCTTGATTTAATACCGTCTAAAAACACTACAACTATATACTCTAAAATCTAAGCAATGTGGACCACAAATGTACTACAAATACCTGCCATACAAACAACTAACCTTACAGCTGGGCGGGTGCAAGTACTTTCCAGTGACGTACTGCAGCAAGGAGTGCTTGGCCTCCGGAGCGAGCGACGGCTGCGTCATCGCCGCCAGCGTCACCAGCCCGCACACTGACACCGACACCACTAGCATGCCGCCTGCAGAAGGAAACGATAATCATCAAGCTCCTGTTTTGATCTACCTGTTATCTTTCACCTTACATAGTTCCACACAAATTCAATGTCATATAGTCTATTAGCTAATCGCATCTTTCTGAATTATTGGCACTAATGACTACTAAACCCAGACCTTCAGTTTATTTTGATCTGTTCTATGCCGCTAGGATCCAGGAACATCAATGACCAGCTTTATCAGATGCGTCAACCATCAAATACATATTTTAATCAGATTTTAATCACTATTAAACACACCACCAATATTGATCGCGGATTTACTAAAGATTTTACCCCATGTCCAAGCGTCCTGATGCTTGCTGTTCTTCACCACGGCGCTCCACAGGTCGGACTTCAATGTCTGAAGCGCCTCTTTACCCGTGGGTAGGCTCTGTCTAGCTGCCGACCACGCTCCGAAGTCCTTGGACTCCAGAACATGGCGAGCTGTCGTGTCCTCCAGCCAGTATACATCTTCTAGCGATGATACGTCTAGGCTTAGGAGTCTGGAAAGAAAACGCATAATAGGTATTATTTGGCAAGTATGTACTATATCAGCCCATATACTTCCCACTGCAAGGCATGGGCGTTCTCTACAATCGATAGTACGATTGAGAGAGCTTAGGCCATATAGTCCACCACGACGGCCTAGCGCGGGTTAGCGGACCTTTACATACCATAGAAATTTATACAAACCGCTACGGTATGCCAGTTTCCTCACGATGTTTTCCTTCATCGTTATAGTGCGTGGGGATTAACTATCAATACACACGTGACTGCGAATAGTCAAAGGTGTGCCCTGGGATTTGAACCCGCGACCACCGTGAACATGTTGGCAGCCGCGTCTGGTCTGTTACCAACAGGCCACCACGCACTTGCCAGTACTAAATGCTAATCAAGTATTAATGGATCGCCTCGTTCCGAGTTATACCTGACAGAAATCTGACATAAAATAACAGCTTTGCTGTCCGTTTCGTTGGATATACGAGATTGGCGGAGACCCAAAAGCTGGCCGTAGGAAATGTATGTATATCCTTCCGGATAGCGACCAAAATACACTGAAATGTGTAATCAAAAAATATATTGATGCAATCGACGCAACGTGACTTAATTAGCGTGATTTTCGCAAAGATTGATCAAAATAGGCAATCAATGTACCTACGCTTTAAGAAATACATTATTAATAAATGATAGAATCGATCCTACTTAGAAGTGAACCTACGTAGAGACATCTTACGTAACATTGAGTAGCACCATAAAACCACTGGCGAAATCTAACAACATCCAAATTAAACAAAGTCTTACTGACAATATTAAGCACACGACCTCACATTACATCACAAACAAGACGTCGATAACGTCTGGTATATTTATAATTCAATATAACAGATCACGTAAGAACATCAAAGAGTACAAAGACCGCTTGCTACAATCGCTGATTTTATTATCCTTCATTGATCGCCGGTTTCATTGTAATCAATCCCAAAGAAGACTTGGCTTATTGTTAACTAGCAGCCCGACCCGGCTTCGCCTGGGTGCAGACGCTTTTTGAAACACCAGCTCGGAGTCAGGAATTCGTGCCGATGTGACGGTAGGCTCGCCCCTTATTACATCGTGGAACGGAACATACAAGGCAAAACGTGGGTGTCTTGGTTGCACCTTTGTCTACCCCTTCTGGGAAAAGGAGTGAATTCATGTCTAGTATATATCCCATGGGAAAAAACTTTTAGGGGATAAAAAGTAGCCATTGTATTAATTCAAAGACAATTCAATCAGCTACCTTCATACTAAATTTCATCAAAATTGGTGCAGCTGTTTGAGCGGGAAGACAGACTCGCCCCTATCACATCGTTGGACGGAATATACAAGGCGAAACGTAAGTGTCCTGGTAGCATTTCTGCCTACTCTGTCTGGGCAAAAGGCGTGAGTTTATGTATGTTATGTAGGTATTTGCAGTGCAGATACTGCCTTCGACGTTGTCTCGGTCAAATAATTAATTAATGTTACTTCAATTTAGTTTCAAAACTTTTGTTTTACTTCAATTAAGTCTTTATGTGCGTAGATCTAATTGTAAATGAAATACATAGTCTTCAAAACTTATTTCGTCGTGCATTTGGAATATCAAATTGCTACCCATTATTTATATTTAAATGACTATTCTTCACAAAAGATATATATAAGCAAATGAAATAGTCTGTATGTTTCAACAGTTCATAATTTACATCTCACTATACATCGCTTGGATAAATTGATAACTCAAGTATCAAAATTATTTATTGAGGTTGATACAATAAATCACTAGCATCTCGATGACTATATACTACATATTTATAAAGACGTTTTATTATTATTTATATAAATAAATATATGATAACATAATGCAAGTTTTTCTTTGGGACCCGACGCAGAATAATTTCCATTTTTTTCACATCTAGCCATTCATAGCCTCGCATTAAGCACCGCAGCTGCTTAAAGCGTTTCAAAATGGCTCCATTAGCCATTATTATAGTTGCGAAAATTACCAGCTCTTGTGTGCATCGCAAATAGCAGCCTCCGTCTTTATTCAGAGAGAGTTTGGACCCGCCCTCTACCTACCACGGCCGATATGACTTAGATGCAAGAACCGCTTGCATATAAAATTGCCTAAAGAAGACTGCTTCTTTAGGCAATTTGCTGACTGTTGACTGCAGCAGGACAGTTGGTAAGGAATTCTTCATACTATCAGTAAGATAGTCGGAGATCCAAGCCCACGAATTTCTCTTCCTTTACACTATCGTAGACTGCGCTCATACTACTGAGTACTGATGGTAGGATACTTGTATTTGTTCAGATAGCGTCTAACGTTCACAATGACGGAAAATCCGTGTCTACGCAAGGGTGTCGCAGTTTGGGATCAGCCCGTTTACATAAATTGACAATTTAGCTTGCAGTGCATTTACTATAAAAATAACTTAAGCACTATAAAAACATAGGGGAAAGTCACTTTAACATGTTGTTCAGAGACAGAATCTAAAGTCCCTTGGCGTACATGCACCAAACCCCTAAAATTAGTAATCCTGTTGTTAACCGTAACACACGTCACATGGGCGAAACTTATTATGCAACTTGCATGCTACCCACTAACTTAGCCAACATAAAATGAAAATACGACGTTAAAGATACACGGATGCTGGAATAACAGAATTTACTTATATAGTCCGTAAACTCCCTTAAATATTTACATCTTTATAGCCCACGCGAATCCAAAATAGACAAGGGTTGAATCTTGAAACAGGCACGCTTTTCGTTTCATTTAAAGTTTAACTTTCAGGATATTACATGCGGATGCTTTTATATTAGGACGTAGAGACATGAAAGGGATGCATAATTACATCAGCTTTCAAGATATCCAATTGTCAACAGATACTCTTTTTGGATTACAATGCACTGACCATCAAGTCCTTTGCAGTGACATTGTCCAGCCAGTATAAAATTATAAATCATCAGCAGCGTAATACTAATCATCAGATCGCAGGCAAAGCAAACATGGAGCCACATCTACTACCCCAACGATATTTATCAAAAGCTTAAGTCACCCTGAGCCTAAAATCTTAATATAACTTGTGTGTCATTGCCGTAGATTATTAGCAAATCAACCAACTAAGTCCTATATAGACGGCTAAAAACCCGTGTCAAAAAAAACCTATAGAACAATACATACAAACACACTAACAATTCTTCCACATCCAAAGATCCAAGAATAGCTGAGAACAATTTAATGAAATTGAATGAAAACCTATTCTTCCAGCACAATAGCAACCGTGAAGGTGCTTTCATACGAACCATTATGAGTGCGAGTGGAGGATGGTCGAAAATAATCCACTCGGCATCGTTAGTGCTCCGGAGGGCTGTCGACCTACATACTCAACAATGGCGCAGGTGGGAAGACTAGACCAGGCTGCTGTCTGCCATACAGTGGAGGGAAGTTCATACAAATAGACACTGTGACCTTGACTTCTCAATTGAAGTCTTGATTGTAAAGGAGTCACGTGGTTAGCAGTGGGTGTATGGGCTGACATAGACACTGTCTACCCTGGCAAAAGCTACCAAATGTCTATCGTATGAAGACTTGAACTGCATGCGCATAATGTCCATCAGCTCAGGGATATTTAAGGTCATCTGTTAAATTATTTAAATTAAGGCAAAACCCTACCTGGGCACTTATTACAAATTGGGAATTTGGTTGTTTAAATTATTTTTCTACGTGTTTATGAATGTAAAATAAACATATTTTGATTGACCTGTGGAAGTCTTGTCGTATTTTAATGTCATGCCCTCAGCGGTCCTACTCTTGACACTCAAGTTCTTTTAGTTCCATAAAACATTACCATGCCTACTGCCGTGCTCTTCACCAGCGTTCAATAATACCAAACAAGTTTTCGATCTTAATCCCGCAAATCAAATCAAGTGTCAATAATACTCCAGTAGCACAATATCTCGGTGTGCACGTGATAGCTGTCACCTGTACCGACACAATTAACTTCACACTTGACGGGTGCCGTTGATTGGCCCGTCTAATTGCTGAATTGATCTGCATAATCCGCCACGGCTGAGTGGAGTGACGTAATTGATGTTACATCGCTTAGATAATCGAATATAGGAGCTGAAGCGCACGGGGGAACAGAAATTAGGGACTAGTTGAATAAGATTAGTATCATTTCTTATAATAAGCAAAAAACATAAACCATCTTTAATTTGTATGATGCTCTGTTATTTAATTATTACCTGATTCAAAATTTAAGCTATTATTAAGAAATCAACAAAACAATAATATTATTGAACAAACAGAAGTAGGATGAAAATAATATTAAACGAATCACCACGGAAGATTTTCCATTTCATTTCCACACGAGCCAAAATTGCATTATCCTTGAAGCAGATTCCAATAACATAACAGGTGCCAAAAAATCAAACAACAGTGTGGCAAAACACGGCTATTTCCCCACCTGGCGATATTAAGTGAACTGTATAAAATTTTCAATATCCACAGAAATGAAAACGGAAGGTGGGGTGTGCGGGGGGCGGGGCACAATGAATACAAAAACGCGTCAGACCGTTAAAGAATATAGGGCCAAATTGCGCTTTTCGTGTTAATATTAAACGTGATGATTCCGCCGGATTGCTCCATTAAAAATTGACTTAGTCATTTGTTTGTTATACTTCTGTATATTCAGCTCAGGTAAAAGGTGTATCAGAGAAATTATATTTGCATGACCAACTCTAAGAGCGCCTTTAATTTCGAGGCAGTGTCGCGCGGAGTCAACGAGGCAGCTATATGAAATCACCCTGACAGTAGATACGTTGTAAAAAGTCTCGTCAAAAGTGTTCTTTATTAATGGAGCCAAGTATAGCGTATAGCGCGATAGAACTCATCAGTTGCAGCATAAAATAGTTAGTCCACGGAGAAGAATGGATGTTGTAAGTGACAAACCTCCCTGATAGTAATTCACTTCCTACAATAATTCAATATATCCAAGTAACCCTTTCTTTACGCAATCATTTCTCGTTCTCCAACATTATTAACAGGACAAATTACAAACGAAACAACAACCCAAGGGTCAAAAGTCTTCAATCTACAAACTCCTTCACCGAAAGTACACTGTACTGTTCTGTATCAGCCCATATACGTCCCACTGCGGGGTACGAACCTCCTCTACAATAGAGAGTATGATTGATAGGGGTTAGGCATACAGTGAACCACGCTGGCCTAGTGCGGGTTGACGGATCTTACGTACAATAGATTTTATTACAAATCGCAATGGTATGCACGTTTCCTCACGATTTTTGCCTTCACCGTAATAGTGCGTAGTGATTGACAATATTAATACACACATGACTCCGAAAAGTCAGAGGTGTGTCCTGGGATTTGAACCTACGACCACCGTGAACATATTGGCAACCGTATCTAGTCTGTTACCAACAGACCACCACACACGCCCAAGATACAACTTGGTATAAACAGCCAGATCCAAGTACACTTCCTTTAGGAAGATCGTTTCTCGTTCTCTATCGTTTTGGACAAGACAAAATTCACACAAAGAACCTACATATATGAAGAGACTAGTTTACAAGCTCTTTTAAGATATCAAGTAAGATATTGATACTAAAAATATTGGCTCGCCCTCACCCCAAACCCTGGGAACGCCACTATGTGATAGCTACTTACTTGGTATAAACATGCTGCAGCCTGTGGGTGGCCAACCACTGTCGCAGCACGAGGCGTTGTTGCAGCACCTGCGCGGCTCGGCGTAGACGCCGCTCCTCCGCCGCCGGCAGCTCGGGCAGCCGGTCCAGCTGATCCGGGGACCCGCACCCGGATAGCGTCGATATACCTAGAATGGACAAGAGAAGGTCAACATCCGTTCGGATTTATCGAATGTCGGGTCCAGTAAAATGGCTGAACATTTCATACTTCGTAAGAAAATGTATGTATCTATCGGACAAAGTTTGTTTTCAGCTCAAATTCGTTATCTTGTCACAATATCTCGCTTTCATACTTAGGACTAAAAAGCTCAAAGCTAGTAGTAGCTTCACAAAGAGATTAAACTAATTAATCCCTCCAAAGTCGAGTCATAGCGCAGCGTTATCAAACACAGCTAATGTTTGCCATCATGATCAAAACTTAGACATTTAACTTTCATCTACTTAATATCAATCGCCATTACCGAAGCGTATTACGATAGTTGCTGAGCTCCAACATAAAGTTTGGCTATAAACGTAATCCTCTTTTAAACTCATTAACCACAATAGTTAGCAGCTGCGAGTTCTTAAATATATCTACTTATATTTTGGACATTTTACCAAACTATTCGTGATAAATCTATTTAGCAATGGGCTAGGAGATTATAATAAAAAGTCTTCTTCATTGCGCAGACAATATATGATAAACCAATGTATTTTACGAGATTTGCCTAGTGACATATTTATGAGGGCAACTTTTGAGGCAATTATAATAAAAAACCCATCATAATGAACCGATTCAAAATCAAGGCTAATAATGTGGAGTCAATAATACATAACTTGAACAGAGTATTTTGAAGGCTGACCCACTCAAAGTACAATTGTCCGCTAAAGTGTCTATTAATGACAAGAATATGACAAGTCACACTTAGAACAATGCACGCCATGCAAAACTTTATAGCTTGACCTACGATCCCGTACAATTAGAAATACATAACTACATCGTCAAACGCGGATATAAGAATCTGTACATTGTCTGGCATTCACGGCCAACTGGCACCGACTAGAGACAACTCATAAAACTAAAGTACCACATCTTCGCCAGCTGTACCTCGACTGTCCAATTACAGAAGAACTTGTATCTAATGCATATATGAACGAAGAGATTATGTGGTTCGGTAGATAATTTACTCTATCGATTATATATTTACTCGATATAACTTAATTTTATCTAATGGTGATTTGACGTGTTGAAAATCGTATGTTAAAATTGTTAGTTAGTACACAAAAACAATAATGCCCCGGATAGGATGATAGCTGTCGATCTGAATAGGGTATCTATCATCCAAATAGCGATGGTTATCTCTCGATTGTCGACACTACTGTGCCAATCCGATCTAAGCCGGATGTACACAGACTCGATAACAACACTAATAGTTCGCCCCAAGTTCTAAATTACTTTTACTGCCAACAGCGAACACTTAAGAATCATAATATATCAAGAGACCTAACATTAGCGAAGACATTTCCAAAGACTATTGATTGCTGGTCTGCAGTAGCGAAGGTCACGGGCGCCTCGTTACCAGGCAACACAGCACCAACAAACTCTTTCTTTGTATTATTAATGAGCACATGCCATTAAGTTTCCTTCAAGGTTGAATTATGTGCATGTCTTCGCCGCATTCAGCACGTAACAACGGCAATATCGTTGAGAATGTTTACGGGTTAATTTCAAAAATTTCAGCAATAATGTAGGTTGAATAAATACTAACATTCACCTACATAATCGCGGTCTTACAAGGAAACTGAATTATCCGTAGTTTGTGCCACATTATTTAAGTTGCTCTTTGAGAATAGACAAATATAACATGCGGTAGCTCATACATCTCTCGCTGTATAATCTTCCATTTTCCAACCCAGATGTTGTGTCTTGGAAATGAACGTCAGTATAGTTAGTAAAACTATTTTATTAAAACATAGCTTCGACAAAACTTCGTATGGAAAGCCACAAGATTTGGTAAAAACTAGGACCTCTATGGCCCTAAAGCGAGTTAAGCTTTTGGACCACATTGTTTCCATTAAGAAGTTTAAAAACTGTATCCTTATGATATGTATTATTGGTGAGGTAATACAGATATATTGAAATACAGCTCATTACTAATCTAAGAATCAACTGGACAATTTTACGCGATAGCTTAGTAGAGTAAAGCGCACTACACACTAAAGCCGCCGGCCTGCCAGCATATGTCGGCGGGCTAACCGGAGGTTTCAGTCATTGCAAGTCGGAAAACTTTGACGGCGAAATGGCAGCTCGGCTCGACATAATATGAAACATTTTATGACGTTGACCAGCAGTGCGATTGCGTTGTAGAAATGCCATGTTGGCGAGCAACACGCTTGCCCCCGACATGTTACTTTTCTTATAATTATGCTTGTGTCGTCGGGCCGGCGGGTTTGGTGTGTAGAGCGCATTAGGTTCCTGAAGAACTAAAGAACATCAGGGTATTTCCATAAAGCAATAATAAATTTTAATATCAAATCCTTTTATAAGCAACTTCTTTGCCTACAAAGGAAAAATACATTCCACATTTTTCTTTATACCGTACAAAGCTTTGAAAAGAACTTGATAGTTGATTAAACCGTATCTGCGTTAAAGGAAATCCTGCCTCGAGTGGGTTTATACAGATATTTCCCTGTCGTAACAGTGTTGCATTGCAGGCGTTATGCCCCGCACGACTCGACATGCTAGCCAACTTAATTATTATTACAGATTATATGAAAGAAGATATTCAGTGAAATACAATTCTAGGTTCATAGACGAGCGCGCATCTTGCGAAAGATTTTTACCATTTTCTCTATTCGTAAGACGAGACAAAGTGAATTAATTTACCCATTGTATTTTAACGAAACCCTTTATAAATGTACATAGAGCCATTCAAAAATACTTTGGGATTGAAACCACTTTATGATAAGCCCCGCTTGACCCATTTCACTCACGTGTAATGGAACAAAATGGGAAAATTATTTGTTTTTTAATATTGGCTCAAATTTTATTCATTTTTATAACGGCCATGTAGGCCTCTTTTAAAAGATCCTTAAAGGTATCCACGGGCAAGGCCTGTGTCTAATGGTAGAGAGAAAACAATGATTGCGATGATAAAAGGGTGCGGGAAGCCGCTACATGCAGGCTGCTCTTTACAGATCACTGTTAAAATCTTCGGGGGACCTCTATTCAGCAGCGGACTTCCTGTACCTAAAGCTGATGATATTGATGAACCCATAAAACTTAATAAACTTATTTATGTTTTACCAAAAAGGTTTCTATTTGTTGAAGCAGGGAACGCTAAAGGAAAGGTCGTAAGACATGGCGTGCCGCACGCCATTTACAAACAGCTACGATAAAATCCACATAACCTATGGTGTACAACATCAGCTTTTAAAATACACCGTTTCATACATAAGTTCACGCCTACATCTGCGAAGGGGCGAGTAGAGGTGCCATTAATGTCGCCTTCATTTTAGCGAACTTATTTCCGGCTCAAATATCGTAGTATTGACACATAGCTTTATCGCACTAACAAGAGTTCAGCATAATTTATATGAGACAAACCTTTACGAGTATAACAACATTCTTTACAAACCGAAAATCTCACTTATAGTGGATAGTCCGTCCTGGGATTAGAAACCAAGATCGCATTCTGTCCAATCTACGTAGTATGTACCACTGCACTGTTATGACGACATATTTCATGGAATAATAATCACTTGTAACTGAAAGATCTTTTAAATGGCAGGGCTCACTATACCGTGGTCGTATAAGATAGTTTAGGCTTTCTAACTTTTTTGTATCGGAAAGACAAAGCGACTTCAATTCACTTGATTCATCTTCTAAGACCGCCAATTCATCTACGATTCTTCTTCGCCCTAATCATTGTTTGTCAGCACCGTTTACCGATAAAATACCTAATAAAATACATTTAAACACAACATAAATATTTGTTACTTTTTATACAGCAAACTCACAACCTGTACCCTTCAAATCGAAAATAAGTTCCCCATCACAGTTCACTATACAGAGTGTTTACAAAGATTCCATTTCCTTCACGTGAGCGATGCCATCAAATCCGGCCGACACAAAAACTTGGTCAGCTTATTCCGTTGGAACCAGCTGAAATCCCATTTGAAGCAAATTGGGCTCGCGCGCACAAAGCACCTTAAAACTTTCCTTGGAAACGTGAATATTACGCTTATACACTAAACGTGCAGTGACAAACGATCTCTATTGTGAAAGTGTGTAGCTTACTGGAAACATTCAGTTGATAACAACGGCATATTCTGATAGTAGGATATTCGTATCCGAATAGAAACCATCGTTTATGATTGAAAGCATGCCGTAGTGACCCACACACGCCGCATTTCGAATTCAATGTGTATAAATCTGGTATGACTGTGTGATACTTCAATAGTATTGCACCATTTCCTAAATTATAATAAATAATAAATACAACCGACAGTCACATACATATGTACATAGTCCTGACCCCACACTAAAATGGAGTCTTGTGTCGTGGGTATCAGAAGCTACGAGAGACTTTTCGGTCTCACAAGCACCCAGACCCATAAATATGACCATACACGTCCAACTGCAGAGCACGTACCTTTACGATTCTTCGACGGCTATTCTTAAGACTTAGTCCACCACGGTACCCTATTAGGCAACGGATATAAAAACGGACGAGGCACATATTACGTAGAATTTGGAGTTAAAATCGCAGGTCATGGTAACACGAATATAAAACACCACAAGCTCTTCAATATGTAAATCTAAATAGCACAGTGGCATGCTACACGCGACGCTCAGTATTCAGCAGTAGAAAATAGGGCATCTAGCATTTGCAGAGCCCTATCTGTGTGGGCACTAACACGCGATGCCACAGTAAAGCTGCTTGTCGTGTGAAACGTTACGTTTGCTGGTAAATTAACTCCGTAGGTGGAACCAGGTAGATTAGCTAACTTATGTTTCATGCTATGTATTCTTATAATTACACGTATAAAAATTTTCATACTCATCCATCATTCTGAGTTATTACCGCCACAGCTTGAATTTGGTAATCATATACCTATTCCTTAACAAATTTTCGGTTAACCTTGGGCAAAATTGACATCGGCCAGTTTAGTGGTTCAATATTGAAAAGAAAACCAATACTTAGATATTTAATAAGCGGACTTAACGAAGAAATTCACACTTATTTTTAATAAGTATTTGCAGTCATTTTACGAGTATAATGTGATTACAGACATGTTACCGAATATTCAGCAAGGACTTCATTCGGGCAAAACAGTTCCCATCTACGTACAAAAGTTTTAAAACAAAAGTAACTTCCACACAATAGCCGTAATCCATCGCCGGCGCTCTATCACTCAGGGCGCCATTGAAAAGTAATTATCAGATGATTTTCAATTAACGAGACGTCACAATGGAGAGGAATTAAATTGTCTCCGCGCGGCGCACTGTATGTGGCACTGTAGGGAATTAATTAACAGTTTAACTTTACAGGATGATGTTTACATATGAAACTGCTGTTTACTTACAGCATTAATTATCATACATACATACATATATACATATACATCACGCCTTTTTCCCAAAAGGGGTAGGCAGAGGTGCCACCAGGACACCCATGTTTCGCCTTATGTGTTCCGTCCCATGATGTGATGGGGGGCGAGCCTATCGCCATACCGGGCACCAATTCCTGACTCCGGGCAGATAATAAATAGAAAAATCCAATACCATTTCCCGACGCAGGATTCGAACCCGAGACTTCAGTTTTGTAATCATACCGTAATACAACTACGCCACCGAGGTATTCATTATCAAGTTACATTTAAATAAATAAATACACCCAACAGTTACAATCGGATCCATTAAAATCAATTAAGTCTTGTGTCGTTGAATCGAACTCGCGACCTCTCGTTTCACAGCCAGCGTCTAACCAATTGCGCCACGCAGGTTGTTGCCTGTTTATTATTTAAGTTTTGCTTGTTTCGAGTGGAAACAGCGCTGTGATGTGGTTCCCGACTCCGGGAATAATACAGTGAATATGCTGAGACGGTAACCCATTGTCGCGAATGAGACCACGGACACTTGAACCATGATTTTAATATATAATATAATATGCGCAACGCGATTTTGATTCCGCATTAGTAAAACAATAGCCACATTTATTCCATCACTGCGCGAATCATGCGACACTTTAATTTATTTTATTTTATTTTTGTTTTATTACTCAGATATTCTATAAAAATCGTTTTCTCAGCAGTTAAAGGGTTAAAATGCTTTAGACATTGCAAAGAGCAGAGCTATTGCTCGATTTTTTGTTAGCCGAATCTAAGCAGACAACAGTGCATCTTATAATGTAGTAGCTAGCCCTGCGCCCCCATACTTAACCAGTTGGAAAATGTAAAATAATCTTACACACATATCGCAACGGATTGCACATGACTCACTGCAGTTGTAAACATGATCCTGTTGCTCATGTAAAGAATTTGTTATTTTAAAGACTCGCCAACGCGTATATTCACCCGAAAGCAATATTTCTATATATAGCCGGACAAAGATAATGTCACTTTCTCTCGCAAACCAACTGCGAAGTAAAACTGCTTAGAGTTCAACAGATCACACGATTTACGGTTATGAACTGCGTGGCACCCAATAATAAATCACGTTTTAATTGCATCATAACGAATGAGATAAATATTATAAATAATGCATTATTTATAAAAAATGGCGCTGGATTTCACGATTGCATGTTTTATTTGACTTCGATATGTACGGATCATGCTTATGCCTAAATATAAACCGCTATACCCGAGGGTTGAAAACCGGCTATATTAAACCACTGCCTCGGTGGCATAGTTGTACTTCGGTACGTTACAATGCTGAGATCTCAGGTTCGACTCCCGGGTCGGGCAACGTGATATTGGATTTTTCTATTTATTATCAGCCCGAGTCAGGAATTTGTGCCCCGTACGGCGATAGGCTTGCCCCCTATCACATCATGGGACGGAATACACAAGGCGAAACACGGGTGACCTGATTACTACCAGGAGAACCTCTGCCTACCCCTTTTGGGAAAAGGCGTGAGTTTACGTATGTTAAACCATGTAAATGTGTGGCGTTCCAACTTTAGCAAGTATCCTGTATTTACGGTTTCGTACAGGTCGGCCGGCATACCTGCATTAAGTGGCAAGAGAAAAAATCTATCTGAATTTCACAGTTGCATTGCCCTTGCCGCGTAATATACCCACTTTGTCGTGCCAATACAAAAACATCCAAACGAATACACACCACAAAAAACAACAGAAAATCACGGCACGGATAAAACAACAGCCACAGTATAAATAAACTATCAGTATAGCTGATACCATCTCGCATGTCTAATTTAGGTCGATCCATCGCGACAGGACATCTCAGATGATCTGATATCTACACGACGGCTCACCGCGCTCGATTTAGTTTCGACGCTCGGGTATTCTGTTACAAAGGGTCCTAACGAAACGACCTTTTCCCTAAATAATGTAATAGGTATAGAGTTGAGAGTGGTCAGGACTCTGAGGTTGTCTCTTGACATTGACATTGTTAATATTGGGAATGGGTGTAATAGTTGTAAATCGAGGATAAATAATAAAAGATAAAAGCACTATACAGTTAGAGATAATTTTGTAATTTACATGTATGTAGCGTGTCCCGCTACATACAGTGAGGTTTCAGTGTTAGAGCTATTGATTAAACAAAAAAATATATACCTAATACATTATGCGGCGTTCACACTTCAAACCCAGGGCTTGTCTTTGCAATCGATTTACCATTTCCCAACGCAGGCTATCAAACACCATGCTGTGACAAACAACTTTTAATTAAAACCCTAACTTAATGTAATAAAATGCGCTCTTAATTCTAAAACGCATACATACGTATCAGAGACATCGACGTCTCAGGGAGCCATTTTTTGCATCTGTGCTTACCATACCGCCATAGAAGCTGCCAAATAACTTATTTGATTTGATATTTAAAATACAGATTCCTCGAAACCAACGTGTGCGTATGAAGATTAATGACAGTTGACGAAGCGAAAGAGATATGTATACCTAATAATCTTATGATATTATGTATGGACCGTAGCACTTGGCGCTTTATAGTGCCTGCCTACCCTAATAGAACATAGGCAAAAGTTTATGTATGTATGTATTTAATTTATTTCTACTTATTATAAAACCCAACTTCAAACACAGCCACTTGATGGTAATATGCACAGATATCAGATACATCGAAGCTTAAGAGTAGGTTCTTTGACTCGTTTAAAACTCCAAGGCACTTAATTATAACCTTATAGATATATCACATACATGGAAGTCTGAGAGTGGATGCTGTGACCCTGCTCGTGTCGATGGCTCTCGTGTGAGCGGAGACAGTCGATGCAGGCGGAAGGGCGCGGGGACTTGTTGCTGTAAGTAGGCCGCTGCCGGGCCGCTGACCGACCCACCCCGTAGTACAATGTACAGTTGAATTGTGCCTGCATTGTGGTCTGATAGCTTTGTGATAGTGATTGGGAAATAAGGAGACAGTTCATTTTAAATGTATTATTCTGCGTCAACAAAGAGATGGTAAAAACAGAGAGAGCTCAGACGATTACCCCTACGCATTCAACACAAATTGATAAGCTTTTCATCAACAACGTATTATTACCAACGACGTTGTAATTACTGAGATAGTACACATCTAAAAATAGATGCTTGATGACGTCCTTGTTAAGAAGCTGTAATTTAGCGGCCAGTTTGCAGACATTATAGCAATCTAATGTCCATTGTGTAGGATCTAAAGACGCATAATTTTCTATTTATGCCCTTCGTCTCTGCTTGGCAACAGGAACATAATAAACAAGTCCACTAAAAATTCACTCAACCTTTAGTGCAGACCCGTACTGGAACGACGAGTACGAAACTACAAGATCATTTGAATCAGGTGTCGTCCCATCTATGTCGTTATTTATGGTTTATTTAACATGTTCCTTCAAATAGCTTACTCGCGTCTCCTCCTGACTGGCCCAATCATAGTTCTTTAATTGCTGAGATATGAAATTTACCTTTATTGTCCAATTAATGCTTGAAAATCCTATCCTACAGTCTAGTCTTTACGCTAGTTGTAAGTTTTCCTAAAATAAATAAATATACCTGCAGTAGCGAGCGCGGGAATGCAACTTACAAGCTAGACATACCTACATACCACTTCGGTCGAATTTAATCCAATGCTAGTTACTTTTATCTCGGCAAAACTGAATGTAACTTAACGTCCTGTGACTTCATATTTTGACTGGATTAATATGGCTAATCTGAATAAAAAAACTGACTTATAAAATTAATATTAACGAGAGCAAGATAACTAAAATTCGCCAATGTCATCTGCATTAAATTCCAAACAATCGTAAATAAGGAACAGGAACAACAAAGAACCCTCGAGAAGGATGAATTACCCACAATTTGGTTAGGTCCAACATGGCTAAACTAGTAAATAAACTGTTAATAATATGTATTTACAATTGTTACTCTAATTATATATTTTTAACTCTTTATTCTTATCTTTTATTAGCTCAAAACAATCACTCAAAAATTCTACAAGCTAAGTTAAAATAAAAGTATAAGCTAAACGTTCCTTGAAACATTAAAAGTAAGCCTGGTGTAATGAAATAAGAGGGCAGATTATCAACGCTCCCTTATCTTCCCGTGTTTATCCCTAACGACGTTTAAGGGTTGCTGGGGTGGCTTTATCCACCTACAGCCCTTCTCAAACGCAAAGGGTTTTGTTGAAATTTAATTAGTTATCGCTGATTTAGCAGTATCATGTACATTCAAAACAGATTTAGCGTTAATGTGTTTACCACAATGACCTAACGCGGGTTACCCATATCTTTTAAAATTCCTGTGAAGGACTCTCTGACATGCAGCTTTCCTCTCAATTTTATTCTATACCTATCAATATATTGAGCCAAAAATATTCATAATTATTTCATGGTTTAAGTCAGACAAACGAGTGAGAATTTAACTTGGTAGTAAGTTAACCACCCGAAATAGTTAAATGTCGCGGTCCATCTTTCGAATATGATGTGAAATAGAAGTTAAAAATACGAATAGACTAAGTTGCGTTGGTACTTCAAGATTCAATCATTATTTATAGTACAACGTAATCGTTTTTTTTGTAAGGCAGTACAGCTTAAAACCTTAAACTGAAACCTTCCAAGGCAAGCCAAATAAAAACATTGAACGCAAATCAACATACGTATGTACACACAGATAGAGAGCGAATTTTTGTTTTATGAAACATTTGTATTCAAATGCAAAAGTAATGTTGTTTATTATATCATGCCACTTTGATATATTATGGCCCGGAAAAAGTCGCGGCGAAGAAATCTCCCATGTGGCGAAAACGATTTGCGCGTTACATTATTTCTTATTATATTTTGTCGGTACTGTAATATACGACCAGGTTACACATTATTTAAAATCATTATGCTGCGATTCCAGGTTTACATATTACCTTTTCAGTTTTTTTTCTTTTGTGTGTTAGTTTCTTTTTAGTTCAATTGGTATTTAGAAATAATAGAATTTTCTCTCCTTTATAGTGCAGATTGTAACGTATAAGGTACTTGATGAAAATTGGCATGTATTATTGCATAATGTTAACAACTCATCATCATCATCAGCCCGTTGCAATTCACTGTAGGGTATAGGCCTCTCCCAAGGTACGCTACAGAGCCCGGTCTGCTGCTTTATGCATCCTGTCGCTGCCGGCCCTCTTGTGCAAGTCGTCCCGCCATCTGACCAGAGGATGTCCCACGCTACGTTTGTCAAGACGCGGTCTCCACTCCAGAACACGCAATACCACAACCAATAATAAACAAAAAAAGTTAAAAAACCTATCAAACGTATCACGGTGCAGCAATGGCGCGAGCACGTTCGCCAGCATGTTGCATGACGGAGTGTCGCATGTTGCGAGTTGGCGCGCGGCCAACGCTCCAATGCAGATGAAATCAGTTGTGCAGCCGCTGGGCCGGCACTATTGGCCGACGTCGCTCCCAATCAGCCTGCAGGTACTTATTTATTGTACGAACAATATTGCTCCTATTATTTATCTACCTGTTTTATATCTCGTAGAAACAACGATAACTTTGACGTACCGTTTCATTTCTCACAAATGTAAAAAGTGGCGGAACGGAGCCAATATTACTTATCTATACTAATATAAAAAGCTGAAGTGTTTGTTTGTGCCCGCTAATCTCAGGAGCTACTGGTTCGAGTTGGAAATTTATTTTTGTGTTGGATAAGTCATTTATGGAGGGATGCTATAGGCTATGTAACATCATGCTGTGGCCAATAGGAGTGGAGCAGGAGTGAAAAATGTTGCAAAACCGGGGATTCTTTGTTTGTTTTGAGAGCTTCCGTTGTGTGCTGTGTAAACGGTTGAAATTACGCAACAATCATGTATCGCAGGATTGTTCCTCATAAAAAGGTCTAAAAAAGTTCGCGATAGCATATTATGTCTATCTTTCTTATTTGGCTTACTTTAATCTTTTTAAATGGTAATGAGATATGTTTTAAAGTAATAAATTAAGTGCAATGGTTTTTTAGTTTTATGGTAATAATCCTTATCTAAGTGAAAAAGTTAAAACAATACAAAAAGGTATTTAATTTTGAACTCATTTGATTTAATTTATATTTTAGGTGATAATTTATATCAGTTTTCAAATACCTCCAAAATACCAGCAACATAATGTTTGAATATGTGCGTATTTTTGCTAAAAGGAACGAATGAGACGGGAAAAAGCTTCGGCTATGTCTGAAATATAAAAAGAGCACCTCTATCTACCTCTTCGGGAATACTACAGAGAGCTAGCTAGGGCTAGAAATTATGTATAATTGACCATTTTCAATAAGATGCGATAAAGGTCTATGTACATATATGGCTGGGTAGTGCGTAGCTGGTTCACCACTGTCTCACAGGCCCGCGGGTAGAGGGCGCTGTGTGCACTCCGCGCTCTGCACTCCCGAGCTCGCCGCGCTGCAAGAGCTCGCTTTTTGAATTACTTCCAAGTGCTGTTGCGCTGAGTTAAATGCAAGCGTGTCCTAAGTTATACGATTTTGCGATAAGCTTTATAAAGTTTTTAGTTTAGATATCCGGATATTGAATAAAACATTGGTCTTTATTAGGATTCTGGAAATAGCGACAGCTCAATTGATTACGGCCTGACACAAACCAGTCTGTTAAAATCGAAGCACCAACCAGAGGTATGTGCTTCACTCGAGAAAAGTCAGAGGACTTTTTTAAGTCGCGGGTGTTTTTCGCGACTTATTGTTCACTTCAAGGGTAAATGAAAACGTAATGCGAAAACCTGCGTATCTGAAAGATCTATGCAATACTTTCAAAAGCGAACTGACTAAAATTCAAATTCTTTTCAGACAGAAAAGGTGCGTGATCTGCTGTGCAGATAATAAGGACAGACTGCCTTCGAGTATTAGGTTGTACCATTAGAGCTAGTGATGACCATTAATGGTTATAACTTTTAATTCAACCCATTAAAAAAACCTTTAATGTCATGAACTGTTACCGTAGGAACCATTAACAGTTATAACATTTAAAGCATTATCATTTCACGCCATCTATATATGTATTATTCACTTAAAATTAATAACGTTTGAGTTTAAACACTCACGCCATTTTCCCAGAAGGGGCAGATCAACTACCAGAACAACCACATTTCGCCTTGTATGTTCCATCCCACAATGTGATACGGGCGAGCCTATCGCCATATCGGGCACAAATTCCTGACTCCAGACTGATAATAAATAGAAAAATCCAGTTTTTAAGTAAAATTTTGAAGTAAACCTAATTATTTTTTTAGCCTAATTATTATGCCAACAATGGGCTACTCTTTCAGCTTCTATAGCGTCGCTGTTTTTAAAAGAGAAGCTCAAATGACACACAGACGTCCAATCGGTACGCAGTCAAACTGGACTTCGGCATGATGCAGGATGGCGTGGCACGTAGCGTCGCGGGATGCCTTGGTAGGCTGCCGGAATGCTACTGTATGTAGGCGGTCCTGGTGTGCGTTGGCCTTTATTTGCTGATATCATTAACATACAACTGATGGTAAGTGAATGACAAACAAGATATAATATCTATTGACGACAGACACAACTCAATTTCTTGTAGACTATATTTGTGACATATCACGTAGGATTCTTAGTCCCTCTTAGGGTTGACAGACATAAAACGGGAAAGCTCAATTATATATACTTAAGGGACATAATATTGTGTTGTAACTTTGGCAAAGCTTATTGCACAAGGGCAATGCTAAGTAAATAAGAAATAACAATTTTGTACATCATACGAATTACGAACTAAAACCATATTAAAAGAGCAATCAGTATGTTAAAACAAATACAAGATTTACTCTATTACACAAATCTACTACCTAAACATAAGGTAGTTATTGCGCTAAAACTTCATACAATAAATGATAACCCGCCCGCGCTTCCGACTCGCACCGCTCTAAAGGGTTGGCGAAGTGCACTCGGCAATTAGAAGCACCCGTTGTTTTCATTCTACTTCATTTTTTTGGATAAAAAAGGGGAGATAAAAGACGATTCATTCTATTTAATGACTTCTATTCAGATGCGGTTGGCAGTGGCATAAATTCACGCATTGTGCTAGTTCTTTTAATAGAAAAATGTGGGTCAAAAATGTTCTAGAACTATTCTATGTCTTTATAATTACGTACTGTCCAACAAGTAAGGTTACTTGGCGGCAAGTGACAATCATCATGATTTACACCCAACAGTTAAAACCGTAATCTTAATTCCACGGTAAGACACCAAGTTTTCTGTCGAGTGTATCACAAACTACGAGAGCCTTTTTGGTGTCATCTCGCCTAGATCCAAAGCAAATATTTGTAGATAACACAAACAACTGTTTCGTTGCAGGAATCCTAACTGTGATCCCTCGTTCCACAGCCGGCACACACTTACACACACACGCACACACTTATTTTTAAAAGTGATGCACTAGGAACTGTGGCGGCTAAAACTTAGATATGTCCAAGATAGTTTTTGCGAGTAAATAAAAAAAAAGTAATTAAAGGAACACGAAAACTCTAATAAATACCAATATTTTAACCAAAAGCCGGAGATCCAAATTAAAACTTTTGGAAATCTATATGGTTTAAATTAATGTTGTCTAACGTATACCACATACATACCAAAAACAGACATTACAAGCCGTATTCCATTTAAAAGCACTATCATCAGATCATCAATCATCCTCTAGGTGTACACGAAGTGATTGCCAATAAAAACCGCGGTCAGGGGTCAGTTGATAAAGGTCACAAAAAAGTAAACGTAGAAGCGAGTGTAGAAAAGGTCAAAGGAATACTGACAATTGACGACTAGTAGCATCCTGGTAGATGTCGTGAAATATAGGTACTTAGGTTCAAGATATTTGTATGGTCCTAGGTCGCCTATAAACTGCAGCGTATATAATCCCCTAATCTTGAGGTCTTGGTTTAAATTCTCAGGTCGAGCAATTCATTTTATGTGAATATGTCGGTTGGAAGGATATCAGATTGTTTACCGGGGATTGTAATTTGGGGCCAGTTTGAAAAATAACCTCGGCCCCTATGATATCTGGAGTCGGAAATAAATTTTACGAAATTCAGACCGTGGTGTTAGTATCTAGCATCACTACCTTTCTCTTTGAAGGTACCAAAAGAACTTTTTTTCATTTCACAACTTTATTATAGCTTTTCATAGCATTATAAAATAGGTTGAAATAGATTTTTGATGTCAGGTAATTCCAAGCCAAATTTCCAATAAGACCCTTTTTGAATGTGATCATCTTAACACTGCCCACGGGACATTCAAGGCATATGCCTTGTATGTGTATGTGTTTATACACATACTGCCAGTGAATCCCGTTCCCGTTTGAAATCTATATAATCATGTTTGGGTCCACGTTAAGTCTGTGACTTACAAATATAAATAAATAAATACAACCAACAGCCAAATACATAGTTCTGACCCTACACTAAGATTGAGTCTTGTGTCGTGGGTAGCAGAAACTACGAGAGACTTTTCGGTTTCTCAAACACCCAGACCCCAAAACAAATACCTGTGAATCACACAAACATTTGTTCCGGTGCGGGGATCGAACCCGCTCCCGCTTGTTTCACAGGTAGCGTCTAACCAACTGCGCGTCAGAGGTTGTCTAAATATAAGTTTCGCATGTTAGTGCTGTAGAAGCAAAGAACTTTCGTAATTCCAGATAGCTACGATACAAAACTTGAATCTTACTGCCTAATCAGGGCTTAAGGTATATAGAAATAAGAGAAAGTAAAATCAACAGTTATAAGGAAATACTAATCAACGGGAAGTTTGCGTGTTCACGAATTTGTTTCTGAAAGCTTGAAGCCTGTTTGATCATCTGAGATTGGGTTGTGCAATTACACTTGTTATTGTCCTCACTTTTTTTAAGTTTATCGTTTGCATTATGCGTTTATTTTTTTAAGATTAAAGTTAAAATGTTGTACATACATACATAAACTCACGCCTTTTTCCCAGAAGGGGTAGGCAGAGATGCCATCATGGCACCCACATTTCGCCTTGTATGTTTCGTCCCTCGATGTGATAGGGGGCGAGCCTATCGCCATTAAATTTTGCACTACTGCAGAAATGTTAGAGAACTGCGCAACCATACACAATACTATCGCATATCTGAAATAAAAATATGTTCGAAACGGTGGCCAAAATTGTTAGATAACTTTTGATTGACGGTATGATAGATTTATGTACACAATGAATTTGTATTTTCCTTTTTGCTAAAATCTGATAGGTTTTCGTAATTACAACTGTCAAAAACTGTCGGATGCTGTGCAATAATTGCATATCCGTAACGAAACTGTAAACAATGAATTATTCATGTATTCATATCAAGTTCCGACATAACAATCTAGTACGGCTGTTACAAGTTTAAGTAAACCCAAATATACGTAATTTCAATTTGAATTACACATAGTTAAATACAATGAATATGTTTAATTGGTATTATTTAGCTTCTATTCTTTAATTTTTTACACTGACCTCTCTTTCTCCTTCTCCAAATCCATCCCATGGTTGTCTGTAAGACATTGCTTTATGTGATAAGACCGCGATTTTTTTTCTGTTTCTGCATGTTGTTATTTTTAATCGACTTCAAAAAAAGGAGATTATCAATTCAGTGTGTATGTATGTAATTTACCAGCACCGACCTCAAAAAGTTGTTTGTATATTTAGGTATTATAGATTTATTAAACAAATTGTTTTATTTCTCTCTTTTTATTACACTTTTGAAGTCGGTTCAATTTTTTTAAATTATTTTTATTTTGTGTTCAATAAAGATTTAAACAAATAAAATAAATAAATAAACACAATTTCGCTACAGTTTCACCATGAAAAGACGAGGATATGAGCGTAAGCCTGAAAGAGACCTACTTTGGTCGCTATCTCGTGTATTTTACTGTCTCAGCGTACATTTTAAGTCGCAGGACTTCGTCTTTATAATTTTACAATGATTGCAGTCGTTATGCTGCTGGAAAATTTATGGCTAGCTTAAGCGTTATGACGCTAGGAGAGTTATTGGTAGAATGGAAGCCACTAAACAAGAATTAGATAATATTAATGTACCCAATTAAAGCAACGAACAGATATAACTCTGCATCTGGTGTGAACAAATTGTTGTAAAAAGCATAAAATAGGTACTAAGTCTTCGTATTGAATAAGTATTTTATTGTTTCGCTGTAATAACGCATAGCATGCGCTACTTATTTCCTGACAAAGAACAATAAACAAATTTCATTTTATGGTCTGAAATCTGGGGAATTAAAGGTAATGGTAACAAAGAGAACTGTTAGGAATATAGCGACTGCTTCAAATGCATAGTTAAAGGAAAAGTACATACCTAAACTCACGCCTTTTTCCCAGAAGGGGTAGGTAAAGGTGCAACCAAGACACCCACGTTTCACCTTGTATGTTTCTTCCCACGATGTAATAGGGGGCTAGTCTATCGGCATATGGCCCACATATTTTTGACTCCGGGCTAATAATGAATAGAAAAATCCAATATGACATTGCCCGACCCCAGATTCGCGATGGTAAAAGCTCAGCATTGTAATTGTACCGTAGTACTCCGGCGCCACCGAGGCAGTAAGGCAAACGGGAATATATTTTATTAAAACCATCAAGCACGTAACTTGATTGTCAATTCTTCAAAATAGTATGTAACACAGGGCGGTCTATTTGTTTGTTTGCAATATTCACGCCAATCCCATCAGCCATCCAATTCCGGACAGCAGCGGAGCGCGAACTCATCACGCACGATGCCAGTTTACTCTAAACGACAATACATAAAATACTTAGGCCTTGCTATTACGCAACTGAATAAAAATATAAAATTGACAGCCTTCGTAATGCAGTTGGTTATGTAGGTGGCTGTGGAACGAGGCTGTGAGGCCAATGTTTGTGTGATCTTCAAATATTGGTTTCGGGTCTGGGTGTTTTGAGACTGCATACGACTCTTGGTCTCAAAAAACCACGACAATGTGGGGTTAAGGTGTGTGTGTGTGTGTGTATTCACTAATTTAATGGCGGTAGGTCTCTCATATGTGACAGGCCGCCTAGATACCACCGCAATTTCTATATCTCCCGTCAAACAGCAGTGTAAATACACTATTATGTTCCGGTTTGAAAAACATTGCAGCTAGAGTAACTACTGGACATTAGTGAACATCTTATGTCTCAGGATGGCGAGAGCAGTATCATGCCATGCATTGCTTTGTAATTCATGGTGTTGTTTGGTTTTGCTACTGTCCATAAGCGGTGGTATCGCTTACCATCAGGCGAATCGAATACTCGTCTCGTCATTTAAAAAAAATAATTAACGGGCCTCTGGGTTTGATTTCAAACTACAATGTGTTTTTCGGTTTAAAAACCCCCTCGGAATATTGCCAAGAATACAAAGGAACGGATACCATGCTTATACCCGACGTGGCAATACATCTCACCACATATTGGGACGGGATTAAGCATAACGAATATAGCTTGATGATTGTAGTACCTCTGCTTCCCCTGCGAGGTAAACGTGAGTTTTAGTTGGTATTTAAATGGCTTTTATGCATTATGCAAGGGTCAGGTCAAAAGTACCCTGAACCGACGAGCATGCATGGA
The DNA here is from genome assembly GCA_033459515.1 of Theretra japonica. Classification (NCBI taxonomy): domain Eukaryota; kingdom Metazoa; phylum Arthropoda; class Insecta; order Lepidoptera; family Sphingidae; genus Theretra; species Theretra japonica. The sequence goes on along the minus strand of CM065938.1, from coordinate 630,222 downwards.
GAGATTGATGAAAGTGGATGAAGCGAAAGTAGTATGTCCGGATCGAGCAAAGTGGCGATCCATAGTCTCTGCCTACTCTTATGTGATGCGTGACGATTATGTATGTATGTATTATGCATTAATTTACTTTTCTTCAGCGACTGTTTAGTACCATAAATAATATGTCGTACCGATACATAGGCAGAGTTGTGTATGTGAATGTTTATGTGATTTCAAGTGTAAATAATAAACATTTGATTGTGGTTCCGATGTTTTCGCACGAACAATAACAGATATTGTGTTATGTAATTGATTGCATACACAAACGCTTGTTCCTCATTTTAATAACTTAAAGTTATTTAATGATCACTGAAAACGTGCCATTTTTAGCCTCTCTGTAAATTAATTTTAACGCAATGTATTTCACAAGTAAAATTGTAATAAATGTTGAATGCTGAATATAGCTTAAAATAAATTTTAATTAAGCTTTACGACTAATACGGATAGTGCCCAAATGAATATCTTTTACGTAAAGTTGAAGTCGAGAGTCGATAATGATTGCGCTTTTCAACGGAAGTGCAACGAGAGGAAAATGCATTACATGAATGGCGCTTTGTTCCTAACATCAAAAATACCAGCGAAATGTAGAATGCACTTATCAGGAATTAAAAAATACAATACACTGTATCCTAAACTACGAGTATACGTAAAAAAAACGGATTATTAATTTTAGATTGTTCATGAAATTTTTTTGACGATATTCGTTTTTTATTTTTTTAATATACATAAAAATAAGTTCATTCATATTTTCTTCGTGTTGTTTCGTTTTTATCAACACCTTTCTTTGTTAGGAAAATTACGGACTCCCATTCACGGCAATAATAAATTACTACTGACTTATCACTATGACCAACCTGAGAATTGTGAGACTCCTGACAGCATCGACAGCCCCGAGTGCCGACTGTGTGAGGGATGGATCATCCCTATGGTGTATATCTCGGAGTCTTCGAACTGCCACATTTTCGAAAATTCACTCCGAACCGGTTACTTAATCAATATAACATTAACATTACCATTGGAGGACTTTGACGCCCATTAAACGACAAAACAAACGCCAAGTTAATTGAAGTCTGATGTTTTTTATCACAGAAAAAAAACGATCATATTAAAACAAGAGTGACGCTCGCGGGACGTGCGCGCGTGACCAGTGCTGCAGCGCGACTGGCGCTCCCGCCTTTGTGTTTGTTTGGGGGTGGGGGCGGCCAATGGGGTGGCGGCGGGCGGCTACGTCATTGTCGCCCCGGGGAACTCATCCTTTAGATATTGATATTATATTCCATACATATCCACACTGTTATCATGGGATGTGATTGCTCTGCTTTATGACATGGTAACATATTGGCCTGATACAGTTTTTCTGATGACATGTAAACATATGACACCGAGGATGGATATTTTGGGTATGTTTGATTAGGATTTTGTATTAAGGTGTGAAATTATTGGATAGAATATTTGGTTTCATCGGGTTACACAACGGTCTAGTTCTAGTAGTGTATTTACTTGGTCAAGGAGCTAGATTCAATGTGGATAGAAACCTTAAGCTAAGCTCTAAAGTCTAATTAATGCATCATTACTCATAATTGTAAGATATAAATACAATTATTAATTACAAAATATCCTTAAAAAAATACTGAATATTTAAAATAATTGCTCTAACAGGATATCCTTATACACTGATGGTACTGCCAATTTTCCATAATATTTTTAATGTACTCAAAGTATTTAAGTTTCTTTGAATACAATTAATAAGGTAATGTAAGTAATATATCATTATAATATGTATATTATTATAATTAATTAGGATATCCATAAGCCAGTATCTATATTTTATCTATGTGTTTTTTTAACTTCCTGAATTTAATTTAGTTCTATTCTGTGTGATCAATGAATTCACCAGATTATTACAACAATAATTATACATAGTGAAAAAAATTATAGGGAGCATAAAATTTAATTAAATCACTTAATTATTTACATAGCATTTGGCTCCCTATATTATCTGTTCAATATTAAAATCACTACTGTGCTAATATGAATAAACATTATATTTTGTTTCTCATTTTAAATATATTAAACAATCAACAGGAACAATTATTTAAAGAGGCCATTCCTATTCAATGTAAACTATGACATTCGAGGATCTTAAATTTCGAACAGCAGAAATTATAACGTAGCACATTTTAATCGCTAAAAGGAAATCCTGTTTTTATTACTGTTTACTACATTTTATTACATAGCTGGTACTGTACACATTCGTGGCAATCCTTGTAGAGAATGTTAGTGCGACAGAGAAAACAGCATAAAAATCGCATATGTAAGACAAAGACGAAATCAGACGTAGTGCAACATATGCCAAATAATTGTCACTGGAACGCAACCATAAAATCTCATCAATATCTCGATAGCAAAGCAAAACTTTAAGAGAATATTCAATAAAAACTTGAATCTTCACTTACCGTGTTCTCTGAATAGCTTCTTATAATCACCGAGTTCATTAAGGTCCAACCACTCATCGACTGCGGCACTCTCATCTTCAAAAATTTGGGCAACATCTTCTCTTACCAAATAAAGTAAGGAACATATAATAAACGTCGTGCCCACATAATAGACTCTTTTAATCATCTTAATGATTGTTACTCATAATCATAAATACGTCATTATGATTCAAAACAAATAGAAACAGGGACGGGCACGGTTTGTTTTGGTACTTTGACACTTCACAATATGACATTTCTATAATTGACAAGTTTGCAATATATCGTGTTCCAGGTACCTACTATTGCGACATCTTACAAGATTTAAATAGACTATATATATGTTTAGCATAAGATTTTTGTAAAAGTTAGGTCACTTTAGGCATTCATAAATTAAGCAAAATTTTATCATGTAGATTAATAATAAATAATAAATCTTAATGTATTATATCCTAACGTTAAGGCTTGGTAAAATTTACTTTGGCCACATCAAACTATGTTTTGGTCCCTCAACATACAATTATGTTCGGTTTTTAAAAAATAGCATACAATTGTTAGTTATGAAACTACATAAGTGAGTAGGTACACCAGATATGCGCATTACACATCTCATAAATTAATCGAAACTTTAGAGTTTATTGGAACCAGTGTTCTATACAAAATTTCCTTTCTAATTAGTTTGTGTACTACATCTATACGGGCCAGGGACCAGTAGTGAAATAAGGGTTGTGTGCAAAATATGACATGGTTCAACGCAAACCTAGCGTTGTATTGATTTTGCATGAGTTTCGATGGCATATATGGACACCATGGATGCAGTGTATAACATAGATGCGCAATTTGAAAAATATAGAATCATTTAACTCATACATTAAAACGAGATGCACGACGTGTTCAAACACATATTGGCAAGCAACCCATTACGACCCCGTGTAAAAATATGCGAGCGACAAATCTCGCTTATTTCCTAAATTTATTTACTAATTCAGTGCTAAGTTGTTTTTATTCAATGTAATTGATTATAGTGCGTTGTGTAGTGCTTGGTTATGATTCATCCGAGTGTAAAAACCCGAATAATTACATTTTGCCTATTTGAGGCTCACTTTGTTACAATGCTGTTTAGTGCTAATATTGTTGATTACTAAGACAAGCCTATTTTATTTCGTATTTTATTATTGCTGTATTCATACCAATTTTAATCAACTACGGCGCAACATGCACGACACTGCTATTTGACTGCTTACGATCGCAACTCTGAATTTATCTAGCCAAGTTAAGACAGTGTTGTCTATATAAAGGTCATAACGTAGTAACAAAAGCGAAAGCGCTCAGTCTAAAGTAAGTTTGACATTCATACGCCCGAATACAGAAACGCCAATTAACTTTTAATTTGACTTAACTAGCTCGAATTCCCTCTTAAATTAACTACACTCAAATTTAATCACGACCAAAAGATCTTAAGAAATGAATATTTAACGCGGTCCTATTCATGCGATTCGTATACTCAAAAGCCACTTAAATGTTTGACAGCTGTCAAACAGTCTAATTTTGAGTTTTAAGCATCCGTCGTTTTAAGTGCGCCTGTGACCACTCTTAAATCTTTCTGTGCCGATTAAATTTTGATAAAAATGTCTCTTTCCTCATTATCATCGCTGTCTGATGAAGAAATGGCTTCGCCAAGGCGAGTTATTCAAGAGAGATTGAATGCCTTCGATAAATATAACGAAGAACAATTTCAATCGAGGTTCCGCCTGAAGAAAGAAACTGTTCTGCATCTGTGTTCTTTGCTTGGAGACAAGATAGAACCCAGTACTGAGAGAAACCGGTCATTAAAAACCTGCGATCAACTGTTAATTGCATTAAGATATTTCGCGACAGGCAGTTACCAGAAGCTTATTGGAGACGTATTCCACGTGGAACAACCGACTGTACATCGTATAGTCCACAAGGGCTACCAACTCTACTGCTAAGTAGAGTTGGCTAAATTAAAAAATACTTATATAAAAATGCCCAACGACGAAGAACAACGCCAAATAGCGAATGATTTTTATGCGATCGGAGGATTTCCGAGAGTGATTGGAGCAGTAGATTGCACACATATAAGGATCAAATCCCCAGGTAATTTTGATTAAGTTTATTTAGTTATTTTGTATTCACACATATACTAATATACAATTACAATTACATGTGGTTCTATAATGCCTAGCAATATACTTTAAATATCAACTTTAAATTCACATTTTGTTTTTGTAAAACTGAACCTACCTTGAAATTCAGTTTATACTGGGACAGTCTTCAACTATAATTATTTTAATTAATTATATATTTTAATTATTTTTAATTTGTAGAGTTCTAACATTTGCTTGTTTTCAGGAGGACCACAGGCAGAAACATTCAGAAACAGAAAAGGCTATTTTTCTTTAAATGTTCAAGTAGTCTGTGACCCAAAGTTGAGGATAAGGACCATTGTAGCACAATGGCCAGGCACGGTGCATGACAGCACAATATTCAATGATTCTCCTTTATGTGCATGTCTAGAGAGGAGAGACTATGGGCATATGTGTTTGTTAGAAGACAGTGGTTATCCCTGTAGGAGATACCTATTGACACCATTAATAAATCCTTGTACACCGGCTGAAGAAGCTTACAATCGGGCCCATACAAAAACCAGAAACACTGTTGAGAGGGTTTGTGGTGTTTTGAAAAGAAGATTTCCTTGTCTGCGAGTTGGGCTGCAAGTAAAACTAGAAAATGTGCCTACCATTATAGTGGCATGTGCTGTGTTACATAATATAGCATGTTTGCAAAATGATGCAATGGAAGATGAGATATTGGAGATTGATTCACCTGTATCATTACCACCAGTTCCACATAATGCAACAAATGAGAATTTTGTTACAAGACATTACATAATAAATACATATTTTACACCTTACATTGCATTTTTATTAAATTACTATTGAATTAATGCAAATAAAAATCAGTTATGTTTTATTGTAGTATATTTATTTTATTACGATTACTAGTAAACATTATTTTTTATTTCTCCATATTTCAATATATCCATATATTAACAATGAATATTTAATATATGTATTATTTATTTATTACATATTAACTAAAATTAACTACATTCTTCACTTTTGGTTTAAATATTATCTCTTGATAATTTTTTTTATTCTGTTGACACTATTTTGTTTCATTCATCTCAATGGTGTATGTATAATCATTTTTTTGTTGTTTGGGTATTTTGTGCATCACTACCTGCAAAAAAAATGTATGTAAGTCAAAGCATGTACATTATCATTTATATTATGTCTTTTCATTTTATCATATATTCGTTGAGCTTACCTACTTATTTGGCCTATAGCTGATATACATGGCTATATAAACATGAGATTAGTTCTTGGAGGTCTATACTATGAGGCACACATAGAACATGTATGTACTGTACTCCACTCCATATCCTAAAACAAAAGATAATATTATATACATTGTACCATACATTGCATTCCATAGCTATTTCATGTCCTGCCATCAACATAGCTTACCACATATTAAGTCATGAATGTACAGTGAAATAAAATGTTAACCTTGTCATTTGCTATAAATATAATAAATTAGTTGTAAAACTGCAGATGTTCCAATACTTTCATTTTCAGTAGCAACGATTCTTTATAGTACGTTGCTTCATGTTCTCATACAAGTAACGTCGTTGAGCCCACGTCCGAGGGCAGGGCCGCTCGTTGCAATCGTAAAAATATGCAACTATTCGATTTAGATTATGTATCACATTACCTATAAATACATTAAAGCTTGATAGAAAACTTCTAAACTTACCTGTTTTTATTCTCCAGCTGAGTTTCTTTTTCGTAAGGTGTTTAAATAAATTGTCTTTTTGTTTGGTATCTGTAGTCATCATGTGGTATTTTATGTAATGAAAAATCAACCAAATCAATGAAATACTGTTGAATTCCAAAACATTTTTCAGAAATCCATGTACATGTATACCGATTACCGAGTGCAAATAAAAAAATGTAAACATCAATAAATCTTATAATTATTTGACATTACACTAGCTTCGGAAAGAGGAACATAAGATTTTTCGTCCATATAATTTTATCAACAATTAAAAAAATAATAATATGGGAGTATTCATCAAAGTTTTCAAAATATACTTTCGAAATGTATAAATGAGTCAGGAATTTATTGAATTAGTATAAAGGATTCAAATATATATTTTAAGAAATCATGAATGAAAAATATTGTGTTAAATGAAACGTTTATATTTATACAATAAAAATTGCAACTGAAAACAAACTTTTCGTTAATCTGTGGACATTTAATTGGAACTCAGCTAAGTAGAGCCGTTTTTGAGCTAAATGGCGTTTGTGTATACCGTCTCGAAATTTTACGGAAACTTAAAATAACTGCTTCTCAAATGAGTCCGCTGGTTAAGTAGCGTTTCTGTATTCGGGCGATAGGCTCTCTGAGCTCCAATGTCATTAAAATAAGTGACAATGTCGATCTTGGTTTGTAGTTACAGTGGTTGGCGTGAGGGCATGATAATTTCAAATGAGCAGTGTGGTTGGTTTATTGTTCAATAAAAAACCATGTACTAAGTAAGACAATTTATTTATAAATTGATGTTTTTTGCATTATATCACAAGAAGTGCTCAACAGTCTATCCGTATAAGCTAGGTGTAAGATCACAATTTACCAAAATGGGATCTTAAAACTAATTGCGAGAATTCTTAAAAGGAAATGGTCTTTATTTTACGTTTCGTTATCAAAAGCAACATACCTTACATTAAAGTTGAAATGCAATTTAATTAAACACCATATTGTTGTTATAAAATCATACACATGCATACACAAATTTTATCCCGACGACATACAACCTCGTTTAAAACCCAACAAGCCACCTTGTTATGTATTGCAATTTGCAACGATTTTCATTTCCGAATTACAATAGGTAAACATCTCGACGCAATCTTCACAACACTCAATGTACACTAATGATAACGACACGCATTAAATACCAACACAAGCATGTTTACTTCTTAATCTTAAGCTTGTCGGCGAGCGAGCATGAGAGGCCCGTGCCGTCGGGTTCGACGTTCAGTTCCTCGACTGTGCAGTTGTTGATCACCATGGAGAATCGTTTTGAGCGGAAACCGCCAAGCGGTGGGAGGCTGGTGCCCAAGTCCAAAGCCTTGATCCAGGAGCCACTAGGATCAGCCAACATACGGATCTGAAAATCAATTACATTTTTAAACCGACACAATAGTTATGTTTAATATTTCGCGTAATGTCAAATAGAATATATTTTTTTTATTGCACTGAATGGCGAGACGAGCATGCCAATCGCCTGATGGTAAGCGATACGGCCGCTCATGGACAGGAGTAAAACCAAACAACACCATGAATTAAAAAAGTAATGCTTGGCATTCCACTGCGCTCGCCATACTGAGATATAAGATGTTAAGTCTCATTATGTCCAGTAGTTTTCTCTGGTTACAATGTCCTTCAAACCAGAATACAACATTGCATTTACACTGCTGTTTGGCGACAGAAATAGACATTGCGGTGGTACCTACCCAAATGGCCTCTCACCTTTGAGACACCTACCACCAGTGTAATAAATTATAGCATGATATTTGTAATTTCGGCTGATCATAAATACATACATAAACTCACGCCTTTTTCCCAGAAGGGGTAGGCAGAGACGTTTCGTGCCACGATGTGATAGAGGGCGAGCCTATCGCCATATCTGGGACAAATTCCTGACTCCGGGCTGATAATGAATATAAAAATCCAATATCACTTTGCCCGACCCGGGATTCGGACCCGAGACCTCAGCTTTGCAATCATACCGTAGTACAATACAACTACGCCACCGAGGCAATCATAATGATATAAAAATAATGAAATGAAACACTTGAAATCATTCCACCCACGACTGCATCTCCTGTCAGCCCGAATTAACATTGGCCCGTAATAAAAAACATACACACACAAAAACATACATCGAGAACTATGGCTCCGCGAGTGGCTTCGTGACATTACCTTGTCTTAACCGGCACCGTAATGAACCAGAAAATAATAAAATACGAGTCTTAAAAAGTATTATACGTCAAATCGCCGCGGGTTTATGGTGATCTTTTTCTAGCATATACTATTGCCCTAGGTCATCTCTAGCATTGATAATAAAATGCTATCATCTTAGGTCAATCTTTAATGTCAACTTTATGTATCGTTAATAAACATTTGTTTGTGTGAGTACAGAGATTTCAAGGCAATACAAATTATACTTCTTTGCCTTATAAATATTATTATGAGGTAAAGATCATCCATTTAAAAATAACATTTGCGATCTTCGCCGCCGCAAAAACAAGTAAGTAGATTATGCTCAACCAAAACCGATTAAACCAATGGAATATAGACTTTATTCTCTTACATTTAAATTTAAAATACAACAACAGATTCATGTTGACTCGATAGTACGAAATAATTCGGTGACGTTGTGGTAAATCGTAATATACCTGTCTACGTTACAATTTGAGGTCAAGCAATCACGCAGTGGTTACCAGGCACCACAACGGCAACCAATATTAACTACAATTCTCCCGAAAAGGTTGATTATGAGCAGGAGGGCGGAGATAAATTATATGCCATATAATTGTGCAACAGGAATACTCATGTTACTATACTGAGCCCATGAAAAATTGTAAAATTCTGGGTCAGATTAGTAGTTAATTTATGTGGATTTTTGGTTTTAAATCCTGATAAAGTATAACGATATATAGATATGGCGATAGGCTCGCCCCCTAACACATCGTAGGACGGAACATACAAGGCGAAATGTAGGTGCTCTGGGCTACCAGCGTAGGTGCTAACCTATGTCCACCCCTTCTGAGAAAAAGGCATGAGTTTATGCATGTATGTAAAGTTGGGAGCAACAGAGCGGGATTGGACTATTCGCCCGCCATCACGCGTCTTGATCGCGTCCAAATCGAGTAGGTATGCCATTAGTGGTTTATTTGCCTGTTTGTGTAATATAATTTAAGTGTAATGACCTTTCAATCATATAGCAATATGGCTTATAATTTTAAATATGTAATATGACTGCCCGCCCGACCACACTTGCCAATTGCGGTACAAAGTACTAAACATCGATTTTAAATATTCAACACAATGCGGAATATATTTCTATAAAAGTATCGATTGGCGCGTGACCGTGTAATTTCACTATCAAATAAGGTTGAAGGTCGCGGAGCCGCTTCGTATTGATTTTATAATGAACACAACACTCGCCTGCTCTATACTGAATTAATTATTAACTTTATCGGCTTTCCACTCCGACGTCGAGTGCTGTCAAGTGGCTTAGCTTTTGAGTATTATTCGCAAGGTTTATTAAAATTGATTATTCCCAATCTTACCCCTATAGAGGAAAATCCCTAACCAACGTCAGACTTGTGCTTTTATCAAAAATGAGATTTTGCGTATTAGTAGCTTAACATATACCTTTGAAGGTGTGGGTACTGGCAGTACCATTTTAAGCTTTGCCAGTGCCATAACAATGGGCGAAATTGGTACGCTGCGCCGTTGTACGAATGGTACATGCCCCAGGTGGGATGGCCAGAAATCATTAAGTGCGATTGCACTGACATTCTTCACTACTACTAAATACGAGTGTTATGTTTGACAAGCAGTTGAAGAAGAATATGAGTTGGCCTTTTACTCCAGAGGTTTCAGGTTTGATTCCTGGATTGATGAATATTTGTTTGACAACAGATATGTATCTGAACTTTGGATGTCTGTGTATGTTGAATTTATTTATTTATTATGCAAATATTCAGTCTACAAACAGTACTAGTATTCTTTGTCATATACATATATCAATTTAGCACTATAAAAATCACATAACAATAGAAAAGAATAAAACAAGGCAAGATTTAAAAATAATAACTTTAAAAATTATTATTATTTAAAATATGACTTTGAAATGACATGTGTTCCATTTGCATTATAATGAGACTAAGAACGTCATCTGAACAATGAGGCATATTGTTGATCAAAGAATGTGGCTTAAACAAATAACTTTCTGCCAAAATTAAATCTTCCCAGACTTTTTGTAATGCAAAAAAGCATGTACTTGTTTTCACAGAATATATAACTTTTTTTCAGCATAACAGTGGGAAATGGCTCACTTGATGGGAGAATAAGGTTGCCAATGTAAACCCACGATGCCTTAGCTAAGTGAGAATTTGTTTAAATAAGTTCGATTATGACTAATGATAACAAAAAATCTATTAAAAACTTTAATAGCTAGAAGTTACTGCACATTGCACAAGCAATATAAAACCTTGATGTTGAACCAATGTCATTATTTATTCAATAGAGGAAGTTAATAATTTATTAACTCAATAACAACTTTTTTATGAACAGTATGTAATGTTGATTTATGTCTTTGCATATTTGTGTAGTTAGTTTATTCGTACAAAAGTTAGAAGCTTGCTAATTTTGTAAAAAAACATGCTAATGTGATGTCCACAAATAACTAAATATTTGACTGCATGTGGAAACAAAATAGAAAAAAATCAGTGATGAAGAAAATTGTAATGTTTGACTATATTTAAAGATATTTACTGCCCTTAATTTTCTAAAGTTAATTTTCTTTTCCTTGTTTTATGAACATATTTCATCTAAAAATTCAACTATATTAAATAAACACATTATTTATTTGTATTAATTCATAATCATATAGAAACGAATGTTTTAACAGATTTATAAATAAATTTAAAAAAATGCTTACAGTAAAACAAAATTGTAATTTCATATACAAGCTAATGTCATGATTTCTTGTGAGGAAATAAATTGAAGTCATAAATTCCTGCACATTTTTATACTTACATCAACAACAATTACAGAATTGGACCACTTTAAGGAAATTATTGTAGGTAATTAAGAAGTGTAATACACAAAAGGAAAACATATAAGTCAATTATTTATCAAGGTCAACACTCCAAGACCAGAGGCAAGTAAGTTTCAAATTTTTTTAAATAGTACAAAATTGGATTTCCAATAATAATATGTGTGATATATTATTTCAGCCTATTTAATTTCAATACCTGAGAAAGGTACTCATTGTGCTTATTCAAACTTTAAAAAAAAAACAAACCTATAAAACCATTTACAGAACTTATTAAGATCATCTTTAAATAATTATAAGGTAGATGGAGTAACTGTACAATCACAGAGTTAACAAGTTATGTACACTGTGCACTCCAGCCTTGAACTAAATAATGCATATACAAATACTTGTAAAATATTAGTGTCAATAGCCATATGTCTGATATTAGAGTTTGGCTATTTTATTAGAACTTACACTATACTCACCAACAGGTTGAACTTACAATAATTTAATTACAGTCAAAATATACTGACCTTTCCTTTAGTGTTATGCTGGGCTCCCCAGGCTGCCATCACGTAGGGGTCGTTGACGGACACGCACACGATCTCCGCTACGCCCTCCGATTTCAACTTATCCGCATTCTGCACATACCCCGGCAGGTGCGTCTTCGAACAGCCAGGAGTAAATGCGCCGGGCACCGCAAACAGCACAACTTTCTTCCCAGATGTCAAATCGCATATATTAACCTTGTTCGCCGGCGAATCTTCGAACAAATCCGCCGCCGGCAACTTGTCTCCAACCTACGAGTTCAAAGACTTAGCAAAATACCGGTAGTTATGTAATTTTAAACAAATAATCACATTAAATTACCTTTATGGGCGCCATTGCTAATTGTGTGGTGTGCAGCGCTCGGGCGGACGCTTGATTAGTGAATGCAGTTATGCCGCGAATAATCGAAGGCCTCGTGAGAAACATTTGTACTCGGATATGTATTTTTTATTATAATTATTTGTTATATCGATCCTTCCTTTGACAGACAGGTGAAGTGTCATATTAAATGTTGCCACAATATTCCAAAACAAGTCCGAAACCAGATATTTTAACGCAATTTTTTTATATTACTGAAGTATTGTATTACCTATGTATATTATAACAATTTCAATCAAGACTTTACAATTGTGCAGCATCGTAACTTCGAAAGGTTTTTAAGAAGACAACGTAGTACGACTGCCTCGATGGCGTAGTGGTACTACGGTATGATTGCAAAGTTGAGGTCTCGGGTTCGAATCCCGGGTCGGGCAAAGTGATATTGGATTTTTCTATTCATTATCAGCCCGGAGTCAGGAATTTGTGCCCGATATGGCGATAGGCTCGCCCCCTATCACATCGTGGGACGGAATATACGAGGCGAAACGTGGGTGTTCTGGTAGCACCTTTGTCTACCCCTTCTGGGAAAAAGGCGTGTGTTTATGAATGTATGTACAACGCTACGTAGTAAAGACTACACCCATTAGCCATAATAAGTCGTACCTATTTTTTACTTCTAGTCTCATACCCCCGATCACTCAAACGCTACATAAATATTATGTTGCACTTAATTACGCAACCCCTGCTTAAATTTACAGCATCCACCCTACATCCACTATTTACTATGAATTGTGACAGCTTGGAATACACACGAAAGATCGAAAGATATACAGGAAAAAGAAAAATCGAAGAATGGAATTTAGCGTCATTGAATTCCACTTAAATTAATTTTAGGTGCTAATTATTACATGCATATTGCATATTCGATTACAACCTATATTTAAAGCAATTTAAAAAAAAGTGATAATTACTATCTCAAAGTTAACCCACTTTACTGTGGCTTTGTACCTGACAGCTAAAAAATAACAATTATAGTTGGCAGCTGGCAACTTTTTATACATTTTTAATCTATGCTTTGATTAACAAATTCTCAATCTGGCATTTTATTCGAGTTGTTTGGTGATTTATTTAGTTTATTAGGTCGTTTCCACGTTTTTAGATATGAAGGAGTATGATATTAAGTAATGTTATTGAAGCGTTGAATAAAAATCGCGGAGCTAGCTTTAAACATGATGGAACCTCCGTCAATGGATACAGTGTATCAGGCTATCGGAGCTTTGTTCGATAACCCCAATGCAAGTGAAAAGGAAAAGGCTTCGATATGGCTGGCAGACGTGCAGAAATCTGTGAGTTTAGCTAATTATTACTTTTTATACAATAAGTATTACACGAAACTATCAGAACCTTGCGATGATAAACTTTATTATAACCTGTATATGATTTTCAGATCCATTCTTGGAAGATCGCCGATCAACTACTACAGCAGAAGAAAGACATGCATACATGTTACTTCGCCGCCCAAACCATGAGGTCTAAAGTGCAGCACAACCTATCGGAACTGCCTTCAGAAGCGCTGGTGTCACTGCGTGACTCGCTGGTCGCACATCTGGAGCAAACGTCTCCTGAAACTAGTCCTGCGATACTGACGCAGCTGTGTCTCGCGCTGGCAGACCTCGCCTTGCAAATGCAGACGTGGCAGAACTGTGTTAGTGATCTTATAAAGTCATTCTCCAATAAAAATAATTTTGCGTTATTAGAAATATTAACAGTGCTTCCACAAGAAATTGATTCATCAAGCCTCAAACTTGGTGAAAATCGTAGAGAGGATATAAAGGCAGAGTTGCGGTCAAATGCTCCTATTGTTACATTGTTTCTTAAAGAGAGTATTACTAGCTCTCAAAACTCGCATATAGCATTAAAAGTGGTGAAATGTATGACTTCATGGCTGCAAGTGAGATCTGTAAACATTCAGGAAATACCTCAGAATGCAGTGATTGGCTTCTGCTTGCAAGTGCTGAGGGATCACAACTGCATAAATACATTACATGATGCAGCATCCGACTGTATATGTGCCCTGTTACACTGTTTAGAGGAGAACAATAACAATGATAATATAGAAAGACTGTTATTTGATAATATATCAGCTTTAGAGGAGAGTTACCACATGGCGGTTGCACATGAAGAAGATGAGAAGGCTACAAATTATGCGAGAGTGTTCACAGAGTTGGCAGAAACATTTTTAGATAAAATCATAACTTGCACGGCCAGTGGCAACACACACTTTGCGATGAGGTCATTAGAGCTGGTGCTGGTGTGTGTGGGACATCATGACTATGAGGTAATTATCATTAATATTTTCTTTATACATACTTCAATGTAAATACCTTTTTCCATTATCTATTTGTTTTCTTAATGATGTTATTTTTGTATTCAATATTTGAATTATGAGGAAAAGCAACATAATTAACAGACAGATGCATAAATGAGTATTAATGGTTGTGAATCATATTATGTTGTTAATATCTACATGAGCAAATATTAGCTTCAATAACTTCTCACTTTGCCCTTTACCCCTTCTGCCTACCCATTTTCTTGAATGAAATGAAATGTAAAATTTGGAATGTAAATTTATTTAAGACCAATGGACATAAGTACATAAAAAAGAAACTTAAAAATACAAAGAGCTTACATCAAATGTATGTTAAAATTTAAATTAAATTAAATTAATAAATTATTTTAATTAATTATTTAAATTTAATTTAAATTTCTTGAATG
The DNA here is from genome assembly GCA_033459515.1 of Theretra japonica. Classification (NCBI taxonomy): domain Eukaryota; kingdom Metazoa; phylum Arthropoda; class Insecta; order Lepidoptera; family Sphingidae; genus Theretra; species Theretra japonica. The sequence continues at coordinate 615,150 of CM065938.1, read as the reverse complement.
AGTTAGATATACTGTAATTGTTATTATAACATCATCAATAGCATTATTATTTCTTTATCTCTTAATATTGTTATTGATTTTGTGTAATATATGTACCAATAAACACAGTACTGATCGCTGTGTATTTGTTTTTACATATATATAAATAAATGACCTAGAATAAATTGTTTTTCAACAGGTAGCAGAAATAACATTTAACCTGTGGTATAGGTTGTCAGAGGAAGTGTATCAGAGGGATTATGAGCCTCTGACTGATGCGTTCAAGCCTCACATAGAGAGGTTGATAGAAGCACTAGCTAGGCACTGCCAATGCGAGCCAGACCACACTCATCTACCTGATGAGTCGGATGACTTTTATGTGAGTATTAACTATATAATAGTTAAGGTCCTAAAATTCCTAATTTTAAGAAATTTAAAAATATTAAAGGCAGTCTTTAAAGTGTTTTTGTTGTTTATTACAAATGAACTATGCAAAGGCATTAAGGAAAGGGAGAGACATATATTTTGTATATTTTTACTGTCTCAGAGTTGTTGGCAGTTTCACAAATTATGATGATTATAATGATTAAACTGTTTAAAAATAATCTCAATTTACTTTTGGACTGCACAAAGAGAAAATATACACCAATAACTAATAAGAGCAATAATTAACTTGTACAGTTATACAGTTTTTTTTGTGCCTGCGAATGGAAATTGCAATATAATCTTACAATGATATATTACAGGTGTTCCGCATGAAAGTAATGGCACTGATCAAGGATGTGGTATTTATCGTGGGCTCCAGTTCTGTGTTCAGGCAGATGTTCACTGCACTGCAAGCAGACATCCCCTGGGAACAAACAGAGGCAGCATTGTTTATTATGCAGTCTGTTGCTAAGAACATATTACCGTGAGTGTTGAGACAGGCTGCTTTAAAGTGAAAACTAAAGGTAGTGGTAAATAAATGAATACACAAGTCACTAATATATTCCTAACCCCACACTAAGATCAAGTCTTGTGTTGTCGCTATCAGGAACTACGAAAGGCTTTTCGGCGTCACAAACTCCCAGACCTGACAAATACTTTTAGTTCACACAAACATTTGTTTCGGGGTCGAACCCGCGGCCTCTCGTTTCACAGCCTGCAATTAAGCAACTGCGCCACTGCGAAGTTTAGATGTAAATCAATGTTCATCAATGTTGCTAGGATAATATTCTCCACCCAGATATAGATAAATAATGGCCTGCGCACACTGGAACGGAAAAACAAGAGATTTTGTTTTTATACAAAGGATAGTCAAAATTATCTGGTAGGAATACGACATAAATTTATGCCGTGGCATCGAAAGGGATTTTATGACACGCCATACCCCCATAGGGTTCCCCCGCGAGATGACGCTTCACACTGCCGTATGCCACGATACGCCGCGGGACGAGACAGTCCAAGCGGTGTTGCAGGCAGGTGCTGCCTATGCATATTTTGACGTGACGCGGGATGTCTTGGTAGTTAGTAGGCTGCCGGAATGCCACATTATGTAAGCAGCTGGCGGGTGGCAAAATCACTTGCCATTCCCATCCCGGTGTGCGTAAGCCACAGCAATAACCACTGTGCCCATATAAAACTGAATAAAAATTTAAAAGTTAATGTAAAGCTGGGCTATTACCTTGATAAATCCACAGCTTAGTTGATATATTTATAAATTCCCAGGGAAGAGTACGAATATGTGCCGAAGGTGGTGGAGGCGATATTGTCGATGCCGTCCGGCGCGCACATCGGCGTGCGTGAGACGTGCATCCTGTTGCTGGGCGAGCTGTGCGACTGGGTGGAGCGACACTCCGAGTGCTTGGAGCCGTGTCTGCAGTTCCTCATTAATGCACTGAGGGAGAAGAAACTGGCTAACGCCGCTGCTACGGCTTTGCTTGTAAGTGCTTTAACTGTCATGAGTTCTATCAGTAAATACAACGGTTAATAATAGTACTTGATTTTGATTTAAACTATCTTATTTTACTCAGTAATTTAATTGAGGCTCTGTGTTTGCATTTTGCTTTGTAACTTGCGGGGGGCGTTGCATGTTCGTGAGTGAAGTAGTAGTGATGCAGTGGTTGCGTGTTGCAGAACATCTGCAAGTCGTGCCGCGTGCAGGCGTCGGGTCACGTGAGCACGCTGATGCAGGCGGCGCAGCTGTGCGACGACTGCGAGCTGCCGCTGCACACCTCCGCCGCCGTCATGAGGGCACTCGCCTCGGCCATCGGCAGGCTGCCTCCCGACCAGGTAATGTTACCTCCACACCGACAAGCGGTGGACATGATGTAGATCAGGCATGGCATACGCCAACACCATGCATACACATGCAATGCGTGTTCTTGTGCTGTTAAGAATGTATAGGAAACTGAACGAACTTGGATACCACGTGTTAGGAATCCTTTGCTGAACTAGATATAAATCGTATTCCTGTTAGATTAGACATTAGAATATTTTCATGTTCTTTAGGTGACTGCTGTGCCCAGCTATAAAGTCTCCGTGTGAATGACCTATGCAAGTGTATTATTTTCTATGTCCAGTTTGTATATTTAAAATCAACACTGGTGTATAACATTTTTGATTAATAATTACATAAATATAGAGAGCCACACGTGTAATGCGCACAAAAACCAAAGTTGTATGTATCATAATGACCATGTTAATCCAGTATGTACGTGACGTGTTTTCAGATGCGTGCGGCGATGTGCAGCGCAGTAGGCGCGCAAGTGGCGGGGCTCCGCGCGGCGGTGAACGCGGGGGGCGGCGCCCCGGGCTCGCGCCGGGACCCCGTGCTGTGGCTGGACCGCACGGCCGCGCTGTTCCGCGACCTGGACGCGCCCTCGCCCAACAATACCGACGACCATCCCTGTGTGCAGGCGCTCGCTGACGCTTGGCCGCTGTTCGCTGAAGTTATGGAAAAGTTAGTGATCCTATTTAAAAAAAATCCTCATTATTAATTCTGATTATCTTTTCATAAATGTATATTTGTTCAACGATTTGAAGTGATTTAATAACGTCATGTAACTTTTATACATCGACACAACAACAACAAACTTGACATTGGTAAAATCTCCGAAACTACGGGGGAGCCATGTTTTTAAAAAGAAGAAGAAGAAGTAACTTTTATACACAGTATGAAAATAATCTTAAATTATATGTAGTAAAAAAAATATAGTTTTATGTTTACGCAAAGTTCAATCTCCGATCCTTTGAGTTGGTTTTTAAATAGACTACAAGTAAGATAGAGATATACACGGAGGTGTCGGGTGGTGCAGGTTCAGCAGCGACCGGCGCATCGTGGAGCGCGTGTGCCGCGCGCTGCGCTTCGGCGTGCGCTGCGTGCGGCGCGGCGCGGCCCCGCTGGCGCCCGGCGTGGCGCTGGCGCTGCAGCTGCTGTACGCGCGCCACGCGCACTCCGCCGTGCTGTACGTGGCCAGCGTGCTGCTGGACGAGCTGGCGCCCTGCGCCGCCGCCGTGCCGCACCTGGTGGCGCTGCTGCAGGCGCTCATGCCGCGCGCCTTCCAGCTGCTGCAGCAGCCCGCCGGCCTGCGAGACAACCCCGACACCGTCGACGACCTCTTCAGACTGTGTATCAGGTATTGTGTGTCGTACACACTGCACGCTCTCTCAGACAATCATCATCACTCACTTCAACACTTTACATCTTAAGTCTCTTAATGATCAGTAATAAACACTTCGGTATCCATCAAACCGGACACAACAGTACTTAGTTAGTTTATGCTTGAAGACAAAAAGATTCTTAAATGTTTCATCCAAAAACCGAATTAAAATTCAAATAAAAAATAAAAACAAATCTTCATTAAATAAATGGCAATAATTGCTATGCAACAATAATATTACAAAACTATATTACAACCATTTCTAGGTTCCTGCAACGCGTCCCGCTAGAGTTCCTGTCCTGCGGCGCCATGCCGGCGGTGATCCAGTGCGCCATCTTGGCGTGCAGCCTGGACCACCGAGAGGCCAACTGCTCCGTCATGAAGTTCCTCTATGACTTCGTCAGGATCGCTAACTGTACCAGGCCCGAGAAGCAGCAGGTTAAAGGTACGACTTTTGGGCCCAACTTCAGTGGTTCCTGATAAAGTCCCTGACAGTTAAAAACCACTATAAAATCAATATCACGGCTTCGCGGCTAACTAGTTTTGCGCAAGTCCGTGCACAGTGATTTTAAAATATTTATAAAAAAATAATATAATAAATTTGTTAAAATAAAAAATGACCCTTTTTAAGAAGATATTCTTCTATTATAGTAACCCAATACTATATTAAATTATGTAAGATAAATTGATTAAAAAAAGTTCTGGACCAGAGTTTCTGAATAATTTCGCGTTATAATTTTTTTTTATTTTTCATGAATTAAACACGAAAAGATTATTTCTTCTGATACTTTTTTCCTAAGGATCTTTTAGCCAGATATATTTTTAATTTTGTTTTTTGTTTTGTGATATTTCGAGTCTCGAAATTGTTATTTGAAGCCAAAATAAAAAGCCCCAATCCAGTAAATGGCACTTGTTTGTTGCAATAATGCGCAAATGAGAAGAGTGTCGTGTGCAGCGCTGGCGGACGAGCTGCTGAGCACGTACGGGCAGGAGCTGACGGCGTCGCTGCTGGAGGCCAGCGTGGTGTGGCTGCACGGCTACATGCTGGGCGAGGTGGGCGACGTGCTGCTGGAGCTGGCGGCCTGGCAGCGCGCCGCCGGCCGCGACTGGCTCGCGCCCGCGCTGCACGCGCTGCCCACCGCGCGCGCGCACGCCACCGACCACCAGCGGGCGCACTTCCACCACTACGCACTGCGGTACCTGCACCACCACACTACTGCACACTACTGCACACTACTGCACACTTACACTGCTGCCGCCGATGTGGTGTATGGCCTAACCCCACTCAATCGTATTCTCAATTATCAAAGAGACCTTTGCTTACCAGTGGTACATATTATATCGGCTATAATATTACTTTTCTTATAAAAAGAAACCAGTCAAGTATGTGGCCTTGCTGTGTTACTAATGATCCAACACCAACATATCGACTAAACCCCTCGGCGGTTGACATATTACGCATCCTGGGCGGCACTGAATACCAACAGTGACATCCTGATTTCCATTAATAGAACTGCACCGCACAGTTTAATTACTACTTACTAGAATCTGTGACAATAATATTTCCTCACTATTATCGTTTCATTAATCATAGTATTTTGTCATTCCAGGGCAGAGAAAAATAAAGAAATGAAGAGACTACTCCGAGACTTCGCCAAATTGTATCGATAATAATAGTTACTTCGATATTATATAAAAATTGCAATAGCACGTTGTTTTCCCTTAAAACGTCAAGACTGAACAACGCGAGATTTTTATTCGAACTAAATGTGACCTATAAGAAGTAGCAATAAACGTGACTTATGATAATGACACGAACAAAATAATCTGCGTGAACAATTATATGTCGTAAAAACTAATCCACCAATCAGAAAGTGCAAGCAAAACGAGAAAAATCAGCTGATTTACTGTCTCGCTTGACGTTATCATGGAATAATCATTGCATCATCATTTTCATACTAACATTTTTCTAAATTTTAACCGTGTTTGATTGGAATGAAGCTTGTTTGCGCTATTGCCTCACTGACTGCCGGCACAGATGTTATATATCATTTTCGGCTCGGTAAACCTTATTAACAAAAAAGCTATGTATTGAAATGAACCGAATTTTTACGGATTTTATCGCGAATTTGGTTTAATTTTATATTTTTTTATTTCGCGACATTTCTATCACTTCACAGTTTTTCCGCCCGTGACCATGAAAAATTCGCGATAAAATCCGTAAGAATTCGTTTTATTTCAATATGAAATTTGATATAATTTGTGTTACAGAATGCATAATACGATAAATATTACATCTAACAAGACATAAGTTAGGCCTACATATTGTCTGCTTTATACAATAGTTGAATTGAAATAAGTGATGTCATGTTAAAAGTAAAGGAATTAGCAGCCAATGAGTATTAAATTGATATCGGTGGCGATGGGAATATTAAATTGATTTTAATTCTAGTCTCGAGATTAATCATACACTTTAATTTGTTTACCGTTTCATTTTTCTGATATTTATGGGTGTAGCAGTAGCACAGTGACCTGTAAATAAGTATAAATTTGTATTAGGTAGTTCCGCTGACCAGATCATTTTCTGTTCTCAATCACAACAGCGATCGCCAAATTTCATCTAACTACATGAAAATACAGAAGTTTTCTACATCGACTTCTTCCTTCCAAAGCATTATAAAGTAGTGAAAACAAAATCTCATATCAAAGCAATAATATTGTGACTTGTATTGTGAAGTAGATGTACATTTTTTGACGACTAGACGTATTCTGATTGGCATTTTATATTGAGGTACAATGTGAAATGCGCCATTGTTTTTTATCGTATATTTTAAAAAGACAATTATTTATAGCCTTCCATAAAAATATATTTATTGCAGACAAGTTCTGGTAGCTAATTCAAATGTAGATAGTCGAATCGATCGCCGCTAGCCGATAATAAGGCTATAATAATTGGACGAGTAATTTTGTTTGTCAGTAACGGCACGAGGCCTGTCAATACAGTTTAATGACGTGTAGGTAAGTATGAGAGCAGTTCTGATGAGAATATATTTTGTTATATTGAGCTCACGTTTTATTTCAGATGTGATAGAATACGCATTGAATTGTAAATATTTATTATAAATGTTTACCTACATTATTGGCATTTTATTTACACCTAATAGTTCAAAATGGAAACAATTGCATTTATTTTAATTCCATAACAATCTAGTTAAAGTGTAGATGTCGCTGTAGGATATAGGTTTATTGGCAGTTGGCACCAAATTCGTGTGTTGACCGCTCGCCCCTTAAGTCACGCGCGGGCAAATATAGTAACTATGTTGATGTCATAGTATATAGCCGACTTAATGGATTTACCCGTAGATTTGCCATTGAAGACTATTTCTTCTATTTTAAATTCATAGTTGTTGGGAAAAGCTTGTACAATTCCACGTATGTATGTCCTAATTTAAAGTGATTGAGATTCCATGAAAACTAGGTAAATACCTTATAATTCTAATATATTTTATCAATCTTATAATAAGACAATATCATTCCAAGCATTAAAATTGTATCTCAGACTGCCGACTGCGTGATAAAAGAGTTTCTCTAATTGCTATAGGTACCACAATTTTCATTTTTGTGGAGTATATATTTTCCTATAGCTTGCAACATTAGAAGCGCCCTCCGTCACGCACACTTATTTGGCGAGGAGTCTAATTATGTACACACGTAAAAAGTTATACTTATTTTTTAAAGAATGGCCTATCATTCACATCCATTCTGTTTATAATTTAAAATCATATACACATGTATAAATTAATTAATAAGTATGATGTTTTTATCTAAAGCGTTAAAAAGGTCACTAAAATTTGAGAACTGATACAAAGACGTTTAACATCTTATTGCAGCGATATTTGGAATCGAGGGTAGTATATAAAATATATCAAACGTAGTAGTTTCTAGAACGTTAATATCAATGGCGTGACGTAATATTTTTGAAATCGATTATTCAAATCATATGGAGTTTTACCCTATTTAACAGCAATGGAACTTTTTTACACTCATGAAATCATCAATTTCATACCAATTAACATATTTTGGTGATGTCAAGTATGTCTTGTAAAACCGCCAATTAAAATAAATAAAACAAATATGAATAATACTTTCAACATATATTTATAAATTTGTTTCTCCATTGATATAATTATGCTTTTCATAAACATTTATACATAAAAGCACCAGTTACATCAATTTGCTGTAACAAGACTGAATTATTATCAATTGCTAGCTTCAGACTTGTTTGTTGTTGTTTGTACACAACATTCACTCCTCACTTGCCATCTTAAATACTTAAAATATATAATTGATTGATTTACATTTCAGTTATAAAAATAGGATATTAATTTCAGCATTTCTTTTTAGCGTTTTTAGGGCTGGACAGTGTGACGAAGCTGACTCGTCGAGGTGCCTTGGGGCTAGGCGCGGCGGCCGGCGCTGCGGGTTGCTTCACATCTGTCACTTTGGCCTGTCTCAGGAACGGACTATCCTTCACTGGGGCTCCCTTTGGGCTATGTTTAGGCGATTTTTTATCCTCAACTTTGGGATTACTTTCAGGTGACGTTTTGTCTGTAGGCGATTGAGATTTCGATGTTTCAGTCTCATCATACACTAGTTTGATATCTTCACTGTCCTCTATAATAGTTACATCTGAAGTTTCCATTGGCTCGCTATCTTTAAGTTTTATAATTTCGTTGCTACTGTTGTCTGACCATGAAGGCATTGCCACTTCTTCTAAAACATCTATTTTTATGGGAGTTTTAATTTGTGGTTTCGTTGTTTGTTTCTTGGGTGACTTTTCTGTTGGTGCTTTGAATTTTATGAAGGAATCCATTGGGGTTGGTTTGGGTTCATCTGCTTTTTCTTTAGGAGGCTCTGGTGTTTGTTCATCTGTCTGTATTTCCATTGGTTCTGTAACAAAATATATATTATAATAGAAGTTCAATTTCAGAAGCTTAACATTTGATTATTTTTCTTAATATAACTAATATAATATTTACCAGGGTCTTGTGTCTTCACTTCATCAGGTAGAACTTCTCCCAGTTCCCCATTGCTGAATGTGATGATAGAGCAGAATCCATCAGTACTTGATGCCACTAATGTGCAGCCATCAGGAGACCATGTCAAATCTGTCAGTCTGTAATATTGTAAGCATTATTCATATTAAATTATAATATAGAAGTCATAATTGTGTTTGTGCAAGTATTTTTTTAATCGACTTGTTGATAAAGAAGTATAAACTGCTGTGTAATATACCTTGTGTAATGAATATTTGAGATGAGTGCGATGGGAGTCTTCTGCTGCGTGTCGTACACGAGCACGGAGCGTTTGGTCCCAACGGCGAGGAGCATGCGCGCTGCCAGCGGAAATGCAGGCGCCGGGCCTCCGCCACGCAGGGCGAAGCGCCGCGGACACCACCGCGTCACCAGCGCTGCCTCGCCACATGGCAGCACACAGGCTGGACTGTAACATATTAATATTTTAAATATTACGAACCTATGTTTATCAACGACACTCCAACCATCTTCTGCATTTACCAAATAAGCAAACAGGTCACCTGATGATAAGTGATCACTGCCGCCCATCAACATCCACCACGCTGGATCATGAATGTCTAACCGGCCCAATTGAGAGGGGAGTGGGAAAGAAAAAGGATGGGAAGAGGAAAGGGTTATTGGGCATCCGGCAATCTCACTCACCAAACGAAACGCAACAGCCAAGTTGTTGCTTCACGTCGATTTCCTGTGAGACAGTGGTGCTGTCCCAGATGAGCCTACCCATTCATGCTGATTCATGACTGACAAAAGTGTGTCTCTACCACTTCCAAAAATTTAATGATTTATCTCACTTCGTACTGCCATAAGGCACTCAATTATCTTAGCCCATAGGGCCTCATGCTAATTTAATTCACTACCCATTTTGTATTATATAAGGATTTATAGATATGATAGAAATAATAGTTGATGCTTGACTAAAAAATATGCTCCTCTACAAAAGTTAAATCATAAATGTTATACTTACACTTTTAATGAGTATCTTGTGTAAATATAAACTGCATTAATAGGCTTCATGTCTATTTTCCCTTGCTCTGGCTCGATCCTGCCAGCAGGAACAGCAATAAGCAGACCATCAGGGCTGAATTGTAGCCTTCTATAGAATGTCTGTAGTGTGTCATCATGGTACAAACGCACTTTCACATCATGCAGTGGATGATCTTTTGGAAATGGTAGAGATGCCTTGCTGCTCCGTGACACAACTTTTTTAGTGGTCACATCAAATGTGCGGAATATCCTGTAAAAACAATACCATTAAGTACAAAACTGTAATATATATTTAGATTGTTTTCCTGCCCTATACCGTCCCACTGCAGGGGAAAGGCTTTCCTCTCCTTCTTCCACCCCTCTCTATCTAAAGCATAGATGTACATACATCTATTTAGATTTACTTCACAATGTTCAAATTATTATTTTTTTATTTTCTTTATTGCAATTTCTAAGATTTTGGCTGAATGTCCATGTGCAAATTTATAAGCAAAATTCCACTAAAATAATAAAATGTACAATACAAAATAAAACAAAAATATAATTACCTATCAGTACTAGCCGAGGCAATAAACTGTCCTTTAGGGTCCCATGAAACACCCTGTACAAATCCTTTATGATCAGTCAGGATGCAGCTGTACCTGCCTCGTGCCACATCCCACATTAACAGCTTGTTGTCCACTGAACCTGACGCCAACTGCCTGCAGTCCAAGCTCCAGGTCAAGTCAAGGACATCTTCCATGTGACCTCTAAGAGTCTGGAAGAATAAATATTGATTAACTGATTAGCTATGAATAAATATGAGGGGATAGTATTACAAAATGGAAAGAAGACAGTTTACTGTAACTATAATCTACTTTAGTAATATTATTTAAAATATTTTTGTCTGATCTTATAAATAAATTGTATAAGCAGAAAAGAACATGCATAATTACAATGAAAATTACCAAAGATTTGTACATTCTTAAGTTCCAGTTTTTATGTTGATAAATACTATTTTATAATAACCTTATGTATCACCCATGTTTCTTTATACTGCTCTTCTATTTGATCAGGAGCGGGTGTCGCTTCTTCAGTCTTCTGTTTCCATATGAATATGATCGATTCATCGTCGCCCGAGGCTAAGTACTTACCATCCGGAGACCATCTTACTACATTCACAGCTTTTTGATGCCGTGCCAGATCTGCTGCTACTTCTAGGTTCACTGACCCGGATTGTGTTGTTGAGACATACCATATCTAAAAACGATGTGAATTTAATTGATAATTCAAAGATAAAACCTAATTAATTTGTATACGAAATGGTTTTTGTCATACCAATACATGAGAATCCGTTCCTCCGGTTGCTAAACGTAAGGGCTCGTTATTATCCGCTTTTGGCTGAAAGTCAACACTCAACACAGGGTCTCTGTTATGCCATGATATTTCAGGAATAGCGAACTTCATTTTACAATAATTAAATTATCTAACAAGCCGAAAGCAGTTTCGCTGACACTTTTGTTTGGCGCCAAATTATGTTCGTGTTGTCAAAACTTTTTTTTGTGCAGGTAAGCCAAAGGCCGCGTTCCAGTTGGCGATCACGGTGCTCGCAACACTCAATTCGCCGTTCCACTTAAACGATCACGATTGTTGTGGGAATAATCGCGGTCGTGAGCGTGGGCATTGTGATCGTCAAGTGGAACGCAGCTAAAGTCACTCGAGCGTCATGTTGCAATTACTCGAGTGCGATTTGCGAACCACAAGAATTAAATCATAAAATGCCATGCCACCGGAGTATGTTTTATAGTAACTAAAATAAACGACATAAATTTGTTCATTGCGGTAACGGTAACCTAAATAGATATTTTTTTTACTAATAAATGAAACATAGAATTTGTTCTAGTGTAACTCTGGCAATTATTTTATAATTTGAACACTGGCAACATAAATTAAAGTTGTCAATCCCGATAATTTTTATCTCTTTCTTTTTGACGTTTGTTGATATCGTGCTGAACGAACGCAAAAATGGTTGGTGTTTTTATTATATTTATCCAAATAAATCGCGAAGTGTATTGATTATAATTGCGGAAAACTTTGTGTAAACCATAAGTCATATTGTTTAGTGTCCAGTGAAGGATTTATTTCATCGATCTCCTTGTGGTTTTCAGGTGAACGTACCCAAACAGCGCAGGACATACTGCAAAAAATGCAAATGCCACAAAGTACACAAAGTGTCTCAGTACAAAAAGTCTAAGGAAAGGCATGCCGCCCAGGGTAGGAGACGTTACGACCGTAAACAGCAGGGTTACGGTGGTCAGTCCAAGCCTATCTTCAAAAAGAAGGTAAGCACATAACCTCTACACCGGGTCATCAAAACATTATCAGTCAGTATAACATTACGCGGCGCATTCAATATCTTGTCCCTTTTATATCATTTAGGATTATATTTATTATTCTCATTGATGATAGTTAAGTAGATCAATTGAAGTTAGTATTTAGGAGCCACTGTTGGATTAAGGATCCTTTTATTGGGGATTAGCTTTTAATACCTATGGTTAAAAATTCTCTAAATAATGTAAGAACGTTATTCAGTGGAACCATTAGAATATTTAATGCAACTGCATAATTTTGAGCACTACAAGACTGTTCATAAAATGCAATAGGTACTGGTAGCATTAATTCGATACTATGCAATCAAGTAAAGCTTTAGGTTAGCCATAGAATAAATAGAATGAATAGCCATAGATGCCATAGTTAGGTTAGCCTAGAATAATGAAAAAATGGTAGGCCTGTAACTCTTATGTGTCTGTAGACATTATGGCATCCCGATTTATTTATTATCAATCACCTGCACACAGTAGGAAGAAATAGAAGTGTCCTTTTGAGAATCATGTGGTAAGGTTGACCTAATCACCAATGCCTAACTTATAATGGACAGAGGACTATAACAAACCATCTCTAATGCATGTAATATTAAGCCTCTCAACAAAAAGTATCGACTAATATATTTAAAAATAAAAACATATTTGTTCGCCTTGTAAGAAAACAAAACCAAGTTTCTAGTACTGCCATAGCATATCATGTTTGTTGCATATCTACACATGTTACAATACCTCATTGTGTTTTTAGGCGAAAACCACGAAGAAAATTGTGCTGCGTTTGGAATGCGCTGACTGTAAAGTGAGGTCCCAGGTGGCGCTCAAGAGGTGCAAGCACTTTGAGCTCGGAGGAGACAAGAAGAGGAAGGGACAGATGATCCAGTTCTAGGCTGGCTAATAAATAAGACCAACACCTAACTAGTGGTTTTATTGTATACACCTTTGTCTAAATCCTTTAAATACATGTACATAATATGGTTAGCTTCTAATATTGTTGGATTTTCACATACAATAATTTTGACTTCACAATTCACATATTATAATACTTCATATCCATCAAAATATTTTTAGAAAAAAAATCTAGAGAACTTTCAACAGAATAACACTACTTCCTAAAGTTTTTATATATTATTTTGTTTGGCACAAAAATTGAATATGTTATTAGTGATTACTAATACTTTTCAATACTTTAAAATTGATCAGAATTAAAACTAACAACATTTAGTACATATTTATTGTGCTTATTCCTAGTACCCAATATGATGTGTGGAAAAACTTCTACTTCTATGATTCTACCTTGACTACATAGTTAAATTTATGGATTCCAATCTATCAGCTATACATATAGAACATAGGTTTCTTCCAATTATTTCCACAGTGATCTCTTGGAGGCAGCCTGCATCCAATTTATGGATTATTACAATAAAATTAAATAATTATTGTTATATATTTTTGGAGCAAGAATCATAGGTAATCATAATATTATATTTGTAACAATATAGGAAGTATACAATATGTTCATAATCATTTAGCACATTTACATTATATGAAAACAATCAGTTCCTAGCTCAACATTGTACAAAACTGGTTCTATTGATTCTTTCTAATGAAAAGAGAATTTCCTACTTATAAACATTTTAATTTAATATTTAGCACAATATTGAGACCATAAACTTTGTTAAATTAGTAATTTAAAGAAGATAAGATATAGTGTATATTTATTTTAAATGAAATTACACTAAGGAATGGTTAATACAGTTTTATACTACATCTATGGTTAAAATCTACATACAAAGATTTATTTATATGTAAATAAATTAACACTTACACAATATAATTAGAAGAATATTTGAAAAATAAGTTGCAAGAAAACTGCAACAAGCCTGTGTGATTATGAATGAAGTCTCAATTGTAGGGAAGGTCAATGACCAATATTGAGCTTAATTACAAGTATATGGCCTGTTCTTTGTTTTATCAGAAGAATTTAATATTAACATTTAGAATACAAGGAAAAATATACAAATTATTTATGAATTATTGACTCAAAAACATTGGGATCTAAGCCTTCAAGGGAGACTTTAAGCTTGACTGCTTGTAAAGGAACTCCCACTTGCACCATTTTGATAAATCTTTCATACTCTTGTCTTATTTCTGCTTGGGTGTCTTGAATCTCTTCTGCTGGCTCATTTTCTTTTGTAGGATTGTCTTGTACAGGTTTTTCTTCAGATGCTACTGTAGTTTGAAGTTCGTCTGCAGGCTCATTTGGAATGTCCAATTCTGGTATTGAAGACAGCTGGAATATTATATTTAGTATGTAAGAAGTATTAATTGAAGTATATCCCTAACTTTTTCCTTGACAATATCTGCTCTGCCAAACCAATGAATCGTTCATCCTTATTATAATTTGTAGTGGTATCTAGGTAAATAAAATGCCTGGGTCGTAAAAGCCACACATACATTGCACCCAAAACAATATTATTTGACTGACTGTTAAAATTACTAAATTTTTCAACACTTCTAAATGAATCACCAAATATATCTATAATTGAGTATTAATTGCTGTAATTTTTTTCCTGGTTACTTAAAATGTAGTGCATAGACAGGTACTTCATATGTTACAATATCAATTACCTTTGCTTCTAGCAATACCATAGAAGCATTTACTTTGTCCAGTTGTCTCTCAAACTCTATTAGTTTGTCTTCACAGGTCCTCATGAAATTATTCAGGAACTGCACATTTGCTTGTACAAAGTGATTAACAAATGCCAAAGTCCTTTTTTGTTGTAATGCTGTAATCTGTGAATTATTTTTTTGAAATTTGTTAGTGTAGTTGTAAGGCTTAATATCGAATTTTTGTCATGCATTGTCTTTTACTTATATTGCCGAGATCGATGCTGAATAGTTTTGCTGTAAAGCTGCTCATTGGATAATATCCAACATTTGAGTACCAATCGTCACGAGATACATGAAATAAACGTAAACAGATGGAAATGATCGAAATATTTAAGACGTGAATTTTCGAATTAGGTGCTAATTAAAATGAACTCGTAATTTCTAAAAGATTGTAAGAAAGCAAATTATATTTTTTATGTAATTTCTGAACCCGATATCTGGCAAAAATAAATTATTTCAAAAAAATCACAATAATTCCATTGATTTACCTTTGACTTATCTATCGAAGAGAGTTCCGGATCCATTACGACCGCTTTTGTAAGCTATTTTATTACTGGTATATCTACCTTAGTACTTAATAGATTCAAATCTAAAACTTTAAGCTGCACATAAAATTAATAAACTCTTATTCCATTCTCATAGTCCATTTTGTAAACAAATGTCATTGACTGTCATCTTGATTTTTCAAACGCATATAAGCAACGGATTATAAACTATACAGATTGTTTGATTTGAGAATACTTTGTGATGGGGAATATTAAATATATAAATACAATTTCAAAAACCTAATCCACCTACAATATTTATATAAAATGTGATACAACAGTATGGTTTGCATAGATTATTGTGAAATGTATTAATGAGAGAATTAGAGTACTTATACATTTAAAGTGACCGCTGTCATACATTTGCGTCTTCAAAAACATAGTATTTTCTTGTCTGTAATTTTGGTAACACTGATCAATTAGTGAAAATTGAACTACAATAATTATTTAACAACAAATTTCCACGAATTTCGTTGGTATCCGAAATTAAATTAAATTATTATTCATCTAAAATGAGTTATAACATCCTAAATTTGAGTTCGCATGACGCATTGACTGTTTGACAGTTGACAAAAAACAACATCAATCAGATAAACAGAATTTGCTTTAATAATTTTGCAGGAGTGTTCGATTAATATAAATAGTTAAAATGGCAGGAGAAGTGGTTGTGGACGCGTTACCATATATTGACCAAGGATATGATGACCCAGGAGTTAGAGAGGCGGTAAGAATCTTATAACCTCAAAAATGTTTTATGAATTTCAATGTTTTCTTACTCATTCGACAAACTTATGATGTTATAGTGCGATGTTTAAGATTCATATTTTTTTTATACACCTATGATGTAGCTCATACATACACTAGTTGACGAACTCAAAAAATAGTCACATATTTTATTTGTAATTTTAAAATGTTTCAGGCTTTGGCCATGGTAGAGGAAGAATGTAGACGCTATAGGCCAACAAAAAATTACTTAGAGAATACGGGTCCCGAGCCTAGCACAGCTTTTGAAACAGCAGCACTGCAGAGAGAGATGGAACGGGTACAACAGAGATTACCTATGGAACCTTTGTCCATGAAAAGGTACTGCTTTCATTACATAATTTATAAATTTGTAGTTGATATTAAATAACAATAAAACGACAAGCAACTAAATGAAAGCAAGGTGAATTTAAAATTATAAGATGTCAGCTACATCCATACCAAATTTCATAAACCATTACCATTAAGTGGTTTCTGAGCTCATTGCGCAGAATCGCACAGACAAACAGACACGCAGACAGAAAAAAAATCTAAAAATCATTGTTTTGGGTTCTATTATGTTTATATAGTCCCCCCATATAATTTTTTCTCATTTATCTTCCATGTATAGACATTGATCTGTTACAAATTAATTATATCTATAGATAATTGGATCTTAGAGTATTTATAATATATGTACATACATAGAGGGAGTGTTGTCATACATTTGCATTGTCAATAACATAGATATTTTCTTGTTCATAATTTTGGTAGCACTGCTATATTTGTGAAAGTTGAATGAATTATTTAACAACAAAATTCTACAAATTGTGTTGGTAGCTAAAATTAAGTTTAATTATTTATCCAAAACGAGTTGGAATAGAATTGAATAGCCCTAATAATTTTTGTTTTTCTTTTTCAATAATTTGTGCAAGTTGGATGACCTGTCAAATGTCAGCCAATAGGAGGGCAGAAAAAAGTGGCCCGGCAACACCATTTTTATCTACATTTTGTAGTACCAAACCTTCCTCTATATTATAAATACTTTAAGAATTGTATGTACAAAATTATCTTTCAGATATGAACTTCCCCCACCACCAGCAGGTCGTCTAGGTGAGCCCACAGCGTGGTCAGAATCAGTGGACAACTCGCACGCCCAGCTCTCACATCAGGCCATCCGTGTGCTCAACCTTGAACTACAACTACAGTACGGCTCTGAGGCTTGGAGATCATATCTGAATACACTACAAGCACTAGTAACTAGGTCACAGAACATTCATAGTCAGTTAAGGTGAGAAATAAAAAATGTTTAATGAGTGATTAAGATATATTCTAAATGACTAAATAAATAAAGAATGTTTAAAGTGCATGATGGCCTGTTGGTAACGGACCAGATGCCACTGCCTATATGTTTATGGTAGTTGCAGATTCAAATCCCAGAACATATCTCTGACTTTTTGGAGTCATGTGTATTAATAGTCAATCACCACACACTATAATGGTAATCGTAAGGATACCTACATACTATAGTGATTTGCAAGAATTTCTATGGTGTGTAAAATCTGCCAACCTGCACTAGGCCAGTGTGGTGGACTATATAGTCCTCCACGGTTACGCCATAATGGCCTAACTCCTCTTAATTACACACTCGATTGTAGAGGAGACCCATGCCCTGCAGTAGAATGTATATGGGCTGGTACAGATACAGATGCTTTAGCATTATCAAAGTTGTCATTTTTATATTTACTAATTGTTGTCAACTTGTGTTAATGTGCATGGTTTAAATTTAAAGTATGAATATTTACTCAGGAAACAAATAGCATCAGTGAACTGGGAACGCAAACGGTCACAGACGGCTAGCGGCGCGCGACTTCGTGCGTTGCGGCGACGATGGGCGCAGCTTGTGTCCGATAACTACAGGCTAGAACGGGCTGTTATGCAGCTTGAGATACAATTACAGAAGGTAAACAGGGTATTGCTTAATGCTTGGCAAAATTAATTAAATATTTAACTTTGGTGCTTACTTTCTTTATAAGATAACTATCTTAATTAATAAAATTAGGCCTGAGTTTAATATTTAAGAAATAGCTTCTTACATACATACTTATATTCAAAAGAATCCATCTCAATCTTGTTTTCGAAGTACACGTTACGCACGCTTGATTTGAGGAGTAAACTGGTGAAGGCGTGACGAGAGCCTTACGAAAAAACGTGTTATCCGACGAGACGAACGGAAGTTGAGAGGGAGTTATAAGTTAGTGAAGATAAAAAGAAAGAGTTACGTTTTATGTTATTGATCTGATTGATTTCAAAGTCGATATCTGAGGGTCGCTTTGCACCGATAATCAGAATTGATGGTCAGAATTGAAAATTGTGGCCGCCATTTTGAACATTTTATCTATCGGTCAGGTCGACTCAAAATTTCGAATAAATATGAAAAAGAAAGAATGAAAAAGGAGACGAAGATTATAGGAAACACTTGTATTATATCTCATTCCGTCGTAAGCTAAATCCTATTAATGTTTGTCTCTTTTTGGAGCCGTATTTTTTAAATCTATATCTATCTCATTCTCTCGCTGGCTACTTTTCTGAAGTTTCGTTGCCGCGTGTGAATTACATACACACCCACCACAAACCCTTTTTTTGTATACTTCTGCATATTTCCAGCATATTCATAAGATTTTTTATTTTTAGGCTAAAGGTGAAGTGCCAACCGAACCAGGTGACACCGAAGATCTGGAGTCTGTTAAAATGTTGCCTGACAAACTAAACTCTGAAACCGAGAAAGAAGTACAGAAAAAGATTGAAGATATGTTTGCCGATTAAAGTATATTATTATTTTTATGTGAAAAATATAGTTCATTAATGTGTGAATGACTTGACTAGTTATAATTAAAATCAAATTATTAAAAAATGTGTAAAAGTTTTTTTCAAACTAAACTAGAATTATATCGTGTATCAGTCCATATATGGCCCACTATAGGGCACGGGCCTCCTCTAAACTCGAGAGTACGATTGAGAGAGGTTAGGCCATATAGTCCACCACGCTGGACTTGAACTAGATGAAAATATTGTTAAAATAACTGTAACCTAGCTTCGTCCCAATAGTATAAAACTAGATAGCAAATAAATTAAGTGGATTGTTAAATTCATCCTTCAGTCACAGGATGTCCACTTAGGTCTCCCTAATGGTGTTCATAAAGAGAAAAGTAATTTTATTATAAACTACTTTTAACATCTTATTATAATATAAAAATAATAGTTTAAAAAAAAAGTAGTTATGGTAAGCTTTGTAACAATAAAATTGATGTATTTCATTTAATTGTCTAATCTTTCTTCGATTTACGCAAATGTTACATATTGAAATAAAACGAATTTTTACAAACTTTATCGCAAATTTGATTTAATTTTTAATTCTTTATCCGTAAAATCCGTAAGAATTCGTTTTATATCAAAATATTTAAGCTACAAAAATATTCAAGATTTAATCATGAACGCAGCATTTTGGATTATTTTTATTATTGAATGCGAAATTCGCACACGATTGTCATTTGTCGTCAGCTGTCAAATTCAATTTTTATTTGAAAATGGCGGACGATGCATCAAGCAGTAGTGGTTTCGCCGGTAATGTAGTTGATAATTCGATAAATCAGGATGAATTGATTATGAAACAACAGCGGGAGATAGAAAAAGAGGTGAGCTATATGGTACAATTGATTTTGACTGTTAAATAAATAACTTGTAACTTCAAAATGATGTCGAAAAACAACAATGTTTGTTTGTTTTTCAGATTTCAGAAACTATACCGCTGGTTGGTGACCTAGAACAGTTGGCGTCATTAGAAAAAGAATATTATGAGGATCCCATATACCTGTTAAAAGTAAAAGATCTCTCGTCTAAATACAAGCATGTAAGAAGAACAAGGCCCGATGGGAATTGCTTTTTCCGCGCCTTTTCGTATGCTTATTTAGAACATCTATTAACCGATAAACAGGAATATGATAAGTTCTATGAAATAGCAAAGAATTCTAAAGACATATTGGTCGCTCTAGGCTTTTCACAATTCACAGTGGAAGATTTCTACGAGACGGTAAGTTATGCATAATTTTTGAGGTTATGCACTTTGTTCAAATGACAAATAAATATTCATTTGAAATTTATTGCGACGTAAAACTAGGTGAGTGTTTTTAGTTACATAGTAAGGCTAATTAATGAAAAGTTTCCTTAATTTTATTTCTATGTACTATAAAAGTAGATATGGTAAATTAATTTTCTAATATTTGATTATACTCAGATGCAATTACTGACCTATAGTTTATGATATGAATTAAGAAAATGTGGGTAACAATAAGCCAGATATAAATATCTTAAGTTCATTAAAATTGTTCCTTACTTACAGCCTCTTTTTTCCCGGATAATACTTAATGGTAAAGTTCGCGGGACGTAGCTGGATGCAGGCTGCCTCCAACAGGTCACTGGAAATTATTAGTAGAGGCCTATGTTCAGCAGTGGCCTTCCTTTCGCTGAGGGATTGGATTGATTAAAAACTTAATGGAACCTTAAGTATTTAAAATATAGATGGAGTGCTGTCATGCATTTGTGTCTTCAAAACATAGATATTTTTTAGTTTGTAATGTTGATAGCTCCACAATATTAGTGAAAATTGAGCAAATTTTTTAACAACAAATTGCTATAAATTCCATTGGCTATTGAAAGTATATAATTAGTTATAATCTGTGTAAAATGAGTTTGAGTGGAATTCAATAACCCTAAACTATTTTTTTAATTTGTCATTTTCAAATAATTATTGCATGTTGGACGACCTGCCAAATGTTAGTCAAAAGGTTGCCTGGCACCACCAGTATAATGTATGTTTTTGAAGTGCAAGCACTCCTTTATTAATAGAAGTAGGAGGTACTCTAAGTTTGGATCATCATTTTGATTTTTTACTTGGTAAAAAATTTCAAGTTTTAGCACACTGTTGTATAACTTGTTTTTTCTGCTATAATAGTATTTACTTTAAAGTTGTCAGTAGGCAGTAGCTATATAAAATTATGTGCATGAAAGGCAGTACTTACAATGTGGGACTTCGTATTTGTTATTCAATACTTGTACATCAGGAGGTTGATAATTGATCAAAAGTAGTTTTTAGTGTTTCATATGTCATATTTCTTATCAATAATCATCACCATCAGCCAATTGTTGTCCACTGCTGGACATATTGCTCTCCCAACAGTGCATTATTTAGGCATATAAAATATCTGGTGTGTGACAGCTGCATCATGCATTGTGTTAAAGAAGTGTCTGCAATGCTGAGGACGAGATAAAATATTTTCCTCTTGTTGCATAATTAAATACTGTTTTTAGTTTATGGAAGTGGTCCAGAGAGTTGGTGAGCAAGCAGGAGGTTCACCTGACACCCTGGAGTCTGTGAAGACAGATCTGCATGACAAGTTTAATAAACAGGGTTATTCTGACTACATTGTGGTGTACCTGCGACTGATCACTTCAGGACAGCTACAGACTGAGCAAGACTTTTACCAGAATTTCATTGAAGGGCCTCGTACTGTCACCGATTTTTGCAGACAGGTATACCATGTTGTTTTATGGTTTAATAACAAGTACCCTTTAATATGGGGATTGGAATTTATAACTTCTTCATGCACTATTGAGTTGAAAATAGTGTCATTCAAGAATAAAAAGAGGTTATTCTAGTTTTTTTTTGCTTTAAAAGGGAAATAACAAATTTGGCATTGTTGTAATACTTGTATTTATAATGTTGTATGCAATAACAGTTATTGTGAACTGACAGTACAATTGATTGAATGTAAATTATAGTTGATAATGTTAATTAGAGTATGTTTGTTTTAGGAAGTGGAGCCAATGTACAAAGAGTCTGACCACATTCATATCATAGCACTGAGTAATGCGCTTAAAGTTGGCGTCAGAGTCAAGTACATGGACAGGGGTGAAGGCAGCCAGGTGATTTTTTTTTTTTAATATTTGCGAGACTATCGTTTTTAAACAAATATTGGAAATGCACAGTCTCATTTACACAGGGAGAGTTTCTCGCTTCGAAGATACGATTATCGTAAGGATATTAAAAAGTTGCAATGTGTAAACATATGTCAGAACACGATAATCTATGGCGGGTTATATCTTGTGATAATCGCACACGATTCTCGCCACGAGAAACTCTCTGTAAATAGCGGTTCAACCATTACCATAATAAGTGCATGGGTCTCTACATGAGATGGCTATAGCCTGTTAAACTGATATAATAAATTGGATTGAATTGAAAGATATTGAAACACCAATTATTTAAATAACATCCTCAGTATGTTATGGTTGATTTTAAATTTGTAATGAACACGTAAAGCAATAAGTTGTGGGGTGTTTTCCCAGTTTAATAATTGCTGGCATTGTGAAATGTAGAGCCTGGTTTAATGGTTTTATGTGATTAAAATTTTTCTTCATTTATGTCTGTTGCTGGTTTATGAAATTATACATTATGTGAATAACTGTGTGTGCAGGTGATAGCGCACGACTTCCCCGAGGGTTCGTCTCCACTTGTGCACCTTCTGTACCGGCCTGGACACTATGATATATTGTACGCGTGATCGCACCTACCTTCTCTTACAGTAATAAAGTTATCTAATGTGTAATGTATGTTTCAATTATCAACTCCAAGCTCTATGAAAATTGCAGTCTCAATGTAATCTTATGACACTAACCAAGATTATGTAAGTCATAAGGATATGTGAGACAGCGTAACATTCATCCAGATTCGTAAAATGGAACTTTATGGATGTGAATGTCATTTCTACACCACAGGAAAAATAGTTATCGATGTTTTGATGTCATTATATATTTGGTAAGTTAAAGGCTCTGGGTTTGCTGTTAATATAATATTAATGCAATACAATTGTAAAGCTAAACCACCGTTGCAAGGAATGATCTTTTAGAATCGCATTCGTATTTCGGTTTACCTGTAATAAGATCTCTATAATAATAAATATAAATTGTTTTTTTGGCATTGATTTAAAAACTAAGGATAGACTCTTCGGTACATTTGGAGTATCAATAGGATGGTCGTGAAAATTGCGCCATCTATTATATTTTGTTCATAATAACTTAGAAATGAATAGCAAAATATTTATAAAATAATTTAAGACAATATCTGTTACATTATCGTTGATAAGAATTATTATCTTTCTTTTTACTAAACTTTGGTGTTACAACATTAGCAAGCATTTTCAAAATTGTGAGCGAATGAATTTTAGTAACGCTCATCAATAAGGTAGCTGCGAAAATCGCTCCATCTATTTGGTTTTTTTCTTAACTACGTTGGAATAAAAATACTTAAATAAATAATTAAAAGCATTAGGCAATTGAAGCTAACTGCTAAAGGAACAAGAATATATTCAGCTGTTGTACATATATTTTCAGGTAAATAATTTAAAATAAAATCCCTGAATTCTCAGGAGATTTTAGAATAATAAAGCCATGTCAATTTATCTACAATCAACACAGGAATGCAATCAATAGAAATGAAACAAATAAAAAACTTAAAGTGAATCCTTAAAAGTTATCTGCAGAAATATACGCCATCTGGTTCTCGCCTGGGCTTCATGCCAGCAAAGAATGCTTTAATATCTTCTTCTTTGACAACCTCTTTCCTATCTTTGAAACTCTTCAGGAAGTCCAATAACTTGTCGCGCATTTTGTTGTACTCAGTTAATGCATTGATTTGTTGAACTCGATCCAAAGATGATAATGCTTGCAAACCCTTCTCATATTGTGTGGCTGGACCTCCATCATTAATCTCTTTGCCTAAAGCTTCATAGGCTGTAACAGTATCCTCAATATCAGTCAGGAAAAGAACATTTAAATCTTTATACATAGACAGACAATTGTTGCAAGTGCAAAGTTTCTGTCTGAAGTTTGAGGGCCAAAATGTTGCTCCTCTCAATGTTCGCTTTACATGCCTGGGCCTTAAACATTTATCAGTGCTGTCAAGTTTTTGTTTCTTTATAAATACCTCATCAGTTGAATCATTCAATTTTCTTTTATTATCATTTTCAATATTATCAGGAACATTACTGTCATCATCACCTGGTCTTATTTCTGTGTCATTATGTATCTCTTCCTCTTTTAAACCATTTTTTTTTACTTCAGTTTTACTGTCACATGTTGGTGTCGGTAACAGTTTATTTGGTTTAATTATTTGTGAATCATTACTACTTTGGTTAGTTTCTTCTTCATCCATTAACTCTGATAAATCCTTAGTAGCTGCTTCTAAAGAGTCAATAGGACAATTATTTGTGTCCTTGTTATTTTCTTCAATGGCCTTGTCCTCTGGCATACTTTCAGGTGCATTTTCAGTTCTTTCAGATAAGTCTTTTTCTTCAAAAAGTTGACTTTTTTCTTCATTTGTTGCAGACAATGTGTCACTAGGTTCCTTTATATCACCATCCTTTGATAGATTATCCAAAGTTTTATTTATTTCACTTACTTCAGTACTACTAGTAAAACTACCATTAGTTGTATTAACATTTTCTTGTTTAGTCTCTTTAGGTTCTGGTACATCTTCTGTCAGTTTTTTCATACTGTCTTCATTGTATTCTAAATTGTTTTTCTCGAGTTCTTTGTTATCATCAATCTTATTCTCAGTTGTATCTTGTGTATCAACAATTGGTTCAATAGAATGTGTTATACTAGTTTCATTGCTTTCAGTTTCTTTTTTGTCTTGTAGATGACCATCTAGTTTTGTGTTTTGTTCTAGTTTTACTGGTGAACTACCATTGCATATAGGTAATGCATTGTTTGTTGGCGCAATACTATCGGACTCATCTGCATGTAGCTTTTCAGAATTTTCAGATATACAATTCTCTTCAGGTTCTTTGCTGCTTTTGAATTCATTATCTTCATTAGATATTACATGGTTAAGGTCATGAGCGGAAGTATTATCGCTTTGTTCAGATATTGGGTCACTTGCCATTTCAATATCAGGAACAGCTGAACTGTTCATTGTCCCATTGAACAATTCACTATTTTCTATACATTTGGAATTATCATTTTCATTTGTTGTAGTAATATCTACATCGGCTTCATAATTAACTGCAATTTGAGTGTAGTCATGCAAAAACTCATTTTTTTCCATGCAGGCTTTACAAATCATTTCAGCATACAGATCATGAGCAGGCACCACTGCTTCTAAGTGCGTTGAGTGTAGCCAATCTTCACAGACGATGCACTGGATCATATCTTCTTCAACAGAGGCCTCAGGGTCGGGGTATGGTCGATTACAAATGCAGTAGATTCCACTGAAATTCTGGTTGTAATTGTTGTCCTCATTAAGATCAGTTTTGTTAGGGGTAAATTGGCAGGGGTGGGATTTAAATTTTGAGTTGCCGCAATCACATCTGAAGTTCCTTTTGGTGTACAGTTCAATGAGTTCATGACTTTCATGGCAGTTAAGGCTGCAAGCCAGGCACAGGCCTGCTCTCTGACTAGGGTCATCCTTAGCTCCAGAACAACATGTGAGACATGCATAAAGAGCTTGGCGTTTGATGTAACCCTGAAAATAATACATTATCTTGAAGTTAATACTTACACTTAGAACCTTGTTGACAGTTATTTAAATATTTTCACCCAAGAAAATAAAAGAGGAGAATATAAACTTGTATACAGACTTAACAAAACTATCTTGAAATAAAAAATATAATTATTACTAATAAGCTAGGGTATGTAAGCCACGCAAGAGCGTAGTGTTCAAATAAGGGTCGCCGGAGCCGAAACCGACTAGGAATACTATATATCTTGAAATTTTGTGTGCAACCATTTTGTGATCGATATTTTTCAAAAATCTGTTTTAAATCTTAAAAGGCGTTATTCTGGATGTGGTTAATTCACAAATCGCTCGTATCATCGTCATACATATAAAAAAGTTATATTAAATTTTAAAATAAATACTAGTACAGAAGTATTCAAGAAGATCTTAACATTTTGACGTGGTCGCATGTACGCAGCTGGAAATTATACGCCTAACGATGTTAATAGGCCCGAGATCGGTCAACCGATTGTTTCTTAATGTCAGGTCAATTCATAATCTTTATTTCCCCGGATAAAAGACCATTTAAATTGCTAAACAGCTGTTGTTACAATGCCAAAAAGGAACGTTACTTCGCCACATTGCCAGCCATTTTTTGGCACGGAAAACCGTTTTGGACCAAAATAACAGGTCTTACCTTGGAAAAAGTGCATTCTTTATCATCGGAGGCCCCGAGCACGGCATTTGCATCGTCCTCAAACTCCTGTTGCTCTTGCAAAACGTCCATCATTGTTACAACTTTCTCACCGTCGCACTCCATCATGTCGGCTTCTTCGACGCTATTAACGCCGTTCGTAGTCATTTTGAACACTTTTTGAGAAAATATAGGAGTTTTCAAATTAAAAAGGCAAAGTAAATTACTGCGTAAAAGGCCGGTAAGTTTTCGTTTCGGCGCGAAGTAAATTTTTTCACAAATGTAAACGAAACGGAAACAAACTTTACCATAGTCCATATGACAGCCGACAGCGCCGTTGCCGATACTCGATTATCGATAGGCAGCGTCAAAGAGCAATTCATACTCGATTTTTATTTAATCGACTAATGTATCCATTTATCAATAGTCCAACTTTAGTAGAAAATATTTTTAATTTTTAAATTAAACGTGGACTGCACAAAAAGTGCATAGCCATGAAGAGAAAATAAAAGGTGGACTGGAATCAAATTAGTAGATACCTACTTATGTAGTAAAATTGGAATATTTAATCATTAATAAACTTAATTTATGTGTATTGAAATGGAGATTTCTTATATCAGACGTGCGACGGACTGCCGACTGCCGACAGTTTTCTTTGCGTCAGGGACTACCTCCAAGTGGTAAGTATATTCTTTGGTCACTATTATGCTGGCTAGTCAATTTCAATAATAATTATTTATTATTGTATGCTGCTTACTCTCGCTCATTTCCGCTTTAGTGGAATCATCTATGTCTGTTCGCAGCACGAGACGGCTAAACTTCGCTCTATTTAGTCTTGACGAAACGAAGTCTATGACATCGAAATCACGAGAAAACCGTATTTTATGCAGTCAGGACTAAAACGCTATGTTATTTTAAAACATTTTAGAAATATATTCAATATTAAACGTAAACGTAATATAACCTTCTTGTGTGCAGCATACAAACCTATAGAAGAAACGGTACATCTAAATTCTTATATCCGTTTCCTATGTACAGAAAACCAGCATCGGGAGTTTTTATCTTGTGAAAAAACATCATACCAGGCCAATACAAGTTCCTCAGATACGCTATGGATCCAGACTGCTCCAGTGATAAGTTCCAACATCCGTTTGGAATGTCTTGATCAATTGAATCTAAAAAATCCATGCTGTAGTTATAGTCTTGTCGTGTGAGTAAATTTGTATTCCAACGTTGTTGCGCAGGTCTTATATGGAGGTAAGATTTAAGGAAACTTGCTTCTGCCCCAGTTAATCCGTAGAAATTCGGATTAATTATTACCGTACCGTTCGGCTGCTTAATGAGCTGGCCTCGTGCGCAGATTTCAGCTTCGTCACAAATATTGCTAATCGTTGCGGCTAAACGACATTCTTCCTTCATAAAGCGACATCTTTCGGGATTGTTCTCCTCTAAAGACTCATCTAGTACCTTAATTTTCAAAGAGGTGTCGCCACGGAAAGGGAAGGTGGTGAGCAATGAAAGTTGCTTATACTTCTTCTTTGCTTTAGGCAGCAGACCCCAAAACTTAAAGTCTGTCGAGTAGAAATACTTCTTATCTGTCATTGCATCGTGAGTAATTCCAACTGCAATATGATAGTCGTAGTCCACGGCGTAGATCTGGCCCCAGTATTGTATATTGGTGAAATGGTTCTCTACTTGAAGAAGAGTCAGAGAATTTTGTAGCAATGATATCAATTCATTATTAAACATCACTCCATTAACGTTGATGTATTCTTTGTATTCCCACAGCTTATGAACGTTCATATTTATGGATATGAAACCAAGTTATAAACATAATATGAAAAACAAGCGTTTTGACAGTAGTGACTTTGAATTAAGTAGGCTGTGTAGGAGCAAAAAGGTAAATGTAGTATAAGGTTTCATTATTTAGAAATACATACCTATGTGTAACGCAGTGTTTAAAATTCTCTTTGCCCATGTGCAAGATAAATTAAAACCTTAAATATTAACCGCGGTTTGTGTTTCTGGTTCAATCTGTAAATACCGGAATTCTTAGAACAATTAATATTGTAATTATTACTTAGAGCCTTTTGTAAGCTCATAAGCAAGATATTTATATTAAAAAAGCAAAAATGGTTAGAAAAATTCTCAAAATATTCTACGTTTATTTTTGTTTCAAACCATTTTCATTTGTTTACCACCGGAGAGAATCATCAAATATGTTTCGTTTTGTGATGTATCCACCTCAAAGCTCACTGCTAAACAAAAGCTTTCCAAAGGATTATCGCCGCGACTATAAAAACATGCGTCTTACAAAATAAGTAACATTTGCGAATAAATGCGTTTTTCGCAGAGGGACATCGTAAAACGAGACATTTCTTCTCGTGTGACAATTACCTTCGTTGACGGCCGACATCAAATATTTGCTGGCCCTCTGCCGGTCGTAATGCGTAACTTGACCGTACCCAATACCAGCTTCATTGGAGCTATCAAATATATCAAAGTCTGATGGAAGTAAGGACCTTGATAAGATGGGAGTGTTTGAACATGAGAAGCAATTTAGTTATTTTCGCAGATTACGGTGTATCGTATTGCTTGTTTGCAGACTCGTGGGTGACATTTGGAAAAATATAACGCTTTGCTACTTCATAAGATATCGCGTTTTATGGTGATTTATGTTCTCTCACTTTTTTATGATTAAATATAAATAAAAATATGGTTAGGCACTGTGTGGATATGTCGTAGAACGGTTAATCGATTTAAAAGGGCCAGCCAGCACTTAGCAGTGATGTTATTTACAATATCAAATAGTAATTAATATTATTAATACTATAACATTGCCTTAACTACCTACTTACAAAAATATTTATTTTCAATGCTTAACTTAAGTATAAAGCCTGCAACAGACGATCGACCATGGTCTAAAGCGAACCGCGATTGTACCGCTATTCGACGCTAGATGGTGCTCGCAGTCTTATAGGATTATGTTTGAATCAGTTTAAACCACATTTAAACTATGAATTTTGTGTGGGAATAAATTAATGTCCACCTAAACTACGTTTTTTCATATGCTATAGTAATTTGAGTTACAAAGTATGATGTAATTTGTAAATACATCGTTTAAGTGCAATTGACAGACTCCGCGGCGCAGTTTGTTGGACGCCGGCTGGGGAACGATAGGCCGCGGGTTCGATCCCCGCATCGAACCAAATGTTTGTGTGAACCAGGAGTGTTTGCTTCGAGTCTGGGTGTTTGTGAGAGCGAAAAGCCTCTCGTAGTTCCTGATACCCACGGCACAAGACTCAATCTTAGTGTGGGGTCAGGACTATGTACCTATGTGAGGTGTATTTATTTATTATTTATTTAATTGGGCACGACAAAAAATGAAGCTTTTATTTTGTATTTATTTTTGTCTCGCGGCTAGCGAAATGTCTTCCTCCTTTCCTTCCATTGGTTATGGACTGCCGTCGATTCCCAGGCAACAGTGGAATAGTTTGCGGGCTCACGTGTTCCCTCGTTGCTGTAATCTCTGGGCCTTCCGCCTTATTGGACAAAGCAGTCAAAAAAGATATAGTCTGTTACCAGTCAGCACTCTTTCTGGACAACATCGCAGTTTCCATCAGTTGCGGTGTGGTCACTTTGTCGTGCCAGACTTTAAAGATTCTCCAGCTTGGAAGAGCCGGCTGTAAAATGTAAGGCCGCTGGTTCGATCCTAACACCGACGCAAATGTTTTTGCTGCTCACAAATATTTGTTGGGTTTGGGTGTTGTGAAATCAAAGCTTTTTAGTTTCGGTCATTGAAATATTGACAAGATATTTATATGTTAAGTGTGGGATCAGGTCTATGTATGTCCTCGTTGGCCGAATTTATTATTTTGTCCACGGACTTTTTCAAAATATGTATAAAGGCAAACACTTGCTGACACACCTCTCTCGGATATTAAGTCCTCATCATAACTCCGCGACGTGAATAAAAAGATGACTATTATGAAGTATTGGCAGACACTTATCGGCTGAACAGCGGAACGTGTCGTTGGCCACGTGCGTGGCGAGCCACCTCTCAGCGCGCGGGTTGTGATTCGGCACGTGGCGAGTGTTGCACTCCTGCCCTCTAGCGGAAGTACTAGCAACGCGACCGCAGGGGTGGAGTCGGCGGATTTATAAAGAGGGTAATAACTCCCAAAAATACTGATGCTATTTGAATGTATGTGATGGATAAGATGAGTCCAAAATCTATCTTATAAGAAACTTTGCACTTGCAATTCAAACAGACTGAATTTCACTAGTTCAAATAACATTAGGCCATGATTCATAGATGATATTTGTAAAGAAGTAATTATTGCATCTTCTTCTTTGTCTCTTTAGCCAAAGAAAGTCCACTGCTGAGCATAGGCGTCCCCCATGGATCGCCACATAGACCTGTTGGAATTTATGCATGACTACTTAAAATTGAATGTAAGTAAGCATTTCGAATTTTAAATATTTTATAGATATTATATATGAGTGCGTGGTGGCCTGTTGGTAATCAGACTAGACGAGGCTGCCAACTTGTTACAGCGGTCCCGTGTTCAAATCCCACGGCACATGACTGACTTTTTGGAGTCATGTGTGTATTGTCACCACGGACTATAACGGTGAACGGTGAAGGAAAACATCGTGAGGAAACCTGCATACCATAGCGATTTGTAAGAATTTATGTGATATTTAAAATCAGTTAACCCGCAGTAAGGCAACGTGGTGGACTATATGGCCTCACCACTCTCAATCGTACTCTCGATTGTAGAGGAGGCTCGTGCCCTACAGTGGGACGTACACATATAGGCTGATACAGTGCAGTATTATATATTTCATTATTTTGAATTGCCATTTAAATATCTGAGTTCGCCCCTGTTTGAGTCCAGCGTCTATAGACAGGGTTGAATATTATAAATAAAAAACTGAATTTTGTTTGTTTGTTCATTAAAATAATATTTTTATTAACTTGTAGGTAGATAAAATACTACTTAAAGAATAGCGATGTTAATCACAATATTCTGGGGTATAATTATAGTTTTACAATCATTAACATGTAGTTATTAGGCTTCTTTGGGATGCTGACTACTGTACCCACATATTTAAACGGAGTGAAGTGGTTTACTATCTTGTCGATGCAATGAGTCAACGAGTGTCCCACACTCCATTCTTGGTTTTATCACCTAGTCGGAAACACATCAGCAGTAGGTACACTAGATGTTGTCTAAAATATTCTCAACATTACGTATGGCGGTGACCTTTTGCGATCATAAAACGCTTGTTTTTCCTCGTCGTCGTAAGTAAAGCCGAGAATATATTTTTTGAATTAGATATTAATTTCAGTGCATCACGAGTAAGCCCGCGGCAAAAGCCAAGCAACATGAAGTGGTTAAATGGAGAGTTTTGAATGAGTAAATGCAACTCGGTGGCGACATTAGATTGTTTTAAACACGCGCTGCGCGGCGAGAGGTGTTGAGTTGAGGGTGATAGCGGCCCTCCGTGTCCTCCGCACTCGACGGCACTCGCTTATCTAATTATCTCAATTTCATATTGATTATGAATAGTTTACTGGTGGGGTGGTACAGAGACGTGGCCTCTTACTATGGGCCTTATTAGGAGGCTCAAAGTCACTCAAAGAGCTATGGAGAGGGCTATGCTCGGGGTTTCCCTACGTGATCGAATCAGAAATGAGGAGATCCGTAGGAGAACTAAAGTAACCGACATAGCCCAGCGGATTAGCAAGTTGAAGTGGCAATGGGCGGGGCACATAGCGCGGAGAACTGATGGCCGATGGGGCCAAAAAGTTCTCGAATGGAGGCCACGAAGCGGAAAGCGCAGCGTGGGACGTCCACCCACTAGGTGGTCAGACGACCTGGTAAAGGTCGCGGGACGTCGCTGGATGCAGGCTGCCTCCAACAGGTTACTGTGGAAATCATTGGGAGAGGCCTATGTTCAGCAGTGGACTTCCTTTGGCTGATGGATGGATGGATGATGGGGTAAATTATTTTTAGTGTGGATAAAAAATGCAGGCTGATTGGTAAAATGTATTAAAATAATGGTTGGATTTCTGCTGTAGTGTAAAGATCGTTGTCTTAGCAAAATTGCAAAAAGTAGATAATTGGGATCAACCAGTATCGTGACAAAAGAAAATATTTCAGACCGATAATAGAAGAGTTAAGAATGTGCAGCTATGAGAGCATCTTCAACTATGAACAAATAATTGAATGCCCTAAGTATTGTACTACTTAATTGGCTATTTAAGATTTATTTCCCCATTCAATGGTCCGTGAATTTCCCCAAATCGCGAACATTCCCATCAACATCCCGCCTGAACGTCATTCTCATGGTTATTAGCGGATCTCGAGAAATCGTTGAATATTAACAAACAGTTGTCAACAAGCGATTGCGCGGCCCAGCCGGCCGTGTGCGCTCACACAATGCGCCTTGTTTCGTGCAAATAGCCGCGGTCCCTCTTTTCAATGCTGATTAAACACCCAATAATCCAGAATACTTATGTTTCTTGCCTTTGTCGCGGATCATTCGCGTTTCTTAAGTGAAGGGAATTTGCAATTCGATTGTGTGAACTTTTTTCTCGGTATTTCTAGGAAATAACGCTGTAATTAATAAATAATTGTGGTTTCGATAATCGCTAGGTAGGGTGTAATGGTAATTGAATATTTTTGAGGTTTTGCGTGGGAATCATTGTTAGTTTAAATTAATTGGATTTATATTTGATTGTTACAGATTTGGTACATATTTTTACGCAATGATCCTATATAAAATGAGTTCAACCTATTGGCGAGCTTTCTCTTACCTATGGTAAGATACTGTCCTTTTATATTATCGAAATATACCTTTTTAAAAACACTAAATTTGAGAACTTAAGAGAAGAACCTTAAGAGAAGTATGATTTTAGCATTACAGTAGGTACCATAACCGGCAAGACAACTTTCAGAGCCTCAGCTTTCAGAGTCTTACCTAGTACCTATAGATCTATATGGTATTAATAATTTGCAAGTTTACTAAGTAATTGTGTTGATATTTCATGAAGATTGTTAACATCACAATACTTATATTATTACGAAAAAAGAAACGAAAGAAACGAAACACAAAAGATAATAGGTATCTTGTTCGAATCGATTCATTGAACATACCATCAAAATTAATTTTCCATGTGGCTTTTAAGTCACTAAAAATACAAAGAACACAATAAAACCGCCATAACAAGACACGTATTAACAATTCTCATGCACTAAAAACAAGTTGTAACATCTAAAACAACCCTTTAACATAAACTATTGTTACTAATCCAAAAGGTAAGCAAGGAGTTTGCAAACGCGGTCCCGCCCGGGGGCCTAACGAGCCGACCTCCGAACAAAAACAATTAGAGCGAATTAAAAAGGTGGAGAGCGTGTGGGAAAGCGTTTATTGTTCTATGCAGCATTGAAGTGCAGCGGCGCGGCGGCGGGCGAATGTTTTGAGAACAAATCGCTTGTGATTTTCAATCAGGGAGCACATGGCGCGATTTGCGCGGGCTTGCCGCCGGGGCGACGTGGAAGCTATCGATTAATTTTGAATGGTGAAGGCGGGTGGAAGGTCATTGAGTGAGAACCAGATTGGTGAAACTTGAGGTTTAAATATAATACACATATTGCTGATATTTTGCAGTTCCTTTTGTATTCTTAGATAATTTTCGCTTGATCTATTTTTTTTATGATGTCTATACCGAAATACATCATTTGAATAACAATCTAACCTGATGACTAATAACTTATTTAAATCTAACCTAAACTTCTAAAGAGACTGACTAAGAATATGTCCAATAACACTTTTATTATTGTCTACATTAAGAGGAAGACACAATGTTCGCGTATTTTTTCCACTAGCACACACTGTACTATGTTGCACTAATTGATCATCACTAACTCGAAAGGTTTTGTCCTTTTCAGTGTTCTCACTAAGTCCGTATTGATCTAATGATGTAGAAAACCTTTGGAGGAACTTTGCATACGAGGCAATTCTTCCGAAGAATTTCGAAAGTTCATGTGAAGTCTCTACTGCAATAAGAGGGCATGGTAAACAAAAGAAGCTTACATAATATGAAAGGATTGATGTTCTGCAAATTCTGATAGAGATGCAGAAAGATAATTTACAATATACTCGTAGTGAAAGCAATTCTTCGGAAATTTTGTGCATAGATGTGGGTCTAGGTTCCTCTGTTCTGTAAGTACAAGTTACATAAAACATTGTATGTAGTTTAAGATCGCAATTAATTATTCAATTTGCGATTAAGACGAAAATACCACTGGATTATTTTTATCCAGGAAGGCAAAGGATACATTTGAAAATCCTCATATTTGAGTATAGGACAGGCTTTGTATTAAAGAGTTAATAGTAATGTGTCTTTCGTTGTTCTCAACAAATTAATCCCTGTGACCAGGGTACTCGTTATCCTGTGAAGAGAATATAAATTCAGTCCCACTGGTCTCTTAATAACATCAACAGGGGCCTCAAGCTGTGCATATCATTATTATCTTTATACAAAATCATTAAAAATACACAACATCGCATCCACAGTGATTCGTTAAAAATAACAGCGTTTGGTCGCGTGGCGTCCGCACGCGCCGTCCAATGATCTACGGCAGTAACTGTGTTGCTAGCAGAGAAATCGCCGATGAAACGAGAATCGCCAGTGGGGTTGCCAGCCGAAATAATTGGCGCCCCGCTGCCACCCGCTAATGTTTTCGTAATGACGAGTGCCTTTATTCATCCACGAAAAAAAATACGTTTTTTAATCTGCAATTTGTTGCTTGTTTTATAAATATGTTTGAGCAAACAAATAAATAAGGGGATTGGATAGTGATGTGTGGGGTTGCTATAGTAATTCAGGTGCGTCGGTCACGTAATGAAGGATTTAAATTGAATTATGTTATTTTTTTTAATTGGAGGCAAACGATCCGCTAGGGTAGCTGGTGGTAAGTAGTTACACTTCGCATGAACACCAACAACCAGGAGGTGGAGGAATCATCGGTGCGTACTGCATAGTCGGCTTTTAGATAGGCTTTTTACTTGAAGAGTCCCTAGTCGGTATCGGTTTAAAAATACAACAGAAGTAAGCTGTTTCCACAAAGATATACGGAGAAGAAACAATGATGACAGGTGAACAATTTGGTTGATTGCCGCATGTACTCTATAAAGGCATTCAAGTTTATGTCATCGATACAACAACTGGAGCAACAAATAGCCCCTCAATATGATGATATTGCCTCCTTTTGTGCTTCACCGAGCGTCTTTTGACCTGTCAAAAGATTTACCATAAAGAAAAGGCTCGCCATAGAGTCGCCTACGCAAAGAGATCTAAACAAACGGAATAAATTTTGTATGTGCGACAAATAAAGGGTGCGAGAGGCCGCCATGTGGACGATAGAACGCGATCAATTATCACCATTGTGACGTGTCGACGGATTTGTTACCGTCCTCGCGATCTATTGAGACGTTTCATTTATTTCTGTTGATTTTGGCACATTGTGCGCACGATAGGGTATGCCACAACATTAATTTTCTCCAAATTTTGACATCAATTATTAACACGTATAAATTCCATTTTGGTTGATAAACACTCCTTATTTTTTTTTACCAGCCCATATACGTCCCACTGCTGGGCACGGGCCTACTCTACAATCGAGAGAATCGATTGAGAGTGGTTAGGCCATATATGATTATGATTATTATTAATTTATATATTTACACTTATGAAGACTTATTTTTTAATGAATTTCATAACCAAAAAAATTTGATCGCATTTATATTTTCCATAACGTCAAGCTAACGCCAAAACATTTGTCTGATGAATCT
Organism: Theretra japonica; assembly: GCA_033459515.1. Lineage (NCBI taxonomy): Eukaryota > Metazoa > Arthropoda > Insecta > Lepidoptera > Sphingidae > Theretra > Theretra japonica. Next base: position 579,020 of record CM065938.1, on the reverse strand, counting down.
TGACATAGCGTGTGTTAAATGTACCCCATCGCCATTCTTCACAAATCCATCGTCTGAACCCCGCTTTCATTGGAATTCTCGCCTTACCCCTCCTTATTAAAACACGTTTTCCAACAACAATTAGGGTTGACAGGTGCGATCAGAATCAGGGCGAATATTCAACCTCCCACTGGCGCGCGACAAAGCAACAATGCGACACCGACGCGACAATACAACACTACAACACGTGTCGCCGACAACACTTAATTAAATGTTGCATTCATCTGGCTTGTGGGCAGATGATGTCTCCTGGGCCTGGGTTGTGTAGGAGTTTCTCACGGAGTTGAATTTGCTTACGTAGCATCTTTCTTGTTATCTTTGTATTGTTGGTTCATGTGAGAAATAGAGCTTGGAAAGTCCCTTTAAATTATATATTTCAACTCGTCTTAAATCACACCGCTACCAAGGTGACTTATATTGCTATTGCTAATAACACTAACAGAGCAATTTCGTCTGATCTTAGAAAAAGTCCAAGTTCTTAAAGTGGTAGAGCCACGCTGTTGACAGCTATGATTTAACATGAATCGGCAGGCTCATCCGGGGTGGTATCACTGTCTCGCGGGAGATCGACGTGAAGCGATAGCTTTGCTGTGGCGTTTCGTTCGGTGAGTGAGACTGCCGGATGCCCAATACCCCTTTCTTGCTGCTAACCTTTTGCCTTCCCGCTTCCTTGCCGATCTGGTGGGCCGGCAACACATCCATGACCTAAGCATTGTGGATGTTCATGGGCGGCAGTGATCCCTTACCATCAGGTGACGTACTTGCTCGTTTGCCAGAACTATGCTATAAAAAATGTGTTGAAATTGTATTTTATCAACTGATATACTAAATGGTTAATACAATAGTTAAAAATGAAACATTTTCAGAATATAAATATAAGAACGTTAATTATTTTAAGATTTAAGAATTTTATAAATTATTTGTCATTTATTTAGGTGCATTGACCATGTACAATTATGACATGTTGTTAACAAAACCTTTCACATATTTCCAAAGCTAAGAATTAAAAAATAACACACCATAAGCACCAACTCAAAATATCAAATTGGCCGCAAATAGTTTTTTCATTGTCACCCGTCCGCCATTGTTGGCCATTCTAATCCTCTTTCGCCATTCGAAGCGAATCGCAAATCCGTCACATTCGGACAATCAAAGGGCAAAAACATGCAATAACTGTTAACAAAACTCATGAGCAATCGTTAGAGCCACAATCCGGACCCCCCGGCGGCAAATCGGATCGACTTGCTGTGCCGAAGGAGTGCCAAAAAAATAATGGACACGAGGACACGACAGATGTGAAATGGAAAAAAACGTGTCGAGAAATCTCGTTACTGGAATTATGATGTCTGTACTTCTGCGATGACAATTGGGAAAGCGTGGAAAAAAATATCCCACGCTTGGTATTAAAATGAGTATTAAATCCTTATTTTAATGCTATCCATGATTTTTTCCTGTCTTTGTGGTTTTTATCTTTACATGCAAATAAATTGATGAAGCTCATAGTGCAATAAATATTTTGTGTATTATCACAAGAACTGATATTTGAATACTGAGTGTGTTAACATCGTTAAAACAAGTAGTTATCGATGATTGAGTTGGTATTAGTATCGATGATTCAGATACAATACAATTCCATTTTTAAACAATAAAAAGAAAATATTCCATTGTACACTGCACTGCAGCCACGTATTTTATTTTTCAATCAAATCAATGATTTTCCGTATGACTAGTTGCTGTTGTTAACAAAATGTTCATATTTTAGTATTTATTTTTTATCGAGAATATAAACTAGTGGAGGGTAGTTTGACAACTTTTGCCTTTTTTCTAGGTGACAGGTATACGTCATAATCAAGTCTCCCGCGCGCTCTGATCACACGGCGCGTGTTCCGCCACCGAGCTGGATTTTCTCCTAATTAGTGTCGTATATGGTGGACTATCTAGTGCAAAGTGGTGTTTATTGTGTGCATAAACCATAATTGCCGTCGGCGCCGACCATCTATCTTCAGGAACCAGACTCCGGTGAGTTGTATTGAAGTACCTATTTTATTTTCCAGTTGTATTATCGACAAACGCTTCGTCAATTTGCATTATGAAGTAAATTTAAATATGCTCGAAAATCACGTCGTCATCAATGCAATCAAGCAATAAAGGTATTGAGTGTTCAGTATCACGTAAGCGTAATCACAGGTAAAAAATGTAACTTTTAATTAGCTCTTTGCGTTAAACATTAGGTTCCTATACTTACAAGTTGTTTCAAATTTGAAAAGTTAAATTGTATTGTCGTCACTGCATTTAGATATAAAATCTGATGAAATATGAGAAGAATCATCATACAATTAATTGTTATTATGATGATTGCAAGATTTGCAAGTATTGATAACATTTTGATTTGTATGTAGTTGAAAACTTTTTGATAAAGTCGATTGCTGCTGGCTATACAGACTGCACGTATTAATTAGAAAAAAGCAATTTGAATATTTTAGAACACTTTTGCTAACCTTTTTATTTGGTACGTAATGTTCTGCAAAAATATGTTTTACGGTGGGCCTAATCATTAAAAATATGTACCTACCTATGTAAATGACAAGTAGATAGATCAAGCACAAACTTGGTTTGATAGTGGAAAGTAGTTTTGTGCAATACCCTTGGGTGTACGGCTATGTATCGTGTATTCCTTATTTTTATAAGTCAAGCATTCGATTTTGGAATAACATGTAATTCTCGACATAAAATAGGATAATTAAAGCTCTAAAAATATAAAGATAAAATAAATTAAAAGTACTGTTCTGACGTGCTGAGGTTCATGTTTTAGCTCATTGATTGATAAGATTGGTATGAATAAATCAATGTTAATTTTATTGATTTTTGTATTATCAAGTCTCCCTATATAAGGTAATGAGTACCCAGCGTGGACGCTTCAAGCTGATGTACTTTTTTTTTATCAGCCCATATACGTCCCACTGCTGGGCACGGGCCTACTCTACAATCGAGAGAATCGATTGAGAGTGGTTAGGCCATATAGTCCACCACGCTGGCCTAGTGTGGGTTGGCGGACTTACATACCGTAGAAATTCTTTAAAATCGCTACGGTATGCAGGTTTCCTCACGATCTTTTCCTTCACCGTTAAAGTGCGTGGTGATTGACTATCAATACACACATAACTCCGAAAAGTCAGAGGTGTGCCCTGGGATTTGAACCCTCGACCACCGTAAACATGTAGGCAGCCGAGTCTGGTCCATTACCAACAGGCTACCACGCACTTGATGTACTTAATCGGATCAATTTTGTATACGTAGTTACTTATTTGCACAAATAATTGTATTTATTGCACAGGATATCATGGTGTCCGTTTACGTATTTAAAACAGGTGACAGTAAACAGAATGGTTCATATATCAGCGATTTTTTTGCAAACGCCCTTCTTTAGTGTACAGTCGGTCATGACAAACGCTATGTTCATAATAAGTAGGCTTTCAACGAAACACGATTGTGAATAATTGTAATATGTAACGACAGCCATCAGCTGTCCGGAATACAATAAATTTAAATTTAAACTAACAATGCAGCGTTAATAGTTTTCCGATTACGGCTTTCAGTGGCAAAAAAGTGTCAGCGGGGTACCTCACGCACTTTCTACGTCACAGAGTAAAAAGATTTCGAAGTGGCCTATGTTTGAAACAGTTCGCGAAATAACAGTAGGAAGTTTTTATTTTGTTCCAATACGTGCTTGTAATACCCAGGTGTAAGTTCCTGTATAAAGGCCACTTAAATTTCGAACGCGCACCGATTCTTTTTATTTTTAAAAACACCAATACCGACCAGTGTATTAAATCACTATTATTCGAAAATCGACTTTAATAATCGATTATAAGATTCTTAATTGCTTATAATGGGCGAGTTTTGTTTGATTCAAATAATAGAATAATTGTGTTCTCATAATTAATTGCACTGTTTTAAAAAATGTTAAATAATTTACAACTCTATTCCCGTGGTATATTCACTAATATTGAGTTGTGTTTTTGAATTGTGATTTTATTTTTTCTTTTGTTTAGGAACCATTGCTCAATTGAGCGGCAAATGTACAAATTGTTTTGAGGGTTCATGAGTGGTGTTTGTATGCTTTCTTGTTGTACAGTGTGAATTGTTATACTACAATGTTAAGGGACATGGTATTGTATTGCGAAAGTTTATAAAATGAAATAATATTTTAAATATATTATTTGCCTGGCTCCGTGGCGCTGTTGGTTAGACGCAGGCTGTGAAACGAGAGGCAGCGGATTCATGGTCCACAAGTATTTGTCTCGGGTCTGTGTTTGTGAGACCGAAAAGTTTCTCGTAGTGTCTGATACCCACGGCATAAGACTTAATTGATCTTAATTGATATTACATTTAAATGTATAATGTTTTCATAGTATGTATTACGTTGGTACGATTCGTCAATATTTTATGCAAGATGTCTTTGCCCTACGTCATCAATCATAATCATCTGATACCTATACATGTATAAAATTCTACTTTACCCAAATACAATTAAATAACGAAAGAAAAATTAAGATTAAAAACTATTGTTATGCAGCATAATATTGAACAATCTTTGACTATAAATATAAAAGATTATAACCAGATCGATATAACCATAGACACAATTCGGTACTCGACTAAATCCTTTCAAATTCGACAAATTCCTTTTTTGAATAAAACCGTACATTTTTCCAAGCACTCTCGAGTCGTCCGGTAACAATGGCGGGAGCCAAGTATCTGTATAACCCACCGTTATCCGGCAGAGGGCGCCGGGTGGTAGCTCGCCAGCTTCCGGCCCTTGTGCCGCTTCCGGTTTCAAGTGCCAATCCAACATGGCGACAATATTAATCAATATTTCAACAACATTAGCTCGCGCTCGAGAGCGCGCCTCCTTAAGATCATCCACCTACTTTGCTGAGTTACGTTTTGACTTAAGCTTTTTGAGTGTTAATATAATTTCTTTAATGTTTAGGGTGGCACATTCACAGCACAATTACAATTGGTAAATGCCACTAGGGAATGCGGTAGTAAGGATGGATCAGTCAGGATAACAGGGCCTAATCTGTTGTTGTTGTAAAGAGATAGATTTGGTTATATTTCCTCTATCATCGCGTCTGCCGATTGGGCATTATGGTTATAACACGAAAATATGTTCAGCAGCGGACTTCTTGTTTGCTGAAAAGAGAGTGTGAGAGAGAGAGAGAGAAACAAAAAATAATTGAGAGATAAATGTGATCAGATCTGCTTACCCATTTGTTGTTAATATTGACAATGAAAATTAATTTCTAACGGCCCACTGTGCTTTAATCTTTATAAACATTTGCTACCATTCTGTATGCTTGTCAATTTCATTTAAGCCTTTGACATGGAACAGCGAATTTGCTGCAATCAAATTGGAAAACAATTTGTTTCTCTTTATTCTTCTCAAGTCGACTGTCTAAATGTGACTATAGATTACAGTCAGTGAAACGCGCGTCCCGTGGTGTTAGACAAAGAGTTCGCGGGGCGATCGCGAGAGGGCGCTGTTTGCAAGGCGGGCCACACCGCCCTGTACGCAGCGCAGGGCGACACTATGGCCCACCGACGGCGGAATTCACGTGCGATTTCATTCAAATAGGAAAATAGGGGTCTGATGTTAGTGTTTGCGCGGTGAGAGTAATGGGAATACAAATAAAGTGTGCAGTGGTTAGGCCTGGCGATGTGTGAATATCTTGTATTTGTCCACGCGGTTCTATAGATAGTTCCAGTTTAATTAGTTGTTGTTTTCTTAAATATACATTAGGTATTTGATTTAATATATAACATTTGTGGCAAGATGTAAGTTTATCAGAAATAATTTTAGGTATTTGAATTTGATTGAATAAATCTCCCCACTCACTCTTTCAGTAGCCGATTGAAATTAAAAACAGACGCTATCAAACAAACGAGTTTTAATTTTCTAGCCCAGAAGCCGCGTTAGTATAAACAAGAAACAATAAAATGAAGCCCTACGGCGACTGATTACAAGGGACCTCGTAACGGACAAGTCAATATTTGTGCTCTTGACAACCGCTTGTAAAAACATTCGCATTTATTCATGTGGAGTGCGCCGTTATTTTTAAAATAGCTCCCACCATTGGGCAGCGGCATCTACCCCGGGAACGCCAACCTATTGGGGTTGAAATTTTCAACCTCTATTTAGTCAAATCGGTGCGATGCTGATTAAAAATAAAACTATTTATTACAAAATTTTATGACATTGAGTCAGAGTAAATATGTTTAACTCGGATTTTCCTTTTGATTTATCGATGAATGGTGGTATCATTACAATTAGTCTGCAGGATTTTGTTGATAGTCACAGGCAATTAATAAATGTTGTAACAGATGAACGTCAAATTATTATTTTGTAAGTTTGAATACATTGATATTTTCTGAATTTGCGACTAATAAGAAATTATTGAGTCTCATTGCTAATGAGCTTTTGCTGAATTTAGTTCTGATGTCCAATTATTTTTTCGCACTCATGTGAAAATAATACAAAATAAAAAACACCTCATTGGCAGTTTATTTTGTGACAGTTTTTTAAAAATTAAAAATCCCTCATTTGCTGAATATGAGATCGACGTGGCAATAAATAGGTACTTCCATGCCTCTCACATTTTGTGAGAGAAATAAAGTTGGCGAGCGTTGGTGGCATATCTGCCTATTTCTTCGGTAATACAGGCATGAGTTCATGTGAGTTACATAGGTAGAACAAAAATTTAATTCATACGTAGTATAAAGTTATAAACACAGCATTACAGTAAAAGAAAATAGTAATGCGAAAATAATGTAACGTTCGCGCTCGAAATACATTTTGACAAGGCGACCAACAAACCGAAACATTTTCCTAACACGTAGAGTAAGCATTTCTGCGCAGCGGGGTCTTGTAATTGCTTCAATCTGGACAAAAACACGCCCGCAGTTCGTATTTATTTATTTACTTTAGTATTTACTGAAACAGTAACGAGCGCCGGGTAGTACCACCCCGCGCCCCCAGGCGGCGACACTTTTCGGTTACTTTTTTGTTCGTTATTGGAGCGTTTTGCGTCAGTGTGTGATTTTTGAGATATTAATGAATTCGATTCGTGGTGTTTTGTTAATCTTGGTAATCCCAATGTGCTTTTCCAGTGTTGGAAGTATCGTTTGTTTTTGAAGTTTTAATCGTGACAGTATTTTGATAGATCTAGTGGCGTGTCGGTTTGTGAGATGTAGTGTTTTAAGTGTTGGTAATCAATAGGTGCAATTGTAATAGTAATATTATGTTTTTTCATAAGATTTAAGAATGTCGGTTGTACTACGATTGCGTATTTTTCACCGCACAGTGTTAAAAAAGTTAAGCTTGCAGTGAGCAAGCTTAGATTTAACTTACACATCAAACAAAATTTAAAATGCCAATAAAATACAATATCCTCATCTCAGGTACTACCAGGATACCTTAATTAGAAAAAAATTAAAACTTGATTATGAAAGGCACCACTCTCCACAGTTTCAATATCCGCAGTGGTCAATGGATACAGTAAATGACCTGTCACAAACTTTCCCATTCACAGCGTCTGGTGTCCTCCGGCGGAGTCAGCAGTTAGTGCTGTCAACCTCGTCGGCGGGTAGTTAAATATTTGTCCGGTGACGTAAACACCGCCGCCACCTTGCCGTGCTGCCGCCTTACTTGCCCTCCTCTCCTCGTGGGTCCATGAGTTGAGTACTATGGCGGATATTTTGTTTATTTCAGTTTGTTAACTGAGTACTTATGTTTAACATGTTTTGAAGCGTCTGTGGCGTAGTTAGTCAAAAAGCTGTGAGACCTGTCAATGCTCGCAAGGAGAGATTTTTTGCCTGATCTAGAAGTCGTTTGTTCGGCTCTAGGTATTGTTAGTTGGGAAAAACTTCTTGTAATTTCGCATTTCCACGACACTAACGCAAGCTCATTTTGTGTTAAAAAAGCAATGGAAATATGAATGGGTGATCAACAAATGAATAGGTAATTGATTTAATTCGACATGGTTATATTCATTTATTTATGTACATACGCCACACGTGTTTACTATATTTATTCTAATGTACCCAATGCGGCACTGAGACTTGATGATCATGTGTTTATTAAAACTATTTTATAATAAACATAAATTATTAAAGAATTCAATGAAAGAGGTAAAGATACACTGAAGTTATTTTGGACTACTGTAGGGCTGGATTTATTTTATAGCGTTTACATCATAGTCGTTAATGATCGCTATTCGCATAATTATCAGTATCCTACCACTGCCAAAAAAAAAACCGAGTAAAGTTGCATCATCCAAACCAATTGTTTTTATACTCGCAAGACATAGTGACTATAAAACGCTTGATGTTCAGCGCAATACAACCCAGATAGAGTATCAGCCGGCAGATGTTCATCTTTGTGTCCGGCCTGATTGTGTCGATATGCACAGGATGAGCCTGTAACGATTCACGTACGTGGGTCGCTATGACGCGTAAAACATAGCAAAATATCCCGCGTTTCGCTTAACGTGTGGTGTCACTACACCGGGCGCAGGAATTAGCCCAATCGTGTGGTAAACACGCGCCGCTCACCGCACGCTCGGTCCACGCGTGCCGCGCCACTCCTATCCCGGTATATACGTCAAACGTTACCCGGTACATACACACATATGTACATATGTACGTACATGTAACGAGCCTACTCTCGCGGTTACATACTGCCAAATTGACGGGATGAGGTTTTTGTAATGGTGCGGTGATTATAAACTGATTGTTTGGGCTGTATACATAGAGTATACCTACACTGACTAGATGTAGTTATGTCTCTATACAATCATGGTGGTGCGGTCGAATCCGAATATACAAAGGCCGAAACGCGATACATTTGTAGCGTTTTGATTGCTTAGGTACTCGTAACTACAGTGGAAAGCGATGATTGCTAAAGTGTTCTTTAAAATATTCTTATTTAGAGTTTTGGAGTAGAAGCGATTGGTCTTAGGATCATACAGAGAGTACTTCCCCTTGAGTCTACCATTGCAATTACTCATCAAATACCACTGCGTACCTGTATGATAAAAAATACTCTGAATATGGAAATTGCCATTTCTTTTTTATACGTTAACCCGAAACGAAATCAAACCGCGAGGGTTTAAAAATATAGGCTCTAAATATAATCAATCGGTCTTCGCAAAGCTTACATCGATTGATCTGAGTGTGGATTACGTAATTGCCTTTACATGCTGTATCGGTGACCCCTCGCAAAAATATACTTTTTTAATCGTTTTAATAAAACTCATCCAGAATAACATTGCCACGACGTATAATTGAATTGACTTTTAATGTTCGAGTCAGTTTGAATCGATTTCATTTGTACTTGTTAAAGGGCAGGTAATGTATGTGTGTAATAAACTACATTTAACCCTTAACGGCATCGGCAGCGTCGATTTAATGTGGAATTCTGTTATAAAATGCGCGATACAGTGCCTTGTAAGTGTAGTATATTTAATTAATTACTATATTTTATTTTATTCTTGCGAGGTTGTTGTTGGCGGCAGATTGACAGCCTCCGTGGCGCAGTTGGTTCGATCCCCGCATCGAACAAATGTTTGTGTGAACCACAAGTATTTGTTTCGAGTCTGGGTGTTGTGAGACCGAAAAGTCTCGCGTAGCTCCTGATACCCGACACAAGACTCGATATTAAAATGGGGTCAGGACTATATATGTGACTGTTGGGTATATTTATTTATTATTATTTGGAACTGTCTACCCCCCTCGGGGATACAAGTGTGAGTTTATTTATGCTCTACTGCAGCTGATAGTGGGTCGTGTGCTGTATTCAATCTGTGATTGGAAAGCAAATAGTTTTCATTTGGTTAAAATATACATATTGTTAACCGTGTGTCGCTATTAGTTATTTATCTGGATAGTGTATATAGGCTTAGATTATAAATCATAACACGGGACAATTAAGAGTTACCGGTGTGTTACAATTCATTTAACATTTTTTTTATGATTTGTAAGTAAAATATTTATTAGTCGACATTTTATAATCTATATGCAAATCCATTTAGAGAAAATAGTTCTTAATGCACAACACTACTGCTGTTTGACACTCCTACATATTTCCAAGCATGTCCAAAATATTCTCTTTCACAATGACGTGTAGTTATTACGTCACATGTTAGTAAAAAAAACACAGCGTCAAGTCAAATTTTATTGAAAACTAGAACTGTAAGTTTCAAATAAAATACTCCCATACAACAGTTTGCATATGGAAGTGTTGTAAAACCGCAGTGTTGGAGTGGAGCTGGCACGGCACAGCGGTCCGCGCCGGGGGCGTGTCGGCGTGGGCGGCGACTACACCTCGCAAATGTTTCTCCCATTTGTTTGTTTTGTTTGTACGCTGTAGACGTGCTTGGATCCAGTCTGCCGAGTTGTATATGTATGTGTGTTGAACTATGGGGTATAGTTGTATCGCTATATTTCTTTTTGGCGTAGATGTTGATGAGCTTTACTTTCAGCCTTAAACTAATGTAGAGTTTGGAATTCAAATAGATGTATCAAGCCTGAATAATCTTTGGTAGTGTACTAGGATTTAATAAAAATAAATATACTGCTATCACACATAGTCTTCGCTCATGAGCTTACAAAAAACTATGTACCTATCTTGTGTGTTGGATATTAGAAACTACTTGAGAATGTTCCACACTGAAAACCATTTAAAAATATTCTTACGATCACGCCTTGTCATTATGTGTGTATGGCATACGTATTCCATAGCTTTTTGGTTTACAAACAGGTTTTCTTCTGCTGTGTGATAGACAGGAAAATATAAAGTGGTTATTGTTTTGTCGTTAGTTTTAATTTAATTAAACAAACATTATTAGTTTGTGGTTATATTCTTCCGTCTCCTCCGCCCTCGGGTTAATTCTAACACATGAAGAATATGTCTTTTGCAATGAAATAAATGTGTATATTCATAATTTCACTTTAGAATTATGGGCTTTTTCCTGTTGTAATTTCTTTGATAAGCCACTGTAAATGATTTTTTCCTACACAAACACTATTAAGTTATTGCACTATACATAACAGCCAACAAAGCCAGTCGATTAGTCCGTAAAAAATAAATGTTCATAAAGCCTAGACGCTTTATCTTTAATAATTGTCATTTCTACCATGTTTTTAACAAATATTAACACATTACTTTTTACTCTCTAATAAAAAAAAAAAACAAATAATAAGCGTCACCTAGCCCCGTGTAAATTATGCAATTACCACGAAGGCACATTCATAAATGGATTATGTGGCAACAAATAATAACAATAATTTGTCAACTTTTGTTAGGTCCATAACTCATAGTAAACACGAACATCTGCCGGTGATCGCTAAACATCGTTAATGATTGCGTTGTGACACCAACAACCCGTCACCCGACACCCGACACAGCCATTATATATAAAAACTTTTCATTAACCATATCGGATCGAGTTAATTTAACCCTTATGCAACCCCGGCTCACCGTCGCTAACCCGTGATCCAAACGTATTCAATACAAAATCATCTTTATTCTTCACTCTACATCGCTCAAAATAGAGTGTCGAGTGTAGTTGAATGTGTGGCAAGCCGTGCTACACATAATATGGTGTGTGAAGGTGGGGCTGTCGCTGGGCGTGGTGGCGAGGCGGGGCCGCGACCGGTTCCCCGGGCTCAGTCCCGTGTCGGCGGCGCGCGATGCCGCACCGCTATGACGCCTCCGCACAGCTTCGCCATCCGAGACCTGCTGCCCGAGGCGTCGTCCCGCAGCCCCTCGCCCTCCGACGCGGAGCTCGACGTCACCGGCACCGAGACCCCGCCGCCATCCTCCTCCACCACGAACGACAAGAGAAACGAGAAGCCCGCTTACAGCTACAACGCACTCATCATGATGGCCATCCGCAGTAGCCCTGAGAAGAGGCTCACGCTCAACGGCATCTACGAGTACATCATGAAGAACTTCCCCTACTACAAGGAGAACAAGCAGGGCTGGCAGAACTCCATCCGCCATAACTTGAGCCTGAACAAATGCTTCGTGAAAGTGCCGCGCCATTACGACGATCCCGGGAAAGGAAACTACTGGATGCTGGATCCGTCTTCAGACGATGTGTTTATCGGTGGCACCACTGGCAAGTTACGAAGAAGGTCTACAGCCGCGTCTAGATCTCGACTGGCCGCGTTTAAGCGCGGCGCGTTGTTGCACCCGATGTTTGGCAACCCATACGCGTCTCTAGTAGGATTGTATCCGCCGCTGCTGTCGGTGTACGGTCGCTACGCGCTGCCGAGCCCGCTGCTGAGGCTGCCGCCGCCGCCGCCCGCGCCCTACCACCAGCTGTACCGGCGGATCAGCGCGCTGTCGCCGTCGGGCAGCCCGCCCGCGCCCGACCCCGACGCGCACCTCCTCAAGCATAGTTGATAAGTCTCGCTATGGATATACTGGTATATCTGAGCGACGGCGCTGCGAACACTCTTGTGTTAGACTGTGATAGGCCGGGTGGTGAGCAACGAGCCGTGTAACACGCAGGACGGTGTTGTACATTGTGTAGTTTGTATAAAGTGGGTATCTAACGCTATTTATTTATATACTTAAGATTATATTTAATATAATAAGAGGCTTAATTTAAGTTATAGTGAACGCAATAAATAATGTTTTCGACAACGAATCACGTATGTGCTGTATTGTTTTATTTCTCTCTTATTGGAAGATAGGCCTACTAGAACAAACGCTACGACGACTAGAACAAACTCTAAAAGACGGTAGTGACTCACATAATATATACGTACAATATATTTAGCACATAAAACGATATTTATACCGATACATGTGGTATAATATTGACTAACAGTTGCTCAGCGATATTGCTTGTAGCAAATGCTGTATGCATGTTATTTATACCAAGAATATTAAAATACGTTAAAGGCGTAGGTATAGAACGAAATATTACAATGTACAATAAAATGTTATAGAAGTTATCTTGTGGATACTCACAGGCCCGAGCTGTATAAATAGTGAAAACAGCCATAATGGCATGGCGAGGCCGAAGGGATGAGAGATACCCGGTTTAATTCTTTTAGCGGGAAATCAACATTAATAATACGGAAAAATTATGTTTTCAACCGACTTGAATAACAAAATTTTATTTCTTGCATATATGCACTAGGGTTTTTCATGTATATTGTCATAAAAATTGGCTAAAATGCAGATGTGATGATCCCTGCCGAGCCCATGCTCGGCATGGTAGAGTGCCCACTAAGACAGGGTTCTCAATTATACCGGCTGTCCCGTATCCGAGTTTAAAAAACTATACCCGTAACTATGAACTTTCTATCATTTACACATTGGCGCATGAGAATATCCTACCAGTGTTAAGTAATAATTTGACAACCTCCGTGGCACAGTTGGTAAGACACCGGCGGTGAAACGTGATGTCGCGGGTTCGATTCCCGCACCATGACAAATGTTTGTACCGACAAGTATTGGTCTCGGGTGTTTGAGGGAGCGAAAAGTGTTTCGTAATATCTGATACCCACGACACAAGACTTAATTGATCTTAATGTGGGGTCAGGACTATGTATGTGACTGTTGGGTGTATTTATTTATTGTATCTAAGAAATTAAATTTCTAATACGAGTCTACCGCCATTGCAGTTTTTAATTTAAAACGATTTGGTGGCTTGAAATTATTTGACCTAAGCCTTCAAAAAGTAGCTTAAGTTCAAGCTGCATCTCAGTTGTGATACGAAGAATACCGCAATACTGAGCTATCACCATTTAAGTTTGTTAAGGTTTTGGTTTTTTCGCGATAACAAAAACTCTATTTTGCGGTGATCGTATAATAATTTTGAATAATCACAAGATAGCACCGCTTTGAAGTTTCAAGTAATAAATGCAACTATGATATTGTATCAGTATCAGCCCATATACGTCCCACTGCTGGGCACGGGCCTACTCTACAATCGTAGAGAATCGATTGAGAGTGGTTAGGCCATATAGTCCACCACCCTGGCCTAATGCGGGTTGGGGGACTTACATACCGTAGAAATTCTTTAAAATCGCTACGGTATGCAGTATTCCTCACGATGTGTTCCTTCATCGCTAAAACTGTAATATAGTATAGAATCTGAAACTTAAATAAAGGTGAATATAAAACAATGAATCACAAATAAGGAAGAAACATATTTGTTCAAACTTTCAAATTAAGAACACATACATTTTTTTTTTAATGCGATGTAAATTCAGCTAATATGAATCGTGATAGAAAGCAAATACTCCTTAGTGAATAAGTAAGAGATTTCGTGTTTCGGAACCCTTTGTAAGGGCAGGTGTGATGTTTCTTTTGTACGTAGGCTTTGTGCAGGAAATCGTATCCGCTACGGGTGTAACTTATTGCTTATAGATAGCTTTACATTTATTTATTTAGGCTTTAACTATATTTGTTAATGTTTCTTGGCGTTATGTATTAGTTTTTCCAAGTATAATTTTGACTAAATCGGATGTGTTTAATTAGATTTAAAGCCATATTAACAAAAACAATTTATTATAACCGTCTTATTAGTCTATAGTTTACTGCTAAATATAGGCGTCGTAAATTCCACGTTAAAAAAGTAGCCCACAACTTTTTATTACATACATACGTAAGCTCATGTTTGCATATCGCTGAATAGAAAAACTTACACAAAGTAGATTGCCCTACTTGGAAATGGAACCCATGACATCACGGTTCATACACACTGGCACTACACCAGCGGGGCGACATTTTTTTAATACGTTAAAACCTATTAAGATATGGGTTCGCCATGAAGCATGTTAATTTCTAATAAGAACAATATTAACATAATGTTTTTACACAAAAATAATGCATCAAAATTATATTGAAATATGTTTATTTCAATAAATAAAAAAAAACTTAATGAAATACCAAATGAGACTTGCATAATAAAATGTTTACGGTTTTTAAATCATATCAAACGTTTTGTTTATACATATCTACATCTAGGACATCTTCATTTAAGTATAGGAAAATATTTTGTCTGCGGTAAATATATTGTGAACAATACTTGGCACACACCAGGCCATATGTTAAATGTTTTAATTGTAATTACATTCGGTTGGATCCAAACATTTTTGTTTACGAATCTTGTAATATATTGAATGTTCTGTCCGCCATTTTGTCGCTGCTAAAACAATATCCCAATTATTGTCGTTTCGGACAAATGTGTTTTAATTATTGTGAAACCGATAGCATGGGTATGCGGATTGAGCGATTAAAATAAATCTTGCCCTTTGAAAAACCGACTTCCTGATCCCGGTATATCAAGTGAGATTTATTAAACCGAATGAATTCCTACAATGTAGATTGCGCAGACTGGGAATCAAACATACGACCCCACAGATCATAGCCATTATATTTTGAATACAGACCAAGTTAGCAACACTAAAATTATTACATACTCTCTCATTTTAATCCCAAATTATTCCGTTAAATCATATTTGAATAGTAAATACAAGCATTATCAAAGTATAAATAAAATTAACAGCTCTTATTAATTTTGAAACGACGATATGTCGGTTGTCTAAAGTTGCCAGGAGGCGTGTGACAAACATTAACAAAACTCGGCAAACAGCCGTCATATATTATTCGACGAGAACATAATCCACAACAATCATCGGACATAAAACATCTTGCGGTCTAGAAATATTGTGAAAATGGCTACCCAAAGAACATAAATCAACCGGCCATCTTGTTCACGTTTTCCCTCCGTCAGACATTTAGGCGGGAGACGCACCATAAACAAGAGGCGCAGATAATCCGCGGATTATCGTGAGGAGACACAAGCGGTGTGCATCGCGCATTTCTTGTAAATAATTGTAAATCTTTGTCAAAACCCAACGACATGTACATATGTCAGAGGATTAAAAAGATTAACCCGTTTCGCCCGCGAGCTATTTTATGTGAATCGTTCGGAAACTGACGACTTCCCGCCAAAATGGTGGTGTTAATCTGCCTTTATATATGGCAACACCGCACTGTTTCGGGAAACGATTCCTAAATGTGGCGTCTTTAGTTTGTTTTTGTGTTCACAAAAACAATAATATAAATTGCCATCCTCGGTTGACGTTTTTCTTTTATGAAATGACAGCTCTTAGGTTTAATGGTAAGCAGGTACATTTTTTAATGTATTAATAACTTTGCAAAAAATATACTTAAACCTTGCTATTTCGGTACGAATTATTTTGCATCTTTTATCATATTGAATACCTACAGTGCTTATTTACACTTGCCTTTAAAATATTTAAATATTGTATCATTGCCGGTGAACCGTTAATACATACTTACTTCATAAAACTAGCTATGTATAATTACAGGTTGGTACTCGATGGTTTTTCAAGTTTATTGTCACACAAATCGTTAAGATACTGGAGCATAGATAGAGATATCAGGCACGAACACTGTCATCATTTAAAAAAATGATCAAAGACTATTTCCTCTCTCAACAAGATTGTAGTTGAGAACTATTTTTGCCCTTTCTTATCTTTTGGTGAATGTAAGGATAAGTATATAATATGTTTACGTATAAGTATTGTAAGTATTCATATACGTTTACATGTGTTTATGTTTATATTTATATATTTATAGTTATACATTGTAGATTATATTTCTTTTACGCTTTAGACTGCCCTTTTTTTCTCTCATATATCCATCCCATGGTTGCCTGTGAGAAGTTAGCTAGTGTGATAAGGCCGCTACTTGTACTATTATTTTTATCGTGTTATTTCGTATATGTATAGGTAGTGTATCTATCGGTATTTCGGCCCACGGACTAACATCAGTCTATTCTGAAACACATGGTTCCATAATCTCACTCTAACACTTTGTATCTAACATATTGTATAAAGATAAGAGTACGGCTCAACTAATGTAAAGAAAACATTATGGGACAACTACAACGGACTTACACAAATGATCTCGGCCAAGAATTGATATAACAAAATTCAAAAGTACAAATATAAAATTCCTGCGAACCTACCTCAAATTGACCATCGCGTGTAATCGCAGAACGAATTCGAAATTGGGTCGTCAATCCTTTTGGCGCATTGTCGTCGGCTAATCTTTCAGTGCTGGGCACAAAGAGAGATTATTCTTCCGCGCTCGGTACCCTCACGAAATATTTATAGACAATCCTATTTACTACTCCTTTGTCCGTTTGTTTGTCCACATTTGTGCTAAAGCGGATGTTTTTCTTCAACATTGTGTCCCAGAATGAGATTTGGTGAATGGGAAAAATCGGCCAGTTATGAATAAATGTTATAATTATTGACAATTGTGCACTGTGTGCGTATTGTGTTGGATCGATGGATTTCTGTTTGACAGATGGCAAAATAACTCAATTCATATTGTGACAATAAATGTATGGGATTCATTCATGTTTATAAATATCCGCTTTTCGGACTATCTATTATTCATGAATATTATACTATTTTTCGACTATTTTAAAGAGTTATAATATTTATGACAACTGTTTGGTATGTCGACGCGTTAAAAGTAGAGTACATACTTACAAACACACATGAACTCACGCCTTTTTCCCAGATGGGGCAAGGCAGAGGTCCAACCAGGACACCCACGTTTCGCCTTGTACGTTCCGTCACACGATGTGATAGCGTATCGCCATATCGGGCACAAATTCTCGACTCAGGGCTGACAATGAATAAAAACTCCAATATCACCTGATGGTAAGTTATTACTACCGCCCATGAACATCCGCAACGCTGGATCATGGATGTGTTGCCGGCTCAGTTGGGAGGGCAGTGGGAAGGAAAAAGGATGGGAAGAGGAACAAGAACAATCTCACTCACCGAACGAAACGCGATAGCGAAGCTGTCGTTTTACGTCGATTCCCTGGGAAACAGTACTACCACCCCTAATGAGCCTTACAATTCATGGTGAGCTATGACTGACAACAGCGTGGGTCTACCACTTCTAAAAATCACAATCACCGCTAGAATTGGTATCGTTCAATTATTTTCACGTACATTATATTAGGTAAAACATATTATGTTTTTTATTAACCTTAATATATCTTTATAAAGTCCCTAAGAGACTTGCCGAACTCCGGAGCTCGGCGTCAATTTGCCGACAGTGGTGGATATGTGGGCGGGAAAGTAACGCATCATTCATATATATATATATATATATTTAGAGCGTCTACCCAAATAAGCAACTTCACTTCTATACCTCTTCCAAATACAGTCCCTCTATAGCCTACGTGGTTTCTTAAGTTTCCCACAGAGGTTGTTATTTTTAGTGCACGATAGAAGGTCTGGAAATAAACATGATAAAGCTTGTTTAAAACAGTAATGCGTTGCTCCCCGCACTCCACTACGCGTGTTTATAAATTAATCCGGCGCGTTATGATCTCTTCGTGCCCTCTGATGTTTCATAACATTTTACCTAGACTCGTCCGCTTCTCAGAACTTTTGTTTAGCGTTATTAAACTAACATTTGTTTGAGTTCGAGCTCTTTATGATCGCGAGCGATGATTTTTATTACAATTGTGGCTTATGCGGTGGGTTTTTAAGGGGCTCGATGAAAGGATTTCGAGTTCATTTTGCAAGTCTTTTGTGTTTTTTGGTGATGGTGACTAAACGTTTCAAATCTGGCTCCAAGGTTGGTTGACTGATTTTATTTTTGCGCTATTTATGCTTGGGCCAAATATGATTTTATTATAGAATGAACATGTAATAGTTTATTTACTAAAACATCGTTTGGGATGTATATAATCCCGAGGTTCTCTATAACTTAAAGATAACTATAGGGTTTAATACTATTGTCTAACAAGCGACAAATTTGCGGATATTTTAAAAGTTAAGCTTTTAGACATGGTGGACAATATCTATGACTTTCTTGTTCTTAAAAAAACACTAATTGATTATGATAAAGTTTATTAAAATGAAATAACTTTTCATAAAAGCATTCTTCACTGATGTCACAGCTATATCAGCCAGATATTTTTCACGCTACTATTGCATTGTGTAATTTAACAAAAGCACTATATTCCTTCACAGTTTCAGCAGAAACTGTAAATGTTTGATGTGATTTTTTGTTGTAATGGCGGTGCGTAACATTGTGCAGTCGCGACCGGAGCGGCAACATCAAACGCGGATAACATCAAAGCGATGCCGCCTGGTGGACGTGCCTAGTGCCCTCCTCTCGGTGCCTCCCGCTGGTACTTTTACGCTGCATCTCTTGAAGGATGGACAGGAGTGAAGTCAACTGTCTGAAATGGGAAGTTTACCTGATTTGTAGGCGTAGGATTTTTTTTTAAGAACTCATTTCACAACAATGCGGGTTAATTGTAGGTGTTAAGTTACGATATATCTGAATTAGAATTACAGATCTGCACTACGGGTCAGTATTAGTTTATAGTCGTACAGTAGTGATTAATAAAGACATTAAACTACAATACGATCGCTGCTAGTCACCAAAACACTTTCAAATTATTTAGCCATCACATAAATATTTCAAAAATAATCTTTTCGTGCAAACTAAATGAGAAAATAAATTATCCCACAATCATGTTTCTACTATCTAGTAGATAAATACTCAGTGGTTACACCATTGAATATATTTTAATGGTTTAATGCAAGAACTTCTAACGCGATATCCTTTATGTGTGATTTCAAATAAAGTCGTTATATTTCCATATATGTATGTATCAGCCCATATTCGTCCCACTACTGGGCACGGGCCTAATCTACAATCATTTTTTTCAATGCTAACTATTCATAATATGTTAAATATGATTATTTATAAAAAAAAAATAAAGACAGTAGCCCGTAGAACATCACGATTATGAAATAAAAGTATAATATTAAATAAAAGCTAGATCATTAAAACTCTTTCGTAAAACCTAATGACATTATTTCCTTCCCTAATAAACAACGCAAATTGTCCCTCAAGTTACATTAGCAAGCAACATACAATTACCTAAACCCTATTATCAAACAAAGAATCTAATCATCGGAATATAACACAAACAACAACTACTTGGATTGGGAATCTAAACGAGAAGCAACAGGAAGTCAATTAGTGTTGGTGCAATTAGTGGAGCTTCGTTGGCGATCGCCTACTTCAAAGTAACCAGTTTTATACTGGCGTTCAGGTAACTTGGAGATTGTGCGGTATTGAAGTTCAAGATATTTGTTTCCTCAAAATAATAAGAGCATGGAGTATTGTGATAACGGATCAGATGTGTGCTGCGGGGATGCGGAATTGTGAGCTTAAACCCACAAATGGGATTAATCCTAGGGAACCTCTGACTTCGGAGTCAGTTACCAAGCACTTTAATGGTGAAGGAAATTGTTATGAGAAAACCTGAATTTATGTTGTAAGAATTTCTATAGCCTCATGCCGAAAAGTAAAATACTACACAAAAAAAATTTTTAGACCATAGTCGTATCTACGGTCCTAGGCGTGGCCTCGAGGCAGCGTGCATGTGTTTGGGTATTCCATTTTAGTTCCCATTTGTGTGAGTTTTAAGATTTCAAAATTGGCTCATGAGGTGGACGAAAAAGAAATCTGTATTTAATTGAAATATTCTCGGACAAATGTGGCTGGTAATTGTGACCTTTTGCTTACCCTCCATACATACACATACCCATACATATATAAGAAATATGTATACAGTCTGGCATATTATTGCGCATCACAAAAATTGCTTTGCTTGCACTGTTTGTCTAGGAATTATAATTTAAGCCGTGACTAGCAAAATTGCTGATTTCATAAATTCATTAAACATGCGGGCATGCTTTGACAACATTGTGATATTGACACAAACAAATACTCAGAATACTTATCTTGGGTTATCACGTAAGAAATTACTAAAGACTTTTCGCCTTCGTGTCTAAATTTTCAACAAATACTGGCTTTACTTGTGAATCACGTAAACATTTGTCTCGTCATAAAATGGAAACTGCGGCTTTTCGGCTCATAGCCGGTGTCTTCACATCACGGGGAATAAAAAAACAAACAATAATATTGGCATATTTTCCTTGTTTTTATCAGAAATTCTTGCACGGTGGATAAACAAATCCATTTGGGTCGGAGATGTAGATAAGATGGTATTGTTTGCAGTAATTATGGTATCGTATCCCACTATCCTGCGGGATCGTGTTACGTGTTCCTCAAATATTTACATAGAACGCGATGTAATGCGATATTTTGTTTGGAGCGATTATTTGTAATTATCGTTTGTTTACGATTTGGAGGGCGGGCGCGCTGTGAATGCGTATTTAAATTGTTTAATTGTTGTCTCAGACAGATGCGCTTTCAGTTCTTGAACCTTAGCTTCTTTAACGCACTTTCGCGGAGACCAACACTATTTAATTAGGTCAATCTAAATAATATAAAGGTGAAGGAAAACATCGTGAGGAAACCTGCATACCATAGCGATTTGTATAAATTTCTATGGTATGTAAAAGTCCGCCAACCCGCATTAGGCCAGCGTGGTGGACTATATGGCCTAACCACTCTCAATCGTACTCTCGATTGTAGAGGAGGCCCGTGCCCTGCAGTGGGTCGTATATGGGCTGATACAATACAATACAAAAAAAACTAATTGATGCTGAAGTTCGGTCAAAGTCAACAAGTATTTACAAGACAGTCGTTACTCCATTGACTAAAGCCGGAATAACTTCAGGCAGAAATAATGAACGAATGTATCTAACTAACAGTCTTACGTGTGTGTAAATGTTTTATCCATGCCTATTTCTTAAAAGCCGAATGTATAAATGCGTCAGGTGACCCGTGAAGAGACAATTATATAATTAATCAATCAATTAATCCATCAGGAAGGCCACTGCTGAACATAGGCCCCTCCTAATAATTTCCACAGTGACCTGTTGGAGGCAGCCTGCATCCAGCGACGTCCCGCGACCTTTACCAGGTCGATAATTATATACGCCGCTTTAATTATGAACAATAGCCAGTGACAGCTGTCAGTTGCCAATCGACAATCTAGACGACATTGTACGTACTATCAGGTATAAACTTACGATTACGTGATAGTATCAGTAAAGAACTTCGAGAAAAATATTTATCTAAAAAGTTATAATCAAAAGCATAAACATCTTGTTTCTAATTCATAGCAACAATAAATTATAATTCATAAAGCTAATAAGGTGTGATAGACGAAGCAGAGAGGCGGTTGCGCTGGAATTGCCGGCCGGGCCAATAACGGAGGTCCCTAGGATGGCAATTACTTGAGTTAACCTCGCCGGGGTCACAAGTAATTCAATAAGCTGACATTTTGTGCCGCATTGTCTGCCCACTTTAGAGCTTCGCTTGCGTGCAGACGATACGAATGATTCTGGTCAGTACTAGTGTTTATGTATAGCAATATGGATTTTTAGTGAATGATTTGGTATTTGGTCTTATGATGGGAATTGGAGTAAATATTTAATTAGGTTCTCCGTAACGTCATAAATAAAATGACAAATCACAATGTGAGGGAAACAGAATTGTGAAATGAAATCGAATGTAATCTCATTTACGAATGGAATATGATAAAAAATTTCATTCGAAATATTGATATCAATGAACTCTGATTTTAATGTCGATGAATCTGTCTGTATTTCAATAATATTGACTTTAACAGCAGACGTTAATTCGCAAATCATGCCTGATTGTCGCATCTGTGATAGAACCTTATCAATAACTACGAATTGGATTGATGATTTTAGTGGAGAATACTCTGGGGTGTATAATTTTTTCAGCCAGTAATATACCACTAATCGTAACACCTGGAAGCGTACCGTTTCCGAACGGTGCGTTCCCAGCGTTCTTTCTTACCACGCACGTGCAATCTCTGGAATAAATTCCCTGCATCGGTGTTTCCTGACCTGTCCTTTTTCAAACGAGGCTTAAAGAGAGTGCTTTCCTTAAGGTAGGCAGTGACTTTGTTGTGCTGGACCCCTGGCACTGCGGAGGTCTATGGGCAGCGGCAGCCGCTTTCTATCAGGCGGGCCGCTAGCTCGTCTGCCTATAACGATCTAAAAAAAACACTAATCTCTCTATTATTTCCACCCTTTTCCCATATATCATCCTTCTCGAAAACGCACCTCAAATTCCCGAAGTGCTGTGGGTTTTCATGGTGATTATTTATCATCAGATTAATTCTTGCTAGTCCGCCTCAATTTTACTTTAAAAGAGTATTGAAAACTATACTCTTCTTAAATTATGTCGTACTTCGTGCGATAAAAAAGTAAAGCTTAAATTGTGTCCATGCATGTTTCTACGAGTTAAAAATTAACTACTAATCATAGTAATGAACGAGGTGGGAATTTGTTGGTCAATATTCATAATTGAATAATTTTAAAGAGCGCTCACAGCGATTAGTGAGCCTGGCACCCTCGTTGGACAGAGATCATCTCGCAATGCAGGGGTGAACAACATTTGGGAAATATTTTGTACTCTGTTTAATAGCTAGCAGGCATGGTTTTGACAGCCACCTCAGAATAGTTGGTTAAAATCACGTTTAGACTAGTTGTAAAAAGAAAGAAGCATTGAAGTCGGGATGTTTCCAATGTTTTATTTAAATGTATATTTAATTACCACTGCAAAATATATTATTTATTACTAGCACAGTAAATAACGGATTAAAATCGATAAACAGCACTAAACGGATTCATGACCTTATCGAATATAATGGATATCTCAGTGGGCAGGGCTCGATACTGAAGTTTATTGCAGATTAGCTGACGTGACAGCATAAGTTATCATAAACACTGGTGTGTGAAGGCACATTAATTCTGCTTTTGCGTCACAAAATAACTTGTATCACTGACCACAATTCTTATCATTGTTTTGTAATCAGTTTCAATACAGATTAATTGTTCATGAATTTTGTTCTGATAATGGTATATAAATTGATTATTTTAGAAATTTGTTTTGATACACTGTGAGTAAAACTATATTACTGCTAGTTATCCTGGTAGTCTGTTGCCCGAGGTTGGATATTCATATCTTCTGAGGAGGTATATATGTAATACCGCACACTGAGGTTTAAAACCTTGGAGCCTAATGTGTCGAGTTCCGATTTCATCTTTTGTACATGGGTATATACTATACTCTATGAGCCACAATGCATTCACTATCTTATCTCTTTGTCTAGCAGTAACTTTCTCTCTCTCTTCAGGCACAGGAAACTCACTGTACATGGCGTTCTCCAATCATTTCTATAGCGGGTTTAGTCTAATAGTATAAAATAAAAGAAAATGAAATGAGCCAAATGTTGCCCCTCAGCTGGGTGACCGGCAGCCACCCGCATGGCTGGTCTAATGCAGCAATTACGGCGACTCGCCACGCCATCCGTTTGCTGGCATTACTGTCCACACTCCACGACCTCCCCTATGTGTCGGGATGCAGGGCGCACTGTTTCTGCAGGAAATCTATTAATACAAAGGAATTGCGTTAGTTTCTCAATTGTTGTTGAGTAACACTGACTTGGGTAAAGGTTTGTGGTAGAAGGATATTGAAATTTTCGTGCTCTTTAAAAGTGGCTTGAAGGATGATATTTTAATTATGTCCAAAACATAATTAAAATATCATAGTTACGTGAAAGAGTTCTTAGAAATGTGGGTAACCATGTTTTTTACAATTTTCTATTTTAAGGAGCTTTGTAGGTACTCTATGACCGAAGTGAGGTCAAAACTATTGTCATTCACTAGATGAATCACTGAAGTCCCTTTTGCACAACATCAGATAAACACTTACACATATAATCATAAAGAGCAAAGTAGATACTTGGAAAACTTCGTATAGCTACTGTAGTTTATTGCCTGCTCATATCTCATTCTCTTTTATTGGTTGCCATTATTTTTGAACGAACCGTTCGTTCACTCTACGTAAAACTTTTGCGTAATTATAACAAAAAGAAATGCAAATGTAAACTACTGTAAAATCCAAGCCTAGCTTAGAATTGCAGCCCGAGCCCTTAGCATCACGGTTACCAAACATTTATATAATTAAAAACAAGATCATAAATCATAACTATTATTTTCAATAAACATTACACTAACACGACTTGCTTGTGGTGGCAGCCCTGTCCTAATTCTAAATCGGTCACGGTGGTCACCGTCCGCGGAACGGATTGCTTTCAAAGCCCTACTACCCGACTGGATAACCCTTTTGACGTGTACTTCAAGTTATAAGTGACTAGCGTATGTGTGAGATTTACTTCTGTATTAGCATATTTTCTACCTGCCTTTACTCCACACTTGAATGTATCCGGAGTGTCATTTAATATTACATTGCGGAATCGTTTGCTTTGTAATTTGAAGGTTATCTGCCAGTCTGGCGGCAACCATTTCGGGAATATATCTTTTAGAACTTCAACCTACTCTAATACTGTTGGTAGACTTCACGTAAATTTGTAATTCGTTAAGAAAACTCTGAGTTTCAGGTTTCTTAACTATATTTTTCACAATAAATTGACTTCTGTTGGGTACCCGGATGTAAAACAATTTTGAAAATTGCACCAGCGCTATCCCCACTCGAGAGTTGGATGACGTTATCCAGATAAATATTTATCAATATTATTGATTAATGACTCTTAACAAAAAATATCTTATCCCAAGGTTATTAGGAAAGTAATTGAGATACAGAATTATTATGAAATATCGAAAAATAGACCCATGTTTTAAAATCAAAATATGCTTTATTTCTGTAGTGTTTAAGGAAATCCTTGGAATAGGTAGAAAACTATTAGGATTTCGGATTATGTTACAACTGTAAAAAGGAAATGAGGCAAGAGACTAGCTGAGCAACACAAATACGATATGCCAAAAAAAATGTCATTTTATTTTTTTTCAAGAGTTTGATCGACATCTATCAGTGATGCATTCTCCTTCCCGCTACAGCTCGGTTCTTGGGCCAGTACAGAGTGTCACCCCTTCAACGAGATGCAGGGGTCAATAGTCAAGAGTGAGGGCATCTTGAGGCACCGTCTCGCCGGTCACCCACAACCCTCGCGCAATTAATAACAATCACTTATTGTCATCCACTTACATCGATACAGTTATAAAATTATTTTATTTACGATTTTAAAGGATCCTAATTGATGGATAGCGGTTGGTTAGATAAATGTGATTGTCGTATAAACTTTCTCAATAAGAAATTATTTATTGTTATGATATACTGGACATATAAATAGTTTTATGGTGTCGCATTGGAGCTAGAAAATTTCTACTTCTTCGGTGCGTCAGAAAACATCTTTAAGACAATGGTTCTGTTAATTGTATTTTAAAAATATCAACAGTTATTGAACAGTCTCGGAAAGACAATGAATACTTTTAAATTCATATATAATATTTTTTTCTAGTAAGATCCGTCGGTTTACTATTCCGTAACGGGCTGACGTGGATTTATCTAAGATTTTTTTTATGTTATTCGCCCAGCATTCGTTTTACAATGGGTCATATACAAGTGAATCGACATGATATTCGTATATTTTGACGATGAAAATGTGATAAAATTTTGATTCAGGTAAAAAATATTAGTTAAATACGCAGCGTATATTTTTTAACACATATTAAAAAGGTAGCGTCACATTTTAGTTAGTTTAAATCTCTATAAGAATAGGTCGGCTTAATGGCGGAGGTACCACATTCGCACATAAAACTAATGTGAAGTGACGACTTGCTGTCGTATTTCATTTCAATGAGTGAGATTGCTGGACTATCCGTTTTCTTCTATCACCGAGTTTCCTTCACTTACTCCTCCTGGTTGTGAGGTTGGCAACACATCTACAATCCTACAGTCGGCACTGTTCATGGGCGGTGATAATCCACAATCAGCATAGCCGTTACTTAATTTCCTGGATCTATGCGATGAAAAATATACCC
Source organism: Theretra japonica (assembly GCA_033459515.1). Lineage (NCBI taxonomy): Eukaryota > Metazoa > Arthropoda > Insecta > Lepidoptera > Sphingidae > Theretra > Theretra japonica. The sequence goes on along the minus strand of CM065938.1, from coordinate 552,026 downwards.
AACCTAAACCGTAGTGTATCAACATATACAAAGTTAATCAATTTAGTGCGGCATGTCTCCAAACATGCGTATCCTCAGACGCTATTCTTCATCATAGGGGCTCATTTGAGTCCAATTTGGCCGCGGTGGACAATGCTCGGCCCTCGGCGCGTACGTTGAACGCTGCCGTATTGTCAACGAATTAGTTTAACTGGCGCATTGTGGCGGCCCTGGGAAGTCTGGCCTATCATTGTGTCGTCTGCTCATCATGAACGCTTATTTGATTCATATTCATAATGCTGTATTTTGTAGTACCCTGCAATAATATATTTTTATTGAATAAGGTGAAGGAGAAAATATGCGAACTGAAAGTAGACACTTTTGTCTATGAAGGCCTATTTTAGAGGTAGCGTTGGTGCGTGGCAGGCCCTTAAAAATTACTCGTATCCGAAGTTACGGTGCTTGAACAAGTGAGTTTTACAAAGGTTTAAAACTAGAGTACAAATTTGCCTTTTTTTTTTTTTTTTTTTTTTTTTTTTTTTTTTTTTTTCTCGCGGGGAAAATCCCTTTACGGACCATCCCACCCCCGAAGGGGCGAGGGTGTGTCGGACTCACCGGCGCCTTCCGTGCCCAGCGAGATGTTGTGCCGCCCGAGGATGTGGACGGGCGGCCGCTGGGTCGGGTCCCTACCATAAGCTACGCGCCGAAATACCGACTAAAAACCCCGCGTCGGCCACCATCGGTGCACTTGAGAGACGGCCCCGGGATACCGATGAACGGACGCGCCAGGACCGCCTCTTTGTGCACCGCCGCTTTAGCGACGCGGCGAATGACGCGTGTAGCGTCACGTCTCGGGGGCCGCCAAGGTAGGGACGGCGGCCCCGCGTGGCCTCTGCGGCGCCGGGTTAGTTGTTGTCCCGGCGCCTCCTACGTCTCCTGTGGCGACGAGCGGGATCGGTCTGCTCCCGATCCCGCTCAGCGCTCTCCTTCTGCGACATGACACGTTCGCAGAAGGAGAGCATGGCTCGCCACGAACTCCGGCTGCCGACCATGGCGGCGACCACGGCCGGCAGCGACAGGTCGCTTCCCACGACCGCGATGAGAGCGCTGCGCTCCTCGTCCCAGGCTGGGCACTCCTCCAGCGTGTGCTGGGCCGTGTCCTCACGGCAGTTGCCACAATGGTGGCACACGGTGGACTCCTCCGCTCCGGCTATACGATACAGGTACGCACCGAAGCAGCCGTGCCCGGTGAGCACCTGCGTCAGCCGGTATGTCGGCGCACCGTGGCGCCTGTCCAGCCACTGTTCGAGGACAGGTCGCACTGCCGCGACGGTCCTCGCACCAGCACTAGGGTTCTCCAGCCTGGAACGCCACTCCTCCACAGCGGACCTGCGGAGGGAGGCCAACATGGCCTCGACCTCTCTGGGGACCAACCCCTGCCCACGCCCGGAGTACAAATTAGCCTACTCCAACAGCGGGGTACCTGCTTTAATAGTTAATTGTTTTGAGGTGGTACCACTGTTTAACAAGAACTGACGTGAGTGTTGTATGTGTAAGTTTGGTATTGTGAGTATCATTGTCGAAAGCCCAAAAGCTGGTGGTCAGATATTTATGTTTCCCTGGATAACGAGAACATGTGCTCCGTTGGTGTAAAATCCGCCATAGGGCGTCACGTTTCGCGGTAACGCTACAGCTAGGTTCTAGGATTTTGCCTACGACTGCTATTTTCGGTAAAGATCTTATGAATAGGACATAAAATATTAGTTGAAATCCATCCAATAGCAATTTCCTTAATAAATGTAACGATTCTATAATTTTATTTATACAGATAAGGAAGAGAATGCATCTAGTTGAGTGCGGGCGTCCACTCGAAACGGACATAATAGAATAATTTGTATTTATTGTGGCCGCGTCTGCTGCGTGTCGCGCCCTCTGCCCTCCCTCCCGCATCGTGCGCTTTCACACGAATCTGGAAGAAATGCTTTATTGTTAATATACACTTATGGTTATTAAGCTTAGTTCATGTGACAGCAGATATTTAAATGTTTAGAGCTTGCTTTGGCGAAAAATAACCTTAAACACCTGATTTCTAATGAGGTCCTTTCTTCTTTAGTTTGGTTTTATCTAACAATTACATGAGGACGATTGCAACATCATTTTTTAGCCGTGTGGCAAAAAGCTTCTAATTTTACCAAGCGATCTGCCTGACGCACTACTTTTTCGAAAATAAGCCTTTCAAACCATCCTTCGGCTCCGAGCTGGTTATCTCGCCATGTCTTCCTCCATCGTTAAGCCTAACTATATAATTACATCTAAAAAAATGTTTGTTGAAAGAAATTCAAGCAGGACAATTTACCGATGTGCACTAAGCCTAACATGATTACGTATGTTCACAAAATCTTGGCGCGAGAATTGTCAGAATTGGGACAAATGGCGTTTGATTCCCGGTTTAGTAACATTTTGTGTAAATACATTGAATATGTGTGATGCGGGATGTTTGTTCCTCATTTACGAGATTTGTAAGTATTTTGTAAACTTATTGGCGCGGTAATGGATTGTTTATTGTGCGTTATTGTATTAGTAAGTTATTAGGAGATTTTGAGTGAGGGGGAATTTAAAGCTGACATTGTAGCGATTGTGTAGTAATTACTACATTTTGATTGCCAATTTTCTTCATTACATCTGTTTGAATTTTCTATATTAATTTTATTGCTAGCTAGACATAGGACTTCTCTAACTAATATCGTTAGGCATTAGCTTAATTGGTTTCACATGGATAGTTTGTTTAGGCAGGTAACAAAAAGTGTAGATTAATTGCTATTTGTAATGGTGTAAGGTGCTGTCCGTCCTTTGTTAGCTTGTCTTTTAAAGGTATTGCATATATAGGTTTTTGAGTCTCTGAGGTGTAGAAGATATCCATTTTTAATTTATTATTTATTGCAGCGTTCTAATCACAAAGTCATAATATATTTTCTACCACGATTTACAAAACCAATCCTCTTTTCTGCTTTTCATTTCCTCCAAATATATTGATGTAGCGTGTAGGACGACGTGTACTAATTGGTATAATTGCATTAAACAGGCCTCGCCTGCGACATCAATTGGCCGCAACTCAACACCGTCCCAACTGACCACCAACAGAGAACGATTGTTGTCCACAACATCACTTACGTTGCTTCTTGTTGAAATGTTTCAAAGTAGGGTTAAATGGAAGATTGTTTTAGTATATAGCTCATGATGGTTAATAGTTGAAATTGGTATGGTGGAGTTAGGAGTTGTTTGTAGGATTTTGCATTGGTTCATTTGTTTATAATATAATATTTCATTTTTATGTGGTCATTCATACATTCGCAGGAATGTCATTCAAACTGGAACACAACAGTCCATTTACACTGCTGTTTGGCAGGAGAAATACACATTGCGGTGATACCTCCCCAGGCGAACTCTCACACCTGAGAAACCTATCACCAGTAATCTTTTAATAATATAATATTATCTTTCCTGTACTGTCTTGAGAGGCTGAAGCACTAACTAAAAGTGTTGATCAAAGGATTTTTATTTTTTTAGTATAAATGCAGATTTTTTAAAACTCTTAAGTAGTTTTGAAAAACATTCCAATCAAAGACCAAAATGAGACAAAATGTCAACATGTTTTTCATTGTATGTTTGTATGTAGAAGTATTGCAAATGTTGTACAAGACAAAATTTTTGCTGCTGCCCATGACGTGTGCAGTGTTTTCTAGCTCCACCAGCCGCGGCGTCTCTACGAGGGCCCCACGATGAATGATTTTCAGCAACACGGCTACACGGCACGAGGGAACAAAGTGCCCACCGCCAACATTACACGTAAATGTTTACACCGCGCGCCTGCTACTCATCACAATTTTGAGACATCACACCATCACACACCACACCCAAGTGTCTTAACCACCTGACATAATACATTGAAAACTCACTTTATGTCTCGTGAAATAGAGCTCAAAGGCAACTGGCAATGTGTAATAACAAGTGACGTTCTAAAAACAAAAGCTTCGCGAATCAATTTATCTGAAAATGAAGTACGATGTCAAAGAGTGTGGTGTAAATTCAACTCTATGGTTTATGTAGTAAGGTGGTTGTTTGTTAAGTTGTGAAGAATTTGATATCTTCAAAAAGAGTTTAAAATGCAATATAAGTAAAGGGCGCGTGATCTGAAGATCAAAGGGGTTTCGATCGAACCGCCAATGTGTGGCGTACTTAGAACTAATCGTCTTGACACTTACATGTTCTTTCGTATGCGTATCCTGTTACAAATTAAATGTAGAGTAAAATTTTAAAAGCTTTTGTCTGCTGTCTGGCCCTCGAAAGAGCCTTAAAGTATACGTCTTTTACTTTGCATTTTACGGGTATTTTTAAACTATAATCGTCATATTGTCAGGTGACCTTATAGATTCGTTTTCAGGGTCCAAGTGATTTAATTAGGATTGCATTTGCCGAAGAGGTTGTCATTTATTAAGTGGGTAGTTGGTCATAAAAACTTTGGACAAAAAGAGTCCCCCAAGTATAAATAATGTTTAGTGTCTATTCTATGTAGCAGATAGTGACTAGGATTTGCCTTTAGCATTTTCTTATACTGTACTTTCCCCCACCGCTGAATATTTCATAACCTTTACTTCTTACAAGCATTAGTATTATGTCTAAACAATTTGTATCCGTTTCTTGGTGGGGGTTTTATGAAAAAAGTATATATATTTTTACAAGGATTTTTAAAGGAATAAATTTTGAAAATGTTGTGTAACTATCAAAACCAGTAAGTCGTGGCTATCCCGGCAGATTCGCTTTGATGTGACCGATGTTTACGCGTGGTGTGCGCCTGGCTTCACTACTAAACACAGTACACAACGTGTGCCCAACAAGCCAACACGCCAACGTATTGGCGAATTCGCGAACCAACGTCCTTTTATACGATATGACGCTTTAGGAGTTTGTGCTTAACTGCAATGTATGTTAGATGTTTATCTACAAGACGACAGACTATTTGATGAAGATTGCAAAAAGTCAAGGTTAGTTTTATTCGCAACAACAACAAATTGGAACTTTCGAGACTGTCATTAATGTTAGTGTTAGTGTAAGAGTCCATATTTCGCCATGAAGCAAGCATGGGAAAACAGAAAAGCAAAATCAGTATTGTATAGAAAATAATAACTACCTGTACTTAGAAATTAAAGCGGAAAATTCAATTGGATAAGTTAATTCTGCATCAAGTTTCACTTAATAATATAATAGAAAATACCTATCTGATATCGACTACAATCCTAGAATTGTTAGAATTCGTTCTGTTAAAAAATTAACTTAATCCAACTTTTTGATTATGAGTGCTGGTGTGTTTGGTCCAAACATTGGCGTGTTGGCAGTGCGTTGGTTGAGAACAGAGATTCTGTTTATTACAACACTCGTTCGGTTTGCTCCAATGAGCGATATTGTGTGTAAACAAAGCGGCTTGGTTTTCATGATACATCGCGCGGTAAGTGACGAGCGGGGGCGGATGCGCAGAGTACCACTTCCGGGAAATACCACATCACGCCAGCGTAATACAGATTACGAAAATTCATGTTATTAGCTAAGGAATTACGTTTGTTATCAAAGAATTGTGAGATAAATTTTATATATTTTATAGAAGACTTGCCGAAACACTTTTAATTAAAAACATATTCAGTTATATATTAAAAAATCACTCAGATATGTTTTGTAAAAAATTGCCAGGTATTCAATAATAACCAGACATCTCTATCACTCCTAAATAAACCCTACCTTCGAGACTGCGATACGAAATGTTGACGTATTCATTAGGATATTCTGTAACCTCATATTTAAAGAAACCAATATACATTATATTTTAAAAGAATAACGAATACAATTAGAATGAACTACATTCATATGTTTCCAAGTTGAGTCTCTGAATTCTTGACCATGACCCGCTGTAAGTTTGCCATTGCGCCGCGTCGGCGTTCCGCTCTCTACTTTGAAGTGGTTTTCGGGTTATTTACGTAGTGTTTGTTTATTTTCATATATGTGGTGGCCCAGAACATCGGCTACTTATGAACTGTGTGCCGTTGCTCCACTTCATAATTCACTTTTACTGGCCGAGCCTAAATTACGCTTTAACATTTACTAAGCTCGGGCGTGGGGGAAACTCCAAACACCTGCGATACACACAATTTGTTTGCGTCTGTGCGGTTTGTTTGCAAAAAATCCCATGATTCGACGTTTTCCCGGAATTGGAATAAATTTTAAGTGCGTTTCAGTATGGCGTGCATGAAGTTTGAGAAATCTTATCATATTATTGCATGAAGCGGCTCGACCCAACTTCGCCCGAGTGCAGATAATTTTTGAGTCCAGTCCACAACAACAACACATTATAGATTTCGCAGCGTGCGCGATGTAAAGAATATTTTAGTTATTTTTTTACACCTTGAGTTGTTAGAGTTTTAGTAAAGATCCGGCGATAGTATAGCTTCCTAACAGTGAAAGAATTTTTTAAATGGGTTCAGTAGATTATGGCTACATAAGCTCATTCATGTAACACCAAATTGGTTGGCAGAAGTACCACTAGGGGTTATCAAATCTTACACCCGCCACTGCAACAAACTCGTATAAAAATTTGAAAACTTCGCAATGTTAATTTTATTACATGTCATGATTTTCTTACAATTTCGCAAAAGCTTCTGCGTCTCTAAGAGTACCAAATAATTATTTTCTAATTGACTGTCCGGATATACAGTGACTAATAAAGTATTTCCAACAATTCACTTTTGAATTTAGCACATGATCGATTACCTTCGTATGTAGGTGTACCTCAGGATTTAATTACCAACAAGATTATGCTAATACTCTTTGTTGGGTTTCGAGAAGCCGCCGCCAAAGCCGATGCACCCAATATTGATAATTGCATTTATTTTAATTTCAAACCTTATAAAACATAATCTGCTTAGCGCAATCCGTTTATAATTCACGTTTCATGTGAATTACTCATCCTTTGTTATTATGGATTCTCGACAAGTTCGCGTCAGTTCATAAAATCAGTGTGATGTACTCATACAAAATGAAATTTAAGACCATTTTAAAAATCACGAGAAACTATGACTTTTATGAAGGAATTGATGATATTTTCGTAATGATTATATATACATTACGGACGCAACTGTTTCTCAGCCACAATAATAATCAATATCAGTCCAGATGCAACTTTGATCTGTTAAATACACAATATTCAATATTAAAACACTCATAAAACTCGTGCATTAAATCATTTTACGGCGCGTAAAACTTTATTAAATATGGATTATTTTCGTGCAGGTTTTAGATATCGTAAAGCTGTCAATACTAGCGGCTGGGTCGGAGATGATGTATGATTCCATACAGGATCAAACGGTGGTTCGCTTGCGTGTAGGCCGGATGCCCCAACCAGCTCGCGGGCCAATCAAACGATTCCCGAAATAGATTCAAAGTGGGTGAGTGAAGCTTTGTCTACCTTCTGCGTAGGTTGAAGGTGTTGTGGGCGATCATAACTTGTATACCTGTAAAAACGGGTAATGTTAACATTCCTGAAATTCGTTGTGAAATTTCTTTTATTTTAATTAAATAATTCTGATCTGATCATATCCAGTGATTTCAAATGAATTTTATAAAATCGTCACTTAATCCACAAGGATTACATTACAATTCCAATTATGAAAAGTGAGGAGTGATCTGAGAGATGGTGTGATTATCATCATCCTGTTTTTTACAGCAGTGAATCGCGAAAATATTAGTATTCCTGGAAGTTGTATCGTACATTACGGTAGTTTCACCTCCTACCACACCTTGGTACAGAAATGGTCTTGGCAAACACTGGATGGCTTTAGAAGCAGCTTAGTCTACGCCTTCGGAAATGTATATTTTTATGTACATGAGAATCCTCCAGTAATAAATGAAAACGAATATTAAAAACAGTGTTATAAATGGCATAAAGCGTAATAACAGGAAACCGCTGTAGGCAGGTGTGGTGTTCCAGCGAGGAAGTGCTTGCTTGTCTGTCTGTTTACTTGTTTGTGTTAGTGCGCCTTTGATTGCGCGCCTTTTGATCGACTCGCGCTGTTTTACTTACAATTATCCGTTTATTTTTTCTATGCATGAAGTAGTGGCGGTGCGAGATGTTCTAGCGGTGCGGGTGCTTTTTTGGTTTATATTTTGTCAGTAATATGTGATATGAGTTTTGGCTACTTAGTTTGAGGTAATCCGAAAAGTATTCGATAATTTTCTTTCGTTGTAGTGCTGTCTGTGTTGGGGCGCGTGTTTTTGTTTCCTTGTTTTTGTTCGCAACATATACGGCATCGTCGATTGTAAAACCATTGGTAATTCATCGTAAACCTTGTGGGAAATGCCAACGTCTTTAGACTTTTCTTCCACAACATCAAGCCAAGACAATTTTGGCTTACCTTAAGGTTTAAAAGCATCTCATGATGCAGGCATAACATTTTAGTATTATTTTATCTTTAAATTACTCGCACACAGGCTTATATTAATTGGAATCAAATTATTTCAAATATTATCATTCCAATTACCCCGATGCAAGCATGCACGTCACAAAAATGCTTGTGTTTATTTTTTTATCAAATTCCCATACGGAATAAAGTGTCTGTCACATCGTCCGTCATCTTCCGCGGCGGTGCGCGCGCATCAGTCCCAAGTGACATGGGTCCACAACACCGCGGGCACAGGCGACCTACTCGACTGAGATAATGTGCTAAATGGGGATATTTTGAAGCCGAGCTTACCAGGGGCTTTGATAGCCAGGATTGAACCAAATGTATGAGTCATCTGCATTGGACAGAGTCTAGTTACTGGTGGAAACTATTTCTGTAAATAAATGAATACACCCAACAGTCACATACATAGTTCTGACCCCACACTAAGATCGAGTCTTGTGTCGTGGGTATCAGAAACTACGAGATACAGAGAGAACAGATACGAGAGACTTTTCGGTCTCACAAACACCCAGACCCGAAACAAATACCTGTGGATCACACAAACATTTGTTTCGGTGCGGGAATTGAACCCGCGGCCTCTCGTTTCACAGGCGGCGTCTAACCAACTGCGCCACGGAGGCTGTCGTTTTAAACGTTTTAAAAGTTTTAAACAATTTAGGCATATGTTTTCTTACAACTTTGTTTTCTATATCAAACACGGGATCTAAGACCCATATAAAAGTGACTACACTCCCTCTGAAGACAACTGCAGTGCAATTTAAATAGACTGACGATAGACGATTCATTCTCTTTATTTTATTTTCATCATTTGTTTTGTAACTTTTACTTTACATATATATATTATAAAAAAAACCATATACATATAAAAATGAGTAAAAAAAAAGATGATTCATTATTATTATGATTGCTGGCCGTGCGATAAAACTAAGATGGAGAATTCAAGCACGCAGGCACAGAACAAATGAATATGGTTACGGTCACGCAGGTATCCTCGCGGCATTTTCCCAAATTGAGTCTCATATTCAATAGTGTTGTTATTTAAATTGCTTCTACAAGCCTTATGAATCGAAGAGACTTTTTCATTATTAAATGCGGCAAATGCAGCCATTTTTTCCGTTGCGCAAATATAAACCGTGTTGAAAAGGCTAACTTACTCAACTCTTGAGCCACCGTATAGAAATGGAAACAAAAATACCATTACAATTATTTCCATAGATATGCGATACAGCGGAAACGTTACATTATTGCCTTACAAATATTTTCTTGGCGGGTCGTGATGGATCGGCCCGGATTCGGTTCTCGTCTAATCGCCGTGTTTATCAATATTTAACCTATGCTAATTTGTTACGTTTTATTATTTGTGTGAATTCTGATGTAGAGCGACGGAGTGTGGAAATATTGCTTGGCGGAAACGGAAGTTGTATATCAAAAAGGATACAAGTATGAGGGTTTTTCGTAGATTGGCACTTAAATAAAAATGAATACGATTAAGAAATCCATTTCATATAATTGAGTATTTTTTTGATGCAAACACCAAAGTCCATTGGTTCTGGTAATCATAGGCACACTGTACTTCGAAGGGAAAGCGGTTTTCTTATTTTCTTTAAAGAAAAATGGCAAAAATGTGTTCAGGGTCACCGACCTTCAAGTAAAACGCATAGATGGTGGTGTAGAGCTATATCCCTTGGGTTTGTTCCTCTTGTAACGGCCCCACACTCCCTCTGCTGGCATTTACGTGCCGACATAATACACGCGCTTCAATGTTCACAACTCGCGATTGAAGACGACCAGATATGTAAGTAGTTCATTATTACTTTTTTAATATTTTAATATCACTGTTAAAAATAAACATTCATCTAAAATAAATTAAATATTAATTTCTATGTTTTTAATTATCATAGCAAAAAAGTTTAGTATAATAAATACTTATATAGGATTTAACAATGACTAGCAACGAACAACCCGTTTTCCGTTGCTCAAGTGGAGTAAATTATTTTTCTATTTAAAAATGTGTTGCTATTTGAATAATAAGCATTGTTATCAAGACCACTAAAATATCTATCCCAACATTACAACAGAACAGACTGCCTTTAATAAAATGGCACACATAATCGCATATGTCGAGTGACAATTGGTGCTAAAATACTGACTGAGATTGGTCTACTCCGATTTATATAATACAACTAGACACTTATTTATGACGTTACAAATAAACTTCTTTAAAATAACATAATTACATTTTTTTCATGATTTCATATAATATATTTTTATCAAAAATATATTTATAAATAAGTTTAATACTCTACAATGGTTAAGAAAAAACAAAAACTCCGTATAGATAGTTGACAGAGACGACCGTGACAGGACTCGAACCTGCAATCTTCGGATCCGAAGTCCGACGCCTTATCCATTAGGCCACACGGTCATATTTCAAGAGGCTGTATTTAATCAAGGGATTCCGAATGATATCGTTTGGAATAAAAATATTGACAGCTTCCATGGCGCAGTTGTTAAGACGCCGACTGTGAAACGAGAGGCCGCGGTTTTGATCCCCGCACTGAGACATATGTTTGTGTGAACCAAAAGTATTTGTTTCGGGGTTGGGTGTTTGTGACACCGAAATGTCGCTCGTTGTTGTCTTTAGTAGTTTGTACTTTGTAGTTGCCTTTTGCTTGTATATCCGTCGCGAAAATCGCGGAAGGGAAGTCACCTGCCGACTACAAAAAGCGTGCGGAACTTCCGCTGTTGCGGAAACGGAAGCCGAGATGTGTTGCAACACTTCTGGTGTAGTTATTGTTCTGATTTAATTTGAAGTTATCTTCTATGCTTTACAGTGACAGAGGCAAACCAACTTGTAGTGTAATTACCACAAAAAAGATGAATTTTATTGTCCAAAACAATAGTATCACTCTGGAATATTATCAATATATATACCTTCACAGGAATGCGACCGTGTGGCCTAATGGATAAGGCGTCGGACTTCGGATCCGAAGATTGCAGGTTCGAGTCCTGTCACGGTCAAAATAAACTCCATGTTTCTTTTTTATAATTTAATGGCGTTATAAGTATTTTGGCGTATTGGAAAATGGAAATATAGAATATGGAATGGAATTTAAAAAGAGATAAGATACTTAATTTCTAGATGCTTTTTGTAACAGTTTGTTTTAAAAAAATATGTCTAGGTGTCGTATAAATGTAAATTTGTAAATTAAATTCGTAATTAACTAAACAATCATAAATAAATTATTATTTCTTGTCATTCATTTCCACTTCCGTCCTTCAAAATCCAAATACGTACAGTCAGCACCAGATATATTGACGCACTCCGTGTGCTCACATCTACACTTAAGAAACCCAATAACATTAACATAACAAAAATGCTCAAATAGTTGTCAACATCCAATACGGTAAATATACATATCTACACACTCATTTGTCAAATACTTCTACTATATCATTCCATGTACGTCCCACTGCAGGGCACGAGCCTCCTCTACAATCGAGAGCACGATTGCCAGTGGTTAGGCCACATAGCCCACCACGCTGGCCTAGTGCAGGTTGGCGGACTTACATACCATAGAATATTTTTTTTAATCGTTGCGGTATGCAGGTTTCCTCACGATGTTTTCCCTCACCGTTATAGTGCGTGGTAATTGACTATCAATACACACATAACTCCGAAAAGTCAGAGGTGTTCCCTGGGATTTGAACCCGCGACCACCGTGAACAGGTTGGTATCCACGTCAGGTCCGTTTATTAACAGGCCACCACGTTCTTAGTTAATACTTCTACATAAACAAATATTCATAATTAATTAGATAATCAAATGATGCTGTCTGTACTAATTTTTTTTATTGTAATATGTGTTTGTGATTATAATGTATAATTATCAATAAACATCGATATTTTTCTTATGTAATATCACAGGGGTATTGAATGCATTTTTTTTTACTTAAATTAGGGTTAGTGGCCACTGTCCACCGTACAGGTCGGTTAAGGAGCCGTCATAGTGAGCAACGAAAGCGTGTCGTCTCGGGTTCATCCTGCATATATCCGAATACAACCAGGCCGGCATAATTGTGTCGAGTGGCGAAGTAGCCATGTCGCGTCGGGAGATGCACTGCAATAACCATTATGCGCATCGTGCTCACTTAGCCATGCAAGTATAAAAAAGGTTTACATTTTAATATTGTATTAGGTGGTGTTTGAAACGGTTCTTTGTGGATTGTCCAGCGAGCTTATCAATCATATTCGCTTCAGATGTTTATCTAAATGACGTATTGGTACTATTACACTGACAGATGTCGCATGGACCGTTTGTTTTAGGGCTATAAGGGAAACGGAAGGTTCGAATAAAAAACACAGATGATGCCCACGATTATGTCAAAATAATTGGAAGTTAGAAAGAGTCAAAGATGCGGAGAAAGAAGATTGTTAGCGACATCTATGCATTTCAAATGTTGGACGCATAAACAAACGGAATTGTTTATAACTTAAGCCTGAGGTATAGGTATTGTATATTTTTTTTAAAGGGACTATGAAGTAACTACGATGTACCAGATTATAAATGCTGTGTTATCCAAGTCGAGTATCGATAGAACACACATTAATGCCGGCGTGTTTAAAGTCGGACTGACACAGACAGAAACATAGTACAGCACTCTGAGAGTATTTCTAGTATTATATTATCGATATTTAATAGAGATTTATAATTGAAACGTAACAGCAAATCTATAAGGTACAATGACTCTACCATTTCATAACTCTACAAACATTAAATATTTGTATATTCTCTCTTCAGTGCCCTAATTTTGTTGAAAATAATTAAGTAATTACAAAATAGGATAGGCTCGCCCCCTATCTCATTGTGGGACGAAACACACACGGGAAACGTGGGTGTCTTGGTTGCTACCAAAGGAACCTCTGCCTACCCCTTCCGGGAAATAAGGCGTGAGTTTATGAACGTAATTACAAAATAATTAATTTGATATTCTCGCATTGGACGAATAATATGATTAAACCATTAAACCATTCCATCACAATAAAAATATGTGTATTATGTTGCTGTGCCCAATGTTTTAAAAATACCTATGTTTTATTAAGCTGAATACTGTAATTTGGTTTGCAATAAAGGATTATTGTATTGTACCGAAATATAATTACTCGTATATTGCATTTTCATTTATATTTTATACTTTTTTGGTTTCCATGTAAATTATGATTTATTGCAAGATAATTTTAAATTCTTAGAAAATACTTTTTCAACCATAAGTATGTAAAAACAAATTCATTACTGTATTGTTGTACATAAATCATTTTAAACCAGGAACATTTTAACATGTATATGGAATAACAAATCGTCAAGAATTCACTTAACCGCAATGATTTTTAAAATTTAATGAAGGCGTCAGAACGGCGCATTGTCTTTGCCCAATATAAATATGGCGGATAATTTTGACAGATGAGTCCGCGTTTTCACGACGCCACTGTTGAGGAGATTTACTGTTGCTCCAACGTCTATATTGTTACACTTTTGTCTTTAACACGTTTGGAATTGAAAATAAATGAGCGGTGCTACTGATTTGAATGTCAATGGTGGGCTAATACGGTTAGGCAGATGTTTTTGTTTCTGACCAAATATGTGTTCTTCTGTCGCCGAGCGTTACGTGTCGTGCGTTTTGTTTTCGCTTCGCATTTAAATATAACATACGATTCATATACATGTAACTTATGCCTATTTTATACGAACTATTATTATGTATATTTTAGTTTTTTATTGTTAAAATTTTTTGTATAAATTATCTTGTAACGTTCCTAACACGATTGTTAAACTCCTTTTTGTATACGTATGTTTAATGTTACTAGTAAATGATAATTGGTCACTGGTATTTTTAAATCATAGCTATACTTTACCTTTTTGTAATTAATTGCTCCTACCAAGGGGTGTTACTCTATGATCTGAAACAAAACACGAATGTTCGGACGTTCGACGTCTGAAGTAAGTTATGAGTATTCCACTTCTAAAAATCAACATTATTCTCTATAATACTTATCATTCACTCCAAACTAAGTTTACAGTTATGACGTACGAAAGAGGATTCGAACATTTTGTGGAATACCTGCCGAGGCACATTCGTACGGTTTTACGTGCGACATCCGAACATTCGAATTTCGTTTCAGATCATAGAGTAACCGCCTGATTAGGAAACGATAGCAGTCGATCGTGACGATTGCTGTTTTGTGTAAGCACTGTCTCTTGTCGTCACATGGCAGCTTCAGCTGGTCGAAAGCAACAGCAAAGATGTTACTATACACGGTGTTGTGTATAGTTAGTATTGCTCGATCATGCTTCTCCATTCAATTAGGAATTTGTTATGTATAGAAAGTAATGGAATAGGAAAAATACTGATTTGATATTGATACTGTTCCCGTATCCTTCCATTTTAGATGTTATTATACTATATGAATTACGACGAAGTACAATTCTAAATATAAATATGACTTTCGTAGATAAAAATATGTATATAATTGTTATTTGCCATCAATCATCATCATTATTTTAATCTTTATTTATCGGTGCGTATTATTATGTTAATTGAAATTCGCGATAACATTTTAATCCAAAACCAAAACATTGGCATGTTTTTTGATTTGCAATAATTATAATAAAAACGTGTTAAAACATGCGATGGTTCCGTTGCCGATGCCGTGTCGCGGGGCAACAAATCTTGTTGCCATAAATAAGGCGGTGATCACACCCGGCGTTGCTCATTACACGCGTGACAAACGGCCGCTGTGTCCCGCGCCTGTTGCGATTGCGTTTTAATCGATTCCTGTTTATTAGCGAGCGCTGATATTTGAAAATGTTTTGCAAAATCGTTTGTTGCTTTTTTTGTATGTTAATTAGTAATGTTACATTTGTTTTTTATTAAAATGATGTGTTTGATGTGATTAAGGATACTTTTGGGGTGTTTTGGTTTATAGGAGTCCTGCTACGGTATATGCCTGAGATTATATATTTTGTGGTTATTCGTTAGGGCGTATAAATATGTTATGGTTAAGGAAAATAATATGATTGACATTAAAAGTCTCACAAGCGAGGATGCTCAAACTGAGAAGATATTAAGAAAAAAGTTTCAGGGCGGGATAAATCAAAGTTCTCATGTTTTTTAACACACGTAGAAATAATGGCAGAAAATAATATTATATTCTTATGAGGTACACTTGGAAAATAGTTTCCTCAAATGTAATTCTATGTATAAATAATCGTTACTGAACATTCCAACCTTAGCTCCAGCAGTGATTTCTTCAGTTGTCCACACTTATCTGTTTCATAAAAGTGCATACAATGATTACCAAAGGCACCGCGTGCACATAGACAATCCATAAATAACAAATTGCAACATTTTCAGAAGCCAAAATGAACCGTTACGAATGGCGTTGATTTAATGCTTACATTTTTTGTTGGAGTTGACATTCCTTTGTCCCAGTGTGCCATTGTCCGAGTGAGTAATGGCCGAACTGGTACAGATGACGTCGATAATTGTTCTACAAAATTATGTATGTAAATAATTTGTTGCTTATTGTTTTTATAGTGATTGGACTTTACACGTCTTGCTGTTGCGTAAGAATGTCGCGTTGTAGGGAATTGTACGTGGCGACAGGTCGATGGACAATTTAAGGGATGTTGGTTAAACAGAATAAAAATTAGCGTCATTTATGTTACTTGAAGACAAAATTTAGCTATAAATAAAACTGATTAAGAATTATGTTCCTTCGCTTTCGTCAGATTTCAAGACTCTGATTGAAGTAACTGGTCACTCAAAATCGAAATTCAGATCGCTGAAATCTCTTCATTGGTTAATACGATTAGAACTAATTATATTAATCTACAGATTAGTTAGTTACATAATGCTTGCTGATCTATTTTTCAGTTTTATTACAAAAAAATATAAACATCTGTTATAATCAACGTAATACTCGTTATATCTCTGGAGTGAAGATTAATCAAGGTTTTTGGAGGAATTTGTGCCCGATATGGTGAAAGGATCGCCCCTTATCACATCATGGGACGGAACATACAAGGCGACATGTGGATATCTTGATAGCACCTCTGCCTACCTTTTCTGAGAAAACGGCCTAAGTTTATTTATGTATGTTATGTAAAAATCGTAAACACTTCGTGCAAGACTTTTGAAATTCCTGTACGTGTGTCTTAAGAAATAATATTGAACTTCATATTGCAAAGGAATTTAGAAAATTCACGCTAAATAAAATAAGGGCTTATACATCACAAAACAAATGAATTAGTCATGCCACTGTGCCACTTGGGTGTCTTCAATGTTTAATTTGCAGTACTAATGCATTCGTATTGTCATTGTTTTGTTATATTTGTCCGAGTGAGATCGCGCTCTTCCATTGTGCTACCGCGCGCTACTGTTCTTGTCTATGGCATACTGAGACCTTAATACCCGTGGAAATGCATGTAAAATGCGCCTCGAAGAACCATAGACATTCTTGATCTGGTTTTGTTGTGCTGCGCGGGTGGTAGCCTTCTGTATTGTACTAATGTGTTAAGGAATGACTTGCATATGTTTTTTACTTAAATTTTTTTGAGTTAACAAACAGCTATTTAGTGAAATTGTTGCAAAGAACTTTTTTGAATCTTTTAATAAGTGTATTATGTTTACTAAGTGGATACGTAAGAACAGTAACATGTATGGTGGCATGCGGGCGTGTAAGAAAAAACACATATTGTGTAAATATAATATCAAGTGGCTTCTGTGGTTATGAACTAGCTCCATATTAATATCCGTGGGAGTGCAAAAAAATATGCTTCATTAATTTTCTATCGTCTTATTAATAACTTTGGATGAAAGCTTAATGAATGAGTTTCATTGGTCGGAAATTAATAAACTAATTTTTTTTTCCTGATCTTGTAATATCTAATATAAATGTTTTATTTACCGGTAATTTTTCCTTCTTCATAGAGTCATTTTGGTGCCAGGGACCGCTTTTCTTTTCTTTTCTTTTCAGTTTTCACAATTCCACATGGTTTTTGCCATTCTCAAAGTTAAGACAATTTATTTAAATATATAAATCTTCATTGACGCCATACAGCCCTAAGGCCAGCGGATACTGATAAATTAATTCACATAGCGACTCAAATACAAATATAGCAATTGACATTATCGATATTTAAATCAGTAAATAATGTTTATTGGGTGTTTAAAATAATTTGTGTCGGTGTTTAAAAATAAGTCAATATATATAATAAATCATTTAATTTAATACATTTTTATTTTCGTTTCCTTTAATAGCGAATGTATCTTGAGGCAACTTGGATACCGGAGAATTCTTTATAAAATTCTCAAATAAAAACTATACTTCAATAGACAGTCTACCTACTAAAAGTATTTTAGGCAAGTGTGGTAGAATATAAGAACTACATACATACATAAACATCACGCCTTTTCCCAGAAGGGATAGGCAGAGGTGCAACCAGGACACCCACGTTTCGCCTTATGTGTTCTATCCCATGATGTGATAGCTCATATCGGGCACGACTTTCTGATTCCGGGCTGATAATGAATAAAAAAATCCAATATAATTTTGCCCGACCCGGGATTCGAGCCCGAAACCTCAGCTTTGTAATCATACCGAAGTACAACTACGCCACCGAGGCAGTCACCTATGGTATAAGACCTACAACCAAAAGATTTTATGTCTGGCAGACAGTCAGTCGTAATATTATATGCCAAATCATTTTGTGAATTGGCAGAAAAGATATGGTGTGCCGACTTCATATAATTGTATTGTATTGTATTGTATCAGCCCATATACGACCCACTGCAGGGCACGGGCCTCCTCTACAATCGAGAGTACGATTGAGAGTGGTTAGGCCATATAGTCTACCACGCTGGCCTAGTGCGGGTTGGCGGACTTACACACCGTAGATTTTTTTTTTTTAAATCGCTACGGTATGCAGGTTTCTTCACGATGTTTTCCTTCACCGTTGAAGTGCGTGGTGATTGACTATCAATACACACATAACTCCGAAAAGTCAGAGGTGTGCCCTGGGATTTGAACCCGCGACCACCGTGAACATGTAGGCAGCCGAGTCTGGTCCGATACCACGAGGCCACCACGCACTTTCTTCATATAAGTATGGATTAAAACCAAGCAGGAAGAGACGACATCAATCTGGAAAAATATCTTATATGGATCGTAAAAAATATAATTGTTGGTTTGAAGCAAGCCTCTGTTGCTTCATGTTACTTCGACGGTATCTTTGTCTGACGATGTCAAATGTATTGCTTTTTGTTGTGTTTCAAATGATTGTTATTGTTATAGCGCAGTGTTCAGTTATCAGTTATTGTCCGGGTGATTTACTCGCCCCCCCTCTGTGCGTCGCCTTCCCGGGCCTTGCGCAATATATCCATAGAGTATAGAGTACAGACCATGCTACTGTACTCTTTAGTCCATGCTAGTTTCCGGACTATTGTGAAATCTCTTCGGAGAAACCATCTGTGCGATTGTTTGAATTGAATTGGTGAAGGATTGGCAGTCTGTGGCTGTTTATGGTGATCAATTTGCACTTTTTATATGTGATAATGATGTATTTGTAGCTTCGATGAGTTGTCGTATCTTTATTTATAATAAGATAATGAAAATATTTTGTTCGTTTAAATATTGATAATTAGCTACTATCTATTTTATAATAACAGATAGTAAGTTTCTATTTATAAATTTATTGATAAATTTTATTATAATACCGGCTCATAAATCCCTGATTAACAAATTTTGTGTTTAAATAATTTGATAACAACATTACTGAATGTCAAAATATATATAGATAATAGTCTGTGAACATATATAATTACTAGTACAGCATAATATGCAGATATTCCATTATAACAAACTAATAATACTTTCTAGTTAAAAATAAACATTTGCAATTTTGTACGCATCAGGGACACAAAGTCGGCCCATTACTGACAAGAGCATTTGCATGGACTTCTAAAAGCAGTAATTTACCGTTGATTAATGGCGAACCCCATGAACGGGAGCCAAAATACTTGAAAGAGTCAACATTGTGTCCTATATATAATTACATCACTTTGTCGGCGGTTCCCGGAACGATCGTATGGAGCTAACCAAACATTAGCGACGGACACTTTGAGAAAAAATCTGCCGATGCCACTAGCCGATCACGGACAAAAATAATAAAAACATCACAGTCAAAATATATGTTGGCGTTTGTTACACAAAAAATGTAGAAAAGAAACATTTTACTCCCTGTCTACTTTGTGACGTGCCGCGGACCACTGTCCGACTTATACGTGCTGTGCTATATTCAACTTTATATCTTTGTATATAGAGTGTAAATTAGCTCGAGTGAGGATATTTTTTTCTCTTTTCAGAACGTAACAGGGGCGTGGCTCGTCTCAAATAGAAACATTTGCCAATATTATCGTGAAAGGAATGAACATATGAAATAATTTATATCCCTATGTCGCTTTGTATCCAAAACTTGGTGCCATTGTTAGTATTTTTTGCGTCGGCCTCTTTGCTGCCCTGTGTGGGACCGACGTCTCTATTTTGTAAAAAAATGACTTTTCGATTTTTAAATTGGTAAAATCGACTTTATTTACGGTTGGAAAAATACCGATTTAAATTGATTCGTTGACGAATTAGTCGTTTTTTTCCTTTGCCGACGTGTTGCGTGAATATGTTTATAATAATGGTATTAATATGTCACTTTATGGTCCCGCTGGTTTTGTATGTGCCGCTTATTAAAGCTGGTGTTAGGTGTGAATGCCCAGTGCGGATTTCAATACATTAAACATTTGATGCATTATTCACCTGATACTACTAACACGGTCAACTTTTCAAAATAGAAAACAATCTGGAAAATTAGCCCGGATAAACCAAAGCTAGGATTTCTATCAGTATTTTAGTTAATAAAATTAAACATCTAATTAATTCACACCTTCAATCTTAAATCAGTATAATACTCGTATAGTCTGTTGTTTTCTTTGGATATAAAATGGAACGATAGCCTTAGCCTCGATATTACCATATTTCTGTACTACTCTTTCTTTTTTTTGTTGTTGTAGGGAAAGTTATCTTGAAAACTGAAGAAAAACATATCTGCTGTAAGAATACATGCAGAACGTACCAAGGGAAAATACAATATCTACAATAAAGATTTCGGTAGCACCAAAGCATCTTGCTTTTGACTTCTCCACCCCCAATATAAAGTGTTCGGAAGATGGGCGACGGCACCTCACATCTCGTTACAAACGACGACATCTCAGGGTATGACACGCCGCCCGCGACAAAGGCGCCGTGTTGCTGATGCCGCTAATGTGTCGCGCAACGCACCACTGTCGGATGCTTATCGGAATATAAAGGCTAATTGGGAATGTCTTTAATGCTGTGTATGTAGATATTTTTTTAGAAAATATCGCGCCTGCGCACTCACAGGCAGCAGTGAGGCTGTCTAAAATACCGAAATCCTTTTTGCCAATGTAGTTAAAGATCTTTATTTACTAAAAAGTAATGTACAATTCACTTTATGAGATAAGTATAATAATAACAAAAGCTGACTTCATAACATAAATCAAACTATATGTTTGTTAATTCTAATATGGAATATGAAACCGTATGTTGAACACATTAATTTTTCCCATGTACATTGTAGGATAAAACATAATACTATGGTAAGGGCAAGTATAACTCGACGAGCCTTTTTTCCTGCAACGCGTGGAAAAGCCAGATATATGTTTTTCTCGGCCTTGAGAGCCAACCTAGAACTACACCATATGTAGCTACAACTAGCTAAATGAGGAAAGATTCATGCATATATTTTCTTAAAATACCACACATCTGGATTGAAATATATGTAATTAACTGGCATGCGACAATTCCGTGTGCTTGTGACGCGCCGCTAATGCTTCCTGCCACGCTCTGCTGCCGCGCGGGTATCCAACCAGAATGCTTCAGGGCGGTGTGGTATAAGCTCCCGCACAAGGAACACGAAGTATGCTAATTGAGGATGATGAGCGTTGAAAGTAGGAATTTCCAGTAACTTTTTGCGGTAATAGGAAAAGGAATAGCATAGGTATGGTAATAGCGCACTAGAACACGAAAATTGGGAGTATTGTTGCACCAAATCGGTCTCATTAGCAGATACCACCTATTACAGTATTAAATTATAATCCAGGTACTTAGCGAGAATAGCCGCGGTAATGAGCAGGTTCTTATAAAGGTACTCAAACTGGGGACTTCTAGAAATATTGCAGTCCCTTTTGTTTTATCATAAAGTGTAGAAATACGTTTTAATGTAAAGGAAAACAAAGTTTGTGTTGATTTTTACGCAACGTACATAGTTAATATGAATTTCCGCACGGAAAATATTGTATATAATAACCTAAGTGCAAAGAGTTGTCTGGATATAAGTGCTTATGAAAGTAGTACTTTCAAATTCTAATGGAGCAGATGAAATATTCTATAATATTTTAATAATCCGAAGTCATAATCATTGTTACCGCCGCCAACCCAAACCTAATACTAAAAATATATTCAATATTTCAAAAGGCATATTAGTGTGAAAGTGAGACAATCAACATTCCTCCCGTCTATTTGTCATGATAACGACGTCGTGCGGGTGGTAGGTGGCAACTGGCGACCATTTGTGATGGTAGTGATGACGGTGAATGTTGGCTAATTAGTCTTCGCTGTGACCTTTACTTCTTAGTGGGTCTTTTGGGAATAGGGTAAATGTGTTGATGTTGAATTGTGGGAAAGTTGGTTAAAGATTTGCTTGTTTCTGTTACTTTTGTAGTTTCTTCCGAGATTCATATTGTGAGTGTCTATATTTGGGTTGGTTCTGAAAAACACTGGAAGATATTTTTCGCATTAATTGCAGTCAATGTTAATACGTATGCTGATATATTTCCAAGGACCTCTGAAAATTCTACTGCTTTCCGCTGGTCAGAATATGTAGATCTATTGCTGGTATTGTATTGTATTGTATTGTATCAGCCCATATACGACCTACTGCAGGGCACGGGCCTCCTCTACAATAGAGAGTGGTTAGGCCATATAGTCCACCACGCTGGCCTAGTGCGGGTTGGCGGACTTTTACATACCAAAGAAATTTATACAAATCGCTATGGTATGCAGGTTTCCTCACGATGTTTTCCTTCGCCGTTATAGTGCGTGGTGATTGACTATCAATACACACAATATGACTCCGAAAAGTCAGAGGTGTGCCCTGGGATTTGAACCCGCGACCACCGTGAATATGTAGGCAGCCGCGTCTGGTCCGTTACCAACAGGCCACCACGCACGTCTATTGCTGGTACGACAAATTAATGGAATCCAATGCAATGTTGTCGCTGGAAAGTAAATTATTATTTAATTGGTAAAAGCCAAACAAGAGTCTGTCCATGAGCGGTCGTATCGCTTACCGTTAGGCGAATGGCATGCTCGTCTCGCCATTCAACGTAATAAAAACAATATATCTGAATAAACAAATATTATTATTGTAGAAAAATACAAATAGTGGATAATAATGCCCTCTCCAAGTGTGACAGTGTCGTTAACAAAATTCCATATGCGTAAAATGCATATTTTTCAATAATTTGTCATTTTTAATTTCACCACCCGCGCTTTGATGTTCTCTCGTGCCCACAGACACGACAAGCGTCATTAATTTAATTCTCAAGTAGGTGCTAATGGAGAATTAATTAGTGAATTCCGCACTAATGTGAATATACGTGTATTCTCGGTTTATATTGGCCGCCATTTTGTGATAAATTTTATTGTGCCAAAACAAAATGGAGGGTATTGCGACACTTTTTTGTATCTTAGGAATTTGGGATTGTATTTTCGACTTCGCAAAAATGTAAACATAAAATTATTTTTAACTACCTTTGGTTTCGTTTCAAGTTTATTGTTGTAATAAAATGCAACCTCATTAGATGTTGATAAATAAGTTTGTCTTTATTACGGTGTCACAAAATATATCTACTACAACCGACATAAAAAAATACATTTATTTTTCATATTTTTTGTTTGTGAATATTTTCTGACTTCAAACACAATAATGGACTAAAGTGTTTGTCTGTTTAACGAGTTTAGATTCATTGCGTTTCGTTTTTTTGTCTCAAACTTTTAAACAAGAACACGTGTCGTTTAAAAAGGTTATTTTTTCCGACACATAGATACAAACAAACACGGTGATATAGCATGATTTACGACAGCTCAGGGTCGGCAGAGGCGGTGCCACCCAGCTCGGCGCGGCTAATAGTGCCGCGTATCTGAACCTTAGACGTTTTGCTAAGTGTCGCGGCGTTTGGCCGATGTGCATCTACAAAATAGCGGTAGGGATCCGTGAGGGCGAAGAAACCTTTTTGGTATGTTAAAGAATGATGTTAAAGAAAGGTCAGGCTTAGTAACGTTTGTGATTATTTGTTGAAAAAAGTATTTGATTATGATTTTTTAAAATATTTGAATGAATAAAGGGCGAAGGTTATTAAAGAGTCACATTGGAATTACATTGGAATACTGCTGAAATTGGCTGAGCCAACCATTGATAGCAAAAACTCACTGAAACTGACGTAAAGGAGAGGCTTCTCTATTCTCTTTCATTTGGCGAATTATATTTTCCTCCTCTTGTCCATTTTCCTTGCTTTTTTCTGTTTGTTTCGAGAGGTCGGCCATACACCTACGATCTAGGTGTGGTAGATGCTCATAGGTACGGCGATTTACTCACCATAAAGGGAGCTCAGACCTAAATTATGTCTCGTATGTCAGATCTAAGCTATATAAAAATAGAGTTGTGTTATCGCTATGTGTCATATGTAATAAAACGACATGCTAGACCGTTTGACTTGGAATGAATAATGACAGACCAAGACAGATTTATTTTCATAAATCTTACATCGTTCAATAGGTGAACAAGGAGTTCATATTACTTTTATATAAACTAACACCCCCACTATATAAAAGTAACAAATAACACAATATAACTAACATGAGGAATAAAATAAATTTAACTTTTAACTACACCAAGTATTTTCATAAATTTATAATGCTTTACCCCACATAAACCTTTAGTCAATAAGTCAGCAGGCATGTTTGCAGTTGGCAAATACTTTGTTTCAATTACATCATTTCTAATTACCTCTCTTATGAAATGATATCGAACATCAATGTGTTTGGTTCGTTTATGCGAATGATGATCATTTGCCAGCTTCAATGCGCTCTGACTATCACAATACAGCACAATCTTATTAGAAAAACCTACTATTTCTAATTCTAGATTTTTTAAGTAAATGGCTTCACGACCAGCTTGTGACAAAGCCATATACTCCGCTTCACAACTGCTTAAAGCTAGAAGTAACCGCAAAGTAGAGTGTCTTATCACTGGAGAAAAAGTTTCCTGATAGTCCACACCAGCTTTTTGCGTAAAGCCTTTCGCAACTAACCGCGCACGATATCTCACTTTATTTTTACAATCGTATTTCTTTTTTAGTACCCACTTACTTTGCACGACACTAGCATTATCTGGAGCGTCAACAACTTCCCATACTTTGTTGTCATCAAAAGACTGCATTTCTTCTGCCATGGCCTGCATCCACTGTTGTTTCTCAGGACCACTGATCGCCTCTGCATATGTGATATCCTCATCACCCAGATAGGGATTGGTGCTACACATGTATCCATACCTGTCGGGTTTTTTCCTCTGTCGTTTCGATTTTGTTTCAACAATTGGCACTACAGGTAAATCGCCTGTTTCCAATTGGTGTAGATCTTCCTGTGGAGGCTGCTCTCCACTCTCTGCAGGCTGCACATCCTCATCTCGCACATCCTCATCTTCCACATCAAGATATTCTGATCCATCAGAGCTAGATTGTTCTGAGACTTGATATTTAACAACAGATTCCTCGGATAACTCCCCCACTGAATCTGTGTTCTCTATGCAGACAGTGACTGTGTCTTTCTTGTTTTCTAGTATAATCACATCTCTACTAGTAGTTACTAAGTTTCTTGCAGGATCATACACTCTATATCCTTTGCTTCCATCTGCATAGCCAACTAGAATACATTCTTGGGCTTTCTTGTCCCACTTTCGTCTTTTTTCTTTAGCTATGTGTACCATTACTGTACTCCCAAAAACTCTCAGATGACTTATATCTGGCTTGATACCATGCCATAGTTCATAAGGTGTTTTTCCTTGCAATACTGACGAACCAGTGCGATTCTGCAAATACACTGCTGTATTTGTAGCCTCAGCCCAAAATTTCTTGCTTAACTGTGCGTCAAAAAGCATGCACCTAGCTTTCTCAACTAAGGTTCGGTTCATTCGTTCACATAATCCATTCTGCTCAGGTGTGTATGGGCATGTTGTTTGATGAATAATATCCATTTTCTTTAAATAATCACCAAACTCTGCATTGCAGAATTCTTTTCCATTGTCACTTCTAATAATTCTTATCTTTTTACTTGCCTGAGTTTCAACCAATGCTTTGTATTCTTTGAAACTTTTCAAGGCATCACTTTTATTTCTAAGAAAATAAATAGTTGTCATTCTGCTATAATCATCTACAAATAAAATGAAGTATTTAGAACCACCAATAGAATTACACTCCATAGGACCACAGATATCTGTGTGAATAATACTCAACATCTCTGTGCTTCTCCTAGCAACGTGAGTAAAAGGTAATCGAACCTGCTTCCCTTCACAGCACACAGTACAGGAAGACTTAGTAATGTTAACTTTCTCTTTTAAAGAAAGTCCGTCAACTGCATTTTGCATTTTATTCAGACACTCACTGTTTACATGTCCTAATCTGCGATGCCAAAGCTCACCTGATATTATTGCTGCTGCAGACATATTTTCTTGGAGTTGCAACTTGTAAACTCCATTTTCTAATAACGCATAAGCAACCAGTGTACCATTTTGATTATATATTTCACAGGCGTTTGTAGTAAATACAACATTATTGCCTTTGTTAATCAATTGACTCACTGATAGTAAGTTAGTTGTCAATTCAGGCACACAAAACACATCTTTTATGTCTACATCATAACTGCAATCATTAGCTAAGGTAGTAGTAATCTTTACATCGCCCGAACATACAATAGGCACTTTTGTTTTGTCAGCTACTATAATAGTCTGACCTTTCTTTTCATAAGAAATATTGGTAAGCCATTGTTTATTTGGCGTCATATGCACACTGGCTCCAGAATCGATGTACCAATCCTGCTTACTAAAATTCCCGCTAAGGAAAACTACATTGAACGCATGTGGTTGTTTACGTTCTTTTCCTTTGGTATCTGACACTTCAGCCGTACATTGGGACTTATAATGCCCTATTTGATTGCATCGATAACATTTAATTTCTTTCTTCGACTTTGTCGACAATGACATTCCATTCTGGCGGCCATTATTATTTTTGAAATTTATAAACTTCCTTGGAGCCGATGGCTGCTGCCAGCCTTTACAACCACTGGCCAATGCACTATTCGATTCATCATTTATTCCATTTCCTGTTTCCATGTCAAGGAGCTTACTCTTTATGACGTCAGTTGTAATCTGAATACCTGAATGCTCGATAGCCATTATCATGGGAGCATATTTTTCTGGTAGTCCCGCGAGCAACAATGAACCAATCCACTCGTCGCTTAATTGGAAACCTGTATTACACAACTTTTGTCCTGTCTCAACCATTTGTGTCACATATTCTGTCATGGAACCACAATTTTCTAGTCTTATTGAAATTAAATTTCGAAGTAAGCTTATTCTCCTTGCAAATCCTGAATCGTCAAACAAGGCTCTCAGTTTCTCCCATAATTCCTTGGTTGTAGAAACATTTCTAATGTGCACATACAACGAAGAGTCAATCGTGAGAATCAGCTTCGCTTTTGTTTTTGCATCATCCTCGGCTAACAATCTTACACCTTCCTCTGGTTTGATGCATTTCATCATACCTTCTAGGACTAAGAAGTTTTCCGCTGCAAAAAACCATTCGCAATAATTTTCTCTGCCTTTTAATTTTGGCACATTGACAATGTAATTCGCCATTGTTATATATTTCTGCACAATCTGAAGTCGGTACCTAGGCTAGCTCTCTAATTACTCTACTGCGATTTACCTATTCAACGTTTATCTTAAATCACTTTTGAATAATCGCGAGATAATTTGCTAAAACCCTAAAGGCCATAATCTGGGCCCGTAACCTAATAAAACGACATGCTAGACCGTTTGACTTGGAATGAATAATGACAGACCAAGACAGATTTATTTTCATAAATCTTACATCGTTCAATAGGTGAACAAGGAGTTCATATTACTTTTATATAAACTAACAATATGCAACATAAAAAGCTCAATATATGCATACAAATATGCATTAAAATGAGTAAAATATGCATGGAAAATAATGAAAACCCGTAAAATATGCAACACAATAGTTACGTAAAAATATAGCAGTTAATTTTACACTTATTAAGAGGGCACACTCATCGAAAATGTAGTAAATTTTGCGAAAATTTGCACGATCACTAGATTTTAGGCAAAATATACAATCCATCCATCTATCCATCAATCAAAGGAAGTCCACTGCTGAACATAGGCCTCTCCCAATGATTTCCATAGTGACCTGTTGGAGGCAGCTTGCATAAAATATACAATGATCGCTGAGAATTAGGTAAATATGCAACTGCATATGCGCATATGCAAATGCATATAATTCGGTCCCTAGTTATGGCATTGACATGACTTGTGCTCCTACATTTATTTTCCAACGTCTTCCTCGCAACAGGGCAGAAATATGGTCACTTAGTCAGTGGCCAAGTAACGTTATACAGAACCTGGAATATTTCCTCTACAGTTTTTAATATTTTTTACAGGGGTGCTCTTGGGTGGCGGTGGTTTTTTACCCCGGCCAGCACACGGCGCCGATCATTGCGGCTCCACTTATGTTTACATCTTATCTGCGTCGGTTGATTGGTGTTTTACTTTAAATTCACGTGATCCAATATTTTTTGTGTCCAACATCTCGACGTTTCGCGTAAGGTGGTAGCAGGGAAAAAATACCTCGAGTGTCGGACCCGCTTTGTTAAAACGCAATCGATTTCTGTCGTTTAGGATGTGTGATTTTTTGTCAGAGACAATTTATTCGGGTTTGCAATTATATTCGAAATGGTTAAGTGTTTTAGCCATAAAACTTCATAAATTGGCTGAAATTTGACACAACATGTGTTGAAGCTCTCAAGTGGGGCAATTATATCAAACGTTAAATGTAGGTATGTAAAGTGGTACCCAATTAAAATCGAATCTCAACTGCCTGTAATAGAATGTCTCGTTAAATCGTGGCATTTCTTCAAAAATGTCCAGCTGTAGACAAAACTCAGCCAGTACATTCTTACTAGAAAAGCCCAACATTTCCACGTATTGACATTATAATGTAGATTAAATTAAATCAGAAGACACATCTATATATGATATATTCATAGGTTTCTCAATTACCAAATCCCAATACATCACAAGCAGAACAAAAACTCTAATAGTTGCAAAATAAACGATTCGGGAGGATTACGGCGAATGTCGGGATTAGCAAAAGGTTTTTTCCAGCTTGTTTTGAAAGCTGGCATCGTTTCAGTCGAGTGGAGATGAAGGCTGAGTGCTGTTTTACCAGAGATTAACATTCTCTCGGGTGGTCCACACGCTTCATCGGACCTCTATGCTAAATTATTGTAAATATACTCGTAAATGTACTCTTTAGAGGTATAGAGCTTGGTTATACGGAAAATATTTCAAGTGAGTTTGAATGCTATATGGAAGGTAATAACGGTTTAGAGGAGTGGCTCAATTTCCTTCACTCGTTGGGCGTAAAGATTGGATATTACAAGTACGCAGTCGTGTATAAGATGTCACCTTTAACCAGCCTTATTTTTAAATAATTGAGAATTGCTTTCTCGTGTACTATGGACTTAAATTAAAATCAATGCATCAGGAAATGGAAACTAGTGCATCACTAGTTTTTTGAAATGTTAATTTAAGTTCTTGGCGCTTAAAATTTACAGAATGTGCTGTTTTATTTAAATTGCATTTTTAAAATTTTTGTTTCAATTCAAAATGTTAATGGATAACCTAACCCATTTTCTAATATTGACTAGTAAGTGTCACATTGTTACCCCACAGGAACACGTCACATCCCACGCCTGACGCTATCCCACTCATTACCCCAGCAGCTGAACGTCGCCCTACATTCAAACGCCATGTAAAAATATTATCTATAAATATTAGCGATTGTATTCAATCGGGCCCGCTCTTTTGTTCACCCCGGCTGCGGTTCAGAGATGAATTTACTTTAGGGGTGGATTTTACATTATAGACCTTAATACATTGGAATAAGCGTCTATTAAAAGCATAAAATTTATGTTTTTGTACTAGCGCGTGAAATTCTGTTTGCGATTCACAAGACATGTGGGAACATGGTGTTTTCAATTTGATTGAGATTTATATTGGCGGTAACGTTTAAATCTGTTTTCGCCCCATTGTTAGTGTTTACAAACGATACACGCTTGCGTTCCCGCTTTGAGTCGAGTTTAGTTTTAAATTTTCCGCTGCTAGTGTTGGCGGTATTATAATATTGACTACATATGTATGTGAATTGAATAAGTAGTTTGATAGTATGGTCTATAGGAATTAAAAAGAAGTTGGTTAAAAGATCTTAGTCTGTCTATTTAAATGTTGTGTAAACAATGCTAAACAAAATAGTTTAATACGTAACAATCTAATCTAAACAAGTTTCTATTAATAATGTGGTCCGAGATCATTTGTTATCACCGATTTATTCCAAAACAAGACACGTCGATGGCGCCGTAAACTAATCAAGTAATGGAAACGACACCGGGCCACATAAACTAATAAATAAATGCCCATTTTTACAGCACAACAAATATCTGATGCGTACCGATTTACGATTCACACGAAACCGACAAAGTACACTCGAGTGGGTTTTAAAAAAGCGCCATTGATGCGCGGGCGCAGGCCGCACAGTGCGCCGCCACGCCGCGCCGCCGCGGACAAAACCACGCCGGCACCGACGATATCGACAATTTGCTACGTACCATTGAACACCATCAATGCTATTTGTACACCCCATGCTTAACTCTCAACGGCCTACAAACAATACAATAGATTCCAACATTTAAAGCTCACCATTACGGTCCATAATCCCTTGCGCTTTCTAGAACAATGTTTGCCAAAATGAAGACATAAGCGTCGGGCATAGAGGGCGATCGCCATAAAATATAATCATTTATCATATAGATGTGTTTGTTATTGCAATAGTCGGTTATTGTGGTAAACGTCGGCGTTAACGTTATTAATAATCGACGGATGACATCTGCGTGATACAGTTTCCTATTGTCTGCACGCCGCGACCATTGTGCACCAAATGCAATAAAAAATACGTGCGTGAAATAAGACACGCTATGTATTTCTGTTATTATGAGTTCGGGGTAAGATTTTACGAAGGTAATTCATCTTCTTCTACAATTTTTGATACTCGTATTTTATTTAAATATATTTGATAACTGAAAACGTACATAGATTCTGTTTGGTAGGATTAAGACGAAATGTAAAATTCATGATATATTGTAAGTAAACATCGAAACAGAAAACGGATATAATCGGCAAATATTGGCACGTCAATTAATCATAGTGAACACAACAAATAAGTTTGTCAAACAGGCCGCTAATCCACACACGCAGCAAAGCGGTCCACGAGCAGCCTCGCAACATGGCCGCTAATGTTGCGAAACATTCATTTAAATAGGGGACCGGTGTTTAATGTTATTATTAAGTTGTAAGGGATTTCGATGTGACTTCCGCACATTCATCACCGATTGTATCGAGCTAAGCTCGGCCAGAGCGTGCCAAATCTATTCAAAGTGCACATTGCGCTTTTTTGTCCAGCTAGCGACCCACTGGCCATGATGGTTTTATTGCGGGTGCATTTTGAACATCATTGGCTCGCCTTTCTTCGGCGACGATGTTATATAGCTGCTGTAAAACAATAAATAACACGATTGTTTACAGTTTTGGTGGTTTTCGTGTGGTTTTAGAGACCCCATGCGAGGCGTTTAGTCACGCTGCGGTCGACAACCGACCGATTGTAAAACCATGATGCCACATTAACTACGTCATTGAAAATTGGTTTGGATGCGATGACGAGCTTTATTGAAGCCAATGAGCGAGTCTTTATTCCGGGAGACAAATGAAAGATGCTCGTAGGGTTTGTTCTAGAAATTATTTTATGTGTCGCAGTGGGGTGCGGTTTGCGGTGAAATGCTGTAAAGTCATTATCGCTACGATTTTGCGGTCATAATTGTTTTTAGTCGGTTATATTTTATGAAAGCAACTTCCAAGTTGTAAGTCAAAGACCATTTTTTGTAGTAATTATTTATTTATGATCTCGCACGAAAACTCATGTTCACAAACATTAACTGCCATGTTTAATATTGAGATATTGCTCACATTACTTAGAAAAAATCATAATGTCCTTCAAACACTATCAGTAATTTCTACGATTACACATTTTATCAACATATTGTAAATATGCTTCTGATTTGATTATATGTACACATAAAGAATTTTATTGTATTTACATAATTTTTTATTAAAATTTTTACATAGTATTACAGAAAATAATTAATAAAATTTAGATCCTGAATTCTGTCGCAAATTGATTTCTTATCGTGTTCAATGTAAGAATGTCGGTGACGCGGTATGTTTATACGAGTAAATATAATTATCAAAATCCGCATATCTTGATGTTGAGTAATACTAATACCCCAACAAACAAACCTATCGAGGCTTATATCACAAGAAAATGTTGGTTGCGTAGGATTTGAGAGATTACGTGAAAATTCAATTCAAGCAATCATGATTAATAATTCAGAGAACTATACACGTATGTCATGATAACATTTGCTTCTTTACCTATATGATTGGGTATTATTAGAGTGATTTACGACATTATTCTTAAACCATTTTAAATCCATTTTAACTATCGAATGTTTTAACCCTTTCGCTGCACTTTTGAATTGAGTTTGAGCAAAGAAAACAAAACATTGGATAGCTAAATAGGTTATAAAACTGTCTATGATCGTCGTCGTGAGGTCGTTAGAGTTGTATCTACCTGCAGTTGATTATCAGCTACTTTTTATTTATAAACTAACACCGTAAGGGATCATACTAATCATGGCATGACTTGTTGCAGATTAGTAGGCCCTTCTGGCCCTTCTGCTTGCTGGCCTTCTCTTGGTACTCGATTTCATTTAGTTCCACTAAACATAGAAAATAAAATAGAGTAAAATCGTGCGCTAGTGTATTGCACACTATTTGTACTAAAATGACAAGAAATGGAAATGTAGATCAAAAGAGAGAAAACTGGGGTATAACACAATGTGTATCCATTTTATTACGGAAAATAAATTCGACGTGTTTGGTCAGATTTTACAATTCATCCCATAATTGTTGAAGGTACTTAAATATCTATATATTAAACATATACCGAATCCAATTGAGGTCATATATTTCTTATATTGATTTTGTGCTTTCCAAAGCAACACATATTTTGTAAACTCTGAACAACTCTACCAACACATTCACGAACCGATTACCTCAAAAAACCCGCGCAGATGTCACCTCGCATGTCAGTCAATATGTCGATCCGACAGTCGATGACATATCTCTCGTCTCTCGTCTCGAGACGACATAATTAAGTATATCGGAGGGTTGTCGAAGTGGGTGGCGCGCCGGAGCGGGCCCAATTAGCGACGGCCGGGCTATGCGCCCTCGCCGACAACACACGGATTTTGTTACCGCGGCTTGTGTGGTACAAGGATGAGCGATTTGCAATACGCTACATCTTATGACATTACTGTACACTTGAGTTGATTAATAATTATTGTACACGATCGATGGTTAAGTGTATACTAGGTTATGAAGTTCAACCTGTTATAAGCAAGAAATAAAGCGCTACGGAAAAAAATTACGTCGGAGAATAATACCTAAAAGCCTACATTTTTTGTGTCCCACGTTGCTCTGGCAGACAATTATTTGTTTCCAATTCATTTTCTTTGTTTTTTTTTTTAACTAATTAAGTACAATACGAAGTACAGATGAGCTCAGATCTTAAGAGTCTTGCGATATACATAAAAGACATCGAAAATATTGAATCTTTGATTGTAATTTATCTCCGTAGTGTATTATTACCGACATTCATATTACCTAATTGTAAGTGACTTTCGGCATTTACGTTCGCATGAGACAAATTGAATTGAGTACCGAAAATAAAACAGATGGATAAAATTTTAATGTTCAAGTAATATCCGCTGTCCGCTTATGTCTTATGCTCGGAATTATCTAAGGGCAAATAATCTTGCCAAACGGTTCCTCGACGAGCCGCTCAAGGGTGAACACGGGCCAGTGTCGGGTTAAACCCCGCTAAATACGCGCGTTACAGATAATAGTGGACACTGGACGGACGCCCGCCCTCTTATCTATTTGTTTTTTATTTATTCCACCTTTTTACCCTAATGGTTTGCGTTAAAAAAGACAAAATGTTTTTTTATTTCCTTGAAAACGTTTAGTGGCCAGGGCTCTTTGAAATGCCGTTTTTAAAGATGTTTTGTAATTGTCTTTCTTTGTTGCAAAAACTGAGATGAAAGTATTATGAAGTTACTGCTATCTATTTATGTGATGCTGATAACTAAGTTAGAAACGGTTATCCTTAAGTTAAAGTTTCGCTGTATTTGTTATCGGTAATACGATATCGAATTGGGAAAATAAATTGTTTTAAACTTATCGACTTTGTAGACGAAAAATAGGCGTTACTACCCTTATGGACCATCCGGAACAGTGTAATTACTTTTCAATACAAGTGCCACATAAATTGCTATTTGACATTCAATAAATAATTGTTTTTCAACCCCAATTATTACCAATAAGTACACCACTCCGAATTCAACGCTTACGGTTACCACCACGGCGGATCTCCAACCGACCATCTCGATAATGGTAACCACGTGTCACCATCACGACATGTGCTAGCACTCGGCGCTCGCTCACGCGGAACCCTCGGCGACGAGCTGTGATATCCTGTTGATGTCTCAGCAACAGCTTCTCGCCGCGGTTCGATGGTAATGAGGTAAAAACTTGGTATTGGTTTTGGGTGGCATTTTACTAGATGGATAAATATGTTGGCAGTTGGGAGATAATATCAGCGTGATTTTTTCTGCTAGCTTGTAACGATATCACGGAACCATGGAATATGAATAAACGTAGATACCTCGCAATTCACCGCTTTAAAATTAATTCCAATCAAAAGATCATGTAATATATAAAAAAATGATTTTCATAAGTTATTACAGTACGGGATATGTTACTAAACCCAGTACCTAACATTTCCTATCAAATTACCTATTATACCATTGGATCAAAAATTTTCAAATACAAGAAGCACAATACTAACAATTAGAAAGCACTAATCTCTTAAACATCTCCAATAATAACACAGTCCGAAGGAAACCAAAGTGTAATGTCATTTTACCAAATTACATATATCGCGTACGTTAATTTTCGCCCTATTAGTGCACAAAGGGGCATTGTTTTGGCTCCATTGTGGCCGCGTGTGAAGTCCGCTACAAAGGCCGTCGTGGCCGGCTCCCGTCAAACGTGTAATGACAGCCTACCGACATTCGGCACCCGCTTTGTTCCACGGCAGCTTTGATGTAGCCGTTGATTTGTGCCTAATACCACGTGGCTTCGGAGAGGAGTTCCTCCTTTATTGCGCACTAAAGTAATCTTAACAATTAAAACGATATATTAAATAAAAGTATAAATGGCGATTTTGTCGTTCTAGGCAATCTCTTACAGACTAACATGAGATATAAGAAAAGAAAAAAAGGCAGACTTTTTATTGTGATAGAACCACGCTGTTATCAGTCATGACCTAGCATGAATGAGCGGGCTCGTTCGGGGCGGGTCCACTGTCTCACAGAAGGTCGACATGAAGTGACAGCTTCGCTGCCGTGTTTCGTTCGGTGAGTGAGATTGCTGGATGCCTAATACCCCTTTCCCCACACTATCCATTTTGCTTCCAGTGCTTCTCTCAATTAGATGGTCAGGCAAAACATCCTTGATCCAAGCATTGTGTATATTTGTGTATAAGCATTGTGTATAGTGTTCATAGGCAGTAGTGATCAATTGCCATCAGGTGACTTGTTTACTCGTTTGCCGGATCTATTGGATTTAAAAATAATGTAGCTGAAACATAAAGCTGCAATTATGAAAATAAGCGATAAATTAAAATATTTAACTTAACAGATATGTACATAACACGTAAAAATATATGTAGAACAATCAATCTAATCCAATCCATCAGCTAAAGGAAGTCCAATGCTGAACATAGGCCTCTCCCAATGACTTCCACAGTGACCAGTTGTAGAACAATAATAAAAATTAATTGCATCATGTTACATAATCAATGAGGAAATAAAGTGTGGTTTGCTTAGGTAGGTAAAACAGTTTCGATACTAGTTTAGTGATATTATTGAAACATTAAATCGTAGGATGAATGCCAATTCGTACGTGTCACTGTGGAAATCCTTGAGGTAGGACTGTTTTTAGCGGTGCCTCTCGCGAAAGATAATTATGATAACATTATGGCCGAATAATGTTGGGCTATCACATTTTTACATAGATATGACGCATGCTGATCATCGTCTTAGTTCCTAGCGATACTCAGGTGTTTGTTGGCGGACTCAAATATACATGTCATTGCTTATTTGCACTCACCAAAATATTTGAAGCCAAATACATTTTAACTGAATAATATTGATAGCTTTCTCAATTCAAAGGGTTGAAAACTGTCCATAATTTAATCGAAATATGTCCATGAAATCTGTCTCCTCTGCAGAATAATCTGTGGTGGTAACACCACGTCATTGGCAGTAATAAGCCTCCGCAAATAATTGTGTTGCACCATATAATTGTACGTCCGTTTGTGATACAAGCATTTCCATACCGCTTCTATTAATATTGCTCCCGTCTTCACATGCTGCGCGGGGTGGTTTGGTAATTTTTTTTCCCTTATAAATGATTAAAAAAAAGTGAGGTGATGTTAAATTGCCATTTCAAGAATAAAAATAAATGAGGTTTCTACTTGGTGTTTACATAATAATTGGATGGTCTGAATGCTGTTTGAAATGATTTTAAAGTAGGTAGAGCTGAGCTGTAATAATCTAATAACCTTGGACTACCATCAGAATATCCCGACTCAACCGCGGTGGTACCATTATATCCTAGACAATCCACAAAAGCCACGGAATTGCTGTCGTGTTTCGTTCGGTGAGTGAGAAACCTAGAGGTCCAATACAGGGGTATTATCCAATAGAAAAGGAAGGTTGGAGGAGGTTACTTGCCCCGTCTCTACTATCAGAGAGATGCTTCCTCGCCTGCTGATCTCAAAATCATATTTTATTCAATCATAGGCCTTGTTCGCCCTCTCCTAATGCTATGAAAAAATACTTTGTTGCGTCATCGTCAGTATGATTAAGCACAGCTGTTATAAAACAAAATCAATGTAAGGTAATATAAATAAGTCGTTCCGGTGGATGAGTTAATGTGCGCTGTCCTCGCGGCGATTGCGAAGAGTGGCGTGTCGAATCCAGATTCCCGCGGCCCGGCGATGACACATTGCTTCTTCGGTATCTGCGGGACTTGGCAATTAAATGTTTTGAAAATAACACTTTCAATTTATAGTAATATGAGCGTGAGTTTACTTTACTATTGAAACGGAGTAAGGTCTTACTTGACTACGTTGCATAGTAGGGGTTGGTAAATTTGAATTATCTCTTAATTTTTTAGAGTAATCTCATTTCCTTATGATCATTGATTGCAATTAAAGTAATCGATAATGATTAACAGCATATTTATTACCTGCTTACTTTGATTTTAGTGTTGTTAATTGTGTAGCTTTAACTTGAATATGAAGGTGGTCTTAATCTTCTCAGCTCCTGTCTACTATGTCGTTTTAATTACAAAAATGCTACTCAATTAGCATATATGAAATATGTAATAAGTGATATCAAGGAAAGCGAAAGTAATCGATGTTCGTGGACAAACAGCCTTGTGTTCGTGTGTTTCTTAACTCCATCCATTTATCCCATTCTTAAGCGAGATTATAACAAAGATATCTGTTTACGAATTAACATAAAGGATTTACTTAGAAAGTGAAAGCAGTGTTGACAGTACAACAAAGGGGGTTATTAATAAGAATAATAGGGGAGCATGTCGCAAAACACGGGACCACAGGAGTGGCCCACCCGCGCGACACCAATCATTATCGCCAAGACAGATGTCGCTATGAAAGCGAATGTTTCAAAAAAATTACTCAACAACATCAAAACTGCAAGCCGACGAATTAACGTTGCGATTTCAAGATGATTGCTTCAGTGATACATAACTTCATATTCTAACATTTGGTAATAAAGTTGCTTATGCATTGGCCACACTACAGCATTTGACAACTTCATTTTGCGTACAAACACACATAGATTTTCCGTACCTCTATTACAATAAGGACTAAGTTTCCTTGACATCCGTTTTAAAATCGCTGAGCATCTTTTGTCATCGCCAAAAATATGTGAATAGACAATACGTCACAGATGACAAAGCGGCTGATCCGAGTTATTTATTCATGGCGGATTATCTTTTTGGGGATTTATTTATTTTATTTGAGCAGAGGACACATCGGCAAACAAGGCCGGTGCACGGGCCCGTAATCACTTTACTTTCGGTTCTTTTTCATAAGAACGTGCCTCGGTTGATCTTTTTGACGTTCTGTCAGTCGTGACGAAGAAAATTACTCTCGCCGTATCGATTTCATTTATTTCCTCAATAGATATTAGTGTAAATAAACACTTGAAGGTTTTTATCTTTCCCGCCGGCTGCGACAGAGATTAAGATGGCTATTGAGCGAAAGGTTCCTTTTATTACTTAAAAGTATGGAAAAATCGTGATATCCATTACCATTGTGTAGTTAACTTCTATATCCTCATCGGATGCAATAGTCTGTAATGAGTTTCTTTGTTTAAGACTAATATGTTGCCTTTTTCACAAAAATATATTTCTATATGAATATTTTGCTTCTCAGCTTGTAATCGCATTCACCTTTGAAATGTTTTCTATATTGTTTAGGTATTAAATGATGGCTACAACTTCCTATCAAGGGCTGTGTGCTTGTGTTAATACAAAGATTTGATAGAATATATCGTTTAAATATTTAAATACTTCTATCACTGAGATAGTTCGAACGTTTTATTCAAATCCTATCGATTAACGCGTAATTGTGGATTAAAATTACTTTCTAAGCGTTAGTAATTGGGCGTTAAATATGCAATTAAAATGCACCTGATACAATTTATTCATCGTTGTCTCTTTTTGATAAACTTTTTAATTAGATCTAATACATTTATACGAGTATACTTTGTATCAGGTACGTATAAATTTTAAAGCGAAGAGTTTATCCCTAAATGATCCGCAATGCGTACTAAACGCAGTCTTAAATTGATTTACAGTTGAGTGGTCTCAGCAAAATTAGCAGCGGTCATATTATTCCGCTACAGCAAGTCCATTGCCGAACATGAGTCTTCCTAAATGATTTCTATATGTATTTTCTGTATTTTCTCGCAATATTTAATAGGTCGTCAGTCCACGTTTACATAACATGAATCTACTTGATTCCACCCCCGTCGTGCCTTGGATTACCTTCGCCAATGGCGCTTTAATCTTAGAAAACAAAGTAAAAAACGTTGTCACATCGCGTAGGTCTTAGATCAGACTTTATCTTAGCGTCTGGACTAAAAATAAACGGATGAGGAATAAAAGTGTGAGGGTCCTTGTCGGGGTGCGTGCGTCGAGGCGAGTAAGGCGGCCGATGGCGATCAAAGGGCCCGCGCGCCAACACCGCCCGATTACGATAATCGTGCGGCGGCGGTGTCGCCGCGACTTTGACTCCATTTTATATTAAAAAATATTAACTGGTTACTCAAGGGACGACTATTCGTCGCATGAGGACTGTTTTGTTAGATTGTATGATGTAGGTATAAGAGAATAAAACACTGGTTTTTTAGAAGTTGTGGCAATATTTGTATTTAATCATGATTTTTTTTTACGGTGAAGGAATAAAACGTAAACTAAGCTGCATACCTACTTGAGAGATCTTCGCAAGAATTAATTACCGCAAAGCCGGTAGGTCTATGACACTATAGCATAGCTGAAATTTTGAAGTGTTTATTAATAGCTAGCCTAAGCAATTATCAAAGAGCGAAGAGGTGCTGTAACATTTTTAGGTCGATTTTTTCCTGTCTGGGAGATGTATTAGATTTTCGGATTAGGATAGCAGCTTAATCGTTTGAAATAGTCTTAATCTAGAAGGACTAAAGGCTTAATCAAAATTTATGTCTGTCAGTACGGTATAGCGTTGCCGATTGTTGAATTAGAGACTGTAGTTTGGGACAAATGTTTGCGTATCGCACAAATATTTGTTATGTGTGTTTGGTCCACTAATATTTTTGGGGTGTTGTGACACCGTAAAGTATCTTGTAGTTTCTGATACCAATGACACATGTCTTGCTCAGAATTTTGTGTGTGATTAATGGGTGTCATTGTCACTAAAATATATCCTATAATGGCAACTCCAATGATAATATATTTTTACTATTTGTTACGTTACATACATATATTTTTCGTCTTTGTGTTCGATGCGTCAACTATATTACTCCTCCTGGTATGACGATGTTATAAACCAGTAGGTTTAACTGAACGTTTCATTATGTCATTACCACTCAGAATCGTCTTAATCGCAAACTTGGGAATTCCACATGTTCCGTAATTAATCATTGTATTTCCTTTGGCTATACGTACTCGTAATTGGAACGTTATCACTCACGGTTTTAGAGGAATATGTGTATTGTGTCATAATTAGGACATGGAAATCTCATACAAAACGGTAGCGTAGAATCCGAGAGGGTAATTATAAATGAGTCAATATTTTACTGCGACGATTAATTAATAATTATTTAAAATAATGAATTCCCTTTGTCATATGATTTTAAAACATTTATAGCGTAAGATATCACATTAAATAAAGTTATCATTCAGTGACCTTATTAATTGAATGCCAAAATATAGGATTTTCTGGGTTCTGTAGCATAAATATTCTTAACTGAGGTTTTGCTAAAAGTTACAGCACATCTTTATCCGACGAATATTCACCTTTAACACAATATTAACTCCTAATTGATATGTTTTCGATATGATAAATAACAAACCTCACATTGCCAGGTCATTTTAATATTTTTTTTATTACAATGAATGACGAAACGAACATGCCATTCGCCTGATGGTAAGCGATACGACCGCTCAGACAGTAGCAAGCCCAAACAACACCATGAATTCCAAATCAATGTTTGGCATTCCACTGCGCTCGCCATCCTGAGACATAAGATGTTAAGCCTCACCATGTCTAGTAGTTACTCTGGCTACAATGTCCTTCAAACTGGAACACAACAGTGCTTTTACACTGATAAAAGATAATGACTTAATTATTTTTATTGATTTTATAATGCTGCTTGAGAACACGTATTTGAATATACTTGGTAAGTGTTGTTATGCAAGGTTATTCAGAAGCTGCGATAAATAATCGCAATGAACACCGACTAATACAGCCGTGAACAGCCGTCTTTACGAGCCCATGTCGGTTTTATAAAACTGTTCTTTATGCTTTTTATCGAGATTGAAATTAAGACGTTCTAATGTGTTACATTATACATACCGACCCGTTGGGATTATGCGCCATTCAGAATAACGTATGGGTAACGACTCCACCTCGCACCATCTCAACTGCTTCTGTTGTGTTCCCGTAAA
Source organism: Theretra japonica (assembly GCA_033459515.1). Lineage (NCBI taxonomy): Eukaryota > Metazoa > Arthropoda > Insecta > Lepidoptera > Sphingidae > Theretra > Theretra japonica. The sequence continues at coordinate 510,518 of CM065938.1, read as the reverse complement.
TGGGCGAGATTGTGACATTAAATAGATTAGACTGGTCTCTGGACCCATCTTAACCTTATTACTTTCCGCTAGTTTGGTAAATGATGATTGTCTTCTGTTTATTGCTTTGTGCCTCGCCCGTGTGATGCGGCGATTTATATTTAAGTGTCGGTTATTATTAGATTTCGGTCACCACTTTTCCTTATGATAAAAAGTCATTTCTGTTGAATTATATTTTAAATATATTCTGTATTGATATCCTTGTTATGTAAATGTGTCAATTTGCAGTTACTTAATTAACACATATTGTTTTGAGTACATAATGAGACAAAGTACTTTTAAAACTGTCCGTAACATAAACGATTTGTATCAGAGCTTTCAAAATGTCATACGAGTTGACATCACTATTAAAAATGAAGATGTCACATTTAAAATTCATAAATGGTTATATTTTATTGTACAGTTAATATGTTTTGTGACGGACCCTTTTTAGCTGGATATAATAAAATTATCTCTGGAGTCGAATTCGTACCGCTAATGTGTGGGTATATTTGTTGGCGCGGAAGTCAAAAGTGTTGCCCCACTCACAAATAATCCTAGCAAATTGAACTCTATCCCTCTTGAATTACAATTTAAATTGATATAAATTTAAGTATAGCGTAGTGTCATTCTAAGTTTATATTGTGCATTGAATAAAAGCGCAGGACCGTAAGAAATTAGCTGGCATTGATGTCATGGCATTGTTGTGTCGGCTGGTACTGTCAGTTGTCACCCGCGAATAAAACATGTCTAAATGAGGGGATGTTCATGAAGATACTCGTATGTTAATAGTTTATTGAAGCTTGATCGGTGTCGCGCCACAAATAGCTGCGTGTTTAAATATTGTCCTGCTAAATTAATTCCAATGGAAATATTTGTATTTCCCAAGTTCTTAGAACGTTGATAAATATGTTGGGGTTTTACGTTTTAATTTGATAATGTTGCGTTCGTTACTGTAATAATTGTAATGTGGATTATAACATTCATATTTAGAATTTATTTACAATTATGCATATATTTTCGACTTAATAGCACCTGCGTTTTTACTTGGGCTGTATTATCTGTTATTATATCCTAGCCTATATTACTATTCGGCCAAGGAGTTAGTAAAGTACAAAAGATATATTATATAGTACGTTTTCTGTTACTATGTGAAAGCAAAATAAACGGATAAAACCTCTTTCGTGAATTATGTAGTATCAGTGATGCTCTACGTATCTACAATTGATGTCTCAGTATTTTTATTTACTACATAAAAAAAATCAATAAAATGCTATCTCCTTGTTATCAATAAAATAGTGATGTTTTTTAAGATATTGTGCATTATTTTATGTCAATAATACAATGTTGGCAAAGCATGCCCGCATATTTGATGTACTTATCAAATCAGCAATTTGCAAGTCATGGGCTTAAACTGTGTTCTTTAGGCAAATAAAACTGATAGCACATACAGACTATTAGGTATATTAGAGAAAAAAAGAAACAATTACTATATTCTTTTATTTCAAAACGATAGTCCCGCCGTCTCACTTGCCACCGCAATTCCCGTAGGTCAGCCAGAAATAAATATTTTTTTATTTTTAAGTGTGAAATCTAGTAATTATCAACATTGTGTTAAATCCACGGAGAACCTAAGGTAAGCTGTTTGATATTTTCTGTTTATTAAAGTTCAATGAATTGCTCGCGACTGGAATTTGTGTCTAGTATGTTGTAATCAACAAGGTTGTTAAAAATAAGGTGGGCTAATTGTGTGTAGCTCTACTGGCACCTCTACCTAACCCTTCCGTGATACACCGTGGGCATATCTATTTATTAGCAACCGTGTAAAATGCCCGTCGGTGCAGGCATGTGTGCAAACACGATTCGCTCGACATTCGCGTTAACCTCTCAATCTGCCGTTTGGAGTCGCGAATGAGTGACGGCCCGCGATTAGGGTGCTCACACAATAGGGCTAATTGTACCGGGTTGAGTGATAAACTGATGCGATAGCGGATGCGGAAGCGGATTAGTGAATCAAAAAGTTTGTCCATACAGGCTTTAGAGTGGACATTTGGTGGATCGTGGCAGTCCAAAATGCTCTACTGCTGGGGCCAACTTTTCTACAGCATTATTTAACCGGGTCCGTGCTTCAGTATACTTTTACTTACATGTAATTATATACCACTCTCAATCGTACTCTCGATTGTAGAGGAGGCCCGTGCCCTGCAGTGGGTCGTATATGGGCTGATACAATACAATATAATACAATACAATACATGTAATTATAGTGTTTATTAGACTAATGGGAGTCTAATGTCGGATTGTAAAGATATACATAAGGTCTCTGAGAAAGGTCTACCTTATTAGAAATATTAGGAACGAAAGTGAGTGACAACAAAAAGTATACGCCGATATTTTATATTTAAATGATTACTAATCGCTTCATACCATCCCTTGGGGACTTCCCCTAATGTAGCCGCATGATTCCTAGCGGCCCACATTAAACATTTACAAATATTTGCCGGGGTAGTAGTCGGGGGGTGCGTCTCCGCTTACACGAGGCCTGCGTCCGCGCAACTTACCACCCGCTTTTTACAACAATAACATTAATTTACGGTTTCGAATTTATGGCGAGGAAAAACCGCCTATGAATGTTTTTTTAACGGTGATTTTGTTATACATGTAGTTTAATATTGAAATAGATTATTAGGTGAATTATTGGTTGTGATTAGTTATCTGGTTGATATTATTTTTTTAGTTTCGCTGAAATCTTATACAAAATCTTCTCCTTACATAGTCTTATTGCTACGTGTAAATATTTAAAATCGATAATATTATTTGAACATTTAGGTACAACCTTTGTGTATAGCAACAAAAACTATGCCTATAACATAGGGTTATCCATGCAGGGAAATATATATCTATTAAATTATTTGTGGTGCGTGGTGGCCTGTTGGTAGCGGACCAGATTCGGCTGCCTACATGTTAACGGTGTTCGCGGGTTCAAATCCCAGGGCACACCTCTGACTTTTCGGAGTTATGTGTGTATTGCTAGTCAATCACCACGCACTTTAACGGTGAAGGAAAACATCGTGAGGAAGCCTGCATACCGTAGCGGTTTTAAAGAATTTCTACGGTATGTAAGTCCGCCAACCCGCACTAGCCAGGGTGGTGGACTATATGGCCTAACCACTCTCAATCGATTCTCTCGATTGTAGAGTAGGCCCGTGCACAGCAGTGGGACGTATATGGGCTGATAAAAAAAAATATTTGGGATAATAATATTTCCACATAATTAATCATTATGTAGGGAAATATAACTGTTTGCTTTTATTGTTGCTGTTTCATTTGATTAATTTAATTTAATTATGCATTATGGTGCATTATTAACATAAGCAAATTGTCCTGGTATACTTTTTGGAACTAACTCAATATTGTTACTTTACATCCAATAATTGTTTGTTTTTTATTAATCAGATGGTTTTTACTGAACAGAAAAAAATATATTTTCAGTCGCCGTGACTAATAAAAAAGCGCATATTGTCACAAGATCTAAATTCAGACGAATTAAATCATGTCAAACATGGTCACGGCGAAAACATAAGTTCCTACATTATACATTAGACATGGGTCGGTTCCACTTTGTCATATAAAAATTTGAAAAACACAAACTCCATTCACTTTGGTTACGCTCTATTGCTTAAAAAAAGTTAAAAAATATATTATCTGTGCACCAGCGCGACGTATGCGCAACTTAGGGCGCCAAAGAAATATGGCGGCCAACAAATCACGTTACAAAACGAGTGAAATCTATTGTTAATAATGAAATGAAAATAATTCAATGTGTAAGTATATTTTTTGGGGTGCGCCACCCCTTTTGATATAATATTTTTATTGTATAATACGGAGCCATGTTGGCTAACATTGGCAGCGTATCGAACTGGCTCACGTGCACCCGCCGACTTTAATGAAACCTTTTCATGTTAACGAAATTCTTACAATGTTTTGCATATAGACATGAGCTTCTGTATACATTGTGAGCTTCCCACGGGGTCTATAATATGTACTTACAAACAAGATTTTGCATTAACTTGTTAATACAATTTGCATTTTTTAAAAGGTCCGCCATTTTGTAAAGTGGTCCTGATTTGTAGACATACTTTTAATGTTTTATTAAACTTTAACCGGCGAAAATGCAATAAAAGATGTATCAATATGAAAAAAATATAAAAGTTTAGGTATCAAGATTAGGATTAGCCTTAGATATTAAGTAGTCTGTATTTACCAAGAGGTAAAGCATGAATGTGTATGTAAATACAATTACTTACCTTTGCAACTGAACAGTTTAAAACTTATTTTATAGTGGATGAACTGAATTTATTTTATTTTGATTCCGCGACTGGAACACGATACTGACACAAATACTTCCACTGAGTTCAACACAATCACAACACCCAAACAATTAGAGAACAAGAGCTATTAATGAGTTATTTTTAGGCGTCACCAGTGCTATTCCGAAGCCATAAAGCTGTGGCCTTTATCAAGAACACGTGTCAAGAATGCCACCTCGTTGACGACTAAACTCGTGTCGCTTATTTGTTGATACACTGCCCTCCGGCGCTAACAAATAAACTCATCTATTTTAATCTACAAAGATCTGCCGAGGATTAGTAGCTGTGAAGAATTAGGGAAAGCAAAATATTTGAAATGCCTGTAAGTGTTTCCTAACCTGTTCCTACGGGTATAGTCAAAACAATGTGGTTTTGACGGGAATTAACTACAATCTACAGGATGGATATTGGCTCGTGTAAGAATAAAATCGTATTTAAATTCGTCACTGTTTGTTTACTCTGCTATAAACATTGTAAACTCTAGTAAACGGTCATATTCTCCTTTCCCTTTATTTTATTTTATTTTTGAATGCTGATGTTCTTTTAATAACTGTAGTATTATTTGCTTATGATGCAACTTGAGAAACGTTTATACATCTCTTTCCCTAATTGCTTGGATATTAGTGTAATTCTGTAACAGTTTGAATTAGTGTATAGGTCATTAGTAGGGTAGGCCTGAACGATTGGCAAGTAAAGCTCACGAATAATTTGAAAATATTTCAAGAGTTTTCGTTTATTTTTGTACCAACATACTTATATACCTATGATATAGAAAATCTTGACATGATTGAATCCTTGCCCTAATTATGCCATATATCATAAGCGTTCCAAGCGTATCCATAATCCGTGCAGTTGTAAATTAACGAAAATTGTATTATACCACAACACATTTCAGTTTTTATAACCTTAATAGTATTTAATAAAGCGGTCAAAGTCAACGCGGCACAGGTAAAAACGTCGGCAACCCTTATAGAAAAACAATGATTTATGTCAACCAAATATAAAGCTCAAATCATTTTGATCTTTATCCCGAATTGCTAGAGTCTATAAGGGGTTGTATTGGGGATGCTTGGATGTCCCAAATAGTGTTGTCTGCCGCTCCCACAGTTTATGGCAGATTTTAACGTCGTCGAGCAGAATGCGTGGCAAATGTGACATATCAATTTGGACTTATTGTTTGTCTATATACTCTTGTAGGAATAATATGATTGCGATTTTTTCAGGATATTCTTTGGAATACGTAACGATTTTTCTTTGGCCCTTTTATTGAAATATTATATACGACTTGTGATTTAAACAAAATAAAATGATAACTATTTTGTTATGTTCATTGTTTTGTAAATTATTAAAATTATAACTTTGTGGGTATCGTCGTTGTGTTTTCATAAACACAACATTTCGAGTTTTGTGCAATTGTTTGTGCAAATATGTATTTTCAATAATATTTCAGAGGTTATTTCGTAGGAATTTATAATGCCACTTATCCGAGCATGTTCGACCTTATGGTTATCCCACAAAATCCCATCCCACTGTCTATAATAGACAAATGAGCGTGTTTCCGCGGGCGCGCTCTGTGGTCCCATGCGCGTATCTGCGGTGGGTTCGAATCTGCACCCATGTTGTAACTCTTACAAGCGATTTATTGCACCCGGACATGAATTAATGGATGTGCAATTTCCTATTCTTTATGCCAGTTTTGTTTGTGGGAAACGTGGTAACATTCGTGGATGATAGGGCGTGAGTGGAGTGAGATATCTTTATTTAAATTAACAGTTTGAAAAAAAGCTCGACACGGTACTTTATTGTTTGGTATAAAAACCAAGATTGCACTAAGACGCCGGAAATTTCATATTACCTATTTACTTTGTGTTTTGTAGCTACTAGAGGAACTCTCACGGTTATACTAGATTTCCTGTGGCTACAAATGATGATAACCACTTTGCAGACTGTTTACTAAGATCTATTCCCTAAAATTAAAAACGAACGGAACTACACGATCGTACTAAAGCTATTTTAATTACCAGCTACCACTAAACCAGAACATAAACCCATCCTGCCTTATATAATCCAAGTAAAACCAATTCCGAGCCTAAGTAAGAAAACGTGGCCAGTGACACAACATTCATTAAGCAATTTAATTACATTTGTATGGAGACAAGCCCTCAATACTTACTGGTCCGATAGGTTATCAGGGCGCCGAGTTATCGTAATTGCGTTGAGGACTCAAGCGGGGTTTCAATAAAGCTCTGACGATGTAGCTGGTGTAGAAACATCGCTCTCTCTCCGCCCCCTATCTTAATCGGCGTGATTATGTGTACGATATGCCAACGACGCTGACGACTTGAAAACCTTGCTTGGGTTAAGTTATAAGCTTTGCTGCCTTGATTACGGTTTGCTTATAACCGAAGTGTTTTGACGCCTTCAAAAGACCACAGACGGAGAGATATTAAGATGAAGGTTTATTAAATTTCTTAATATAGTGATATTTTTAAAATATTACGAAAAATTACGGTTTAATTGTGTCAATTTGAAAGTCTATTGCGTCGAAATTGCATTTGTTATTGTGAGCAGCATAGTCACTCATAGTACATAAACGTGTTCTCATATAATTACGAGTTTCAGTTATCTTTTGAGAGCGATGTGTACAACTATAATATTATAGGATTTATTGCTATAAAGTGTCCCAACTGTACGATGTACTGAAATAATATCTACTCGCTCTTGGTATCCTCAAATAATTGTACTCCAAATTATTCGATTCACATTGTGAAAACAGCAGATTAGTAGTCGATATGAATCCCGCTGATTGCTCGTGCGTTGCACCCGTCAGTAAGCGTTATCGTGGCGTTTCTCGGGTAAAACAAAACGCGTGTAGATTTGCATGAATCACGCATTAACAGTTCGTTAACAAACTGTATCGTAAATATTTTGCTGTTGGGAAACCGGCGGCCACAGATATCTCGTGCGCCGCGTCGCTCGCCGGCCCTTTTCCATTCAAACATTGTCATTGACTATATAAGCTGTCGATTTTAAATTCAAGTTTAATCGCTTTTTAGCCATCTTGCCCTAACGTACATATAAATTGATCCTGCAGTCCAACTGTTTTTACAGTTTAGCATTAACTTATAACTTTATCATATTGTTACAAAGAAATAAATAAATATTATATTTATTAATTTAATTTATTTTAAGGTTTAGGCCTCCCCCAAGGAATTCCACATTCACCAACAATCATTTACTAATATAAAATATGATATACGGTTGGAAAAGCCTAAGAATAATGTGCCACTCAATTTAGAGAGTCCTATGCCCAGCAGTGGACTGCTATGGACTGATGATATTTTTTATACGGGCACGACAAAAAGTCTTACTGGTAGACATACTAATGTCAGCCTGCACAAAACTGTACATACTGAGGCTGGGTTCAGTTCTGGGTTAATTGCTATCAAATATTCTACTTCCTAAGTATTTGTCACAAGTGATTAACGAAACATCGAAAGCACAGCTCGTTTATGACCAAAAAACATAAGCCCAATATTCCTATAAGTCGGAATACTCCGAAACACAAAAATAAAGTGTGTCGACACAGTGCTGGCGCGACATTGGAGAGGCGCGCTATTTAGGGAATCGTCTCAATATATTAATTTGAATGTTAATTGTTAGATTGGAGCGGCTGCCGGGAGTCGGCTATTAGCCGCGCGGTACCGGCCACCATTACCGCGCCCGGCTCCGTTCACACACGGTAAGTTCATTAAATAATTATTCATTACACGAATTGTTGTACAAAAACATGTTTCTTTTAATTTGCTACATGTTTTATTTAACGTTTTTGCATGGATTATATCCATTTTTTATCATTTTGTGTTTGATAACAGTCTACTTTATTGTCAACAAATCCAAATACCTACTAAATAATTCCGTATCTACTTTTAACGCAGTCGTAGTAAGAAATTAAATAAAAACAATAGAATAACAATATTTTTAAATGCATTTACTCTTTGAAAACAACCAAACATCGACAGTTCAGTTAACATTTTTGTAGTAAACTACATATGTAAGTGCTTTGGTCATTCGTAAAACGAACTGGTGACACAACTAGACTTGAAAGGGTGGCTAAAATGCTTCATTATTATTTTTAGTCATCCTATGTCTTTAATCTATATATATAAAAGAAAGTCGTGTTTGTTACACTATTTATAACTCAAGAACGGCTTTACTGATATGGCTGAAAATTGGTGAGGAGGTAGCTTAGAGCCAGGAGACGGACATAGGCTACTTTTTTTGTGAAGAAAAGGCTTGAAGGGGTTGAAATAAGGGATGAAAGTTTGTATGGAAAAATCTAAACCGTTAAAGTTAAGATGTTAAACTTGGCACTTTAGTTACTCATTTAAAAATAAAAATATATAAATTAACCCTAAAGGGGTTAAAATAAGGGTTGGAATTTTATATGCAAAATGGAAACAGCTGAAGCTATTTCTATAAAAATATATATTTCAGCTCCTTATTACAAACAAAAAATAATGGCTTACAATAATTTTGGAAAAACATCATTACGGGGGTAAAATAAGGGTAGAAATATTGTACGGAAAATCAAAACCGCTAAAGCTATTGATATAAAAACTTATAATTTGACACCAGTAACGAAAAATAATGTGAACTATAAAAACATCTTAGGTAATGCATACATATACACACGCCTTTTTCACTTAAATGGTAGGCAGAGGTGCTACCAGAACACCCACGTTTCGCCTTATATATTCCGTCCCACCATGTGATAGGGGGCGAGCCTATCGCCATATCGGGCACAAATTCCTGACTCCGGGCTGATAATGAATAGAAAAATCCAATATCACTTTGCCCAACCCGGGATTCGAACCCGAGACCTCAGCTTTGCAATCGTACTGTAGTACGACTACGCCACCGAGGCAGTCAATAGGTAATGCATAGTCTTCTTTATTAGCCTAAAGCGACGAAAAGGGGTTTGTTTTGACGAACATTCTTAGCGCTGTTTCAGGTAGGAATTAAACAACAGAAATCACCAAGAAGGGAAAAACGTTATGACTATTGCATTGCTTACATTTGAGAAATAAGTAGTTTACTATACTTCAAAAAATCAAATCGTAGTCAGAATTTTGGCTGAGCGGAATGTTTTAGCAGGAATTTTGCAAAGTATTTGTGTTTGCGTATTTTTTAAATGATATTCGTCGTATTTTCGTGTTTATATAAGGCCTATCTACAAAATAAAAGCAATTCCAAAAAATTGTCAACATGCCTATTTAGGCATTAAGGGATGAAATGGGATAAAGTGGGACGGACGCGATGAGACCGGTCGGATCCGGATTGCATTCGATGGGAAATAATGGGATGGGATGTAACAGAAATAAAAGGAGCCAGATGAGATGCGATGGGATACGATAGGAAAAGGGATAGTAGATACTTAGGTTGAGTTCAGGAGTACAAAAGTAGTAACTAAACATCTAAGCACCCAGGCGAAGCTGGGCCGGGCCGCTAGTATTTTATAAATTCTGGCATATTAACATTTGTTGATAATGAAACAATCTTTGAAAATAATGTAGGTTCACATTAACTGGACTAACTTCTTATTACGACGGAAAAGCCGTGACGTGTCCAACAGTGTTGACTTTATACGATGACTGATATAGTGGGGTAGATATATGTTAAGTTGGGAGCTAATGCGTCGTCTCCTTATTATGTTTATATATTAATTCTTCGGATCGACACCCGACCGTATCGACCCACTCTCAGACTCATTGGGTATTTTTACGATGCCAGGTTTTTGGGTTAAATGATGCGGTGGCCAGACGACTTCAGAGCATTTATGAGATGTCGGTGATCGGGTAATGTAGCTATGGAATACTGGACATCTGTTATGGTGTTGGAGAATATCGAGAAATTAGTGTTGATTGGGGAATTGTTTGTAAAACATATTCGAGAGGTATTGAACATATGTATGCCTAAATATAGTGATAAAATTTAACCTACCGTCGTAAAGAATTTCTTGGAATGATTTCAGTGAACATTTAACATTGTCGTCACAGTGATTATCACGGCCCATAAACATAATACTGGCGTTTCTAATTACATTTAAAACGCTTTGACGCGTCCTCCTTAATATGCTTCGATTTAGGCTAAAGGAAAAACATTTAAGATCATGAATTACAATATCTTTCAGCTACCTCTATCCATAATACATACCAAAAAAAAATTTTGTAGCAAAGAGATCCACTTACGTTAAGACTAAAATAATATTATATCTACTTGTTTAACACGGAGGAAGCAATGTTAAAGAACTTTATATAAAATACAAAATTAAAATAAAGCTACATCTCATACAGATAGCGTGAAACTTGACAAAAAACATCCAAATATACCAACAATAGATGTATAATATTTTCGAAAATAATTTGGTAGCAATTTCCTCACCCTTTGTCGGCAGCGTCGGGTCGAACCAAATTGAAATGTATCCCGGAGTACGACTATAATGTGCTGTCACACACCTGTTCGTCCGACGACGGTAATTGGGGCGTGTGCTTCGCTCGGCGTAATGAGCATGACTTGCAACCTATTGTTCAGTCCGCCGCGGTGCCCGGACCGCCGCTTTCCGCCCTGTGATCTGTCTACCGCCTCTCGCCTCGCCGCGAACATACCAATTACACCGCTAATTGCATGAATCCGTGTTTAATTAAATTATATGATACAATGGGTGTTAAGGCTCTACCTGTTTGTACGGCTTATCATGAGTTACGTGAAATTAGTCCTTAGCAAATACACAATTAATAATAGACTAGTGTTACGATGACTGATCAATTATATACTATTCATACAAAATACATTAAAAATGTACTCGAAAATATGAATATACAATTTCTACTAATAGTTCAAAAGTAATAGTTAAAATGAAATTCGAACGGTATCAAAATATATTTTGATAATAATTTGACTTCGGCGACCAAAACATACCTAAGTATCAACATTGATTATTAGCGAGTGACATAGAAAAACAACAGTTTTTTACTGTAGATAACAAGAACTTATTAGTCATTATAATTTCCTTCTTACAAGAGATAACCAGCTCCCATTAGTTACTATTGTGCCGATATACTCTTTAAATCGGTTATACACGGGTTAATTCACCGTTCGTCAAAGCGAATTATCTGTAACAATGTTTACCTTTAACCTATTGCGACCAAAACGCATAGCACAAACTAAACAAAGCATTCTTCAGAACCCAGTTTTTAACACTCAGTTGGATTGGTTTATTCAACGGGTCTCGTCATAAATGTTGTAACTTATAATTAGAATTCCCTAACAAACCATATAATTTCACGAATAGCAATACAAAGTGAGCACGCAACATGACTTAGGAATTTACCGGCACATTTGTACAGTGTTATGCAAATACAGTGGCGGCCATTGTTCGCGTAATACATTTTATATGGTTTTTATAGAGGCGCCATTGTTGTTCCTCGTTGTTTCCCTGACTCACCTCCACCATTACTGTATTAATGTTTGCTACCTTTCTTGGATATTAAACGCATGCATACAATGTCACGTAGCTTTTATTGTATAAGTATATTTGTTTATTTTTGTAATAAAAATTGATTAAATTATTTTTCTAGATAAACATCCTTCATTCATTCATTCATCATTGTTTAATGAACTAATGTAATATATTTAACACTTATCTAATCTATGAAACTATTTACAATTTTTAAAATTTTAAATTTAAAATGACAGTGTTTCATTAATGATTCAAATCCATGAGTAATACTGTTAACTTGGTATTACCAAAGTGCATGATCGGCATTCGGTGGTGATTGTTTACCCTCAAGTAGGACGCTTACTCTTCTATATATGCAGGCAATAAGAAAACCTTATTTTTGATACAACCGGTAGAGGTTGTGTTGGAAAATATCTAAATTTCTGATCGAGGGCCAAGAAAATAACCTGAAACGCTTCCCAAATCATTTATAACGGCCTTATTCATAGACTGTTTTAAAACCTATTTTAGCTGTATAATGTTTTGTCCCTTTCAAGCGACTTTTGAATTTAGTTTGAGCTGGGAAGACAAAACATTCGATAACCAAAATAGGTGTTTAAACTACCTATGAAAAAGGCCGTAATACGTACGTAACTTACTTGTTAGGTATAGTTTAATGTATTCATCGTAGGGTGTTTAGTACCCATTACTTTAAACGAACGTATGTTCATTTAAGAATAAAAACAATGCTCTAAATAAAATTCAACTAAAGTGATAATCAATGCCTTTTATGTTTTGTTTTGCAGAAACAAATTTCCGTTAATAACACTGCTCCTATAACTATAATTCACACATCAAGCCTACCTTAAATGTGTCCCTATCTTCGAAATCAACAAACTGCATTATCGACCGAAACATAATATTAATGTAGATTGGGCGCTACACAAAGGCCTTATCGGCCATCTTATGTTTGGGCAAACAATAGCCGCTCAGTCGAAAACTGGCTAAATATCGTTATAATAAGCCGATCATATTTCCATCTCCCATCGCGATGCTATCTGCCGGGGGTGACCAATTTATTGTTAATGCTATTCAGTGTTACAAAAATGCCAAATGATGTGTTTTTTCTAAGAGATTCTTTTGATGACGTGTCGCGTTTCCAGTTTGTTGCGGTTATGTCCGGTTCGAGGCGGTTTTTGTTGGAATGCGCCGGTTTCGTGTGACTTTCTTTGGGAATTATTTCCTGAGGTTTCTGTTGATGTCCAAAATAATATTATTAAGGTTGTGTGACATCCATTTATAACATACGAGTACCTAGTTTTTTTTTTATTTCGTTGTATTGTATCATACTTATGATTAGAGGAATATTTTGAGTTATTTAAATTTTACAAGTTGTGTCATCCTTTGATATTATAGAGGATATTTATAACGCGTGAATTGTCATTGATAAATTAAATGCCCGGCTTATTGTTTTCACTAAACACACGCGAATAGAGCAATCGTTGATATAATTTGGTGTTATGTAACAAATCAAATGACCTCTTGGCTCTTACACAACTTTAATTGTAACATTAAGTTTGACTAGCTGATGGTATAATACTTTTTACCTCAAATAAGGTTTTATGTGGTAGAGCCACGCCAGTCATGCCTCAGCATGAATAGGCAGGCTCATTCGGGATGCTACCACTATCTTACAGGAAATTGACGTGAAGCGACAGCTTTGCTATCGCGTTTCGTTCAGCGAGTGAGGTTGGCGGATACCCAATACTCCTTTCCTCCTCTCATCCTTTATCCTTCCCGCTCCCCTCCTGATTTTAAGGGCAGGCGTTGTGGATGGTCATGGGCGGTAGTGATCGTTTACCATCAGGTGACCTGTACGCTCGTTTGCCGGACCTTTGCAATAAATAAAAAGTTCCAATATCGTGTTATCTACTAAATATATAATTCAAACTGAATGTATTTAAATTGCTTTATTTTCGTATTGAACTTTTATGATCGTTTATTGCAGGGTTACTGTTTTCGATTACCATTAAGTTGGGTAGATCGATGCAGAATTCCCACATCAGACTTATATGAAATAATAATAAAAATAACAGCAGTTATGTTTAGACTGTTATATGAAGGGGACATATTTAAACATTACAATAAAACCGTTTAATAGATACAAGGTAATATTGCACAAGCGATAAGCATCTCTCCCTGAAAGGACGAACAAACAGACAGTGTTTAGTTGAGTGAAAAATAATATGTTTCGATGCTATCTGTGAGTCTACTGTGCTTGCATTATAAAGTGTCGTGTTACACTCGGTCTTCATTGTGATGCAATTGTTAATACTCCATGATGGTAGTTCGATTCGTATCGTTCCGATGTGTTTGTTTGTTATAATTCGATATTTTTCGACAATATTCGTTAGTTTTGGAACGTATTTGATTTTGTATTTGTTTGTTACTTTGTGAATTGTATTAGATTTTGATACGCAAATCTTTTTACTTGCATTCTATATACTTTTGTGGATGTTATGTTGATTGGTAAAGTATTGGAATAATTGTGTTGGCCGGGTCTGTCATTTATGTTTCGAGTGGTAATACAATCACCACTATATCTATACTCGTATTATCTAAGGAAGGAAAAATGTTAGTGAATTATACAAAGTGCTGATGGCACTGGTTCCTCATCCACGATACAAGCGTGAGCATATGTTATGATATACTTAGAAAGTGCGTGGCGGGCGGTACATGTTCACGGTGGTAGTGGGTTGAAATTGCAGGACATAGTTGTGACATTTTGGAGTCATATATGTATTGATACTCGATCACCATGGACTGTGACGGCGAAGGAAAACACCATGAGAAAACCTGCATTCTGCTGAAATTCTATGGTATGTAAAGTCCGCAAACCAGCACTAGGCCAGCGTAGCGGACTATATGGCCTAAGCCCTACCCCTCTTAATCGTGCTTTCTATTGTATAGGAGGCCTGTGCCATGCAGTGGGACGTATGTGTAAGGGCTGATAAAGATATTTTGAAATGCAATACTAAACGCTGTTTATTTGTATTGTACCTTGTTTAATTTGTTTATTTAGTAATGGTTCAAAACATTTGCTTTAGCTCACATTGTGTGTGTTCTATTAACTGTCTGTTGCGAGTGAGCTGGCGCGAATAACAACACACGTATTGTTCTTGTAATTTTATATTTATTCAGGACAAAATCATATTTCAATATGTAAAGTTATTCCTTAGTTAATTTTCACCAATCTGGTTAATTGGTTCTATTTCTAAAATGGACACTAACAAAAATTCGGATGTACGCATTTAAGTTAACGCATTAATCCCGCAAGGGTAGGCAGACGACATAGGAAGAGTTTCTTCTAGAGAAAAAATATGGGAAAATGTGCCTGAACCAGGAATCGAACCCAGGACTAGACTAATGAGGTGAACATGAAGTGAAACATATTAGTACATAGATATTACATAAACATCAAACCTTTATCCCAGAAGGGGTAGGTAGAGTGGAGAGAGAGAGGAGGAGAGAGGTGCAACAAGGACACCCACGATCCGCCTCGTATATTCCCACGATGTCATAGGAGGGGAGCCTATCGCCATATCGGGCACAAATTCTTGACTCCGGGCTGATAATTAATAGAAAAATCCAATATCACTTTGCCCGACCCGAGAATCGATCCCGAGACCTCAGCTTTGTAATCGTACTAAACTAGGCCTCCGCAATCTAGTAAGTACTTCAGTATTTAGTAGTAAATATTAAAGAATATAATAATATTATTAAGTATGTTCTGATGTTATTATAACAGTTATATGTGTGTAGAGCTGTTTATGTACGAAGGATAAACACAATGCAAGTTTGTCAATATTGCTATAATTAATTATTCATTTTATACGAAAACAATGCCTTTTACCATCTGTGACTTACCTATTAATAATATAGTTATACATAAATATACGCATATGTGTGTGATATCACAGCAGGTAAGATTCTCAGGAATTTACAAACACATGTCGTTGTTAATGTTGTGGTTTGGAAAACCAACATTGAATTGGATTACCGACGCCGCTAATTTAATACGTATTTGTATAAGTTTCATTTATTAATAAATGTTTGTTAAAATAAGTGAATGGGCGTGTAGCCGTGACGCTATGGGCAGAGGTATGTTTGTTTTGCTTTGTATGCTGCTTGAAGGATTTGGATAGAGATCGATCAAAATCATTCCTAGGTCAACATCTTCCCCGGGGAGCTAGTGTGAAGTTTCTCAAGCAGTTTATTGAGCTTGTTTCCACTCAAATATATGACGCTGGGCATAAATATTCTTACATCCTGGGTCCTTCAGCTGTAGTGTGAAGAAACATCTCAGCAGGCCGGCATAATTGTATCCAATGGCATGGGACCGCCGTCTGATGCCATTCGATAATCTGTCTGGAGGGCATTTGCGCTTAACATCAGGAGCAGTGCAGTCATTACGCCGTGCCAGTGTAAAAAAAAATCACACAATTCATGTAAGATTTTTCAAATTGAAATATTCAAAGAGGAGATCCCCACCTATACTGGTTGTATACCGACGATACAGGAGTAATTCTAGTATGGAGCAACGATTAGAAAAAAGCGATGTTTTTTGACAACACACCTCTACAGACCTCTGACCGCGGGCGGCGTACAAACACAAAGTTCTACCAAATGTATAACACTTTGTAACATAAGGTTGTGGCACTACCCAAAACTATTAACTAGGTGTCTATTTTTTATTGTAGTGGCGTAATTTAAAAGAAAAGTAAATCAATTCGCGCCGCCCTTTTAATACATCGGTGCATCTTTCATGACAAAATGTCACTATTATGAATGATTATTTTAAAGAATCTTCATCTTTAGCGACAGGAAGTCTACAGCCAAATATAGGTGCAAAGAGCGACCACGTGGAATAAACATGAAAAGAATATGAATTGAAAAATAATATGCCATTACTCACAGACATATTTATAAATATGTTACGTTTTTTAGCTCTAAATCACAGGCAATATATATGTATTGTTATGCATCCCCTATCGTAACATAGCGAATTTCTAAGAGGTCACTATTTGGGACCTCTCTGTCTTTCTATCTTTGTGGTATAAACACAGAATCGACGCAATGTGATATTGTACCATGATATTTATTATTGCTTATCCCTTTAGATTCTGTAACTATCTAATCTCTGATAAACTGCAATTTATTTTAAAACTACTTCCACACACGACGAGGACAATGATTTGACAGGTCACTTTGGAAATCGTGAAAAATAAGTCTCCTATTTCTTGCGAATCTTCACGATGGTTTTCTTCTTCGGTAAATAAATTACTATAAATTTACACACTCTATATCGTCTCTATTCCTTGGGCGCGAATCGCCAACTTCCGATTTCTCAGTGCGATTTGCTACTAACTAAGCTTCTCTTCACTATATATGTGAAACCTAACCTTTTACACTAAACCTAATAATTAACAATATGATTATTTACAAATTCCCTCATAATACTGATATGGCGTGAGCGTGACGTAGTGTATAATAAATTATATACACATCTATAGCATGTCGCCTGATTGAGCACCAGGTGGTGTTTGTAGGCTGATAACGTGTGACGTCACACACTGATAACAAAAGCACGTAGGCAACTTCCTTCTGTAATCTCATGTAATACATTACTTGTGCAAATTTTACACTTGTCATCCTAATTTTTTTGCAAATCATCATTCGATTGTTGTAAATACCAATGCCAACCCGAACTAGGCGTGCGTAACAGTTCGTATTTCTTTAAGAATGTAGCCTTCTCAATCCAACTGTCGACTGTAGATTTCTAAGCTTAGCAGTGCTCGAATATTTCTTGATATATTAATAGTCAAATAGATAAGTGTATTATTAGTGGTGTAAAAGAGTTGTTTTTCTCCAGACGAAAGCTAATATTGGTTTTTCTTTCGGCGATTTTACAATTGCACAGAATGTTTCTATTTACAATCCAATGAAAAGTTGTTTATTTGAAGAGTGTTTACTTGTTGGAACACAGTCTGAATTTTCCTCTTTTCGGCTACCTCTTATTGTTAATAAGCCCAACCGTTTTCGGAATTTGTATTATCATTAAACAGGAATGTTTACATAATATGGAATTCATTGCGGTAATTGTTGGGATTCCTCTATTGTGACCCATTTATAAGTTAAGTACTGAGTGTGTTGTAATATTATGTTTACAGTACACCTCGCCGGGTATAGGATATTGTAACGACCATCCTACATAGTGTTTCATAGTGACCCACGTAGCTATGTAACTCGAACCATTGTTCGAGTTTGTCCTGTGTGTATTGGGATACAATCAGGCTGGCATAATTGTGTCGACCGGCGAGAGATCAACATCTCGCGCCGTTTAATACTCTAGCCAGGCTGCATTGTGCTCACCATCGCATCAATACAGTTACAAAGAAGATTTAAGCGTCTTTAATAATATTAAAATAATAAAATAGTTTATAGTGCGACTGGTGCCTGTGCTAGCTGTCAAGTGAGTGATATAATTTGGGCAGGTCCCGCGGCGGCTACCGCGCGCCGGGCCGCTCAGCCGCGCGCAGCGCACCGGCGGCGTCGGCACCCGCCTGCCAATCACGCGTCACATGTTACGCAACGCAGCGCGTGTTGTGAAACACGCTTGTACATAAACATTGCTATGTGGTGGTGTTTGGAAATTATTACTTTTAAAAGATTTGATAGCAAATTTGAAAGAATACATTTTCGTGATAAACGATTTGGAATGACGATTGAATGCTTGCTTAGGAACTATCAAAACTAAAAATATTTAAAGAAGGAAAAAGACGAGATTGCTTAGAAATGCTGTTTCTTGGTTTCTATAAAGGTGTAACTCGATGTTAAGCGACGGTATTCATTTATATACCCACTGACTATTTGTGTAATTCTATTTAAATTGTTAACCACTGGAAAACCACGCTAACTAGTTTTTGGAAGTGGTAGAGCCACGCTCTTGTCAGTCATGTCTCAGCATGAATGGGCAGGCTCGTCCGGGGTGGTACTACTGTCTCACAGGAGACCGGCGTGAAGCGACAGCTTGGCCGTGGCATTTCGGTGAGTGAGTTTGCCGGATGCCCTATAGCTCTTCCTCTTCCCATACTTTCCCTTCCAGCTCTCTTCCCAATTTGATAGGCCGGCAACACATCCATAACCCAGCGTTGTGGAGGTTCATGGGCGTCAGCGATCACTTCAAAGGCTAGAGAAAGCCTGGGTCATTGAAACTTTCAGGGCAGTGAGGGTTTTATCCATATTGCAAAATGATTTCGCTTATAAGGCCGCCTGCATTATGTTGGCATTATATTAGGTCATTTAGGATTAGGTAATAGCCAAGCACGCTTACCTAATACGGTCGGTGGACTTTGCATATCTTTATAATTACTATAATCCCTGAGCTCATTTATACAGTAATCTGTTTCGACAGCTGTGCCTAATTATCAGTTAAGTTTTCGTACAACAAATAATATTATCGTGTTTCTTAAACTTGCCAGTATTAATACATATGGCGATTTTACCATTGCTCAAAAATAAAACTAATTGCACAAACTAACTTTGACTTTGTTAATGTGAATCTCATACATTAGCCATTGCTAATAATACGTCACAAATGTATGGCGATGGCATTGTCAACATTAAAGCTATCGTCAAAGTTAGTTTTTGCACTTGGCCCTTATTTTATACAATCTTAACACAACTATATTGGACATAGCACAAAAACTCATATTTGCAAATCCTCGCTGAAAGAGTATTTCTTTCTGATGCATAGAATAAAAAAACACATTTTACACCAGTAGCTTTCTTGTATGAAAATCAATTTCCAAGACATTATTAGTCATACAGATTAGCAACGATGCGTGGATCAAAGTACAGCACTATCTTGTGCGATGTGCGTAATTACTTCTAGATTGACAGTGAGTGTGATCCGTGCAATGTAATCACAACACGCTTATCACTTATCAGTCGCGCAAATCATGATTATCATTTATAAATTATACGCGCGCTGTTTGTTTCCGGCACGCTTTATCAAAACGTTTATTCGATAAAACAAACAGCTTGTTATCACATAATGCCCCTTGCGACACTTTTACGGACGTATTGTAGTGCGCCAGGCGTGGGACATACCCCATGCAATTTTATCAGCCGGTGGTCCTGCAAGAATGTTTTTAAAGAGTATTTCGTCCTCCTGTTAGCTGCTGTACCTTCAATATGCCAAGATCGACTGCAGTACGCATTTTAATAGATCGATTTTAAAAGTCAGCTTATTTACCGCAATGGAGGAGAACCTATTTGTGAAAGAAGAAATTGTGGATTTTGTCACACGATACCAATGGTTGTTTGGGGTCTAATATAAAGAGTAAAGTTAAAGAGATGACTCTAACGGTGAAATATTTCTACTCAGTCAATTTTTTTTCACACACAATTTTTTTTTCTGTCCTAATAAACATGTGTAATCATAAACATATTTTTTCTATTTTCTGTGATCTAAGACTTTTTTCATGACCCTACCATAGCGCCGATCTTGTATTAGGATACGGCTCTGTGGATGAGTAATACTATGGACGTGCCTTGTAAGTTAAATTGTAAAGGGCACTTTCACAACACACACTAGAATGCAATATTTTTCCTGATCGCATGAGAATATTGTTGGTGCATGTTTTTGACCTTCAGATCTTCGTTTCACAACTGGAGTCGCACGAATTTCACCACGAATCCGCTTTAAATAAAATCATTCTGTATTTATTTATTTATATATATATATTTTAATGTACACCACACAAAATATGACAAACAAAATCGGCGGTCTTATCGCTGTCGGAGATTTCTTCCAGACAACCTTAAGATGGACTGGAATTAATGGAAGCACGGAAGAAATGCGTGGTCACAACATAGGGGAAAACAATAACAATAATACAAAATATAACAGTGATAAGGAATACAAACTTTATTGTAATTTAAAATAAAAAAATATATCCACCTGATATCACCTGAGTACTTTGGGGCGTGGTGTTTGTATCAAAACAAAGATTAAGATTTCACACGATTTCATAACATTGTGAAATAATACATATTTAATTCTCCTATCACTACTCCATCACGTTTTTAGAGATATTCACGCATTCTCAAACAATCTTCCCATTACAGCATCTGATAATATTAATTATACGTTCTTTAGAAGATTATTGCATTTACATGTGATGAATTAGTTTGTCGTGGAAGGTATTACTGGGCTCTGCTTAAATTTGCAAAGAGAAGCCATAGGCTTTAATTAAATAAAGAAAGTCAAAGAAGACAGGATTTATAGTTTTTTAGTTACTAGAATGAGCTCTGTTGTGCTTTCAACCTATAACCGAGATTGGCAGTAATAAACCGCAAAATCATCACACAGCATATGACTTATTTTAAATCTAAAAAAAACATCAAATTCCCTTTAAAGTTATGTCACCACGGTCAGCAGTGTAGCAGTCTAGTATAGAAGTTCACTGCTGGACATATCTCTCTCTCTTCAGCCACAGGAAGTCCACTGCTGCACATATGCGTCCTATAAAACGTGCTATTTCATCCAGTCCTCGGCTACAATTCCAAAGTATGATTTCATCATCATCATCATCAGCTTTTTATTGTCCACTGCTGGACATGGGCCTCCTCCAAATTGCGCCATTTCACCCTGTCTTCGGTTTGTCGCATCCACGCATCCATTTTGCCGCAAAGTCCACTTAGCTGGAGGGCGTCCTTTATAAGTATGATATAAATGTACATATATAATAATTCATTATACCTAAACGCTCCAACAGATTAAATACCCCGTCTGGAGTGCAATTTACATGCTAAAAATTAACCTTGAAGTTTTATCGAATGACGACAAGTCTGAATTTTATCTCGCGCGACTGATAGCTGATAACAAGTTTCGCAATATGTATAGCGGCTCATACGGACGCCTCTAAATACCCTACAATCTGTATACAATATGCAAGTATGTGTGACCGGTTGTGACACAAGAGGCGCGGGTTCGATCCCCGCACCGAGATCAATGTTTGTGTCAACCATAACTATTTGTGTCGGGTCTGGGTGTTTGTGAGAGCAAAAAGTCTCTCGTAGTTCCTGATACTCACGACACAAGACTCGATCTTAGTGTGGGGTCAGGACTACGAATATGACTGTTTGGTGTATATATTCATTCAATAGATCACTGTCATCCGTAAATGATTTAATGATTCCTCATAAGTTACAAAACATTTTAGGAGTTTTAATAATAATTAAATGAAATGAAAAAAAAAATTGAATCCATAAAATGTCATACAATATTTAGATTCAGTCACTTTTATTTCACTACCACCCATTTCAAAAGGCGGTTTTCGCCAGAGAAGAACAGACAAGAAACTCTAGCGTTGCTCTTTTCAAAACAAGTTTACAATACAGTGATGATGCAGGAGTCACAGTTAATGCATTTTTGCAGCAGACCAAATGATAAACTAAAAGGTAGAACTCTCGAATAAAAAGATTTAGGAGACTAGGTGAAAGGACTATGGATGAAATAAGCGCGCCTGTTACGCCTGCATCTCCAAAGTGACAGGCAGAGATAATATTAGTGGCACCGGAAAATATCGCCGAGCTTGTTCATCTACATGTAATAGAGAGCGAGCCTTTAATATACCACACGCTTTCAAGCTCTACTGGCATATGCGAAAATGTTCAATCAGAAAATATACAAAGTAGAGTTCCCTGAATAGAAATAAGTAACAGGACCATAGGAATCACAGTCCATACAAGTTACTACTAGAACATTCAGACGAGTCAAAATAAAGCAAATTATATTTATTAATATAATATCAAGCATGGTCACCACATAAGCATATAATAAACATGAGCTGGGCCGACGGGCTGGCGGGCAGGCGGACCGGTGGGCAGGCGGGCTGGCGGCAGCGAGTGGATTCCCATGCTGTGTGTGTATCATTACGGCATTAATATTGCACGAGGTGGACGGCGCTCCTCCACGTTACATATCTAACATCATAATATTTCCATCGCTCGTATGTAAAGTTGAACAATGGTTAAGACGCAGACAATTATTTAGTATTTTAGTGTCTTTAGTAATTGATTCAGTGATTTTGATGAAAAAGTTTGTGTGGTCAACGTCAAGTAAACTGAAATCACTCGGAAGAAAGAAGTAAATTAGGATTAATTAATTAATTAAATCTAATGCCTACATAAGAGAATAGGTACAAGACCATAGGACTCCAAATATATCGTCAGATTTCAAAACAGAAAATTGGGTATTGCAGATGTAAAACAAGCATAACCACTACGTCATTGTTCTGTGAGAGTAATGCCACTCAGGAATAAAGACTTTCGAAGCTATGTAGTCTACCACCAGTACTAGATCAGCAGTATCAGGTGTGGTTGGTACCAAACAGGCACCTTGTCGTAAAATTCTAAGCGATAGCATTCTATAACGCGGCTGTAAGTGTCGGACTAGGGCAGGCAAAAGAATAACAAGAATTACTTAATTACGGTACCGATTTGTGATTTGATGCTCTCTTACATGAATTAGTTACGGATGAGGACTTCTAACATGAACAAAAGTATTCGATTCTTTACCTTACCTTGCGGCGTATGGTTAGAAACAGTTCCTTGTCCTTAACAGAAGGTGAATTTTTAATGGTCGCGACGATACGTAATATCGGTTTTCTGTCCTACCATTGGCCAATTTGGTTGGATGAATATTACAGCAGTTAAACACAGGAGCGCGGGCGTCCTGCCGCACGTAACTTCACTCACTTACCTTCACGTTACGTGGGTATAATTACTAACAACCACAGTATTCTTCACTTGTACAGCGATGGTTAGTTAATTGCACAGTTTTCCGTGTAATTTTAGTTAAAGTATAAGTAACTGGAGTTAGTAAAATATTAGAAAATGATGGTAACATTTTGAATGTTATTTTGGCCATAGCAACCACTGTATATTCATTAGAACACAATTATGGCCTCGTTTAAATAACTAGGTTGATTGACTGATCACTAGTTTAAAACTGACATAGCAAAACAACATTTAGTCTAGATAGGTATAATTGAGTAAAGAAGTCACCATGACGACGTGGTCCTTCAACAGTGGGGCGTATAAAGAATTATTGATTGAAAAGGTATATTATCACTGCAAAACCTTGCAATAACACAATTATTATCAATGATATTATTGCGGAATAGGAAAATAATCGCATAAAGCAAATGCATCATTGAGTATTAAAATATATTATGTTAATGACAAGGGTATAAAGTTCTAGTTTATAGCATAATAAGTGAAAGCGAATTACTGAAACATGCACAAACAGCGGCATACATAAGTAATAAAGATAATGAAATAAACTGTGAGCATAACATTAAACAACGGTTTCCTGACACTGCGCCGGGAGGGCGGGTACGGCACCTGGGCGTCTTCCCAGGCCGATAGGACACGCAGCCCCACGCTCCTCCACGCTACGATAGCTTCGCGTTGTTTTGCGTACATTGCTGTTTAAGAACATCGTAGAATGAGTACGCAATATATGTCTGATCATAACGGGCCCAAACTTGGAGTTTGAAGTCAAGGTATGTTGTCATCAAGGGAGTTATGAGCATCATTTGTCTTACAGCTGAGGTCAAAGATTACGTGTTTACCGCACATTTGCTGATTATGATGTACTCCTAACCGTTTTCGGCCTCAGCGACTGCTATGTTGAAAACAAGAATTTTTAAACAGCACGTTGATGTTCCATCCTCTGATGTGCTCTTTTACCACACACACTATGGATCCTGTTAAGATAAATAATGTTAAGTTACAGCAGCTTAATTGTATAGATATATTGTAAACAACAACTATATCATAGACAATAGAATTTCAAGGAGACAAGATTTACTGTTTAGACCAAAAAGAGCTAAACGTTTCTCTCTCAGATTGATTCGCTATCTGCACTACACATATCATCATATGCAGTCTGACATTGTTGGGTCATTGTATCTCATCAGATATTATATTGTAAAGAACGAATATGACAAGATTTATTTTTGTATATCCTTTAAAAATATCTGCAAGTCACTTCCAGCCAGCAATGTATAGTATAGGAACAAACCGACGCGTGCTTGCGTGGATAATGAGTTGTTTAAATATGTAAGCGATTAAACGATACGTGGATACGGTAAGGCGGAGGGTTGGCGACCAAACTGACTATAATTTTATGGAAAACTCCACAAAACTGTCATTTGGCGCTTGTTGGGGAGACGGCGGCCGAGTGATCCACGCGCGTACATTATTAATTGCGGTTATTATACGCATTTTGAGTTATATCGCGTTGTTTATTACCGTGGGCTTGTTATGACAAATTAGAAGCGTTTTATGTGTGTTTGGTATTCATAGATTTATGTCGATAGTTTTTGTTGTCTCATTTCATCATTTGATTTTTAAAGGCAATTTGGTTTTTGAATGACGCAGAAACATTCCTTACTTTAGGTCTACTGCCAGTTTGATCCCTTGACATGGTCATCGAATTTACAACCTATCCAATCAGCAAAATCATAGTACCAACGCTAATTCGTAGCAGAAGCAAACTATACATAAAATCGTGATTTTTCAAAACGGCTACTTGTCACACGCAATTCGTCACTCGAGTAGAAACATAAGTCATAAGTCTCAGTTACTTAGTTGCTCGATGAGATGAGAAAACGTCTCGGAAGGGCGGTGGCCCTCGCTTCCCGGGAAATATCCGCTCTTGTGCATTTCGATACATCTACAAGTGGTTCACACGTTTGTAATGTTTTGAAG
This sequence comes from Theretra japonica, assembly GCA_033459515.1. Classification (NCBI taxonomy): domain Eukaryota; kingdom Metazoa; phylum Arthropoda; class Insecta; order Lepidoptera; family Sphingidae; genus Theretra; species Theretra japonica. The sequence goes on along the minus strand of CM065938.1, from coordinate 484,784 downwards.
TAGCCTCAAAAAGTTTTGTAATAATATGATTTAATAAAAATGATTATATTAAGGGTGGGTTTTTTTGATTTGAAAGAAATTTAATGTCGTTTCAAGTTTTTATTTTTTAAAACAGCACTCGCGATAATGTTCGTTCCAGAGTATATAGGAAAAACGACCCGCACTCGTAAATCGCTTTTTTCATAAGAGTAAAAGTGTTAAGCTGCCCTTACGGGTATCTCAAAAGAGTCTGGAACTGAGATGTCGATGACGTTGCCCGTCTGCCCCGATACATTTACAAATGTTTTACCTGGGTGGGTGCCATCCTAAATACAACGGCGGTATACATGCTGAAACATGTCGCAGGGGAAGAAGTGTGTCTCTATACTTAGCTGTCATTTCCAGGACTTTACTATATGCAATAGACTCTACATAGTTCCGAAAGGTTCTGGAGATAAGGCCGCGTGCAAGCAAGCGCAGTGTCGGACGCCCGCCTACAAGCTGGACGGACGACCTGGTTAGGATTGCGGGAAGTCGCTGGATGCAGGCCACTTCCAACAGGTGTATGTGGAGATCCTTGGGGGAGGCCTATGTTCAGCAGGGGACTTCCTGTGGCTGAAGAGAGAGAGAGAGAATTGCGAGGACGCGACATGTATACATATGCTCGAAAACCCGTCGTGACCCACGTAAGCATGTCGCGTTTGGAGTTTTACCTATGTGTGTCTAATTTCAACCATAATTTGAGACGACCAGAGGGGATCTCACACGGCAGATTGATTTGGAATGCTTTGTACTGACTGTCACTATTACTAACTACAGAAATGATGCGTGAGTGTATTTTTGTTTGTTTGTATATTCGCGATCCTGTCCGCCCGAACACGTCGAGTGCGCGGCCTGTGATTACAGCTACAATGTGGCGGCGCAGGTGGCGGGTCGCACGGTCCGCGCGCTGACCGCCCGCTTCTCATCCACATTAATAATTCAAAACGCAGGAACCACCTCAAATTGCTCGTAATATGACGGCCTGTACTCCGCGGTCAATACTCAGTAATTGTTGCAATTATACCCAGTTTCACTTGACTACATTTACGAAACTTATCAGTGAAAATATTGGATTATAACATATCGTTATTAATGCGTCATTATCAATTGCCGTGGGTTTGTTTTAGCGATTAGAAATAAGTGTTATTTTAATTTCATTGGAAATATTAAATATAATCCATGCGCAAAAGTTTTTTTTTACAATAAGGAAAAATATATTCAAGAATAACGTCAAAATCGAATATTTTGGTAATTTTATACGTATTAAATTTAACTAAATTATATAAAAATAGAATATAATATAATTTGATCAGCAGTCCAGTTTGTTACTAAACTAAACAGTTAGTAGGCGGCTTCTTTTGCCGCATTCCCTGCCGCGACACGCTTCTCACCGCGGGAAAAAAACAACACGAAAACATGATATGAAAAGATGGACATATCGCTACGGAATAACTAATCGAAAATGACCATCAAGTGACTTACACGTCTGTCTGTCCGTTTTTGTAACGCCTATCCCGAGAACAGAGGCGTTGGGTAACAATTTCAAATTTGAATTTTGTCCACTATGACCCTTATTTAGAGCGCCACTGTGCACATTCTTCTATGGCGGGTGACGAACTGTAATTTGACGGAGAGAAGCGACATTTGTGCGTCTAGTTACAGATGTGTCAAACGATAGCATGCTGTGTTGATACGGTTTTTTATTTTTCTAGTAATTTCCTAACATGTTCAATGTTTGACAATTGATTTTGAGAGTCGTGAGCGAATGATTTGGTCCACGATTTGTTATCGCACAGTGGGGCAAATGCCGATGGTGTTGGTCATCCAACACACCGCTCTAGAACAGTCTGTACTCTCCTCTCTGCAAAATAAGTGCAGCTATAAACTTGCGGAATGTGACCATAACATTGGCACATGATAATGAATAGAAAAATTCAATATCGCCTTGCCCGACCCGGGATTCGAATCCGAGACGTCAGCGTTGTAACTGTACCGTACAACTACGCCACCGAGGCATCGAGTGGCTTTAGATATAGTATGTTTATCGGTGTACGCAATAACTGATGTACTCGTATAACGTCCAATGTCGATACATTTTTAGACTGATACCGTATCAGATTTGAGTTTCTCAGCGCCGGAAAAATCCGGATTATTGCAACTAAAGCTTATCTTATCTACGGACTTTACATTCATTTTCCTTTTAGAGTATTAGATCAATTTGTGTTATGAAAATGAAAATGAAAATGAAAATGAAAATAATTTATTGAATCCATTAAAATGTTCAACATTATTTAGATTTAGTCATTTTTTTTTTCTACCACCCGGTTCGGAAAGCGGTTTTCACTAGAGAAGAACGGGCAAGAAACTCTAGTGTTGCTCTTTTCAAAACCAGTTTACAATATCGTGATTATTACAAAAATTACAAGTTGGTCCAAATCAGAGCAGTTCATTAATAATTTGTTATAATTTGCAAGTGAAATATATTTTTTTTAAATGAATATATAAGTTAAGTGAATATATAATTGTACTAGCCCAAGGAAAGCAGTGTATCGCAATATGGGATCTGGTGTCACAATGTTTTTATATCTGTGTTCTAAAAAGGCTCATTGGATGTTATCGCGACTTATTAATACCTAAATAACTAGATTAGTGAAGCGAGTTATTTTAAAGACCTGATTTTTTAATGATAAAGTGTCTAGCATACAGCATTTTGTGGTAAGTGTCATGTGCAATGGTTTTAAGATGGATAATATAAACTGTATCAAGAATAACATTAATAAAGAAGCAAAAAAAAATAGGGTTAAAAAATACGTCTTTCGAATAACATATCCATCCATCAGTCAAAGGAAGTCCACTGCTGAACACAGGCCTCTCCTAATGATAAGGAACAACATATAAATATATGCTAACTTCCTTGTATTAAATTCATTTAGATAATACGTAGTGTCCTCGCTAGGTATATGATTGTAGTGAAACCGGATACAGGGTGCTAATCCCAAGGGTCCTTAGGAACCATGTCATTGACAAAGGAGGATTGAATGCGCAAAGAAGAGTAATGGTTGAGAGGTCGATAAGTAGACAAATATTTTATTCCAATTAAGGATATAAACATTTGTTTTCCCTCTTTGGTGTCCAGCTTGTATAGGTTCAGAATCGTAGGGTCTTGACTTTGAATAGCTGGTTGGGTTCTTCACTTTTTGTGAGTAGTTTTATTTTAACCATCTCATATTTAGTCTGGGCCTAGAATTTGTGCTGGCTTAGCTAAAGACTCAAAACCTCCACCATATTATGAAATGGGAATGATGTCTGCAAAATGTAGGTGACACTATTAGCGGCGCTTCCTACCCTTGCAGAGCCAGTTGTTGATTTTTATTTTATAATTTCATAAGACACACACACATTACACATTGCGAAAGAAGGTGTGTGAGAGGTGGGGTGCATTAAATGTAATTAATAATTAATTAAGTAATTAACAGACACTTATCATTATCACGACATAGATAAACGCGCATCATCGTTTTATTGTATGATGCCTCCTTATCTGTGTAGCTGGCGTGACGATCCACGGAAATTTGTGAAAATACGGGCTTTTTTACATGGTCTTAAAGTTTTATTGAGCTTGATATTGGTACGAAAAAAAGGTATTCTCCAAGCTGAGCTACATTACTGTTTTCATCATGCAAAACGTTAGAAACTTGTTCCGTCCGCGAGTCATAATAAACTCGAACATTTACTAGCATTACAACGAAACATTCCTTACGTTTCTAATCATAAATTAAAAAAGGCCTTTAATCGAGAAACTTATGATTACAGCTTAATATAAAATGTACAAGGGTTTAATAAAGCTGTTGTGAGCCCGGGCCGCATGACAACTTTAATTTGTTGTTAAAAATTAAGTGTCACACGCGCTTAAAACATTACCGAGACTGCCTGCCCGCCGTACGGGACCCTTAAGGACCTGTCTTGAGTAATAACGGACCTCTAATCCTTTTGCAAATTAAAAATATCTTAACCAAAATTAATCACTACCTTTACAATTACAAATTCGAAGAAAAATCTTTTTTGTAAAAATAATACAATTTTAAAGAGCAAAGCTAAAACGAATTATTTTTCAACACTTATACTTTGAGGAAGGTTTGCATACAGCTCTATACTTTGTAAGACTTCCTAAGACTGATAATTATGATGACTCTTTCTGTCGTCTCCCTGTCCTGCATTCCTGCTCAATCTTCGCCATTTCTCTCAACATTGGGCGTCCTCGATTGTACGACCATTGGCATTTCTCACTTTGTGGAGAGTTAAACCTTTCTGAAATGTTTTGTGTAATTGTAATTAAGATTCGAGGTTTTTCTACATTTTTAATGTCAAAATTTTTCCTTTTTAAATTATTCCTTGTTGTTCCTTGTTAATAGCTTTTTCTATTTGAGGTTGTAAATATTTACCTGCCTAATTATAACCTGATTATTTCACTTTAATCTTTGATTCTATATTAAATCTTTAAACAACACGTGGAGTGTAAGCCTCGTCGGCAGACAGACTCCAAACCTCAACATCAAGTTTGCGCTGTTTTGGCTGAGGATTATAGAAATTATGATTATATGAAGTTTAAAATAAAATAAAATAAATAATTGAAGTGCAACGCTGTCCCTTAATGAACTTGTATGTTGTTGTAAGTGTGTGTGAGATGTTTTTGCGCCCGGCGCGGAGCGGGTTCACACCTCGGCCGCCTATATATTGCGCGGGCGCACCGCTGCGCCGCGACACCTCCATGCATAACATTATCACCAGAATCATTAGTGAAACGCATTGGAAAGCAGCTGTTGTACCGAGAGCTCCCCGCGTTGTCTGCCACCCTGGTACTTGAACTTTGAAGCGAGGTTTACTGAAATTATCTATTTGCTTATTTTTTAAGTATTTAAAAAGAAATCGCTTTGTTAAATATTAATATGTGGTAATGATATTAAATAAAGTATAGTTAGATCGGAAATCTTTCAAAAATACCTATTTTCAGCTGTGGGTGAATCAAAATAATTTACATACCATTTTGTAGTCCATAACATAGTTTGTGTTTACGATTTTTAAAGTCTCGTAACATGTATTTTTGTGCTTATAAATCAATTACTCTGTTTATTTTATTTGTTGTACCCTGTAGAACAACCAAAAGTGAAAAATCATAACACTGTTGATGGTATTCTTTGTAAATTGACGTAATTAACTAAAATATAGTAAATAATTGTCCTAGATCTTTTAATGCTTAGACGCACCACGGACCACGGGGTATATAAATCATAATAATGCGAGGCATATTAACAATGTCACAATGTCAAATTAGCTTGAGTTATCGGCACCACTATCTCATACAAACACATAGGAAAAGTCTAGATAACTGTATCTCGTGATGCGTGAAACCCAGACGCCTGTTCACGTGTACGACAGACATTTTATTCTCCATAATCCATGTAGACTTATAAATACTGATTGTAGTTATACGAGTAGCCATAGGCTTTAAATGCGAATGCGACATAAATACTATGTTTGACAACATTACAGCTGTGCAGCCCACTGGACACGTGACACTTCCAAATAATATTTGATTTCGTCGCAATTTTTTTTTTCATCTTTATTTTTATGGGCCTTAGTCACTATATGACTATGCCGGACCCCACGCAAATTAATGAGACATGATATTACGACATGATAATTATACGATCGTTTATTATTTATTACACATAGACTCCTTAGGGTCAAGTCGTCAAGCTTTTTGTGATATGGGATGACCTCTCCTCATGTCAGGCACAAAATACAATCCCGGGTAACCAAATATATTCCAAACAAAAAACACAATAAACATAGTTCCACAATATCCAAACACCAAATAAATATATGCACGTCTCCAAACATTGGTTCCAAGTTCCACCACACCGTCCAATAACTCAATTGAATACGTAGCGTGAGCTGTCTTATACCACAAACCTGATGCCCTAGGCAATCTGGCGGACCACGGGGCGCACGCGGTGGCAGCAATTATCATTCCACAGACATTTACATGGCTAATGCGAGTTTTATTCACGGCAAGATTAGTGGTCGCTCTCATTATGCCGGGCGTTGCCAGCCGCCGGGTTTTATAAATAAACTCGATTTACTATGTGTCGATAACGGTTGTAGCGGTTATGGGGATGTGTGGTAGATTTTCTCACAAGACTGCAATGTTTTTTTATACTAAGAAGATTGAAATATTTACAATCTATGTTGGAAGGGAAGAGATATTATTACAACCAAATTGATAGATCTCATCATGACTCATAGTAAACTTAGAAGTGTTCTTAAGAGTCTTCAAAGACTTGATAGCCTCCGTGGCGTAGTTGATTATAATGCTAAAAGTAAAACAATTTCTGCACCAAAACATTATATACTTGTTTACGTGATCGACAATGTAATTTTAGATATTTTGGGCTTTTTGAACACATTTATTGACCACTAACAAAAACAACAACAATCATGCAGATATCCACGCTGGTCCAATTTCCAGCAACAACGGTTGTTAATGCATAATTAGTGTTGCTCACCGAAATAAGGAAGTGAGCAAAGTGCGACACTCCGAGTCTCCGCGCCGAGACGCTACCCTCGTCTCCACAGTTATTGTGATGCCGTGATCTAATTAATTCAACCGCGGATGGGCTACCATCGGCCCTCTTAAAACGATCATTCGAGAAACTTGTGAGTATCGTTGACGCCAGTAACCATGTGTCTAAGAATCGCACTCAAACTGAAATTACTTTTGTAGTGGTGGAATTTGGCTCTGAGGGACTTTGGTTAGGTCGGTTCTAAATTTAAAAAGAACGAAGCCAGTCGCAGATTGCTACGTGAGTTTTTCTATCACTTTCGTCTTGAAGTGTCATATTATCATGCTTTGGATGACCTTGATTTTACAATCTAATTAAAGTACTGGAAATGATATTACACCTGTGATAATTGTTATGTCAATTTTAGTTACCGTTGCATCACAATGCTTTATTTTTTCACAGGAGTCGATAAGAGATGAGTTCGCAGTCGATGGTAACGCTGTGGTGAGATAGTTGTCGAGATCGTCGCCCACGCGCGACCTGCACCGACCACTTATAATTTAATTTCATACACACTTCATAAATACACGCATCCTTCTAACCCATACCCACCACTAGTGAAGTGACCATATCCACGTCTCATTACTTACACGGAAAATACGTAACATGCTCTATCAACGAAGCCATACATGGCTCTTTTATTCAATTAGAAAGATTGCAAACATCATTATTACGTATTATCAATATTTTCCTCTATTAATCAGTTTAAATTTTAACGACAGCATTTAATTAACGTGCAATTTTCCTCTAGCGCGCATTTTGTATTCGTTTATCGATTTATCGAGTGAGTACTAATTCCATTATCGCCGGTAGACGTTATAGCATAATCTGAAACACTTCGGAATGACGTCACAGCTCGCGTGTTCAGATTAATAGTCTGAAGATTAATGATCTTAATCTCCAGACTGTAACTTATCAGATCCCATATCAATGTTTTCGAGTTTCGAGGCAGTAGCTGTTTAGACTGTAGCTGTACTAACCATATTGCTCTCGCTGTGATGTTATATTCTAGTAAACACATTCACATTGTAAGTTGTGACCAATATAGAGTTTAAGGCTCTTAGGTTTTGTGCGCTTAACAAATGAGTGGAGCAACAAGCATAGAAGAGAGAGAGAAGAGAAGAGCTCACTGATAGAATTTTCACTTTTCTGGAAAACTTTCAATCTAGATTTTTTTTCTTCATTTCAATATTGCCTGTATTTTCAGATTAATTACGTACATGATCGAACTACACATTGAAGTCATCGTAAAATATTGTATTTGATTCGTCTGAAGCATTCTTGTCTGCAATACCTACACTTATAATAAGCTCGCATTTTTTATTGTTGGAAACAGAGCACAGGTGCCATCGCAACGATACTGCCAGTTATAAAATATTTCATTTACTTTTATCAAATCATTCTGGTTTAACTGTTTTTCAGCACCTGTGGCGAATCCTTGGGTCGCTCGTTTTCTTAAATTATGTTAATTAATAACATGAGAGAGATACTAACAAGTACTTCTCGGAATTTAATGATGAACCAATGATTACTTTAGGCCCACAATGTCACTGTTGACCTTAGGTTTTGGATTACTGTCTCTGCCAATATCATATGCATCATTAACATCATTTTTCATGTTAATCTTTTGGTTCCAAATTAAATAAAAATAACTATTTCAATTATTCCTGATTTATTTAATCAACATTATTTATCCTAATTTAATTAACTTTACGTTACACGAAATCCTAAATATTTTTTTCATTAACACGCAACAAACATACGTACATTGCGTAATTTGTATATTTATTTTGCGTCAACAATTTCCCCTGTAGAATGTTATCCTTGTTGTTTGATCGATAAAGGCACATGGCTAGTGCATCACTGGCCGACAGACTGTGGGCATCAATTATTTAACCTTACTTAAGGTGCGGGTCACAAACATTGAGCCCGTTGAGGCTAATTGAAGGTGGGGCCGCGGCTCGACCTGGCCCGCCGCTTACTCATGGCCTCGCTCCCAGATGCTTTTAATTTGATTATTAACTGTTTTATAGCATTCTTTGTGCTCGTGTTTCTCACAACAACTGTAATACTAGTCTCATTAATAGAAATTATTCTTCGTTTTTGCTTATGGGTTACAAGACTACAGTATTTTTGAAAGAGCATGGCAGAGCAGTATGCAATGTCATACATAAAGTAAGGAATTATAGGGGTAAGTTTTATGCGCTCTTTCACCTTCAATTTAATGTCAGAAACAGCTTGAAATCATTGGCGATGACAGCTTAAAGCTGACCGTGAATTAGTTCACAACTATAGCTAAAATCATGAAGACACCGATACCATCAAAATTATACATATAATAATACATCGCCACCATCCCAGACTTCTATATTTAATTGTGATTAAATATATCATTGGATCAAAATACAATACAATTTAAAGTCAATTTGAATAAGCATTCCATGGTCATCAGCGTAATAAATATCCGCTTGAAACCACAAGCCTCATCTAAAATTGAGAGAGTTTTTGACCTTAGCCCATACGAGCCCAGGCCGGGTTGACGAAATTCTTATATATTTGAATTAGAGAGTAGAATTCCGTAGGTTTCTTTACTTCACTGATTCGATAAAATTAGGAAAGTCATTATCTCTTGTATGTCGTATTTTGGGTGCGTATCTAATATTTCTAAGAGGGTTAATAGAAGAACTGGCTACAAGTTTTTTTATTCGATTTTGACCATGTCAGATTAGCTTGAGCTATACAAAAAAAGGCTAGAGTTACCTATACCAATACTAATCAATAAACATTGAAAATAACAATATTTGCAATTATGTATTAATAATGTAATTGTTTATATCGCTTTATCCACAAGACCAGTATCAAAGGACAATAACTAATGACGAACATCGTACTAAAATAATATTGACACAGGTTTACGCATGGAAAACATTGCCATTTATATACCTTTTGCACATCTTAAGCGTTATCATAAGTAACTTTACGAAAGCATACTTTTACCAATACGCAGAATTGAATTGTACATTTGTGGCACTGGCATCTTTATAATCATACCGAAGACAAAATCGACATAGGTATAGAAATTATCCGGAAATAAACTATCCTAAGTTAGTTTTATTTCATTTGATAATATCCCCATCAATGCGAAAAATACCGCATTATATAGTTTATGATACCATCAAGTTTTGTCTCAATTGCCAATTATTCCCGAATCCATAATGCGATTAAAACACTCATATTTAAAGTGTTATAGCAGATCTACTTATTGGTTTAAAAATAATTTCGCGAGAACCTCAGATAGAACAACGGATGTTGATTACATTTATTTTACCAGTTACCACCAAATCTATGAATTCATCGCTTGCTCATATACGGCGTTTGTAATTATGACATTGCTATTATTGAAACTAAGATTTCTGATTTCTCGGATGAAGTAAAATCATACCCTTCCTTCATACCACTTTCTTGTCTGGCACTGGTGTTAAACTTATCGTATTGTGTCAAAATGCGTCACTTTTCTTGTTCAGAATGTGTATGTTCAGTTTCGATTAATTCAAAATAATAATACCCTACCCAGATACCCTATCTGGAATGTAACCAACATGGGATTGTAGTAGCTTTGTTTAACCAGTATAGACACTACCATATGTATAGCCTTTCGTAAGTTGCAAGTTATAATCAAACAATGCATGTCTAAAGTGCATACGCTCCACACAAGATACCAAAAATGTTGGCGATAAGCCTACTATAAAGACCATTGCCTTCGAAAGTAACATTTCAGAATAAAACGGCATACATTTAGAGAATTGCCAATATATGTATGTATATCTGCGTGTGATGTCGACGCGAACTGTTGTGAAATGATACAGACAAGTAATTTAATGATTGATTGCCAGAATATTATCATATATTACATAATTCTAATATTAAATATGTTGTCTGAGGTTAGATATGCTCTTGGTATGGCGATAGATAACACCAACCTCGGTGCTCAGCTAAAGATGTTGGTTGATAAGAAAGGTACAATATGATTACTTGTTTTTGTAGAGATCATCTATCTCGGTCCTTAGGTAAGTGTAATGTCAAGGTTGATAGAAGTTAGGTACACGGTATCTATCCCGGACACGATGATTATTCGCGATCAACAGAGGAATAATGGTGAGATGGCGAACTCTTATCGCGATTGAGTTTAATCTGATAAAATTGTTTTTATTATACTTTTTGTTTCTTTAATAAGTAGTTTGTCACATAATCGTATGTAAATGCATTATTCTTTTTAGAAATAACCTCCTTTATGCCACAAATACAGGCTGGATGCAGGCCGCTTCTAACAGGTCAATGTGGAGATACTTGGGGAGGCCTATGTTCAGCAGTGGACTTCCTGTGGCTGAAGTTGAGAGAGATAGATGCCACAAATCATTTTGTTGTATTCTCTAACTGCCATTAGGTCATTATAGCATCACTGTCCACACGTCATATTCATTCATAATTCGCCCCCGCGAACTTACGTACATTCATATCAATATATTGATTATATTGACGATAATTTAAATATTCTTGGAATTGAACCTGATAGTCTGCAAGATTAAATTAAAATTTATCAATCTCCCTAATACCTTTAAATGGAATTGCTGACGATAAGGATATAAGGAAAAAGTACTCGTGTAGTTATTCGCACTTACTAGGCGCCACGCAAAGAGTATAGACTACGGAGTGGAATTGATTATGAGCATTTATCTCCACATAGAACACATTCCTTCCGTAAATTGTCATGATACAGGTTCGATTATAATTCTTAATTTTACTATCTAACAAAAGTACGCGATTTTACTTCAACATTGACATTTCGATAGCAGACGTGAGAATCAAGCCACATCCGAACATCTCTACATTCAGAGGGCCATGTTTCTAACTGCTTTAACAAAGTAATAAGTGCCAAATTGCTAGTGGAGTGTTATTCAAACAGAGTATCTACCGAAGAGAGTTATCTTATGCCGGTGGCCTCACGAGTAATTATACCGGAGAAGCGACAAATTGGTATGACAAACGTTCATCACCCGTTGATACAAGTGATACCCATTGATACATCAGCCTCTGTGGCGTAGTTGGTTAGACGTCGGCTGTGAAACCAGAGGCCGCGGGTTCGATCTCCGCACGGGTACTAATATTTGTGAGAACCACAGGTATTTGTTTAGGGTCCGGGTGTTTGTGAGACTAAAAAGTCCCTCGTAGCTTCTGAGTTATCTTAGTAGATCTTAGTGTGGGGCCAGGACTATGTATGTGACTGTTGGGTGTAATGTGTATTCCTCTCTTTCTCTCTTTTAAGCCACAAGAAGTCTACCGCTAAACATAGGCCTCCCCTAAAAACCTCCACATCGAGCTGTTGGAAATGTTTTGAAACAACTTCCTGCAACCTGGACCAAGTGGTCCGTCCAGCCTTTACCATTTTCGGTGTATTTATGGTTTATGTATACGAATGTCCACGACCAATAACTAAACATATGTAATCTTCAGCGCCATGTCTCAAGGCCGGCGTGGTGACATGACCCAGCGATCCACGAGTATCAGGCCACGTGTAAGCCGCAACTGTGCAAACCGCACCGATACCCGTGTACTGTGTACTGTACTCGGCACGAGTCTATGAACTAACTGCTTTACACGTGGAGAACTTGTTTCAAATGGGTACTGATTGCTACACGCATTCGGGCGCTCCTCTTTAGTTTTGTGTTTCAATTTTTTGAAGACGCCCAGTTGGTGTTTCAAGTTCTTCAAAGTCATGACTTCGAGGAATAATTACATATAAATGTGCATTCATAGATTCTTGCCTTGTTCAAAAGAAAAAAAAACAACACTATCAGGAAATCCGCAAAGTGGAAAAAGCACCACAGGTATTTCGAAGATGCCAACCTTTTTTACCCAGTGTGAAGTACTAGGATCCAAACCCTTTCGAATTTGTGTTGTATGCATGGTATGGGTCTCCCTCAACTCTTTCCCCTCGTCACTCTCTGTTGTTAGAAATGATTATCTAAGATAGAACTATAGTAAATACTTATGAAGCAGTCTCTCTCCGATTCAAATCTTTAGTGAATTATCGTTAGCAATGTATGTATGATAATTCAGATGTATTGTAACCAGGTGACATACACCCAATCAAATTTCCTGATTATTTATATACATAACTTATAATCAGAGTTATTGACCCCTGATGTGGTAGCGAAAACATCTGGGCACACGTGACATTGTTGCCATGCCTCATTCTGTTCCACGGCGTCGGCGCCGATGCGTCGTGCAGGTAACAAATTATATATACAAGCCGCATGGTAAAACCACCACCAGTAGTTAAAACACGCTTCGGAATACACGTTGAAATTAACCAAAACAAATTACTCTTGATTAAAATATAATTTGCAAAGTTGCAACCATTTGCGGGTTTAACTAAATAATTTTAGTTATAGTACACAAGCATGGTTAAAAGAGTCGTGAATTTTGCCGAAATAATTGTCTCAGTGCTTGTCTTTTGTGTACCATAACGACCGTCGACAATACATCGCAAATAATGTAAGTATTTATTGAATCAATATTTTACAATTAAATTTGTTGGCGTATACTGTTGAAATATTTTCATTTGTTTATCTCAGAAATATGTTAATGTTGCGTTTTGGTGGTACTCGTATTATATTTATAACGTGGCAACAAGCAGTTAGCAACAACAGTATAAGATGATAGAAAGCTACTGGTACCTTTGATATAAATGTGTCGTCTATACCACCGTCTATAGTTTATCTGGATTGCAATTCACTTATCATAAGATGTCCCTTCGTCGTGATAGAATAAAAGTGTAGACTGGTTTCGCTCCACCCATAGCTTATGAACTGTGGATGACATTAGTTGCACCTACAGAACGTTGCCCTGCTGTCTAAGCCTTCCAGGAGAGGACGCCCAATACCCCTCTCCTATTCCCATCCTTTTTTATTCCCGCTCCCCCTGATTTTACTGGCCAGCAACACATTTATGAAGTTCTTACTCCTAGAGTTTGTTGCTCTGCCTATATCACCAATTATGAGAAGTAAGCGTGTTATACGTCCGACTGCGTTTGTGAACACTGTCAACTAAGATCATTCAAAACCAAAATAAAATATTCAAATTAAAATCTTGTTTCTATCTTTCAGTTCTTAAATGTATTTAATAATGATGGCAGATATTGACGTAGGGTGGTTTTTTGTATTTTTTAAATTTTATTTTGCATAGACACTTTTGCCACAGTCCACTTTCCTGCTCTATCTTTTTCAATTCGACCCATCTTCAGAATCCTTGATTACAATCAAGTTGGTTTGAATCCTTAATTAGTATTAAGTGAGAGTTGATTACTTCAAGGTCGTTGTCGGGGCCCTTGGCCCACATATTTTGCGACCGTCGCATATATTGCCAATGTTATGCGGTTTCCACGATGCATGAACAAATTACTGATAAGGATATTTCTATTCCTTTGGAGCGCGATCTCCAATGAAAGAAATCTGGATACATACACAGTCTCGCGCAATCCAGCGTAATTGCTTCAACTGGCAAGAGATCCAGACCAGAGACCATCTGGATACTTTGACAGCCTTCGTGGCGCAGTTGCTTAGACGCCGCCTGTGAAACGAGGCCGCGGGTTCGATCCCCACACTGAGACAAATGTTTGTGTGAACCACAAGTATTGTTTCAAGTCTGGGTGTTTGTGAGACCGAAAAATCTCTTGTATTGTCTGATACCCGTCACAAGACTCGATCTTAGTATGGGTCAGGACTATGTATGTGTTTGTTGGGTGTATTTATTTATTATTATTACTTTATTTCGACTGTATAGTACTTACCATAGGTGCAGTGCAGTCAATTTAATAAATAAAATATGATAAAATCAATATATTATGATTACAGTGATTATTTTTTACAACTATGGACTGCAGTTATAAGAATGCGTTATGTTGTACTGAAATGTGACTTAAGACTAATTCACTGCGGAATAAAATGCCAAATATAAAACAGTAATTAAAAAATGATAATCAACAAATCAACATTATCTCGGAATTAAACTTGACGTCATCAATTGACGTTGCAAATAATTAATTGATTTTAAAGTAAACAGATGTTATCTGTTTCTTAATTCTCCGAGTGTAAACTACACAATAATATAACATTGTCTAATATAACATACACATTTTCGAGTACAAATATTGTGCCTAAATATATATCTATCGATTATATCTACACATATTCGTACTCGTATAATAAATTTGTAACCGATTGATTGTACATGGAAGATATTTGAGGAAACACTTTTATGGGGGCCTGTATGAACGTAATAGAACCCAAAACAATGATTCTTAGAATTCTTAGGATTTCGATGAAATTTGCTATGGAGGTAGCCGACACCCTGGATTAACACTATACCAATATAATTATGATTTGATCCGTGGTGCTTCACAGTTGGCTTCTCTGCCTGTAAAAGTCTTCATGCGAGGTTATTTACCTTTTTAGTTTTTTGTTTTTTATCACCCGCTTTGTTACGCAGGGAAGTGGACAAAAATATTTTCAACTCCTTCGATTAATTTAACTTTATGATTGAGTTCGTTGTGGGTTAAAGACAAGTGAGACATTCCCGGAGACCCGCTGAGCTTCAATGCTTGCCACTGTTAATCCTGGATGGAGTAGTTGCAGTGGTGGGTGTGAGGGCGGGACAGTCTCCCTTCTGGGAAAAAGTATATATGTTATTTATTAAAAAAAATAGTTAAAATCTTTCAATAGGTTAATGATAAGAGTCCGCTGACTATAACGAGACACTTAGATTCACGGATGATACAAGCAATGACTCACTGCCCCCATCCTATGACATAGCACTCAAATTCTTGATAACATTCGTCGGATTTGATTTCGGATTGACAATACTCAGGCGCGGAATTCGGATATGACGGCTACTTTGTGCCTCTTGAAGTTGCGTGATTTGGTAATCATTACTCAATGAAGATAGATATCTTAGGTGAGTATTTAAAAATAACAGACTTCAAATATTTTCATAGAGGGTGGTGGGAGAGGAGCTTACGTCTAGTTTCTTTTGTAATAATTGATCGATTACTAAACATATTAAATAATTTATATCGTTGGTGTTGGCAAAATTGTTAATGATACCAACTCAGAAAAGTACCAGAGACCAGTCCTCTCGACTATCAGTCAGATCTTTGTTTTCTGTAAGACATCATATGTACCGTTCCGGTCGAGCAAGCCCCTTCTTCCACGGTCCAACAGTCTGATGTTACTAAAGTGTGGCCCAACCGCGTTAGAAATTAAAAAAAAGCGAAGTAAACCTGAGTAATTGAACAGTAGTTTTGCGTATAAAACCATATCAATAAAATTATCTAACAAATTACCCAAGCAGTAATAAATTACCCAAGGAAGACATTACAAAATATTAACAAATATTTTAATTGGATTTCTGCTTACAATGTGATATTATTATGTGAATGTAAAACATAATATAATCTTTGCTATCGCTATGCCTGAGTTCCGTAAGCAAAAATTCAAAACAGGCAGTGTTTGCTTATCATTGAATGGATGTATGCAATATAACACCCAAACACAATAATATTTAAAACATTACAAAAAAACATTGCAAAATGTTTAGTTGCATCGTGTCTGTAGTCGCTAAAACTACCATTTGGCTTCGTTTTCGGTAGCCGTCTTGATACACCCTGTATGGCCTTACCCCTCTCAATCGTGCTTTAGATTTTACAGGGGTACGTAGTCCTTCAGTCGGTCTGTATCAGCCTACAGCTACAGTTAAAAACCTAGAAAAAAATTAAAACACTACAAAGTTATTCTAACATATTTTCATACAGGCACCTAAAACTGGCTGAGCTGGTATTCATATATTAAGCAAAATTATGCAAAACATTAAATTACAATAATACACCCAACAATCACATACATAGTCCTGACCCAACACTAACACCGAGTCTTGTGTCGTGGATATCAGGAATTACGAGAGTTTTTTTGGTCTCACAAACACCCAGACCCGAAACATACTTATGGTTCACACAAATAATTGTCTCGGTGCGGGGATCGAACTCGTGATCTCTTGTTTCACAGCCAGCGACTAACCAAGTGCGCCACGGCGGCTGGAAGACGTGCAGGCAGGCTGTAGGCATTATAAAATATTTTCATACAGAACACTACTTGAGCTGGTATTACTATATTAAGCAATATTATGCAATAATTAAAACACAAATTAATGCAATCTACGATACTGTGGAACAATTACATAAACGAATTCTCAAGATAAACAATAATGATGAATGATGATAATCAATCACTTATATTTGACATTGTTCACGTTCCTTCGACGTTTTTAAGCTTAAGTACTTCTAGTAATGTGCGGCGAATATCTGAGAATAATATTTTATCGGCGTATTATCGCTCATTGCTAAATACTACACTCCTCTACAATCTAGAGGTCAACTGAGAGGTCTTAGACCAAAATCGACCATACTGGTATTTTTATGTGTGGTACCACGTACAATATAAAATTCTTAGTGTGCTATCTTCTGTGGAGCGTATTGTACCTCTTGATGTGTCCCTTTACCTTTGAAAAGCGTGGTAATTGATTATCAATACACACATGACTGAGAAGTTTTTTTTATTGCAATGTATGGCGAGACGAGCATGCCATCCGCCTGATGGTAAGTGATACGACCGCTCATGGACAGTAGCAAAACCAAACAACAACATGAATTACAAAGAAATGCTTGGCATTACACTGCGCTCGCCATCCTGAGACACAAGGTGGTAAGTCTCATTATGTCGAGTAGTTACGCTGGCTACAACATCCTTCAAACCGGAACACAACAGTGCATTTCCACTGCTGTTTGGCGGAAGAAATACATTGTGGTGGTACCTACTCAGGCGCCCTCTTACATATGAGAGACCTACCACCAGTAAAGAAGAACCAGAAGTGAGATGTATCTTATGATTTGAACCCGCGACTACTGCTTCCCAGAATTTGATACTTATTAGTAACATTATCGAATGTTATTATAATACAGGATGTATTTTTGTTTTCAAAATCATCGGATTCGATTCCTCGCTAAACATATTGATTTATCAAAAATGCTGTTCTAATGTAATAGAACCATTAAACTGTAGTATAGGTTATTTATTACATAAATTTAATGAATGTAATCCCATCAACAGGACAGAGGCGTTGTAAACAGTTCAAAAGTGTAATAAATAACAAGTGTAGGTATATTATATTTTATAATTTAAAACATAAAGTTAACTTATTTGAGGATAAATTCAAGTGGTGCAAATATATTATTAAACAAATCGAACTTTAAATGTATGTTGAGTATAAATTCTATCAGTAATTATCTTTATTTAAAACGATATAACGACAGAATAACATATTATAGCCAACATATTACAGCCGTATATGGGGAAAGTTGTGTTGAAGAGGCGTCCTATATATTTAATTATGTATATCTATAAAATAGGTACCTACCCAGCTTTGTTTTATTATGTTAACTACTCAAAAATGTAAATCTAAATATTATGGGGAGAACTTTAATTGATTGTGTTGAAATCCACACGCCGTGTGTGACGTCAGCGACCGCCGTGCCATTGAAAGGAGGTAACACACTTCCGCGAGCCAAACTAATCACTAGTTCAATAATACATGTATCTGGGTCAGTGGAATATAAATAAACTACATTGTCGTGTTTTATTGTTTATTTGTACAATATTAGGACAATCCGTAATTTATACTCATTAATAAAACATTAAATATTCTGAGTACTAATGTGTTTCGTACAAACATTTTAACGGCTATTAAAACATATTTCTTAATGGTTTTTTATTAACTCATATTAAAAAAACGATTTATCCGTTCAACATACATAACTAGTCTCAGGGGGTTACTCTATGATCCGAAACGAAAATCGAAACTTCGGACGATGCTCGAAAAACTGTACGAATGTGCCTAGGTACTCCACTAATTGCCTCTATTGTACGTCCTAAGTATACGAGTAGACTTAGTTCGGAGTAAACGATAAGTATCATAAAGTTGATTTTTAGAAGTGGAAAATTAAAAATGTACCGCAGACGTAGAACGTCCGAGCATTCGAGTTTCGTTTCTGATCTTAAAGTAACCTTCAGTTTCGCCTGGGTGCAGATATTTTTTGATTCCTCGCCATATAGATGTTACTTTTTATGCAAACTTATGTATAAACTCGACGTAGCTATCCTATTGTCTCTTTTTCTTCTCACTGTGACTTGTCCTGCAACATTGCATCCCTTATTTCAACCTCTTTAGGAAAAATATAGCCTATGTTACTCGAAAATGGCGTAGCTTTCCAATGGTAAAAGAATTTTCAAATCGGATCAGTAGTTCCGAAAGTTAAACAATGTTTCCACTTTATAATATAGATTTATACATAAAAATATAATATATAGCTGTGTATGTGATTTTAAATAATAATAATATAATGGTGATGAAGGATAGGCCATTGTTAACATTCGTGATTAAAGTGACTTCGAACTTAAACTATATCTTTCTACGCGTGTACGTCAGTACATACTCCTATTGCTTTTTTATTTGAGGTCGTTTGTCATTTGTTCTTTATTGAACCAGTTTGATAGATTTTCCTTAGTTACAAAATACATTTCTGAACGGACGCATGTATATTTGACATTAAGGTGTATGTTAATCCTTTTTCTTTACCTACTGACATTATTCTACATTTTAAAAATTTTAAATCCGAATATTATGGATATATGTTGTCGGTTCGATACATTTATTTCAATACGTTCTTTAATTTGAGGGAACAGTTTACCGTATCGACAGGGTGAATATTACATGTTTGACAGTTACAAAACCCGCGAACATTTTGTGTGGGGAAATATTTTTTCTTTTATTTTAATTTTTTCGTCATTTTTCCAATTTTAATAGTTGTCTCCTATTCGAGATGGAGACAAATACAACAAATCAAAAACCATGAAAATTGGTCCAGTTGTTTTCGAGTTATAAGTATTCAAACAAACACGACTTTCTTTTACTCGTATATGTACGAAGACTACATTAGTTTTATTAACGGCAACAAATAATATTATAATAAATTGCGATGTAAATAAAAATGGGCTCTTATTAAAATTTTTAACGTATCATAAACCGTGTTATAGAAACGATTTTCGTAGCCCCACACGTTTTCCAATGCAACTTAATCGTGCGTTTATTATTCACGGGAAAAACAATTAGATTTTTGTTCGTGCTTGCTGATGAGTATTAAATGAGATAGCTCGTAAATAAGTGCAGCGTATTGACGGTGTTGGCGCGGTGCAGTGCGCACGCGCTACCCGCCGCGCCACGCCGCCGCTGCGGCTGGCCTGGCCGGCCGGCGCGACTGACGGGCCGAGCTTCCCGCGCGCGGGGCGTGGCCGCACACGCGGAAAGCTCGCGCGCTCACTGGCCCGGCGCCCGCCGCAAAGCACGCGAGGCGGAGTCTCCACGTCGCCGTATAAAAGCGCGCGCCCGCCTCCGCGCCCGCCAGTTCACTCGCCGCTCGCACAGCCGACGCACGCGCGTATTGCCCGACACGAGTGCACAGTGATCAACATGGTGAAGTTCGAAGGAGACTTCAGTATAAACTCAATTCTTATGAATCACGCGGCGACCAAGCCGCCGCCGGCGTCGCCCTCGCCGACGCCATCCACCGACGCCTCGCCATCTGAGGCCGACCTCAGCGACTCCGAGCTGGACGTCACCGGCACGGAGCCCGTCGACTGCACCAAGCCCAAGGATGACGACGACAAGAAGGACAAGAAGCACGAGAAACCCGCCTATAGCTACAACGCGCTCATCATGATGGCCATCAGAAACAGCCCCGAGAAGAGGCTCACACTCAACGGCATCTACGAGTACATCATGACCAACTTCCCGTACTACAGAGAGAACAGGCAGGGCTGGCAGAACTCCATCCGCCACAACCTCAGTTTGAACAAGTGTTTTGTGAAAGTGCCGCGTCATTACGACGACCCTGGCAAGGGTAACTACTGGATGCTCGACGCCTCCGCCGAGGACGTGTTCATTGGAGGTACGACCGGCAAGCTGCGGCGGAGATCTGCCCTCAACGGGCGCTCCCGCCTGGCTTGCTTCAAGCGGCCGCTGTTCCCCGGCGCGCCCATCCCCGGCGCATACCCACCCGCCTCGTACTCGCAGCTGGTGGGCCTGTATTCTCAACTGCTGTACCAGCGGTACGCGCCTATGCAGATGAAAACGCCGCCCGTGGCCCCCAGTGCAGTGCACCCCGCCTTCCGCGACTCCATGAGCTACGGCAGCCTGCCCTACTCGCCCGCGCTGTACGAGCGCCTGCCGTCGGCGCCGTTCCTCAGCCAGTCCGCGCTGCTACAGAGCGCGCCGCTGGCGCAGAGCTCGGCGATGCTGGCACAGACGTCGCCGCTGCTGGCGCCCTCGCCGCCCATGATGCACTCGCCGCCGACGTCTGGCTCGTCGAGTCCCGAGCTGCCGTCGCCGTCGCACCACCCGCTGTCGCCGCACATCTACAAGCCGGTGACGGTGCTGACGCGGCAGTGAGGCGCGCGCGGGCCGCCGGCGGCTGCCGGACGTTTTGTTTATCTGTGATTTAGTAGTTAGTGTCGGACCAGTGGACCGTGATCTCCGGTGCAGTTGTGCAGCGCTGTAGGCGCATTAGAGCGATGTCTCCATGTCGACGTAGCATTCCGCTATTAATGTAAACACTTCCAAAGTTGTATATTTATTTAATTATAGATAGGTTTAAGTTGAGAGTATTATAATAAAACAAAAGTATTGTTCGCCCATTTAAACATCTCTTTTATTTCCCTTTACATAGCGACGTCGAGGCTTACTGTAAGGATTTAAAAATAAACCGCACTTAAGAGTACACGAGAATATTATCTTTCCGATTCAAACCCCTTGGGGATTAAAGTTTTTTTTTATCATAGACTTCTACAGAAACAGTAATAAAATCAAACAACACAATATACAGATCCATCTAGTAAGTAATCTGTTTGTTTATGTTCACGTACATAAATATTTATCTTGCGATAAGGCAGTGTTTTAATTTGATGAATCATTATTATCTAAGATTTATATTCCCCGTGCGACGATAGCCTGATAATAAACAAGCAACAGTCAGATACGCAATATTATAAAACGAACTATTGGTATTACTGCACGTTGATAACTCGCTCACACACAATCATAACACCAACCACTCATTACGCGACAATACTTTACCGTCGGACGTGTTCTACCAACAGCGACAAGATCATTAAATTCTAACACGAAGTGCAGCTGGAAAGGTCACGCCATACTGAGGTGTGAACATAATTAAATACATCACATTGCAGTTAAACACAAACTTTAAAACTCAATTAATACTTTTTTACGCTTTATTTTAAATGTCAATTCATACAAATTATTTATTTTCCATCATTCTTACACTTGTTGTGAGTTTTAATTTCTTATAATTGGTCGGCGGCTTGTCACAATTAACCGTGTATTTATTTTATTATGATAAAAATAAAAAAAATTAATAATACATATTCAGAGTCTTAATATTCTAATGCATTATGCAAATACCCTATCGATACTAAATTATAATTTATAAGTGAAAATTTATTTTACATAGTACATTTGCTGGTGTATCTACTTTTTTTTTAATAGATCCGATGATATAAAAGCCAGTAGGTACATTGCTAACATCAAGGAGGTTGGAAAACACCTACTCTCCTACTCTTGAAGTATCTAGACAGTTTATTCTTTACAGAAAATTTATCCTAAATATACATAGTAACTCATATATACATATACTTCCAACAATGTAGTTACATAAAATTTTGTAGCAAATATGATACATTTTGGTGAAGTCGACATAGTTTGCAACCCTCTGTACGTCCGTAGCTTTTTTAATTTGATGTCTGGTTTTATAGTTAAAAATAAACACATATGTTATGAGTATATAACATAACACCAATGTTACAATAACCGTTAGTAAATGTGTTGTTTCCTAGTCGTGTGATTGTTTAAGACACAACCGAGATAACAAGTTAATGCGATAAGTAAATATTTAGGCCTAATCCAATATACTTCGCCAATATATAGCGGGGATTATTTCATCTAATAATAGAAGGTTTGTCTGTCTGCTAATCCGACGACATCTCGGTTCTGAGAATACTTATGTTTACTTAAAGTATTTATAATATCATCACGCTTATCGACGCAGAGATAAGCAGAATTGTAGTATTAGTTATGGTAATAAATATATTGGGAACCTATTAGGAATTTACCCGTACATCATGTGGTATAGACAACAGACTACATAATACTAAACTATTAATTTATATAAAATGTAGGTATGTGTCCATAGCACATGCCAACACAACTTGTATGCTGATTGGGACAAAATATTTTTAGTTAACGGTATTTATTGTAGTATGATGACTTTTGAGGCAAGAATGTTGTTTGTTTCCGTCTATATAATTATAAAAATAATTTTACAAATACACTCTACGGCTGGTTAATATTGCCTTAAAGTGTCATATTATGTTTTATTAAAACCCTGGTTAAGGAGAAAACTATATGGTACATAGAGTCCTGTGTTTGTTTCTGTTATCGAGTAGCATTCGTGTGTTTTTACAATTACATACTACATACATAAACTCACGCCTTTTACCCAGAAAGGGTAGGCAGAGGTGTAACCAGGATACCCATGTTTCGCGTCCCATGATGTGATAGGGGGCGAGTCTCTCGCCACATCGGGCACAAATTCCTGACTCCGTGCTAATAATGAATAGAAAAATCCAATATCGCCCGACCCGGGATTCGAACCCGAGACCTCAGCTTTGTAATCATACTGTAATACTACTACGCCACCGAGGCAGTCAGATTTTACAATTATTTTGTGTTATTTGTTAAGGAATTGAGTTATGCGTGTTACCGCGGCGGGTTCACACTGTAACATCACGCCAAGGTCGCGATATATGTCAACTTGTTACGTCTCTGCCTACTTTAAGAAATATTAGGATGGTATGTATGAGTAAACATTCTGCTAAGCCGTCTGTTTATAAATAGCCTTCGCTTTACGTATGCGCTGTTTGAGGCAATTTTGGATTTCATAAGAATTGCTTTGTTGTATAAATAAATTTCCTCTTTAGGTACACAAATTGTTTTATACGAGCACGTACCTACATAATATAATATTGGAAGTATGTTCGTATTTTCTTCTTATTGTAATTTAAGTACCAATAATTACTACATAATTTAACTTACAATCGTTAGCCCGCATTGGGACATCGTGGCGGAACATGGACCAACTCTTGTCATGACTGCTATAGATAGATTTATAATCTTAATTACAAGTTATGGCATTGGGTTAGCATAAGAGATAAACAGTTAGCATATTTAATAAATGTTTGCAGAATCCTTCTCGTCGCCAGTAAGTTTTTTTTTAAAGTATACTACACGAACAACAGCTTATACATATAAGTGGACTTAGTGCCTGAAATAACCCTTTAATAGTTTCCGCTTGAGCTAACGATAATATTGATATTACCTTGATATATTGGTATAATATATTACCTTTAGATCTTAATATATTAATATATAGGTATATTTTAATGTATAAGGATATTAATTTATATATAACTTTGTTCCTTATATTGATGTTTGTGCATATTTTAAAACATACCTGAGACAGCAGTTTTAGTGTTGAATAAATATACAACACACTCTCTTTCTTCCAAGCTATGAATCTAACATGGTGAAACAAAAATCAATACACAACGCTACTGATACAAATTCGACTTCGAAACTCTCCATACATACACATACATAAACACACGCCTTTTTCCCAGAAGGGGTAGGCAGAGGTGCTACCAGAACACCCACGTTTCGCCTTGTATGTTCCGTCCCACGATGTGATAGGGGGCGAGCCTATCGCCATATCGGGCACAAATTCCTGACTCCGGGCTGATAATGAATAGAAAAATCCAATATCACTTTGCCCGACCCGGGATTCGAACCCGAGACCTCAGCTTTGCAATCATACCGTAGTACCACTACGCCACCGAAACTCTCCAAAGTAATTTAAATACAATAAGCGTACAATGCATTATTGTTTGAGTTTTCCCTATTATTGTTTGATAAATATTTAGCGATCGGTAATTATTTATCAACTGTACAACGTTTACGGAAAGCGATAACGTGGTTATCAAGATTACTCAAATAATCCTTTTTAATATGCTTCATTAATTACCCAATGGCTACTTCGCATCGCTGGTCGTATCGATGATTTTTGTACTGACAAATATTGTACCGAACGCATTTTAACGGTGACGTAAAACATCGTGGGGTAACTGCATACCGTGGAGATTTTACAAGAAATTCTCTGGTACCGATGTCTACCAACTCGGACTAGGTAGGTACAGTACAAATATAATACAGGGTGGTGATATGCGAAGAGCCATCGTTTATCGCCTCTTTACACTAGGAGCTATTTGAACAAACTTTGCTACATTGTTCACTAACAAACAATATCATACATAATATTTAGCATAACAACTTTTAATTAATCCATCCAACGGTTTTCCATCAAAAAGCTGATACAACGCGCGGAGGACACACAAGAGGGATGAAGGTATCAAATCTCAGTTTAGACAGTTTCAAAAACACTCATAATTTCTCCGTTACCATCGAAAATATGATCTCAGTTATTATTCACGTTTGAGCACACAATGGGCGGCTAATCCGGCTGTCAGTGATGGACAAACAGACAAACCACGCGGCTGATTGCTTCTGAACAGTGAACGACGCTGTGATAGCTCTTTTCAACTCGTAATTAACTTGTATTTTGATGTGTAAACTATGTGAAAACTACCGGGATGGTGTTTTTGTTCGATTTGATTGCATTTGGAGATGGTATGTGACTTGCGAGAAAGTACAGTTAATATGTGTTGTAAGATAAATTTCAAGTATGTATAATTCCGATGTTCTGGCATCAGTCAGTATACATTTTCAAAAGTGGTAAGGTTACGCCACGCAGAGGTTCCTAAGGTAGCTACTGACTACTGTAGATATGAGCCGGCGCAGCTAGGGTTCCATGATTGTCTTGCAAAAAACCGACGTGATATGCCAGCCTTGCTGTTGTGTTCGTCAGGTTAGCTGACATCGCCTAAGTATTGTCCCTGCTTACTTCTCTTTCCCTTCTTATATTGAGAGTTCGGCAATGAAATTAAAACCCACGTGCTGTTGATGTACATAACCAATACTAATCACTTGCCATTAGTTGAATAATTTGCCCGTTTGCCAGAAGTATGCAATAAAAAAATCATGAAATTTTGTGTAAATGCTACTTACGTACAAATATAGATATATTATAAAAAAATAGATCGTGAAACATCCATTTGTTTTATCGGTAAAACCATTGACGGTATACATCAACACTTCCAAGGACTTGTAGACCTGAAAATAAACTTAGCGACGTAACAATATGACAACCAAATCGCGTGCCAGTAACTCTCATGAATGTTACGTCAGCGAAACGAACAACAGGGAAAATTAAAATAATCAGTGGCATTTTACCTAATACTTTTCCTTTTAATATTTATTTGTAATGCAAATGTTTGCTAACATTTGATAACTATTATCATAACAGATAACGCAATATGGAAAATCTCAAATAATATCAACACACCACAAACACAATAGTGTATAATTATCATTATAAAGCGATTAACAGATAATTACTTGTACACCGATATAAATATTGCGTATTCGAAGCAGGAAAATAATGCAGCAACACTGTCACATTCATTATGTATTATGTATATAAAATCTTTAGGAATGTACGTTGTGTGTGGGATGAATTCCTTGTTTCTTTGTTTCCCCGGCGCTATGACCTGGCTTTATTGTGAAGTTTAGTGTTCACTACAGTGTAGTCAGCAATGTTACTGTATCTGGCATTGTGATACATGAACGATGGTGACCATTTACCATGAGAGGTATCTTGCTGTCTGACCAATAAAAATATCGCAGATTTGTTTTATCTTAATTAGATTGTGTTTGTATTTATGCTTTAATAACGTGACCGGATATGATTAATTCTCAATAATAATAGATTAGGAACTATCACGAATTACGTTATATTGCATATTATAGTATCACAGATTGGACAAGTAGCAATGGGTTGTAGTCCATATTAGGATCATATGACAGCCTCCGTAGCGCAGTTGGTTAGACGCTGGCATACGTGAGGCTGCGGGTTCGATCCCCGCAACAAAACAAATATTTGTGTGATGCACAGGTATTTGTTTCGGGTCTGGGTGTTGTGTTCTGAAAAGTGTGAGGTCAAGACTATGTATGTGACTGTTGGATGTATTATTTATTTATTTTAAATCGAAACTTTATGAAATGCGTTTTTTAAGTACGCATTTGAAAAAAAAAAATGGAGACAGAGCAGACCTGTCACACTACGGTGAATGCTATAAGTATTGTTTACTAAATATAGAAATGCAAAATGACATGAAATTATGTTATACCATGTCAGTGCTGTACATAATATATTGTTATGTAACCCAAACACACATGTGCGGTATAAACATACCTCCAATTAAACTTTATATTTTATTTTCCTGTAAACAAATCCTAGAATTTAGATTTAGTTGTTAATCAATTCTAAATAATTCTGGCTTTTGTTAGTGACATCTAGCGTCATATTTGTGAACAATCTTACGTAATAGGTACATTAAGTATTAGTATTTTGAAATTAAATATAATATTTTAAAATAACCTGCATCTACTTTACATTATTAATTTAAAGTAAACCTATGGTGAGTTTATGGATTTAAATTACAAAATTGTCATTATGAAAATTATTACATTTATTTAATAATATTTTCACTATACTCACACTCGCACGGGACTTTTCTTTAACCGAGAATTCTGCAATATTTAATCCATTTGAAATTTTTTGACGTACTTCACATATCATTGAAATTACTGTAAATATATCTGCAGTATGCACATATTCTCACGATGTTTCCCCTCACCATAAATAGCGTGGTAATAGACCAACAATACGCTCATTACGCCAAAAGTCACAGGTAAGGACTAATTTTCACAAAACTAGCTGATTGAGGTACATAAAATTTAGCAAACTGGAAATCTATCAAATATCAGCCTTATTGTTCCATAAATACATTTAAAATAGTGTGAGTTGAAACCATATTCGCTTGACAATAACCCAGACAATAATCGCCATATTTCACCAAATTACTGGATAATCTATATAAAATATATTTAATGACATACAATCAAAGTGTATTAGTATACCTTGAAGTAGCGCACGTCAATACCGATATAACCTTGTTTGTTTGCATGCCTTAGATTTGGCGGCGATAAACAACAGTGAGCCAATATCATTAACACGAGGACAAGTCTAATATAATAATGTAGCTTAACTTCTCACTGATAACGCGGTTATCACGACCCTATCAAGATTATTGTAATCGTTTAATAAATACACTCAATATAGACATCTTCCGTTTGACGCGCAACCACTGTATCACTGTCCCTGGAGAGCGTTCGATCTTCAAGCTACGCGAGTAGTGAGTGGTCAGACCCCAAATGCATCCGCGACGCCTGTCTATGCTCGTCTTTCATAGCTCAATTAGTTGATTGAGTATATCGCATTATTTCCCAATTTAATGTAAAATATTCATACTTGAAGCACAATATTTTCGTATGTAGAATCATACATGATCTAATTAAAAAATAGCACTAATTGTGTACAGTCACGTCATCATCAAAATTGGGCCTAATGATGTAAAAAGTTTGGTCTTATCCAGAATGTTTCCTTTTTTGCAATATTAGTAAATACATTTCTACTAAAAATTTTCCTGTACCCACATTGATAGGTATCTTTTTTTGTTGACGCGGCGAACCGAGTTACCGCTAACGTCCCACCTTGGAGGAAAGTGGGGCGATAATGTTGGGTTCACTGGTCTACGGCATAACAACCAAAACCACGTGGCCCTCTTCGGCCCAATTGGATCGGCCCCGGGGACGCGAAGAAAGAGCACCTCAGCTTTTACTGGAACCGTTCCTGCACACTGTCGCTTAATTTGCGGCTCGTATCCTATGTTGGGGGCTAAGAAGCCCCCTCATCCTCAATGACGCCCCAGGCGCCCACGGCAACAGGCAGCTGCTTCTGCCTGTGCTGCTGAACATCACGGGATCGCATTGTATCCTTGTACAAAGGACACTACGACAGTCCCAAGAAAGAAGTTGGGTATCCTGAACAGAGCCAAGCGGTACTTCACGTCGGGTCATAGATTGACGCTCTACAAAGCACAAATCCGGCCCCACGTGGAGTACTGCTCTCACCTCTGGGCAGGTGCCCCTAAATACCAGCTCAACCCACTTGACTCCTTACAACGACGTGCTTGTCGAATAGTCGATGATCCCAATCTCACGGACAGACTGGAGCCGTTAGGACTGCGGAGAGACTTCGGGTCTCTCTGTGTTTTCTATCGTCTGTTCCATGGGGAGTGCTCCGAGGAATTGTTTGAGATGGTACCAACGTCACCTTTTTACTATCGCACCACCCGTCACCGCAGCAGAGTTCATTCCTACCAACTGGAAGCGTGCCGTTCCCGAATGGCACGTTTTCAGCGTTCTTTCTTACCACGCACGTGTAAGCTCTGGAATGAACTCCCTGTATCGGTGTTTCCTGAGCGCTATGACCTGTCCTTCTTCAAACGAGGCTTAAAGAGAGTACTTTCCTTAAGGTAGGCAGCGACTTTGTTGTGCTGGACCCCTGGCATTGCGGAGGTCTATGGGCAGCGGTAGCCGCTTTCCATCAGGCGGGCCGCTAGCTCGTCTGCCTATAACGGCTATAAAAAAAAAAAAAAGTTCCCCACTGCGTGCCCGCGATCTCCACACCCCCATTAGTCACCTCTTACGACATACATAATAGTACTTACAGTATTTTTATCAAAAATTACATTCTTACATATTTGGCGCAGGAAGCTGTGTTGACCCGATGCGTCTATTCGCCAACCAATCATAATTAATCTGGTTGTTGCCTAAATTAGAAAATGGTAGGAAAGTATAGTCATTTTACATGATTACGTCAATAAACAATATAGCAGCGTCCCGGGTTCGACTGGGAGCATTTTTATAATTGAGAAAACCTCTTTATTTGTTCGTTGTACCGCAGCATTGTTCCGTGTGTCGATGTGTAATACGAGTACATGCTCTCGCTAGAATTTCTGAAAGGTTATACAGATGTGCCATTAGAGCAACAAGTCGCTGGGTTTCCCAGCCTTTTTACCAGCTTCAGGAATTAACTGCAACGGAGCTTAAGCGGAGATTCTCTTTCCTTTTATTATAATTGTACCCCCATATATTGCCTACTATTTTATCAACATTCATTAAAACATACATTAGATTATTTTTACACTTTACTTACTAATTGCAATGTACAAAAATATTTAGGAATTAAATTAAGGAAAACATAACCGTTGCTTGTGATTAAGGTATGGGAATACCACTTATTAAAAAGTATTGATAAAACTATTTGTTGAAAATATATTGTTACTTTTATCACAAAAAATATTAACCTGTTTATTAAGTTTAGTGTTTCCAGAAGTAACTGCCGTGCATGTCAAAGCACAGAAGAACAATTATAATCCTCACAGTTTCATGGTGCAACGAAGCTTAATGATTTTCTGGTTATAACGATGTTTCAGATTGAATATCATAAATGTCAAAAAAGGAATTAAAGTTGTAGGATACATGTTATGGATGAGACTTGGACATCATTATCAGGGTAGACAGTGCCTATTTTATGAAATTATTGTGGCTTTAACATATATTCTTTCCGTTCTCCGTGTCGCCCAAAGAATTTACTACCTTTCCAAACCAAGACTATGCTAGTGCAAACCTTAATCCTCCTAGTTATGGACTATGTGAATGGTTATATGAATATTTTGATCTGAATGCAGATTTACTCAACAAACTCGACCGTCTTCTCAATAACTGCATTCGATTCGTTTTTAATCTTCGCAACTGTGACCACATTTATTCTTACCGATCGCAGTTAAAATGACTTCTCATCCGCCAGCGTCGTACGTTGCGTGTCCTCGCGATACTCTTTTCTATTATTAAGTCTCCCGCCCCTCCTTCTAATCTGTCTCCTGACTTCATTTACCTTAGTGATACTAATCCTAGAAATCTGCGCTCGTCTAGCAATCTTCTCCTTACGTGTCTTCCTCACAGCTCTGACTTCCTTCACTCTTCCTTCGCTATCCAATCCAATCAGTTCGTGCACAACACGGCTGGCCGTCGAAATGAGGGAATCACTATTACTCCTGGCCGAAGTAGCGAATTTTCCTCATTAATGTTGGTATTTATTTATATATCTGTAGTTGTTTATGTATATTTTGAAGTATTGATTAAACTATTTATTTATGTACACAATTATTTATGTAGCACATGTAAATACTCGTATTTGTATAAATATAAGCTCGTTATTGTTCATATTTTATTGTTTTTAGAAATTATTTATCTTTTCGTGTACATATATACCACCTATTTAATAAGCATCTAACGTTGACTGGGAGAAAGTTCCCTTAGGCATTAAATCCGCCTGTACTATTTTAATGTTGTACAAAATGTTAAATAAATAAAACCTTATTTTTTACAGCAGCGAAAAGTGTCTGCACTGTATATGAGGGTAAATCTCATGTCGTCCAGTCCACAGTCCACAATTACCAGATCGTACACTTAAAGGTCCCTGGAATATAAGATTCCCATAGTAAAAATATAAAAAATTGACGCAGCGGAATGAAATATCTGAGCATAACAAATGTATGAGCATAACAAAACAACTTAACAAATGTGGAAAAACACCACCAAAATAACAAAACACGTCACATATTTTGGAACGCCTGTTTATTTAAATACCGCATGTTATCGTAGTTAGGTGCATATTTCGAGCTAATTATCGCCAACTATGACCGTAAAGGAAAACATCGTGGGGAAACCTGAAAACCTTGGGTGTTTTTTATGTCCACGCTGGGCCAACGTGGTAGAAATAAAACACCTACATATATCTGAATAAAGGTGATATACATATATCAGGGAACAGAAGATGGATGCGGGTTAAAGACAAGTTAGACTTTCCCGGAGACGCGCTGAGCTTCAACGCTCGGTGTCATTAAAATGCGTGCCACTGTTGATCCTGGCTTACAGGAGTTCCAGTGGTGGGTGTGAGGGCGGGACAGTCTCGAACAGAAAATGTTAAAAATAGAATCCAAATTATTTAAAATTAGCTGTATTATTTATATAAATAAATATGCGTTGACCTACCCCTATAAGTGTGGGATAAGAGAAGGCGGAAGATCTAATGTATATAAATACCCGCGTAGTCGGGTATCAGGTCAACGGCTTTTTCTAGGTGACATTATCGAATTTAGCAAAAATTTATGGTTTTTGATACCATTCATTAGTTTTCTCGGCAAAGTAAAAATATTTGTGATAAATAAATAAAAATACGCACAACCATTACGATCATCCGTAACCCTAGAGCAAGTAGTGGAGCTGTATGAAAAACTACGAGACACTTTTCAGTCTTACAACTCCCAAACCCTAAACCAACACTTGTAATTTGTAACCAATGCAAACATTTACTCTAGTATTACAGGTAACTATGGAATTTAACGAATCTCATATGATTTTCCCAGGGCCGATTTGGGTGCCAAAGTCCTCTCAATTGAATCCTCAGTTACAGAGGAACCCCATGATCAGCATTGGGCGGTTACGGACTGACACAGTACAGTACAGATATTTGTGCCAGGCAACGCGATAGACAACCACCAATCGTATCTCTCTCTCTCTTCAGCCACAGAAAGTTCACTGCTGAACATAGGCTTCCCCCACGGATGTCTCCAACGACCAGTTGGAAGTGGCCTGCATCCAGCGACTTCCTGCAACCTTAACCAGGTCGTCTGTCCGCCTTGTAGGCGAGCGTCTGACACCTCGCTTGCCTGTACATTGTCTGTGTAAGAAAATATACTATTTATGATAAATCCGATAGTTTTTGTAACAGCAGCGTAACGGATCGCATTACCCCTGACAAGTGGTAGAATGGTTCCCCGAATGGCGGGAAGCAGCGAGGGCCGTCGTCGCGATGATGGATGATTAATGATCACTGCATCAGTGTCTGCGGGAATCTCTGCTTGTTTGCGATTGTCCGTGTACACAGGTAACTGTTTGCGACGGCGTAGTACCAGGCATAAGAGATTGCGGAAGGGGACGATGGTGAGTCATTGGTTCAGTGAAGGGATTGGGATGTGTAAACCAAGGATATTAATGTCTTTGAATCGGTTCCCAGTGCAGGTAAATCGTTGTGTGACATTGTAATTAAAAATAATGTTTTTTTCTAAATAAATTTAAAAATATACGTAAGACAGGCACATTGTATATTAACTGAATACTTCTGTTTTTGTTTTAATTTTGTTCAATTACTTCATTCAATGTTATACATAAACTTAAATTAACTTGAGGAAAAATGATAAACATTACGTATGACGATGTATGGGAAATACCAAAGCTTTTAAAAAGTTGCGATAAAATAAATTATATTTGTAATATTTTGCAAACTAAATTCAAATACGTAACGTATTTACCCGTAATTTTTTAGGCTATTTATATTTTCTTACAAATAATATTTAGGTATAGTTGATGACAATGACAATGAGATGAACTCATTGCTGTACAATTTTTATTACAGAATTTATTCATGAAATGTTAAGTATCTGTTGTTCCATTGTCGACAGATCACACTTTTATTCTGTTGCAAACTTGTATTATCAATTGTGAATTAGCTATTAACTAAAATAAGGTTTTATTTCTAATAAATGCATATCTTAACCACATGACAGTTATAAAATAATATGTGTACCCGCTCGCCTCCTATGAATAGCACCAACGGCAAATAAGTGATAGATGGCTGTAGAATGAATGTTAGCACGTTTGCGAAATTTCATTGTGACCATTGAGACACGGTTTTTGTGTAGCGGAATATAGACACGCGTAGGGGTGCAGTTATGTTTATTCACTGTGTCGCCTTCCGTTTGACAATTTTGACGTTTTTATCTTGTTTTTATTTGAGAATATTATTATGCAAGTGTTACAGGGCTGTGGTCCAACCGACTAAGGCAGTTAAACAGATCTGGAGCAAGCATCCTACAGATCTTAATTCTCGTAAAATTAATGAAAACATATAGATAAATGATTATAAGTGATTTAAAACACTAGCTCCCAGTGGCGAAGGGTGATTTTTTTAAAAAGGGAAGCCGAAGCTCAATACGCGAAATAAGTGTGTTTATTTTGTTTATACCTACTGGCCCTACATAGGGAAGACAATGCGACTGATACTTGATAGTAAACATAGTGCAGTCCACATTGAGTAGATCAACTTATCGTGAGATGCTTTACAGAATTAGCCCGAAACGCGACACATTTACATAATTTGTACGTGTATCCTTATATCCGGACGTTTGTGCATATCCAACCGCCAGCAAATTATTCCTCCGACAATCTCACTCACCAAACGAAACGATTGCGTTTCGTATGATGGCATCTACGTACTGCGGTCGTCAATTATATTTTAATATTTCCAATATACAAAAGTTGCAATGTCATCATGAGAAAATTAAAAAAGTATATTTTTAAACCGCACGTGAATATAAGATTAATAAAGAAATAATAATGATCTAGATACAATGTTAACAAGTACGTTAGCCGCGCTTTTATTAGTTGTATTATTAGTAGTCGAGCACTTCCTACAATCTAACAGTAACGTTATTTCCGAAATTGACAATCTAAACATGTACGTCCCTCACGATTATTAATTTCCATTACAACATAATAATACTATTAATATTTATGTACACTTTGTAATTTAAAACATTAAAAACTAAATGCGTGAACCAGCTAATACTCGTATACTGTCAAAATGTTAATACAACACTTACAAATGCAGTGATATCTACACAAATACACACATAAACACACAAAATGCTGAAGATTCACAGCATGCCTCCTGCTTTTTTAACGGAAATTGAACCTTAAATCGCTATAAGTTTAAGGTACAATTTTGCGTGATTTGTTGCAAAATACACAACCATGTCACACCAATGCGTAACATGCAGCCGACGCGGACGGTCGGCGCACGGGCCGCTCCATTGTTATTGAATAAGCCGAACAATTTTGGCAGTAATTCGCCAGAGGTCGCAACGCGTCGCAATGTAATTACGTATTTGCTATGCGCCTCCGCAGTAATATTTACCTATGTGGCCGACAGATGTCGTTGAATAAAATGAGTTTAGATATTACATAAATAATTTTGAAAAATTTGCTTGTTTATAGTGTAATGATAAATTACAAAAGGTAAGCCGCAGGGAATCGAGTTATATGGAGCCTTCGCCACTGCTAGCTCCACTAAAAAGGTCCCTTACGGGTTGGCAACGCGCGAGTGACACCTCTGGTGTTGCAGACATCTATAGGTTGTGGTAACTGCTTACCATCAGGGCCGTATGTTTGCTTCATTCTTGCCTCCTTAGTTGTATATAAAAGGGTACCTATACATGTTCGCCGTCATGCGATAAACTATGTGTACTGTTTCAGCCAACATACGTACCACTGCAGGGCACGGACCTCCTCTACAATCGAGAGTACGATTCATAAGGACTAGAGCATATAGATATATGTGTATCCGGTATTACCAAGGTGCATTATGCTCAATTATTCATGCCAGTATAAAAAACGATCGATGGTTGTGTTCTAAATTTAGGGAAAAAGCCTACAAGCAATTCGATTACACGGAAATTTCGTCACAAAATAGATTAATTAGGCGACATGTCACCTTAATTGCATTTAAATTGGTGTTTTTATAAAGCAAATAGTTTGTTTTCATTGATTCCATTAGCCTCGTCGTGGCAGTTGTCACGTACGCCAGGGCACTAATGGCACCTGATGCTCTTCTCTAATCGCTTATTAATTGCATTTTAAATTACAATACGTAGCACACCCTGCGGTCGAGCTATGTGCCAAATCTGGTATCTGCTGTGTGATTATATGTCATAGACAATTAGACAGGCGACCTAGGTAAGGTGGCTGGATCTCGCTAGACGTAGGTTGCTTCCGAAAGGTTGTTATGTAAATTCAGTTTCTTGCTTCGTTTCTTGACAGCCACAATACGTTTCGAAGCGGTGGTAGCAGTAATTAACGATTCGAAAAATCTTGTGAACGATTATTTTTAAGATCGAGGCTTGTGAGAGAGACTATGAGATACTTTTCGGTATCACAAACACCCAGACCGGGAACAAATATCTGTGATTCACGCAAATATTTATTTCAGTGCAGAGATCGGACCCGCGGCCTCACGTTTCTCAGCGTCTAACCAACTGCGCCTCGGAGGCTGTCGAGAACAATCAACTAAATACTATGAATATTTAAAAAATGAAGCCATAAAATGCGTGCTCATAGTAAACGTACCGTAACCTACATACATACATAAACATCACGCCTTTATACTACTACTATATATACTCCTCGAAGGAGTAGACAGAGGTGCGTCTCTGCCTACGTTGCGACCAGGACACCTACGTATTATGTATTCGGTCCCACGATGTGATAGGGGGCGAGCCTATCGCCTTTTTTTTTTCTCTACGATTTACTTATAAGACCAAAAAGACGACTTCACAGCGTAATGCCTAGAGTGCGAAACGATTTTGTAAAACTAACCGAAATCGACAACAGCGTTTCGAAGATCTAAGCATTGACCGTTAGTAAATCTCTGAGTAAATCTAATTAATATACTA
Organism: Theretra japonica; assembly: GCA_033459515.1. Classification (NCBI taxonomy): domain Eukaryota; kingdom Metazoa; phylum Arthropoda; class Insecta; order Lepidoptera; family Sphingidae; genus Theretra; species Theretra japonica. Next base: position 448,192 of record CM065938.1, on the reverse strand, counting down.
GGTAATTTTCATAAGAGAGTTTATATATTTCATAAACGAATAATTATGAAACTGATAAAAACGAGAAAATGCGTCTTATAAATGCGCAAATAAAATTCATAAATATACGGTATACGTAACGTAAGACAAATAGACCGCCCACGGGCTCATTGTAATGAAGCTCATTGTGATACAGGTGTAGGCCACCAACCGAAACACTGGTGTGACGAACTATTAGCCAAAAACATATCATTTTGTTTATACTTGTATCAATTGCGTGGTCTCCTTGGGTTTGTATTTTCGGTAAATTATTAATTTTCTTTAAAAGTCTGTTAATTGATAAGGCAGTGCACTACTCGTATAAACTTCACACCAGAGACAAAATGCATGATGCGCATAGGATTATAATTTGCATGTATTTTCATCTGCTGTCATTTAACTTCTTAATTAGAGTTATAGTTAGAAGAGTTTTTATCGTTCTTCTTTATCCTTGTTATAGACAGTGTCCTACATAGAGGAAATAGTCATGACTTTTTGAATTTTACGTACCGCATTAGGTATCGAATGCAGCTCAAATACCTAACACGTCCTTACGTAACACCTGTACTATACAGTATGCACACATAGTTTGTACGGCGAAATAACAATAACCCAGACATAATATGTATGTTTATCTAGTTGCACGGGCGTCTGCGTTCGAATAACGTTGAAGGACTTCACTAATATCCGCGTCAAATATTTGCTCTGTACTCATTTAAATTACGTTACTTGTCATTTTAATACCCTCGTTTCATAGGCGAGTTTTGCGCGTTTCTGCACAAAATATAGGTATAATTGAGAATGTAATTAGCAACGCAGGTGTTATTGAAACAGTTCACACATGTGTATAGAATACATCCATTGTGTAATTCTCTTATTGTGGTAAGTTTCTTTTGAAATTGAATTTTAACAAATCATCATTAATAATTATGTTTGCTTTCTGTTTCCGCCATTATACACTTTTGTAATTACATCAACGTCGGAGAAATTGAAATTTTCTGCGGTTATTTATTTTATTTTGTGTGTCCTAGTTTTAATACCTATGTTGATCTTTGTAGCTATGTTAAATATGTTTTTGCTAAAAAGCCAGCAAGCAACGTCCGAAAATTATTTCATGCAAAAGACTTGAAAAAAAACTCTAACTACTTGTATAAAATATGCATTCTAGTTCTAGAACACTTAAATAGTGTATAATCAAACAGACCTCTCAAATTCTTTTCCGAATTGAAATCTAATCATCAGAATATAGTATACGTTATTCAATAAATAGTCTAGCTTTATATTAATAAAACTTTTTTGAACACGTTCATTAGTCCCAGAGTACCTAGGTGTCAACAATTTTAATTCTTTTATAGAATAGCTTATCAAAGCGAGTCAGTAAATACAAGGCGGAACCGTTGAGTAACTCGCGCGAGTGTGTACTAGTAGCGTAGTTAGTGGGTAGCGACTAGCGAGTGACGTGAGGAGCAAGGAGGAAGCGTGTTGTACCAGAGTATTGACAAGACGGCCACGGAGTTCTCAAGCAAAGCATTGTACTTTATTAGGATGTGTTCACTTTAGGCGCAATTGTTTGCCGCCACTCTCGTATCGCATCCTCCGGGCTAGACAACGCGTGCGGCTCTCAAACTTTATCGTTTGTTGTTGTCGTTTTAAGCCCTATTTTATTTTGTTACGGTTCATAATTATACATCTATACATATAATAAATTTGTAATCGATCGCTGCTGTACATGGAAGATAAATGATAAAAACTGATATGGTGGGACTATATTAAAGTAATAGAACCAAAAACAATGATTCTTAGGATTTTTGTCTGTCTGTCTGTCTGTGCGATTGTGCGCGATGAACTCAGAAACGGCTTAATAGATTTCCATGAAATTTGGTATGGAGGTAGCTGACACCCTGGATTTAGACATATGCTACTTTTTATCCCGAAAAATGTAGTGTTCCCGTGTGATGAGGGAGGAATACCGGTATATTTGCTACTTTTTTACTCAAATGAATGGGATGGGACTGGATTACGTATGTAGAGTGAAAATGAGACGGGACAAGGCGGGTTATATCGGGACGTAACGGGACGGGATGGGATTATTTTTATACAGATAACCACGCAAACGGAGTTGCGGGCAGAAGCTAGTGTGAAATAAATATTGAAAAGTCATGTGATAGCAGTATGTGATAATAATAGTCTAAGAGCTCGTGAGCCCGACACTTACATTTTATGTTGAATGTATGCCTGCGCAAGCGTAACATTTTTGAAATTCAGCTTTTATAATACAACGCTGATAACATATTAAAATATCTACAAACTTGATTGAAAAGGTTTTTTCCCCGCATTATTTAAGTTACTAGGGGAAGTATCAAAAGTTTTTTCCTTGGTAGTCAGACACTTTTGATGGTACTTTCAACTTGCCAGATTGAAGACATTGAAGATGATGTCTGCCAAATCCACCACGATCCAAACTTCATAATTGTTGATCGTGTCTGTAACATAGCCATTACACGAGCACATAAACTTTCAGCTTTTAAGAATGACGTAAGGCTGGGGATCTCGGGCACTTACTCTGTAACGAAAATGATCATTATTTCTTTTAATACGAGGAAAACATCGTGTTGGTACACTGATGTTGATTCAAATTAACTGCAAACCTAAGAGGCTTCGATATTTACCAGTTAATATTTACAAAGGTGTAAAATGTTATTTGTAATATGCTTCAAGCTTGTACGCAATAAATATATATCAAGTGTAGGAAATTTAACTATTATTTAGAAAGAGAAAGTATTGAAATATAAATAACACTCATTAATAAAGACAGTTTCTGCCACTTGGACTAAGACCTCAGTCCATATTAATACCAGTCTAAATGATGGCTAGACTTTGTATTAAATCTTCGGTATATAGAAAACTCTCAGGTATGTCTTCGTTTCTTTTTAAACAGCAATTTGTATTGTATTGTATCAGCCCATATACGACCCACTGCAGGGCACGGGCCTCCTCTACAACCGAGAGTACGATTGAGAGTGGTTAGGCCATATAGTCCACCACGCTGGCCTAATGCGGGTTGGCGGACTTTTACATAGCATAGAAATTTATATAAATCGCTATGGTATCCTCACGATGTTTTCCTTCACCGTTATAGTAAACAGCAATAATTAACGTAATACGTATTTACGTAAATACGTATTACGTTGGGTGTATAAATAAATACACCCAACAGTCACATACATAGTCCTGAACCCACACTCAGATCGTGTCTTGTGTTGTGGGTATCAGGAACTACGAGAGGCTTTTCGGTCTCACAAACACCCAGACCCGACACAAATACTTTTGGTTCACACAAACATTTGTCTCGGTGCGGGGATCGAACCCGCGGCCTCTCGTTTTACAGCCGGCGTCTTACCAACTGCGCCACGGAGGCTGTTAATAACATGGGAGAGGTAACAGTGTGTGATTTGAGTTATGTTTTGGTGCGGGAATTGAAGCTGTGGACTTAGGTTTAGGCTGTGGACATAGCAAGTTTCTTACTCATTGACTTTCAAGGACCTTTTTGGTACCGGCACGGTAAACTGACCATAGTAAACCTGACGGTAAACGACTTTACATTCAAGAGATGATTTCTCGCCGGTCGACGCGATTATGCCGGCCTCCTCGAAATTGCATGTATACAAATGTACCGGAAACGCGACACACTTGTAAGGGTCACTTTTACGGGTTTTTCACCATCGTGAAGACACTATACGAACGGACAAATATCGCACCATCAATTAGAACCTAATGATATCCTATTTTATTAGTTTCGATATATTTAAGTAGAGAAGTAATGAGTGTTTTTTGCACACATATAATTACGCACACAATACAAGTTTTGAATTGATAATAATATATTTTATTGGTATAGTAATTAGTTATTAATTTTTGGACTAGCAATCAACGTTTTTTTTTAACTTATATTTTTGTTACTCAATCCAATTAAGATGATAATACGAGACGATATTTACCTGTTTAATTGTATAAATTAAGTACATTTCCCCCGACAAATAATGTGATAATCCAACTTAACCTCTCACGTTGTGTAATTCATACCTACGTTACCACTGCACCAACGAAACCACAATAGAGATTCTCTCTCTTTCTCTCTCTCAATTTATATCTCTCTCTTTTTCTCTACCTCTGTCTTCAACCGCAAGAAATCCAGTGTTAAATATAGGCCTTCCCGAGTATTTCCACAGGGATTTGTTGGAATCGGCAGCAACCAGCGATTTCTCCTTGGGCGTCTTTCCACCATGTAGGTCGAAGTCGGCCGTAGTGCTGAAACTAGGGTGGCGCGAGCAATGCCTAGGTACAGGCCACAGATCCAGACGGAGGGCAGAAATGGCTAGACTAGACCAGAATTTCTGCCCTGTGGCAAGGGGGCATTTAGAATCCCACCACGGTATCCCCAGCCTGTCGTAGAAGGCGACTAAAGGGGGCCTTTGGGATCACTGGGTGCACTGGGGAAGCGTCCTTACTAAAAGTGATCCCGGGGCGGACGCCTAAAAAGGCGAATAAGGGCGCGTACACGCTCCTTCTCACAGAGACGGGCGAGACCATGAGTCTCTATAAAGCATAAGGTGGCTGCGGAACAATACTGAGCGAGCCTCGCTAGCAGAGACCGCAGTCACCTTGATATGCATGAAGAGGGCCTCATCGAGGGGTTTTGGTCGGTATGCCGGCGTAGGGTGATAGGGACCCAGCTCGGCATTAACATCCGCGCGCCGAGCTGGAAGGCCGGTGACCCCGACATACCCTTCCCGCGCCTTTCCCAAGGCCTGCGGGAAGGAAACCATAAATAGTTTTCCCCTCGTAAAAAAAAAAAAACAAAGACTAGACCAGAATTTGGTTGAATAGGGAGGCAGTTATAGAAGCTCGCAGTGAGCGTATAAAAAGCTAGTTACGGTACAAGACCGACGCCTCGCTTGTTAGTATCTGTACCAGTCCATATATCCCACTGCAGGGCACGCGCCTCCTCTACAATCGAGAGTACGATTAAGAGGGGTTGTCGGGACATGGCCCCAACTCAAAAACTTTTTGCGCTATCAGCTAACATTTCAACAACGTTCTTGTTAATGGTTTCCTAGGTTTGCGCGAATGTTACACATTGAGTTGAAACGAATTCTTACGTCCGCCCCGTGACCACGAATTCTGTAAAGTGATCGAAACGTCGCAGACTTAAAGAATGCAAAAATTCAATCAAATTCGCGACAAAATCCGTAAGAATTCGTTTTATTTCAAAGTTCTTGTTTTTTTCCTCACCGTCGCCCGCACATTGCTAATTTAATTGAACGCTCCGGAAAAACATGGATTATTACCCAAACATGTTTGTCTACCTTAACTGTATACTTGTTTACTATGAATAAGTATTTATATTATATACCTATTGTCGTTTGTATCAAATAGTGCTAGTTCCAATTACTTGGATTCCGTAATTTATATTAGAGTCACTAACAAGGAAACTATATGCGGTTATTCGTTAATAGCTATGATAAAATGATTCAGACAAGCTGGTAGAGCCTTACTGTTGCTCGTTAAAGTATTCAAACGGGCTGAGGTAATAGTGCCGAATAGCGAAGCTGCTCTTTCAACAATCTCCTGATTATAGAGTACTCTCTATCTGGACGCTACCACACTTACCTTCCAGTACAGACCACTTACCATTCACTATATCCTGAGTAAAAGTTTAGAGAGCACTATGAATCATCTCCTGTCATGAAAACTGCACTGCTGAACGTAAACCTCCCTCAAACATATACAACATGAATAAATACACACGTAATAAATAAATTAGAATTAGAAGGTTTTTGCCAAAACACATAATTCTTGCCGACCATTTGATTTGGCTACCATGTTAAGATTCAATACGTCTTTTCGCTTCCCGTCCTTTTTCTTTTCCTTATGATCCAAGTCTGGCAAAAGTCCAAGGGGGGATGGTCATCACTTCCGTCAAGTGGAAAATTTGCCCTTCCAAACCTATACAATAAAAAAATAGAGCAAAGTTTGAAAACCCCTGCTGGAAGACACAAAGGTATGTTGCGGCGCGGCGGTCGGCAGGACGTGCGCTGCCAACAATGACATCACGGCCATTACTCGGCATATTGCGTCAACAAACACTAGTGGAGCTGTGTGTCCGGCCAGCACCGGACACCGCTCACCTCGCCGCACCGCACCGCGTCGCCGGACATTCGGACATGTGACATAATTCCCTTTAGAAAAACAAATTGTATAATAAGTCTGTTGAACCGGTTTCTTTGAAATGTGAGGTTTGAAGTACAGGACAAGCACGAGTTTCCCAAAATTGGAGCTGTGTGCATGACTAGCTTCTTTAACTTGCGAAAGCCCAGTACATAATAGACCTACCTCAAGAATTTTCACAACAAACTATCGGAAAATACTCACTGCACGCAACCGATACTTGCAACCATTATGAAGTGCGAGTTATTTTTTTGATTTCACTTTCTTTTCATGCTCAATTTTACTCTCTTTCTCTATCTCACTGCCTCGCTGCTAATCTCTGTTTTAGGCGAGTTTACTTCACACAGATATAATATCAACCACCTAACCAAATTATATAATTTGCTAATCATAACAATTGTATAGGGTAGCATTACTTATTGCCTGATAATGTTTATTTTTTATTGCATAGTTCCAGCAAACGAGCAAACAGGTCACCTGATGGTAAATGAACACTGCCGCCCATGAACATCCACAACGCTGGATCATGGATGTGTTGCCGGCCCAATTGGGAGGCGTGCGGGAAGGAAAAGGGATGGGAAGAGGAATGGGATATTGGGCTCTTCTGAAGCAAACCAACTTGCGATTTCCGTTTTAATCACTAGTTGAATCTGGTTTTGAAAAGAGCAATATTTGATGCAGTAGTTGCTTGCCCGTTCTTATCAAAAAATGCATTTAGAACCGAGTAGTAAAGTACGTCTCTTAAAAAAATGTCTGAATCAAAATGACTAACATTTTATGGAATCAATAAATTATTTTCAATTAAATTCATTACATTTTTATTTCATTGCTCCTTATCTAATTCCTACACCTCAGATTAATAAAATCGATTCTTAGTATACTCTAATAATGTGTATAATTCACACAATCTGTTAATATGAATTGTTGAGAATTGCACAACATAGCGTAACTGATAACGTTACAGCTGATACTTTCCTCGGTTGTGTTTGTGTGATAAGTGATTGACGTCACGGTCTACCCGCATCTACACGTATGGCAGAACGCAGATTTACTAATAAACACTGATTTGGAATCTAATTCCAAGTCTAGGGAAATTTCGAAAAATTTTGATCTTTAAATAGCAGCAGAAAAATCAGAAAATAGAAAAACGTAGACAAATTGGCTCAGAAAATTTCTTGCTTTATTTCTTGTTTATTGGTGTAACATGAAGCGGTAGTATATAACTCAAAATATGTTGTAAAAAGATTATTTTGATTTTTTATCAGAAACGTTATCAATTTTCATAAAGTACCTACTAACATATCAAATTCAAAATGCAATAAATTCGATATAGTTATCAACACATCACGTTTTTGGATTTCGTGTACACTTCACAAGTCACCTGTTGATAAGTGCATTTCTTGAAAATAAATAATCGACTCCTTCATGCGTCACTATGGCGAGGTTTTCATCTTTATGTACGACGCGGGGTTTGTATTTCAGACCCCTAATATCATGGTGGTAGATAGTTAATAACTACGCTTTTTCGTGACGAGTTCCTATTGATCCTGCTTCAGAAGTTGCAGTGATGGTTGTGTAGGAGGAACAGTCTCTTTAGTAATATCTATTTGAAAAACTTTTTATTGGAGATTTTTCTGAGATTGTCTTTGGTAAATTGTTGGTTTCAGCCCGTTATCATTCGATTCCCACATGGTCTGAGGTTGAATAATACGCAATCTATTTGGATTGCGTTGAATTTACCGTCATTTGCAAATTGTAAATAGGTAATCGTTTTAGTGTATCAGACATTTTATTTATTATAATTTAAATTATCGGTCTTGATGCATCCATCGTTATAATAAAATTTGTTGAGCTACATTAAGCATAACATTAAACTCAAATTAAAAAAATATATAATCTGACAAGACAAAACTATTACTGGAATCAAGTATAACAGCTCATATGATTGATTTCGTTGCGAGTTAAAGACAAATTAGACATTCCCGGAGACTCGCTGAGCTTCAATGCTCGGTGTCATGGCGCCTCCGAAAAGATCTCCAAAAAGAAAAACTATATTTGAATTTAACAAATCGCCCCCGGGTGGGCTCGAACCACCAACCTTTCGGTTAACAGCCGAACGCGCTAGCCAATTGCGCCACGGAGGCGGTGGACTCTCCTGTCGAAATATAAGATACCCATGTAATGATCTTGCAAACATTGTAAAACTTCTGGAGAGTGAAATATGAAACGATTCTGAGATGGATTCTATATTCTAAGAGAAATATTGCTTTTACTTCTATGCATTGCGTGCTAGGGTTTTACTGGTAAGCCAGGTTACTGCGTATAATTACAGAAAGTTATGCTTTTTTGTTTAACCGCATGATTAATGGTTTCTTAGAATAACACGAAAGTTCATATTGAAATGAAATAAATCTTTATGGACGCACAATTATCATGGGTTTGGTTTCATTTTTATTTTATTTTTTTCCCGACATTTCGATTATTTTACAGCTTTCGTCGTCACGGTCATGAAAAGTAAAAAAAAAAGTTAAAAAGAAACCAAATCTGTTATAAATTCCGTAAAAAATAGGTTTAATTCAATAACCTCATGATTACTGCGCTTCCCCACATGTTACCAAAAACTGACAATGTTTACATATTATTTCAAAGGCTTCACTCTCATAACATTCTAAATTATGAGAGTATTTTTTTCGACGCGCACACCAACAGCCAAAAAAGCGACATAATGAAGTTATTTTAATATGCCAATGTTTTATGTCTGCATCCTTGGATTTCATCCAGCATTATCTTTATATTATAGCTATCTGCCTGCCTTAATATGATTTACTTTGCCTTTTACATTTTCTATCACCTAATCCTTGTTTCATATAAAAACATCCTACCTCGTATGTAAAATACGAGTAATTGTTCAAAAAGTACAAACAATGCAGTGAATGTGGACGATTATGATTGTTAACGTTTATATTTCAAGTATTTATTAATTTATTTCATGGACTATAACTACAGTGTAATTGCGTGTATAGTGACATAAACGTGTCTTTCGTACGGATGCGAGTGTTCTCGGCGGGGTCTCGACTGCGCACGCGCCGCCCAATCTAATTACCACCGCGCTTCGCCGTTGATTAAACCACGGTTGTAGGCATGTACTCGTACCATATCATATCGACTGTTATTAACGCTTGTCTCAAGACATCATGTTAATATCCACTATTATTTTTAACATTTAAAAAATCCTTCAGTTACTGCTGTGTGGTGTTCACAGCAATTGCTTCACGTTGGTGACTGTAATTCTCGGACTTCTACATGTCTAGTATTTCTCCTTTCCCGATCCTTCTATACATAACGATTAACTATAATCTGGAAATGCGCTCATGCTTTTCCAGGTATTGTGAGCGTTTACGACTGGTAGTAATTACTTTTGATTAGGTAAGCCAATTGCCATACGAAGATTAGATATAATCCTAGCAAATTATATTTTTATGGCACTGACTGCTATTAATGCTCGTTACATATCGTAGTCGTATGTTAAATCACAAATCTAAATTGTTAAAATTATTATAAAAATCAACAGTAATAATTAAAAAAAGAGTTACGTACAAAGTTCCTTCCTCCCCGCACTCCTCCCTTAAATTTAATATTTTAAGGGATACTATGATGGCCTTTCCTGTGTCTGTGAAAACCTGTATGTACAATTTCTAAAAATACGGTTACGTAAAACTGTCATATATGTATAAACTGCTTTAAGCATTTGTAACATTAGTATTTTGAGTTTCATATTGTAAGGTTTATCTTATTTCAGAATACCAATAGATGTGTTGTAATAAAGTAGTATCGAGCGCCCACGGGCCGCATCACTAGCTCGCCTGCACTTGCCCTGCTTAACAAGTGTTCCTCTTTAACAAAGCAAATAATTTCCATCTTGTACGCGGTCAACACTTCTCTTGTTTGTGACTACCACGTCCGCTGCACACCGACTTCATAATATCATACGCGTGATTATAGTTACGTAAAATGATTTAATCTATCTGAATGTAATCATTTTTAGAGGTTATACAATTGATAATTTATTTTTTCGACTGATATTCTAAAATAAGACTCCAATGTACTTGGACGATTTAATTTCGATTGTTAAATTAGTTTTTTCTTTTCTTCTGAACTTATTCTCCTGAACTTTGAAACCTTAAAAGTTTCTCAACTTACCCTAATTCCTTCTCAAAATTTGAAGGGGTATGTACCCAGTATAATAATCCATGGATAAACTCGATTACCCATACAAATTATCACTTATACGAGCACAATAAAACCTCTAAAAACGTAACAATGCATCTCATGCGAGTGGAGTCAGCCACAATAGCACATTAGCACTCCACAGGCCAACAGTGCTCGGCCGACAGAGAGCCATCCGATAACGACGCCTAATGTAACCACAATGAACGGAAAAAACGTAAAAAATATCAAAAGATGTCCTACACATCACGCATCTGACAAATTCCCAACAACAATGATATAGGGTTAAATGGATAAAGTTTGACAAATTTATTTAGATCTCCAAAAACTTCAAAATGTAAACAAAATTGAACTATATGTCGTTAAGTATAAGATCTAAACAGAGATTCGGTGTATACGTCACAGGTAGGGTAAAAACACGTATTGTTGATAGGCAAAGGGGCACGGAGCGGTTCGTTTGAAGCCGGCTCGGATGACTCAATCGGCCGGCTTTGCGTCCGCGCCGACTGTCGATTCACTCCCACACATCGCCCTATTCTGTACCGATTCGGTTTACATCGATTGTCTGCTTATGATTTTTTACAATATATTCAGCAAAAAGAGCGCAATTATTATGTTTATCACAAAAAGCACAAGGTAAAAAAGTACGCATAAATATTTTTTTTTACTTTCAAAGCATGTAGGTAGCATTTAGGAAGCATTTTGTGTTTACGAGTTAATTTTTTATCGCCTTAATAGTCAAGGAATTAGTGTACTTGCATATTTGAGAACTCCAGAAAGATTTCTAAGTTATGATGATATAAGGGTTTTGACTTTTTTGTCGTAGAGGCGGCCTGTGCCCACAACTACTGTCATAATATAATTTCTGGGTAAATATTATGTTTACTTTATTTATACTAAAACGATTTGGGAAATTACATAATTAAGATTTATTATAACAATGTCTACATGCTTGGGTTATCCCAAACAATAAAAACGATTATCGTCAAATATCAAGCTCGAGCACAGCAATATTGATAAGAATTAAAATAAGAAGGACAATAAAATATATTTAAGACATAAATTATTAGTATTATTACACAGAAAAACATATAATTGCATCATACCCGTGCTTATTCTTTAATTTAGCTATTATTTTCTAAATCGGGTACAGAATACATCCTCCGGAGTGATCCGTGTTTGTATAACAACATAAAACACGTTACAACGTCGCAGTACGCTTTATATAGTCTGTGGAGAAATAATTGCTCGCAATAAATCAGTCCAGCGCGTCGACAGCCTTAATGCGACCACAATACCCACTTTTACCCTAATAATATGTTATTTATCCTTCACGTTACTTATATGCCTTCATAATCATTATGTTTATTGCTATTAAGGAATTTGTTTTGTCTGTCGTGTTCTGTCTCGGGTTGGGATGGGATTGGGCTGGTATATTAAACCTATTATGTATATTTATATGGAAAATACATAGATACGAATCATTATAATTTTGACGATGACGTTATGTATACTATTACTTGTTTATTAATTATATGTTTATATGCTGGGGTTGGTATTGTCCGCAAGATTATATCTCTGTTTTTATCTCGGTAATACCATCGCATTGGTAAAGTCGTAAAAGTCTTTTATCTCGTAAACCTAGCTGAATACTCTTGCGAGTGTTTAAGCAAAGCACCTTAACTTATTATCAGTCTTGTTTGGTGATATATATTTCCGCCTAGACGACCATAGTGGATAAGAACCTCTTTTAGTAACCCACGCTAGAATTTAGAGGGAGATGTCTACTCGCTGGTGTATGCTCTATCTGGAACACTCTACACTGTATATATTTTTGTTTTGTGGTCATCCTATTATAAAAAAAATCTCTATCAGTGAGGCCGCACCGTCCGGCGGTACCCAGCGACCCCGATAACCCTTTTAGGTCGCCTCCTAACCACAGAACGGACTATTAATATTACCCTAGTCACCAGCTCAAATCTCTATGCTAAAGAAATCAACTTTCAGCCTTATCCACGACGACTTACATTTTCATGTTATTTTTTACAAAGCCGCTTTCATACCGGGCCGGTAACTAAATAACACATACCGCCGATCGCAGCGCACACGGTGATCCTCCTCGACGCGACCACTAAACCGGAAAACGCAAATTATACAACAAAGAGGTAACACATCTGCGCGGGCGCATCCAATGAAGGCGCCGCCATCTTGAACTTCAGCCCGGCGACGCAGAGAGATTTATTAATATAAGATATACTTAATAAGTGCAAAGGATGCGGCCAAGCGGACAAATCCGGGTTGAGTGTCGTGTGAGGACCATGGGTTCAAGTTTTTTGGGACAGTCTTATTTCATTTGGAGTACATAACGAATATAATATTAGTATTGTTTTGACACATTGTTGTTTATATACAAATAAATTACAGTTATAAAAATAATAACGGTGTACTGTTCTATAACTCAGTATAATTTTCAGTCACTAGCGCGATCTGTTACTCATAATTTTTAATATAAAATACTGAGCTCTCTTTTGGCCTCTATACTTTACTATAGAATTTTGTTAAGCTTACAACTCATAGAGCTTAACACATCCAGTATTTGAATAGTTTAAATTATAGAAATACAATTTGAATTTGGTTATAGGTGATCGATACATTTTACTGACTAATATCAAAGCTCCCTGTATTTTTACGATAGTGATGAGTCACTTATAATCTTAATGCTTTTTATCACCACAATGCAGAATGTCTACTAAAATAATCACATTAGCTATACAATAACATAATGAGTCATTATTTTCTGAAAATAAAGTGGTATTTTTATATGGCAACTTTTAATCTATAGTATGTCTCATTGAAAGAAGAGCGTGTGGTCACCCCACAAATATTGCAATAAAGACGCAGTGTAAAGCTCGTCGACACATCCACATACTGGGCGCAATGTTCACGCACTATTAAACACCACCCTTCACGACAGCGCCTCATACACGGACCTAAAAACCACGGCTGAGGATAATAACTAGCGCAAAAAATTATACTTAAATGATTAAAATTATGTTTTCGTTGTCGATTTTTTTTATTTAGGTAATCGGATTTTGCTTGAATTTGAGAAAGGGTTTTTGTGATTTGAAGAATATTATAAAGATTGTTAAGAATAATTAACCGACGTTAAAGGAAAAAGTTATTGATTAAGCTGTCTTTTGTAGTTACGCGATATCTTTGCTTATATTGAACAGATTTTGGTAACTACTTTTTTAAATGAAAAGCAAGCTATGCCAGGTAAGTCGGACTTGGCGAGAATAACTTCTAGAAATGTAGTAGGATCACAGTGCCTCCGTTTACGTTAAGTTTAGTACTATTTTACTAATGCACTTGAAAAATATTTCAATTGCATAATAAAATGTCTTGGTGTTTGCTTTGGTAAGGATCTCCATCTCTACTATCGGGGTGGATCTCGACAGTGCAATATACGGAGAGTTTTCTCTCACAGCATCCCTGTGGAATCACCTCTCTCACTTAGCATCAGGTGGTTCGTCTGCATGTTTGCCTTCTATACCTCAAAATTATCTTTGTTGAAAATAAATCTAAATTGTGTTCGGTGTTTTAGGTAATATGTAAATTATTAATTTATAGTCATCACTGTATTAAAGAATTATTTACATTTCCAATTAGTTGATAGCCATCTATTTGTTCGATTCATTTGCATAATTATTATCGAAATTAATTTATATTTGATATTCATATCTAAATACTCCTTTTTTGGCATTAGCTTAGTTACCGGCATAGTAGAGTTTAATTATGTAATGAGAAATTTATCAAACCGCATTAGGTCAACGTGATGAATTAATAAAATCTTGTTAATCGTAAACAACACCTGTACCCCCCTGTATGGTAGTTCATTATTCAGTGTCAGCAGTCAGCAGTGTTCTAATAATATTTCTCCGGCAAACAATGATTTGTCATATTAAATTCAAATTCATTCGTCATTTAGAATACCATGCTTTATTTCGCAACTGTCCTCGTGAAACGTTAAAAGTAGAAATGAAACGGCACCGGAGCGGACATTACAAAGCAATCCATCTCTACGTCGACATCGCCACGATGACGGGCCCATGTTTGTATTATCGATTAATTAATAAATCGAGTTCCCTATCCACCGATCGAGATATAACATCGATACAAGCCGCCTCTTTAATTGACTCCAGCCGCCAAAAAGATAAAATAACAAACCATCTTGTACTCTTAACGGCGACCCGGCACGCGATACTCAACCTTACGCCTCCATTTTGAAACTTCAAAAGTAGTTCCATTGAAAAAATACAAAAAGGCCCGACCGTACACTAAATGCCAAGCATTTACCTGTCAAATTAATAAAAAAAATAGTCTATGGTGTATGGGAATCGATACGTTTTTGATTAATGGAGTCTAAACTAGATTATGTTGAGCGAATGAAATGATGGATTTTTTTGCGATAATAAATGAATGGGTAACATTATATCGGGCGCATTTATCTCGGGGCCAATAGAGAGTTGACGCGGCGCACGGCACCGCGACTGCAACACTCGCAAAATGAGAAAAGGTTTTACCCGTTGTGACACCTGTTTTCTCACAGTGCGCGAATTCGCGGATTTCGGCTTGTTTGACATCCAACACTTTGGAAACGCGATACAAAGCTGCACAATGGGGCTTATCCACAAAACATTGGTGCTTTTTAAATATGTTAAGGGTGGGAAAATGTGTAAGTTCTAAGTGTAACCAGTAAACTTTTTAGATACTTAGAACCCAAGTGAATTGAACCATATTGTTCCAATTGACGATTTTCTTTGAGGTATACCTACTGAAAAAATATCGGTACTATTGAAGATATCGATATATTTATTCATCCTTATAATCATTATTTTGTTTATATACAAGTTTTGTAAAGGAGCAAGGATAGGACATGTAGAAAAAAAAACACCGTAGTCTATAATTACCCCTAAAACCTTAGAAACCATGGGTGAGCTGCTGACCCTTCGCGACGTTTGGTTTCAGCTGCCGTAGTGCGCATTGACCTTATCCCGTTTCTGAATTTCATTACTTATCTCGATGCATGGTAGAGAATCTTCCGATTTGTCCTCGTCATAAAAGAATCTTATGACATCTACTTTCTTCTGAAATATTTCCTAATAGATACTCTTTGTACTCGTGGATTTTCTTAAACGATGTTTATCACCAACCATCAGTAGCAACACATGCTCGTTTTTTTTCTACAAAATAAATATATAGAGCTTTCGGATTATGGGTACAATTCTCCAAACAGTTAGTAACCCTGCAAATAGGTAAATATTAATAAATTAAAACAGATTACGCCTCCACTCAGCCCTAAAAACGGCGACGCGAAAATCAGACGTAAGCTAATACAGCGCTTTAAACTAAGCTCATTTAAATGGTGCTTTGTGCGTACTGCGGCTTGTGTTACCGCGTGTTGTGTTTCACGGGTTAACCCTGCGAGGTGTTGGCCGTGGGTCTGTTCGACCCGCTCCAAGCTAATGCCGAGGGGAGGTGTGAGCGTGAATGGGACGCTTTAAATGGCAAATATTGTGGTTGTAGGAAATTAAGGAGGAAATAAAGACAAACGATTGAGGTTTTAGTGGCCTTTTTAACACTCCCGAGGTTAATAGGGGTGTGAGTTTCGAGGATGCGGTCGTTTGTACTGCTATGTGGATCTACGAGTTTACTTTAATCTTAGAATCATTTTGAACTGAAGTTGTTTATAACATTAGTAAAAATAAAAATAGCCAACAATTGATAATTACTATTTTTTCTTCGATAGCACACAATAATATGTGATGATGATGATGAGGGAGAATTTGCTACATCACTTACAATGAGAAAATATGTAATTATCGTACGGCATTACAGGCGTTTATGGGTGTTTCCACGGTAGTTACTCAATCATTCCAGGCACCCATGAAAATATTTTTTGTGCTTCCGTTTATTCCAGTCCTTCTTAAAGCTGTCTGGCAGAAATAGTCGACAGCGATAAGACCGCTGATTGTTACACATGTTGAAGCGCTTTATGTTCTTGTTTGTGATAATTTGTGTAGTATACGAATACAATAAAGTATTTATAAATAATATATATAACATAAATAAATAAATAAAAAATGACACCCCACCGTCCCAGTCCCCACACATAGTCCTGACCCGACAGTAAGATTCATCATACGTAATGAATACCAGGCATTTTGCATGACTTTTTGGCTTCACAACACCCGACACTAATATTTTTGACCCACATATTCTGCCTCGATGCGGAGATTCACACACGGGGCTGCAAGCTTGACAATTTTTTTTTCTCTTAACTAATTCATCCTTGAAAGCTGTCATTACGAATATTAAGGCTCAGTACTCCACGTTAGGTTTTCATTATATTAGTACACAGCTTTGTTATCAGCTGGTGACGCGAAGGCGCGATCCAAGTCGCAGAGATGCTCGCTCCAACGCACTCCTTGCGATGTGTCGCCTCGGTGACATCTGTATAGAGCCTTCACTAACTTACACTGCAACTATTGTAACTCACTCAAGGTATGTTACAAGATCAACTGAGGAAATCGACGAATATTTTAATATTCAAAGAGTCACACTCCAGTCACTTAGCCTAAAGTCACCTGTCTCCTTTCAAAATTCAACCACAAGAAATAAGTGATTTCAGTATCTAATAAAAAACCATCGTATAACGGGAAATATATTTTATTTCAATTCAATTAATTAATTTCATTCAAATCAAAATACACACTGAAATCTCGCGCACGCAGCATAATTGATAAGGGATGTTGGCGATGTGCGTGAGCAACATGGAAACTGTTTTAGTGAACAGTCACTGCCGACAATAATCTAGTGTCTGCCGGCAACAGGCCAAGCCGGCACCTTGCAATATCTTTCAATTATGTATTTGAGATGACATGGGTTGAGTTACAGAGATGTTACGAATGAAGACAGCCACAATTTCAAATAACCTACTGAAGACGCATCCTGAATAAGTGATTAAGCCAGTTTTTAGTTTGGTTAGTTAATTTGAATAGAAATAATAGATGATATTTTACAAGTACAGCACTGCATGTATCTGGAAGAAGAATATAGTGACTTTTTTGTATAACAAACAATACGACGTGATTAAAAATGTTATCAAATTCATTAATTCCACAAGTCATGTTTCAATGTGTGTTTAAATATTTATAGCTCAAATATCTCTAAAATTAATGACGAGGGTAAATACGCATCCAGGATATCCATGATAATGTGTGTGATGATCACATTTCATCACATCAGCATCATACATAGAACCGCATAACAAAGAACAAAAGAAAATCTATTACTAACATTTAGTAATAATGTGAAACCGTACCACAGTACTGTGTGCAGTACAGAGCCGCGGGCGAGCCATCTGCCGCGCTTAGACAAACACTGCACAGATTGTATCTCACCGCGCCATAGAACTACGAACTATTCAGCTATACCGATATACATTAAGAGTTGGGGCCAATGCTTACCAATATTAGTTGGCTCAATATTTTTACGAACTTAATTGGTTTATGTAGGCTTTAACTTTTGTCATTTCGTGCCGAGAGTCGAACTTCATTATATTTATCTCTTAAGTAACGAGATTTGGGCCTTATTTCACTTTTTGGCCAATGACTTGATTTGAGGGTTAATGGGTATAGATATGTTTTCAAAAATATGTCTACATTTGTTCGTATGATCACGACGCTAATAAAATTCAAGCCAATTTTACTGTTTTGAAGAGAGTGACAGCCAACAAATGCAACTTTCGTAAAACTAAGCTTAGTAGGTTCAAATCTAACACTAAAAATGACCTCATTAGCACAGTCTCTATTGAGTCAATTTTGTTAAGCATTTGATTAATTTAATATGATTGACAAACAACAAACATTTGCGATGTTAATGAGTTGTGTTGCAAGTTCCTAAAATAGCACTTAGTAATTATGTAACCTATTAACTACGACTGTGTAGTTCTATTTGTAAGATAAATTAATATACTCCTATTCGTTATATCAAAATGAAATCTGGTTTTCTACTATTCGGAACAGTTTAGGTGTTGAAAGACCCTACAGTATCCTGAAAATTCTGGCTTTGATTGACTACTAAGCAAAGGCTGTAGAGTGAATAATGGCCCAATATCCTTCTCACAATCGAAACTGAAGTGGTAGAGCCATGCTGTAGCTCGTTAAAGCACAGTACCAATCGATCGGCTTTTCAACTGCCTTAAAAAATGACGAAATGTAACAGATTTGCTTAATTGTGTTCCGCTTGGGGAGTGAGATTGCCCGAGATCCTAAAACTAGTAGTAGGATAGTGTTCGCTGGGATTGCGATCACCGTCAACGATGCTGGAAAATTTACTGGGTAAGCACCAGCTTATCTGTGGCCCTGGCATTGTAGAGTCCACCTGCAGCAGTAGCCGCATATCAGGCGGGTCGCTCGTCTGCCTACCACGACATATAAAAAAATCGTAATAGGAACCCAGGAGCCACGCAAGTTGTCGCGTTTTGAGATCTATCTATATGCGATTTCGAATAAGGGGCATAAATTACTTGAATAATCTATTATCATTTGACTATACTATAGCCAACCCGCATTAGGCCAGCGTGGTGGATTATATGGCCTAACCACTCTCAATCGTACTCTCGATTGTAGAGGAGGCCCGTGCCCTGCAGTGGGTCGTATATGGGCTGATACATACATTTGACTATACTCGCTTTTAAGTGTTCTTTGTCGTTCAAAAAAGTGCGCCTACTCTATAGAGGTTTATATTTATTTCAATAAAAAAGAAACAACTAAAAATTATAATCAAAATATACTTTTTTTGTAGATTATCCCATTGTAGTTTCATGGTTATGATGTTTTATCTTCTTTGTATGCTAAAAAGTTTTGGGATTAAATAAAACCGAAGCCGACTCTTACTGAATTTTTTACACGTCACTTTGTCTCCACACCTAAAAAGTATTTGTATACAATTAAACAAAAACATCAACAAAGGAAACCAATATCCTAAGACGTTAAAAAACTCATCACATTAAAGATAAAACCATCAAAACTCTTTTCCTTTTACCAACTTTTGTTCCCAGATCATCCCTATAATCCTATACCCACTCCTGATTATCTAACTTGAGATTAAAGGACAGATAATGTTTCAAATAATTATACTTTTCAAGCGTATTAAGTATTTTTGTTTTCAAAACAAACTTTCAATCGTCTCACTTATATAAGGACCTCTCTAATCTATCTTTAACTCTGGGACAGGTAAGCATTTCATCGATAATCAAACACAATAACTGCCGATTATCTCGTGACAATCAACACAAAAATATTGTGCACCCTATTGCATTAGTATTAGAGTCCATAATCACCCACCGAGATGAAATCAAAGGGTCGAGCGGTCAGCAAAATGTATCTAATAATTAGTTATCATCCATCATCGAAACTTGGCTATATTAATAAAGATATTAAATGGCTTTAAATAAAAAATGGTTCGGTGCACCGTGTACCTTCATTCTTTGTGATAGAGTCCATAATTATTTGTTTGCGGGAGAGGTGGGCGGCTAGATCAAAGGCGGCGGCATCTGTGGGACATTAGGCACAAAACCAATCATGTGACAGAGACACGAGGATCTGAGTGCGACCGGCGACCGGGCCCAAATAAAAACAACTAAATATTTGATTTTTTATATAAAAAGGTTTCTTAATAAATTAAATCTTTGACGATCAGTTGATATCGTTAATGTGTTAAAATCAGCCTTCATAATCTTTTATCATCTACGAATTGTGTTCGTTGAGAGTACGGTAATGTTTCAACATTGCACTAACAATTGGATAGTTTATCTAGGTAGTATAGCGCTAAAAAATTATGTGCTCTAAGCTCTTCATCCTTTGCGTGAATATCTGGAGAACTTTACGGATCTGCGCAACAGCAACATGGTGAATTGAATGCTGGTTACAGTCTAAGATCTTAGACAGTTCATCCCTGTGAACAAGTGATCAGCTGAAGCGAGATGACAGTTGTCGACATAATGATAGCGGGGCAAGGACAATTTTTGCGAAAAACTCAACTTAGCAATTCTGTCAATACTGTATGGATGTAGTTCGCAATCGGGGCTAGACGATTGATTAAATTATATAGGTTCTCTATCCCCTGACTATAGAAAAACAACTGTAAACTTTTTTCACAGGAAAAATCTTGACCGATATTTAAAATTCAGGGCCTTTCTACAATCTCCGTTGACTTCACAAACGACGGCTATCAATTAGGTGACACACTCGTCCACATATAAAAAATAAACAAACATGTTGTATAATATTCAGGATTTGATTGCAAACCGTTCCATCGGATGTCTCAATGTGTTTGTAACACGATCGCTATCGCCGCCGCGAACCACTCGGCTTGTCGTTGCATAAACGATTCGGTGTCCGACCTCGATATAACAGGAAAAAGTACTGACTAACATAGTTTGTGTTTCAAATTGTCTTCTTATGATACGCGCGACTTACGGAAATTTTTGAACAATTATGATGTAAAAAAATTCCTAAGATTGCTGTATACCGCCGTGTTCTAGGACTAACTGTACATATAAAATACATTTGGCACAGCTTTGGACGTGGACCAAAATATGACCATCAAAGATGAGTTAAAGAAGAGAGAAGAAGAGATGATTCCTTAATGCAAGCCACTTTCTATAGTACGAAGCTTTGAAGATTTTGGTCATTCCCAGATGCGCTACCTGTCTTTTTAACATAAGTAGCGAGGAAATTAAACAATTAATTAATGATGTGCAAAGTCCAATTTGAATATAATCTACTTCGCTGCACAAAGGTCCTATCAAGGGACAAGCCACAAAAACACAAAACAATCGATACCAATTCGTCCACAATATGTTTGTTTTGTTCGGCACAGATGAATAAATTGTATTTATTTACATCCGATCGAGTTTTTGCTGCTAACGATGCCATCTGACGACGTATTTGATTGATTGACTATTCCTTCTTAGTAGGGGTCAGCTATCTTTGGCTCTGAATAATAACTGTATACAACTGTTTGTCAGTAAATTAGGAAGCAATACGCCATACTTTGCTTAATATAGACAAGTTCGTACTTTAATTTATAAAAAGTAAAAACGGAGAGGTTGTAAGGTTTCAAACAACGTCTTCTAATACTCAAATACTAGCATTCCACTGATTACATGTAGAAGCTTCAGCAGCGTGATAAACTATGACCTATGCTCGCCTATCTATATCCCAAGCGTGGCAAGCATTAGCAACACATTCCGAATCTCATATTCCGAAACTCTAAAGAAATTTATTAGAATTAATTGAGTTGTTACACAAACGAACAAGCCAGACATTTGTAATTTTAGAATAACTTACAAACTATTCTTCAATTTCAACAGAATCCAATAATTCGAAAACAGTATTTTGTCTTCATTTGTAAACACCTAAATTCAAATTAACGCAATAAACCATTTCACAAAACACATTAAAATCATTAGAGCTAACACAAAACGCATGTAAAAATTATCACTAACGTTAATTCAACTTAATTAAGGCATCACAATAAAAGTTAATTTGTATGTAAATGAGCCGACGGTGGGTCACCCCTGCCGCGGCGCCGCACAAAGCACTCCGATCAGTCACAATTTTGACGTCTTTTGATATACACCGACAAATAGCGGAGTTATTAAACGCTGGCCTTATTACCCAGACGTAAGAAGTCCGATAAAAAGTCCACATCTCCACGAATGGTCACTGTTTTGTCAATGCGTTGGGATGACGCGGACAATTGGACGCATTTCTCTTGCACAGGAAATTGTTAAGATATTATTTGTCATATTTTAAAACACTCAGAACAGCAAAATGAATGTCATCATGATCTTGAGCCACAAGAAATCTACTTCTGAACACAGGGTTCCAATGTTTTCAACGAATTGTTGGAATTCCTGCAGCTTATGATATGAACCATTATATGCTAAGCTTCAACGATGCTATTGATCCTTCAATGTTCCAACCAGTTGCTTTGGAATTTTTCTGCATGATCAGCAGCGGGTTCTAGTGGTGATAATAACGATGCCGATGATTGCTGCTCCGGGCAAATACATGGGTGCAAAGAGAAGCACCAACATAATTTATCATCGATTTAGTTAGCAAAGGAACAATAACACTTGTCAACTAATGAAAAATAATAGGATTAACGTTCGTGTTATGTGGAAGCCGTATTAATGAAGTCAGCTAAGAGATTATCAGCTTAAACCTGTATTCATCAAATCTAATTAAAAAGAGCGTCAATTAGGTTTACGCTGTCGCCTCAGAATAAATGATGAACCATAAATATTACGTAACTATAAAATGTAATTGGACCATCTGTAAAACGATAACTGCCCCAGGCATTAAGTCCGCCTGTATACTATGTATATAAAGTGTTAATAAATAAATAAATAAGATAATTAATAGAAATTGAAGAAAATTGTCAGGAAGAAATCGCTCAATGCGATATGGTCCCCGTTGCACCATTTTAATTCTTATTTGTTATGTAATTTCTATCTAACATGATATATACAATAAAGAGTATAAATAAATAATAAACCCGACTGTGACACACATAACATGCAACCCCACATATCACGCTATGTCACTTGTATTATGGATTAGAAAATATGTACTAGAGATTCTTCATCCTACAGCACCCGGTCCTACGAAATAAATATTTGTTAATCGCTCTAACTTACTCCTGCCTCGGTGGTGTATTTGTACTACGGTACGGTTGCAAAGCTGAGGTCTGGGGTTTGAATCCCGAATCGGGCAAAGTGATATTGGATTTTTCTATTCATTATTAGCCCGGAGTCGGGAATTTATGCCCGATATGGCGATAGGCTCGCCACCTATCACATCATGGGACGGAATATACAAGGCGAAACGTGGGTGTTCTGGTAGCACCTCTGCCTACCCCTTCTGGGAAATTGGCGTGTGTTTATGTATGTACATAAGTTACATAACTTAATCAAACATGTATTCAATGAAGAGAAAATGAATAAAATTGTGGCAAAGCTTTGTGGTAAAATTACTGAATGACAAATATGTATTATACATACGTACTCCAATTATGTTTACTAGTGGTAGGATATACGTACAAGTTGCTACAAATGTTGACCATCACAGCACTGACCGTGTAATGGAGTAGCTTTAACGTGACACTGCATCAAAAATGTGTATCTGACATCAACGACTTGATGTTTTTGTACACCATACGCGGCCCCATTTCGGCAATTCAAAAAATATTGACGTTCTAATTTAGTTAAGTCATAAAAACATTTTTTTATCAATGTCCCATGGTTTCCATAACCGTTACGCCACTTCTGATTAATATAACATATTCGGCAATTGGCACGACGTGTCCGTTGGTCCAACATCTGAAGTCGGATGATCGATAGGTAGCCGTCACGCATCCTTCACGTCAAGACGTGGCGCCCGGAGCTACTGTAGAGACCGCATCGTTTCATATTTACTAAGGAAATTAATTTATGAAGAAATTATCACAAATGTATATCCCAGACAAGAAATAAATGTCATTTTTAAAGTAAATAATCTGTACCAAACGCTTATTTAGCGTTTTTTAATTTAGTAACAAGATGATTTACCTACTTGTATGAGGTCTTGTTTGCATGTATTTAGAACGTTGTCGAATAGGAATATAACTTTCTATTTTGTCCAGTTAAATTAACATGTAAAGCAACATTATACACTTAGAATAGTCTAGGATAATAGTATCGCGCTACCACGATCATCTTTTACTTCCTGTTTTAATTCGTACACCTCGTTTATAGTTTTTGCGTCTTGTTTATTTATTGTTTTCGAAGACATATACCTACTGGACATAAACCTTTTATTACACACGATTTCCCAAACAAATATTTTCTCAGTCAAAATCCTACTTCATCCAGCTCATTAGATACAAAAGCTTGCTTATCCAGCAAAATCCAATGACATAAAGAAGCCTTGTTAATAGAAGTTAATTTGTCCCAAAAGTCATGGTCAACCTAACAATCTTAATACATTTAATAAGCAGCGTAGACTCGCGTTAGATGGGGTGTGTTGATACCGAGCGCGGAGCCCGCCCGCCGCACCTATCCCTATTAGATCGGCTATAACAGATGCGCTGCCCAAATTAATGACTTAATTTTATTTACACCTTACTGAAATAAGCTCCTGTATGTGTTAGGCATTTGTATTCATTGAGGTATTATTATTCATTGTAAACAAGATGTTTTTAAAGGTAATATGAAGTGAAGGTTGCATATTGCACAATTTAGTGTTTACGAGTTGGATCTTGGCACGGATAAATAATTCATGGCCTCGAGATATTTATTCCAAGTCTGGATTCTGGCATCTCATGTTTGTTTTTGCAAATGCAAACGTGCTATTGGTAAAACATTAATGCAGGGCAAACGCTTTTTTAAGGACGAGTAAACAACTATAACCGACTTCTTATTTTGCCTTGCTAAATTTAGTTGGATTTACAAAATTGACATGTAAATGTATGAATTTTTATGCAACAACACCAACGTCAAGGAATCAAGGATATCTATTTATAAACATTTGTCATATTATGATTGTTGTGGATTAATCGAAGGTCATAGATCTCCAAATGACGTAATTTCGGCAGGAAAAGTAACCTAATACGTATTAGAAACAGTAAGGAGTTTTCTGCGAAAGCCAGGATCTGAGTCACGAAAAATGTTTGATTTTTACGTGTTTACCCTTGGCGAACTAACTCCAATTTCAACCACGACATCCAAGTTCCCAGAACATTACCTCAAAAAAGATACTTCACACTTCAGAAATCCGGTACACGTGAGTCATTATTTGGCTTTAAATGTATGGCTTATCTGTATAAATATATTTTATACAATTCAACACTTGATGCAGAATTGTATAATAACTACCAATAAATAAATAAACAATAAATACATCCAATTGTAACGGGTGATTTTTATAAGCGATGAGTAAAGCAACGTATTTTAGCATGACGGTGTTGCTGACGGTTATATTAAGAAGAATAGAATAAGGATTTAAATACAGAACGGAGTTGTCAACGGCTGATGTGAAGGATGGCCGAGTCGGAATATTATCACGCCACAATTATTCAAGTTGTAACGTTTTACACAGTTTTAATATACGAGTTGTATGTGTAGAGCCCTGTTATAAATGTACCTACATGATGTTGGAAAATAATAGAGGAGTTATGATTACACAACCGTCGTATTATTATTCGTCATAATACAATATTTACGCACATAGACAGTCCTGGCCCCACAGTAAAGCTTTTGTGGTCTCATAAAACAACAGCTAAAAATATTCTTCATGTAATTGCTTAATAATCTAGTATGGGACAATTTAACAGTATTTTCTATCTCCCTCACATTATTCCTTCCCAGCATTAGACTAGATTTTCCTGCTCAATCTTCTCCACTTCACGGTATAGTCGGCATTCTCGACTGTGACTAAATTAAGACATAAAACAATAATGACGTCTGCTTAATACTAAGCCATTGTATAAATAAAAGCAACCCAAGTACATAAGCACAGGATGATAAGACGATAGCGCGATCATAAAACAGTGTTCGTTTTTGCGGCGGGACGGTGCGCTAAATAAACAAGTATCAGCGGGCGGATTACGATGCGCGGCCGACGCGTGCCGCGTGACCCCTGACTCGCACAGATACTCAACATTTGGCACTACACTTACATATATACACAAACTCACGACTTTTTCCAGAAGGGGAAGTATGTTGTGTGTTCCGTCCCACGATGTGATAGGGGGCGAGCCTATCGCCATTTCGGGCACAAATTCCTGCCTTCGGGCTGATAATGAATAGGAAAATCCAATATCACTTTGCCCGACCCGGGATTCAAACGCGAGATCTAAGCTTTGCATTCACACGATTGTACAACTGCGCCACCGAGGAAGTCAAGTAGACACTAGACTTTAAGTAAGCATATACATTTTGCATATAAAATTTATATCGAGTAAAGTATGCCGAGCTTATTTTGGATTTCATATGTCACGGACAGTTTATCTCCGGCAACACATGAAATTTTTCTAACCGAAAATATCACACAAACTGGATTACGCGGCGTAATGCATGACTCAGTATCGCTAGTTCACAATTTCGCTGAAGCAGATAATATCACAAAGCGTCATGTTGGTCTTATAACTTAACTGATTAATCAATGTAGGAGGCTATCTATTGCTACTGTATTAAATCATCAAGCTAATTAATTATCTAGCCTTGAATCTTATAAAAATAGTATAATTGTATAATTTTTGCACTCGAATACTTCCACGTGTTGCATAATCCAAAAATATGACATTCAAAAATAAGAAAACATAAAATAAGTTGCAGTATGGAGCCAAATGTTGTGCACCATGCGACGGCCGATGCGCCAATTGCAACGAGATTATTCAATCAAGGATGCTTTCTCCGCAGCTGCTGACCCTGTTACCCTCCACATGGCTCTTGTGATCCGACGAGACGCAGCGAATGTAGGTCTACCACAACAAACACTTTTATAACACTCCAAAACTATTGCACCAGGGATCAGGTAAATTTTAACAAAGGAGCTACGATATTCACACGTTTTAGTCATAAATATTCGATCATTTGTAACATTATTAAGACCTAGACAAAAATACTCTTTTTTTACAAATAATTCAGTTAACATTTTTACTGTGTTATTTAAGTACGTCCCTTCTTTTTTCTCCTCCCACTGTTTGTAGGTGTTTTGTCTACGTAAGATTCAATGTCCCTTTCGGATGTCAGAACTCTTCGAGGCAGCTTGATGTAAGGCAACTTGGGATGTCTAATTGGTTTATGGGCATAACATCGTTTTAGAGCATCAGGACTTGCAACCAACTGTTTCAGATCATCGTCGTCTTCAAACCGCAGTCGACTTGCACTTTTCCTACATGTGCCATGGTATCTGGATTGATTTGTATGTGAAAAGGGTATATAGAACTTCTTTGGTATAGTTTTGCTCGCAAGAGACACTTGACTACCCGTAGTACTTGAGTCAACTTTTGGAGGCATAACCTTGGAAGGTAAAGGACATCGACGAGCTACAACATCATTGATACCTTCGTTGTATATTGTTCTACGTGGCGGGTCCATTTCAGTACACTGCTCGTGCCTTTTGAACTTGAAGATAGATTTGACGGACGAAGTTTTGTTGCACTCCTTGTATGCATGACATGTATCTCTCTCCGGTTTATGAATAATTTCTACATTATTATCTTTAATGAAGCCACAACGTTCGCATTTGAATATATTCTCTTTTGTCACGATTGTTACAGGCTCGTCATCGATGTGGTAATTTAGAGGAATTCCATTTCGTAGCTCTCTGCACGGGCTTCCTGCTACGACTGATGCATCAGATGTGTTCGGGCTAGCGGAAACAGATCGCGTCGCACAAAAAGCATCCTTCAATCTCGGAGTCATAGTGTCTTTATCACTAAATGTCATAATGTTACCTTTAAACGTAGGTTTAAGAGTACTTGATGAGGAATTTTTGGCTTGACAATTTTTCATCCGGCAACTTTTACATTTACAATGGAACTTATGATCTTTTGTGACTTCTGTGCGGGAATGGTCCACTGATGATATCTCCACCTGGGGGTTGAATCGTAATGCCAGCAGTGACGGATAAGAGGGTATTATCGGCCGTCTCTTACGTTTTGGTGAACCCGTAGAATGAGATATCATTGATTCCTTGGGACTATTATTCTGGGAACCATAGAAACACGACGCAAATTCATTTCTAGGGCTTCTTACAGTAGGATTTATGATGTCGGCTATAAGCCGCGCTCTCGATTTCTCTGCCACAGCTCTGTCGAAGGCATCATAGCCACATACAACCGGTCGACGCCCACAATGTGCAGTTCTTGCCCTGGGAACTTTCCATCCATCACATTCAATTTTATTTTGTGTCATTATTTCAGTTTTTTAGTTTACATTTTTGCTAAACTGTATTGCCGAACTGACATCACAGTGTCAAGCGCGATATTAAATAAGAAAGAAGTTGTATTACAAGAAGGTTACAAGTGTACAAACAATGTGCATGAAGTCGAACGAGTTGCGGTAAACAGCTGAGGCGGAAACACCTAGTTTATTCACCACACCAATTCATATCCTCACAAGATTGAGTAAGCTATTACGCCATGTTATATTTGCCGTCGACGAACCCGACATGCAGGCGTAATTGTATCAATAAAACAGAGAAGGAACCGCAGCTATAAGATTGCTAGCGACATAAACGAAGTAACAAATTCCTTACAAATTTAATTTGCTGTCAGACCAACTCACTCCCACGCGTGTCTTCTAAGAAATAGTGATGATACAAACGGCATGAATATCTTTGTAGTGACATCAACCAGTCCAGCGTTGGTTGGTCTGCCCCTTGTCCCGCTAATATGCACTAGAAGGAATGATGAGGGGACGTATTGATTCAATTGAGCAGATCTTATGTCACCGGCGGTCGTCAAGGCAGATGCGATCAATTGTGTGGAGTCAAAGATCAGAGGAAGTGGGCACGGTGCGCACGCGCCGCCGGCCCGCCAGCTGCGGACGCCGCTCAGATAATTCTTTGGTATTTGTCATCATATTGTACCGTCTAAACTTTAAGTGGTAATCCACCTGTCTGAGATCATAGCTACAGCTTATTTGAGGATGAGGAAAACAAACAAGCGGAATTATTTCTCTGCCTGCCGTTGTCCAATACTTACATGGGGGTTGGTCGCAACTTCAATCATGCTTACGTACAGCCAACTCCCTGACAGTTAAGGAATTCCACCATTAACATAGAAACAGTCAGTGGCGTGAGCTGTGGACATGAACTTGCAAACTTCTACCTAGGTTATAGTTAACTCACGGAACGTTAAGTTTTCTTAGAAAGATTTATGAAGACAACTCTTTGAAGACACTTCTGTATGCCAACAGTAGCACGTACAATATTGAATTTGTCTTTGTGTTAACTTGAAAATACGTTAAACGAAGTTACCTAAAGGTAATTAATAATTTTTCTTATTAAAAAAACTAAGCCAGCCCAACAGGTAGTATCCATTAGTATTCGTTAAAACACTCTAGGAAGGAAACAAAAAGCTGATAGAGTCATAAAAACACGAATTAACACGCGGTGGGCCCCCAATTAAAATTAACCGGCGATAAACATATCGCAGGAAATAAAAATTTTATCGACCATAAAACTTGTACACTCGATACTAGCCTACACCAATTATAGGACACTGTTAAATGGACGCTACTCCTTTTGGGGATCTTAAATTAGGGTGTTAAGGAAACAACAAGTTATTTGATCATGGCTATGAGTGCCCTGATAATCATTGTCCAAGGAACCACTTCGGAATTAATCTGTGTAAGATATTGAGACAAAAAGTTGTATTCATTGCGGATGAAAACAGGTTAACATATAACATACATAATATCTACTGAACCGGATGTTAGAAAATTACTGCAACATACACTAATGTGGTTCCACAGTGCAAATATTACTATAACTTCTATGCTATAACTAAAAGTTGATCATGAATCAAGTCTTTTCATTTCCCAGCTTGAGCAATATTCTTTGCGATTCTTTAAGACAAAACGGAGAAAATTAATTTGTTCCTCGATTGGCAATTGGATTGGACTTGACCACAAAATACACTATTGCCTATCGAGAGTTCTCATTCGAGCTTGCTATGTACCAAGTACCGAAAATACATAAATTTAAGTTGCTATGGAATTAATGATAAATAAAACGACATTACGATAATTCGTAAATATTCTGACGATGTGTCCACCGAATTTGACAAGGTACAATCCAGAGTTTATTTCACCCACTGCAAGCTAAGATTATAAACAAATATATCTCGAACAATAAATAACATGATTTCAATGAAAAACTAACATTAAACGCGGCCATAGCTCACGATTGTCTCCTACGATAAGTGATTATTTTTATTGCATTACTAAAAAATACTCGAGTAAATAAAACTTTTGTGGGAATCTTAGAGTTGTGCATTGTCATTAAAAATGTTACGGCCGCCATCAATATTGCACTGTCACCGGGGTTTTACTGTATGCCTTTATTTTTGACATTTATTACTGTGTGTAGATATTTCACCCCTATGCTGTTAGAAATAAGATCTGTTTGAGTTTTATAACATGCTGATTGTTTTTCAAATAATGATGTTGGAATGTTTATGTGGACTGTCCCATACACTAAAATGTACCCGAAAGCAACACAGGGAATTAGTTGCTTGTGTTTACGCCTATCGTTTCTTAAACTGTTTTATTTGTTGGTATAAACAAAATATACTTTATACCAACTGAAAACGCTTATATACATTTATAAAACACATTATTTTTGCTTTAAACTAAATTACCGTGTCGAACAAGACTGCAATCATCAATATCAACAGCATTCAACGCTAATATCATCCACCAAAGCTCGGGGAAACGTTCAAATTACTTACTAGCGTTTATTTAGCCAGCAGCCAGCAGGCTTCAAGCAAATTAGTCAAGAATTACCTACATAAATATGAGAAATTACTAACGAATTGCTACTTAAGAACCAGAAAGATTCAATACTGCTATTATTTAACGCTGGTACTAAGTGTAGCGATTTTAGTATCAACTAGCACACATTGTTCACTAAATTACACGTAAACATAATGATAGTCGACAGACAAACACTAAACGACAAGCTGAGATGTAGAGCCACATTAAACTGTACTTTACTATTATTTGTATGGGAGTGAGTTTATGGGCTCGAAGGAAGAGCATTTCAATACATTATGTCTTGGAAATTGATACTTGAAATGGATAAGTTATTATTTGTACCAATGACAATAGTGCGTAGGCACATATTGATATAAATGGTAACCAACTTGGTACAAAATGTATGACGTTTATTGTCGACCGGATGACCGTTTCTTGTATTTCTATATAAAGGTAAATATTGGTTATACAAACAAATATTTGTATTGAATCTGTTTTTATACGAAAGAACTGTATATCGTGTGTATTCATTATTTATTTATCCGACATAATATGTATCTAGTTACTGGAGTCAATGATACGTACCGAGGGACTAGGGAGAGCGATGACGCGTGATCCTGTATATTTAGTTTAATTATTACATTTTATAACTACCATTAATTAATATAATTCATGTGTTCTTAGACAAAACAAATTCGGATCTAATCAATCTGATAAATGTCAATGATTATTCAGTTTTAAAATTACCCTTAATACGATTATTTTTTTTGTATTGTATCAGCCCATATACGAACCACTGCAGGGCACGGGCCTCCTCTACAATCGTGAGTACGATTGAGAGTGGTAATACGAATATAGTCTAGAAATATCAGGTACAGAATTTGGGTCATAAAAGCACCCCTAACTTAATGTTTTGAAAGGTTTAATATCCCAAACATCTCACAAGAAAATCACTCCCCAAATATCCTTTTCCACTTTCCTGAGCGTATGAAATCAGCACCCTCGGCCGAACTGACCCAACACATCTGAGCACAAACGCGTTACAATTGTTAACGAGTGTATATTTTTGTTATAAAGACCTCTAGAAAACACCCTTTCTAACCCTACTTATACAACCTTATTGCGGTGTAGTAAGGTTGATATTACATCAGTTTGTGAGTGTAAAAAGTTTCTAAAACGCTAACAGGCGTCCCGCGGCGCATGCTTTGTGTGGATAATTTTATTCGCTCTCGAGTCGCACCCTCGCGTACTGCAACTCATTAAACACACTCGTTAGTTCTGAGCTTTGTAATTGGTTTGTTTCCTTTTTGATAGTTAAATTACTTTTTAACGCTCATTCTTTTGGAATAAACGGTTGTTTGTAACAAATGTGCTGATAGGGAATTATATGCTCTGAGTTTGGTTTGTTTGCTTCAAAAGTTAGAAGTTTTAATGTTACTTCGTCTAGAGTAATATATACTGCTAAATCATCAATATTTCAATCGAAGAGTATAGCCTTCTAGCATCAGTCGCTCCTATTTATTTATAGAGAATCCAATCAAATATTTATTATGATATATTATATATAAGCATTTGACCTTTGCTATCCGATGCTTCTTTATTCCAGGCCGTTGCTACCCTTAGTTATACTCTCTGAACCACAAGTCCAAAAGTAGAATTGTGAACTTAGTTTCTTATACAACCACATATATGTAACCTATTGTTAAGCACATCGTCCCACCACGTTATGTGTAGGCGCGTGATAACATTATGTCTTGTATTGTTGGCATCGTTAAAGAGGGAATCTTTTCAACATCAACTTACCAAATAAGAAACAAATAATTATTAATAAACACTAGTCTTAATCTCGTTTTTACAGCTGGTTTCTGGCCAACTACTACACGTAAGGTGCCATCATTGAGTAATGTCGAACAGTAAAATATTTGAGGAACTTGTTAACTTCAATAGATTATTTTATTAATGTTTCTAATTTAAAATAATTCATTCAAAATTTAAAATGTGTTTATGTGACGCATATTTAACAAACAAATAATGTAGAGCATTAAAAGTCACCTGCGATGAAAGCACCCCGCTGGGAACACAACGAAACACCGTCGACGCTAACATTTGCGCCTACTGACACCATGTGCTAACGCCTGTGCGCGTAGCAATTATGACATAAATTATGAATTAGATATTACTTATTCCTAAGCAATTTAAATGACATTAAATGATTAGGAGTGGGGTGTAGTCAAGTTGATAATATTCGTTGAACTACTGATTAACATAACATGGGTTCTATTCAAAATAGACTGAATACAATTGGCGTTTACATAAGGTATTATTGACTGGAAAACATAAACTAACTAGCTAATAGCTATCTATTTAATCCATTTAACCATCAAGCCAAGTGAAACTGCTAGTTCATGCCATATTTCTCAGTAGTATTACTTACATCCTTCAGTATCTCTTAACCATCTCACTGAGTCGCTATCTTATATAAAACAAACGAAAAGAAGGTCGCGCGATGAGGAGGGAAATACCAAGGAGGAAATTGACGTGGGCTGATGTTGTAGATAGTGTCATGTGACATGTCGTGTAAGTTGCCTTAACTCTAGTAATATAGTTATCAAATATTTACAATCTATAGCTAAATTGATGGGCTCGTAAACATAAAAGTGCGTGGCGGCCGATGCAGCGCCCCGCAGCGGCTTTATTTTTGTCACAATGGCTACAACGCACAAACAATAAAATTAACAGAGCCACACAAAAACTTTATTGCGCTTTCATAAACGCGCATCCATGTCATGAAAATGTTTCTTAATTAAATGTCTGTCAGCAAAAAATATACTTTTTATGACAGTACGTAAGCAGAATTAGCATTTAGACTCCAATCTCCATCAATTAAAATAAAAGACTGGCACGTTTAACACTATATCAAGGGTGTTCTTAACTTATTCCAACTACAACCACACAGAAACACACAGTCATATCATAAGGGTTACCCTCAAACCTTCGCTGGTTCTGGGTGGCTGAAATTTAGCGCTGTTCGGTACTAAGTTGCTGAACTGTATATGCTGAGTCATTTCCTATTGCACTACAGGTCATTCTAAACTGTCTTGTCCTTTGTAACTAATTTGAAGCAATAAATTGTTTTTGTTTGTTTGTCTTATGTTTCTTAGTGTTATGCCCAACAAAGAGCTAAAGTACCATTTCTTTAATTTACATTGTCCGTAGATTCAGGTTCACGACATTATTAAATTAATTAAAGCGCCGCTAAACAGGTCCGTTACAAATAAGTAAATAATCGCAACAGTCACATATTAACATACATAGTCCTGACCCCATATTAAGAACAATTTGGCCTTCTGTCGTGGGTATTAGAAACTAGGAAAGACATTTCGGTCTCACAAACACCCAGGCACAAGAAAAATATTTGTGAGCTTCACAAACATCTGTCTCGGTGCGGGGATCGAAACGCTGACCACTCGTTTCACAACCGGCATCTAACCAACTGCGCCATAGAGACTATCAAGAATGAAGAAAAGCTAAACGGACCACTTAGGGCAATTGCTTATAAAATCAGCATAGCTCAACCAAGTATTTAAAACTTATCAAAAAAACATATATGATTATTAATGAAGATGTTCATAGACAACGGCGGAATGATGCCTCGTGGGATGATAACGTTTTTGTGGAATCAAGGCAGCAGGCAGGTGTGGCATTGCATTAAAATGTTATAATATTAATGTTTTATTTTGGCAAGCGAAGACAGTGCCTCGCGGTATGTGGGGATACATGTGTGGCCCAATTGAAACAACGCAGCGTATTATATTTATTCAGTTATTTTACATGTTCTTAATTTTTTGACAAGTCTATTTCAATGTTCAATGTAAGACGTCACGTAGAAAAAATTATAGAGCTACACTGTCATTACTTCGACATCTATAGGCATTTAAGCGATACTTTTGCTGTCATCTTCCCCTCGGACTACCACTTTTAGATGCTTTCACCATTATTTTTATTGCAATGTATGGCGACACGAACATGTCATTCGCCTGCTGGTAAGCGATACGACTGCTCATGAACAGTAGCAAAACTAATGAACACGATTAATTACAAAGCAAAGCATTCCACTGCGCTCGCCATCCTGAGACATAAGGTGTTAAGTCTCATTATGTCCAATAGTTACTCTGACTACAAAGTTCTTCAAACCGGAACACAACAATACGTTTACACTGCTGTTTGGCGGAAGAAATAGACTTTGCGGTGGTACCTACCCAGGCGGCCTCTTACATATGATAGGTATTATCATTTGACATAATCCATAGAATGTAATGTAAAAAAACACTCAAATATTATTATGGATCATTTAATCTACGGTATTGGAATTATTCTTTCTATGTACAAATGATTTATTTTTCAGTTTTGTAACAGACAGATACATCACCGCCTTCCTTTCATGGCTTACACGTGACATACACCGTGACCCTTCATTGCCGGCGGGGGTCCATCAGGCCCATGCTCATCAATTATTGTGGGCTGACTGTTGTGCACTCTGCCGCGCCGACGCAGCACACGTCAACAGGTGCCCGACACGTTTGTTATTTAATTTTACCACAAAAAACCTAACGTCAATATTTCTAGTAGCTAATACACATACAAGTTTAATCAACTTCGTTAAGCTATGATTGCGTGAGTGACATGAGCTTGTTTGATTGATGAAACCTACAGGACTTTTGAAAGCATTACGTGTTTCAGCAATCGATATACAAACTACAACCATGTTAAGCAAGTATGGATGAAATGAAAACATAGTGCCGTATCTATTCTATCTACATGACCAATTAATTGTTTTTTATAATCACAAAAATCTTATCTTATTCATGATTAGATAATTGTAGCTACAATAGGTACAATACTTTTTAATTCGACGACCGTTAACATTAACAATATTTATGCTGAATCACTGATGAGTTTCTTTTTAATAAAACTAATATTGCTTCAAGCAAATTTTGAGAATTTATTATTAAACAAATTGCTTCGAACAGCTTAACGGATTAAACCGAGTAAATTTGGTGAATGACACGGCTACTTAATCAGCAACTATATTTAAAGTATGATTGACAGTTGAAATATGTATTTATAATGTCGGTCTAAAATATTTACCAGTAACTGCTTAGGCATATTGCATGCTTAGGCAAATAAGTTTACGCGAAGATAATCTTTAACATAATAAAACTTGTCCAAACTAAAACAACAATATAAGCCTCTGTATGTCCTCTAATTAAGCGGACGAGCACAAACTACACATAATTTTTCAAAATACATTCATTACATTCGCGTTTCGATCGTGATTTATGGAATCGGCGCGACCGAAAAGCGATCGAGCATCGAGCCGCGGCCATAGATCGTGATTAGGTGCGCGCGCCCAGCATGATCGCATTCCGCGGCCCGCGCGACCAACAAATTGAGTTGTCGGCGATTATTTATCCCGACATCATTAGCGGGTTAAAGCGGATAATGTTACTACAGCGCCGTGCCGGTTATTGATTCATTTTTATTGCTTCGTGCGTGTCAAATTTGCTCTCCGACTCTCAGATTTGTAATAAAGTATAGACGAGTGGTCTGTGTAATGAGAGAGACACGCTTCCAACGCAGACGTATGTTGTATTCTGTGGTTGTATTGGAATCAATTTAGGTTCGACTCATAAAAAAGTAATAAAAAAATTACACCAGGATTGAGCCTTTTGCGTTTATTATATATATTATTAGTACCTTACTACATTATTGTTAGTATTAGTTTTTCTCCAAAGGATAATCGGTAACACCTCGTTGTTACAACTCATAGTCACGATTAATGTTTTTGCTAACTTTATAAGACTATTTAGGTGAATACCTAACATTAGCTTAAAACATTTTGAGACTATTCTTTGAGATAAACGTCTTATGATGCCTTCTTTGACAGCTTGTTTATGATTGCGAATACACTATAAAGTGATCGTCGTTACTGCGTATTCACATATCTGAATGGTTTAATTGCAGCATCATTTGTATCCGCTGCGACGCGTCCTAAACCTCACGTTGAAATGCATCGAAATAAAAGATTGTTCCAAATGAAAGAGCAACATTTATATGAGTGCTATGTTTGTGTTAGACTTTACAAGGGCCATATATAACGCTGGTTGTTGTCGCGGCCCAACACTTTTATGACGTCTCTGAATGGCGACCATACAACTGCATTGCCGTTCATTTTGCCCTTTAATTTGTTTTGGTTATGTACTATTGTTTATTTTACTGCATTGTTTGTTTGATTTATTTGAAGTATTGTCTCCGTAGATAGTGTTTGTGTTGATATACAACGTTTATTTTCTTTCTTCACACCTTTTTGTGACAAAAGTTGAAATTACGGCGTTAAATTGTACCCTTGTCTTTAGATGCGTGTAGATATTATAGGAAGTTTGTATATTTGTTTTAGATAAATTCAAAGCTTTCTCAACAGTATAAATAATTTAATAACCATTATTATTAGCCAAGTATTAAAAATAGTTACAAACTAATCAATTTCAATATTTAAATAGCAGTGAGATATGCAAATCTCTTTAGGTGGACGCACGACCTAATAAAGGCTGCAAGAAGTGTCTTGAAGCAGGCTATTTTATTATATCATCTCTGGAAGAGACCTTTAATCAGCAGTAGGTATATTTTTGTGCCTAAAGGTATTGAAGAGTTTTTTTTTCTGAATGTTCCACACTAAATAAGACCTAAGCAAAATTCAACAACAAGAATATTTGCCAAAGCTCTGAAGTGTGTCAAAATAGATAACATAAAAATAATTAATAAAGCATGTATTCCGACACTAATAAATAACTGTTAATTTACAAGTTTGATGTGTTTGGAAACGCAAACAGCGAAGGTGACATGTCACGTATTTCAAATGGAAATCGTTAAATGTGTAGAAATTAAAATCGGCACCAGCGGGCGAGTTTTATGGCCTTAATTTAATTACTTGTGCGTCGTGTTGATTTTAAGATTAACACACAAAAGTGGTTAATAGAAAAAATAATGCGTTATAAAATGGTGCTAGGTCATAAACGTCCAGTTCCTTTTTAGGTTATTTTGAAGCTCGTAATTTATACGGAAAATAAAATGTGGTTTTGAAAACATCCAACCACATTTATCAACTAAAAGCTGCTATACTTGGTTTTGCTTTATTTAAACAAATAAATTAAAGTTGGAAGGAAATCTACCGCAATAATTTTCCGCACCTTTGAAATTTGTATCTTTACCCTTATTTCATAAAAGGACACATAATGTAAAGACTGATTATCCCAATCACAAAACAAACAGTTTCCAAATACCATCAAGAGTGCTCGATCAATCCAAGAACTTTCCTATTCCAGGAAAGTGGAAGCTGCGTTGTCCGAGACGTGCTCCACTAGAGTCGATTGTTCTACTGTAGACAATGATAAACACGCATTAGGCCACAGTGGGCCGCCATTGTGGGCCACTGTGCGGACAATGTGGCCCACTGCACAATGGCACGGTTGTAATGACGCATAGTACCTTTTATACAGAGTGTTCGCATGAAGATGTATTTTGAGGGTGTTTTTATGTAGATAAAAATATTTTTTTATATTTAATCAAATACGAATTAGACAACTTAACATATGCTTGCAAACATCAAGGAATTAAGTTGCTGTATTAGAGTGATACAATATGCATTATTTTTTGAAAACCAATAACTTTAAAGATATAAATTTAACACAATCATAAGCACAATATTAATAAAATCACAAAATCAGATTTTAACATTTAAGTGTCTATTTAAATTTGTTTTAAAATGTAATTATTTTCTAAGTAGGTACTTGTTTACTTCTATTGTCATGCAATATCATGATGCTAGATAATTTAAAATATTAAATGTGTGTCTAGACACACATTTAATATTTCAAATTATCTAGCAGAAAAAAATACCCAAAATATTTAACATCCACCTGTACATCACTCCATGCATAACGGAATGTCCAAGGTCGTCAGCTAAGCTTGTAACCGAGCAGTAGCTCCCACAGCGCGTGATGGATCGTGTCCCCTCTCCCCATCCCTTCTCCCCCTCCGTCTCCTCTCCTCACACCTCCCCAAACTACTTGAACTCGCAAACAAACGGACGACAACGTGCAAAGACAATGGCGACGCAGCACGCGCCCGCCGCGCCGCGCCGGCACAAAAGGGAAACATTTCAATAAATTCACGGAACCAGCTTGTTGTTACATTTGCTGTAATGCCCCTCATAAATATGTCACTCCTACGCAACTGGACTCTGAGGGGAGCTTGCGTATCAAGCCGTGTGCATGTTGATACTACATCGCAGTTATGATTTGCGAAATTGTCCTAATCTTGCTTCGCTGGTTGTCTCCTAATCCATGGCCTGTATTCTTGACATCATTATGACCGTCATGAATCTCACAAAGTCCACTGTCGAACAGAAATCCCCCCCAAAACATTTTGGGTAGTTGTTGCCAACACTTGACACCATATTTTACAAGCGGGTTGTCCTCAACTTTGCGCTCTGCGCAATATGCCTAATAAATAATGACCCAATTCGTCCTCTGCTTGCTTATATTAAGTCGAAGTCATAGCTGTTGAGTGAGTCTACAACTACTCTAAGACTCGGTTGTATCTAGTTTTCCCAATTTTAGCAATAATGTCTTGATGATGTCAACGCCGCACATTCGGCATGCCAATTGTAACACTTTGACGTCGTCAAAATTTAAGTTATTATCAAAGTTACTTGATGCAACCGATTCTAAATTATTTTACACTATCACTTAACTTAAAAGCTTCCTTTGAAGTACAAGAATAACGTTCCCTCGAAGTATATCCAGTTAAACTATTCAAGTATTTCAAAACGTGTGCTACAAAAATCTCGTTTAGTCGCAACCTCCTTAATTAGTAATAAAAACACAAGCACCATCTTTTCCACTTCTCTTTATTAAAAATAAATAATATTTTGAAGTGGAATCGATTAGCGTTCCGTTTGTTAATTATCATAATAGTCCGTATGTAATCGACAACTCAATAGGAATATTAAAAAAATGAAATTGTCTATTAATAGCACCTAATAACCAGCGCCGAATTAAATCATCGTGATTTATGATGACGCCGCACAGCACCGTTGATCGATTAGCATAATCAATTCCTTATTGGAAAAATATATGCGGTTTTCAATCAATAATATTGTTTTTATTTAGAAACCGCAGTATGAGTTTATGTCCGGCCTGCATTGCACGTTTCATGAGATGCAGCGTAGTCACTTTTTTATTCTAGAATACAAAATAAAATATATTATGTATGATGTTACGTACTTTTTAATTAAAATACTAGTTATGACGCTTAAAAATGTTTTGAGGACTCATTAAGTTTATTGGTGATCAGCGATTAGATAGTGATTGTTTCAGAAGGGATGTTTAAGAGCTTTTATTCCAAACTCTAGCCCTAATTGCACTACTTACAAGAGCCGCATGTACTGTTAGTGTACTCTATCAATAAAAATACTGTTACCAAAAACAACAAAATATGATGCCTGAAAACAAAAGACACAAGCTTACTTCTATTTTACCAACTCAACAAAATCTATGAGTTTTAAACTGTCCACATCTCTTTACTTGTTTGACAATTTCTCATTTATAGTAGGTAATCACTAGTTCCAGTGTTATTACTATTGTTCATTTAATTATATCAATGGTGCATTCACGAGAATTACACAATTATAGATCTTTTTTTTCTAATAAAAGACCTCATAATGCAGAATGCGAGGTGACAACTAAGTAGATATGTGACAGGAAGACACATCGTGTGTTGTATCTGATGATCTGACAGGACCTGGATGTGTCGCGTCATTGAGTCGTAAATACAACAGGACGAGAGGTGTGTAAAGCAACAAAACAATAAACCACCCAATAGCTTAGTATAGTGCAGGTATTGTTAGAGATACGGTTGGTATATCAATTTAATGTACAACATGTATAAAAATAGCGTAAAATTACCATTTTATTACTACTACGTGTTTTTCAAACAAGAGTTTTAGTTGTTTAACAAAGCTAACATTTTTAATTGTTAATACCAATGACAAAATCAAAGTTCCTCAATTCGACGTATCAAAACGGTTAGTGATGCGAAAACGACGTTTTTATTCAACTACATAGGAAAACGAATTGTGATTGCGTATTTTTACTTTTTGAATCAAACGATATGCAAATAAATATAAAATTCAATGACACAAATGTAGGTAAAAGGTAAGTTATCTCCGCATGATACGTCTGTATTCTGTAATATAATTTGTAACTTTTATGTTTTCTTTTTTTAACTGTGGAAATTATAACTTCATATACATTAACATACTTATTCACACCAAAAGTAGTATAGACACCATGCAACTGTATCCGCTTGCTATCAAGAGACCTCAATCTTATTAAAAAGTCAATTAAACTGTGATAATTTTATATCCAGAACAAATGGCGTTGAAGTGACTCCGTGTTACCACACTGCCTCATAAAAACCTACTCTCGATTAAAACACATCTTAAGAGTACATTATCGTTAATCGATAATTTATCATTATAATAATCGGTAAAAATTACCGTAACCGGTGACTAATGAACCGATAATCATCGACAATCAGGCCGGCGTTGCACAACACTAACACTTAATAATTTCGATGTATCGACGTAGATAAATCTATTAGGCTGTTGACGTCTCCGTCGAGCGGCGGCGTATTATTATTATTATAATATTATTAAAATTATAATAATCTCGTCGGTTGTATTTATTGCGTTCGTGTATAATCCGCTTTGATACGCCGCTTGCGAGAGTCGGCGTCAGCTCGGCCGCGCTGCACTCGGAATATTTATTGTGGACTTTAAAAAAAACTTAATGTGTTATTTGCCACTGTCATCACTTTGTCCCGTGTGGGACGGAGGAAAGAGTTGTGCTTAATAACATTCGTCGGCATTGTTATTTTTACGTTCTCGAATGATGGCTCAATCAAGGCTGTGTGATATGTTTTCCTAAGTCATTTTCTTTGTGGGAGTTTATATTATAAATCAGCTTTTCATAGCAAAACTTCACTTTTTTATTGCATAGATCCGGCGAACGTGCAAACTGGTCATCTGATGGTAAGTGATCATAGCCACCTGTGATCACCCACAACGCTTGGATCATAGATAATGTTGCCGGGTCTTGAAATCGTGAGGGGAGCCGGAAGGAAAAATGGATGAGAAGAGAAAAAGGGTATTGGGCATCCGGCAATCTCACTCACCGAACGAAAAGAGACAGCATGGCTGTCGCTTCACGTTGGTTTCCTGTGAGACAGTGGTACCGCCCCGGATGAGCCTGCCCATTCAGGCTGAGTCGTGACTGACAACAGCTCTACCACATATAAAAATCACTTTGATTTGCATTCACTTTACACCAGTAATAAAACGGCTTGTGTAACTAATTAATTAAATTTAGAAGCCAACTTTTTAAACACTTTATTGTCCAACATTAAAAAGCACAAAACATTTGACAACATGGAAAAATGTTGGCACAATTAAAAAATTAAAACGTTCCCGTAATAAAATTCTGTGGATGGTCGCAGTGCCCACCGAGCTTAATAAGGTGTAAATGCGTGGTAAAATACGCCCGGGGATATATCGGAGACAATTTATTTTGAGGGAAGATTCCCTCTGCGCTGACATCCTCACATTACTCTGCCATTCAAGTTTACACTCAATCTAACCCCCGTAGAGTTTAATTTCCTACAACTACTTCTCTTGATCCTGTTCCGAGTGAGTTAAGAAACAAATTAAACTTTATTGTGCTGAATATAGGGTTGATTGTAATTGAGGAGCGTTACGTATGGCACAGCTCAGCGGAGTTAAGCTCACGCTGAGCGCATATGATTGCAAATCAAAGATATAAAGCGATCACACGTAGCGGCCACCAAATGATTTAGTTGTCGCGCTCGCGAACCTCTTCAATTATCCTTTTTTAATGCCTTCACGGCTCATTTGCAAGTGGGTAGATAGAGACAGCCCTCGATTTTGATCAAGCTTTTTAAATTT
This sequence comes from Theretra japonica, assembly GCA_033459515.1. Lineage (NCBI taxonomy): Eukaryota > Metazoa > Arthropoda > Insecta > Lepidoptera > Sphingidae > Theretra > Theretra japonica. Next base: position 405,041 of record CM065938.1, on the reverse strand, counting down.
CAATATTGTCTACATTTTCATTACCATTAAGCATAGCTAGCAATGGAATGTTATACCTAACTCTAAACCAAAACCTAACTCTTTAATATTTTCTAATACCTACAAAAAATGCAGCCATTAATAAATTATACTCTACGAGGCGTTTTATTGAGGAAAGTATCAATTGAATCAATTGAAGGTTCATTGTATTTAAGAATGTTAATTATGTAACCAGTTTGTGAAACTAAATAAACGAAAAAAAAAATGAATAGGAATATTTGCGTTTATAATTTTGACATAATTCATATGTCTCCTTCATTACATATGTACGTATAAACTTGCGATAAACCGATTGCATATAGCGACTTCCCGCAACCTCTGTCAGGCCTTTGTCCACGTCATGGATGGACGTCAACTCTACCACTGACGCTAAGATTACGTGAACGTATAATTGTTGCCCTCCAATACCTCAGCCATAGAACAGATGAATATGTCCTCAGCAAACCTCAAGAAAGCCTTACTTGCCACAGTACTAACATTTAGATTTATTAATGTAACTTAGAGACATAGAAAAATGTAACTTGAAGACTGCGCCTTTAGGCATAAGCATACTTTTTAGTATTATTGTTCAATCATTGTTTATATAAGACAACTAACGATATATTATAATAAAGGTCCTACCTATGACCTTATGACTTCGTATATTAGAAATAGAAGTATATACGTGTAATTAAGCATCAGCATAACAATGTTGTATTACTACTGTACCCTTTGTATCTGATTCCAATGTTACTCCCGCGCTAGGTTTAAAAAAGTGTGTAAACAGAAGCTCCGAACCCAAAGATCATATATTTTCTAGTTGCATAAATATTTTTTGTTTATTTATTTTACAAATCATAATTACATCGATTGTGAGACGAGTGAATGACAAGTGGAGGAAGCGTGTAACCGGAGCCGCGTGTTCCGGCGGCCATGCGGGAGTGAGACGCCTCGGAGGGGGGGAGCCTGCTGCGGGAGGAGGAGGGGTGGAGGAAGGTTCGCGCGCAGATCAAACGCGCCGCCGACCCACGCCACGCCCACCTCGTGCACACACCGGCAACCCTCTCGCGCTCTCGCCACGTATTGTTTACTTATACCTGTTTGTGTTTACGTCTGTGTCAGAACACATATAAATGTAATGAGCACTGTCTTCTAAAGAAAAAGCCACTACCGTAGGTATTTACTTAGCTCACTATTCGGTCAGTGGAACTGTCCAAATACAGCCAAGTCGATAGCAGACGCAAATATGGTACAGTGGAAATAAAATAAAGTATCTTTTTAGTGAGATACGGTTGAAACATTTATACCAACCGGATCGAACCGGATACACACCGGCTGGTCACGAAACGCGACAAACATGTATAATGTATATATGTGTTCACTGTCACCCATGAATATCCACAACGCTTGGATCATGGATGTGTTGCCGGCCCAATTGGGAGGGGACCGGGAAGGAGAAAGGATGGGAAGAGAAAAGGGGTAACATAATTTTACCATATCTTGCAACAAAACTTGTCTGTCACGTGCAACAAAACTTGCAGTTAATAAGTTCGCATCGGTTTGTTGAAAAGATAGACATAATAAATTCATGGATTTCTCCAATATATTCCCACCCATTGTTCATTATAAAGTATTATTTATTATAAATTAGAGTACGCAAATTAAAATTCCATAAACGATGACTGTAATTTTCCTAGCGTAAAATGGAATTGTTTATATTTTCTACATATATATTTTTACAAACCAAAAACCCCTCTTCAAAATCTTTATCACCTGTTTAATAACTGACAACAACCAACACAGCTTTCGCACAACAATCGGAACCTAGTAGAAAGTCGTGTTATAATAAATCATGCGGCACCTTGCCGTCACTCGCAACTCCCAGTGATTAGATAACTGATCGCGGCTTCATTAGCCCCGCTGCAACCTGCATTAAATACTAACGTGTTAAAAATAACGCAACGTTTTATCAACAGGTATTATTTGGTTTGGCTATATTTGGTAGTGTTTGAACATCAATATTAAAAAGTCTAGATTTATATGTATCAAAATATCTCCGTGTGAAATGGTGTTTTTTATGAAGTGTTAGTCGTGAGCTTTGATAATGTATGATTTGTAATAAATAAAGGAATATATGTTAAATGGCTGGTATTTAAACATGTTTCTTTCTTTAGAGTTGCCGCCGTGTCCTATTTTTATACGTAATACCCAGTAAGCCGGGTGATTATTGGTATTTTGTTTTTTTTATTGGCATACCTACCAATATGCGACGTTTACACTATATATAACACAAAGTTTTGCAACGCATACGAGTTCATTGCATATTTATGCCCAAGTGTCGTGTCGTGTCACGTAATAAGTATAATCGTGAATGTTTTTCAACACAAATGACACAATACATTGTCATTTGTCACAGAAAACCATCATAAAGTATCTAATGCCTTTCCTGTTGCATTTCGTTCAGAAAATGGTAGAATGTCTGTATCCACTCAGACATAGTGATGGTCGTCCTGCGCCGCACTTACCACCAAGTGCACAGTACTCCCATCAGTAATGACATTGTGGGGCAGTATTAAGGGTCCATGAAGCCAATACCGTGAAAATCAACACTTAGGCAATGTCTTATCAAAGTGTTAGCATACAACGGAACAAATGACTCAAAGCAAATGCGTTGTTCATTTTCAGCGGTACATAGAATGTTGGTGCAGTGTTGAGTGGGTCCTGAGCCGCTCGGTGTTCCCGAGGTGTCGGGTTTCTGTCGGCGTTTCCGAAGGGGTTACTCGATACCGCTTTGTGCCATTCCAACGTTCATATTGAGCTGGTCTGAATACGCGGCAAGTAAAGGACGCCGCTCGCTCTTTTCAAGCGCTTTGTCTATCTCGCGAGTGTTGGCGCTTTCATGTTTTTTGTGAATTAATCTATTAAATGATGGGTAATGCTTTATCTTTACAAATATTTTCGTCATTAGCTCAATAGTTGTGAATGGGACATTACCTGTTATGCGGTACGGTGAGGTAAAGGTGATTGTGATGCATCCGAAATGTTTTCGATTTGTGGCTGTTTTTAATGTAGGTAAGTAAATTGTAGATATATGAACTATATCAACCTTATTAGGAATAAATCTTATAAGTAAATTTTAGACTCTGGCTTAGTGCGAGTTGACCGACTTTCATAATACCTTCGAAATTCTTATCCGGAACTCTCGAATACGTGAGTCTCATCTCTATGTTTTTCTAGAGCATTTTAATATCAAATTAACTAGAAGTAAAATAGACTTATTTCCAACATTATTGCTTCACGAACACATCATAGAATAAATAATTCCAACTAATTGAATAAACAGCTGCCATAGAACACTAATACGCAATGTTTTTGTAACCGATACGTTGCTTACAAAAACGCAACCAAAGTGCAGGACGGGCGCGGCTGAGCGTGTAACATGTCATCGCGTGTATTTTTAAAAAAGTCGTTTGAAATCAAACGGTTCGCCACATTTGAACAAATAACTGGATCGAATAACACCCTGCCAGTTAACATCTGACAACACTACGCATGGAGAGGGTATGAAGCTACCATTGACGTAGTGTTTAAAGATCAGAAAGAATTAGAATATAAACAAATCAGAAGTCGTAGGAAACAAATAGACTGGCCTTGTTGACTTCAAGATCATCACTTGTAATTCGTCGTCTAACAAGTAATGAACATAACCCGATAATGCCTAAATTGGATGAAATTATAAGAAGATACAATAAAATTTAAGCGCTATGCAGAACATCTGGAAGACGTAGCTCTATCATTAGTTTAAAGAGCAAGATTCAGAACAATTACAAGGATGCTGGTAAAGATTAATTTACAATATCTGTAGTCCTGTCATTTATAATTGATTAACTTCTTATTATAGATTATTTATTTTGGATTATTATTAATCAAGCTACCTACTAAACCCTAAGTAGGCGACTGAAGTCCTCTGCCACATTTCCCATTAAGTGACTTTACAGAACTGCATTTAGTAAGTTTGTATAATTCACATTAGCCCTAACATTATGTTTTCCTCATTCTCCAAGGAAGCAACCTGTTTTGGCTCATTCTCAAAGTATTTATAACCAAATATATTTTACATTGTTTTCCGTATCAAACCGCATGTTTATTTTTGGTATAAATGCTTTTTTTCATACTTTTATACCTTATGGCTCTTCATATATTATGATAGTAATAAAAATTACACGCAACAGTGACATATATAGTCATAACCCCCTAAAGTCGAGTCTTGTGTCGTGGGTATCAGGGACTACAAGAGACTTTTCGGTCTGAATAAAGCCCAGTTCACACAAACATTTGTCTCGGTGCGGGCTCGAACCAGGGGCCTCCTGTATCACAGCATATGATATTATGTAGCACGTAACATGGTACAACAGACGACACAATGTTACCGCCGGCAACAACGCGACACAAGAACAAAACACGGTTCTACAAACACGACACATATCGCGTTACACACCAGCTACTTTGTGTCAACCACTGGAACAAATGTTGGAGACAAATTAGGAATTTATTTTTTAATAATATTTACGTTGGTGAAGACGCCGGTTGTCAGGCGAGAGGCTTTTGGTGGATGCAAGACCAAAAAGTCTTTTATTTATTTACACTTTGTACAATTTAAATAGTACAGGCAGACTTAATGCCTAAAGGCATTTTCTCCCAGTCAACCTAAGGTGGTGCAGTGAGACGAAGACAGGTGTAAAACAATTGATAAGAAAAAAAAACAAAGAATACGTTTTACTTTCTTACAAAAATCTCTTCTACTTCAAACTTAGGCCACTCTGATTTTTGGAAACAACCCGCTAAATATGTTGGGGACAGAAACGTGACAGGACTTTTCCTGATAACATAAATTTACCTGTAGTGCCAACAACAATCCTACGTACCACATTTTTATAAGAAATTATAATTATAATGAGTTATTCCTACTGTGACTTATTAAAGTCCATTTTTATAGTTTAAAGAAATATTTTCTGCAGGTTTAGAACCGCCTACGATCTTCACGCGGCCAAAGCGTTACTTGATTTAGTGCAACAGTTCAATACACATACACTTTAGAGAAATATCTTCTACTTTAATATTTATTAGTGACGTGGCTGGTACAGGTACGTCACTTAATTTAGATTAATGATAGTCATGACGCAACAAATGAGTAACTCACTGATACCAAGGGACGCCAATCCTTCGTCACATAAACACCGAATCGACGACAGATTGACTTCCTGTGGCTCATGGCCGTGTTTGCCGGTTCGATCTAAACGCGGACAAACAGAAAATTTTTCGTGTCTGGCTGTTTTTGTGTGAGAATTTTGAGTATAACATGCTCTGACCTATGGAAATCTTTTTTCGTGTTTTTCTTTATGGGCACCAAAATTCTATAATTATTAGAAAACACACTTGACTAAATTTTACGACGTACTACATGGGTTAAACTAAACATGCAGTAGCGCTAAAACCGAAAACATAATTGAATTAGTGGAATTTTGTTTGGTACAAAATTGCGATTCTGATACAAGTGCTGTCACCTATCGTCGAGTAGGAACATTTAATATAAAATTTCATAATCCTTATTACGCAACTGCCTAGGAAGGGTTATTTATATATTTTGAAATCAATAAATAATTATCAATCATTAAACAATTTAAATTAGAATTCATATACGATACATGAAATTCACACTATCCCAGAAGGTGTTAACATAATTTTATATTGTTCTATTCTTATTTTGTGATGCACCACCCAAAATCACATAATCGCATTATCTACCTGCACATTATGGAATTGACATTTAAACTCAATGTACTATTGCAAATAATTTCGCACGTCGCTCGTCGGAGTCACTGAAGCAAACATTTCCAACAGCAATGACACACGGCGAGAAACACAATAATTTTTTGCAGTTCCCACATCGCGACGCCACTTCAGCCGCGCAACCAAACGGAATAAATCGGCTGACTTACTGACACTTCACTTTGTCCGTACTGTTCGCTAGGAATGTAATTTCAGACATAATCAGGTACAAGGTGTTAACGTAAACGGGGTATTTCTCCCCATTGCATTGTGAGGATTGACGTGGGAATTATAATATTTTGAGTCCGGTGCGAACATCCGCGCGGAACAATCGATTGTTACATTGACCAAAAAATACAGGTGGTTTACTGAAAAATACTTTAGGTGAATAAAAATATGCAGGTGTATTGTTTGCATTAAGTTTCATCGGCGAAAAATATAATTTCATAAATGTGCACTAATCGTAGGGAATATAACATACTCTCACGTGCGTCAAGCTCTACAAAATGTAAGCTGTTTACTATAACCTTTGGTTGAGCTCAGCAATACAATGTTAAATCATTTATTTTTTATACTTTACTGCACATAACCGAGAAATAATAAAAAAATCTATACAAATTACAATAAAAAGTACAGATGGCATTCTTATCGCACTGGGCGATTTCTTACAGACAACCTTTGTATGGATATAAGAAAAGGGATAGGAAGGGAGGGCAGTCTAGAATATAATTAATGAGACAAACTCCAATAAATAAGTGATAAACGAATGATATAACGATAAATTGTAATAATTGAAGTTAAATCTTCGTACAGCGTATATTAAAATAGATCCAACGCATGCATTTTGATTGTAGGATAGGAGCAAAATGGATAAGGCCAAAATTAACATCGGACTGTGGACCGTCATTCCAGAGACACTTTAACTACGAAATGCATACACCAGAAATAACAGATTACGATTTACGGTCCAATCCTTACATATCGACATCATTAAGAAGAGAATGCCTCCGTGTACATATAATTGATCAAAGGCCTCAGGCATTAAGTCTCCCTTTATACTTTGTATAAAAAAGGCATAAATAAATAATATATTGTTAAACAAAAATAGCTAAGTACACAAGGAAACTTCGTTCTAAGCATGTTTTCTGCGTGAACTATATTCCTTATGCGACCCATCCCATCGAATGGTTTTTGATACGGGAGACAGAGCCATCTGTTGTCGAATAGATATAAACTTTATAAAGAATTTACATGATCACTTAAATTAAATATAAAAAAAACCATTTGTACTAATTTTATATTCTTATTTATTCTCATTTTACTTTTAAACACCTAATCATCTTTAATTTTCATCTTTTAATGTTATAGTGCCATCTACAGTTCTGCAACACAAACATTACAAAAACTAATTTAACACCATCTATCGACATAACAACAGTTAAAGATTAGATGCGCCGTCTATTATCGATTTAAAGCAACAAGCCAAGGAAAACAACTTAAATTGTTTTTTTTTCTTCTTTTGGAGTTATGACAAAAAACACTCATTGAAATAAAAGGAATTCTTGGTCACGGGGCGGACCACGAATACTGTAAAGTGATCGAAACGTCGGGAAATTAAAAAATGTAAAAACTAAATTAAATTCGCGATAAAATCTGTAAGAATTCGTTTTATTTCAATGTGTTACATTCGCGTAAACCGAAGACAAAAAACACTCAGTTTCGAATAAATTTATTTCATTTGTTCCGCAATAAAGTTGATTCCGGCACAGAACTGCAATCCGCCGTCGACTTGTGTGATGGTGCCAGTGACGAGGCGGCTGTGGTCGCTGGCGATGTGCACCACCATCTTGGCGATGTCCTCGCCCACGCACGCCTTCTTCATGGGCACCACCTTCTCCGAGCTCCGCAGCCACTGCTCGTACTCTTCCTCGGAACAGCCCGTCATGCGCTTCACTATATTAGACACCTGTAATGTATATGGAATAATAAGGTTTCTTTAATGCAGTTTTTATTATGTGTTTTATTGATCAATAAATAAATAAGTAATGGACACATTCATAAACATAGACTTGGCTCATAGTAAAATACATGTCTTGTTGTTATAAGGATTGATCATGGGTTCAGAAACTTCAAGATATATTCCGGTGCAGTGACATAAAGACCGAAAACATAACTCTCCGACCAAACAAATACTTGTTTCTGCGGGTACAGGAGACAATTTTTAAAAGCTTCGTTCAGCCTCATCTTTTACGGCAAGCCTCTGTTCCAAGGCTTCAAACAGCTTTAGAATATAAGTACTTACAGTTAATCCTGGACTGACGGTGTTCACTCTGACTCCTTTGGGTGCCAACTCTAACGCCACCAGGCGAGTAAAGTGATCTAGGGCCGCCTGTAAAAACACACTTACGTTCATTTATTACGACTAGTAAAGACTACAAAGACTTTCATAGTATGGAAAGATCATTCGGAGTTGTATAGGTCCTATATAGACCTTATAGGAAGTAACTAACTTAGTTAACTAAGTGGGTAAAAAGGAAGAATTCTTAAGTTTTGCAGCGTCTTGCCATACCTGTAGACACTGCAAAGTAGGTAGTTTATTTTTACTCTTCGTAATTTTATAATGTATTTGATTTTCCTCAATGATTAAAGACAAGTTTGACCATCGCGCATACCAATGTAGAGAGTTGCGGTGGCAGATATGATCACGAATTTCGAGACACGTCTTTGAGTTGCTATGTCAGATTTTACATTTTAATGAATTAAATCTCTGAAGACGTTTGCAATTGCTTCACCTCCTGCAAATCTGTAAATAAACTCTATCTAAGAAGATTACCTTAGCCATCCCATAAGGCAGGCTTCCCACCACAACAGAGGAGCCGGCGACGCTGGATATGTTCACGATGTTGCCTTTAGTCTCGATTAGAGCGGGAACCAAGAGTCTGGTCAGGTTGTAGACCCCTCTCACGTCGGTCTGGAAGACCTGGTCGAAGATCTTCATATCCGTGCGCTCTATGCAAGTCCTGGCGCTGATCCCTGCATTGTTCACTAATACGTCCAACCTGGAAAAGTGAAAATATTATTGTTTAAGCACGAAAATTCTACGAATTACTTGCAATTTTTTTATAGAGCACCTAAATTTTACTGACAAGTGCAGCGCAATCCAGATAGAGCATCCACCGTCAACAGATAGCGCCGGCCTGTTTGAAACTGAATGTAAACACTAAACAGGTAAAACTGGCTAAACCCGAAACGCTTTACGCGACCCATTTGCACGAGTCACTTTAGCAGATTTTCCATCTTTATGCCTATTTTTGTTTTGCCCGTCAGCTTCCATAAACCTTCAATCCAATTGCGATATTTGTAAATATATTTATTTGTTTCTTTTTCATAGTTCATTATCAAAGTTCTAATAAGAACAGGTCGTGGGAGCGCAGTAAAGCGGTGAATTTAGAAAAAGATGTGTTACTTTGGCGGATTGACCGAGCAGTAATATTCCAGTTTTTGGAGTGGAAATTGGGGGTGATCTATGATCAGCAATACACTTTTTGTAGCTGAGGATGACGATGATGATAGTGTTTCAATGAGTCTTTATTTGCATCCCAATGAAACCAAGCAAGCCCAGCTAGTTTCCATTTCTAATAAGAAGATGACTGTGATACCAATGGAAGGCGAACAAGTTCACGACATACAATCACATGTGCAAAACAAATGTGTATTAAACTACACAATTTGCATAAAAAGGCTTCTGTACGCTGCACTGTATGAATAAATATGAATTTGCCAACTTAAATGGTTCATTTGGCTAAGACGATGGCAACACTTGTGTTGGACCACAAGTATTTTACGGATGTAGGTGTCATGGCATCAAAAATAATCTCGTAAATAAGGATAGGTGCCTATAACACAACACAAATACCTGCTGTGAAGTCAGGGCTATGTAATTTTTTTAATATTGTTTATGTTCGTGTAATAACAATTGATAAACGTTTCCCATAGTTAGTTTATGAAACAGTTATTCTTTGCTGTTTTATTTACATATGTCTTAATTAAAGGAGATAACGCTTTATCAACAGGTTAATCACCTTGCTCCACGTTTTATTTTGACGAAAATAATGATAATTAAACAATATAACAGTTTTAATAACATTTTTATGTTGAGGACATCATAAAAATAAAACAATGTAGGTATGGTAAACTTACCTAAATTGTTTTATACATTTAAACATAAACACGTTGTTAAAACAATCATTATTCATTAATGTTTATTAATTAATAATTGATATTTTGTATAAATTATCCCTATGCTCGAATTATTGGGCACTGTTTTTAAATATTTATATTTTGATATAGACATTTAAACGAATGATGAATAAGTTTCAAAATTCGAAAAAGTTGTAGACAATAAATATCATCCAGTCATTCGCAATATAGACCCTACCTCCGCTGTCCTACCCAAAGATAATACAATATATAGGAATGTCCTACCAAGTCTCGTCTCGTGGGTATAAAAAATTACGATACATTTTGCTTTCCAAACATATTTTTCTGCATGCAGAGATCGAATCCACTATTTCTATTCAAACAACAGCGCGACGGATACTGATGAACAGATGGATCAGAAAATATGAATATTAGAAGGACATCGGTGCAAGTAATTTTATTCACTTATTTACACTTAACACAATGTGCAAAGGTTAATTAAGTTGTTGTCCTTATAACACTTATTTATGCACATAATAAAAGGAAACGGTAAAATGAAAAATAATGACATTCGTGTTTCCAAGGAAGTTTCTTGCGTCGTTTTTTCTTCATAGAAAAATATATTTTAAAGCAATGGCATTAGGTTTCAAGAAACGATTCTAAAGATCATGTAGAAGACTATTTAAATAAAAAATCTTTTAAACAAGCAGATAATTGTCGTCATAATGGTGTCAAATTGCAACCATCACTTGCAAACCATAGATGCGTTATAGGTATATTGTCAACAGACCATCGAGCCTGTCCATAATAGATACTCTTCCTGAACTGAAAAAACTTACTATCAGAAGCGGCGCAGTCTTTGCCGTGTCATTTGTATTATACTGGTGGTAAGTCTCTCATAAGTGAGAGGCCGCCTGGGTACGTACCACCGCAATATGTATTTCTTCCGCCAAACAGTAGTGTAAACGCATTGCTGTGTTCCGGTTTGAAGGACATTGTAGCCAGCGCAATTACTGGACATAATGAGACTTAACAACATGTGTTTCAGGATGGCGAGCGCAGTGGAATGCCAAGCATTGCTTTGTAATTCATGGTGTTGTTAGGTTTTGCCACTGTCCATAAGTGGTCGTGTCGCTTAACATCAGGCAAATGATATGATCGTCACGCTGTTCACTGCAGTAAAAAAAAAATAATTAAAAAGTCCCATCAAACATGTAAATTATCTTAAAAATTTACTAACGTTCAAGTAAAACAATTAAACTTGCCTTCCAAAATGATCCAACGTTTCCTTCACAACTTTCTCACATCCCTCGTCGGTGGCGAGGTCCGCAATAACCTCAAGCGGCTGGACTCCGTTCTCAGCCGCGCACCGCTGAGCCACATCGCGCAGGTTAGCCTCATTCCTACCCACGAGCGAAAGTTTCGCACCACACTTGGCAAACAACAACGCTATCGCCTCGCCTATACCCGAACTAGCACCCGTCACTAGAACCACTTTATTATCGAACTTGGTTTCCATGTTATAATTAAAATAATCAGCAAGATACGTGCGACCAACACGCTTCGCAGCAGTGCACTGGCAAACAAACGAGTGCACTCTTCGTATATAAAAACCGGTCAAGTGTGAATCTAATTGCGCGCTCAAAGATTCCTCGCTAGGTAATAAGGTATATTGATTTATCAAAAATATAAGTATCCAGTTTCAGTTTTTATCAAAATTGGACTCGTGACTCCTTTTCACATTATTCAATATTCCTCATAATTTCGGATTTGGCTGTCCACACCCATTTGAAAAATTCACCATATAGATATACAATGAGTCGAACTTATTGCAATTTAAGTTGACGGCATTAATTTCCAAAAAGGTCTTGAGGCAGAAACGCACGTTCCTATCGAATTTTATATTTTGAACGCGGTACTCTGAATACTGCAATTAACGAGTTTATTTTTATTTTAGTTGTGATAACACGTCCTCATTGTCAAATATAAAGTACACAGTAATAAAATGTTTGCGTTAACAGCAGCGTCAGTAGGTATGCTTAAACGTTATCGTGCAAGTTTTTAGTCACCTTATATTAAAAGTACTAGCGGCCTGTCCCAGCTTCGCCTGGGTGCAGGTGTTTTTTGATTGCACTCCACACCAGATGGGTAGTTACGTATTATTTTTCGTACGAACTGAGACACCCTGTATATGTATTTTACATATAAACCTTACTCTTGAATCACTCTATCTATTTTAAAAACCGCATCAAAATCCGTTACGTAGTTTTAAAGATCTAAGCATACAGGGACAGATTGAAAGCGGGAAGAGACATCGTTTCATGCTTTGTAGTGATAACTGGCGTGTTTTGTTTGATACGTAGCGACCGGATTTGTCCAAAAGCGTTGCAAATGACCTTGGATAAAATTACGCAATGTTTTTAAATATCCAACGTTACGTATTAGAGATCAGTCGGACAATATGTCTTGACTTAAATAGTACTTAGATAATCATATTTTGAAAACTATTTCAATTGAGTGTTAGATATTCAAATCCGTGCTAAGTATTGTGATTATAAAAGAAATAAATATCAACTACTTAAATAACTACCCAATAACAACATACCTTAAATAACGTTTTCTATTTGTTCATGAGTCTCATCCAAAGTCCTTGTCGTCGGATAATCTGTAATTGAGTATACCAATGCACGCCACGGCTTTCGTGTATGAGTCGTTTACAGTGGATTGTAATATGGAAAGATAGACTCAAACACCGATATCATAAAAAATGGTCAAAGACCACTTTATTTTTCTCTCTTTCTTTATATGTACCTCCGAAGTGCGTGGTGGCCTGTTGGTAACGGACCAGACGCGGCTGCCTACATGTTCACGGTGGTCGCGGGTTCAAATCCCAGGGCACACCTCTGACTTTTCGGAGTCATGTGTGTATTGATAGTCAATCACCACGCACTATAACGGTGAAGGAAAACATCGTGAGGAAACCTGCATACCATAGCGATTTGTATAAATTTCTATGGTATGTAAAAGTCCGCCAACCCGCACTAGGCCAGCGTGGTGGACTATATGGCCTAACCACTCTCAATCGTACTCTCGATTGTAGAGGAGGCCCGTGCTCTGCAGTGGGTCGTATATGGGCTGATACAATACAAAAAAAATAATATTATATGTACCTAATCAATTTTGATCGCGCGCTTACTAGAAGGGGCTAGCGTGATTGCATACAGGCGCTACATGGACTAGAGACGCCTCTGGTAACGCCGCGCCGTAGCGATGTGGTCCAGGGCGACCCAGAAATCTCATCCAGGAGTTACGATACACTAGCAAACTCGCCCAATATGACGGTAGGCAATACAAAAACTGGCCTCGGGGAAATGCCGAATATCTCCCAATTCACAGAGTTCCAGTAACAAAATAGTTCCCTCGTTTCTACGTGAGCTAGTAATTACCCCATGCTCATTATGTTGTTTTCAGTTCATTTTATTAGTCGTATAACGTATGTTACATATTATCCTTGCAACTAGCATATAAAATAAAAAGAAACGTATTCAATGGATAAGAGTAACTTTACTGAGTAATTTGAAATACATAAAGCTAATAATGTACACAAATATTTCATAGGTATGAAATTAAACGTGCTCTATATGTATACGCATACTAACAAATACACTCGGATACAGACGATTACGCAGTCATGGTTCACCTTAGGTACATAGGTCGGGGTGACGTGTGCCCGGCGTTTTCACCCACTAAGACAATACTTTAAATACATCCAAATAAATAAATACACCTAACAGTCACAAACAGTCCTGACAGTCGTGGGTACCAGAAACTACGACACTATCAGACATCTAGATCCCATACCCGAAATAAATAAATGGGTCACTTATTTATTTTAGTGTGGTGATGGCAGTCAAAAATAAAATAGTAATATCACAAATACAGTCGGGAGTTGGGCAGAGATCTAGCCAGCAAGTCTGACAACCATCATTAAAATAATCGCAAAGCACAATATACATTACTCAGACATAAAACTATACTTTCAAATTATCTTTTAAAAGCTGTACACACTAAAATAATTAAAATATAAACATTTATTTAATATACACTCAACGCTGGCTTGCCTACGGTGCCTGACACCAACATACTTTTTTATGCTCATACATTTTTGTATAAAAACCCCGGACACAAATCACCATATTTTTTTCAGACATGAACGCTATGTCACAGGCGGCGGAAAATTTACTAGTACTGTACTGCACTGTACATCCTTTCTGATTAACACTAATACGAAACTTGTGATATCACTATAATAGGATCAAAAAGCATTTGAATTACATTTAAAAATAATATAAAATTTGGTCTCAATAATTTTACCAACATTAAAAATAAACAAATCAAATAACCCAACCATAATATAATAATCATAAAATCCTTTTTACTTGTATCAACACTTATCAGATGATAAATTATGATGACACGCCCAGTCTTTGTGTAAGTTTCTAAGATTGCAATTTTAAACAAATGCTGTAAAAATTCCGCTGCCATGTGACGCTAACTTAACCAATTACGATATAAATACAATTTATATTAATTTCAACAAATGGCACTTTGTAAACAAAAATCCAATGCAACTTGTGTCTCACACAATGTGTTGCTCAATCCAAAATCAATCATTTGTGGCAAGAGGTATTTTACGGCGGCGAGGTGACCAGATGAAAATCCATCTTTATATAAAATCTCAACCTCATTAAACACAATAAAGACATTGCAGATAATCATTAGTCTCAAAAATGATAGGCACGCTCAAGGTTTATGTGACCAAAGCATACCTTGAGGCCAGATATTACTACAAAACTCAAATGTGCAAATTGACAACTATTCAGGAAAAATGCACAAGGCACAACTATGATACAAGGTTAGTTTTACAGTAAATTATATAATTCACATACATACAAATATAAAATTGTGCATCATTATTCAATTGCAGTTCTTGTAAATAACAAAATATATAAACATGCCATATATTATGCAATCCTGTACCAATCTGAAATACTGTTTCTCAATCTATCCTTTAGGAACCTCTTGGTCTCTAATAATCATCAATGTGAAATGTACTGCTAAAAAATGATACAAATATACAATTTAATAGACCCTACATCGAAACAAAATGCCTTTATCACTAGTATTGCAGAATATTCAACAATACAAATACATCTTTATTATAGGTTATTGAATACAGTTAATATTTGTATATTTAAATCATATGTGTCAATAATAAGTCAATATATTTACATTGTGTTGCATTTGGAAGAGGCACTGAGCAAATCCATGCGTTATATTTTATACATCATATTCTGTTTGCAGCAAAATAGTAAGCACTGATTCCAGATTGCCGCCAGGCTGTTGTATTACATGGGCAGTTATTGGGATATTATTCAAAAGCATACAACTACCTAATATATTAAATATGTTTTGAAATTGATTATACATTGGGATCGCTAATCAGTACTTCCAGTTGACTATGTTACACCTTTTGAGACATGGAACAACAACACTATTTAGTTTATGTACAGAAGAACTTCCTCTGTAAGGGCTCACTATCATTATCACTGTCTGAAAAACATGCTGCAAATCCACTTTTATCTCTTGTAAAGTCTTTATTAGACAATTGTCCACTTCTTCTTGTACGCACAGTCCTGTTTAACACCCTTTTCTTCCTTTTCACTTTTTCCCTGTCTGCGTTAGGGCTGGCCACATTCATGCTCGCCATGGAACTCACTTGTTCAGTGGAATTGCTCAGCACAAGCACAGTATTCTCTTGCTGTCTCAATGTCAGCCCCAAAGTCCGTCCACTTCGTGTCCTGGACACTATTTTATCATCAGGGTTTTCTTTCCTGTCAGAGTTGTCAAACTCGCTGGAATTCTTGCTTATTTTCCTTGTACTAGTATTGGTCTGTTCAACAGTAGATGGCTTTGCAGTTTTCGTTCTTTTTGGATACCTTGAAGAGCCAGATTGAAATGAAATATTCAAGTTGACATTGTTTTTTGATTTATTTTGAGTACTTTCTTTGCTTCTAGTCCTTGTGTCCATAAACTTCAATAATGATGTACTTTTGTTAACCTTTGTTGACTTGTCATTGTCCTTTGTTGTGACCAAATTTATAACATTTTGTGATGAATCTGAGCTACAGTTTAAAACAGCAGATTTTGGTTCTGTTGCATTTACAGACTTATTGACACACACTACTGTTGTGCTCTCCTTCTGTGCATTGGATTTTGACTCTTTTACTAGATTTCTTGCAGACTTACATCTTAGTTTCCTAGGTGTTTTATTAGACTGCACCTTTGTGGATCTTATATAGTTGGCTGTAAAGCCAGACATATCACTCAGATCCTCGTAATGTCCATTTACACCATTGTGTTTCACTTTATCGTTACTAGTAGCATTTTTTTTATTGTCACAGTTTTGGTCGCCCCCTGCAAGGATTTCAGAAGACTGCTTTAATTTCTCTGTTCCATTTTGCTCTTGAGAAACATTTCTTTTTACATTATTTCCATTCACTACACCAGGTTCCAATACAAATGACATATTC
Organism: Theretra japonica; assembly: GCA_033459515.1. NCBI lineage: Eukaryota > Metazoa > Arthropoda > Insecta > Lepidoptera > Sphingidae > Theretra > Theretra japonica. The sequence goes on along the minus strand of CM065938.1, from coordinate 388,401 downwards.
AAATGACTATTATTCAATGTCTGCTGGGCCTGCCGTAAGCTCCGTCTCAGTGATGTGACTTTAGGTGTTGAAGTGACAATTTTGTTCTTTCTGTGCAAAGTAGTGCGACTGTTTCGCTGAAGTTTCGATCTCTTAGGTTTGCCTCGAATTGATGAGTTTTTGATGTTAAAATCAATATCTGAACCATGAGAGTCTGAATTGCTACTTAAAACAATTTGTGTATTGTTCCTTTGAGACACATCAAAGTAGACATTCTGTTGTTTGTCACACACTGACTCATCATCAAGTATAGACAGCTTTCTTTTCTTCTTCTTTTTAGGTGAAGGCACCTCGTGAACACTTTTCGGCTTAGATTTAGAGGACTGGGCCTCCTCATACTGTTTCTTTATGAGATTATCATAGTTCATGAGGCATGGTGCCCGTTTGGTGTAAATCCAGTATGATATTTCATCCATGTTGCTCATAAAGGGAAGTTCAGTTGCAACATCGTCGGCGGGAATGGCGTTGGCCGCGCGGTCAGTCGGGACCACACTGAGGTACATTTGCCGGCGACCAGCCGCGCGATGCACCGCACTGGGGTAGACCAGGCGCAGCTCGCTCGTCCCTCCGTTACCGAACTCGCACTTCGAGAGTTGCCGCTGAGAACCTTCGTGCCGCGCCGTGGCACAACCATGTCTATCTGTTGCGAACGCCTCACATTCCATACACCTGGAAATATGTACATATTCGTTGCGTCACAACTCCACTACAACATCAAGAATATACAACTATTTGCCATAGTACTTACATTCAAAACACCTAAACAAATTTATTAGGTTTTGCCGAGTTTTATATCAAAAGAAGACTGTCAAATCGAGTAATATGAAATATAGAAAGAAAAATATAAACCGCTAGGTGAGTTTGCTATGCTATGAATTAAAACATTTAACGTCCGATTTAGATCAATGAGTTTCGCGTAATGTACGAATTTAACAAAAGGGGTACTTTCAGGAAGTAAATTTATAGAAAATCAATAATTAGGCAATATTATTTACAAAAAAAATATTTTACTTTTCCTCTCACAACAAAAAATGCAAACGCGTTTGGAATGTACCATAGAGTAGCGAAGCAAAATTTAGTATGATGTTGACAATTGAAATTGGTATGGATCGTCTACGTTCTTTTCATTTTGGCGTGCGAAAGCGTTGTTGTTAAAATATTAGGAACAGTTTTTCTCCTTTCTAATTTTATTATATTTTACATGTTAATATTATTAGATTAAGAGTATAAATACTTGTTGATTATATTAATAAAACATACCTGCGACAAACAATGCATTATATAGATAAAATCTGTTTCTATTTCTAATAATTTGACACAAACGCACGCCACAAGATCGTAGACAATCTGTAAAATGTATGTATAATTTGAAAACATTGATTGGAAACGACTAAAACAAAAATAAATTATAGTTGTTAGTAAATCTTATCAGATTAATCTATATTCACCACAGCAAGAAAAATATGGTGCTTTTTTATTCTAGCACGGCACAGTGACTGCATTGCACCAGATGGTAAGTGCTAAATAATTTTAATTGGCGTAAATAGTACATACATTGGACGCAGGCTGCTTCCAACAGGTCTATGTGGCGATCTATGATAGTATGGGGGAGACCTATTTTCATCTCTGGGCTTCCTGTGGCTACAGAGAGACATTACATTCGATTGCAAATCGATTTAATAGGTTTATGCATTAAACTTAAAATAATAATACCGGTTATGATTTCAGATAGTTCTATAAACTAGTCAGAGAGTTAAGATCGTAGAATATTTTACTGTATCAGCCCAGACACGTCCCACTGTAGGGCACGATCCTGCTCTACAATCGCGAGTATGCTTGAGAGTGGTTAGGCCATATAGTCCACCACGGGGCCTAGTGCGGTTTTAAATACCTTAAAAATTCATGTAAATCGTTATGGTATCCAGGTTTCGCCATGGTGTTTTCCTTCACCGTTAAAGTGCGTGGTGATTGACTATGTATGTATTGACACAAATAACTCCGAAAAGTCAGAGGTGTGCCCTGGGATTTGAACCCACGACCACCGTGAATATGTTGGCCGTATTTAGTCCGTTTACCAACAGGCGACCATGCATGATATTTTAGTTAAGTATATTAAACTAAATACAAATATCACAATATTTATTTTCTTTATTACACACTGTCGAGTGTCGACCGGTTGCCGGCGACTCAGTCTCCGGGCGACCAAAACATGGCGAACAGGGCTGGGATACCAAGCCGAGCGTAGTGTTCCTTGTACATTCGTGTCGAATGGTCTTCGAAGAAGCTGCAATAGTAGCGTTAGTCATTATTATAGAGAGCAAAAAATTAAAGAAATGTATAATAGTATCAAGTACACATTTGTTGCAAGAACGGACATGAAGAGAAATGCTTAAAATATTTTATAAAGAGGTTAGAAAATACCCTCGTAATTTTCTTTTATTACGCAAGAATATTTGTGCGTTTGTTTGATGGACTATTGTATCTTAGAAAATCATAATATATAGTTCTGCACTGTTTTTCGCAATTATATTTAATATAAAATCCAATATAAAATCGGTATCGAAAAACTAAGCCATTTTAATGCTCGACGTCCGGTCGCCTAGAAAGTTGCTCTCGGTGCGCACATTTCAATTTGAACCCATGCTTTTAATGGTCCCCGGGGGCCCAACGACTATCAGTCGCTTGTGTATCGAAAAGTATAGAACGTCACAGTCGACAGTGCGTAATACCTCTTAAATTTTAAAAATGTATTCTTTAACAACGCAGTTTTATTAAATGCTAATCAGGAATAAATTATCCATTTGGACAATTTCAACATAGCAGGCTACATAGTATTTGTAATGGAATATTTTTATATCATTTTACATTCGGTATAGTCGATTATTGGTAATCGATTAAAATAATCGTAATGTTAGATGGACTGTCAACAAAAGACATTTTGTTTCGGATTTCGTATTTAATGACAAGTTGTTTTTATCTCTCTTTCACGCATTATATTTTCGCGCCATATCTGTGTTCGGCTGCAGTGTTTTTTTTTTCAAGAACATTGTAGAAAGATCAAGAGATTTAGCGCTTATAGTAATTTAACATGGTTTTTGAGTGAAATTATAATGAAAGCAGGATGAACGACATTCAAAACTTGATCGATCGTCAATATGGCATTTGTGAGTGTTTTGTAATTGAATGTGATTGTTTCTTGACTTGATAGATAGAATAAACATGTGGATCTGTTTCAGATTGCCGGTTCAATTATGATAACATCTTAAAGCGACTGTTGGTGGATGGTGTGGAGTCGTTTTACGGGCTGCAAGGTGGCAATATAGTTGCGAACTTTGAGCAGGATCCGCCGATATTTGCGTGTCGATTTTCGGAGGCTCCAGGATACGAACATATCTTAGCTCTTGCCAACGAAGATGGAAGAGTTGCGATACAAGTAAGTCCTCACTATTTCTAACAAAAATCCTTATATATACCTTCCATAAATCAGTTAGAAACAATAGTTCTGCAGGAATTGTGTTTGTAAAACCTCGTTAAGAGAATATCATGTTTAAAGAAGTTGAAAGTCATTACCAAAGACAGTGTAATAATAATAACTGTAAGACCAGGTTTACCATGTATAATATGTAAGCATATTTCTAAGTGCATATTATTTACTTTTGTGTTGTTGCACTCATGTCAGTACTGGAATAAACCTCAGAAGTTTCAATGATTCCAGTCATTGCAATTTTTGTACCATTTTTTAATAGATTAAAGAAAGTTAGAATCTTATGCCTTATCTGCAGCCTTTGAATTTACAATCAAACAATTGCTTGTATGAATTAGGTAACATTTTATGCAGTTAGAATAATTCAGCCATAAAAAGAAAGTGTTGGGGTTTCTAAAGAGATAGCCGAGAATTCCATTAACCGGCAGAAATATGTAGAAAGATGTAAGAATGATGTGTTAGGATCTCAGTTTGTAGTACTTGACAAACTCTGCCTATACCAAAAGGCTAAAGGCTATAGCCTCCGTAGCATGAGATTGTATATTCCATTCCCACAGTAAGACAAACATTCATGTACACTTTTGGTGTTTTGTGACTCTCCTAGTAATGGATAATCACAGCACAAGACTTCACTGTCTGGTTAGGGCTATGTGTATGATTGTCAATATATTTATTTATGACTGTAAAATGAAGTCTGCTATGTAAGCTATTAGCTAAATCTAAGTTTCTTGATTGCATTGTGGTTTATTTCAGGACACATCAACAATCAGCTCGGCAGGCTCATTGGAAGGATTCCAGTGCCACAATAATGCTGTGTTTGATCTGGCGTGGATGCCGCAGCACATGAGCTTCGTTACTGTGTCTGGTGAGTTCTATTAAGCTGATTATTTATTATTTAATTTTTTATGATTCATGAATTTTGTATGCAATGATAGTTAATGTTTACAGCCATCCACAATTCCCTTTTTGCTATTTTGACCTGTAGATTCCACATACCTTATTAGAGGCAGTTGAAATGACTGGATTATCAATAAAGCAATAAAGTATTCTACTCTTTTTTGAAAAGTATCTTAAATTGTAGTTGTTGGAATCCCAGCCGGGCAAAGTGATATTGGATTTTCTTACTCATAATAAGCCCGAATAGGGTCACTCCGTCACATCGTGACAGAACACATAAGGGAAGTATGGGTGTCCTGGTAGCACCTCTGCCTACCCCTTCTGGGAAAAAGGCGTAGTTTATGTATGTATGTATGTATCTTGAGTTGTTCCTAAGGTAAAAAACAAACTATTAAAAAAAATTGCATTTTTATCCGATGGGCAAGTATGATGAAAAATAAATTTATTGTCAGACAACTTCTTTGTTAACACACACAGTTTATTCAGTTACACACAGAAAGACAATATATCGCTATTCATCATGGCGGCTTCCGTTCCGTAAAGTAGAGCAAATGGAAAATTTTAAACATATTTTGAATTTAACTATTTAATATTGTAAACTGAAATTAACATATTATTATTAGGTAATACTATAATATATAGATTTATTATTTTTAGATTTTTGTCTCACCTCTAATAAAATACCCTATTAGTTACCTGTGACAAAACCATTACTGCAATTTACTGCAATTGTTTCATGTAGGGTTAGGCACCAGTTATATTAATTATACTAATAATTTACTATAATTAATAGTTACTATATTTAATAGTTATAATAATAATTTACCTCATCAATATTTACATTTCAGGTGACCACACTGCTTCATTATGGGATGTCGCCGAAGGGACGCCAAAACGAGTGCTAGTATTTTCCAATCACACAAGATCTGTGAAAACTGCGGTGTTCAGACCCACGGAGCCTTCTGTGTTTGCCACAGGGGCCAGGGATGGACACATTCTCATCTGGGACATCAGGGCATGCAACCAACCCTCACTGGTACTCAAACCTGACAACTGCCTCATGAATTGCCATTCGAGTTTCACCCCCAAAACGCCAGGATCTCAGAGCAAAAGGCCTCGCATTGACAACCATCGAGCCATTAGCATTACTGGTTTGGTGTTCCAAGATGATTTGACTCTCATATCGTGCGGGGAATGTGATGGAAATATCAAAGTTTGGGACCTAAGGAAAAATTACAATGTTTACAAACGTGAGCCTTTGCCGAAACATTCAATACCTTACTGCGGAAGTTCGACGAAAAACGGCTACACCAATTTGATAATAGACGACGCCAGGATGAGACTGTATGCGAGTTGCATGGACAATGTGATATACTGCTTCAACATATCCACTTACAACACACTTCCGGAGCAAAGATACATCGGCCACGAGAACAGCACCTTCTACATCAAGACTAGCCTCAGCCCCGACTCCATGTACCTCGTAAGCGGCAGTAGCGACAAAAATGCCTACATCTGGAACGTCAAATACTCTGAGCCCGTAGTCAAACTCACCGGACACTGGGCAGAGGTCACCTGCGCCGCCTGGTGCCAGAAGGGCGACACCAAGATAGTCACCTGCAGTGATGACGCAAGGCATAAAATATGGAGGATCGGCAGAGAATTCTTGGACAGCGACACAGAAGTGAAGGGTCGTGCGGAAATAGTGCCACGAACGGAAGTAACAAACCTGCCGCAATGGGGCGCGCTGGATAAAACTCCCAACTCACTCAAACGAAAAGCCATCACCACTCCTGGGTCGTACAGTGCGAAGAGAGCTAAATATCAAGGCAGCTCTTCTATTAGAAAGACCAAACGATGCCTCTCCGATCTCATGAACGCGTCCAAAGAAGCCGATGATTTTGACATATTAGGAAAAAAACGAAAGTTCGAGGCTACCATCGTGGAGGAGGACGAGGAAAAGTTATTGCCGGCCGGAACTAAACGTCATAATGACTCGCCAATAGACTCCCACAGTCCCAAGAAGTGCTTTTTAGATCTGAACATGACGAGCGACTGGAATTACATCTCCAAGCCGGGCACTTCCTTCATGACGCCCACAAAGAATTATGAGAAGAGAAATTGTAAAGTCTTATCACCTAAGAGTCCGAAACCCATCTCACCGCATATGATGCAATGCAGATCACCGGTTAAAGTGTCGCCCACCAAAGTCAGGATAATAACGTTTACAACGCCGACGAAAAATTTGCCAAATTTTGTGCTGGATGGTGAAGCTCCTCATCTAAGGCTTATGTCGCCGGTCAAAAAGAAACAAGATACGACAGATTGGTTAACATTGATAGCCCGCGAGAAAAAAGGAAAGGCTATCGACATAGTAGAAAAATCAAGCATACCTGCACCACCGAGTCCAAAGGAAAGCATCCCGACCAGAAGGAACTCCACATCAGACAAACCTAGTAAACCTGCCAAGAAAAGCAGAACCTTACTTACGTATTTCAAACCTACAGCTAAGGAAAAGTGAGATATTTTACTAACTTGTGACCACCAACACTATTTGCTTCTTTGAATTTAAACATCACAAAACGCGTTGTATCTTGTATGTTTCGTGTAACGTATAGAATAACATAATGATATTATCACAGAAAAGATCATGTTTAAGTAATAATTTAGGAATCTGTACATTATTATGTAGATAGTGTTGTGTGGTCAGGAAAACAAATTGACTGATAACAAATTAGGTAATTTATTTGTATGATTTAGAAGAATGAAAGTATTGTGATGTGTGCTAGTTTCTCGAGGTTTGTCCACTTCACGTCATATCTTATATTTTATAAATATTATAAAGCCTCGTGGCTACGATCGTACTTCGTACAAGCCCTTCGGAAAGTCCTTTTATATGTTCGCGGACCTTTCGAAGCAGTGATAAGACAAGAGCATTTTAGCAATTGACTTTCCTTTATACTAAGAATCAATCACTTGATAATAATTTTCATAAATAAATACATGCAATTCGAAATTATCTTTTATTTTAATGGAACATCAAGAGAAACAAGCAGTGATAAAGACGAATCAGTGTTCAATTGTTGTTGAGGCCATAGTTCATCTCCATGACGAGCTGGATGGTGACGGCGGGCGCCACGCGGTGAGAGCCTTTTCTATTGCCTGATGTGGAGCTAGACTCCTGGTTTTCTGAAAAATCAAGGCTTTTATCTAAATATCTCTCACTGGCCGTACCTATAAAAATGTCGTGAAGCGTTGCCCAATTATTATTTATAAGATAAAAAAACGGCATGTATCATGAATAGTTGTGCATAGTGTTGAGGCTATGTATGCAGTATGCCCTAAACCTTTTCATAATTGAAATTATTTTAATTAGTGGGTTAGGCTTTAGACTGTTTACGCAATATTAAAAAGTATCTCTCAACCTCAACAGCAAAGTGTGTTTAATTTGAAGTTATACTTAGCGAAGATATCTATCTATACATATAAATAAAATTGAAGTGTTAGTAAAGTCAAAATAGCTTTTTTTTTTCAAGTGCATATCGTTATTTACACGATACCTTTACCAAAAATAATGATGGCATAATTGAAGTCTCTAACAGGGCAGGTATAACAATATTTAAATAGTCGTAGTTCATTGGTTTACAATTTCACATTTAACGGGGGGGGGGGGGGGGGGGATTGTAAATACGACCGTCAAAATTGGAATTGTATCCTCTTATCATATCCTCAAATAAATTATGAGGTGACTCGCGCTTTTTTGTTTTTTTGGATATCCACATTAAAAGGGGGTGGAGGTGATATAAAACGGGTTTTCACCTTTCAAGTACCAGGTTTAATTCATAAAAGGCAAGGTAACTTTCTATTGGCTACAGCAGACGCTCCTTCTAGTTTAAGCAGTTTGATATTCGTATAAGACATAGCCATGCATATTGGGACATTTCTTTGCTTCATATTTATATTGCGGTCTTGTATCTAGCCCAGGTCCATGGTCTGGAAATGCTCATCCCCAATGTTCGTTTACTGTGAACTGTCCATGTAATAAGCATGCGCCATAAAGCAACATATTTCCCCCGCCCCACTCATAGACCCTTTCGACTAATCAGAATAAACTGTTTCTTTCTGTACAGCCTCTAAAATAGAGTTTGTAGCCTCTAGAGTCTAGACAATCAGATATTAATTATACTTACTTTCATTATTACAGCACGCGTCAAAATACAGCTTCACGAACGATATTTTTTGCTCTTGACCAGACTTGGCAGGCTCATTAATTTTATACTCCGATAATGAGTTATCCGATATTTCACTTACTGTTGGATAATTTTGTGGTAAAAGCGACAACTTATTCGTTTTCGAGTTCCTTGTTATCTGTTTTTGCAAGGGATTATTCAACAGTATTAAGCTGTCCATTATTTATTTATTCAAGTCAAAGCATGGCGATATAATGGTGATATTTATTTTTTGTAAAAGTAACAAATGACAAAGTTTGAGTCAGTTTAATTGACAGCAGTCATCACAGAACTAACAAGGAGACGAGGCCACATTCCACAAGTTGTTGAAGCTATAATTACTTCTTTTGGCGCGATTTGGAAAAAAAAACGAGAGTATTTACGATGCGCGCGCACACCGACTGCCTAAAAAGGACACAATGAATTTAGCTGTTATTTAAGTACCAAGAATGAGGGACACATCAAGGTGGCGCGAATATTTTTGTTCTTAGCAGGTAAAACTATTAGCGATATTAACAAATGCATCATCATAAAATGAAATAATTTTTCACCTTTCATGTAGCTACCAGGAACGCATGAAGTTATTTATAATAATTAATGCATCCTTAATATATTATAAGCACCAAACTACTATAAAGCAAACTGATATGACTTATGGGGTGCAAATGTGGCGGACATCACAAACAGATGGGAGTAATAAAACAATAATATCGAAGATGTGCCATTTCGCTCACTCTTTATTACGTTTGTTAATAATCAATATATAAAAAACATAAATTATTTTTTCATTTTACATATCACCACAGATTGATGCGCAACGTTGCTGCGAGCTCCAATCATAATATTCCATTATCCAAATATATTCACTCAGTATCAGATTGTAAAAGTCGAGTACGAAATTAAATTGAAACAGCGATTATAAGTCTTCATTAGGCGTTACAAAAAATTACAAAAGGTCACCAACGGACATCACAATCGCTATTTGAATCGTAAGTTATATAAACATTTATTTGCTCTGCTTCACATTAACACTTATCCGGGGTTAAAATAGACTAGTCGTCTGATACTGAGTAACGATTAGGCAGTGATGTATGTACAGTTAAAAGTACGCCTCCTACTATATTGCGATCGTTGCGTACGCTTGTCAATGAAGAATACATAATTTACAAGGGCACGCTTCTGGAGACTAGTATAAAGATGCTGGTAATGATTGAGGTGTAAACAGTGAATATTTAGGGCGGGTGTCTCCGGACGCGGCGCGGAGCTCGCCACAAGGCGCGCGGCTGGCTACCATAACAAAGGTCACTAACGAAAACTATTGTAGAATAAAAAATAACACAAAAAGAGAAGAAAGTTAACAATAGGTTGGGCTTCGAGCGCCTCCGCCATGCAATTTGTTATACTACTACATCTAAGTCTGCACTTATTTACTACGTAACTTAACACTATGTACATACATTGTCAAAGCAATTTTTAAAAAAGTTTTAGTACTTTTTATAATATTAATTTGAAAATTTGTTAAATGTCTTTATCGTTAAATTCACTGAATCCACTCGCACCACATTTTTTTTAAATCGTTTATTTTTTCATTTTATAACACAACACAATTAACAGAATATTTTAGCCCCGCTAAAAAAACTACTAACATAAATATATAACTAGAGTACAACCGATGTAACTTGTACGAAGCACGAGCGTGCGCCGTCCGTCGGGCCGCCGGACTCAAACCCACAGCCCCTCCACGCCGCGGCCCGCTATTGCACAAATACATCGCGCACACTCGTCTTCATATCAATTGACATTTAAAAAAGTGGTAAAATATAAACGTTAATCTATGAAGGAATCACGTTTGGCTGGAGCGGCGGCGCCGGCCGAGCGAGCGACGCGGCGGTGACGTCACGGCGATGACGTCACGGCGCAGCTCGTCGGCTGGCGCGGCCGCCGGCGCGATCAGTCGTAATTCGAGATCAAAAACTCGAGGCGACGTCACAGAGCCGTGACACCTCTAATACGGGAGCAAACGCGCACTCCGTCGATAAGTGAATTTAGTTGGCCGTGATGTCGCGTTTGCTCGCATTCAGTCGTTCCAATATCAATACAATACCTTTTTATCACAATAGACAAATTAAAATTTTACATTCGGGCACCGTGTCGCCCGACCGACGGCCTCCCGCGAAGGTCCGTCGCGGTACAAAACCACTCCGTACATCTAGTGTCCGTATATCATACTATCATACAAAAATGACAATTTAACTGTATTCAAAACGAGTAAACACTTCAAAAATCTATTTCATTTATAACCTGTGAACTGTACAGGCGGGCGCGCGCGGCGACGGAGCGGCGCGTGACGTCACGCCGCCGCCGCCTCCGATATTTGTACTTTGTTTGTTTGAGTGCAATGTAAATTGTAAAGGAACTAGATCTGCACGCCACTGTGCCGCTGCACTCGACACGGCACCGACACGCTTACATACATCTACTAACGTCCTTTACGTCAAATGGCGCCCGATACTTTAACATAACACGTTTATGTATTAATATATTTCGTTGTAAACCTTACAAACCATAGAAAATACTGGCAAGTGTCTCTTAACAAGCTGTTCAAGCAGATAATCAATTGGAAAGGTGCGCGGGTGGGCCTCGCGACTTTGCCTACATCATATACAAGACTAGTTTTTCATCTAGTGGAAATGATTATTAGATTCCACACACGATTATATGATGTTTATGTACACAATACACGCAGAGTGTACAGTCCCTGACTCTGTGCACTCCGCCCCGGCTGGCGAGGGAGTGGACGCAATTATCTAAACACTACGCTCGCTAAAAGCGCCATCTGTATATCAACATTTCCGCACCATTATCATCTCAGTCAACTTCTAGACCAGGTAAATAGCAAACATCTAATTAGACCGGATAAACACTAGATTGTGATTTTGATTGACATATAGTTTTCTTAATTAACTTAGCTTCGATATAAAATTACTTTTTTTCAACCCCTTATTGAGATAAGTAAAGATTTATTCCATAGATTACCACGTATAATAGTCGTAAAAATTCAAAATTTGTGCGATAATTTTCAGTAGTATTATTAGAAGCGGTGCCGTGTCGAAATGTTTGCCGAGGAAGTACGCGTGCCGATGTTGCTACACAGTTCCAGTTATGACCGACCACCCTTCACTGTCCGCCTGCACGCCGCCCAGGCCGGGACGGGTCCTGCGCCATCCCGCTGGACGCCGCTGCGACGGCCACCTGTATTGTCCCACACTAACTTACACCACGTAGCGCAGTTTACATTTAACTTTTGGAAAATATTAAAATATTATAAAACCAAGTGGAGATCATTTTCTCAAAAAAATTTATGCCGTCGTGTCGGCGAAGATAAAAATAGTTACCGACAAAATGTTAACAAACAACATAAAGACAAATATGACAATATAGGTGCACGTGCAGCCGCGTCACATACATGCTGAGGTCCGCGCGATAGTGATGCGACCCGAACACCCCACACACTCCGCCGTGTCACCCTCGCCCGCCCGGGTGCCTGCAGCGCTCCACCACCCACCGACACGTATGCAGCCGGATATCCAAAAAAGATACTAGATCTAAATCCAATACCGACACGTATGAGAAATTCACTCGCGCGGATAGGATACACGTTTAATGCGCGCCGTAGGGGCGATTCATATTTAATATTTACGTCTTTTAACTAACATAGATTTTACTGGCCACGTATCGGCCGATAACTTCATTACACACAGATTACTTTATTCACATTTAACTACTGTATTTTACACACGGGACTTGGCTTCTCACCATAGAATAGGTTCAAAAATCACGTCGCGATAATCGATGCGTAATCGAGAAAGCAGTTCAAATCGAATGAGTGTAAGTCGGCGATCATTCGAGTCGCATCACTATAAGACAGTGTGGGTGTGTATGTGTGCGGGCGCGCGGGCTGCACCACGTGACTAGGTGCGCGGGCGCCGCGCGCTCGGCTCGTCGTCGCTGTCGACACTAGCGCCACCCGCGCCGCTCGCGCCCGCCACACTGGCGCCGCTCGCGCCCGACACACTGGCGCCGCACTCGCTGCACTCGCCGCACGCACTCTGCTCCGGGGACACTCTGCCGACACAACACACACATTCATTGCGGTTTTTATTAGCTGGAATTACGAGATGAGCTTGTCGACTGCCTGCTAGCTGTGCTGCTAGCGTCGCGTGTCATTAGTGTTACATCCCGTAATTTTATTAAACACAACATTGACCTGCATTGGTCACCCCGAGATTAATGGACCCCGAGATCTCACGTTGTTAAATGTTTTCATGCCCAATGAAACTGCAGTCTATATTCTACCCAGCTGTCGTCACTCGTCACGCTTACGAGGGACATACCGCTTAGTTACAATGACTTCACATTACACATATATTTTATACCGGCACGATGAAGAGTGTCCACTGACAAATGATAACGAAACTGGATATACAAACACTGTACCTGAGACATGCCACACTAGAGTCTCATTATGACGGGCTTTGCACCATCTCTATCCAGGCAAATCTGAACCCTATAAAATCCATCCCTGCTATGATTATGAGACGAGGGGTGCAGTGGTGGTACCTGTGCGGTCGCCGCGCGTGGGGTGCGTGGGGCGCGTGGTGCGGCGCGTGCGGTCGCCATCACCAACAGAACACGGACAGCTCGCCGCCGTGCGCGCCGCCGACCGCGCGCCACGACCGCACGCCGCCGCCGCCCACCTTCAACTGAAACGTCACACAACAATCATCATTATTACGACACATCACACATTACTGACAAATATACATATAAATAAATATAATAAATAAATTCATCCAACAGTTACATACATAGTCCTGACCCCACATTAAGATCAATAAAGTCTTGTGTCGTGGGTATCAGAAGCGACAAAGGACTTTTCGGTCCCACAAACACTCAGACCCGAAACAAATACCTGTGGATCACACAAAAATTTGTTCCGGTGCGGGGATCGAACCCGCTGCCTCTCGTTCCACAGGCGGCGTCTAACCAACTGCGCCACGGAGGCTGTCATATAAATATACAAACCTTTAGAGTATTCGCGATTCAATAGAGCTTAAATGAAACTTAAAGTTAAGTAAGGTACTTAATTATTAATTAATATTTTACTTTGAAGTGTCGATCCGGCTCGAAGGACCACAAATTGTATTATGTAAAGATTTGTTACGAGCAAATCTTTCACACGAAAGACTGTTATAACATTGTTGTCAAATTATATATAAATAAATATAAGACACGAAATGGACTATCTTGATCTTTGATTAATCTTAAAGGTGTTCATGTAGATTGACATTATTAAAAATATCAAGAAAACATCTGAAAATCGAAGAAGTAAATATACTACGAGTATAATTACCACCCAACTATTATTTAGTAAAGAAGTCCGATATTTCATAGATAATCATCGTTATCTAATAGTAGTATCTATAACGTAATTAAATATTAAATGAATTGCGACATTGGGTAATTAATGTAACACGGTTACCATCCTCATGGATCCCTCATGGATCACAAAATCCAATGCGAGGATGGAAGTTTATCAAATCACAAATGTGACTCCGAAAAATAAAATACTACCCATACATAATAATATTTGTTAAACATAAAAAGCAGAAAGACTAACCAAACAAATTACAACTAACTTCATAAAACGTAAACGATACTCAAAAAGGACACCCAAGTGTTTGTTGACGCGTATATAAACAAGAAATTTGATTAACCACCGCGAGCCGCAAGATATTTAAACAAGACCGCAAAGCGAGTGTTATTCCAGTCATGTGCCACCGGGATCGGAAGCGAGTGGCGAGTGGCGATGTGGCGGGGGTGCGCGCGCACGCCCCGCACCACGCGCCATTGACGCCGCCATTCACCCTCCTCGTGAGTCGTACCGCTCATTCACCCACCACCGGCCGCCGCGCCGAGGACGCGCACTGCGCACTATTCCACTAATACCATATTATTTATAACTACTAACAAGTCACAAGCCACACCATTATACGATGGTTATGTCTTATTGTGGATGATATTATATATTATGTTTTTTCAATTTTGTCTCCCGCTTTACTATGGATAGGGGCTTAATGGTTTGTTTACATGTCCAAAAAATTGCTTATATTATAATTAATGTTATTGCGTTAAAGACACGAGATAAGAAATTCACCGTGCTTCGGTGCTCTGTGGCAATTCTTTACGTGCCCGTTGTAGATCCTAACTTACGCCAGCCTACTGAATAAAAACCCCTCGGTGACCTTCACACGCATTACGAGCGGCACCGGACATCCCAGGGCGAGAAGCACCCCAATATGCGACTGCGTAACCGTCCGGCGTAAAACCGTTGCTGGTTCTTCCATTGTAAGGGCCTGAATGCCCCACACGTACTGCTATTTTGGATGCCCGTTTGAGATGTTGGGTTTGTTTGAGACAGATCCAGGCTGACAGGTGTCGCAGTGATGAGTACCTAAGTAGGCAGAATAATCTCTAATATTATGCACCTTGTATAGTAAATAATATTGCTAAAATATGTCTCTATAACTCACGCTATATGCAAAACGTACAAACATAATATGTAGTTGGGGAAATATCTTGTGAAGCACAAGAGGACTCGCAAGATATTAGGTGTGATTAGCATGTGTCGCAACTCGCAGGCGTACATGAGCAAACGTGTGTGATTACAAGAGATCGCAAAGTTGGTGCAAGGGTGATGCACTCCAACCTCTACAGTCTAGGATAACAAGTAAGCACTAAACATTTTCTCAAATGTGTTAGGTACTTGAGCTATGGAATGTGGACACGTTACTTAGTTAGATAGTTGCGTATAATATAGTTATTTCATATTTCATAACATAACATATTGAGATATATCCTTGTCTAAAGTGGATGAGGGTTTTATCCCTTAAATTTCAAATAAATAATTTAATCTCAATAAAAGTAGGACATATTTGTGTCAGAGTTAAAATATAAATTGCAAAAGAAATAAATTTCTCTATTTTACCTACTGAAGTGAACTGATTTATTTCTCGGAAGCTGTTGCACAAACGCGACGTGATTCCGTGAAATTTTCATCTCGATTTGCTCGATATGAGTTTATTAAAATGTTCGAGGAAGTAAATAGATCGACGCAGCGAGCTATGCTTTCAATAATACTCTGCATTGCAAGGTATTCCAATAATTTCTCTGGATCATGTTCGTAGAAGTACTTTACCTGTGGCACTACATGATTATGATTATTACACTAAATATACGGCTCGTCTTTATATGTCGTCTTAATAATTGTTTTGTGACATCATCATCATCCCATCATCATCTTTATACTTTTGTCACAATAAGCCACTGCTCAACACAGGCATCGTCTATTAATTCAAAGCGATCGAAGCGAGCAACTGGGTGAATCGATCTTCACGTATTGCCTATAAGCAAACTTTTCCAGCTCGTCAGTACAATCCACGCGTTGTGTGTGGATGTCCAAGGTTGCGGTAGTCGGTACGTAGTCGTAGGCTTCAATCAAGAAGTTTTCGACCCCATCAGCCAGTAGTTCTCTGCGCATTTCTATCTTAGTAATCTTTTGGGCTATGTCCGTATTTTTAGTTATTCAATTGATCTCCATATTTCTTAATCTATTGCGTAAGAGAACACTGAGTATATCTCTCTCCATAGTTTCATTGTGTGACCTTGAAGCTCCTAACTCGTTCTCAACAGGTAATAAATTATACATTATTTTGAAGACAAATCAATACTGGAGATAAATATCGGCGGGTATGCAAACTAGTTTGTATGTATAAACTATAATATAATGTATACGAGACTGCAAAACAACACGGCTACCGGTTTATATAGTGGTTCTATGTAAATTGTAAGCACGCGCTCAACTTTGTGACAAACGCTAATGAATTTTAAATATTTATTGCAAGTACATTCATATAACTTATGTTACTCTAACAGGCTAGATTATCGTTTAGTATGTTGTTTAGCATGAACTATGAACTTTACGCAACTGGGATTTTATAAAAAAAACAACGTGGAGTACCCAAGCTAAGTACAACGTGGCTACTGGACTGTGATTGAGATAAATGGCATTAACTTGCTGCGTATATCACAGAGTTATTATATTTCTTTCCATTAAAAGTTAGTGAAGTTGAGTTAAATGAGCCAGTTAAGAAACGAGAGACCGCGGATTCGACAAGCAAAACAACAACAATTAGCATTTTTTTGAGCGCAATTAATATGGGGCCCGAAAATCCCCGTATTTCTGATACTCAATATATAAAATCATAAGGCAATGTGGCATGATTATTAGGTGTAGAATAGGGACAATTCCTTTAGGTTTATAACGTGTATTAAACAAAGAGGTGCACGTGGCGGAGTCGTTGACCTCGTATCTGATAGGGGCGTGTGTCGGCTGATAACGATGAATCGCTATCGTGCTGTTAACATCGCGCCTCACCCCGCCGCCCTGAACCTTCCTTATGTGTTTCTAAGATTCTATATTAAGACTATATCGAACATTTCTGAAGGTTTCAAGATAAGGTAGATTTATTGTCAAAGTTATATTTTATTTTTGGGTATGACTGTTTACATATCCGCTGAAGTATTTTGTTTGTGCATTATATAATATTTGTGTACGCTGTTTCACTATTCATTATAATCATGACAGCCTTCTTGGCGCAGTTGTTGGAATCGCTGGAAGTGGAACGAGAGGCCGCGGCAGGCAAATGTCTGGATGTTATGAAATGAATAACGGTGGGTACTTTTTGGAAAAGAATTTCTATGATAATTATTTCACGCCCTTTAAGAGTAACAGCAAATAGATAAGGATCCAAAGAATAAAACTACGTCCACAAATAAAAGGTTACTTGTCGGATTAAATTAAGGTCACAATTCTGTTGTAATTAATGAATTGTCCTTTTAGTTTCATTATAAGTGTGATAATCGTATAAAATGATACACATTTATCTTGTAATGCGGTGGCGAGTCCGTATGTAATATGGGACTAGTCTCCCAGCGGTGGGACATGTGTGTCCCGCGAGCGTGGGAACCCGGGACGCACGTGTCCGCATGTGTCTCGCGATGATTGCTCAGATAACCTACACATGGGCTGGTTGCTAACTGACGATTATTTATACTTCATCGCCCTGTTTATTTGTTGTTCACTTCTTTAGTGTTAACACCACTTACGTAATATCGGTGTTCAGAATGTACATAGACAAAAATGTGTTTTCGTTTCGTAAAACGAATTATTTGTGTTAAGCACATAACAAATGTGCTTCCAACACAAGATTAATGTTTTGCAAAATTAATTATAGGTATCAAGTGTGTTCAATCAAATGATGCAGTATACTTTTTACCATAACAAACTACTGTATTTGTAAAAAATATTACATGTCAAAGTACTGAGGTGACGCGATATCACTACCATCATACTAGACACACGATGTTGAATTCCTGTCTCTACTACTCTTGACTTGTAACTCGCAACGAGTTGAAAACAAACATTGTAAAAGGGAATATAATATTGGCGTGTGTGCGATGTAGCACTGCGAGTAGGTGCTGGGTAGTGGTGTAGTGGGTGTAGGTGGGGTGAGAGGGTCGTCGACTGACCCTGTGCGCCCTGCGCGGTTACTGCACTCTTTTCACCACTCTTACGTAAATTCAGCTCGGTGACTCGGTCAATATTCACATATCTTCACTATCGCGAGAAAATGTAATAAGCAGATTGGTAAGAGTTGATGGATCGAAAGATGTATGTTTGGATGGTCACACTTGCCACTGTAAAGTCTATGTCTCAATGGTACATAAGCGTGGGTTTCTGTGTATGACTTATACATGTGTATACATATAGTAAATATAAAATTTACAGGTGGCCAGTTTTGTAACAAAGAAGTAATTTATCAGGAACAATTTAAAGTTTATAGAACTAAAATAATAATATGAGTGTCGTTTTATCCCGAAGACAACATTTGTTATTTATTTTTTATTGCATAGGTCCGGCAAACGAGCAAACAGGTCACCTGATGGTAAGTGATCACTGTCGCCCATGAACATCCAAAACACTGGATCACGAATGTGATGGCGGCCTAATTGGGAGGGGAGCGGGAAGGAAAAAAGATGGGAAGAGGGAAGGGGTATTGGGCATCCGGCAATCTCACACACAGAATGAAACGTGACAGCTGAGCTGTCGCTTCGCGTCGATTTTCTATGAGACAGTGGTTACGGCCCCGGATGAGCCTGCCCATTCATGATGAGTCATGTCTGACAAAAGCGTGGCTCTACCACTTCCACCAATACTCATTTTATACACAATATTACTCAATCCAAACTTTTATTGACAACGCTTTTGCTGTTATTATAAAATATAGTCTGAAATAATTTGACCTCTACTTTTAGCTGTTTTCCTTCCAATAAAATTCTAGAAGATGTCTCAACAGCAAGAGCACCTTGAAATACAACAAGTTGATACTAGGGAACTGAATATTATTCCATTTATTACAGAGTGTTTATCTTGTCACTTTTTCAATCCGAAATGTCGAAATTAATAAAATATATAAGTGTTCATTGTTACAACTAGTTTCATGCACAAATAACATTATTTGGATTTCGATTGAATAGAAAACAACAAATATTTTTGGAATGAACTGAACAATGAACATAGAATAATGCCTCGAGTATTTTTTATCTAACGGCAACAGAATTTTGCAAATGAAATGTATCGTGCCGAGATTACATTCGCTCGTGTTTTTTGTTGGAGCTTTGTGCAAAGGGAACAGGGCTAGTTCAATGCAATTTTATTGTGTTATTTTATATTGTAAATAAAATATTGGTGAGAATATATTTTAAAAATATACATAATTTTTCAGCATTCGACTGCCTCGGTGGCGTAGTTGTACTACGGTACGATTTCAAAGCTAAGGTCTACGTTTCGAATATTCATTATCAACCCTTAATCAGGAACATGTGCCCGATATGGCGATAGGCTCGCCCCCTATCACATCCTGGGTTGGAAAATAAAATTGCCCTGGTTAGCGCCTCTATCGACCCCTTCTGGGAAAAAGGCGTGATTTTATGTATAGATGTAAGTATGTATTTTTCAGCAAGTTACTCTTGTCATCGCAGCATATTTGGCCTATCTATACCTATGTATCTCTAAGTGCGCATGTCAATTCGGCGTCAATTGATTGTAATGATGTATTATGATTGAAGACTGATCGTCTATTTGAACTCAATTTTTTTTTTGGCAATACATGCATGATGCATTCTCAGTGAAATGATTGAATTAAATAATTTGATCTGTACTCATACTGGAACGTAGCACTACATGTGTTGCAATATGAATGGTATTGTTATTGTTTGTCGTCCGTGCAAGTAGTAGCAATAGCAACAGCTGTGCGGCGCGGTCGCGCGACAACCCCACGCCAGTCGCGACATTAGTATGCTGGCGACGCGACGCGACGCGACGCGCCGCCGCGCCCTGACCCACAGACATCGCCAATACAACCCCTATTGCACAAGCGATTACAATATCCGTATAACATTTAAGCCACTTAAGTACTAGATAGTAATCTGCGATAGTTCACTCGTAGTAAAAGTTCGCTCCTGTACGATATCATAAAGTTGTGAAATAGTTTTCTTGACTATGATTCAGCCTTTGTTTACAGAATTATTGCACAATGATTTATTCGGGATGTTGACTGTTCCCGGATTTTTTCACGGCAAATATGTAAATATGTGTAGGCTTCGTATAATCGGTGAATGAAGTGACGTGTTGTATTTACCTGCTGCATCTTATCGAAGTCTAGTGCTGGGCGGTGCCTGCGAGGCGGTGGCAGGGCGATGCGGCGACGGCGTGGCGACGGCGGCGCCCGCTCCGCGCCCCCTGAGCCGCCTGCGCCCGCCGCGCACGTGCACGCGCCGCTCCGCCGCGGCTTCAGCGCCTCCAGCGGCGGCGACGTGCGGAACCGCACGGGAGTCTCCACCTGCAACACCATAACGTACTTTAGAGCATGTGTTCCTGGTCAATTGCAGATGGAGGAGGTAGAAGGTTGTCTTTTTACTTCGTCAACAGTTTGCTATGTCACTTCTTGCCACTATATTCTTTTCACTGGCGATTTGAAAACACTATCGCGTCGGTGAGTTTGCCGACATTCGCGCAGGTACGGTAACTTGATGTGGGATGCGGCGGACATGGCATGGACGACGTGCGGCGGCACGCAATTAGTACGACGGATGGGTCTAAATGCAGTTAGTGTACCTTGGTGTCGTCGTCGTCGGAGGAGGGCGCGCGCGGCGCCAGCTCGTCGGCGTGGTGCGGCATCGCGCGCGCCGGCCACTTGCGCTTCTCCGGCGCGGCGGGCGGCGGTGAGGACGCCACGCGGCGGCGAGACTCACCCACGCGCGCCACTACCGCCGGCGCTGCACCCGCCGCCGCGCCCGCGCCGCCCGCCGCGCACGCCGCGCCGCCCGCGCCGCCCGGCACGCCGTTGATCACCTGCCATCGTCAGGTCACCACGTCAACTCGAGACCCACTACTGGCCTCGACAGGCGACACTCACATCACATGAATACTACTGCGTCATTCAACTGTGACTGATGGACTCGCGAGTCAAGGGAAGGGTGATTTGGGGGTGTCAAGTACTTAGGTTATGTGCTACATGCTCTATGATCCCAGATTTGAATCAAGTGACAATATTTTTATTTAAGTATTTATATACTTTATTGTACACCAAAGTGTATAAAAAAAACAAGCAGATAAAATACTTAAAACTAAAGGCGTGGTATCTTTTTTCCAGACAACCTTTGGATGCACTGGTTTATTATAATATAGAATTAAAGGGGCAGTACAGACGCTAAAGAAAAAAGAAAATGTTTAAGCTAACGAAATGTTCGGACTTGTAAGTTTCGACTTTTACCTACTACATCTACTACCAATGAAAGTTTAGCTCTCGTATTTACAAACTAGAAAACCCCATTAATTGCGTAATTGCTTGCCCCCTTTTGTAATTGCGTATTGACAGGTTGGTGAGGACTAGGAAGAAATGTGGACGAGTGAATGGCAAGCCGCAATGGGTGTGTAATTGAGCAGGCTGTTTCATCGCTACGTCTGTTCTGCAACACGCGAATCGCGACTTATAGTAAAGGGCAATACCGAGACGCGACCAATACAACATAACTATATACAGATAACACACACACCGCCACACATCTCGACATTTACACACATTAGTACTTCAAACTATTTATTAACATTGACATGTCTACCAACCTGCTGGGCTACGGATAAGTCGTCTCCAACCCTCCATTAGTAGGTACTAACTATATTCCATGCTCAGAAGTAGGCGCTTATGGATAGATGCGAATCAAGGGTAACGGAAGTTGAACTCAATTGGGCCAACTAAGTGACATCACTACACCTGATGGTAAATGCTATCCAGATAAGAGTATTGAATGGGCCAGTTCTAGATACTTCGCCACTCGCCAGACAACATATCGATGTGGGTCTGCTTCATTGCTTAAAACATCCAAGATTATAAAGTAGGCGTAGACGACATTCTGAAGGTACGGCAAATATCGGCACACACGTCACACGAGTTAATTCTGAGACAAGAGCTAAGCTAAATATAATATGTACAAGTGTGGTGGGTTGTCGCCTGTCGGCTAGGGGCGCAGGGGTAAGTGGCGGGGGTGGTGGCCGGGGACCATTCGCGGCACACACCGGCTAATTTAATAAACCTCGCGACAATTGAAGCTCGCGTGTTGGCCGCGGTTATATAATTTTTAGCCCGGTTTGCTTGTCGAGCCCGCTGTCACGGCCCGGATGAACACGTCTCTACCAGCTACTGTATTCTGCACCGCCGTGAAAACTCGACAACTTGCTTCATTTTCATCGAACTATAAACTTAGCATATTATAACCTGTGTATATGTAGATATACAAAGTGAATACATCGCATACGACGTTAAGTACACTACAGATAGAGTATTTCATCTGTCGAAGCAATTATGCAGGCTTGCTCTCAGCTCCGATATATACATACATAGACTGAAGTGATTCAACCCGAAACGTGAGCGTTCATTGTGCGCGTTGTATGTTTTGTGGTCACGTTGTCGTGCCAGCATAAAAAAGCAAGCTATATGCTCATCGTTAGACGTTAACACAAGATAAGCAAATGTAACACATCGTATAATAATTTCTCTTTGAAGTTGAAGAAGATAAACTTTTCACGCGTATCATATCTGTATTATTTATTTAATACAGAATTATTTTCATTTCTGGCGGGTATATACGTTTGTTAGTGTTTATGTAACATAAATATTCAAAGGACCTCGTCTGATGGGCCGACAGCTTCACAAACACTTACTGGGAACGTAGACTCATGTTTATTTTGCAAATGTAAAACATTAAATTATATGTTTTTATCTTATCCTTGTTATATCACTAGTTGCTCACGATGGTTTTGCCTTCTTTATTAACGGCCCTATTCACGACAGATTTAAAACCTATTCTACTTAAGGATTTTTTTGTCTTTTTCGCTTAAACTGAATTCGAAAATCGTTCGAAAGGGATAAAACATTCGTTTACTAAAATAGGGTTTAAACCTATTTATGAATAAGGCGGTAAGTGTTTGGGTTTGGTAAAAGTTGTTTATGAACCGATGTCTAACGTCAAATGTACATTAGGTGCCTTTAGACTGCCTCCCAACCTTGCTGTGATCTGATAGCTTTTTAAATACTACACATATTTAGTAAACACAATCGTACCTACCTAGTTAGTGCCTACTGTGCCGGATTTCCCAAAGAAGGATAAATTTTCCTATTTGGAAATATTAGGACCTAATCTAAAATGAGAAAACCTTTGATAAACAACATTAGCGGAGCCTAAAATGTTAAAAATAATTAGTTAATAAGCAGAGGGTAGGTAGAAAAAGGAAGGTGGCGCGAGGTGCGCGCTCACACTTGATCGCGTCACAAAGCGATCGCTCGCACGCTAATTATATTGGAGCCCTAAATGAAGTCCATTACGTTCGGTCGAGGCGTTCGCATTAATTCAATAAACATGTACACACACCGCGCCGCGACCTCATGTCTACTCACCACTCACTACTCGCTCCATTGTTTGCTCTCATATAATGCGTTCTGTATCAAATTACGCCCGCAGTCTATCAACCAGCGCTTTCAGCTATTATATTTGTGCTTGTCGAGGTGGATCGCTGCGTAATCTACGAAAATTCCATGCTCTGTGCTATAATATGTACTCAGTACTCACACATTTATACATGTTTCTTTGAGGGGCAGCGATGGCTCTAGTCACTAGTGCCTCCCACTGTTCGCGGAGCTTATTTCATCACAACATGTGAGGGACTAGCCTATCGTAAGTGAAGGAAGGATTTCAAATTGAAAACTAGTATAATACCTGAAGTAAATTGCTCATCCTGGGGACTGAACCACAACCGTGTGTTGATTATATTGCGTGTGAAATGGATAGTGAATTATTACCTACTCACATTTGTCAAAATGTAATAACTGTTTTCCACAAGAAAAAATAACATCACCAATGTATGAGTCATATGGTATTATGTAATGAAAGAGATAATCAATTATAACTGACACCACACAATATCCATAAAATACTGGATAAATGGCGGTAGAGTTAGCAGTATTATGGAACTGAATTACTCTGACATCAATTGCACGACGGCCAAGGGACGTAGATTGGTGAAAGGACATTTTTATTTATTTAAATAACGGGTCACTTAACCTTCGAAGCTTTTAATGTGTTACAAGAAAGAACTACAATCTATGGCTTCGCCATTTATAGAAATAAGTTAACCGTTAACACAGGTCACGTGAGAGTTTGAGGGAATATAAAATTTCATGCATGTTACAAGGAATTCGCGCAGTCAGCCCGGAGCATCGCAGTTTGCAAAGTAAGCGTCTACACTCCAGAAACCATTAAAAGACGTTAGTGCCGAGAAAGCGATGTCTCTCGCTTTGTTGCATTCAAAATGCGCTCAAACAAAAGAATTTCTTATTTGAAGTAAAGTGAAACAAAAACAAATGTTTGCGCAGGCGGCAGGCGGCGAGCGGCGCGCGGCAGGACGCGAAAAATGAATAACGCCAACAGTGTATTGTCTCGGCGTCAGACCTACTACTCGTATGAGCAGTCACGCAGTGGATGCGAACCTATGTACTGACGCGCCGCCAAATCACAATAGACGTACATAGATATACCATCATTAAGATAGGTAAGTGAAGATTGAGTAACAAAGCGATCCCTGACACTGTTTAGGATGACGCTAGGTAGAACGAGTGAACCATATTGATAGGTTATGCCGACTCAGCTACGACGTTGAAAGAAAATATATTGAATAGTTTTTTGAGCTGTTAAACATAATCAACACTCACACACATAGCCCAGACCTCAAGTCAAAATGCATGCTCGGTGTAATGAAAACTATGAGAAACATTTCATACTAACAACCAGAAACAGAAAAATTGTTTCGAAAATCGACCCCTCCTCAATTCTCGTTTGACAGTTGTCACTACACCACGGGGGTTGTTTTAAATAATAAAATAGACTAACAATTGCTAAGTGTCTCCTACAGCAAGTACTTAATAAGTTGATCCGAAACACTAAATGCTCGAGTGGGAGTAGCAAACAATTTCCATTCATAAAGTTGTGTTGTAAAGGTTGTTATGATTCCTGTTCCGTCGTAATAAAGTGCTTGTATGATTGGATGTGCCTTTTGAGTATTGAAGTTATAGACATATTTATATGTCGAAAAAAAGTTAAATAATTTCATGATCGTATTCACCTGGTGAATTAAGATGAAGAGGAAAGCTGAGGTAGATCAAATTGAGTATTTGTGGCGGAAGTAATATGTACCATGTACGTGTATATCGGTTGTATGCCTAAAGCTGAGTAAAAATTGGACTTGAAATGATGTAATTTTATAAATACATACATACATAAACACACGCCTTTTTCCCAGAAGGGGTAGGCAGAGGTGTGGCACGTTTCGCCTTGTATATTCCGTCCCACGATGTGATAGGGGGCGAGCCTATCGCCATATCGGGCACAAATTCCTGACTCCGGGCTGATAATGAATAGAAAAATCCAATATCACTTTGCCCGACCCGGGACTCGAACCCGAGACCTCAGCTTTGCCGTATAATCATACCGTAGTACCACTAACGCCACCGAGGCAGTCTAATTTTATTAATTTGCCATTATTATCGCGCGCTTGTTTATAGTAATGTGTACTAGAGGTGTATAACTTGCTATTTTCCCCTATTTGCCGTTATACGTGAAGTTGCTATTTATTTTATGCACGACAACTTATCGAGAACTTTTCAAGCGTATAAAAGTGTTGAATCAATCAAAACAAAGACGAAGCAGATTGCCTTCATTTAGGATTAAAATTGTAATTCACGGTTCACAGCCCCCACACGGGGCGTCAAACCAATGGAGCCAAACTAAATAGAGATGACATAAAGTATGAAAATGCTGCAACCAGTGGCTGTGGGGTGGTACTAGATGACGTAAGACACGAGTCTCCCCCGCACCGCCCACCGCGGGCGTTCATCCCCGCTCTCGCCCACGCCGCAAGGGGTGCCCGCCAGGTTAACCTTCCACAAATACGTGATTGGTCTTGTTTCAGTGCTTTTGGATATATGTGACAGAAATAAGTCGGCAAACTTCGGTATTGGGCGAATACCCTGGTGCGCATAAGAAGACCAACTTATCTTAAGATATTTGTCAGCATTAGTCACGCAGTTGGCTAATGTGCTGACTGTACTATGAGAGGCCTCGGATTCAATTCCTGTATTGACACGATTAAATGTTCATGTGGCCTGAAGATATGTGTGTCCGGTGTAATGGTTGTGAGGACAAAAGTGTCTATCTTAATATGCTATATTGGGTAAAGAACTCACAGACCGCGTCTCAAAACAAATGTGTTCTTACACCAATATGATTCGAGAAACCTAGGTCAAGGAAAATACGCAATGAATCATCGGCTAAATTTTGTTTTCCTATATTATCATTTAATGTTGTATGTTTCCTTTCGGGGTAAAATGTGTATTGAAAGTCCACTACATACATAAACTTATTCCTTTTCCGAGAAGGGGTAGGCAGAGGTGCTACCAGGTCACCCACGTATCGTCTGTGTTCCGTTCCACGATGTGAAAGGGGGTGAGCCTATCGCCATAACGGGCACAATTTCCTTACTCCGGGCTGATAATGAATAAAAAAGTCCAATATCACAAGTGTCCGATCCGGGATTCAAACCCGAGAGCTAAATGAGCCTTATTTAATTTACCACGCAATTTAACGGTGAAGGAAACCGTCGCTCGCGTCGTTAGGAACCTTGCATGTACAGACATTTCATCAACTTGCAATAGGCCGACGCGGTGGACGATGGCCGAAGCCCTGACAATCTCTGTAGTTTGTGGGGGAATCCGGTGCTCAGCAACAGGCATGTGGACTAATAAAGTCAGTAACTCAACCTTCGAAATAACTAATAAGTGTTGTTTTTCGTAATATACGGAACTATAATGCAGTGGTAATGGCAATAATCTCAGCGCTGGTTGAGTGTACTTTACAGTTCACAGCATACCACCCACTCCGCTATATCGTCCCTTACCCGAGTTTACGACATCCGCGAGAGGATGCGGAGCGGTCCCGTTCTAAGGACGGATATCGCCAGTTAATTACGGTAACATCGTGTTTATTTACAGAAAAGATTAAAACAGTATTTGTAGCACAAGCAGTATTGTACACATATATATGTACTGATAGTACTTAAACATAGCAGAAGAGGAATCGTAGATACATTGTGAAAATTAACTGATTTGATGGTTTTTGAACTGTGTACTTAAGGCCGTCATAACACGGCAGCCTGATGTACGGTTATCCTAATAAATAAATAAATTATCATCAGTCATCTGTGCCTGGTATATTTGGGAAACACATGTACAATTATTTACAACCGAAGAGATAGAGTTGTTGGTATGACCGTTAACTGCAATAAACCTGTTATTTAAATGAAACTGCAAAATAAGGAACAATATTGTTGATAGACAAGGCTGTAATATGGAAAATAAAACTCGTTAAACAAATCACCGCCCCGGCGCGGCGCGGCGGGGTTAGTGAAATGTGCCAGCCGTCAAGTTCCAGCAGATAAATAGGATAACACGACCATTACGCCATTAAAAAGAATCCGACATCGCACCGTGTAGTGTGTACCGCCTTGTCAAACAATGTTGCACACACACGCACACACACACACACACGTCGCACACGTGACATGTCGCCCGCGCGGGGTCAACGCCACAGCACCGCCACAACACCGCCGCGCCGCGCCGCCTCTCCCGGAACATTTTTTATATTTTTCACGTTAACTGCACGCTTTTTTCACTTCATCATGAGTAAAGAGTGATGCTGACTTGCTAGGGGCGCGGCGAGGGAGAGGGACGGGCGCACTCTCCAAAATTCATGTCGACGTTGATTGTATGGCAAGACATATCGTGAGAAATTTTACGGGTCCAGGAAAAGCCCTTTCATTAATTATAATGATGAGGTAAATGCTAATTGTTTCAATGAAATCTATAGAGATATGTAAGTATAAACCAGATGATCCATCGCTTTCATAATTTAAAAACTATACGATTCTAAGGTTGCTTTTGAAAAGTAGCATAAATAGATATTCACAAGCAAACACAGGCATTTGAGAGCGTTCCAAGAGCATTTGTCCACCAAGTCCAGTAGAGTACTCGTATATTGTCTTAAAATAACTACATGAAGATAAATTGTGTGTTGTGTGTTATTAGCGGGCGCGTGGTGAAGACAAACGAGCGATCGTAACAAGTGACTCCGTGTCAATTGGACGCAAGCAGCCAAAATTGACTGCAAGTAATTGTGATTAAACTGCGCCCGTCACTTGACTTCTACAGCCACACTCCTATAAATGCTGATCGTTACGAGGCTGTCATTAATACTGACTACCGTACCAGTTATACAAAAGACTACTGTAGGAGACATAGAAATTAATAAAAATAAAGCAAAGACGATTTATAGTTTGCATCTTGATTCTTGGTGTTGGGAAATCCGAAATACATAGATAGGTACTTAAGGTTTTTTTTTTAAGAAATAACTACAATCGTTGTTCATAGGAAAAAGCCAAAAGGCCTTGATCCATAAAATAAGAGAACGTAAAATAAAATAGGTGAATTAAAATGGCCGGAGATAGACGTTTGTTGCAATAAATTTAGTAGAACAAAGGTGCAGAGTTGGGTCAGTGAAAACCTGAACATGAAATGGTGTGATTTCTAAATTAAACATTATCATGATTGTGCTCGTTAGGTAATGTTTCTACAAACGAATAACCACGCTTTACATATTTGGGAAAACGAGAATGCAAATAAGCTACCATATATTTCATACCTAAAGAGGAAATTAATTATTTGAATACCACAGTATATTATGTGCATACATATATAATGAGCGTATATGGCAAATAAATCTAAGCTGGAATGCTGCTTGCTATTTAAGACGTTAAAACATGTTGATTTCCAACTATTTCTTGCAAAGCTCATTGAAATTTTAAAATGAACTTAGGTATATGTAGGATTTATAAGGTATTTCTAGTTCCAATTATATTATTTTTAATATTGAGGTAGAAATATAACATATACCATTGACTGTATTTTTCAAGACATCACTGATCACCTGAGTTTGACTGACACTTACAAGGATTCAGATGAGAAACTCCGTCACTCTACACACACATTTATTGCTAAGATTTTACTATTGGTATCAGGATAATATTTGCGAAAGGCAATTTATAATATGCTGAAATGGTGGAAAAGGTTGAATTTTGTATTTATCATAACTCTTTAGGTAAAAGACTATTTATAGCAGCTTATGAGAGCTGTATAGAAGGAAGCCACTATAAGTTTAGTGCCCGACGCTAACATTAGCACAGATTGTTAAATTAATCATAATAACATCTTGAAATATGATGTACTGTTTAAATAATATGTAATAGTAATGCCGTAAATCCCGGCAGTATTGACTTAATGTAACCCAAGCCGCGTATATTAACACAATGTCACGTATGGAGATGACACGGGACACAGCACCCTGCCCACGACACACGTCACGCCGCCCTATTAGACAGCAGCGGGTTTGTGACTCACTCTGCTTTGAACACTGGATAATGACGTGTTTGCAAATTCCAGCCAGGGACCGACGATTTACGTATCACATTACAATACGTGATAATGAAGGTAATAATGGTTAGGCGAAGTGGATAGGAGCAGACAAGCTACAATTGATCCAAGGAAGTAAGAAACGAAGAAGTATTTAGTGGTATATCGTAACATACATAATGTAATAGTAATCAGACGAGAGTGCTTACTTCTTGCAAATCCTGTAAGGAAAGATTAATACTGGCACGAAAAAATTTGCCGTGAACATCGAAGCTCGAGCAATTAGTGATTTGTTTAACCTGTAAAGAAAATAACCAGAAAGAACGAAAACAGCAGAAGTTGGAAATAAATTATCGACCAGCAGTCTATTAGAGTTGGACTATGAATGAAACATGTCGGCACACGACCACCGCGGCGCGGCTCCGGTTAAATATAGACGCGATATGCCACATATAACCGATATTGATAAAGCTGCAGTGGGACGCGTTATACAGAGGTTTTGAACACATACGAGTAGTTCAACAACGATATGATCCGACATTACAACGTTTTACAGCTGTTTTGTAACTTTGTATTTGGAAGTAAAGACTGCCTACGTGTGGGCGTTCATGGACGGCGGTGACTTTTAACAAGCAAGCTCTTTTGCCACTTTTGTTGATAAAAAAATACTACTACATTTTCTAATGCTATAAAAACAACAATGTAGTTGCTTTTAAAACATTGTCTTTCCATTGTATTAGAAGTTGTGTGGTGGTGCCTTTTAAGAAGTCAGTAAGTCTTAGTAGTAAATGTAATTATTTTTCAACTAGAAACGATAATTGAGGAATCATAGATGAAGCGGGGAATCATCGAACATTTGACAACTTTCATTACTTGGGATAAATTGAAAGAAAAGAACTGTACTCAAAACCTAACATTTTGAGGTAAGAATTAACAAAGAGGGTAATATCATGCCGAAAATTGATTGACGAAACCGTGCTAACGAAGTGATGCTTTGGATAGACAAAGATCGTACTTCTTTAAATTGGTTTTTAAACTATGTGTCGTATGTGTGTATTACAATGTGTCGTACCTCTAGTTCTTCCTCGGAGGAGTGATGGTCGTACAAGTGGTCCGGCTCGGGGTCGGGCAGCAGCTGCGGCTCCGGCTCGCAGGCGCACGCCTCGCCGCCCATACCTGCGCACACGAAGCAACCACGATCAATACTCTTGTCTGTACGCAATCATATTATACATATGTGGACATAATTATAAGAGACAGACAGAGGTGCCATCGATAGTACATGGAGCACAAATGTGTCCCATGATGCCATAGGGCCGTATCTATAATTTTTCCGCCACCGATTTTCGTGCCGGTAAACTCAAATGGCTGTGGAAATCCATGAGATGGTATAGTTACCTAGTGGTAATGTTATAATAAACCCAATGTAAAAAGCTCTCGTACTCTCGGTTGTAGAGGAGGCCCGTGCCCTGCAGTGGGTCGTTATATATGGGCTGATACAATACAATACAATACAATACAAAAAAGCTCTCAAAATAGGTTCATGACGCATTTTACGCAGTCGAGTATAAGATTTTTGTATCAGTGACAGACAATGTCGCCAACTTTTAAAAACTTAAAACAGTTCCAGGTAAAACGTGGTATGTGAAATAATAAACACATGCAGATTAAAATAAATAAGTTTGATCAAATATTCCAGTGAATATTTTCCAGAATTTGTTTGAGTAAAAATATACATTATATTTTGGAAATATAAACACAGTGTAAAGCAGTATTCATTGGAATTTCCAATAACATATTGAAGCGTAAAATCCACACTGACAGAGCTGACAGACTATACAATATTGTGTTCATTTGGTAAAAATATTTGGAATGTTTTATGTGTAATGTCGTCGACCGAATTTTCATAAAACAAATGAATAAAGATTAGGCGTTAGATAAAAGTATAAAATATGAGCAACATTGTACAAGGGATTTTTATAGTTAATGTTTGTACTCGTATAGCCGTCGTAAAGATAACGTGATTAACAGCCATTAAATCCTGTTAACTCTCTAGTATTAATAATGCGGTGTAAACTGTTCAAATCCAACTAGCATTTTTTATATTTCCTTCCTTACTTGAACGCAAATACTTTACGTTTAATTTTGTGACAAGTTTATTTAAAAACATTAATAATCTAAAGGCCAGAGTTTGTATCAACGTGCTTATATTGCTTAAAACAATTCATCATAATTGGTTCCGACATTTAACTTATTACTTCATTGCTTTTTAATATAAATTAAAAGTAAATAAACTATAGGCCTGTATAATTGTCAAGTATTGACATCTTTTAAATAAATGAAAAATAAAGTTAACAGTCACAAAGCCTATCCTAGTTCCTACACGATACACTACAAACCACGGTCCACGTGAAGGAACGGTGGTTATCAGAAAATATCAGTAACTACAAAAATCTTTTTGCTGTTACATACTCGAAATGAATGTCTGCCAATCATGTAAACAATTAAGTATCTCGTAGCGGGAATGGAATCCATAGCCTTTCTTTTCGGTACCAGTGGTAACTGCGTCCTGCAGTTTGTAATAAAAATGAATTTAAATGAACAAGTGCATGAATGCAATATCTACAACAGTTAAATGTCGCCATAACGTGTAATACGAGTGGTAGTACAATATCGTTGATATGGCGTCGCCGGGCGGGTGTGTTAGCGGGAGGAGGGCAGGAGGGGTGGAGGGGTGTCGCGGCAGGAACAGCGGCCAGCGGGAAGACCGCGTGGCGCCACGTCGACACGCTACACGCAACACCGCCGCGGAAGCGACCACCACCAACCACTGCTGACCTCGCAGCTAGCCTGCACCGTCATAATACTACGATCTAGTTATTAAATCATTCATAGATTAGTTCAATTGAAACGTGTCCATTACTGCATGTGGATGCACGGGTACAATTCAATCGTGGGCTGCTCGTAATTTAAACATCTTGGGAATAAATGCTAGTAGGATGGGGTTCATTTATACTCTTAAGCCATTTATTTAAAAACTAGTTTAGCATTGCTAATAGCGACTGCCCAACCTGAGAAAGCTACGGTAGCTTAGCTACCTATTATCATAGTGTTTTTCTCGAAATTATTATTTCCAAATACCTTTTGCAATGACATCTAAGAATATAACAGAGAATAGAGCATATTTTTATAGTATTTCATACGCACTTGGCAAATTACAATGCATAGAGATTCCCTATATATATTATATATATATATATATATATATTCCCTACACATTTATAGTAATTCAATTCTATTTTGCATTTAGCCCATTCAAGACCACAACTATGGATTATATTTTGTTCTGTATGAGTTATGCCTGTCGTTATTCCATACCTAAATTAGACCGGTCCAACATGATTTTCAGTCTTGTTTCAGAATAATTTCACTATGTAAACTCGAGCTATATCACTGATCTCATGATTTCAAGGTTGTGGAGTAAAAGTAGGTTCCTAGTATACATTTCTTTATGGCAGTCTCAGTTTTGTATAAGTATCGGAAGAGTTATATGTTTTGGTACAGATTCAGTGTGTGATTACAGAATACGATATGTTTTATCAGCGGCGGTCATATGAAAGATCCACGAGATGAGCTCATCGATAAATAAAACTGGATAACGTGAGGATGCAGCACGTGTTTTGGAAGATGAAAAAAAATCGAATAATTAAAAAAAAAACATTAACAATACCTTGATGAAAGATTCATTACAAGGGAAAAACTAGGAAAAAGGAGAAATAAAATAGTGTTAGTCCTCTGACAAGTGGCAACAAACACAAACCTGTCCCCGGTCATTAGATCCAATTTCTCGATATGCGGTCCTAATGAGTAATTTTGTATAGCTTTTCAAGTTAGTTAAGCGATACTATCATGCTAACGGTCACAAAAACGCCTAGTGCCTGACGTCACCGATTACGTCACCATTACAATGAAGTAATTTCACATGAGCCATTACCGTGTTTACTGTCCATTTGTTTGCCCTGCCCTTGCCCTGTGTACAAATAACGAATATCATTATTAAGCATCTTTATGTTCGGTCTGAAATATTTTGTAACATACCTAATTATTTCGCATATAGTCATGTTTAGTTACATTTTAAATTGTAATCTAATTTGTACATATATGATATTAGAGCGGAAAACAGTTGACAGACTGTAGTTGGCCGTACTAACGCCTCTGCCTACCACTCAGGGATTACACACATGAGCTTATGTTTAGATTACAGAATTCAAATACGATGCATATTTAAAATATTTTTTGTCCTTTGCTGTGAACACACAGGGTGTGTCCATGATTGAATTCGAGTTTATTTTTAAAGGCTAGTGCGCGGCGCGGTGCGTCCATTAAGCGAATTAAGCCGCACACCTGCTAAAATGCCGAGCCCCGAGGGAGACGCGACGCGACACTGATAGATTCCAGCGCTGAGATTGATCCCCAAATATTGCTCGCAAATAGAACTGTTTTCACACACTTATGCTTTAGGTAGAATCAAGAATGATTGATTCTTCCACGAAACGATGGCTCCAGTGATACATTTGGCTTGTATAAAACATACCTAGGTATTTGCGAAGATCCCGGCGGTAGGTCTAATTTTAGCGATAGATTTCGTAGTTGAAGACGATGGCGATTATAATGCGTATAGAATGAGTTAATACAATACTTTATGAGTATTTGCAGAGCATGTAGCATGTCACCAGAAAGGCGATATACACACACTCGATTATTTGTATTATACAAAGTAACCTTCAAAAGAGGATAAGAATGTTCGGCGCCGCGCCGCGCCGGTCTGAACACAACTGTGTAAAGTTTACTCAAAATGATTGGCACTCAGCTCCCACACAGCGGGCACTCGTGTGTATTGTACCTCACTCCTATCATAGGACCCTCCGAGTTTCAATAAACGATTGTTAGTGGTTATTTATGAAAGAGAGGACAGAAAAGCAGAATATAATTATATTGCGTTTTATATAATTAACGTGTATTCTATCGGGACATCATGGCAATTACCTTCAAGTGCAATATAGACATTTTCCTGCGTGCTTTGCTGTGCTAATAAAAATACTCCTTTATTTTATAAAATAACTATTAATTCCTTGATCAGTTCGTAATACGTGGTTAATGCCCGCATTATATTGCAACAGAAGGAATATGAAGACAAGGGAGTAATTAGTTCTTGCTGTGTGGAGTGGTATTAATACTATTGGGCTATTTAGCAAATAAATAATGGTTTTAATTTGCTAAACGCTACAGAAGAATGATGGCATAAAAAATATTGAACCCGCAAACAATTTATAGCATGCAGTCATATATTAAAGCCTGTATTCCCGAGGGGGTAGATAGAGGCAGTATTAATAAAAGCCGTGGTGCACCGAGCTTCTTCCCGACCTAAAAGTGATTATATTTACATAATATTATCCTTCTGTCTATCTATTTAGTAAAATAGTAATACGGATGGATGTGACAAAGTGGGTGATTACTCTTTGGGATGTTGATGGCATATTTGTCAGTGACAAAGCATCGAGAACAGACATAAAACGACAGCAGACGCTGCCACATACCTGCACTATAATTAACTCGGGAATCGGAATTGACAATTCATCTCCAATATTATAAATCAATAGGATATAAATATGCGATATGCAGACGTTGGCAAGCGGCGGGACGGGTGCGGAACGGCGCGGCGCTCGCTCGCAGGGTCGCGCTGCACTTGACCGCCATACCCGAATATTAATAACAATTGCCTTTGTAACTCCGATCATGCCGCTCTTGTGTAATAGCTTCAAGGTCAGATGCAGCGTCTCGCGCATGTATCATTCAATGTTTACTAAGTCATATTACGTGGCAAAGTACGATTTGACAGTGGATGCTATCTTTCGGATTATTGTGACGAATGACACAATGCTCTTCTGATTGATAATATTGCAAATTCATAGAAAGTGAGTTGCCTTTCTTAGAAATCAAACTTAGAGAACAGACATTCACATGAGCACAGGCCCAATAAGGCGCGTTTGCACGCGTAACGTTTGCTTTATTTCTATCTATTTGATTACTTCCGCCCACGCCCACGGCTTTATTGCGTTCAAATCCACTATCTATAGGTATTGTCGTATATTTGCACAACGATAATACGCTATGTTTTCCTAATCATTTACCTTGTTTCATATAAATTTATCAAAATAAAGGCGATAAGGATGAAACCGTGTATATGTGCTTTATGCTTTGAACTTTAGATATACATAGATTAGGTACTTCTTGATCCCATAGTTTCATCGTATTGTTGAAAGGAAAAAAAAAACTAATATAATACCGAATACGTACATACATACACAATTTCACGCCTTTTTCCCAGGGGTATGCAGAGGTGCAACCAGGATACTCACGTTTCGCCTTGTCTGTTCCGACCCACGACGTGGTAGGGCGCGAGCCTATCGCCATATCGAGCACAAATTCCTGACTCCAGGCTGATAGTGAATAGAAAAATCCAATATCACTTTACCCGAACCAGGATTCGAGACCTCAGCTTGGCAATCATACCGTAGTACAACTGCGCCGCCGAGGCAGCCTAATACCTAATATAGAGCTATTTAAATAAATTATCAATATAAGTGCATAAATACACTCAACAGTCACACATAATCCTGATCCCACGCTAAGATATGAGTCTGGTGTCGTGGGTATCCCTGATATGATATCACAGAAGCGGCTTAACGAACAGAACTTGATAAAACTCGATACAATCATGTGTAATATCTACAATCCAAAGTCCGATCCTTTTAATCTATTCAATATAATTTTTGCGGTTAATTCGCAAAAATGATTACTATTTCCTTTAGACTTCCTGGTGTGACGTTGATATGGGCGCCATTTGGTGCTTCTGATACAGAGCTCTTCTTGTTTCAGTAAAAGCTTTATTTACTACAATTATTACACAAGCAATTATCATATTATGTGACTTTTAGGTGTAAAATTAGTTTAAGAACAGAAATTAAGAAACGATTTATAATATTATCTACTATTATTTACACCGGTCGTTCTCGGTAGACCGAGAACACATTCTATTGTCGGAGATGTCTATGATTTTTGTAATTTTAAGCTATATGCTACAGTAGAAGTTTATCGTTAAATAGGAGCGGGCCGAGCAGTAACAGATTTCACCATTTTCTTTCTGTCAATAAGATTGTGAGACACTCATGACTCAACCAACCTTAAATCCTTACTAACCCTAACAGCCATATAATAGCCAGTTATTTCAAATACGTGTAGAATTATCTGAATTTAGGTTTTATATTTTTTTAATAAAATAAGAACATAAATAATTATGAACAACATATATTAGCAGGATGTCCTGGTAATATGTTTATTAGACATTAAATAACTCGGCATCCGCTGACATTTCATCTCGTTAGTATGGTAATAGTGACCATAAAGTTTCCACTCGTTCGTGTATGTTTAATTCAGCATTTAGCGCCGCGCCGTGTCACACGATGCCGACGCATTATAACGTTACTATACACGCGTTTACATATGTAATGAGTATATTTTCAAACATTTCTATGATTTAGTCATAATATATCTTCGACTAGTTTAGAATTAGCGTAGATATACCAATGTTTTTCAATCTGATGTAATCGACTGCATATCTTTACACTTTAACACGATTAGAACACAATGTTTAACAATAAACAGCGATGTCTTCGATTTAAGAAATGACAGTAGTGTTACAGTGTGACCAGGGTTTCATAATTGTATTGAACATGACATATTGACCGCTCCGCGATGTCATACATATACGAATACAAAATACATATTGGTAGAGACTAATGGCCTTATTCATAGACTGTTTTAAAACTTATTTTAGTATAGAAATGTTTTATCTTCTTCGCTCAAACTGAATTGAAAAGTCGTTCGAAAGGGACAAAACAATCAGTAAGTAAATTAGGTTTTAAAACTGTCTATGAATAAGGCCGTAGAGGGATAGTGTATTCCGCGCCAGACGCAAGGGTACCACTCGGAAAACGCGCGCCTTTCAAACACTAACACAAAACAAATAGTATTTGAATAATAAGAGTGGCGCAAACATGAAGCACTAGCAGCGACGCAAATTGTACAATATGAGGGCTAACGAGCACATCCTTTCATGTAACATTCTGTAAGTAAACTGGCTCATTCGCTTCACATGCAGTGTGACGACGCCGATGTCAATGTACCTCGTCAAGTTCAAAGCGACGCACGCGGCAGTCGGCACAGCATTGTGCGCCGCCGGCGACGAGCGGCGTGGCGGCGGCGCGGCGGCGGCGCGGCGCGGGGCTCGGCCGCATCTATACCCGCCCGCCGCCGTACAAGTGTAGCGGGTTTGGTGAATAATTGAAAGGCCTCGGCGGACGCTAAAGCAATGCTTTCGCGATGCTATCTCCCAGCAACTGTCCACAACCAACGAGCCGCTCTTATTGCGAGATCTTTAAAGACGAGTTTTGAAACAGCTCCGCGAGACCGGCGGTAAAGTGTCGATCGGAACAGATCAAGATTCAATGCGGCATTGACGCGGCCCGGTCACGAACCGTCACTCAGCTTGGCCGATGACGTTTTGGGTGTTTCGGGATGAGTTGCTTTCTTCTGAGTGATTTTGTGTCGGGTGCTGCACTCAGACGGCTCACGGCGCGCTGAGTAGGCGGCGTTCACGGCACGGCACGGCGCGGCGTTTCCGCACGAAAAACGATGCAAATAACTTAAGTGCGGCTTTAGAAGGAACCGTCTTCAGCGTGCGCCATTACTCGCAATAAAAACGTGTAGAAGAAAATACCTTGCAAGATTGAGGCAGGGAACGGAATTATTTCTTTACTTGAAAATTGCTTGACTGCAATGTTCGTAGTTATAATATTCCACGAGCTATCACTTAGTAACACATAACATGGCATGAAAAAATTAATTACCGCACGAGCACACTTCACGCACCCCACGCAACGCCGCACCGCGTCGCGCCGCCAGTCGCCACTGTTCGTTCGAAGCGCCGTAAAACATTTTCACATTATAAAAAATGTTCATTGTGCGAAGTACGTATCTCAGATATTGGCAAGTGAGCGAGCTCTTAGAATTGGATCAACGTTTTTATTGAACAAACGCCGCTTCATAATTGCGTTAGCCATCACATTGAAAAGATTTATTCCTCGAGTAGTGGCGACGATCGACGAGCGGCGAGCGCCGGCCGCGGAGTATCTCGCGTTATCGGTTCATCTTGTTTTTTCGTTGCAAGTATGTCGCCAGTGTGCGCCGCATACTTAGCAAGTTGTCAGGCTTGTCAAATCAGAGCGGACATGTTGGACATCGCTCGCCGAATAAACAAACAGGGTAAAAAACGTTTGCACACAACAACTCATGCTCGCTCAAATATACTGTTAGCTCACTAAATGGCATTTCAGATAAGAATTACTATATTTATTACGCCTTTATAGTCAGTTGAAAGGATACACTGGTAATAAAACGTTGCTAAAATTGCGCTATATTCCACTGTTGAGTTATTATAATACGGTCTGTAGAGGTACGATGGGGCAGATCCAGGGAGAGATGAATGACGAACTTAACTATTGTGGCAAATAATAGAACTAACAGAATGAACAGAGACAACTGATAGGTTGAACAAGTTAAGCAAAACCTTTAATGGTAGTGGCCTCTTGGTAACGAACGGACGCGGCTGCCAACGAGTTGACGGTGGTCGCGGGTTCAATCCCAGGGCACACTTCTGACTTTTCGGAGTAATGTGTGTATCGGTAGTCAACCACCACGCATTATAACGGCAAAGGAAAATATCGTGAAGAAACCTGCGTACCATAAATTATACAGGAGGCTTGGCAATGCAGTGGGACGTACATGAGCTGTTACAGTACAGTTACCTAGTACTGGCAGTGTACTCGCAGCTTAAATAAAATGACAGAAGGTGTTACGAGTATGTGGTGTATAACATGGAATATGTCGTCGTTGTACGCGTGTCGCAACGTGTTCGGCGGCCGTGGTTGAGTGGAGGCGCCGCGCGTGGGCGACTGAGTCCGAGCGACGCCTTACTGTGCCTGCCCTGCGCGCTCTCTATTGAGCCGAACGGCCTTTTTCATACACAGTTTTATAACCTATTTTAGATAGATAATGTTTTGTCTTCTTTGCTCAAATTGAATTCAAAAGTCGTTTGAAAGGGATAAATCATTCGATAACTAAAATAGGTTTTAAAACTATAAATGAATAAGGTTGTTAATGTATTGTTGTTCTTATTAACGTCTGTTTCACTTCCCTGTGTAGCACGATTCATTCTTATCTATATGTGCTACACACAATCGAGTTCACAATTTCAGTATTGAACACTCCGAGTTTCATCAATGTTATTGGGTTTATTGGTAAGTAAATTAGACTTTTAATTTAGTCAATAATATTGAGTAGAGTCGCGACAGCAATTTCATGGTGTTTATAAATATCTCTTAAAAACTGTTAAATGTATAGAACATTATTTTAACTCAAAGGGAAAATGAATATATGGTGCCAACTTCAGAATATTATAATACAATGCCAAGTGTTTGATTCAAAAGTAACAAATTACATTTCATTTCTGTAACACGATTATGTTTAACACACATTTTTTTCAAAGCACTATGCTAATGTATATTATAGTACATTCTTCGCGAATGCATCTCTAAATTATTTCTCCGAGTCACTGCAACAAAGGTTCCTAGAATTCAATTATAATTCAATTAATTATGACTTATTAACCCTTCCCTACATTCGCTTTGTGTGGGGATTCTATATTGAAATAATAAAGCCTTTATTATAAAAGGTATTTGTTTCACAATTTTGTTATACGAGTAATTAAAATACAACAATGTGTAAAAAGTGGTAACGTTCGACGTGGAAACTACACTATAGAGATATTCCTGTTGGCAGTATTCAGATTCCTGATACAAATGTTTGTGAGAATCAAAAGTATTTATTTCGAGTCTGGGTGTTCGTAAGACAGAAATGTCCGTCATAGTTCCTGATACCCACGACACAAGACTCCATCTTAGTGTGGGATCAGCACTGTGTATGTGACTAATGGGTGCTTTTACTTGGGTGTATTGTGCTTAACCGCTTTTAGAATAAGAATAAACAATCATGAAAAATAGGGAATTCGTGGTATGGTAGAAATTATCTGAAATATAGCAATGTCACTATCATGGATCATACACGATGATGAAGTGTTTTTGTTGTGGCACGGCAAAGTGACGACAATGCACCCAATCATAAGTGCAGTGCCATCTACATGACCTGAGCGATGACCATCTCTCGCCGTCGATGCAATTATGCCGGCCTTTCCGAAACCGGATAACAGGTTGTATCCGCTACGAGACACACTGGCTTTTTAATTACTATCTACCCAGACATTATCTCCCTACGCCTGCCAATCACACACGCGTATTGCACAATCAATCGCAAAGCTTTTTACGTCCCTTTTCTGCGATAAATTGGTACCATGGACCGTTCCGGGCTAGCCGGCCCATTGGTCCTGTAGATTTAACAAGCTAAAGCAAGGCTCTACCACATCAAGAATTAAAGATTGCTAGGTCGGGGCAAATCAGGAGTAGAATAGTAGTAGTCCACACTAGTATGTAATACAGTGTGTCCATCTGGAATTTAGGGTACAAAATAACTACCATTTCACGTTTGTAAAATACTTGCAAAGGTTGTTGTTATTTAATATTTTCCTTATTCATGTTTATATTATGACCAGTATTCGCCTTACAGGTGGTTGTCATAGTTTGAGTTCTGAGTTGAGTAAAAATATCCGAAAATTTTTAAACCGTGCCTTTTTGTATAAGTGGAATTCGATAGTCAAATATTCCAATGTTTAGATTATAAAGGATTATTTTGTAAGTCACCTTCGTGTTCATCTAATGAGCATACCTCTACCTGACTCTATCTTTGAATTTCATTTGCATCTCAATAGGTCAAATCTTTAATCTTGATTACATTCACAGAGTGTAAGTAAGACATATCAAGATCAACGTTAACAGATGTATTTAAAAATACCTCTCAATGTTCTTTGATACAACAATATTTAATGTACAGCGATGGACGCACATTACACACTCTGTATGTATCGCACGTCCATCGCCAGACAAACATGCTAATGCACAAAAAAATCATTAGTGTTGTTTTGTTTTCCACTTCACGTCGCGGAGTCAGGTGTGCGCGGCGTGCCCCGGACCCCCGACCCCCCGCGCACCCCCCCGGCGACATTACGCAGCGATTACTTAATCGCACCCGTTCAAGGTCGCAGAGGCGCGGATTGGACACGCGGCACCGCCTCGCGATACACGCTGCCTCTCACGTGCGCTACCACTCCGCACTATACCCCAACCCGATGCAATGGACAGATAACTAAAGTCTCAACTATATCCAGGAGCTTTGATAATGAGAACATAAACATAAGGAAATAGGGGGGTATTACAAAAAAAAAGAACACAAAAAGACGGTATAGTTTGTAGCCAAACTATACCGTCTTTTTCCATCTCTAATTTCTCATGGTTGTGAGGAATTGTCTAGTGCAATAG
This sequence comes from Theretra japonica, assembly GCA_033459515.1. Lineage (NCBI taxonomy): Eukaryota > Metazoa > Arthropoda > Insecta > Lepidoptera > Sphingidae > Theretra > Theretra japonica. The sequence continues at coordinate 345,890 of CM065938.1, read as the reverse complement.
TTCCCAAAGTTGACTGAGCTCCGGCCCACCTAACAAAACCTGCCAAATTCGGGACTCACCTTTTGCCCGTACAGGGGGAATAAAAGTAAAGATAAAACACGTGTGGTAACACGTTAACGAGTGAGTCAGCTTTACCGGGGTAGTATCACTTGCATAAGCAAACAGACGTGGATTAGAACTGTGTTGAGGGGGATATAATTGTGGTGACCACTGACCGGCGAGAGATGGCTATCTTTATGTAAAGTCCAGGACAGTTACCATCGGGGCAATTATAAGCTTTGTCGCACCAGGGAAAACAGCTACAGCCTACATACGACGTGTATGAACTAACTTTAACTCCAGCTGCTAGGCACCAACCTTCCAACCTTGCAAAAAGAGCGTCTACAGGCAATCACAAGGCCATAATGCTCAATCATAAATGTAGTGGGTTATTTAACGCGCATCCGTATCGATCGGGACACCCGACAATATCCAGGTCGGGTGAAAAAACTTATGTGCGGCATGTTTCTGAGGCGGCAGTGGCAGCAGCCGTCCCGGGCCGGCCGACGCGGCCGCTGGTCCCGGCCCAGCCCCGGTCAAACAACGCCTACAGTTTACAGGCATAGACAAACACGCGGACTCACACGAGTGCCACGTCGGCGACCACTTCATTATCCCAAACCAGTTCCGCACGCTCGCGCCGCGTCGTGTGTGCTGTGTAGCGTGTTGTAATAATGAATATTGGAAAGGTGTCAAAATGTGTACTGTTTGTGTTTGTGATTAGCGCGGCGTCCCTGGTTGATTTTTGTGGACGATGCCACGCTGACTTAAGTTCTGACGCGTCACTCGGCTCCGCATGAAGGATGCGATGAGTGACTATCTCTTAAGGTAGCTTGGCGAGTGCGTGCGGTGCGTCCCGGGTGCTGAGCTGTGGGCCGGGCGGCCGCGTGCGGCGTGCGCGGTGCTGCGTGCACACAATAACTATATCGACACGGTAGACTTGTGGGCGCATGTATAATTACGGTATACGCTCACCTTGGACGCGGCCCGAGCAAGGCCAAGGTCGTCAAAGCGTATACACCGCGCACCCCGCCCCGCCCGCACCCCCGCCGACTCCGCGCACGGTGCGCGCCCCCCCCCCCCCCTTGCCGCGCGCCCGCCTCCGAGCCGCGCTAGCCCGCTGGTGCGCGCGGGGCGCACGCGAGTTTTTGCGCAGTGATGTAATCTGCAATTGGGCGCAACATGGCCGCCAGCGGCCTCCGACCAGCGCACCGCATCGCGCCTGCCCGCTGCTGATCCGTGTGCCGTGCATCAACCAATATTTATACTAAATTCTGGCACAGGAACACTTTAGCGTAACGGGTGCGTTACGATTAATTGCAATTGTGATACGCTTTCGAGTACATCACCGAATACTAACCAATCGACGAAAATCGTTGAGAGTTTTGAAAGGGTTTGGAATCGGATATAGAACGCATATTTGCATCGGTGCATAACACGTAAACGCACAAACTGAATTGCGTAAACTCATCGGAGGGACGAATAACTCTAGCATCCTGAGAGAGCTGAGACCGGATTTACTAAATAAAACACCTCAATTTGTGTATTGAGCCCGGGAAGAACACTCCTAACGAGTAACGACGACACACTTCATGGCATGATTAGAAACCAATACAACTGGTTTGGGTGTTGTTAAACTGTGTGTAAAAAACAGCACTCAGTGAAGCTGGATTACATGTATTTTAATCAAAATGAATTTTATTCTCTATTGCCTCTTGTGTATCTCAGCAGTCGAGTTTCGCCAGCTGATTGCACATCAATGGTGATGGAGGATGATGATCTTATAAGATATTTTGAATAATCTCACTAACCGTTACGTTGGCCTTATAATTGTGAAAACAACTAAGATAACCGCGAAGCCGAGAGTAGATAACACTTTAAAATAAAATAAAATTATATAACATATTCCCAATTTGGTTTTTAATAGTACAAATAAATGAAAAATCTGTTTTCTTTGTCTTCCATATCGATTTTTATCAGCGGACTAGAATAAGCTATGTATTATTTTAGGACTTTACAGATAAGATAATAAATGCGACTTGTAGGTGGAATGAGACCACCTGCAAATATTGATTGATTGAGAGCAAGAGATTGGTAACCTCAAGGTAATCACGGCGGCCTTTCTAGCAGCATCGATACACTTTTTCTATTAATTCCTACTTATTTACACATAAGAAAATATATTGGTCATGGAAGTTGCATAAAAGTGTTAAAAGCTCTGTTCAAAAAAAAATTGTGTGTGCGAATTGTGTGCAATGGCCAAAAATGGAAACTAAATGAACTTACATGAACAAAAATAGGTTTTAGGAAATAGAAGGAAGAAATACGGTCTGTAAATGTGCCTTCAATATACTAGTACTTGTATTCACGAAATGCTAGCGTATGATACTTATTTGAATATGACCTTTTGCGAAGCGATGGAGCCCTGCTGTAGCCTGTAGGGCGTTAATACATTAATAGGCTGACTCTACCGGGCTGACAGCACGGTTAATTGTCATAGACAGACAGTCTGAAGCAAAATCTTTGCTGATGCTTTTCATTCCGTATGTGGGTTTGACGAAGATGGTGGTTCTGTCGCTAGTACATGCTCTGTTTACATTGGACTTCACTCACCAGGTGATGCATTGCAGTCACATTGCAATACCAATGTAAACATAAGCAACCTCGTGCTACTGGGTAAATGGTAATGGTGTGGCCATAATAAATTGTTGTGTAGTTAAGGAGTAGGCCGTTTAGCTCCCGGTACTCTCGACAAGGCTCGGGAATATGCTGCCGGCCTAGAGTTTCAATCAATTATAATATGTAGGATCCTGGTTGTAATCCCTATAGCAATGCTATGCTATGTTATTGTCTTTAAAAGATATTCTTAATCGAAATTATGACATGTACATAGTCCAATTAACTTCTTTCTGGAGAAGCAACGGGGCTTCGCTACTACACGACATGAAATGTAAACGCGACTGACACGACGCCGCGCCGTGACGAATCCGACACGACGCGACGTCGCCGCCACACACCCACATTACACGCATCATTGGACAAGCGATGTTTGATCTTCTAATGCTCACATTCGAACAGACAGTACCTACACGCGACTGACGCCGGCAGCGAGTTACAGGCCTGAGAGGGGGGAGACGGAGACCGAGGGAGGAGGAGGAGGGGAGGGACTTGCTTCACTTATACTGTGTGCCCACTGTCGGGCTTTGGAGAAATGCTCAATAGTACACCATTTTATAGACATTTCGTAAACGGATCTTTTTTTTGGGATCCACTGAATTGTTAATCGGGGGTCCTGCAATGGTTTTACAAAAATTGTACATAAGGTATATATTACACCGTATCTTTAACAAATTATTGGCAACGATAATGGGGCAAAGAGAAAGAGGATTACACTAACGAATGACACAAAATGGAAGTGAAAAACAATCTAGTTGGCCCAGTGTAATGTATTATTCAGGGATGCGCGCCGACGCGCGGTATTTTTGACAAATTGATGTAGCCACCCCCAGTGGAAGGCCGACAACAAGTGTCGTTCCGAATTCGCTTGCAATTTATCAACGAGCCATCGACGCGCCGCCGCGCCGCCGACCCGCGCCATACCTACACCGTAATCTATGTGACTCTACACTATACACTATACAGAGTACAGTCTACACTCTACACGCACACTGTCGCTCTCAATGTACACACGGACCAACACTGAGCCGCGTGATGTGTATGTCGAGCGCTGAGCCTCGCCATGTGACATGTCGCCGCGCATTAATGAGCCGCACTTTAAGCACAGTTTTACACGTAAAAACTTGTATCGTGCAGCAGGATGAGACACGCATCGACAGCGGAACCTAACAAGAGTATAGGTATTCGACAATTTCGATATTATTGACTACATACTTAGAAAATATCGAGGTAAACTTACATGCCATAGGACTGTTAACAGAAATTCCTATGTCATGTAGAGACGCCGTATCACAATAGGTTTTCAATCGAACTCTCTATTGTATAGGGCCCGTGCTCAGCCAGTCGGTGTTAAAAGGTTCATACATTACAGTATTAAATGTGTTAAATTTGATTATAATCGAAAAAAATCAAAATGTCTGCTAGTTCATATTGCATAGTTGTTGTAAATTATGTCACGACTCAAGACTCACGATCGATAATCAACATTTTTGTTCGATCATAAATGAGCATTGTGATTTTATTGATGCATGGAGCAGCGCAGGCGGCAGTCGGCGCCATAGAGCTACAATCACAAACTTGTTTGAGCCGCGGGAGCGCGGAGGTCAGCCCCCAGCCTGCGCTAACTGTTCATCACGTCCAATTCATATGCACCGCGCCGCCGCGCCGCCACACCGCCGCGCCGCCGGAGAATGTGTTGCGCAACCGACGCCCCTGCCGCGGCTGTGCTGGCCCGGGCGGGGGGGAGAGATGACTATTGTTGCAAGGTAATTGCCCTTGTCTTATCTGCTGCCCCGCCTGCTCTAACGAGACCATTGTCTCATTGCGCCTCCACGGCAAGCTTCAGCTTTAACGCGCTTCGTCACCAAATCATCCAGAATTGCACGAATATCGCGCGAAACTAGATCGATTACAGATTGTAACTATAATATTATTAAATAATTTTATAACATAAGCTTCGTTATTATTAGTCTTGTAAGTGAATTTTGAGCAGGTGCCAAAAATATAAAATGTGAAAGATACCATACGGTATCATACATATGTATGTGTAACAATGTTTTGAAGTTGCAATTTGTTGCGTCTGTTATAATTTATAAAAGTATTTCAGGATTGATGTGTTTTTTCAAGATTCGTATATATTACTTCATTAGTAAAATTAAATTCACAATGATTTTGAAATATATGTTATATACTACTTGCTAACAAATAGTCTTTATGCAAGTTGTTATTACAAATACAAGATAAATAATTGCACTTCAATACGAGGTGGACAGAGTTAATACAAATGCCACTGTGCCACCCATAGTTCGACGAGCTTATTGCCGTCCCTAATGTACAGTGGAAGCCTTGCAAGCCACAATTATGTTCCCGGACTCACATGAGATATTTCAAACCGAAAAATGCCACATACTCGTTTGTCGGACTTTGGATTCGAAATTTGACCCAAGACGTCTCGGATCTTACATGCCACCACTAGACTGAAAACGGGAAAACGGTATTATAAGGGTGTATCCTAGTAAAACTCATATCGATAAGAAAGTTTGTAGGTGAAGTGTAGTAGCATTCGTGCTGGTGTGTACTGTGTGCATGAGTGAGAATGGGTGTGTGTGTGTGGCACCCCGCCCGTATTATTTCTGTATGAATGGCGGCACTCGAGGTGGTGGCCGCTTCCTGCGCCCGCTGCCAAACTATTCCACCGCGGCGCAACTCGCAAGCACCGGCTATTTATACCGCGCTCTGCACACCACTGCACGCCCCGCGCCCCTACTGCACACGACATGGACTCACTACTCGCCCGACGAACTGCACAGTGAATTCATATTAGCATTGCGTCCATAATCGGCCATTGCTAAGCATACGACTTCGACACTGTTGTCACACTCCAGTCAGTTGTTCGACAACGAGTTCCTCGTTACACGTGCAACTTGCTGACCACTCACCGAATGTTGAGATATTTACATCTGGTAGAGCGTAGAGCAAAGGCTGTATGGATCGCCAAATCTCAGTTGCAACAGTGTATATATGTATGTGGTATGACGTCATATTATTACTTTTTAATATTACGAAGATCCTCATAAAGACTTCCAAGTAATAGACTAAGTTTGTCGTTCCTATTACCCAACAACAACATATTTTATCTCAGAGTGAGCAATCACCACTCTGGGTAATAAGTAGATTATTTGCTATAGCTTCTTGTACGATATATGAAATTATGTACTTTTAGAAAAAACTGGAATTATTATTAATTTTGTACATTACATTTCAATTCTCTAGGTAAATATGTCGAGTAACTTAAGATGTATGTTTATTTATGTTTCTCTCTTTATTAAAAACGATAACATTATGAACCGGTTCGTATGGAAATTCATGTTTATGCTTCGCCTATTTTAGACGTTATTGCGTATTTTAAGACGTTTTATTTTTTATTATGAATTTACTTTTTCATTTACATATCATTATAAACCGGTTTCAAAGCAATATTTGCTCTGTTATTATATTTTAGTTATGAGAGCGTTCCTTATTACGCGTTATATGAGTTTAATTTTCAAAATAGTTTGTTCAGTACGAACCGCATGCTACCATTGTGGTGTGTTCTACTGACAAATATGACATACACCCTATGTAACATGGCACAAGCTTCCGAATCCCGCCTTTCTTTTTTATCCTTAAATTATATGTCCGTGATGTAAATTAATTTATAGATAGTTACGAAGGTCTATCAGACATAATCGAAATTTGAATTCTCAAGTTTTTATAGAAGCTATTTTGGCAATTTTTTAAATCTTTGTATTGTAAATGGGTGTGTGCTGCGTAAACAGAGTTAGTTGTAGAGTAACTCACTGTACGTTAAAGAAAGATCGACGAGAATGATAAAATATGTAAGCAATGAAGAGCGAGGATCGCAGAGGGAACCGTGTGGGTGTCGGGCCACGTCGGGCGTCGGCAGCCGACACGCGTCGCCTTGGCCGCCCACGCGCGCCGTACTACGCGCCGCCCGTAGTACTACGGCCGCCCACCACCTCGTCAATATCGCGCGTTCGCCGCCGCCGCTTGGCACTGCTGCTGCCCCGCCGCTGCCCCGCACGTGCCCCGCACACGCCCCGTCGTACATCCGCGGACACGAGGCTATATCGAGTATTGACTACGTCTCACCTAATCGACTGATACATGTTTGGCACGGAGGTGTGGACTGTGGGCATTTTTCTCGTATGAATTCGCTGTTCAACTTGCCGATAGATGCGTACCAAGAAACGTTTTTGTAGTATTATAATATAAGATGTTGTAGAGTGAAGTAAAGAAAGAAGCAAAATCCCATTGCTTTACAATAGGTACATTTTATGAATCTCAAAAGAGTAGCATGACAGTCGCGTGCGTTGACACGCGGGTATCGCCCGCGCTGTAAAATTCCAGATATTTATATAAATACTAGCGGCCCGGCCCAGCTTCGCCTGGGTGCTAAGATGTTTAGACTCCACTCCACACCAGAAATATCTTATTCCCGTTCAAACTTTTGTACTCCTGAACTCAACCTAAGTACCTACTATCCCTTTTCCTATCGTATCCCATCCCATCTCATCTGGCTCCTTTTCTTTCTGTTACATCCCGTCCCATTATTTCCCATCGAATGCAATCCGGATCCGACCGGTTTCATCGCGTTCGTCCCACTTTATCCCATTTCATCCCTTAATGCCTAAATAGGCAAGTTGTAAATTTTTTGTAATTGCTTTTATTTTGTAGATAGGCCTTATATAAACACGAAAATACGACGAATATCATTTAAAAAATACGCAAACACAAATACTTTGCAAAATTCCTGCTAAAACTTTCCGCTCAGCCAAAATTCTGACTACGAAATTGATTTTTTAAAGTATAATGAACTACTTATTTTAAATTTAATTAATTTTATAGCGTCAACAACACGTGGTAATTATACTGTTAAAATGTAGCTTATATGACACGTTCGTAGATTTACCATAGCAGCGCCATCTATTGATTACTTACTCAACCCAGTCGAAAGGTATCGACATCTGTTAGAATCATTTGGAGTTAACAGATGATTGTGACTGTCAAATAATAACAGACAAATAATTAGCAATAAATTAAAATTGCGACTATAATTTGAGATTTAAACTATCCTATCTCTCAAGTTGGATCGAACTGCACATGGTGTGCAAATTTTATTATAATCGGTTAAGTAGTTTAGGAGTCCATTGAGGACAAACATTGTGTCACGAGATTTATATATATTAGATTGTGAAGTAATTATAATTAGCTGAAGCTAATGACATGATTGAAACGATTAAAGAACATTATCATTGGATTATTGCCGATAATTACACGATTACTGTAGCCCTAGGATTATAATTGAACCACTGAATCTAACAAAACATTGCAAAAGAAATGTAAATACATTAATGTTGAGCGCTGAACAATCCGTCCATAATTGTTTCCTTTGAAAAAGGAATAATAAGGCTGTGTTTAGAAGCGTCGGGTTCGCGGCGCGGCGCGGCGCACGTACAAGGACTTCACGAACGTAAGCGCCGCGCGTGTGTCCCTGCGAGTGGGATGTGTAATGTACTCACTGATATCCGTGACGTCGTTCCACTTCATGATAACGTCCGTACACAGATCACCTGCAACAAAATATAAAAGTTACAAACATGTATTATGTTGCTAGCAAACACCCTTATACATAGTTATTTTGTATCTGCGCCACACTAAGATACGGCATACGTGTCACCAACACCAATGCTAAAGTTACATCATGTTGGTGTCCTGTGAGACAGTGCTGCCACCCCGGTGAAGCGGACCCCTTTATGCCGTATTCTATCGTAGAAGAATAAAAGAAAAAAATATATTCCTACATCAATGCGTGAAATGTTGTGGTAGTTTATCGTTTATCGATGTAATATTTCTGGATTGTAATAAATAAATAAACTTTACTAATAAACACAAAAACACTATGGTTTCGTATCCGCACGCTGTATATGTATTTGTTGTACGTTTTCCTCGTGATTGTTATGCACATGTGCTCCACATAGAAGGTCTTTCTATTGGTGTCAATTACTTCGATAATAAATGAACATTATCGATGAGCTTTAAATACATTATAGCATATTTTTAAGTCTTCGATAGTTGTGTGTTACCAGTGATGACATACGGCACCGAGACGTGGCCTCTTACTATCGGCCTTATTAGGAGGCTCAAAGTCATTCAACGAGCTATGGAGAGGGCAATGCTCGGGGTTTCCCTACGAGATCGAATCAGAAATGAGGAGATCCGTAGGAGAACTAAAGTAACCGACGTAGCCCAGCGGATTAGCAAGTTGAAGTGGCAATAGGCGGGGCACATAGCACGGAGAACTGATGGCCGATGGGGCCAAAAAGTTCTCGAATGGAGGCCACGAAGCGGAAAGCGCAGCGTGGGACGTCCACCCACTAGGTGGTCAGACGACCTGGTAAAGGTCGCGGGACGTCGCTGGATGCAGGCTGCCTCCAGCAGGTCACTGTGGAAATCATTGGGAGAGGCCTATGTTCAGCAGTGGACTTCCTTTGGCTGATGGATGGATGATGATGGATGATATTTTTTAAATTACAGACAAACTCATAATCGGAAACCACTAACAAAAACATTATGTACTCAAATGTCGAAAAACGTTATTAAATAACAAACGCCAACTAATCATTCTGGCCTCGTAAGTACTTATTTTGCAACATTGATGCAAAAATAAAATAAAATTGAGTCAATCATAAATAGTATTTCTATTGAATAAAGGTTCCGCTAGCCCATTAGAGGCAGACAAGTGATTCGATAAAAATAAACGGTTCAAGCAAGAAATGTTGTCTAGGAAAGTTGCGGTTGGAAATTCAACAGATGTTTGTGCCGGAACAGAAGTTATAAAACGCAGCACTCCAAGTGGTTGATAAAATAAAATAAGCCGCTCCGTGCGATGTCAACGAACTGCGCTTATTTTAACAACAAACTGTTATCGGCCGAAAAAGATTACATTATCGCACCTTACACATCTGATAATGAGAAATAAAAACATCTAACTGAACAAACATGTGATCTTATTCCTGTAAAGTGTATTTGTATTTTGTACGTGTAGTGCGAGCACTAGGTGATGGAGTGTCTTGCGTTGTGAGCACGCCCTACTTCATGGTACATTTTAATGTCGGGTGACGAGATATTGTGTACCAGTGGCGAAATACTTGAAAAACTATTTGAGACATGATCACATGGATCATGATGACAAAGTGATGAAAATGGCTGCACCGATATTATTTATATATACGAACCTACTAAGCTCGGAGATAATTAAATGTATATTAGTTAAATGGACTCGGCCGTTACAAAACAGTTGTCGAGTTTTGACGAAGATTTGCATTGACAATGCGCGGAAATGTAGACAGTTATCGACAGCAGAGCGGAGAGCGCGCATGGACCGCCCGCACCGTTAGCCCGTAGACAATTGTACTCGAATGTAGAACTACAAATTAACACATAATGTCATTTTTTCGCCATGAGAGTGGGAAATTTTGCAAACAGCACTCATTTAATTAGAATGAAAAATTGTGAAAAAATAATGTTAAATTGCATACAATGAATGTGTTGGTCCGCGGGAGCTAAGTGCGGCGCGCACGCGATGTCGCTGCACAGTGCACGGTACACACTGCTCGCTGCACATCGACTGCACATCGTCAGCACGCACGGACTAACACTCGATCACTAGTTTTGTGTATGTAAGTAGTCACAAATATTCTGGGTACAAATGTGTACCAATAATATGGCTTTCTATTTGGACAATATCAATTATAACAAGGGTTTACGAGTGTGGTCGAGGAGTATAAATAACAATGGCTCGGTCGAGACAATTGAAAATATGGTATAAGAGATTTAACTGCATAGTTAAATGTAGTCTGGATCCCAGAAGATATTTGAAAAATAGTTTAAGTACGTATGGAAGTATTTTTCTTGGGAAATCGTTTAGGATTTTCAAGTACAGAGCATAACATCAGCTTATTTATGGGCGATAGTAATTGATTATAGTAACGATGACAATGTAGGACTGACTGATATTAGTACTTGAAGCCGAGAGCAGATACGATAGCGGCCAACACTAATAACACGATTAATAGTAAAACGTGTGTAGGCCTTGCTCCGACGCCGCGTCGACGCAAATAATAGCATGACTGTCAGCAGTCACTTGCACACCAGCAACATAAACAGATCTAGCAGATAGCTATCCTTCCACACAATCAGTTAACGCTATATTAGTGTATCGTTGTATTAGTGCGGGGTGACCCACAATACAGATTAACATTTGTGAGAGCTTCGCAGGGTGAGTTCACCCCAACTGCACTTACTAATCCACCCGCTGGTCTATCAACAATTATATTCGACTGTCAACGAGCGACTATTTAATATCAATGACGTTTGTTTGTGCATTGTACAGTTCGCGGTACCGGTTCTCTCGTGAAGTGGGTCCCAATTTAAGATAGCAAACAATGCCGCCCACGCAACCACTGCTGCAACTCCTGACAGAATCGACAATGACTAGCATTGAAATGACATCGAACAACCAAACTAGGCGCCACTCTGGCGGACACTTACAAATGTTTAAATGAAAAAAACTGTAAAGAATACACGTGGGAGGAAACATATTTGCTCTTTTTTGCAAGTACTTGAAAATTTTGGCACTGACCTGACTTCTAGTAGATTAAAATATACATTATTACATTGGTAGTATGTAGCAATTTCATAATTTAAACGCAAATTCATGTAAAATGTGGGGAAATGTAGAGAGCAGTGCGGCGCGCAGTGAGCGTACATGTTGATACAGATTTAGATACATCCTACATAGCTATCAAACACGGCTACATCTTGTTAACGCGTGTACGACACGCTCTTGTTATTCCATTATTTTGATCGAAGATTATACGCATTATGTAACTACTATCATTTAGTTCGATCGTTATATTACGATCATTTATTTGCTGATGATATAAATACATAGATATTTGAATCTTGCTTATCGTATTTCTAGGCTTTTTTAACTGATAACTCTATAAAGGATGTATTCATTGACAAACTCCTAAAAATCATTTTGGACTTTTCGTCATCATCACGAGCCCGCCAAATATATATAGTAATCGTATATACATACGAGTATGTATATAGTGAACCTGTGCAGCGAGTTGATATCTAGCCTGCCCTTCGCAATTTAATAAAATCAGGTATACTTTGTACTAGGTGAAGCAAATTTTCCGCGGTGCAGTGACGGCCGAGCATTGCATCACACGGTCTTAATGGCATCAATTATACTAACACACAAGCCACAGTACATCAGAACATTGCGAGCGGAACAACAGACAGCACTCTTCCTCTCACACCATTAAATAAACAGTGATAAACATTACCAGCTACTAAAGGACCTGTCGACGTATACTTAAAATGTTCAATAAATCTATGAATGAAGTATGAAGTATAAAGTACTGGTGGCCGGGCCCTGCTTCCCCCGGGTGCAGATACTTTTTGAGTGCATTCCACATCAACAACATAATATAAGTTTATATTATTATTTCACGTAGTACCTGTTTTATGTTTAACCTCAATGTGACTGCCGTTCACGTTCGTTTTCCCGAACCATCCCGTTATATCCCATTCTGTCCCGTCTCATCCTTTACCGGTATTCAAAGCATGCAATCCTGTCCTCTCCTGTCCCGTGACCTTCGTTCGAATTTAAAAAAGTAGCATAATGTGTGTATATTTAAATTCCTTGCTCATCGCACAGGAACACTCCATTTTTCGGGATAAAAATCCTATCAGTTAATTGTTGTTAATTAACGGGTGTCAGCCAACTCTATACAAAAACCGTTAAAATCCTTTCAGTAGGTAGTTTTTTAACCGACATCCATACATCCATACTTCATTCTTGCTGATGCTACTGTAAATATGAGTTCTCATCACTGTATATCAGCTTAAATCATTTTGTAATACTCCTATACTAAATACATGACGTTCATTATGTCTGACATATTTTGAAGCTTCACACTTTAGGTTCTCTTAAAATGCTGTGTTGTCTCATGTTACGATTGGCTTACAGGGGCAACAGATATTGTATGAGCATACAAGGAATAAACAATCAGAATTTTTAAGCGTGTCTTGACGTGACCTCTTTAAGGCTTACAAAACGTAAGTGAGAAACTAAACCTTGTGAAATATCTCGTTCATTTTACAATAACTGCTTATTATTTGCCACATTTTTTGCTTATTTTTAGCCAAGCTCGACAATTACATGATCATTTAGCGCAAACTAAACTCTTTTGACACGAGTTATAAGAATATGTCGAATTGAAAACTCACAAAAGCGACACGCCCTAGCCTCGCTTGCCACGTTTATTCAGCGTATAATTTTATCAATAGACTAAAAAATTAACTCTTGTATTTAGAAATAACTAGCGAACACGAATGAACAAAAAATTCTAAGTCGACCCCGAGGGCATAATTTACTGCCGATACGTATCAGTAAATAGTAGGTAATAGTATTAATGTGGCATAATATGAGAGGCCTATTTCCAGCGCTGGGACTACAGGCTGTGGATGATCGTGATGAGTAGTAATGTATGGACATAATATTGGAATGGACGCTGTTATGGCACATGAGGTGCACGTCGCATGAGCCGAGGATTAAACTCGTTAGAGAGATGGTCGCGGCTTTCAATAGCATCCGCCAACTACTCGCCTCTACTGGTGGCAGCCGGCGCGGGCGGCGGGTGCTCAGCGCCGCCACACTTTACTCGTACTATTCTAGTATTATATTATTTCATGCCGTGTTTTCTCTATAGAACAGAAGTCAGTTGGCCGACTTCAAACTCTTCGACTCATTTATGTAAAGTGTAGATAAATTTCAATTACCTAACGGTAAATTTGCAGCTAAACTACACGTACTTATCCCTGATCCGGTTTAAGTTGGCGATTTTATTTACCTAACTAGTAGCCCGGCCCGGGTTCGCCCGGGTGGCGGGTGCAGATAGTTTTTGAGCCCAGTCAATACAAAAATCTTACTAGCTATTTCACGTACTAACTGTTTTATATTTAAATAGCGGTCCAGCTCTGCTCCGGTCGGGTGCTTTGTAATCGACTTCAAAAAAAGGAGATTATTAATTCGAGCTGTATGTAAGTAATACTGTTTGACATAGGAAATATAATATTATTTCGTGAACTAATGTTTTATATTTGAACTCAACTCCTCTATACTGCTTCACCCATCTCATTCCGTTACATCCTCTCCTGTACTGTCTTATTAATTCCGCATAATAAAATCCGCATGCGATATTTGCTCATTATTTTACTGCAGAGATAATTTTAACTAATTTTAACTTTGATTATATCTCATAAATTATTCATTTAAATCAAATTATATAAGTGTAACTTTAATCAACATTAAATACTTGTAATGAATAACTCATTTATTTAGATAAGGTTTAATACCACATAGATAAAAACCCATTGCAAATAATGCATTATTTTAAAACAACTGATTCTATTCATCTATCTATCTATCTATCTATTCAGCCACAGGAAGTCCACTGCGGAACGTAGGCCTAAATCTGATTACCATTAAAATATTACACTATAATAAATAATACACAGCACAGATAGCCACGTGCCATCCCGGACTATTTAAGACCTTTTTAAGGGGGACAATCCTATCATATATGCTTGTTGCGTCATTTCAACCTTTTACGCAGTGCACGCAACGGAAACCTTTAAAAGGATTTTTTTTTCGTTTTTGCAACATTTTTCGCTACTGCTTCGCTCCTATTAATCATAGCATGATGTTATAAAATAGCCTATAACCTACCTCGATAAATGGGCTATCCAAGACAAAAATATATTTCCAATTCGAACTTGTGGGTGAGACTAGCACGCACAAACAAACTCTTCAGCTTTATATATTAGTATAGATAATGTTGAAATTAATTCAAATGCCACAGCAATTTAATAGTTAATAAATAGTCAGTCACTGCGGCGCGGCGCCACCAATACTAATCTCTGCGTTTAACAAAGACTACCTATTTTATCTTGCGAGTTGATGTTAAAAGGTTTTAAATAAAATACAGTGTTAAGAATTTTCTAACAGGGAAAATAACTCATACCATATCGTTTAATTTAAACTCTACATCAATATGTGCCTAAAGCATAGATTGCATTATTAATTTGTGCAGAGCTCTGCGCCCATCGGTCCTCTCTTTTAGAATGAGCAAATGTTTTAGCCGCGACAGTTATCGCTAACTAGTAAGCGCCACGCCATGCCGGTGGTACAACCTGATTGCTCGTAACAGCACACTATACAGCCGGAGGCAAAAACATAATCCACTTTTATACTCGTTTCAGTTATTTGTCAATAGGGTGCGGCCTCTACAAAGTCTTAAAGTAATAGGTATGTAGACTACAGATTATGCAGGGTATATCAAGACTGCTACCGAAAACGAAGCCAGGTGGTAGTTTTAGTGACTTTAGAAACAATGCACCTAAAATTTTTGCAAAAAAAAAAGCGACTTTTTTTTGTATTTTTTTCCTATTATCGTACACCCTTTTATTTTTAAAGACGCTATAGTGCGCAAGGCTTTAAAGTATAATTTGAGCAAATACTGTGAATTTACCACCCAAACACAATAATATTTAAAATGTGTCTGTAGTCACTAAAACTACCACCTGGTTTCGTTTTCGGCAGCAGTCTTGATATACCCTGTATATAGGTATATACAGTAAACACATTTTTTTAAACATTTTGATCATGTCGTAGATTTATTACCTACTCTATTGTTTAAATTAAGAAACAATGCTTGAATGAATTATATCCTACAATAGTACGAGTAGTACATTACGTTTTGCAACGTTTAAAAAAACATTTACATTAAAAAAAATCTAGCTCTATTAACTTACACTTTGTTTGAAATATCACATTTTTTGGTGAAGCCATTTGACTACAGGTGGTTTCCAATGGCGAGTTTTGTACATGATTTACATTGATTGGCTGGCAAGGTATAGCTTAAAGAACACGCTGTATATAGCCACATACTATGTCTACATGTATGTTAAGGTGCGATATCTGGAACGGGTTTGACGTGGTGCCTGGTGGTATGATTTCTAAGCGGTGTCGCGGGGCAGTGGTGGCTTGTGAGGTGGAGCTATGACGCGCCGCCGGATCCGGCCGGCTCTTGGCTGCGGGCCCGTTACCTGCCAGCTTGTGTAAAAGTTGACATTTTATGGTCGCTCGCACAGCGCCGCCGCCCGGTAATACCCACGCCTTCTGCGCCGCGAGCTGTCTCATTAAGTTACTGTGACTCGTGTAAGCGGATTTCTTTTGGAAAATTCATAGAACATTTTGCCGCTATTATCCTTCTTAACTTGTGGAAGTAATTAGGAGACGTAATACATACCTAAACATTAAAATCAATAAAGAATTAATCTTTACATAAAGTATTTCTTTAGATAGGCACATAAAAAAGTTTGTCGGGACATATATTTTTTTCACTAAAAGTAAGATATTTACAATGTTGTTCTTGCAACCATCATTTCTAATATAGACTAGCACGCTGAACTACATTTAAATTTTAGTGATGCGATGTTTAAATAAATAATCACATTTGTCATAAAGATAAGAATTTTTGAATCATTCATTATTAATTATCTAAGATAACATATTGAGTCACGTTGCGAGACCGTCTTTATATCCCTCTACTGTAAAATCACCTGATATATTCTGTGCCATGAAATAAGCATAATGTCCCACTAAACAATAACTGGGTTTAATTTTAAATGGGTAAAAACTAACAATGCTCAGTATACTATTTTAAAATCCGTCTGTAGAGTGCGGATTTAAAGGGCTTTGCCCTGGCCTGCCCCCCACCGAGGTATGGGGTGGGGCTGTGGGTCCCTCCCGGCGCAGCTTAATAAGCTATCGACAGAGCTTATTAAGCTCGGCTTATCGACAATGCTCCATACGGTGTGAGCTGATGCAGTTGACATGTGTTGTGGTCTACATAGCTATTATCTCGGTCAGCATTTCGTCCCATCTATAAAGTAAATAATGACGTAATGTTCTACCAATATTGTTTAAAATATGTGTAATAATTTATTTATTTGCTTTATATACCAAAATGTATACAGGCGGACTTAATGCGAGAGGCATTCTATTACTGTCTACTTTTGGGTGAAGCAGACTTGGAGCAAAGCAGGTTTGTTTTACATAATAAACAATTTCATAAATTTTCTTTATTATCCCATTGGCCCTTAGTGTCATTACAGTTTCATGGAATCAGGCTCTCTTTACAACATTGCGGAAAATTTCGGCAATCATTTAGACATGTATGCGAGTGGTTTAAGAAAAGACGGACGGAAGAAAGCCAAATTTGTGTACATGTTAAGTGATAACGTATGGAAAGTAGCCCTACTTAAATATTTATTTAATTGCTGTTGTTGAGGTTAATAAAACGATAATGAGCATCGTGATTGCGTTCAGCCGTAGCATTTAAAACGAGACACAAGACAGAGTGCGAGGTACGATTTCAGCCCTCGGCGTGCGATAACCAATCCATGTAATCGGGCGTCGACCCTGCGCGGGGCGCATCCGACACCAAATAATTAAATCTTACTCGTGACAGGATCACGGGATCCAATTCACCCACTGGAAATTTCAGTGCTGCGAATGCGAGCCGCCGGGACGTGTTGGTGTCAGTTTAAATCTCGCTCGGGACCAACACTCATTGATGTAATTACGTGCCATCGCCGCCAGCCAACACGCCTCCGTATTTTATCCCGAATAGGATTTTCATTCCTAGTTTCCGACCAGTACGTGACATCAATAATACTATCCAGTTATTTCTGCAATACATGGCGCTGACAGCGGGTTTTATATCTTTGTCGTTGTTATGCTATACTGATTTCCATACGCAGGTTTAACATATCACTTATTTACATATAGGTTTGTAAAATATACAAAAGATAAATGCTGTAGGCGGTACTGACTACTGACAATGAGTTTCATGTATTATAACGGAAACATTAGATATGACACGGTTAATACCACTAAATATATTGGAGCTCCGTGTCGATATGTAATATATAAAGTGGGAATGAGTCGGGTGCGCCGCCGTACGGAATCTACTCGGCGCTCGTAAACGCTGGGAAATAAGGAGAAAAACTACATCTAGTTGAGCACCGAGCGTCGAGCGCGCCACCAGATCGTCGCCAGCTTTCTACATTTTGCAAATGTAATCTCAGAGTTTATGTTCAGCACAAGTGTTGGTGGTATTTAATGTTATTGCCACACGCCCAGCACTTAAATATAATTATCTACAAAAATACAGGATTCGCTCGATTTTATTAAGATATCTCTTTTAGTGTAATGTTGCTGCTGGTGTACATTTAACATAATACGCTTGGAGGATAGCAATGTGGAAACTCTCGCCAGATTGTATGAGCGAATAGTCGCACTAGTCAACGATATCTAATCTCAGATTACGAAAAAATACGAAGTTCATAGACGCTTACACTACACTAAGAAAAAATTAAAAATAAACACATTCATGCTTATATTAATGAAAAAGTACAAAAGTTGGCGTCGTACAATAAACGCTTCCAGTAATGTCATTCCTCAGCGAGTGTACAATATTAGCAACAATGCAGCTGTGACGCACGACTGCCTGCTCACTTATACAATCCTCAACCTCATGGAAAAATACTAAATATTTTTAAAGTGAAGTGAACAGATCACAGCGGGTGATTTAATCTCGAGTGCTGATCTTGAAAGCAAACTTGTTCCGCTTCAATGTAGGACCGACCCGGGATGATCATGCTCCATGGACGGTTAAACGGCACTGACAAATATAAAATATTTTCTAATTCGCTACTTACAGCCAATAGGATTTTTCTAGTTTTAATAATTTGTAAACTGAACATCGTTAAATAACCAAAAAAAAATGGATATTATCAACAACTAAGAGTATATAGGGTGTCTCTAGTGTGGCGTTTGATAACTCATAAGGGCAGGTAGTGTCCATTTGTGTCCATTCGATGCACGCCACTGCAACTAACTGGAAAACTTTCCTTTCGGGAAATGCGTTGCTAATGGGTAATCAGATATGTCAAAACATATCTTATAATCTGGTAAGCTGATGTGATTCCTAAACAGTTTTTTATGGAGCCATAAGCACATTACACTATATCATTTAAACATACTCGTAATATCACTGATAAAATGATTGGATGAAATAATCTTTTATTAGTGGAATGACGACAAAACACGTAAGTCGTAACCAACAAGCAATACACGAAATACACGAATTACTAAACTAACATAAAACACTAAATTATCCTAGTGGCCGTATATGAATACTACAATATTATACCTAATAGCAAAACACATTTACAAATTCTGTTAAAAACCCGATTGCTGTCAGTACTCGATCTATACATGACTCGAAGCAGTTTCTGGAACATCCAACATTGGTATTGATCGAAGCTGATTTATTCATCAGGATGTGACAATTCTTTATTCTATATAATAATTCGCATATTTTTATTGAGCTCATACATTTTTCTCTTTAATACAGCATATCATTTATCGGGTAGTTTGAAAGTTTTGTCGCAGATAGCCGACAATCTAAAAGGGAATAATGTATGTAATATTCGCGCTCAAGTCGTATTGAAATGATGTGCAAAAAGTGTGTATGCACTATGTGTGTGCAGTGGTGTGCGGGCCGCGGTGTGATTGTCGGCTGGCGGCGCGGCGCGGCGCGGCGGCGTGGTGCGGCGGAGTTGCGAGCGTGCGTCGCGCTCGCTCTCGACCTGGTTTCGGTTCAGAGGTGAACGAACGCCGGATACCTTTTGCTTGCACCTCGCAACTCGGTTTTTGCTGCCTATCGTTTAGCTCTAGGTCCAATCGCTCGCTGGCGCACGCACGCACACGCGCGCCGCAACACTATTATGTGCTTCTTTCTAATGCAACCGACAACATTGCCAAACCTTGGTTCCTGCTTGCATTTAAACATATGTTTGAAACGCCTGATCAACATTGTTACTGTATGCCAGATTCATGCAAATATTTGTTCGTTGTAGAATCTTCAACCTTGCCACTCTTACCAGGCAGGTTTTTACGGTTATAAATTCCAGATCTGAACGCGAGCGGCATCTACTGCTCCATTGAGGCCCTTTTATGATTTGTCACTAAATTGTCAACGGTCACTACGATATGTTGAGGCGTGAAACATGACACAAACCTAAGCACCCAACATAACAGATAGCACACTAATGTCACTTTAAACCGGTGGTCGTTGAAACTGTTGCGCAATACATTAATTGCACACGGGCCCAAAATAGTCAAAGCGTTTCTATAAATGTGTTTAGTGACTGGAGCTTGAAGTGAGATGCCTAGTGCCTGCAGTAGGCACCGGTACACGAGCACCGGAAACCTTATGGGTACTTCAATTTAGAATTGCATGTTCGCTTTCTCGAGTGCAAAGTGTGAAGGCAGTAATTTACATGAACTAGGTTGCCATAAACGTTTGCGTGCACGATTCATTAATGCGTTGTGCACGTGGCCACGTCTGCTCTATAACAAATAACAATGTTCCAGTTGAGCGCAGCCTCGGCTCTGCTATTTTCTAAATCTCATTCCGTACGCATGCACGTAAACCGATAACGTCGTCAACCGGCCGTAATCGCATCAGCTAGTCCCCAAATCAGTAAATCGTGGCTTATTTGAGGAAACATATACGTGGAGTACATGTGTCGGTTTACCCGAGAGAGCGTAGTGTTGCTCATTACTAAGTTAAGTGGTCCGGCCCGAGCGACGGTCGGCTCTCGTAAAAAACGATATTTGAGCAAAAACGAGCTCGGGAGACCGGTCCCGCCGGCTAGCGGCTGACACACGCTCCGCTCACTAATAACCAGTGTTGGCGAGCGGCGGCGGAGCGGCGGCGGCGGAGCGGCTGCGGAGCGGCAGTGTCACCGGAAATCTTTATGTTTCTCTTTACATTATAACTTTTTTTCTGATAAACTTGATTGGCGGCGGGGTACTGAAACCTGCCTGATCACTTGACGAATTGCTTTAACTTGTGTATAAATCAAATACAGCAACCTACAGCGAATTTACGCAACTTATTCTAGCGACTGGGGGAAAATTTAATTGGTGATATCCTTAAGAAGGCAAAATTGTCAAAATGTAGTATTACTCAGAATAAAAACTGAGTGCTTTATGAATGAGTGGCATGTTATATGTATCTACTTCAGAATGAGTTACAAGACCTCCAATAATCCACAAGAAATATATACAATTTGTGTGGTCAAAGAAATATAATAACACTGTGCAGTAGACTGCAGAGTGTAGAGGGACAATCCATTAAACGTTTTGGTAATGAGCACTTTTATCAAATTGTTTATATCATTGATGCTAATGGCTAAAGAATTAAATGACGACTACTTTGATGATATATATTAGAAATAGAATTTTAAAACTATACAGATCTAGCAATAAGTAAAATTGTTGAGTCCAATACAAGTACTAATATAATCAAAAATATTGTAAATTGTACAATTTATTTGTATAAGCTCAGTTTGAAGTTTTACTAACACTAGTAAAGTCGAACAAGCAGTAAATACAATTCGATGTATTCCTTCGATGCTGAGTGTGCCTACTCGGTGACAAAAGTGATTTATCTAAATCCCGACCGAGCCAAGAGCTTTGTATAAAATGGGCGTAGACGATATCAATCTTGATTTTTCAGTGTCTCTGTAGGACTAGTGTCATTTATACGTTATACCTCCGCTACAGTGTACAATCGGTATGTGATGAATGTCGATCTCAACGATACGCATTCGTTGGGGCAATATGTAGGTAATGACTAGTTCACCACCCGAATCATTTGTACAAATTTTGGTACTTAAATGTAAATTCACTTACTTGTTAAAGTTATTGATGATTTGACCTATACATAAAACTATCATTTAAGGGTAACGACTCACAAGAAAAAATACAATCAATTTGCACGTTATTACCACATAGCGGGAATACGCCAGTGTCCTCATTTTTATTATTGTTTATATCGAAAGGTTACGTTATGCATAATCATAATCAGGAAGAAATTTTAAAATTCGTTTAGTTATAAGGAAGTTACAAATAAAAAAGTAGGTGGTAATAGAAAAGGATGCAACATGCACGACGTGACGTCATCCTCCATAAGGTGGATGCGTGCGAAAGAGAAAATGAATGTCCCCACCACACTATTTAAAATAGTAATATCTCGATGGCATTTCATGCGTTTTAAAATAAATGCGGTCTTTAAAGAGTTATAGTACTAAATGACCTGGATAGGCTCGTAAAGCTTTATTATGCGAATTTGGTTATCATGGTCGCGAACTTCGATTAAGGCAATTATGTGAATAGTAAGTTTTTACGTGAAATGAGAAAACGTGAAAACAGGTCACGCCGTAATAAGCTCATTAGGCGAGTATGGAGCACGCCGCGAGGCGCTGCGGGAGTGTGCGCAGATTAGTTACATTTGTACAG
This sequence comes from Theretra japonica, assembly GCA_033459515.1. Taxonomy (NCBI): domain Eukaryota; kingdom Metazoa; phylum Arthropoda; class Insecta; order Lepidoptera; family Sphingidae; genus Theretra; species Theretra japonica. Next base: position 323,599 of record CM065938.1, on the reverse strand, counting down.
TGTACGGTGCACACCTGGATACAATACTACGAAGTTTATTGTTTATAAGTTTTAGTATATCTAAAAATTTTCATCGCGTAAATTTATAATGCGAGGTGCATTAGATAGATATTTGTAGATATAGAAGGAATTAACTTACCCAAGTGCAGCCTCATAAAGCTGATGTTCTACCTTGAACCGCGCGTACAACAGTATATATTTAGATGACGCCGGCGTGTTTATAAATAAGTGTATGTAGGTCAGTTTGCAACAACAATAACAGCATTTATGTCGGCCGGAGCAGACGAGAGCTCCCTTCAGTGTGCAGCAGAAAAATATCCCGCGAGCCCTCGAGCCGGCGCGGCGCGGGCGGCGCGGCATGACCTAGCCCCCGACGACGCGCCACACTGCTACAGCACCACGCCGCGACGCCACACGACACCACGAGTCACGACAAGACACGTGCTCACTACACCGCGGTTGGGGTTTATTCTATGATCAGAAACGAGCTTCAAATGTTCGCACATCGTACGTAAAACTGTAGTGAACGTGCCTAGGTACTACACAAAATGTTCGAATCCCCTATCTTAACCATAGACCATGTTCGGAGTGAAAGGTGAGTATCATTGAGAATAGTACCGATTGTTACAAGTGGAAAACTTATTATTTACTTTTTACTTCGAACGTTCGAACTTCGTGTCGGATCATAGAGTAACCCCCCAACTTCGGTGTGGACGATCACGCAACACGTCCAGTGACGTTTATTGAGTTCTACCTAAGCGAGTGTTGTCCTATTCTATGTTACAAACTTGGTAACTACCCAACTTTTTCTTACATTAAAACACGAGGCTAAAATATTATTATACGTCTCAATGCCTAACTTAGTAATAGGTCAAATGGAAAACTTGTAGAGTGCATATTATATTCCCGGCTATGCGTATAGGTACAGCTATATAAAATAATGATGGATTGTTATCGGTGAAGTGCCAGCCGCCGCTGCGTGGTGCGTTCAATGCTGCCCCCACTAGTAAATGCACTCTCGGCACGTTATTACATTTCCAATGACATGTGGTTTCCTTCACGTTTTCCTCCGTCCTCAGTATGCGTTTGACACAGCTCACACATTGTGGCATATGAGATAAATTACTACAAAGTTTCCTCTAATCGGTTTGTGACATGAACGATGCGTTTCTATACTCAATACTCATCATATCATTTTTTTCAAATCGAGATAGGTACCTACTCCAAAGTCAAAATATAAAAGATAACGGAGAATAATCTTAAGTTTGTAAACAACATAGAGTGCTCTTGATACAGTATTCGAACAATCTAACACTTTACCATGCCGATAAGGCGTCTGTTAAAAATTTCTTTATACAAGAGCTATTTAAACAAACCGTTGGGAAAGAATCGTCGCGCCGTTCGTCATCTAAAACTGCACGACGATACGCAAACTATCTAGCAGCTATGAACTGTGCAGCCAAGGTCATTGACTCCAGCCCTCTCGCTCAGCTCTCATTGGAAAACATCACTGCTGGAAACGATTCATTACTTGTAACTCCTAATTATACGAGCTGCGTTTTATTTATAATCGTTTTTTCCTTTTTTGTTCCGGAGTGGTATTGTTTAAAAATTAAACTTATTCCCACAAGATTGTTTCCAATTTGTAAAGTTTCACATCAAGCCGTTAAAATGTAAGCCAAATTATTTTGAAAAAACGGTTAAGACCATGTTGCGCTCATCACTCATGGCACCTAAGTGTGGGGTAGCGACAACTAGAATGGGTAAGTTGTTTTATAATTTATTGTAGGTAGTATACAGACAAAGCAGTAATGTTTGTTGGCTGTACACTGTACAGTATAGTCGACTGGTAGGTGCAGATGAGTTTACGCGTGACGCGGCTGCGGCGGCTCCTAAACAAAACACGCGCGCGCCGCTAAATATTTAGTGATACGTCGGACGATCACAATGGGGGCTAAATGTCAACCGGCGATACTGTATGGCGGCATTGTTCGCGGAGTGTACCGCCAGTGCACCGCCGCGCCGCACCGCGCCGACACTAGCCGATACCCCAGCAACACTCACACTTGTTGATTGTTTCTGCACCTTCAATACACCCAACCACAAACAATCACTTACGATGATGCGGACACAATGCCGGAACATTATTTAAAACTGGAGGAGATATCATTGGCGGCATGTGGACATGAATGAATAAATTCAGGGACAAATGTGGTGGACGTAATACCATTCACCTTAAGGAATGATCTTGACTGACAATGAACACAAAACATGTCGGATATCGGCTGTAAGACGGAGTAGACGTGAGATGAGAAACTCTATTATCATCATCGCCGAGTAGGTACTTAGAGGCAACTAGATATGCAGCGGACGATCCCGTAACGCGACCCACTGAATACAAATTTCAATATCTATGAGGGAAAGCTCGCGGATAAAAATATATTATGTAGAGTTTTAAAACACCTATTTGAATTCATTAAATGGATGGTCTTTGATGTAACATTGGTAGGTGAGGTGCGTGGAACAGCCGCGCGGAGCATACGAAGTGCGCTCGGCTGTGCTGCGAGGTGCGTAGTGTGGACAATACTAATACTGCACACTCACAAATGGTTTATTTTAATTACCCGCATCAGTTTATCCGCGTGCCTGCCTAGTTTGCATCCTGCATTGCTGTCTAAATTATTCGTAGAGCCAGCCAAAGAGCCCCCGCCATCACGGATGTAACTTACATATCTCAGTACTAAGCAGTCAGCTTCTGCCTCAAGTCAATACACATTGGAACTGTGGGAACAGATCAAGTCGGGAACTATTATGTTATCTGCACTCGTGATCAGAATCTACATACCGAGACGATGCGTGTGTTTCACTTTGAATGTATATTTTACATTGAGACAAACACAAAAAACACAGTAACATGTAAGTTACCTAAAACCAAAGATTCGATCCCCGCGCCGAAAGAAATATTGATATGAACCACAGGTGTTGTTTCGATTCTGGATGTTTGTGAGACCGAAAAGTCTTTATTAGTTTCTGATATTCACGACACAAGACTCGATCTTAGTGTGGGGTCAGGACTATACACAGTCCTGAAACACATATGTTTGTTGGGTGTATATATTTATTTAATAATAATGAATCAAGGTTATTTGACAGCTCCTCTATGGCCTTATAAAACAAACTTTCTTTATAAAAAAATGGCACGTTGATAGATAAAGGTTCGCCACCCTATTCTGCGTTTATTTCCTCGATTCATTAAATGTAATCGGCACGGCCGCGGCGACATGATAAGGTGCACATGTCTTTACGCAGACATTGAGGCCATTACCAAAAGCATGATGTCGCGCGCGTCGCGTACAATGTCAAGGCTGTGCGCCGCGCCCATCGCGCCGCCGCACCTACCGAACATGTGTGCTGCCATTACACTTCCAACCGTGACGCTGGCCTTGCTTCATTAAACATTCCGTAACCTTGGCACACCAGCATTAGCATGCGACCGCGCCCGCGCCGCGCCACCACAGCACGCACAACTCTAACACCACCGCCTGCAGCCGATGCTAACTTGTTCCCTACTAGTTCGGCCCGCGTGCAGATACTTTTTCAGTCCAGTCCACATCACCGACTGTACTGTTTTATTTATATTCAAACTCAATGCTGTCCTCTGTACTATTTTTCCCGACCCATCCCATCTCATTATCACTCAAGTCTTGTAATCCTGTTCTATCCCTTTCGAGTTTTAAAAAAGTAACAAATATCTTTGGAATTCCTACAAATCCCACGGGAATACTACATTTATCGGGATAAAAAGTCTACGTGATAATCCTGGGTATCAGCTACCTCCATACCAAATTTAGGTGAAATTTGTTCAGCCGTTTCTGAGATTAGCGTGAAAAAGACACAGACAAAATTTTTTACAATCATTGTTTTGGGTTCTATTACGTTAATATAGTCTTCCCATCCTAGTTTTCTCATTTATCTTCCACGTACCTAAAGACATCAATCAGTATCTTTATTATAGGTACATATATGTATATAGATTAAATCCGCGCACAGCTCACACCGTGGTATCCAAGAACAGTCCAAACTTGTGCTGCATGTAGATGGGTAATTTAGACTGCTTGCCGATCGCATCGAAACTGTGAGTATTTCGATAAAGCTATAGTAGGGGAGCCCACGATGCTAAATGGGGATTTACTCGAGCGTCGTAGAGACCTATTGGGATGCAAAGCTTAGATGATAAGAAGAAAAAAATGTTATATGATATATACCTTTACATCGGTGGGGGAAGCGGCTATAGATTTTTAAATATGTAAAAAAAAACTGTTGCATGGACATCCTCGAGCGCGTCAGATATTGATAGCATCAATGCCCTACGTATTTTTAATAATGTACGTATGTTAATCTGATCGTTTGCATGATGCGGGTGGTTGTATTTAAGGGTAGAAAATGAAAAAAAAAAAAAAATTAATCGAGCGCGTCAGATTTTCTAAGGGAGTGTTAAGTGCACTAAAAAAAAGCTCTCATTCACTAATCTGACGATTTCGATGGGACGCAAACTCGCGGCCATTTTCATAATGTGCAAAAAAAATTCGCCATTTTGAAATACTCAAGCGCGTCAGATTAAGATATATATGGTTCATCTTTATGTTCTAAACGTACTGTCTCATAATCTGACGATTATCTAGAGGGATTCGCCTGACCTGACAAAAAAAAATTTGAAAAACGGTTCACCTTAAAGGCCATCCCTGCAACTTCCCGCTAATTCCATTCCTGGGCGCTTAAAATTGTACTTATGACATTTTTGAGCTCAAAATATAATTTATGTGATATTTTGAGCTCGCTGAGTACAAAGAAATAATATTTCTATGCATTTGAGCTCTCCCAGCTCGAAAGTCTGATAGAAGTTTCATAGAACACTATTTTTGTAATTTTCAAACCGCAATAACTTTTGAATGGATCAACCAATTTTCACGCGGTTGGCGGCATTCGACGCAGTTTTATCATCCTCATAAGTAATTTTGCAATTTTAATTCATCGAACCACAAATTTCGGAGTAATCCCGAAAAAACACTTTCGGGTTTCTTTCGTTCACGATATCTCTCGAACGAATCAACCGCTTTTGACCAGCTTGGTGGCGATCGACGTGGTTTTTCAAGCTCAAAGGCGGATTAGTTTTTGAAGTTGATCGATAAAGCCGGTTAAAAGTTATTCCAAAAAAAAACACTTTAAAAAAAAAAAAATTTCTTATTTTTTTTGAGATGGCAACAGAAACCAGAGTGGGGACGGAGTGAGAGAGTAATAGATAGAGAAAGAGTGAGAGAGGAATATAAACGCGGAGAAGGAAATGTAGGCATCACGCAGCTGCACGCATTTAACTTTATCGACGAATTTTTGTTATATCGGCTTGCGGAAATCGTCAGATTATATATTTTTCATTATTCTTGAATTATTTCCTTCAAAATAAAAAAAAATTTAGCTACGCTCGAGAATGTCGAGATGACGTTTTTTTTTTTACAACTTTGTTGCCCTCCCCTTTTTTTACGTCACTCTCAAATTGTCAGATTAGTGGAATATACACTTTTTAACTAACTCACCCTACCTTAATCTGACGCGCTCGAGAATTTCTGATGGTCAATTTTTTTTTACTAATCTGATCCTGTATCCTTCACGGGCGGCCTTATATATGGGCCTCATGTTTTGTGGAGGTACTTAACCGGGTACAAGGTATCCCCCTGTATATTAATCTGCCGCGCTGTAGTAAATCCCGAAATCCCCGCTTGGGCTCCCCTACTACTATGTCAATAGCTTTAAAAGCTTACAACTACATACAGGCCAATGACATGTCATCGGTGGACGACTTATAGCTTATATTAGTAGTTCAATGCTTAGTAGGAAAAAAAATTACCTTTAAAGCAAAGTTTCATTAGAATCGGGTGCGAACCTTATCTAATGTAATGTAAATTATAATGATGATGATGGATATTTTCAGGTATGTAACTGGTTTAGTTGTAATCGTTGTGCCGGCTCGGCGACGCAGCCAGCTGCAGCGGGGTTGTTGTGCGTCGTGCGATAATGCAGAATGTGTGATTACGCGGTGCTATGCGTGGCGTCGCGACCGTCGCATCGCGCTCGCGGTGTCGTTTTTGCTCCGCGCCATATTCGGCGTTCCTCCGCCGCCGCGTCGCGTTCCCCATTCACAGGAGCATCTTCAATTGATCGCAAAACCTGCTCTCGCAGGGACACCATACTGGCCGCGATTGACGACTGGGACTGCGCAGCGCCTACGCACACCACGGGCCTTCCTCAAACGCTCCTTAGTGGGCTCTCGTGCCACCGACGCGACGCACATTTGTCACGGGACTCACGGGGTTGTCATAGAATGTTGCTACTGAGATTTCTCTTTTATTTTACTTTAGTAAGCACATTTTACTAATCAGAAAACACTCGTTTCACGCGAGAACTTTGCTCCACCAACTCTTGGCTGACTTGCATTAGATACTAAATTTAAATTCTGATATTTATACATTTTGGAAAATATACAAAATTATATTCACCATACATTCATAGTAGATTATCCACATTATTTACAACGCAGATCTCTTCGAAGCCACTAACAAAACAAAACTGTTGATATTATGGGGCTAAATAAAATGTATTCCATGAGTCAATATGTTAGAGCGCATGCATGATGCCATTACATCAATGAGACATTCAGCTAGTTAAGTGGGAAAGCAGATGCAATTAAGCAAACCAGTGCGATTGTTTCACAAACACATGATTTCATTATTAGTTAGTATTGGACACGGATTAAGCGATTATATACTATTGCGTGATCGATTAAAATTCAAAGCAGAAACAATTGTGTTCTATAGACACGCCTAAGTATATTGCTTAATACCCTAAGATAATACTGATCAGAACAATATTCTTGTCTTTCATTTTACTGTGAAAAGAGGTAGAGATATATAATGTAAGCAATTTATCTTATTTTCTTTTTCTAACTAAATACCTATGATGTGTAAAAAATGTTATACGTTCCTAGATTCTAGGATCGTCTGACTCAGTGTTCTTGGTAATCCCAACACTTAAAAGAATTCTAATATAAGAGCATCACATCACAGCATTGCACATTATCATCCTGGATTTTAAACAAATGAAAAGAACTAACTCTGTGTTTAAAAACTTAAAATCCAGCATTATATTTCTAAAGTAATATTATAAAGATAAAAAGATTTGACAGTTTATTTGTATTGAATAGGCTCTGAAAGTACTGAACCGAATGAAAAAAATATTTCACCATTAGAATCCTACCACGTTATCTCTGATGAATATAAGCGATAGAATATTTAAAAAAAGTGTATTTGCACCCGGGCGGAGCCGGGCCGGGCCGCCAGTTTTTAAATAAGGCATTGCTAAACATTTAAGTCATCATCAGGGGTCGAACCTGCAACTGCTTAAAACAGACATAACTATACAGTATACAGCTTTTAACTTCACTTTGTGGCTAGTTACGTAAAGCAATTACCATTAGAGTTCTGTTTATTGATGGTCGTATACGAACTGTTCTTTACAAACAAAATATATTTTAATACTCCGGAATGATACATAAGTGTGAAATAAAATGTACTAAAAACACGCTGTCATAACGTCAATATGATAATCCCATGATTTGTTTATAGATTGGCAATAGCGGCAATAATTGCGAAACCACTCTCTTTTGCTTTCACATAAATCAATCAACACAGAGATAAGTGGTTGTTTGTATTGCAAGCAGTAGTGAATAGTCAGTAGCAACTAGCAACGCGGCGCGGCGCGGCGGGTTAACTTTCCATCGGGAGCATGTTTAACAACCCTGAAGATTACAAGATCAGTCGGCAAAGATCGCGCGCTCCTCGCGATTGGCTCTCTACTCTCGACATTTGTGCGTGTACTTGTGTGAATTCACATCGTGCGCGCCTGTATATATGCGTGTGAGTGTATGTGTGTGTGTGTGTGTGTGTGTGTGTGTGTGTGTGTGTTACCTGCCTGTGTGTGTGCGCCCTGTCAATACGACAGAGAAACGGCCATCAATTTTATCCACGTTTAGAATCAGTGAATGATGTTAATTTATGGGGATATGACTGGGTTCCAAAGTGGTCGCTCGGCCGCTTTGGCATTCGCATCGAAATTACTTCCTATAACTACAGACGCACACTCGGACGAACACACACATGTGTGTGCCTTGAATGCACAAAAACGCCACCCAAGCACCTTCATGAAACTATCCATAAAACATGTTATTATCTACCATTCTACTACAAATAAGGATAAACAAACCCTTTTTTAACAAGCACCTTACATAGAATAGATTACTGCGTGGAGCTTGGAGTGTTGATTCTCGCCCGCAAACATTTATTACAATATAAAACATACATAACGTGAATAAAATTGTTACTTTAATGAAGTTATACCACTTACAATATTTTATGCATAAAAATTCTGACTTTGCTGACTGATTCATGGGTCGAAGAAAAAATTAAATATGTAGGACAAAGTGAGCGGCTTTTTAATAATGATATTAGTGTAAATGATTGCCTCTAATAGTTCGCATTGGATATGTAAAAACGAAGAGCATAAGTTCACCGGAGCCTGATAAGTGATAAGCGATAAAAGTGGAGTGTAGCACTGACAGAAGTAGTACAGTTGTTAGTGAGATTATCTGAGAAGGACGCGCGCGGCGCGGCGCGGCTTGCCGGGTATTTATTTGTAACACAATGATGCGATACATCAACCCACGATAAATATTAATCAGCGAGTTAGAGTGGAGCGCTGCTGTGCAGTGTGCGACTGTTAATGTGTCGTGTGTAGCTCGTGTGAAATGTAAACGCAGATAGCGCAGCTGAACACATTCGCCGACACGTGGCCCGCAACGCGCTCTCCACATCTACATCATGTACATAAACATTGTACATACAACAACACGCCTTATGTATTACACAAAAAAACGATTACATGTTCTCTCTGCCACCTTCCTACATGTAGGCAACTTATTATTTAGTTACAGCAAAATGTTATTCTAGTTGATTTTGTCGTCGCCATTAGTTTGTCGGTGATGAGTTGTAATTACACAATATAAGATGTGATTGTGTGTTGGTTGTGCGCGCTGTGCGCTGCCTCCCTCCAGCGAGGGTGGGGGCAGGTCCAGCCGCTGCAACTAGACGCGGCGCGTACGATGCACACGGCACGCCGCACGTGCCGCTCCTATTAGGTATAATTTCCACGTCCTCGGAATAATAATTTCTAATGCGATCGTTATTATCTAATATCTGCCGGCACACTACTCGACCCCAGGAGCTGGCGAAAACGAAAGTGACACTCGCACGCTCCGATGATTAAAACTATACTGTGAGGTATACTATTAAATTTCCCTCATAACATATTTTTATATTTAGGTAAAGTGTCATGGAACAATACCTTCTGTACGTTATGGTGTTAGCAATAATATCTAAACGAAAACGAATGAAATCCATATATTATTTAAGCAGCCCTATTTATATACTTAAATAAGGTTTAAATATCGTGCTCACAAACGCATACAATGAAGGTACACAAAGGTGGAAATGTGTGTGGCTAGTGGTGTGAACAGTGAACAACGTAAGTGGTGCGTGAATGCGAGCTGGGCACAGCACGCGCGAGTCGGCGCCGACACGAGCACAGCTGACCAAACAGCAGGCGCGCCCGCCGACACCACCCCACACGCGACACTATCACACACATTCACTGATGTTACGGACACACCTACTCGAAGATTCGCCTTGTTATTCACTATTTGTATTATGTACATAAGATGGCCGCATTAAAAACTGCGCTCTAGAACACCTTTGCACGTAATGTCAGCACAGCTAAACACGGGAGCCGTTAGAGTGCCGCCACATATTGTGTTGCGACGCGACCGGACCTGCGAGGTGGTGCTTTCGCAAGGTCATTGTGTCTCACCCCTGGTAAGTTATAAAAATTGTAGCATTAATTGAATTTATCTGCACTTACCGCATTATGGTTAAGCCAACACAATCTTATTATATCAGTAACTACTGCTACTTTCGTAAAAACGTCTCTCGCCTGCTATATTTCCCCTGGCAATAGAGCTACCAAAGTAAATGCAAGTAAAAAAATATGTATGAATTGACTTGCCCTTCCAAGAAAAGGTACATAAAACGAGATAAAATTCGTACCTAATATGAGCATTATATGAAATATTTAAAAAATTTGGTCCTTGGCTGTATCCCCTGTGGCCTTGACACGTATTTACCTAATAGGATAGTTTGACTGACATCGTTATTTTTATTTATTCATTATATATCTACCAAATTACGTATATACTGAATGCCTTACTTCTATTTTTTTTTTCTTGTGTAAATGTTTCATTAAAATGTAGTATCAATAAATAATGTTCTTAATAATGTCAATGTATCATATAGTTTTGCATACCATCATTTGGTTAAATATAGCTGTTCTGCAAGTTATATATATACATCTGTTTTTTTTTACCCATATTTTCAAAAGAAGTATATCTTTATCTTTATCTTCAAAGCAGTTATCATAGAATTACCCCGTATGCAAACTCGAGGGCGAGATATCAGAACCGCCAAATTATGGTCTTTACTTTTCTATATTTATCATTCCTAATTGAAGACAGTTTAGAAACAGCGAGTTGTACTTACATAACCACACGTCACCACTTTATATGCTGGCGCACAACTAAAAACTAGCAAACGCTTATCGCAAATAAAACGCTGTAAGTTTTCGTGTAGGTACAAGTGATAGGAGGCTTGCGTGAGTGATAAGCCGCGGCTCAAGGACGATCCTAATGGACTCGAGTGAGGCTCTCGCGCGGCCGACACAGTACACACACACACTCGCGCCACAGCAGAGCCGAGCGCCTCCGCACCGCTTATGATCATAATCAACTGCTGGAACGGAACTGCCAGTAACGCAACACCACCGCCAGCGCGGACACTACACCTCACAAACCACCATTGTACCATTCACACACCACCCTGCCAGCCAGATGCCATTAGTCGGAGGATGCGTGTGGCGTGCCTGCTTCAATATCTAACAGATTTTATACGGACGTGAACTTAAATGAACGTGAAATATAAATTTTAGTTTGTAAGGGTACGAGCAAGGTTATTGTTTGCATACTATACTAATGCCTACCGTCAATGCCTTAAAGCTTTCAATTGAAAATAGTGAGGAAAGTACGCATGCGAAACATAAGGTAAACAATAGGAGCGAGGCAAGAGGGAGAAGCGATGTGACGTAACCTTGGAGGATCGGTCGCGGGTCGACTGTCGAGTGACCGCCGCAGCGTCGCCGCCGCGCCGACCGGCTCCGCAGCATTGGCAATGACATTACGCCGGTTCGGACACGTACACCGTACACGCCAGCGCACAGATTACGTCAATACTTATTACATACTCGTACGTTATAGTATAGAGATACGTTCACTCCAGAAACCATCATATCATCACACGCCTTCACCGACGTACACGACGAGCTCATGAATCGACTCAACGAACGCAATACACTTTCAATACAAAAATTAGATCACTGGAATAACCCTTCAATGACAGAAAAACACCAATATCTATTCCATGCAAGCCAATATAAGTAATTTAGTTTCCTTCAATGTCACGTAATATACTAGCGACAGATGTAATGAAGCATATTATGTACATTAATAATGAAAACGGAGACGCGTGGTGCGGTCAGGCCGAGCCCGCGACCTTGAAACCGACTCCTTGTTTGATTGCGAGACGCAGTGTCGCGCCTCCACGTTGTTTGCCTATCATTAGTTTCTCCGCTAGACCGATTTATGCAAAGTAAAACGAGCACGCTTTCATAATCGGACAAAAACTGCAGTCGCATTACAAAACGCGAGCTGAGACGAGCGCCGTGAGCCGTCCGGCAGCGGCGACTGCTCCAGTCTCGTTTCATTCATCAAACACGCCACAATGACGCCTCCTTGCTAATGGACCTCTCAAATACAAACTATATTAATTGCCGACGAAATATTTCCCAAGATTTTGAAACACTAACAAAAATGATTAATGAGATGTAAAAATTAATTCAAGATTCAAGGTACAAATAACATAGCACGACAGGTCAGTTGCAGATTTGGCAAAACCGTTTTACACACTACAGATGAATTCGCATGTCGAGCTCGTGTAATAACAATGTTTTATAAGTACTCGTATACAGTAGCAAGCAGGCGTAGTGATAGAACATTTTAAAATTGATTCACAATTTAATCATATATATTTAGTGCAAACCACGACACCGTTTCATCGTTATGGAACGTGCGTCAAGCGAAACTCAAAAGCAACAAACAACAACGCCGGCCAAGCCGACTGTACGGCAGCTTTAACGACCTACAGCAAGGATCTAGTACTTCGACATATCCCTGAAAGGTGTAGTTAAAGATTGAGCAGCGATTGCACACCCTGCACACAGGCCGCGGTTAGTGTGTGGCGGCGTCAGTGTGGGGCTCGGAGCGCGGTGTCGCTGTAGCGGTGCTGCGATAAGGAACGGTGTCAGCGGAGTTTATCAGCGCGGCCCGCGGCGCTCGCGCACGATAACGCTTGTTTACAACGCACTGCCGTCGCTCCGAACTGCAAGACACGCAGGCTAGTGCCGAGCACAGCCCCCCAACCCACCTTCCACCAGTGACTAGAGTATCACTTCTACCCCGTGGCCAAATACTTTACATCTGTCTGATTCTACGAGTACTACAACTCTTTACTTTTTTTTATTTTTGCCGAGTAAGTTATGCAATTACTAGTTGACCAAAAAAATATTTTACAGACTAAGGAAATAGTCATCTAAAATGTCTACAATCGTTATTAATGCCACTATCGCTATTAGGTTTTCTGAGACACAAAATGTGTAGCGATAATCTCAATTTTCGTTGAAGAAACTTTAATTAATATTCATGTCGCATTAACATCACTAATAACATGCAGCATACAATTATAAATATACAAAAAAAAATCTATAAGATTTGCATGTGAGTTATTTCATTTAGTGCCGGCAACCTCGTGTCTAACCAACTAACATATTGTATTATTATAGTATGTAGAGTGTAGTGTAGACTATACAAACAACGTTTATCGGCCCAGCGTGACTGCGTCATAAACCACAAACATAGTGTTAAATCACGAAGTACGAACACTGTGCAACCAGTAACCGCACTCGCTGATGGTTAAAGGGTCAACTCTAATATTACGTACAGCTGACAACAAACCACATTATTATGTAGGTATATTGCATACGTAAAATGTACGGACATTAACTCACATGTGTACTGAGGCAGAGATGTCACTAGTGTCACCCATATGGCATGGTACGCTGAGCTTACTTCAGTCAAGTGATGTGACAGCTTATGCCGGGAACCAATGTTAATCTAAAACTCATAGAAAGTGTATTGCCCAGGTGATTGCACCTTGCACTCTACCGCTTACAGTCCGTATACGGTATATGCTGCCACTATGCACATAAATTCGAAAATGTTTCGCATACACAATACAGCTTTACTTCTCCCTATACCATTTGTTATTCGATTTTGAATAACTGTCACGAACTTAGGATAATATGATTTAGAGCTGATGATTTCATAATTACAGCACCGCAAATGGCATTAATAGTAGAGCATCGGACGTATGCCCAGAAATTTAAAATAACCAACTTGTTTTTAACTGTCTGTAATGGTCCAATTTAGTAGTTATTTATAAATACGTACATATCTCACATTCAGGAGTCGCACATATCATGCATGCTCTGACATTTGTATTATTCTGTTTGTGAACGCACCCACGATACAACAGAAATCTCAGTGAACTCTCTCAGGACCAAAGACAGCAGTGAGTACTATTGCTTTGTACAAAAATGTACAAAGCAATAATGTTAATATATCGTGACAATTCAAGACATTTAGCCGAGTAAAACCTGCATTGTTGTATCATGTTATTAGCTAAATGTTTACCCAGTTTCCCATGACATTTTATAAACATAAAATAACATTGAGCCACGATAACTCCAAGTGCTTAACGTCAAACTATACTTGATAATTACGTGTAGAAAGGGCAGTCGCGTGACTCGCCACTTCACTGCGAAGTACGAGCCGCGCTGCCGATAATCTTTATGCACATAAATCTTGTTTATTATTAAAGCTTCATCACAACGAACTCACAAATTGGGAATATTACCACGAGTAAGTATTCGCGACTGGATATCGCCGAGCAATTGCTGTGTGTTACGTCTGCGCTGCGGCACCGGCATCCAACTCACTAATCATGGCCGAGTTGCAAATGCACTCATTCGTATCGCGCCATCGTATTCGTAACGCGTCGCTCTCGCGGTTAAAATAACACGATAACAACCAATTTGTTTGATATTAGATAAGGGCTTGACGATGCCTTTCACATCTAGGATGACTACAATGTTAGGTACTTTGTTTATATTCGTACGTCAACAAATAAAATCCAAGAATATACATTCGTAGGTCATCACCGTCATAGGTATTTCATGATTTCGCATATTTTCGACACATAATGATGATTCCGAAACAAACCGTTGCCTATCCATACCTTTTCTAAAATTATAATATACGTTGCATAACCACTATGAATAGTCAAACGACTGAAGACAACATTCTATTAATTTGTAATTTAATTTAAATAATTATTTTCGTTACGTGTCATTCGTGCAAAATGCAAAGGATTTAATGTGGAGTAGTCTTTGAATTTATTTAAGATGCTCAGTGAATACGCAGTTTATTAAAATTGCATTATGAACGTGCTTAACTACTATTTAAAAAAAAGATTATTAATTATCAGCTTTTTTGTGTCTATTGAAAGCACACCATTGCGTTTTACTGCATGTTCATTAACTATACATATAAAAACCTAATTAATACTGAGATGTGAGAGACACAAAACTATCAGCGGTCTACGAGTCGAGTTAGACGTTTCTCAACCTTCTGTCTATGCTTGTTTGTGCAAATGGTGCTAATATAGTAACACTCTTGTAATTACAATGAGGAACAAGAGTTAATATACATCAGCGAAGATGACAACTTACAAACAAGTTATTCAATTGAATTATTATCTCGCAGTCCTAAAAGTAGTTTCATTGAGATAGGGGCAACATAACAACATGTACTCGTAGTAGTTGTGACTCGTGAGGTTGAATTTCTCGAATTTATATATCTTCGTAATGACTGGGAATACAATGTGCGCCTGTATGTATGGTGACAGCCATGTTTTTTACCTATATTGCGTAGGATTGAGGAAACAAGTTCAGTGAAATATGTTTAGCGCCTTTGTGTACCCTGTCTTGTTCATATGAACATACGAAGATGAGTGAGTGAAAAATAAAGCAATGTATACGAGGAGGACACTAAAGGCATGTATCGACCCTTAATTAAACCTTTTTCAGGTCGCTATGGAAACCTAGGGGGAGGTCTATGGTCAGGGTTAGACTTTGCGTGGTTGGTGTGACAGATTCATTAACCAATTTAACTGAGCAACACTTATTCACATAAAGAAGACATGTACTACTGTGCCTGACACCAGCCTCGGTCAGCGGCCTCCTCCACAGAGAACGCTCAATGTCATGTCGATTAGTAAAACTTCCCTCAGTTTAGAGGCGAGTATTAAATAAGTCGATAGACATTTCAACGATGAGATAAGTGAGTGGTGCTAACTGCAACACAAGCAGGGCGTGCGTCAGGCGTTAGCGCAGCGATAACACACGACCTGGCATGCGGCAGACTGCGCGACTGCAGTCTCATGCCTCTCACTACACACTGCTCCTCCGCCCGCACGCCGCCCTGACACTTTGTACGTATTTGAAACCTTACTTTGAAACTCATTGTTTTATTAAACCTAAGTACATAGAGTCGTTACGAACCCATCAAAGAGTCACGCTATTTGGAGTCTATTGTGTTTAACCGGATACCGCCAGGCTGGCGTAGCTGTCTCCAACTGCGGAAGATAACCACCTCATACCGGTGGGTGTTCTATCTATACTGCATTATAATTACTATTAAATATAGCGTAGTGACTATCCTGCAATACAAGAACTTTCAGGTTTAGTGGAAACACGGAAAAACGATTTGTTTAGTGATATTAAACACAAGCCCTGCCTATATCAGACACCAGCCACACATACAGTTTATAGTGTAAGCAAACATACGCGGACCATTTTCCGTATGAGAGAAATAAATAATGTTTAAAATATGTCGGGCCAGAGGTGTGCCATGGCCAGTGTCACGCAGCCACAAGGGAGCGGGTCAATGACTAATTAAATATTACATTTCATTGTATTATTGCTCCGATGTACTAAATAATTATACTTTTGCATTGTATTGTATCAGTCCATATACGCCCCATTGCAGGGCACAGGCCTCCTCTACGATCGAGAATACGATTGATAGTTGTTAGGCCATATAGTCCACCGCCCTGGCCTAGTGCGGGGTGGCGGACTTTACATACCATATAAATTCATACAAATCGCTACGGTATGCAGATTTCCTCACGATGTTTTCCTTCACCGTTATAGTGTGTGGTGATTGACTATCAATAAACCATGACTCCGAAAAGTTAGAGATGTGCCCTGACATTTGAACCCGCGACCACCGTAAACATGACGGCAGCTGCGTCTAGTCCGTTGCCAAAAGATCACCACGCACTTTAAAAAGAAAATAATAATAATACGCTCCATGATATTTAAAGATGAATTATCTATAAGCGGCGTTAACTTATTTTTAATATGCAATCAATTAAAATCGTACTCTCGATTGTAGAGGAGGCCCGTGCCCTGCAGTGGGTCGTATATGGGCTGATACAATACAATACAATACAAATCAATTAAAATATGCCATATTGACTTCTGATGTAAATACGTGTTGTTCGAGAACATTTAATTGTCGTATAAAATACGCATTTACAAGAAATGTAGGATTACCTATAGAATGTTGAAAGGAAGCGTTACATTAGTTTAAATTATGGTTTTAACATCAAGTTTTACAAGATTAGCTGACGCAGATAGCATACAGACTGCAGCGCACATGCACTGGTCAAGTGCCACGTGCAAAGCAGCCATCCTTTGACATGACGAGAGTCCAACGGTTTTTTTATCTATAAGCCAATATGCAATAATAGATTAATTCGAACGGCTTGCGTTATACGTATGTACGTTTAAGAGGACACGAGAACACTTGCAGGGGACAGGTGTAATGTCCTCCATAATTAAAATAAAGTATGTCCGGCGAACTCCGCACCAGACACGTAGGTGCCCGAGTGTAATGTTCGTTATCAGCGTGGCTGCCGTCTATATGATTGCGCTGACATTTGTGCACGTATGATCTCAGATTTATTTCTAGTACATGAACAAACATTACTTAACGCTTGTAGTAGAATTCGGAAACTATTGTACCAGTACTAAATAGAAGCTATCGCCAATATAGACCATTATTACTCACCCCAGTATAGTTATCAAACTTGCTTAGCACCTATTACATCAATTACTTTATTTAGATAATAATGACAATTATCGCTACAAGTTTTAATATAACAATCCAACCCATATACATATATGTACGACCTGAATAATATTTGGAACTAGCTGCCCGGCCTGGCTTAGCCTGGGTGCAGATACTTTTTGAGTCCAGTGCATAAACAAACGCAACATGTCCCTTCCCGTAACATCCCGTTTCATTTTGTCCAATTTCATCTGCCATTTACTCTATCCCAACTCAACCCTCAAAAGTTTGAAAATTCAGGATATCAGCTACCATTATACCAAATTTATGACAGCTTACGTGGTGTAGTTGGTTAGTCGCCGTCTGTGAAACGAGAGGGTTCGATCCCCGCACCAACACAAATGTTTGTGTGACCCACAAATATTTGTGTCGGGTGTTTGTGAGAGCGAAAATTCTCTCGTAGCTTCTGATACCCACGAAGCAAGACTCGATCTTAGTGTGGGGTCAGGACTATGTATGTGACTGTTGGGTATAATAATTTATTATTTATTTATTTTATTCCATTTGCACCAGTCGTTTGAGCGTGAGGAAGTAACAATCACAGTAAAACTTTCGGCTCTATAATATTAGTAGGATAGTTCATAGTAGGATTGGAACCATCATTTTTTTAATATAACTTGCTTATACCCATTACTCCGCATAAATTTACCTATTGAATTAAATGATACATTATTATGTCAGTTCAAGTTCTTATTAAATCTATACATCTATAAATGAATCGCTAAATCCTTGGTCATCGTATCACGCGTGAACGGCTGGATCAATATTGCTAATTCTTTTTTTGTGTTTGTTATTGTCAGGAGAGGGATCATATGAAAGAAAAAGAAAAGAAGTTGCGCGGAACATTAGAAAATTAAAGAAATGTAACGACCTAATAATTTCAATGTCTTTTTAGCTTAATGTGAGTTTGAATAAGGGATTTCTGGCGGCACTGGATATCTCAGGATGAGAAGCGCCCCGACTCCTTCCCTGTGATCGCCCGGCACAGAACCAGTGCACAGACTGGTCTTTCTGATTTATGTCTAGATCTAGATGCCCTGTTAAGGTGTTATAGGCGTCCAAGACAGATGCGAGCCCACGCGCTCTGTCGTGCATCTCGGAATCGCACTCGCAATCGTTAGCGAGGGTGCACTACGTCCGCAGTACCGCCTGCGACTCCGATAACCTCTTTTGGTCGTCTCCTACGACAGGCAGGGCATATCGTTGCGGAAATCTTAGTCTCCTAGACACGGGACAGAAGAATAACAATTAAACATTTATTAGAGATTCTGACGATTTCATTTTGTAGCATGCAATCCATTTTAACAGATTCACTAGGGTTCGGACAAGTGTCAGCAAGATGGGTACCTCGAAGGTTAAATTTCAAAACGCAATCTCGTAATGTTATAGCGTGATTCGATCCCGAAACTAAAAGACAAAGCGCGGCTTGGAAACGACCGTTATTTCTGCCATTGAAGAAATCTCGAGTTGTTTCTACCATAGGCAAAGTTATGGCTTCTCTATTCTGGGATGGTGCAGGAATTCTATTTTTTGATTACATGCCGAAAGGACAGACGATTACTGGAACACATTATGCAGGATCTAATCAAAAAGTGCGTGATGCGGTTAAAAATAAACGTCGTGGATACCTGTCACTGGAGGTACTGATTATCCATGATAACACTCCACTCATCGTTCGGAAGTTGCGCTCGAAGCAATCCGCAATGCTGGGTTTGATATCCTTGACCACCCATCATACTCACCGGACTTAGCCCCTAGTGATCTTCACTTATTCCCAAAATTAAAGGACGCGATAACGGCTGTTGTAAATGAGTTTTTTAAGAGTTAAGATGATTTTTTTTGGGAAGGAATAAGAAAGTTAGAAAGCGTTATTCTAAATGTATTGAGTTAGAAGGTTATGTAGAAAAATAAAATATTTTGGATTAATTTTTTATATATTTTATAGTGATTCCAAGAACTTTTCGATTCTCCTCGTATGTATCTTTTTCTGTCACCCCCTCGTTCATCCTCCCCCTTCTTCATCTCATCGTTTTAGTGAACTTTTATATTAAGATTTGGACTCCGAGGTCACTGTGTTGGTACTGGTAGACTTTTGTAATGCTTTAACACCATCAGTCACGGCATCCTACTATCTATCCTCTCCCACTAGGATTTCGTTTGGGAGTGGTTCTCATCATATCTTCAGAGGCGTCAGCAATCCCTTCGTTAAATTGGTGTGACTTTCATTCTGGCGTTCCACAGGGCGGTATACTGTCTACTCTGTTATTCTCCATATTTAATAATCTTACATACATACATACATAAACACACGCCTTTTTCCCAGAAGGGGTAGGTAGAGGTGCTACCAGAACACCCACGTTTCGCCTTGTATATTTCGTCCCACGATGTGATAGGGGGCGAGCCTATCGCCATATCGGGCACAAATTCCTGACTCCGGGCTGATAATGAATAGAAAAATCCAATATCACTTTGCCCGACCCGGGATTCGAACCCGAGACCTCAGCTTTGCAATCATACCGTAGTACCACTACGCCACCGAGGCAGTTAATAATCTTATAACCCAAGATTTTCATTGTGCGTGTCATCTTTATGTCGATGTCTTACAAATTTACTCCCAGCGAGTTCGATTGTGTGGCGACCGCAATTGATAAGAACAGGGACCTGGCATATATTAAATACTAGTCGAATAGTTTTGGTCTCTCAATCAACCCAAGCAAGTGTAAGGCCATCATTGTTGGTAGCTCGAGAATTATAAGCAGATTGGATGTCACAATTATTCCTCCTGTAATGTACAATGATACTGTCATCGCTTGGTGTCCTGTAATCAAAAATTTGGGCCTGATGATTGACTCCAGCCTGAAATGGCGAGCTCAGGTGACATCTAATTCCCAAAAGGTTACCGGTACTCTGCGTGTCCTTTATCGTTTGAAGCACTTCCTCCCTGTCAAAACCAAGAAAATGCTTGTGCAATCCTTAGTTTTTCCTGTAATCGACTATGGTGATGTATGCTACTTTGATCTGAATGCAGAACACCTCAATAAACTTGACCGGCTTCTTGATAACCGCATTAGTTTCATTTTGAATGTTCATAAATTTGGTCATGTCTCTTCTTTTCAGTTAAAATGGGCACCTATTCGTCAGGGTCGTAATTGGCACGCACTTTGCACGCTTTTTCCTATTCTTAAGTTTCCTACCCCACCTTGTTACCTCACCTCTCAATTCCAGTACTTAGGTAGTACCCATAATAGGAGCCTTCGCTCAAATAATAATTTACTTCTTCATTGTCCTCACACCTCCAATTTTATCCATTCATCTTTCTTTATTCAGTCCATACTTCTATGGAACGCACTCCCCGTCAAGATCAGGACGTCTTGTACTCGTGTAGCATTTAAGCGACAGTCAAACAACTTTCATTGAATAATTTGGCAGAATCACTCTAGTGTGTATCTATTATATTGCGTTTTCTTTATATACATTTTTCCGTGAATTGGGGCGACGTCTGAGACGGAATGGCCAGTACCACCGCGCCGAATCTTTCTTGGTGCAGCATATATGCCAAGGTATATTTCTTGCAATCCAACGTGGCAATGTTGCAAGTATAATCGGAACATTTTCACCGGATATGGTTCGAGGCGGTCTTTTTGATTCATTTTTATTCGTACAAACTTTGAAGTGATTTCTAATGTAATTTTTTTAAGTATTTAAATATCTATGTGATGTATATATGTTTGTGAATTTGTTTAGTAATATGTAGTTCTATGACGTCTGACATCATTGTTCTATGCTTGTAAATTGTAAATGTTATTTTTTTGCTTTTGTTTAAATTTTTTGGGTTTCGATTTAGTAGTATTGTATATTTGTAAAGTTGTTTGGAATATAAAGCACATATAATGAATTTAGCTTTTATGTATTATATGTATTTATTAATGTTTTATGTATTAATCATGCATTTTATTATATGTATATATTATAGAGTTATAAAAACTCGTAATATATTTATAATGTTAACTTCTTTTTTTTTATTTTGATGTTGATATCATCTTGGCAACATTTTACACGAAAATGTTTTTGGTGGGATTTCACTGCGTTCTGTAAGTTGCTTATGACAATGTTATTTGTTTGTTGTTGCTGTTTTAATAATTTCTTAGCTGGCCGTCCCAACTTCGCCTGGGTGCAGATGTTTTTTTTATTCTACTCCACACCAGATACATGTTATTTTTCGTACAAACTGGGACATCCTGTATATGTATTATACTCGTACATATAAACCTTCCTCTTGAATCAATCTATCTATTTGAAAAACTGCATCAAAATCCGTTGCGTAGATTTAAAAATCTAAGCATATATAGGGACAAACAGCGGGAAGCGACTTTGTTTTATACTATGTAGTGATAATACGGATCACTATATCAATTTTCAGACATCTAGCATCAACATTAGCGGATGTCTCATATACCAATATCCATCCCCTAGTTTAAGGGGTTGAAAGATAAAAGTTCAAAGTTTATTGTTATTTGCGAACTAACACTAGCTTGCATACTAAATTTCAGCTTTCTAGGACATTAGGAGGTGCCCTAAGAATTTTGATGATCAGTGAGTCAGTGAAGAAATCAAGGTATTTTAGATATCAATGTATTCTAAAATATAAGAGCTATGCTATTAAATAGGTCCGCTAATGACAACATATCCCGAGAATTTTGTTTATGTAGTATAATCCAAACCCAAGTTATGAGGGTTTAAAAACACGACAAAGCGCCATTGCGCTTCGGTTTGTTTGTCTTGGCGGGGGCACTACCCTGCCCCCAGATGTGGAACTTCTTTCCCCCTGTCCGAAGAATACTTGACTAATCCCTGATACATGCGTACATAATATGTGCACAAGCGCCTGCATCCGCAAAGACGGAGGCAGAGGTATCTTCCACAATTCGCCAAATTTAAGTTCGCACCAAGAAGAAAGAGGGCGAGTCGATATAGAACAACTAAATATCCAGTCCCGAGCATTTCATGTGAAGCTTTTTAAACAAAAAAGCTCATATGAAAGGATTGCCACACCTAGAAATCAAACCCAGAACCTCAGGATTCACATACATACATAAACTCACGCTTTTTTTCCAGAAGGGGTATGCAGAGGTGTAGCCAGGACACCCACGTTTCGCCTTGTATTTTCCGTCCCACGATGTGATAGGGGGCAAGCCTATCGCCATATCGGGCACAATTTCCTGAGTCCGGGCCGATAATGAATAGAAAAATCCAATATCACTTTGCCCGACACGGGATTTGAACTCGAAACCTCAGCTTTGCAATCATACCGTAGTACAACTGATCCACTGAGGCAGTCACTCAAGATTCACGGATGATAATATATTTTTTTATTAGTTTATTTCCATATGTTTATAAAATAATTTACTATATCTATAAGAGAAACAAATGCACGTTCACAATACATTACGAGTATAATGTACCTAACATTAGTTAATGATAAAATTGTAAAAACAAAAGCGCTAGGAGCTGTACACTTGTAATATTGTACTGTGTACTGTGTAGTTGTATAGACTATAGTGTACCCAGCTAACCGGATTTCTGAGTTCACGTTGTTATGCACAATACGTATGTAAATTTAAACCATTTAGATCTATTCAATATCGGGCGCTGTTAAGGACTTGAATAATTTGAATATCTCGTGAGGCAGATGTTATTTACTGCGTTTGTATAGCAATGTGTTTGATTTGTGTTTCGCTCGGCGATCTTACGTAATGAAACCGCTTATTTAATGAACAATCTGTATTTACACTGCCGGTGCACCAAACATGATAAATTACCGTCCGTGGAAGATGTCCGTGCTGATTTCTTACATTACTCCCAAAACGTATAAGTTTACAGCTTTTTGGACAGTGGAAGCAATTCATTCAGCGAGCTAAGCCAGAACTGCGTGGATTATTCTGACTTGTATCTTAAGTGTGTCCGAGCCAAGTCGCAAGTAGTGGCTATTTCAGAATCAATTTTTTCATGTGTAACTATGTTCAACATGGTTAAACCGCAACGGTACGCTTCGATTATACACACACATATGCTTTAAGTCTTTACGATGGTTCAAGGTCGAGCGACAAGGTCACAGTAAGGTTAACAAAGAAAATGGGTCTTCAGGGAACAAGCAGCGGAACAGCAACACACGCACAATACGCACTAACCACTCTATGTACCTATTCTAATAGGATTAATACTAGGTGCTGAGCGCCCGACGTATGCTTTTTTTACAGCAGTAACGAAGTAACCGGTAATGGAAAAATATATTAAATAATGTAATATGTTTAAGTCTCAATTCAGACTAATGAAAGGGGAGTGCGTGTGCCGGCTCGCCGGCCGGTGTGGCTGACGGCAGTACGAGTGGTCATAGGCGCGGTATAGCTGGTGGAGCTGGTGCTGGTACTCACCGGAGTCGGTGCGATCTGCTTCGTCGTCCGATTCGGTGCCGGAGTCGCGCTCCTCCACCTGCAACACAAACACCGGCTCAGACACTCGCTCATACGGCTCGCCCCGATGCCGGACCGACCGCTTTCCACGCGATTTTCGGACCGAATCTCATTTGTTTTGTTAGGACAGTGTGCACAAAGGTACATCATAACGATTGAGGAACGAACATCGCGTTCAGCTAGCCGGAGGACGTCGAAAATCGCGGGCGGTCGATCGGCAATCGTTCCGCTCCTTTGTTCTCGAGCGAGGCGGCCATTTTCTGGTGGCGCTGTGTGACCTTCACGCCGCGAAGCCGGTCGGCGGCGACACCCACCTTCTCGGAAACGTTCTCCTCATTCAACGAATGCGTTCGCAGCTTCTGAGTCAAGAATTTGAGCATTATTGAGCCTCCGCTCGATCGGACCGTCCGTTGGCACTCACTTCACTGGCCGTATTTATCGCGCTATCGAAACGAACCGCACGCGGCAATGTGGACCTCACGCCTATGGGAATAGTTCCAAAAACATTTTAATCCTCAACATATCCACGCGACGCGGACGCGAGTCGGCACCCGTTCGTCTCGTCCGAACACCGGCCTACTACTACTTCGGCGGACGTAGCCTTGCGTACGACGCAGTCAGCTGAAGTGCTCCTCGCTCGCCGGTATCGAAAGGACGTAACCGCTGCGCCGCTAAATACCGCACCGGCACCACCGATTTGCGATCAGGCGGCCGCGCACAATCACCGAATTGACAATTAAACACTGCATGTCCATCGAAATGGGTTAAATATCGCGTAATTCGTTTTAAAGTGTCACTCCAAGTGGACTCGCCCGGCTACCCATTGATGACAAAGAACCGGAACACGCAAAGATCGGCTGCGATTGGACAAAACATAATAGAACAGGATCGAAACTAAATACAATATCGGTGTCTCGTTCTGGCACGCTGAGACAGGCGGGGAGCGGAGATGAGCAGCGCCGAGCAGTAGCGCGCACGCCCGAGCCGGCGCAAGAAAGGGACGGCGACACTAACACACTACTCGGCCCCATTATATAACAGGCCTGATAATAAATCGCTGATAAAAAAGCATTGCGCGCCTGGCAAAACTGTGGACATAGTCTTAGCGATCCAAACAGAAGACCTTAAGGCATAGTGTGCCTTTAATATTCATGAGCAGCGTTACTTGTCTAACTTTATTTAGCATTACACACAATCACGGTTAGCACCTCTAACCGCTTGCGAACAGAAATCTCTTGTCAAAATTTATGATCGAATTATCTATTATCCCGTTGTGTGTCATACTTAGTATT
This sequence comes from Theretra japonica, assembly GCA_033459515.1. Lineage (NCBI taxonomy): Eukaryota > Metazoa > Arthropoda > Insecta > Lepidoptera > Sphingidae > Theretra > Theretra japonica. The sequence continues at coordinate 298,259 of CM065938.1, read as the reverse complement.
TTTATGGCAGCTATTTATTTAATGTTTTGTAGCTCAGTAGACACAATTATTAGCTTAGTAAAACAAGGTAGTTTGTGATCCCGGGCGAGGCTATGCACTCGTACAGTGGTGGACGGTGGTATTACCTGTCCACGTAACGGCAGTGGTATGGTGCGGCGGCAGTGTTACCAGATGTAAAATCCTAAACTACCGTGTCAGCAGTGTAACACTTATAACGGTGAAGGAAAAAATCATGAAGAAACCTGCATACCACAGCAATTTGTATAAATTTCTATGGTATGTAAAAGTCCGCCAACCCACACTAGGCCAGCGTTGTGGACTATATGGCCTTACCACTCTCAATCGTGCTCTCGGTTGTAGAGGAGGCCCGTGCCCTGCAGTGGGACGTATATGGGTTTATACAGTACGTAATATATTAATATCAGCATCCGCTGATATTGTCCGGAAAAAGTCAGCATCAGCAACAGCATCCGCTGATACTGTAAAAACCTGAATCAACAACTACTCTGGTACGAACTTCGACTTGACAAGACGATAATTAGTGCAGTTCCACTTTACGATTTGAGTTTACCGTATTGGAACACGCGTTATAGACATTTTTATTATTTTGGATTCGAATTTGTGTATTATTAACACGGCAATTTATATTGTCAAGAATTTTTATTAACCGACTTCAAAAAAAGGAAGGGGTTCTCAATTTGTCGAAATCATTTGTTTTAGTGATGAGTAAAGCAACCTAAACCTATTCTAGCATGACAATGGTGCTGGCAATTATACTAAGAAGAATAGAATAAGAATTTGAATGTTGACAACGGCTGATGTGAAGGATGGCCGAATCGGAAGATTATCGCGCCATGGTTAATCAAGTTGTAACGTTTTACACAGTTTTAATATGCGAGTTGTATGTGTAGTGAGCCCTGGTATAAATGTACATGATGTTGGAAAAGAATAGAGCAATTATTATTTATTTATATAATATTGTAAAATATCGTAGAAAAGGACACATCGTGTTTTGGTAAAAATTACCGTGCATATACGGTAATTACAGTGTATTTGGCAACACTGCTCGGCGGGCGCATGTAATTGACATCGGTGGCCGTCATGAATAGCGCGAGTGGCGCCGCCATGTCAATGGAAGCGTCTCACTCACTCTCGATATAGCGAAAAACTGCGGGACAATTTAACTGCCATTTGCAATATGTACTTCCATAAAACCAAATTATACCCCAACCCTGTTAATGTTGTATTGCTGAACATACATATGTATTGTAAGCTATTAATTTCGTTGTGAATTAGAATATACACAACAATTGGCAACATAAGTCTTGGTTGTGATTTGTGTTGTGAAGAATTAGGTGACAAGAGTGGGAAGGGAATGCGGAGGAGGTATTCAGTATTTACACAGCACACAGTATACTTAACAGACGTGTATTAAAATTCTCAATAAGAGAGCTATAGCATTACTGCTTAGGCACAATGGGAGACGTGAGAATTTGTGTTCACAAATTACAATTAAAGCGCAGATTAAAATTAATGAAGCAATGTCATGATATCCAACGCGCACTTCCATGAAACTGTAGTATTACAGTGTAAAACTATTTATTATTAATCTAAATTCTGTTGGCGTGTGGCGAAATTTGGAACTGCTGTTATAATTTTAAAAATATATATTTAACGCATGTGTGAGATATGTTTTTATAATATAAACAACAAGCATATAAACTCGTAATCTAATAGTATTATCCAATATAAAAAAATGTGAAGAAAGAAAAACCGTTTTTAATATGTTGACAACGGCATGACAACAACGCATTCGGACGCCAAAAGAACGTAGACAATCTATACAATATAATTTCTTTGTTCTTACAAAACATAATAATTGGTATAGGCACCCAATTATTTAGGACTAAAAAGATGACAATAACTCATAGTGATGATGAATATCATAACAGTACTTTATTTACCTAGCTGGTAGGTATAGGATCATACATACATACATACATACATAAACATCACGACTTTTTCCCAGAAGGAGTAGGCACAGGTGCAACATTTCACCTTGGGTGTTCCGTCCCATGATGCAATAGATGGCGAGCCTACTGCCATATCGGGCACAAATTCCTGACTCAGGGCTGATAATGAATAGAGAAAAACCAATATGACTTTGGTCGGCCCGGGATTCGAACCCGCGACCACAGCGTTATAATTATACCGTAGTACAATTGCGCCTGCGAGGCAGGTACCGAATCATAGTTTCAATTATAATCCATTTTTATGTTCAACAAACATGTCATACACTAATTGTAGAAATATATAAATATGTACTTTTGTCGCGTATGAGTTTTATTAAAGTATTTTATTAAACTTTACAAAATATTGATTTATCTATTGGTGGAGTCCATACACAGACTGCTAAATAACTTTATATTTATTTGCGTCTTCTTATTATTTTATTGGTGTAGTATGTGGCAACAATCTTATAATTAGTTGACTAATTTGATTTCTGACATATTTTAGCAGTTCTTGTATGATTCACTGCGCATTTGATAGACAATCACATTAATACATTAATACAAGAGTCTCGAGAATATAAGATATACGTAAGTAAACGACACGTGTGACACTAAGTTTCTATAATTATATTTATACTAAAAAGTATTGTCGCATGTATTTAATTACATACAATCGTTATAGCGTTTTCGATATATTTTTCATTTCATATTATCATATTTTTTAATTATATAAAAAACAAATACATTTTTGACTTAGCGTATTATATTATTTTATTGTATAACATATCGCTACCTGTTAAAAATACGAACATCTTCAAAAGTATCACTTTCTTTATCAAGAATCTGAATAACGCGTCAAAAGGACATGGAAGCATACAATACAAAATTTCCATACAAAAATATTTTATTATGTAGTAGAACTAATTTAAAGCCTTTAATTTTAAAAATATTTTTAACAAGCATCGAATTTAATATTACATTAATAACACAACCAACACAATTATATACTATCTAAAGTTACTGTATAAAGGGTGAATTTTTCAAATGGGAGTGGAGGGCTAAATCCGAAACTATGAGGAATATAGAAAAATGCTGAAAGGAGTTACGAGCCCGATTTTGAAACACTGCATACTTAAAAGTATTAAATGTAAGTAAAACACTATGCGCAAAAGATGTGCGTCTCTAATATGCAGGATTAGGGCGAGTCCCAACACCATTCTGAAAATCATTGCCAACCGACTCCACTGCCTTCACATCTCTCATGGCATGGGGCAGCGGTCACTCATGAATATCATTATAATATCTGTGATGTAACTCACATACTTAAATAAAACTTGTACTGATACTAACACAAAACTGAGTCCTTTGTTACTTGAATAAAGGAGTTTATTATTATATTAACATTTTGATAAATTAATATGCCTAGCTAGGAATCGAAACCTATGATTATGAAAAAAAAAAACAAACATGCTGTATTATCACACCATTCTATAATGTTACTAATAAGAACCAACTTCTGAGAAGTAATTACATACGGCAAACTAAAGGAAAACGGTAATTTTAGGCAAAATAATATTTTTCCCCGTTACCTTCACACCCGGTAATCTTGCGTCGGGAGTGGAATTTTGAAAATATACGTATTACATTGAAAAATGTATAAAAAATATACAAAGTTGAATTTTGTTGTTTTAATATGGATTTTAAACATGACAGTGCTGATCTAAAGTTGGCATGTGTGAATTGTCTCTCATGCTTTTGTACCAAGTAAAATGTCGTCCATGTGAATTCTTCACTGTTAATGGTCTTATAATATTCCTCATAGTTTCGGATATGGCCATCTACGCCCACTTAAAAACTTTCACTTGTATATTTACACCCTTATTCATACAGTTTTAAAACCTATTTTTGTTGTCGAATGTTTTGTCCCTTTCGAACGACTTTTGAATTCAGTTTGAGCGAAGAAGAGAACATATTTGATAACTAGAATAGGTTTTAAAACTGTCTATGAATAAGCCCGTTACTTTTTCAGTAAAATATATGTAGATTCGTACTAGACAAAACCAGCTTGGTAAAAATAGTTATTAAAATTAACCTGAAAATATTGTACAGACGGATTCAATTTAAATGTGTGCACCGTTAGCATTAATATTCCGTTAGGACAAAAATCTGTCCTAAGAATATCTTTACATAAAAAGTCTCCAAAAACGACTTGTAAATACAACAATTATTGGTCAACAAATACGAGCGACACAGCGCATCCGTCTCACTCCATCATATTACTTCCTAACACCATTATTATAATATTTTCATGTCACAATCCCAATAGGAATGATCAACTTAACAATGTAATAATAAAATCTTATAATTGACTTGACGGGAGTCGCGAACTCTAACAATTAATAATAGTGTAGTTGCAATCGACATTCGATTATAATGTCATAAAATCGTTAATTCATCATTTACAACATTTACATAATCACAACAAACATATTATATACAACAACAACAAAACAACAAACAACAGCTCGTCGCTCGCTCACGGCCCTCGGCTCGACACTCACTCTGTGTTTCCTATTGTCTTACTTCTTAAAAACCTACAACAGGATTATGTTTGTGCCACTTATACGAAAACCGAGCAAACTAGAAACAAAAACATTAATAAGTACCGCTAAAATGTGCATGGTTGAGACCAATGCAACCTCACACATATTATCCTCAAAGGCTTTGCTACAAAATACAAAATAAGCTACGAGTACGCGACAAGTGGAGATGAGATGACTCGTGCCCCCCCCTCATACACACACATTGTTCTGCGATTTGTCATATATTGTGTATTCAAATGACTGCGGTAGCTCATTCTTACGGTATTATTACGTCCATACAGTCCCCCCATAATAGTTTTACTCATATATCTTCCGTGTGCAGACATCGATCGGGTAGATAATATATTACACTTAAAAACCCGAACACATATTTAGAATATTGCAGTTGACTATATCGTTAAACTTTGAACGAATCAATTAGACGATTTTTAGGACTCACGCTTTCACAGTTGGTCGATCATTACTCCGAGGCAGGAAGGCGACTTCGTGTATTTTACTGCATTTATATGCATTTTAATTTAAATTTCTATGTATGTTGATCTATCTACATCTGTGTATTTGTTTACAATCTTTGGAAATCCATATGGATCAGAATGTTTTATCGTATTGTTTTATTATGAGAAACAAGTGCCATCGAGCTTCAGTCGACAAGAAAGCGACGAGACAACATATATTCTATGTACATTATACATTCATATAAAAATAAACATTTTACATGTTAATCAATGTTTTATTGTGGATAGAATTCACACTGGCGACATTTGTCATGACCAAGAGCATCGATCCCGCGGTGCTTCACAAAATACCTGTCAGTGTCAATTCTACGCTCACCTTAATGGACGCATTTCAGTAAAGTCGAGATTACAATTGAGACATTATTTAGTATTATAAACTTAAAGACCTCCAGTTGACTCTGTAGGCTGAATTGGATATATAAAATAGAAAATATTTTTTTAGGGGGCGATTTAATGCGCTTCAACGAGTGCCGCAGCGACTTATTTGACGTAAATGAAAACTGTTTCATTGGGTCCGCGGCCACTCGCCGCCCTTGCTGCTACTACCAGCGCGGAAATGGCGATGTTCAAATGGGCACACTACTGCGATGTTTATCTCCAATCCAGCGGTAGTATATAGCTCTGTGTGACAACCGCACGTTACAGCTTATTTAGTTAACATACTTAAAGTACGCGGCAGGTCGAGATGGCAATCGGGGTGTGATGGTCGGCGCCGTCTACATCGATATGCATCCCGCTCATTGTTCTCGGTGTGTTATACTGTTTTGTATTCAAATGACTGCGGTAGCTAATAAAGCCAAAGAAAAAAACAATCATTCATTGTCATTGTCATGTCTTACGGTTTTATTACGTTTTTATTACGTTCATACAGTCCCCCTTAATAGTTTTTCTCATATATCTTCCATGTGCAGACATCGATCGGTTACCAATAGTAGATATCATATTTTGTCATATTGCATATAACTTGAGTTAATTATTTTTACTCTCATGTGATTGCGTTGCAAAAAAATATATCGATATAGACTACTTGGAACCTGATACTACTTCACTAGAAAATTGCCATGCCGACCTGTCGCGTACAGTACATGCGTAGTACTTTGATAATAACCCCACATGTAATTCAAGATGTTTACACGCACTACAATGAAAATATTAGATGTTGCCTTTTTTTGGCAAACGAGCAAGTAGGTCACCTGATGCTTAAGTGATCTATGGTACAAAAAAATAATGTGATAGGTATTTTGAACGTTAAAAGTGTTTTTTTTTTGCGATTTGAGGACAAAGATGTGACTCCGTTCAGAATGTTGTAGTAGTAGAATTTTATGAATACAAATTATTGACTGTCGTTTAAAGTGTAGCCATTTTACAAAATTATAATTTGGACGTCCGGAAGGGTATTTGTATTATTTTTATTTTAGGTATTAATTTTCGGTCAACGCAGCACAGAGACAACTACGAAGGCGGTTTACTTCAACCACGTTTGAAGGCCACACGCACGGTATTGAGTTGGAAATGCGTCGTTAAGTGAGATGGTAACATTGTGCGGCGTGCTACAGCAGCAGCAGCTCGTCGGCCAGGTAGTGCGGCTGGTCGCGCGCGCGCCGCGCCAGCGCCGCCGCCGCCGCCTCCACGCTGCGCAGCGCCGCGTCCACCCCCGCCCCGCCCGCCGCCCCGCCCGCCGCCGCCGCCGCCAGCGCGCGCGCCGCGCCCGGCAGCAGGTAGCGACGGAACGGCACCACGCTCGACAACACCTCCGTCGGACACTCCGCCAGCCTGCACCACACCCGCACATTCATACCTGCTGCTCGTCACACTCTCTCGACGAAACTACTTACCACACTTCTCTACTCACATTGTATCAAGGTATATCTATATATTAAATAATCTATGTCACTGAGTGGCTGACGTATATACAGGGTATATCAAGACTAAGACCAAAAACGAAGCCAGGTGGTAGGTAGTTTTAGTGATTACAGACACAATGCCATTAAAAAATTCTAAAAAAAACGCGACAGATTCTTTTGTATTTTTTTTAAATATCATCATGTTTGGACGGTATATGCCTAACTTTTACTAAAATTATAATGAAAACGGTATACATTATTAGTATAGAAAAAATGTATTAATTAAATTGTTTTTTATTTGCGATTTTTTTAGTTGCATTGTATCTGACGTCACTAAGACTACTACCTGGCTTTGTTTTAGGTCGCAGTCTCGATATACCCTGTACACGTATGCAGTTATGCACAAAAATACCAATAAATAACACAGGAAATAAAATGACACATTTGGCTTTCGATTTTGGGAGAGGCGGGGTGCGGAGGCACTCACGTGGCGAGGTAGTACTTGCAGTAGGCGCGCGGCTGGCACGCGTCGTCCTCCAGCAGGCGCAGCGCGTACTGCAGCAGCGTGTCTCCGAAGTGCGGCGTGCGGTACACCGCGCCCGCGCCCAGCAGCGGCGCGCTCGCTGCGAGCCACGCGGACACACTCACATACACGCATAGCCAGACCGCGCCCGGACACCAAGCCGAGTGCTACTTTTGATGACTACAGACATAATGCTACTAACAATTTCACAAAAAACGCGACAATTATTTTTTGTGATGTTTTAAATATCACAAGTGTTTGGGTGATTAATCTATAGTTTTTGCTAAAATAATAATTTAAACCCTTGCGCATCATAGTGTTGTTTATAAATAAAAGAATGTACATTATTACGTTTGGAAAAACTAGGTATTTACCACCCAAATACGACGAAAGGAAAAAAAATCGTCGCTGTTTTTTTGCAAAAATTTTAGTTGCATTGTGTCTGAAGTCACTGAAACTCCCACGTGCCTTCGTTTTCGGTCGCAGTCTGGATATACACTGTATAATATAATATAAAGGGAGCGCTGGTACTCTGCTGGTACTAAAAATAGTGGTACCGGAGCCACCTTTTTCTTCTCTACATCCAGTATAAATTGTGACAGTTTAAAATACTCACGGATTACATAAATAAAAAAAAAAGTAGTATAGCACCATTTAATTCCATCCAAATTTATTTTAGGGGCTAATAATTAAATGTATATACGATTACATCTAAATTAAATTTTAGAACGCATTTTTATTCAGTGTTGTGCAAGTAATCAACATTTTAAAATTCCGGAAGTGTTTCAGAATAATTTTTAGGTAAAATAATATAGAATATAAAATATTGGATTTCGGATGGAATTAAATTATAATAATGCAGGGGCGAGTTTTATTTTGTATTTATTAATAAATATATTGCATTATGATAGCCAAAAACAATGTTGTATGAATATATTAATTTCAATTTATTTAGTTATATGGTTTTCTAGGAAATGTCATTAATCCGTAACGTTCAAGAAGCTTATACTCAAATGGCGATTGCATTACTAACATTTTCTTGAATACTAAAATTATGACCTTTTGTGAAATCTTCTATCTCACTCATTCTTTAACCTATGTTGCCAAAGATCACGAATTATTTCCCCAAATAGCAAAAAGTATATACTGTTTTTATTTAACTGATTAAAATAAAAAGTTCTGTATCCGGCCCGTACGTTTCATTAAGTTTGTACGGTCATGATATCCAAAAACATTACCAATTCGATTAGTATTACGTTATTATTATTTCAGTTTAGTAAAATTTTCAAAATCTGTTGGTTATTTTGTGAAAGTATTTTCACATAATTAAACATTTTCTCGTATTTTTTGTGGGTATACTGATATTCTGGAATAAGTTGTGTAGTATATGGCTGTAGCTATGTTCGACATCTAGCATCTGTCGTAAAATTCCACAGGTAATTCGATTGTTATATTTATTGTAAATATCTAGACAAAAAGTAATAAACATGTAGGTATTTTAAATGAACAATGAAAAATCTTCACTTAATGTGTCTTGCATTATATATGCCTATTTTTTTCATATTAGCATAAAGATAAATGTGATTAGTTGTATTGTAAACAGTTTGTAAGCAAAGAGGCTAGGGTGACCACAGTTTAAGCTTTGGCTGCGATTTGAGTTTTGTAAATGAATTTTTAGGTGAAAATTGGCATTAATTGATTCAGTTTTTCTCGTTACTTACAACATAAATATTCTGAAGTTTTTTGGAACACGACGTAATTTTATTTTAGTTTTTAGATTGTTATATCCAAAACTGTGTAGCTGTTTCTAAGACTATTTCTAACAAAAGTCCAAACATTCTCTCAAACTTTCGCATATATTATATTAGCAAGATTATCAAGATTAATAATATTAGTAAGAAAATAAGATATTATACCTAAATATGTTTTTAGGTATATAATAATGTACCTTCAAGTGGGCTAAGAATCGTGAGGTACTGAATTCAAATTCTAGGGTGGGCAAAATGATATTGAAAAAAATCGACCAAGGATTTCTATGTTTGAATTTTCAATTAAAAAATAACACGAGTTACTCAGCATTGGAATTTGTACGAGCATGGAAAGAACACAGAGGCATGGCAATATCATAGTTGGTAATAGAATTATACGTGGAAACTAATCTCCGCTGGTTTAAAAGCCCAGGACACACATTTATAACTTTTCGAAATGTGTAATACACACTGTCAATATTTTTTGATTTAACGGTAAAGGAATCTTATATGAGGAAACCTAATAATTCTTAATAAAAAATTCGAAAGTATGTGAAATCTGCCAACTTCCACTAGGCCAGCGTTCCAGTTCACCACTAAAGCCTAAATAAAACCTCTCGGACCATCCGTGGGACAGTATAATATAGGGCTGTTATTATTTACAGGATAATAAGCTTGCTCCAATCAATGGTTGGAACTCAGCACGTTGAAACATATATGTTTTATTTGTCCCTATGACCACTCCTATGGAGTATAAAAGCTGTGTGGGCGTCGATCATTTTTTTTTTTAATAATTACTTTGTATAATTGACGACATGAAAAGGAAAATGGATAACCATTGTAACACCGAGCTTTGAAAGATTTCAACACGAAAGTAAATCTTAAGACGTCGCATGAAATATCTTTCAAGTTATATCTATCATATACAATATGTGTTTTATATTTATATTATTTGTTTTACTTTAATTATATCTGTAATCTGAGTATAATATTTACTGCAGTTTTCATTTTCGTATATCCCAATATTGTTTACATCCTACCCATGCTTTTTTGGTTAATATTACTTTTAGGATATTGACTGTGTAATAACAACCAAACAACTGGATCACACCATCGAGTGATGCGGAATTTTATGTACATAAGTGCAGCTACACTAATGTATAAAAAATCCTACACGGCGCTGTAGAATAGTAAATAAATAAATAATAAATAAATACACCCAACAGTTACATACACAGTCCTGACCCCACGCTAAGATCGAGTCTTGTGTCGTGGGAATCAGAAGCTATGAGAGACTTTTCGGTCTCACAAACACCCAGACCTAACACAAATATTTGTGGGCCACACCAACATTTGTGTTGGTGCGGAGATCGAACCCGCGGCCTTTCGTTTCACAGTCCGCGTCTAACCAACTGCGCCACGGAGGCTGTGAAGTAGCGTAACAAGTGTAGTGTGTCAACTAGTAGAAGTAGTTTGTAGTAGTTTATACTTTAGTTTTTATTATTTACCCCGTCGGCACACTTGTCACGGCACCTGACTCACGTTAACTTTTCTTGAATTTAAACTTATTTCTAGCCGCTATTCTCAGTTCTCATGGTGAATTTAAGCCACATTAAGTATATAGATAAATATAAATATGATTCTAATCTATATTACAAAATTTAACTTACTATATCCTGGTTTAAAAAGAAAACATTGTCACTCTACGTACTGGCGGCGGGCGGAGTGAGGGCGCGGCGCGGCGAGTACAGCGCGGCCAGCGCCGGCGTCTGCAGCAGCAGCACGGGCGAGCTGCGCATGTGCGCCGCCACCCACGCGTGCGGCGCCGCGCTCGCCGCGCGCACGCTCTCCGCGCTGAACAAGTCCTGCACCTGCGTGCGCGCCGACAATGTTCCTATTACTCCACGCCCATCTTATTCATTCAGACGCACACACACACATAGACTCTCTTCATCGAACATAACGCTACCTAATCTATGCCGGCGAGGAACATTCATATAATCGCTATGTACTGCGGTCAATTACATAAATATAAGGACAGGGCGAACAGCGCGTAAAGAGTTTCGTATTTCGATGTAAGTGGTGCGGGGAGCGCTCCAGTGCATCTCCAGTGGAGCGTTACGATTTTGAAAATGCCTGTTTGTTTTATGACAGAATGTTTAGTAAAAACAAAAGTTAAAATCTTAAAAGAGTAATTAATTAATTTAATAATGATTTTAATATTTTTAATTCCATGTAGTTATGAAAAAAAAAATAGATGGCGTGATTTTCATGGCATTCTTTTTGATAAACGTTACTGAAATTAGTCGTCCCTCCCATCGATTTTAAAAATCGTTGCTTGTATTATGACAGAAACTTTCTTAAAAAACGATAATCATCCTTATCACCGTTAAGACAAAATTTATTTTTGATTTATATCACTTCAGATACAAACATATTGTACATAGGCGGGCTTAATGCCAGAGGCATTCTCTTCCAGTCTACCTTGAGATGGTGCAGAGATGACAGAAGTTGGGGTACATATGCTTATTTGATGAGACATCTACCTATGAATATACATTAATTATATAAATGTAAATAAGTATATATCTATTATCTATACAGCACGTGAATTACATATTAATACATAAATAATACAAATATTTACTATAATATATATACGTAAATAAATATAAGCATTCCAATATACAGTATAATGTGTCATCCTATATTGTTGTGCCCACTGCCCAACCCATCGGAGTTGGGGGCTCGACTCTCGAAGTTGTAGACGAATATGTCTATTCAGGACAAGTAGTCCGGTTAGGCAGGTCCAACTTCGAGAGAAAGGTCAATCGTCGAATCCAACTTGGTTGGGCAGCGTTCAGGAAACTACGCGACGTCTTCTTGTCCAAAATACCTCAGTGCCTCAAATCGAAAGTTTTCGATAGTTGTGTGTTGCCAGTGATGATATAAGGCACCGAGACGTGGCCTCTCAGTATGGGCCTTGTTAGGAGGCTCAAAGTCACTCAACGACCTTTGGAGAGGGTTATGCTCGGGGTTTCCCTACGAGATCGAATCAGAAATGAGGACATCCGTAAGAGAACTAAAGTAACCGACATAGCCCAGCGGATTAGTAAGTTGAAGTGGCAATGGGCGGGGCACATAGCACGGAGAACTAATGGCCGATGGGGCCAAAAAGTGCTCGAATGGAGGCCACGAAGCGGAAAGTGCAGCGTAGGACGTCCGCCCACTAGGTGGTCAGACGACCTGGTAAAGGTCGCGGGACGTCGCTGGATGCAGGGTCTGCCTCCAACAGGTTACTGTGGAAATCATTGGGGGAGGCCTATGTTCAGCAGTGGACTTCCTTTGGCTGATGGATGGATGGATGGATGGAATGATTATTATTATTGTGTGTAGCAAATTTAATGATACTAGTTACATGGTAAATACCATAATACACATGTAAAAGTTTTTTTGGCAGATACACAGACAACGAAGTGGTTCTACAATGGAGTCCCTTGTTTTCATTTGTGGTATGGGACCCTAATTCCTAAATAGAGAAAAAGAAACAAAAGACAAGTTGCATTGTTGGGCGGTTGTTTTGCTCGGTTTGTTTATTACAGTTTGAATATGTTTCCGAAGGGTAGGTAGTATCAGCAAAGGATTGGGACGATGTAGTAAAGGTGTTATTTACAGTGGGGCCCGTAGTGGTGGTGGTGGTACCTGCACGTGGTGGTGGTGCAGCAGGTCCCGCAGCGCCTGCACCAGGCGCTGGCCCAGCTCGCCCTCGCGCGCGTACAGCAGCAGCACGCGCCGCTCGCCGCCCGCCTCGCCCCCCTCGCCCGCGCCCTCCGCGCCCGCCTCAACCGCGCCGCCCCCGCTACACACACCGAAACAAACTAAACTTATTGTTATACGGCCTTATTCGGCTATATTTACGGAGTAAATGGCATTGCTCTTGATTTATGCAAGTCATATTTAAGTAATAGGGTCCAAAGCGTAGATGTCAACGAAAATTATCTCCTGGGCCTGTTTTTAGTATGGGAATACTGCAGCGCTCGATTCTCGGACCCTTCCTTTTTTAATTTACATTAATAACTTACCTTTTTTTTTATTAGGAACACTGTGAAGGTTGTGTTGTTTGCGGATGATACTTCTTTATTATTTCAACTAAATCGACATCAACCTGTTGACGATGTAACCCACACCCTCTCAAAAATAATACATTGGTTTAGCGTTAACAATTTGTTATTAAATAGTCAGAAAACTAAATATGTACGCTTTGTGACTCCTAATGTCAATAAAAGTTAACTCTAATATTCTTTTGAATGGGGATGAGTTGAGCCTTGTGGATACGATTAAGTTCTTGGGAACCACATTAGATCCCAAACTTCAATGGGTGACCTCATATAGTCGCTTTAGCTTAAAAAACTGCAGTCTTTACGGTGGGTAAGATACGCCAATTGACTGATATTGACACAGCTCGATTGGTATATTTTGCCTACTTTCACAATCTGAGTTATGGAATTTTACTGTGGGGTGGTGCTGCTGACATTAATATCATCTTTGTTCTCAAAAGCGAGCCGTAAGATCTATTTATTCGCAAGGCTCCAGATATTATCCCAGAGAACATATTTTAAACAAACAAGCTATTCATAACGAAATATAAGATTAAACAAGGAAGTGAATGAAGAAGATTGTTGACTATTCTGTTCACGACAATACTTACAAACGTAATTCCACTTTGTTGAAATATTGACATAAGTATTATACAAATTTAATAATTTAAAAGAGTGTGGGTTATAGACAGTGAAATCCGAAAATGTGAGGAACAGCGAACAAAACAGCCGTTGTGTTAAAAACTAAAACTGCAATGTAGGATTTTTGAAAAATTAATATACCTATTGCCTAGAGCTGAATCGAACCCGTTACTTGCATGTTGTGGTATTAAACAATTCCAGGTTAGAGGGCGGTACGGTTCATGTAATCTATTATTGTAATAATTCATGGCTAACCTAGAACATAAGAGCGGTATTTGTCGCGGCCCCTGTGCTCGTTACGCAAAAACACCGAGTGAACACTTGATAAATGGCCAATATTATTGCCATTTTAGATAAACCGGCACTGAGGTCAAACAACAATTTACGCAATTCAATTAGATTATAACTGTGTACTACGACGCAGGGTTTTCCAGGCGCCAAGTTTCTCAACGAAATGTGTAGGAAAGCTGATCAGTTGACAGACTGATGATACGAACTCGATCAGACTGTCATCTCGTGTTCGTCACTACTCACTACGACTATGTACATATTTAGTATGCACCGACGACTCATGACAATGCTGGGAGTGGATATAATCATGGTCCACGGAACATACTGATAAATATATTATTGGTGTATGGAAATTTATCTAAGTACTGTATCAGCCCATACACGACCCACTGCAGGGCACGAGCCTCCTCTACAATCGAGAGTACGATTGACAGTGGTTAGGCCATATAGTCCACCACGCTGGCCCAGTGCGGGTTGGCAGACTTTTACATACCATAGAAATCATACCATAGAAAGTTTATCTAAGTACCTAAGAGTATTTTTCTTCTTAAGGAAAGTGAAGTTAATTATACATAAGTAAACTAACTGGTGTATTAATTAAAGCTTCAATACAAACAACGCCTCGACGCGACGTCAGATTCTAATTCTTACGCAGTATCTTCTTTTAAATGGCATTTAGTTGGCTTGTGGTAACTTTATTACACGTTATTATAGCAGTGTTAATTTTACGTTCCCATATTTAAAACACATAATATGCAGCCAAGGCGACAGCAGCCACAATGGCCAAGGCTTATCGACCGATTCATAAGCAACGTCTAAATCGTGTGTGCGCGAAGACACAAAGCGTTCATGGGATTTCTTCATAATTAATGGAATTAGTGTTTCGCAAGCTGGTCACTCATAAAAAAAGCTGTTAGTCCAGTCATTTGGTTCAAAAAAGGGATTTACCTGGAAAATTCTCCGGGAGTTTTGAAAATAGGTGATTTTATAGATTTTCCTCTTTTCAAATTTCCACCTTGGGACCCGCATATTTATTTTATTAAATATGTATGTCAGTGTCTCTTGCCTTTTATCCCGGCACATCTGTCTAAATTAAGCCTAAGTCCCATACAGCCAGGCCAATTTCCTTTTACGTCGGGGTTCCAATTGTATCGTAGGGTTGCACTAAGGATTTTTGGATTTTCAACCCCTAAGTGGGTGGAAAGGGTGAAATACTGTTACAAATGTCAAACTTAGCACTGCGAGTATAATTAAACATCTAGAAACAAAAATCAGTGCGTAGTTTGTTTTCTTAAAATGAACCCTAAAGGGGTGAAAATAAGGGTTGATCTATTGATCCGATTAGTTTCAAAATCAATATCTGAGAGAACCCCATGCTCCAATAATCTTAAATTTAGATTCAGAATTTTAAAAAGTGGCCGCTATTTTGATATATTTATTTATTTATTCGCATGATTTCAAAATTGATATCTGAGGGACCCATTGATCCGATTTAATCTAAATTCAAGTCAGAATTGGAAACAGAAATGTCGCACGTTGATTTTTCTAAAAATTTACGTAAAGGTTATAAATGTAATAGTTGTAGCGATATAACGTCCACATTATCATATACACCCCAACGAAGTCGCGGGTAAATGCGAGTTGTAAATATTTTAAAATTTGTAAAATCAATGATTCTTATTAGTTATTCCTTGGAGAGTATAATATGATGATTTAAATACCGTTACGAGATAATTTTACTATGTTTATCATCCCATGGTTATATTGATATACATATAATTCAGCCCTTGCGACTCCCAAAGCGGTGGGCCAAGGAACATAAGTAATGTAACGTGAGCGCACCTGTGTTGAGTCCAGTAGCGCAGCACGCGCTTGTGCAAGTGGCGGTGGTGGCGCGCGCGCCACGCCAGCACGGCCGCGCCCAGCGCCAGCACGGCGCCGCCGCACCACCACGCCAGCGACCAGTCGCGCGCGCCGCCCGGCCCCGGCGCCGACACGCCGCGCGTGCGACCTGCACCAAACAGCCCACTGTCTCTACGCCGCACCACGGGACTCGCGGGTCCTGTCGCGTCACTTACAAAACACGTGCCGGATGATGCTGTAGTCGCCGTAGCAGCCGCTCGTCCACGACGCGAGGTGCCGCAGCCTGATCAAGTAGCACCCCTCGACGACCCACAGAGTGCACGTGAGCTTCGCGGAATCCTCGGTGGTGTTGCAATTGTCCGTCACCTTCGGATACACACGGAGAAATTGTTATGGTCTCTCGATGAGCAGCGCCACAGTGGCCGTCGTGGGGTCCCTCGTAAATGATGGAACGATTCTGTTTACTTCATCAGTGGTATCTACAATTTGAATAAAATATTTCGTACTCGTAATGGTACGGACGAAAGTTAAAATATTGCTCACCGTTACACTGTTCGCTGAAGTCTTGTTCGCGTCACTGAGTTCCACCGAATATTCAGTCAGTGGGGCTCGTCCAAAAAAGCTCACGGAAGTGTCTTTTCTGCAACACACCAATAGGGATGATGACAGTAACAAAGAATTAATGAAATTACGGTTTATAATAATAATATATAATACAGGGATTCTCAAAATAAACATTTGCTTCAGATTATCATTGAGATTAAGTACATGTTTGTAAAAATAAAAGTATACATCCTAAGGATCCGCCATATTAGATGAAACGCCATTCAGAAGCGAGTGACATGTCACTTTCGTAAACAATACTTTGGTTTGCATTTAGCTTGTCTTGACGCGAATTTGTTGGTTAGTTTTGCGTTAGTTTTAGTATATTATATTCTCTAACTTTTTTATTCATTGAAACATTAATAGCAGCTTGTTCGAGACTTTTATTGATGTATTATTACATTAAGGAACTACAAACAATCCATACACATTAGAATTCATAATTATTACTCAAAATAATGAAAAAATACATCGTAATATACACGTATACATTGCACTGCCTAGCGTTTTGCGAATGCATGACGTCACACACGGACGCCATTACTATTTTAGCGTTTTAGAGCGAAGTTTAAATTGTGTTATTTGAAACTTTTTTTTTTTCCTGCAAAACCTTTCTTTTTTTCGACGAATAAAGTATATTTTAAGGATAGTTAATGTGTACGAACATTATGAAGTAGTTTTTTACAATCAGTCATCATGCCTATTGAATGCTTCCTTGGTAAAAAAAAATACATATATAAGCCTTTATGCTTCACACTACAAAAAATAATTTCATTCTTAGTTAATTATCTACCTCAATTAGCTATGGAATAGACGACATGCAGTGACAGGTTTCTACCAGCACGAGTGCTACATTAAGTGTAAAGGAAAATTAAAATAATTTAATAGCAAAATGAATTAGTAATAATTTTAGAAAATGTTGTCATCTAAAGAGTTAGGTGGAGAACATTTTAGATTGATAGATAATTTGTGAATACTATAAGGATTACTGGATAGAGGTTTTTTATTGTGGCTTCGAATGGCAATTTCGAAGCTTTAAATATCTTAAACCACTAAACAAAAGAACAAAATAAATTAATGTTTATCTGATTAAAAAGACTCATTGGCAAAAATATATCAGAGGAAATAATCTTTTGTGTTTAATTCATGAGAAATAAAAAATTTAATAATGTGAAATTATTCAGAAACCCTGGTCAAGAACATATTTTTTATACCAACTTATCTTACATAATTTACTATTATATTGGCTTACTATAATAGAACAACATTTTCTTAAAAACGGTATTTTTTTATTTTAACTAAATTATTTTTATCTTGTATTATAAATATTTAAAATCACTATAAAATCACTGTCATGACCTCGCGGCTGACTAATTTAACTTGCGGACTGTTCCTCTACAATCAATATCGGGTCCGTGACTTCTTTGAGTATTCTTCGCCATGCCTCTTACTTCCACTCACTCCCATTTGAAAAAATCACCCTATATATCAAAAAGGCTATCTAGACATTATCGCCTTGATGCCATTTCACTGGGTAATAGGACCATGGCCTTTTAATTAAAAAATAGTAATGCGTTATTTTCTTGATACAGACAGGCGCGTGTCCGTCAAGTACCAAGCTAACAGAACTGGCAAGTTACACCGTGTGTTTACACGAACCATTTGGAACCACTTTTGACCACCTTTGACATAAACATGTCAAAGGCTCATACATTGAGACTTGCGAGATACATATGTGCTTCAAATTTCATAAACACACCTCAAACGGGTACACAGGTTATATCAAGACTACTAACGAAAATGAAGCCAGGTGGTATAGTTTTAGTGAATTTAGACACAACTAAAATGTTTGCAAAAAAAGATTATTATCCTAGCCTATTAAGCCTATCATCGTATTTGGTGGTAAATACATACATTTTCCTAAAAAAATAAACACAATGAATACAATGATATTTAAAACAATACAAAACAAATCGTCGCGTTTTTTTGCAAAAAATTTAGTTGCATTGTGTCTAAATTCACTAAAACTATACCACCTGGCTCCGTTTTCGGTAGCAGTCTTGATAAAATCTTAAATTTTTATCCGATCGGCAAGTCCCATAAAAATACATTTTAAATTTCCGTGCATAAATGTCAGGGAACGCCAGATACCGTGTTTCGAGTGATTATGTCACTCCGTTTGGAAACGTTACCCGTGTAAACCACAACGCTGTACTTTGTAAAGCGTGAATTATTGCAATAAACATAAGTTAATCACTTGTAATATTTTTATTTAAATTATTAAAAAAAATGTACTGAAATAATAGTGTTAAAATCTCTTTGTTAACGCACAAGGTTTATTATTTTGTGTTATTTACACAGGGAAAGTCAACATATCGCTATTCATCATGGCGGGTTTCGTTTCGCATATTTGTAGTACAGACGAAAAATTTGAAATATTGAAAACGAATTTTAAATTTAATTCTTTGATATTGTTAGGTGAAATTAACATATTATTATTAGCTAATGCTACAATGTGTAGATTTATTGTTTTTAGATATTTTCACACTTATAGTAAAATACCCTATTTGTGCCCGATATGGCGATAGGCTCCCCCTATTACGAGTACATACATCGTGAGACGGAACAGACACAGAGAACCGTGGTTACCACCAGGAAATCCTCTGCCTACCCCTTCTGGAAAAAGGCGTGAGCTTATGTATGTATGAAATATTATACATACATTTCCCAGGAAATGTTTGTATTACAACATCTTCAGATCGTTATTTTACGTTTGTTTAACATGCTCGTAATTGCATATGTTTCCCAATAATTGTATACAATTCTTATACATTCAGTCGTCATACATTCGGTAACATTTATACCAGCAAATTGCTTTGCCAGCGGTAGGCCGTAGGATCTATCCGTCCGGATAGCGATCACCACATGGTAGTTAAGGTCTAAGGACTCGTCATAGTAGCCCGCGAAATATGTCGCGTGTAGGGTTCATCCAGTGTATATCCAGATACAGTCAAGGCGGCATGATTATATTGGCTGATTAATACTTTATCTGTAATGTACTTTGTTGTACCAATATCAAAAAGTTTTTATGTATGTTTGTTTGGTTGATAATAGAAATCATCTAATTTAAAAATTATATTATGTTGGGTAAATAATCAATACTTACTCATGGTTGAGGGTGGTTGCATAAGTCTCCCCAATAAAATAGTCAAAATTGAACTTATTAGTGATGTTGAAGTATGAGTCAAATGGTGCAAGTTGACTGCCGTTACCCTGCAGGACACTTTTGATTACATAGCAACTGCTGAATACCATTTCAAATTTTGTATGCAGGCATACCTGTTGGCAAACAATATATTAAACACTATATTTATTATTTAACAATCCATAATTGGAGACTAGTAACAAACCTATATGGTATGAAATTATTTCTAGGCATTTAATTTAAAAAGCGTTGAAGGTATTCCAAGATCATTGAGCAAATATCTTGCATTGATATCCCATGATATAAGCCATCAACACTATAAAAAGCTCTTGCTCTTCTTTGAGACAAAGTTGCTGTTGTAAACATTGGCCTCTGAATTACTTCATTTTTATCTATAAAAATTTCAATGGATTTCAATGCAGTTTGTTAGTTGAGTGCTTGTGTTATTGAGTTTCTCCCAAACTATAAAAAATATACTTCACATGCCTTTTTGTAGAACAAAAATAGTTTTAAACTCACTCACAGTAAGAATGTGTAACAAAGGTGATAATGTGTATAAGTCTGTCTCTGTACCCAGTGTAGACCAGTGTTGCCAACTGTTGTTAAATCTGGTCAATTTAGTGGAAAATTTACTAATTTTGCACCCCCTCTCAGTGGGAAAAAATGGCTTTTAGTGGTTACTGGATTTTCTAGTGGTTTGGGAGTTGCGGAAAATTATTAAAAAGATTATAATCAACCCACTATTCATTCTGATACATATTTGTTATGTTTGGTTTAATAATGATTTCATACATTTTGTTTTATTGTAATACATATTTTATGCTAATAATTCTTTTAACTCCTATATTAAGAATACGCTGTGGCCTCAAATGCTCTGTGGTGTACCTTGGGAGAGGCATATGTCCAGCAGTGGACTGCAACAGGCTTATCATGATGATAACATGGCTTAAAATTAACTGGGAAATTATGCAAGCAATTTCGAATTTCCATCAAATTGGTACAAACGAAACATACTTATGTGAAAAAAAATGATGGTGCCATCCCAAATGCTTCTTCTAATGATGACATTTTATTATAGTAAATTATATTAAAAAAAAAAAAAAAAGTTTGCGAAACATAAATATTTTCAGAAATTTACACAACACTGTTAAATCCCCATAACATTCATTATCATTTTTTTCACTTTAAAACTTTGCTTAGTGGAAAATTTTATGGTTTTGAGAATCTCGCCACTTGTTGTTAGTGGATTTCTGGTGGTTTTGTATGCTGAATCTGGTGGATATACAAGCAGATCATTGAGGTATTACAACTGGAATGGACACCTCAAAGAAAATTTATGCTCACTAAGTTATGACAGTGAGGTATAGACCAAGTTAGACCATTTAGTTAGACCACCATGCCATATAAAATATATAAAAACATAATATGATCATTTATTTTATATTTATTTTTAACTACATACAAGGTGTAAATTATTTTAATAACGACAGAACTACAGCCCTCCAACTGCCTAGGCAGTCGTGGCGTGAAAGGAGCAGATGTGAGCAGAGAGAGCTGTCAATCAATAACTAAGGGAGATAGAGAATTTACGAATAAGACGTAATATAACGCTTAGTGTTGCAAGACTAAAAGTATTACCCAATTTTAGGGTAGATCTCAAAATAACACCAATTGAAAAAAAAAAGTTGATTGTTTACTTAGACTTTGGCCGCGGCTCCGCCCGCTTACTTAAAACAAGTCAGTGCAAGTGTTTTTCTAGATATCAGATTTTTGTTC
This sequence comes from Theretra japonica, assembly GCA_033459515.1. Taxonomy (NCBI): domain Eukaryota; kingdom Metazoa; phylum Arthropoda; class Insecta; order Lepidoptera; family Sphingidae; genus Theretra; species Theretra japonica. The sequence goes on along the minus strand of CM065938.1, from coordinate 276,537 downwards.
AAGATACCTTAAGTCCCTACTTATATTTTTACAAGTAAACACGGCAATAATAATAATCAATATTGTAATGTTCTGTAAACATATCTTATTTGTTATAAATATTTAAAGTTCTTCCTGGTTCCCGCATGTTTGGGTGGCGGTATGGGTCTTGTTTTATACTTTAAAAACCAGTGTTTATGTTGGAAGCTGTAAAAATATATATTATAGCAGTAAGGTCTTATTCTAAAGTAATATTCAAACAAAAACTGTTCAAATCGTATTTTATGGATGTGACGTAAATGGGAACTTCGCTCACTAAAGCTGGCAATGATAATAATACGTAGTATGATATTTTTCGCACAAAACTTTTATATTAGATTTATCACTAATACTAAAGGTTGAATGGGACCCGAACAAACAAAAATATCAATAACATTCTTTCTGCAAGTAAAATGAATAAAAAAATCACGTACAAACGAATGAAAAGGAAGCCCAGTTATCTTTGGTTACCTAATATAATAATTGGTTTATTTTGATTTGTCAAACTTTAGATTTGTTTACAATTTTTTTGCAATGACATCGTTCTGACATCACACAAGCACGAAGGACGGATATAGCGATATTTATAACTTATGGGATGTTATATCTTTTTCTACCACATTGATTTTTACACTTAAATTTGGAAACAAAAAATCCAGACGCGATTGACACGTCCTCTGCACGCCGCGCACCTGGAATACCAGGCTCTCTGAACAGTTGGAGAACTATAATTATTGAAATGTCCAAATAGATCCCACTTTTGTATTAAAAATATGAATTATTTAAATAATATACTCTATCATCAGATAGAATATCCTATGTAAATACTAAATATACGAAAGCTACAATCTTATATATTTGTCAGAAACATTAAACTTATATAAATAATTATGTTGAAAAATGGCACTAGAACATACTGTAAAGTCAAAATAGCATTTTTTCTTCAAGTTCATATTGGTATGTACACGATACCTATACGGAAAATGCACTTTAAATATATTTTTTTTCTGTCTGTCGGTCTGTTGCGGCTAATCTCGAGAACGGCTGGACCAATTTTGACGGGACTTTCACAGACAGGTAGGTAAAGTTTGCGGGAGTAACTTAAGCTACCTAAATATTTGAAAACTAATAAGGTTTCTGCAGAAAAAAATAAAAGCCGTTAAAATTTAAGGTTTTTTTTTTAAATGGAATTATAACATGCGTGCGGCTGAATAATTTATGTTTCTTTGATTTAATTCAGGTCTCAAAGGAAAGCAATACGTAAATGGTAAGTGTTTCATTGGTTTTATAATTTTACATTTATGGGAGGTGGGGAGGGGTGGAGGTGGAGGGACGGACGGACTATAATATCGGGTTTTTAAAATATGAACTTCAATATTGGAAATGTATTTGCTTATAACAAATAAATATTGAGATCTAATCACGGTTTTTAAGTATTTTGGATACCCAGATTTTAATGGGAGGGTGGGGGGGGGGGGAGACAGGAGTGACATAGGTTATCACACAAGAACTTAAATATTGAGTTTAATAGCTATTCCTATGCGAACTCTCATTTTAAAATACATAGGATTCCGCGCAAGTAATAATCATAAGTAAATATTGTTAGCTAGAAGAGAGAAGGTGGAGAGATGACTTGGACCATTTTGATACCAACTGGTGGAAGAAAGCCTTGGATAGAGAAGGGTGGGAGAAGGAAAGGGAGGCCTTTGCCCTGCAGTGGGAGAGTATAGGCTAGTAAAAAAAAAATATTGTTAGTGGTTCATGGTTCTGAAATTTTACATTTTGCTGATGGAGGGGAGTGGTGAAATTTTGTACAGAAGTGCTGACTTTTTGAGTAGGTAGGGACTTAATAAAAATTGTATCTACTTAACATAAGTATATTCATCATGCCATATTATAAGGATTTAGTGTTTTTATGATTTCAGTAGGTAAAGTGGGTTTAAGGAAGAAAATTGTTTGTAATAAAGTAAGTCATTTCAATTAAGGAAATCACCCAGACGAAGTTGCAGGCAAAGTCTAGTTTATTAATTTTTTTGTACTTTACTCAAATTATACAAATCTTGGTGGACTAATGGCCTAACCACTCTCAAACATACTCTCGATTGTGGAGGAGGCTCGTGCCCTGCAGTGGGTCGTGTATGGGTTGATACAGTACAGTACAGTACTCAAATTATTGTTGATTTACCTATGGTAAGAAACTCCATATTTTTTTCCAACTGTCCTGAAATGGTTTTTACATGTCTTCAGGGAATACAGCATTTTTAAAGAAATTATAATGACAACTTATTATATATGTCTTTACTCAAGTATCAGGGCCGCCTGACAGCCTAGTGGTACATATACTGTTGCAAACATTTCAAGCTATTTGGTCATGATGTCTGCTCCAGTTATAATACCTCAATAAAAAAGATACACTATATTCTTAAAGCTATAGTTTAAACAGATGTGGCTACATTTCGTCTAAGTTCATTTTGTAGATTTAATTTAAAATAACTTATGACATTATTCATAGACAGGTTTTGAAAACATTTTTAAGTTATCAAATGTTTTGTCCCTTTCAAACAACTTTTGAATTCAGTTTGTGCAAAGAAGACATATTGGGACACATAGAAGGCAAGCGTGCCAGAGGCAGAACACGAGCCAAATGTTCACACATTGTGAAGAAGGCGGTTAGCCTGGTAGCCTTTACCGAGCGCTCCATGCCACCCAGGACCAAACACAATGGAGGAACATCACATGTTTTCGCGATCCTCAGCAGTGAGGGAACAATGAGAAAGAAAGAAAAAAGAGAAATTATCTGGTAATTAAAACGGTCTATGAATAAGGCCTTTACTACTTTGTTATGTTATTCTACTGTTTGTTTACAACTTTTATTTTTATTTTTTGAATAATTAGGTGTGGTGTTGATATGTTATAATTTATGGATGTTGTGTATTGTGTCTCCAAAACTCTTTATTAATAGGCCTATCTTGCCCATATAATAATTACATCGTAAATTGATGGCCCCTATGAAAACTTGTTGAGGATGTCACTAAGGTGAGGCTCTCGCCATCCGTGCTATACTCACATGACTGCAGTTCAACTTGTTGATGTCTTCCACAGTGAAGGATGAATGAGTTCTGCCTGGATGGAGGGCGTGATGGGTGTTATTGCAAGAAAATGCGTGGTCATTGAAAGACAAATCAATCATCCATTTGTTAATATCGGGCTTCTTTTCGACGCACACTTGCGCTATGTATCGGCCTTTGACACTGTCATTGGCCGGACGCATAAGAGCGCTTGCTTTAACTTCTTCGCTGCACTTCACCTCGTGAGCGCTGGTCACTGTCACCAAACACAAGACAAACACGACCGCCAACATCGCGCACCCTTTCTCTACTATGCTAATTGCAAATTATCTTGTTATGAATTATACATGTTTATCGGACTGTATACAGCAACGTGTCAACAACAAAAAAATTGACCACATGAAACTAGTTTGCTCGTTTGTCAGGAAATTATTTGTGTATAGTCGCCAATCGCCATTTTGATTTTTGATTAATGATTTGACAGCTCGCAATAACAACAGTACCGTCTCAACGTGATCAAATAATCGATTATTATATCGTGATCTTTAAATTAATAAATTAATATTAACGTTTTTCATTAAACTTCGATGTTTTCACAGACTAGTTCTTACTATGAGGCACCCTGTGTTCGAATAACCTAAATTCAGAGTCAAAATTGAAATATGTGGCCACCATTTTAAACTTTTTATCTATTGATCCGATTGGACTCAAAATTGTTCTCAAAAATCTAGATTCAGTGTCAGAATTGGGAATAGAAATGTTGCGCGTTGATTTTTGTAATATGTTTACGTAAAGGTTACAATGTAATACATACATACATAAACATTACGCCTTTTTCCCAGCAGGGGTAAGCAGAGTTGCAACCAAAACACCCACGTTTCACCTTATGTGATCCGTTCCATGATATGATAGGGAGCGATCCTATCGTCATATAGGGCACAAATTCCTGATTTAGGCTGATAATGAATAGAAAAATCCAATATCACATTGCCCGACCCGGGATTCGAACCCGAGGACTCAGCTTTGTAATTGTGCTGTAGTACAACTATGCCATCGAGGCAGGTATTATAATAGTTGTAGCGATATAACGTCCACATAATCTTAAACACGCAGACGAAGTCGCGGGTAAATGCTAGTAAATAATATAATGTTCAGATTGGCAAAAAAGTGTAAAAACGGAACGAACCCTTTATTTTACCTGGCAACACTGTCACATGTTACACATTTGTGAACTTTACGTTTTTATTGAAGTATTTTCCGTGAGAACGTTTAATAATTACTTTTGTTATTTAATTGTCATTAAATTAATAATAATAAGAATCACAATTAAAATCCGAGCTCAAAAGTGATGCCATAAACTTAAACGGCTCAGTAGCCCCTCCATTTATTTTTACATGTTTTGCCAACATAAACAGTCATTATACCAATATATGCATTATAAAATCTACTCAGGGCGAGTCAGAACGGAAACGAGTGATATTAAAACCTCATTCAAAGTTATTGAGACAATAATATTTTGAATAAATTTTAGTACTAGATTTTGCCCGCAACTTCGTCTGCGCGATTTACTTTATTTGAAACTAGCGGCCCGGCCCCGCTTCGCCCGGGTGCAGATAGTTTTTGAATCCAGTCCATATCAACAACATATTATTTTGAGTACTGTTTTATTTTATATTTATTTCTCAATGTTAGGTATCCTGAACAGAGCCAAGCGGTACTTCACGTCGGGTCATAGATTTACGCCCTACAAAGCACAAATCTGGCGCCACGTGGGGTACTGCTCTCACCTCTGGGCAGGTGCCCCAAAATATCAGCTCAACCCACTTGAGTCCTTACAACGACGTGCTTGTCGAATTGTCGATGACCCCAATCTCACGGACAAATTTGAGCCGTTAGGACTGCAGAGAGACTTTGGGTCTCTCTGTGTGTTTTATCGTCTGTTCCATGGAGAGTGTTCCGAGGAATTGTTTGAGATGGTACCAACGTCACCTTTTTACCATCGCACCACCCGTCACCGCAGCAGAGTTCATTCCTACCACCTGGAAGCGTACCGGTCCCGAACGGCACGTTTTCAGCGTTCTTTCTTACCACGCACGTGTAAGCTCTGGAATGAACTCCCTGCATCGGGGTTTCCTGAGCGCTATGACCTGTCCTTTTTCAAACGAGGCTTAACGAGAGTACTTTCCTTAAGGTAGGCAGCGACTTTGTTCTGCTGGACCCCTGGCACTGCATAGGTCTATGGGCAGCGGTAGCCGCTTTCCATCAGGCGGGCCGCTAGCTCGTCTGCCTATAACGGCAATGAAAAAAAAATGTGTCCGCCGTCGACTATATTGCTTTTCCCGTCCCGTCCTGTTATAACGTGCTCTGTCCCGTCTCATTCTGTTCCGTGACGAAAAGCATGCAACCCTGTCCTCATTTGTACCGTGCCATCCATTCGAGTTTGAAATTGTTTTTAATATGGCTGTTTTTCCAAAATTATTAAATTATTGCACGCCATTATTTTTCGTTTGTATTATAGAGCTTAAATATATATTTTCATAGAAATAGCTTTAGCGGTTTCGATTTCCCATATACATTTCAACCCTTATTTTAACTCCTTTTGGGTTAATTTTAAGAAAACAACTTCAAAATATTTCATTCCTTATTCCACCCCCATAATATTATTATTCCAAAATTATTCTGCGCTATTATTTTTCGTTTGTAATAAGGAGCTAAAATATATTTTTTCATAAAAAAAGCTTCAGCGGTTTCGATTTCCAATATAAAATTTCAACCCTTATAAAATGTTACCCCTTTAGGGTTAATTTTAAGAAAACAAAGTATGCAAATATTTTTGTTTATAAATAACTGAAGTAACTGAAGTGCCAAGTTTGACATTTGCAACATCAAAGGTTTAGATTTTTCCAAACAAACTTTCATCCCTTATTGCAACCCCTTGAAGCCTTTCCTTCACAAAAAAGCAGCCTATGTCCTTTCCCAGGGTTTAATCTATCACTGTATCAAATGTCATAAAAATCGGTTTTGTGGTTTAAGCGTAAAAAATTAACAGGCAGACAGACAGAGTTACTTTCGCATTTATAATATTAGTAAGGATTATTACGAGTATATTATTTGTATGGAACCCTATCAATTTTTTTAATGAAAGTTCCTTAAGCCTGTGACTTCGCATAAAATTGGCTAATAAATTAAACATTTAAGTTATTGTTAGAGAATCTGTATCACAGGCTACGCAGTAAAATATCAACCCCTTCACTCCTCTTTATAACATTGGATATCAAAAAAAAAACTTTGAGTCCTCCATTGATTTATAAACTAAGGGTAGGTCCTTCAGTAGGTATTTGGAGCATAATTTGGAGTTTATATAATCTTATACGGCTATCTCACAACCATAGATTCCCACGATTCTCACGCCCAGATGGCTTCGCCATCTATTAGATTTTTTTCATAATAACGTTGAAATAGAAATTCAACATATTTATTAAATTAATATAGAACAAAATCTATTACGTTATCGGTGTAAATAATCCTTAAATTGTTGCTTGTTTTACTAAACTTTATAATATTATATGCAAGTAATTCCAAAAACGTTGAGAGCGATGATGAATTTCAGTAACGGTCGTCAATAACATAGTCGCGAAAATCACGCCATCTATAGGATTTTTTCATAACTGGTCTGGTATCAGCCCACATACGACCCACTGCAGGATACGGGCCTACTCTACAATCGAGAGTACGATTGAGAGTCTCATATATATAGTTAATTATCTATGATTGAGAGTGATTAGGCCATATAGTCCACCACGCTGGCCTAATGCGGGTTGGCGGACTTTTACATACCATAGAAATTTATACAAATCGCTATGTTATGCAGGTTTCCTCACGGTGTTTTCCTTCACCGTTATAGTGCGTGGTGATTGACTATCAATACACATATGACTCCGAAAAGTCAGAGGTGTGCCCTAGGATTTGAACCCGCGACCACCGTGAACATGTAGGCAGCCGCGTCTGGTCCGTTTACCAACAGGCCACCACGCACTTATTATACTTTCATAACTAGGTAGGAATAAAAATACTTTATTAAATAAATAACTAGCGGCCCAGCACTGCTTCGCCTGGGTGCTTAGATATTTAGATTCCACTCCACACCAGAAACATCTTATTCCCGTTCAAATTTCTGTATTCCCGAAATCAACCTACGTACCTACGGTCCGTTTTTCTATCCTATCCCGTCCCATCTCATTTGGCTACTTTTCTTGCTGTTACATACCGTTTCGTTATTTCCCATCGGATGCAATCCGGATCCGACCGGTCCCATCGCGTCCTTCATATTTTATCATCTCTTTATCTCTAAATAGGGATGTTAACAAATTTTTGGAATTGCTTTTATTTTGTAGATACAGTGGCGGCGGAAGAGGCGGGGGGCGGTGGAGGCGGTCCCGCCCTGGGTACCAAGCACCAAGGGGTGACAACGACAACTTACTTGTACAGTCAAAGAAAGCACTCAAAATCTATCTCTATAAGACATATCAATGAATAAATGGCTACCCTTGAATCTACATAGCTACTTGCATCCGGGGTGGATCCATAGTCCAAAGGAAGTCCACTGCTGAACATAGGCTTCCCCCAATGATTTCCACAGTTACCTGTTGCAGCCTACATCTAGCGACGTCCCGCGACCTTTACCATATCGTCTTGCATACTAATATCTTATTTTAAAACTCATTGCAACTATAATTATTTACTTTTTATCCGACTTCAAAAAAAAAGGAGGCGGTTCTCAATTCAAGTGTATTTTTTAATGTTTCTTACCTCATAACTCTAAGTTGGGTGGACCGAGTGAGAAAATTAATACATACATACATGCATAATCGTCTGTATCCCATAGGGGTAGGCAGAGACTATGGATCGCCACTTTGCTCGATCCTGACATACTATCGGTTCATCCACTTTCATCAATTTCTTCATGCATGCTCGTCGGTTCAGGGTACTTTTGACCTGACCTTTGTTGAGGATATCACCGATTTGGATGGTGTAGGTTCGGTAAGGTCGACCCCTACCGACTCTTCCATTCACCCTCGCCTTGTATATTTGCTTGGTTAGTCTGCTTTCATCCATCCGCTCTACATGACCAAACCATCGTAGCATTCCTTTGTCAATTCTCGTTATTACATCCTCTTTCAATCCACAAGTTTTATCAGCACGCTATTCCACACTCTGTCACGTAAGCTCACGCCACACATTCCACTTATATAGTGACCTTATCTCTACTGCCCTAATTTTACTTTCATGTTTCTTCTGCCACACCCAACTTTCACTACCATACATGAGCGTTGGCACTAACACTCCTCCATGAACAGCCAGTCGAGCCTTTTTAGAGACCTCCCGACTCCCCTTAAAGGAGTGTAGCGCGCCATTCACTCGATTTTCTGCATTCACTCGTCGTTCAATATCACTGTCATGCTTTCCATCACTTGTAAATACAAAACCCAGATACACGAATTCATTCATTTGTTCTACTCGATCATTACCTATCATAATATCGCACTTGGTCATATCCTCCTCCCTTTCAAATACCATAACTTTCGTCTTACTCACATTTATTTTCATTCCTTTTCTCTCAAAAGCTTCATGCATAGTTGTCACCATTTTTTGTAACTCCTCTGATGACGCAAGAACAACTTGATCATCAGCGTAGAGAAAACATTTTAGTGACAACTCATTCATTCTTGTCAAAAGTAATATACACGTAAATACTCAATATATTAAGCAACTTTTAACCGATTTTTGTAATTTATTTTCACCGAACAGAACGTATTCACAGGTGGATCCCACGAATTATTTATGAAGATCTGATGATCATCTTCTTCTGATGATCATCATCATCATTCTCCGGGAGAACATAAGTCTTCAAATTCAAACAAGAATCCAATGAATATTTTTTATTAACTTCAAATCCTAATATAAAAGTTCACTAAAACGACGAAGTTCACTACAGAGAGGATGGAAGAGGGGGGTGGGTGAGATAGAAACATTTTTCACTAAAAAGATACAAATAAATAAAAAATGTAACAATAAAAAAAAAAAACAACTAAATAAAAAGTACTACAATGTAACAAATTATAAATAATTTAGAAAAATTAAACCGACTTTGATATTGTAACAAAAAGAGAGAAATAAAACGAATCTTTTATTTTATGGTTGATTTTAAGTAAACTGTGTTTATACTATATCTATGAAGATAACAAAGTATGCAGATGTTGTTGTTTTTAAATGTATAAACTAAAGTGCCAAGTTTCACATTTGTAACTTCAACGGTTTTGATTTGTCCATATAAGCTTTCATCCCTTATTTCAACACCTTAAAGCCTTTTTTACACAAAAATGTAGCCTATGTAAGGACATAAAAACCAAAAACCTTGGGAACGGTCCCAAGGTTACATTTATCGCTGTATCTTTCATTATAGTAGGGGAGCCCACGATGCTAAATGGGGATTTACTCGAGCGTCGTAGAGACCTATTGGGATGCAAAGCTTAGATGATAAGAAGAAAAAAATGTTATATGATATATACCTTTACATCGGTGGGGGAAGCGGCTATAGATTTTTAAATATGTAAAAAAAAACTGTTGCATGGACATCCTCGAGCGCGTCAGATATTGATAGCATCAATGCCCTACGTATTTTTAATTATGTACGTATGTTAATCTGATCGTTTGCATGATGCGGGTGGTTGTATTTAAGGGTTGAAAATGAAAAAAAAAAAATAATTATCGAGCGCGTCAGATTTTCTAAGGGAGTGTTAAGTGCACTCAAAAAAAGCTCTCATTCACTAATCTGACGATTTCGATGGGACGCAAACTCGTGGCCATTTTCATAATGTGCAAAAAAAATTCGCCATTTTGAAATACTCAAGCGCGTCAGATTAAGATATATATGGTTCATCTTTATGTTCTAAACGTACTGTCTCATAATCTGACGATTATCTAGAGGGATTCGCCTGATCTGACAAAAATAAATTTGAAAAACGGTTCACCTTAAAGGCCATCCCTGCAACTTCCCGCTAATTCCATTCCTGGGCGCTTAAAATTGTACTTATGACATTTTTGACCTCAAAATATAATTTATGTGATATTTATTTCTATGCATTTGAGCTCTCCCAGCTCGAAAGTCTGATAGAAGTTTCATAGAACACTATTTTTGGAATATTCAAACCGCAATAACTTTTGAATGGATCCACCAATTTTCACGCGGTTGGCGGCATTCGACGCAGTTTTATCATCCTCATAAGTAATTTTGCAATTTTAATTCATCGAACCACAAATTTCGGAGTAATCCCGAAAAAACACTTTTTCGGGTTTCTTTCGTTCACGATATCTCTCGAACGAATCAACCGCTTTAGACCAGCTTGGTGGCGATCGACGTGGTTTTTCAAGCTCAAAGGCGGATTAGTTTTTGAAGTTGATCGATAAAGCCGGTTAAAAGTTATTCCAAAAAAAACACTTTCAAAAAAAATATTTTTCTTATTTTTTTTTGAGATGGCAACAGAAACCAGAGTGGGGACGGAGTGAGAGAGTAATAGATAGAGAAAGAGTGAGAGAGGAATAGAAACGCGGAGAAGGAAATGTAGGCATCACGCAGCTGCACGCATTTAACTTTATCGACGAATTTTTGTTATATCGGCTTGCAGAAATCGTCAGATTATATATATGATGCAATTCTGATAAATTGTATACGAATCCACAAATCAAATAAATGTGTTGCTCTGAAAACCAAAGATTTTATTTTAACATATGGTTACATAGATTATTGTATGACAAAATATTACAAATCATATTGTTATTTCAATTATAAACTATACCTGAAAACCAAAGAAACGACATTTAAAGTAATATAATTAATTTGTCGATTCCTTTCTCTAATTATTTATTTGACACTCGTATTTGACTGCTTCCATATTTAAAATTATTTATTAATGTTGCTAAAATTGCGATGTGACGTCCATGTACTCACATAACGCCATCTCTTTAATACTTAAAGAAATCTATTCCTGTTTTATCAATAATAAACAAGGAATTAAAGAAATGTTATTTCTTTACATCTCCCCTACGGCGAAGAAAATTTTCCCAAAATTTTCGCCAAACAACCAGCAATATGTCGGATGTAAAATGCTCTATTATAAAGATACAGGAATAAGTTTAGTAATGTGAAAGAGATTTGACTCCAGTTTTCTATGACCTGTATTAATTTTATATATTGAATTCGAAATTTTTTCTTCAATTCTATAAGGGCCAATTCTCAATTCATCCAATTTTCTTCTATTTAACTTATGTCCATTTTCTACATATACCATATCTCCTTCATTGAAATTATGATGTTTTCTATTTTTGTCAGTAAGTATTTTATTACAATTATGTGACTTTATTGAATTTTCCAATGCTGTTTTCCGGTCTTTAATCCAGTTATCTATTATTTTTTCCTGTTTTAACTCATTAGGTATCAATGAAACATCCGTGCCATTTAGCAAATATCTAGGCGCAAAGCCAGTGACAGTATGATCCGTATCATTGTATTTATCTACACAGTCACGGGCAATTGTTGTCCATGCTTTTTTCCTTCCATCTTCATTTATTTTACATCTTATCTTATTTACAAGGGTTTGATTTAATCTTTCATTTAAACCATTCGAAAATGGTGAATTTACTGCTGTGAATACTAGTAGTATAGCCTTTTCATTTAAGAAAGTTTTGAATTCTTTCGAATTTATTCCAGGATACTGGTCTGTGAGTATCATACCAATTTCATTACAGTCAGTTACACTATTGATTAATTTTATGAAATCTTTAGCATTCTGTGTACTTGATGTTACTATGTATGCATATCGAGTAAAATGATCCACAAGTAGGTGTAAATATCTTTTAGTTGACCTTGAACCTCCGAAACCACCAATTGTATCTATAGAGACAATTTCTAAAGGTTTTGTGGCGGGACCTAAATGTGACATTAAACCATACTTGAATTGTCCTCTTGTTTTATTTTTTATACATATCTCACAGTTTCTACAAAAAATATTTATATTCCTTGTCAAATTTTTTGCTGTATATATTTTACCAATCTTTTTTTGCATTTGCTTTACACCTATATGGCACATATTCTCATGTATTTGTTTTATAAGTTTCAAACTATATTCTTCTGATAATATAATCTTTTCTTGTTTTTTTAGCTTTTTATAATATACATTGTGTTTATATATTAATTTATTCTTATAATTTTGTATTTCTTCATTTTTCTCTTGATCTGTGACAATATCCTTTAATTTTATAAAATTTACTATTTTTAACTGTTCGTCAATATCTTTATTTGCTTCCAGTACTGGATTTCTGCTTAAACAATCAGCCTCCAAATTTGTTTTCCCTGGAGCATATTTAATTGTAAAATTATATTGTGATATGTAAAACATTAATTCTCCTAGTTCTTCATCTGTTCTTGATTTAATATTCATATTTTCTAATGGCTTATGATCAGAAAATACTGTAAATGTTTTGCCTATAAGCCAGTATTGCCAATATCGTATAGCCTCTTTAATAGCTAAGCATTCTAAATATATTGCTTTTTTTTTCTTTTGGTATTCATTAAGTTTTTTCGAAAAATAAGCGACTGGCTTTTCTTTTCCGTTTGGTTGTACTTGTTTCAATATTGCACCAATACCTTCTAAAGAGGCATCGGTGTAAATATGTATAGGCAAATATTGATCGAATATTTCTAAGATAGGTTGTTTGCACAATAATTTTTTTATCTCCTCAAAAGATTTTTGACAATCTTCAGACCATACAAATTTTTTATCTTTTCGTAGTAAATTATGGAGAGGTTCTAAAATTATTGCACTTTTTGGTATATATTCGTGATAGAAATTGACTTTCCCTAAGAATTGTCTGATATTTTTTTGATTTTTAGGCGTCGGAAAGTCTTGGATTGAAATTAAATTGTCTCTCAAAGGCCGAACTGTATTATTCTGAATAATATGTCCAAGATATTTCACCGATTCTGAAGCAAATATACATTTTGTGAATTTAATCGAAATCGACAAATTAATTATATTACTTTAAATGTCGTTTTATGATGCAATTCTGATAAATTGTATACGAATCCACAAATCAAATAAATGTGTTGCTCTGAAAACCAAAGATTTTATTTTAACATATGGTTACATAGATTATTGTATGACAAAATATTACAAATCATATTGTTATTTCAATTATAAACTATACCTGAAAACCAAAGAAACGACATTTAAAGTAATATAATTAATTTGTCGATTCCTTTCTCTAATTATTTATTTGACACTCGTATTTGACTGCTTCCATATTTAAAATTATTTATTAATGTTGCTAAAATTGCGATGTGACGTCCATGTACTCACATAACGCCATCTCTTTAATACTTAAAGAAATCTATTCCTGTTTTATCAATAATAAACAAGGAATTAAAGAAATTTAGAATAAGAAATTAAGTTATTTCTTTACATATATTTTTCATTATTCTTGAATTATTTCCTTCAAAATAAAAAAAAAATTAGCTACGCTCGAGAATGTCGAGATGACGTTTTTTTTTTACAACTTTGTTGCCCTCCCCTTTTTTTACGTCACTCTCAAATTGTCAGATTAGTGGAATATACACTTTTTAGGATGTAATTAACTCACCCTACCTTAATCTGACGCGCTCGAGAATTTCTGATGGTCAATTTTTTTTTACTAATCTGATCCTCTATCCTTCACGGGCGGCCTTATATATGGGCCTCATGTTTTGTGGAGGTACTTAACCGAGTAGAAGGTATCCCCCTGTATATTAATCTGCCGCGCTTTAGTAAATCCCGAAATCCCCGCTTGGGCTCCCCTACTATTAAAATCACTTCTGTGGTTTAGGCGTGAAAAGGTAACACAGACAGTAACTTTCGCATTTATAATATTAGTAAGGATTATTATTTGATATTCGACAGCCTCCGTGGCGAAGTTGCTTAGACGCTGACTATGAAAAGAGAGGCCGCGGGTTCGATCCCCGCACCAAAACAAATGTTTGTGTGGCCCACAAATATTTGTGGTCGGGTTTGAGACCAAAAAGTCTCTCGTAGTTTCCGATACCCACGACTCAAAACTTAATTGACCGTAATGTGGGGTAAGAACTATGTATGTGACTGTTGGGTGTATTTATTTATTATTTATACAAAATGCAGATTTATTTATGTACTTACCTAAAGATAGTTATTTAAGTAAATAATATATTATGTAGTACGGCATGTACCTACAGGTTTAGGGATGTTAAGCGTGACTTGCTCCCAAGCTACAAGCCGCCGACACAAGCGCGGAGATGACGTTGCGATGCATGAACCACGCGTTGCGCCGGGACAACGTAACGAGTACACCCGTGGCATGGCAGTGCGAGTGTCCATGACCGATGACGTAGCCGAAAACGTCCAAGTGACATATCATAAGCAAACCACAGGAGTCCATAGAAAATAAAAACACAGGACAATACAAAATTGATTATAATGCAACTTCCAACAAAATCTATCGCCGTCTACGTCTGATTTGGAAAAAAATGATACTCTCCGTGCCGCGGATGGTAAGATAATAGCTTTGAAACGAGAGGATACGGGCTCAATCTCCTCACCGAGACAAATGTTTGTGTGATTCACAAGTACATTATGTTTGTTTCGAGATTGTGTATTAGTGTCAATTGATGTCAGCTTTTCGGTTTTAGAAATTCCACACGAGCTGCCTGGGACTGCAATTTGTACCCGGCATAGCTATATGTCCCTATCACTTTTTGTAGGTAATGAAAATAATCTCGGCGAAATGTTGTGGTCACTAGTGCTACTTCTACCTCCTTGGCATACAGACGTGACTGTATGCGTGTGAGTATGTGTGAGGTCCAATAAAAACAACACATGGCCTATAATAATTATTTAACATGCTCCCAATTCCAATCACAAAATATTGCTAGGTTTGTATAAATGAATTATATTCCAATTTGCTGCGCGAGCACTGCATACATGGCCAGCGCCGTGAGCCCCACGGCTAGCGCGTGCGCCGCCCGCAGCGCCAGCAGCGCCCAGGCGCCCAGCTGCAGCACGCTGGCCGCGGCGTCCTCCAGCAGCGCGCGGTAGGGCGACAGCGCCAGCAGCGCGGCCACGCCGGGCGCGTGCTGGCGCGGCAGGTCGCTGCGCGTCCACAGCCACACCAGCGCCGCCGTGGCCGCGTGCTGCAGCAGCGCCACGTTGGACTCGCCGCACGAGCGCACGTAGCGCCAGTCGAACTCCGAGCCTCTCGCGCCCACCCACAGGAGGACGCTTCGAGTCACTACCACCTGAAATCGTGTCACTTTTTTTATTGCCTACGCAGACAAACGGGTTAATGGCCCGCCCGAGGGACAGCGGCTACAGCTGCCTATAGACCTTCGCAGTGCCATGCGTCCAGCTCAACAAAGTCGCTGCCTACCATAAGAATAGTACTCTCTTTAAGCCTCGTTTGAAGAAGGACAAGTCATAGCGTTCAGGAAACCCCGATGCAGGGAGTTCATTCCCTAAAAGCTTTGAAGAGTAATATTTAAGAGTAATATTTAATTATTTTTTTAACTAACTGTTCTAACCTATTTACTGTCTGTTAAAGTCACATAAGTTCCTTTTAGTTTGATAAGCATTCATATTAAGAAGTATAAAAGTTTCCAAATAATTAATTGTTAAGAGATTTATATAAGTTTTAAATATGTAAACATTTTTTTAATTTCTATTTCTATTTTTTCTTAAATGTCAATGCATGCTGTGGCAACTAAAGGTAATACATTTAACTTATTGTTGGTGTATTTGTAACATTAATTTAATGTAATGTAATTACCACTGATTGTCCTTAAACAATAAAATAAAAAATAAAAATAAAATTCCAGAGCTTGCACGTGCGTGGTAAGAAAGCACGCTGGAATCGTACCATTCGGGAACGGTACACTTTCAGGAAGTAGGATTGAACTCTACTGTGGGTGGTCATAGTTCATACCAAACAATTCGTCAGAAACACTCCCCATGGAACAGACGATGGAACACACAGAGAGATCCGAAGGCTCTCCGCACTCCTAGCGGTTCCAATTTGTCCGTGAGATTGGGATCATCGACTATTCGACAAGCTCGTCGCTGTAAGGAGTCAAGTGGGTTGAGCTGGTATTTTGGGGAGACTACCCAAAGGTGAGGGAACAATACTCCACGTCGGCCCAGATTTGCGCTTTGTAAAGCATCAACCTATGACCCGATGTGAAGTACCGCTTGGCTCTGTTCAGGGTATCCAACTTCTTGCTTGCCAATTTAGCTTTGTCCTCCAAATTACTACTAAATTCGACTTTGCTCGATATTTCGACGCTGAGGATCCCAATACTCTCGGATCCTTGGAGAGTAAATCCTTAGAATTGCGGCGTCATGACAAAGGGATCCTTCTTCGGAATGCTTTAACTTGTGTTTTAGGATTTAATTTAACTAAGTTCAGACCGTCTTTCTTCAACGCAACTCCGAGGAAGATTCTGTTGGCCGATGTATCGCGTGTCACTCGTACTATCATCTGCATAATTACATGCTGTCGATAGACAGCATGTCATTGATCTGCAGGATAAAGAGTGTCGGCGATAGCACCGAGCCTTGTAGAACACCAGCATCAATGGTCTTGGTCTCGGAGCAACATCCGTCTACCACAACTTTTATGTTCCGACCATCCAAAAAGCTGGCGTTCCACTTGTAGAGTCACTCGGAGATTCTATAAGCAGGTAGCTTCGCCAGAAGGGCGCCATGCCACACTCGATCGAACGCCTTCGCAATGTCAAGACAGATCTCACCCCCACTCTCCAAAGCCTACGCAGTCTACAGTCTGGCCCACTCGACTTATGGATGTCGAGAAGCTTGAGCTCCCGTCTGACAACACGCTGGGTGATCTTGATATCAGACAATAGACTCTTGCACCGCGGGATGTTGGGCTGTGTGGCTCCCCCGTCATCCATCGTCGAGTTCGAGGCAAAGAATTGGGCCAAGAGACCGGCCTTCTCTTTTGCACTATGGACCTAACTGTTATCGGGTTTACGCAAATTGCCCTCCACGGCCTTAGCGAGCGACCAAAAAGCACGGCTCCCAGAGGGATAGGTTTGAAGGCGCTCGCCAATTCTGCGGATATGTTCTGCCTTGACCTTAGCTAAGGCTCTCTTGTTGGATCTAGAGGCGGTGTTGTACTTCCGTTTCTTCTCCTTTGAATTTGGATCCCGACGTCTTGCCACGCCGCGTATGCGGACTGCTTCATGCGCGCAGCAACCGCGCAGGTAGGATTGTACCACAGGCGGATGCGACACACTGCGGGTATTTTTGAGCTGGATATGATGGTTTCCATACCCAAGCGAATAGTGTCCGCGACACAGTCCGTACAGGCGTCAGGATCATCACAGGAAAACTTTTGGCTTAGTATTTCATAAAACACTAGCAACCTGGCCCGGCTACGCCCGGGTGCAGATACGTTTTGTAGTGGGCCGAATTGTCAATTTAAACCATTCTTGCATCCACTTGAACACACACAAAAATAATTAAAATTGGTTCAGACGTTTAGAAGGAGTTCACTCACATCCATAAATACATAACAATTATTATATTATAAAAACTAGTATAATTGAGAATGTTCCTTGGTCCATAAAATGACTTGAAACTTTTTTAATGCATAGCCTATATGTTTAGAAATATCATTGTTTTTATTTCATTAAAATCAAGCTAGTAATTTTGAAGTTACGATTATTTTAGTATAAAGTATAATTACGTAATTTTGTTAGGAAGAATTGTATTGACCTCAGCGCTGGCCCATCCTATGGCAGATGTAAATATTTTTGCATGTCCTTTTCCTGGGACAGAGTTGAGTGCAAAGTAGAGACCAATCAAGTCTGCGACATCTACTGTTGCTTTTAGTACCTCCTGAAACAAACCACATTCATACATTAACAAAATATTGTGATATCAAATAAATAATAACAGGTATATTTACAATTCTTAGATGCTGATAAATTATTCATCTAAATAAATAATCATTTGTTAGTATTGCATTTTCATATGATTTTTACATTCAAAATTAACAATTTCGTGGGTCTAGGCCATGGTAGAACAAACTTAATGTATTTTTTCCAAACTGAGAAGATTTTATGAATGACTTAGACATAATGTTGTCTTGGGTTTACGCGAATGTTACACATTGAAATAAAACTAATTCTTACAGATTTTATCACGAATTTAATTTAGTATTTTTAAATGTAAAATGACTGAGACATACGCAAGAATAGAGGAGGAGTGTATTCTTAGCAATAGTACATAATATATCATACTAATAATTAACTTCTCAAGTTATTTGCATCGAAACAAACAGAATTAATTAAGTTGTTAAAAATTACTGAAAGATTTAGCAATTCAATGATATGGAATTTGATGTAGATACATGTTATCCATGTCAAGCTAGGAGAATTTGCAGTCTCTGATGGCATTTGTATGTCTTTAGAGACCACAGACATTTGTATGTCATCAGACAGTGTCTGAGACATAAGTCACGGACTTGCATCTGAGTCAGATACATGTGTCTCAGACACTGTAAGATTCAGATCCCTCTCTCAGACAGAAATCTACAATAAGTTAGCCATGCCTAATGCTCTAGGTAGCATGGGTGGAGATGTAAAACAATTAACGAGTTGTAATGTCTCATTATGACCAGTAGTTACACTGGCTACAATGTCTTAGGATGGTGAGTGCAGTGAAATACTAAACATTAAAAATAAATAAATAACAAACAAGTCACATAGATAGTCCCCACCCCACACTAACATTGAGTGTTGTGTCATGGGTATCAGAAACTATGAGAATTTTCAGTCTCACAAACACCCAGACCCAAAACAAATATTTGTGGACAACACAAACTTTTGTGTTGGTGCGGGGATTGAAACCACAGCCTTCTATTGTATTGTTTGATATCTCTTCTATTCAATTCCTTACAGAAAAAATTGCAATTCCAAACACAATTACTTACACAAGTATAATTATTAAACATTATAGGTGGTAAATTAAATGTTCTATATTATAATGGGATTTGGGATGCTTAGTATTTTTTTTGACTATTAAAAAAAATGAGACAGAATGATTACAATAACGTAAGAGATCTGACTTTATTTTCTTTATGTCAAGATTGTCAAATATTGCAATTTTCTTGCTTGGTATAACTATGTATGAGCCCATACTGATTATAGGTTCAATGACAATAGCAATCCTTTCAGAAACCATCAATTACATTTATGTTTAACCACTTAGTCACTTAGTACAATGAATTGGTTAATTACTATTGATTTAATGGTGATCATGGAGCTTTTTATTATCATTGGCAGTAGGTAACTTAAAACTTGCAAAAGTAAGTGCTATATTAAATCAAATGAATATATTATCTATGATCATGTGTCATTTATGATGCCTATGCCAATAGTTGGAACCTGTTGGCTTCATTGTGATGCTAATGTCTCATTACTATTTTAATTTCACTTATAGTAGAAATAATCTTACCAGGATAACATTGTATTCTCCTGTTACGTGGCTGCTATCAGAATCAGGGAAAAAAGTAGCCAGAAGTAACATTTTGCATAGCTGTGTGAAGATGTAGAGACCTCCAGCGTACACGCATTTTGAAAATGTGGCATACTCAGATCTGAAATACAGACAAATTGCGAGAGTCACTTGTAAGCAGCCAATTAACCTATTAATTTATTTGGATTTTGGGATACTTACATGCCAGAATATTTGTACGCCATATGATATGGAGCGTAAACCAAAGCCAAACAATTGCCAAAATGGTATAAAGTCATTTTGGCTTCAATTTAATTGATATTTTAGTAAATAGATTTACATAAAAATGCTAATCCACCGTACGTAGCATTCCAAAGACGGAATCTGTTCAAACTTCAAAGCTAATAAGTATTGGTATCTCACTACATAATATGAACGTATATTTTTCTATCTTTTCAGTCATGCTCAACAACATAGCGTGAAGTCAGGAGTAGGCATAACTTGGAATGCGGCTGTCAAGTGTCACGATACGTTCCGATTCACCAAGATTTATCTATCATGCATGGACGTATTAAACAAATATATTTTATTAATTAACTAGCGACCGGCTTTGCTGGGGTGCAGAGATTTCTTGAATTATCGACATACCATAAACATCTTATTTCTCGTGTTAGCTGTTGTATGTGAAAACACTACTTAGGCACCATAACGTCGTCTTTTCTTCTCTTCTCTTAATTTCCATTGTTTGAAAGTTATATAAATGTACACACATCTGTTCTTATAGTAGAGAAGAAGATATCCACGTTACAAACAACAGTGTTGTAAAAAATTACCATACTTTACGAAAAACATTATAATTTTCATTTTCAATGATTTTACGATCTTACGATGTACTACTTGTACCGTTCCCTTGTCTGTACTGTATCATCGTGCGTGGTGATAAACACTTAACTTCGAAAAGACAAAGGTGAGCCCTGGCATTTGAACCTGCGACAACTCGAAAAGTTATTAATTCAATGTATACATATTTTGGATTTCGTTCTATTCTGTCACCCGCCAATAAGAAACAAAGGAAAGAGATTATTTTACGTTGGTTGGTCGTTCAAGCTTGAACGTCTTTTACGTCTCCTGTCAACCAAAGAAAGACCATCGTAAATAAGTTGTACGTTCACGCTTGAACGATTTAAAAATAGGCGTTTTTAGCAGTTTTCAGTATTTGTTTCGCAATTTTTTAATGTTTTTATTAGTTATTCTGCTATTCGGGACGGTGAAAAATACAAAAATCAAAAACCATGTAAATCCGACCAGTCGTGCTCGAGTTATGTGTTCGAAATATACATATTTGCTTCTTTTCAAACTTGAACGGATGGCACGGGACAAGAGAGGACAGGATTGCATGCTTTTCGCCTTGGGACAGAACAAGATGTAACGGGACGGGACGGGAAAAGCAATATATATACAACGGTGGTCACATTGACTATAAATATAAAACAGTAGGTATTTGAAATAATATGTTGGTAACATGGACTGGACTCAAAAACTATCTCCACCCAGGCGAAGCCAGGCCGGACCGCTACTTTAGAATATCGGAAGAAAGGGTGCGTCAGACATCGATTTTGGGAGTGATCCGATCAATGAAAAAATGTTCAAATTGGCGGCCACATATTCCAATTCTGACTGAATTTTGATTGTTCAAGCAAAGGGTGCTGTAAGTTTCCATTTGAAACAAATCGAATCAATAAAGAAGAGTTCAAAATGGTGGCCACAAATTAAAAGTTTAAGATTGTTGAAACAATTGGTGCCTCAGGTATCGATTTTGAGACCAATTAAATAACAAAAAATCTTAAAATGGCGGCCATTATTTTGTGTACTAACTCGAAATTTAGATTGTTTCAACAAAGGTTGCTCTAGATATCGATTTAAAAACCCAAACGGATTAATAGTAAAAAAGATTAAAATGGCAGCCATTTTTTCCAAAATTATTCACGCCATTATTTTTCGTTTGTATTGAGGAGCTAAAATATAGAGTTTCATAGAAATAGCTGCAGCGGTTTCGATGTTGCATATAACATTTCAATCCCTATTTTAACCCCTTTAGGCTAAATTTTAAGAAAACAAAGTATGCTGTTATTATTGTTTTTAAATAAGTAACTAAAGTATCAAGTTTGACAGCTGGAACTTCAACGGTTTAGATTTTTCCATTCTAACTTTCATCCCCTTTAAGCATTTTCTTCATAATCAAAGGTACCGTACCTTCGTCGCCGTGGTTCAACATATCTCTATGTTACATTTAATCAAAATCGGTTCAGCCGTTTAATCGTGGGAAACGGAACATGCATGCTAACATACACACATACATAAATACATATTCACTTTCGAATTTTTAATATTAGTAGCGATGGATAGTATGGATTGACTATTGCATGAATCTCATTTCTTTAATATAAATTATTGCCTATCAAGTCAATATGTAGCACATTATCCATTTGACATTTTCTATTCCTATTATGTTTTTAATCGACTTCAAAAAAAAGGAGATTATCAATTCAATGTGTATGTATGTAATTTTGTCAGAATTACATGATTTTTGGATATGTTGGTCTATACCAGTGTCTGAACACGTGTGCAAAATTTCATAAATGTATGTATGTTTGTATGTCTGTCCACGCATATCTCAAAAAGTATCAGTCCGATTTCAAAAATTATTTTTGCGTTGGATTAGGTATAGTCCAACTTAGGAGCTGTATAAGTTTCATAGAAATCGATTCAGTAGCTTTTGAGATAGAGCAGGGGTGCCCAACCTTTTTCAATCCGCGGCGCACATACATATTTATTATTTTGTCGTGGCACCCTAATCTATCTGGCTGGTTGAAATATATAATGATACTAGTTAGGTAAATAGGCACAAAACTTAAAATCCAGAGAAAGAGAATTTATTCGCGGCGCCCTTCTCTACTGCCTACGGCGCTGCGCGGTGCAGCAAGGCGCACACTTTAAAACCGTAAGATAAAGAGTAAAGTAATAAAGTTTTTATAATTCACTAGGAAAATGTGAAGATAGTTATCTTAGCAAAAATGGTAAGAAATTAGGTTTAATTACTGCCATATAAAATTAAAAAATGAAGAAATAAAAAATAATTAAAAAAAATTAAATCGACTTCAATATTGTAATAAAAAGAGAGAAATAAATCTAATCTTTTAATAAATCTTAAATACCTTAATATACCAACAATTTTTTGAGGTCGGTGCCAGCTGGCCGACTATAAGCTATAGGTATAACATCACGCTACGAACTATGCGGGTAAAACCACAGGGCATAGATGGTCGGCTGGCACCGAGGTCAAAAATTGTTGGTGTATTTAAGATTAATAAGAAGATTAGATTTATTACTCTCTTTTTATTACAATATTGAAGTCGATTTAATTTTTTTAAATATTTTTTTATTTATGATAGGTTTTTTTATTCTCGGTATGAAATGCAATATAACTTGATATTTTTTAAATTTACTCCGTAAAATGGAACGTTTTACATAGCACTCGTGGCGGTAATATTTCGCGGGATAATCCAACTTTCATAAATTGTGTTAAATTTTATTTATTTTCAACCTACATAACCATTACTCCATTTAACCTAATTTTTTAATAAATTCCTTGAATGATTTAGTTTTATATATATATACTATTGTGTTATAATACAACCAGGTCCAAACGACCTCAAAAGTTTTTGAAAGTAAGTTTGCGCTTACATAATAATAAAATAATTGAAAAATGTTAGTTAGTTACAGATTATTGCAAGTACATAAAAAAAAACTTTTGTTTCTGCCAATAATACATGTAATACAATATTTTTTTTAGTTCGCAAGGTTTTGATTATAAATATTAAATCATTGCAATATAATTTGAAAAATTCCAGAAATAAAGTACAATATAATGCCTTTAAAAAATGCCTGTTTAGTTACATTACATAATTTGACATACTTTACAGGGAAGGAACTTTGCCATATCATAGAGGAAAGAGATGCAAAATAAGGGGTGGCTGTTAAAAAAAGGGGTGAGTTGTTTAACCCTTTCGTTTTTTAGCACACGCGCAAAGGAACAAGGGGTTTATCGTCCAATAGTAAAGCAGTATTTGGCAATTTTTGAATGTATTTGTTTGCTGTGAAGACGGAGAACTAGTCGGTGGCTGGTCCGTTGACTTGGTGCGACAGTACCCTCTGGTTACCGTTCAGAGGCACCTGTGTTACTTTGTGCAGATGTGTTTTATTAGTTAATTAAATATAGTTTATTACATAATTATTTTATAGTATTCAGTTTAGAAAACTATAGAAGTTATTCAGTAAGAAATTATTTTTATGAAAACATTATATAAAAAATAAGTGTAATTTGGTCAATTCATTTTATGATGGATTACATATCAGGTGAGTTTATTATTTTCTTTTTCATAGTGAGGATTGTCAAATTCTAGTTTCAGAGTAATATATGTTTATGCTTAAGTTTTTATTTTATTTTAATGTCCAGAAATATTACTTGGGGTTATATTTAAGGTATTTTAATCATCAAGTATGATTTTCTGTTATTTAGTATCTTTAGGAACTATCTAAGCTGGGAATTGGATTTTTCATAGCTATGAAAAATTAATAATTTAAGAGTAATATCTTAATTTTTAAGTAAGAGGTAAAAATGATTTAATTGTTGGCCATCTATCTTCAAATATAAAATGCTAAATACTTGGGTTTAGAATATTTTAGATGTAACACTCTTTGTAAGAAAAATATATTATGTTGGTACTTAGCCCAATTGTACCTCATTATTAATTGATTGTTTTTTTTTAATATTATAGGGGGCAATCAAGCATATGTTTCACCTGAATTGATTAATTGTAAGAAAATCATCACAAATAGTTTTTTAGGAAATTTACCGTTCTACAAAATAGGTTTCTGACGTTTTTTTTTCGTAAACCTCACTATTTAAAATTCATTTGTTTATTTAATTATTTATCCTTATTGCACCATACAAAAACATACATAAAGGATATATCAAGACTGCTACCGAAAACGAATTATTTAATTTAATTAATGTAATTAATTTAATTCATTAAATTAACGAATCTGAGTTTAGTGATTACAGATACAATGCAATTTAAAAAAAAAACGACAGGGTTTTTTTCGTTTTTTGTATGGTAAATCCTTAGTTTTTGCTAAAATTATAATTTAAACCCTTGCTTATTATTGGGTCTTTAAAAATAAAATAGTGTACATTATTATTTTGGGAAAACGATGTATTTACTACCCAAACACGACGATAAGTAAAAATTTACAACAACAAAATTATCGCTTTTATTGCGAAATTTTTAGTTGCATTGTATAGTCACTAATACTGCCACAATTCTGCCACCTGCCTTTGTTTTCGCTCGCAGCCTGGATTATACCCTGTATTTGTATTGAAGGTTACAATTTAATTATTTTAAGGCAAATGTTATTTTTGCTCATGAATTTCATAACTCGATAACGAATATGCATTATGAAATGAACAATATAACTTTTTGTAGAAAATTAACTGCTCTACAAAAAAGGCCACATATATTTTATTATTAAACGTTTCAAAGACATTCATTATCAAACTGTGATATGTATCGATATTAACAGTTTGTGATAAATCAGAAAAAATATTTAATTGAAGAAATTTAGCTTTCTTTCACAACAAATTGCATAAAATACTAATTAGTTTATTCGGCTGGCTCTTTGCGGGTGGACTGGCTTTACATGCCCATTGAAATTACAGTACTTAAATATAATTATAGTACTTATATGCAGAGACGTGACATATCTAAGATACAAATATCTGAAATACAGACACAAGATACGTATTTCCATCTAGTATCTAAAAACTTATTAAAAATTCATTTTGTATCTTGTATTTAAATATATTTTGTTTTGTATCTTAGTATGTCATAAATACTATTCTTGACAAAATACTTTTAGTAATACCTATGTAATAAAATTCCAAGACAAAAACAAATACCAAAGAGCGGAAGGAATATGTAAAAGAACTTAATCTTATCTTGACCGAAACACGAAAAATTAATTGATCTGGAACACAAAAGTTGGAGGCTTTAGACAATATTGAAGAAGATATAAAAAAAGTCAAAAGATGTATCTTATTAATCTTACGTTTTTGGAGGATTCTGATTTCTCTATTGCTAGTGGTAAAATGCGGGGTCTACTGCCAGCACCACTGACTTAGAATCACTGCAATACCTAAATAATAAAGATAATATTATCTTAAAGAGCTTTAAATACTTACCCTGGAGGTATGATTCTTGGGCCTCATCAAAGAGAAATGTGCGATGATATGTTTGAAGAACTACTTTAATACATAAAAGTTAGGAGTATATGTACATATGTAATTTTCGCCCGATTTTCATTTTGTAGTAAGTAGTATTAATTTTATCTACTCAAATTTCGGAAAAGTCAAACTTGTGTCAAACCCGTGACCACTGTACCGTGTCGGCAGATCGTGTGTGGTCAAATACCCTCGCACATTTTAAAAGGCATTTAAAGCGCTTGAGTTTTGTGTATTACGGAGTATACCTACTGTGATGGTGAAAGCTTTAGTTGGGCCGTTTGCTTATGGTGGACGTAGGCCTCCCCGAGTAAGTGCCAACCATCCCGGTCTTTAGCAGCCGTCATCCAACCCCTACCCGGCGCTCTTTTCAAGTCTACAGTCCATCGTGCCCTTTGATTGTGCCGCAGGACGTCCTACACTACGTTTACCTAAGCGCGGTCTCCACTGTAATACTTGTCTGCTCCAGCGACCATCTGTCCGGCGGCAGATGTGGCCCACCCACTTCCATTTCAGCGCGCTAATTCTACGAACAATATCCGTGACTTCATTTCTCTGGCGGATTACTTCATTTCAAATTTTATCCACCAGAGAAACTCCAAGCATTCCTCACTCCATAGCACGCTGAGTGATTTTGAAGTGACGTTTCGGAGACATGACCTCTCCCTGTCTTTCCCCACGACGTTGTTGGATTGGCTTTGTGCTGAATTATTGTACTTGCTCGGTCATCGTGGCTTCACATAAGCATTTAATTACTCGGAAGTTGGACGCAAGTCGACGTTGAGAATCTTGTCTGAATAGTGGCGGGTCAATCTGGCTCGAGGAACATTCACGTTTTGAAACACAGGTGGTGGTCTTTGTGGCATATAAAACGCTATGATATCTTTCGACCTCTTCAAGCATCTCTGGCATTTAAGAGACGGTAGTAGTAAAGTTCTCAACGTTTTCTCTTCAATCCCAGACTCTCAGTCGTCAGCTTTGATCTAGCTCCATTGCCCTTAGGTCGAAAGTATTTGTAAACTACTTCGCAAATATGTCGGACCAGACTGTTGGCGGCGTCATCGATGCCTGCAGTGGTTTTCAATATGGTATAACCAATAACCATTACTTACTTATCGAATTGTTTACTTACCGTATGCTCTTCAAATTTTGCAAAAATATTTCACCTGAGGGCCAATAGTGATCGTTCTAGATATATACTTTAGCGTAGTGATACCCAATTCGTTTCTGTATAATGCTGTTATAAGAATATTAAGTTTCTTATTACAGTCTATTCTTTCGGTGGGAAGGTCCTCATCACACTCATCAAAGTTGAAAACACATAACATTTGAAAAATATATTACGTAGGTTAAGAAGTAAATTTTATGGACGACCCCCATTATTTTTCATACATAACATGTTTCTATTTTTTATACAATAGAAATCTAAATATGTATTGCATAGTTAATGATGTACACCAATAGTAGCGGTAACAATATCCATTCCGCTGCTTTCATTGTGACGACGTTCCAAAGAAACCTTAAATTAAGCTCGCGAACATTTAAAAGATATAAAAGAATAAAAATGCGAAGCTTCCCCGAGCTGCGCTCACGTCATCCCTCCATTACAGCATTGTCCGCGCGACAATGGAGATGGAGTATAAAGAATGGGGACCATTAGGTAAATTTCTTTATACATTTTTTGTGACACCCTCATCGCGTAAAAAACCGTAAAAGTGGGGAAACGGGCATTTGTCATGTGGAATCGAGTGCGAGAGCAGCGGCCTTGCAAGATCTCAATCTCGAGTGGCATCAGGCGTGTCATGAGCCGGCGCGTCGATGGGCCGCGCTGGTGTGCTAGCGACACGCGCCCGCCAAATATTAATCGATCACGTGAACACCACACCTGTTTGTTTTTATATTTATATTTATATCATAATACAAGGCAAATATTCGTAATGAAAAAAATTTTGATTGAAAGTTGTATATAATATAATTATATATAATTAAAATATTTTTAACCGTATGACAAGGTAGAATATCATTAATACAGACTTAATGAACAGTAAGTTTGCTACATGTTGTGACGAAGGACGCGTGCTTACGGACCGAGATAGCAATCTTGCCAATCAATAATGTATTATAGGAAAATAATATCAATTTCGGCGAAGCGTAGATGCATTATTCGGCTCACGTATGCTGCAGGCGAGTGTGGCACGCAGATAAGCTTGTATTGAGCCGAAAATGCCGAAAGTCCGAGTTGGCCGCCGGGGGGCCTTATCGGAAACGGCTTACTGTGACCCCATGCAAACTCCCTAATGCGACGTAGCTCTGAGCAGGTACGTACTCGCATTCAATAAGGGACAACGAATATTTACAAATTGCCAACAATGTTGTTACCGTATTATACATTTTCTGTTTAAATTGATTAAATCAATGGATTAAAGTCATCGGCATCAATGATTTGAAAATGTGTATCAAGGACTGAGAATTTTATAGTAAAGTAATAATAGGATCTACTATGGATGATTTAAAGTTTAGAGTCAATGGTAGTAGAATCAAACCCATCGTAAAATGTTTGTAAATTTTGCGTTGCAGTTTTTGTGTAAAAACCAGAAAGTGATTTTGATGTGTTGATGAAGTTTTCTGGCGCGGAAGATATGTTCCCGCGAATATTAGTAGAGTGCATATCTGAGCTCACAAACTCCCCAACGCGACATCGCTCACCGATCCCTCGGTCGCTCGCCGCGCCGCGCCGGTGCTCTGCGCGATCGATCTCGATGCAAAATTCCGAACCTAGGGGTGCCCGTTTTGTTTCGCGTAATTTTTTTATTGCTGTATCGAGATTACATTCCAGAAAGATAGCAGGTGGTTATTAGTCTGTTTCTGCAGATATTTTTATATAATTCCATCATAATTCAGAATCGATATATTTATTACTTTTAAACTTTTGACATTGAGTAAAATATTGTATATATACAGAGATATACAGAGATATTGGAAGCTATTTAATACAGTACGCTTTGCGAGTTATTCATTGGCACTCGCGCTTATCACTCATTCCTACTATTCCTCACCCTTACGACATCTTGTAAAATATGTATTGGAGTGGGTCTCGTCAATATTCAACGACGTGACGTACCTACAAAATGATATTGGACGTTTGGTTACAAACTTCAAATAAAAATAAATGTTTTTCTACTTTGTGTGATGGTATTCCAAATTTGGTAGAGACTGACGTAATTGTATTTTCAAAATTAACAACATTTTGAAATTTATATTTTGAATTTTATATCAATTTAATATCTACTTCTTTTTACTTCATTGTATATTTTTGAAATTGCATTTTTTAACACTAGTTACTGATACCTGTATAATTTTAAGATTGCCTCGAAAAAAATATTTTGCAAATAAAAAATAGAGGAAGAACAATATAGTGAATCAAAATATTGAAATGTTATTACAGAATCTTATGTTTATCGTTACAGGGTTTGCTAATTTGCAGCTCAAGGGATGTTTAAGGTTGTAAAATTGCTTTGATCGTATCCGTTAGTAAATACTCGTATAAACTACAGCGAGTCGGTTGTGGTGATACGATTGTGATTGCGCTCTCGGTTGCTCGGTCGGTGTGTTGTTTATTTACGCACCCTCGTATCGTGTGAAGATTCCGCCGATACTACTTGCATATTTATTCATAGGCATGTCCGTTTTTTTACTTGGCCATAAATATTAAACGAGACCCATGCCGGTGGCGTTGGCAGGATTTTCAATTTCACATCGCCATCGAATCCCCATCATTTGAAGGCTATCTTTACTTGCCGTCAATATAACCTCTACTTTACTATTTTCAAAGAGTTTTACAATAATATAGAGTGCTATCTTGTTTGAATAAACATTTTTATGTTTATTGAACATATAAAAAAAGAAATGTGGTTGTCCTGGTTGCTACCAGGGGAACTTCTGCCTACCCCTTCTGAAAAAAAGGTTTACATGTTTCATATCACAAAAGTAGTAATATAAAGTGGGATGAGACATTTTGTTTGATTTTGCGTTACTCATTGTAAGTATTTTAAAATAGTTATGCATGGCAATAGTGATGTCGGTGGTGCGCGCGCACAGTTTTCTTTCTTTTCGCGGATTAGAGCGGATTGATGTACCGCCGCGAGTGGCGGTAAATCAAATTTAGATTGGTATTTTCTTTGTGGAAAGTCGGAATTCTCCGGCGGGATGTCGTGTAACGTGGGTTAACTGATCCCCAGGCGAGATCGCGCCGTCCGCCTTATGTGGATTCTATATTTCGGATTTCTTTGGGATTGACGTAAGGCCCTCTGCAATATATGTATGCTTCGACGGACGCAGGATGTATGCTTCCCTAACATAATTGTTTTAACGGTACCCTACCTAAACATAAAATCCTTCTAAAGCTTTAATAGTAAATCAGTTATTTTTTAAAGTAATGATTTAGTGACAGAAATACATTTAAGTAGAATGTAATTAAGTTAAGTAACTTTCTAAAAGTAACTAACATTTGTCATTCTCCCTCACCAGATTTGTGAACTGTTGATGTTTTAAGTCACCTGTTATCAGTTACACTAGTACATATTTTTGTTAAAAAACACGAAGTAAAGCAACACTACTCAACGTCAATTGATACAGTTTTAACTTTACTTAGGGGTATTGAAATCGAATTTGCTTGGGTAAGTTGATTTTAGCGAAATTGTTAGTTTTGGGGAGCTCGTAGTAACCGCGTGTGTGATTCAATTGCGGAGCAGCGCGGCGACTCGCTCAAAGCGAATCCAATACAGATGCCCTTTAAATATTTGAATTTATGGTGAATAGGGGGTTGAACTGGTATGCGAGGGAAGCCACAATAAACTGCGTCAAGGTTGAGTAGATTTTTTTAAAATGATATGCTTAAATATAAAGTGCAATAAATTGAAATAGAGTCCTGCGTATTCCAAGGAAGTAGAGTTATTTCTTCTTTTGATTTGAACTATACTGTACTGCGGTTTTCAAGTTTGTTCTTGAAAACCGCAATGATTGGCCGTGTTCCATTGTTACTTTCAAGAAGTATTTTGGGACGTAGGTCAATATGCTGTCGCTCGTAATTAGGCAACATTACTTTGACCAAAGTCTTTTGTCGAATTACGAAATATTTCGTTACGTGTTTTTATTTTCAACGACACATTTTATATTTTAAAACGAAATCTTGAATACTTTACGTTTTAGGTGATTCGTGATGACATGTGAGTTTAACTAGTCGGTCGGTTTACTAGTAGTAGAGCCACGCTGTTGTCAACCATGACTCAGCATGAATGGGCAGGCTCTTTCGGGATGGTACCACTATCTCACAGGAAATCGACGTGAAGCGACAGCTTAGCTGTCGCGTATCGTTCGGTGAGTGGGACTGCTGGATGCCCAATACCTCTTTCCTCTTACCATCCTTTTTCCTTCCCACTTTCGAGAGGGGCTCGATCTAATGGACCGGCAACACTTCCATGATCCAAGCGTTGTGGATGTTTATGAGCGGCAGTGATCACTTTCCATCAGGTGACCTGCTTGCTCGTTTGCCGGATCTATGATATAAAAAGGTATAATGTATAATATGGTAACGGATGGACCATTCGAGTTATTTATAAAGTTTGGGAGCGGTACGTGCAATAACATTCCGGAGGGTTAAGAAAATTTACTGCCATACTGCATACATAATAGGTGTGGTAGGTGTGAGGTGAAGGGGCGGGCGGTGCGGCGCGGCGGTGGTAGCGCTGGGGTGGGCGGCCCACCTTCGGATAAAAAAGGATCTTGAGAAATTCTCGACCCTTTTTATACTAAATAGATAGCTAACACGATCTGAGTGGAGTTTCAATAGATGCTTTCTCGGCGGAAGAAGCGACCTGTAAGAAATCGAGAGGGCTCGGTGAAAAACCGACTTGGATATATAACCGTAAGTATTTTTTAGGCCCGTGTAGCGCGTGTCACAGAGCTTTTTCCTTTTATTTTTTACGCGTGCCCTCCTTGGAGGGATAAGAGGAATTCTTTTTAAATTGGAAATGTTTTCTAAGAGGATTACGATTTGCGGAGGTGCGCCCGTGTCCGAAATAGGGGATCGCGACGCTTACTCTGTTTTGTGTTTAATGTGCTTGCCTAAAATTTCCTTTTGATTCGTCAAGTGGAATAACATACGGTTCGCAGAATAAATATCGCTTTGTGATTGCACCTTCGTATATTCATATTTAAACTGTACTATTTCCCACACATTTGTTCATAAAAGTGATCACGTGTTCCAAGATATTGTAATATAAAAAATCACAAAACATGTATAGGGCGTTTATATTGGCTGTCATAAGGGTGCTTTGTTTGAAATTGGATGTAAAGTAAAGCGTGGCATAAAGGATAATCCGCGCAGTTGCCATGTCCATTCACAACGGGGATTTATTTTAAATTTTCACATCGTCCCCGCCTCGCATCCGCCGAGTCTGCGCAATTTGACCGCCTTTGTTAGACTATTGCAATCATTAAATACGATATTACTTATTGACATTTTATAAAACAGGCGTGGTTGCTGGCTGCCCAGTGCCCGCTGGCCACGTCTGTGCTGTCACTTGACATGTCGGCCAAGCGCATGTCTTTTATTGCTTATTAATATCAGTACATGTATGTGCTAAAGCCGTACTCGTATTACAATGTTTACTTAGGTAATACACTCAACGTTGAATTATATTACACTAACCGCCTCATAACGAATTTTTTCTATTTAAATTCATTACTTTAGTTGATCCATATTATTTTAACCTATATTATCATCGGATGATCCATATTATTTTAACCTATATTATCAAAATCTATTGTATTACATTACGTTATATTACAGGTATTTTTTCTGGCGGATTTTTTAAAATAACGATAGACCCAAATTAGCGGCCCTAATTCAATTCTAATACTTAAATTCTAATACCAGGGCGCAAACCTCTGATATTTCGGAGTTTATTTGTGTTTTGTTAGTTAAAGATCCTTGATTATTATGAAATATCGATTTACGTTCACATTAAAACACTTGAAATGATACACAATGAAAGCAGTCAGCTTTGAAAAATGAGTCGAGTCCAATAAGTAAATAAGTAAATGAGTCCAATAAATAAGTGTCTCTTAAGGTTATGATAGATTTTCGCGAATGTTACACTTTGAGTTGAAACGAATTCTTACGGATTTTATCGCGAATTTGATTACATTTTTAAATTTTTTAACTTCCCGACGTTTCGATCTCTTTACTGTTTTCGTGGTACTTTACAGGTTTCAGTCCGCCCCGTGACCGCAAGAATTCGTTGTATAAAAAAAAAAGAATTATGAGCACATGGATAAGAAATCTAAATTAAGATAATATACTCGTAGTATCTACGATTGTGTTACGTTAGTATTATATTAGGTAAGTCGACATACATGTGAATACGTTTAGTAATGCGTCAAAAAAATGCAGAATTATTGGCAAATCGCTGCTGTTCACTGATCGCCGGCTACAGTAACCTAACCAAGTAAATTTGTCTACGTGTCCAGTAATTTTCAATATTTATAAATTCAATGTTAATAACAGGATGTAATCCGGATGACCTTTTAAAATATTTTTTATGAAATAGACAATATAAATATATAATCTTTTAGAAATTAAATGTTCTTATATTTTTGAATTTTTTGCTTATGAGTTATGTTAATTTCATTCCAAATGTCCAATTACGATGGAAAAAATGTCATTTGCTGTTGGTCCTGCTGGTTTACTTTGCCGTGTGCCAAAGTTCCGCAAATAATGTTCACTGCACCTGACTGCAAGGACTTATTTAGCGAGAGCGGCTATAGACACTCACACAGATGTGTGCATCGTGTTGTCATGTGTGATTGGATACCTTAATAGTCGTCATATTATGTGACCGCCGCGCCGCGGCCGCCCGGCGACCACTACTAACGCTAACTTTATGCTGTATTAACATCATTTTACTATTACGACTACATCCCGGGAGCACATAAACTGACATGGAAACAAATATCGAATGTACGGTCGTTCCATATTTGTGTCGTCTAAAGAATATATGTTTATTGTAAGAATTTGTACGTCACCCTTCGCAATTTTCAAATCTGTCGGTTTAAGTTTTTTTTTTAAAGTTGCTATATTTTCTCGAATGCAGTAACCGTAACAATCGGACAAAAGCCTTATGTCTTGATTAATCTGATAACACTGACCACGTGCTGACTTTATATATCTTTTATCCAAGCAAACTTTAGGATTAGAAGCTGGATCCTCACTTAGAAATACGCATGTGCTAGACAATCTTTACCAGTGACGAATAGTTTTGCTATGCGTTGTTAATACTTGATTACGTATCAAGGCCGCATTTAGTATTAAGCGTTTAATAAATAATGTGTAACAGCGTGGTAGGTTTTAGTGATGTTAAAATAATTACTAGGAATACTAATAAAATGTGTATTCGTCATGGAGCCTGAAGTCGTGTTCCCTCGCTCGCCTTCGCCCTATGGTAATAAAAGAGATACATTATAAATCGTAAGCAATATTATCGTCGGCGGTCATTACACGCCGAATGTCCGCTCGGCGTGACGTACTTAAACGTTTTATTGTTGTTTCACGACGCGGACGCCCATGTACCTTACTGCGTTATGATTTTTGCTCACAACACAATAACTTGCACGCGTAAACTTGCTTATGTCCGACTCGCTGAAAATTGCCTACAGAGTTATGTCCGACAGATATAAAATCCTGGTGACACACACGCCCACACTTTCTATACATTACTCACTTGTTAGTTAAATTGAAATATTAAATACACAATAGAGTGACTTTATTCAATGCGTCGACCTTAAACACCAAGATGATGTCTAGTTAGCAGTCAGTGCGAGTGTCGAGGTACCATTTGTCCATAAGTGCTATGCTTTATGTGAGTTACTGAAATAGCAGAAATTGATAAGTACATGAATGTTTGTATAGTACACATAAGGCGAGGAAAGTTTTTGCTGGTAACAATAACGTGTGTGCGCGCTACGTCTTCACCGCCATCAGATACTACTAATGGCCATATCAAGTCGTACGGAGACAAAGAAGGCAATCTATCATTTACGGCTAATGCGTCGGCGACACTACACAACCCTTTTCACGAGGATCACCTCATCCCTGTCGATGTTGCTTGATCAATCATTCATCATTAGCAACCCATTATCGGCACACTTTTCGGTGAACTTTCTCGATAGTGCCTACTCTCATTTCATAACTACCATTATATTATAATATACAGAGTGATATTGTTGTTTGTGTTTCATGTTTGTTGTTCATGTTACATGTTTCTCATCACCCCAGGTGACATTGTACAAATGTTTTTTTTAAATCACGATTCCATTTTTTTTGTAATAAGGGGCAAACGAACATACGGTTCACCTGATGGTTAGTGATCACCGCCGTCCATGAACATCTGCAACACCATAGGACATGGTGATGCGTAGCCGGGCTTTTCACGATTTTTGGCCATATACGATATACGACTATTTTTACCGCTTAGCTGAACTTCAGTCCGCTTCGGGAACATACCTCAGGCGTAAAAAGAATCGTACTTATACGTGTTAATCAAAGGCCTTGTACAATGTTAGCTGGGGTGGCTATTAAATTAAATACCATGATTATGTCAATGTCACCCTGTAGGTGTATATTATCAAGTAACTACAAATGGTCGCAGCGAGGTTGGATATAAGTAGTTGTTTCTTTTCTTTCATAACGTGGATAGTTACCGTGCTGGTGCCTACCTAATTTTAACACATTATAAAATACAACAACATAATCGACGGGTAGCCGCTACTTGGGAATATTTTTTCTCCGCATACTTTATCTGATTTCCCACGCCGAGTCATGATGAGCGGGCGAACTAAGTAAGCAATTTATTCCATTAACATAAAGTCGATGTATGAAATTTCCCCGCGGAGGCTGAAAGCGTCATGATTAATATTTCAGTCGTGACTGGCGGCGTTTAACCGACTGGAACCTATTGCTTATCTAATACCAGTATACTACCTATATTACAGAGTACTTACTACCTAAAATGTAGCAATATTTTGATATTGTAAAATATACAGGAGTAGCAATGACACGGCATACTTAAGCATTCTATGTCATTGTGTTACTACATAATTAGTTCACGTAGTTAGAAACATTCATTGTACCGTTGTATTTTCAAATTAAAAATTATACTTAACTTTTAGATGGTAGATTAAGTTGGTGTGGGTTCATTACGAGAACAGCTCAATTCTACTAAAAATAATATAACGAATTATAAAATAAAATCTTTTAACAGATTAATTGAACGTGGCTCGCAAAAACGTCTTTTGTTGGATAGGATTCACTGACGCCACACACAAGGTCCAGCACAAGTTATGGTTGTTGCAGATTTGGCTACCTTAAGTTTTTTAAACATGAAATATAATTTTGCTAAAATAGTGTTGGTTTTTGTGCGAGTCGCTGAGGAGGGTGAAGGCGCACGCAATCCATTAAAGCTGAAAAAACACTTGAAATTCAGCGACTCATACAATAAACATGGAGTGTGGAGACACGCGCGACTTTTTGCTGCTTGCGCGAGAGCCGCTACGTTTTTTACTAGCTATATTTTGTGTTGTTTTTATTCGTGAACCGGGAGCCGTGTTTTGATAATAGCTTTCTGCGAAATAGCAATTATCGTTGAATTTACTCGTTATGCGTTTATTTTTACAAGCAAACATATTTTTTATTTAGTTCTGTTTAACGCGTAACGAAGCCATTTTAACATTCTGTAACAGTTACTGTGAAACTTCGTTACCGTTTCACATTGTTGGCCGCGGTTGGTTCCTCATATTAATTTACTAAAGATTTTATTACTAACTATTACTAAAGATTTTTAAGATCTAGGAGGTACTTGTATGTTCACAAACAACGTGGATAATTATAGTATAAATATGAGCTGATTGAAATTCAAGAACATTAAGAGTTGATAGCTAGTTAGCAGTGGTGCGGAACTCTCAGCCGCATGTGTTGTATTTGGACGGTCAGTGCATGTATAACATGTAAGATTAGTTCTTTTGCACATTTTTTTCTCAATACGCCCGGCTCCCGCAGTACGGACTTTATTATGCCGCGCATAATCTGGGGAATATTTTACCGTCCGAGTCGGACGTCGTCGAGGGATTTTGAGCGGTGGCAGAAAAAATTGATGCGACTTATCCTGCCCGCGCGTGTTTTTAACCCAAGATAAGCGTATGAAATGTTTTATGGATGTACGGACTACGGACGCCACGCCGATGTGAGAGCTTCGGGATCTGTTAAACGCGTTCTTGTAGTCCTATTAACAAATCACACAATTATAAATTGAATGCTGACCGGGATATGCGGGTTAACCCTAAATGGCGTATAAAAGGAATAAGGTTTTACTCAATCTAATTGACCTGACTTAATGATTTTTTTAAATGATTTTTTGAATACTATCTTGTAGTTAGAATAGTATTGATATACCACTTTCCAATACACATATGACTCCAAAAATCAAAGGTATGCCCCAGGATTTGAACCCGCGACCACCCTGACCGTGTTGATGACCGCGTCTAGTCCGTTTACCAACAGGCCATCACGCGCATGACATTATTGCAATAATAATGTCGGCGCACTTGCTAATATGCATTTTTTACTAAATCATGATTGCGTCTATATTAAAATGCATTTTCATAGCGTAGTCTGATAATAACAAAGATGCGAGAAATTAATAATTAACATCACACGTGCTTCCCTTTAACGTATTACGCCAAATAGATACTTATGTACTTATGTACCTCTGTAACAAATGTTAAGGCGAAGGCTATGAAATTTTTGTTGTTGTTCAAAATGATGTTCACTGTTTATTTCGTTAACTATATAATAAACGACGAAACAAAAAAATACGTATATGTTAAAATCTTGTGCTTTACCCATTCCAACCGGTTTTATTCGAAAAAGTGGTGGTAATTCTTAAAACTTTATAAGGTCATAACTCCATAACGGATAGGTATTTTCCAAATATTATTTCTTTATTATCATTTTAATATTATGCCCTTGTATCCAACTGAGCAAGTGCGCCATTTTCCTGCGCTCCCTGTATATACACAGTCAGGTCATAAGTATTGTCACACAGTGAAAACTTTTCTTTTAGAATGCTACACATGGCCACAAAAAAAGTTTATTGAATTCGAATTTCGAATTGTTCATGAAAATAAAAATGTATACTTTTTAGAATTTTACTCATTTTTAAATATGGAGTGGACGCTTAAAGAAGACCGTGTTGCAGTTATTGCGTTGCATCTTTGCGGTTACGCGCCAATTCAAATTTTTGACATACTGAAAAATTTGAATATAACCAAAAGATTCGTTTATCGTACCATCAAACGATACAATGAAGACTCTAGTGTAGATGACAGGTCAAGAAGTGGTCGCCCTCGGTCTGTTATGACTCCAGCAGTGATAAAAGCTGTGAAGGCGCGAATTCAAAGAAATCCCAAACGTAAGCAGAAACTGTTGGCCCTTCAGATGGGGTTAAGCAGAACCACGGTGAAAAGGGTGTTAAATGAAGACTTAGGGCTTCGGGCATATCGAAGAAAAACAGGACATCGTTTGAATGCTAGTCTAATGGACCTGAGACTGAAGAGATGCCGCGCTTTGTTGAAGCGGTACGCGGAAAAAAAATATCGGGAATTTTTTTTTTCGGATGAGAGGAAGAGAGCTACAACAAACAAAATGATAAGGTGTACGCACACAGTAGTGAAGAAGCGAGCAACCGTATTCCGCGTGTCCAACGAGGTCATTTTCCATCCTCGCTCATGGTATGGTTGGGAGTTTCTTATTGGGGCTTCACAGAGGTACATTTTTGTGAGAAAGGTGTAAAAACGAATGCAGTTGTGTATAAAAATACAGTCCTGACTAACCTTGTGGAACCTGTTTCTCATACCATGTTCAATAAGAGGCACTGGGTATTCCAACAAGATTCGGCGCCAGCTCATAGAGCGAAGAGCACACAAGACTGGCTGGCGGCGCGTGAAATCGACTTCATCCGGCACGAAGACTGGCCCTCTTCCAGTCCAGATTTGAATCCGTTAGATTACAAGATATGGCAACACTTGGAGGAAAAAGGTTGCTCAAAGCCTCATCCCAATTTGGAGTCACTCAAGACATCCTTGATTAAGGCAGCCGCCGATATTGACATGGACCTCGTTCGTGCTGCGATAGACGACTGGCCGCGCAGATTGAAGGCCTGTATTCAAAATCACGGAGGTCATATTGAATAAATTTTAGTGTCATAAGAGTCTATGTTTTGTTAAGTTCATTTTGGTATATAAATGGTTACATAATGAATAAACTTGTTTCAATTATTTTATATTAAACATGTGACAGAATTTATGACCTGACTAGGTATATATATATAAATGTGTGTAAACTAGGTATTGTATACAATTCTGAACATGTTTAGGAATGTGTAAAAGAATGATTTGAAGACGCTGTAATACAAATATTTTCTGGGAAATGTATATATATTTTCTACAATACACAAGAAAATGCATTTGTGAATAAAGTAAATAAAACGTTGTGGTAAACTGAGAATCAATATATCCGACCACAACGAAGCAATGGTTAGGCTTGGTTAGTTTATTTCCATTTATTAATAAACTTTATAATATATATATTTAAATTTATCCACTTTTGTTCATGTATAATTTATCTCAATCCTAACTTACTCTAAGTATGCCTTTGTTTGTCTTAAGTATACCTCTGTATTCATTAGACTTCGTACTCATTCACATCCAGAATGTACTATATTCCGACCGCTATGTAGGAAATGTATACATTTCTTAGGAATTGCATACAATGACGGATTTCATAAATTTCCGTTAACATATACACCGAAACGAGCAAAACATCAACTCGGTAGTGCTTTGGAGTATTATTAATTGATGATATTATGATTGAGTTTATTAACTGCACCGCTGAGGTATATACCTAACAGAACAAGAAAATATCTGAAAAAGCCTTCTGAAAACCCACAATATATTTTTAAATGTAACGTAATCAGGCATTTCGTCCCTCTTGGTCCGACTTGCCGACTTGAGATTACTGTGTAACTTTGCTGATATTGATTGATTTCAGTTTGAGAAGGGACGCAACAGAAGTGCGATATTGTGAAAGCGATTCATTTGGCTTGATGTTTGAAATGATAATGCCGCGCTCACGGGCATGTGCAGTGTCCACGCACGGCGGTGCTCCTGGGCTAGCGGTCCGTCCGCGCCCCTCGTTTGACCTCTGTCTGCAGTACAATGCTTCAAGCGAGGGTCACTTAGTATTCACTGCGTTCTTCCCTTATTATGCATTCTTTGTGAAATGTACCCCGTCTTTGTATCTTTAGGGGAAGTTCACCACCGACCGGTTGGGATGAAACATTTGAGTACAGATCAGTGTTATTTTTATTTCAATTGTTCTATCTTATTCATTATTTTACTCTTAAAGTCAGTGTTTCCCAATAGCTGTTTTTACGAAATCTGTTTTTACAACTATATAATCCGTCAATCCGTAGTTGATGTTGACGAGGTACTTAGATAAGAAATGTTTTAAATCGTGCTCAGGGTTAGTTATTTCATTGTTAGGATATAATAGTATTATAGTTATTTTATGTAAGGTCGAGTAGAGTTTAGAATTTGAATTTTTCATAATTTTGCGTATTAGGTACTACATACTTGTTTGTAGTTTGTCCTCTACAATCGAAAGTACGATTGAGAGGGGTTAGGTCATGTAGTCCATCACGTTGGGCTAGCGCACTAGCCTACTAGCCACTAGGTTGGTGGACTTAACATATTTAGTGGATGTTTAATTCGGTCTTAGATCAACAATACCACCGAATATTAGAAATTAGAAAATGAGTTGGCATAAAAAAAAAACAATTTAACTCAATTTTACTACTTCTATACAATCAATTTAATGACGTTGAACTTTTAAAAACCAAATCAACATAATATTCTTTTAATACAAAATAGTTAACTTTACTGTTCAAAGGTTGGAGGACGAAGGTGGTATCGCTGATCGAAGAATTCTGTATTCACAAACGCGCTAATAACAGTAATATGTACTAGTTATGTATAGTTGTTTTGCTTGGAGTGAAATATTTTCCGTTTTTACGAGGCAATTATTAGCATATTGCGTGTCGGCAGGGGTCCGCGGGGCGCGGGCGGCGGGCGGCGGGCGCCGGCCGCGGCGGCGGTGGTCTTTGCGGAACCCTGCTGGTAGATAAACATGTCTGAGCTACCAAATACGAATATGGTGTAATTTTATTTTTTGTTATTTAATACAGTGCATACAACAAACACGGCATTCACTCCACGTTATTTGCTTGTTACCTACTGGTTGCTAAGTTAATTTACGAGTATATCGCCTCGCTTAGGTGATTAGTAATATTACATAGGTTATCAAATTATGTTTTTGCTTGTTACTACAGTCTCATAGGAAATCTACGTGAAGCGACGGCTTAGCTGACGTTTTTCGTTCGGTGAATGCAAGATATCTTATTTCCGTTTCTCTTTTTCTTCCCTTTCCGTTATCAGCAGCGGTAATCACTCACCAACACTTGAGCTGTTTGCTCGCTTGCCTGACCTATATGTCCTCTGCGGAACATGGGATATCTACGGTTTATTGTTTAGTAAATATAGAGGCAGTTGATAACTATCAACTGGATCGTGTGCATTGGACAGTGGAGGCGGTTGCAATCGGCGCAATAACATTAAAAATCGTAATATGCTTTCCGGTTGATTTATGTTTGGCGGCGAGATTGGTGCGTGCGCGGCGTGTCGTGTCGGCACCGTCCGTGGCACGTATAAACTATTACTTTAATTAGTATTAAGCGCAATTAATCGGTGCGCATGCCGTTGTCGGCCACACCACCTAACCGATGCATTTCGCCTTTATCTACATGTATTATACAATGCCAGTGCGTGGATTATGACTTATGAGTAACTTAATGACGGTGTTGGGAAGAATGGTAATCTTAATACAAATGACTGTGTAGTGTGTAGTCACAAGTAATTGTATTAACGTCTAATGCCAATGTGTAATGTGCAATAGGATGAACGGTTAGACTTTAAGTAGGATTCCTAAGACTGGAAAGCTCTTG
This sequence comes from Theretra japonica, assembly GCA_033459515.1. Lineage (NCBI taxonomy): Eukaryota > Metazoa > Arthropoda > Insecta > Lepidoptera > Sphingidae > Theretra > Theretra japonica. The sequence continues at coordinate 234,344 of CM065938.1, read as the reverse complement.
TGTGTTGAATGAATATTGTTATGTTAATGTAATATGTTGGTTAGCCAAGGGATTCAACACACCTGATACCCGGTGCAGTGCAGGCGTGCAGTCTAGTTAGGGAATGTAATACCGGTCCACTCAATTGCTTCTTCATGCTTGGTTAAAGGAATCAATAAAAACAAGACACGACGGAATATGTAGCACGGGAAACTATTTCACAGCGTGATAGTTTAGCATAAATACGATTAGTTAATCTCATGGCTAGATGCGAGTTTGTAGTAACGAAGAGGTTAAGTCTAGCCGAAATCTAGTTTACGTGATATGATTTAAAACCAGATACCGCGAACGGATACAATGCAGATTTGTTAAGTGGAAAATATTGACGACTTGCACAGTTGTGTCAATAATGAATTGATGTACAAGGAACTGTAGATAAGTTCAAGCTGGAAGGGGTATGCAGTACGAGTACATACATATTATGAATACGCATCGATGATCGAGTTACGTTCTATCTGCATCCATATCCAAATTCTTGCGCGCGATTTATGATCGTTGGTTGAGATGCGCACACGCTGATTCTCGGAACTATTCTCCCCCTCCATTTCCCCTCTCGTGATGTTCTCCCCCCACGCCTCCCCCATGTTTATTGCAAAGATCCAGTGTGACTAATGCGGTCACGCTAGTTTAATTCACGACCTGATGAGTTTTAATTGTTATTGGCTATGTTCATTACAATGGACAATATTGTGCAACTTTTTTATTTTGTTATTTCCATTGATTACTTATTGATGTTGGATTTCTAAGAGAGTACAACATAATGGTAATGTCACTCTTGTGTGAGACACTCTGCACATTACTAGGGTAACTTACCCGTTCTTCTCTAGTGAAAACCGCTTTCCGAACCGGGTGGAAGATCAAAAATAATTAAATCTAAATAATGTTAAATAAAAACATTCTAATGGATTCAATAAATTGTTTTAATTTTCATTTAACTTCCTATAAAAGCACAGTTCTTTGTGGGAATAATGTTCTTGTGGCCGTATTAAGTACCGTTACATTATTTTGACAGCCTACGTGGTGCAGTCGGTTAGATGCCGGCTGTGAAACAAGAGGCCGTGGGTTTGATCCCGCACAAAGACAAATGTTTGTGTGAACCACAAGTATTTGTTTCGTGTCTGGGTGTTGGTGAGTCCGAAAAGTCTCTAGGAGTTCCTGATACCCACTACACAAGACTCGATCTCAGTGTGGGGTCAGTACTATGTATGTGACTGCTGGGTGTGATTATTAATTATTTTTTAATTTATGGTGTATTATTGCGTAATACGTCATTTGAATAATAATCTAGCCCGATGACTAATAACTTATTTAAACCTAACCTAAACATCTAAAGAGACTATGACTGAGAATATGTCTAATAACATTTTTATTATTGTCTCTATTAAGGGGAAGACACAATGTTCATGATGTTTTACATAATGATTAATTAGTTCAGAGCTACAACTAACAGCTTTTAAATGTATGTGTTTTAAGGTATGTACATAATTGTAGATTTAATAAGCAGAGCTTTTTTATTTAGGATAATAAATAATATGGTGCCTCTCAGAAGTGCAAGTGGTTTGAATGGTAATAATAGGGACAATTGTTTCCGTTTGAGTCGGCTCCGGCGCTGTGGCACCGACGTCGATCTAGTAATGATTGTGTACCATTTTTAATCCACATTACGCAAATCGTGTGGGCGATGGTGGCTGCGGGCGGCTTCGCTTTGTGCCCACCGCAAAAGCTGTCGGCGGCTCGCCCGCGCGCCCGCTCTCAGCACGAATGCTTGATGAGCTCACAAAAACTCAGGGCTCCCACTGCGCTTCTAGGATTTTAATTTGTTATCATTCGATTGCTTTTAATTGATTTTATTTACCATTGCACCTTTCGCCTTTTGAGTTTAAATGGTTCTTGCAATTTTTTGTGAATATAAGTTACCATTCTGTAGGTCACGTTAGTTTTTGGACAGACTTGTAATTGTTGTTTTGGTCAGCTTCACAAAGGACTTTTACTCTGTCCGATTGGGCACACTTTATAAATTATAAACAATGTTAGGTTGCCACAACAGTAATATGTAAATAGCTTAAGTTTGATCAGTAATCTTGTTTCTAAGTACGATTGTATTGTTGGTTGCAGGTGGTTTGAGGTATAGGCTCGACCTTGCAATGTTAAAATATATCCTACGCTTTAAAGATATAAGGAGTAGGAATGCTGTGTAGGCTTTAGCAATATAGACTTTATCGCGAGATTGTGTTACAATGACCTATCCTGTCATTACAGCAGTTTGAGCTGATGTATGCGTTTGCGTCCTCCTGGTTTCATGTTTACGTTACCGTGGCTATTCAAGTTAACATGGTAAATATAATTAGCGATGAGTCGCCGATCATTCATTAGTCGTCGCCTCGTTCTTTGAAGTGGTAATTAAGGGCAATGTAGAATTCCAGCGTTAGTGTTATAGGTTTATATTGGGAACGGTGGCCGGTGGTTGTGTCGTCCCTGGTCCTTTGCGGCGCCGACGTCACCTGTCATCCATCAGTCGGGACGGCGCGCGCATGCGCATACCGTCCCCCCTGCCGCCGCCGCCATCCCCCGCTCCCCACCTACACGCAAATAACTAACGTACGGCACACATGCGAAATCGCAATTATATTGCTTGCCAAAGTTCACTTTGCCATTATTAATCGTTCACATCAAATTAGCAAATACTTTAACTTTGGCCATCCATTTATGATGCAAGGGAAACCTGCGCGATCATGACTTGCTTACGTTTGTCAATTACTCTACTTATAAACCGACACTAGACGACATTGATGGTGGAACAAGGAAATAATTGGAACATGACAAGAATTGCTATTAGACTATAATCGCTATTAGTTACGATTTTGTGGTTTTTACGAAAGAATAAAAACTGTATCGGCTTGCTTTGACGTGGGACAATCAATTGATATTTTAAAATGGGTTGGCCTTGTTAATTTTCTGTACTACAATTTCGTGAAAAATGTAACTAAATATATTTACATATTTTAGATTTTTAACCTAATGGTTTTCAACAGGCAAGTAACCTTTACCTTAGTGGGTTACAATAGAAGATAAACATTGTATGAGATTGAAATTCGCTTTCATTATTTTGACTCCACCAGGGCATAGCAGAGAAGAGAGTAGAGTTAGTAAATAAACATACACATTTATCTAGCGTTATTCCAGCCGGTGGCAGCGTGCGCCAGTTGTTAGAGTATTGGCTCTCCTATTTTCTTCGACGACACTAAGCCAGTGCTCTTTTGAATGACCTCGGGGTGGTGATCGACTTCGACTAGCAATATTGAGGCCAAGGCATACGTTACCAACCTACTTCTATGGTTTTCATGACATACGACCAGACCATCTCAACTGACATTACTGAAGTTTATCTGTCACGTTGTCTGTTGTCTGTTTATCTGTCTGTCGCGGATGAACTATAAAAACAACGAAGTCAACATCTTAGTAAATTATAATAATAGAATGTAGACTATTTGATTATTTATACTTGGGTACGTAGCTCAGTCTTTTGCCCGACCTACAACGTCGTTAGTCAATATCTTCTGTGACGATATCGAGACAGCTTGAAATACGTACCATGAATTATGATGCATAGCAACATATATAACTAAATAACCCTTTAAATAGGCTAAATGATATTTGTAATAAAAGTATTAGTGAATGTGCACTCAGCCTTAATCCATAAACAAATTCAAATTTAACGGTACATATATTGGAATGTAACAAAACAGTAGCGGTGCGGCGATTTGGACAGGACTAGCTCGGGACTGCGGTGACGGCCGCGTCACAAAAAACCGATGAGCATCGCGTGCCCACTGCCACGATAACGATCCACGCCGCGCCGCGTGCCTGCTCACCCGCAGACGCATCAGCTCTCAACTCCTGCATATATCGCTGCTAATATATGAATTGTAATTCTACTCCAGGTTCTGGGTACTTTTAATACTACTTCACTAACTTTATATCGCTACCGCTACTGTCAAATTTTTTAGATACCTTTCTTAAAATTAACCTACTTATTATACGAATGATGCTAGAACGTTGTTCTATTTTAGATTTCTAATTTACCTATTCGTGTTATAGGTATGATTTGTCAAGTGGCTTTAAAGTTTAGCATGAATTAAAGCGTTGAAAAAAGGTAAAAAGTAATGTAATATTTTTTCCCACTATAGGGGGACCAATAAGGTAGCAAAATATAGGAAACAAGTATGATATTATTTTCGTTGTCACATTCATTACTAGTGAATTTGTATAGAAGTGGGAAGTAATGACATCGGACATTGGCGCGATGATACATTTAAAGATCACAAAACCCGCCTGACATAAATTCCCATAAAACTTGAGGTCGTACTTGACCCTGGCGAGTCATCGACAAATGGCTCGTCCTCTAACATCAGAATGCCGCCACCACTCGCTTCCAATTACACGAATTAGCATACTTACGCAGCGACGCGGTCGATTTCGACTTGTAACACGGTGATCAAAAGAAACGCCGGCTTTTAACCACTCTCAACTTTATCCGTTTGGGTACAGGGTCCTTATTAACTTTTACGGGACTGTATAATGTCAAATTGTGAAAACGAAACCGCCGAGCGAATGTAAGTTCTATTGCCGAGGAGTAAGAGTTAATTGAAAGGCCTTGCGATTTAAAAAGAGTAGACGTTAAGATCGTCAGCCATCGAACTCTGACCCGTGCGTAATGGACGCAAATTGATGTCGAAGGCAAATTTCTCTGATTATGCGGGATGATGTGGCGGACGATGGGTATTGTTTAGCTCGCCGTTAGTAAGGATATTTTATAAGGCAATGGATGCAGCTTTATAATAAAAATTACCTTTTTACTTTGTGCTGAGCTTCATTGAGCTACATGTTTGTGATAAAGTGGCGTAAAAATTCGGCATTCGCAATTTATTCTTGTGTGATATGATATACGATTTGGTTCTAAATTGCTACTATTATACAATTCTCTGAAGGGGTACTGTAAGCCCAAACTGAGTTTAATAGATAAGTTAATTTAAAAATAATAATATTGTAACCGCTGGAGTAAGCGTGTCCTGGAGTGGCGACGGCGTCTTGGCAAACGTAGCGTGGGACGTCCTCTGGCCAGATGGCGGGACGACTTGCACAAGAGGGCCGGCAGCGACTGGATGCATAAAGCGGCAGACCGGGCTCTGTGGCGTACTTTGGGAGAGGCCTATGTCCAGCAGTGGACTGCAACGAGCTGACGAATAATAAACTTTCTTGCACTTATAGTCGCTTGGATGGGAATTGATTAACACGCTTGCTGGGAATCATTATATCCGTTTTAATAAAAACTACCTTGTTATTGCTATGCAGTTGGTATTACTTTTTCTCAGAGGAAAATATTATTATAATTAGCATTGATAAGTTAATTGATTTCATTACAGTTGTAAGCCGTGACACCGATTTCTATAATAAACACTCAGATTTACATCAATTTATTACTTTATTGCAATTATATACAATGTTACAGAATTCACCAAGCAATACTCCTTACTGCGGGCAATTAGCGGCATGGTAGCTTCTAAATAATAATATTTTCTGGTAGTCGCAGAGTATATACTATGTAGCCTGATTGAAGATCTTGGGTTCGATACTTGAGTGAACACCTTAGTTTTTATAAATATATACTCAGCAATGCATATTCAGACACAATTTTTAATTGAATTATTTTAAGGAGATAAAGACGTCCAATTTTATTCCGCGACAAGCCGAGATGGCCATCGGGGTATGATATGACATGACGCGTGGGAGAGGGGACGTCCCGCATACCCGCACACCGCCCGCGCCGTCCTAGTCGCCGTGCTGCACGAGTCCGCGTCGACCGCGGTTATCGATATGGATCCCGCTCAAATTGTTGTTTGTGTAATAGTCCATTCTCAATTTTACAGTTTTATTACCTTCATACAGTTTCCCATATATCTTCCATGTGCAGACATCGATCAGTTACAAATTGTAGATAAAATATTTTGTCATATTGCATACGATAAACTTGACTTAATAATTTTTACTCTTATGTCATTGCGTTGAAAAAAAATAATATCGAAATAAATACTTGGAAAGTGATACTACATCACTAGAAAATTGCTATGCCGACCTGTCACGTACAGTATTCTCCTGATTCTAATGTTTAATTGTAAGTTGTATACGCATATACAGAACATACTCGTACAAGGTGCATTTATTACTCTATCATTGGAACTGAGGTCCCACCAGAGCAGCGGAAGTCGCATAATAAGTGGTAGGCTTAAAACTGTAAAGCCTAAGAAACAAGACTATAATTATAGACCAAGTGTCGCAAGCAATAGTAGCTACACTCGCATTGGCAGATGTGAGCTGCTTTGATTCACCCGCGTGTATACCAAGCATATTTAGTTAAGTATAAAGTGGGAATATAGTAATTAAAATTGCAATTAAGCTATCGTTAGTTTATTATAAACTTTTATAAACGTTTATTATAAACTGCCTCGGTGGCGTAGTGGTACTACGGTATGATTGCAAAGCTGAGGTCTCGGGTTCGAATCCCGTGTCGGGCGAAGTGATATTGGATTTTTCTATTCATTATTAGCCCGGAGTCAGGAATTTATGCCCGATATGGCGATAGACTCGCCCCCTATCACATCGTGGGACGGAATATACAAGGCGAAACGTGGGTGTTCTAGTAGCACCTCTGCCTACCCCTTCTGGGAAAAAGGCGTGTGGTGATGTATGTATGTATGTATTATAAACTCATGCATACAACCAAGACAGCGCAAATTAACTGATGGCGATTCAGTGATAATACGCTATATTAAATATATTAGCTATATTAAAATATTCACATTAATCAATCAAAGCAGTAGTAAAAGTCGGGATAAGCAATTAAATGATTTTACTGACTCTAAGTATTATACTCGTACGGGTAAAGCCTGTAACAACATTGCTGTAAACTTGTAATATTATCAGAAACATCAGCAGCATCGTTTACAAAGCCCTTCGCCCTTTACGTGTGAACAGCGCACGCTTAACCCTTCGCTATTTTTTGCCGTGTTCGCTAAACACTCCATTGCTTTCTACTTTCTCCTAATTAATGATAATCAACCACAATCTAACTGTACCTTGGTATTTTATGAACCACGAACAAGACCCTTCCCGTCAATGCAATAAGGCTCACGGAGAAAGAGAGCTTCGGACGACGACCTTTAGTCGTGAGTCAAGGGCAGAGAAAGGTTTTAATTTCGAACTATTTGCAATTATTGCGATCTCGGTATTATTTACGTGCTGTTCATTTTTATACGTGAAAGTTATTTGCAAGAGCCAGCCGGACAATAAAAAAATATACATTTCTTGTCATTTAAAAGTTCAATAAAGCAAATTTTTAGGAGTTTATCAAATGACCTTTAAGCTGTATGGTGGTCGGTCCTGACATTTAGGGGCACGACTCGTTCGTAAAATTTTAATGATTGCGTCGCACGCATTTTATTCTTTGGAATTCATTTATTATGTCAAAACATTTTGCAGCAATCTTTGTATTCTATTTAAAATACACATTGAACTGCGTGATAGCGGTTTCAATTTATGTATAATTAATTAAAGTCTTGCATATTATTAACGTTGTATTAATAAATTACAACCAGTCCCAGAAGACTGAAATATAATATAAATAAAATCGTTCGTAAGAAGTTTTTATTTTAGAGTTTTAACAGTAGGTAATTTTGAATTGCAATATTTAGCGTGGCACACGCCAGCGCGGCGGCCGTAGTTGGGGTCGTACCCTAGTATTGCCAAGCCATTGTGTGGCAGAGTCGCGTCGTGTCGGCGAGATTGACGTGACGCAGGACGATCCAACAACACACTTCGCCAACATTTCCCTTCACAATAACGCAGTAAAGAGAATTTATAGCTTTAAAGTACCATCGTACAAATTTCCAGGGATAAGTATATTATTATTATAATGAAAAATCATTTCAATGCATGCAAGATTGCTACATCGTGTTATAATTACCTCATCATATTACGACTGACGGCCCGTACTAGACCAGTATGGTGGACTACATGGCCTAACTCCTCACAATAGTACACTCCATTATAGAGGAGGCCCGTGCCCAGCCGTGAGACCTATATGGGCTGATACAGATACAGACAGACAAATGGCTGACATTATAAGTACCTACATATGTTGGCTTTGTATGGAGAAATGTATAAACCTATCAATGTGAAAGAAGTACAAATAGTCTGTATTTTGGAATGAGTTTGATACTAGGAAAAAATATTTTTATGTTTTGAAATAACTCTGACATAGGATTTTACAAACGTACCCAAAGCAAACATTTCAGAAACAATTGAATTGACAAGCAATTTGGTAGAGTAGTAACATTTTACAAGGGTCCGCCGTTGGCAGTGTTTGTTCTTTAAGTTTGCAGTCCCCCTCGGCGGCGGCAACAGCGGCGGCCGGCAGTGGCTCCTCCGCGTTGCCTCCGGCCACAATTTAATTACCAAATGGAGCGTTTTTTGTGATCTTTGAACCGTGGAAGCACGCCGCTAACGACTTGCGCCGCGTGCTGAGGATTTCCTCAAATGATACAGAGCTCGGTAGATCATTGCGTGCGGACTGCGGAGCAATGCCAAGATGAATGAGTTATTTGCAAAGACTAAAGTAGGAGGATATATTGCGGTTTAATGGCCATGTCCAGTAAAGCGTGGTGGTAATCGCGAATTAATGCTGATCAACCACTATAAAACAAGTATTACGTTTTTACGTAGAGAACCGTAACTGGAGGTACAACAATGTTGAAACTGTGTTACTGTGTTTATAAAGGGTGTTATTCTTTGTATAAAGCAATAAACGTTCCGCGAAAATATCTTAGTTTTCTACCTAGCATCTGAATGTCGCATTGATCGTGTGGGTGTTATTTATACTTTCGATATGTACCTACATATGTTTGTTGATATGTTTGTAAACGAGATGAAGACATCAGTTTGTGCAGGACCGGGTGCGTGTCCACTGTCTACTGTCCCGGGTGCGGGGCGGTGCGGGGCGGTGCGCGGCGTCGCGGGGCGGCGCGGCGGCGGGACCTGCACCCTCGTTATTTTAAACAATTCGATAATGATGCTCGCTGAGCCCGCTGGCATACTCTGATTGTGCTACAAAAGGGACTCCTGTCCCTCTAATGAGGCTTTCCTCAATTTCCAACGTTTCCAACTGTAATAGAGCAACTTTGGACCGATGTTTGCTTTAGGCGGAGCGCTGTTTGTTTGCTATTGGCCATGTCACGTGTTGTTAGTTCACTTTGTGTAACGAGACAGTTTCCTCTCTTTCTCAGTACAAACTTACTTTAATTGTCTCCGTTGTTATTTGTTAACAAGGCTACCATGCCTCATTAAGTATTCTATCTTCATTCTATAAGTATTTATATTTATTACCTTTACCAATACAATTACTGCTGGTTATGGGACTACTTTACAACGGACTGGGGATTAAGGTTTAGGTTTATATTTAGTTTGGTTTACATATTGCGGAGATTTTGTTATCACGTTACTTTCTACAGGTCCCGTAAGTTGGCAGTCGTTTGAAATCACAAATGTTTAGTTAATAGCGTAAGTCATGCATGTAAGAGCACATAACGGGAAAGCAATAAACAACTTCTTGCATTGGCGCGGCGGTGTGTCGCGGCCGTCCCCCGCTGACTCAAGTCGCGACACTACACAGTGCCCGCCTGACGCCGCCGTCATACCGTCATATGCAAACTAACATGTTTATAGCGCGCCGTAGCGTCAGCGAATGAAAGCCCGCTTTTATGACATGTCATTTTAAAATACCTACGCTAAGTCGCACTGCGCAAGACCGTCCGCAAATCACGGACCAATGGCGGACCGGCCCGACCACCGTTATGTAAATGTTCTATATTCAAATCAGTTTAAAATGAGATCGCGCATGCACGCGCCGCCGTTTTTTATTGGCTCTTTGCGTACAAAGGGTTTCTCTATGATGCGCCGATTTGGCGGCGCGTGCTCTTTAAAAAATAGGGTTACAGCTTGCATACCTACCCCAAGCAGTGCGAGTTGTAACCCTTCCGCAATCCTTTTTGGATTGCAGCTGTTTTTAGTCTTGTATGGTTTGTGTACGACACGCGACGGATTTCACGTGTTTTTTTATTAAGTTGAGTGAGTTGATTTTGGAAGTAAGTTTTTAATGGTTTTTATTTATCTAAAAATATTTGACACCTGGTGCTGTTACTATATTTTTAACGGCATATTGTTACTTAAATGTAAAAAAAATATGTCGCGTTGAATGTGACATAAGACGTTTATTTAATTTCGATTCCGATTTTCGTGATTTTTGATTTGTTGGATTTGTCTCCGTCTTGAACAGAATAACTAAAAATGGCAATTTTTAAATCGTTCAAGCGTTAGGCGTTCTACCAAAATGGGATGGTCTCTGTTTTGGCTAACAGGAGACGTTAAAGATGTTCAAGCTTGCAAGACGAACCAACGTAAAATGACCTGTCTTTCGATTGTTTTTTATTGACGGGAAACGAAATACAACAAAATTCAAAATATGTTTACATTGAATTAATAATATCTAGATACGGCGTTTTTCGCTTAATTTGCTAAGTAGGGTATCAAATAAAATGATTATAATGCGTTCAAAAATTGCCCATGGTTTTTTGAGATGGTTGCAACAGGTAATATAAGGTACACTCCATCGAAGCTTCTAGCCGGAGTATACCAAAATGTACCTAATTATCATTTTTATTTTTCATTAAAGGCTTTAATTTTTTAAGTGATACTTTCAGGTGCGCTGGGGGAAAAAATTTAATTTAACATCAGTATTGTTTTCAGAAACCATCTTTAAAAACAATATTAATACGTCGATGCCTTATCTAAACATTATAATTAAATGATTTGCAGTTTTATATTTTTAAATGTTCTATTACCTATGTCATCTGTCAATTAAACGATAGGCTATGGCAGCATGAAGGTTTTCTTTGTTTGTATGTTTGTACATACAGATACATTTCATAAATCTATACTAATAAAAAAAGCTGAAAATTTTGTTTAAACGCACTAATTTCAGGAATGATTAGTTTGACTTTTCTTTTGTTGTTCAATAGTCCATTTATCAAAGAAGGCTATAAGCTTACCTACATAACATCACGCTATTACAAATAGGACCGAAAAATCACTGAAAAATGTTGCAAGAACGACGCAGTGTTTAGTGAAGAGTGAAGTTTTGCGATAAATATGTGTTACTCTCTTATAATATTTTATTTTAAAAAATAAAATGTGGGAAGAACAGTGTCAGAACTTCTTTGTTAAACACACAAGTTTTACTATTAACTAATTGATTTACGCAATTTCGGTATCCATCATGGCGGCAACCGTTTTGCATATTTGTATGACAGATTAAAATTTGAAATAATTAAAACGAATTATAAAGTTTATCTTTGAAATTGTAAATTGAAATGAACATATTCTGATTGGTTAATGCTATACTATATAGAATTATTGTCGTGGGTTCAAATACCAGGGCACACCGCTTGACTTTTCGGAGTCATGTGTGTCTTGACTCTTGGTAGTCAATAACTACGTACGATGATACAGTACAGATAAGAGGACGATACAGGTAGTACGTCGTACGGAAAATAATTGAAAATGAAAATTATACGCATGCTTTTTTTAAGTACTGTATTGTATCTGTATCAACGCATATACGTCCCACTGCAGGGCACGGGCCTCCTCTGCAATCAAGAGTATGATTGAGAGTGGTTAGGCCATATGCAAACAATTTTTTTGAGGTCTGTGCCAGCCGAGCAGCTATGCCTCGTAGTTTTATTCGCATAGTTCGTAGCGTGATGTTATATACGAGTAGCTAATAGTTGGCCAGCTGGCATTAACTTAAAAAAAAATGTTTGTACATTATGATATTATAAAGTTATTAAGAGATTAGTTTTATTTTTCTCTTTTTATTACGCTTTTGAAGAAGGTTAACTTTTTTTAAATTATTATTTATTTCTTTTTTAAATTTCTACAGCAGTAATTTAAACTAATTTCTAATCATTTTTTTGATAAGACCACTATCTACACATTTTCCTAGTGAATGATACAAACTTTACTCTTTATCTCACGGTGTCCTAAAGTGTGCGCCCTGGTGCGCCGCGCCGCGCTGTATAAAGTACAGGAGGGCGCCGCGAAGAAATTCTCTCCCTGGATTTCAAATGTTGTGTCTATTTACCTAATTAGTATCATTGTACATTTCAACCACCTATTTAGATTAGGGTGCGAATACAAAATGGTAAATATTTATGTGGGCCTGGATTGAAAAAGGTTGGGCACCTCTACTCTATCTCAAAAACTACTGAACCGATTTCTATGAAACTGTCACAGATCCTAAGTTGGACTATACCTAATACAAGGCAAAAAAATATATTTGAAATCCGACTTATACTTTTTGAGATATGCGTGGACAAACATACATACATTTATGAATTTTGGCACACGTGTTCAGAAGCTGGTATAGACCAACATATCCAAAAATCGTGCAATTCTGACAAAATTAGATACATACACAACGAATTGATAATCTCCTTTGTTTGAAGTCGATTAAAAACGACTGAATGGGGTAAGACCATGTCCACACCGCTGGCTCTTGCGGGTTGGCTGTCCTCACGTGGCTGATGGCGGAAAAAATATTGTCAAATTTGTAGTATTTATAGTGTGGAATGTAACTAACATACACGCTCACTTACGGTTATACACTGCATTTGTAATAATAGTACAATGTAGGTATCACAAGTTATTAAAACAAGTACAGGGTACAGTCGCTAAATATCGTCCTCGTTTTCTAAAAAAAGATAAGTAAAGTACATAGTTAATAAATGTATAGATACGCTGATCTTTTAGTGCTAGAAATAATAAAAATCACATCAAGCTCAGTGTGACCTCTACTAATCACTCAACATATGCTACATCATTTCTAATGGTACTTAAAAACGATGGACTTTAACAAAAAAGACTCAGAAAGTCACCTTTATGAAAATTTAAAACTTATGTTGATCATATTGTTTCAATTTGTAAATATCTTGTTGTAAGAGCCATGGCGTGCCGCCATTATTTACGAATTTCGATTGATGTTACTAACTTTAGTTTCGACATACGTAAATAAGATGACGTTTATTGCAAGACAAAATAAGAGGCGGATCGAATTTTAATGACGGAGGTGTAAACGTTTATATGAAAACTTTTAATGTTGGAAACTTTACTAGTCGATGGTAAAAAAATGCTTCTTTTTGGTCATTATAAGTGATTTTTTATAGTTAAAATAAGTGGATACACGGGTGGCCCCCAATGCCTATTGTGAAAGTATTCATAGTGATTATAGTAAGGATGTATTCATACAGGATAGACGAGTGTGGCGTGCCAAGTAGGCGACACCATCCCCGCTCCATATATCACAGAGGACAATAAGATATAAGTGAATTCCGCAGGCCGGTGTCATTGCAACACGATACGCGCGTTATATTGCGCATTAGCTGATTGCCGCTATTACCACCACATCGCCGGCGTGTGTATGTTTGCGCGCGGCCGCGCCCGCTCCGCACCTACTAATGTCAACTGCCGTCTGTACTCTGTGCCCACTGCCCACGTGTCATACTCACAGCAACGAGTAACGACACACCGCACACCGCACACGCGTTATAAACACCGCTCTTATAACTGATCATAGCAACAAACAAACATACGAGTATTTATAAGAAAACATGATGTCTATTTAGAATAAATCTATTCATTTTTAACTAAGATGCTTTCCTCAGTAAAAATAAATGTCACCACAATGACCATTTATAAATGATAATTAATCTAATTAATTATACGCATTAACGAAGTAGGTCTCAAATTGCAACTCTATTTATAAATGCATAAAAGCGGCTCTGTTTATATAAAAGCAATGTTTATATATATTTACCTATAGTATTATATAGAACGTTTAAATTTAGTTTTAAACTAATTGGATAAATCTTTTGCAAATAGACGATCTCCCCATGTTTGATTAAAATGCGAACAAGTCTTACTGCATTTTGTTTGGGAATAGATCATATTATTGTCGTAAATGGCTTTATCAAGGGAACAAGTTCGATTCAGACTGCAGGGTGGTAGGTGGCTAGACGATTATGTGAGCGTATCGAGTAAATATTCAATAATTGTTGCCATTAGCCGTAATATCGCCATAGAATCACAGCTGAGCCGGTTAATGTAGGAAATGAAATATCCGGCCATAGCCGCCGCCGGGGTTTCCGCGACACGATCTCAACATTTGCTTCTACACACAACGATATATCATATGTACAAACCACCGCCGTTTCCGAAATATTTATGTACCAAATGTCGAAGAATAATATGTAACATCATCACTTCATACGGCGTCATGTTATACATGAGCAATATTGAATATTCATAAGTTAAAAACTATGTAACAACGCTGAGGATAGAACAAATCATTTGCATTACGCAACGTATACATTACTAAATGCCTATCAATGATACAGTTTCTCTAACAGAACCACGCGTGCTGGCATGCGGAGCCACAACTTGATGGTCAAACCATCTCGGCCCGTTCCAAAAGGTTTTTGCCGCACTGTCAAGTTGCGAAATGGGTTGCAATCACTGCCGTGCCGGAATAAAAAAAGTGAGGTAGAGTCGTTTTGTAGCCAATGTATTCGCACGTGTATGTACTAGCCACTAGGTAAAGTTGTTAAACACCGGAAATGTCGCATATGGACGCTTTTTCCCGTTGCCAAAGTGATACAAGCCAAACAGTTCGCGCAGATATTTATTTTTTTGCCGTGTTTACCTTCACTTAACGTATTTGTCTGAAACATTTTTTCAGGGGTTCGGATTTCGGTGGTGTATGTTACGAAGCATTTTAAAACATTTACTATATTTATCTATGATATGTGTTGTGTTTGTACATTGTATAAATTGCGTTTATCTCTGAAGAGTGCCGATGGAATAGAGATTATTGTCAACATTTCGGAATGCTTACTTTATATTTAATATAAAGATAAGAGACGAGGAACCAATTTAGGGAATTTTTAATATCATCCATCCATCCATCAGCCAAAAGAAGTCCACTGCTGAACATAGGCCTCTCCCAATGATTTCCATAGTGACCTTTTGGAGGCAGCCTGCATCCAGCGACGTCCCGCGACCTTTACCAGGTCGTCTGACCACCTAGTGGGTGGACGTCCCACGCTGCGCTTTCCGCTTCGTGGCCTCCATTCGAGAACTTTTTGGCCCCATCGGCCATCAGTTCTCCGTGCTATGTGCCCCGCCCATTGCCACTTCAACTTGCTAATCCGCTGGGCTATGTCGGTGACTTTAGTTCTCTTTATTTTTAATATACATACTTTAATATATTGGTGTTATTATATTTATACCACAGCACAAAGTTGCTATAGAAGAAAAGAGATATCGTAATAATGTTCCATTTCAAGGTAAAGATATTTATTTATATAATACCATCACCTGATGGTGGTTGTATATGTAGATTGTATACCTATACAATTATTTATTTTTGAAGTAAAACTTCTTTAGGCACGCTTGACTTGGGGGGTAAACTGGCGAATGCATGACGAGAGCGTTACGGAAATACTGTGACACGATGAAGACAACGGAAGCTGAAAATTGTCAATAGAGATCCATTATTAATCATTGAAGGAGATCAGTCGATTTGGTCCAAGTACGGGCAAGAAATTCATGATGACTAAAAAATCAGGCTAATTTTTTTTGGTTTATTCTCATTTTATTTTCATCCTACACCATCGGAATAAGATTTATAAGAAAAATAAGGACATATAATTTAAAATATTTCTACCATTTTTATAATAATGAAAGCAATATTCATATTTGACACCTGTCAAGTCATTAGTATAAAGTATTTGTCAAACTTCGTTGTATAATAATTTATCTCGAATAGTATGTGTATTTAAAATTAAATTGATAAGAATGTGTTTTCATTTTGTGATTGAGTTATTTTGTGTTTATTCTGTACGAAGTTCCTTGCATTCTTTCGTCTTGGGTTTTTATCTTTCAATTACATACTAAGAACTCATAAAGTTGACAGAGAAATTTTGGGTCTTTCATCACACTATAGTTTTCTCATTTACTTATGTTCCGACTAGCCAATGTCGAGAATTGGGTTTACAATAATACCGACAATACCGAGTGAAAAAGAAAACCAAATATTGGGTTTTTCATAATTCCGTCTATTTATATATTACCTCTATGGGCGCGTTTGGAAAAAAAATGTGTTCAATTATGTATATCTGTGGAGAAAAAAAGTTGATTCAGTCATAATTAAACTTAAATGTAAGTGAACATTCTTGACAAAAGTAACTTTTAACATAAAACTAATGTGCATTGATATATAGATTTGAGGTTAATTGTTAGTACGTATTCTTTTTTCTTGTTAATATACATTTGTGTATGTGATTAAAAATAATAAATCGTGGTGAAGGATAGGCCATTGTAAAAATTCGTGATGAAAGTAACTTTTATCAATTATATATATGGAACTAAAAAAGTTTTACTTCAGTCGTGTGGTCCAAAGCACACTCTTTTTTTATTTATTTATTTCAATTTCTTGTTGTACACCAGAAAAAACACAGAGATTACAACTTAATTTAAAATAAGTACAATCGGCGGCTTTATTGAACAAGGCTATCTCTTACAGACAATCTTTGGATGGACGTTAAAGAAAGGAGAAAGGGCAGTCTGGTGTGTATAGTGATAGATTTATATATTAATAAATGACAATATAACAAATTGATAAAATAAACGTATAAATATATACTCATACAACAAATATACATATTACATTCATATACATATATAATATAAATATTAAATATATATACATACTAAATGCTAATGGAATAGTAAAAGCACAGCAATGTGTAAGTTCAGTGAGAGAGATAGTGCTCCTTGACTAGTGATTTAAATGATGACAGTGTTCGATATCAGGAAGTGAGTTTCACAATCAAACGGCTTGTACGGAAAATTACGTGTCCATAAATGTCGTGGTGTGTACGGGCATTCTCAATCTCAGGTTCTTAGATGACCTCAGGGATCTTTCATGGGAATCATGAAGACATACAAAACGATTTTTGAGAAGAAGGCGTGAGAGGATTAAACAATATGTCATATAAAAGTGAAAGATATTTGAGATGAAAATAAGGTAATGGTTTGTAAATAAAATTCACGCCAATAAACATCGCACCATGAAGTAGCGTTGAAATACGAATATTCCACATTCATATTTAGGAAGTGTAGTGTCCGTGGTATGAACGTTACAAGTGAAGAAGAGCGGCGCGGAGGGTGAGGGGCTCGCGGGGGGTCGTCGAGAGGCTAAGGGGTCGGCGAGGAGGCTCGGGCAACCCTTTCCCTCCACCGGCGAGCGCCATCCATCACCGGCGACTAGCGAAATGTATTTTAATCCACTGCCCCGCGCCGGAACGCTTCATGAAACGTGAAAAATGATTCCCCGAGCGCGCACACACGCGCGCAGCATCCTTACACTGTGAGCCGCTGTGCGCCAGTGTGCGCCAGTGTGCGTCTCCAGATAGGATTGAGAAGTTATTACCGGCTACCGGCCACAGCTCCAGGTTGATTCTCCTACATTTGGAACATAGGTGTATTTAAGAGGTATTCGATGCGGTCTATTTGCTCAATTTAACATCTTATAGCCATTCATTTGTTGACGTGTTATGCGGCTCTGGAATATTTTACTTATTTCTAGTACAAATCTGCTCTATAATTTGTTTTCCTTTTGTGAATTACTATAAATATACATATATGTACTTACCAAGATGTAGTTATATGTAGAGAATGCGTAGTTTACATCATTCATTAGTTCATGACGAAATTTATGCGGTAAAATTTTTTTTGACTTTACTAACATTACCAGATATAAAATTCACTAAAACAATAGCTTATTATATTAATGTAATGCGAATAACTGTAGTATTTTGTACTATCAAGTAAAATTGCAGAATCTGGTATCGTTGTGCGGTTGGAAGCAGTGGCCGTTGCGCAGTAGCTGCTGGTTGCGACGCGGTACTTTACATCAAAAGTTTTATAGCAGGAACCGATCCCCGGAGACGTCGAGATTTCCGCCGTTCCACTACACCCTCCATTAATCATACACAAATTGTTGCGCGGCGTCACTCGCGGCGTCACGCGCGCCGTGGGGAGCTCGATATGTATGCTTCAATTGAGCCAGTCATTGCGTCTTTTGAAAAATGTCTACGAAAACGGTTTCAAAGACTCCGTGCTCAACCGAATAATATGAAAAATGAGCCGCTCCCGGATGACTTGTTGGTGTTATTATGCTTGCGGCCTTTACAAGAACGTCATTTCATTTCATGGGCCATTTCATTAACAGTGTCTTCAACTACACAACTTTGCGAACTCTCAGGAGGAATCCGATGTTTTAATGATGATGACTTTGAAAAAAGTAGCATATAAAATGTTGCTGCTTTTCCTTATACGTAAAGTGGTCCTAGTTTTTGTGGTGGCATAGTTATAGCTATTTGTACAATCATTTAATGTTTACCGTAGCGCCCGTCTCCTATTAATATCTCTATATGATCCGGTGATGTCGTGACCCTATCAAGGAGCATAATAATAATATTGTATGTTTTATTGCGCGATATCTTAGTCGGATTACTAAAACATCTGTGACGGAAAATTCACTCTCGAGGCCGTTTATCGCGTCCTCGAGGGTAGATAGAGAAAAAAACTGCAATAACGCGGTGTCATAACAAAGACGACGCCACCGGCCGATAATACTATGATTAATACCCGGCGTTATCTCGAGAGTGCAGGCCTCGCCCGCCCTCCGGCCACCACCGCCGCGGCCTCCGCCCGTGCCGCACGAATAACGACTCGGCGCGGCGGCGAGCGCTCCCGACACTCGACCCTAGCGTCGCCAGCGTAAGACGCTATATGCGACGACGTGAGAAATGTTTAAGGTATTCTCACAAGCTCGCTTAAGAGTTACGGATTTCGCATAATGCATATTATATTGGTGCCGTGGAGGCTCGGAGGGTGCCTCCGAGGCCGGGAGGGTACGCCGGGGTGTACCGCGTGACCGCACGTCTTTTGCACGCGACAAGCTCTCGACATTTTTTTATTATTATTGCGCTTCGATGGAATTCACTTGAAGGGTCGGTAATAGAATAGCGGGCGCGCTCGTTTTGCCCTTTATGACAATTTTGAATATGATTTTTAAATCATGTAATGGAGTGTGCACGCCTTTTTTAGGGTTGTTTTAGAGCCCTCTTTTCAACTCTATGGATTTACGTTAAGAATGTAGTTGACATTCTCATGTTTTTTTTATCAAGTTTGCAATCGCAAAGTAACGCTTACGTAGTAGGTTATTCGTATCATTTAATAAGTAAACATTGTTGTATCTGTGTAATATTTATGTAGTGAATTATTGGGCCACATAATTACAGTGATTAAGTTATTCGGTCGGCTGGTCGCAGATTAAACAAACCATTTATTGTGTCCCAATAAAGGATGTTAATCTTAGCCTTCAGCAGCAGGTGTGGAACGTTATTGGGTCGCGTCGCGCGCGGGGCGCATTATCAATTAATTGTTGGGGGCAGTATGAGAAATACGGCAGCGAGTGCACCGCGCCGGCTCGAGGGAGCCTCGTGTAATTATACAGGGTTCCTTACGCCTGACGCCTCCCCTCCTAACCTCCCCGCGGCCCCCGAAACCTAGCTGGCCGACTCGCCCACCACCCGCATTCTTCCTGCTGCCATGTGCACTCATATTTATGTTAATAACGCTTCCAGTGTTTATGTATCCTATGCATTCGCATTGTTTGCGAAACCTTTGGAAATAACACATTATATTCTTGGGAAAATCATTAAGTCGTACCTCGTATGTACATTGTTTATACAAATTTCCGAGAAATACGAGCACACGATCTTGTTATGTCCGAATCTAAAGCGGTAGTAGTATTAAAGCATTAGATGCAATGGTCAGTTGTCTGGTTAAAATTAAATTAAATAAAAAGTAATTATTTAAGATGTTGTTGTTCGATTTCAATAACGTGTATGGGAATTTTTCTCGCGACAGGTACACAATGCTGGGAGAACGAGCGCAGCTGCGGGCTGGCTGTCGACGAAACTCAGCTACACTACAAATCATCACAGTATTATGACGCAGTCGGTACTTGATCCGTTAGTAAGTATTAATTTAATACTGATATCTGGATCAGTTACAAAGCAATTAATGTGTAGCGTTTCCTGTATTTGTATTAACATTGTATAAATGGTAGAAAATGGTAATAAATGGAGCACCTCGCTGTAGGCTGCAGGGTACACATGTACGGACCACCGGCTGCGCCGAAATGTTTCCTTGAGTCTCTCGATGTGAATTGTGAAGTCAGCTTAGTTACTACTACGTTGCCTACGGTAAGTGAAGAAATCTTCTTTTCGTTTTTGTTTATTGCCGTTATAGGCAGCCGAGCTAGCGGCCCGCTTGATGGAGAGCGGCCACCGCTGTCCATAGACCTTCGCAGTACCAGGGTTCCAGCATAACAAAGTCGCAATTCACTGCCTACCTTAAGGAGAGTACTCTGTTTATTTTATTTCTTTCTCTCTACCATTGTCTTACTTTTACTATATGAAGCAATCAAATTTTGTTTTCCAGGTAATTTGTGTGTACTCTTTTGTATTGAGGGGTTAGGCCATATAGTGTACAACGCTGGCCTAAGCTGGCCTGGTTGACGGACTTCACAAACCATAGATATTCGTATGTATCGCTATGGTATGCAGGTTTCTTCACGATGTTTTCCTTCACCGTTATAGTGCGTAATGATTGACTATCAATACACAAATTATTCCGAAAAATCAGAGGTATATGTTGTGAATAAAACGGATCACTTATATTTCCCAAGATTTTATTATAACAACAGATTTTATTATGACACAGAGACATAGCAACGGAAACGTACAAAACCGGAATAGGAAGCAATTGACAAATGTCGTCTTAACATAGACAATAATAATTAATCAAGTTTCAACTATTGTTATTAACAATATGGTTTAAAGCTTTAACTTATTTTAACCACCTGGGATTTGAATCCGCGACCACCGGTAATTTGGGAGAGGAATTACAAACGGCATTATAGCTGGCTATTGCCTGTCCGGTGTTACCTGTATGGATAATAAAAATACGGTGCGACCGAAAAAAATGAAGATATAATTAATGTTTAACTCACGACTGTACATGAGGGTGTATAAATAACTAGCTTATTGTGATTAATACAAAAATTATAATGACACAAATTGTAATATCACTTTTGCGGTTAAGAGTCGTTTAAAAAATACATAATGAAATGAGCACCGTTAACTCTGTTTCAGACGCCGCGCGCCGCGTGATGACGCGGTTCCGATCGCTATGCACGCGCTGGCTTCATTCCAGCAGAATGTCGTAAGTTACTAACAAAGTATTATAACTGTTAATGTGTAGTTTAATGCTTCATCTAAACGCTTATTAGTGTTTATAGGAAATAAGGTTATGGGTGAAAAATAAAGTGATAAAACTTACATGTATTTGTATTCAATGCTTCACGAGGAAGTTCTACGTCTGTTTTCTAGTACAGCACATGACGGAATGAAATAAGTAATTTATTACAAGTCTTTTTATATACTTGCTTATAGAGGAATTTTGGAGGTAAAGAAAAAATATAGAGATTTTTTTGTAATATTGAATAAATTACCAACAGTGTTTAGGCTGAGGGATATTTTAGACTCACATCTTTCTCGCCATTATTTTAACATCATAGAACTTTCGATGACAAAAAAGCAGAATTGACTGAGTCAGCAGACAAAACCCGCCCTTTGAAATAAGATGAATCTTATCACTCAGCATCTGGACCTTAATTAAAATTATATAAAGGAATTTTTATTATTAATTTACAATTAATAAAAATTAATGTTTCCAATCAGGCTGCTCTACGGATGTGTAGCGCTACGAACAGCGGCGACTACGCGCTACGCTGGACGAAGAGCTCGGTGAGTGTTACTATTTATTACAATTCAGAAACGGCTACGACAGGGCTTATACGCTACGGATTTGGTATTGGTGTTAAAATAACAATGCTTTAAAAATGCTAATATTTTTTACATACCCTATAATTAACATCTTTGAACATCATTAATCTACCCTTCCATGAATATATTACCGCCTGCGCCTTCGAAATAGTCATTGAATCTAAATTTAGTTCATAAGTCATAAAAATCCTAACGTGCCGTTTCACGTTTAAATGTACGGCGTCACCGCGGAGCTACATCCGTACATCTTTTCTTCGCTTCCCGCATGTGTATAATGTCGCCGAGCGCTCCGGTACAAAACGACCAGTGTAGCGAAGTCTCCGGTGTTGGTTCCGTAGACCCTCCGCGGTTCGCGCTAAAATATAGTGAGAGGGGATGCCGGGTCCACGTTGTGTTGGTAATGGATCGTACATATTTCTGCAATTGATTAGGCGGGGGCGGTTGCCATGGCGACGGGCTGCACCGGCGCACCTCTCGCTCCGTGCGCCCTTCCTCCCCCCTGTGTAGTGGCGGGTAGCGTGGCAGCGTGGCGTGGGCAGCGTCCACGGCTCCCGGCGACACAACTCATTGTGCTAGTGCGAGCGAATAAAGTCGCCTTCACATTGTGACACCAACACACCATCTGTCAACATTTATTGTTCCGTTTAAGCAATTGTTGGCTTTGTTTTAGCAACGATTGTGCGCGCCATTACTGACACTTCAATATTTACCGTGGATACTTGTTATACTGCTTCACTTATCATTTGATAACTATTCTTGTTAAAGTGTCGTCTGTACTCGGTACGTCAAATGCGGATGATATGCAGCACAACTTTTGCTTCAGGTCTGGGTGGTGTGGGACCGACACATATTTCGATTGTTTAAATTCACAGCACGCGTCTTGTATCGTAGTGTGAGGACGTAGATGACCCTTGGGATCATGTCAAGATAGCTGTTACCTGTGTGTTTCCATGGGTACCAGGTGCCTACTCAGTGCGGCTCTACTGGCTGCGCTGGCACTACTCTCCCGTCGCTCGTTCCTCATATATTACTTACGATCCACTTCTATTGCTACTATTTATATTAAACAGCAATAAATTTTAAGCCATTTATATGAATACTATGGCGGCGTCATTTTTGAAAATGAAAAGAACTTATTAAATCCATTAAAATGTTCAACATTATTTAGATTCAGTCATATTTTTTTTCTACCACCCTAGAGATTATTCTAGAGAAGAAGGAGCAAGAAACTCTAGTGTTGCTCTTTTCAAAACCAGGTTACAATATCGTGATTATTACAAAAGTTACAAGTTGGTTTAAATCAGAGCAGTTCATTGATAATGTGTTATAATTTGCAAGTGACATATATTTTTAATACAAACATTTCATTATCAGATGATTAAATCTGGGACTTTAGTTCTACGTCTTCTAAACAGTAACTATACCTAAGCTCATTTAAAATACCTGTTGTAATAATGAAAACATGTTTATTTATTTGTTGAGTCAAAACAAACCTTAACAGCGTTCGTATTGACGCGACGCGACGGTGAGATTTACAGGAGTCAATATGTTGTTAGGCAATGGTACAAGTAGTTTCGATTGTCAGGCGGCAGATATATGGAACGAGTGCAGCGGGCAATCTCTGATACCTGCCACCGCCGCTCATTAATTGAAATTGCCTGCGCCTGTAATTGGGAAGACGATTGTCTTCTAAAATAGGGGCGCCGGCACCCGCCCCCTCACATAGATGGATAAAAATTTATCTACATTCAACTGAGAGTTGGCATTTAATTTCTGTACTTTTTTGCGCAATGCATTGCAATTGTATATTTTTTTAGTTTGCGTAATAAATAAAAAGAAACAATAGCGTTAGTTAAGCAATCGCTAAATATCTATATCGCCAGATATAAGATTTCCACTGCTAAACACAGGTGAATAACCTTCAGAGCATGTTGTATGTTTTTCACTGTTTGAAATCTATACATTTTTTAAATTTTAATTTTAATTATCGTTGTAAAACACATTTTATTAGTTCTACAATATATAGTTAATCACAACTAATAACGAACAAGTTTTTGTATAATTAAAATAATATTTGGTCAGAGAAGTGGCGCATCTGGTGTAGTATGTTCGGATGTGGAGTTTCAAGTTAATTTCCTCGAATGAAACTAATCCGCGCGCCTAATTATTGCATCCCCACTCCGCCCCCTCCTGCTTCAGGGGGCCTGCGCTCGACGTCGCCATTATCTATTCGAATTACTCTCGAGTTGAATTATTACATAAAAAATATAAATTGTAATTACTTCTTTATTAAGTGAGGTTAAAAAAATATTACATTATTTTATTTCTCTATTTTTTATTATCAGCCCATATACGTCCCACTGCTGGGCACGGGCCTACTCTACAATCGAGAGAATCGATTGAGAGTGGGTAGGCCATATAGTCCACCACGCTGGCCTAGTGCGGGTTGGCGGACTTACATACCGTAGAAATTCTTTAAAATCGCTAGAGTATGCAGGTTTCCTCACGATGTTTTATAGGTGGTTAATCGTATAATTATGAACTATTATTGCATCACATGTAAAAAAATGTGTTACGTCGAGTCCTAGCTGCCACTTCAGGTACCTACGCCGCCGTGTTTGGATACACACGAGTACCTACCATACCTACGCGCTCGGGTTTGCTAATCTATTGAACGGAGACAAGTTCTATTCCTTGTGGAACCTTTTTATTAGTCGTCTAGCCTTTTAAAGAAGCGTTGAACACGCATTTGTGGATTAGTTTCATTATATTTTCGACTCCGATAGTTGTGATAGTCGTGAAACATTGTATTTCATACAGTGTGGTGTGGAATAGCGGCTTGTTAAGTTGTAAGTTTTATCTAAGCTTATTGCAATAAAACCTACGTAAAAGTATCAGTTATAAAGTGAATAATGTAATAAACCGCCATTGTGGATACCAATATTGAGGTAGAATACGCGTCATATAAGATCGAGTCAATGCCGTAGTTGTGTGCAAAACTACGTAAACACAGCGAGGTGTGTTGTGATGTGTTGGGGTGGAATATCGATTTTATCCCGCGTACATAATGAGCGGACTCATCAGCTTATGCAAATACGGGGCTCGTATTCCCGGCGCGGCGCGTGTCTCGCAGTTAGGGTTAGGGTGCACTATCGATCGCTGTGAGGGTGCCAATGTATGCAGCGGCCTGCATTATGTATGCGCGCGTGCACGCCGCTCAGCTCGCTACGCTGCTCCGACATCTAATGCCGTCTGCATTTACAAACATGATCATGTACTTCTCAATGTAAATACTTTAAAAATTCATACGATGTTTGCTAGAAAATAAAATTACTGTAAACTTGTCATTTTAATTTTACGTTTACATTACATCTAATATTGTGACAGAAAATACCGGCAAGGACGCTCTATCAAGGTAGAGTCCACGCGAATAGTTTCTTCTATGGTTGATATTGACAGCCTCTTTGGCGCAGTTGGTTAGACGCCGGCTGTGAAACGAGAGGCTGTGGGTTCGATCCCGACACAGGAACAAATATTTGTGTGATCCACAAGTGTTTGTTTCGGTTCTGGGTGTTTGTGTGAAAAGTCTCTCGTAGTTTCTGATAGCCTCGGTCTTAGTGTGGGGTCAGGACTATGTATGTGACTGTTAGGTTTATGTAGATACTGCAGGGAATATAACCACAACATTGGCTTCTTAATCGATAGCTGGTGGATTTCTGACATAATAAGACACTCACGAGTATGTCGTGTGCACTCGTGTGTGTGTATGTGTGTGTGTGTAGGAGCGGGGCGCGGCAGTGAGATTTTTACGAGCGTCTCGCGAGTGTGCCGTTAAATGTTTCATAAAGCGCAATGATAATAAATGTAAGTGCATTTTACAACGTTGAAGATGCACCGCGCGTCCTGCCTCGCGCGTCCTGCCTCGCGCGTCCTGCCTCGCGCGTCCTGCCTCGCGCTCCCCCCACGGCACTGGCCTACACTACACAGCGCTACTCTTACCAGGTTTTATTAAACGCACTACTTTATTAGCTCGCTAACGGCGCGCCGATATTGGACGACTACCTGGATAACTTATATTTCATTTAATATTCCTGCATTTTACAACTGTGGCATATTGACATATGACATGTCAATATTATGTCACCATTGCTACGGTCAATCAGATTGCATGGCCAATAAAAATATAGAGAGAAAACAATTTATTTGCAACAATCAATAATACATTACGTTTATTCTGAAACAAAAGTAGGTTAATAATAATAACAAGTTTAATCCGACGGTACGGTCGACATCTGCGGGCATGCCACCGTCCTGGCGGGTCCATCAGGCATGTTATTTCCGGTTGGTCGTATCTTGCTAACGAGTATTTGCATAGACAACCTAGTAGCCAAGATCATACATCAGCACCAGCTCTTCGACATGGACTTGGGACTCCTGAAGTGCCATATTATCAGTATGTTCCCCAACCAGTTCTCGAAAACGGTCGTGCAACGCTTGGTTCTCGAGCCTCGCTATTATGTGATACCTTTTTGACATTTTTACATGTATTTTGTTTTTATATTATATGTATAAAAAGGTAAAAAAATAATATTTAAAATAAAGAGAAATAATAAATGTAATCACTATAAAGGAATCAAATTTGCGACTTGTAACTGTAAAGCACTTTGCTATTTGAGCACTCTAGTACGAAACTCTTCATTGGAAACAGAGAAGTTATATTTCCCGAGGCGTGTTACGGCGCTATTTGTTGTAAAAGAAATAGTGTCGAGTGTCGCTATTTCTATTCATGTAATTAATTTTAGAAACGTGACAGAAATGTATTTTGTCGAAGTTGGAGCTATACTTTCCGTCCGATACGAGGTGAGTGGGAACGTGGGCGTTGCAATTATTTGGCATCAAACGTCCTCCGCTCCTTTGTAGCGCAGCCCGTCGGAACAAAAGGTCCTAGTTGCCGGAATCCAATTTAAAAGTAGCGTTTAGTTCAGCGTGTAATCGTTAGAGGACTTTAGGCCCGCGGTACACGCGCACCAACTTTTATTTTGCACAATATTATGTTGTACGGAACTCAGCAAATATTTCGGAATAACCTTTCAAAGATAAATTAAAATATGCACGGTTTGATATAGAAAACGCTATGAATTATTTATTTTATTGTTGTGTTTATTTATTTCGACATTTTTCAGTTTGGCCTAATTTTTGCATTTTTTGGCATGCGTGTTATATTTTTTGCAAATTGTGTTTTCTTGTAATTACACGTAGTGCCGAAGTGTGGGTGTCTTTGAAGACTCGTTGTACCGGTGAGAAGGTAAGTAGATGCATATTGGTATACATTAGTAGTAGTTAGTGAGCAAGTTGCATATTTGTAGTGGGCCTTATTCAATGCACGCGCCGCTCGGCACAGACACGGTGAGCGAGGGTGTGGGGCGCGGCGGGACCGGCGGGGGCGCCGGGTGCGGGCGGCGGCTGCGGGGGCAGCGCCAGCGCCATCCGCCCAACAGCCAATATTATACGGCCGTAGTTAGCGCGCACTGATATTAAGAATTCCACAATGCACAGAGTAGGTACAATTCCACTCTTCAACTTCCTATTTTAAAAATCGACTTTAAAAATGGAGATTATCAATTCGACCAGCAATTCGACAGTAGCAAAACCAAACAACATCATGAATTACAAAGCAATGCTTGGCTGTTCACTGCGCTCGCCATTTTGAGACATAAGATGTTATGTCACATTATGCCCATAAGTTAAGCTACAATGTCCTTTAAACCGGAACACAACAATGCTAAACGCATTGTTGCTTGGCGGAAGAATTAAACATTGCGGTGGTACCTACCCAGGCGGCCTCTCACATATGAGAGACCTATCACCAGTTGCTATTTTGTTTCGGCACTCTAATCTTTCTAGTTGGTTGAAATGTACAATGGTACTAGTTAGCTAAATAGGCACAAAAATTAACATTCAGAGAGAGGGAATTTCTTCGCGGCGCCCTTCGCTACTTTCTACGGCGCAGCTCGCATATTTTAGGGCGTCGCGCCATGACATAAAGAGTAAAGTTTGTATCATTCACTAGGAATACATGTAAATAGTTGCCTTGAAAAAAAATATGGGCAATAAAAATTACTGCCATAGGAATGTAAAAAATGAAGAATTTCAAAAAATACATCGACTTCAAAATTTTAATTAAAAAGAGAGAAATAAAATGAATCTTTTAAAATTCTAAAATACTCCCATATGTCAACTACATAATTATATTTTTGAGATCGGTGACAGCCATAATATTTGGGACCAACTGCGCCCTGCGGTTTTACTCGCGTTCGTAGCTTGATGTTATGTAGCTTGCAATCTTTCAGCTGGTACCGACCTCAAAAAATAGTTGGCATATCTCAGGACATATCTAAGTATTTTAGATTTTACATACGTACATAAACATCTTGCCTTTATCCCAGAAGGGGCAGGCAGAGGTGCAATCAGGACAATCACGTTTCCCCTTGTGTGTCGCGTCCCACGATGTGATAGGGGGCGCGCCTATCGCCATATCGGGCACAAATTCCTGACTCCAGGCTGATAATAAGTAAGAAAATCCCATATCACTTTGCCCGACCCGGGATTGAACCCGAGACCTCAGCTTTGTAATAGCACTGTAGTACAACTAAGCCACCGAGGCAGTTAGATTTTAAAATATTAATAATTTTATTTCTCTATTTTTAATTACAATTTTGAAGTCGATTTAATTTTGTAAAATTATTTTTTGTTATACAGTAGGTCGATTGACTATACTCGTACTCAACGCGATGATCCAACGCACTCGTATGACTTGGCGTCGCTGTGCAACGCACAAAAAGTTAAATATTAGAAGCTTTTGTCATATTTTGAACTGATTTTGCTTTGCGTAGATGTAAGATTTCAGCTTTTGAATGTGGTTTCCGGTCATATTATTAGTTGATTCTTGCAGTTTCCAAAGTGTCTGTAAAGCGGCGGATGATTGCTCTGTTCGCAAGCGCTGCTCTGTAATCTGAGATTGGAGCGAACGGCACAAAGTTGGTAATTGAAAAATCTTTCCGGTCTCTAACGTGGCTCCCCCCGCCCCTCCCAGCCCGCGGCGCCGTCCACCGCCACCCTTTACACATACTTAAACCCAAGTGTAATTACACTTATAAAATTTTAATTGCGACATCAGCGTTCTCTTGTGCTTCTCCTGCGTTTTGTGCATTGCATTCCTGCTCCAATCTTACTTCGCTAGAAATAAAATGCTGTAAATAGTTTGATTTTGCTTGATATATTGATAATTGATTAATGTTAAATAACAATGATATGAGTGTCGCTAACGCAGGTTGATGGTACACCAAAATGGTTTTACAATACGCGTAGTTGCTACGCAAAATTGCTGACTGTAATGTTTACGCTATATGTTCGGTAGGACCGAACAATTATTAACGAATATTTTAATGTTAAAAAAATATGTAGCGAATGAATACTGACTCGTCTTATATCATGTTGCATTCTATTCGAATATTAATTAATTTAGTTTCGTTAAAGTCACAGTTGGGTAACTTTTGATTTGCGTTTATCTTTGAATAAAACCAGTTTGAAGATTTTTCTAAACACAGTTGAATTACGTGATTAATTAATTGAATAAAGTTAACAGCTGTAACTAACTTTTACAAGGCGTTTTTTCTGTTGGCGGTTATCAACAAGAGAAACTGTGTGTGACAGAGCTCTTATTCAATTTTACCCAAATCAAAAGATTAGTGAAATGTAGATTTGTATAGTTCTAGATAAGTTAATTTAAAGTTATCCAAAGTTGTTGTAACTTTGAATGGCTACTAAAACAGTAATTTCTCAACCATCTTTGTATTAAATGTATACATCTTGACTTAATCAAAATTAAAATAAAACTTACTGCCGCGCCGCGCCAATGGTTTTGGGGCAGCGTTATGGATTTTGAACAGAAAGTTTCTTAGGTTGATTTCTGCACAGGGCATGACTACTTTAATTTATTCCCTATAATAATTTCCCTGAGTGTGAAATTACCAAGAAGGCATCGGACTCCCATCTGATTATATTTTGGAAGGTAAAATTTGCGAATATTTAATGACCACTCGACCATTCAATTTACTCGTTAACAGGTTTTTTTATATAACAGGGGGCAAACGAGCGTACGGTTCACCTGATGGTAATTGATCACCGCCGCCCATGAACATCTGCAACACCAGAGGGCATAGAGATGTGTTGCCGGCTTTTAAGGTGGAAATACGCTCTTTATTTGATGGTGGCCAGATCGCATTTAACCGGAAATCCTGATGTTGGCAATTTTTGTTGGCAAGTTGAAATAATTTCTATGATTTTTTTTTGTTCTTTGTTCTTATTTTTACGCAATAATCTAGTTAAGAAATGACATTATTATCATAAACGAATTTCATAAACATCTTTGAGGCACAAGTGTCAAACAATCAGAACACTGTCTTTGGGACTCGTGATTTCAACGAGTGTTATGTCACATTTAAATCTTTCACTTTTTACGCGTCAAATTCCGTGATTATGACTCAAATATTGACTCAAAGGATAATCACGGAATTCAGATGTATATAAACAAAACCAGAACCCACAAGAGTGTTTGTATGCGTTGCCGTCCTTTGGAAAGAGTTTCGATACAGCAATTCTCTTGAAATATGACACCACAATTGTTAGATGACCTTAGTAGTGTGACAACCATAACGCTTACTCGAGTTTCAATTAACAAATACAATTTAAATTAGGTCGCGAAAGCTTATTAAGTTGTAAAATATATTGTGATATTCTCTTTTTCTGCTTATCTCGAGTTCGATTTGCGCGAATAGAATAAGAGAATAAGAATCCATGATGATGATTTAACACTCATCGGTTTACCCTGAGGATTAAAAAAATCGCTTTAAAACAATGTCAGTAATGATGGGCGTTACCTTTGCCATAGATTACCTAACCTACTTATAAGGGTCTCATATAGCTATGCATTAATATTTAATGTCATACCATCTAAACATATTCGTTTTAATTTATAAATAAAAGTTAGTCAAAGTAGAACAGTTTGAAAGCTCACGGTTGTCATATTACGCGTCCGCTTAAGGAGTTATACGTCGCGCGCCCCCCTGCACCCACCACCCCCATTGTACCCTCCACCTATTCCCGTGGAGGCTACAGGGAGGCGGGCGGTCCATTCGTCAGCTCTCCGCACAAATGTTTTCATTTTTATTTCATAAATAATGAGAGGAATTTCAGGCGGGCGCGTAATGAGGGAGCGCTGCAAACACCCGCACATGTATATATTCTGTAAGGCGGTGTTTTTGCACAATCTACTACCGTTCAGGTGTGTGTTATAACAATATGTCCAGCGTTACAACAATAATCCACTTGAAACATTACCATTTTTAACGTGATTCAAGGTAGATTAATTGAAATAAATTCATAAACAAAAACTGATAGTGATGATAGTTACAATGTGCAATTAGTAAGTCACAACTGTCGGATATTTTTGCAGCGCCTAACACATTTTTTTAATTGCATATGTCCGACAAACGAGCAAACAGGTCACCTGATGGAAAGTGATCACTGCCGCCCATGAGCATCCACAACGCTGGATCATGGATGTGTTGCCGGCCTAATTGGCAGGGGAGCGGGAAGGAAAATGGAAGGGAAGAGGAAAGGGGTATTAAGCATCCGACAATCTCACTCACCGAACGAAACGCCACAGCTGAGCTGTCGCTTCAGGTGGATTTCCTGTGAGATAGTGGTATTGCCCCGGATGAGCTTATCCATTCATGCTGAGTCATGACTGACAGCAGCGGGGCTCTACCACTTCCAAAAATACCACATAAAATGGTATGCATTAGTTGTATTAATTCCTGAGGGGATTAGTGTGATAAAGCGGCGGTGTATGGGTGAACAAACAAGCGTGCATCAGGTGAGCGTCGGCGCGGGTCCCGCGGGGCGCGCACTTTATGTCCGCCGCCGCTCGCCGCCGCTCGCCGCCCGACCCGCGGAGGTGCGGCGCGGCGGTGCGGCGCGGCGGTGCGGCGGAGCGCGCGCTATGAATACATCCACCGCCCGCCCAACGCCCTCGCTTTATAATCATTCTGTTACGTTTTATTGCTCAATCATATTTTGTTTTTATATTCACCGCCTTTTGGATTTCTGATGTTACATACGCTTGTTTGTTAATACAACATGTTTTAGTGGGATGAGAAACGGCCAGAATTTTTTTTTCGGAAGAAAGTCTATGTGAATTCTAATCATAGATTACTAAAGTATATATGGTTGCATCTCATTACAAATTTTATTGCGTTAAGTAGCAAAGTATATCATATAATTGACATATTGACTTGTTTTGGTTTTTGATTACTACGCCAGGTAACTCTTTGTACATAGTACAATCACATATATGTGTGTATATCCTTAGGCGTGCATTAGCCCCTGTTAGTGTCGCAAATGTGTCTTCTCATAACATGGGCTGGAAATTGGAAATACTGATAAATACGTGTGGAACTCTTCCATCTACCCCTTTAGAATTATCAAAAAAATAAATAACAACATTCACTTCTTTTCACCCTCTAGCAAATTCCATGTTCGCATATTTGAACCCCATTGATATATCGGGGAAATACAAATTCAAAACGTCACCGATTTTCTTCCCCCCAGTAATATTTTCGATTAGGTTGTAAACAACTTACGACATTCCAGCGCAAGTGTTTAAAATTGGGCTTGTAAGTGCGCTGCGCCGCGGGGCGCCGGGCGGCGGCTCCGCGCGGCCGCGGCCGCCGAGGGGGCAGTGTAATTGCTCTCCGCGCCGGTGGACTTACGACATATTGCTAACATATTCTTCGGTTGAAATTTATTGTAAATCGCGGCAGGCGGGGGATTTGAATTCAGCCCGACCGCCCCTCGCGTGCCTCAATAAACCGAATGGACTTTGAAAATTCGCTACATTCGCTGGATGTTTGCGTTTGCTGCCTTTGCTTTTTCTTTTTCTACGAAAAAAACCTCCCCCGAGCGCGGGGCGGCGCGGCGGTGGCGGGCGGCGGGCGGCGGAGGCGCCGTGGCCCCTCCGGCGCTTCCGATTTTATTTATCTAAGGTTTTCCATTTCGTCGTAATTGTGTGAGTTGCGAGCTCGATTGTTGCTAAAGCGAATATTTATTTGGGTTTAAGTTTACTTTCCATTTGGTGCGCGTCCCCGGGCGACGTCTCATCTCGCCGCTCATAACCGCCTATCCGGCGAGATGTCGCGCCCACTTTCAGCGGCATTGTCCCACAAATTGAATTTGCGGGGACTCAAATCAAATGTTGTCGTAAGAAATGACTTGTCGCCGTCGACTGACACTATCGAAAAATTGATCGAGCACTCCACCATCGCATTCGCTACAAATTCGAGTGTAGCTGGCGTCGCCAGACGCGCGTACACGCTCGTGCCCCCACATCACCAGGCGAGCCACATATCGCGATACTACTAATAAAATCAAAACCGCTGCTTATTTTTTGCCTTCACACAATTGAATGTACATAAATAGTCGGCGGCAGACGTTAGCTGAGCAGTGAGCACAGCAATAAACAAACGAATAGCGTATTCACCAATAACATTAGTACAATGAAACGCGGGGCGAGCAATCAGCATTAGGCGGAATATATTTCGCGTAAATCTTTCACGGCAGCTTTTATGTATATCGTAAAAAACGGAGAAGTGTCCAACGAGTGAGCCATAAATATGGATCGTAAAGGCGGCCGCGGAACGCGAATGCGCCCGGCCTCGGCCTCTCACTCACTGCGATGCCAGTGTAAACAAACCCGCGGTCTGCTGGGCACACGCACTGCTGCGATACCAACACCTGTCCCACCCAATGTGACACTCCCAGACAAAACATACACGTATTAAGTAGCCTTTGAATAAGTTAAACTATAAAACATATCCTCCTAGAGTTTTCACAATTTTGATGTATCCCACGATGAGAGGAAGTTTTGTACAACGCGGTTCTTGTTTATGTTGCGAAGAGAGCTACAAGCACGGCGCGGAACTCAACATTGAACATTTCTATTGAATGGTCTTTCAGCAAGTTTAATGACATCTATTATCGTCATTTCTCCAATAATATAAATAAATCCAATCACTTCCTTACGGTTTTGTTCCTCTGGTCACCTGCCGTCTGCACCCCGGACGAGTCTGCCCATTCATATTCAGTCATGACTGACAACAGCGTGGCTCTACAGCTTTTAACACTTTTACTATGGTACTTTAATAAAATGCAGTTTACAGAAGTGCAATACATTCGATGCTTTGTATATTGTTTATAAATTCACAGATGGCGATGATGGCTTGTCTCGAGTGTCGGACGCCTCCCTACGAGTATAAGGTGGACGTACGATCTAGTTAAGGTTGAAGGAAGTCGCTGGATGCAGGCCACTTCCAAGAGATCCATGTGGAGATCCTTGGGGGAGGACTATGTTGAGCAGTGGACTTCCTGTGGCTAAAGAGAAGAAGAAGAATATGATGGAGTGGCGGTCGTGGTAGCAAATGCCATGTTGACATCGTACTTACCAGACATCTTGCTACAGGTGAATATAATTCTGGATATATTTTTGAAATCATGTACCCTGTACAAAAAGATAAATTAATTAACTATGGGTTGATGTGTAAATAAAATGAATGCCGTCAATCGTTATATTGTATACCTAGTCTGTTAGAACTTGGAACATGTGAATGTATCGCGATGTGGGTGGTGTCGATGTGTGATGACTGATGTGTAGTGTTTAGTGTTTACTATGAGTATAAGTACGTACAAGAACAGCAATCGCATAGAGATGAAACAATAGTATAGTGACGCTAAACAATACTGCGGTGGCTCGCAATCACAATAAACAAGATAGATGTCGGCATCCTCGGCGAATGTGGGCCGCCTGCCGTGTTGTTGGCGCTCCGGACACTAATCGTAAACGTAGCGCCACCGCCCGATTGCCGATAGATCCCCGATTTAGCTAACAATATCATAACGTAACCGGACAAACTTTACTGGAACTCACTACGAACTACGACGGAAATCACCAGCCGTTTGGATAGGGCCTTGTTACGATATTGTACCAAATAAATAGCTAATATGTATTATCTTTTATACATATCTAATATCTATATATAATAAACTAACAAGTTCAGATCGCGTTATTTAAATTTGTGTATTTTATTATATTGTCGCGACATAATAAATCTGATGGCAGGGGCAGTACGAGTATAATCTTAATAGCTTAACCACCTCTGGGAAATGGTCGATTCCATTATGACGGCCGGCGGCCTAGTGGAAGCCATCTGATTTCAACATTTGCATATTCATGCACACTTGAACCTGAAGTACGAGGTACATATTGTGCAAGTGGATGACAAATTTTACACCGTTGCATGTTGCGCGATGATCGCTACGCGGACGCATATTAATATTTTACCATTAGCTATAATTTAGTTTTGAGATTAACTGCTTCAATTGACCTGGTAAACATGTAATAAATATTCGGTAAAGGGAATAGGTGTAAGAATGCAATTGTGAGACACATACGAGTAGTGACGTGGAGATATGCCACATCGTGATCGCTTCAATGTTTCATGTGAGTCGATTGAACGCGATTCTCCAAGACAAAGTGTGTTATTTCTCGCGGGATCCTTCTATACGGCGGGGGTGCTCGGATAGTTGCGAGGGAGATGAGGGCCCACGCGGGGACCTGTTCCACTGGCGTGGAGGGCGCGGGGGAGGGGAGAGGGGGGAGGCTTAGATGAGGCAGCGGGAGCGTGTGACTATAGCAATACTTTTACGAGATCGTTTTTATAGCGTGCCATGTATTTGTCAACGCTGGGCTTGCAGCTCGGAGCTAGCTGCATGCCGACTTCCGTGCTACTTATAATTGCCTTATGTTAGCCATAAACAAAGATTCCCAAATTGCTGATTTTGTTAATGATTTGTGAACTTAATCATCTATGATAGATAGTTACAGTAATTGCGCCCACCTAACGGAAATAAAAATCTTAATTATTTTCAGGCATAGAAGAGCATTAAGGTTTTGTTGAGATCTGAATATTTTTATTTGGCACGTTGACGTAGGAAAGTAGGTTATAATAATAAATTGGGCGCTGTGCAGTTGCAGTCGGTAACCAATAATGATAGCATCCGCGTGGAGTTGCGTGTTTCGCATGAAAGGTAGCGGCGCGGCCATGTTGCGTTAGTCACGTGTTATTGGTAGGTTCACACGTGCAGCGGAGGCGGTGGTGGGTAAAAACTATGTCGTGGCAAAATACTCCGCCCAGATGATTACGAGCCGCGCCGCCGCTACTTAGCGAGCGAGTACCGACTACCGATCCAAACCCGCGCTGCGTCAATGCATTTCTTCACGCCGCTACAGCCGCCATGCGTCTCTTTCTAAAAACTAGGAACGCGTATTCTTTAAACACATCATTATAAATTGATGAAAATGAATGTTTCCACTTCGGTAGCACATTGTGTACAGATTGTTTTCTATTAAGTAGTATTTCTCATTCGTTTGCCGACATACTGAGCTGATAAACATATGGCCTGGTGGTGAGCAGCAGCGCCACTACAGAGAGAGTTTCGGTACTGCGCTCACCAAACCGCCCAGCTTGCGTAGACATGGCCAAATATTTCTTGATCAACCATCAATGACATAATCTTAGAAAGAACACCCTGTGCTTGACAGATATAGGCTGTATAACCTCTATCCGTCAATGTTGTTAGTATAGCATGTAGCAACCTAACGCACTTGGTCCGTGTTGAATCACTACCCCAGTAGTCCTACAGTTTATGAAAAACCTTATTTATGTAATAGTAGAGGAGCCGTGGAAGATCGACCTTCACCCATCTGATAACCTCAGGCATTGAGTCCATAAAGTGTAAATAAATAAATAACCAGATGAGACATATTTTTTTATCAAACATTATTGATTAACAAACATGCATATCGAAAAGTGTTCATGGCTATTTTTTAATTTTAATCAATTTTCTCTTATCATCTTTTGATAACCGAATGAATTTCCTCTCAACTGATAGTTTTAACACAGAGGATATGCCTACCTCCTACCTACCTACTACTCCTACCTACTTCTATGTCCTAGCCACCAACTTTCATGGCTACCCGGCAAGCAGGTGTGAACAGGTATGTCAATATAGCTAGCTACACCGATCTGATAACCAAATTTGTATTATAAGACAGATAATTGAATTACAAAACCAATCGTATAGGCTTACCTGTTAAAATACATACTTACATAAACTCACGCCTTTTTACCAGAAGAGACAGGCAGAGGTTCCCTAGGTAGCAACCAAGACACCCACGTTTTGCCTTGTGTATTCCGTCCCACAATGTGATAGGGGGCGAACCTATCGCCATATCGGGCACAAACTCCGAGCTGATAATGAATAGAAATATCCAATATCACTTTGCCCGATCCGGGATTTGAACCCAAGACCCCAGCTTTGTAACTGTACCGTGGTACAACAAAGCCAGCGGGGCAGTTTTGCAAAAAATAAAAAAATATTATCCATCCATCCATCAGCCAAAGGAAGTCCACTGCTGAACATAGGCCTCTCCTAATGATTTCCACAGTGACCTGTTGGAGTCAGCCTGCATCCAGCGACGTCCCGCGACCTTTACCAGGTCGTCCGACCACCTCAAAAAAAAATACATTTAATTAAAAATAGCCATGAACACTTCGATAGGCAAGTTACCATAGGCATGTTTGTTAACCAATAATTTTTGATAATAAATATGTCTCATTTGGTTATCAGATGGGTGAAGTTCAATCTTCACCGGCACTTAGACCGTAACGAAGGTCACAATTTGACATATAATGTTAAAGGCGTAGGTATCATAACTCTCTTTCTAATACCTAGCTATGTGTTACATGCATCAAAGCAACTTAACACGTTGCTTGAATAACTTCGAATAATGTGAGGTTGTTAATAATTATATTCTGAAATGTAGAAAGTAGTAGTCGCTTGGTTGCGCGTCGGTTCCCACAGTGTTGGTGACTGGTGTAACGAGCTAACAGGGCGGGTGTGGCCATCAGTGGAGGTGACGCAGCGATTCACAGACTCAGCGCCGCTCTTCCCGTGTTGCAGGCCGCTGCAGTGCTCACTGCTCATCAAGGCCGATCGACTCACAACGGGACGCTACGGGCCGCCGCAACCGATCACACTTGTATGTTGGTAATTTGCATGCTGTTTCTGATTAAATTGTTTTATATTTTACTGTGTTCTTTTTATTTTTACTCGTCAATACACTTCTCCTTTGAGTATGTGATCTGTAGTTAGTTCTTTAGTAATGAACTTTAATAATGTAAATTTAGTTTGACCAAACGACGTTAAAAAATATAATCTCAACTTAATGTTATTGATACAAAAAGTGGTATGCAACTTCAAGGACATGGTCACAAAATACCTATGTTTCAAGTCTATTGGTTAGGATACCTGTATCCTCGCGTCAATATTATGGCTAGGACAAAAATCACTTACAAATCAATTAGTTATTTAGAGACAAGTGTCCATGAAATATTATTGCTTGAATATTTTAAGATTCTGATCAATAACGTCTCATGAAGCCATTATTAAAGGCAGGATTTTCTCTGCAAAATATATGCTTTCAGCACGAGGTGTCCTATTATCTGTCTTACAACGATACCTTTATCCTTAATACATTTTTAAAGTCGATACTTGATTAGGGGCCAGATTATATACATTTGCATATGCACAATTACCCTATTTTCGGCGATCATTGCTTGTTTTGCTTGAAATCTACTGATCATGCATATTTTCGCTATATTGACAAAATTTTTCGGTAGGTTACTCTTTTGATAAGTGTAAAATTAACAGTTTTTTTCAAATCTATACAAACGTAAACCGCATTCACCCACACATTACTATAGATTATAATTTATGGTCTATAGATTTGTTAAGTTTTTAATAAATGCGTAATTTATTGATTTTATGCTGATATAGTTAATATGCAGGGTGAGATTTTCAAATGGGCATGGATAGCCAAATCCGAAACTACGAGAAATGGCCAAAAATGCTGAAAGGACTTACGAGCCCGATTTTGATGAAAACTACATACTTGGTTTTTCACAAAATCAATATTCCTAGCGAGGAATTGAATCCAATGATTTTGATAAAAATAAACATAGATGTATTATTACACCATTCGATAATATTGTTAATAAGGATGTTATTCTGGAAAGTAATGATATACGGCAAACTAAAGAAAAGCGGTCATTTTAGACAAAATATTTTTTTTTCTCTCGTTACCTTAACACCCGGTCGGGAGTGGATAAAGATAAAGATAAAGATGTTTTATTAGTCAGAACATGAGTATACACACATAAGCGTGCAAAGTGTTGCATAACAAAATAGATCCAGTCATATCTAGCCACAGAGACGTACTAATATAAAAATAGTTAACAATACACATATAAAAGTAACTAACAATAAATTCTTCACTTACTTAATTACTAAAACTTAAATGAAACATGTATTGAATAAACTTTGTACTATATAAAAAAAAAAAACACAACAAAATACAAATTTATCTATATACGAGTATATCAGGGCTCAATATTATCATTAAACAACTCATTAATACTAATTTTATAATTATTCGTATTTTATTGCAAAATTAAAAAAAAACCATACAAAATATAAGTTTCATTCTGTGATTTGCATATTATGTAATTGAATAATTATGACAGATTTGTTCTAAAAGGCACGTGTAAACTGTCACTTGCGGTTTTGTACCGAAACAATTAATGTCCTCAATATGGCTTCTTCACTGTTGTCTTCAAAAAAATATTAATAATCTTAAACAAGCAGACAGCTTTATCAATTAATAAGAGTTCCGAACAATTTTGAGTTATTTTCCGTTGTTTCCACTTCCAACACAAGGAGCTTCGGTTTTAAGGTAAGGGAAGAAAAAATACGATGTTTCTAAAAATCTAATATTTCCATTTGTTTGCCGTATGTCATTACTTCCCGGAATTTTATCCTTATTAGCAACATTATCAACTGGTGTAATAAATTAATAATACAGCGTGTATGTGTTTTTTTTTAAATCATCAGGTTTGATTCCTCGCTAGGAATATTGATTTTTCGAAAAACCAAGTATTCAGTTTTTGTTTTCATTAAAATCGGGCTCGTAAGTCAAAGTCAAAGCATTTTTCGATATTGCTCATAGTCTCGGATTTGGCCAACCACGCCCACTTGAAAAAATTACCCTGTATATATCTAAGACTTGTTTCCTTTTATTCACCTAAAACTGGTGGTAGGTCTCTTATATGTGAGAGGCCGCCTAGGTACCACCGCAATGTCTATTTCTCTCGCTAAACAGCAATGTAAACGCATTGTTGTGTTCCGGTTTGAAGGACATTGTTGTCAGTGTAGCTACTGGATATAATGAGACTTAACAACTTATGTCTCAGGATGGCAAGCGCAGTGGAATGCCAAGCATTGCTTTGTAATTCATGGTGTTGTTTGGGTTTGCTACCGTCCATAACTGGTCGTATCGCTTACAATCATGCGAATAGCATGCTCGTCTCGGATTTCATAGCAATAACAAAAAAAACTTGACATTCATGTTGCTTAATTAAACAGATTCCATTGGTTTTCATGCATATTTTGCGCATTTTCCATGCATATTTGCATACATATTTTGAGTTTTTTTTATGTGGTATATAATCCGGTTTATGCTTATATCGTCTATGTTACTCTCCAAACCATATATACCTTTGGTTATAAAAAAAAGTTTAAAGATGTGAAAAGATAACATTAAAATATGTGAAACGCTCTCGTAGAAGTGCTTTTTGTCTAACTCTTGAGTGTAATGCTTTACCTGGTAAGACGTTTGTAATTGTGGGTATCAACAGCTGTAAAGGTTTTTCATGGTAACGTTTTCCAAGACTGTTCGATGCAATCCAACACATCTATTGAGCTAGCAACGTAATGAGGGCGCCACTAACCTAGCTAGTACTTACTCGGTAGCCAATCCGTGTACTAGTGTATAAATATAATTAACTTATCTCGGCAAATGCCGTTTCATTAGCCACTACCGAGCTCACGCTCCGTGCAAATACCTTTACTCGAAATAAATGTGTTTTTTATTTACACTCTTATTGCATAAACCATAGATACTGTGCTGATACACAAGTAGTTAATATAGTGAATAGTTTTATTTTCTATTTAGGGAATTTAAAATAAAGATGCCCTTTAAAATATGATTGCTTATATTTTATTGCATAATGTATCACTGCATCATGTATGCAGTGATTTATTGACGATTAATGTTCAAAAATAAAACTTTTTTTGTTTAATTTACTTATTACGGGTAAAAGACAGGACTCAGTATGTATACCATTTGCACTAGTTTAAAATATATTGTGACATGGCAGTTGCAGATGAGATTTCCATTATTATTAATGAAAAGCCCCTTAAACGTAATTGTCGTGCCAATGCCATCGGTTTGTCCTCCCCCCGCGTCCCTCCCTGTCGCGCGCCT
The DNA here is from genome assembly GCA_033459515.1 of Theretra japonica. Lineage (NCBI taxonomy): Eukaryota > Metazoa > Arthropoda > Insecta > Lepidoptera > Sphingidae > Theretra > Theretra japonica. Next base: position 192,602 of record CM065938.1, on the reverse strand, counting down.
CTATCGGTCGATGACGGATCATATTGGATTCATTGACTTGCTCAAGTGTTTCTCGCAACTTTGCCACCGATGAATATGTATGTACTATGTAGTGTAAGCGCGGTGAGTGGCGACACTGCATGCGCGTTTAATTGTGCAATATACCAGTCCTGGCGTAATGTCCCGCCAATTTATTTTAACTATCTGATGCTCATATGACACATCAAGGCTTGAATCACCTGCATTAGTCATTTAGTATGAGGGCTCGTTCTCATGCTGGCAAGTAAATGAGAATTGTTCAGTAAGTAGCTTCATACAAAATTGCTTCTGTATACACCAGAAAATCAAATCGTGGGTGAAAGATGCAAAACAGATTAAACACGGTCTGGTATGACTAATGCGACTACTCGCGTGTATATGAGTACAACAGGCTAAGCCTTGCTAGTATGTAAAAAGCTCTAATTAAGTCTGCGGCCGGCACTAATCAATTTTATTTGTTGTTTGTGAAACGTTAACTAATGAGGGAAAACCTAATTCACTTGTACGTAGGTATGATTCGTTTCTAATGCAACTGCGGAGTGCACTTCCTTCCTTCTGCTTCATTTATTTCACGCTTTCATGTGGCGCAACATTGTTTATTAATTATACATACATACATAAACATCACGCCTTTTTATCCCAGAAGTGGTAGGCAGAGATGCAACCAGGACACCCACGTTTATTAATAATAATGCGGATATTATATAATGACGTCAATTTGTAAAAGGAATCCCTCCGACCTTGAATAAACGACATACCACAAATTAGAGAATCGACGCTAAGCAGATTAATTGGCGTAGTATAAGTATTTGTAACATCATGGTGTAACTTATCGCCGTTAAAGGAATCTAGTAACTCATGTGTTGTGGCATGAGACTAGAGCTTGTTTTCAGCAAACTCAAATGGACCTCTTTTTGCGGTTTCTCTGGGTACGATTATCGTTTAAAGTTTAAAGCCTTTCTCATACATGTAGAATTAAATTAGGGGTTTTTTGGACCAGAAAAGGTATAGTAGCCCAATAGCAACGATGAATTTCGTAGCGACAATTTTTCAAGTATGTACATCTAATGATCTCTGATGTACAGAGAGTACTAACGCGAAGATGACGGTTGTTACAATGTAAGTTAGCATTGTGGGTTAAGGTTCGCCCTCCCCTCCTAATGTCGGGAAACACGCGTGTCCCGTTGTGCTAGATATATATTATCTACTTGTAGAGGAGTGTATACTGTATTGAGAACAGCGCGGTGTTTCCGTGGCACAGTGAGCTGGGCCAGTAATGTATGTTCGAGGCGCGCTCTCTTTCCACTTGTTTGCTTTCGATAACTTTCATGATATCGACTAGTTATCGTGCGAGCAAACATCGCGTATCTTAGAACGGGTATAGAACGTAAACTGTCACGTAATTTTAACCTACGGCCTTCCAAAAAATTAAATTAACATTCAAAGCGCTGATTAAAGTTTCCTGTAACAGGAAGTGGTAATCATATGAATAATGTTGATTCCATACTGAAGACTTTATTGCAGTTTCTTTTTTATAATTGCTAATACGAGTATAAGTACATTCTGTTGTTACAAGATTATCAATTACCCATAGGGCCATAAAGCCACCATTTGAACTTCAATATTAACATATTTCATTTGTCTTGATCTGATAAGGAACATAGTAAGCAGGTGCATGAAATCAAAGTTATCAAAAAATATTGAATTCATATGATTTTTTCGTATAACTTTATACTCGTATAGATATTTTATAAGCTGTTGACTATATTTCCGAGTGCACCAAATAGACGTTCTTGTAAAAAAATTCAGTTATTTTAAAGATTGTTCTTCAAATAGAGGTCATTTTGTAAGCAGATCTGCACAGAAATAAAACAGACTGATTGGTTTTTATACTTAAACCTCATCCATTTTTATTTAAGTTTTCTTTATTGATGATATTGTTGTCCAAGGAGTGCAATATAATCTAGTAAAATTGTTTTTTTATTGCATATCTCGGGCAAACGAGCACTTACCTGATGGTAAGTGATCACTACTGCCCATGAGCATCCACAATGCTGGATCCTGGATGTGTTGCCGGCCCAATTGGGAGGGGAGCGGGGAGGAAAAAGGATGGGAAGAGGAGGGTGTATTGGGCACCCGGGATTCTCACTCACCGAACGAAACGCGACAGCTAAGCTGTCGCTTCACGTCGATTTCCTGTGAGACTGTGGACTGCCCCTGATGAGCTTGCCCATTCATGCTAAGTCATGACTGACAACAGCGTGGCTCTACCAAATCCAATTGGTTTATATATACAGCCTTTTTTATTTTCATAAATAATTTTAGCCTTTAATTGTCATAAAGAATTGTGAATAGTTTAGGTTTTTAGTGGTTTTGTTAGTTATTTCTGGTGTTCTAATAAATCATACATATCTAGACACATTTCAGTTTTGAATGGTTATGATTTAAAAACATCATCAATCAGGTTAACTAGCTCATTATTTGAGTTGCAAGCGTTTTAGCAAGCAAGTAATATGAAAAGACAAATTTGCAATAAGATGAGTAACATATTGTTCGTTATCTGGTGCGTGGCGTGTGGTGCGTGGTGTTGTGAGGTTACGTGGTAGTGGCGCGCGGCACAGGATGCGCCTCCACAACACTCGCCGCACACCCGGCACCGGCGACGTCGCGCACTCCACATACATACATTACTCGCAATCGACAGGATCTACCCGAAATCATTCTTATCAACATTGACTCAATCAATAGTAATTCCGGTTGTACAGCGCGCGGATACAATCACTCGTAAACTCATTTGAATATTCATTTTATGTCGATCAGTGCGTGCTAATTTTGTTGGATTAGAAAGTGCGAGGGACCAAAGTGACATAACATATACCTATAGCCTGTGGTGTTGTGTGACAGTGGACAGAGTGAGCTGCTCCTACCACGTACGAGATGGATCTCAGTCAGGTACCATGTTTATATATCCTCTACGCAAATCTTTGCAGTTTATTTTTGGAAATTATTACTTTGCACCCTGATTTGGCCTGATCCGTGGCTTAGATCGATGGAAAATGTAAGGTTTTCTCGCCCTGTAGTTAAAATGGTAGTTATATTTTGAAATATATACATATACTTCTTTAAATTACAACGCATACGCAGTATTGCACATCATATTATTAGACTGGTAATGACTAATAATCTAGTTAGATTTCAGGATATACATATATTATGGTGTATGGATTAGAGAAATAAGAAATTTAAAAATATGTGCCATGACCGTCGATCTTACTGCTATCCTCATAACTTCTAATCGTCTTTTGAATATTCGTAACTGAAAGCAGGATTAAGAGTGGGGTGGTCGATACATAGAAAAAAACCGCCTTCAAAATTTAGTCGAGCCATCACACTGTTCCCTGTTAGGTAACAATGCCTATCATATATTTTTACATATAGGTATGTACCTATTTACATATGTACATAATATAATACAATTTTATACAATAGATACAACTTTAATAAGTAATATAATCCACACTGCCTGAATTAATTAAAACTAATATCTGAATACGGATATTTAGCATATTAAGAATCAACTGCTCATCAAAACCACGCATCTTGATTTATAATGCCGATGAATCAATACACGCTGAATTGTGCATGGCGTAGAAGTGAATCACGGGGAAAATATTGACAACACTTGTCAAGTACCTACCTGCGTTTATTAAGAAATCAGTGAATCTTATTGTTCTTCCTGTTAGGCGACGATAACTTATCTTCGAGTAACGGCCGAAACAGCAATATAATAAATATAATATTACAATATCTATTACACTGGTTGTGCCGATATTTACATTTTATTTAATTTCGGTAATCTATTTCACTGCAATTTGCCGTTATAATTTTCGTTCTGACATCCACATTCTATTTTGTTTGACTGTTATAACATTGTATTTAAATAACGACATAATTATGAATAATATATATTTTTTTTTATATTGCAAATCTATTTTTAGATTATTTATTTATTTATTTATTTTTACGGTGAAGGAAAACATCGTGAGGAAACCTGCATACCATAGCGATTTGTATAAATTTCTATGGTATGTAAAAGTCCGCCAACCCGCATTAGGCCAGCGTGGTGGACTATATGGCCTAACCACTCTTAATCGTACTCTCGATTGTAGAGGAGGCCCGTGCCCTGCAGTGGGTCGTATATGGGCTGATACAATACAAAAAAAATCTATTTTTATCAGCATGGTAAAGTGACAGAGTATCGATTGACAATAAATGATTATCAATCGCCGTTTGGCATAAATAAGCTTGTCTATTGAACCGGATGTAGACTGACTAATCCCAGTTTAAGGGGTATTCCTAATTATTTCAAATTAATCGGATTTGTTAAGTAGTTGTAAAAATTTTATGCACCGTGGTCGTGGTTCAGGTAGAACATATTACAAATGGAATAAAATGCCTGATCATTGAAGTTAAGATATTTAGTGCGGTTTATTATTATTGTGATGCTAAGTGATGCACAGTTAATGCGTATTATGATATTGGTACTATAGGTATTAAATATACAGACATATTTAGGTCGTTGCCAGCAGTAACGGATCTAGCACTAACAACGCTAACATAAAACCTGCGCTTTCTGGAGGAACCCGTGTAACCTGGCCGGAGGAAATATTGAAGCCTTAAGATAAGATATTCCGGAACTCGAAGATAAAATATCTCATTCTCTAATAGGCTGAATCCTTTTTACGAATATGTTCGCATCTTTTTGGTGCCGATTTTTCAAAATCCATATTTATCTCATTCTCTTGTAGGCTACTTTTTTGAAGTTTCACTTCTGTCGTGTGTGAATTGCACACACATACACAAACTTTTATTGCGATAAATGGCGAGACGAGCATGCCATTCGCCTGATCGTAAGCGATACGACCGCTCATGAATAGTAGCAAAACTAAACAATACCCTGAATTATAAAGCAGTGCTTGGTATTCCACTGCGCTCGCCATCCTGAGACACAAGATGTTAAGTCTCATTAACTCCACGAGTTACTCTGGTTACAATGTCTTTCAAACCGGAACGATCAATGCATTTACCAGTGTAAATGCACTGATGACTATTTCTCCCGCCAAACAGCAGTCTGTTTGGTGGGAGAAATAGTCATACAACCCCCATGAAGTTGTAGTTATGCGATACGTATTTGAATTAGATAATTATGTAGATGTTATATCATAAATTATCTATATAAATACATATAGCGCACAACAACAACGCGGCAACATTCTCCATAATCTATATTTGTTTTAGTTAATTTATTTTTAACCTGATAACATAGATTAATTGATTAGATTTGTGTCCAGTTTTGTCTTATTATTTATCACTTATCTTGGTCAAAAATTCACAAAATTAAGGAATTCTTATGAGGATTCTATCGGTTTTTCGTGCAGATAATCCTTACTGGTCCTTATTTCCTTACTAACATTATAAATGCGAAAGTTATATTCTAGTTAGTGAAAAGAGGCTTGAAGGGGTTTAAATAAGGGATGATAGTTTGTATGGAAAAATCTAAACCATTGAAAACAGATGTGAAACTTGGCACTTTAGTTACACATTCAAAAATATTAGCATACTTTGTTTTCTTAAAATTAACCCTAAATGGGTTAAAATAAGGGTTGAAATTTTGTATGGAAGATCGAAACCGCTAAAGCAATTCCCAAGAAAATTTCTATTTTAGCTCCTAATTACAAATTACTTATAATAGCGAGCAATAATTTTGGAATAATAGTATTATGAGGGTGGAATAAGGGATGAAATGTTTTTTGGAAAACCTAAACCATTGGAGTTACAGATGTCATACTCGGCGCTTAAGTTACTTATTTAAAAACATCAATATCTGCATACTTTGTTTTCTTAATATTTTGGAAAAATAGTATTATAAGGTCCCCCCATAGGAATAATAAGGGAAGAAAATATATTGTAAAAAATCATAATTTGACTCATCACCACTGATAGAAAATATGGACATGTATAGTTTTCTTTATTAGCCTTGAAGGGACGAAAAGGGGTTTATTTTGGTCAAAGCTGTGTACGCATATCATAGACATCATGTCAATATAAAATTACAATCATGCTATTGAAAAAATAAAAAAAATAAGCGATCTAATGTATTATGCTGTTGATATACCATTTTAAGTAAATAAAAAAGAAAAGTAAGTTTCTTGGCGCTGTTTGAGGTAGGAATTAATTAGAAGAAATCACCAAGATGGGAAAAATTATATATTTATTGTATTGTTTACATTCGAGATTTTTTTTTTGTTTTCTATACTTAAAAAATTCAATTTCTATGCAAGTTCTTGATTTGATATCCTTGGTATAGATATCCGCTGTGATCTTAATCCAAGGAATTACATCGAGAGCGTAATGTCTGCCACTTCTCGCAGGGTTGGAGTCCTGAACTAGGTGAGTTGGTTTTGCACGCCGGGTCAACTCTGGTGCTTGTATAAAGTGCAGGTCCGGCCGGTACTTACTCGATGCCTTGGATGGATTGCAGCGGCTGGTCATCCGTATTGTAAATGATGCTCAATCCATCTCGGCGCGAACAAAAAAGTTGTCCAATTATTTTTTCTGCCGCACAGTCACAGTTTGCCATCACACGTGTTCCTTCCATCCTATAATAATGGGTCCTTCCGTCGTAGCGTGAAGAGGCATCTCAGCGGGCCGGCATGATTGCATCGAATGGTATGAGCCTGCCGTCTGATACCAATCGATACTCTGTCTTAACACCATTAGCACTTCCCATCAGGTTGATTGCAGTCACTGTGTCGTGCCAGGATCAAAAGAAAAAAAAAGAAAGAAAATTTCGTAGTCTGAATGAATACTGCAGACCTCCATTTTAATCGTTTTATTTATTGATCCGATCGTTGGCAAAATCAGTACCTACCTAATGCACACTGAAAATTATTGCCGCCATTTTGAACTTTTTTGTTATCTATTCGATTGATCTCAAAATTTATATTTGAGGCACCCTTTGTTCGAATAACATAAATTCATAGTCGAAATTGAATAGTTACTTGACTTCCATATTGAACTTTATTTATTAATATATTTGTTCTTGAAGTGCTATAAAAGAATATATGTATAGTATGCTTTGATTTTGGATAATAGGCCTCAGTGGGTATAATAAAGGATCCTTAATAACATCATAAACAAACTCTCGCAATTTGTATGTATGCTGGACCGTCTTTGATGAAATTTGGTATAGGGGCAGCTGATGCCCTGTATTAACGCACAGTTTTGTAATTATCCCATAAAAGAAATAGTGTTATCGTGGGATGATTAAGAAATTTAGATACACATATTTGCTACGTTTCAAAATATAATTAATTTTAATGTGAGGCAGAGGCAGCTTACATTAAATGCCTCTCTCATTAAATTAATTGATGCTTTTCTGTTAAGGCAACGATCCCAATTTATGAACAATTGTTTGATCTGAGACATAACAAGCGGAAACATACACAACCTTTATATTAATATCTGATTCATTATATATTAGAGTATTAGTAGCAGGAGGTGACGAAGACCTCGATCAGCAACCTCGATTAGCGGTCGGAAAACATTGTCGTTACACCGGCTGCTACATGGCACGAAGCATCCATCCTGCATCCTGCATCCAGCACCCTGCCCGATACACATTGTCTGATACACTAGCTAGCTCCATAATATTGTGTATCATACAGATCATATTCCGCGCATCAATCAAATATTTTCAAAGTGCACTCAATTAATTAGGTGTCCAGTATGAAAGGGAGTGGTGGGTAGTTTGATGAATGTGACATAAGAAAGTGTGACATTCCGCGGCGGGCGGCGCGACAGGTGGCGGGTGCGTCGGGTGCGTCGGGCGCGGCGGGCGCGGCGCCTGACCCACTTATATATTTTAAACACCTGACGTTATCGTGGATGTTTATTCGAGCGATAACTCCATTAAACAGTGTGAATATATTGAGTGCGATATGGTGTCGCCAGTGCGAATTTCTTATAAAGTGAATTTTGTTTGCTTTGCGATATCCGTCGAGTGGCGGCCGGCGTAATGTGGGTCACCTTGTCAGCGGTGTGCCCCGGCAACGTGGCCGCCGCACTCGCTTATGATAATACGCTTAACGAACCTAGAAGATGTATTCAAATTAAAACGTCAATCTTTAATAGTTTTGTTTTTCGAGTTTCGTGGTGTTCCATAAACTTCTCATCTCGTTACTTAAACTCTCTGGCAATACATACCGACATTATTCAATTATTGTTTAACAAATGCCTCTTGTCTGTTGAAAGATTATTGACTAATGTCTACTAGTATGGGTAGAGTATACGTATACAGTTAAAACGCTTCAAAATATATAAAGTACGTGCGGATTGCGAAATTTTCTCATGTGTGTGAATAGATCCTAGATGCCTTCTCATGATAATTTCTTGAACACACATCTGCTATATGTTATAAAAAGGTTTAAATGTGTTGCAAGTACTAAGAGCAGTTTAACAGTCTGAACAGTAGGTGACGATACGGTTTCACACCTTTTTCCTAGTTTCTGGAATCGTGACAAGACGAGCGGGCGCGGCGCGGGCGCCGGAGCCCTCTCATTCTTGCCGCATGATATTTAGTTAAAAATAAACATATTCCATCGATAAGGAGTGGTATAAAACCTTGTCAGGTGTCGGCGATCGATCGCGATAATATTCTAATTACATTTCATTTGCGTCACGTCGCGTGCCAGTCACACAAATTGCGATGTATTGTTTAACTTGAATATGTTATGGTAATCTTAACATCAATCTATACACATAAATAAAAAAGTGACTTTTTGTAAATTTTATGTGATTAGTATTTTTTGGATTACTCACAACACCTAGAAAATAGAGTCGTAATTCTATTCTTTGAGGATAAAAGTAGAAGAAAAAGATGTAGAAGTGCAAGGGTAGGAATCAATGGGTCGCAGGCCAGTTACACTGACTGAACAAACGTGATGAAGCTGTTAATTTACATCGAATCCTGTAGTCGAAGGCACTATCCCACTTGAGTCAGCCCATTAGTGCTATAGAAAAGATTACAACGTGGCTTTTACACTGTGGTGTACCGACTCATAACCTTGTAGGTAGATATATATCGAATATGTTAATTAAATATAAGTGTGCGAGCCACCCTCACCATTACTACAGTGACAGACGACAGACAGAGGGGACAGGTCTCAGACACTGGCAATCAACCACGGTGTTTTATTGTAACTATCAATACCTTAACACGTGAACATAACATACACCTTAACTATGCCTGTCGTTATCAGATGAAGTTTTATTGATATGATGTTATCTAATGTACGAAAGCTTTCACATGCAATCGATGTTTGGTGATTGGTAATGTCTGTAGACATCGCCAATTAAGTAACTCATGGTTGAGCAATACACTTGAACATGTCTCCATTAGAATAGAGAATAGAGTGATGTGTGCAGATACCGGTTAATATCGCTTACATCGCTAGAGCCAGCTTGTAAAACACGGGATTCAATTACCGATAATGCAAATGAGTGTAATCATTCACGTCTCCCATAAAATCATCGCTAATTGTGTTCGTTTATCGCGTTTCCATGCAAAGCATTCCGGTCATATTATCGGGCAATTATCAGGCCACGTGTGAAGGCGCGCGAGCATCAGCCGTGCATTTGCATACTTTCAGCCGGGGAAGCCAGTACCCAGTCCCCGCGTAATGTGCATTTAATAGCATGAATACAAACTTGTGTTATGTACTCGTGTGTGATTTGCATGTTAATGTTGTCGAGTTCACATTACAATCGCTGTACCCATCTTTACTGATTAACTTGTCGAGTGCATGCTCAACTGATGTTATCTGACGTTTTTATGTGTTTTTAGTATTCTATACCATGTACGAGTATGTTAAATGTTTAAAAGTATGTTTTTGTAATGAACCGGTTATTCTCATTTAGTTAAAAAATGGAATAATGATATGCATTCAAGGAACTATGAGTTTGTTGCTGTTTCATAATTGTAGTTGGCAATAAACAATAAGAGACGAAACATTTCAGACCGCTTCGTTGTGTGTTGTTGGGACGGGCAGTGGGTAGTGATACGTTTTGATTGTCTTGAATCTATCAGAGTTAGAACATCATTTGGGCGATGTTATCTGTAACATCAGGCTTTCTAAAATACATCATGTTATTTCTATAGGTGTTTGCACTAGTATATGCGTGATTGAAATATTTTTACATAGAAATAATCGTAGTTTATACCTGCGTATTTTGGCGTTGTTTCGCGTAAACTACAAACATTTTTATATAATTTGAATTTATTTATGAACTAGCGGCCCGACACGGCTTCGCCTGGGTGCAGATACTTTTTGAGCGATTTCACATCAGACACATATTATTTATTTAACACTTTATTGTACACCAGATACATAAAAATTTACCATATTACAGAAATTAATGTACAAGTGGCGCTCTTATTGCTCAAAGCAATTTCTGTCAGACAACCATGGGATGGATAAACATGCAAGAACGAAAGTTGGGGCAGTGTCGGGTGTGCGAATAATTTTACATAGTACATACATACACACACTACATAAATACACACACACACACACACATATATACACACATATACACATGTATTAAAAGGCAATATAAATGAATAATAACATACAAAGGAAAATATTATGTTGACTAACTGTTATACTACCCTTATCGGCCTATAAGGGTACAAAAATGGCCCCAGAATCATGTATGCTCCAAATGGATTTTTTATTTTATTTTATTTTATTTTTCAACTGTACAATATCTTAGAGGTAAAACCTAATGCGATATTGACGCTTTATCTTACTCTTACATTTTAAGACTACGCTATTTAACAACATATAAAAAATATATAAAAATACAATGAAATATAAAATATAACAGTACTTAAAATATTATACCATTAAAAATGTATCAATTGTAGCTAATTATAAACAGTAGAACCTTCGTGATTTCACTCAAAGAGCCTGAGAATATGTCTACTCTGTCATGAGTTTCATTAATTATTTTAATTATCCGCGTGATAGGTGTTTTCGCCAGTAACTTGGTTCTGGCCACCGGTACAGCGAGTAGTTGTGGTAGCCGTCTGTTCCACACGTATCGGTCGGGAACGCACAGGTTCAGATGGCGCAGTACTTCCGAGTTATTATGGAAGGTGCCCCCTCCGTTCACGCCGAGCCTCCGCGCGGCGCCCCGTAGTGTACCGCGCGCGACGCGCCGACACCCAGCTCACAGCTATCCGCGCACGGCCAGCTCGGGCGCATTCACCAACAGATATTGATTTTTGCATGGATAAAATCGTTTTCTATTTGTTTTTAAACGTGGCGTAGGTGTGCTATAAATTTGAATATTATAAGAGGTATTCTACATTTAAAAATGCATAAAATAAAATTTAGAACTGTGGCTCTACCACTTTTTATAAAGTGGTAGAGCCACAGTTACAAATTATAATTTTTACTGCCTTTGTGGCGTAGTTAGTTAGACGCTGACTGTAAACGAGAGGCCGCGCGGTCAATCCCCGCACTGTAACAGAGATATTTGTGTGACCCACAGGTATTTGTTTCGGGTCTGGGTGTTTGTGACAGCGAAAAGTCTCTCTTAGTTTCTGATACCCACGATACAAGACTGGATCTTCGTGTGGGGTTAGGACAGGGTATATTATATGTACGTGGCTGTGGTGTGTGTGTGTATTTATTTATTTATTTAGCGCTCAATCAACATGTATTATTATGTTGACGGTTTTCCAAATTGGATTCAAAGTGTTTTCAATTACTGAAATTAGTCGCCTTCTTAAAGCGTTATTATTGACGGGATTTCGCCGAGTAAAGTATCCTTTGTGATGGGCTATTTCAGCGTGTCGTGTATTTTTTACTACAACTAATAATATAATGATAGTGTTTAGTCTTATGCTTTGGTCGATAGACAAGATTATAGTGATTTCACAGATAAATACTTTAAGACTTAATACAGTTATTTCTTTTTATAGTCATGTAACGACATGATAATTCATATTTATAGTAATTTTCAGTGTTCGTGCATAATTATGTTCTCGGTGTCTTCTATGTATGAAATAACGGGGCGTGATCTGAGATGTAGGAAAACCCAGCAAAAGCGGCTATTTGTAGTGGGTGCGAGAGGTGTGAGAGGTGCGCAGTGTCGGCGGGCTCCGTGCCAGTGGGGTGTGAGGGAATGGGCGTGGCTGGGGGAAGGCGGCGCGCGCGCAACCGCGCCTCGCGCCTCATTTGCTCGGTCGCGTGCGCGTCTAGTCGAGGGCCGAGAGCAGCCGCCGCACCGCCGACCTGCAGCCCGGCGCCGCTAAACTCTGTGTCGCGAAGGTTCACATCATTACCCATTGTTCAAAACAAACCAATTACGTGCGCACAATAGCCGCGCTCATTGTTACCACAACACTGATACAAGCTAATTCCATTGATTGACATAATGACACTGACGAGAATTCTAATTAGAGTTCAGACCTGGCTTCTGGACCTTGCTAAGCGCGTAACTGTTTCTCTATTGCTTACTTAAACCGCGTTGTATTGTGTTCATACAGACGAGTCCCACGAATAATGAAATGTACTATGTAGGCACCTACTCGATCATGCTATGATGGTTACTTACTGTTATCCATGAACATTTGAATCTTTTAGATGAGAATGTAATAAGATTAGCTTACGCAGGACTTATCGGACCCCTATGCAAGAATCAAATGCGATACGTATCGAACAAAGTAAATTACACAATTATGGAGTTATTGCATGATTGATTAGTAAGGTGACGCGCCGGCGGTCACGAATGAAGACGTATTCAAAGATAGATTCCGCAGATGAATGTCAACAAATCGATACAAGTCGCAGGATTTGATCGGATCGTAGAGCTAAGCGGCGGCGGTAACGGTTATCGTGTTCGCTGCCGAGCGTGCACATGTCGCGCCTCAGTGCTCACTGCTCTACAGTCTCACTCGGCGACATTTGGGAAGTTTCAGTCTGGCGACACGAACGTGTTTATTGAGTGATGGTTATCTGGTAGAGGCCGACGGGCGCTCTCACGTAATTACATAAAACATTCAACGTTTATCTGATGGTAAACAATTGCCGTAACGCACCGCGGTCACACTCAATTGACGACCCTATGCTGGTGTTTATTCGCTGCCATATCAACTCGTTTACAATTGATATGAATGTGCGCCGATTAATTGTGTGAACTCACGAGCCATCGTGTCCAGCGTCCAGTGCTCACTCGACGCTCCGATATCGTAATTGTCTTATCGATCACTTCTCGCAGATAGAAGAGTTGTCACATGTTAATCATTCATAAACATTTGCATATCTTGAGCCGACGTAATAATATACGTAATAATAATATATAGACTTTTTATAATGTCCTTACCAATACGTATATGTTTTACGTATATCTGTTATTTAGTTACAACTTTTAACAGACCGCTAGAAAAATCCATCCGGAGAGGCCTATGTTCAGCAGTGGTCTCCCTATGGCTGAAGATGATGATGATAACGATGCAATGCTGGAAATAAAAGTGCCACGCTGTTGTCAGCTATGACTTAGCATGAACGGGCAGGCTTGTCCGGGGTGGTACCACTGTCTCACAGGTGATCGACGTGAGGCGACAGCTATACTGTTACGTTTCGTTTGGTGAGTGAGACTAGCGGATGCCCAATACTCCTTTCCTCTTCCCATCCTTTTTCCTTCCCGCTTCCCTCCCGGTCTGATGGGCCGGCAACACATCCATGATCCAAGTGCTGTGGATGTTCGTGGGCGGCAGTGATCACTTATTATCAGGTGACCTGCTTGTTCGCTTGCTGGACCTTTGCTACATAAAAAATCATGGGGCTAAAATATGTATATTTAAGTCCTCAATAAGTTTTAAAATAGTAGGCTAAATCAGCGGAATCAGTCTTTATCGTATAATTTTATGAAGAAGTTTTGAATGATTTATTTCACCAAATACCGTTTTGAAATGTCAATGAGTTTGGCGGGCAAGGCGTGTGGCGAGACAGATGGCGGCGCGGGGCGTTGTGCCCGTTTGTTTGAATTAAATACCTGATGACATAGCGGGGTAAACGACGCATTATAGCTTTTTAATTCCATTAAGCAATCGATTAAGATGGAGGTGCCCCCATGCGAGCCGGGCCGCGTGCAGGCGGCACAATCAATGTGTCATTGGGCACATTCGTTATCTCATCAAATGTATATTTGTCAGCAGTTCTGTTGATTGTCCTGCATGCGATGTGCCCGCGCCGTAATCCAATCGCGGACTTAGATAAACATTGTTTTGATTGCCGATTTGAATACACCTAATATTCTTATACTTTTCCTTAGCATTAAGTTATTAGTCACATTTTTCCTCACAAATTGCACGCATTTAATTATTTTTTTCCTCAAAATATAGTGTAATTATTTGCCTTTATCTGACGACGAAACGACACGGTTTTATGTTTTCCTGCTCACATAATTAAGTATGCAATTTTTGATTAAATTTTATTGTTCATCATACATAGTAACATTTGTTTTAATAAAAAATAAAAGCTGTCTTAAAAAATCACTGTAAAGTAGGAATGGATGTTAGGAAGTGGTAGAGCCATGCTGTTGTCAGCCATAACTCAGCATGAATAGGCAGGCTCATTCGCGGCGGTACCACTGTCTCACAGGAAACCGACGTGAAGCTACAGCTCGGCTGTCGTGTGTTGTTCGGTGAGTGAGATTGCCGGATGTCCAATACCCCTTCTTCCCACCCTTGTTCCTTTTCGCTCCCCTCCCAATTTGGCCGGCAATACATCCATGATCCAGCATTGTGGATGTTCACGGGCGGCAGGGATCACTTACCATCAGGGGACCTGTTTGCTCGTTTGCCGGACATATTAAATAAAAAAATAATTAAAAAACACTACAAAGTAATAAATAATATATAGTTCATTATACTTGTAACATTTGTAATTTGCTTATTAACTTGACTAGGCAACATATCACAATATATGCTTAACATATTGAAGGCGGGCCGCCAAGTAACAAACATGTAGAAATTTTAATTAGTTTATGGCATAGGTCCTACACGTTTGGCATCACCTTCATATTTCGAGGTATAATTTCTAACTAAGCGATGGAAGGCGACTAAGTCACTAATTATTAATTTTCAATTCGCATTTGCTCATCAATCACGTTGCATGTAGTTGTGTGATATAATCATATTCTCAAGGTACATTAATAAAGATAAAATTTTATATCAAGAAAAGACTAATTAACATTATCATCCTACAAATTGCTCTTTAAAAGATCTTGTGATTACATCCATATTAAATTAAGGAAAAGGGAAAGGCATAACATTCAACTTTAAAATTTATCAAAACATTCCATATTTATGAAGGCTAATTAATTTATTCAATATTCCTACGGCTTTTAAAATAATTGAAACATATTATATATGATTTAGTCGATGTAGAGAATGAACTTCTTCCTTCATAAGTGTTCGTGGTCCGGACTCTGTGGCAAACTTATAAAGTAACGTTAATTTATACGAGTTCGTATAAATTAAAGGTATCTACGAGTGTGTGTTTGACAGTAACATCCTTCGTGGCGCAGTTGGATAGCTAGACAGTTAGAAACAAATATTTGTGTGATCCACACTTATTTGTTTCGGGTCTGGGTGTTTGTGAGAACCAAAAGTCTCTCGTAATTTTTGATACCCACGACACAAACCTAGATCTGAGTGTGGGGTCAGGACTATGTGTGTGACAGTTCGGTGTATTATTTATTTAATGAATCTTTGTATAGAACATTTGTACAATAATTTATGTTTTAGCTCTAAATAACAACTCCGCCTAGATCAAAATAAAACTTTTCTATTTATTTTATTGTTTTCAACTATGGTTAGATAAACGGAATTGGACTGGCTGTATGGTACATAAGCTTAATTTAGACAGGTGTTTTCATTTCATATATGTAAGTTACATATGACTGCTTCGTTGGCGCAGTTGTATTACGATAAGATTACAAAGCTGAGGTCTCGGGTTCGAATCCCGGGTCGGGCAAAGTGATATTGGATTTTCTATTCATTATTAGCCCGTAGTCAGGCATTTGTGTCTGATATGGCAATAGGCTCGTCCCCTGTCACATCGTAGGACTGAAAATACTAGGCGAAACGTGGGTGTCCCGGTTCCACCTCTGCCTACCCCTTCTGGGAAGAAGGCGTGAGTTTATGTATGTATGTATAAGTTACATTTTAGATATTTTACACAAAAAAAAAAATCAACTGATATCATAAGCTAGCCGAATTTATAACTTTGGAGACTTCAATTATAAAGTAATACAAGAATATTTCTTGTGTATAGTAATATAGGATAATATAGGATTACTAATGTAAGTACACATCCTCGGATTCGCCACATCGACGTCGCAGCTGATTGATCGTATCAATTCATTGCCGTTCGAGAAAACTGCTTAATGAAGTATCCAATGACATTTTAATAAAGATGACGCATATTCGTATTGCGCAACGTTTATAAACTGTCCCACTATGCATATATACTCGTATACCTAATTATTTGTCAATATTCCATAACATTAATAGTGAATGAAACAGATCATACAGAAAGTATGAGACGGAAAGAGATAGCGTTGCGCTGTTTCTATACGACTAGATGAAATTGCCCGAATTTGAACGTCTCAGTTTTGACGCGCTACTGCGATATCTACCTCATGGCTCATTCTTTATATATAAATCATTGGAAGTATTCATGATTGTCCAATGACGTTTTACTAATAGTCATGTCGTACATTAAGTAATTGCTCAAAAACATGGCGCAATGGTCAAAGAGCGTGCGCGTGGTAGATTAATATGTGCAAAGTGGACACTTGATTTTATTGAGTTAGTAAACTAATCAATCGAAATGGTATTTAAAATAAATTATTTATTCATGAATATACTTAGGTAACATTTTTATGTCACATAAAATTTATTTGTTTTATTTGTTAACACGTTGAGTGCGAAACCAGGTCCAAAAAATCTGGTGTATATCTCGCTTTATGTGCGGCTAAGAAAAGCATAGACTTCAAATAGAAAACGCATACGACTTATTAAACAATTACATATATTAAACATAAACATTAAGTATTTAAACACATTCTTTGTATACATTTATAGATAACATTTTCTCCTATTTGATTAATATATTTTTCCTCATTCCGTAAAGTATTAAGCAATATACACTAAATGTTACACTTTATATCGCCGATACGTTGTTGTTAGTACGAGTATGTTCGGCGTACAGCGGCAAACGGCGGAGGCGAGCCGCACAGGAAGCGATCGGATTCATTGTGATGCGTACCGAGCTCGCCCTTAGAAGGCAGATTTTCCGAAGTCCCCCAGTAAATACGACTGATTTAAATAGCGACACATTCCTCGTTTCTTGCTGGTGGCGCGTCGTTGTGTTTTTACGGCGATGTCGGCGGACCTCCGGGCAGGTGCCACCTACCTGACCGCCTCGCCGGCGCACACTTATATTGCTCCTTAATGTTCATTAAACACACAAACACTGCTCTCTTCATAAAGTGTAAATATATTTACATGTCACCCTGTTCACACTATTCAAGTGGGCAAACTGTCCGGTGTTTGACACAAGTAATTCATCGAAGTAATTCCGCTTTATTTGCATTTTAATTGATAATTCATAATTACTAAGAAAATAAATAATAAGCGTTATTTGACCCGGTCTACAATAAGTAAGATACAGTTGCAGGCAACAAATGGTGTACAGACACTGTGAATGTTTGTCGTTTAAAGCGTGGTTACCGATTTGCGATGTGATCCAATTCCTTGAATTGTGATCGTTGCGTCCATTGAGTGGCGGTTCACCAAACTTTCATTGAGTTTCGTTGGGTGACGTCAGGTTTTTGTGCGTGCGACCGACCTCTGTACGCACTGCCGCCGCCCGCACCATCCGCACAGCATTTACATCATATGTTATATTTAACGGAGATTGGGATATTTTCACAAGATCGAAATATGTACAAGTAGGTATTTCAACATAGTTACCTGTAAAGTGTTGTAGAAGATTGCGTTTCCTTTTAGTATTACGAATTACGACAACATACACATTGATGTGGTTTCATATTATAAAAATGTTTTATTTTGAAGTCTTACTCGCACGCACTGAGCAGACACCGCGTATAGATACGAGTATTTTTACCGCTTAGCTGACCGTCGCGTCAGTTCGATTTGTGAATTTCCCTCAGCGGTTAAAAGATTTGTATACTCGTATAGATGGGTTGTTCAAAAGCCTTGAAAACTAAAAATCGCGATTTTATCAAAACTATCAGACCGTCTTTTTTCAAACTTGGTACAATGTTACTTGGGGTGGTTAGGGTATGAGGTTTAAATTAAATACCATTGTCAATATCATCCTGTATAAATAAATGAATAAATGTTACTCGTATACTGGCACAATATTAATTGATGACACACACTTTGATATTCAGAATTACCTTTGTGTTTAGTACTTATTGAGTACAAGGAAGTTTTGTTGGTTGACATTCGGGCCACCCGCGCTCGGGCGGTGTGCGGCCGTTCCCGGGAACCCACGCCGCGTCCCGGATTCCGGACAGGCCCGGGATAATCGGAGACTTCGATCAGCGATCGACTATAGATTAGCTTTTTGCAATACGCCAATTTGCTATCGACGCTAATTAAAACGACGACGAGATTTGTTAAGAATATCGAATATCTAAAACGACAAGAAATGCCCAAAACAATTAGAACCTACGGAAGTATCATGATTACAGTTGAGGTCGGGATGCGGTCACTTGATATTCCCCATGTTATTGACATGTGGGCCCTGAGTACGTCGTGCTACTTCAGTGCGGGGGGTGGTAAGACATAAAATAATTATGAACCAGTTGCCCACCTGTTCCAAGTGCAGTGTCGGCATAGGCATGCGTAACTTAATGTAATTATGATTAATTTTATTACAAATTCATTTTATTGCTTCCGTCGTCTGTTATATTACCCACTAGTTCATTCTTTAAACGGCCTATATTATTTATCGATTTGCGAAGTGCTCTTTTTTAACTAAAATCTTTATACAGTTGGTTCATATTTATTCTGCTACAGCTAGCTCGAATATTCTTTGAATGTAAAGACTAGACACAGGGTATGAGTTTCACGAGTATGCGTGTAATGATTTATTTATTTATTTAAAATGGTACACCAACAGCATGACATATACTAACCCGTCTGATGAGAGTGAGTGGATGGTGTAATTGATCAGGGGAAGTCATGACCCTGGTGCGTCGGCGGACGGCAGGCGGCGTACAATACCGGCGGTCATTATAGAATGCGGCTCTCCGTCGATACTCGATACCCTCGCGTGCTCCTGCGATTAAACAATCAAATAATCATATTAATCACGCAGCCGGCGCGCGCGCGCTGCCGCTGCTCCATCGCCATAGATATTAAAATATATCCACGGGCCAGTACATCGGTGCAGAGTGCGGACACCTTACCAACTAAAATATTGCTGCGGCGCCACCGACCGCATCTACCACTCTACTTATCATATCATATCTTCACTGGTGGTAGGTCTCTCGTATGTGAGAGACCGCCTGGGTAGGTGTCGCCGCAATGTCTATTTCTTCCGCCAAACACAAGTGTAAACGCTTTGTTGTGTTCCGGTTTGAAGGATATTGTAGCCAGCGTAACTACTGGACACAATGAGACTTAACACCTGATGTCTCAATTTGGCGATCGCAGTGGAATACAGAGCACTGCTTTGTAATTCATGGTGTTGTTTGTTTTTCCTACTGTCCATGAACGGTCGGATCGCTTACCCAACAGGCGAATGGTATTCTCGTCTAGGCGATCATTGCAATAAAAAAAAAATACATACATATTTTATATAATACGAGTATATCTTTGGTCATTTGATACTGTAAATCTGTATCAGCTTATATACGTCCCAATGCAGGGGCTTCCTCTGCAATCGAGAGTATGGTTAAGAGGGGTTAGACCATATAGTCACAGAATACTAAATATAGTCCACCACGCTGGCCTAGTGCGGGTGATGGACTTTCAGTACACACATGATTCCGAAAAGTCGGTGTGTCCTGGAATTTCAACCCGCGACCATCGTGAACATGTTGGCAGTTGTTGTTTGCATTTGATACACCGAACTAAAAAATAAATGTTATGACAATATTCCTTTGAAATGTAACATTTTGTAAATAGTTTAAATTGCCTGGTGAGAGTCACTGTCCGCTGTCTGCGGCAATTCGGAATAACCTGGGTGCGATTCCACGGTTCGACGATCAATTGGCCTTTCAATACCAATATAGTGATATCCATCAGGTTTTAAAATTAGATACAATCTAAAGACAAAATATAATCCATGATAAAAAACAAATATTTAGGTAGCAGGTAGAATAACGGGATTTATAACTACTGACTATAAGTCCTTGTCTGTTTGGATTCGTTCGGGTTTTCCACGCACTTTATGCAACAGGCATGAAAAACTTAGTGTGGAGAGAGGTTGTGACAAGAGGTTGTGTTGTCAGCTCCAGCAAACACTAATCTGTGGACGGTGGGAGAGGGAGCGGTCGCTCCGAGGAGTGTGCCTCACTGTGCTAGTGGCTGGTGCGCAGGCTATTAAGTTTAAACGTCGCTTGCGCGGTTCCGTGCTCTATGGTTAGTTTGCGTCGGAGCGGTGCTTTATGGTTATTAAAGTAAATTCAATCAGTAAGCGCATGCGCATCGCCGCGCTGCTCCATGCCGTTGCACTCCTCTACTCGGGTGATGGTGTGATAGGGATGTGCAGCCTCTTACTGTCGTTGATCATTTACATGTTACATTACTTTGTCCATTAAGACAGATGTATGTTGATGAGATTAAGACACAATTCAGAATTCAACGACGTAATATGGATATTGACAATGTTGGATCACACTGCTCTCTTCCTTTTTTGGGGACGTAGGCCTGTTAGTTGCTGTTAAATATTAATAATAATTTATTTATTTTTAAAAATAATTTATTCTAAGTACGATACTTGATTATAAGAATCAAAGAGGATTTTAATTCTTGGTAAGATTCTAACTATTAGTTGGTTAGATCTCGTAGATCCGTTGTTGGCAGGATTCCAATATTCAATTAATAACAATTCTTGAAACTAAACTTGTTGGTCGTAAACAAAAACTATTACATGACCTAAATATTTTATGAGCTATAGATATTTTGGTTTGAGGCTAGGGAATTTATTAGCTATACCTAGATATCTACAGTTTACCCAGAAAGTTTCCGATTTTTTTGAAGTGCTGGTGAGTTTATGGCTTTATATTTTTTCGTTTCACATACAATAGAATAAATATGTATGCAAATAAAGTATGATGGTATCATTGCCCGCATAGGGTAGAGTGTAAGTATGACGGCAGCATGCACACGATCACAAGAGCAGTGCGCCGTGTGCGCATTACTGCGAGGCCGATATTAAGGAGAATATTGCGCATCGGATTTATTCATCCCGACCGTGGATGTGAAAGCATTGATTAATATTGTAATGAGGTGGACGTATCGTCTCGCCCGCCCCGGTACCACGGCACCGCGGCCGCGCTCACCGACCGCTTTGTTGCGTACTTCCCGCTGAGATGTTTTACATGGCGGCTCGTTTGTTTCAACATCGTCACACGCACGCCGACAGTATCCACCGTTTATCATCAGGTACGTGTGCACTTGTGAAGCTCCAGTAGCGCGATCACTGCAAGCCATTGACACACGTAATATAATTACTACACATATCTATATTTCAGCAATGTGTGTATATATTCCTATGTATTTTTTAAAAAGCGTCGCAATTGTGTTACCAACAACTTGTACGATATCATTAAGGATATAATAATCGATTGACGCAAAACTGGCAAAGTTGAAATGTGTGTAAGCAAAGCATTGGTTGTGTTATGGAAGCTGGGACGCGTGGGTACTGGGCAGCGTCGCTCGCGGTGCCGTGGTAGAGGAGTGGGTCAGTAATTGTGTATAGTTAGAGATAATGCCGGTGCGCCGGTCGCGACTGCAATTATTTTTATCGGAGCGGCCGGCGGCCGGCGGACGGCGGCGGCGACCCCGCCCGTGATTTGCGTACGCGCGTTATGCACCGCCGATAATCACTGGGTGCTCCACGCGAGCGCTCAGCGCCCGGCCTCGTCGCCGCGCCGCGCCGTATCTCCCAAATTACTGACATTGTTTGCAAGACGCCACGTATCCTCTAAAATTTGTATGATTAATGAAATAATATGAACCCTCTACAGCAATAGCACAAGCAGAGCTGTGTCGCCGTTCCACACAACTACTCACAAGGCTAATTTAAGTAAAAGCACACTTGTGCTCTAAACCTCCTAGTAGAAGTTTTAATACAATACAAGATAAGGATGTTTTTAGATAGTAAAATATTATAAAAAAGTAAACGTTGACGCAATGTTAACATTCAACATTCTACGTAGAGTATGTTATCGGTCTTTTGGCCTTAAAGCAGCCGATGTATTGATAATTACTGGACACGTTTCCGAGCATAACATTGCTGGCACTGGGTGTTGACCGACTAGTCAACTGAGGGATTTTCAATAAAGTTTCCTTTCAACGGCACTCCTCGTTATTCATAGAATATCTTGATTATTCCTCATATTTGTTTACGATAAAACCTTATCGTTCATAATGTAACGCATCGTGTAAGTGTAACGGCTAGTTCACATTAGTAACGAGTTATTTATGGACTTAAAGCGTATCCTGCACCTATACTTCCGCCTATGGCTTTGATAGAATAGAAGGAGATGCCTTCATACTTTACTACTATTCACATCTTATAAGGCGCTGAGGTGATACTATAGCCATGTAGTATGAAATTATGGCACTAGAAAAGCTGAAGGGAGCAAATGTTAGCAGCTATTTGTCGATTTATTCATTCGAGTGATCATTGAACACGAGCAGTGTGTCGACACCTTTACAGTGTACTATGTACATTATGCAGACGCTATCAACAAAGTAAACACGGTGTGACCGATTCCATTGTATTAC
This sequence comes from Theretra japonica, assembly GCA_033459515.1. Classification (NCBI taxonomy): domain Eukaryota; kingdom Metazoa; phylum Arthropoda; class Insecta; order Lepidoptera; family Sphingidae; genus Theretra; species Theretra japonica. Next base: position 169,456 of record CM065938.1, on the reverse strand, counting down.
ATTATTATTCACTTATCAGTGATTCAAGGTGTAACCGGTGGAGGTGCTCAGTCGGCGTCGTCTCTTTCCTGCTTAGTGCTCCTATTCCACACTTACTGCCACACTTCGTCCAGATCTAGGCATATTTAGACTAATAATTATACACTTCCAAAATGTTTATTTGTTTGTTTAACCAAAATGTACATTCATAAGATTATCTTGATTGCTTAGTAAAATTGACGTGATAGAGTTTTGAGAGATGTAGGGCATTGAGAAATTTCTTGCCCAAATTGTGCTGCCCGTCTGGGGAAGTACCTCCACCTTACTGAAGACCGCAGTGAAACCATAATTGTTGTGGCTCTGCGAGTGAGTAAGGTTGCCAGAGCTTGTTGTGAGAGTAATTATACTAATATCATGGGACGAGCGGATGATGAGTGGTTGGTGTGGGTGCGGCGTGCGGGCGTGGCGGTCAGGGAAAAAACGGTTTGTTACCTAGTAAAACGGTTTGCACTGGCCGCCCACAGGTTGTAAGGTTTCAGAACTCGGGGATCACTTAGTCTCCGCCTGGGAGGCTGAACCACCGTCTGTGAAAAGTCTCTGATATAGTGTTCATGCCGGAAAAGGAGACCGGAGTGGACCCGGCCACTGTGTCAGGGGGGACTAGGGGCCTTTCCGCCCGACATGCCACCGCGCCGCGCAGCCTATGTCCATGGATGGCAGGCTTGTCCCGTTTGCTATCCGTGTAGTAACTCCTCTATATTTAGGGACCTAAATTACTCTACATTTAATGGCCAAGAAGAAAAAAAAGAAGGGTTTTACAGCGGCACTTCCATCCAATTATAAAGTGGACTTCTGTAACATCAGGGGTTTGCACTCCAACATTAATGAAGTCCATCACCACCTAGAGACGCTCAGCCAACCCTGCTTTTTCTTACGCAGACGCAAATATCTTGCCCTGTCGACAGCTCTCCAACCCGCTAGTGAGCGATACGGGTGTTAGAAACGACCGTGGTTTGATCGGCCTTTCAGGGAAGCTCGAGTTCTTAAGCAAACTGTATATGAGACTTGGACCGCGGCTCGAGCTCGACAGGACTTTAAGATCTCTAATGCGAAACGCAAATTGAATGCTGCCACGGGATCCTTTAGGAGGACAACTGCCAGAGCCAATATTGAGTTGGTTGTCAGAATTGATAATAACTTCGCCCATAGTGCTAAAGAGTAGGCAGATCTACCAGGTACTATCTTTGCCTTTAACTCAACTTTCAACGACGGAAATGGGCCACCACCTCACATCCTGAGGTGTAATACTGCCATGCCGGATATCTCATTTTCACGGCGCTAGTTTAGTCTTTTAAACGTCAATAGGCACTGTTATTCTGAACTGTGTCTGGTACTAACACGTCTTCTTGCACTTTCCTATAACAACAACAGGTGAGTGCCGTCTTCGTGGAAGACTGCAAACGTACATTCGGTACCTAAAAAGGGTGATTGATCAGACCCATCGAATTACAGGCTTATTGCTGTTGATGTTTTTGAAACGCGAAAACAGTAATTTTCGAACCATTTTTTTATCCATCAAAACATTATATAAAAGAAAAATGTATTAGTAATAATTTTAGGAAATCTTGCCATCTAAAGAGTTAGGAACATTTTAAAATAATAGATAATTTGTGAATACTATAAGGATTACTGAACAGAAGTTTACTTATTTTGGCTTCGAATGGCGATTTAGACCCTCGAAATATCTTAAACCACTAAACAAAAGAACAAAATAATAAAAAAATATCCGACTAAAAAGACTATTAGGAAAAAACTTTGAACAGGAAAGGTGTTTAAATGTCATGACTAATATTTGTTTATAAAAGCGAAATTATTCAGAAACTCTGGTCAAGAATATTTTTTTTACCAACTTATCTTACATAATTTAATATAATAATAGAATAATAGGCTTACTATAATAGAAGAACATTTTCTTCAAAAAGGTATTTTTTTTATTTCAATATTGTTCTTTCAGTTATATTATTGTATAATTACTGTCATGGCCTCGCGGCTGATTACTGTGGCCACGGACTTGCGCGTTAAAATATTTAAAAAAATAATAGAACTAATTTTGTTGAAATAAAAAAAAAACAGTTTTAAGACTTAACTCTTTATATGACATTTTTTCTAAAATTATTACTAATTAATATTTATTTTCAATAAGATTTTAATGGATAAAAACTGGTTCGAAAAATACTGTTTTTGAGCGAAACAGAGCACGAAAGGCGTAAACGCTCTTAAGAAAAGAAAAGCAAAATAATTTGAATTATTTTTTTCTTCTAATGTGGTATACATATCTAAGATTTTTCTATATCCCTAATCATTTGCATGAGAGATAGAAAGTCAATTTCACGGTGCAGACCACTTATCGCCAAATTAGTATTACCCATAAGCATGCGAGTATTCCTCCAGTTACGTCGTGATTCAACAAGCTTTTAAAAGTTGACCCACAGTAAGTCATAAGTATTGTATGGTGGATAACTGGATCCAGTATAGTGTTGAGGCGTGTGTTTATTTAATGGGCAGTGGTTACATAATGGCGAGACAATGACAGCCGTTAGATAAGTGTTTCGTGTCGAAAGCCGTGCCGGGGCGGCACAGCGCGCACTGTAAATCACGCGTTATGATCCGTGCAGCCGCGGAGAACCGCGCCGCCGTGCGCCGCCGTGCGCAGCGCATCGCGATGCAGCGTCTGACCCACAGCCGCCGGCGAGGTCCGCCGACCGACCGCCACAGGAATTTGAACTCGTGAGTCATCATCCTTGTACTCTCTAAACATTATACATATGCCGTTTGTTTACATGTAACATTCATATTTTTAAAGTGATTGTTTATGAACGTATTGCGTGTATAGAAACATATTTATATATATTGCAACGAGTATATTAATTTACTCTTATGATAGTCGAATACATTTTAACCATCATCGGCTTGTAAGACTACTAAATAATAGTAGCAAGGGGTCGAAAACTAATACTAAAATTATTAAGAGTGCTTACTTTGTTCTTCATTCCAATAATATAAGCAGTTCCGAGATTTAAATCCGGCCGTTTGCATTAAAGTAGAGAATGCATGTTGTCGAGTGTAATATTTTAAAATTTATTGCAATAACCGGAGTGAGCCCTGAGCGTGCCTGCGAGCCCAATAAATAAATTTAACTAGATTATCAGCCCGCGGCCCACCGCGCGCTTCTCCGCTTCACCGGCCCTCGCCTAACTCGGTACCTGTCTTTGCACTTTCCTATTAAGTAACATATTATATGTTCACCCGTGACCCGACACACCGCACACGAATCTTTGTGGGTTAGACAACTACATATGTCACATTAACCCACTATTATTCTTTAATGTTCTAAGTAATCATTTAAGACTGAATTTTATTTTTATAATTACGATCAATTACAAATCCAGAATTATGGTAAAGTTATTTAAAAGTACGTGATATAAATAAGGTGTTGTATGATGGGAGTATTGCAAGAAGTTTGAGACGGTTGTTTGAGTTGTTAGCAGTCAAATGACAAGCCGGTGATGATGGTATTTAGTAAGTTGTTGGTGAGTCGTTTCGCGGAGTGCGGCGCGGCGGCCGGGCCGGGACCACTTCATGCAAAAACGTGCGAGTCGCGCCGACGACGACGAAGCTCTGCAACACCACACTCCTCCAAGAACTACTCCATGTACACTCCTTCATTACTTATGGATACGAATTAACTCGCAATTCAAATTACGACTTACTGATGACATCTGGTCCATGCCCGCATCTTTAAATATAGCACATGTCGCTACAAGAAAAACAACAAAGAATGCTCAATTGAATTCACGTCTATAAAGTAAGTCTTTTGTATAAAATAGTTGAAATAGAATATAGTACACCGATTAAAGCTAAAGATAAAAAACAACGACACTAAATGGTTAAGCGGAAATAATTAGGTTACTGTATAATGGTTTCTTGGATTTACGCGAATGTTACACATTGAAACAAAACGAATTCTTACGGATTTTATCGCGAATTTAATTTAAGTGTAAAGTGATCGAAACGTCGGGAAATTAAAAAAAAATAAAAAATTATATTCGCGATAAAATCCGTAAGAATTCGTTTTATTTTAATAGTTTACTGTATCGATTGTACTGCATTCACACAATATTTTTTTACTAGTCTTTCAGAAAAAAATCAGTTAAATACAATAAATTGTCATCTAATATAAAGAAAGACTTTCAGATAGAGTATAATGTCTGGCAGCTAGCCAGCTAGTTGTAAACGCAATGTGCACGGGTACAAAGAATATAATTATAATAATATTACGCGTGTTCGCGGTGGTAAATCAGAAAGACCGACAACACGAGAGCGAGGAAAATCAACTCAGAACTAATTAAAATATCATCACGCATGCAATTAGAACATAGTCTAAGGCAATTAAGAGTATCTATTGAGGAGGCTGCTCCGGTTGTCCTGTGAGTCGCGCCAGCCGCCCCGGCCGGCGGGAGCAGCGGCGCGCGGGGCGCTGGAGGCATTTCCTCGATTACCATGCGTTTAGTTTTTGCTGGCGACAATTACGCGGCATCAGTATGCACGCGGCAGACGCGCGAACAATCCCTCCTCCGCCCTCCTCACTCCGCGTCCGAGCGCCTTTCTCAACAACACAGTGCATCACTACAAAGAAATACAACTTTGAACATCGAACATTTGAATATTCCTTATGTGCTAATGTTGTCCATTGTTTTGAATATGAGATTCACTCTTGTGAGTCAGTGTTAATATTTTTTATGCCATGATTAATTATTGTTATAATTTATTTCATTAATTGTATTCTGGAAAAAAATCCAGTTAAAATATTGGCTGTCTAAGGTATTGTATTGTATTAAACGTTAAGCTGCAGGCTGGTAGTATTTATACATAATTGGAGGAGATTTCACTCGGATTCCGTGTTACATAGCCAACTATAAATAGAAGATGTAAATGCAAAGTTATTTATATGCATGATGGGGTGGGGGCCGGTGGATACACCACGCCACTGGAACAAATTCATATAAGAATCTGAGTAGCTTATACAGGGTATATCAAAAATGCGACCAATGCGGCAAAAAAAGCCACCGGCTTTTTTTTTTAACTTTTTGAATATCATCGTATTTGAATGGCAAATCCCTAGTTTTTGCTAAAATTATAATTTCTTTATCTTTAATAATAAAAAGGTATACATTATTATTGTGGGAGAACGTTGTAGGTATTTACTACCCAAGAACGACGATAAGTAAAAATGACAACAAAAACATTGTGGCTTTTTTTAAGAAATTTTTAGTTGTATTGTATCTGAAGTCACTAATACTACGACCTGACTTCGTTTTCGGTAGCAGTCTGAGTATACCCTGTATATCAGCCATATGAATACATGTACCTATACAATCACTATTCTACTGCTGTACTATTGTAGGATAGTGATAATCAATATACCTATCATCTTTATGTATATAATAAACAATATATGGGAGATCTTTGCGAAAAACTCTATTAACGTAGCAGAATCTAAAACAATGGTTTCTAGAACTTTTGTCTGTCTGTATGTGCCTTTGTGCACGCTAATCTCAGAAACGAATGAACCAATATCGCCTACATTTGGTATGGAAGTAGCAGACACCCTGGATTAACATAGGCTAGTTTATATCTCAAAAAAATTAATATCTCCGTGGTATGAGCAAGAAATTCAAAACTATTTTAAACTCGAAAGGGATTTGATAGGACAGGATTACACGCCATGAGTGGGAATGAGACGGGACAGGGTGGTATGTAACGGGACGGGATGGGAGAAGCGCTACAGAGGACAGGATTGAGTTTTCAAATAATTAAAACAGTACGGGAAATAATATGCTGCTGATGTGGACCGGACTCAAAAAGTATCTGCACCGGGCGGAGTCGGGCCCGCCCCTAGTGCATGATTAAAGCTGGCATGAGTCCTGAGCGTAGAGTAAAGCAGAAGCAGTAGAGTTGTATTGCGGCGCGGCGGTCGGCGCGTGCACTGTGGCGCGCGCGGAGAGTTTTTGCGCTCGTGCTGCGTGCTCTCGCCGTGGGAGCTGCGCCGTGAACGCGCACAACTCGGCGCAACTCGCCCCGCCACCACCTAGCCGATGCAATCGCGCCGCGGATGCCCGCCGAATGTATGATTTATGTTGAATTAAAATTTCATCACGGACCTTCGCCATCCTGCACCGCGACTCTAAAAACAATACACTTTTTTGGCTTTCATTCAGTGTAAGTCGATGTAAAATAACTATATTACATTGCTGGTGTGTATTCCGATGCGTGGACTCCGCGCCGTGCCTGTCCGCGTTGACGTTGCGGTTAACTGTTAGATGTAGGTACCGGCGCGGCGCGCTATTGTTGTACATATCAACGGACGGTAGTAATATTTTGCCACTTAACATAAATTTATAACAAATTTAACATAAATTCTACCATTTGTTTATTATACTAGTAATTAATTTTTGTTAATGTAACTTATGGATATAGAAGAGAAGGGCCTTCTGGGTCGAAATATTCTTCGGAAATTTAAAACCGCTAAAGTTATTGACGTAAAAAATTCATAATTTGACTCATTACCATTAACGAAAAATAACGTCATGCACTATAAAAAACATCTTAGCTAATGCATATTGCATAGTTTTCTTTATTAGCCCTGAAGGGACGAAAAGGGATTTGTTTTGAATGAAGATTCTTAGCGCTGTTTCAGGTAAGAATTAATTCACACAAATCACAAGTTCAGAGAAATAAGTAGCTTCAAAAATTCAATGTCGTAGTCAGAGGTTTAGCTGAACGGAGCGTTTTAGCTGGAATTTTGCAAAGTATTTTTGGTAACGTATTTTTAAACGATATTCGTCGTATTTTCGTGTTTATATAAGGCCTATCTACAAAATAAAAACAATTCCAAAAAAATTTCAATATCCGTATTTAGACATTAAGGGATGAAATGGGATAAAGTGGGACGACCGCGATGAGACCGGTTGGATCCGGATTGCATTCGTCGGGAAATAATAGGACGGGATGTAACAGAAAGACAAGGGTCCAGATGAGACGGGACGGGATAGGATAGGAAAAGGGATAGTAGGTACTTAGGTTGAGTTCAAGAATACAAATTTTGACCGGGAATAAGATGTTTCTAGTGTGGAGTGGAGTCGAAACATTTAAGCACCCAGACGATGCTGGGCCGGACCGCTAGTATTAAATATTTCAAACAATTTAAGTTTGAGTTATAAGTACGGTCTACTTAAGAACTGTGTTTGTGCGTGCGTGCGTGTGTGTGGTGCGCGTGGATGTGATGTATGTGATCATTGTCTAGGTTATAGGATGAGAGCAAGTCTATTACCACGATGGGAGAGATAATTATTTATCAAGACTAAATAAATGCATGGGAGTGTTTAAAACTCTCAATGTCAGAATCTCAGTTTAAAAATCTCAGAATTTCATCTGGGTCTGTGGGATCCATTATGAATATACAGTGGCACCAGCGCTCCAAAGAGACGACGGAAATTAATACATTTCATTTAATCTATTGAGAGGATTATTTAGTAGTCGTTGACAGTGATGGTAACGTGATGGCTTAATGTGGAACATCCGACGCGATGATTGGATTTTATTTCAATAATGACCTCAAAATATTCATACCATCCTTAGAGAAGCAATCGCTTCTCGACAACTCCGTCGGTCGGTCTCAACAAAACTTATTGGTCGACAGCGACGCTAAACTTGCTTTCAGTTAGATTTTAAGCTTAAATAAAAACCTTTCGTATTATTATATCCATCCAAGGCTGTATATAGGAAATCGCCTACGCCCTAGAGCGATACCACTGCCATCTGTACTTTTATTATAATTTGTAATATTTCTTAAGATTTTTTGTCTTTTATGTGCAGTAAAGAATAATAAATAAATAAAATGTTGCCCAACAGTAGGTACCGATATTCCCATTACAAAACAATTCAAAGCACACAAGCAGTGCACGCCCCAAGATAGATGCGTGTATAATGTGCCCAGCAATCAGCATTCCAACGGGAGTGGCGTGATGTGGACGCAGGGCCAGTGCAAATGTTAATAATACGCGCTCATAATCGAATGCAAATGATGTATTGTTAAACATTGTTTCCAAAGCTTATATTTTTTATAATAAAATATATATCGCATTTAATGAATATTTCATTTATTCAAAGTGGCGAAAAACTTTCGAACATTGGTCCGTGAACAGTCGATAAAAAGTGGCGCATTCAAACGACGGCCCTTGTTAGGGAAGCGAGCCGGCGCGGCGCGGTGCGGCACGGTGGAGACACGGGCAGCGTCGGAGCCGCGGCCCGCCGGCCCATTCACGTGCGAGCGCCGACCAACTTGCTTTATGCGAGCTTTACCACAATTAATGGAGTTAATTACGGACCTCAATCGCTTTTTCTCCTCCGCAAGTACCAATCAAACCGTTTGCCTTTAGAATGGAATCGTTCTTCGGTTTTGAATTTATTGCTTAAGTTAAGTTTTTCTGATCGTTGTCAGCGATGGTTCAACAAGCGGAAACTTATCATTGCCACAAAAACTCTACGCGCTTTCAGATGTAGAAGTGAAGCGCATGACTCGGCCGGTTAACATGTAAATTGAATTAAAGTTTTAAGCAATATTATAATAATAATATGTAGTGTGCAGTGGGTGCAGTGGGTGCAGTGGGCGAGGGTCCGTGCGGCGAGGCGGCGAGGTAGCGAGAGGTCCGGTGAGTGCAGTGTTGCGCTCGGAATGCGGCGAGCGGTCGGCGTGTCAAAGCGGTCCAATTGATGCGCTGCCCGGCCGCCGCTCAGCCGCCGCTCAGCCGCCGCCGGTCATTTAAATATCATCGCTACTCATGTTTGGGATACCTGCGCCGCGGTCGGATTGAGCGACAAAAATTACTCGCTCTCTTTTTGCCGACAAACCATTAACTATGACCTTCACCTTGAAGGGTCGCATGACAATAGTTTTTGTGAAGCAGTTGGCTTGTCTGCATTCGCTCCTATGTACCTACATAATATCATCTGTGCATATCTGTTGCCATCGTTTGCTGTGTTTCATTGCCATAGTAGCGTTGTGGGTTTTCAAACGATAAGGCTTTATAGATAATTCGACGTAGGATTGTATGTCATCACTACTGAATTATATTTTCAGCGATAATTCCATATTTTGCCTAAAATCAAGTGATCATGCATATTTTCGCTATATTTACTACATATTTCGGTAGGTTACCCTCTTGATAAGTGTAAAATTAACTATTACATTTTTTTCCGCATACATGCACAAAAATAAATGACGTTGTTGCTGGTCACATCTATATCTTCGTAACCACACGATTTATAAAGCCCACTGACCCGCTCATTTTATTATAGTCTATAAATTCTGATCCATAAGGTTGTTGAATTTTGAAAGTTTACGTAATTTAGTGGTTTTGTGATGATTTCATAATTAAAAAAAATTAATAGCACTCTTTCCTCTTGTATCCCCCTAAAACTTAACACTTATTCTGTATATTTTACCAGTTTTCATTGGTTTTCATGAATATTTTACGCATTTTTCGTGCATATTTGCATGTATATTTTGAGCTTTTTATGCTACATATAATGAGGTCTTACATTCGTAGTAGTAGTATTTTTGGTTACCTTGAGGTACTGAGGTGAATCCCAGGTGGGAAAATCCACTTTGTACAATATTTTCGATTCGATGAGTATCTTATGAGTTGCTTAGGAGTTAGTATTCCCTCCTTATAATAAGTGAAGTAATCATCACCATGTACCTCTTTGCAAAAATAGGGCAAGCAGATACCATGTTCATGAGTTAAAACTGGACTCGAACAATAATAAAGACAACAACCACGTTAAAAGATCAATAGCAGCAGTAAATAGAGATCGTTAGATGGCAGGAATCTAGCAAACAAACCCATACCTTGTTTAAGCAGCCTGGGTCAGCTTTAAGTTTACTCACATCAGTTTTAAGAAATGTTGAGTTCAGCAGTGACACAAATGCACGGAGCTCATACGAGATATAATTTGTCTTGTATCAGCCCACATACATTCCACTGCAGGGAACGAGTCTCCTCTACAATCGAGAGTACGACTGAGAGTGGTTAGGCCATATAGTCCACCACGCTGGCCTTGTGCGGGTTGGCGGACATTTACATACCATAGAAATTTATATTAATCGCTATGGTATGCAGGTTTCCTCACGATGTTTTCCTTCACCGTTAAAGTACGTGGTGATTGACTATTAATACACACGTGACTCCAAAACTAACGTCCCAATATACTAAAATATTCCAAATTCCACGCTTAAGGTTATAGATTCTCTTGAGTATTAATTCATTTGTGTGGGAATGGACCACCGTAACATAATTACATAGATAAGTTGCTAATATGAATTTCGTTTAATTTACGGATTCGCAGTAGATATTACGCCTTGCTAATGTCTGTTGGAGCAGATGTTGTTTATTTTCTTCACGTTTTTATAACTAATCGTCAATATTGGGTACAAACATTCCTCTTCATTATTAAGATGATTCGTATATTTGTGTATTGGTTGTATATATTGTGTTAGGCAAGTTGGCAAGTTATTTACAAATGAGGTGAGAGTTGTAAAGGGATATTAAGTTTAAATACCCTGAACGTTATGTTGTATAATGGTTTCTTGGATTTACGCGAATGTTACACATTGAAACAAAACGATTTTTTACGGATTTTATCGCGGACGAAACGAAACGTCGGGAAATTAAAAAAATTTAAAAATTAATCAAATTCGCGATAAAATCCGAAAGAATTCGTTTTATTTCAATGTTATATTGTACGTTATAAATATAATAAAAACTTATTTAAGCAAAGAAAATTGCTTTGTAACCTCTAATAATATAAGGCGGGATATTAATAATAATTATTCTGAGGCTATATTCGCGTCGTATATGGTGGTCGATACCCGGGCGATATGATGCGAATATACCTACCAGCAAAACAAGGATCTTCAGCAATCTCATTTACGGAAGTGCAGCAGCAAAACTATCATGACCCGACTTGTAAACTGAAAATATAATGAGCCGTAGCAGAGCTCTACCGTTTCTAGTCAATTATATTTTGTATCGGCCCATAGTTTAGTTGGATACCAAATTGGTTTGGAAATAGAATTGTAATAAATAGGCACTTGTATGCCAAAGTCGTCTTGTTTTAAAGCTTGACTACATTATCATCCGCGACTATTTTGTAGTTGCCAGGGTATTTCCAGATAATACGCTACCGAGGTGTGGTCATAACTCCCCTCTGAGGAATATGTTAGCTTATAATTATAGTTCACTTAGCGACTTATTAGTGTTTGAGGATTAGGTTAAGGTTTTGAGATGTGCTCGGGACGCTGCCTGGGGCTAACACCTGCAAGCGTGCCGGGCTGGAAGTCCAGCGACACTGGCATAGCTTTTGTCCTTGTCTAAGATGTTTTTTTGTATTGTATCAGCCCATATACGACCCACTGCAGGACACGGGCCTCCTCTACAATCGAGAGTACGATTGAGAGTGGTTAAGCTATATAGTCCACCACGCTGGCCTAATGCGGGTTGGCGGACTTTTACATACCATAGAAATTCATACAAATCGCTATGGTATGCAGGTTTCCTCACGATGTTTTACTTCACCGTTATAGTGCGTGGTGATTGACTATCAATACACACATGACTTCGAAAAGTCAGAGGTGTGCCCTGGGATTTGAACCCGCGACCACCGTGAACATGTAGGCAGCCGCGTCTGGTCCGTTTACCAACAGGCCACCACGCACTTAACTAACAAACTTGTCTAAGATACGGAAAACAAAATATATATTGCCAATCATCACTGGATACTTGTAAGATATACTTGATTGACACGAATTGTGAAAATAAAATACAGATTGTGGTTTCCGGCAACTAATTATCCGATGCCGTCAAGACTCGTTGAGTCATAAGTATGTGACACCTGAAGTGTGGTGGTTCTGAAAAATATTTTTTAATTTTATGCTCAATATTGTTTGCCACGCAATATGACTTATTGAATCAATTAATAATAAATAAACATAATAAAGCCTTATATTTCTTGCAATTGAATAACATGATATTTTGCTTACACTAATTTTAGTTACTAATTATCCTATTGTGTTAAAAAGTATTTTTTGAAATGTTGCTAGTTGTATGAACCCCTCTTTAGGTGAAGGCTTCCTCCAAACAATTGCATTTGGTTCTGTCCTGTGCTTTTTGCATCCAATGTGTCCTTTTGGGCGTTTCTCTACTGGGCCTTTCCACGATGTGACTCTTAAGGTCCATCTGTCGTCTCTTAGTATCGCTATGTGTCCCTCCCACTTCCATTTGAGCTTTTTCGCATATTTCAGAACATCGGTGACTTTTGATATGGATCTGATATTGGTGTGTCGTATCTTTTGGATCTTTCTAAATTTTAGCATACTGCGCTCTAGTCCGCGCTGGCGTGTGATAATTTATTTTTGGTTTTGGAATTGTATATCCAGGTTTAACGCGCATATGTTAGGCACGGCAGCAGACAGGAATCATGACTCTACTTTTAATTTTTTATTGGCATATTGCTTTTAAAAATCTTCTTGCGGCTCCAATATTTGTTCCAGGTGAATTGTATTCATCTCTCTATTTCCATTTCATTACTTCTTCTGTCCAATTTTAGCGCGAATTTGATATTTTTTTTAAATTTATTAACTTCCCGACGTTTCGATCACTTTACAGCTTTCGTGATCACGGGGTGGACTGAGGTATTAATCACCCCCTCATTGACTGTTACTACTTAATTACAATTAATTTACGTTTATTATATTTTTATTAAATTAAAAAGTTAATTGGTTTTTACGATCAAAATTACCTTTTTAATTTAGCTTCCTAATAAGGAACTTCCTAATAATATCCACAATAGTTGATTCCAGGATAGCGTCAAATAGTTTACTAAACTGAACTAAAACTATTCGAATAAAGTAACTATTAAAACAACTAGATGTGTAAAAATAATGACTTTTCCTGTGCGTTGTACATTTATGTTCAATTCCCCGAAATATCATGTAATTACGAATACAGTGAGGTGGTAAGGAACTATTACAAGCAATCATGACTTACATAAACCGTCACACTATTTCAGAAGACATTATTCAGAAGACAAGACATTTTTATTTATGGTTGTTCAAATAAAACCTTTCCAAGTAGTTGTACTTTATCGCTTAATAGCACCGCGGCGGAGCGGCGCGGCGGTGTGCCGGCCACTCGATTAGACTTAATTTATAACAATTATCGCCCACACATAAACACAATGGTTAAATTCGAAAACACCTTTATTGACAGAGCGGTCGGCCGGCCTAATTCTCGGCGACACGAGACGAACTGTTCCGTGCCGAGAACGCATAGGGCACGTTTTGTGGTGGGCCGCCACTCGCACAGGTGGCGTTATTAAAATCACATCAGACGGTAAAAACTGTGATCAAAGTAATAGCGTTACACTTGGACTTAGCTACGTGATTTATTTTATTGTTTGAAAGTTAAATGAGACTCCTTTTTTTTTCATTAAGTTCGAGAGCAAGTATTACGAACATAAAAAGTACCCGTAACTAAAGTGAAAGGCAATGTCGAGTAAACAAACATACACGACATCATTTGGCGATGTTAATTCGGCAGAAGCCTAAATTCGGGTGCAACAAAAAAGTAGTAATAGCTAAACAATCATGTGGTCATTATATTACTGGTAAATACCACTTCGTATATAAGTGTTACATATAGTATAGATCTCTGAAGTGTTTATTATAGGTACTGGTTTAAATAAATGTGTCATACTCTCTGTCTGTCTGTCTCGTCTGAAACTCACGCCTTTTTTTACGCCACAAGGGGTAGGCAGAGGTGTTACCAGGAGACCCACGTTTCGCCTTGTATGATCCGTCCCATGATGTCATAGGTGGCGAGTCTATAGCCAAAATATATCGGAAAAAATTTCCCGACTCTCGGCTGATGATGAATAGAAAAATCCAAAATCACTTGCTCCGACGCGGGATTCGAACCCGAGACCTCAACGTTGTAATCGTACCGTAGTACAACTACGCCACCGAGGCAGTCGTAAAATTATCATTACAAAGGATAATGCAAATTTATCAAAACACGAAACGAGACTACTGATTAATTATAAGCATTGGATTTCCCGATTCTGAAGAGATTGAGAGAGATACTGAGACTGAGAGATTCCCGAGAGAGAACAGTGCTGATGATCAGGCTTACCATTCGCTATACAGTAAAATGTTTCACTTTCTTTAGAAAAAATATTCCTGTGAAATCTTCTACTAATAAGTAAACCGTTTAGGTGTCGCCGATGGTTTTCTATTACGATAGACCTTTTAATGTGAATACTTTTTGGGCGCTATTATTTTTTTACATTCTCATTTATTTAAGCAATATCTTTGTAGTCAGACTAATATGGTGTAATATAAATAAGTGCGTGGTGGCCTCGTGGTATCGGACCAGACTCGGCTGCCTACATGTTCACGGTGGTCGCGGGTTCAAATCCCAGGGCACACCTCTGACTTTTCGGAGTTATGTGTGTATTGATAGTCAATCACCACGCACTTGAAAACGGTGAAAGAAAACATCGTGAGGAAACCTGCATACCGTAGCGATTTTAAAAAAAATCTACGGTGTGTAAGTCCGCCAACCCGCACTAGGCCAGCGTGGTGGACTATATGGCCTAACCACTCTCAATCGTACTTTCGATTGTAGAGGAGGCCCGTGCCCTGCAGTTGATCGTATATGGGCTGATACAATACAGACTAATATTTATATTTCCAGTTTTTGTCGGTATCGATTCACTACATGCTGCAGTATTATGGGATGAGAAATGTACGAAGTTTTTCAATAGTGGTATTTTAATTTCAGTGCACCGGAGAAGTGGATATAATATATTAGATATGTATATAATTACTGTAATGGATATTAAATATTATTTTAACTCGTCTACTCGTTTGAAATGCGTAGGCAATGGTATTTTGAAGATTCATTAATTCACTGTTAATATCCAACCATTAAACCATTATATAAACCATTGATATAGTTTTAGGGTTCGACATGATCTCTTCGCCTAACAATCTGAGCAAAGTACGAATTAAAACGTGTGTGCTATACTATATTCCGATTAGGTCCTGTAGTGAGAGCTTGGGCCGAGCTGATACACCTCACAAGCTTTCGAAGTGAAGTGTTGTGTAAATAAATCGCGGGGTAATATTTTTCTAACGACGCGACGTACACGTCGCCATGGCGGATCCAGTTAGCTTTATTTCCGATGCAAGCTTACGTACAGCGGTCGGCATAAATTGCAACATAATAAATTGTCAAGTAGGAAACGTTTGAGCAGTTTCCCAAGGGAGTCACGTGACAAATCTGCGCGCCGCGCGCGGTGACTGACCGCGCGTCGCACACTCATACATTTTCATAAGGCCGGCGGCACTCGGGCGGGATAAAAACGCGGCGGCGACGCGTCGACACGCTGCCACGCCGCGCCGCGTCGCGCCGCCGCGCGGTCGCGCCGTGCCGCCGCGTAATTGACGCGGTTCCCAGTCGCGAAACGCTGCGTTTCTGTGAAATCTGTGCGAACCAACGGCCCGCTGACGCCGCTCAGTCACATTTCTCTGCCTCCATTGAAAAATAAAATCTATTACTCGTCATAATTAAGCTTGACGGATTAGGTAAGGCGGCACTGTGTATGCGAAACATGCGACAAAACGTTGTAAGAGCCGTTGCTTTGGACTTACAAAATAATTTGAAACGGACTATTAGAGAGATAGAGACAGAGATAGATGGAGACTCTATCAGATGTGATGATGACGCTAGGGGTGCAAAATAATAAAAGTTAAGCGCGCAGTGGTCGGAGATGCTGGGTGGTGCTGGGTGGTGCTGGGTGGTGCTGGGTGGTGCTGGGTGGTGTTGACTGTTGAGTGTCGGTACTCGGTGGGCAGTGGCGAGCGCGGTGTGGCGCGTGCTCAAAATACTCGCCGTCAAGTGTGATACATTTTTAGTTCGCGATTGAAACACGGTGATTTGCCATCGCCATCAAAATGTGAGCCAATTATTAGAGTGGACAGTGGCTGCGCCGTATTAAGTATTAATAAATGTTGTTAGATAAATCGTTTATTCTGCGAACGTGTGGCGTGGCGAGCCGGCCGCCAGTTTTTGTCGCGAAACAAACGATCTCATTGCCGGTCCGGCGCAACATTCTCCTCGTTACATACGCTTGCTAATGAATAATATTTTTTCTCGAGTGTCAATCATAACTGGTGCGGTGCGGTGGGAAGCGAGCGGCGCGGAGACACCGCGCTGCGATAAGC
This sequence comes from Theretra japonica, assembly GCA_033459515.1. Classification (NCBI taxonomy): domain Eukaryota; kingdom Metazoa; phylum Arthropoda; class Insecta; order Lepidoptera; family Sphingidae; genus Theretra; species Theretra japonica. The sequence continues at coordinate 153,072 of CM065938.1, read as the reverse complement.
TATTGTCATCTCTGCACCGCTTGTCTATACCACGTGTACATATACCAAATATATACTCGTAACTCAACTCGATTCTATTGGCGTATGTTGGGAACCACAAATAAAATTAAAAATATATATATATATATGTTGAACTTATTGTTTAAATAATATGTTTTTGTTCATCATATAAACAACAAGCATTTACACTCGTAATCCAATAGTATTAACAAGTCCAATATCATAAAATATGAAGAGACAGAAAAAAATCCTACTATTTTGACAACAGAATGACAACAACGCATTCGGACGGCAAAATATCGTAGTCGATGTATACCATAATTATTGCGATCACTCCGGCAAAAACCATACTCCTGGCCAATAAACATATTGTGTTCATTTACAAGAATCGAGTTTCAGGAATTAAGGTAAAACAAAGTGTATATTCATAAATCAATATAACATGCGATAAGTGGAACTTATAATAATATGCGAGTGGTAATTATTTAAGTGGCAAAACAATGCCGATGTGAATCGCAAGTACGAGTAGAGGGCGGTGTGTGCGCACGTACGTTGTGCAATGTGTATACATGTAATTGATATGAACAAAGCTATTATGAACATTATAATTTGCATATTTTCCTGCAACCGTTTTCCTCGTATCAACGTGTACATATTACAACTTGAATTTTCAAATCTTCAGCGCGATTTTTTGCTAATGGACAGTGATATGTTTATCGTCGCGGTCATAAGGAAATCGAAATACATTCCTGGGAACAGTCACATTATTGACAAGGAGTTGAGCATTGAATATTTTTCCTGCTTGAATCTCTGATGATGGCAAGAATGTTGTGAAATGTTCGAACGCTCATGTTCGCACTGTTAATCGCTTTGACGTTACGTGCAGAAGTGCTCGTTGATGAACGCATTGAATCATGTCGCCAATCGCTTTTGTGCCACAATGTGGCTCGCGTCCATGTATCGATATGGCTACACCGAGTCCTAATTATTCAGAATAAACGCGGCCGCTATTTGCTTGTAATTATTACGATTACATTTACCCGTATAAGGAGAAACAACAGATTATCGATTCATATAATTGTCATTCTACAATTGACCTAACCAATAGGTTATAAATCAGCTTGAAAAAAAGACAATTTAAATAAGTACGCATATGGTATACTTCTACGCGTATCAATATTAATAAGTCGACATACGTATCACGCCGCTGGAGCACGGCGATATGCTAAAAATTTGCAATGTTATTCTGCTAATTACCTAACCCGCGCAGCGTGGGTCGCGAACATACGTAACTCTGCGTACATTGCACGTACGGTATTGTCTCCGGTTAAAATGTTTCTTAGTGGCTAGGTAATGTATATGCGTGGCGAGCTTCAGCAGGTTGTCGGACGGCGTGGTGGTGCAGGGTGCCGGTATGTCTCCGGTGGGTTCCCACGGCACACATGCCCTTAAACGCAGGCGGCGTGCGGCCGCGCACCGCGCCACCGCGCCACCGCGCCACCGCGCCACCGCCGCCCGGCCGCGCCGCAATTAATACGCCAATAATGATATCTCTCATTGTATCATATTGATGGGCTCTGATTTAGTTTTTACTGCCATCTACATGTACCCCAATACATACGCATAATTAGGCCGCTGTAAAAATCACCACAATACTTTTTATTATCAAAATAAACTTGTTAAATAAGTGTTATTTTTATTTATTAAGAAAAATACAATTCTATACGAGTATAACGGAATTGTACACAAAATAAAGTTATATTAACAATGTTTAGGTAAATATACAATCAACAACATTTTTCATCAATAGATAGATTATAATTATATACATAAGTACAGGGGGCGCTACAACAGAGTGTTTATATTATATTACGAACAAAAACTTAATTATAATAGTGAATAGCTTAATGGAATAATAGAAAAAAAAGAAAACAAAGAAACAAAACAAAAATAAATATATTTATATTACAAAATATGAATTATTATTTGTGAAGTGAATTCTTTGAATAGTAAGTTTATAGGCGTAACGGATCATTTGATGTAAGTATTTTCACAGTCTGCTTCTTAAACTTGCACGCTGATAGAAAAAATATGTGGACATCCGTGAAAAGATTATTATAAGATTGAACAAGTCGGCGTAGGGGAGAGCGCACACCAGCATTGGTCCTGCAGGAACCGGTTACGAAGAGTTTACGCTCCCTCACCTCGCGCCGATGTAGGTACTAGGTACTAAATAACTAATTTTGTTATTAATTTCGACGCAATCAATATGGACGTGGCATATTATATAAAGCAACATTGCTATTGTTGAGAACGTCTTGAATTCAAAGTGAGCGTTTTATATCTGTTCAGTAGCTCTTTATAAGCCAACTGCCTATTTAAGAATTGGGAAATTACACTATTAAAATTCAATAGGTATAGCAAACCGCGGCAAACGTTATTGTGTTTTAATGCAGAATTATATAAATTCCGCTGAGATGCGATTTATTTATCGTTCATTTTATTTAAAGTTACGTTGTTGAATGCAAGAATATTCACACACTCGCATTCTCTTTAAATATGAGCGCTTTGGTTATGGATATGTTTATCCGGACATAAACAATACACAGGATGAACACAGGAGACATGCGGGTCACTATGACGGCTCTTAACCTCTATGTACGGTGGTCGCCACCTGTACGAGTACATATATCCTATCACCAACAAATTAGGTCTCTTGCAATCTCACTCACAAATTGAACATTACTTCATGTCGGTTTTCCTGAAGACAGCTTTACCACCCTGCTCGAGTCGGTCCTCTCGTACTGCTGTCCTGGCTGCAGCGAGGAAAACGTCAATTTCCTGCTGCCCATTCACGCTGAGTCATGACTGACAACAGCGTGGCTCTACCACTTCCAGAATAATAATATAAATATGATATGAAAAGGTGCTGCTATATTAGCATTTGTTATGGAGGCCATCATATAAAACAGAGTAGGTAGGTTGTAAGCAGCGCCATACAAAATATGAAAGGCTCATGTTCAAAGCTCATTTAGTGTATGTTTTGATATTGCATTGTAGTGAGAGCGGCGGGCGGCGGGCGGTGGGCGGCTGCAGCGGGCGGGCGGCACCTGCCGTAATATCCTATTTATGAATAATGTTTTATTCTAACAGCGTGCGACTCCCCGTCCGCCCCACACCCCACCCCACCTACACCACACGTGAGAGAATATGGTTTAGGGTTGCCAGCGTTGATGTTCACTCTATCAACGGCGTTTTCATCCTGCTTCATAGAATTTTCAATGTTAATGCTGTAATTAAAATTTTGGTTGTTATAATTATCGAACTGTATGCTCAATGTAGATGGGCGCCACACATTTCGCATGCCATTGGATGATGGTATCTTGGATCTTTTAGTCTATATTGCTGGGCAGGTGCGGCTACTATACTAGAAGATTACGTCGCTCGGCTAATGATTAGCGTCACTACTATCAACAGACAGGGGCAATCTCACTCAGAACTTATTATTATTAAGCACGAGGTTGTGTTTGTCCGTCAATTAACTGGTTACAATATCAGTGCCCTTTTAAAAAAACGGAATGTGGCAGTGTTTACACATTGCTTTTCGGCAGTGCTCAACAATGTATCTTTGTAAACAGACTTTTGCATACGAGTGACCGATTACATAGCAAGTACTACGAGTATACTCGCCAGGTGGAGTGTAGAGAACGGCTGTCACGTTGAGTTTCAATATAAACAGTTGGTACGCGAAATAATATGTATGCTTCTGATGTGGACTGGACTCAAAAAGTATCTGCACACGAGCGAAGCCGGGTTGGGCAGCTAGTTATTAATAATTATGTATTTACCAAGAATTAATAAACTTTACCTTTATGGCGCGTTTTTAACCGGGACTACCGGTTGACCTTAAATGATGCTCTAACCGTGCGCTCTCTGGCCTCTCTCACGAAAACGATTTAACATGTAAAATAAAATAAATGTTGGGGATGAATTAAAAGTCGTAGAGTCGCGCTGTTGTCAGTCATGGCTCAGACTGACTGACTCACTGGGCAGGCTCGTCCGGGTGGTACCATTGTCTCACAGAAGATAGACATGAAGCGACAACTATGCTGTCGCGTTTCGTCCAGTTTATGAGACTGCCAGATGCCCAATACCCCTTTCCTCTTCCTATGCCTTTTTCCTTCCCGCTCCCCTCCCGACCTGATGGGCCGGCAGCACATCCATGATCCGAGCGTTGTGGATGTTCATGGGCGGCAGTGATCACTTACCATCAGGTGACCCTGCTTGCTCGTTTGCCAGACCTATGCTATAAAAATAATAAAAATACCGAAAATCCCATAGGAAACGAGATTTGTGCAAAAATGCGCAAAGAAAAAAAATTGATACCTTTGACCTTAAATTTTAATGGTCGCGGACACCCTACCATATGTAGCGTTTGGGACAATTTAAGGATGTAAAAATACAAGTTTATAGCTTGCTATCTCACATTCCTAAATACTTACCTATTTCTGACTAAGATGATTGGACTAAAAGCGACTACAACTGAAACTAGTGTTTTGCATGATGTGCCAGCTCGCAAAGTCTTTCTATACACCTGCTTCTCTTGAAGTCTCGCCAGCGCCACTCATATACAGCAAAACTTATCCAACCTACCTTCCTAGATAAAATGTTCTAAACTCTTTAAACCAATGAGCACGGCTCTTCAATGCGTTCTTGATAGATAACAATAGATAGATAAATTAATATACATACATACATACGTAAACTCACATCTTTTTTCAGAAGGGGTAGGCAGAGGTGCTGCTAGAACACCCACATTTCGCCTTGTATGTTCTATCCCACGATGTTATAGGGGGCGAGCATATCGCCATATCGGGCACAAATTCCTGACTCCGGGCTGATAATTAATAGAAAAATCCAGTATCACCTCCACCAATCAGTATGACACCTCAGCTTTGTAATCTTACCGTAGTACAATTACGCCACCGAGCCAGGCAGTATATTATTATTAAATATTTGATCCAAGGAGACTGCATCAGTGTCGTATTGCGTACGTGTTGAGTAGTGTTCGTGGTAGGTGCGACTGGAGCCGGAGTAATAACTTGGCCGAGAGCGGAGGCTTGTTCCCGCCACACAGGCACACAAATCATTACAAACGCTAACGCGCCAACTCTTTCCATAAATCGACATTCCGCACAGTCCGATGCAAGATTTAACGGTAGCCCTGGGCTCCTTATTGCTTGCTTTGTTTTTGCCGCTAGAGGGGGTGCGCGGGTGAGGCGGCGTGTGCGGGCAATGGGGGTGCCGGGGGTGTCGCGAGACCCCGTGCCGGGTTTAATTAATGGAATAACTCGGAGCCTGTACAGTTTGGACCCCCACCACCCGACACCGTCCGCTCGTTACTGCACCCTCAACGGTGCGAAATTTTTAAAATATTGTTACATTTGTTTGGAACGGCGTTCTAAATCGAACTATTTATAATCACGTTTAAAATTGCTTTACTCGCAATTCCGATGCTATTAATCGTCGCCGCGCGGTGTCGCGTCGTGCTCGGGTTATGTCAGTGTCGCCGACGCGACCCCTTCTAGATAGACGTATTGTAATAGTTCCACCAATGATTTGCTGAGTGCAGCGTCATGATTAGTGACATCATTGATGATTGCTTGATTGAAATCTGGTTGAAAGCTCGTTCGACCGCCAACACTGTTGTGGGTAATTGATAAATTATACATACATACATAAACATCACGCCTTTTTTTAAAAAGCGGTAGGCAGAGGTGCAACTAGGACACCCACGTTTCGCCTTATGTGTTCCGTCCCACGATATGAAAGAGGCGAGCCTAAAAAAAATTAATTATAAATTATTCATATATTATTAACGGTAGTCATGTAGATGCTGGTAGTTAAGTTCCTTTAACGTTACAATGTAGAAGGATCCTAACGTTGCTGTGGCCCGTATCCGCTCGCCACCTTACATTATTATGATTTAGTATAGTACTGTTGCACTGCTGCAGTGGAACCTCCACGCCTCCCACCGAGCGGGGTAGTTAGTGTTCCTGCGCCCCCTCGCTCGCGACAAGGCCCGGGTGCAGGCGAGGCGGCGGGCGGCGGCGGGAGGCCGCGGGAGGACGAGGCGAGGCCAGTTGAGAAGTCAGCGATGCTGGTAATAAAGCCGGCCATATTTCACACTTAGCGCGTAATGAGCGAGCGCCCAAATAATTGGATCACGTACATAACTCATTATTACCTCGCACCTCACTTCGGCGAATGTATCATTACTTGAGCGTGCCAACACCTCCCGCCTCCCGCGCTGCACCCTCGCGCAACGCGACCGGCCTGTTTAGATGCCGAGAGAAGTATTAAGGAAATTACACCTTTGTTAGTTGACTCGCGGGCTTCGTAATTAATTTGCTGTCTCACACTTGAGTTGTGCGGTTAACTGTGCAGTGTGTAATGTACACACAAACTGGCCGGCCAGCTGGCGCTTTGTAACTGCATGTTTAGTAATCCTCATTACTATGCAAAAAAACTAAACAATTGTAATAAAAGTTATGAGGTCACGATTTAAACTGCCGATCACGCGACGTTATATAGACGGATCGATTTCGTATTACTTCGATATAATATATTTTGCATTGTAATTCGCAATAAATCGTAGGTACACTTTAAAGCGTGCTCTAAGATGTCCTCAGGCTTGTCGCGTCCAATGCTATGGCCATGCGACAAGCCGAGAAGAGAATTAAATGATAAATTTTAGAGGAATTCATGGACAGTAGTCCACTGTCACATGCACATAATCTTCATCACAATATCACGAGCCAGGACTCAGGCTTCCTTCACCAGGGCATCTTGATGTTTGCTGTGGTACTGTGGGCGGTAAAAAATGGAGAAATTAAACTTAATCAACCTTTTAGAACACACGCAAAGCCAGGTTCCACTGTGCTCCCCATCGTGAGAGATGAGGTGTTAAATCTCATTATTATTATTATTTTTTATTTATTTTGGCAACAAACAGTCATATACATTTATTTTACATAAATAAGAGCTTATGTAACTTATGCTAATATAAGTCTAGTGTTATTGACCTCTAGTGCCGAAAAGAAGTTAGTTAGTTAGAAAAAGTTTAGGTCTCCGTGAACAATGTAATAAAGTATATTTTCTGTGATACATAATATAATATCTTATGACTATGAGAAAATTAACTGAATAAGGAGTTGTATTCGACAAATAATGAGACGCATTTGTGTTGCGTTATTACTAAAGTAACAGTTTCTAGTAGAAAAAGAAAGTGCTGGTAGTTTACAACAAATAACAAAAAGAAAGGTACATATATACTCGTAAATTTAGTTATATCTACAACACAACATTATTATAACACAACATTATCTCAAAGCATAACTATGTACAACATTGTTTTATGGTTGTAATTGGACAAGTGTAAGTTTTTTAAATGTATTGAGTGAATTGAAGAATATATCAATATTTGATTTTAAGGTATGTGTATTACAAAATGTTGTATTATAACTTTTTGAGCTCCTAACAAGGAAACGGTTACGTGTATAGTTTTTGTTCGCAGAAGGTGGTATAAATATTTGCAGGTGTCTATCATTTAGTTGAGTTACACGAGAGGGATGTGATAAATATCTACTTTTTGCAATAAAATTTATTCTGCATAAAATGTCCGGACAATCGATCAGTCCGTTTAAAATGTTGTATAACATAAGAAAGTCAAACTGTAATCGGCGTGTTTCTAAAGACGTTAAATGATACAAACTAAGTGATTCGTCGTAGGTGTTTGAGTAACAATTATTTCTGAAATTTAAAATATTAATGAACTTTCGTTGTACTCTTTCCAACCGAGCAACGTGTATTTTATATTGAGGATTCCATATTATGCACCCAAAGTCTAAAATTGTTCGCACGAATGCAAAATATAGTAATTTAATAGTGTGCAGATTTTTAAATGGCTTTTTACATTGCACATTATAACATTTTGTATGTAGTAAATTTATGTTATATCCATATTTGTTAACGGAAATGTATGATTTCTCTTAAAATAGTTACTTTTCCTAGAAAATCTATACATTTCCCAAATAGAAAATGTAATGTAAATTGGAAATGTACTGTATTCGGGATGTCATGAGTACAGCTGGTATATGGAGCATTCCTTTCTACTTTTAATTACGTTAGCAAATCCAGAGGTCTAGACAAAGGGATGGTTAGGTTAGGTTCGCATTGAGATAAATAACAAGAAAAAAGTGGGTAACATTTAAAAATAATAAAAATCTTATTAAAAATCGATATAAACTGATTTAACCTAATGTAAAGATTGTTTCCTAGGAATTAAACGAGTATACAATTCCTAAATTTCACACATTTCCGGTAACATATACACTATACAGGGTATATCAAGACTGCTACCGAAAACGAAGCCAGGTGGTAGTTTTAGTGACTTTAGATACAATGCAACAAAAAATTTTGCATAAAAAAGTGTAGTGACAAGTTTAATTACAACTTGTACCGTGTACGCAATCCGACACGACTGGAAAGGTGCACGCACGTGTAATCCAAAAAAGTTTTTACATTTTAATCCCGGAAACTGAGTTGTTGCATATGACGCCGCTTTGAAAAAAGTCCTCGTATGAATTACAAAAAATGTTTGTTGTCCATCGATGTAGCATCCGTGCCGCGGCCGCGTGCAATTAATATGCAAATGAAGTGATTATACACGGTATAGCGTGTCAGGTATGGGCCGGCCGCGCGCGAACAATACCGGACAATACCGGTGCCACCACGCAACCGGGTGCCTTTCCAAACTTGATCCTCATGCACACACGTACACAGGGCATTTGCACGAGATACTTCCCGATTCTCTTGAACGTACATCATTAGACGCAAGATATGGTGCGCGATTTACATCTCGGCGGGTGCGCTGTATCGATCATCTACTGCTAATGTTGCAAACGAGAAACCACGTTCGGATGCATATCTCGCCGTGGACCGCTTATGCGCTTCAACAAAATTGCCTGAATTGCCGGCGTGCAGACAGAATCTCCGCCAAAATCAAACGCAAACTGTTTACACATAGATATTTATTAAATTTTAGATTTATGTTGTACAATACTTATTATATTGGTACAAGAATAGCAGGTTGTATTCGTATGCGCCTGCGCAGGAGTCTTGCGCAAATAATTCCTAAGTTTTTTCCCGGATCAATCAACCAACAAGTAGGCATTTGTGGGACGATCTATTGTACGTAAATTGAATTATAAATGTTTTTATAAGCACGTGTGTATTGATGGTGGTAGACTGGTTTCACGTGACGGCTGCATAAATCAACCGGCGCGCACGCCACGCTCCGGACATTGTCTACGCCACACAGACACGCAGAGACGCAGACACGCCGCCCGACCCACACACCCACTGTCCACCTTTATTAAAAAATTGTCACATTATGACCTTTGAGTTAATCTTCGAGACATAAACACAATGCGTGTAGACACTATTATTGAGTCGCCAACAATTATTATTTCTAGTGTCAAAACTACTTAAAACGTACTATTAGGAAAGCAAGACTGGTAAGCATATTGTGTATTTGTGTGTCTACTGTCCACTGTCCAGTATTCAGTAACGATTAGTACAGATCGTGTCGAATGTGAAATGCGAAAGAGCCGACCGAGTAACGCGCTAACATAATCTACATAGGTTGTGGCTTCGTACGCCTGCGGCGCGATGTTATTGAACTTTAACATTTACCACGCAGCTGTTAGCATATTCATGCGGCGAGTATAATTTCACCCTTTCTTTGTAATGAATATGGAAGTGGAAGAAAGTTCTCGCGACTTAAAAACTAGTTGCTACTGTAATTGGCGATAGGTTGTGTGTTTTTGCGTCCGCGCCCGCTCCCCGCCCGCGCGCCCCGCCGGCTCCCCGCTAGTGCCGCGCCACCGCACGCGGCCCTAACTCTGCGCTATCGATACTATCCAGTATCCAGTCTCAATATTATTATTGTAACAGTACATACTATCATGCTTCAAAACAACATATGCTCTCCTTACTCGTACCTGTATCCTATAAGTCTTATACATCACTACTCTTTTCATTCGATACGGAAATATTAATTAGTAATGTTTAACATGCTGTCATATCTTGGATGGGTTGTATTTCTCCTAAATAATAAATATTAAATAGTGGATGTTCGGGAGGAGCGTAATGCAGCGGATAATAAAAGGAGGAGTTTTGCAATATGAAAGATTTTCGAGTAGTGTGGCTAAGTAAGGATCGATAACGTAGTCTGATGTGTTGATAGAGGCGAGCTGGCGGAGCGGTGCAGGCGCGGTGCGGGTGCGGTGCGGGCGCGGCGCGGGCGCGGCGCGGGCGATGTGGCGGCTCGGTGCTCGCACGCAGAGTTTACGTTTTTTGCTGTCACTATATTTGCTTGCAATATTTATAGTGGATAACATCGGGTGGGTCGCACCGTGTACTGCTCCGACTCTGTGCGCCGCGCAATACCACCTACCACTTATTCACTTTGCCTCCCACTGCTTCATTACTCTTTATAACTTTATTGATTTTGGTAACTACATAATATATGAAATTTCTAGTTGCACTGTGCCAAGTGGCTCATTCGTATGTAGATGATTAGAATTCATGATTACTTTCCCTTCAACACATTTGACGCCAGCTTTGTGCTACGTCCCAGCTCCCACGTCGACGTATCTATTCATCGAGTCAGTAAGAGTCTTGTAATTTTCTGGCATGTAGCATGTCAGACAACGGCATTGTGGTGTGACCAGTGCGTCGAGTCTCCATTAGTCACACTGTGATAGAGATGCTTTGCATCAATGATATTAGTTGTGCCTGTCTAATGAGTGCTAGGTACATTGGTGTAGTGACTTATTTCAATTTATCATCCATAACACACACATAACACTGAAATATTTTGTTAGGTAGTCAATTATTTGTACGGGCTTGTAACATGGTCATTATAGTTGATTGTGGATAACTTATCATATGGTATAGAGTCATACGGCAGGGTGATGCGTTGCGGGTTGAGCGTGTGTATATTTGGTTTAAAGCAGGGCAGCATCGGCCGATTTGATCTGTATTGCGACGTACCTACCATTACGTGCATTGCAATAACTTTGTCGTGCCAGTATGTCATGTTTGGGTTTATATGTCCGATATAAAAATAATACATAATATCCTCAGTGATTGTCTCTCCATGCCGGTTAAAGAATGTTTTTGAATAAACATACATTATTTTACATTCTGCTTAATTTTTTGGAGTTACTCATTATGCTTGTAATAAAATAAGCACATAGAATGGATAGTCTGGCTAGAGCTAAAACCATGATGTAGCTCGTTAGAGCTACAGTTCCATACATTCATACATAAACTCATACCTTTTTTCCAGAAAAGGCTAAGCAGAGGTGCTACAAGGACATCTACGATTCGCCTTTTATTGTCTGTCCCACGATGTGATAGGGGGCGAGCTTATTGCCATATTGGGCACAAATTCCTGACTTTGGGCTGATAATGAATAAAAAATCCATTCATCCATTTCCATCTTAGCATTTCTTTCTAAAGTTCTAGAGTGCGTAATCTACTCACAACTCGCTGATTTCCTTTATAAAAACAAACTCCTAAATCCATTCCAATTTGGTTTCCGTCTTGGTCACAGACCACTACAACCCTAGTGCATATTACGGAGGACATCAGATCGGCCATAGAAGGAGGCATGTTGACAGTCTTAGGACTACTCGACTTCAGCAATGCTTTTAATACGGTCGATTTTGATGTACTACTTAGCGTACTGGGTTCACTTAGCATATCTCCAACAGCGCTTGTTTGATGTCGTAGTTACCTGTTTGGATGCCGGCATATCTGTGTCGATGACAATGTATCGTCGTGGCACACGATGTCGGCTGGCGTGAAACGGCGGCGTGCTATCTCCCTCACTCTTCGCTCTTTTTATCAACTCTATTATAAACAAACTTCATTCTTTCTACCACCTTTGGGCAGATGATCTCCATATCTACTCTCAGGCTCACCTACACCAGTGTCGTCGTCAAGGCAATCATTGTGGATATTGAGTACATAGATAAGTAATTGGAGTAAAGAATATGGACTTACGATAAATCCATCCATCCATCCATCCATCAGCCAAAGGAAGTCCACTGCTGAACATAGGCCTCTCCCAATGATTTCCACAGTGACCTGTTGGAGGCAGCCTGCATCCAGCGACGTCCCGCGACCTTTACCAGGTCGTCTGACCACCTAGTGGGTGGACGTCCCACGCTGCGCTTTCCGATTCGTGGCCTCCATTCGAGAACTTTTTGGCCCCATCGGCCATGAGTTCTCCGTGCTATGTGCCCCGCCCATTGCCACTTCAACTTGCTAATCCGCTGGGCTATGTCGGTTACTTTAGTTCTCCTACGGATCCATCATAAATCCATCCGAAACGTAGGTTATTGTTGTCGGCAGCCCACGATGATTACTAAAGTAGTTCACTTTGGTGTTTAGACCAGTATATATGTCAGCATAATGATGCCGATCCAACAATGGTAACCATCGCTCAGCGGCACTTCGATTACACTGCACTTACCATAAGGTTTATTATTGTTATATTCTTCCTCCAGTAGGTATTAACGAAATTGTCAACATATTTTACTTGCAGAATGCGAATTTCAAATAGAAGTTACCTAATGCAATGTGAATGTTAGGCAATGCTAAGAGTAGACGTCGAGAGCACATTTCTGTACTTTTTCGATAACTCAGAAATATAAAACAAGGGATATTTATTGTTATGCTTTTTATTTCCAGGTCATTGTTTTAGAACAAACACTTCACTTTCTAGACGTACTTATAGTAGTTCGTTATGCATCGGTAGAGACAGCTTAGCGCAGTCTAACTAATGATGCTCGCATAAACTGTTTACCATTTCCCCGGTGTTTTTAGTGTTGAGTGTAAATGACTGTTGTGTCGAGACTCGAGTCCACACATATTATAATGTTAGTTCGCAAACTCAACGAGTAGTGTCGCCGCGGGTGGGAAAGCAAACCTTCCGTTATGTTTTGCAATAATATATTCCATCAAGTTGTTTACAGTTTCTATTTATTGTATAACGTAGTGCCATGAGTGCAGATTTGAAGACTGTAGTCGCAAAAAGTTTCACTCCACTCATTAAAGGTTCCCCCGCGGTGCAGAGCGAGGTAGGGACGCTACGACACTATTTACGTGCGATCTTTTACAACGTTTTGTGCTTTATCTAGCACTGAATGAAGGGTGCATAAAGGAATTGTAATGTAGTTGAATGGAACTACACGTGCGCTGGTACCGTTAGCGCCGGCGGCGCGACGGCGCGGCGGTGTGGCACGGTGTTCAAGTGTCCTTTGCGCAGTGACATTTAGCGCAGCGCCAGCTGTCGCGCGGCGCACGCCACGCACCGCGCCGCACTCGTACACCAGCTTATTGTACTGCACTTTCGTCCATTTATTTATATATTATTCCACAGTCCCACTCCACGCCTTTCACCTATTTGCTTAATCTCCCCGTCGATGCGAAGCTCTCTTGTAGTGCTGACTCTGCAGAGCCCGTGCTTATAATATAATGCGATTACTCAACGTTAACATTACATTCTGCTGGTGCTCTCTCATATGTCAGAGGCCGCCTGGGTAGGTGCCACCGTAATATCTGTTTTTCTCGCTAAACAGCAATGTAAACGCACTGTTGTGTTTTTGTTTGAAGGACATTGTAGCCAGAGTAACTACTGCACATAATGAGAGTTAACATCTTATGTCTCCGGATGGCGAGCGCAATGGAATGTCAAGCATTGTTTATAATTCATGGTGTTATTTGGTTTTGCTGCTGTCCATGGGCGGTCGTAGCGCTTACCACCAGGTGAATGGCATTCTCGTCTCGCCATTCGCAGCAATAAAAAAAATAAGGACTCAGGATATTGGAGGAACAATAATGTTGTGTGTGCTATATGAAGACATGGTTTCTTATCGTTTTTCGTCATATTATATGTTACAAAATAAACTACGATAACTGTATAGGTCGGCCTCATCATTTGAAAATGTCCTTCATCAAGTAATGCATTCCTCAAGAGAGCTATCAACATGATCCGTATTGCTGCCATGCACGTAACTCAATGCTGTTGTATAAACATGAGGCGAGCGTATAAACTATAAATGAAACATAATCGTCACAGCCCTTTGTTATTTAGCGGCGCCATTACCGAGGGGTGGAACTCACATTAATTGTAAACGGCTATCAATCAATTGTCCTTTATTGTAAACGAACTAACACATTCTTACGTTCCTCGTGTTCAGCTGCTAATAGGAATGCATGTTCTCCTTATGAACGATTGTGATTGTGAGTACACGTCGATGGTTCGAAGTGGCACAGATAAATGTATACGTTGTTTGTAATCCTTGTGAAAGATGTTGCGATGGACAAAGTATATAGATCATTTAATGAATAGGTACGCGTTAAGTGAAGGCAGGGTAGAGTTAAGCAGTGGGCCTGCCGCACGTCCTCCGTCTAATTGAGGCCGGAATCAATAAGTCAGTGGCGCGGTATCGGCGCGGCGATCGCGGGTGCGCGCGCGCCTCCCCGCACCCCTGCGCCGCCCCGCGCCGCGCCGCTGCGCCAGCGCCCGCAACTGATCCGCGATACCGACCGGTCACGAACCGAGCGCCATCCCTTAAATTATTATGAAAATATGCTCACTTTTATATTATATTAATTAAACAAGCCGAGGTCAATGACACGCGCCGCACGCGTTTGCTGCTACACGGAGCGCAGCGTTCGCTCCGAGATCGTGCAGAGACTGCGCCAGGATACCTTCGAAGATGGCCACAGATTACTCGTCCTTTTGAATCGGAAACAACGTAGAATGGTACTTTATACTTCGTTTACAAATGTGTCGTTTTGTGTGATTCCATTAGGGCAAGTGCTAGAGGATTGAGATAAGGGGCAGTGTGAAGTGTCTTCTAGGATGTTTGGAGTAGGTCCTCGCGGCAGACAGTGAGGCAGTGCGGGTCGCGCGCGGGCTACACTCGCCGCAGCCGGTGCGGCGGAGCCGGCGCGCCGATAGCGATCACCAAGCACGAGCGCCTGACTTACCGCTGCCGTACCGCGTAACGCTGCTCAGCGCTGCGCCACACCCGCGCCACCGACACGCCACACCAACGCCACCGCCACGCGACACACAAACAATTGCTCCCGCCTCCACGATACTCACCATAGATTTAAAACTAATCACTAAGCCTCTTCGTTCGTTAGCTACAGACACGAACTGATTACTGCAAATTTAAATTGAAATATATATATATCGTATAAAAGCCTGTTGGTTCTCTAGAATGTGCGACAAAGAGTTTCGCGAACGGGTTTATAGTTAGCAGTTGGTCGTGTCGTTCAATGCTACCGCTTGTTTGACTTTATTAAAATAGGATTCATATGGCGATACTTAATAATAGTTAATTTAATCGATGAAGTCATCGATCGAGCGCTCGGCTTAATTATGTCTTATACGTTTATGTGACATAATTACAGTGCGCCCGTCAGCGAGCCCGCGGAGCGCCGAGCTCCACTGCACACACATCTCTCTTATTAATGCTTTATTATTTATTACCACATTTTGTAAGTTCAAACTCCTAATGCACCGGAGCCGCGCAGTTGGTTCTTGCGCTTCCGAGCTTTACTATACTGACTGAACATTGTATAATGAAAGGCGAAAAAAGTGTGGCGTCCACTTTACACGTTCGAATTGAGCGTTATCAATCACGTTGTTTTTCATGGCGCGATTATTATGCGACTCCGCGGTATGTTGCACGTAATGCTTGGTGGTGCGCGTGTGTGCGTATGTGCGCTCGCGCTCGCAGCGAGCAGCGTTTATCAAGCTTCGTGGAGGAATAGCGAGGCGAGCGCGCAGTTTTTGCGCGATGTGTTCGCGATAAGGTAATAATTCAGATATGATATTGTTCATTATTCCGTACATCTCGGACCGGTGGAGATAATCTGTTGAATTTTCCATGCGCGTTCAACTCTTCGCGGACATTGTGCGAGCGCGCGCAAAAACGCCGCCCTCGTTACATCATCCACGGCCGAGCTCCGCCGCGCGCCTAATATGACGCACCCCACTCACCTGTTAGTGCAGGCACTCTCAGCGCACTCCCTAGTTCCTACACTCGCCTGGCCGCAAGCACGGCTCGCCAAATTCCATTTCAAATGTTTCACTAGCACTAAGAAACAACATTATTCACTTACTTGGTACCTATTCACATTCAAGAGCTTTGAACCGCGACATCTTGAAATCGATTGCCCTCATTCGTGTATTTTATTCTCTGTTGGATTTTAAGAAAATACAATTAGACTAACACGTGTGGAATAAAGACACAGCGGAAATAATGATGTACACACTACACCGTGATTTCCTGAAAGTACCTACTTACGTGTTATTTATCAGCTTGGGCTTAGTGCACGCGTTAGGACTGGCTATAGTAATTTTTTTGTTAGTGTCTGTTTTAATTGTTTAGTGCGAAGAATGAAGGAGCAGTGATTCATGGAGCAGCATATTACCGGCACCGGCGTGCGGTAAAAAAGTGGTCCATTCATATGCACAGAGAGAAGCTCGGTGAGTTTTTGCTCGGCCGGACGTTCCCCGCGTTTTATTTGTAAATTGGGCAAGCGGTGGCGGCGCGGCTCGCGCGCCTCTCGGTGCGCCCGCTCCGCCGCCGCCACCGCCGCCGCGCTCATTCAAATGCGCGACTAGTTTTTGCAGCGCGCGCATAATTGAATACGAATGCGTGCTCGGAACGTATCTAATGCGCTCAGATGAGTCGCGTAATGAGCGCCGCGCACGTACCCGCGCTGGACACACTGTGACACCGCGCGACTCTCCTCCATGCTCGCCTACACTGCGCGACACTCGCCACAGAGCCCGCGATGGCGCGCTACGGCGGCCGTGGAAGTCTCGGTAATTGTGTATGTAATTAACTAAGCTTGCTGTATACTTAATTGCTGCGCTGCGGAACCGCGGCAATATTAATACATATACTCGATAATTGTCGCCGCCACGACGCTTGTGATGATATTTCATTCCTACAAGTCATTCGCACAATTGCTCAGAAAATTATTCGTTGATTTTTTTATCGTTTTCATTCCATCTGTTTGTGAGAGGCAATGAGACAACCATTAGGTATTGGTGCCTACATTGGAACTGGTACCCTTTGTATCGTATCGAAGTAGTGGTAGTACCTGATCTCAAGGTTCTCTTCGGTAGTGAGTTTTGTTTTTGGTTCTAAGGCACTGGAAAGTCTCGTCCTAGCTGCTGAATGTTGCAATGTTGTGCTCATTGCGTCGATGCATGTCTATTGTTATCGAATACTAATCGAGCGTCTACTCTCATGTTATAGTAGTTTACGCATGCATAATAAGCACCGTAAATATATTTATTTTTTATAGCACAGTTTTCTTCTAGTCTTTAGAATTCGCTTAAGGAACGGTTATTATTTGGCCTGTAATATTTAGTGTGTGTTGGTGTTTGGGCCGCCGTTGAGAGAGCGCGCGGCGGGCGGCGGCGGCGGCGGCGGGCGGCAACGACTAACGAGACGAGCGATTCAGCGGATTTAATTCGCCATTACATGTTGCGTCAGTTTAAATATAACTGTTTGTAGATAAGTACTCGCCGGTTTTACATCAGTTAATTTATTGCCTTATTTTAATTGAGCGTCGCATCCCGCCGCCGCGCCGCCGCCGCCCCTGCCCGAGTGCATTCAATGTAAATGCCGTTTAAAAATAATGGCCTCGTTGCCAATTGAGCGCGCGCGCCACCACGCGCACCCCCGCTACCCCCGCCGCCCCCGCGCACCACGCACTGCTAGCGACGGGAGCCACCAGCTAAATACTGCACTTGTGAGGGACGTTCCATGTGCATAACTGAACAAGCAATGTGGCGGGGCCGCGCAGACAAGCTTAGTCGTACATCATTTGTTGTGTATGAAAGTTAGTAAGTATATTTCGGGCCCGGGCGCGGGTGTGCACTTGCCACAGAGTCCAAGTTTGAAGTGGCGCGAGTGGACTCGGCGGCAGCGCGGCGAGCTCGGCCGTGGGACGGAGGGGACATAAATCGCGAATAAAAAGCGCCGCGTACGTCCAGAGTTTTTGCCGTTTCTTGTTATGCGCATTCCGGTGTTTTTGCTCGTTCGTGTTCCCGACAAACGAGCTCGGACGGTTTTTGCTTTTAAAACAATGGTGGGCTCGCGATGGCAGTGATTGCGTCCGCGCAGGCGGCGCGTCACATTTGCATGCGGTGGCCAATAGCGCGACGGAGCCACGCCTCACGCCCCTCCCTCCCTGGTGCTGCGCGCCCTCCTCCGGCAGCCGATCTAGCCGCGGCCCGCGGCCTAATGCTAATGCACGTCGTGCGGGCGTGTGCGCGTGCGCCGCAGCGCCACTAGCACACACACACCACTCACTACTCACTACTCACTGCGTCCGAGTACTGTCCCACGGGCCCGTCGCGTCGGCTCACATCACACATGCATGCTGTTAAACTTACCGAATTGTACCAAGTCCAATAATGGACTGTCCAGTCCGGACATAATAGCACACAACAACCAAGTGCCTAATATTCTATTAATGTGGCAACTTTTTGCGACACCGGTAATAAACTTGACTAATACAACTTACAGCATATATGATCAAGCACATCTTAATCCACGACCATACTTATTGGACTATTAAAACAGTTTCATCTAATTCTACATAGGTTCTCAAACTTATATTGATCATCGCCAACTGTATGATTTTAATGAAATGTTTTGGCCCTAATATTTACATTAAAAAGTTATGTTAAGTAATCACCACCGTTTTTTTTGTCAACTTTTTGTGAAATTAATTTAATATGAGACGAATTGAAACGAATAATTCATAACATTCGAGTACTTCTAATATGATTATGAGTAATGAGGACTCTACTAAATTGTAGAGTTCTCATTACTCATAATAACTATGTTATTGTAATTGACTAGCACAAAAAATTGTGCTAGTATAATTTTCATATACAAAATCTGTTCTCTTTAGATTTTCTTTACGCCCTCAACTTTCTTTGAACATTCTTATATCCTCTCCAAATATTCCATCGCCCACAAAGAGACTTAATTGCCACTCCTGAGAATTAATGGACACATTCTATGCGAATGATACGATTTTGCATGTGGGGTTTTGACTTTTGTTTAGGATTAAAACAATATTTAAGTGAAGTTTTAAATTGATGCAATTTAGAAATACAATGTGAGTTGTGTATATTAAGAGCAGTTATACGACCGATATATGCACCGAGACAAATATTAGTATGATCCACTGGTATTTGCCTCGGGTCTGGGTGTTAGTGAGACCGATAACTCTCGTAGTTTCTGATACCCACGACACGACTCGAGCTTAGTGAGATATTATCTTAAAAACCGACAATCCAATGTATAGTTTCATCGGCCATCCAACCGCCTCCCATAAATATGAAATTTTAAAAACTGTGCAACACGTAGTGCACACGTACTTGACAAATACACAGAGTTAATAAATATTAAAAATGTTTTATTACCTATACTTTAAGTTGATAATTTGATATTTTTGCATTTAATTTTATTTCCCCGCAAGGCATTCATCTATTAGTTAGGTAAAGTGGAATAACAATACTTTCACATACGGGTTGACGTTACAAAATATCACCCGTTATTTAATTTTACGGAATTCATTTACAATTAATCGTGTTTAGTATTGATTTGCAATTTAAACAACACGATTGAAGTTCCGACATCGTAATAGTTAGAAACCACGAACAACCTTTCATTTTCACAATATCTGAAGGAAAAAATGTTTTTCCCTCATACAAAGATTTGTCTTGGTGCGAAACACGGCAGCAGTATTTTATTATCCTTGCATTAAAATATTCAATTTATTTTGAATGTATGGATTTACTCGAGAGTTAAGAAAAGTCAAGCTATTGGTAGTGGTGTAGGCAGCGGCCAACATGGTCCTAGCACTGGAAGTCGCATCCTGCGTCGTCAGCTCCGCGCGGATCGCGGTAGTGAGTAGTGTCGGTGAGCAGCACGTCGCCATGCATGCTGATCACATCAAACACCTGCTCTCCGCACAAGGCACCACAACACTTCCGCTATATTCGCGCACTGACTACTACTCGCGACATGATTATTATAACTGGCCAGACCCGGCTACGCCCGGGTGCTCACACTTTTTGACTCAAGGTATCTAATTCTGTCCTTTTATATCACATTAGCATCACTACCAAATTTACGACGTAAATATCTACGTTTTTGAAGACGCAAATGCATAACAGGGCTCCCTCTATACTATAAATACTCTTAGCTTAAGTATTAATCCAAGGTATGAGCTACCTCCATATCAAATTTCATCAAAATTAGTCCAGCCGTTTGAGCGTGAAGAAGTAACAAACACACAAACATTCGCCTTTATATTATTAGAAGGAAGAAGGATGCGTAATAGGTGTGTAATAACCGCTCAGGTTGCAGTCTCAGCACGGAGACAAACGCGTGATTGATCAGAAAATATTAGTTTGCGCTCTAGATGTACGAGAACGAAACATGTTATGTAATATTTTATATCTACCACACAATACCCGCATTTTTCTTTTGAAGTCGTAATTATATTTTGTGCGTTGGGCGTTTGGAAGGCTACAGTTTACATCATTAAAAAACACGAGTGTGTACTTATGTACACACGTCAGAATAATTTCATAACAGTGATGTTTATTTTAAAAACAAGTTTCTTTTTTAAATTAAAATTTCACATCCATCACGAATTTAACAATGGGCTATTATTTGCCATCATTTCAATTTAAAATCACATACACAAATATATTTTTATGAATAAATATTTAAGAATAACAACGAATACATACCCACAATTAGGCTGAAATCTATAAATTACCTTTTAATTTTAAGACGAAATTTAAAAAGTCACTTACACAATACACACATGTTTGTTTATGGTTAAAATTTATACTATTATTTTCGCCACAGATATAATTAGATTTTTTTCCAAACGTGCCCAAAGAGGAAGAACTTCAATAGATGGAATTATGAAAGACCCAATCAGTAAGTACATTAACGTATTTTTTATTATTATTTAATACTTTATTGTACACCATTAAAATGACAAAAAAAAATTTACAGAAACAGGCTTAAAAATTAATTATCGGTAGTACAAGTAGCGGTCTTAATGCTAACGGTGGCGATCTCTTCCAAGCAACCTTTGGATAGAGTGGAAAGAGCAGTAGATAGAAATAGAGGGTAGTGGTTAAATAGGAAAAGAATACAGAGATGTACAATTAACAATGATGTATTTATTGACTTGACTAGCCAAAAAAACATAATATATAAGTAACATATTATATGAATACTACAAGTGTTAAATTACTTAAGTTTCTACGTGTTCGCTACTTGGCGATCCGCCGTTAATATATTACACATATAATCTTATGATTTGTTGGTAATCAAATCAATAAGTAAATTAATCAACGTTTACAAGTACAATGAAATAAATATTGTTATTTGTTACTTTTTATTGCAACTTTTAAAAAGTCGATTTTGATTTTTTTGATTTGTGTTTTTTCAGTGTTATTTATATACCTATATGTTTATCTATTTCTCTCATCCTTCACCCTCCCCTTTTTAACTTCCTCGTTTTAGTGAACATTTATATTAAGATTTGAAATTAAAAAATAATAATAATTGAATTCCTATTTGAATGGAGGACTTATGTTCTCCCGGTCTTAAGATGATCATCAGATCGTGATTTATTCGTGGGATCAAACTCTCAATACGTTTTTTTTTCGATAAAATAGAAATCACGAAAATCTTTTAAAAGATGCCGAAGATATTGAGTATTTACGTGTATATTTATTATCTCACAGTACAATGTTATGAAGTAAAAAAACGTAAAAAACATCATACAGTCGAAGTGCGAACTTCCTCCTTTTTTGAAGTCGGTAATAAAAATAGAGGAGATTCCTCTCGGTTATTTTTGACGTTTGTTAAGGAGTCGCAGATTTCTTTAATCAGCATGTTAATGGTGTTGTAAACTAGTATCTGCGGGCCTGGGAGGCGAGCGGTCCCGGGTGGCTCGTGTTCCGGCGCTGTTTATGAAGACGCAAGGGCCGATAGCATCGGCGCGCACGCACCGCCACCGACGAGCGCGCCCCACACAGCTCACAACTATCAATGCCCAAATAAACGTCACGTGCCTTGCATGTTGGTACTGTAGTAACCCTTTTGCTACATCGGATTAGCTTGTGAGCTTATTTCAGTAAACTTGTTTCTCCACATGGACTGACAAATGGACTGACTGTGTACTGGTGTAGCAGCGCGTGGTGCGTCTGCTACTGCATACTCAGTACTGATTACCATCCGTGACCCCTCGACAGGTAGCCACAGCACAGTCGTCGCAATTTACCCCCATATAGACAGCTCGTCTTGCTGCAACCGAGTAATTTAATTTATGTTCATTGTACAGATACAATCGAGTTTATGTAAGGCTTATGAACACTCACATTATATATTATTTTCTATATTGTGGTCTCAGAAGAATAAAAAATATGATCTTGTAGTGACGTGAATCGTTCAAACAGAAAGAAACGATAATTTACTGTTCACGATTCAAGAAGTACCTTGTACTAGTTGGTTTAGGTGACTTAGTACTTTCTCTGCAATGAAAACTGACAACTTGAGTAGCAGGAGTGTTGCCCTGCCTAACTTTTTTTGTCCCACAACATTACAAGTGAATACTAAACTATACCAGTAAACTTATTTGTATTGGCACCAAGTAACTATAGTGCCCCAAAACAGGCTAAATGCATTGCTATCCAAATATTAGGAAGAAACCCATCACTCGCCGAGAAAATTATGGTCGACACAATTGTCCAAGGATTGATTAAAACCGGATATACCCACACTGTAGTCGAAGTACAACACGCGTGTGTGTGTCATCGAAATGGGTGTTGCATCATGTTATACGGTGGTCAGCATTCTGGCAGATACAAGTACAGGTGGCCAGCCTTAAGGTGGCTGGTATTTGTAATTACAAAGGTTCACTTCAGATTTCTATGATCAATGATATGATGGTCGGCGGCCCACTCGTGCTGTAGTGGTGTCTGACTCTGCTAGTTCGCCAAGGAGTTAGGGAAATACTCTAAGTTAATGTCAGTATCAAGTACTTTGTTCACGTGTTTATGGAAAGGTTTGGTTTTCGCTATTACTGCCGGCTGCCTGTGTGACGTCTGACCACATATTGTATACAATCCAGGCCAAATGCAATTGTGAACTCGAAAACTTACAAAAAGGATTGCGGAAATGATTGGCGATGCTGTTCGAGGCAAGGACATTATGAAAACGAAATGCACATTTTATTTTGCGCTAAGTTCTTTGTCATTGTGTTGTTGCTTCATCAGAAAATTAAATACGGAATATGCGTAACAGATTCACTAAAATTATATTTGGCAATCTATGGCTAAAATGAAATGTTAATGTTTTTATGGCTCCTGCACTACGAATTATTTAACCTTCATCTATTTCGATAAATAGGGCTTTCACTCGTCTACAAGAACTAAACGGTAAAAAATGATTTCACTTTGAACGGCGTGCGATTAGAACTTATTTAAGTTCTAGTGGGTGAGTTCAAGTTTCGCAGAACAAGTATCATAGCGGACTCGTTAAAGATTGATTTTTAAATGAAATGTTGCATTACTGGGCTATTACTTTATATTTAGTAATTACAATTCAGCTGTCGACGGCGCGCTATTATCTAGTAAACAATCTTTATAAATAATTCATGAAGTAACAAATTAAACACTGTAATCGTTAAACAGCACAATTTATACGTAATCGATCATCGGGAGATCAATAGTGGGGCTCAGTGCGGTGCCCAAAACGCCAAGTTAAAATAGCAAGGTGTGTGTGGAGGGTCGGCGGAGGCGCGCCATCCATCACGATAACTATCAGCGGCCCGCGGCTCCTCCACATGTAAACACTGCTCATGAACATATTGCGCGGATCATGTCGCACTCCGCACGGACGACGCGCCGGTCGCCGCGCCACACACGCCGCCGCACCGCGCCTGAATGCTTCCGCCACGGCTACCAAACATTTCCACTCTTTAAATCAAGTCTCTACATTTTACGCACTCGAATCACCACTCAGAAATTAATGATTGTTGCTTTATACTATACAAGAGCTAATTTAATTTGAACAATAGTAAAATATAAGATAGGCAATGCAAAGTGGGACAAGGGCAGATGATTTGGACGATCCACGCACAGCGAAGTGACTTCCTAGAACAAATCAATGCTGAAGGTAGACCCGCTGCTATTGGAGACATATTGTATCCGTCGAACAACTAACGTGCGCTCTTGTGAAGCGTGTCTCGCCGTCACTGATTTGTTATTAACGTTTCTATGAGGAATATACTAATATTTTAGATTAGTCATCATTGTATAATATCATCTACTTAGTATTCAGCTGTATAAAAATATTTCACTGATCAATGTTTATTAAGTTATTCGTTATTTCTTCGATCTGAACATTAACTAGGGACTCACTTATAAAGATTTGAAGCCTTTATTACCACACAAAATATTTGTATTGTCAAATAATACTCAAATGGAGAGGAGGTGCGTTATAAAGGGATCCCTAAAGGTCCGCTCCCGCATCAGGGCGCAGGATGTGAGGCGAGGAAGGGGTGAGCACGCGCCGCGGCCCGCGCGGCTACGTCGTCACCATGACACATTACGCCACGCCGTCACGGCGAACTAACTCACCATACAAATGTCATTCCAGCGAGGCCTGTGAACTATAGTAATGTGTGTCGTGGTGACACGCAAAACACTGTGTACAAACACGTTAAACACCATGCTCACTCTACCTACTTTTTGACATTTCCTGTTTTGAATATGCTGTACTTCGAGGAAATAACATCTAGTGGCACGTGATTGATACGTTTTTAAGTATTACTTAAAATGATTTAAAGGCCTTAGGGCCTGCATTTTTTTTTTTTTTATTCTGGCACGGCATGATGACTGCACTGCACCTGATGTTAAGCGCAAATGCCGTCCAGCCAGAGTATCGAATGGCATCAGACGGCGGTCCCATGCCATTCGACACAATTATGCCGGCCTGCATGGATGGCCGGCATGGATAGAATAAGAATTATTGAAGCAAAATATTCAACAAACATTTGGAATTGGTAGAGCCACGCTGTTGTCAGTCGTGACAGGGGCGGGCTCATCCGGAGCGGTACCATTGTCTCATAGGAAATCGACGCAAAGCTTTGCTGTCGCGTTTCGTTCGGTGAATGAGATTGCCGGATCCCAATATCCCCTTTCCTCTTTCCATCCTTTTCCACCCTGCTCCCCTCTCAATTGGACCGGCAACACATCCATGATCCAGCCTTGTGGATGTTCATGGGCGGCAGTGATCACTTACCCATCAGGTGACCTGCTTGCTCATTTGTCTGACCTATGTAATAATTGAAAAAAAAATCAAGAATTATACATAATTCCTAAAACTAAATTTGGCCAGTGTTAAAGAATGAGAGAATTTGAACACTACTGGGATTCGTGAAGAGGGACACGCATCTGTTTTAATTAAGGTATTTAACTTATACAGAACTCAACTGATTTTGATTTGATTAGGTTATTTTGTTTGTAAAACAAATATATTAACTTGTTAAGCAAGTGCTTATGCGACATAAAATGCGATCTTTTGTGTTTAGTCTTGACCCCACACTGAGATCAGTTAAGTCTTGTGTTGTGGGTGCAAGAAACTACTGGCTTTTGGGGCTCTCAAAATCAACCATATCCTAAATAAATAACTGTGGAAGGCACACACATTTGTCTCGGTGCGGGGATCAAAGCCGCGGTCGCTTGTTTCACAGCCGGTGCCTAACTAGCTGCGCCACGGAGGCATTCAAACCTAGCCATATTTTAATGAGTACATTCACAAAAGATACTTTTTTTAAATATTACATGTCCTCCCTATAAACGAGCTTTCAGCACTAGGACAGGAACAGAGCAGTCCCACGGGCGACGCGGGAGGCGGACACGGCGCAAGTGATTACTGAGAAATGGTGATGTAACAGAGTAATTTGTTATTGATTGCGAGAGACGCGGGTCTCACCGCCACTTCGGTGATGGATGTTAAAAATTAAATAAAACTCGCAATAAAGTGTGCTCGCGGGATAATGCGCGTGTGCGCAAATAGCCGCATTAGTTCCGCCGCGCGGAGCATTCGTCAGGCGACGTGTGCGAGCTCCCGACGCGCTGCGCCCCGCACCCCCCGCTCACAAGTGTCATACAATTCCAACTCGTATTAACTTCCTTACAATTACTTTTTCAATTGCAATGCTTTTTACCACGTTTGATTACCATGTCGGTGGATGCAAAAAGTGGGTGCCGGCGCGCGCGCTCCCGGCGT
The DNA here is from genome assembly GCA_033459515.1 of Theretra japonica. NCBI lineage: Eukaryota > Metazoa > Arthropoda > Insecta > Lepidoptera > Sphingidae > Theretra > Theretra japonica. The sequence goes on along the minus strand of CM065938.1, from coordinate 126,559 downwards.
GGTCGCGGCCGCCGCGCGTTCTGTATTCTCTAGTAGTTTATTGCCACGTGGACTCCGATTCGGGCAACTGTTAAAAAATCAATGCGAGCGCGGCCGACATGCTTGTGTATGGCAGTTTGGAGCGTACATAAAAAGTTCCGTGTACGAGCACAATGTATATCCTTAATGTCGCCTTTGTCTTGTGTGATTGATGCGCGTCCGCGACGCCGCCTGCTGACACTCCCCGCTCTCTCACTACTACGCGCACGTATTTGTCATTGGCATTAGATACCTTCATTTCGGGGTGTCGTTATACAGAAACAAGACTTTGATTTTTTTACTAACCCCACCTCTATGTCGGACATTTAAATATTTTTAATAATACACGTGATCATGGATTTTACTCCATGGCCGGGTAAGCCACGCTGTATGAGTTTTTCGGCTTAAAAATCCGAAGTGGAGAAAGCGTCTCGGCAAACGTACCGTGGGATGCCTTCTGGCCAGATTGCGGTACGACTTGCACAAGAGGCCCGGCAGCGACTGGATGCATAAAGCATCTGACTGGGTACGTTGGCGTTCCTTGGGAGAGCCCTATGTCCAGCAGTGAACTGCGACGTGCTGATGATGATTGCAAATGTGATGGACATTAAATTTTATAATGTTCCTATCTGCGGTAGCTCGTAATTGGCTATCTTTTGAATACAATTTGTTATATATGCCTTGACAGCCTCCGTGGCGTAGTTGGTTAGACGCCGACTATGAAACGAGAGGCCACAATTTCGATCCCCGCACCAGCACAAATGTTTGTGTCGGGTCTGGGTGTTTGTGAGACCGAAAAGTCTCTCGTAGTCTTTCTGATACCCACGATACAAGACTTAATTGATCTTAATGTAAGGTCAGAACTATGTATGTGACTGTTGGGTGTATTTATATTTATTAATATTTATGAAGTGCGTGGTGGCCTGTTGGTAACAGACCAGACGCGGCTGCCTACATGTTCACGGTGGTCGCGGGTTCAAATCCCAGGGCACACCTCTGACTTTTCGGAGTCATGTGTGTATTGATAGTCAATCACCACGCACTATAACGGTGAAGGAAAACATCGTGAGGAAACCTGTATACCATAGCGATTTGTATAAATTTCTATGGTATATAAAAGTCCGCCAACCCGCACTAGGCCAGCGTGGTGGACTATATGGCCTAACCACTCTCAATCGTACTCTCGATTGTAGAGGACGCCCGTGCCCTGCAGTGGGTTGTATATGGGCTGATACAAAAAAATATTTATATACATATGCTTGTTTGCTTGACGAAACTAAAATGATTCGTATTTACCGTACATGAAGTAGCAGGCCAGCGATGCACATTGCTGTATGTGTAATATTTGGTGGACATCATTGAGTAATGCGCAGAGTGGTCGTGTGGCAGTGTCGGCGCGCGTCTCGTGTGAAATCGTAAATGAGGCGCCCGCCACGTGTCCCCGCCATTATAAATGTATTAGTGCTCTGTGCTAGAGAAGTGCCGAGATTGTTTACGCGTCATCATCGCATTTGAATAATTTAGATGAATGACGATCGTCGGCCCGTTTTTTATTCACGAATGTGAGATGTGAGCCGCGTGCTGGCGCGCACCGCGCCGTGTAATCAACTTCGGCCACTATTACTTCATTATTGTACTGTGCGGCGCACCCCCGGCCGCTCTCCACTGCCTCCTCTCATACGATAAGTCAAACTGTCTTGTTGCTGTTGTTACTGAATTAGTGAATGTTTGTCCACAAATCTCCCGCATCTGTATTTTCCGTGGCCGCGACGATTCAAGATAAGTGGCTTTGAGTAGTGAGTTGTGCATTGTTTGTTATGATCATAAGAAAATTATACGTTGTGGTGAACAACGATAGGCCTTTCCAAATGGATCACATGGGTGCGAGTAAAAGTCGCGCAGTAATCGAGTTACAACGGTTTGGAGAGCTCGCGCCGACCGGCCCGGCGTCCCTGTGCCGTCGCTTGTAAGAAACACGCGCGCCATCATCTTATTTGTAAAATTTTATGGCAAACGATTTTCCCATTTAGCTGAGGATCCCATCTCGCTTGCTTAATCAGTAAACATCTAATAAGAATATCTTGTAAGAGAGATCTCCGATAAGGTTTAGTAGTGTTGTGTATCGGCGCACGTCCCGAACGCTGTAATTTTGTAGCAAATTTATTAGAAAGCGGATCGCCACTCTCCGCTCGCCAATTCGCTAATCGTAACTCATCTGAGATAAGCGCAGCATTACCGCGATGCGCTGCGCGCTCGCCGCGGCCCTTCCTTGCCAATTTTAAATATTATCATGTTAGACAACCCGTGGAGCCCCGTGGAGCCCCGTCACGTCCCGTCCTCTTCCACCATATTAATAGCTCAATGGAGTTTACGTGCACCGTGATTAGTAACAAACAGGTTCAATCTAAATACGATCCAATCTAATAGTTTGTTCGTAGAGCGTACGGTTGTTCGATACATACATACACAAACATTATGCCTTTATCCCCGAAGGGGTAGGCAGAAGTACATCCAGGACACCCACGTTTCGCCTTGTGTGTTTCATCCCACGATGTGGCGGAGGGGGATTGTGGTGGAGGGGGCGAGCCTAATGCCATATCGGGCACAAATTACTGACTCCGTGCTGATAATGCATAGAAAAATCCAATATCACTTTCCCCGACCCGGGGTTTGAACCCGAGATCTTGGTTTTGTAATCATAGAGTAGCACAACTACGCCACCGAAGTAGTCGATTGGCAGGTTGTTCGACATTAGGGTTAAAATGGATATAGTCGAAAAACATAGTCGGCTAGTGAGAAGTATTGGTTTTGAGCAGGCATGTAATAGCTGTCGTACAATGTCCGGGGTAACGGTTCATTTTGCGGCGCATCGCGGAGCGCGCGGCTTGGACCGTTTAAATACTTCTATTAAGAGATGCCGCCACCACCACCGCTCTGGCCAGCGCTGACCGCCACGCAACCGCATACCACATGCACTGGGCCTGCCCACTCGGCGGGGAGGCATTGTCCATGGACGTAAGTAATACAACATGTATGGATTCAGGGAAAAGAGTCATAAAAGTTGAGACCCGAGATTCATTTCCCAAGTCGGTCAATTCGCTTTGTGTAAGTTTTCCAATTTAAAACAAGATTTCTGAGGACTGAAAATTTTCCTTCATTACGAGGTATGAAACCGGCAAGGTCTAGTATGTAGACGCATAATCTAATAAGAAGATTAAATATATTTTAGAACCAGCTTCTGCCCGCAAAATTCGTTTGCGTGGTTAACTTTACTTAAAATTTCCCACCACGGCCCGTTTTATCCCGCCCTGTCCTGTCTCATTCCCACGCAAGGTATGTGATCCAGTCTCGTCCCATCCCTTTGAGTATAAAAAAGTGACAAATATATCGGAATTCCTTTCCTATCCCAAAGGAACACTACATTTTAGACACACCAAAGGTTAGAAAGCTGAGACCTCGGGTTCGAATCCCGGGTCGGGCAAAGTGATATTGGATTTTTCTATTCATTATCAGCTCGAAGTCAGGAATTTGTGCCCGATATGGCGATAGGCTCGCCTCCTATCACGTCATGGGACGGAACACATAAGGCGAAACGTGGGTGTCCTGGTTGCACCTCTGCCTACCGCTTCTGGGAAAAAGACATGATGTTTATGTATGTTTGTAAGTGTTAATTACAAAATTTCATTCAAATCCGTTAAGCCGTTTGTGAGTTTATTGCGTACAACCGCGCAGACAAACAGACAAAAATTCTAAAAATCATTGTTTTAATAACCGTAATAGAACCTCTATTACGTTAATATAGTCCCCTATACTAGTTTTTGTCATCATCTTCCATGTACAGATATCGATCGGCTACAAATGTTATTATATTATTATGTATAGATTAATTAAATAAATTACTGCAGACGTGATTAGACAACTCCAGATATAAATATAACCAATCCCAGTGGAACATAACTTTCTTAGCTTTTTGAAGTCCTCTAAGAGCGCTGTCTCGTCTATCAAATGTGCATTTTAATACCAGGCCACGATAAGAGAAACTTCATCTTTCAAGTTTTCTGATGCGAAGATTCAAATATATCAATGTGCTTGATGCTAATAATAGCTCATTGCATTAGGAATTACCTTATATTAATATGAGTTCGTAAATCTTGAGTTGCCCAAGGCTCGGAAATAAAATCTTAGCAAATTGTGTAAAATCATTCTGTTTATTATTCAGATGTGTATACATGTGTTATTTTTTCAAAATCACCGGGTTTGATTCCCTGCTAGACATATCATAAAATGTAAGTATCCAGTTTTAGTTTTGATCAAAATCGGACTCGTGATTGTTTTCAGCATTTTTCGCTATTCGTCATAGTATCGGATTTGACTATCCAAGCCCATTTGAAAAATTCAACTTGTATAATCACTAGATATATAGAACATAACCTTTTAAGTAACAGAACAAAGGACTTCAATGCTCGTAGCACTGTTAGTAAACACGTTTTTTCGCTTTGTCAATGCTGGGGTGATTCAAACACAAATCAAATAAAATCCTACGATTTCAGTTGCTTTGTGATATAATTTTTGAGATCACTACGACAATATGACATAACTTTTAAATGGGAACTCCTCTGTGCGGTAGAGGTTACTGCAACTTAAAGTCAACACTGACGCACAAACTTTCAATAAGGCGTCTATAATTAATTACAGACAGTAATATAGTGGTTAGCTGTTCACAAAGCTGCAGGGCGTGTTGTCCAAAACAAACAAGTTGACAATTAGTGGGCTGCAACGAGGTGCATCCGTCGACCGGCGCGGCGGTGACGCGCTGGGAACTGCGCGATCTTACTGCTCTGAGTTCCTTACACCAGTCACCAGTCACCACACATACAGATGAGCACAACGTGCCAGTGCAACCACAAGTCTTGCATATACCACTGCGTAACACCTTTGTAAAACTATAAAAGTACTATAAATAAAAAAATCTTTATTTGGCACAATATTATACAAGCTACATTTTTCATGCAAGGAATGGCAATCATGTTATTGCTTACATAAATTATAAAAGCTACAATTTAACAGGGGGCCCCAAACTAGGCAGACTATGTTATTTAAAGCATGTTAAAAACATTCTAAAACAGATAGACATAGTCTGCCCTTTGTGTAAGAGTTGCTAACTTTTATTCATATATGTATATGTACATATAATGTAATAGAAACTTGAAAAATTTTAAAAGTTGAATCCCACGGAGCCATGTGTGGAGCTTCTGGTCGAATTGTTATCGTAAATTGCTGTTGCGATGTAGTTTTCAGTCGGTAACGGTGATCGACGACAAATGGTTAAAGTCATGTTTTAATGAACTTGTTATAGTAGTAGTAGAGACTTTCGATTCTATAAGTTGACAAGAGTTAGCGATCATTGTCATAAACCTTGTCTTGAAAATTATGATAATAGTTTGGCTCTAATGTAAAAACTACATCTGTCCCCAACCCCGCATGGAGCCAGCGCCGTGAATGTATTTTTGTCGCTTGTGGGGTGCATCATGGTTTTGTTATCTTAGATTGATGTATATATGTAACTATGTCATTTCTTATAAGTATTTATTTTGTTCAATACTTATTGGAATACTAATCTGATTTTTTTTCATGTAAGTCACAAATGGGGATTTGGGAGTGACAGCGTCTTGTTGGAATGAATACAAAATAATTGTACTAAGTGTGCAGTATGCGTGGGCAGTGTATTGGGAGGCGTGTGAGCGAGTGCGCAGCGGCCGGCCAGACGCGCCAGTTCTCACGGGGCGCCTCCACCACCAATTGATAACCCGCCAATTATACAATTGTTCGGTTTACAACAAAGTGGTCAGCTGGTGACTCGCGGCTCCGCACCCCCGCCCGCCCCCCGCTAGCGCCCCGCTCGCGCCCTGCGCGCCTCGTGGGAACCACACTAAAACCATGTAATTGCCCATTTGCTTTTTGTTTCCCGTCTTACGCTTCGACGTAGATCACAAATTGGTGCGTGGCCGCTGCTTTCTATAACCGACGCTGCCCGAATTACTTACATACTAAAGCAATCATAATATTGATTCAGCCACGTCAAATGTGTATCGAGCTGTCTGCTTTTTTCTTTATTGCAACAAATGGCGAGAGAGCATGCCATTCGCCTGATGGTAAGAGATACGATCGCTCATCAACAAGAGTGAAACTAAATAACACTATGAATTACACTAAGACATAAGATGTTAAGTCTCATTATGTCCAGTAGTTGCTCTGGCTAGTGGCTACAATGCCCTTCAAACCGGAACACAACAGTGCTGTTTGTCCTGATATTGTCTACTGCTAGACACAAATTGAGGTATCGCGTGAATCCGTTCATAATGGATTTTTGTTGATGGCATGCGACTAACTATATAGCGGTTACAATCAACTAATGCAAACATTGTATATTATGTATGCAGATACAAGTGGTCTTGCTTTTCTCCCTGACGTCGACTTATTGCACCGTGCATTCAGATTGCGCTCATGCATTCCGAAACCTATAGAGTAGATACTACATAGTACATATTATATCAAGCTGTTTTCGACACTTGCATGTCCCTGCATTGTTTGCGGCAGCGGCGTTGCGGTGCCGCTCCGCGAGTGAACGCATTATGCTTTGACGACCTCCAATATACCTGGTAACGGATTTCCGGCTCTAGTATCTATTAGTATAGTCGTGGTATTAGTTTCTTGTCTATTACTTGTTCACTTTTTTCCTTAAATTTACCTCTCCTATTGAAATAGCGCATTGTACTTATGAAATATTAAACGCCGTTATTCTAATAATTGTACGGCTGCCTTTTGTTTCCGAACTCTATTCAAAATGCTATATTATAAAAATGGTTTGTTTGTCCTTGCCGGTATCGATCAGGGGGTATTTAAAAGAGTATTTTAATAGCATTGTGGGATGAAAAATATGATGATTTAATTTTTTGCTCACAAAATTATAGATAACGACCACAATTATACAAAAACCCTATGTTGCTGGAATCGGTCGGTGAGATTATACAAGAGTGCAGCGCCACAAATCAGGGCGTCCGGTCCGCTCGCTGCGTGCACCGTGCCCCGCCGCGTCCGTACGCAAATTATTTAATTGTCGGCGGCGGCTCCACCGACCCAACCGCTCTATGGTTAGACGCCATAAATCTAGCGGATGATCCGCGAATTATTCAAAGGGGCCGCTTTGCAACGACGCCAACGATTCATTTGACGTTGCTGACCCATCTCGGGGACCGCGCCCAGCGCCCCGCGCCGCGCACCCCGCGCCGCGCGCTCCACATTATGTTGATTTATGCTCTGTTGCTAAATTAAACAATAGCCACGGCCGGCCGCCACAAACGATCGCGTAGTCAATTGGCACCAAGCGTTAATTTTTGTGTTCGTCTTATGGCGCTATGGAACACAAGATCCACAATGTTTATTTAAGGTGGTGGTGATAGCGAGAGTGGCGCTTCTTCGGAAGTGGCGCGGCTGGTGCAAGTAATTGGCGCGAAGGGCCGCGTGTCTAATAGGCGAGCGGCTCGCGTCGCTCGATATCGCACTCCATTGTTACGCAACTAAGGAGGCTGTAGTTCACGTCGCGCACAGCATTATTGTTGGCTCGTTGATTCATAGCGTCTGTTTGTCCTTCCTGTTATATGTCAGCCGATAGCGATATCGCGGCGCACGCGCACAATCGCCGCTCTATCGTGCCATCTGCGTGAAATATTCCACCGCTGCCTGCGTCGCGCCGTGCGGCCCGGTGCGCGTCCGTGCGTCCTATTGCTTCCCTTGTAAGCTCTGTTTTGAGCCGTAGCGAGTGAAGCCGTATGTTGGCGGGATAATAACGACCTGCGCCCGCGTAATTCACGCCACTGCGTTCATCATGCAAAGTGGCTGGTAATTGCGTTGCATTTAAATCTCAGCCATGTGGCCCACGACTTAAGGTTGTAACTCGGGAACGATCGAAGAGATTTATGTCGTGGGACTTGCAAAGGGCGCGGTGTGCGTCTCACGTGAGCTCGGCTACGAGAGTCGCGCGATGTTTGGCGATTGCAACAAGTAGCAATCGCCGGCTTGTAAAAAAACACTTGCTTGAATAAATTAAAAGTAATAATTTGTGTGGGCAACTGCTTAACTGTTCCTCTGAAAATATTGAAGGCGGTGGCCGCTTATCATCAGATGGGTAGTTAGATCGTCAGTGTTCGTGTACAGAGGAATGCGAATAAACAACATATCGTAGTGAGTGATCATTTCGGTCCCTGCGTGCTGTGTGCATGGAATAGTATTTGAAGGAGTGTTGTTTTGGCGGCGCGGCGTGTTAATATTTGTTTAGTGAATTTGAATGTTGCCGTGTGTGGAGACAAAGCGGCGCTGCTGTGGCGCTGGCGGTCTTGCTCCTTCGCCGTCCTGTGTCGCATCGTGTTGCCATGTGGCGCGGCGTGGCGCGGCGTGGCGTGGCGCAGCGTGGCGCGGAGGCGCGGGCGGTTGATACGCATCGGCTTGTTAGCGCTATCTGATGGCCGCCGCTGTAATTGGCACCGCCTGAGCGTGCGCGGTATTGCACACCCGCCCTTCATATTATAAAATGAATTTTAATACGTTTTACTACATCACTTCCTTCGCTCGCCGCTGATTGTGAAATTTGCCAAAAATGTTACCGTTACTTTGTTTAGACAACAAATAATGCTTCATCGCAACACCTTATTTCCATGTAATCGGTTCCATAATAACCTGCAGTGTGAAAAACATAAGAGGAATCGTATGGCTCTGAGATGCAGAGTGTCGCTGGATACCGCGTAGTTAAAGTGAGTGCGCGTGCTTGTGTGTTGAACACGAGCTACTAGGTTTCGTTGAGTAGCGCTGTTGTCGTTCATTATTACGAGTATAAGTTGCACAAACACATGAACTGAGTTACAAGGTGATCCGAGACGCAAAACCAGTAGCGCCCAGCGAGAATGTTTGTGCACAAAACGCGAGTACAGTTCCGCGCATTGGCTTCGCTACTGTACAATTTTTTTACAACTGGCTGCCTGACTTCAACTCTTCCCCACAATCTTTCTTCATAGATAAATTATCGCAAGCGATAATAAACACTAAAATTAGCTAGCTATCGGCGATGTGATATTTCAACGATACCGTAATGTTATGCGTAGATGATTGCCGTTGGGGAGATTAGTAGCTGTTTCGTGCTAGATCTCGAGTGGTTGCCGTGCAGAGGCAGTGCGGACTGCGGTGTCGCTTCACGGCAGCTCGCGCTCGCCTCAAATTACCATACAATGCTCGCCCACCGATCCTCTCCATACTGTTACTCCGTACTGTACTTGTCGCAGTCGCATAACTCGATATTATAATTAGGATTGAACGCGACATATTGACCAGCTGACCAACCATATCACACCAACAAATATCGAAAAATACTTCGTAATGTACAAAGCAAATTATACTCGTACTCATACATGTACTCCCGAATCTAAAGCAAAAGATGTGTCACGTGACATAAGTAGTTGCTGTAACAAATTACTAGCTGGCTGGAGTGGCTTTGCTTCCACGGCCGAAACGAATAATAAGTAATCCAAGGAATATTGTTTCGGTTGGAGAATCGGATTCTCAGCGCCTCGATGTGCATGTGGTTTCTTGCCCACTGTGAAGCAAAAGTTGTCACATAAAATATGCTATTACTCGACTCGTGGTCGTGGTGCGTGCAAGCGATCGCGTATGTAAAGTCCGCCAACCCGCACTAGGCCAACGTGGTGGACTATATGGCCTAACCACTCTCAATCGTACTTTCGATTATACAGGAGGCTTGTGACCTTCAGTGGGACGTATCTGGGCTGAAACAGTAACAGTAACAAGTCTGTTATATGTGAGAGGCTACCTGGGCAGGAACCACCAAAATGTTTATTTCTCCCGTCAAACAGCAGTGTAAATACACTCTTATGTTCCAGTTTGAAGGACATTATAGCCAGAGTAACTACTGGACATAATGACACTTTAATTCTTATGCCCCAGGATGGTGGGCGCAGTAGAAAACTAAGCATTGTTTTGTAATCCATGGTGTTGTTTGGTTTTGCTACTGTCGATGAGCGGTCGTATCGCTTACCATCAAGCAAATGGCATGCTCATCTGGCCATTTTTTTTATTTATTTATTTTATTCTTTATTGTAGACAATAAAAAGAATAACAGTTTATAGAGACAATACAAAAACAGCAAAGTACAGATGGCGGTCTTATCGCTCTAAAGCAATTTCAGCTAGAACCATGGGATGGATATGATTCCATTACAATAAAAATTAAGAAAAAAGTGTGTGTTTAATTCACACATAGCAAAGGTTTACTTTAGAAAAGTAGCCAACGAGAGAATGAGATTAATATAAATTTTGACAAAGCGGCACCATAAAGAGACAGATGGAATTAAAAATAGCTTAAGCCTACAAGAGAATAAGATCAAGATCAAGGATACAGTGATTCCTATAATCTTCGTCTCCTCTTTCTTTCTTTTATTATATTTTTTTCAAGATTTTGAGACCAATCGGACCAACAACTAAAAAGTTCAAAATGGCGACTACAATTTTTAATTCTGACCATCGGTTAAGACAATCGTGACGAAGAGTGCCTTACATATCGAATTTGAGAGCAATCCGACCGATAAGTAAAAAGTTCAAAATAGCAGCAAAAGTGTTCAAATCTATTAATATAGATTATCGATGCGGAAGGTCTATCAGATGTCTAATTTGAGAGCAATCGGACCGATAGCTAATCAACTTCCGTTTACCACGCCCGATCACACGTCTTTTCGTAACACTCTCGTCACGCATTCACCCACTTACTTCCCAAGTCAAGTATGCGTAAAGAAGTTTTACTTCATAAAAACCTGGCCATATTTAATGTATGTTCCGCTTGTAGGTCTCCTGTGCTGGCGTTTACAATACGAACTACGCGCAACGAAAAACACATGAATGAACAAAACAGTTGAGCGGGTGACGGTAATTTGTCGAGATCTATTAATAGGCAAATAGTCGGTGTTGTTCGCAATAACAGTGGCATAGTTAAGATGATCGCATCATTGAGATCCAGCGGAGGATGTTGGCGTTAGTTGGACAAAAGGCAAGGGAGCCGCGGTCGGCGGTCAATGTCGGCGCGCGCTCTCGCTGTGACGCGCTCAATTAAAAAAGGCGCCGACAATTAACGCGGCGCCTCTCCCCTCCTCACGCGCCACTCGTCGATGTTCTATCTGCTGCTTTGCGAATAATGAATGAGCTTACAGTTGTTATGCTGAACCGGGGAACTGGAGCAAGGACTCGTTTGTGGGTCAGCCGACAATGACCCTCCTGACTAATATATTTAAACTATCTCATTCCCTCTTGAGATTAATGTCGATATCAATGGTGCCGAGCGTGACGGGACCATTGTCTTGAACTGTTCATTAGTACTGCTAGCGAGGCTTCGTAAGATGAATGTATTACATGATACATACAATATGATGAGCACTGTCAACACTATCGATGTGCTGATGCGAACTGGGTGGCTCCGCTGTTTCGAAGTTAACTGATTTGAGACATATCTTGTGGTGTAGCGTGTCGATCCATGAGTACTGAGCACTACTTTTTAAGGTCAAATAATCCTACCACCCTTTTTTCTCTCTACATCCATTTTCAAAGGTCGACAATACCTATTTATAATTGTCTTCAAATGTTGTGAGTAGTTGCAGGTAGCAAAAATCACTTACCATCCAGTTACCCGTTGGCTTAGTTATTGGACGCAAATTGTAAAATAATATGTCTACAAAGATTAAGTGATCCATCACACAGATTATTTGTAGTGAAATCCTTTTAAACATACATATTATAGTTGTAAAAAGGTAGTGATTACTGAAATTCGATATAAAATATATTTGTGTTGTATTGTTGATTCATAAATTCTAGGTACAATAAACTCAATTAAATTGAAAATCATTTAAATGATCTGTTATCGGGCTTTAATGTATATATTATTATACGAGGGGTTAAATTTTAGCGGCAAGTTATATTTATTTGTGAGTTGCCCGCGATCGTCTGCGTGTTATCTACACGGCACGATGTCGATCACGCACGATGTAACGGTACAGTAGCGGCGACATAATGCATGTGCAGTTTTTACTCTGAAGCATTTGTGTTATCGGCCCGAGTCGCGACAGATGGGTGTGAAATCGCCGATAATGAGCTCGCGGCCCGCGCCGAACCATCGCATCGGACCGCGCATACGCCGCTACTCTACAGAAGGCTCTCTTGCAAACTGACCCTCTGTGTGCAGGCATAGCTCATTAAATTATTCTCAAACAAATAAATTGAAATAAAATAGTGTATAAAAATTATTTGATCCATTTCCATTGTCGTTAACTTTTGTATGCTGGCGCGACGAAATACCTACAGTGCACTTAATGGTGAGTACAATGTAATCATAATACAGTACCCGCTGGCATGAGTAGGCTAAAATCCCACCCATTGACACAGTTATGCCAAGCTGTTCTGAAACGCAACATGCCTGCGTGGGTGATTGTCGCGGGTTGTGTGGATATCCGAGAGGATACGGATATCCTATCACCAACTACGGGGCCTTTAGCAGTGTCACTGCACGAAATACAATAACAAATCTGTTACTTGATGTCAGTTTTCTATGGGTGTATGGTACTCTGGGCAAGCCAGCGTGGTAAAACATTGCTCAACCTCTTTAAATGCTCTACCTATAAACCTGTCTGTTTTGTTTATACGAATAACGATAAAGTAAACATTGCTGAAGCGCGGGTGCGTTCTAGCTGAGCCTTCTGTAGTGCGTGTGTAGTTGTGTGCGGAGTAGTCGGAGGTCGCGCGACATCGACTCATAAATTACAGCAGAGCGCGTGGAGCGCGTGGGGCGCGTGGGGCGCGCGCTCTCTAATTAACAACACTATCGCCTATTTGAAAGCACCACTCTATTATGAGTATTGTCAACTCATTTGGCTATGTGTCACTTAAAAGCTCTATTTATATCGTCTGTAATGGTACTGTTTTCGCGTGTTAAGTCGTTATTATGCTTGGTTGAAGTAACAGAGCCCTATAACAATTCGGATAATTTAATGTTTGTTTTTTATTATTTGATTTGCAAATACGGAATATATCCAGACCGCGACAGAAAACGAAGCCAGGTGGTAGTATAAGTAACTTCAGAAAAAATACGACTAAAATTTTCCCAATAAAAGGTTTTTTTTTGTTGTATTTTTTTACTTATCGTAGTATTTGGGTAGTAAAAAAAATAAATGTACATCTTTTTATTTTAAAAGACACAATGGTACGCAAAAGCTTAAATTATAATTTTAGCAAAAACTAGGGATTTACCATCCAAACACGATGACATTTAAAATATTGCAAAAAAACCAGTCGCTTGTTTTGAGAATTTTTTAGTTACATTGTGTTTGTAATCATTGAAACTACCACCCGGCATCGGTTTCGGTCTGTATATGAACAATAAGTGGCATTGAACGTTGTCAAAAAACACAGGAATAAAGATCTGTGATAAAAGCAGCATTTGTATTTGTAATGAAATGAAATGAAAATAATTTATTGAATCTATTAAAATGTTCAACATTATTTAGATTCAGTCATTTTTTTTTCTACCACCCGGTTCGGAAAGCGTTTTTCACTAGAGAAGAACGGGCAAGAAACTCTAGTGTTGCGGCTCTTTTCAAAACTAGTTTACAATATCGTGATTATTATAAAAGTTACAAGTTGGTCTAATCAGAGCAGTTCATTGATAATTTGTTATAATTTGCAAGTGACATATATTTTTTGCGGGATTGCGATGACCGTCATCGGATCGTCAATCAGATGTCGGCGTGTTGTGAACTCGCCTATCCCGACCCCGAGCAGTTCGCTGTGTTCCAACAGAGCGTACACGCAGGAAATCATTCCCGCCACGTCTCGCCGCGTCATTCTCATTATAAGCCCTTAACACTCTCATCATAATAATGAAGACGCCCATCATTCTTTACTAGGCCAAATTGTTATTGTTTGATTTTAACTTAAATCATTGAACGATGTACGCGTTTAAAAAAATACCCATTTTTAGGTGTCGTGTTATAAAATAGAAGACATAAGTGTACATACCACGTACATAAGGACAATGCAATGTACAATGTGATGCACTATTTAAAGAGTGTGAATGCAATGGCTCTTAATAGCGAATCACAAAGTAACACTCTCTCCCACTATTTTGTCATATGATATGTCATAAGCATCAAAGGTTATGATTGTCTGCATACGCATCGCCACAAAGTGTTTACATATCGACTCATTGTTCGTAGCATCTTGTAACTGCAGTAAACATTATCTACTCGTTGTTATACAGTAACTAGCTCGTCGACTCGCGCAGTGCACTACTCCATCAATATTAAGATCGTCTGCTCCATGGCATGTAATAGTCGTTTTGCTAAAGTAATGTTGATATTCAAGTGGTGGTGGGTCGGCGTCATTATCGGTGCATCAGAGTCACGCTCGAGCGGCGCGGCGTCTGCCCTACATCTGCATACAGACAGGCGAGGCACGGTCACGTGGCGTCGAGACGTGCCACTCTCAACTCGCACGCCTTTCATCTACATCCCTCACGCCACATGCAAACACACATACAGCTCGACACGACAGCTATTTCTCTGACGATGATCACAATACCAATGAGTCAGGAAGAAATATTATGAAAAAATGACGAGGTTCACTATGATAACTTCAGTGCTCCTGGTCGTAGCTCTGTACTGATAATATTTATTAAAAGAGTGGTGGTGATGGACTATATGCGTGCGTGGTGGCCTGTTGGTAAACGGACTAGACGCGGCTGCCTACATGTTCACGGTGGTCGCGGGTTCAAATCCCAGGGCACACCTCTGACTTTTCGGAGTCATGTGTGTGTTGATAGTCAATCACCACGCACTATAACGGTGAAGGAAAACATCGTGAGGAAACCTGCATACCATAGCGATTTGTATAAATTTCTATGGTATGTAAAAGTCCGCCAACCCGCATTAGGCCAGCGTGGTAGACTATATGGCCTAACCATTCTCAATCGTACTCTCGATTGTAGAGGAGGCCCGTGCCCTGCAGTGGGTCGTATATGGGCTGATACAATACAATACAAAAAAAATGGACTATATGGCCTAACCACTCTCAATCGTACTCTCGATTGTAGAGGAGGTCCGTGCCCTGCAGTGGGACGTATATGAGCTGATACAGTAAAGAGTGGTGCAGTTTTGGTGGAGTTATTCCAGACTTCACTGAACTCGAAGAGACAGTATGGTGGAGTGGAGTGTTAGCTTCTTGACTGAAGTTTCCCGGAGCCTACCGCTCCTTACTTCCCCTGACCTTACTTCCTACCAATTTCCCTCTATTTTTCTGGGCCGACAACGCACTTACTAACCTGAATAAATGTAGTTAAAATATATAAATTAATACTTAAATACACCCAACTGTCACATAGTTAGTCCTGACCCTGTAGGGTTAATGTACTAACATCGAGTCTTGTGTTGTGGGTATCAGGAGCTACGAGAAACTTTGGGTCTCACAAACACCCAGACTCGAAACATATACTTGTGGTTTACACTAACATTTGTTTCGATGCGGGGATCGAACCCGCGGCCTCTCGTTTCACAGCCGGCGTCGATTCAATTGCGCCAAGGAGGCTGTCTTTACTACTACGTGCGTAACTAGCTTATATAGGTTGGATGTCATTTTCGACAGGTCGTTGTGGAAATACTTTAGCACGTTTATGATCAGCTGTGCACTTTCTGTACCGGTAGATGACGATCATAATAACGCTGTTGGTCTATAAGCCAGCACACCTGCTCCTTTTGTGATGTGGAGGTGGAAGCAAGTTATAATGTGAGCGAAGTTTTACTTCTTTATTAAAGTCGGCTCTGTCCTAGATATCCTTGTACTCACGGAATAGAACTATGAAGCTTGCACTCGTGTCCGTAGTTTTGATAAAATATTACAGTGAACATGTTAGTGGAAAACACTGCCCCCGTATCTTAATGACACAATATTTTATAGGTGTTGTGCAATTGGTTCAAGTGGCATGATTGACTGGGTTTGTATTCATGCTCCTGACACCATTTGTATTGATACAAGCAGGCTTCCAGCGCTGCGTGCATGTTTTGGTCTACGAGTATATGCATTGTTCACTTGATGTCGACGTGGATGTTCATAACGTTTGACTTCTGGGATCACATGCAATGTTGAGCGATATATTCAGTGTTCACACGTGATGGCACGTTTAGATTAATTATAATCGCACGCATCTCGTTTACATTTCGTGTTGGAGATCAGTTAATGTCTCCGCGAGATGATAACTCTCGAGGTGACGATACAGAGACACTGCATCGGACGGAAACAGAGTAGTTCTCACGGCACCACACGTCCTCGCGCGCACGTCCGCCGGCACACGTGGAGCACTCACCGCCTCACCGCCGCGCCGCGCCGCGCCCTCACACCTGCGTTGCTTTGAATATTCATGCGTGAAGCGTGACAACTCACTACACCTCATACACCACATTCACCATATAAAAAGAGAAAGTTCTCTCATGTCGTGTTGCTGCATGTCACCTCACGTGTCAATGGTCCACACTCACAGCGGACGCCGCACACCACGTGCGTGCCACTCGACACCGCTGCACGGACGATCTCCATGTTAATTACATATGTATCCAATTGAAATAGGGAAAAATCAACCGATACGTACTAATTAATGCTTCATTATCAAATGACACGGCTGGCCCGAATAGAAATCACATTTTTTCTCACAAACGCATTAGTAAATAACGCTATAATTTGATGAGGCATCGGTAAGCAGGGTTATGCAAGTAAGTTGTCGATCTGATGGTCAATGGTCGACAACGATATCTAACAATGAATTCATATTAGAATCAACATTATTTTTATATAAAACGAAACATGGGTGTGCTGGTTGATACTCTCATTTAAACCAACTTGTAACTTTTGTATTAATCACAGTATTGTAAACTGGTTTTGAAAAAAGCAAAGAGTTTTTTGCCCGTTCATCTCTAGAGAAAACTGCTTTCCGAACCGGGTGGTACAACAAAAAATTACTGTACCTAAATGATGTGAAAATTTTAATGGATTCAATAAATTTTCATTTTCATTTTCAACACAAAAATCATGTTGCCTCGATATGTCGTATCTGGAAATTCGAACAGGTAAGAGAGTTAAAGTATAAAGTAATAGCACTGTGGTTCCTTATGGGCAATGTCGTTAGAACTAGCATGGTCTGTCTGCTGCATCACGCCACTTACCACCGCGCCACTCAGGGAAAGTGCTAAACATTGACCATAGGAACAATAGACTTGTTCAATTTATAACATATGTACACCAGTTGCGTACCGGCACGAGATATAATACAGGACAAGCCAATTATCAATAAAGTTTGCTCATTAAATAACAAAAAATATGCCATTTAATTTACTAATCGTCAAAATGAGCGATGAACCATATGGGGTCGTAAATCCTAGGGCGTGCACTTCTGACTTTTAAATAATATAACTTGCTAATGATAACAAGTAGGTTATGGCTAAGGGCCATATTTTATAATAGGGTAGGTTTTTAAGAAAAAATGTTAGACGTCTTTTCCGACATTCTGCGACATTCTGCGAAATACCAAAGGGGTATGTCACAGCCAAAGGTCCTTCAACACAGGAGGCCAGCTCCCAACTATTTAAAATCTCGTTGTTCTGCTCTGCCACTCATTTTTAGTCTTGTGTAAAAAAGGTAAATACTGACATCAAATGAGTGGATTGCTTAATATTCGACCTATGCAATAAAAAACTAACGATGTAACTGAGTTACTGACTGGTTAAGTGTACCTGTTGGCATCTTCCACGGCTTGTGTTTAAGAGAGTTACTGGAGAGGTTTGTGCCCGCCAGCACGCCCGCTGACGAATGGCTTTAAGTGAAGGTCAGGCAGCGAGTGCACCGGCCGCTTGGCTCGCGCCCAAGCCTTGATTGTCCACCGAGAGCGCGACGTACGCTCGCACCCACTAAATACGTTTCCACTGAGTAACTGCTAACTGCGCTGCAGCCTGCACGACACTACTCTATGTGCCACTTGAACGATTCAATATTTATGCTCTTGTGTTTGTTTTACGGTACATCGTTGCATTGTGCTAATACGTATAATTCAAAATTTTGATCCACTTGTTTGTTGAGGAAATTCTTGCGCTCCTCAGATTATGGGAATTGGATTAAATTATCAATTGCATTTGTTTACACTTCACTATGCAAAAGGCAAGAGTAAGATTCAATAAATTCTTTAAGATAATGGTAAAAGCAACAAACTTGGGTAAATGGTATCGGTTTCTATAAAAACCATTCAATAAAATATGTTAAACGTGCGTGTGTCAATTCGGAATTACATAGTATACAACACGGATCACAATACATTACAGTCTTGTGTCTACGCCGGTAGTGATTGTCGTGGGAAACCAACTCACACATCAAGTGTCTACTATTTAAACACGCAAAAACCTATATGTAAATATGCGGGAGGGAGTTCCTGCGGAGCGGTGGTGGCTGGCAAGCAGTGGTGAGTGGTGGTCGGCAGTGGCGGGCAGGCGAGTAGTGTCGGGCGTCGATTGTGATGCTGCGCACGCGGCGCACACCTGCGCGCGCCGTGACCAGCGTGCCGAGCGACGGCTCCTCCGCACCGCCGTGATTTACTCACGCATTATACGCCATTATAATGCTCATTACGAATTATAACTACAATGATTAATTCATCTTTATGGTTATCGGTTGGAGGAAATGAGCGATGCGCCCACTCGCAGCCCGCTTCCAACTTGCATCGAGTAATTAAAGTGCAGTCCGTACGGACGCATTCCGAAACTGCGCCCACTGCGGAACGTGGTCGCGGCCGCGGCACCGCAGCGCACCGCAGCGCTCCTCGTATATTTTGATTTGCAGTTTTAATTGTCCATTCAATGTGTATGCATTTCGATGCGCCGCAGCGCTGCATCCAGTATTATTCTGTTTCTTATGCAACCTGCGTCCAACGTTTTCACGATACCTCGGACCGGCCCAGTATTGTTTGTGTTTAATTACACTCGCACTCTTCTTTGTTCATCTGTGGAGCATAGCGCGCAGAATTATTTATTACGCTCACGTCCCTAATGCCATCCCGATATATCAGAATATCATCAGAGCCAATCCTCTTAATAGTTTTGTAAGTGCTATTATTCTGACTAGTCACAAGTTACTCTTATCACTTAGTAGTGTACATTTATTTCTGTCAACCTTGTAGACACTTGCTTGGCAGGACAAGGCAATTCAAAGAAGTGTCCATTACACGAATCGATACTGATAATCAACATGTTATAGGAAACTCGATCAGTATGCACACCGGACCTGGCCCTTTGTCTATTTAAGTCAAAATTACCTACGTGTTGTGCATACAGACGAGATGCCAGCGGCCAGCGTGACTCAACCATGCACCGATAAGGGCTCGTCTGCTCGTCTACATGTACCCTTTCCTATGCATATCCCGTATTGACCCTACAGATATTTTAAAAAAGTCAGTCCTCCACACCGCACGTGCAAATGTCGCTAAGTAGGAAGGTAATAAATGATTAGTATTGTTTGTTTGATTATTTGTGTTTGGGCATGCGGCACACGGCGCGGCGGCCGGCCAGTGGAGCGCGGCTATTGACGTCATTATGATAATGTGTGGTGCGCGGTGGCGCGGTGGCGCGGCGTGGGGCGCAGCACGTCGGGCGCAGGTGGCCGGTTCCGAGAGAAGCTTCCTTCCCGGAACGCGCGCTTGCCATGCGTCGCGACGCCGCTCCGCCGACGCCATTGTGCTCCGTACGCGCCACACATGAGCCCCGACGCAATGCGCTCCGCACCACCACATCTCCACTACTTGTCTTCGCACATTACGGAAGAATACGAAACAAACTCTCTCTCTCGCTCTTCAGCCTTCTTCTTCTTCTTCTGAGTAGGTACCACCATAATGTCTATTTCTTTCGCCAAACTACAGTGTAAATGCACTGGTGTGTTCCGGTTTGAAGGACATTGTAGCCAGAGTAACTACTGGATATAATGAGACTTAACATCTTGTGTCTCAGGATGGCGAGGGCAGTTGAATGCCAAGCGTCGCTTTGTAATTCATGTTTTTTCGTTTGGTTTTACTACTGTCTATGAACGGTCGTATCGCTTACCATCGAATGGCATGCTCATTTTGCCATTCATCGCCATTAAAAGAGCCACAGGAACTTCACTGCTAAACAGAGGTCCCCGAGAATTTCTGTAGAGAGCTGTTGAAAGGGGTAGCCTCTATTTGCACTGTATCTATGCGGACCGTCCATCCGGCTTGGTTGCAGAACAGCTGTGTGATGCGCTGATGGGGTCCATTCTGCCCTGCGCAGGGCGCGGGTGAATTAGTGATCAGGTGGGTTCTGGCGCTGTGCTGGTGCGCTGGTTGCTGGTCTGGCACGGCGTGATCAACGAGCGTGGTTTATGGCGCGTCCTGCGGCGGCGGCCCTCGCCGAACAATTACCCTGCGCCGCCACTCGCTCCCGTGACTCAACGCAATTTGCTTAAAATCACATAAAACGTCTGTATAATTTTGTGATAAGCTGAGTAACTTTAATGATCGGATGAAGAGGTTTTAAAAAAAATGAAACTTCAACAGCAGCGGTATCCAGCGTAATGACGTTTTAATTTTACAAAGATGACAATTAATTTTTAACAGGCGCCTACGGAAATTACAACAAAGCGTGTCACAGGACGAACTGCTAATTTAATTAAAAGGCGCTACACGATGCAAGTTGTGACTAAGATGCTGCAACATGCCCCCAGCCGTTGAATACCGTGGAATTCAACCAGAAGACTCTAATAGTGGACAGATTTTTGATGCAGCTCTCTTTACTACACCGTCTGCCGTGCGAATTTCAGCAACTCTGCATACATTGTCGTTGCCAGGATACAACGCGATCACTCGACCCAACTTCCACTTCAATGGCGGCATGTTGTCGTCCTTAATAACCACTAGGGAGTCGACCGTCAAAGAGTCCTTGCAGGCTTGCCACTTCACACGCTGTTGCAGCTCCGAAACGTATTCTTTGCTCCACCTGGCCCAGAAGTGTTGTCTCAGTTGCTCGATCCTTTGATGTCGAGCTAAATGATTGTAGTTGAAGTCCCGAAGATCTTCAACTGGGAGAGAAACGAGGGGCCGTCCGATTAGAAAATGACCTGGAGTCAGGGGCAGCAAATCTTCAGAATTCGACGACAATGGAGTGAGTGGTCGGGAGTTTAAAATAGCCTCAATTTGTATTAATGTCGAGTTAAGTTCCTCGTAGGTTAAATGACAGTTGCCCAGCACTCTCACTAAATGATGTTTAGTGGATTTGACTCCCGCCTCCCAAAGACCACCAAAATGAGGAGCATAGGCAGGTATAAATGGACATTAATTCCGTCATGGGCCACACTTTCAGCCAAGGAACTACAGTTACGCTTGAGAAAATTAGAGAGCTCATTATAGGCGCCTACGAATGATGTTCCATTGTCGGAATAAATATTAAGAGGTTTTCCTCTTCTAGACATAAATCTACGTAACGCTTGCAAATAGCTATTGCTCGTCAAATCGCCCACTAACTCTAAATGAATAGCTTTAGTCGTAAAGCATACAAAAACAGCGATGTACACCTTCATCAGTCGACATCCACGACCCTGACGACTAGCTGACATTATGGGACCCGCGTAATCAACGCCTACGTTTTGAAAGGGAAAATCTGCTGGTGATAATCTGCTTGATGGCAAATTGCCCATCTGTGGTTGAAGAGTTTGCCCTTTCAAACGTCGACAGCGAACGCACTGGCGATAACACGCTCTGGCTAAACTACGTCCACCTAGCGGCCAGTAGGTTTGTCTTATTGTAGCCAATAATAATTGTGGACCTGCATGCATTAGTCTTCGGTGCTCATAATTAAATAAAAGTTTTGTGAAGTTATGAGTGGACTGTAATAAGATTGGGTGCTTCTTTTCGAATGAATATTCTGAGTTATGTAATCTCCCGCCAATGCGAATTATTTTATTTTCATCTAAAAATACATTATATTTCAATAGACGGTTTTTAAACGGCAATTTATGATTTTTTATTAGTAAATTATATTCATGAAAAGATTCCCTTTGTGATTGTATTATAATGAAATTTAATGAATTTTGTAATTCGTGGGCAGATAAACATTGATAATTCTCAGACTGACGTCTACATAATTTTATAAATCGAAATACGTAACAAATAGTGCGTTGCAATCTGATCAAGTTTGAGAAACGTTGAAAATCGATACAGCTAACCTCTAACTGTTTTTCGTGATTAGTGTTGTGTAGACAAATGTTTTTTTTGAGTTCAGGTAAAGATTGCACGTTTTGTTTAATGAAAGGCCATGACGTGCTGTCCTTTCGTAAAAAGGAAGGCCCAGACCACCACAAATCTAATGACTGCAGAGAGGTGGCTTCAGCTCCTCGTGAGATAAGGTCTGCAGGATTATCATGTGTGGGTACATGTCTCCAAGTGCACAAATCAGTGGTGTTTAGAATTTCTGAGACGCGGTTGCGAACGAAGGTATTTAATTTTATCGGTAGCATCCTTAACCAACCCAACACGACCATGGAGTCGGTCCAAAAAACCACGTTCGAGATTTGTGTTCGGAGTGAATTAATGACCTTGTTGTATAGACGAGCGCCAATCACGGCAGCGCAAAGTTCCAACCTAGGAATAGTGAGGCATTTAATTGGGCTGACACGACTCTTGGCCATTAAAAGATGAACGCCGACAGTACCCTCCGCATCAATACTACGCACATATAAACACGCACCATAAGCGCGTTCCGACGCATCGCAAAAAACGTGAAATTCTACATGCTCATACGCATCAATAACAACGCGGCGAGAAACAGACAAATCATTAAGCGCTGGCAAGGCTCGGAGTAATGAAGACCAAGCGGCGGTGACTTCAGTGGACAACCTTTGATCCCACGTAAGTTTTTCTAACCATAACCTTTGCAGTAGCATCTTCATACGGATGACACAAGGAGATAGTATACCCAGTGGGTCAAATATTCGCGCAATGATGGATAACATGTCGCGTTTTGTATTTTCTGCCGTTTCAGGGATGTTTATCGGAAAACATAACGTGTCAGATTGCGTATGCCAGCTAAGCCCTAGAGTTTTATTAAGAGAGTTACTATTTTCTATACCTAGGTCTACAAGCAGCTGGTCAGATTGCGTCGAGACCAATGTGTGCTCGTTGGACTTCCACTTCCGTAACGGCATGCAAGCAGAAGCAAGAGCATCAGTTACCTGCCGACGCAAGCTGATGGCTTCATCAAGTTGGTCTGCACCAGTCAAGAGGTCATCGACATAAAAATCATGCAGGATGACCTCAGCGACCTTTTTATCCGCGCATTCCAGACCAATTTGTTTTAAGCATCTTGTAGCTAAAAACGGTGCACTAGCTGTACCATAGGTTACGGTATTTAGTTTATAAGTTGTAAGATCATCAGTTTCGTTATCGCGCCAAATAATTTTTAATAAATGCCGGTCCTCTGGATGTATAGACACCTGTCTGTACATCTTTTCTATATCGGCGGAAAGTACGTATTTGTAGATACGAAATCGGAGCAAAATAGATGTTAAGTCGTCCTGAACAGTAGGCCCTACCATTAAAATATCATTTAACGATATTCCTGAAGTAGTTGGAGAACTGGCGTTAAAAACTACGCGTAATTTAGTGGTAGTACTACTTTCTCTTAGTACGCCATGATGAGGTATAAAATATGAGATTTTATTTTTGTCCGCCTGGCATACAGACATATGCCCTAGCGAGATATATTCCGACATAAACTCTTTGTACATTTTATCGCGTAAAGTTTGACATTTGTTTCGTCGCTCAATTGATGAGAAACACCGTTTTGCACGTTGAAACGAATCGCCTAGAATATCAGGACGTTCCTTAAGCGGTAATCGAACGCAGAACCGACCATTTGATAAACGTGTCGTATTCATAATAAAGTGTTCTTCACAACGTGATTCCTCAGCAGAATAAGTCGATGACTCATGATGGTTCACTTCTTCAATTTGCCAAAACCGCGTCAATTGCGTTTGTACATTATCTAATTGTGAAGATTTGTCACTGGCAATATTAGCGAAATTACATTTTAAGGGCTTATTAACTTTATTTGCGAAACCAATATCAATTGGGCCGCTAATTACCCAACCAAGTCTAGTCTCAAATAATATAGGTTTCTGACTACCTAGTGTAATGCGGTCTGATCCTAATAAACTCCAAAATATGTTTGCGCCTAATATCATATCTATTGGCGCTGGAGTATGATAATAGGGATCAGCTAAAATTATGTTCGTCGGTATATTTAAATGAACTTGCTTATAAGGCACATTGTCAGTAATCGACGGCAAAATGAAACACAAAATATTTTTGCAATAAGATTCGCGCAACGACTTTATATGAACACGACACATTTTAGTTACAGGTGACAATGAACTGTTAATTCCCTGTATATAGTTATCAGTGTTCACGAACGGCAAATTTAATTTATTAAATAATGTTTCCGTCATTAAACAAGACGAACTGCCTGAATCAAGAAGTACGCGCGCAACATGCTCCTTGTTATTAATATCATAGCATCTAACTAACGCAGTCGACAATAAAACATCGTGCGACGTAGGCGTGTGCGAATGTGCAGTAATATTTGCAGATAATACGATCGAGCGGGTATGTCCAAGCTCCGGGACTGCGCCGGCGCCGTTATCAATGTGTAGTGGGGGAGCACCGGCCCGGCTACTGTCGGTCGAGCGTTGTATAGGTTTGTTGCTCATTTGTTTTGCTTTATTTGGGTTATGAATTAATGTATGATGCTTATAGGTGCAAATTTTACAACCCGATTTTTTACAGTTTTTGGGGTAGTGCCCGCGACGAAGACAATTGTAACAGATCTTTAAACTCGGCAAAATAGACATTCTTTCATCGACGCTTAATGCAAGGAACTCTGAACAGGTGTTTAAGTTATGATCACCGCTGCATTTCGGGCAACTAGAACCGGTTGAAGAAGCGCTAGTGTTTTCACTCAACGACACCATGGATTTGAGTTTAGTATAGTGTTTTGTGATAGTGTTCGGTTTTTTAGTTTTAGACAACTGGGCACGTTCTAACGTTTCAACAAAATCAGCCCGTTCTTGCATAAATTCCATAAATTGTTTAAAGGGGATCGATTTTGTTTTGTCTAGCCGTTTTTTATGGCCTTCCCACTCGCGAAATGTTTTTGAGTCCAATTTATGACTAAATAAATGAATAAGTAAAGTGTCCCAGCTTTCAACCGGTTCACCTAACTTTTGACAGGCTCGTATGTGTTTGTTAATTTTGTCAATCATGTTTCGTATCGCAACCGACGACTCGTTTTGTAATGACTCCATATCAAAAATAGCGGATACATGGTTTGAAAGTAACAAACGTTTGTTATCAAACCTACCACATAACAGGTCCCATGCCAGAGCATAATTGTCAGCGGAAAAGTCCACTGACTGAATTATTTCGGCAGCAGAACCCTCTAAAGATGTTTTTAAATAATGGAATTTGTTAATGTCGTCAATATCGTCATCATTGTGGATGAGACTAATGAAAGTGTCACGAAACGCGAGCCAATTATCATATGAACCCGAAAACACTGGTAAATTTATAGTGGGCAATTGGGCGACCTTACGTTTAGAACTGCTGTTAATAGATTTAACATCATCATCATGATCTACCTTGCACATCGCTAACATATGCTTGGCTTGAGCCACTAATGCGTAATATTCGGATTCAATAGACGATCGTTCATTAATTTCGAAATCAAGATTGTCAGTGATACACTCTAATTGTGTTTGAACTTCGTTGAAATCGTCATAAAAATTCTCTAACTTATCAAGACGCGCCTGCAACTCCAATACCTGACAAGGGTCCAGTTTTGCATCCGACACCTGGGATAAATAGTTAGCAAAAATAGTTATCCTTGCTTTATAACTGCCTCGCTTCCTTTTCAGTTCTTTAATATCGGCCATTTTAGGAGACGAGTGCCACAATCCTGTAAATTTACAGTTTTGATATTAACAACAATTAAAATAAATTGTATTTACCTATTACGCTTTGAATGTCTTAATGTAGGTAGGCTAAGAATTAATTAATGAATTAATGCAATGCAATGCAATTAATGCTTGAATGTACAACTGTTATTATACCTATAAGTACTTACAATAAATAACGTCTTTTAATTACCTATAATAAATTTGTAAAGTTTAAAGTAGTCAACTAATGTAACTTAACGTTACTGTACTGTATGTAGTAAGTACGTGTTAACTATTTATTAAAGTAACTTTTACAAATAAGATTTATTTTAATGTCTAGCAACTACTTTATACAGAATTGTTACTTAAACATAAAAAGGTTTAATAGACACAGTAAGTAAAATTAAATAACAGCACTGACCTTTGCAAGGTCCAAGGTGACCTATTGGATTTATATTACCTGATAATTGACTATAGAGTGGTGGGTTCACGCACAATGTATAAATTACTTAATTTGTTCTTATGAGGCACTGATATTTAACTAATAATGTCCATAAGACCAAAGCACTTCTCCACTCCACACAATCAGGTAAGCCGCTAACTGCGCAATCACTTGATGATTTTATTTAAAACCACTTGTACTTGTTTATAATCCTTTATCCGGTTCGTAATGGACCATGTATAATTTTGTGATAAGCTGAGTAACTTTAATGATCGGATGAAGAGGTTTTAAAAAAAATGAAACTTCAACAGCAGCGGTATCCAGCGTAATGACGTTTTAATTTTACAAAGATGACAATTAATTTTTAACAGGCGCCTACGGAAATTACAACAAAGCGTGTCACAGGACGAACTGCTAATTTAATTAAAAGGCGCTACACGATGCAAGTTGTGACTAAGATGCTGCAACAACGTCTGTCGCCGCTTTTGAACCCAACGGTTTAGTGCCAATTAACGTGTAATTTAATAATAAAAAACATAACTTACATTTACTCTGCCTACACAAACATCATCATAAAGATAAGCTAGCAATTGCCTAATAAGCATAAGATTGAATTCCCCGAATGGAGGCCACAAGTTGAAAGTCAGGCGGTTCACTACTAAGTTTTTGAGTTACTCATAATAAACTATTGCTTGATCAGCTGGGAAGTGTGAGATTCGGGGTTCGGAAATGGTTTTCTACTTGACTAAACATTTATTACTAGACAGTACCTATACAGGCACGACTTCCTGACACAAATGTTAAATCATTTTTGTTGCTCTAATTAATTAGAGCTGAGCACGACAGCTGTAAAGTGATCGAAATATCGAATAGGAAAAAAAAATCAATTTCGCGATAAAATACGTAAGAATTCGTTTTATTTCAATGTGTAACATTCGCGTAAATCTAAGAAACCGTTAATCTACAAACATGATTTAATATGACACACACACCCAAACCGTATATGTATAGATGAGTATACCACTACACAACGGAGAAGAAAAAAGTCGTAAGGAAGCAGCTGATCTAAAAGAATTTCATAACAATTTTAAAGTGAAAAAGACTAAAAAGCCTATTGCCAAAAATGGATTATTGTCAAGCAGGCGACAAGACATTGCATTAAAAGGAAAATCATTCTGTATCAGGTATAAAAACCGTTGTACGGTCCAACCGTACAAATTTGCGATTATCACTAATACTGGTAATCGCAGGAGTGCGCGTACAGTCGTATTTAAATCATTCTTATTGAGCGTGTAAAGTGAATAGTTAGACAGTAAATAGTTGGACGATATATGCGTGTTGTCCTTTATCATCATAACACTGAACTACTCGTATAACGCGTGTTAGTGGTGCTGACCCTCGACCGTACAACCGTCGTTGCGCTGTCAGTAATGGTGGGATAAGTACAGTTAGATGAAGAAGCATACCTAGTCCTATAGATTTTTCTGAGACATGTATGACGATTGACGCGTTGTTCTTACTGTGAGCGCCTCATGCGGAAGTTCCGTGTAAATTGCCAGGCGCTGAGGTAGCGAAGAACCAACTTGCGGTATGATGAAATGTGGAATGGAAGATTGTGTACCGATCGGGAAAAATTTAATCAAGATATATGGCTGCCGGCGTGGTATACTTGTACTACAGTACGATTATAAAGCTGAGGTCTCGAATTCGAATCCCGGGTCGGGCAAAGTGATATTGGATTTTCGTATTCATTATCAGCCCGGAGTCAGGAATTTGTGCCCGATGTGACGATAGTCTCGCCTCCAATCACATCGTAGGACGGAACAAACAATGCTAAACATGGTTGCACCTCTGCCTACCCCTTCTGGGACAAAAGCGTGATGTTTATGTATGTATGTGTGTAAACTAAATTATGGTCTTATTCGATTTTTGATAGAACGCGAATTCATAATTTTACATAATATGATTTGTAATAAATAATAATTGTGTTTCCGGACTCTTTTCGGGTTTAACATGTAATCAAACATCCATTTGTTTACACTTACACCCACATACCTACATCTCAGTCATAAATACAAATACCCATAAACCGTGTCTATTGGGGTAGACAGTTCCTTAATTAAGCCCTTCTCCAATATTTCCTGGTGGTAATTGTACTTACGTAGTGAATTATCCGGTAGTGTTACTTGAAATGTTACATGTGTTCGGCGAATGCACGACTAGACTGTGAGTATAGTTGAACATGTACAAGCTCAGTAGGCAGCATCGTTGGCTCCAAGTGTTGTTGGTGTCGTGGCCGGCGCGGCGGAGTGCAAGTGCATTATGTGCATTGCGAGTGTCTGCCCGCTGGCGGGGCGGCGGAGGCGGCGGCGGCGGCGGCGGCGCACGCGGTCCCGTTACGTCGACTGACCTTTAGGCTCCTCGCGCCGCTAATCGCCCGGCTCAGCTTGTCCTTGACCCTGACACTTGTGCCAACACACTAGTTCGGAGTTCCCGTGTCGCCGCGCGCTCCAATTACCGACCGTTTCACTCATAGCTTTAGTAATTATTACTCCGCTCTTGTGATCTTACATTGCTAATTGGCATTCAATTCAACGTAAGCGCAAAATATCGATATTATAGTTAGCAAACCATGTAATAATATCTACAGTAATACGAGTATACATATGTAACATATACATAGCAATTACGGGGACCGTTTGCTTATTAATATAAGTTTGTTTTGAGGTGTTTCGTTAAGTAATTTAATAATAATAATAGTAATGTAATATGGAACCCAGCATTGCGGATTGCTTCAAGCGCATCTTCTGAACGATGAGTGGGAGCGTTATCATGGAGAAACAGTCCGCCCTGTTACAGGTTTCCACGACGTTTATTTTTAACTGCATCACGCACTTTTTGATTAAACCTGCATAATATGGTCCAGTGTATCTACCCCTCCTGGAATAAAGAATTGGAGTTCAGGTATACATTGAAAGTATCTTCTCTAAGCCATTAATTTCGAATGAGGCTGGTCTTCTAACAGTTATTAGTTATCTAAGGGTGATTAGGCGCTCGTTAATTTCCAACTTGCTAAATTCTGTAATAAAATTAATAAATTCTCAATTTGTCGATGTATAGGACTTGACCTCCAACCCGCGGAGACAGACTAGGAGTTGTTATGCATAAAGCAAACATAACGGCATTCGCACCGTGAAGTAGACTGATAACCACTGTGCAACATGTGGAGTTGTGGACGCTAACACTTCTAGCCAAATACAAAAAAATAATATGAATAAAAAACATTGCCTACACATAGTTGTATTCATAAGTATGTTACTGTCATCTGCTATGATGGGACGCAAAGAAGTCAATGATGAATATAAAGTTACCGAATTTTCTTAAAAACAGATGTAAAGAGCAATTGTAGTTGCAACTATGTATTTATTACTTTACGATTTGTCGAACCTAGTACCTACAATCCATACTTTAACAATGTTCAGGAATTTCTTCAAGATGGATACAGTTGAATGCAAACCACAAGATATGATGTTCGTGTTATGTAGCCAAATTTTCGTGACCAAGCTGAGAACCCCAATCGCGTCTCTGACACATCTCTGAAAAAAAATATGAATACCGTTAGCATTAGACTTACAGGTAGATAAAGTATCCTCAGCGGCGTTAGCTGTCACTGCGAAGCCTTGAAGTCGGCTGGTGGCGGCCCCCGTACGTCGCCACCACCCGCGACTACAATTTCCCCGCGCGAATTTACAATGTGTGCCGCGGGCGGGAGCCGGGGCCGCTCGCGCCGCCGCGCCGCCCGCCGCCCGCCGCCCGCCGCCCGCCGCCCGCCGCGCACACAGCCGCGGCGCGCCGAGCTGAAGTGCACCGTGGCGGCGCGGCGCAGGGTCGCGTTCTGCTCGCCACTGAGCGCCGCCGCCTCCGTGTGCGTGAGATTTTCTCGCCTGGAAATTCTAATGCGCCGCGCGACTGCGATAAAAAATGAGCGGCTCGGGAAACGTGAATACATTACCGAGCGAGACGGCGCTCGGCGCCGCCTCCGCCGCGACGCCCCGCGCCGCCCGCCTCCGCCTCGCCTATGTATTTTACACCACTTTATATTTTGATTCCGTCTGAAAAAGGGACGGAGGCTAGCGTTATGTGCGCCTTTGCGCCTGTTCAATTATGTATCTAGGTGCGAGACGTGAATATTTTCTCTCGGGCCGGCCGCCGCCCCGCGCCCCGCGCTCCTCGCCGCTCGGCCTGCACTTACACGTCGCTTATAACTGGCCGGCGACACGCCGTACTATCTATCACCATGCTCTAACTTCTAGTATTAGTGTGACGGTATTGTGTGTACATAGTATGTAAATTATTCTCTTAAAGGTATTGTGATACCAGTAGAATCTGTTTATTACGGCTCCGCTAATATTGAGCAACTGATGTAATTACACAATGAAGTTTGGTAATATGAAACAAAGTTGATTATAACAATGTCGGATATAATGACTTGGCCCATGTCGGATAAGGTGACCGACGTCGTTCATAACACCTTCGCCAATGTTGGAGAGAGTCAGCTGACGCTCGAAGACGTTCGGCAGATGATAATTACATAAGTCGATGCGTTCTCTACACAATAGAATTCATAACTGATGTTACAATAAATGAAAAAAATAAAAAGACGACACATTTTGTTAAATTCTTATGTAAAAAATAAAAAAATACATACCTGATTTACTCATTATATACTTTTTTAAATGTTGTTTTTCTTTCTATTAATTTAATACATATGGATAGATACTGGACGATTTTTTTAAATTTTATATCTATATAATTAATCTGAATGAAAATAACTTAGTAATTAGCTCAATATGTAAATAAATACTCTCTCTCTCCCTCTCTCTCTCTCTCTCTCTCTCTCTCTCCAGCCACAGGAAGTCCACTGCTGAACAAAGGCCTCCCCCATAGATCGCCACATAGACCTGTCAGAAGCGAAAAAAATAAAAATAAATAATTAAATACTAGCGATGTAAAATTTGAAAACAACATTGGTTGTAAACGTTCAGTACGCGGAAAGGAAAATTCCTTAATCGATTATTATAGTAATGTTAATTGATCGTACAATGTAACAATGTCATTGGATTACACGGTGGCGACGCGGGCGGAGCAGTGCGGAGCAGTGCGGCCGCAGGAATGTAATCGATACGTGCGGCATTAGCATGTGTGCCGTGTGGGAGCTCCCTCCGCCGCGCTCATACTAAATTAACACTATAAAAACACTCCAAAGAGTGAGGTGTCAGCGTCGCCGGTGTGGTCGGTGCGGGCGCAGCGCGGGTGCAGCGCGGCGCTAACGAGCGTGTGAGAATCTAACAGTTAATTAGTTCCGGCAGGAGGGGCGCGTTAGATAGCCGCGGACAATTAGCGGCGGCACAAAAACGCGCGATAGACGCGCCGCGACAAAGGGTTGCCACACGTTTTTTGTGCGCACACGCGCCGCGTTCAGTTTTTCTGCGGGTTTTTACAGCGGCCCGCGCCACCTGTGTAGGCACCGCGCTGCAAGGGTTGCACAAACACACGCGCGCGCCGCACTTGATTTATCACATTCTTTGTCGTGGGGAAGGATGTGACAAATTGTAGCTTAAGAAGCTAAATCTCTTCTTAATATTGACACACTTTTTTAAAAGATGTTACATGTGATTCATAACTGTTGGTTTTTGCACTATGTTGTGTATATTTAAACGTATTCACTCTAATATGTTTTGTATCAGAATGGGAAACCCACGCAAGTGATTGTTCTTTGTTGTTGCAGAGGCGACGGGAGCCGACGTCGTGGCTGGTGTACCCGGAGTCGCGGCTACAGCGGCTGCTGGCGAGCGCGTGCCCGCCCCGCGCATCCCGCACGCACCCCGCACACGCACGAGCCTCCGTCATCGCAGGTGAGTACCTCGCACACAACATTACGCCTGTGTGTTCATAACGGAGATGTTTTCAACTTCAAGTATCAGTTACAAGTTAATCACACATGTCCTCGATGAGCGGACAGCAAGAGTCAGGCACAGGCGGTGAGGGGACACAATGAGGCGCCAGGTGCTCGCGTGGCGCGTGTGGTGGAGCGCGTGGCGTGCCGGCGCTGAAGTGTATGTGGTATTGTTCACGCTCCCGACACAAATGTACCTGCTGCCGGGTCGCGCACCCCGCCACTGAATGTGTCGGGTGACTTATTAAACTCACATAGTAGTAGTAGTTACTCTAGGAAGAGCTCGTAGTACACGTGGTTGGATGTGATGGCGCGGCGGCGCGGCTCCCCGGCGTGGACGGCCTCCCTTACGTGACGACACAAAAACTCCTCGCGCTCGGCTAATGGCAGCGATCAATCACAACAACCGGAGCACGCACCTACGAGTACCACTATCATATTTCAAAATACATACATAGTGCAAAAGGTACTACGCAGAACATTACACATGCACGCGCACGATGCGAGATACATATAACGGCCGTGCGAGATAAATGACGCGATAGTTGTCGATGCACACCGCTCGGAACCGAACCCACACACTCTTCTCACTGCACCAAGTAGACACTGGAGACCTCTCTAGTCTCTGCAAGGTGCCCACGAACAGTAGAACAACGGCTAAGATTCATCCTTAGTATTCTACATAGCAGCGCCCATATTATGTCGCACCGCATTGGAACATTTACACAAGGTCGACTACACCTTGACCGGGAGTTGGAGTGCTGGGAATACTGTAGGATTTAATAGGATTTTCAAAAGTCTACCTTCTCTCAATTCTTAGAGTGACGTTAAGACTGCATCACCCGACTACCGCCACTCGCGCACATTAGCATTGCCAGGGGCACAGAGAGATGCCAACCGCATCATTATTATATTCGCCACGTATTAATCGAACAACTTTTTGATTACATTATTTTTTAAAATAACATTAATGCTAATTCACTTTCTGTAACATCATAACAAAATAATAATTATAATACGGAATACCAAAATCAGACTTATACTAAGCGATGCGATACGTGATGTCTCCCAGTGCCCAGTGGTAGCGAAATTTGCGCTGGTGACTTGCACGAGAAGAATAAATCATGTTGCTATGTTTCTTTGGTTATTTATCGGTCTAATTAAAATATTAATATAGATGTGTGATGGTACACTAATGTGTAGTGAATCACAACGGTTGGCGATCAGTTGGGGGTCGATCTCCGTCACGAGTCATCCCGAGCTGCACCGAGCCGACCCGAGCCGACCCGAACCGCCCGCACCTACGCGCACTCGATTGCCATCTCACATCTGACAGAAACGTACACGGACATAGCACGCGCGGAATAGCCATCCGCGAGCGCACCTGGATGCTAAACTCGTGCGTTTTAAGCATAAACAAACGGTGGTGAAATGCAATAAATTGAAGGGTTTGGTGGTGGTATAACATGGGGACGGGATGTGACGGGACGCGATGCAATGGGTCGGGTCGGTAGAAGCAGTACTGAGTTTTAATATATATAAACCAGTACACGAAATAATATGTCTCTGATGTGGACTGGAGTCAAGAAGAGTCTGCAACCGAGCAGAGCCGGGCCGACCGCTAGAATAATATAAATAAATACACTTAAAAGTCACACACGAAGTCGTGTTGATTTAATTGCAACAGACACATTTGTGCCCACTATTCAACCGCATTACTAAATTTCTACAACATTAGGGTTAATGTTGGCTAGCAGGATTACTGACCTATATTTTGGCAGTAATTGTTAATAATTTGCAACTTTAACATTGGCATGATATTAAGTGTTACTTACATCTATGTGTAGTGATAGGTGCAGATTGTGTAGAGACTAGTCCTGCGGGCCCAATGGTTTCGATTTTCAACCGTCATTAATCTCTTGAAGTAAGTCTACGCGTGTGGATACGAGTACTTTATTAAAGTAGACTAACAAATACGCCATTTAAAATTAGAACTTCTAGTTTCAGAATGCTTCAAATCGGTCACTAAAAATATTCATAAATAAATTTATAACATGAACATTCAATTTATGGCTAGTGCGTAACATTTCGCCGCATTCTTTACGGTAGCCAGTGTATGTATAGTTGCATGGAATGCGTACACTTGTGTGTAACTGTCGGTATACAAGTGTCTCTTCCATGCGCGCGAGTATTTCGGTTATGCTATAAATCTGCATGCGCGTCCAGGTGCGTGGGCGGCAGATGTGGCGCCTGGCGACACAATGCCACCGCGCACCCCACACGCCACACTCTCCACGTGCGATCATAATATTATTTATCTCAACTACCCTGCTACAGTTTACCTCGTATACGAGTAATATATACTTTACACCAAATCGTATTAGTATTAAAGCACCTTATCAATAATTTAAATGTTGCAAGTGGTAGAGCTAGAGCCTTACTGTGGTAATCTTGTACAACTATTGAAGCTTTTATCCCTGTCTTATAGAAAACCGACAGAAACCGACGGTTTTGTTTTCGTGTTGCGTTCGGTGAGTAAGTTTACAATCGGTATCACCCAGTATCCCTTACAATCCAGCACCCTTTTCTCCTCCTTTCCTTTTTGTTTTCTTCTCTCCTCCCATTTTGAAAGTCGATCTGAATATTATAGATAGATGTTCACGGGCAGCAGTAATCGCCATCAGGTAAGCGCAGCCGTTTGCTCATGTAGGCTGTTGTGTGGCACAAGTCAACGCCATTTCAACAATTTAATGTTTAAAATTTCAATCTGATTTGTATTCCACGTGTCGATATTTCAGAGCTAAGACCAGTAAAAATAAAATTGCCCATCGACTTATATAACTACTAAGTTGTGTATGGTGGGACATAAGAGAGAGAGAGGAAAAAGGAAACTTCACCAATAATTAATCGCAAAATGTTGGCCACTAAGTCTTCTTATTTGTGAGTAGAGGGAGTGTGTACAATGTTGTGAGGCCACGGCGCGGGCCGTGTTGCGTAATAACATTTCAAAAAGCATACGGTTACCTGAACATGTTGTGACAGTTTTGGTTTTCTTGACTTATTTAATGGGCCTGCAAAAAGCAACCGATGTTTACCACATACTACTTGCGTATCAAAACGAATGGGCTCACCATAGAGTGGTAGACTACGCTTATTAATTATAATTAGTGCTGTATATCTACGAGTATAACTATCAGTGAAGTATTTATGAGTCGCTTTTCAAATTTGCATATCATCACATGATTGTACTGCACATATGCATGGTAGAGACAAAAGCTAAGTGATGACACCAGAGTAGCTTTCAATCTAAGATGACTTATTAAGCTTGATGGGAAAAATACAGTTGCCCTCATTGCTTTGAAACTATTTTATGGCGTCGGAAGGCTAGTTGCCCTTTGGCAATAACAGAGTATCCTCATTCGCATTATGAACCTTGGGATTGTGAATTACCAATGTGAAATACCAGCAGTTATTTAATAAAAAACACTAATCCCCAGATTCGTGTCAAGACACACAGCAGCACTGTACAGGCGAAATGTTAGTCATTGTTTAAATTTTAAACTTTTACTTAAATTGAAACTAGCACTGGTCGATATTACAACCTGCCGTTGTTATGTTTCTAATGAGGCTCATGTGTATTACGGTGTTGATAATACGGTTTTACACAAAATACATGTCAATTACGTTTTAAAAATGGTACAATCCTTCGACTAGTGTAGGAACGGGCCAGTCGGTACTTCTGTCGCACTGAAACTGAATGAGAGTGACGGACTTGCTACTTTAAGCGTTGGCGGAGGTTTATGAGTCTCGCAGTAATCATCTACGTCGGGTAAGCTTACTCGTTGCCAAATGTATGCAAAAAACTAAAATCGTTTTGCTGACTTTCCCAGCCTCCGTGGGGCAAGTCAGAAGCCGGTTGTGAAACGAAAGGCCGGGGGTTCGTTTTGTTATAATAACTGAAAAAATTACGCGTATTATAACGCTTGAAAACTATTTCATTTTAGAAGTATTTGTTTCTGAGAAATACGAAAGCGCCTCAAATTTATGAAATGGATGAACAAAGTGCCTGTTGGTAACGCACACAAACATCTTCACGGTGGTCGCGGGTTCGAATCCCAGAGCACACTTGTCACCCTTCGGAGTTATGTGTATTTATAGCCAATCCCCACGCACTATAACGGTTAATGAAAACATAGTGAGGAAATTAGCATACCGAAGCAACTTTAAAAAAATCTCCGGTATGTAAAGTCCGCCAACACGCATTAGTCCAGCGTGGTGAACTATGTGGCCTGACCCCTTTCAATCTTACTCTCGATTGTAGAGGAAGGCCTGCAGTGGGACGTTTGTAAGTATATGGGTTGAGACAGAATGAACAAAGAAGCATAACATGATTACTGGCGAAATGTTTAAAGTGTTAGTTGTTATTGTTTGGTGATGAGTACGCTAGCAAGCGCCACGTGCAGCAGGTGACGGCCGCGGTAGCGTGGACCTCCGCGGGGCTGCGTGTCTCGAGACAGCTCGCGGCTGGTGCTCAGGGATTGCGGTACTATGATGTGATGTCACGTGGAATGCGTAATTATTGGCGCGAATGTTGGCGGGAGGTTCAAGTACAGTTCGTCTGCGAGAGCTGCGCGAGTCGTTGACCTCCTCTCACCGCATCACTTACCTACCCTACTCGAACTCGTACTCGCAGCAGTGGAGCTGCTGCCAGCGACAGCAGCGCTGGAAACGCGCCGCCTCGCATTATCTGTCCGCACAACAACGCATCCCGTGTGCGAAGCCTCTCAAAATGTTGCCGAACCTCATTCGGCCGTTGGCAAAAACTGTAACAGCCATGAATGAACCGGCCATCGGTAGTTTTTGTTTAGAGTCGAGCGCTGCATGCGTGCAGTACGATGTGGGGGCGCGGGTCGGGGGGGATGGGGGCGCGAGGGGGCGCTGAAAACCTAGCGGGCTGCGCGTATGTAAAGCGCCCGCTGAAGAAAATCCATAACGGCACGCGGAAAACCCTTTTAATATACGGCACGTAAATAAGCGCGGGGCTCGCGCGCGGGGCGGCGGGTGGAGGCGGCGGGCGGGGGCGCGCGGGCGGGGGCGGGCAGCGCGCCGCCATTGGCCGGCCCCCGCCCCGCCCCCGCCCGCGCGCAAAAAAACCTTCGGAAAAAAGCGGCGCTCGCACGGCAGTGTCTCACGGACGCGCTTAGTGGGCGGACGCTCGCACCGGAGAGACGGCGCGACCCACGACCGGCGGCCGCGGCCGCGCCATGCCCGCGCTGGCTCTGCGCGACCAGCCGCTCGACTGCTCCATGCGCCTGCGCGAGCTGCCCGCCTGGCCGCCGCCGCACCAGCAGCACCACCACCGCCACGGTCAGTAGCGCGCCGCACCACCACCGCCGGCAGCGGCTCGGAGACGAGCGTGCGCCGGCGCCGGCTGGGCAGCAGCAGGCGCTCGTCTCCGGGCCGGCCCAGCGTCGCGAGCGCCGCGGCTCTCTCAGTGTGTACGGTTTCGCGAGTGCGTCGGCTCGTAGGCGCATTTGCAGCGCGCTCGCATACACCAATAGTCCAGTGAATCACCTTCGTAATGACCGCATAACGAAACTCTCGCCACGACCCGTCGTAATTACACGCCGCCAGTGATTTACGAGCCGAAATGCTCATTTGCATGTAGCGTAATTAATTCTTACATGGTATAATTTAATTTTGAATAATGCGAGTAAATTTTAATTGAATAACAGTACGCACCGGCGGTCACGCGACGCCGCCGAGTGCATCGCGCTGGCCGGCACTCGGTGCCCGCCGTCTCTGTCGTTACACTGACTAACTAGGCAGCCCGCACTCACCACCCTCGTGCCAAACATATCGTTGTGTTATGTGAAGCGCAGTTCAGAGTTCAGTGTTTACATGAATGCCACATACAACTGGCCGCTCCATCGGCGGGAGCGGGAAAGCGCGAATTGACCAACAGTTGTGGCGAGTTGTGTGTTGAGCAGTGACTGGAGGATGAAAGGTATTGTCCCACACTATTCATTAACTCACCGGGCAGCGCCCCATCTGTCCATCTCCTCTTATATTACACCTTTCCATGGCCGATGTAAACTTTTGCAGTTCGTAATTAAAATAAAGTGACTCTAATTTTAGATATATCCCTGAGCAAATAAAGGCTTTTCTGCTTCATTCTATAAGTTTTCTGTCACACTCACAGTTACCTCTATAGTCCTTGACTATGAATTCTCATAAAGTCGAAGCTTCTCCGTTCACGAACATACAATGCAGTGCCAAATAGCTCGTAGGCCGGTATAACAGTGTCGACAGGTGGATGCTGCGTTTGGATCGCAATGCACTTGTGCAGGCCATAATGCCACCTTATCGTACCCCTATGAATACATCATTATACGCATAGTTATGTTTGTAAACTTGCTAAATTTACCGACAACTTTTGATGAAACACCGTCTATTACAATAACTTGTTCACAGTGTTACTCTAATATCTGTTGTCATTAATAAAACTAACGAGGTGGAGCAACAACACGCCAGTAACATGACAGAGTGTTGTTACTATTACTCACAATACAAATCTTTATAATTGTACCAGCGTCCCGGCCCGGCTTCGCCCGGGCGTAGATAGTTTTTGAGTCCAGTTCCCATCAAGTACTAACTATTTTATATGAAAACTCAATGTGACCGCCGACCACCGTCGACGATATTGCTTTTCCCGGCCCTCCCGTTATATCCCGTTCTGTCCCTTTTCATCCATAGTCTCATAGTCTATGTGTTAATATCGGGTGTCAGCCGCAACAACGAATTTCATCAAAATCAGTGAAGCTGTTTTTGTGTGAAAGAGTAAAAAACATCATACATACAAACTTTTGCAATTATAATATTAGTAAGGATGACGTGAAGTTCAACAATTCGCAAGAGGCTATCGTGGTATACCCCGGTCTAAAACCTCATTCATAGCTGAGGCTAAGAGAGTCGTATAAGGCCCGATTACGTCTTTATTTATTGAACAGCGTTTGCCTCAGTAAGGTCCAAAAATAAGGTATCTATGAATAAGAGCCGTCCGTCCGTCGTGTCTCAGTAAGGTCAAAACTATTACCAATGCCCGGGGGGCTTTGGTTTTGGTTTCCGGGATTATGGTTGGCTGAAGGTAGGCTCACTCTGTAGTTGGTAGTAATAAATATCCTAATATTCGTTCTCGCAGACATCGGCCGCCGAAGAACATGCTCGCAGAGAGCCGAGTCAGTGAACTGCGCCCGCGCGGGGTGC
This sequence comes from Theretra japonica, assembly GCA_033459515.1. NCBI lineage: Eukaryota > Metazoa > Arthropoda > Insecta > Lepidoptera > Sphingidae > Theretra > Theretra japonica. The sequence continues at coordinate 86,748 of CM065938.1, read as the reverse complement.
AGCTCGTGTATTAAATCGTGTTCATTTAGCATAGTAGAACAGTGTACTGTACCTACTTGCATCAATAGGGAAGAAAAAGACAAAACCATCTTTCGCCGATTGACACTCTCTAAGGATTGTATTACATTTACAATCAGGTGCATCGGAGACCATGTCTTGTGCCAATATTGTAATAATTTAAACCCTACACGCTACATCCTATTCGTACTAGCTGATTCATGTTGGGAACATTTGAAATATTTTTTAAATCTTATCTTTTTTTATCAGCCCATATACGTCCCACTGCAGGGCACGGGTCTTCTCTACAATCGAGTATACAATTGAGAGTGGTTAGGCCATATAGTCCACCACGCTGGCCTAGTGCTTAAAATTTGTTTATTTCGTTGCCAAAAATGCATTTTCCTATTTGTTACCAGCTCATGTGAACGTATATTATTTACGCGCGATGTACAAGCCTCAGTGAGGAGGAGGGTGAAGGTAATGTCGGCGCGGAGGTGTCGGTAACATACGACATACGGCGGGAGTGCGATGTCAATAAACAGTGTCGCGCGAGTAATTCGTCGGTAATCCTCGGCGTGAGTTACGCGAGGGTCAGGTGCGCGCGGCCGGCAAGGGTTGCCGCCTTGAACCCGCGCCCTCCGCAAACAATATTAACTCTCTTTATGCGCGCCTTTTGTCACTCCACCCGCACTCGCCTGCAAAATGATTCCTTTCACGTGCTTCCCACGCACTCCACTTTTATAGTGGAGGATTTAATTTACTTGGAGCGCTTCTGGTCGAGCCCGTGCCACCCTCGCGTCCCGCTACTTCTCAATTTTCCTCATGTTCGCATTTCATGCGGCGCGGTTTCCACTTTCATGAGAATCTCACAAATAGTCCGGCGACGCATGCAGTAATTACTTAAGTAACTTTTTGTGCGCAATGTTTCATTAAGATCAATTTAAAGACAATTCTGCGACAACGAGCCCCACGGGAGAACAAATCATCGCGCGGCGCCGCACCGATCATTACTCGATGCACTGACAATAGAGATTACACACGGCGCCCTGCACCCCGCGCCACTCGCCACCACCACTCTCCTCGTGTACAGTGGTATGATTTGGGCAGGTAATAGTGGCTAATAATGTGATCTAAGTAAGCGAGTTAGGAGTGATGGAGTCACGCGTTGTTTGCGTCGGTAATGGCGCTGATGTCGAGCGCGGCGTCATTACCGCGGGCCGGCGGGTCGCGTCGGCGCCCGCGCCACCACGCGCTCGCTATCGATCTGTTCTCTGATTAAGTTTTCTTGTAAAACACGCGACGAACATTAACAATATGTATTAACATAATAATGTAATCTGATGGCCTTTTTAATATACAATACCTGTTTAGATCCGTCACGATAACGACTTGTCCGAACGAGCACTCGTTTTAGCGTCCAAATCGCTTTATCGTGTTTTCACTTTAATTTAGTTTGTCGATAAACATTAAACACTGGGACTGAGTCAGCGCCGACGCCGGCGCCCCGCGCACGCGCTGCCCTCTGCAGCTTGCTTGTTGTGTAAGCAGGGGCACACGCATCGTGCCCCTGCATGACCCCTCATCCTCGCCGCTTCACCTATAGCTGGCCACGGCAATCTAGGAGCAGTGTCTTAATACTGAGAAGGGTGCAAGGATAAGTCTTAGGCAACAAACACGAGCTTATTATTACTTTCCTCGTATTGAAACTAAGGAGAAAGAGGAAAAGGCAAATAAATAATGTTATTATCAATTTCCTTATGATTATCATATCATATTTGTCAATTCACAAAAAATGTGATGGATTAGAGCACAGCGGGGCAGATAGTCAAAGATAGTGGCTACTGTCAATTACACTCAGCATACTAAGTGAACAGTCACAGACAAGTACCGACACGTATGTGCTTAGGTAATTAAAAAAACATCCTTGACAAAAACCTAACGACTTTTGCTGCTTAATAAATTAACTTTGATAAACAGTATCCAAAAAGACAGCTGAACTAAAGCTATGAACCTGCTATTATCCCGTACATATGGGTTCACTGCAACATTACTGTGCACATGTTTCAGATAGTTGATCACGTTATGGAAACGGCCTGCCCGACAGCTATCCTACCGGGAGAATCCGCCAATATGACGGAGTTCTAAAAGAAACTAGGGTAAATTAAGTCTTTATAAATAATCGAATTCACACGAAGTGGATTGACCAATCTCGGAAATGAATCTGAAAATATTTAAATGTGCAATAATATTAATGTTTTTCACTGTATCTTATTGGATGGACATTTAAAGACGTAGATCTTATAATTATAAGGAAAGTATACTCAATAAAATATAAGATCATTATTATTATATTATATTATAATAAATATAATAAACAATGGTAATATTATAATGAACCATGTTGATTCTAATTAAGTTTTATTACGTGGCTATACTTCACTAACAAATAATTCTCATTTACCAATTTGTATTCTTAAACGGCCATACTGCAGCTGAAATTACTTTTCGTTTGGGAATTTGTAGCGGAAAAGTGTTACGTCAGTTTAAAAAATCTTTATAAAGGTTTAAGTGTTATAAATGTATATTTAAAAACCAATAAAATTGACATATTGAAATGAGTAATGAATAAAGAAGTTCATTTTGTCAGCAACTAGTTTTACACTGATTTGCGAACGACTACGCGACAGGTCACAGGAGCATGACAACTTAATTACAAGTATTAAGCAATAATTGTACATGAAACCCCTAGTGGACTTCAATTCAACATTAAATTCAACTGCTACTCATAGTTTTACCTGAGCTGGCGGCTGGTGACTAGCGACGCAGCTCTGAGTCGGTGTGCATGTGAAATAGAGACTATGTTGGCGGCACCACGTCACACCGCCTCACGAACATTATATACTTTTTTATGGCCCCGTTGCATAAACTAACTTTGACGATAACTTGAAATTTGACAATGTCATCGCTATATCGCTATTTGAGACGAATTTATCATTGCTAATGTATGGGATTAACGTTTTCAAAGTCAAAGTTGTGGACAAATTTAAATTGTGGAATCGGCCCTAAATGTTTTATGTAATCGGCTAACAATAAACTAAACCATCATATCTATTTTACAATTCCAACTCTAACCAAAATATTACGAGTATATAAGTACAAGTTAAAATCAAGTAGTCGACAGAATAATAAGCGGTGACAATAATCGCTGTTCATTTTGCCATTTAGCATATTATTTGACAAGTGTTGTATGCTAGTTATGTTTGCGTTAGTTTCACGCCTGAATGTGAAGTCCTCCACAACTGGCGTTGGCAGTCGCATGTACAAAGACTTGACGGTGGACTGTTGAGTATTACTACCGAGGCTTTTGCTTATTTTGTATTGCTTATTTGTATTAATAAGTTCCAGCAAACAATTAAAATTAATACATTATAGCTTTGTTGTATTTACCTAAGCCCATAAAAGAGCCACTTTTAAGAACCGACCCCTGTGCTATTCAATTCCATTCAATGTATCCCTACATCATAATATAATATGATCACAGATATCATATGATCATAAAATATTAACTACGTTTTTGGTTAACAAATGCGCTGCGGATAAAGGGTTAATGTGTTGTTTGTAAATTGATTGCCGTTTTTTTTCTCTGCTCCTTTTTTGTATCTGATCCCAAACAACTCTTACGCCGCGCCGGTTTTAAAACTTGCACCCTCGCAGAAAGATTAATCTGATAATTATGTGACGCCGTCTACCTGTTGTCAATGCTTTGCAGTGTAGAGAAATCATTCCGTTACGGGAACATGATGTTTTATCAATAGATCTCTCGCGCAAACTGAGGGGTTCGCAGGTTCATGGTGGCATGACAAAGAGATACAATCCGCTTGATGCGGTGCAGGGCAGGTGCAGTCTCTACCGGCGGAGACATGACGCTTGAGTTGAGCGTTAAGAAGGGGTTTTGCCCATCGGCATACGGTGGTCGCTATCCGGCCGGACACCTGTATATATCCTACCACCAACACGTAAGACTGCCTCGGTGGCGTAGTTGTTCTGCGGTACGATTGCAAAGTTCGGCCAAAGTGAGTGAGTTCAATTAATTATCAACCCAGAGTCAGGAATTTGTGGCCGATATGACGATAGGCTCGTGCCCTATCACGTCGTGCGACGGAACATACACGGTGAATAGTAATAATAACATACTTAGACTCGCCAAATTCGCAATATGTGCACCTATGGATAATACTTTTTAAATACCATTAAGACGAAAATGTCACAAGCGGGCTAGATATACTATTTTTAGAGAGACATGCAGCAGGAGGTAAATTTTACATTAACGGTGGTATAGTTGAGATATTTTTTGTGTGATCCACGAATATTTTTTTCGACTCTGAGTGTTGTGTGGTCGAAGTCTCTCCTAGTTCCTAACATCCACGATACAAGAGTTGTATTTTATTATATGGTCAGGCGATGTGTGTGGCTCTTGGGTGTATTACATATTATTTATTTTTAAAATACAATACGATAGTGCGCTTGTTGCGCAATGTTCATGAGGCCAATAATTAAGACGCGAAATCCGTGTTCTATGCTCGGCCTAAATATATTTAGAGATATCCAAGAAATAGTTATTTATGAGTAAAACAGAATAGAACACGTAATATTTGTACAAAAGTTAATTATAATTAACAAATATAATAGCACGGGAATGTTGACTGCGATGATAATAGTAATACAGGGTATCAGCTGACAGCTACCTCCATACCAAATTTTATCAAAATTGGTCAATCTGTTTGAGCGTGAAGAAGTAACAAACACACAAACTTTCGTCTTTCTAATATTAGTAGGAAGTAGGATATGTTAATGTCATGCGATCAAATCAAATCAAAATATTCTTTATTCGTTTTATTTTACAAGAACTTATAAATCTACAATTAACATTATCTCCACTACGAGACATATATCCGTGAAAAAAGTGTGCAAGGGATTCCGTCAGCATCTCAGCCTATCACGATGAAATGATAAAGAGGTACAATCAATCAAAACATTATGACATTACTTTGCTTGAATTAATCTCAGCTTGCTTATCGTCAAGGTAATCACAAATTCTACAATAAGCTTTTTTACAAACCTTACTTAATTGAGGTTTTAAACTTGTCAAATGGTAGTTTTTGCAAGCGACCATTGTAGAAGTTAACGTTTATAAGTTGCGTTTTTATATACATTAGTACATAAAGCAAAATATTTGGGATTTGCATTATCGCATTATCTACATGTTTTGTTGATTTCTGAAATCATCTTTACACGGACTCAAATTATCGCGCCGTGTCACTCGGCTATGTGCAGTATCCCTGAAATATAACGCGGCGTCGACACTCTGTCGCATCTCTGTCTGTCTTGTCTGTACAAGTGTAACGGTCTCCGGTGGCATCTCTCATATTATTATGGTCATTGTGGAACACATCGGGGACTCATCAGTCGCATGGTGTCACTACCTGACGATGTTAACTCATGTCACGCCAAGTTCTCTTATATATACTATATAGGTTTTAAATGCATTGAAGCTTCCAGATTGTATGTATGTGTCAACCAATAATCGACCATTAAGTATTACTAAAAGGGATATATTGAATAAAAAAATATTGTTATGAAGTAAATCATCGTATTTCAACTTGTTTCTAAATACCAACACACCACACACATCGTCTGTTCAAGCAAATATAAGTATTTCACGGTTGAATCCTTTTCGATAATATTATTGCATTCCTTCGAGCATTATATATTGGTGGAGGTTGATTTTATTTGCAAGTTTATTTATTGCAACATATGGATATGTGTTTATGGAATACTAAGCAGTGAGTGTCGCAGCCTCGACACCGGCCATAAGTCGCCAGCACCCGCTGCGCATATCAACTATCAAGCTGCACCGCGCCACGCGTGCCGCTCTGAAATATCACAATACGAGACGCCACGCATGCCTCACTTGCCAGCGCATCACAGTTCAGACGTTCTGCTACATTACTTAGAATAACATAGCATGCGTAACTCTTCATCAATATGTACACGCCACAGTCCAAACCAAACACTAAGATCAAATCTTTTAGTCGTGGGAATCACGAGCTACGAGGGTCCTTCCGCTCTCACAACATACAGACACGAAATAAATCCAATGCTAGTGGACTGCACAAACATTTGTCTCGGAACGGGGATCGAACCTGCAGCTTCGCCTTCACAGCGGGCTCTCAACAACTGCGCCGCGGTGGCTTCGGCCGCGGGACCCGACGGTCACTTGATGTGAAGCATTTTTATATTCAAGGATTCCAGTAAAATTTTAAATATGCATTCATTTGAGGAGTATCTGTAGGGCGGGAATGTTACAAGTGTGCCTCGGAAACTATTGTGTCTATATATTCCACATTTCTATTTCATTTTCTTAATAAAATTCCCTGATAAACAAACAGAGGGGCGTGCATCGAAGCGCACGGATTTCGCCCGCCTTCAGCCCAACTCGCTACTAAACTATGTTTGCACATTCCGTGTATTGATTTATTGGACGCGAATTCAATTCCATTGGCCATTTAAGTCGTAATAAAATTAAACGCATCTCGTCCTAAACTTTACGATTATGGATAAATTATTTATCTGACGCACCAACTGTTAATAGGAAAATGCAATAAAATTGTAACCACGGTACGTACATGTTAGTATTACGCGTGTTAATATTTGCATTGTAAGAGAGTGTAGCAGGGAACGCAAATTGTGTCCTACTTTAGAGCGCCGAGCCGGAGAAGGAAGCATTGAGAGTAAGCCGTCTCCATTCCAGAGTCAGCACTCAGCAGTAGTAGTAGTACTCGTATCAATGGCGGTGCTTGCCGCTCGCCGCTCGCCGCTCGCCGTCGCTTATTTGTTAATGAATATAGCTAAGTAGATGTGGGTGTGTGCGTGTCCGTCGCGCGGCTGTACGTACACGGGAGGCTGCGTGCATGTGAGTGTGTGCGTGTGTGCGTGAGTAGTGAACTTGTGCCCGTTGTTCTGATCGATTTTCCTATATAGGGCAAATGTTACGACGTCATGTGCGAAGGTCTGCGTGACCCCGAGCTCACGGAGATACTCGCCGAGAGGGCGAGACCAACGCTCCGAGGGATGTACGAGCGACGCGCCCGACGGCACGCGCGGGGCTGGGGGGAGGAGTGCGGGGCACGACGTAAGGGATGAACCGCAATTAACCAGCCACGGTCAATGACCTGCCTAACTCCGGCTTTGTTCGTAACATATACAACAACAGAATGTTGTGACGAGCCGCCGCCGCTCGCCGCCCGTGCTGGCGCGCTCCTCGCCGCCTCCACTGTCGTGCCACTCTTTACTGCCACAAATTAAACGATCCACTTTCACGAGTCTTCGTCTAGACCTTTAATACTTGTCAAGGTTTATGTATGGAAACGACGCGTATTAAATGAAGCCGAAATGATATGTGCGCTACAACTGGCTATTAAATAAAAACTCTTTTCGGTAATACGTCGCCATGAGAGTAAGAGCCGCGATGAGTGCCTTATGAGCTTTATGGGAAGCCCTGCGGGAACCATTCAGTATTATGTAATCATAAAGAGTTTACATTTATAGCACCGGAGCAATGCGCACCCCCCCTGGCTGGCCTAATACTTGTCGCGTCTCGCGGGCCGACCCCGTCGTAAACAAACATTCGTACTTGTAGATTTATTATAATGCCTACGGTCCGTCGCGAGTCCTGCGGGACCGCGCTGCTCGCTCGCGGCGCTGTTTAACTTCTTCCATCGGATATAAATAATGCAGTATCAGCAGGAGTGACAGTAAGAGTTGTCGAAACGCTCACATTTTCGCATCACCGACCAACATTAACATAAAATGATGAGCGATCGTGAATCATGTGTTGCGTTTTTGTGGCTGGCGAGTGATGGCCGCGGAGTGAAACCGCTGACAACTGTTGTAGACGCATTTCACTGTACCTACTTGTCACTGACAATTACCGCGTTCATTTATTTACCGTTGCACCTACTATGCAGGGTTGTGTGAAGTGCATCTAAACCTTTATCTCGTATGATAGATAAATATAAAGGTTAGTCCTTCTCGATGTATTATACAATATTCCAAATCATCTGTTAGGAACATTTATTATGTTGGGGAAAAGATTTTTCGCATTTAATATTAAAATTCAAGTAATTTTTTTCCAAGTTTATTTATATTTAAGTACAGTATCTTTTTATGTGCCATTTTGTTGCATGACTTTCTGTCATCTTGTAGGAAATGCCATGATCTCGTTGCTATATAAATGTTGGGACCTCTAATTTAAAAAAACGCGACAAGTACTTTTGGCAGTCCTCTCTTGATGTTAACCTGACACTGCCTGCCAATTGTGAAGAGACCGAAACAGGTGTAAATCTGCATGCATGCATTAACACCTCCCAGCTCAATTCTCTTAATTTTTGCTGAGCAGCTAAAAATATGTGCTCAAACATTTTTGTGATGAAAGAGCTCACACTTTGTATTGATCTATTCCGGCCGCTTTCTCTCATCTTCTTGCACTAATCTCATTAGTTGTTGGCAGTAGATATCGGAATCGATGGCTCAGCCCGGCAGTAACTGCTCGTAATGAACAATGCCCTCCCACTCCCACCACATACTCAGCATCACCTTAGTGCGAGTTCACCCAAGTTTTGCCATAGTCTGTGAAGCCTGACCGACCTTTAACCACGACCTTTTCTGCATGTTCTTGTCGTACGTGATCCACTTGTCATCATCAGTTATCAATCTTTTCAAAAACAGTTCGGCTTCATGACGTCTCAATAAAGAATTGCAAATAATTTGCATTATTCCTTCAAATTCCCGGATTGAAAATCGCTTAAACCCACTTTGTGCTAGTCTTACTGTCACTGCATTCGGTCCATAAACTTACCATGTTTTCCTCTATTTGCGTTGCATTTATTCCTTTTTATAACAAAATTTTAAAATGTATCGAATTTCTTCATAGATTCCGTCATTTTGACGGAATGCAAATTAAATGGAAACAACACTTTCCTAATTTATTTATTTTTTTGTGAAATGTAATTTATTACAAGTGTATACTTTATACATACTACATGCGAACACGAGGCCGTCTGTTTCCTTGACCTATGATTAACAGCGCATTGGTTTTATCTATTAGGAGTAACAAGCGCTTGCATCCTCCATCTGGACACACTGCACTAATCACTGATTGTATTGAAATTACTTTATCGATATAAAAAAATATATTTCATTTGGGTGTAAGTGTGATGGAATCAAAAAGTTACGATGAGATCGAGTCGAGAGACTTTCCTGCCCTCACACCCCCCATTGCAACTCTTGTCAGCCAGGATCAACAGTGGCGGACACTAGCTAACCCGCAACGGAATTAGTCAGAAAGAACCAACATACAAACGAGAAGGGAGGAGGGACCGAATCTATGTAAATGTATTTTAGTATTCATACAACAATTATCGCATGTAAATAAAAGCGGAGATTTACTAATGATAACACTCGTAATGATATTGTTATGCTCGCCGCAGCACCTGCAGCGCAGGACACGCCGCGCCGCGCCGGTGCGTCGCGTCCAGAATCGCCCGCGTCGATACTCTATCGGCACTTATCACCAGGTCTGCGATACTCGATATTCAAATTAACTATGATTTATGATATTTACACGCGTGTACCGTTGTTTTTGTGAACCAATTCATTAAACAAGAATATTTCCAGGTTTCTTCTTACATTTACCTTTCTATGCAAACTGGCGTTACTTAGATATTTGCAGTTTACTTTCATAATTCAGGGGGAAAACATTCAAAACGATTGCATTCACATTTCACCTTACGTGTAATTGTTTAACTTCCTTTATCGTTCCACTCCAATTCGGTCCAGTCAGTGTATTTCCATTTGGGTCACGCATAATGGTATCGAGTGGCGTATCTGGATACTCGACCATCACCCATTATACATTCACCACAATCATATAAAAATCGTGCTTTTCAGTAAAGCTTCTCAGGTTGTAGTTTTTTGCGACGTTATAAGATCTTCAAAGCGACACCTATAACTTTATCGTATAGTCAACAGTTTGACAAGATGTTTCTTTCTTAAGGGGTTCACTTTACCAAAGAAATTAATCTCAAATATAAATTCTCAAAACCCATAAGTTGTTAGCGAGCAATAAGCCCTTACAGTACGAGAAAATCACAATAAATATAATTCTTTATTGAGACAGTGTTTTGCGCAATCCTTTAAATGTGTGATTAAATAAATACAATCGCTTCGGACGCCTTGTGTCTGTGAGGGAGACACCGAGTAACAGAACCCCTCAGCAAACTCCATCTATCATCTTCTTCGTCTTTTTCTTTTATCGCTATTTTTAGAAAAAAACCCAAAATAATTAATTTGTCAGTATTTGATTATTTTTCTAAATTCAAACTCACATTTGCAGTTTGCGTCCTCTTCGTGCGTCCGTCCGTACCCTGGCTACAATGTCCTTCAAACCGGAACACAACAGTGCATTTACACTGCTGTTAAATATTAAATAGTTCCTATTAAATACTTTAATTTCTCTTGTAATTGCTTACTTATTGTTTGATGAAAAAAAATACGGACAGTCATAAGGTAAACTGAAATAACAAATAACCAAGAATTACGTATGAAAGTATGATTTACAAATAATTTGAATAGAATTATTCTAAATAAATCACTCAGATTAGTGGGAAACCCGCACGTAATAATATTATACTCGGATATTCGTTATCTGTGTTGTTGTTGGCTGTCGTGTATCTGCACACAGTATATATAATCTATTTGCACAGACGCGCGGCAAGTTTCATAGACAATTTTCCTTCGTGAAGAATATTTTTAGAAACATTTTCCGGTGTGCCGTTTGACCAGGTGGTTTAGTTTATTAATATTGTGTTGTAACTAAGAAACGGTAACTATGCGGCGTGATCGCGCTCCGTTACTCCCTAGGTAACGCCTAGCAAGCCGCATGTACATAATGTATGGTGCACGGTAATGTGAACTTTCTAAATGAAGTATCCTGACGCTGCACAGTGTAGATTGCTATTGACCGTGTGTGGCGGCCGCGTGTTGTGCGCGATAACAACAGAGCGCGGCCGACACACTGGGCTCGCTCGACAGCCGACACAATCGCGCGCAGAGACGAGGGGCGCCCCTCAAATTGGATTTAAACATTGTGAATTACCTTTCTTTGATTCGCGGGTTAGCCAAATGGGGACGATTTATGGAGTGTCCGAGCGGGTCCCAGGGGCGCGCGTAGTGCCGGCGCGGCAAGATGGACGCGGCCCCGCGCGCGATTTACTGAGCCGAGCCTGAGCGCGCGCCGGCCGCCCTCCGGGATGTGTTGACCCCGAATTAATTTAAAATGAAAAGATATCTATTTGGATATAACGAGCTGTTAAACCACTCGCAGGGCTGCCGCGCCACAGAGACATACTCACTGTTTTACATTATTTCATAATATAGTTTATAGACCACTGCACATGTCTATACGATGATAAAAAACTTAAATTCACTTTTAAACAGTACTATTAAATAATGTTTAAATTGGATGAAAGTATAATACTGTTTGATAAGCAATTAGCAGCATAAGTAATGACGAGTAGTGATGGTGCGTTGCCTTCACAGTCGCATTGGATCGCTCGCGGCGATGAACTACGTTGAGACGCGTGACGCGGCGCGCCAGCCCTGTCACCACCTGACCCCATTTTAAATACAAACCAACCCCGTTTAGACCCCATTCGCTTAATGCGATGCTATCTTTTACAACCCCGATAAGAATGAATTCTATTTGGAAATGGCGCGGCGCCCTCGGCCGGCGCTGTGTGATCGTCTCTCCGCTCTCGCCAATGAGCCTCATGTATGAAATTAAATAGTCAAAGGACTGCCACCCGCCGCCCCCGCTGCCCCGCCGCCGCCCGCGCGCCACCATTACTCAGGCACACAGCCCTTACGGGACCAGTCGCTTTTCATGAGAACGTATCGAAACTTTATTTTATTGCATCATAGGGTTACGGAGTGTGATTATTTTTAGTTACATACTGATAATGACAGAAAGCAATAGACAGGCAACATATACGTCGCTGATTCTTGTCTTCAGCAGAGTCTTTCATTGTACGAGTATGTACTATAGGGCATTGTGGCGGTACTAATTACTCGTACAAGTGTTCCACCATGTACCGCTATGTAAACTTCCACAAAATCGTTACACAAGAGACACTTAATTCACTGAAAGCATCCATGTGAAGATGATTGTGAAGATGAATAATGATGAGTGGATGTAGTGCCGGGCGCCACGGCGAGCGACGGCGCTCACGGTGCAGTGTGCAGTGTGCAGTTAGCAGTGTTGCTTGTGATGAGCTCAAATGCGCTGTGAGCCGGACTCCGCGCCTCCTCCGTCCGCTTCACTCTACACTCTATAATATCCTCCTTTCATTGTAAATTGTTTTGGAAAATGAGAGTCGGTACTAGTCGCGATCAGTTCGTATGATAACGCGCGCCGCCGCACCCCCGCCCCCGCCCGCCTCTCGCCTCTCGTCCGTTACAATGCGCAACGCTTGTCTCATTGTTATTAAAAAAATGTCGAACGGTATTTTTTCTGCAATAGATTACATCTTTTATTAATATTTTTATCAACAATTGACAGCATTTTATTTTGTGAAGGCAGCCGTTTTCGCATCGATTCAGTTGCTACACAATTAAATACTATTGTTGCCGAAATTACTGAAACATACATATACAATTTGTCGATGGTTATGTGCTGCGAGTATATTAACCGTTACAAACTTTCGCTCATGATACAATACTTATATCACGTCCAATCCACGCATTTAAATATGTTTGAAATCATATTTTTCTATTTTTAACCGAGTTCAAAAAAGAAGGAGGTTATCAATGTGCGGAATGGTTTTTTTTACATAATGTTGATGAGCGGCGATGACTACCACCTACACTAAGTCCGCAAGGTGCGTCTGGTGGTGGTCTGCTGCTCTTTTACGCTCTATTCCATGAATAATAGCCGCGGTTCAGTTGGCTCTTCATCAGCAGGATGTGCTACGAATATGTGGACGGTCCAATGATGTGGGATAGGTGCACCGTGCTTATACACTCCCTACTGAATCAACACACATTTTTTGAACCAAAAATATTTGATATATCCAATAAAAATAAACCGATTTGCTTTGCAATGTAATGTAGAGCGATTTTAATCATTATTATAATGATAAAAGGAAGTATTTGATTTATCTATATTGCCGTGAGTAATGATAGCATACTGCTTAAGTAGAAGTATTTGCTTTGCACAACATGAATCGCTTATAATGAAGGTAGTAATAGGCACATATATTTAAATATTTGTGTCTAGGTTAAGCAGTTTAGTTAATTAATCAAGCCTGACGCGACCGGGCGCTGTAATTGGAGCAGCTATTTTCATGTGGTAGAGCCACGCTGTTGTCATGACTCAGTGGTGGTACCACTGTCTCACAGGAAATCGACGTGATGCCACACTACTGTACTGTTCTACAAAAAGAAAAAGAAAGCTTGTTGCACCCGGGCCGACTGGTGAAGGCGTATAACTCGGGGCATTTGCATTGATGCAAGCTTTTCATACGTAACGTGCTAAAAAAGAGAACTACGGCAACGATGTAACGCGTTGTTTGTTGGTATCATTAAACAAGGCCTAAACTTACTTCTCATACGTTAATCATCACGAAGTGTAGAGCAGCAGGAGTCTACAGGCGAGCAGACAACACGAATCTCGCGAGACCGACACACGTGCTCATGTACATGTCAATAGCATAAGATCGGGGCGTATGTTATTATCCGCTGGTTCTCAATCGTCAAATAAAAAACATTCATAGCGTAAAATACAACTTTAGTAAATTTGAAATGAGAGGATATTATAATAAAATGTACCGTGTGTATAATATTTATATGATATGTGATGAAAATCTTCTACCTCGCGATTGAACAATTAACCATCAATCAATTTTGTTACCATTTTATGCATGAAGACTGATTCAACAAATGTTGTTTAACAATTAGTCAAATAAAAGTTGAGTGGTTTGCATCGACTCCCGACATTATAGCAAATTGCACTTGCATTTTTTGCAATTTGCCAAGTTAATTATCTTTCACACACGACACTTATCACCATATCGGGCACAAATTCCTGATTCCGGGCTGGTAATGAAGAGAAAAATCCAATATAACTTTGCCCGACCTGGGAATCGAACCCGAGACCTCAGCTTTGCAATCATACCGTAGTACAACTGCGCCACCGAGGCAGTAAAAAAAAAACGTAATCAGGATTAGTGCGAGCTGAGGCTAGTACGAGTAGTGTGTTGTATGTTGTTCGTGTACTGATCGTGTCGTTGTTGTTGCAGTGTCGGGCCGCGCTGACGTCACCAGCTTCTTCAACACGCAGATGGTGCTCGACCTTAACGGTAAGTGGTCAGAGGCCGCGCGTTGCGCAACTCCTCATTTGAATACGGAAGCGGGAGCCGCTCCACACCCCAATTATGTAATTATGTTTTTGTGCACTGCTATACCGCGCGACCGCCGCGCCGGCCGTCACACGCCGAGACAAAACGACCTAATTAAATTAATACAAATTCAGTGGCGAGCAAGGTTTTTGTCGCGCCGCGCACCGACACCGAAACATTTCTAATTTTCGTCTAGGTTCATTTTTTATTCGCGTTAATTACGCCGTGAATGGGCCGGGACGAGTAAAAAGCGGACGGCGAGCGAGCGCTCCGCTTTTTGTGGTGCGCGTGCTTCACGGAACTCAGCGCAGCGGCATTGTGCGTGCGCCGCCGCGCCGCCACCACCGCCGCCGCCGCCGCCGACCACGCTGCCGCCGCTCTTATTCAAATTGCCGAAAAAATGTCGCCACCGTCACCGTCACCGTCACTCATCTGTCACAGTAGACATCGGCAATCACACGCTTTTTATTCATACGGATCGATTAATCGGCGTGTAATGTGGTTAAAAGTATTTATCGGCAGCGCGGCGGTGCTCGGCGGTGCTCGGCGGTGCTCGGCGGTGGCTCCGCGCACTCGCCGTATAAGTACACGCGGTGTGTGAAACGATGGTTTTTTGTCAACTGTTCATTGATGAACACATTTTGTGAATCGAAGTCGCCTCACACGCGTATTTATATACATATAGAGCGCTCCCGACACGCAAAGCTCAGTACGCAAGGAGCTCTGTTCAGCGACAACTTCAACTTGTTATCTTACGGTTTGATTACAATTATTGAAATAATAATAATTCCGGTTGAGTTTCCTTTAATAGTGAGTTGTAGAAAGTGGCGGCGCGGTAGTGTTATGCAGGCGCGTGTCCCGTGTCCTATGAATGAACGTAGATGTGATGAGGAGACGCGTGGTGATGCCAGCGCGTGTGAGTGGCGCGCGGCTCAAACTGCTCCCACGGCGCAGATGACGCTGCACTTCCCGCCGCGCCTGCCGCGCCTCCCGCGCACCTTGCTGAGCGCTGTCGCCTTCCACTTGTCTACTGATCATTGACTATCACTAACCAGTTACTCAATGAACCAATACAACCCTCAACCCTCTATCTTGCTTACCGTTCCAATCATCGTTGATTTCGCTCTCCGTAGCATTAGAGACAAAAATATTTGCTAGTATAGTAAAAACCACTATTATAGTTTGCATAAAAATAGCAATTGATTAACATTTTTTTAAGCGAAATCGCTTCTGTATCATCCCTCCAAGTTCTTCACAAGTAATCCTTACTAATATTATAATTGCGAAAATTTGGATAGATGTATGGATGTTTGTTAGTCTTTCAAGCAAAAACGGCTGGACCGATTTTGATTAAATTAGGTATGGATGTAGTTGATACCTTAGATGTTAATCCAAGGCATGTGCTACTTTTGATCCCGTAGAAATGTTCAAATTCGAATGGGATGAACTTCCGAAAAGCGCATTCCGCCGATCCATACGAAATTTAGTATAACAATGTATTTTGACCTCACTTAATCATGAATATCATTACGAAAATTCGCGCAAACGCCATGTTGAATATGAAAAACGAAGGAAAACCTCTTTTCGTTCAGTATGAATAGTCGTGCCATCGACTGAACGTCCTCCTTTACGTACCGTTTGGAACGAGGAGAGGAGTAACAGTGATTAAAGGTGATAGGGATTGGGTTCCTGATTATAATGTTATCTTACTCTTATTACAAGATAATGCATAGTTTTGGAGAAATTAATAAAATTATTTGCTTATAGCACTGTAATACGAGTAATGGATAGGCAACCATCAAGCCGAAGCTGCGGAGGTGAGCATGGGTACCTATCGTTATTTACGATAGGGCGAAGTGGCTTCACTTCACGCAGTGCCGGAGATGTTGAAGAAGCAACTCCGTTTAGAAAATAAGTATTTGAAGTTAGGTTAGCGAGTCAACTGGGCGCTACTCGCCCGTCCACATCGCCTACCGTCCGTAAAATGCGTGATGGCCATCGAGAGGTTTTAATCTGCATGCCGGTAAAAGATATGCTTAAATCTCGGTAGGGACCCAGCCTGGCGGCAACATCTGCGCGGTCCGGCAATTGCCACCGCGCGCCATACTGGAAGGCCGGGCACTCCGACATGCCGCTTCCCCTTTCGATTTTCTCAAGAATGGTGCAGTACCTCGAATGGATGACATGGGACGGAATGAGACGGGACAGAGCGAGATGTAACAGGACGGGACGGGAAAAACAATATTATCTCTAGTTCACATAGAGTTTAAATATAAAACATTTAATACTCTAAATAATATATTGTTAATGTGTACTGGACTCAAAAAATATCTGTTCCCGGGCGAAGTCGGGCCGAACTGCTAGTTTGAATATTTGTGAAATCTATTAATGCCTATTAGTTCTGCGTGGCGGACTAAGAGCTAATTAACCCGAATTAATTGTTACCATTCTTATAAATACAAACCAAGCTGGACGGAAAATTAAGGGTCATATAATTCTAGATAACTAATATCGACTAATTTCTTACGCAGGATTCCGGTTGTGTTGCATTTTACATTGTAGTTGGACGGTTATATAATTTTCCTTCATTGGATCACTGTCTTGTAAGTCTTAAATGTGGTAGATCCCGTTAGGAACCAAAATATGACACGTAATTCATTACAAACACGTTTGAAATGGGAGGTTTTGGTGATGTTATTGAAGTTATTGGTTAAATGTCACGGGTGTTAGCGCGCGCTCCGCCGCTGCGTACAGGCTGCGGCGCGGTCGCGTTCCGCACGCGCGCCCCCAGACTCTCGCGCTGTCACATCGTCGTCACCCACTCCCACCACACCAGTCACCATGCTACCCGACAGCTTCAATTCAAAATAACAATGCATACATATTCATACAATGACATTGGATCTAGAAATCAAATCAAGCTCTGATCGTACAAGGAGACGGTATTGCGATACGGTATTCCCTGAGTAAGCGGTTACATTGCATTTTACACACGTATTGATATTAGCACATGCAGTGACATTTGGCTACGACACGAGTGTGCCGTCCACGCAACATACATTTACACCACACGTCGCCCGGCAAATACTTACGAGTAATCAACGGTCCGCTACCACCGCGCCGACACGCGCCACGCACACCACTTTACAATTACACTCATAGTTCACTACAATCTCTTCAAACTTCTGCAGCCAATTGAAATGTACGAGAAAGCCTAATGTAATGTTAGATTGCTATTTGCTACTATGAGCTGCTCCATAAAGCTTTGTTAGAGAAGAGGTGCATAAGCGCCGAAGTAGCCACGGGTTGGCGCTCGGCTCAGCGGGCAGTGGGCAGTGGGCAGGGGCGCTGCGGTTTTGTGATGGGCGCCGATACATATCCAATAAACAATTTGCTGTCCATAGATTCATTATTTGATGTGTGGCACGTCGTGGCGGCTGTCGTGTTATTATGCTTATTACTGTAATTCGGTGCGGCAACGGGCGCGGCCGCGGACTCCGGTAGTGGCCGTCTCATTATGCCACATTACAACGGTATGCATATTACATTGAGAAACCAAAAATTGAGCTCGCACCGACATTTGTACCGATCCGCCGCATGTCAAAGTATCTCACACTCTGTAGAGTCACAAACAGTAGCTTGGGCCCGATAAAAGGATGTCAGTATGCGCGCGATATCAACGGAATGCGTTACACACGTACCGAGGTAGCGATAGAGCAGACACAACCATAGTTTCTATACAAATATCAATATAAATAAATAAATACACCCAACAGTCACATACATAGTCCTGACCCCACACAAAAATCGAATTTTGTTTAGTAGGTATCAGGAGCTACGAGAGACTTTTCGGTCTCAAAAACACCCAGACCCGAAATGAAAACTTGTGGATTACACAAGCATTTGTTTCGGTGCGGGGATCAAACCCACGGCCTCCCGTTCCACCAGCGGCGTCTAAGCAACCGCGCCACAGAAGCCGCCCAAATGTCCAATATGTCAGGATACTTCATTGTCGCTTAAAATAATTGTTGCAACGGTGACATTGCATTAGTGGCTAGTAGTTGGTGGATGCTGCCCTTGTGCGCATATTTGCATGCGCGCGAGGGTGCGGGTGCGCGAGGTGAGTGCGGGGGCGGCGGCAGGTAGCGGCGGCACATCTGCTGCGTTTTTTTCGCCGCCTCACCTTCGAATGCCGAACAATCGGTTGCATATTTCAATTCATTTCCATTAGTTTTTGTCGTCGTTTGTGAGATGCGAATAATCGTAGTTTTTAGTGTATCGCTCGGACGACAGCGAGCAGCGATCCGTCACGCTTTTGTGAAGTTAAAGCTATCGGTTCCTGAGATGTGTTGATGATGCTCGCGTCCAGTGCAGATGTACCTACAGATACTGGGGTGAGGTGTTTGAAAAGTAACGTTTTCACTTTTAAACATGTATCGTAGTATAGGCCCGCCGCAACGATTGACTTTTTGTAAGCAATCATAGCTTTATAAAGTACATAATACATAATATGCCCTCAACACCTGACAACTAATAAACACACAGTAAACAACCACACATCATTGTCGACAAGACTTTATCCCGATTCTATGTCTTCTCATCATTAGATTAAGGGATCTGAATTGTTGAATTGCTCGCACATTTATTAATTGAACGATTATTTGAGAGACTGTTCACAGTAGTATTGTTTAGGTCGAGCTATTTATGCTATGAAGTACTGTACTGTAGCAGCCCATATACGTCCCACTGCAGGGCACGAGCCTGTACAATCGAGAGTACCATTGAAAGGGTTTAGGCCGTATAGTCCACCACGCTGGCCTAGTTCGCGTTGGTGGACTTTACATACCATAGAAATTATTACAAATCTCTATGGTGTGTAGGTTCCCTCTCGATGTTTTTCTTGACCGTTTTGGTGCGTGGTCATTCACTGCCAACCAACAGGCAAATACATCTGACAAGTCTCACAACCCAACTTTTACCACCGCCGAAGTCGACTGGAATGAAGACATACATATAATGCAGGTATCACTTGTGAGTAGTACAGTGGTGAAGCGCTCGGCGGGTGTGGCTCACTCGCAGTCCGCGCCACTGCATCGCATCTACTCACCGGACCCGACTCGACCCCGCCGCCTGCGCCGCGCCGGCAAACATCCAGCCTCTGCATCCGGCATCTGCAACAGTCGCTTATCCATCCATTACCGACATGGTAATGCATATGTTCAATAGTTCTGTAGTTTAGTAATTATTTCATAAAACGAATATAAGTAGGTTTTTATAAAATCCACTGTTGAACGTATATATTGACTGTTATTAGTATGCGCGTTGTAAGATCAATGGCGAATGCAGTTAGTGACTCCTCAGAGGTTTTGTTCAGGGCCTCGACGCTTAATTTAGGAACAGTAATGGAAGAAACATTATCATGTATCGCCTAACGCCTTACACTCGCGGTTCATTGTTACATAACAATGTACGAGGGGGCCTTTAAATCATGTTTCTTTATTAAATATTAAACCACACGTATTATACGTCGATATCTAACAGTCAAATACGTGAAACTGTCCTACATAGCCCCGTTACTATAAAGAGAAACATATCTTGTCATTTTAACAGCCCCGATGTTAAACAGTTTGGTCTCCCAATACTTTGTAAGAAATATTTATTTGCTTAGCCCACAAACATTTGCTTCGGCTTGTGAACCTGCACAGGACGTTAGCTGGCCCTCTCGGCCGGTCGACTCGGCAACGAGGCTGCTCGGACACCGGCCGTACTGCAAGAGTCGAAACCCGCGACACAATAGCGCCAGTTCGAATTGGCCACGAATGTTGTTAGCGAACTAGTTTGATATATTAGATTCAGTGTTGCCAATTTGCTCCAAGCGGCTTGCGGGCAAGCACCGGCAGGTAGCGTGGAGTGCACACTGCACATACCTGGCTAGCCGCGGCAAAAAATACGCAAGTCGATGGCGCTCTCTCGTACTCCACGCAGCTGCAGATGCAGCGACTTGTAGGCGCCGTAATCAATAACATTACACGCATTTTCATATTTCTCGTCACGTCCCATTCCTTTCGAGTTTAAAAAAGAAACAAATATATTTAAATTCCTTGCTCATCCCACGGGAACACTACATTTTGTCGGATTAAAAGTAAAGCCTATGTTAACACATATGGATTAACATCCAGGATGTCAGCTACTTCCATATCAAATTTAATCAAAATCCGTTAAGCCGTTTCTGAGATCGTCGCGAACAACCGCACAGACAATCAGACAAAAATTCTAATAATTGTCGTTTTGGGTTCTATTACGTTAATACAGTCCACCCATAATAGCTTTTCTCAAATATCTTCCACGTACAGATATCGATCAGTAACAAAATTATATGTATTATTGGATTTTTCTATTCATTATCAGCCTGGAGTCAAGAATTTGTGCCCGATATGACGGTAGGCTCGCCCCTTATCACATCATGAGACGGGGATACATAAAGCGAAACGTAAGTGGCCTGGTTGTACCCCTGCCTACTGCATCTGGTAAAACAAAGCGTGATGTTTATGTATATCGATATATATAGAAGATGTTAGAATAAATTGGTTTTAACGATTGTTAATTGCATTGTTAGTTTAATTGTGAAGATGTGCTACTAGGCTCGAATTCCAGATTTGCAAATGCGCTGTCTGTGAGTTTTTCGTGTTGGAATCCGAGTCTGACTTTGTGCTGAGTAACGCGATTGAATAAGTTTTGGGATGAAATGAAGCTAGTAAGGATATCACTAGTGGCACCTCTGGCTCTCTAGTGACGGAACTCGTACATTTACATTCTATTTTTGCATAATGTGTTTACAACAATCTTACACTCTCGATGTAGGCACGTCCCCGCCACTCTGCCAGTGTTCTTCATACTGCGCAGGTAGCGGATTAGCAACTCACAAAGCGCTTGACTGATTGATAGTCCCCCCTCCTCCCTGCACCTAACCGTGTTCGCCGCGTCCTGCGGCCCGCACCTGAACGTATGCAAATCCTTTGTGGCGACGTGCTCTATACGCGATTGTTATCTACGGTTCTGTGCGAATGGGAACCTTTCAATTCCGAGAAACTATCCAAATTGCTCCGAGGGACGCCCGTGATTGATGGGTTTTGCCTAATATGCTTTATTATACGTTTAACAAAAAAACTTATAACGATCGTTTTTATTTGCGAAGAACGTTTGCAAAAAACTGCGGTAGGCGATAAATTTAACTTCGTTGTAGCAGATAATGTAACATTTGTTGTTTGTCGGCGCGACCTGCCAGCTTACTGTTACTACTCACTACGCATTCTCTGTGCAGCGGGCAGTATGCAGGGCGCAGTCACTCGCGTCGACAACTCACTCCACTGAGCACTCACTTCTCGCGGAACCTGTCAAGCACGGTGTCAGTTGGTCCCCAATATAGGAAATTTCGGGGCATGAATCTTGTTGACCTTCGCGAGGATACCGACAGCATTGGCTGGGGTTGCATTCTTTCTGCTAACTCTGTTCATGTCAAGATTAATATTTTCACCAGTCAAATAATTGACCAGCATGCATCTATCCGGCCAGTAAAACTTAAACACCTACCAGCTCCTTGGCTCACAGCCGATATTAAAGAGCTGATCTCTAAAAATATCGTAAAGAACGTTTTATATTTCTCCATGAGTCTCATTCTAAGTCCTTGAGTTCGTCGGAGAATCTGAAATTGAGAATACCAGTGCACGCCACGACTTTTATGGAAAAGTCGTGTACAGTCCAAGCTGTTCGGCTGTGGAACGCATTACCAGTTGTTGTAAGACGGGCTGAAACGCTAACTTCGTTAAAAAAAATGGTAAAAGACCACTAACTTTCTCTCTGAACAGACATATTGAGATAAATTTCCTGCATTTGAACCTATAGGTAATTTATCTTTATAAGTATTTACATGTGTTACTTATTAGGAGTAAATGACTATGTATCATACATTGTGTATATGTATATTCGACAGCCTCCGTGGCGCAGTTGTTTGGAAGCCGGCTGTGAAACAAGAGGCCGCGGGTTGGACCTCTGCATCAAAACAAATGTTTGTGTGAACCACAAGTTTTTGTTTCGTGTCTGAGTGTTTGTGAGACCGAAAAGTCTCTCGTAGCTCCTGATACCCACGACACAAGACTCGATCTTAGTGCGGGGTCAGGACTATGTATGTGACTGTTGGGTGTATTTATTTATTAATTACAAAAGAATTTGTTTATCTATTTTTTTTTGTTGGTGCTTGTATCTTTTATATTCTAGACTGCCGTCTTCTTTTTCTAGGGTTATATCCATCCAAAGATTGTCTGTGAGAAATCGCCTAGAGCGATAAGACCGCCATCTGTACTTTTTTCTTAATTTGTATTATCTTTATGTGTTTTTCCTTTCTGTGTGCAGTTAAAAATAAATAAATAAATAGGAACTTTATGAATGGGATTCCCAATGTGTACTACAGTCCCACCTGTCACCACGTCGGGTCACCACGTAACGTCCGGGTACCAAACACCTCCCTACAGTTACGGATCCTGGAATATTGCATAGGTTAATCGGTTAATGTATATTATATTGATAGTTTATGAGTTAGCTTTATGGCCGTTTATGTAACAAATTGCTCATAAATATCAATGCTAAGTTTAGCGCAGAGGCGGCGCTGGTGGCGCGCGGCTGCCCGCGTCAGCCTCACAAACAATGCGTTTTGTTTCAATCTCGGTCTCACAGTGTCGCTAATTAGTGGCTATTACCATATAATATGCTAATAACAAATTATCTCAAGCGGAGATGTTGTACATGTGACGTCACGGCGGTTGTTTAAAGCGCAGCAACACGAGCACCATTTAGTGAGAATATGTTACGACGAGTGGCGTAGTCAGTGCTGTAAGCCTCGCGGCACATGTCCACAGGCGTGAAGCTGCCGAATTGAACACACTCGGCGGCGCACCTACAAGGTGTTTACGCACGGTTAGTGACGTCGCCTGCGTGTGTTTCGGTGGCGGGTGCAATGCAGTGCAGTGCAGTGCGGTGTGGGAGGAGTGAGTGCTCGTGGCGGCGGGTAATTATGTGAAAGGTCCCGCGAGTCCCGCGGGTCGCACTCGGCCGGTCCCGTTACTGGCGGTGGAGAGGCGCGCGGGGAAATCACCTGACATTTCAGTTTTTGCGAACGCTGTGGGGTGAATAATACGCTCATAGACTGGTCTAGAGTTGAAGGGTGGCGGAGTGGGGCGCGCGCGGCGGCTGCGCATCATTCACCGCCGACGAGCGCGCCCCACCGATCATGGACTCGGGTGAGTGCCACGTTCTTACTGCTGCTCACTACTGCACTTATACTTCTTGCACTAGTTAGTAGCTACAGTCCTTTCCTCTGATGGCACTTCCGTTACTCCTACGGAAACGCTGAGAATCTATTTTACCCTTCGTTTATGAGTTGTCGTCTTGCTTATGGTCTAGACGATACTCAGTTCGTATCATTTTTGCCTGTTAGAGTCAACCTTAGATACAGTTGAAAAATTTAACAATTGTGGTATTTTTCATACAAAAAACGTCACAAGGGACCTATAGAACGTTTCTATTTTCTGTGAACAGAAAATTTTTGAAAAATTGTGAAAAATTTTCTGTGTAGAACTAGCTTGTTAACTATTGACTGATTCGGAGAAGTCACATGGATGATGTAGTGGTGGTCGGTGGAGGGGTGCAGCGGCGTCGACCGCGGGTGGCGGTTGCATCGCCTTGACATTTACACCGCCACCTAACGGACTGCCGGCCCTGTCGTAAACGCTTTCAGTTAGGCGAGTCGTTTCTTGTTACATTATTACTTTTTCAATTGTACTCGGAGAAAGCAATACGTAGTAAAAATTTGTTCTGTTTGTTACGGCACTTTCTAATTTATTGGTCCAACAGTTAAAGAAACGTTTAAAAAGGTTGCATTTTAATAGTAAAAAATTGCACCGCCCAGCGCCGGCGAGCCGCGCGCACAATCACCGCCTATTGTTTCACAACGCTCGTAAAAGAAAGCTCTTTTTTATTTAAATTTTACACCGGCTGTTGCGTCCCGCGCGCCCCTAATTATGCACTAAACATCCAAATGTCAGCGAGGTTTTTATGAGCGCTCGACAGCGGGACATGCTTGTTGAGTACTCGCTTTACCTGCACGTTCACATGACGTGTCAGTCTTTTTGCAATGTTTTGAATTTCGTAAAATATGAAGAACATATCTTAGTTGATAAAGATGCATTGATGTAAAGCGGCGGCGGAGTGTTCCGCGGCTCGACGCCGGCGATGAGTGTGTCACCACACGCGGGGGTGACCTTTGCAGGTCCCGTTAGCGGCACCTGCTGGACGTTAGGGTCCCGCTAGTCCGCGGCGCGCGCCTGCATTAATTACTCGCATAATAGTGGATCGCCTTAACGGATCGCCCGCTCCTCCGTCACATTGAGAATGTGTTATGTGACCGGCTCATTGCAGCGCGGCGCCAATCGACTCACTAAATGCATCGCACCGCCTTTGCGTCGCGTTTCTTCACCGCAAACTCTAATATTATTGCCTCCGTTTGTTTCTGTTTCTTTGCGTCCTTGTCGATTTTAAATTAATGTAATAATTCCACAGCAAGACGCGGCAATAACAGTGTAAAGCAACGACATATCCGGTGCGCTTAAAAGGCTTCTTGTAATATAAGCTCCTCTCTCACGATCTGTGTGCGTTTGTGCTCTGCTGGCGACCCACTGCGCGCTGCACATTGTTCTCTCTGCTAATGTCTACCTACCACACTTAGCAATTTACTTGTAATTACTTTAATATTACTAATTGGTATATTTATATATTGAGTCGAAACACAATATGATATTGTTGATATCATTATTTTTACAATACTTTGGGTAGTGATCTTAGACGTACAAATTAAAGGGGCTAATGTTTTGTGTTTAGTTAATATGAACCCACATGTTACGATGATAATATGCATTTAGTTTGTGCATGTATAATGTGTGCGTGCGTGTGTGTGTGTGTGTGTGTGCGTGTGACGCGGCGCGGCGCGGGCGCTGGGAGGCGTGTGCTCGGCGCGGCTCCCACGCACACGCCAGTGATTTGAATCGCACCGCGTACGCTACTACGTGTCTCCATTTACATCTCACCACCCAGCACCACAGAGTCCATACAGCACACCACGCAATGGTAGATTCTACCTTCCACATTCGATGTAGGTAATTCCATTTTCTCCATTCTTAAAGCGAATTAGCAGTCAATATACATTTTACCAGTACATACTGCCCATTAATATAAAATGTATTTCTTCGCCTTTCCATGCCTAAGATAGACCAACATTTACGGTTGTGTCCAGCTTTAAGCTTTCAGCGCTTTTTGTTTTATCTGGAATTTTTGTAATCCTAGTTTACACACCTGCCAGTTATTACTCCCGCTTCCTGAATATAAACAACTAGGTGCATTAAAAGTATGCTTGGCACACCTGAATGAATAAAAGTATAAAAATAGTTTATTTATCAAAGTATACTCGTAGTGTAGATGAATAGCGCCGCGCCGGCCGGCCGAGACGTGTGCGTCGCCGACCTTCACACATATGCAAATACACGGAAAACAACCTCCGAATCCGCAACGTCTATTGAAATTAACGATAATGAACGCCTCCAGACGAATGCATACAATTAAGCGGTTTTTTGTGATCTACATAAATAATGGCGGGAGTTTTTCTAAGGCGGCGCGGTGACGTCACCCTACTAAATCTTCTAGCCGCTGTGCCGGTCCCACTATGCATGGATTAAACGCATTTGAAAGTATATCAACCACCCCACCTCCACCAGCGGCTTCATAATATGTCCACGAATTACGAAAAGCGACCTGCTAATACTATAAATTCCCAACTTATCTTATCATATGAAGCAATTCGCAGATGACGTTGAGGTGTAAACAATAGTATGTTAGAGGGCCGTTCCGGCGGGTTGCGGGGGCGGCGACCGAGTTTAGTGTCGTGGGTAACGGGACCTGCCCGCAGCCGCCTCATCTCGGGGGTGAGTGACATGTGTTGATATTTGAGCGGCGGCGCGTGCGCACCCTGCACCTGTCGCCGCCGCGCACACTGGCACGCACACGCGCCGAGCACCGTGCGCCGAGCATGTGTGCGCGGGGTCAAGGTCGCAGCACAATTACCTTACATTGGCACGAAGATGAGAGAGCGCCCGCGCCGCCGCGCCGCCGCGCCGCCGCGCCTCCGCGCCGCGCCACTCGACATGCACAACCTCCGTTCTGTCTCTTTCTTAACAGACGCGACTTGCTAAAGTTTTTGTGAACTTACAAGTTATAGCCTGTAAACAAATAAGATGTTTAATTGTGAAATTGCGACTGGCTAGCGGACTCACAACTTTCTCTTGATTGCTGAAGCGCAGTGGGAGGCAGGGCGGGAGCACTCAGCGCTCGGGTGCGGCGCGTAATGTGCCGTACGTGCCGCGACCAGCCGCATCAGCAGCGACCTTGCACTAGTTCCAAGCCGCCGAATATAACGCTAGCCGGCACTGTTCACAACTATACATTCTTGATGTATTGGCGACGGTTATTGCGGGGAGCCTCTCGTCGTCACAGTCATCAGTCACAAGCAATTCATTGCAATTCGCCTGCCATGAACTCCTGTGATTTTGTTACTTTATAAGCCGAACAGGGTCCAGTCAGAAGTCCAACGCTACACGTTCTGTTGCGTGTCGCGTTGCCCTCCGCACCGAACACTTTCGGTTTCATCGGTTACCATTACTCAGCGCTATCTGTCCTGGCTACTGTCAGTTTAACGTGCTAAATGATCCAATGGCTGTGCTGGTAACCTTTAATTGCATACGGAATTTTTTCGTTCCTGCTTCGATTTGGAAAGGAAATACTGATAGCATCTCTTGACTTTACATAATTTCCAAAAGTATGTCCGGAATATATTCCCGGGGTGTGCGAGGTGCGTCGCCGAGTGCGCGCGGCGTGGCGTTTCCCACGTAACGCGGGGGTGCGGGTGCGAGCGCGCTCATTGAAAGGAAATCCTTGATTTATATCAGAGTGTCGCCTGTATCATTAGCAATGTTGCAAAAATGCAGGACATCGCGTGCGCACCGCGCGCCCGGCGATGGCTCAATTTGCCGCTTCCACTGAGTGGGTGTCGCAGTGCGTGACCACCGCACTCCGCACTCCGCATACACTGCACTCCGCTCTATATACACTGACAATATTCTGAACTCGACTTTAAGTGGCGGGAGTAATGCCAAGCTCACTGTTATTCTAATTATACATGCACCGATCTCTTCATATGGTTATCATGCATATCTCGACACATTCACGACCCATTGCCTTAACTCATAGATAAAATTACAATGACATGAAAATATGGCACAGTTACCGTATATGATTGTAAATAACAACTTTTTACATAAAAGACAAGATTTATCCATAAAGAAATGTACATGTTTATGCCAAGAAAGCAAACAAAACACACAGCGTAAATAAAAAAATACTAGAGTTGTAAAAGCGGTTGAAAAGAGCACGAGTTTATGGGCTACGCATAAGAGTGTGCGTTTTCTTGCACATTGAGTAGGTGATGGCGTTTCCGAGGACAGCTTTTTAGTAGATCACTGTTATGTATTTTTTTTTATTCGAACTTAATTATTTTTATCCCATTTATGAATATTCTAATAATGAAGGTATTACAATTAACAGGGATACATGGATACAGTAGATACCATATTACATCTTAATACCGCCGACAGATCTCTATGAAAATGACATGCGGCGCGCTGATACATCATACACAGCAACAATGACTATAATATACATCGTGATGCTCGAGGCCCAGCTCCATCTCGAATATTACTCTACGCGGGAAACACTACTTTAGCAATAAAACGGTAAAGCTCAGTGAGAAACTTGTCTTATAACTTATACCGCCTTCTAATCGCAAATTACTATTCAATTACAACTATTAACAAGTGGAGCGGAACATATAATGTCGTTATCAATAACGCAGTGAATACTAATTGTTTTAATTTATTCATAAACAAAATATGAAGTCTTACACGAAATGTGAGTGTTGGCGGCTCCCGGACTCCCGGACTCCCGGACTCGTACACACATGCCAGTGGAGATCGCTTCTGCGACAAATATGTATACTATCAGCCCGACGACAGTCCTTTAAAAGTCCTTTAAATGAATACGTAATAATATTATAGCATGTAATGGCATTACACCACGTCGGTATATCGTTGCGGGGCGTCGGCGGGAAAGTTGCACTCACATTTAGTGTGGTTTTATGCATGCACTCGCGGGCCGTGACAAGCTGCTACCAATAGCCGCCAGCGAGTAGTGAACAGTGAATAATGAGTAGCCCAGTGAACCGCCACGTGTTGGACCTCTCATTTACATAATTATACTAGAGCTAAGCAATGTAATGGCCGTGTAATAGCCACATGCACCATTGTTAACAACCTTACTGCAGACATACCCAAGCCCATCTCACAAACAAATCATAATAAACGTGTCGAGTGTGCTGGGTGATGTACAAGAACACGGCGCGGCGCGGCGCGGCGCGGCGGAAATGAGACGCGCACTCGTTGCGTTACACTGTAAGGTGGAGCGTGCGACCAACATCCAGGCGGTTAGTTTGTGGCCGAGTGATATATGTACGAGTACATTATGCAATTGCACGACAGTCATAAAGCACGACACAAGTTAACATCATACCAAGTGTCAAAGCACTGTCGTGTAATTGGCAAGCAGGTGCGCGGAGGGTGCGAGGGATGCGGGGGATGCGGGGTGTGCGCCGAGGTGTGCTATCTCCACAATTACATCAGATTCATCATAAGGCACGAGGCACAAGGCACGCACTGTTCCAACGTTATCGCGCGAATCGACTCAAAACATAACTAATTACAACGCAGTGGGAGTTAGTTTTAATTTGTAAAAGCTGTTGATATTAATCTTTAGTGGTCGCGTCTGAGAGCGCGGGTGGAGCGGTGTGGAGCGGCGAGCAGCGGCGCGCTTGCACCAAACACGCAGTACGGTGCACGAGTCGTATTGTAATGAAATTCGGGCGCGCAGAGTGAACCTGTAGTGTATATTATGTTGGCCAGTGGACCGGGAGCGCGCCGGTGCGGCCGACTCGAGCACGAGGACGCCGCGGGCGTCGGACCACGTTTTAACGGATCGCCCATGCAACTGATCACTGCACATTGTACAGTAGCGACGTGAGGGCCAGATCACGTTTGTACTGTACGCCTCGATATTACTGCAGTTGATACCTTCCCGCATTGTGACTCAACAAAACTATAGGTTGATACATATAAACTACATTCCATGTCTCCATATACCATCTGTACATTAGGCGTTCTCTGAGGCAGTGGTTTCGAAAGTTGACTGGGCTGCGACCCACCCAACAAAACCTAATAAATTCAGGACTCACTTTTTGCCCGTAAAGGGGGAATATTTTTTTTTATCAGCCCCTATACGTCCCACTGCTGGGCACGGGCCTACTCTACAATCGAGAGAATCGATTGAGAGTGGTTAGGTCATATAGTCCACCACGCTGGCCTAGTGCGGGTTGGCGGACTTGCATACCGTAGAAATTCTTTAAAATCGCTACGGTATGCAGGTTTCCTCACGATGTTTTCCTTCATCGTTAAAGTGCGTGGTGATTGATTATCAATACACACATAACTCCGAAAAGTCAGAGGTGTGTCCTGGGATTTGAACCCGCAACCACCGTGAACATGTAGGCAGCCGAGTCTGATCCGTTACCAACAGGCCACCACGCACTAATAGTATTTGTAAAACAACATTTGCCTACAATAAAATTATTTCACACTTAAATACCCACAAAAACTGTAATTTTAATGAGAAGGGTGTATTTGTTTCCTAAATACATTTCGTCATTACAGCTATGGCATCAACTTCAATTTCTGTTACTTTTAGTCGCTCTTAATTTGATACGTCCAATTTAATTCAGTGTGTAGTTTTAATGCTGATCGTAGCCGAAAATTTGTGGGAGGCGGACTCCTCCATATCTATTCAGGGCCTACTTAACATTCGCTCGGGACCCATAGTTAGGGTCTGAGGGAAACGCTGCTCTAAGACTTTCAGTTGGAGTTCCATTATTTCATTGCAATAACTTGATTTAATAAGAATGACGTATTATATCATATGGGAAGATCTATTGTTAGGTCGACCCTGCGGTAAAATAATATTATGACTACAAGTTAACATTTTGAATAACCTAATTGGAATGGTGAGTGTTGGCGTACACGTGCGTGTGTACACGTGCATGTGTGCGTGGTGCAGGGGTAACAATAGTGGTGGGTGTAGCAGAGTTTGGTAGCGGTTTCAATTATCCGGCGCGCGCGGTAATGAGCTCGCTCGCGTCGCGCATCGCGCGCGCATTTCCGCTCCTGCCACGCACAACCACACACACACGCACACGCACGGACATGTCGCATCTCTGAGGAAACGCACTCGTAACTTATTATCTTCCGCAAATAGCCGCTCAATTATACAGCTCGAGAGCCGCCGCTGCATTAGTGGTGGCTGTTCGTTTTCCGTGGCGGCGCGTTGGGGGCTCCGATGACGATGGAGCTATTGGTGTAGTGTAGGCATCGATCGGGTCCCGCGGGTGGGCGCGTCCACTCCAGACTCCACGTGTCCGCGTGTCACGTGTCCGCCGGCTAAGTGAAAAGTTTAGTCGCCATTAAGGAGCACTATGAGTGTCGCCAGCTGCGCCGCGCCCGCCGCCTCCCAAGCCTCCTGACCTGCACTTTTTGCACGAAACTATTTACATTTCGTGTAATTGTCATGCCTGCACCATGTTCGCATCGCATACTGGTGTTGATACATAAGTAAAACGAATACTTTTTATCTTAAAATGCAGTTACACTGAAAATGTTTTATGCGATTTTAGGGATCTTTAAAGCACTTTGATTCTTATTCCAACTAAACCACTATCTTTATTTTCTATTCGGAGTATAAGTGGTGCTCAGTTTAAAATGGTATCTATGATACTCCTTTCATTGTTAATAGTAGTGATAAATAACTCGAACACGACACTCGTATCAAATGCACCGGAATACTAAGATATGACAAAACAAAACATCGTATGCACATAGCAAGTTGTGTTTATTTTAGTTGAAGTGGTGCTGTGATGATAGTCTCCACCGGCAACAGCCACAGCTGCGATGGCCTGCTGGACATCCGATACTAACACACAGAAACCAAACAGCTTCACACTTGCATGTGTCACTGACACGAGGTTTGCTCATTGTGTCCTGTCAAATGTATATGTTACCGGAAATGTATGAAAACTAGGAATTGTACACTATTCCTAGGAAATATATACAATTCCGAGCATGTTTAGGAAATGTGTAAAATAATTATTTGAAGATTTCCCCGTCGCGTCGCCTCCCCTCCCCCTCCCGTTACATCCCGCCCTGTCCCGTCTCATTATAACTCAAGGCATGTAATCCTGGTCCGTCCCATCCCTTTGAGTATAAAAAAGTAACAAATATAATATTTGAATTCCTTCCTCATCCCACGGGTTTTCAATAAACTTTTTAATAAGTATATATTTTTTTATTTTATTCACTTTAGTTCTTGTTGTATCTCACTCCTAACCTAACTATCCCTTTGTACCTCTGTATTCGTTAGCATTCCTACTTATAGATATCCATAATGTACTACATTTCAGACCGCTTTTTAGGAAATGAATAAGTTTCCCAGGAATTGTATATAATGAAGGATTACATACATTTCCGTTAACATAATATATACATATAATATTATTTTATAACTAGCGGCCTGTCCCAGCTTCGCCTGGGTGCAGATATATCTTGATCCCACTCTACGTCAGATACATAGTATGTATGTGTTATACATAATACATATAAACCTACTTCTTAAATCACTCTATATATTGGGAAAAAAAACCAGCATCACAATCTGTTGCGTAGTTTTGAAGATCTAAACATACGTAGGTACAGACAGACAGCATATGCAGTATACTATGCAGTGATAATTAATCATTCATGGTGTAGGCCTCAACGCAAAAATCGCCCAATTGATGGCAAGTGGCCAACACAAGTCGGTGGATACTCTATATCGACTGTGATGCACTGACCGTCAGATTCGCTGTACTCACCTCGTTGTGCCACTATAAACAAATGGAACATCATTTATGAACCACAAAACATGAGGAAAGCAGGCGCCTTAGTAGTAGCGCCTTCCAAATAAGTAGTGAAATGAAGAAGGAATCAATTACAGTGCCTGCGGTATCATAACACTATCTTCCCTGTAGCATGGTTGAGGAGGCCGATGGCTGGCACATGCATTATACTCGTGAACGGGTGCTGCTTGTGTGGACAGGTCTGTCCGATTTGCTTACATTGTAACTGATTGATAGATTACATAAGGCTTTCACAATTATTCACTGCGTCGGCGAAACATAGCTGGTTCTTCGTTCTGGGCTACTTCGCTTCACTCAGCCATATTAAACAGAATGTAAACATATATCTATTAAAAATATGTCACTTGCAAATTATAACAAATTATCAATGAACTGCTCTGATTTAAAGTAATTTATAACTTTTGTAATAATCACGATATTGTAAACTGGTTTTGAAAAGAGCAACACTAGAATTTCTTGCCCGTTCTTCTCTAGTGAAAACCGCTGTCCGAATCGGGTGTTAGATCAAAAAATGACGGAATCTAAATAATGTTAAACATTTTAATAGATTAAATAAATTATTTTCATTTACACCAACTATTAACACGCGAGTGAACACGAGGCGTGCGTCCTGTTCCTGGCTCATCAGCCTGTTTCGATGCTGGTATATCCTGCTTCCAGGTGGCTGTCACGCACCTTCTATATGGCCAGTGTAAATGCTCAGTGACCCTCGTGGGTCTACGGAATTCTCTCTCGCCGTGGCAACACGCATGCTAGCCCAATTTTTTCTCACGTAGACCCCACAACGAGCTTGCAAAAACACGGCCGCCGCTCACTAAATACTACTGCTACTAATTAGTATCAGGCATGTACACAATATGTTTAACGCCATTTCTATGGCGTTGTGATGGAATAAGAACATTCAGTTTTATGCTGAGGTATTTAGTATTCACGTTCTTACGTTCGCTCAAGAATTTTTTTTTGTATATTTAGGTATTATAGATTTAATAAAAGATTAATTTTATTTGTCTCAAAAGTAATAATAAAAAATAACACTTTTGACGTCGGTGTAATTTTTTTTTAATTATTTTTATTTTAGTCATACACAATTGTTATGAGTAGTACGAGGTGGTTTAAATTTTAAAAAAGCATCAAGAATTAGTGATGGAACTCGCGTAGTCGCGCCGTGTACGTTCACACACGGCGCTCCTGTGAACTTCATTGTACAATTAGCTATCCCCTCACTACATTAACATGACACGCGTAATCATGGTACCCCGACGCACCCCGCACCCCTCCCTTCGCATTTTTATATGGTGCAGCGATAACCCATAAAGCGTGCTACTTGAACTTTTTGACAAATTTATGCTAATTTTACATTAATTACAGACATCCCGCCTGTGTCTCCTCAGGGACAGGTGGAGTTACCACTAGTTTCACTCATAATTTGACCAATTCGACAAGGTTATATGCTTTTGGAAATGTGTAAGCAGGCAAGCCTCTCAATTCTGGTTATAAAATTCAGTCTCAAACAGTTCATGATATCAACTTCAAAAAAAGGAGATTATTAAAATGTAAATCTTAGCCGAAGTAGATTATCCAATCAAGGGATCGAACCTAGGACTTATCGATTTATGCCCTTCTGCTCGACTACCGTTAGGCGACTGGGGCGAGCAGAGATACACAAATGGTGTCGTGCGCAAGACAGTAGCGAGCAGCAGGTATGGCGCAGCTGGCCGCCCCGGGCCCGGCACAGGTGTCTAATGTGTTTATAATGAAGAGGTGTCGGTGTCGCAGTCGTCACGCCCGACACCGACACCGACACCGCACATAGTCGAGCCCGCGTCGCGACTCCACCCGCCCCGTCGCCCAGCTCACTTCCTGCCGCGCCAGCCTTACCAGTATTCCGCCTAGTTAGCACTGGTGCTAACCAAAAAGCCGACACTGGAGCCATTATTTCTAGTCCAGCGTGAATATTCAGCAACATGTGAAGGCTTCGTAACTAATCCCCTTACCGAAGTTAAATTCATAGATTTCAGTC
This sequence comes from Theretra japonica, assembly GCA_033459515.1. Classification (NCBI taxonomy): domain Eukaryota; kingdom Metazoa; phylum Arthropoda; class Insecta; order Lepidoptera; family Sphingidae; genus Theretra; species Theretra japonica. The sequence goes on along the minus strand of CM065938.1, from coordinate 52,010 downwards.
ACAAAATCTCATCAAACTGGAAATCGTACTTATTTTATTCTAACCTCACTTACGTTCAACAAGGTTTGCTGGGAGAGTAAATATAGCAACATTGTCCTTTATTCATATTTTTAGTGTTGGAAAGTGCATTCGTATGTCAGTCAGAATTCTATAACACATTCTGGTCTAATTAGAACTTCTGCAAAAACCTTGGTCTTATTAGTTAATATGCAGTGAATACTCAAGAGTACAAATTGTGAGGAAAATGTCGTTCCTACAACATCCGCACCGTATACAAAAGTACTATTGATAACACCAACGTTTGTTGTTAAGTAGGTATGAATCGAAGCCACTGCATTCCATTTCATAGCAGACTTTTGCATTTTATGCCACGTAATTTAATGCCCTAGGAATTATAACAAAATGTGACATTTGTTATACGAAAACCAATGTTAAGAGCATGTATCTAGTGAAGGCAACGCAAGTGCGTGCAGCGTGCACACTACACTGTGCGGTGTCTGCGCGGTGTCTGCGCGGTGCCGGCACGGTGTCGGCACGCATTCACCGCACCAGCGTCGCCAGCGCCGCGCGGTGTGAATGAGCCGCGAGAACTCAGCTTATGTTCTACACTTGACGGAATTATATTACAACTTCATATTTTATGCGTGCGCTTGTTATAATATGTGTTCTTGTTACGGCTACTAATTTTTCCATTAAGTAAGTCGATGACCTCTACTGTTCTACGCGCGCTGGGTATCGCTCTACATATTCCGGGCGATGAAGCAGATTTTTGCACGTGCACTGCTCTCATTTCGTACTGGTATTATGTGTACAAATCGTGGTTCCATTGTACCCTATCCTGCGTTTCCTGCTTTCCCTGGATATGAAATGGCAGTTTATTGCCAAGGTGGATGTGTAGCCGTGCAAATATTTTATGTTCGCAATGAACTGCTTTCATGTTATTTATCGGCCACTTGAATCGCGTTCAAACTACCGACTCGATCAAATTTTGTCACGTCGAGGTAGGTAACATGTTTGCTTCAGAGAAAATAACTTAGCCCGTCTAACTTATTTAGTCGCCTCGGAGGAGAGCTTTTATCGCGGCGTAAAGAAGCCGACCCGGCGGCGCGGCGCGCTCGGTCGATAACTGCGCACCCGCGCTCGCCTGTACCGCCACGGCACCGACACACAACGCTGTGCCCTCTTCAACACTGAGCATACTATACAGATCTAGGCGTGCAATGTTTTCATAATCATTAGCATTGAGGCTGTGTCGCTAAGCAGTGACGGCACGGGGAGGCGCGCTGGGCCGCGTGCCTCTTGCGAGCCGGCGGGGCTGATGCTGGCCACGCGAGGGAGCCGTTCGCCCGTGCGCTGCGAATTCCACCGCCGAGTGTTTATTCCGCTTATCTGAATTTTAAATTCGGCCCCGTTCCTGCCCCGCGCCGCCCCCCCGCACCCCGCGGGCCCCCGCGCGGCCTGCCGCCCTCGGTCCCGGCTTAAATTCCTAGCGGTCTCGCCAATCCGTCCGTAAAAACCCAATCAACTGGCCATTTTTGTGATGCGCGCCGGCATTTGACACACGATTTCACTTTCAACTCGCCAACCACAAAAACCTTCTTTCTATCCAAACAGCCCGCGTCATTATGTTAAATAAACAAATAAATATATAGAAAGCGACTGCTCGTGACTGTCGATGCGAGTGAAGCTCGCCGGCCGAGCCTCAGGGGCACAAAGATGCAGATTGCATCCTTCACGTGGCGGAACACGCCGGTGCCCCGTTGTAGTCATCATTGAATGATTAGTGCTATCAATAGCAGTACAGGTGGCGCTGTTCATTGTCCATGTAACGGTAGATAGGACCCACGGGTCCCGGGTGACGGCGGGGCGCTGCGCGGTAGCGCGTTTTCCCTCAATTATCTACATTCATTTCGTTTGCGTCCTCAATTAATATTCGGCGACAATCAGCGGGTGCACTTTTTTAAACCACCTACTACGCGGCTTTGTTTGTTTTTAATAGATCAGCTTCGCCCGCCTCTGTCCGTCGTCATCCATGTTTGACTAGTATAAACTGCAACCCGTGCGTGTGCGGAGTGATATGAATTGAGTATATCACTGGCACATAGGTGTTGCGTGGTCGTCTGGACGAGGTTGTGTAGCTCGCAGTAGACTTGCAGGGCCGCCTCCGAGCCTGCGTGTGTCCTGCGTCGTGAGAACGACCTGTACCGGCGCGCTGCGGGTCGCCGGTGTCGCCCCGCCCAGCCTCACTAGACACCTCGGCCCGGGGCGGGCGCGCGCGGCCGCGGCGCAGCGTCCGCTGGTCACTCGCACCGGAACTCCGTCGCGATTATCTCAGTTATTACGATTACCGCGGTGATTGTCGACTTTAATACATAAACCAACTATGACGAAATTATTCTCTAGTTTTTATTCGAGTAAAGACGAGCAACTTACAGCACTGGCTTTATGTGTTCTGTTGTCTGTATGTGTGATTTCAAAGGATGGAAAAAGCGACGCGCGAACCTTAGGATTGTACTTCGGTTTACGCGAATTGAAAGAATAATAATAAATGATTCGGTATGGTTGTTACATAATGAACAGTGTGCGGGCACCGCGCACGTGTAGCGGACGGGCCGCGGCGCCTCCACCGCCACGCAGTCTATCAAAAAGTTAATTTTGTTTGTTTATTGATGTCTGACATTTTGTCGGCTTCGTTCATTAGGTGAATATAAACACTGTACAAATAGGAAACACGCCATTTGATATTTTGTTAGAATAAAGGTCAGCGCACGGCGACTACGTTACTCGGTAATGGTTAACATTTCATCCGCGCGGCCGTCGCGGCGCGGTCATTAACTCGAGTCTCGATGTGCTGCACACCGCGCCGCGCCGCGCCGCGCCGTGTCGCTGACAAGTGACAGCCGAACACTACCTACGCGTATTAGTGCACTGTCGAGTGAGCCGGCTGCAGCGGGCGCGGCTGGGGGCTGGCCACTAATTAAACGCAGTGACTGCGAGCTACCTGCGGCCGTGACTATTCACGTTGTGTTTGTACTTTGGGGGTATTGTTATTATTGACGCTGCGGCAGGATTACTATGCGGCTGATTGAAGAGCCGCGAGTATTTGTTGGTGGTGCCGCCGCCGCACAATGTGGCCAAGCAGAGCCGGTTCTCTGTGCCGTACACCGTCATTAACAACCTTGCAGTGTCTGTTTGATGTCGCGTCGGACGCTGTGGGGCTGTTGCGCGGTCTGCTAATTAACATGCGTTGCCACGGGTATTCCGGTGCCAAAGATTCTGACTTATTTATATATATATATATATATATATATATATATATATATATATATATATATATATATATATATATATATATATATATATATATATACATTTAATATGGCAGTGAGTGACGAAAGACTGTACTTACATAACTATTAAAAGAAACATACAAGAGGGTTAACCCGCCGTCGGAAGCGTGAATCCAGATTAAAATGGGTTAGCGCAGAGCAATGCTTGACGCATGCAGCACGAGAGCTACAACGGTCGTACGAGTCTTTGGTCGTTGAAGCTAAGTTGCTTTTAGTTGATGCTGCCTAAATATGCTGAACAGTAGTAGATACATGAAACATGTAAATCATGGTAGAGTGCTGAAAACACACTCGGCGTCCAATTAGATCGCTGCTTAGTGCCTACAGCCTACCCATCTCGTCTAGTTAGAATACCTCATACAAGAGCCACGCGACAACATAAGCTCTTGTCTTGTTAGAAAACGATAATACTTATCCAATACAATGATTGGGATAGGATACTACAATGGTCGCATCACCAGTTAGTCGCCGTGTGTTCGCATTGCCACGGAGCCTTGCTACTCACTGCCCACTGAGGTGTTGTTCACAGGTCCGTGGCATATGTGTGCGATTCGGGAAATCCACTCCGAAGACAGTGTCGTATGTTTTAGTAAATACACAGTCGGTCTCGCAGTGCACATGCACCAATAAGATGCCATCTGACATCTAAGACAGCTATTGGTGCGCGTGTATGCCGCGAACAATTGTGTTATGTAGTTATGTCTGTGTCGCTGGTAGTGACAGCCGGCGCGGCGGCGCGGCGTTACATTTGCATAGCGCGGGTGGGACGCGTGCGCGACTTGCTCTGCGGCGGCAGCTCGGCGGCGAGTGATGCAACTTGCAAGCAGCGATTAATTAGACTTGGCGCCGTTGCGTTACCACCACACCCGCCCCTTGCCCCGCACGCGCCAGCGCCTCGCACTGTTCTGCAATACGTTTCACAAGGCGAGCAGTGCACGGCGAGCGCGCGCCGTATTCAAATGAGCTCGTTTTATATCCCTCATTACGCGCGGGGCCGTGGGAACTCGCAAATTAGTTCTGACAAGAAAATTACACCGTGCGTACTAATATGCACATTGTTAGCATAAAGTAGCGGCGACTCATATCGAAGCGCTCCGCTGTCGCCACGGCGAGCTCGCGTCGCCTGCTCCTGCACGCGCGGCTCTCGGACGCGCTGATAACCGAGATAAAGCTCACGGAACGCACACTCACGCCGCGCCCGCGCCGCCGCTGTATTGTTTGGTTTCTTTGTGTGGATTAGTGTAGAGAGCGAGGAGACCGTGATCGATTAATTGGTTGCCTCCGAGCCGCGGCCGCAGACACTTGCGTCTTTGTGTCCGCATTTCTTTTCTTTCTTTCAACGTGTTATACTTGCGTCTCCACACAGTAAGACGGTGTTCAGTCACATGGTACCACGATTATTAGTATACACATAAATACACCCAACATGACATACATAGTCCTGAACTGACGGTTAATTAATTAAGTCTTGTGTCGTGGGTATCAGACACTACGAGAGACTTTTCAATCTCACAAACACCCAGATCCGAAACAACTATTCGAGTCGAAGTTTATAAAAAAATGGAAATAAACTAACCGAACCTAACGATTGTTTCGTGGCGGTCGGAGTATATTGCTCTGTTTACTACTGCTAGAAACTGCTAGAGCTACTAGAAACATTAATGTTATGTATTGTATGAATTGTTTACAATTCCTAGGTTGCACACATTTCCGGTAACATAGGCATTATAGACTAGCGTTTGCCCGCGGGAGAGTCGAACGCGTTTTATCAAACCAGTTTAAACTTTAAAGTTAAGTTCGCGATGTGTTGCAGTCGGTGGTGCGGAGAGGACTTAACGTGGCTCACATTGTATCCAAGCAAATACACAAATACGATAAAACATTCTGTTATGTGGTTAACGTAGTTTATTAAATAAATACGTTAATCGCGAACAATCACACAACAACTCGGAAAAAAACACAGTTCAGAGACCTCGGATGTAGATGTGAAGGTTTTAAAACCGCCAGCAATAATAGACAAATGTTTGTACTTGTTGTTATGAGACGACGATCGATAGATTTGTAGGAATAATGTGTGTCCCAGCTTTAAGGAAACGATTAAGTGTTTAGTTATACATAAATGATAGATAATTAGAGGAATTTATGAAATGCGAGGATCGTTTTAATTTTTAAAATTTACAACCAATACAAATAATGATTTGTTATAAGAGATTTCAGAAGAGGAAGTTGCACGTGCTAACGACTCACTACGAACAGTACATAATACTTATGGTGAGAAAATTATTATAAGTTAAGGAAGTCCGGTTTAGTCGATTATAATTTAAATATCAACATTGTATCTTGATACGAAATTACCTTTGCTCGTACTGTGGCGTGGTGAGATGAAGCGAGGGCGCGCGGGGCCGACGCGCGGGAGGGAGGTTGTGGTTCTATGGCGATGACCTCGCGCCGATTAATAAATTAAGATAACAAATTAAAGCGAACCCGCGGACAATGCGAGCGCTTTGTTCGTCTGCCGCCACGCCGCCACGCCGCCTCGACAGCCGCGTGCCGCGCCGACCACGTGCGTAGTACCGAGCCGGCACCGACCACGATGTGGCGCGCACACAACATAATATGCACTCATTATTTACCTTACACTTGTGCTGCAGACAACGAGTAGCATTGGGTGGAAGTGTTGCCGACATCTGGTCGTTCTCAGAGCGTATCGTGATCGCGACACTTCGAGTTCAGTTAGGCTTGGCTAATAGCATATACCCACTTATTGTAGCCTCTTTTTTCTGAAATAAGAACCTTACTGGTGGTAGGTCTCCCATATGTGAGAGGCCACCTGGGTAGGGGTCCCACCGCAATATCTATTTCTCCCGCCAAACAGCAGTGTAAATGCAATGTAATGTTGTGTTCCGACTTGAAGGACATTGCAGCCAGAGTAATTACTGGACATATCGAGACCTAACACATGTCTCAGGATGTCGATCGCAGTGGAATTGCAACCATTACTTTGTAATTTACGATATTGTTTGGTTTTGCTGCTGTCCATGAGCGGTCGTATCGCTTAACATCAGGCGAATGGCATGCTCGTCTCGCCATTCATCGCAATAATAAAAAAAGTGACACTGGTGAATGTAGCCATGGGCATCTACCGGCGGAACAAAATAGAGCGAATGTGGTTAGAGCGCACGCGCCGCGCCGCGCCGCGCGTGCTCCTGTGCGCTGAGCCAGTTGTGTAATTCGTCTCAAAGTGTCCATTAAGTGAGAACACCGCGTGTCGACAATGGCGCAGATAGCATCGATCTTTATTCGATCCCACCCGCACTCGCCGCTGTATGTGCTTGTGTGTGCGCGCGTGTGTGTGTGTGTGACGTGCGGCTCGAGTCACACGGCAAGCCTGATACTGCGCACTTTTGGATTTGGATTGTGTTGTGCGTTCGTGGGCAGTTGCCACATGCAAGCCTATTACTTCTGGTATTACAGCCGCGAGGTATTGTTACAGAATCCATGGGCGATCATCTGTGAGCAGGCTATATGTGTAGCTGTGTACTCTGAGGTAATGCGCGGAGGGGCGAGCGGCCGACAGTAATTGATTGACGCGGCATCCGCGCGGCACGGCCGCCACAAAGCGGATAATATCTTCATAAATCGATGTATTTCCATCGCTAATAAAGCGATATTAATTATCTAGTATTCAAATCTCGGGCGCTCGTGACTGCGCCGCCCCGCCCGGCCCGCCCGGCCCGCGCGGCCCGGCGCCGCCGTCACGCGCCGGTCGTCGCCCGCGCAGCATCCGACAGCGCCCGCGCCGCCGCGCTGCACCAATATATCACATCGTTATGCTGTACGCGGCAGGCCGGGGGTGCGCTCGGCTCGCTCCCACGGCAGGCGGCGCGGGTTGAATGCACTAATTATAAACATGTGCTAATTAGTGTAGTTACGACGACTAGCATTAGGTATTCGTTTCGGAAACGGAACGCGCGCTCGTTTGTCGCGGCAGCGGTCGGCTCCGAATGAAATGATATTCCTCGCATGTTTGTATGTAATTTAACATATAATTATGTTCAATAATTTGCGATTGTATCGCACGGCGCACTAGTCGGGTCTCACAATTCATATGTTTTATAATATTAATTATTGCGCGGCTAATTATAATTCGAGTCGGAGAAAGCTTTTAGACGGCGCGAGGCGAGCGTATAAAACATATCGTGTATAATTAATTAATTAGGGCGCGCTCGGAGCGGCGGCGACCGGCCCGCGCGCTCCGCACACAACACCCGGTGCGGCGCGGGCTGTGGAGTACCACGGCATGGCACTGCACCACCGAGCTGCACTTGTATGCAAACAATGGCTTCACAGATCCACATACTAATCGCATTTATAACAAAATGCGTTATGTATGAATTATAGAGTGTATCAACTACCATGTCACACACACTATGGACAAAACGACCACAGAATGTTGCGTATATTGTCGTGTGACAAGAGCATTGAAATGCACACGCAATCATGTAAATATATCAATGTGAAAAAACAACTAACACAGAAGAGCGTGATTATTCAGATAATATGGTTTTATATAAGGTACTTTTATATCCTCTGGAAAGTAAAGTTGTTGCAACAGCATAGCACGTGGTTTAAGGGTATTGTGCTCAGTGATTAGTTCCAGCATTAACGCTTTGTTTGTGCGCGGCTCCTTCGCAGCGCAGGTTACATCGTGGGAGTGGACTACATTATGTTAACGTCATCGCGACTTACTCGCGGGATAAAAGAGTGGGATGTCATTACAAGTAGAACCGTGCTGGAGTTAACTTGGGAAGCATGAGCTCTCTCGACCAGAGAGGTACCACTATTTTACAGAAACGATGTGTTTGCTGTCGCGATTGTTCTGACAAGTGGGAGTGCCAGAGGGACAAACCCCTTACTTAATTGATTCCCTTTCCCTTCCCACGCTGGAAAACCGTCAACGCACCTGCGATCCAGGTTTTTAGGATCAAACAGTACATTACAAATTGTAGACCTCAATTAGCGGCAGTAATCACTTTTCACCAGCTCACTAGTTTGACATATATAATGAAAAAAATCTATCTATATAATATTATTCCCTAGAGAAAAATCTTTGTATACAGTTTTATGAAAATTGCGCGGACGGAGAAGCATACAATTTGGCACAGATGTAGATTAGTCCGTGTAAATAGGCCATAAGTCTTTGAGACGATGACAACACTTCTCAATGAGGCATTGCTTAATCGAAGCTGTTTGTTTTCATTAACCACATTATTTTATGAAGTGACACTTTTTGATGCGCTTGAGGATAAATACAAATAAGCATCAGATTTGTTTTCAACAACCAAACATGATTAATAAAATGTTGTACTTTGATGTCTTAACCAGAGTCCAGACAATAAGTTATCAATGTATTTGCAATGATTTATTTTTAAATGTTGCTCTTTTACTTAATATGTCAATTGTCATCTGTTAAAGCAGTATGAAGATTTTGTTTATTGGTCCCATATACGTCCCACTGCAGGGCACGGGCCTCCTCTACAATCGAGAGTGCGATTGAGAGTGGTTAGGCCATATAGTCCACCACGCTGGTCTAGTGCAGGTTGGCGGACTTTTACATACAATAGAAATCTATACAAATCACTATGGTATGCAGGTTTCCTCACAATGTTTTCCTTCATTGTTATAGTGCGTGGTGATTGACTATAAATACACACATGACTCCGAAAAGTCAGAGGTGTGCCCTGGGATTTGAACCCGCGACCACCGTGAACATGTTGGCAGCCGCGTCTGGTCTGATTCCAACAGGCCAACAATATAAGTATAAGAACAGTAGGGGAAATAAAATGTTGCTTATGTGGACCGGACTCAAAAAGTATCAATCCAAAACATATGGCGTGGTTGTTTGTGTGCGAGTTGGCGCAGTGCAAGCTATGCTAGTAGTGTGGCCCGGCGGCACGGAGGCCCGGCTGGACCCGCTCCAGGGGTTCTCACTGCTCGCTGCCGAGGATGTGGCGCTGGTGCTCACGTGCGCGCTAATTAGAACGGCGCACGCACGCAGTAACAGGTGCGTGACCTTTGCGTGCACCCTGTCTCACCCCCAGCCCCGCCACCCCCGCCACCCCCGCGCCGCAAGTGCTTCACACTCAATGTGGTGGTATGTTATTTGTCCCACTACCATAACAATAACCACTACCATACACATGAGTATATCGGGTCTCAATCAGGCCGCCATAATTAAATCAACCGGAAAGAAATAATCTATTTGACTGCATTTAGACATTGACAAAATAATAATGGACGCTGTTGTGCTCATTTTTAATCGACTTCAAAAAAAGGAGATTATCAACGCAATGTGTATGTATCTAATTTTGTCAGAATTGCACGATTTTTGGATATGTTGGTCTATACCAGCGTCTGAACACGTGTGTAAAATTTCATAAAAGTATGTATGTTTGTATGTTTGTCCACGCATATATCTCAAAAAGTATAGTCCAACTTAGGAGCTGTGTAAGTTTCGTAGAAATCGGTTCAGTAGTTTTTGAGATAGGACAGGGGTGCCCAACATTTTTCAATCCGCAGCGCACATACATGTTTAGTATTTTGTCATGGTACCCTAATCTATCCAGCTGGTTGAAATATATAATTATGCTATTTGGGTAAATAGGCACAAAACTTAAAATCCAGAGATAGAGAATTTCTTCGCGGCGCCCTCCTCCACTTTTTACGGCGGGGCGCACAAGGGCGCATAGTTCAGGACAGCGTGAGATAAAGAGTTAAGTTTGTATCATTCACTAGGAAAATGTGTAGATAGTTGTCTTAGCAAAAAATGGTAAAAAAAAAGTTTTAACTGATATAGAAATTTAAAATTAGAGAGAAATAAAACTAATGTTTTCATAAATCTATAATACCTAAATATACAAAAAAACTCCTGCTGTGAATATACAAGATATTCACATACAATAGGCTCTCATCACTGGCGACGACATGAATCGGTTACATTATAATATGTATTGGCCAACAGTTCAACTTCGTGTTCCCCCGAACACCTCACATCTCTACTCATCATTTTACTAAAACCTGTCGGGCATTTTGGATTAGTAGCCAGACACTCAGCATCATAGATACCGAAGCAAATGTGCAGACATATCCGTGCTGGTATGGACAGTACAATACAAAGTTTACGAGCCGCATAGTAAACACAGGTACCAGCCTGTGAGCGCGGCGGGGCCGCTGGATGTGTCGGATGTGTGGAGTGTCCACGGCGGAGTCGCTCCACGGGCGCAAACCTTGTTAGCTGAATATGCACTCCAATCTTCAGCGGAATCGAATTTGCGCGGCGCGTCGAGTGCCCTCCGAGCGGCCCTCGCGACGAGATGTTGATGGATTATTTGTGAAGTGGCCCCGTTCGCCTTTGAAATCTTTCGCGCGTTAAAACGGAGGTAATCTCAGCCCTAGCCTTCGGCGGCGGGTCGCGCGCCCTCCCGCGTCGTCCCGCTGCCCCGCGCCGCACCCCGCGCTGGCCTGCGTCGCTCGCTCGTTGCTCTGCAAACAACCCGCAGTCTTCGTTTTGTTTACCTAATCATTTTATTGACCCCGCCGCCCCCGCGCGCCCTCCCGGCCGGCGGGTCCGCGTCGCTTCGACCGGCGACGTCGAAATTTATTTGAAAGCGAGTAATCGCGGCGACAGATGTGCGCGGCCGTCGGCAACCCTTCGTCGCTCCGCCGAGTACAAGGTTCGCCTCCTGTACTACAAGCCGCCGTTAGATTTATTGCGAAAAAAAACGCAATCTACTCCTGAGAAAACTCGATCGCAAGCTGCGCAGTAATTTTTACATTTTTTACCCCAAAAAAAGTATGTCAGAGGGGCGGGGGGCCGCGGCGGGAGGCGACAGGTCCCCGCGTCGTGGCAAAATCTCTTTTTTAGCGCAAAAACGAAGGAGCGGAACAATGGCTGACCCATTTCCCGGCCGTGGGAAGGAATAACGACCGCGGAGCCGAGCCGCACAACATTTTTGTGATAAAAAATGCATTACCCCACATTTTTAAAATCTGCCAAGAATAAAAAACGCGATGCAGCGAACGCATTGTTCGGCGCGGATATTGAAATTAAAAACTCGGAAGGGTGACGTTTTATCGGCAAAATAACGGTTTTTAGCAAAAAAGTAATGGAATCAGCTGCGCCGAGCAACGCAAACACAAGGCGCTCGTTAGCGCAGCCCAGTGACCGAGTGCGCCGAGACACCGCACACTGCTGCAGCGCACGCGTACTGTACCATCACACCGTGTTACATCATTGATACATGCAACTGATTACAAAAACATTTCATTACCAACCTCTTACTACGCCGCATCACACACTGTACGAACGTTTACTCTTAGAATATTTGTTGAAATTGACTTATAATGAATAACCTGTAACTCTCGATAACTCTATATATTTCTTGTGGTTTCTATTTTGCATGTCAATTGACCATATCGAAATAAAATAAATCAAACGGATGTCTGAAAACTTTATAACATAATGTATTACATTTGTTATACACGGAACTAAACAAGCTATGGGCATTGGCATCGTAATGCTTTCTCAATGAAACCGAAACACAAGTAACTCATGCATCAATAACTCCAACGATACGGGGAGGAATAATTCTGAACGTAACGGTTGGTCATGTTATACTGGTTACCGGCCAAACCCGATCTTAGGATAGGAGTCTCGTCTAGGCCAAACTAGTTCTCCCTTCACGTGATAGGCCAAACCAGTATAACATACATATTTACTATGAATTCTATGCAATCCCGAGATGAAATACATCAAAAATTAATGCTTTTCTGAATACAGTAAATAAAACGCACTAATAAACTGACAATCAAAACAATCCACCGCAACGAAATAATCGTAAGGTTGGTTTATTTCAAGTATTTAATATATATTATTTTATTTTATCCACTTTCGTTCTTGTTTAATTTCGTATTTGTACTCATGGACATCGAAGATACCCGATTTTAGAATAAATAGCTGGTTTTTCCTATCGGTTACAGGATTAAATACTTTGGCCTAGGCGAAACTAGCTCATCTTGAAATCGGGTTTGGCCCATAACATACTCACAATAAAAAATTAACGTAGTACGTGTACGTCAAAACGCTATGGCACGCGACCTATTCCATCCTACGACGGAAAGCTAAGCTAGCGAACCGTTGATGGCACAAGTGGCAAGTAGCACCCCTGGCCGCGCCATCCAAGATACCGCGCCGGCGTGAGCTCATGTACGTAGGATTCTAAGTTGTAAAATGGTTCACTGTACATTGAGTACGCTGTTACGAGCTCGCTCATGGAATGGAACCATACGGGAGTGTTATTGCACATTTCGCTGAATATTTTACAGTATACTATTTCATTTTTAACCGACTTCAAAAAAGGAGGAGGTCCTCAATTCGTCGGAATCATTTTCAAGCAAAACTTCTTATTTTTTTACAATCACAGACTTTGGTGAATGTGTTTGAGAGAAAGTATTTAAATAAACAATCAAAACTCAAAAATCAAAATTTTTAAATAAAAATTAACAAGAAGTGAAATTTTCTCATTACGATGGTTTTTGGCGAATGCAGTCATTTTAATTAGTTTAAACCTTTCGAACACTAACCTAATAAAATTTTAAGTTATCTTTAGAATACTGTAAGGAAGAAAATTACCGACGATATTCTTAATTTGTCAATTTTATCCAAAGATATGCCGAATATCCTTATAAACCGTTTTTATACCTTTTCTTCAGTCAATAATTTCACTCAATAATACTGTTTCACATCAATTTATTTTCTGCATGTCACGTTTTGCCAGTAATCCCGTGTCAAAGTCGAAAAGGCCATTTTTATTTTTATTTACCATAAGTCACCTCCAAATCATACTACGGAGGTCCCTAGTATATCGATTAAAAAGGAATTAAACTATCTACAAGAGATTTATGATGATTTCGCCAAATAAACATTACCCAAGTAAATGCACGGTGTCAAACACGAGTAAAAGTTAGGATTTTTTTTCTCGTCGGCTTTGCTACGATTGCTTATTAACCAGGCGTGCAATAAAGAAATAGAGGGCAGATCTGAAAAATATATATTTTAAACCTGCAATATCTTTTAAATTTCTTTAAGATCAATTTTCTCCACGATAGAGACTGTAAAAAAACACCTAATAAAATTGATAAAAAAATATCCTTTAATTTTTGTGAGTAGTATATAAGGAATAGGTCCTATATGTTTATTACTTGGCGGCTCGCCTTCAATATGTTACGCAATAAAGTCAATAAGCAAACTGACCAACGTGTACAAGTATAATGAAATATAAATTATTTTTTCGATGAATGGCGACACGAACATGCCATTCGCCTGATGGCAAGCCATACGACTGCTCATGAAGACTAGCAAAATCAAATAATACCATGATTTACAAAGCAATGCTTGCATTCCACTCTCGCCATCAGGATGGCATGTGATGTTAAGTCTCATTATGTTCAGTAGTTACTCTGGCTGCAATGTCCTTCAGACAGACATGAGCTCATATAGCAACCTGGCAATCTTGTAAGATATAATAAAGCTAACGTAGGTACATGTGCTCCGACGCCGCGCACACGTACGTGTACTCGTATGTAGATGTGCGGTGCGGAGGTCGGCGGTGTAGCCGGGAGCCGGCCTGGCTCTATGTAGATAAGGCGGCGGCGCGCCGGGGTCGGAGTGCGAGGAGGGCTCGCGGTATGCAAACCACGGGGCGGGGTCTCGTGTAAAAAACGCCCCGCGATATGCACCCGCCCTGTCGCCCCGCGCGTCCCGCGCCCCCGTCGACACATACCTGCGCGACGGTTAAAAAACTGCCGCAATCTGTTCGACGCGACATGAAAAGTGAAACGTGTAGGGTGTGAGACAATGCGCGCACCCGTCGCCACGCGAAGGGTTGCATTGTGTGCGCGCGCGCCATCACCCCTCCCGCTTCCCTCCGCTTTGCAACCCTTCGCCGCGCAACTCTTGTCGCATACACGTGCGCTTCGCGAACATTAACTATGTGGCGGATTTCACTTTTACCACGAGTATATATCTATGTATGTGTTGACAGCTCTCGAACTGGCTAGCACGGCTACTCAACTAACTTGTCTATATTTTAAAAAAATATCTGTACCTAAATATATTTTTTAAATTTATGTACATATGTACAGTTCATCAGTCACTCTGTTATTACTGAAAAATGTAAATCCACCGACTGAAATAATCATCTCTCATTGAAATCTTCGCAGTTAGGAACAAGAGTTTAGAGGTACATTGTGAACATCAAATAAAGCGCATCGCGAGCTCCCCTCAGTACCTCCGCTGTTTAGCAACAATGAATTCCACAAAGTTCAAAGAAAAATAAACGGTGCCGGACGAGTGTTCCCGCTCGCCGTGGCATGCGGAGCGAGCCTGCACTCGCGCCGCCCGCCAGCCTCCCTAGCCGGGGAGGGACATGTGAATCCGTGACGCTTTGATCTCAACCCTTGAGCGGACACCGTCTGTCAGCGGCACAGCTCGCTAAACGTATTAATTCTTTGTGAGCTGAGCGCCGCACGCGAGGGTCAGCCGTCCGCAAACACACGACTAGTGCGCACAAAGCAAACGCACCCGGCGACCTTGTCCAGTATTTTTCAAAATATCGCTCTATTTGTCTGAAGGTCAGGAGCCCGTGCGCGAACATGCTGCGAACATTCGGCAGCAATTATATGACCAGAGAAAGACGAGGCGTGCCTGCGCAGGCCATACTCGTTCCTTACAATTTACAAAACCCAGTAGAATCCACAATAAGTGCGATTTCTGATCCATCCAGAATATTCCAATCCTGCATCGATCGCATCCATTGAAAGCATGACGATACACAACCACAGAAGCCCGATAAATGGTTGCATTTAAAAGAATATTTTATTTATAGGTATTGCAAAAAGCCATATTTTGTCCCAAAGCGAAAACGCAAAAAAAATAAGATTGACAACGAATTTTAAACAACTCCATAATCCGTATATTTTATACGGCAAAGAGGCAGGGGCAGCGTTGAATGTTGGTTTGAACATTACTAAATACTATGATATTTATGATATTTATGATATTTACTTATCTTATCGCAAGTGAATGGGTTTTACTTTGAATCCCGTTATGCATATCTCGACTAGGCGATTGTTAATGAATGTTTTTTTCATTTTGTATTTATTACTCTAACACTATATTAGCAATATTGGAATTCCATTGTATCCAAAGATAATATGAGTTATTCATACATGAGTCGCCGTGTCATACATACATATATAAACTTACGCCTTTTTTCTCAGAAGGGGTAGGCAGAGGTTCCCCTGGTATCAACCAGGACACCCACGTTTCGCCTTGTGTGCTCCGTACTACAATGTGGTGATTGGGGGCGAGTCTATCGCCATTTCGGGTACAAATTCTGGACTCCCAAGCTGATAATGAATAGAAAAATCCAATATCGCCTTGCCCGACCCGAGATTCGAATCCGAGACTTCAGTGTTGTAACCGTACCGTAGTACAACTACTCCACTGAGGCAGTTGCCGTGTCACACTATAAAAATACTATAGTGAAGGTTAAAATATGTCCATTTAAAAAAACGAATGTTAATAGTGTATCGTGCTCATCGTCGCCATTTTTTTAGAGAATGGTATACAGAAGCGAATGAACTCGGGGATATTGAACCAGTATCGCAGAGAAGCATCCTAAAATAGCTCTACAATATGCCTACATTGTAATATCTCAAAGGCCTCCGCTCTTTTTCTCCACTCGACCCCGTCCTCTGCGAGCTCTTGCCATTTTGACTCGAATGCATCCAACTCGTCTTTCCACTGCATCTTCGGTCTTCCGCGTTTTCTCCGGCCATTCGTGGGAATCCAGCTTGTAGCTAGCCTGGCCCAGTGGTTACGATGCATTCGAGTTACATGCCCTGCCCAACTCCATTTTGACGTGGCCGCCTCGCACCTTACATCCGCAATGCGAGTTTTAGAGCGCAGTTCGGTGTTTCGGATGCGATGCCATTTCAATACTAAGTTCCATTTAACTATCTGCGTCCTACTTAGCCAATACATTTAAGTGGGACTTGCGTAGTTATGTGCAACGCAATATTTAAGTAGCGTTTGAGTATTCGGGTGTTAGGCAACTATCAAACGGTGTTTCCTCGGTAGTCAGACACTTATTATTGTTTTTTCAACTTGTCAGACACATTGAAGCTGATAACTTTAAAAGCCACCACGATCCAAACTTCATAATTGCTAATCGTATAATGCCTATGTTACACGAAAGTTTGCCGGCCACGGGCTCTTGACCTATTCGCTTTAACAGTTAACTTCAGCTCACAGTAAAAAAATATTTATGTAGTAGTCCCGCACGATCATATGCTCTTGTATAGTATCGGCGGCAGGAGACGAGAAGCAGAGGGTGCTGCTCCTACATTACAGTGTGAAATACGAGCGCCAGAGACAGCCATTAAACGCGATTAAAGCAATTTATAATGTTTATTCGGCCGATATAAATTATTAAAGGAGTCTGCAGCGGCCCGCATGCGGCCGCTACTTATCGCGGCGCGGGCACGCGACACCCCCACCCCGCCGCGCCGCCGCCCGCACCCCCGCACAATCTAATTGTTAAATTAAATAGAGTTAACTGCCGCTAAAGGGTTGCGGCGCGTGGCACGGATTGTGTACGAGATCAGATCCCCGTCCGCGTCCCGTCCCTCGCGCCCCGCGGGCCAGCGACGGCAGCTGCGCGCCGCCTGCGCACCGGCCGGGCTGGCTTTCGACACACGCCGGGATTCCGAATTCGATTTCAATGCTGCTATCCGTTTCGTATCGCAACTGTAATGACGCAGCCGGGTGATGAGCCACTACCCACAGATTTACAACACATATGTGCGTGTTCTTTAAGAGAGGCCGCGAGGGACGACTGCAGGCCGCGCTACTCAATCCAATCGCAGTGCGTGCCTCTACGTACAGTTCCGCAAATATCGGAGTCCCAGCGGCGTGAATTTGATTAGCGCACCTGTTTGCGAGCGCTGTCCACGGCGCCTCGCCCCCGCGCCACACGCCACGCAACCGTACAACAGTAGTTCAAAGTAGAGGTGACCAGCCCGCGCCACACGCCTCGCCCGCGCTCCACCACGCAACATACTTCCTAAACACTTCACGAGTATTTTTTACTCTTGTACCATCTTGCTAAATGAGGCATATTTTTAAAAACCATCACCAGGTGTATAGGTAAATCTGTCTTTACAATATATTTTAACAATTATTCGTCTAGTGAAATAATGAAGTGTAGTTAACTAATGTTATGTAGTGATATATGTCCAGGTCAGCACAGTGTGCCAGGGCCGGGCGCTGGTACATAGTGCCGGCGCTGTACATAGAGCCGGCCCGGGTGTCGCCCGTCATTCATCATGCGCGCTTTAATTGAAACGACATCGCGTCGCGCGCCGCCGGCTGCCATATAAATCACGCGCGCATTGTGCGCAACCCTTTCAACCCTTACGCGCGCGCGCCACATTACCATACGGGGCGCGCCTCACCCAATCACTGCCGCGATCATTTACATACGCCGCCCAGCACACCTTTATGTAAATTAAACCCTGCTCATCTCCGGCCTCGGGGTATCGCATTTACATAAACTAGCGTTTACGTAAGTGCAGTCTGCAGAGCGGTCATGTGCAAAACCTCGCTGCTTTATTGCCTGTTGATACACATCAAACAATAACAACCACTTATATCAGTGCGTGAGAGTGTATCCTTTACATTGTGTTAAAAAATGTTATTGGAATCGAACAATGAATAAGTACATTCGAATAATTCCAATTACTCATGAAAATGAGTACCTAACTAACTACATTCCTAATTGTGCTCGTGCCTGGACAAAATGATCAGTCCTAGTTTAACATTTACTTCGTTAAAAAACTAAAATATTCAGATTGAAATAATAATACTGATAGTCATGGAGAAGAATTCAACACCAAAACGGTCAGGAATCGAATCGAATGAACGAATGAACGAATAGAAAAACAGTCGTTAACGTTAATCTGAGATTAGTAATCGTCACTCAATTATGAACATATACCTGCTAAAGCTATATTACCAACGTTGCATTGAAATAACTACGTTAGTATTAGTAGTTTATTCGAATGCTCGGGCTATTCGCAGGAGCGCATCTATACAACACGCACTCATTGCCATGTTTCCATCATTCACACGAACCATCCAATTTCCGTATTAATGAATTATGTACATACGAGTATAAGGATTCTACGTCTCAACCCAGTTAAATATTTAGTTAGTCTCATTTTTTTCGGAGGAGAATAGTAATTAAAGCAAGGCGACCGCACTAACAATTGACGAAAAGTGTAGTGGTTTTTCCAAATCATTCATAAAATATAGGCAGGTACACAGTAGAACTTGGTTTTCGTATCGAATTACGTATCGTACGCAGTTTAATGGCCAGTTATCGTAGAGCTGAGCGCGGCGCAGCGTGCGCACGGGATAATGTAGCCAGATGAAGAGCGAGTCATGGCCCATCGCAGCATCTTCATATCCAATTGACGTACCATCATGTGTGATGGT
Organism: Theretra japonica; assembly: GCA_033459515.1. Lineage (NCBI taxonomy): Eukaryota > Metazoa > Arthropoda > Insecta > Lepidoptera > Sphingidae > Theretra > Theretra japonica. Next base: position 33,041 of record CM065938.1, on the reverse strand, counting down.
CTCTACCGGCCGTCCGCTGGTGCTCAGTGTGAGTGACGTAACAGGAGCGAGGTGGTAGGGAGCGTGGGAGAGGGTGTGGGAGGGCGGAGGGCGCGGCTCGCGAGTGCGCCGCGGTGCAGCTGCACGAGCTATTGATTAGCGCCGCCGCGCTGCCCTGCTCGCTAACATCTCATACCTCCGCGATTCAGCTCGACAACAGTCCACCTTAAAACACATCAGCAACGGTGTGGCAACACGTAATTCTCCAGAATCACTTCGTTTTGAAACATCTGGTACAGTCAACATCGAAACTAACTAAGCAATTCTTGAGTCATATATTGATAACATACTGAAAGTGATCGCAATTATCTACACAAGAAAATTTTCCGATATTTGCGATCATTCATGTTACAACTCACAACACTCACCGAGCTCACACCTTGCCGTTACTGGGTACTATGTAATCGAGTTGAATGAATAGGCCCATGCCGATACACTATGGAGCACGGCGCCAAGCGTAGTAGCCGCGGCGAGGCTTGCACACCAGTTGATATTATGTAAATGAGCGGCGCAGGGGTCGCGGCACAGCTCCTCTGTTGACACGGCCATTTGCTGCTAACGGGATTACGGCGCACGCGGGGCGCAACCCTTGCACTCCGCCACTCAATTGTAAATGCAAATACGGGTTTAATCCCAAAATGGCCGCGATACAGATGAACGACTTAGCTCTCCGCCCTCCGCATCCTCACTTGTGATCGATGCTCTTGATCGAAATATTTAACTCTTAAACTAGAGCAATATTATTGTTGGAAATAAAAATTATGCATCCGTCGTGAGTGTACTTTGTGCGCTACCGCCGGCCTAGCGAGGCGCTTCAAACATTCGTAGCATTGCTATTGATGCGAACGTAAACTTTTTTATTTATATAATGTAGAGGAAAATATTAAGCGCAGTGTGTCACTGAAGAAACATTATGGTCTTATTAAAGTAACTTTTAAATTAATTATAAAATAAAATCTAGATCTATTACGAATTAAATACATACATACATAAACATCATGCTTTTATCCCAGAAAGGGTAGGCAGAGGTGCAACCGGGACACCAACGTTTCGCCTTGTGTGTTCCGTCCCACGGTGTGCAAGGGGGCGAGCCTATCGTCATATCGGGCACAAATTTCTGACTCCGGGCTGATAATGAATAGAAAAATCAAATATCACTTTGCCCGACCCGGGATTCGAACACGAGACCTCAGCTTTGTTATCGCTCCGTAGTACAACTACGCCACCGAGGAAGTACGTATGGGGAGATTGATTGAAAATTCAATTGAAACAATCCAGTGTTACAAAGAGTGGGGACAACAACATCCGAGTTGTGTCCGCGCCCCACGCTACGTTTCTATACGATGGCTACCGGGACCCTGGGCAGCGTGGTCCGGGTTGTGTTCTCCAGCGGATGTCGGGATATTTGCATGGCGAAGATGTAGGTGAAGGAAAATTCCTTCACCTTACATTACATTTTGTCTTACATGCCCGAAATTCACAATTGCTCATATGAATGATAAACTAAATGAAATGTTTACTCTAAAACAACATAAAATGATATGAAACGCGTCGTTTCAAACAGCAAACAAACCAACATGTAAAAATACTCACGTCGCGTACTCGCTCACTACACATATATTGTCGGCCAGCGACGGACAACATTGCACCTCCCGTTATTCATACACGATGCTCACCTGTTTAATAACCTTTCTGTCTTCAAGTCGGAGGCTCGTTTATTTTAAATTACCTAACCTCCGCTATTTTAAACCTTAATGCGGTCTTTTTCTAATTACGTAGAAAAAAATATACTTATTAAAGCTTCACTATTGATATAGGTAGAGTGTTTATTTGAGTATACATGATACGCTCCTTATATCGATTTTAGATATGATTTTTATAATAAATTAATGTTTTTTTATACGGTACTTTGCACAAACGACGGGCTGACCCGACACTCATCACACCAAAGTAAAAGGGTTTTGAGTTTATCGATAAAGCTATTTTATTTTGAGGACTGCACGAGAGGTCGGCAAACTAATAAGATTTCCATCAACACGCGGGTCGCGCAAACATTGCGCGCGGAGGCCACTTACGGCTGCAACCCTTCGACCCTCGGCGAACCTTTAATTAAATATGTGAAGGGTCGCGCCGGCCGCGATTGCACTGCGCTGCAACCCGGTACAAATCACTGATCATAAAAACCTCATAAACACGAAAAAACATCTGTAGGGAGGTGTGTAGGCGCCGCGGACGGGCCGCGCGTCGCCGTAGCACGCGACGGCCGAGTACTACGGGCGCGCGTGTAGCACCGCTACGACAAGCCGGGCCAGTCTACATGTTTATAGGCATTTATGCAAATGATCACTTTAGGACAGTGTGTACGGTGTGGACCGTGGAGTGAGGTGCGGGCCTGCCACTAGGCGAGTGTAATCAGTGCTTATACTGTGCCGAAAACCCACACACTATACACGCGCTTTCCGCCGCGTTCAGTGAAACTATTACACAGGATAAACAAACATTGACTCGGGTCGAGATCGCGCTCACCCGCGCCGCCTCGCCCCGCCTCGCCCCGCACACACGCTGCGTAAACATATTTTAGCCAAAAGGCGAGCACAAAGGAAGCGAAATATCTTATTCAAAGTAGCAATATGTTGGCGCCTAAACAAACAGCCGGCGAGCACATTACGTAAATGCATTCAATTGCGATGCATGAGGTTGGAAGTGGCCGCGCGGCTCGGCGGGTCGGCGCTCGGCGCTCGGGCGGCGAATTAAACTTTCATCGGCCACTGTTTGCCCACATTACCATCACAAAGACGCGGCGCAGGGCCGGCGCGCCGCGCGCTCCCGCTCTGTGAGCAAGCAATTTACTACCTTGAAATGTGGTATACGTGACGACTGACCGACCAGCACTGGCTCCCTGTGCTCCTCACCAGCGCAAACTTTTGCATCCAATACAGGTGCAAGTGCGCGTGACCGTACTTACTACTTATCAAAGTAATGTAAACACTATGTCGAGACACTCTGTGGGCGCGGCGTCACACGTCTCTCGTATTGTGATATTATTGAATCTCGTCGTTATCAGTCGCCCCACCTTATTGAGTGTCGCGTGCCCTCCACGGCTAATCATTTCCGCTAAAAGTTTTATTCCTATATAAAGAGAATGTTCAAGACATAGACAGACCTGTAGGCGCCGCATGGACTAGTGTTGTATCGCTAGTGCCAGAGGTAGTGTGAGCTGCTCCTCACAACAGCTCGCTGAGGAGAGCAGCGCGCGCTCCCGACCGGTGTTTTTTTTCCAATTATACCCGATATCGGAATTCGCGCATCGGTTATTCGAACCCTTCGCCCCCTTTCGTATAAAAAATTAAACAGCTTTTAAACGTGCATCGCGCTCGATCGTTCGGCGAACGCGAAAAAAATCATCTCAGGTAATCGAAATAATGGCGAGGTCGCGCGAAAAAAATTCACTAAGGGCGGAAAAAGAAACGGATTTGTAAAAAACTTTAAAATGCTGGATGCGAGCGTGTTGCGTATCTGCGGGGCGGGGGGCACGTCGGTGCGGAGGGGGTGCAGGGGGTGCGTGCGGCGCGGGGCGCGGTATCGGAGCCGGGGCGCGCGCGGCGCTCGGCGCCAGTGGCACTCGCAGCGCCGCCGCCAGCACACGCACGTGCACCGACACTAGCTGACACTAGCCGACACCGCGCGCGCTCGCTACCGTCATGGTGCTGTCAGCGTGCGTACGCGCCGCCGCGCGCTCCTACTGCTCCTCCTACCGTGAGTACCGACTACCGACCAGCACATCACTCCATACACTGCACCTGCGGAACTCGCGAAATATTCTTACGGATTGTGTTATCTTGTTCGGTCACTGTGAAAAAAATGTGGTATTTTGTTTTAAATCATGAAGCGTACATCATTGTGAATCGGCCGAGATGATTTGATGCTCATGCTGTATCCGGGACAAATACAGCGCCAAGACTCATGAAGAATACATGTATTTAAGTGTAGTGCTCTTACTACACTCGGGATTCGACGTGACAGTGTCAGTGTCACTCTCAGTGAAGAGCTGATGATGACGTGTGATGAGCCGCGCCTCGCACACCACCACACGTCGGCGTCACCCGCGCAGTACCTGCACCCACATTACGCGCGTGGGAACATAAAAACTAATCGCACAATACAACGACGACTCAATCAAATCCCTTTTTTTAATATATAAAAACTCATTCCTTTGCACCAATTTTACCAATAAAAAACTATATTTCTTAATTTTTCTTTGGATGGGTCCGCAAAAAAATAGCGTACTTTTTACAATTAAATAAGATTCAGCCGTCGCTGAACCGCTCTAACCTGGCGGTTCTTGTACTGCACACCCTTATCACCGCCCGCAAAAAATATCCTGACATGTCATGAATGGACGCACAGGTGTCGACACCCCCGCGACGCCCGCTACCAGCCCGCGGTATACTACGTCGGACCCATGTAGCCGCACCGTAGCAGCCGCGTAGGCGTCGCTACGACTTCGAGCTTACCATATTATAATTAGTTCAATATAACATTTTGACTGTACGCAGTTTACAGTGAATTTCAATTCTGAATAAATAAATTATCCAGTGGAAGTAATGGAGCGGTGTACTCTTTACATTGATTTACACACGTAGCTGCTTGCCGCGACACCCAAACCTGGTTCCTGCAGCCTTAATCTGTAATCCTATTAATTGGGGTGGCATTTAATTAGATAAACCGATCAGACGGCGGCGTTAATGAGACATTATGATATGCTGGCAGCCCAGTTCGTGTGTGGGCGCGTGTATATAGCAACAGTGGGCACTGTCAGCCCGTCTCCTGTATGGAGGCGGACGTGTGTTGTAGTGTTGTAGTGTTGTCGTGTCGCTGGAGTGTCGTGGAGGCGCCATGTCGGCTCAGGATTAGTTCAGCTTAGCCTCTAATGCGACACGCCGCGCGGCTTCCTCCCGCGCCTCCCGCGCCCCCCTCCACACTCCGGCACACCACACTAATCCTCATTAACACTATCCTAATTCGCTGAACTTCATAATGATTATAATGGACCCACAGAGCGGCGCTCAGAGAGTTGCCACACCCGCACTCGAGCGCTCTCGTACGTTTACACCCTGCAAGCCGCGTAGTAACTGAGCGTGTTGTTTGTTTCAGAGGAATCGGGCGAGCTGATCAAGTCGCCCTCCCCGCCGCCCAGTCATGGTGAGTACTGTGCACAATAACTACGCCTGGGCTATCTGCCATATAGGTAGCTCTTTAAATAATATCATAAACATATCCACTTCCTCATTGTTAATTGTATGAAAAAGATGAGTTATCAGTCCGTCAGTGAGTACACGCGTTGTACAACAGGGCGCGTCGCTGAGCGAACACGTCCCCGCGCGGCCCGAGACCAGCTCCTTGTAACAACCTGCCATAAACAACAATATGTGAATGAAAGCGATCACAAGGCGCCTGCCAGTATAGTGGCACACAATACCTCCCTTCAGGTGCGCACGCGCAGCGTCGAGCCCGCTCCCCGCATAAGACAGTGTCGGCGCCGCAACCCTTTGGCACGCGACGCCACGAAACACGCGCCACCCTTACCGCCGCGTCTTTATTGCACCCTTGCCTTTCTTACGGTGATTTGATTGATTTGTGTACAGAGTGCAGACACACCTTAACATATGTTAGTGGCCCGTTCTTTATATGCGCCAGACTGTACTGAGCCGGCGCCTCCTGTTGTCTTGAGGTGGATTTAAGCCAAACGAACATAGAGCTAGAACAAGAGTATTCATATATATGTATGTTTAGACCAGCCGAACCAATGCTCATTCATGTCAATTTTTGACGGTAAGAGGCAAGAAGCTAGTCTTATATTTTTTTTCGCTTCCTCGACATTCTATTGTATCTGCCCATATACGTCCCACTGCAGGGCACGGGCCTACTCTACAATCGAGAGTACGATTGAGAGTGGTTAGGCCATATAGTCCACCACGCTGGCCTACTGCGGATTGGCGGACTTTACATACCGTAGAAATTCTTTGAATTCACTACATACACTACATACTTCGACATTACATTTCAGTATATTTGCTATTTCCTACCAAAGAACTTGTATTGTATTGTATTTTTTTTTTGTATTGTATCAGCCCATATACGACCCACTGCAGGGCATGGGCCTCCTCTACAATCGAGAGTACGATTGAGAGTGGTTAGGCCATATAGTCCACCACGCTGGCCTAATGCGGGTTGGCGGACTTTTACATACCATAGACATTTATACAAATCGCTATGATATGCAGGTTTCCTCACGATGTTTTCCTTCACCGTTATAGTGCGTGGTGATTGACTATCAATACACACATGACTCCGAAAAGTCAGAGGTGTGCCCTGGGATTTGAACCCGCGACCACCGTGAACATGTAGGCAGCCGCGTCTGGTTCGTTTACCAACAGGCCACCACGCACTTACCAACAGGCCACCACGCACTTAGAACTTGTATCCGAGTTTTATTTTTGTACATAAACACATAAACACACGCCTTTTTCCCTGAAGGGGTAGGCAGAGGTGCTACCAAAACACCCACATTTCGCCTTGTATATTCCGTCCCACGATGTGATAGGGGGCGAGCCTATCGCCATATCGGGCACAAATTCCTGACTCCGGGCTGATAATGAATAGAAAAATCCAATATCACTTTCCCCGACCCGGGATTCGAACCCAAGACCTCAGCTTTGCAATCATACCGTAGTACCACTACGCCACCGAGGCAGTTTTATTTTTGTAATGTTCAGAATTCGGATCCCACAGACATTTATAATTTTGGTATGCTTCTATCATTAACACACATTTCTCTTGAGGCCACGCAATATCCCTAGAACACTAGAACGCTTTGAAAAGACCGCTCCATGGAACGAGCATGTCGGAACATCAAAGAACGCTCTATGCACCTGCTCGCGCGCTCTAGTGCCGTTCACATCAAGCGAGCGAGCATTCTTAGAATAATCCATAGAATGTTTGCGAACGCAGACAGAACAACGAAAGAATGCTTTACGTCTGTTTAAACTAAAATAGTTAGATTGAGTGGGGATAGAAAGAGCGATCGCTCGTTTGCTCTAAATCCACCTTTACAGATTGCTAAAACGTGCATTGTTTTATATTATTATATACCAATAACGAGATATTTCATGTTGTCATGCCGTTGAAATTGCGCTCTCAGTCGCCCTGAGGGCAGACATATGTAGAAACTTATTTGTTACGTTATTAGTTAACACTGCAGTTGGCGACTGCAAGTCGTGATATGTATGCCGCTTCTTTCAACTGTGGCATCGTTTGCCAGCTTTCGTATTCCCTCCTTCCTACAATCCTGGGTGCTCCGAGCAGAGCGTGAGGGAACAGGCGGCGATATTTGTACGGAATGTCCCGTCGTTCGCCGTTCAATCTAGACGGCGCTGCACCCACCATCAGGTGCAGTGCCGTTAGTTTGACAGACAGATAGATAAAACATTTATTTAGAAACAATCATAAAATAAAACAATAAGTTTGCGAACGCAGATAGAAAAATGTCTCATAAGAAACGGTAACTTACACGTTAGATGAAGTTTGCGGGCCATCGTCGTAGTTGAGAACCTCATGTTTTCCACACAAATCATATTAGTTTGTGTGAACGTGCAAACCACTTCATTTGAATCTTATGCTGTCATTATAATGAAAACTTGACATCCTCCATGACACAATTGGTAATACGCCGACTGGAAAACGAGAGGACGCGGGTTTGAATGCACCGAGAGAAATGTTTTTTTTCTTTTACCATTTCAACAAGTATTTGTTTAGAATCTGGGTGTTTATGAGACTGAAAAGTCTCTCGTAGTTCCTGATACCCACGACACAAGACTCAATCTTAGTGAGGGGTCAGGACTATGTATGTGACTGTTGGGTGTATTTACTATTATTAATTACAAACAAAATGCAAATGTTCAAATAATTCTTCATTATCGTTAAGACACGTTCACAGAATATTCCATAACAGTGGTGCGGACGTGCACTCTGTCGGCCCCGCTGGCGCGTGCTCTCGCCGCCAACTGTGAGCTCGTGAAGGTAACAATATGCGAGTAGTACTGACGAGAGTGTGTGCGTGCTGCAGATGGTTCAGCGAGCGGCGAGGGCGACATCAGCGGCGACGAACGGCCCCCCTCTCCGCCGCGCGCCCCTTCTGCGCCCCTCCCACACGCAGCGCACCCCTCGCACCACGCCGCGCACCACGCGCCGCACTCCGCCGCCAGCGCAGCCGCCGCCACCGCCGCCGTGCTCGTGAGTATTGCCCCGGCCACCAGCCTCCCGCGCCCTGCCCCTTGTCTCTGCCACCATATGATAACGGGTTGTTTGTGTCCTCAGAACGCGGCGGGCGCCGGCAGCGCGCTGGCGCAGCTGCAGCACCTGCTGCTCACACAGCACGGCGCGCACTCCTTACTGCTGCACACGCAGGTCGGTCCACACGCCGCACGGCAAGCCTCTGTGCCTCTACAGTGCACTGCCATGACAACTGATACTGATGTAGAGTGTGCTGGTGACAGGTGCAGCAGGCAGTGGCGCAGGCGGCCGCGCAGCAGCTGCAGCAGCTACAAGCCCGCGCCAGCGTCGTGCCGCCCCCCACCACAGGTGAGCGTCGGCGCACCACGCGCGCCCCTCTACCCGTAGCCCCCTATACGCTCGGAACTTGTCACTCACCGTTTGTGGTTCTATCAGAAGGCAGGTCTCCGTCGCCGCGCCGCACGCCCCCCGGCGCTGGGGCGTTCCTCACACCGCACACGCCGGGCTCGGGCCGTGCGCGCTCGCCGCTGCTGGCGCACGCGCACGTTCACACCCCGCTGCACGCGCACGCGCACAAGCCGCGCGCGCTCGAACCCGCCGTCGACGACACAGCCGACCTCGAGGAGCTAGAACATTTCGCCAAAACCTTCAAACAGCGCCGCATTAAGCTCGGTAAGAGACGCGACCAGTAATGTAGGTACTGCTGCACTGAACCGTCGATAGCTCTCGCTGGAGTTTCACGCTGCCATTCGCTTCGCAGGGTTCACGCAGGGCGACGTCGGCCTCGCGATGGGCAAGCTGTACGGCAACGACTTCTCGCAGACGACGATTTCCCGGTTCGAGGCGCTCAACCTGAGTTTCAAGAACATGTGCAAGCTGAAGCCGCTGCTGCAGAAGTGGCTGGAGGACGCGGACTCGTCGCTGGCGGGCGGCGGCGGCGGCGGCGGCGCGGGCGCGGGGCTCGGCGCCGGACTGGCCGAGGCGGTCGGTCGCCGCCGCAAGAAGCGCACCTCCATCGAGTCGGGCGTGCGCGTCGCGCTCGAGAAGGCATTCCTGCACAACCCCAAGCCAACCAGCGAAGAGATCGCCGCGCTCGCTGACTCCCTGTGTATGGAGAAGGAGGTGGTGCGCGTGTGGTTCTGCAACAGGCGACAGAAGGTGAGCCGAGCCGCCGCCGCGCGGGCGCCTCTCGCCGACCGCTGGCACAGAGCCACTCAACACAGTGTTTGCGTTGCGCAGGAGAAGCGGATCAACCCGCCAGCGGGCGAGGGCATGGCGGGCATGGCGGGCGGCGCGGCGGCGGGCGTGGCGGGCGTGGCGCTGGCGCACGCGCACGCGCACGCGGCGCAGTCGCACGCGCTGCACGCGCACGCGCACGCGCTGCAGCCGCTGGCGCTGCTGGCGCGCGCGCCGCCCCGCGACTGACGCCGCGGCACATATCCACATGTAAATAGGCCGGGCCCCCCCGGCGCCGTGTATATACGTGTACATGCGGGCCGCGCCCCGAACACTTTAGACTTAGGTTTATCATATTAATATGTGAATTTTATTTATGCCTCCGCGCGCGGGCGCGGGGGCGGTGCGGCGGGGGCGCGCGGGCGGTGCGCTCTCCGCGCGCCCCCGCCCCTGTACAGAGCTCATATCAGTTAGCGCTCGACGCGTACATATGTATGTAAGGTGGATGTGTAGAAAAGTATCTGTATGTTATAATAAAACATGATAGACATTCGTGAAGCGTTTCATTGAATCATCTCCCGCGGCGGACGGGGCAGCTGCTCGCAAGTGGGCTACTTGCTCGTCTTGACTCTGCCTACTCTGCTGTAACTGGCATCGAAATCAATGGAATTATTGATTCGTTTCCGGAAAATATATATGCACATGTGTTTGTACATTCCCCACACTGAGACTAGAGACAAGCTGGCTTACAACACATGCTTTCAACACATGGGATACAATGTTACGAAACAAATTATAATTTAGTAGACATTATGTAGAAATGTTACACAACAATCTGACCCGACACGAGTTTTATATCATTGTAGGTAACATTTTTAAATATTTTTTATTATACTTATTTGATAATACATGTTTTTTGTATTTACGGGGAACAGTTTATGTTCATCTACATACAATGAACATATTATATCAAAAATTAACACAACCGAAAAATCCTTATCAAAATATTATTATTTCTCTTTATTTTATTTCTCACATTTTTTTTATTTTTACGTATATAAATATTATTACAAAAAAAATACATATAAAAATACAAAAAGAATGATTTACCCTCCAGTGGTGAAGCTCAAGACTCAAGCACCCGGCTAGGTTAGGAAGACGAAGTGAGGAACCGCTTCATACACAATACGAGCCGTGTCAAGCAATGTCTGAATCTGTCTCATGACCCACCGGCCCATTGAGAGCCTCTGGAGATGTTGGTCAAGACTCTTTGGTATCATGAGCAAAAACGACAATCGGGACAATAATTGTTGAGTCGACATCCCACATGTCGGTAACATCTTGTGCCAAATCTCTAGATATGTTGACATTTTGTCTGTTTCCAGCTTTGACAAGGTTATCGACATGCGGAATGGGGACTTCAACAAGTGTAGCCCGGCGCGCCAATCAATCAATTATCACAATATCAGACTTCTTGGCAACAATAGTCCTGTCTGTGATAACAGACCGATCCCAGTACAGCGTTGCATGACCATTTTCAATAATTCGTTGGCGAACATACTGGTAATATCGCACTTCAGAGGTCACAGGTCCATACCAAAGAGCAATTTGCTGATGTATGATCTTGGCTACTAGGTTGTGTCTATGCAAATACTCGCCGTTAGCAAGATACGAACAACCGGAGTTAACATGCCTAATGGACTCGCCAGCACGGTGTGTTTATTACGAATGTGGGTTTGTTTGGTTAATTGTTACGCTTTTACATCTTAATCACTAAACCGATGTTCGTGAAATTACACATACACGTTAACAGGGGCACACAAAAAGGACATCGGGGATTTTCCATCCAGAATATATTAACTGTCCCCAAAGGATAACAATATAACCATAATTCCATAACACCGACCTGAATAAATTAAACTTGGTTAATACCTGAATGACAAACATTGGGATCAGCGTTCTAAACGTCATCACACAGTTGTTATCTATTGATCTATCTATTATATTATACTTACTTATCATGCAATAATACTATTCCTAAAACCAGCGTCGAGTATCATTAACTTTCATCAACACATCTGCTTCGATACAGTCACGAACACTAGGTATATTGATTTATCAAAATCGGGATAGTTTCGAATTTGGCTATCCACGCCCATTTGAAAATTTCACCCTGTCTTTAAATAACACTATGATTAGGTATAACATAATATGTGGAAGCTATGCGCTCCCAAAACTAAGTAAGAATATTGTAGAAAATCCCGTAAAATTTAACCCCAAATATTGTGCAAATGTAATTTACATTTAAACCAACCACATACAGTGTTATCCTGCATAAATGACGCAGGTCAGTGACAATAAATATCTAACAAACATCGTCATTAACTAACGACAAGTGACAACTATCTGCAGTCTGTCATTCCCGCGTGCCTTTTTTTTATTGCATAGGTCCGGCAAACGAGCAAACTGGTCACGTGATTGTAAGTGATCACTGCCGCCCAAGAACATCCATAACGCTGGATCATGGATGTGTTGCCGGCCAAATTAAGTGGGGAGCGGCAAGTAAAAAGGTTGGGAAGAGGAATAGGGTATTGTGCATCCGGCAATCTCACTCGCCGAACGAAACGCACCAGCAAAGCCATCGGTTCACTTCGATTTCCAGTGGGACACTGGTACCGGCCCGGATTAGCCTGCCCATTCATGCTGAGTCATGGCTGACCACTGATTGCGTGTCTCTACCACTTCCAATGCGTGCCTACTGCTATTGCTGATTGATAAGATCAATTGACAGCATCAAATTTGAGTTTCACAGTTCGTCTGCGACATTAGTGTTTCCACATGTGGAAAAGTCCCCAGTTTTGCAGTATATTTAAAATATCAAGCACTTGCTATAAACGCAAACAACAAATAAAACAAGCGGATGTTAAATCATGTTCGCAATGGCATGTTGCCTCTCATTTTCACTGTCTGGGAATTTCGGCTGAAAGCTTTGCCAAAGAATCCAAGACCTATAAACTAAATTGAAAGTGTCTGGATTGCAAGTCTACTCACAAGCTAGAAAAAAACCCAGTCACTCCATCTTCATGTAAAATACCAGAACCGAGCACTAGCTCACCAGTCGGAGACGTGGTGGCTGATTTGAAAATTTATCTTGATAAAAGACTAGAGGACTTAATGGCTATACTTTGGCAGGATATTATTAATGATATCACTAAAGATTATGCGGATACTTGGAATAAGATCAAAGAGCTCGTGGAAAGTGTAGAGTTTATTTCAGCAAAAAAAGATCAAATTAAGGAATTATTGGGGACAAAAATCAAACTCATCGACAAATTGAAAAGTGAACAAGAGTTTTAAATTCTTAAGTCAAGGACCTCAACTTCCGGATAAGTGAAATCGAACTACAATCTAGGGAAACGACCTGCAGGCTAATTCACGTAATTTCTTGACGCGCCGATCAAGTTGCGATGCAGTTGCAATTAAATTTACGTTTTAGAGCTGCACGTGAACTGTGCGTAAACTGCCCGTATGTCAACGTCAACTGTACGTCAGTCGTATGTAATACTTTTGAGATGGCTTCTAGGCTTTTAGGCACATGTGAGAAATACAAATACATAAAGCCATAACATTGAGATAAAGATATTCTTTTCAATTAAAATATCGTTCTTCATGTTGGTTAGGTCTTACAATGGCAACATGGGCACAATCTATACAGCCAATTACCCTCGGCAACTTGAACTTCCTATAGAAACTGAAAAATAAAACAAGAAATTAATAGATATATTTGTTCTAACACAATATATCTAACAACATCTAGAAGGTAAAAAGGACACTAACCATCTTTTAATATCATCACGGGCTTACCTTGTCATGGGAAATTTAAGATAGTCTTTAAATATGTGTCTCATGATAAGGGCCTTCGTCACTTGGCCCATGAAACTGTAGGCTGTGAAACAACCATGGTAACTGCTTTAACTCACCAGTGTTTGGTATGATGCACTAGCATAAAAAGCTAGTATTATGAGTACCTTATATTTACCCTAATGTATATGTATATAGGCTACTGGAAAATACTAAAGAAATGTTACGTTGGTTTGTTCATGTAGGGAGGATGGATGAAAGGAGATTAACCAAGCAAATATACAAGGCGAGGGTGAATGGAAGAGTCGGTAGGGGTCGACCTCACCGAACCTACACCACCCAAATCGGTGAACCCTCAAGAAGGGTGAGATCAAAAGTACCTTGAACCTACGAGCATGCATGAAGAGATTGGTGTAGTATGCCAGGATCGAGCAAAGTGGCGATCTATCTAGCCATCTATCTGCCTACCCCTATGGGATACAGGCGTGACGATTATGTATTTATGTAAAGATTACTGACAAATCAAATTATGTAGGCATTTTGAATTGTTCATACATACATGAACACACGCCTTTTTCCCAGAAGGGGTATGCACAGGTGCTACCAGATCACCCACGTTTCGCCTTGTATATTCCGTCCCACGATGTGATAGGGGGCGAGCCTATCGCCATATCGAGCACAAATTCCTGACTCCGGGCTGATAATGAATAGAAAAATCCAATATCACTTTCAATTCACGGGATTGGAATCCGAGACTTCAGCTTTATAATCATACCATAGTACAACTACGCCACCGAGGCAGTCATTACTTTCTGGAGTATTATTGCTACTCACCGCTAAGTATCCAACTTTTATTCGAACGTAAATTCATGAAATTGAATATAATTTTTTTGAGGTCGTTGCCAGCCGACCAGCTATGCCTCGCGGTTTTACCCGCATAGTTCTTATCGTGATGTTATATACCTGATATGTTTGTATATTTAGGTATTATAGATTTATTAAAAGATTAGTTTTATTTCTCTCTTTTTATTACACTTTTGAAGTCGGTTTAATTTTTTTAAATTATTTTTTATAACTTCTTTTTTTTTTATTTCTATAGTAGTAGTTTTGAACTAATTTCTTAGGTTTTCCTAGTGAATGATACAAACTTTACTCTTTATCTCATGGTGTCCTAAAGTGTGGCCCCTGGTGCGCCGCGCCGCGCTGTGGAAAGTAGAGTGCGCCGTGAAGAAATTATCTCTCTCCAAATTTCAAATTTTGTGTCTATTTATCTAACTAGTATTATTTTACAATTTCAACCAGCCAGATAGATTAGGGTGCCGAGACAAAATAGTAAACATGTATGTGCGCCACCGATTAAAAAAGGTTGGGTACCCCTGCTCTATCTCAAAAACTACTAAACTGATTTCTATGAAACTTACACAGCTCCTAAGTTGGACTATACCTAATCCAACGCAAACTTTTTGAGATATGCGTGGACAAACATGCAAACATACATACATTTATGTTTGGCACACGTGTTCAGAAGCTGGTATAGACCAACATATCCAAAAATCTTGCAATTCTGACAAAATTATACACATACACATCGAATTGATAATCTCCTTTTTTAGAAGTCGATTAATAAATCAACGTTAACAAGTACAATGCAAAAGATATTATTTGTTGCTTTTGAATCAATTTGTAATGATGTTTTTTTAAGTCTAAAAAGTAAAAATTTTGCTTAAAAAAGTGACCATTTTTTTTATATTTTTACCTATCGTCGTGTTTGGGCGGCAAATACGTAGTTTTTGCCTAAAATAATAATGGACACCATTTTACTTTTAAAGAGACGCAACGGTACACAATGGTTTAATTACTATTTTACCATAAGCTATGTATTTATTTATCACCCAAACACGATAATACTTGAAAATAAATAAAAAAGACATAGCATTTTTTTGCGATTTTTTTGGTTGTATTGTATCTGTTGTCACTACTACCAGGATTCTTTTTCAGTCGCAATCTGGATATTTCAGTATGTATAGGTACTGACACGGCAACATGTACAATCAATAAATAGCATTTTGAAACATTTGAAAACGTTGCTCCACAAAAAATAACTGCGGTGTGGATGCACGTTTACAAAATTTTAATTAGAAATCTTATTTTTTCTTATTATTATGTACTGACATCTATGTTGCGTCAATGAACCATGTGTAATAATAGACTGAGTGCAAATTAAAGCGCCATCTATACTAGAGGTGCAATACTACTTAACGTTACTGACAGTATCATAGTTTTTGCTGTAATCCACAGATGGCAGCACATTGGACCGCTCTCGCGGTAAGACTTGTGTACTAGCAACTAGTAAGTAATGAGAAGTGTGTAATAGGAAAAGGACATAATATTATTGAAGTGTGATGTAGCTCAGGGTCGTCGGTCGCGGGTCGGGTTCAGCGGCGAGACCTCAGTTCATTGCTGTGCGCCGTACAGCGTACTGTGCTGTGCGCATTACTCGAACATAACTGAACAATTGCTGCTTAATAATATAAGAGCAATTATTATTACTGACTCAATTTTAATGTGTGTCCTTTTCATCTAAAAATATTTTAAACTAACTAAAATAATGATGATTAATAATTAAGCATGACTTCGCTTTACAATACGTACCTACACTCCTCAAGAAGATCTGAAACTCCACTGTCACATCGCACTGATTCGCGCAGTGCATTTTGGTGTTTTAAAACTTGATTTTGTTCGCAATTTCGTCTGCATGATTTAATTACACTGGTCAACGCTGTTTTTGTCACACGAACTTTGTTATGATTTTTGTTTATGTTGGTGTCTCCTCATGAAAAATATATAACATTTTTGTTTCTATCACATCCAGTTTTCTTGTGACAGCTACATATTCATTTCTGATCTCATCTCATATACGTTTCTTTGTTTAAATAACTACATTTAGTCGACTGTGTAACTATTGTATTTGCTAAATTACATTTTTTTTACGTTAGTTAGATCGTAAATATACCACGAGAGTGTTTGAACAACCCGACAGTTTTTGTTATGTGTGGCGAATTAACTTTTACATCTCAGCGTCGAAATTTCACATCACTAATTGAACAGTGCTATTTAGACTATTTTGGTTTTCCTGTGTTTGTGTGTTTGGGTAACGTATGTAAGGCTCCTATCAGGTTGGGCTAAACAAGAACCTAGACAACCTATGCCTAAAGATGGTGATGAATTTTGATATCTAAAAGAGAAATGCCCCAAACTCAGCGAGGCGAAAATCAAACAGGGAATATTTGTAGATCCACAAACTCCATGTATTTCTTTAATGAAAGTGGCTTAAGTCTGTTACTCCGCACTTTAGGTGAAATTATAAAAAAATAAAATTTTATTAATTACCAATTAAATTGTTTATTAGTAAATTATATGAATGATATATTTTATTTTATTTTAATAAAAAACATTTATAGTAAAAAAACACTTAAAATCACTAAAAAGTAACAAATAATATATATTTCATTGTACTTGTAGGACCTATTATGACTTATAGTTGAATTTAATTAAGTTTCCGCATGTTCGGTACTTGCCGACCTGCAGGGTTGGCCAGTATTTGAAATAGGTACGTAATGGAAATACAAATACATATTTTGTATTTTAATTACTTCTTAAAAATGTTATTTGTACCGAAAACGAAGGCAGGTGGTAGTTTTAGTGACTTCAGACACAACGCAACAAGTTTTTTTTAAAGAACGACGATTTTTTTACCTATTATCGTATTTGGTAAATACATACAATTCCCTAAAAAAATTATACCCTTTTATTTTTAAAGACGCTATAATACGCAAGGCTTTAAATTATAATTTTATCAAAAAAAACTATGGATTTACCATCCTAACACAATGATATTTAAAACATTACAAAAAAAATGGTCGCGTTTTTTGCAAATTTTTTAATTGCATCGTGTCTGTAGACACCAAAACTACCACCTGGCTTAGTTTTCGGTAGCAATCTTGATATACCCTGTATATGCGTAACTTATTGAAGTTGGGTCGCCAATTGCCAAACACGTAGAAATTTCAATTTATTTAAATTATAAGGCACAGGTACTACGTGTTTGGCACTTGGCGGACCGCCTTATATGTTACGCATATATTTTGATTTGTTGATCATGCTTTAATTGACATGAAATTTGTGTTAATTATTACAATTTATTAAACGACAGTGTATAAATTACTTAACACCTACCTTATATCACCTTTTTTCGCTTCTACTTTTAATATGACATTACTGTATAGCTGCTAGAAATAAATAAATGTATTTTTTTATTTGTATTTTAAATGCAAATGGTCAAAATACTGTATTTTATATTTTATATTTTAAATACACGACTTACAAATATTTGGTATTTTGTATTTTAAATACATGCGAGAGAGTATTTTGTAACTGGTAATTTAAATAAGGCAAAGCGTGTATTTTGCCCAGCCCTGGCGACCCGACTTCAATATGTTACGCATATATCATAAGTAGTTTTTACACCAAAATAAACCGAAGAAAACTATTAAACTCAGCCATCCGCGTGTTACCATACCATCTTTATACAAATAATCTCTTTAAGGGTTTTTATTTTTTTGCACGGAACCCTAATATGTTTTCCAAAATTAAAGTAGCCTAAGGTACTCCCGCAAAAATTAATTATCTATCAGTGAAAGTCCGGTCAAAATTGGTTGAGCCGTTCTCGAGATTAGCGAAAACAAACAGACCGACAGACAGACAAACATTTTTAAAGTGAATTTTCAGTATAAGTATCGTGTAAATAAAGATATTATATACTTGAAAAAAAAAAGATATTTTGACTTTATAGACACTCCAATTTTATTTATGTGTATCAATGAAATTATTTATAAAACAACATTAATTGTTTAACAAGGTCCGGGACCGGGTAACTTTAACTACCTGCATAATCATAAAAAATCATCGGAGCATAGTTTTTGTGATAATCTCACCGCACGCGGTCACCTCTGGTTTTTGAAACAATGACTCACACACTCCGACCTCCGCCGTGCAAACTCCACCGCGACGTTTTATCTGCGCATCTCCATGAGAATAAATCACTTGTTCAATGCAACGATGTGCAATGAAACTGTAACAACAAGTCGACATTGGCGTTAATTGTTAGGCGCCGTCGCTGCCCACACCACCGCTGGCGTCATATTTCACGCGAGACGCGAATCGCGCGCTGCACGTGTGGCATCAGCTCCCGCTCACTGCTACTATGACACATTTATGGTATCAACACGTCTCTTGACTCGTCACATCGCCACAAAGTGATACACACCTACTAGCATCATTTTTTATATATATGTATTGGGGATACCAGTGATGAACGTAACTAATTTCAATTTCCTTGTAATATCTACAGTACTTAAACAGTACTTATTGGATTGCAAAATTCTAATTACTACATGGTATTTATCTTTTAGCTATTTATTAACTCCAGCATAATTACAACTGCCCTTACAGATTTTGTAAAAAGCTACCAAATAAAAAAAACGGAATTTGTTACAATCATGCCTGCTATAACTTTGTAACCACAGGTTGTAACCATTGATATCGATGGCTGTAAACATAGATGTCGAATAACTTAAACCGGCAATGTAACATGTGTGCGTGAAGTTTGCATGTGTGCTTGACAGACAATGCTGCGCCATACACTGTCGATATTGCCATGTCGATATCGATATAGCTGGCGGTTTCATCATCTATACATCTATATTTACACATATAAATACAATTGGACTGTCTGTTTGTAAAGTCAAAATTGCTTTTTTTGTTCAAGTACATATCGTTATTTACACGATACCTATATCGAAAATGAACGTAATATATTTTTTTCTGTCTGTCTGTCGGTCTGTTTGTTGCCGCTAATCTCAAGAACGGCTGGACCGATTTTAACAGGACTTTCACTGACAGATAGCTATTTTTTTCGGGAGCAACTTAAGCTACTTAAATTTTGAGAAACTAATTAAGGTTCCGCCCAAAAAATTATATAAAAATACCAAATCCTTATAATTCGCATTATTAATCTAACTACGTTAAGTAGATACGATTTTAAAACTCTCCTCCACCACCAAAATGTGAAATTTCAAAACCCTGAACAACCAATATTAATTTACTTTTTTATTTATTTAAAAAGATTATTTCCCCTTTTTTATTTTTATTTCGTTCTTTTGTTCAGTGATTTAAGATATTTCGAGCTTCTAAATTACCATTCGAAGCCTAAATAAGAAAACCTCTGTCCAGTAATCCCTAAAGTATTCACAAATTATCTATCAATCTAAATATTCTCCACCTTTGCATGACAACATTTTCTTAAATTATTACTAACTAGCTTCTGCCCGCAACTCCGATGGTGTGTTTATCTTTATAGAAAATTACCATCCCGTTCCGTCCCGTTATATCCGCCTTGTCCCGTGTCGTTCTCACTCAAGATATGTAATCCAGTCCGATCCCATCCACTTAGTACAAAAAAGTTATAAATATATCGGAATTCCTCCCTCATCCTACGGGAACACTACATTTTTATGGATAAAAAGTGTTAGCCTGTGTTAAGCCTTAGTGTTAATCCAGGGCGTCAGCTACCTCCATATCAAATTTCATCAAAACCCATTAAGCCGTTTCTGAGTTCATCGCGCACAACCGCACGAACAGACAAAATATCTAAAAATCATTGTTTTGGGTTCTATTACGTTAATATAGTCCCCCATATCAGTTTTTCTCATTTATCTACCATGAACAGATATGGATCAGTAACAAATTTATTATATGTATGTAAAGATAGGTAAATGTTTCTTTTAAATAACTTTTTTGTGGATAAAAACCGATTCGAAAATACTGTTCTTGAACGAAACAGCGCACGGAAGGCGTAAACTCACAGAACAAATAAAGGCAAAAACTTATTTTGAGGGTAGTTTTCCAATATCGACCCGCTACAAGTAAAACCTGATGGCACAGCACTGTGAGTGCAACTTAGGTAAAGGAGGGGCTCGAAATGATTCCTGTTTTAATGTTTATCATTCGCGTAACTCTAAGAAAACATATTTTTTTCACTTGTTACTTACATACCTAGTCCTCTCCACTTACACGATAACGGTCATAACATTTAATTCATGGTAACTGCTATGCACGCATCTTTAATTATGCAGCTAAATAAAAAATAAAATAGTTTTAATCTATTCTATAGATAGAGTAATGTTTGCGTAATTTCGTGGTGAGGAGAGAAGAGGCCGGCTTCCACAGCAGCTGGTATGGTGTAGAGCAGTGTTGCCAAACATTGTTCTGCCACGGCCCGGTAATTTCACACTGCCCCTTCGTGCCCCACTCAATACTATTAAACCCAAGTGGACTCCATTAGGTAAAACAGTACACATTTATTAACAGTAAAAATGTTTTATCAGTACTACATACTTTGGTATCACCTATTTCATCACTTAATTTTAGTGCGAGCTGCTGCTTATTTTTTACTAAAGAATTCAAGTTCGCGCAAAATGGCAAATATTTATTCGAAAGTTTAAGGGAATATCGCGACCCGGTATTTTATTTTGATGACCCAGTACCAGGTCGCGACCCAGCAAATGGGAAACGCTGATGTAGAGCAACATCCGTGTAGTGGCGGTATTAATTGCTACAACAAATAGCCTCGTTTCAGCAACTAGTTCAATTGGTAACATTGTAATTAGTTCGCATTTTGCATTTCGCAGGTGGCTGGTCCGTGTGGGGCGCGTGCTCCCGGCGGGCGGCGCGCGGCAGCGAGCCGGGCCGCACGCGACACGGTCGCCCACCGTCTGCCTGTACACCGACAAACCAAACATGTAGGACCTATGACTTTAAAAAAAATCTATATGTCTGGTACTTGGCGACCCGCCTTCAATATCTTACGCATATACCTAGTCAGATCATAAATTCTGTCACATGTTTAATATAAAACAATTGAAACAAGTTTATTCATTATGTAACCATTTATATACCAAAATGAACTTAACAAAACATAGATTCTTATGACACTAAAGTTTATTCAAAATGACCTCCGTGATTTTTAATACAGGCCTTCAATCTGCGCGGCCAGTCGTCTATCGCAGCACGAACGAGGTCCATGTCAATATCGGCGGCTGCCTTAATCAAGAATGTCTTGAGTGACTCCAAATTGGGATGAGGCTTTGAGCATACCTTTTCCTTCAAGTGTTGCCATATCTTGTAATCTAACGGTATTCAAATCTGGACTGGAGGAGAGCCAGTCTTCGTGCCGGATGAAGTCAATTTCACGCGCCGCCAGCCAGTCTTGTGTGCTCTTCGCTCTATGAGCTGGCGCCGAACCTTATTGGAATACCCAGTGCCTGTTATTGAACATGGTATGAGAAACAGGTTCCACAAGGTTAGTCAGGACTGTATTTTGATACACAACTGCATTCGTTTTTACACCTTTCTCACAAAAATGTACCTCTGTTAAGCCCCAATAAGAAACTCCCAACCATACCATAAGCGAGGATGGAAAATGACCTCGTTGGACACGCGGAATACGGTTGCTCGCTTCTTCACTACTGTATGTGTACACCTTATCATTTCGTTTGTTGTAGCTCTCTTCTACGGTAATTTTTTTTTCATCCGAAAAAAGAGTTTCCCGATATTTTTTTCCCGCGTACCGCTTCAACAAAGCGCGGCATCTCTTCAGTCTCAGGTCCATTAGACGAGCATTCAAACGATGTCCTGTTTTTATTCGATATGCCCGAAGCCCTAAGTCTTCATGTAACACCCTTTTCACCGTGGTTCTGCTTAACCCCATCTGAAGGGCCAACAGTTTCTGCTTACGTTTGGGATTTCTTTGAATTCGCGCCTTCACAGCTTTTATCACTGCTGGAGTCCTAACAGACCGAGGGCGACTACTTCTTGACCTGTCATCTACACTAGAGTCTTCATTGTATCGTTTGATGGTACGATAAACGAATCTTTTGGTTATATTCCAATATTTCAGGATGTCAAAAATTTGAATTGGCGCGTAACCGCAACGATGCAACGCAATAACTGCAACATGGTCTTCTTTAAGCGTCCACTCCATATTTAAAAATGAGTAAAATTCTAAAAAGTATACATTTTTATTTTCATGAACAATTCGAAATTCAAATTCAATAAACTTTTTGTGGCCAGCATTCTAAAAGAAAAGTTTTTACTGTGTGACAATACTTATGACCTGACTGTGTACATATTTTGATTTGTTGGCTAGTAAAGTCAATAAGCAAACTAATCAACGTATACAAGTATTACAATGAAATAGATTTTATTTCTTAATTTGTAGTGGGTTTTTTTTATTTTTATTTTTTACTTTAAAGTGGTTTGTTTGAAGTCGGTATTCATTTTTTTATCCCGAAAAATGTAATGTTCCCGTGGAATGAGCAATGGATTCAAATATATTTGTTACCCTTTCAAACTCAAAGGGATAGCTTAGGACAGGTGAGGACAGGATTATAATATGTCTTGGGTCATGGGACAGAATGAGAAGGCACGGAATATAATCCGAAGGGACAGGAAAAGCAGCGGGACGGCGGTCACATTTTAAGTATAAGTATAATTAAGTATTCATAAACCAGTTAGTACGTGAAATAATATGTTGCTGTTGTAGACTAGACTCAAAATTAGCAGCAAACAGGCGAAGCCGGGCCGGTCACTAGTCATATTTTTGTAACACTGAATGAAAGCAACCGTGTACTGCCGCCCCGCGCCATCACCACATGCGCCGGTGACTGGTATTTATTTAGTTACGGGACTTTACGTGTGGCCCCACATGCTGCTATCAATGAATACAAGAACAGAGTCGCGTGACGTGTTGCCCGCGTGCTTGTCGCTGGTGACGAGGCGGCGGCGCGCGCGCCAACAAGCGCCGCCGGACCGCGGTTACATCAGCACCGCCCGCGTGCCGCGCTCCTGCCGGGACGCCTTAAGGCGCAGACAAGTGCACGCCACCGCCACGCCACAGCCACCTTGCTCCCGCACTCTACCCGGACAGAGACTCTTAACAATAAATATTTATGACGTGAATTATGGCGTAATTTTACTTTATATCAAATACACAATACGAAGATGTCAAAAATGTTATACGTAAGTAAATATCGAATATCACAATGCTATGCGCAATGCTGCGCGAGTGTGTCGGCGCGGCGCGGGCGGCGAGGCGCGGCCGGCCGGGGAGGGCGCGCGCCGCTCGCCGCTCGCGCAACGCTGCACTTGCCACTTGGCCTTAAGCCGTCACCACGATATCGCAGTGCCGTTATCAGTGTGCGATTAGATAGAGAGGCGAGCGCACCGGCGCGCTCACACCGCCGCCGCACCGCCAAGCGACTCCGACGCCGCTGCGCCGCCGCGCCGCCACCATGCGCACCAGGGACCGCCTCGCTGAGCTCCGGCATGTGAGTGCACCGCTGCAGCCGCTCGCCACCCAGCACGCTCTCGGTGGATGTGTGATTCAGTGCGGAACACGTGCTAAAGTGTGGAGGACGCTGCGAACGGCGATACTAGATTGTGCATTCACCTCACAATAATCAATAATTTTCGGATTCATTGGATATTTGTGGGACGCATTGCGTGTGCGCGAGGATGTGGGCACTGGGCTCGCATCCCGAGACGTCCACCGCCCGCGCTAAACAAGCTAAACGACGCATCCTGCCGCGCCGCCCGGCCGCACACTTATCTACTTGTTCGTTAGTCAGTATAACTAAACCATAGAGCACAAGTGAGTCTGTCGACGTGCCGCATCCACTATGCCGGGCATCGCAGCGGAGGCCGGAGAGTGTCGTGGCCCGGCAGCATCCTTGACGAGCGCTTATCACATGTGTTTAGAGTAGGTGATAAACGCTCGGTAAACATAAACACGGCACGTTCAGAAACAGCGCGGCTGACCCCGCGCGTGTGTGCTCAGGTGCCGCGCTCCCCGCCGCGCTCCCCGCCGCGCCGGCGCTCACCGCTCACCGCTCGCCGCTCTGTTTCAGCTGGCGAACGGCACCGGCGTGTACCATGACACCGTCGAGGTGGACGTCGCCGAGCCCGACGGCTACGTCAAACAGATCGACGAAATGTTCCTCGAGGTGAGTACATACTGCCTCCCTACACAATCCACATCGTCTAATCTTGTCAGAGCCTTAAAACTATATATTTATCTGTCAACGATGTTTGTTCAAAAACCTAATTTGTATTTATTTTATACTAGCTTCTGCCCACAACTCCGTTTGGGTGGTTATCTTTATAAAAAAATACCATCCCTTCTCGTCCCGTTATATCCCGCCCTGTCCCATCTCATTGTCACTCAAGACATGCAATCCTGTCCCATCCATCCCTTTTGGGTTTAAAAAAGTAACAAATATATACTCGTATGAATTTCTTGCTCGCCCTAAGGAAAGAGTACATTTTATGGGATTAAAAGTCCCTATGCGTGAATCCAGGAAGTTAGCCTCCATACCAAATTTTTTTTAGAAATCATCGCGCGCAACCGCAGCGACGAAAATTTGGAAAAATCATTGTTTGTTACGTTCATACAGTCCCCCGTAAAAAGTATTTCTCAAATATCTTCCTTGTACAGACATCGATCACTTACTTTATTATCAATACGTCTATAGAAACATATTAATAAAATTGAAGTGTCTGTTTGTAAAGTCAAAATACCTTTTTTTTTACTTCACTTTAATTTTTTTTTACTTTATTTGTTGCCGCTGATCTCAAGAACGGCTGGACCGATTTAGACAAGACTTTCACTGACAGATAGCAAATGTTTCCGGGAGTAACTTGGTTACTTTTATTTTAGGTTACGAGGATAAAATAAAAACGAAATGAAGATGGTATTATAAGATGTGGGTGGCTGAGTTCATTTGGTTTCTTTGGTTTATTCTTGTGTAAACAATGATAATGTCCCATACATTATTCCGCACAAAAAATCTCTTGTAAATTGAGCCTGACTTTATAACTAAAGTCTCGAACAAGACAGAGAAAACAATACTTAAATCGTAAATGATTTCGTCAGTTGTTCATTGGTTTTAGAATTTTACATTAAATGAGTTCGAGGCGGGCCTGAAACTATGTGTAGTAATATGTCGTTCTTAAAATTTAATATCCATATTTTAGAGAGACGGGCGTGATATACATTGTGTAATAACAACATCAATATTAAATTAAATAGCTGATTTTGTGCGGAGTAACAGGCATAAGCAAATTTCATTCAGAAAATACATAGTAGATTGCGCAAAAAATACTCATAAATACGTATTGTACATGGTTCTGGCTTTTGTAATGTTATACTTGGGGAAGGACGGGAGTGTTGAAATTTTATTCAGGAGTGCCGAGTTTGTCATATAGATACTTATCGTAGATAAATAATGATCAATTATAATTATTTTTGATTTTTATGTTTCAAGTGGTAGAGCCACGCTGTTGTCAATCATGAGTTAGCATGAATGGGCAGGCTTATTCGGGGCGGTACCACTGTCTCACAGGAAATTGACGTGAAGCGACAGCTCATCTGTCGCGTTTCGTTCGGTGAGTGAGGTTGCCGGATGCCCAATGCCCTTCCCGCTCCTCTCCCAATTGGGCCGGCAACAAATTCATGATCCAGCGTTGTGGATGTTTATGGGCGGCAGTGATCACTTACCATCAGGTTAGCTGTTTGCTCGTTTGCCGGACCTATGCAATAAATAAAAGTGGTGAGAAATTCTTATTGTAATACCTTTATAATAAACCATATAAGATACAGAGTGAATTTTTCAAATGCGCGTGGTGAGGCAAGTCCGTAACTATGAGGAATATCGAAAATTGCTGAAAGGAGATACTAGCCCGAGTTGATGAAAACTAAAATTGCATACTTAAATTTTTGATAAATTTATATGCCTAGCTACGAATCAAACCCGATGATTTTGAAAAGAAACACACGCTGTATTATCACACCATTCGATAATGTTGCTAATAAGAACCAATTTCTGAGAATGACATGCGGCAAACTAAAAGAATGCGGTCATTTTAGGCAAAATAATATTTTTCCTCGTTACCTTCACACCCGGTCTAGAATTGAAAGAAAGGATGGAATGGGACGGACCTGCGCCCACTAGATGAAACGGCGTCTGATAAGGGTCCCGCGCGACTAAGAGCGACGTGGCGCTGCTGAGCACCGGGCAGGAGGACGCCGGCGCCGGCACGGAGCCAGCCCTCTATATTACTAGGCCGTCGCGACGGTGTGTACAGTATTTGAGCATTTAGAGTGAACATGACGTCATGGCGACGCAGTCCCATTATAATTATTATTTATAGTCGTCACGTTAACGAGCCTGCACCGGTGTGCTAATTTACTAAATTATTGTCGCACTAATAGAGTAAGTAGCGGACACCCCCCTCCCCCTCCCGTACCGACCAGTTGGCGTCCCATACACTAAGTTACTCTTCTCAAGCAAGACCTGCCCTCATATGCGAATGTTGATCTAACGCTCTAGGTTAATAATACATAATATATCATTGTTGTTGGACATAGGTTGGACATGTTTCGTTCGGTGAGTGAGATTGCCGGATGCCCAATACCCCTGTCCTCTTCCCATCCTTTTTCCTTCCCGCTCCCCTCCCAATTGGACCGGCAACACATCCATGATCCAGCTTTGTGAATGTTTATGGGCGGCAGTGATCTCTTACCATCAGGTGACTTGTTTGCTCGTTTGCCGGACCTATGCAATAAAAAAACAGCATAGATTCATACGGTATCTTTCCAAATCATACGATGAGGCTTAACATAAAGATAACCATAAACAAGAAATGGTGTACTTTTTAGTGTTACACGCGATTAATTAAATACTAGCATATTTTCGTGGTGATGTGATGCACTATCAACCGAGCTTGGCCTTTTGCCGGACTCGTTTTAAAACGCTACCTATCTTTTTGTCATATTTTTCTTAGGTGGTTTATTGTGATGTGTTCGTGGGGTGCAGGTGGAGCGCATGCGCAACTGGATTCACGAGCTCAACGGCAACACGCAGCTGATGCGGCGGCTACACTCCGACCCCACCTTCCACAACAACAAACGTACGTAGTCGCCGCCGCCGCCACACACACGTCGTGTCGGCGTCGTCACGTGTTCGTCACGTTGCAGAGCTGCAGGACCAGCTGGATTCGGTGATCACGCAGTCCAACGCTACCGGGCTCAAAGTTTGCGGCGCGCTGCGCCAGTTCGAGGGTCGCGCCGCTCGCGCGCCACGCAACGACGCCGTCTCGCGCATCGCGCGCCTGCAGTACGCCGCCACGCGCCGCCTGTACGCCGACGCGCTGCACGCGCACCACCGCGTGCTGGACGCCGTGCGCGACCACCAGCTGCACCTGCTGCACGAGCAGATCAAGCTCAGTGAGTATCCGCGGGCACCGGGCCGTGACCCACTTCCGCGCCCGCGCTAAATGCACGCTAATTAATCAGCCGCTGATGAACGCTACTCCCGTTATGAATTAGCGTGGAAAGAGCCGGCGCGGGGCAACGACCGGTGTCTCCCGCGCCGCGCCGCCCGCTGCCGCCCGCCGCGCGCAAACATCTAACAATCCTCTCTCGTCACTATAATGATCGATGAGTCATGAATATCATTTGCAAGTATAAAAAATGACAACATCCCACGGTCGGTCCGTTTTCCATAATTGCGCCTTTGTGTTTCAGCGAACCTCACTATCTCCGACGAGGAATGCCAGAGCCTACTGGACACCAAGAACATTTCTCTGTTCGTAGACAACGTGAGTTGAACCGTCAGTTTAATGAATATAATACACACGAAAGGAATTATTAGTTGCACGATGTTTCGTGAGTAGGTGAAGGCGGAGACGGCCGAGGCGCGGCGTGCGCTGCGCGCGGTGGAGGCGCGCCACGAGGAGCTGACGCGCGTGGAGGCGTCACTGCGGGACGTGCGCGACCTGTTCCAACAACTGGCGCACCTGGTGGCGCAGCAGGTGAGTAGCGCCGCCCGCGCCGTCCGCACCCCCGCACCACGCGCCACTACAGCCGCGCCATGTTGTTGCAGCAAGAGCAGGTGGACAGCGTGGAGTACTACGCGCTGCAAGCCACCGAGCACGTCGAGTACGGCGGCCAGCAGCTGCTCAAGGGCACCGTCAGCCGCACCAAGGCGAGAAAGGTAATCCCCACGCCTCCGCCCTCGCTTCAGCAGCGAGTCACGACTCTTCTATATTATGACAGATGCACTCATCCATTGTTTCATATTTGATATTAGATACAATATAAATTTTGCAACATGCAAGAGAGTTTTGATCTGCTAGTCGCAAATAGAACAAAACGAGGCGTCGCTGCTTGTCAAAGCCTGTTACTTTTGTTTTTTTCTTTACAATAGTTTCCTCATACGGCAACGACCTTAGTACATTGTAATTGATAATAATATTCTTTTGTTGCAGAAAAGAGTCAGCCTTATAATATGTCTGACAGCGGGTTTCGTGATAGTCGTGCTGGTGTTAGTTTTGACATAGTTCTCGTGGAAGCTACAGCGTGCGGGCTCGTGAGGGCGCGCGGAGCACCCGCTGCCTCACCACGGCCCGTCACGACTCAAGTCACTGAGCGCCAAGAGTCTAGAGTCTACTAACAGCTAGTGTCCGCGGCCGCGCGTCTCACTCTTGTAATCATGTGCTTAACTATCTAATATCTATTGTACTACCACTTAAATAACTTACAACGATTGACTGCGCGATAGACGATATTTTTATAGATAGTTAGATAAAATCGTTTATTATGGCTACATTATATACAAAACAATCATTAAAAATAACATCATCTCAAGTAATTATTATGAAAATATATGACATACATATGTTTTCGTAATAGTTGTCCCACATTGTGGGATGTTGTAGCCGCAATCAGGCCCCAGCTTACAGCAATATACATTATTTAATAAAATAATTATCGCAATCAAGGCGCGATCTTATTTATATTTGCTGTTGGTTAACGGCTGCTGGCTGTTTCAATATACGTTATGAAAATATTACGTGCTATTCATATAGCAATTAGGCCTACACTTCATTACCTTCGCAATTTTTTAAATCGAGTTAGTATCTGCGCGTACGCCAGGCGGATCGTCGATGTATCTTGTTTGAATGGTACAACAATACCTATGTGCTGTCCGGTATGCGAATCTTGCACATGTGCAAGATCTAGTCATGTAAAAAGGTTATATTATATTATTATTTATTGCATAAGAAAATAATACAAACGCTAAACAAGCAAAAAGTGTAGTTTCCTTATTGTAACCTTGAAAGACATTGCAGTCTACAAATTAAGGCTAAACTTACCTTTACACAACCAAACGACCTGACCTGACCTGACGACTTACATGAAATTGTATGATATTTACACGATGACTTTGTCTGACGAGATGATGGCTTTAAATTGAGTAGGTACGTGGCGTCGCCCGGCGGCAGTATTCACTGTACTCTAAGTTGTTGTTGATATTTACCACTGAAATACATCTTTATTTTGTTTAGCACATCAAAGTATTGGTTCTTGTTTATAATTGAAATTATACTTCTTTTGGGACGTATGGAAAAATTATAAGAGTAACATTTTTACGATGCGCGCACACACCGACAACAAAAAAAGCGACATGGTGAAGTTTTTCTTACCGAGAACGCATGAAGTCGGCGGAGTTATATATGTCACCGAAAAATTGTAAATACCGTTAGATTACAATCTATCTCGCGAAAATTGTGAACTATCGAAAGATTGTGAACCGTAACATACTGCTTACAATTTAACGCATTATTTTTCGGAAGATTACAATCCATTATATAGGTATTATAACCTAACCTAACTCTACGGCTGTGAAACGAGAGGCGATCCCCGCACCGAGACAAAATAATGCGTTAATTTGTAAGCAGTATGTTACGGTTCACAATATTTCGATAGTTCACAATCTCGCGAGATAGATTGTAATCTAACGGTATTTACAATTTTACGGCGACATATACATATTTTCTTGCTTCTAAGCAGGTAACTTTGTATTGGCTATATTAGTAAATTCGTCATTTTATAATTAGGTAAACTTGCACCTTTCAAGTACCACGAACGCATGACGTTGGCGGAGATAACCGACTTCAAAAATGGAGGAGGTTCTCAATTCGACTTTATGTTTTTTTATGTTTGTTAGCTCATAACTTTGATTGAAAGTTGCTTCTTGTCATTTGGTCCCATTAAAAAATATGAAGATCTGATAAATGTTTTTGGACCCGGGGAGTAGAATTTTTCAAAACTGGGTAGGATTTCAACGGTTCTTTTTGCATTAAATTCAGTTTAAAAGTTAAGCTATAGTGGGGGAGAGAATATGGGTAGTGGCAAGGGGGGGGGGGGATAATTTAATATACACGTAAATACTCAATATCTTCAGCAGCTTTTAAAAGAATTCAGTGATTTGTTATCAGTAAGAACGTATAGAGAGGTTGGTCCCGCGAATAAATCATGAAGATCTGATGATCATCTTCGGACCGAGAGAACATAAGTCCTCAAATTCAAACAGAAATCCAATGATTCCTCTTTATGATTAAGTTCATAACCCCTTCATTCCTTGAAATTTCATGCTTGAATTAAAATGATCAATATCAATCTGGTTTACACATCTATTGACACTCCGAGCTACAATTATATGCATGTTTATTTGTTTTTTTTAATTATTCAAAAATATTACCGATTGAACAACATCATGACAAAATATTAATACAATTCAATTGAAATAATAATTAATATACAAACATATTACTTAAGGATAGTATTTTTATTTACAACTAGATTTTGCCCGCAACTTCGTCTGCGTGATTAAGTGCATTTACAATAGGTATTATATACTTAAAAATCGGTAGATACCTTATTCCGGCCCATTGCTTCCCGCAAAATGAGATAAACCTACAACCGCAAATCATGTCATTATTTATTTGTGATTATCGTATTGTTTAAGTTATAATTATGGCTTCTTATTTGGATACTTCATCAACAATTTCTCTCTTATGCTCATTTGAAACATAACTTTCAAAAGAATTATAATTCGTCATTATTTATTTACGACCCAACTTTTCAATACTCCCGTCATTCCCCCAAATGTAAAATGTTGAAAGCCAAGTACAATATATTGTATTGATGAGTATTTTTTGCCCGAAACCGGTTAACAAAGCGTAACAGCCCTATGTATTTTTAAAATGAGAGTTGCATATATCTGTTACTCCGCACAAAGGGGAATGTCCATTTTTCATAGTTCTTGGACTTGGAACGGACAGTTACAAAGTTCTTGGTACTTTTTTCAGAATATGGGTCGCAACTATGATCAGAAAAACATATTAAAAATGAAGCCATTGTCTATTCAAGGGAAGAAATAATAAAAAACACAAAGCATTTTGACGTATATTTTTAACAATTTGACAATGAGAAAATATGGTCACTTGATACTTATTTTTCTTAGTCCAGCGTTTCACTGTTCCAATGTTTCTCGATCATGGTGTAGAATCAGCAAAAGAGTAGAATCAGTTTATTAATAATTAGAGTAATAAGCAAGCAATTAATTCCATCGAATATAACATATCTTTCCCGAAGGTAAACAAAAATGTTCAATGAAACGTCAACTGTGAAAGTCCGTGTTATTTTGTCATGTAGCCAGTATTAAAATATTGTAAACCTAACATTGATTAGTTGATTATGTAACTCAATTGACAGATATTATAAAAAATATTATGTTATTGTTTGTTATTTTATATATTTACTAGCGGCCCGGCCCAGCTTCGCCTGGGTGCTAAGATGTTTAGACTCCACTCCACACCAGAAATATCTTATTCCCGTTCAAACTTTTGTACTCCTGAACTCAACCTAAGTACCTACTATCCCTTTTCCTATCGTATCCCATCCTATCTCATCTGGCTCCTTTTCTTTCTGTTACATCCCGTCCCATTATTTCCCATCGAATGCAATCCGGATCCGACCGGTTTCATCGCGTTCGTCCCACTTTATCCCTTATTATTATCCCATTTCATCCCTTAATGCCTAAATAGGCAAGTTGTAAATTTTTTGTAATTGCTTTTATTTTGTAGATAGGCCTTATATAAACACGAAAATACGACGAATATCATTTAAAAAATACGCAAACACAAATACTTTGCAAAATTCCTGCTAAAACTTTCCGCTCAGCCAAAATTCTGACTACGAAATTGATTTTTTAAAGTATAATGAACTACTTATTTTAAATTTAATTAATTTTATAGCGTCAACAACACGTGGTAATTATACTATTAAAATGTAGCTTATATGACACGTTCGTAGATTTACCATAGCAGCGCCATCTATTGATTACTTACTCAACCCAGTCGAAAGGTATCGACATCTGTTAGAATCATTTGGAGTTAACAGATGATTGTGACTGTCAAATAATAACAGACAAATAATTAGCAATAAATTAAAATTGCGACTATAATTTGAGATTTAAACTATCCTATCTCTCAAGTTGGATCGAACTGCACATGGTGTGCAAATTTTATTATAATCGGTTAAGTAGTTTAGGAGTCCATTGCGGACAAACATTGTGACACGAGATTTATATATATTAAGATAATAAAAGCTTTAACAAATTATTCTTTTGAGTTTAATGTTTTAATCGATT